>CM059447.1:34325436-37242936 GCA_030390025.1 Squalus acanthias | reverse complement strand
AAAAAATATAAAATCGGCACCAGGTGGAACAGGAACCTGACCTCAGTCCTGCCTGGTTTACAAAGCAGGCACGGACTGCTACATTGTCACCATTGTTATTTTAACGTGACCCCGAGCCCGCAACTCTTCCCCAGCAATTTACACAAATCCTATTCAATTTTCTTGTCTTTGAAAAAAAAAACAAAGACCTATGATTTGCGTCTTCCAATCGTGCGTTTTAAAGAAACAAAATAATGCGGGTCACTGCGACCTGACAGCTACCTGTGGTGGCTGTTGTTGTGGACTCGCTGAGTCATGGGATTGAAAGGTCAAAGTTGAGCAACGACTCGAAGTGCGAAACATCGCTCCTTTTGTGCCGGGTAAGGCAAGCGCAACTTGCAAGCTGCAGGGAGACACTTCTGAACGAAAGTATAACCGGAGCGGTTGTGCTCAAACTGTGCCCATTTCCCGACAATCGAGAGGGAAATAGTAAATGGCTGGTGAGCACCCTCTGAGGTGCAATGTTGCCTGACAGGAATTGATTTTCTTAAGCTCAATTGAGAGAGCATATAAATAAAAACATTGGAGTTTGGTGGGTTTTTTTAACCCCCCCCCACCCAACACGGTTTTGTTGGTAAATTGGAGATGTGCGATCGCCTTATGAATGAATCAGCTTTGACTGTGACATCAGGCCTGCCCATTAGGGAGCAGAAGATGGGAGGACCAGCAGGCCCCCTGTGGAAAGCAAGGGTTACAAACAGGTCACTTGTGCATCTTGTATTCCGTTTGTATGGAACGTTAACATCCACAGATTATTACTAAAACTTGTCTGCAAACTATCAAGTATGTCATTGGTAAGCTGCTTTGCTAAGAACTCACTTTGACAGCACTGAGCAGATATTCCTCCCAGAATGAGCCAAATATGCCTGTAAATTTACACCCCCCCACCCCCACCCCCTCAAAAAAAAATAGATGAGCTGTTACACATTTCTAATTTGCTTCTCCAGATGCAGTCACCTGCTGGGGTACAGTTCCACGGGCACCTGCTGCCCTCTGGTCCCATCGCCCAAATGGCCATTCATCATCTGTGAGACTAGACATTAAGTGTTGTCAGGTTACTTGCCTATGGAGGCGTATCACAGCTGAGCCCAATCCTGTCCTTGCAATGGCCGTACAAATGCACTTTCCGCTGAATCACCGGGTAGAGATCAGGAGCAAAAACCTTGGCTAATTCCCTCCCCTTTTTTAGCTCCAAAGCCAGTTGGAGTTCCCCGATATCTGCCTCCTTGGAAATCAGCTAACTCAACACAAACCAGGTATTGAACATGGGGCCTTTCTCGACTGTGTGGCTCTGTCCCACACCGTGCCAACTGGATCACGGGACGGGACGGGGGGGGGTGGAGACACGCGCGGGCAGCATGTGTTAGCTTTTATCTTTAACCTTTTACTCCTCTCTAATTGCGTTTGAAACAAACACCCACAAAACTCTTCTGGAGTGGCGAATGAAATTATATAGGTGGCGGTGCAGGAAGAAAGAGGTTGGACCTCAAGGGTGCATCTGTATATGATTAAAAATCTTGTGTAGGGTGCACACTTCGTGTCCACAACCTTACTTCCTTTTGCTTTTCCATCAGTGTTTATCGTTGTTGATTCCTATGTTAACACTTCCTATTCAGATTTCCCATGTCACACTGTCACCGTGTAGTTGCAGGCTCTGACCACTATGTGGCTTATTGGTTGTCAGCACTTCATTGGCTGTGAAGCGCTTTGGGGTGTCCTGATTTCGTGAAAGGCGGTATATAAATGCAGGCCTGTCTTTCTCGATTTCTCTCTTTATGCCTTCCTCGATTTCTGTCTTTCTCGATTTCTTTAGTCTGTCTCCCAAGTCTAACTCATTGTATATATATATTTTTTTAAATTATCAACTGACAGTGGGCAATGCCACCCACAATTCACTAGCTGTCAGCAATGTTACACAAAAGATTAATGTGCTTCGATTTAATTCCTCTCTGCTCTTCCCACAGAGGTATTAACCTGTTTATTTTAAATGGGTCAAAGAGAGAGGCATTAGGTATGAACCCAGTTTGAGTTTATATGCTAACACTGCAAGCCGTAACTTCTAACCTTTAACCTCTCGGAGGCCTCAAAGATTGACTGTCGACAGATTCTAATTGGCTGGGAACGTACTGCACTATTATGACTGGTACTTTTACCCAACCCCATGCAATCTTTTTCCCATAGAAATTGAAAGGACAAAGTGCCATAACTGGCCACCCAGAAATTAAAAATAGAGAAACAAGTGTTAATCTATGTGTTGACAAATCTGACCTTTCTGTATACTCAAATCTATGATTTATATGTCATTTGAACAACCATTGCATTTTTTTTGTTGTTGTTCCTGACTAATGGTCACCTTCCTTGAGCAGACAGAGGAGAGCAGCCAAGAGAGGTGTCTGTAATCAAAGCGTGACTCACATTGAGAGTTGAGTGCACAGAATGGACCAGCTTGGAAATATGGGCTCTCAGTTCATGAAGGATGAGGCTAGGACTGTCGGAAGTAATTTAATAAGAGCCACCATTAGAAATCTGTCTTGCGCCCATTGCTGCACCAACACAGTTGACTGATTCTTTGCAATAATGCTGCTGTTGAATATTATTGCTCCCCTTAATTTATCTGGAGCCCTGTTCCAATACAATAATGAGGGAAATTTTCTGTCCAGGGTAGACTTTCAACTTGCCCCCTGGGTGTAAGACCCCTGTTTCGAATCGGTTGCTTGCTTTTCATTGATTTCAATGGAAGTAAAACTCGTGCGGTTTCTAGAAGAGGTAACCAATTTGCAACACCAATTTTGCACCCGGGATGCGAGATGGGAATCTACCCCTACGGCTTTAAATGTGCCTCTTGCCATTGTCACCATTCCAAATGCTAATCTGGTTAAATTTCACTCTACCTGTACAAATCCACCCAGCCGTGAGACAGTTGTAATCATCGTATGACCCAAGGCCGACTCCAGTCTGCTGTTCCCTTCCCTGCAATCTTCGGTAGACCTGCTGCTACCTGGTGACTCTGGGCTCAGGGCTTCCTTTGACAGCCTGCCCGGTTGTGTGATCCTGATTGAGCTGCTGCTCACACTCCTTTTCTTGTTCTCTCGTAAGAGGAAGTGCGGTACAGAAAGAAAGAGGCTTGCATTTACACAGCACCTTTCATGACCACCGGATGTCCCAAAGCGCTCTACACCCAATGAACTACTTTTGAAGTGGAGTCACTGTTGTAATGTAGGAAAAGCGGCAGCCGAATTTGCGCACAGCAAGTTCCCACAAACAGCAATGTGATGATGACCAGATAATCTGGTTTTTTTTTAGTGATGTTGGTCGAGGGATAAATATTGACCAGGACAACGGGGAGAACTCCCCGTTCATCTTCAAAGTACAGGAAACTTTTGTTTATCCGGCACCCAAATATCCGGAATTCTCGCTTAACCGGCAAAAATCATCCTCCGAAAACTCCTCTCAAATAACCGGCAATGTTGCCGAGTCGCAGTCGAGTCTCCGCGAACGCCGAGTACTCCGAAAACTCCTCTCAAATAACCGGCAATGTTGCCGATCCCGAGTCCGAGTCCGAGTCCGCGAACGCCGATTTAGTCAGTAGGGGTAGTTTTCAAAAGTGCCACTACTCGGCCTCCTGGCGCTGTCGGAAGTCCGAAACACTGCAGTAGCAGGAGTTGATTCTCCCGCACTGCCTGGAGTCTCTTTGTTAAAAATAGCCTCGGTAGATATAACTCTCCGTTATCCGGTACTTTCGATAAACCGGCACCACGCCGGTCCCGTCGGTGCCGGTTAATAAAGAGTTCCCTGTAGTACCATAGGATCTTTCACCTCCGCCAAGAGGGCAGTTGGGGTCTCAGTTTAACGTCTCATCTGAAAGACGGCACCTCCGACAGTGCAGCACTGTCTCAGTACTGCACTGAAGTAATGCTATCGGGAGGCAGGTTTCTCCCAGTTTCAATACAGCAAGTGAACAGAGTCTGTTAAAATAAAACTATTAGTCTAACCGCATGTGGCACTGATCTAGATAGTGGGACTCGAGAAAAGGTCAGTGAGAAGCACTGGTCCAAGCTCCTGCTGAGTTCTCACAGTGAACTCAATAGGAAATGTATATTTTCCAGCCAGACTTCTTTTACTGTGTGCAGCATATTTTCTGTGCACTGCTCATGTATCACTGATAAACAGCAGACGTGCCAATCTACAACATTCAGAAAAGCTGACGCAGCCCCAAAAAGGTGATCACTCAAAATAAAATGTACGACTTGTAAAAGAGCCCTGAATAAGGGCCTATGACCAAGGCCACTGCTTCAAGGTTACCGAGTTCCTCGCTCTAGATTGGATTGCAGGATTTGTATTAGTGTTCTGGGGATCACATTCCGCCTCTCGGTTTGATTTCCTGTTGAAACGGAAACCTAATGGCCTCACGAGTGACGATGGGAGCGCAGGGGGACGTGAATTAAGCTGCAGAGGGAGCCAACGTTCCGCCGATTGTACCATGTGGGGGGGGAAAGGAGCAACGGGGTGAAATTGGACATGGGCAGGGACACACAACGGGCGGTATCACAGCTGCCGTCCGTTCTACGACACGTCCGATATTCAGTTCTGTTGAAGTCAGTGGGATTTAATATGGGGCGGGATGTATGAGGGGCGTCTGATGTGATTCCGCGTGTTTTACGTCCCCAGCCATGTCCGATTTCACCCCCACCCCCCCACCACCCCCATAGTACGCAAAGGTGCAATATTTGCCGTGGTGGATTTAGAAAGTTTGGAAAGGGGAAGTGAGCTTTGATGGTGGAAGATTGACTTCTGGTGGCGGGTGTGGGGTCAGCAAGCCGCGGCAATTGTTCACCCTCTTATCTCGCTTCAAAAATTTTCAAACCATGGCGCGTCCCATGAAATTTTATACACTGTGAGAATAAGGGAAACGCTGCAAATAATCTAATATTTTGCAGCTTAATATGGTACTGCAAAATAGTAGTATCAAGGTGGAAGGCTAACTCCCCAACTAGTCTTCCTCACTATTTTCTCACATGCACACACACACACAAGAGAAACCAAATAGAGATAAGACATTTGTTCCAACACTTGGTAAACTTAGAGCATTAAAGTTTGCTCCCTTGTTACTTAGCAAGTTCCTTGTTCAGAACTGTCAGTAAGGAGCTGCAGTGAGGGCCCACGTGAACACCGGAGGTAAAAGTAGCACAGGTGCAGAGGCCTGAAATAAAGCGAGGGGAAAGTTGATGAGTGCAGCAGGGCCATAGGACTGAGGGACACTGCATTGGCACAGTAGAGAAGGGCGAGGAGAAGCATCGAAGCCCCAGGAATGGAGCAGAAGGCAGGGCCAAGGTTGCTGAGCAAAAGCGAGGCTTTGGGGGTGAACGTTGGTGAATGCCTGGCAAGATATATAATGGGTAGTTGGCTCGTAAGTTTTGTATTTGTTTATCAGAATTCTTGGATTTTGCATGTGTTTCTTAAGTTGTTGTTTGTAGGTATTTGTAGCAGGGTAACGAGAAAGCAACATGGCCGTGGGTGGATTGTTTTACCTTTTCTATATTTGAGCAAACCTCGTGGTTATTTGAGCCAATCAGAAACACGTGACTCTTTTTTTTTGTGCTACGGACACACTGAAAGTGTGGCACTCTCCATCCAACTTTTAATTCTACCTTCCCCACTGTATAATTTTAGCGGGTCTAACCATGGCCCATCAATGGACGCCTTGGGGCATTTTACTACGTTATAAAGACGCTATATAACGACAAGTTATTGTTGTTAACTCAACCGCGGGTAGAAACGAGATTTCCTATTTTACATTTGCAGAATAATAATTTTTTTTTAGAAAACACCTTCTAAATCTGACTGCGCTCATAATTATTTTGATGAGGAAATCATTTCACATCATATCCATCGGCAGGTGCACAAAATGTGGAATCTCCCCTATTCTAATCGACCAGTTTTCGATTTTTTTTTTTTTTGCTTGGCAAATTTGTACAAGTTAGTGCGCAGTCCAAGAGAAACGAAGATTGATTGGGGTCATAAACCCTGATGCGTAGTGCGTCTTTTTCTTTAAATTGGAAAACGTAGCCATTGAGGAGACATTCCCTGTCATCAATATGTTCAGTAATTTTCATTAAAACTACTGACTTGAGCAAACTCAACACCAACAAGATGGATGTCGGGAGCCGTAATGACTTCCAGATGTCTTTGCAGTAGGTTAAACGCAGCTTGCTGTACTTTTTTTTTTAATGCCACATCCATCAAGTGTGAAGCAGCAGTGGGAGGCGGCAATGAAGAAAGCGCCAAGCATTTATTTTAAATTTCCAGGCGCTCCAATTGTTTTCTTTTTAAAAAAAAAAAAACCACACGCATATAAACGAGCTCTTCTCTCCCACCTGGGTGGGGATGCCCTGGTGGTGCTCATTAGCCCTGAGTGAAGAGGCTGGCGGTTCACCTGTTCTTGCCTCTCTGTCTGATACTGAGCTTGAATCTGTCCTTCGAAGGTACCCAACAGTGGTCAGTTTGTCCTCCAATGCTCCCCACTTTCGAGGTTTGCTCTATGGTGAGTTTTCCTAGCGGGCAAAGCGTGAGTCCGACCCCCCCCCCCCCCCCGCCGCCCCTTTAAGGATCAGCACATTATTCCATGAACGCACTTCACCTGGCTGCTGTTTCAATGGGGTTTTTAGTCACAGACGCAACATTTCTTTTTTCTTTTCACAAAAAGATGACTGTAATGTATAGGGAAACTGTTCAATGTTTTCTCTCTCCACAGAGGCTGCCTGGCCTGCTGAGTATTTCTTCTTTGCAGCCCAATGATCTGTTTAATTTGCAGAAGTAAAACCAGCAAATGCTGGAAATACGCCTGAAAGGGGGAAACGACGGGTCTCACACCTGGGGGGTTATTTTAACCTAACTCGCCGGGCGGGAATCCCATGGGATCGGGTGGAACGCCGGCTTTACTCCCCGCCCAATATCACTCTCCGTTGACTTCGCTGGAGAGTAAAATTCGGTGATGGGGGGGGCGGCGGGGGGGCGCGCGTAAAAACCAGCACTGCACCCGATCCCGTCAGTTTCCCGATGGGCAGATTAGGTTCAAATTGCCCCCTGAAGAGTTCATCTGCCTTGCTCGTTCCCTCTTCCTGATGCACCTCCTGTGTATATCCAGCATTTTCTGTTTTTAATGCTGTAAATTAAACGTGTCGCTGCACTGCTGTCGTTGTGGTTGTTTTCCAATCTCTCTATTAAACTTACAACACTGCCGTAAAGCTGGCAGCGCTGCCACTCCCAGAGATGCCAAAGAGGATGGGCTTCACCGCTCTGTTTTTGCAGAAGCTGACTCTTCCCCAAGTGGCCTTGCACGCAGCGGGCAGCTGATTGGCACGGTACCTGTGATCTTCCAATAACTCGCACGTCCTATGGGCGACCTTGCCAGTGCAGTGGCTCCTCAGGAAGCTCCACCCTTTGTTTGTTACTGACTGGCCTGTGCAGAACTACCACAGCCACTGGCAATCAGCCACAAAACCACGTCACTTTCACGAATAGGAGGGCAAACTTGCCATCTTCAATACAGAAATAGAGGACAGCACATGCCTGATTTTCTGATATGCCCCCTCCCCCTTCCTCTTTTCCACTCCCCTCCCTCCTTTCCCCTCCTCTCCCCCTCCTCTCCCCTCCCGGTGTGTGGAGCTATACACCAGGGCCAATAAGGGCAAATATTTGCCCCGGCACCTCTTTTTCTCTCCTGCTCTGGCACTGTGGAATCCACTCTGCAATATAAACAGGCCAGTTTCCCTTGAGGAAAGAAGACTGAGGTGGCCTAATCGAGGCATTTAAAATGATAGAGATTTGATAGGGTAGGTACAGAGAAACTATTTCCTCTGATGGGGGAATCAAGAATGAGGGGACTTATTCGTAAAATTAGAGCCAGGCCATTGAGGAAGTACTTTTTCACACAAAGGGTAGTAAAAATCTGGAATACTCTCCCCCAAAAGGCTGAGGATGCTGGGGGACAATTGGAGCTTTCAAGACTGCGATCAGTAGATTTTTGTCGGGTGAGGGTATCGCGGGATATGGAGCAAAGGCGAGTGAATGGAGTTGAGTTTCGATCAGTCATGAGCTAATCGAGGGGCTGAATGGCCTACTCTCATTCCTATGTTCAGCATCAAGAGTCTTGGGAAGTGCTTCTCGAGCCAGTTAGGAACAGGGGAACATAGGAACAGGAGGAGGCCATTCAGCCCCTCGAGCCGGTTCTGCTATTCAATTAGATCGTGGCTGATCCGTATCTTAACTCCATCTACCCACCTTGGTTCTATATCCCATAATACCCATGCCTAACAAAAATCGATCAATCTCAGTTTTGAAATTGTCAATTGACCCCCCCCAGCCTCAACAGCATTTTGAGGGAGAGAGTTCCAAATTTCCACTACTCTTTGTGTGAAGAAGTGCTTCCTGACATCACCCCTGAATGGCCGAGCTCTAATTTTAAGATTATCCTCCTTGTTCTGGACTCTCCCACCAGAGGAAATAGTTTCTCTCTATCGATTCTATCAACTCCTTTAATAATCTTAAACACCTCAATGTGATCACTCCTCAATCTTCTATACTCAAGGGAATACAAGCCCTTTCGATGCAGCCTGTCCTTATAATTTAACCCTTTTCAGCCCCGCTAACATTTAAGTGAATCTGCGCTGCACCCCCTCCGAGGCCAATATATCCTTCCTGAGGTGCGGTGCCCGGAACTGAACGCGGTTCTCTAAATGGGGTCTAACTAGAGCTTTATATAACTGTAACATAACTTCTACCCCTTTGTATTCCAGCCCTCTTGGGAGAAAGACCAACAAATCTGCTAAATAAATAGGCCATTAGGCAAACGGTGAGCGGTCACCTATTTACGCTCTGCTGGATTAATTCATCACTGGTCCACTGTTAATATGTATGCACAGTCTGTGAAAATGATATTTCACAGCTGTGATGGTGCACAGAATTCTGAGTGGTTGGGAGTGAGTAACACGATTATAATTTAATCAGTAAGTTTAAATGACCAGAGAATCCATGATGGAATCACTCCAGTGGGTTTTCTTTGCCATCCTCTCCTGAAGGTCCTGAGATATGGTTCCATGGCACCAGAAGGTCCTCTGGTACCTCGCTGAAGTGGTCATTCTTTCTATGTGAACCCAGGGAATGCCAGCAGGCTATTTAACTGTGGGGGCATCACAGCCAAGGTCTATCCTGCCTACCCCGAAAGTTGGCTTTCCAGTGGGGTTGCTCGACAGGGATTAGGAGTGGGGTAATGGGTTATACAAGGTGATTTCCACTATTGAGAAAATGCTATGTTGCGCAGAACCTGGTGCTATATTCTGTTAACATAATGGTCGTTCTCTACATTTGTCTCATTATCTTTTTCTGGTGGATTGTCCAACCAGCTTGCTGTATGACCATTAGAAATGAGTCTATGGGGCGTTGCATTTAAAAAAAAAAGTTTGTATTGACATCCTTTATTTCACTGCAAGTGTTGATGTGACTAATGTGACTCTACACTGCAAGGGACCGATTTTAATGCGGGCAAACCCAGGAGAAAAAAAATCAACCAAGATGAAGCTAACTAGCTGGCTTTGCCTTTGCTCAAGATGAATAACCCAACAAGACAAACTCTTGGATACAGTAACACCCTTTGTCAGTGAATGCCACTTCTGCACTTTATAATTACCGTACTGTGCTGCGATATGTTTATAAAGTGTTGATAGAAATATGTAGCTAGATTTTTAGGGGGCTGTAAATGAAAGGCTACTTTTCAAGCACTAGATTCAGAGGACGATAGCAGACCATGAGCTTGGCCCAGACTTGCTTGACCTTGAACTAGCCCTTGAACCTCTCTGAGTTGCCGTAACAGTATCAGACCAGAACCAGCAAAACCGAGGAAGTACTGGTACAAGGTCGGACTGGTCGGAGTGGAGCCAGTCAAAAGCTAATCATCATTCTTATCTGACGGATCCAAGCTAGGAAGATTAGAGTGCAGACGAGTGGGGACGGAAAAGTTGCTAAATACAGGCACAGATGTTAAGTAAAACCTACAATGGACCATTAGCCATCATTTTGCAAATGTGTTGAAAATCATTGAGAACTGCTAAAGAGATGGAATGGATTGTGTGTGGGAGAGAAGCTTGGGGCTCGGTGTGGGGGGGGGGGTAAAATAGGGGAATAGAAATGTAGATCATGATATGATAAAGTGGACTCGCTTATTTTTTAGTTTGGTTTAAATAGGAATAACCCTGGAATAAAAGACATCGTTGTGTGTATAAAACGACATGTAAGCTGCTTGTTGTCCATTGACACTGATTAGCGATACAGATATGATATTAACCACGGCATCATATTAATGTAAAGTACCCTCATTATGCTAGAGCACTCCCATTTTATTTAAACTTAGTTTAATCTTGTATTGTAAAAATGTACTTCAGATTGCATCTCTGTCATATGTACTGCCTTCATAGATTGCTCTCCAGGTGTGCAACTCTGGAAGACAGAGAAAGACTTGCACTTATGTAGCACCTTATCACATCTCCCAGTAACGTCTCAAAATGCTTCATGTACAGTGACTGCTATTATATGGGCAAACGCGACAGACACTTTGTGAACAGCTGGATCCCACAAGCAGCCGGGAGAGGAATGGCCAGTTAATCTGTTAGTTGTGGTAGCGGGAGTGGAATATCGGGCAGCACTCTGGGAGGACTCCCTGCTCCTGCTCGAATAGTGCTGTGGGATCATTAGTTCCCACCTAAACCACAGGGACACGCATTTGGGGCCTCGGTTTCACATCTTGTGTGAAGAACATCACTTCCAGCAGTGCAACACTCCCTCAGTACTGCATTGAGTTGTGCGCTGGAGTGGCACATGGAGACACAACCTTCTTGATCCCGAGCTGAACGTGTTAGCCAAGCTAACGCTTGTGACTATAATTCAAACGGAGAAAGATGAAAAGAGTTATAGACAGACAAATTGATATGGACAGATTTTTCAAAAGGTGAAAAGGTTATTGGCCTGCAACAGATGCGGTTGAAATTTTAACTTGTCACTTATGAGTGTGGAGTTTCATCTTTCTTCTTTGCTAATATTCAACATTTGTCAATCATTTCATACTTTATTCTTCCGGAAAATTTTCCATGTTTCCATATAGATGTTGGCCCCTGTTTATGGTTATCTATGACGAGTTCAAACAACGAGGACAGGGAATGTAATCAAACTAACAGTGTGTGCACAGTGCCTGGGATCGATAGACACCCCATTTGACCTTGAGTTAAAATGGATATCAAAATGCTTAGCTCTGGTCAGTGGATATTCAGTTACAATTAGCAGGGGTCACATCCTGCTTCAATCTAATTTGTGCATTCTCCACGGGGATTCATGTTCCACATGAAAGCACTCCGTGATTTTAGGAAATGTCAATGAGCTGCAGATTTTATTGGAACGCTGGCAAAGCCAGTGGCGCAGTCAGAAGCTCCATGGAACTAGCAACGGAGGAAGAGGTGATTAAGTCCCTGGGAGTTGGCCTCGCGGGATGTTGGTTTCTTGAGTGGGCTCATTAAAAATGGAGAGGGAAAGGGAGGAAAAAAAAACAAGTCAAGTTCGTAGCCAACTAATTCCTTTCGTTTGTCGTCGTACTTTAAGAATATAAGAGAGCAAGGAATGGGGACGATGCTGTTCAACCCAGCAAGCCTGTTCCTTTCATAGATTGCTCTACCACGCACCCTGTTCAGGTCATTCAGTCGCCTGAGGAAAAGTTCTGTGAAGTTTCTCCTTGCGCCTGAGGATAAGTCAAACAAAATTCCAGAAAATATAATGGAACAAAGACAGAACATGCCGGAAACACTTGGCGGGTCAGGCCGCATCTGTGGAGAGAACAGACCAATCACCCTTTTGGAAAAGGCGGACCCTTTGTCCAGACTCAAAGGCTTGCTCTTGACGTAGGGTCTGCGCACCTGAAATGTTGACTTGCCTGTCCTCTCCACAGATGCTGCTTGACCCGCTGAGTGTTTCCGTCATTTGCTTTGCTTTGAGATTTCCAGGGTCGGCAATATTTTTGCTTTTCGCCTGGAGTATTTATCTTTTATTGCCCAGTATCTTTTTTTCCTCCTCTTCCTTTTGGCAGTCACTACTTCTTGCTAGGGTACAGCTCCATGGGTGGTACCTCCCCTTCGAGGAACGATATACATAAGCTGCCAGAGTGAGGTGTCGGCCGTGGATCAGTGGGTAGCACTCTCGCATCTGAGTCAGTCAGGTCGTGGGTTCAAGTCCTGCTCAAGCCTATCTGAAGCACAAAATCGAGACTGACACTTCAGTGCAGTAACTGAGGGACTGCTGCGATGTCGGAGGTGCCGTCTTTCGGATGGGACATTAAACCGACCTTGGCGTTACACCCAATGAAGTGTAGTCACTGTTGGAATGTTAGGGCCTGGGAGCAGTTTGCTGCCCACCATGCTGGTCAGAGATAGACTTTACAGAGGAAAGGAGGTGAAATATGGGGGGACAAAATTAAAAATGATTAATAATGTCAAAAAGAAATGCTGACCTGTTGTAAAAGACAAAAAAAAACCCGGATTGTTATGGGGTAAGCTTCATTGCAAAACATGAATTGCTAGTTGCAGTCATGTAAAATCCATTACTGGTTTATTACACTTTGAATAGAAACATGTTTAATGAGAAGGGTATTCATCATTTTGCAGATAATGTGAGGAATCTGAATGCCCCTGTGAAAAGAGTGTGAAATGTAATTTATCTATCAGATAATGATTTGACTTCAGAAACAAATGGAAAAACTACAGTTTCTTTTGCATAATTATGTTATTAATGCACTTTAAGCATTGATGTATAGCTTCCAGCTATGAATATCCGCTAGCTAGTTCTCTACTTACTCCCATCAACAAAAAAGATGTAATAGGGGTCATTAGCTGCAGTCTTAACATTATTTATTGAATTAGTCTGCATTCATTTGTTTTGCCTTCATGTAATTAGTTAGCTTTCAGAATCTGTACTGCCATTAACGAGCCATTGAGGTAAGTTTAACTTGAACTGAACGTTAATCAAAGGTTTATAACCATTTCCACTCAATACAATTACTGTCGCAGTCAGTCTCTGCATCTTTCAGCACCCGTGATATAAAGCATTCTGTTTATAAAGAATATTTTTCAGCATGCAACTTAGCACAGTGTTAATAGAATTTATGTTTGGCTGATGCGTTTGGTCGTTTAGCTTTTAGATTTGTTGATGGGGAGCTGTTTTAGAATCATAAGGGGAGAAATTGGCCTGGTTTGCGCCTCCCATTAGCGCCTCCGGGGAGCGGTAACGAGGCGCTAAGGGGTCACCGACCGGGCGCGGCGGAATCACCGACGTCCGCGGACTTCCCTGGCGGATTTGAGCTGGCGCTAAGACTTACTCTCTTGCACTCCGAAGATCGTGATGTCATCCGGTGCGCAGCGCCCCGTTTGCGCCCCGGAAGTGATATTCACTCCCGCCCCCTGCAGCATCGCCGGGCGTCAACAGCGGCAGCTGCAGGAGGCGTTGTCACCTCAGCTGGCCGCTTGGGGAGCGCTAATCAAAGGCGGTGGTGGTCAGGTAGGCCAAAATTTATTTATGTCCCCATTCTGGTGTTTTTTGATTTTTTTTTTTGTACCTCGGGATTGCTCAGCCCTGCACTCTCTCTCTCCGAGCGCTTTGGGCTGCTATGCGCATATCGCAGGTGCCGTCGATGACCATTCCCAGCCTTAGCCTTCAATGACCGCAGCATTGGCCCTTCCCTTGAAGGGAGGGAAGGAGCCTGTAAAACCGGCAGCGCTGCACGGAACATTGCTCAGCGCTCTGCCGCTACCGCCCCTCTCGCTCCCTTTAGTGCTCTAAGGGAAGTGGTAGCGCTTGATTTAGCGCTCCACTTCCCTCTTGGAGCGCTAAAGTGGAGGTTCCTGGCAGATTCAAATGCTTTTCGCCCGGCGATACTTTTGCACTCCTGCAAAAGTCATCGCCCCAAATGGGGCGCTACGCAACTTCTAGCCCCTAGAAACTGACAGCACAGAAGGAGGCCATTCGGCCCGTCGTGCTAGTGCTGGCTCTTTGAAAGAGCAGTCGTGTTTAGTCCCACATCCCCGCTTTTTGTCTGTGACCCTATAAGTTCCTCATCCTCAACTACCTGTCCAACTCTCTTTTTTAAATTATTTATGGAATCATCCTCCACCACCTCTTCAGGTCGAGTGTTCCAGATCCCGACAACCCGCTGAGTGAAAACATTTCTCCTCCTCTCCCCGCTAGATCTTTTTCCAATGATTTTGAATCTATGACCTCTGGTTATTGACCCATTTGCCAGAGGGATCAGTTTTTCTCTCTCTACTTTATTAGAACATCTCATTGTCTTGAAAACCTCTATTGGGCCACCTCTTAACCTTCTCTGCTCCAAGGAGAACAGTGCTAACTTGTCCAACCTCTCCTCATAACTGAAGTCCCTCATCCCTGGCAACATCCTGGTAAACCTCCTCTGTACCCTTTCTAAGGCCTTTACATCTTTCCTGAAGTGTGGGGCCCAGAATTGCCCATAATACTCCAGCTGAGGCCTAGCCAGTGATTTATAAAGTTCTAGCCTGATCTCCGTGCTTTGATATTCTGTTCCTATATTTATAAACCCAAGTAACCCATATGCTTTTTTAACCACCTTATCAACTTGCCCTGCCACCTTTAAGGATTTGTGTATATGGACACCAAGGTCTCTCTGCTCATCTACACTTTTCAAAATTGTGCCATTTATAGTATACTGTTTTTTCATAATTATCCTCCCAACGTGCATCACTTCACACTTCTCCGCATTAAACTCTATCTGCCATGCTTCTGCCCGTTTCACCATCCTGTCTATGTCATCCTGAAGCCTCAAACCATCCTCATCATGATCCACTACTTTGCCAAGTTTCATATCATCTGCAAACTTTATAATGCCGCTCCCTACACCCGAGTCTAGGTCATTTATAAAAACTGCGAAGAATAATGGACCCAAAACTGACCTTTGGGGAACACCACTGCAAACCACCTCCCAGTCTGAAAAACATCCAACCACACCCACCCTCTGCTTCCTGTCACTGAGACAATTTTGTATCCATACCGCCACTTTCCCCTTAATTCCATGGGCTTCGGTCATTTGGAGATGTATTTTCAAAATCATAGCCTTCCTTTGATCTGCAGGAGTTTTGGGTTACCTGTAACTGCAAGGACCCACAAATCATTCAATGGGGTATATAAAGAAAAACTATTTTATCTGGTGGGGGCGGGGAATCCAGAACTAGAGGGCACAATCTTAAAATGAGAGCTAGGCCATTGAAGAGGGAAATCAGGAAGTACTTCACGCAAGGGGTAGTGGAAATCTGGACCACTCTTCCCCCAAAAGACTGTGGATGCTGGGGGACAATTGGCACTTTCAAGACTGAGATTAATAGATTTTTTTTTTAGGTAAGGCTATCAAGGGATATGGAGCTAAGGCATGTAAATGGAGCTGAGGTACCAATGATCTAATTGAACGGCGGAGCAGACTCGAGGGCCTGAATGGCCTACTCCTATTCCAAGGGCCACGGCAGTCCCATTCCACAACACTAGCACTGTCAGGGGTGACAATTTGACCTGTAGTATACCATTTCCCTTTCAACGATTGTGCAACACTTCCTGCGAGTAGTCCTTGTCCTCCTCCAGCAGGGAGTGAGATTCTTGCAGGCTTAGACCTCACAGAGGGTAACATAACCGGAGTCTAACAAATAACAAAACTGCAATAAATGATGTTCTGAAGTTAATGTATGATTCCCACTACGTCTTCAGTCTATTTGGAAATGGAAGTAGCACGCATAGTTTAAATATTTATTTAAGCAATAAAAAGAATATATAGAAACTGAGAATGTCGGCAATATACTAAAATCACAAGGCAAGATTATTATAAAGTTTATAATGGAACTCCTTTTGCTGCGGCCATCTTTCTCTTGAGTAGAAAATAAAATTCTGCGGCTTTTCAAAGTTGTCCAAAACAACAGCCTTCTGCACAAAAATTGGTTTGTGGAGTTTCCTGTATGATCTTCTCGGTATTCAAACCAAGCATCTTTTATATACGTTTCTCTACTGTAGTTAGGGCTGTCGATAAAGCTCAACTTAAATCAGTATTGAAATTGAATGATCATTAATGTACAGAATTAAAGTCAGAATAAAGCTTTATTTCTTCCTGTGCATGTCTTTGACGTTCGGTATTGAGAGTTACAACAGCCAAAATTTGACAAAGCTATCCAAATTCAAATTGACAAAGGACTTCAAGGGACATCCATCAAAAGGATACTCAACCAAATTAACAATTAAATTGAAGCATATATCAGCAATTAACAACCCACAATCCAAGTTTAACACAGATCAAGGGAAAGCATCTTCGAGACATCCCAGACAGGCGCTGATAACTGACACCATTTTATGTTCAAGGACAAAAGGGTAGCAGCCATCTTAAATCTGGGCTACAACAGTTATTGAAAATGTATAATAGAATAGAAATGACTATTTTCGTCACAGCAGGTTACGTTCAATGGCAATGGCATCCTGTGCACCATTACTAAGATAGGCACAGGACCAGTGGATGAAGACAGCTGGTGGTATTAATCATAGCTAAGCTGGCACTTGCACCCTGGATCACTGCTTGGAGACTCTGCATGGCTCAGGAGAGTGCAGCTGTCTTCTCAATGCAATGATGTAGCTGTCTGTATTTTTGATATGCAAGGAAGAAATTAAATGGCACGTACCTGATTACATTGTAAATACTAATTTTTCTATTAATGCACAGTTGCTTGAAAAGGGGCGCCTGCTTCCAACTTTTAACCTCGGCCTCTCTCTGTCACAACCTTCCTTGTGACTGTCTTTTGTATAGATAACACTTTATCATTGCTCCTTTCTTGCTCCTCTTGGCTGCAAGTACTCTCTTCCTTCTCCCCATATCTTCATTGTGTAGAAATCGGGGGTAAGTTTAATCTAACTCGCCAGGTGGGAATCCCCCGGGATCGGATGGAACGCTGGATTTACACCCCGCCCAATATTATTGACTTCACTGGAAAGTAAAATCAGGTGGGGGGGGGTGGGGGGGGCGCGGTGTAAAAGCAACGTTGCACCCGATCCCATCTGTTTCCCGACAGATGGGTTAGTCTAAGAGTTCGCAAACAGTCTACTGCTCATTCTTTGAGGACCTTAAAACTGTGGAAGGCAGATCTTTCCTCTTAATGCATTTGGCCATAAAGGATCAACTGGGAGGAGCACATGGAGGAAAATCAGACCGGGAGGGTCACACGGCCATAATGGAGCCTGTACGATTTTCCATTGGGTGGGCTCTGTTATAGGCGGCGATGCTCCCGCTCAAATTTCCTCTCTGCACTTTGCCCAATTTCTGCCCAATTGCAAAAGAGGAAAATCTGCCCCTGGAAGTCCTCTGTCTCCTTGGCCTTTCTTCCTCCTACATTCTGCAGTCTTTGAAACCCAAGCTTGATGCCATTTAACCACCGCCAATTGATTTGTCTCATCTGTCTTACCCTTTTTGACCTGCACTATGGACCTCGGCCTCTCACCTTGCTTCCTCAATTGAAAAGGACTTTGTTATTTACAAATATTATTTACACAAGGTGATTCCGGCAAATTGTTCATTTGATGGTTCAAGTAGCAGGGTGTGCAAGCTATAAATTAGCTAGTGGGGAGTAGAAAGGTAGGCTGAGCTTAAAAATGTAAAGAGGCTGTGTGGTAAGTCTTGATTTCAACACAATGGGAGAAGGGAAAAAGTGTAGGGCAATATATTTGAGCCAAAGGATTATAAAGTTGTGAATATGTTATCGGAGAAACTTTGAACTGGATGATATCGATGGATTCAAGAGACCATTGAATGTGTTTCTGGAAAGAGAAGGGATTGAGAGATATGGAGATGATGAGTAGATGGGGTTGATTAATTATTATTGAGTCCAATGGCCTTTCCTGTTCCTAAAATGTTTTATGTTCTTCACTATTACACCATTGTGACACATCACTGAAGAGCCAATTCCTTTCATGTTGCCATTCTGTTATTCAGTAGTTTATTGAATTGCAACCTATGATGAGTGTACAAAATCCTGGTAACCTCCAGTGCAATAAAACTCATTAATATTCTGAGGTGAACATGATCACTCATCATAGGCATGGAGCAGACTGCCATGCACACTAGAGATGAAACAGAAACCTCCCACAAATAAAACAGTAGATATTATAAAAATTCAATGGGCACCAGGGAACGAGTTCTAAGCTAAAATCTAATCAAGCAAGTCAGGTGGTGGTTATTAACTGTGGGGGCCTCTTGATTAGATTACAGCCTTGTAACTTATTCACAGTTATGCATTTTTCACTGTGTAATTACATCAGGTATTGCTCTGGTTCCTGTGTGCAAGTTATATCACAACCATGTTCTTTTAGAACACATTTACCGTGTCGCTACAAGCAGTTCTCCTACCAGTGTTGGTCAAAGTTGATTTGTTCTTTGATTTAAGACATTGCCAGTTCTCTGTAGGGTAATTCTGTGGTCCAGAGCTCCCAGAAGGGAGCACCACTCACAGGGACTGCCACTTGGGCATACAGCCTTTGATGATCTGTCCATGAATTTTACTGGATAGAAATTCATAAATGTGCACATGTAATGTCTGAGAAGTGCTCCCAATAAGTGGGCTCTTACTGGAAATGCCAGATCACTCCGTCACCCCTTAAGGTTTAGCGAAACTTGTGGACCTTTAATGTAGAAAAATGTCCCAAGGTGCTTCACAGAGGTGCAAGGAATAAAAATGGACATGGAGCTGGAGGAGAAATTAGGAGAATTAACCATAAGCTTGTTCAAAGAGGTGGGTTTTACAGCAGGGTGTTCAAGGAGGAGAGGCAGCTGGAGAGAAGGCGGCGCTTAGGGTAGGAATTCCAGAATGCAGGACGTAGGAAGCTGAAGGCGCCCCGTCGGCCAGTGGTGGGGTGAAGGGGAGAGGAGGGGTTTACAGACGGGGCCAGAATTAGAAGAACGGAGAGCTGGGGGAAGGGCGAAGAAACTGGAGGAAATTGCAGAAATAGGGAAGGGCGAAGCCATGGTGGAAGATTATAAGATTGCCTTGACCTGGATTCCCCCACAAGGGGAAATAGTTTCTCTTTGTCTACCTTATTGAATTCTTTTATCATTTTCAACACCTCGATTAGATCACCCCTCAATCGTCTATACTTGGAGGAGTACAAGCCAAGTTTGTGCAACCTGACTTCATAATTTAACCCTCTAAGCCATCATTCTGATGAATCCGCACTGCACTCCCTCCAAGGCCAATATATCCTCCCTGAGATCCGATGCCCAGAACTGAACGCAGTGCTCCAGATGGGGTCTGATCAAGGCTCTGTACAACATAGCTTCTTCCCCTTTGTATTCCAGCCCCTTTGAGATAAAAGCCTTTTTGATTGCTTTTTGTACCTGTCCAGTAGCATTTAGTCATTTGTGTACAGGGACGCCCAAATCTCTTTGCTCCTCCACAGTTCCTAGCTTTTCACCGTTGGCTTGAGACAGTTAATGATACAGTCTGCTCCTGATAACTCAAAGTCACAAATTATCCGATAGTTTGAATTGAGTGACTTTGATTTTAAGAGGAGTAATGTTATCGGAAATCAGACCCCAAACTCAGCGTAAAATTCACATTTTTTTCCTAATTCTGTAATCAGTCTCTGATTCAGATCAGGAAAGGCCACAGTTTGAGCTTCAAGTGATTGATTGCTAGATAAAGTGAGAAGAGTGCTTTTATAAATGACTGATTAATTATAAAGAACCGTGTCTATTTAAAGTGAGGGTGGGCTGTACTTTACAACACATTCTGTTTAAGAAATCAGAAAACCTTTCACTATTTATTACTAGTCATGAATACAATATTCATCCCTTTAAGGTGCTGGTCCCAGGTTCTACATTTTTGTCCATCCATAACAACAACAACTTGCATTTATATAGTGCCTTGTGGAAAATGTCCCAAGACACTTCACTGAGAAAGAAGAAAGGGGGGGAGAGAGAAAATGGGGAACTATAGGCCAGTTAGCCCGACATCAGTAGCAGGGAAAATGCTAGAATCTATTATTAAGGATGTGGTAACAGGGCACTTGGAAAATCACAATATAATTAGGCAGAGTCAACACGGTTTTATGAAAGGGAAATTGTGTGACAAATCTATCAGGGTTTTTTGAGGTTGTAACTAGCAGGGTAGATAAGAGAGAACCAGTGGATGTAGTGTATTTGGATTTGCAGAAGGTATTCGATAAGGTGCCACACAGGAGGTTGTTATACAACATTAGAATTCATGGATTGGTGGTAATATATTAGCATGGATTGAGGATTGGTTAACGGACAGAAAACAGAGAGTAGGAATAAACGGGTCATTTTTGGGAAGGCAGGATGTAACTAGTGGAGTGCTGCAAGGATCAGTGCTTGGGCCTCAGCTATTTACAATCTATATCAATGACTTAGATGAGGGGACCGAGTGTAATATATCCAAGTTTGTTGACGACACAAAGCTGGGTGGGAAAGTAAGCTGCGAAGAGGACACAAAAAGGCTGCAAAGGGATATAGATACGTTAAGTGGTTGGGCAAGAAGGTGGCAGATGGAGTATAATGCGGGGAAGTGTGAAATTATCCACTTTGGTTGAAAGAATGGAAAGCAGAATACTTTTTTAGAAGGTGAGAGACTAGTAAATTTGGGTGTCCTTGTACACGAATCACAGAAAGTTAACATGCAGGTACAGCAAACAATTAGGAAGGCAAATGGTATGTTAGCCTTTATTGCAAGGGGGTTGGAGTATAAGAGTAAGGAAGTCTTGCTGCAATTATATTGGGCTTTGGGGAGATCACATCTGGAGTACTGTGTACAGTTTTGGTCTCTGTATACTTGCCTTAGAGGGGGTGCAATGAAGGTTCACTAGATTGATTCCTGGATGAGAGGGCTGTCCTATGAGGAGAGATTGAATAGAATGGGCCTATAGTCTCTGGAGTTTAGAAGAATAAGAGGTGATCTTATTGAAAAATGTAAGATTCTTAGAGGGCTTGACAGAGTAAATGCTAAGAGGTTGTCCTCCTGGCTGGAGAGTCTAGAACCAGGGGGCATAGTCTCAGGATAAGGGGTCGGCCAATTAGGACTGAGATGAGGAGAAACTTCTTCACTCAGAGGGTTGTGAATCTTTGGAATTCTCTACCCCAGAGGGCTGTGGATGCTCAGTCAATGAGTATATTCAAGACTGAGATCGATAGATTCTTGGGCACTAAGAGAATTAAGGGATATGGGATAGGGTGGGAAAGTGGAGTTGATGTAAAAGATCAGCCATGATTTTATTGAATGGCAGAGCAGGCTCAATGGGCCATACAGCCTACTCCTGCTTCTATTTCTTAAAGATAAAATTGGTTAAAGGATCGAACAACGAGGAGATAGTTCACCAGCGGAGATCGAAAGCTTGGTCCAAAGGACAATTTTTCAGAATTTTTTAAATGTGGAAGGAGGGGTCTAGGGAGGCAGTTGCAGGAATAGGGCTGAGATGGTTGAATCCCAGTTCCAGTGTAGCAGGGTGAAGGGAATGGGGATGGATACACAGGAGGTCAGAGTCCAAAAATGGAAGGGTGTGGGAGAGGATGTAAGGCTGGAGGAGATGGCAGACATAGGGTGGAGTGAGGCTGCTGAGGTATTGTGAAGACACGGGCGAGGATTTTAACATTAATGCACAAAGTGGAAGGGAAGGTGTTAGTGTGGGACAGGATATAGGCAGCAAAGTTTGGATAAGTTGAAGCTTGTGGAGGACGGGAGGCCAGCAAAGAGAGTATTACAGGAATCATGTCTAGGGGTGGAAACTGGGACTATTCATTAGAATGGAGAAGGTTAAGAGGAGATCTGATATAAATGTTCAAAATCATAAGGGATTTTGATGAGGTAAATTTTTTAGAGCTTTATGTCTAGGACAAATGTAAAATTTTCTTCCCTTCTGCCCCGCCACCCTACCCAAAGAAAAGTCAGGGCAGGCAGAGAATTGAAGGGCAAGACTAAGCGAGTGAAAGTCTTTTAATATGACAGCTTATCATCCATTGGTACATTATGATGTGCAAACAAGCCTATTGTTCACTTTCCACCATAGCCATGGTACGATGTGCCCCAGAAGAGTAATATGATGGAGTTGTGCAGCTAAGGGGACATTTCATAGTCATTCTAAAGGAAGTAATTCAGACCATTCTCAGTTGCTCAGAAGTGCCCTCAGATATCTGAGCAACAGGAACCCTCTCCCCCAGCTTAACTGGTAAATGTTTTCAGTAGTTGAGGGGTCAAGAATGAGGGGCCAATAGATATAAATTTAAGAGAAATTCGAACAGAGGCAGGAGAAACTTCTTTGCACAGAACGTTGTGAGGCTGTGGACTTCACTTCCAGAGTTTGGTGTTGAGGCCGAAACGATGTCAACATTCAAGATTAGATTGAATAGGTGGATGAAGGAAAAGGAGTTGAAGGGATATGGGAACAGGGTGTGTAAATGTGATTGGAACTATTCGCTCGCGTGGAGGGTAAACACCGACATGGAATGGTTAGGCCAAAAAGGTCTGTTTCCGTGTTGTAACCTCGATGCATTTTCATGTGTACCACTGAGTCACAGGGAGAGAAATTGGTCCCCATCACGCTCGTCTTTTGGGCAAAGATTTAGCACAGTGGGGCCCAATTTCACGTCCGATCTCCCCTGGCAGTGTGCCGACTGCCAAATTGGAAGCTGGCGACTTCCATGTGTTCAGGACGCCCGCCTGAAACAGGCGTTAGGCAACCTTGAATATGAATATGAATATGCTCATCTACAAGATGCACTGCAGCAACTCGCCAAGGCTTCTTCGGCAGCACCTCCCAAACCCGCGACCTCTACCACCTAGAAGGACAAGGGCAGCAGGCGCATGGGAACACCACCACCTCCAAGTTCCCCTCCAAGTTACACACCATCCAGACTTGGAAGTATATCGCCGATCGTTCATCGTCGCTGGGTCAAAATCCTGGAACTCCCACCCTAACAGCACTGTGGGAGTACCTTCACCGCACGGACTGCAGCGGTTCAAGAAGGCGGCTCACCACCACCTTCTCGAGGGCAATTAGGGATGGGCAATAAATGCTGGCCTTGTCAGCGACGCCCACATCCCATAAAAACGAATTAACTCCTGCTTTAGGACCCCGCTGCCAAATGCAGCAGGAACTGGGTGGAGCAGACGGCGCACAGGCTCCGCTCTGTTTTTTCTGGGTCTACACCGGCCTAGTCAGTGGTCCTTAAAGGGACCAGTGGCAGCCACCTGCGAAAAGGGAAGCTACCTTTCTATTTTCGCTTACACTTACGTGGCGCAGGAGAAGCAGAGTGCTCCTCCCAGTTCTGCCAAAGTTACTGCGGGCCTGTGCCGGCCCAGGCTTGCCCCCTGCGCTCGCCTTCCCACCCTCCCCTCCCCACCTCCCCACCTACGGGTGGGCCGGCGTCGAGCTGGAGCCGATCTCCGCTGGGACAGCGATATCTTTGGGTGTTGAAGGTTAAAAAAATTGACCAGGATTCCAGTTCCTGCTAGTTTTTCAGTGACACTTGTCAGATGTGTGTATGCGTGTGCGTATGTTTCTGTCTGTCTGTCCATCTATCTCTCTCTCTCTCTCTCTCTCTATCTTTCTCTCACGGTGTCAGCTGTGGCTCAGTGGGTAGCACTTTCACCTCTGACTCAAAAGGTCATAGGTTCAAGGCCCCACTCCAGAGCACAGAGACGTGGCTGTGAAAGCGACGGGAATACCCTGTCACAGACCTTTCCCTTTACCTCATTGAAACATACACAATTCTTACAGGGCTTGACAGGGTAGATGCAGGGAGGCTGTTTCCCCTGGCTGGGGAGTCCAGAACCAGAGCTCACAGTCTCCGAATAAGGGGGGTCGGCCATTTAGGACTGAGATGAGGAGAAATTTCTTCACTCAGAGGGTGGTGAATCTTTGGAATTCTCTACCCCAGAGGGCTGTGGAGGATCCGTCGTTGAGTATATTCAAGTCAGAGATCGATAGATTTTTGAATATTAAGGGAATCAAGGGATATGGGGATAGTGCGGGAAGGTGGAGATGAGGTAGAAGATCAGCCATGATCTCATTGCATGGCGGAGCAGGCTCGAAGGGCTGAATGGCCGACTCCTGCTCCTATTTAAGAACATAAGAAATAAGAGCAGGAGTAGGCCATACGACTCCTCGAGCCTGCTCCGCCATTCAATAAGATCATGGCTGATCATCGACCTCAACTCCACTTTCCCGCCCCATCTCTGTATCCCTTGATTCCCCTAGAGTCCAAAAATCTATCTATCTCAGCCTTGAATATACTCATCGACTCAGCAGTCACAGCCCTCTGGGCAGAGAATTCCAGACTCTGAGTAATGGCAGGCTATTTGACAGTGGGAGGCATCACAGCCCATTCTTATCGTGTTCTCATAAGAACATAAGACATAGGAGCAGGAGTCGGCCATTTGGCCCCTCGAGCCTGCTCCGCCATTCAATGAGATCATGGCTGATCTTCTACCTCAACTCCACTTTCCTGAACTATCCCCATATCCCTTGATTCCCTTAATATTCAAAAATCTATCGATCTCTGTCTTGAATATACTCAACGACTGAGCCTCCACAGCTCTCTGGGGTAGGGAATTCCAACGATTCACCACCCTCTGAGTGAAGAGATTTCTCCTCATCTCAGTCCTAAATGGCCGACCCCTTATTCTGAGACTGTGACCCCTGGTTCTAGACTCCCCAGCCAGGGGAAACATCCTCCCTGTTGAACACACACACATTCCCAGTAGGAATCATGAAATCGTACAGCACAGGAAGAGGCCGCTCGCCCCGTTCTGCCTGACCCGTGCCGGCACGGCTTATCTTATCTATCCCTCTCCCTCTCCCTCTCCCTCTCTCTCTCTCTCTCTCTCTCTCTCTCCCTCTCCCCCTCTCTCTCTCTCTCTCTCTCTCCCTCTCTCTCTCTCTCTCTCCCCCTCTCTCTCCCTCTCTCTCTCCCTCTCTCTCTCCCTCTCTCTTTCCCAACCTCTTTCCCTACCTTTCTCTCTACCCCTCTATCTCTCTCTCTCTCTATCATTAAAAATATATGTGGATATATAAGCATGTTTGTGTGTATGGTTTAATTCCACTGATTGCACCTGGTAAAACATGTGTGAAACTTCCTGCCTGTGCTATTTTAATGCTGTGAGTAATCTCGTTATGCTGAATGGGTTAAATAACTGCAAGAAAATAGTGCGGGCAGAAATTTACACAATAGGCCCTAATGGGGGCACTGAACTCACAGGTGGAGACAGGCTTGGGGTCAGCCGTGATGCTCCCACAGTTGTGTAGATCACTCAGACTCGCTATCCAGGCTCAAACATGAAGAGAGGTCACTCGGGCAAACTAACGGGAGGCAGCTGCTGCCCACAGACCCAGCCCCCCCCGCCCCCCCACCACCCCAGCCAGAAGCTGCTCGTTTCGGGAGGAACGAGAGATAAGAGGAGGGGACTGGAGGGGAAGATTATTTTTCAAAATCTTTGAATGGAGAAATTGAACCTGGCAAAAAAGTAACAGTCGAACAAAGAGAAGAAATGTCAGGGATGTAGCTCCAGCGGAAACCTATTATTTGTGCATCTCCAGAATGATAAGCGAATTAAAAAACTTTTAATATAAAAGCCACAGGAGCCGTACCCTGAAGATAAGGCGATGAGCAGGAATCCCTGGCACTCGATTGAATATTTGTATGTTTTCAGCTAACCGTAACCGGTCTGCTGTTCATTGTCTAGAACCCACTTGTCCTCGTGCACTGTGCGGAAATCCCTTGTGACGAGTATGGCATTCGCTAACCCTTCGGACCCCAGGAGAAAGTCTTTCGCCAAAATAAGTTCCGGTTAGGGTGAACGCCAAGCCCACGGCCCAGATGTTCTGAATTGGCCCAGTCAGCTTTGTTCATTGAACTGGCCCTGTTCGGTTCAAAGCGGGCCGACCTTTTAAAACAATTAGGGTCAAGGAATAGTGTTCAAGCGTATCGGCCGTGGTGGCCACTGTGGTTCTGCCTGTGGTTGGGTCTTCTCCAATGAACATAAAGGGGCCGATTTTCATGCCCCCCTACCCCTACCCCTACCCACCTGAAGGAATCGGGGGCTTAGCGTGGCGAAAATGGCAGCGAACCACTTTCCGTCTCGTTCCTGCTACCAGTATTTTGGTTGGGGCCGTCGCGTGTGCGGCCCGGTTGCTCCCTTGTTTCAGGCTGGAGCCTACTCTTAATATGCTAATTAGGGTTCTATGACGGACATAGGAACCAGGTGCAATTTTAAGGTACCAATGGGCGGAGCGAGTGCTGCGTATGCTCCGCCTATTTGTACCAGGTGTTGAGCAGCCTAACCAGCGGTCCTTAAAGGGACCACTGCTGACTCCTCATGATCCAGGTACGTTTCTGGGTTTTTTACTGGTTTTTGTGGGGCAGCACTGAGCACCTGGTCCCACAAAAATCATGCCACCACTGCCATCCTGTCTATGCACCCACCCCCCCCAACCCGCCCGTCCCACGTGATTGCCTCCCCCCTTCCTTTAACCCATTACTTCCTGCTCTGGTCCAGCGCTCACAGCATGCCAATCAAATGGAAGCAAGGACCTCAAGATGGCTCAGACCTCACACCATGGACATTGGACGGGCGAAGTGATCGCACTGCCCACTGCCTGCCCGATGGTGACCGGAGGTTAAAGTCGGCCTCAGTGGAAATGGAGTTAAGATACCAATCAGCCACGATCTATTAGAATGTCGAAACAGGCTTAAGGTGCTGAACGGCCTACACATGTTCCTGTATGTTATACCAAGGGCTTTCACCTTGAAGACTATAAAACCATTGTCTTTCTGAAGATTGAGATGTAACTTGTCATGGGAGTGATTCCTTCACTGTAGTTGAAAAGCCATCTCTCCTTTCTTTGAATTGTAGAGGTTTGAGTGGTGGAATTGGGTTCTAATGTACTTAGTAGTTCTGTGAGTCATCTCTTCCCCATAATTCGCTTGTTTATAAAGTGCAGTTATTGAGAATTGCTTTGGCAGGGAGCATAGAATATGATCTTTGTAAAGACGTTTGCAATAATTGCTTCAATCGAAAATGAAAATAAAACGCAATAAATTGAGTAACATCCTGCATTACGCTAATGGCTCTATAGACATGGAAAGTCTCAGGTTCAATCTCTGGTCTGTGTTGACTCAGTTGGTGTCAGCCAGCATGATAATAGGAGCGCCACAATTAGCCTCACTGTTCCAGGGCTATAGAGGGTCAAAATCAGCCAGGATTCCCACTACTCGGTGACTCCCCTTGGAAGTGCGCATTTATAGACACTGTGGGAGGACAAGATGAGATTTGGTTGTTATGCCCCGACTGTTGAATAGCTTGCCGACACCCACTGTAAATACTTGTACATGAAGAATAGTCACTTGTGAGGTGCTGAAGACTGTTGGTGCTGATTGAACTATACCCTAGAAGAAGTCAGCAATTCCAGGAAGAAAATTGAATTAACGATTAATCTCCTGGACACTGCTGCAAACAACCCTGGAGAAAAATCATAGGGCCATTAAAAAAAATTTTTTTTTCATTTTCTTTGGAGGCTATTGTTTATTCGTTCTGAAAATATTAGAGGCTGTTTGACCAAGTGTCAAGAACCATCCAATCAGGCAACGGAGTAGGTTCACTTTCCAATTGGCGTGGGAAGGCGGGGCGGCGTGAGGATGGACGCATCGGGCAACCAATGGCTGGAGTGTGGGGGGTGGGGCGGTCGGAGTCGGGAGGTCATGTGATGAATGGTCTTGGAATACCTCCAACCAGAGTTGGCAACCCAAGTGGGGAGCCCACCACGATAGGGAAGGGACTTGCTGTGCTGCCGCGGCAGTGCCCTCACTTCTGACTCCCCAAAGCCTTTCCACCATCTGCAAAACACAAGTCAGGAGTGTGATGGAATACTCTCCACTTGCCTGGATGAGTGCAGCTCCAACCACTCGAGAAGCTCGACACCATCCAGGACAAAGCAGCCCGCTTGACTGGCACCCCATCCACCACCTTAAACATCCACTCCCTCCACCACCGGCGTACCATGGCTGCAGTGTGTACCATCTACAAGATGCATTGCAGCAACTTGCCAAGGCTTCTTCAGCAGCACCTCCCAAACCCACGACCTCTACCACCTAGAAGGACAAGGGCAGTGATATGAATCTTGTCATTCATGTGGAAATGACTTATGAAATAATACTGGCGGCCTGCTGGTGGCGCTGTCCAGGGAGAGTATAAATACTCGGGCATGGGCCCAGCTTGCTCAGGACATTCTTTAACAGGAAATAGTGAAGGACACAACTAGATCTCCATATTGAAAAACAGTTGATTAAAGCTTTGTTTAACGCTTAGACCAAGTGCCTAGTAGTTTTCTTACGTCAAGCAGCAGGCGCATGGGAACACCACCACCTCCAAGTTCCCCTCCAAGTCACACATCATCCTGACTTGGAAATATAGCGCTGTTCCTTCATCGTCGTTGGGTCAAAATCCTGGAACTCCCTCCCTAACAGCACTGTGGGAGTACCTTCACCACACGGACTGCAGTGGTTCAAGAAGGCGGCTCACCACCACCTTCTCAAGGGCAATTAGGGATGGGCAATAAATGCTGGCCTTGCCAGCGACGACCACATCCCATAAATGAATAAAAAAGAAAGGGACTGGGCGACAACTGCCTGGCCAACAAAAGTGTTCCCACTGCAGTGCAATAAATCCTTATGAGCAAGAGCAGGAAACAGCTGAGGTGTGCAAGAGAGGAAACACCACTGGCCCCATCATTCACATCACCCGGTTCCTCCAGATGGATGCCTCCCAATGCATTGTCCGTGCACTCGTTGTTTTGGAGAGGCAGAGCTGGGGTGACAAAAAAGGACAATCTAATGGAGGAAAAATCTCTGAGTCAGCTTTTTGGGTGAAGGGATTTGACCTTTCCACCTCATCTTCCTCCCATCAACACTCGGGGACCACTCGAAATTGGATGGATTCCTAAAGGGAAATCTGGGTCTCTGACACCAAGGGGAAAATGGTACCAGCTCAGCCAAGTTGGCACTTCTGCTGTATATAAGCCAGTTTTTGGGAAGAGGGGGCGTTTATATTTTCAAACATTAATTCAGAATTTCCCTCCATTAACAATACGTGTGGGAGGGGTGGGTGGGACGGAGGGGGTGTGGACATCACTAAGTTACATGGAAATGTCTTACAAACTATAGCGCACAAGTATTCGTCAATGGATAACCATACTACAACTTTAAATACATGTCGGAAAATGCCTGTGGACAATGTAACTGCTTGTGTTTGCACATATATTGCAGCAGATAGGCGTGTGGCCCAGGGTCGGGGGGAGGGGTTTTGCAAGGGCCCTACAATTTAAGCAAGGCCAGCAGCTAACAGCTGACGGGAAGATGGCTCCGTAATTGCAGCACATCTGCTACAGCACAACAAACAGCTGACAGGATCAGCCTCAGTCTGTGTACACACTCCAGCTGCCAGCTTTTAACCAGCTGAGGCCTGCATTAGCATATGCAGTCTGCATTAATCAGGACTCTGTGACAAAGTTAGCAATTTTGACCTAATTCACGGCGCGGTTATTAGGGTTTGGTTTGACTGAATGATGTCGCGACACAACTGCAGCCTCCAATATTGAGTTAGCGACCTTTGAACCTTATGAAGGGCGCTCGGCCTTGCTGCGCTAAGATTAACAAATAAGATGTTTGTTATTCCAATAATAATTTGAATAGGTATCTACGGGGCTGCAGCTTTTTTAATTAAAAACGCTGGCATCAGAAATTCACAACAGAAACTGTCGCCAACCATATAAATTTACACTGGGCAAATTGCAAAGTACATTCATGTAAGTGTAAGTGTCAGAGGTGGCTCAGTGGGTAGCACACTCGCCTCTGCATGTCAGAAAGTTGTGGGTTCAAGTCCCGCTCCAGGGACTTGAGCACATAAAGCTAGGCTGACACTCCATTTTGTGCTGAGGGAGTGCCGCACTGTCAGAGGTGCCGTCTTTCGGATGAGACGTTAAACCGAGGCCCCCGTCTGCCCTCTCAGGTGGACGTAAAAGATCCCATGGCACTATTTCGAAGAAGAGCAGGGGAGTTATCCCCGGTGTCCAGGCCAATATTTATCCCTCAACCAACATCACTAAAACAAATTATCTGCTCATTATCACATTGCTGTTTGTGGGAGCTTGCTGTGCGCAAATTGGCTGCCGTGTTTCCCACATTACAACGGTGACTACCCTTCAAAAGTACTTCATTGACTGTAAAGCGCTTTGAGATGTCTGGTGGTCGTGAAAGGCGCTATATAAATACAATTCTTTCATTGCTTGAAAGCAGTAAGGCATTGGTGGCATTTCGATTTTGCTTTCGCTACCTGTTTCTGGGTGCAGGTCTGAAAGCAGTACCTGCGAAGAGCAGTCGGAGGCGGGCAGACCCCAGTTATACCGGCAGGGATGCTCGTCGGGGAAAAGCATGGCTGTGCGAGGCTCCGCTCACTGGCGACCGAATGTCAGCAGAGGGCGGAGGGGACAGTTGGCCGCTCGGCTAACGTTGAAAAATGGTTAACGACACAGTTTGGAAAGCTGACTGGACTCTTCCGCCATTTTGTACCGGTTATAGTTTTACTGCAGCTGCCGCAAAACTGAAGTAGTGTGCAACTGAAAAAGAAAAAGACTTGCATTTATATAGCGCCTTTCACGACCTCAGGATGTCCCAAAGCACTTTACAGCCAATTAATTACTTTTTGAAGTCTAGTCACTGTCGGAATGTAGGAAACACGGCAACCAATTTGCGCACAGCAAGCTCCCACAAACAGCAATGTGATAATGACCAGATAATCTGTTTTAGTGATGTTGGTTGAGGGATAAATATTGGCCAGGACACCAGGGAGAACTTCCCTGCTCTTCTTCGAATAGTGCCATGATTATATGTTACAACGTCTTGTGCCAGATTAATTGTGCAAGCAAGGCCCTTCAAAGCCCGAGTAGTAATGTCAGGACTGAGGTAGAAACAGTGCAAAAGTATCTGCAGGAACGTAGGGAGAACGGACTCGCATCGGTAAACAGATATGAGCCTTACTGGAACTCCCTCAGGTGTACTTCCACCCGAGAGGGCAGACGATGCATCGGTTTAACGTCTCGTCCGAAGGACAGTGCCTCCGACGGTGTAGCGCGCCCTCAGGGCTGCACTGTGTCCATGGTGAGCAAACATTGGCATTATGGCATTATTGTGGTGCTACTTTTGACGCTGCTCAGTTGGACCAACCGATGTATTGAACAAGGGAGTACTGCCAGGGCAGTAGACTGGCGGAGCGGATCACCCCGCCCGCTATAGAACCCGCCCGATTGTCATTTCCGTTGAAATCAATGGAGAAGGGAATCGGGTGGGCAATCCATTCCGCCAGTTTTTGGCCCAAGTGATGAAGGTGTAACTTATCCCCACCCCCCTGCGTCCTTCAGGGACTCTCCCGTGTGTCGGTTTTCGCAGAGAAGGTGCAGTGTGTGTTGAGCTAGGTATGTAACGATATCTAGATACCATTTCAGCTGTTTCTTGTTCATGGGTGGTGATATGTTCACGACCGGGATTGGGTTCCATTGATCAGAACTCTGCCAGAGCACTTGATTTGGTGGCACGCAGCTGTATCTGATCAGTATTCAGTGTCTCTCTGGATTGTGTCAGCACAGCATGTCGTCTCTTGTCGTGTTCAGCTTGACTGCTGCCAATGACTGGTATGCCATCCACTATAGTGTGAACTCCCTTGTGTCCTTTGTATACTTGATACACCTGCTTCTGGAACACTTCCTGAGCCAAGTTGATGCCATTTTGGTGCTGGTTATCCGGCAAGTTGAATGCAGCAAACGCGGATGACGCCTTGGAGAATGGTACTTGCCAGTTCCCCAGATCTGGCATTGAAGGTGTAGAAATAATTGGCTCCAGTCAAACCATGTGATTACCTTCTCCAGGGTAGGCATCTGTAATGTTCCCTCTTGATGGCTTCATTCAAGTCCTTGAGGTCCAGATTCATCCTCGCATCACCATGACAACCATGAAATCCACCCAAAAATAAGCTTGTTAATCTTAGCGGTTACAATGCATGAAGGCTGTACAACTCAGGCTTGACCTGGTCCCTAAGTGCTTGGGGTATTGTTCGTGCTGCTTCCTCTTGAGGCTTTGCAAGAGATTCACCAGTCAGACCAGCTATGTGGAAGGAAACATCTTTGAACTCATCGATAATTTTGTCTTCTGCTCACCAGTTGTGACATACTGATAGGCAGCAAGATCGTAATCGGCTTTACATCTTTGCTATCTTCCAAGCTGAGCCCTGATGGTGCTTGTGGGCCCACCATGTAGAAGCCCAACTCCTATTGTTTGTTTTTATGTTGTCACTTCAGTTTGCAATTGTCTATCGCACTCAGGCTGCTATCTCTGAACCTGTATAGCCTAGTACTGCTTTGTTTCAGTGTCTGATGATTCACTTTTAGTGGTTGTACAACACTGAGCTTAACATTAATTTAGGTACTCGTATCGAGCGTTTCCTTGATTGTGTGCTTGTCTATATTTGCTAGTGTTGATCTCTCTCTCTCTCTTTCATTTGGTTTATCTTCAACCTCTGCAATGGCTCCAATAAAAAGCTCTGTGCCACTCCCGGCTCGGCCCCTCTCCACCACTCCCAGCTCGGCCCCTCTCCACCACTCCCGGCTCGGCCCCTCTCCACCACTCCCAGCTCGGCCCCTCTCCACCACTCCCAGCTCGGCCCCTCTCCTCCACTCCCGGCTCGGCCCCTCTCCTCCACTCCCGGCTCGGCCCCTCTCCACCACTCCCAGCTCGGCGCCTCTCCACCACTCCCGGCCCGGCCACTCCCGGCTCAGCCCCTCTCCACCACTCCCGGCCCGGCTACTCCCGGCTCAGCCCCTCTCCACCACTCCCGGCCCGGCCACTCCCGGCTCAGCCCCTCTCCACCACTCCCGGCTCGGCCACTCCCGGCTCGGCCCCTCTCCACCAATCCCGGCTCGGCCCCTCTCCACCACTCCCGGCTCGGCCCCTCTCCACCACTCCCGACTCAACCCCTCTCCTCCACTCCCAGCTCGGCCCCTCTCCTCCACTCCCAGCTCGGCCCCTCTCCTCCACTCCCGGCTCAGCCCCTCTCCTCCACTCCCGGCCCGGCCACTCCCGGCTCAGCCCCTCTCCACCACTCCCGGCTCGGACACTCTCCCGGCTCGGCCCCTCTCCTCCACTCCTGGCTCGGCCCCTCTCCTCCACTCCTGGCTCGGCCCCTCTCCACCACTCCCAGCTCGGCCCCTCTCCACCACTCCCGGCCCGGCCCCTCTCCACCACTCCCGGCTCGGCCCCTCTCCACCACTCCCGGCTCGGCCCCTCTCCGCCACTCCCGGCTCGGCCCCTCTCCACCACTCCCGGCTCGGCCCCTCTCCACCACTCCCGGCTCAGCCCCTCTCCACCACTCCCGGCTCAGCCCCTCTCCACCACTCCCGGCTCGGCCACTCCCGGCTCGGCCCCTCTCCACCACTCCCGGCTCGGCCCCTCTCCACCACTCCCGGCTCGGCCCCTCTCCACCACTCCCGACTCAACCCCTCTCCTCCACTCCCAGCTCGGCCCCTCTCCTCCACTCCCAGCTCGGCCCCTCTCCTCCACTCCCGGCTCAGCCCCTCTCCTCCACTCCCGGCCCGGCCACTCCCGGCTCAGCCCCTCTCCACCACTCCCGGCTCGGACACTCTCCCGGCTCGGCCCCTCTCCTCCACTCCTGGCTCGGCCCCTCTCCTCCACTCCTGGCTCGGCCCCTCTCCACCACTCCCAGCTCGGCCCCTCTCCACCACTCCCGGCCCGGCCCCTCTCCACCACTCCCGGCTCGGCCCCTCTCCACCACTCCCGGCTCGGCCCCTCTCCGCCACTCCCGGCTCGGCCACTCTCGGCTCGGCCCCTCTCCACCACTCCCGACTCGGCCCCTCTCCACCACTCCCAGCTCGGCCCCTCTCCACCACTCCCGACTCGGCCCTTCTACACCACTCCCAGCTCGGCCCCTCTCCGCCACTCCCGGCTCGGCCACTCCCGGCTCGGCCCCTCTCCACCACTCCCGACTCGGCCCCTCTCCACCACTCCCAGCTCGGCCCCTCTCCACCACTCCCGACTCGGCCCTTCTACACCACTCCCAGCTCGGCCCCTCTCCACCACTCCCGACTCAGCCCCTCTCCACCACTCCCAGCTCGGCCCCTCTCCACCACTCCCGGCCCGGCCACTCCCAGCTCGGCCCCTCTCCACCACTCCCGACTCGGCCCTTCTACACCACTCCCAGCTCGGCCCCTCTCCACCACTCCCGACTCGGCCCCTCTCCACCACTCCCAGCTCAGCCGCTCTCCACCACTCCCGACTCGGCCCCTCTCCACCACTCCCGACTCGGCCCCTCTCCACCACTCCCAGCTCAGCACCTCTCCGCCACTCCCAGCTCGGCCCCTCTCCACCACTCCCGGCTCGGCCCCTCTCCACCACTCCCAGCTCGGCCCCTCTCCTCCACTCCCGACTCGGCCCCTCTCCTCCACTCCCGACTCGGCCCCTCTCCACCACTCCCAGCTCAGCCCCTCTCCACCACTCCCGGCTCGGCCCCTCTCCTCCACTCCTGGCTCGGCCCCTCTACACCACTCCCGACTCGGCCCCTCTCCACCACTCCCGGCTCGGCCCCTCTCCACCATTCCCGGCTCGGCCCCTCTCCTCCACTCCTGACTCGGCCCCTCTCCACCACTCCCGGCTCGGACACTCCCGGCTCGGCCCCTCTCCACCACTCCCCGCTCGGCCCCTCTCCACCATTCCCGGCTCGGCCCCTCTCCTCCACTCCTGACTCGGCCCCTCTCCACCACTCCCGGCTCGGACACTCCCGGCTCGGCCCCTCTCCACCACTCCCGGCTCGGCCCCTCTCCATCACTCCTGGCTTGGCCCCTCTCCACCACTCCCAGCTCAGCCCCTCTCCACCACTCCCGGCTCGGCCCCTCTCCTCCACTCTCGGATCGGCCCCTCTCCTCCACTCCCGGCTCGGCCCCTCTCCTCCACTCCCGGCTCGGGCCCCTCTCCTCCACTCCCGGCTCGGCCCCTCTCCATCACTCCTGGCTTGGCCCCTCTCCCCGCTCTGTCCCTCGGTCCCATGGCTGCCATTTTCTATTGACAGATTCTGAACCATTGCATTATTGACTGATTTTCAACCAATTCCCTCCCCCCAATGACTGCTCGCTGCTAACTGCTAACTAAGCCAGTCTCTGTCACTGTATCACATGATCCAGGGAGCTAGTCATTAAAATGCCAGAGTAGTTGACGTCAAATTTGTCTACACAGCGACTTTATGTAAATTGGGTTACTAATACTGTGTTTAATCTTTGAATTATGAATTGCCTTCATGTGAAATTAGTTTTTGGATCCAGAGATTAGAATTCGCTGTGACTTCTGAATAATGTCTACATTACAGTGTTAACAACTGCGTCATTCATCACAGCTCCACTATATGAACACAAAGAAATAAAACAATCTAGAATAAGACAAACTGTTTGGGGGTAGGGGGAGGAGTCAAATAACACCACCATTTGTTTCTGGAGTCATTTTATTAGCTACTTGCCAAAAAGGGAGAGACGTGTTGTAAAACTCATTATTTGCCTGTCAGAAACTCGGTTGTGTTCTGGGTGTTTGCTTTGATTTTCATGTCCACTTGCATCTTGTGGGAGTGATGCTTGTAGTGACGGCCTGTACCTTAATAATTAATGCTGGCTCTCAGTCGCATTTTATAACCAAGTCTGTCATGAATTTTTAAAAAAATAACGCTTTTCGCATCCTCCGGGGTCCACGAGAATAATTCAAGACTTACCTTTGCTGGGGCTCTTCTCTTCCACCACCGAACTGATGGACACCTGCACTGCACAGGCTCCGACCAGTTCTGACCTAAAATGGCAATCAGGGTACTAGTTACGACACAGGACCCCAATTACAATATTAAAAGGGGCCTCTCGCCTGAAACAGGCGGGCGCTTTGGACGCCCGGCCCCTTTTAAAATGGCGCCGTCCGCATCGCCGGTGTTAAGGGGGCGGTAAGGCTACCGACCCCATTTTGAGGCAGTTACCGCTCCGTTAACGCCAGGCGAAGGGAGTGAAATTCGACCCCCTCTTGTCTCTACAATCAACGTCGTGACCATGGAGTCTGTGTATCAATTTTCTTATTCTTCATTGGCTAAGTCTCCTTGTTTTTCCTCCTTGCTAATTGAGTAATTTGGTTTATTTGCTACTTTCGTTATTCAACAATCATAGCATGGAAAACATTTCTCCCCAACGACATGCTGTCAAAGTGGTTCAGTCCAATCACAATGCAGAAAAACAACTTCTCTGCATTATAGCTGCCTTGCCACTCCCCATCTCGGCTCAGACTGAGAGGAATGCTTTTAATAACAGTATTGCTTTAAATGTTGTGAATTCTGAGGTGAGTGGATTATCATATACTGCTAAGAATAAAATAGCAGAGACGTTACCTGAACAAACCTGTAACTCCACTTATAGCACACTGGTGGAGAGATGCCTCAGCCTCCACAAGCCTTGGAATTAATTTTAAGAGCCCCCAATCCAGCCTGCATCTGCACGCATCTCTGCCTTTACTCTATTCCCAGGTCTGTCGAGGCTCTGCTTCCAGACTTAACTTTCTTTTTATTTAGTTATCTTTTTTTGTAAATCAACCTGCCTCCGCAAGATCCAGCCCCAGTGCCGACACACACACATGTACGCGCACACATACACCAGATCTCAACCCAGTGCCACCTAGGCACTTGCCTCCGTCTGGACTTGCCTCGACCACACCCATACGTGCCAACTGACCCTGACACTCAGTGGTCCGGGGGAGAGGGGTGTGGTGGCCCCTGTCTATGTGCATTAGCTGACCAAAGTCCGTGCTGACCAGACCCCCTCTCCCAATCTCTTACCTGCTAGTGCTTCTACTGCGGCTAGGAATTCTCACCAAGTCAGGAGCTCCTGCTCACGGTGAGGAATGCCAGTAGGTGAGAGCTCGGGGAAGAGGGAGCGGTGGATTGGGATGCAGAGACAGGGAGGGGAACAGTAATGGAAAATAGGAACAGTAGCATAGTGGTTAGTCTTACTGGACCAGTAATCCAGAGACGTGAGTTCAAATCCCACCACGGCAGCTGGTGAATTTAAGTTCACTGAATTAAATAAATGTGGAACAAAAAGCTAGTATCAGTAATGGTGACCATGAAACTATCGGATTGTCGTAAAAACCCATCTGGTTCACTAATGCCCTTTAGGGAAGGGAAATCTGCCGTCCTTACCCGGTCTGGCCTATATGTGACTCCAGACCCACAGCAATGTGGTTGACTCTTAAATGCCCTCTGAAATGGTCTAGCAAGCCACTCAGTTGTACACAACCGCTACGAAAAACAATCACCATGAGGACTGCAGCGGTTCAAGAAGGCGGCTCACCACCACCTTCTCAAGGGCAATTAGGGATGGGCAATAAACACTGGCCTTGCCAGCGACGCCCACATCCCAGAACGAATAAAAAAACATAGGAACAGGAGTAGGCCATTCAGCTACTCGAACCATTCAATTAGATCATGTACCTCAACTCTATTTACCTGCTTTTGCTCCATATCCCTGAATACCCTTACCTAACAAAAATCTAGCAATCTCAGTTTAAAATTTTCAGTTGACCTAGCCACAACAACTTTTTGAGGGCAAGAGTTCCAGATTGCCACTACCCTTTGTGTGAAGAATTGTTTCCTGCAGTGCAGTGCTTTTGGAGGTGGGGTGGGGGGAGAATTTTGGAGAGAATAAAAATGCCAGAAGCCCCATGAAGAAGGGGAGGAAGACCAAGAGAGGAGAAACTTGGAGAGGGGAGAGACAGGAGAAGCTGAGAGCAGTACTTCAGGGTGGGGAAGGGAAGAGAGGAGGAGATTAATGAGAATAATGGGAATAATGAGAAGAAGACAGGAGCTATATGGGGGGTAGGGCTGAGAAAGTCCAGAAGCTTGGAGCACGCTCCCAGGTACCTCTAGAAAATAAATTTTATATATCTCCTTTCGGGCCTTCACATATTTAATGAAGGAATGTTGAGTATGCCCACAAGCTCGTGTTCCACTGTACTTCCAGTGTAACTATTTGCTTTTACATTTTATAGGCTTTTATTCAGAACTTTTTAAAAAATTGTCAGCTTTTTTGTGGGGGGGGGGCTATGTCAACTTTTTCCTCAAGTTGTTGGCCAGCTTTGGCTGGTCTTCTAGATTGGGAGGTTAGCCCATCTCACCGACCAGATACACAACACGGTCATCTCACTCCATGGGCAACGCCAACGGATATCAACTGGTTCTTAATTATTCACACTGAGTCTGATTCTGCTGGGATATTCCCCGAGTCATGCCCAAGGAAACATGGCACCTTTCAATTCCTTTTACAAAGCAGGCAGGCGCATAGAACTAGCACACATATGCTTTGGTACAATGCTATTTATTTCTACCAATTCTTTCCTTTTAAGAATATAACGATGATTTGACCACCGTGGGGTGGGGTGGGGGGGGGGCATTGGTTGGAGTTACTGAGGGAGACAGAGTGGCATTACCAGTAAAGATATCAAAGACTCAGCTAATCCTCCAGCCTAACTCCCCCGATGAACATCATATTGGCAAGCACCGTTGAAAGAAATGTACTCACAGAAATCGACAGCAGGATTGTAGGACGTGGCACTGAAAGGGAAGGCATGCTGACATTCGGAAAGGTGAATAAACCAGCAGAGTGCTTTTACCCAGGAAGGTGTAACGAGGCGGGTTTCCTTTACAGCGGCTCACTCACTATACATGATCCAATTACCTTTACAGTGAGACATCAGACTATTTGCCACTTAGGAACAGAGAAAGTCCATTAAGTCCCACAAGCCTGTCCATAATGATAGATCTCAAACCTCCTTCTCAATATTTCCCCTCAGTCCCTTCTCGCTCCAGAAATGCATCTAAATTCCTTCTGGAACCCATTTATGTTGTGCTTCAAAGGGCCTGCCTTGCTCATTTGTTTCACAACGCCACCTGATTTCACCACCTTACTTTTAAACTTTATTTTTAACCTGCATTCCGCCAGGATTTGATCCCTTCGCCATAGTGAACAATTTGCCTGGATCAACGTTGTCGTAATCTTCAATGCTTCAATTCCCCTCAAAAGCTCCTGTTTTACAAAGCAAGCAAAACCAACCTTCTTAAGTCATCCCCATAACTTGAATTGTTGATACCCAGAAGCATCTTCCTTACCTCCATACCCTCACAAAAGGAATGCTGTCCTTCCGATGTTTAAGTGGCCATTGCATATTATATTAGAAAGAAAGAAAGACTTACATTTATATAGCGCCTTTCACGACCATCGGACATCTCAAAGCGCTTTACAGCCAATGAAGTACTTTTGGAGTGTAGTCACTGCTGTAATGTGGGAAACGCGGCAGCCAATTTGCACACAGCAAGCTCCCACAAACTGCAATGTGATAATGACCAGATCATCTGTTTCTGTTATGTTGATTGAGGGATAAATATTGGCCAGGACACCAGGGATAACTCCCCTACTCTTCTTTGAAATAGTGCCATGGGATCTTTTACATCCACCTGAGAGAGCAGACGGGGCCTCGGTTTAACATCTCATCTGAAAGACGGCACCTCCGATGGTGCAGCGCTCCCTCAGCACTTGCACTGGAGTGTCAGCCTAGATTTATGTGCTCAAGTCCCTGGAGTGGGACTTGAACCCACAACCTTCTGACTCAGAGGAGAGCGTGCTACCCACTGAGCCACAGCTGACACTCCTGAGATGCTCCCAGATGCTGTGAATGAAATCAAATCTAGTCTATTTTTTAATTTAATGTTGTCCTTCCATACTTGGATGTCAATGCTACAATAAAGTTATAAATAAGTGTAAGAAATATACTTCACAATTTATGGACCTAATCACCATTATAGCTGTTGGTGGACCTCACCAAGTGCATAGCCCTTTTAAGAAGCGCATCATAAAAGGTAATGTAATACTAATTTGAAAAAGGAAGCTGGAATTGTGGTAATGCTGATTCTATATGTTTTTTTCACTTTTGGATGTAGGTCTCTCACCCTGAGGCTATAATCTCAGTGCTATGCAGCAGCTGTCTGCTGCTCCCGGAATTGATGAGAGTTCACGGTGTTTAATATGTCGTATTAAAACTATGCTTTCAGTAATAAATACAGAGCAAGAAGGATTTGCAAGAGTACACCATGCACACAATCGATCAGGCTTCCAGTAATTTAATGGCCCTAGTGTAAGTAAACATGGTGCTAACACAACACAAAGGCCCCGACTTTGCTGGAGTGGGGCATCTTGTGGCTTAGCCCGTGAGTTAGACTTTCCCCCCACCCCCCTCACCCTTCAGCTCAAATATTATATTCTGCCCTATAAGTTGTTAGAACTGCGAGCTGATAACGGCGCGCGGCGAGGGCAACGTGGCATCTGGGACCTCGGTGAACGACGGGACCAACAGTCTATCTCCGTAACCAATGAGACTTAAGGAATGAGAAAGAAATAGAGTCAATTGGAGTCAAATCAGATCCAGAAAGAGAAATAAAAAGGAAGATTGGATTAAGCGAGAGAGAAAAAAAGAGATAGAAAGGAATTTTAAAAATCTCTAATAATTTACTACCTGCAGGAATGAGACTCCACGGTCTCCATTGTTCCCTTTCTGGGCAGGAGTGGTTGAGTGCCGTTGTAGGAACATAAATCTCCTCATTAATAAGATGCTTAAGTTGTTGAGTACCAGCCCTAACTTTCTGGGGCGAGTTTGATGGGTAATTAATGTGCAAAAGCAGCAACTCCGTGAAACTCAGGGGAGGTTGAGGGCGAGCTGCCGTATCCGCGAGGCTAACGGCGGACTGGCGCAAATCGTCCAGCAACTTGTGAAGATTCGCGACTAAGGGGGGATCTCTTCCTCGCCACAAGTTGCTGGTCGATTTACACGTTAATAACGGTGAGCGCCGTTAAACTCGCCATTATTTTGGCAGCAAATTCTGAGCCATTAGTTCCCCTCCCCACGTCCCGACTCGTGCCAACTCCTCAACATGCGCACTCTTTATGCGTAAGCCCTTGACGCCAAATACCAGCTGAACCTGATTTTGTCCTCGCTTATCAGTCGCGCGTGCACACGTTCCGGCAGAAGTCACTGGTTGGCGATCAGTGTTGGGTGCTCTTGGAAGTTTCCCAGAGCTCCTGCCACAGTGCCAGCAGAAACTAACTACCTCATCAGTGGCCGTCCTCGCTTGTATGGCTTGGAATCACTAGGCTGATGGTCAAAAATGGAAGTACGTGTAGATATACACCTGGGATATGATCCCAATGCTCCCACAACAACAACAACAACAACTACTTGCATTTCTACAGCGCCTTTGATGTATTAAAGAAGGAAAGAATTTGCACTTGACACCGAGCCACATAAAGAGATATTAGGACCGGACTTGATCAAAGAGGTAGGTTTTAAGGGAGCGCCTTAAAGGAGGAGAGAGAGAGTTAGAGGTTTAGGGAGCGAATTCCGGAGTGTAGAGCCCAGACGGCTGAAGGCACGGCCGCCAATGGTGGGGCGAAGGGAATCGGGGTTGCAGAAGAGGCGGGGATGGAGGAACGCAGAGTTCTAGGAGGGTTGTAGGGCTGGAGGAGGTTACAGATATAGGGAGGGGCGAGGCCATGGAGGGATTTGAACACAAGAATGAGAATTTTAAACCCACCCACCAGCAGTCATTTAATCTCTTGGGAGAGGCTGACAAAAAGAAAAGCTCATGGGCCAATTCAGCAGAATAGGATTCTGGGAAGGTCAGGAGACAAGTTCAAGCTGAAGTGTTCTGTAATGCAGTGGGGCTGGGTGTCTGAGCACCCTTCTCCTTCTCTTTCTTCCTCTCCTTCTCCTTATCCTTCTCTTCTTCTTCTTCCTTCTCCTTCTTCCTCTTTCGTATGGCAGTAGCAAAGCAAATCAAATGTCAATATCTAAGTCAGGTATCCAGGCCAAAGCTTGCGGTGTAACAGCGTGGATATCTTGTAGGCTGCCTGCGCATTCCTCTAAGGGCAGGGCTCTCGGTGTCTGAGCCTTAATACAGCCCCTCGTCTCATCCCAAGGACATCCCAAAGCGCTTCGCAATCAATGAGTTACAGTCACTGTTACACAGGCAAACACAACAGCCAAATACACACACAGCAAGATTCAACGACATCAACAACAACTTGCATTTGTATAGCACCCCTAGATGTGGAAAAAAAAGCATTGAAAAGGACTTTGTGGAGCTGTAATCAAATAAAATGGATGCTGAGCAAAAAAAGGAGATATTAGAAAGGGTCAATGAGATGGGTTGTAAAGGAGGAGAGGGAGGTGGAGGGCTTTAAGGAGGGGAGAAAGGCGGAGGGGGGTTTAATGAGGGGAGGGAGGTGGAGGTAGTTTAAGGAGGGGAGGGAGGTGGAGGGGGTTTGAGGAGGGGAGGAAGGTGGAGGGGGTTTGAGGAGGGGAGGGAGGTGGAGGGAGTTTGAGGAGGGGAGGAAGGTGGAGGGGGTTTGAGGAGGGGAGGGAGGCAGAGGGGAGGGAGGTGGAGGGAGCTTAAGGAGGGGAGGAAGGTGGAGGGGGTTTGAGGAGGGGAGGAAGGTGGAGGGGGTTTGAGGAGGGGAGGAAGGTGGAGGGGGTTTGAGGAGGGGAGGAAGGTGGAAGGAGTTTAAGGAGGAGAAGGAGGTGGGAGGGAGGTGGAGGGGGTTTGAGGAGGGGAGGGAGGTGGAGGGGGTTTGAGGAGGGGGTTTGAGGAGGGGAGGGAGGTGGAGGGGGTTTGAGGAGGGGGTTTGAGGAGGGGAGGGAGGTGGAGGGGGTTTGAGGAGGGGGTTTGAGGAGGGGAGGGAGGTGGAGGGGTTTAAGGAGGAGAGGGAGGCGGAGGGGGTTTAAGGAGGGAATTCCAAAGCGGCTGAAGGCACAGTTGCCTGGGGTGGGGTGAAGAGAGGTGATGCATAAGAGGTTTGGGGGGAGGGGCCGGGCTGGAGGAGGTTACATAAATACAGGGAGTGGCGGGGGGAGGAGATTAGGGAGCGGTTTCAACATGAGGATGAGGATTTTAAATTGGAGTGTGTTGGGGGGACGCTGCTGGAAATGGTTCACGTGGGGTGTGGAATGAGGACAGGACACGACTGGGCGGTGAAGCCCCCATGGTCGAATAGGCGGCTGACCCTTCACTGTCTCGGCTTATACACGAGGAATGGGCACCTGGGTAGCACCGAGAACGTCGAATCTGTGAGAAACGGGGTGAAATTAGATAAAGAGCAAACTTTTTCTATCCATATTACATGAGCTCCACATTATATGCTGCAATGTGATTGGGCCTGTGTACATCGATCAGACCGAGAGAAATATACTAAACTGCTGCATCGGCTAATTTGTCAAAAGCGGATAGCCGTCGGGCTCCGGTTAGGCACAGCTAACCATGTCCTTCACATCTGCGTCCATGGCGGGGCATGAAGATGAATCTTGTCCCGCACAATGCCCACCACGGTGCAGGTGCAGAGAAGGGGGATGGTGGGGTCGGGGGACTCACTCTTGTTTTTTAACCCTCGGAGCACTGGACAGCCATGCCAGCCTTCCTCCTGCTACCTACGCCTCCTGTTTCTCAATTTTTCAGTCGCCCCCTTCTTTTTGAAACGCCCCACCTGAGTGAGCGCAGGCAGTGATTGCCAGCCGGCTCATCGACCAGGGGAGGCACCAAAGCAGAGCAAATGCCGTCCTTGGGACGGTTCAACCGCGTCGAAGGCGCCACATAAATGCAAGCAGTAGTTGTTGTTGTCCTTGTCTCACATGCAGACGCACTAAGGGGGTCGTTGGGTAGTGTTAGGAGAGGGAATTCTGGCCGATTTGCCCCACTGAACCCCTCGACATTGAGGCCAACCATAGCGGCTGCCACAGAGCCCTGGCACAGGTCAAGAATAGACCTTCCTAGGCGGTAACAGGTCTGTCACACCACGACCAATGGCTTTTCGTTATATTGAGGAAGTGATGAGCCCATAAGCGCAAAAAAAAACTGTAAGGAGGAGGAAAGAGAGAGAAAGTAGCGGTGAGGTTGGCACCAAATCTGGGTTATGGGAGCCTGTCAGCTATCAGAGGAAGGGAAGACTGGGGGGGGGGGGGAGCTAATAACTATACTGAAACAACAAACCTTCATTCATTCACAGAATTATCAGAAGAAGCTGTTCACTGCGCTGTTTCCCCCCACAGGGCTAACGCCGGGTTGCCCTATTGAGCAGCACTGAGCCCGCGGAAACTCTCCTGCTGATAAAATAGGCTGTGTAGCCTCAACAAAGGGTTTGATGCACAGCTTGAGTCCACCGCGATTCTCCCATTTTGTAATTTTTGGACAGTCCTGAGAGTGAGCTCTTCATTTTTTTTTTAAAAACCCACTGGTATGAAGATCTCCCTCTTCAGATTGTCTTAAGACTTTATCTGCCCACTATCCTGATGTTACCAAACAGGCGAGGCTATCACGAGCAACATCCTCATGCACTGAATGAAACAGCAAATTCCAGATCCTAAAGTGAATGGTGAAAACAATGTTGCATATACAACAGTGCTACACCATTGTAAGATAGTCTGTTACGCCACAGTATATACTGGCATATATGTGCCGATGTGTTATATCTTTATAATACTGATTGCATTGTGTGATACACCCAGGGTTGTTGCGCCATTTTAAAACAGAGCAGATTATTATTCCGCTGATGTATGTGGGAGTGATCTCTCGGTAACACAGCCTGTTATGTAATGTACAAAGGACTGTTACGCCGCTGTAAAATATTGCTATTGGGTGTGATATCTGTAAAGCAGTGTGCATTCCCTGTGAAGTAGTGATACCTTTGTAATAAAAGAGGTGAAGTTAATTAGTGCGTTAGAGTTAGCACTTGCAGTTAGTGTGCCATAACGTGTAATAATTTAGTGCAGAAATATTAATGGAGTATGCACATTTTTACCCATGGTCCATGAACCAAAATTCCACCGGTGACACTTTTCAATAGGCAGACCCGGTGTTAATTTTTTTGGCTGGTTCGGGGTTTTCTTAATCAACCAATCACGCGCATTTGTACACGCACGCCTTCCACCTCACAACAGATGCCTGAATAGCGACCCCTCTGTCGGTGACGATGAGCCAGTGAAGTCGGCAGCCTCTTTGCATGAAGCAACGCGAGTGTTTCAGTCCGCAGTAGTATGGGGGGCATCAGCGAGCCTCACGTTGCTGGTCATGTCATTGGATGAAGATGAGGAAGAGGACAGATAGCAGAAGAGGATAAGGAAGGTTTGAGACCATAGGAAGAGGACCACCAAGATCTACAACTACTGAAGGCAGCACATCTATCTACTGCTGGCAACAGAGCTGCCTGCACTGTGTGAAGGAGCAATATCCAAGGAGGTTGCACCACACCGAGGAAGTCATTGACGAGTTGTGCCAGCTTCTCGAACCATGTGGCAATGCCAGCACTGCAGTGCCAGTGGTAAAGATGACGACGGCACTCAACTTTTGTCGTTGGTTCTTCCCCGGCAACGACAGGAGACTTAGCAAGGATTAGATTGAGGTTCAGTGCTGCATTACTCATGTCGAACTTGCTGGTAAATACATTAACAGGGGTGGCAGGCAATAAGAGATCGACCGGTTTTGGCAAACGAGGTGACATTCTCAGGGTGTCATTGACTGCACACTTGGGCATATTTAAAGCATCTGTGTGACATCCCATAGATTTCATTAACAGACAAGCATGCCACTCAATGAACATTCACACAGTCTGTGACCTCCACAAAGAATTCGCCATGTGAATCAACACTTTCACTCATGTCTTAAGCAAAACACGCATTGCCCACTTACTGCAGGTTGAAGACAAGTTGAAGGATGGCTCCTCAGAGATATGGGTTACCCACTCAAAGTGAGGCTCATGACATGGCAACGTAATTTGCAGGTCTGCAGTTGATATTACATAGAAACATAGAATCTAGGAGCAGGAGTAGGCCATTCGGCCCGTCGAGCCTGCTCCGCCATTCAATACGATCATGGCTGATCATCCAAATCCAGTACCCTGTCCCTGCTTTAATCCCCACAGTACACATATCCCACCCTACCCCTGTAACCCCACGTATTTAATTCCCCCTAACATATCCCATCCTATCCCCATAACCCCACATATTTAATCCCCCCTAACACTAAGGGTCAATTTATCATTAGCCAAATCAACCTAACCCACACATTTTTGGACTGTGGGAGGAAACCGGAGCACCCGGAGGAAACCCACGCAGACACGGGGAGAATGTGCAAACTCCACACAGACAGTCTTGGGCTCAGCATCACTGGATGCTCCTGTAAGTGGACCTTGTGTCCCCTATGATTTAGAGTGCACCGTTACTCCCTAATATCTGTTAAACTATAGTGCGATATGGGGTTCGTTGCAATAGACTCCTTGCTGCGTGTACTGGATATATGAACATGCATGTGCGACCACATTCCTTCTCCTAGCTTTTCAGAAGGTGACTGCAAAGTAAGAAACTGGTTTATTTTCCATGAAATACATGAATGAACAGGACACAATTTTTACAGTGAGGTTCAATCAATCCCTGTCACTCCTCAAACAATAAAGCATCCAAACCTGTCCTTGTTATGAGCTAAACTCACTTACAGGTTAACAGACCCTGAACTAACTGACAGTAACCTTTTGCTCGTACAGGCCATACACGTTCATATCTCAACCTGGAGTCTCTCAATCTCCCTCTAGCTAATTGGAAAGTGAGATCCCTCTGTCTCTAACTATTCCAGGCTGACATTTCCTAAAACTGACTTCTCCAGAGAGAGACAGACAGAGAGTCAAAGACCAACCTCTGACCCCTCCCTCAGTTATGTGTTGAGGAGAGCTACCAATCAAAGTTACCAGCTTGAATGAAACCTTGCTGCCTCCCCTTCCCACCACCCCCAGCCCCACATTCTTTGATATGGAGCCTAAGGCACCTGAGTGCTTTGATTAGCTATGCCCTGCTGGGTGCATTGAATGAAATCCATTTGTGCAGTAAGGCTGCAAACTGCTATGGGATGTGCTCAACAACTCCCCATTGTCTTAAAACTAATGTGATATGCGAGAGTACATAATTCTGATGGCTGTTTCATCTGGTATTCTGCCTAATTGTCTTAATCAACATTCTAGATGGTTTTGTGTATCTCTGGGAGTTAACCCTTTGTAAATGAACGTGACCATATAAAGGTAACAAAATATAGGTTCAAGCAAAATCCCTTCTAGGTTAAATAGGTAAAAATCCTAAGATATTACAGAAACACATTCAGGAGGTAGGCATGTGAGCAGACACTTTGCGTAAATCCCTCCCTTAAAGCTCGACTCACGCCCGCAGTATATCTGGTGCCTGCTTTAAGTAGCGATGCCACTGTGGTGAGGATCATTGCTGCGAGGGCCCGATTTGATGTTCATGAGGTTCTGGTATATCTGCAGCAAGGAGACAATGACACATGATAAGTCAAGGCACACACAGTTAGATGAGCTATAGTCATTACTGCATCATAGAATCATACAGCACAGAAGGAGGCCATTTGGCCCATCGTGCCTGTGCCGGCTCTCTGAAAGAGCTCTCCAATGTCCCACTCAACAGAAATGAAAATGGGGAGAGATGTGTAACAGGCGGCCAATCCAATATCGCCCTTTTTACACTATCGCCCAAAGTTAAAGTTACCCCCACTGCAATTTACCCCAACACCCGTTCTCCATTGCACCAACCCCCACCTCCCCCATGATAAGTAAATTGAGTTTGTTAATTAAATCTCAGTTCAATGCCCCCAGTGAATAGCCACACGGAAAAATAAAGGATTGAATCAGCTCTGAAATACTCAGCAAAGCGCTCGAATCACGACCTTACTCTCCGATGTTCTGGTTGAGGTGCATTGTCAGGGAAATGTAGAGGAAATCTGTAATGCTTTTTGCCGGGGCATTGCAGACTGACCTGATTACTGACAGGGTCCTGTCTTGTGGTCTGGAGTTCACCGTTGCCCTGGCACATCCCCGAGACCTATGTGTTCATCCAGGTCATAATATTGAACAGGTCACGGGGTCAGCTACATAGTGTATACTTTATCTAAGGAATGGATTTTACCTTAAATATTCTAAATGTGACAATGGTAATTGAATCCCTGGAAGGATCTGACTGGTCGGATTTGTTCTCTGGAGTTTATTTCCTTCCAGCTAAATCTACTAACTCAGTTGCACTGGGTGACGAGAAGAGAGGGAAACAATTTGTTTTTGCATGTTTTTCTCTCGCTTCCCGTTAGAAGATAACACTCTTGCCCTGACACCATCCGTTCCTAGTTCAGTACTGCGCCTTTTTGGCTGGCTCTGGGAACACACAATAAAAGAGAACGCAAGAGGATCAAACCTGGGTTTGTCTCCACAGTAGAGAGGTCAGAACAATAGAGAGAGAGAGAAAAGACATTGGCACTTGCAGAGATATTGAGTTTGCAAAGAGCAGTGCCTGAATAATTGATGACCTTCTCTAATAGACTCCGTGGCTCCCTAATGGGACAGGGTAAACACTGAAGTGTTTGAGAGAAGCACTGGCAGGAGTGAAGGAACAGATAATGTAACCTGGCAGGGGATTCGATGAGCTCCCACTGAATTTCATGTACCGAGGAGGCTTAGTGTCAGCTGTAGGCCTTCGCTAGAAATCAATATCAATATCAAATTGAACCAAAAGTTGGACAATGAATAGGACATGTTAACTTGGGAGAGATTTCTAAATAAGCTTTCTAATGCTATCTTTTCTTGTAATCTGTTAAATTACAGTTTGTTTCCAGCTCGGTCTGAGTGAGGGGAGGCACTGGTCAGGGTTGCGTTCATCAGACATGGACGAGTCAATCATGGAAACAAAGAAGTTTTAGGATTGCTTTTTTCTTTTTCATTGCTTTTCCTTTCTAATTTTCTCTCCTTCGCTCGTGAAGACAGTGACTTGCGCCAGTGTTGCCAACTCTGGTCGGCTGTATTCCTGGAGGTTTCATCACATGACCCCCAACTGCCCCGCCCCCACACTCCCGCCATTGGTCACCTGACAAGTCCAGCCTCGTGGCGCCCTGCCTCCCCGCGGCCATTTGGAAAGCGAACAGACTCTTCGTTACCTGATTGGATAATTCAGTCCAACAGAATTCTTCCCCTCTCCAATATTTTTATAACTAATAAACAGAAGTGTTCAAAGAAAAGGAAAACAACATTCAATTTTTTAATGCCCCTATGATTTTTTTTCTCCCGGGTTGCTCGTAGCAGTGACCAGGAGCATAATCTTTAATTCCTGGAGACTCCAGAACAATCCTGAAGGGTTGGCAACCCTAGCCTGTGCTGGGGTATGGTTTCACATGCCCGACTGCCCTCTGATGTCTTGCCCAAGTGGCAATTTTTAATGGAGTAGCCTGGACAGTGAGGCCTACATTTCCCGAGATCTGAAGACCTAGGTTTGGAAGTCGAGCATCTTTTTGGCCATCGGAGCCGAGCTGAAACCTGACCACAAATGTTCACATTCCAGTGGGGGGGGGGCGGGGGGGGGGGGGGGGGTCAGGGGTCAGCGATTGGGACTGGTAAACCAGTCTGTTGTTTTTACCTTCCCTGGTCCAGGAACATTTGAGGCCAAGTGCAGCACCACCAACAGTGCCCGGGCCGAAATCAGCTCACCCAGACCAGACCAGAACAGAGATTGAACCTGGGATCTTTCTGGGCTGTGTGCCTCAGTTCCCACATTGGACAGCGATCTTCAGCCACTGAAGTGTTTGGCAAGTTGTGGGCAAAAAATGATAAAATGGTAGCTTTAGAACCAACTACATAAAAATGAGCCAACACTTCTGTAGTTAATCTTGATTATTACTCCTTGAATATCAGCCGTGGCTCAGTGGGTAGCACTCTCACCTCTGAGTGAGAAGGTTGTGGGTTCATAGTCCCTCTCCAGAGACTTGAGCACAAAATCTAGGCTGACACTCCAGTGCAGTACTGAGGGAGAGATGAGACGTTAAAGCTCTCAGGTGAAAGTAAAAGATCACATGGCACGATTTCGAAGAAGAGCATGGGAGATCTCCCCGGTGTCCTGGCCAGTATTTATCCCTCAATCATTATCTCATTGCTGTTTGTGGGAGCTTGCTGTGTGCCAATTGGCTGCCACTTTTCCTACATTACAACACTTCAAAAGTACTTTAATTGGCTGAAAGCGCCTTGAGACGTCCTGAGGATGTGAAAGGCGCTATAGAAATGCAAGTCTTCCTTTCTTTCGTCTTGTTGTAAAGCCCTTTTCCACGGAGTTCCATGTCAATATTAAATCAGTTTCATAAATTCAAATGTTGCATCGTCAACACCCCAACCTGGCAGCGGCACCTCAATAAAGTCTGCACAGTGAAAACCTCCCACAGAGCCTGAAAGAAATGAATTAACAGGAAATAATTAAGGGATTGGCACACGGTGAGCTTTCAGTCACAGATATTAACAATTTACTCCGGTGTACAAGTCTATATTTGATGTCCCAGTGCTGCCAGCTTGAGCTCAGTGGGTGGCACTTCCTCCTCTGAGTCAGAAGATTGTTCCTTCAAGCCCTCTCCAAGACCTGGGCAAAATAATCCAGGCTGCCAGCCCGAAGCAGTACCGATGGAATGCATTAAAACCAAGGTTCCGCCCACCTGTTCGGTTGTATGTTGAAGATCCCACAGTACAAGCAGGGGGTCCTGGTAAACATGTTCTCCCTCCAGCAACACCGCCAAAGACAATTTAACTGGTCATTCCCAAGCCTCTCCATTTTATCATCCCAACCCCCGTGCAGCTCCTGGCTTCCCATCTCTCACTCTCTGCCCCAGAGGGCTGGGGATGCTGAGTCTTTGAGTATATTCAAGGCTGAGATCGATAGATATTTGGACTCTAGGATAATCAAGGGATATGGAGATCGGGCGGGAAAGTGGAGTTGAGGTCGATGATCAGCCATGATCTTATTGAATGGCGGAGCAGGCTCGAGGGGAATTGGCCTACTCCTGCTCCTAATTCTTATGTTCTTATTCATTCGGCCCATCGTGCCTGTGCTGGCTCTTTGAAAGAGCTCTCCAATTAGTCCCACTCCCCTGCTCTTTCCCCGAAGCCCTGCACATTATTCCTTTTTCAAGTATTTATCCAATTCCCTTTTGAAAGTTACTATTGAATCTGCTTCCACCGCCCTTTCAGGCAGCGCATTCCAGATCACAACAACTCGCTGTGGAAAACATTTCTTCTCATCTCCCCTCTGTTTTTTTTTGTCGGATCTTATTGTACAGAAATTGGTTGCTAAGCATTCCAATGTAACGAATCATCGGACTTCAAAGTGAGGGCCTTGGGATGTTTCTGTGAGACGTAATCAATTGTTATATAAATAAAAGTCTTTTTCTCTCTTGCCTCTTTTAAGCCACCTACAGCTTATGTTGATTCACCACTTAAAATAAAGACTTCTGTTTATACAGGCACCTCATCGTGATATCTTACTTGTACACAAGGTTTTTTTTCTTTTGCCAGTTTTCTTTCCCTTGCTGCTCTCCCGCCGGAGGTGATTTGTGCCGGGGTGCGTTTCCTCCAAATACATCGGCCGAGTCATGGTTCTTCATGTGTGAGCCTAGACGGCGCGAGTCAGTCGGCTATTCAACTGTGGGAACCAACCCAGCTGAGGGTGGGGTGGGGTCGGTCTCTGCATACTGGTCTGGAGCAGGAAATCAGGCTCCCACCCCCTGCCCCTCCCCCCTGCCCCTGTCCCTCCCCCCCCTGCCACTGCCCCTGCCCTCCCTGCCCCTCCCCCCCTGCCCCTGCCCTCCCCTGCCCCTCCCCCCATGCCCCTGCCCCTCCCACCCCCTGCCCCTCCCCCCCACCCCCTGCCCCTCCCCCCCCCACCCCCTGCCCCTCCTCCCCCCCTGCCCCTCCCCACCCCCTGCCCCTCCCCCTCCCCACCCCCTGCCCCTCCCCCTCCCCCTCCACCCCCTGCTCCGCCCCTGCCCCTCCCCCGCCCCTCCCTTGCCCCTCCCCCCCTGCCCCTGCCCCTCCCCCCCTGCCCCTCCCCCTCCCCACCCCCTGCCCCTCCCCCCTGCCCCTCCCCCCCTGCCCCATCCCCCTGCCCCTGCCCCCTGCCCCTCCCCCCTGCCCCTGCCCCTCCCCCTCCCCCCCTGCCCCTGCCCCGCCCCCCCTGCCCCTGCCCCTCCCCCCCGCCCCTCCCCCCCTGCCCCTGCCCCTGCCCCAGCCCACAGGTGCTGAGGCTAATTGTAGCACAACAACACCACCCCACCCCCCCAACAGCAATTGGCGAGGCCAAAGGACTTTTAGGTGATGGGATTGCTCGCTCGGGATTCTGTGCGTCTCGGCCTTCACCTTTCTGATGGTTTTAATGCAGCCAATCGCTTCAACAAACCAGAGCGTCTTATCCTAACGACTTACATGTGTGGCTTCAGAAACTACTCCTTCGAGGAAGTTCCACAAAAAACAATTAGCTGGGCTGTCAACACTGGGTCCAGCCTCTGAGATTTGCAGTCAGCAGCTGACCTGAGCCTGTGTAGTTTTAATAGAGGCCTTTCACCAAGCACGACACGTGCTGCTGAGTCTGACCTCCAGAGTGTTCCTTTGTTTCTCTCTTATTCCCTGGAAAGTGGAAATAAAAGGAGACCATGGAAGATCAGGGTCCTGGGGCATGGGGGTGGGAAATTGTAATAGAAAGAAAGAGAGACTTGCATTTATACAGAGCGCCTTTCACGACCTCAGGATGTCCCAAAGCCCTTTACAGCCAATAAAGTGCCTTTTGAAGTCAACTGTGGAAATCAAAATCAAGGAGAAGTGTTTACCAGGTGACCGAGCCGATATCGCGTGCTTCACACAATCGGCAAAAGTTAAAATGACCCCCCCCCATACACTTATTGATAAATTCAGTAATATTGCACATTCCACGACACTGGTCAAAGATGAGAAGTCGCACAACACCAGGTTATAGTCCAACAGTTTTATTTGAAATCACAAGCTTTCGGAGCGGCTGCTCCTTCGTCAGGTGAAGTGGTTGAATATGCTGAAAGTATTCACTGTGTAGGATCACATGGGGAAGAACAGATGCTCAGACGAGGTACTGGAGGCCAGCTTTCACCCATGGAAACAAATCCTAGATGGAGCAGCAGAGAAGGGGTGGGGTGGGGGGTGATTGGGGAGAAACACTATTCTGGATTCTAAAAACACAGACCAAGGGGCACATCAGACTGCCACTTCACCTGACGAAGGAGCAGCCGCTCCGAAAGCTTGTGATTTCAAATAAATCTGTTGGACTATAACCTGGTGTTGTGCGACTTCTCACTTTTGTCCACCCCAGTCCAACACCGGCATCTCCACATCACTGGTCAAAGAGCAAAGGGTTCGCGTGGGGTCCTGCCCAACTTTCCTTTCTCAATGAATATCAGCAACAAAAGTACGTTAACTGGTTATTCACCTCACTGCTGTTTGTGGCATTTTCCTATATTTAAAATGGCTGCCAACACAACACTTCAAAGTCATTACAGACGTTTGCCAGACATGAAAAGGTGTGGCATGAATAGAAATCTTTGTTTCTTTCACTATAGAGGTTAATAAAGGTTGGAATGAGGGGATGTAGCCAATGAATTTGCGGTTTGGATGATATTGGTAAATCTGTCGAGCTTTGTTCCAGTGGTGCTGATGGAACCGTCTAATGTGCCCCTTGGTCTGTGTGTTTAGAATCCAGAATAGTGTTTCTCCCCAATCACCCCCCCCTGCCCACCCCCGGACCCCCCACCACCCCTTCTCCGCTGCTCCATCTAGGATTTGTTTCTATGGGTGAAAGCTGGCCTCCAGTACCTCGTCTGAGTGTCTGTTCTTCCCCATGTGATCCTACACAGTGAATACTTTCAGCATATTCAACCACTGGGGGCAGCAGAGTCAAGCCCCAATTTTTTTTGTTGTTGTTCTCAGTATGTGGCCAGCACTGGAAAAGCCACCTTTTATGTCCTTCTCCTTGAACCGCTGTGGCCCTTGTGTGAATGATGCTTCCATGATGGTATCAGGTCGGGAATTCCAGGCTATTGACCCAGCGACGAAGAAGGAATTGCTGTATATGCTGACGGCAGGATGGCGTGTGACTTGGAGGAGGAGTCTTGGCCTGAAGCTGTTGCTCTCGTCCTTCTCGATGCTTGAGGTCCCGGGGCTGGGAGGTTCTGTCCAAGTTCCCTCTTGACGTCCTCGCAAATGCACTTTCCAGCAAGAGTCACTGAGTAGTGATCAGCAGCAGGAATCCTTGCTGAGATTTGCCGGCCCAACCCTCGCTCGGATTGACTAAATCATCACCAAAGGGCAGGGATAGAGCCTGTGACCTTCCTGGCCCATATGGCTCCGTCTCCCATTGGCAGATGTCATTAACCACTAAAGGAGAATACAAGACTGAGTATAAAGGAAAAGGATATTTCCATAATTATTTCACTGCGACTCGTTTTGGTCTTTATAAATGTTTGGCATGCAATAGCCCTGCACACTCAGGGACTGCGACTGCCATGGATTGTTAAAATAGTAAAGCTTTATGAACAGGTGTTAAAATAAGCTTTTAAAATCCGTATTCCATTGAAAATCTATCTTCCACGCCCCCAAGCTTTTAACCTTTGAGTTTTAAGTTGAAATAAAACATTTATCCATCTTGGGAAGTCAACGTAAAGATCCCACGGCACTATTGCGAAGAAGAGCAGGGGAGTTCTCCCGGTGTCCTGGCCAATATTTATCCCTCAACCACCAGCTGAAGCAGATTAGCTGGTCATTTATTTCATTGCTGTTTGTGGGATCTTGCTGTGTGCAAATTGGCTGTCCCGTTTCCTACATTACAACAGTGACTGCACTTCAAAAAAGTACTTCATTGGCTGTAAAGCGCTTTGGGCTTTCCTGAGGTCGTGAAAGGCGCCATATCAATGCAAGGCCTTTTTAAGCTTTCACACTAAGTTACTTTCTTCTTATGTTTGCCTCATGCGCTTGGGAAAATTAAAGAGAATACATCAGGCACATCTCATTCTAAAGGAGCATCTCAACCCTCCTGCTACGTTCCACAAAGGTTTGAAACCCAATCTTGGCATCGGCTAATCAGTACGTCTTGATTTACTTTGTCTCCCAGTCTTTTCGACGTTGATGTGTTCCTGCACTACGGGTCTTGATTCTGCACCTGAAAACAATTTTTAAAAAAACAATAGGTTATTTACAGAGAGAATCCTGGCCAATTCTTCCGATCCCATATGCTGCTCTGTTGTGGATAAATCCATCCATAATGTTACAATCACACCACCGGGGAGATGCCATTGTGGGTAGATGGCATCACTGCGATCTGTTTGTACTGTGCAGCTGTGCTGTGTGGCTTTTTTTGGCTCCGTACTGGAGGATAAGTGTCTGTCTGTGGCCCGTGCCAGGACACTGCGCAGAGTTAATTACACGCCACAGCTGCGGAGTGCAAGCTGGCACACGGTGGTGCCAAGGGGACAGAGCGACGGCATCCGCCTGGTGGCGAGACCAAGTGCCGCACTGCTGACAGGAACGCGCTTGCCTTTCAGCTCGTGGTGCCCTGCGCCCACTCCAAGGTGCGTTTGGTTCCCTCCGCTATTTACCAGCGAAAACATCGGCGGGGGGGGGGGGGGGAAACTGCTTCACCATCGGATGGTAATCAGCTAGCTGAACGGGGGGTATCGATACTGGCACCTTCCTGGCCCGGATGGGAAGCAGCAGCTCCCTGAATCTGCAGGAAAGCACGAGCACAGCAGCAATGGCATTGTAAAATTGCAATTCCATGGTAAGAAAGCAATTGTAGATGGGATCCTAAGACCCTGAAATCTCACGGGGATTCCCCCCCTGCCCGGTCTCCCATCCTAACTCCGGCAGGAGACCGGGGAGGGGGCGACGGAACCTACTGTGGAATTTGAGGGCCTAAATCTGCAACCCATTGGATCTAAGTAAAGATTTGCTTAAGAAACAATTCATAAAGCTTTATTATATTAACATTTCCTGTCAGTCACAGTCCCGGAGTGCTACCACATACCAAACATTTAGAAAGGCCAAAACATATGTTCCTAAAGTCCAAAACTGATCTCAGTGAAATAATAATGGAAATATCTTTTTCCACAATTGATCTTTTATACTCCTGTTGCTATATTCTCTCTTCTGCTGGTAAGGATAATTCCCAACGTGGTACTGTGTCGACTGTGGCTCAGTGGGTAGCACACTTGCCTCTCTAAGTCAAAAGATTGTGGGTTCAAGTCCCACTTCAGGGACATGAGCACAAGAATCTAGGCTGACGCTGTGCTGCAGTGGAGCGCTGCACTGTCAGAGGTGCTGCCTTCTGGATGAGATTTTAAACCGAGGCCCCGTCTGCTCTCTCAGGTGGATGTAAAAGATCCCATGGCCACGATTTCAAAGAAGAGCTGTAGGAGTTCTCCCCGGTGTCCTGGGCCAATATTTATCCCTCAATCAACATAACAAAAAGCAGATCATCTGGTCATTCTCACATTGCTGTTTGTGGGAGCTTGTGTGCACAAATTGGCTGCCGTGTTTCCCACATTACAACAGTGACTACACTTTAAAAAGTACTTCATTGGTTGTAAAGCGCTTTGAGACATCTGGTGGTCATGAAAGGTGCTATAGAAATGCAAGTCTTTCGCTTAGTGAGTCATAGAGACTCAGGTTTCACCCCCCATGTGGTTGGCTGATTATTCAGTTTACCTCAGCTGGGCCTGAGTGTGTGGTGGGGTGTGGGTGTGGAGGGAGCTGAAATTCAGCCAGGTTTCCATCTGCTGATCAAGTGGCCATAAAGTTACATCGGATATACGGCACAGAAACAGGCCATTCGGCCCAACCAGTCCATGCTGGCAATTATGCTCCACACGAGCCTCCTCCCGTCTTTCCTCATCTAAATCTATCAGCATAACCCTCTATTCCCTTCTCCCTCATGCTTGTCCAGCCTCCCCTTAAATGCATCTATATTATTCGCTTCAACCACTCCCTGTGGTAGCAAGTTCCACATTCTCACCACTCTTTGGGTAAAGAAGTTTCTTCTGAATTCCCTATTGGCTTTCTTGGTGACTATCTTATATTGATGGTCTCTAGTTTTGCTCTTCCCCACAAGTGGAAACACTCTCTCTGTATCCACTCTATCAAAACCTTTCATAATTTTAAAGACCTCTATTAGGTCACCCCTCAGCCTTCTTTTTTCAAGAGAAAAGAGACCCAGCCTGTTCATCCTTTCCTGATAGGTATACCCTCGCATTTCTGGTATCATCCTTGTAAATCTTCTCTGCACCCTCTCCAGTGCCTCTATATCCTTTTTATAATATGGCGACCAGAACTGCACGCAGTACTCAGTGTGGTCTAACCAAGGTTCGATACACATTTAGTATAACTTCCCTACTTTTCAATTCTATCCCTCTAGAAATAAACCAGAGTGCTTGGTTTGCTTTTTTTATGGCCTTTTGTGTCGCAACTTTTAGTGATTTGTGTATTTGTACTCCGAGATCCCTTTGTTCCTCTACCCCATCTAGACTCGCACCCTCCAAGTGATAAGTGACCTACCCCCCTATTCTTCCTACCAAAATGTAATACCTCACATTTATCTGTGTTGAACTTCATTTGCCAATTATGTGCCCATTCTGCAAGTTTATTAATGTCCTCCTGTAATTTGTTGCAGTCCTCCTCAGTATTGACTATCCCCCCCAATTCGATGTCATCTGCAAATTTAGAAATTGTGTTTTTGATTCCAAAGTCTAAACCGTTAACGTAAATGGAAGCTCTGGTTGGACATATTCCTCAACCCAGTCAAACAGCATCTCCAACATTTTTATAACTAAAGTAAAACTGCTCAAAGGTAATGAAGAAAAGATAGTTTTTGTTGATGCCCCAATGATTTTTGATACCCGACTGGATTACTCTTGACTGTTGGTCAAGCAGCCTTTTATCCCCCCAATCTCCAATATTTTTATAATTAATAAATTAAAATGTTCAAAGAAAATGATAAAAACACTTTTTTTTTGTTCATACCCCTATATTTCTCCGGAGTTGCTCGCAGCAGTGTCCTGGGGATTATTCTTTAATTGATAACCCTCCGTGGCCAGTGTGGGATCGGCCGCTTTGCGGGGAGCGCCAGAGAGTGAACAACATTCATGGAATCCTAGCCCAGCGTGAATTCGCAGCTTTAGGACAAGAGGGACAAAAATGGGAGGGAAAAATATCCGAGAAACGGCTAAAAACAGTGCATTGCTTTGCAGTACCGTAGGGTTTGGAGAATACCGCTTACATCACAATCTGCATACTTTGACCTAAGCCTCCTCGCTCCTCTTTTTAAAAAAACGATTCAGCACATTTTTTCTTTCTGTGGCAACTCCCTAACATGGAGACACAAACAGAACAGCAATAATATTCTAAAAATGCAATTCCAAGAGCAAATACATGTGTAAATCGGACTTCAGTCTGTAACAGATGGAATCTGAAATGAACGTTTTGCTTGAGAAACAATTCATTGGGACTGCCAGGCCAGCACGTGGACAGGTACAGAGGGAGGTTGCTGCTTTGTGCTGCTACATTTTTGAAATACATTTCATTTTGAAGGCTAGAAAATAAAATCCTTGAGGACCGTTGAGCGCTAGTACAAAAAAAACCTGAAGCACGAAGGATAAAGATGTCATTATGTGCGGCCTGTCTAATGAAGTGAAAAATAAACTACAACTGGGATGTTCACTGAGGACAGGCGCTAATCATTCGATCAGTCACACCTGGGTCTGACCCGTTAATTGTTCAGTCGAATGTACAGCCAATCAGAAGGTTCAACATCAACAATTTATCCCACTGTTGTCAAGCTGTCTATAAAAAAAATCCCTTTAGCACATTCAGCTGCCATCCTTTATTCATTGGAAAGATGGATTGTACAAATATCTAAATGAATCAGCTACACTTGCCCACGATATTAACAGGGCGCTCCAGCAGATAGGAACCTCAGTGCTCTCCTCAACAAAGCTGCACTTCAGCAAAATGAATTTGGACCCATTTAACTTTTGAAAGTCCGCCTTAACTTTTATATTTAAATTGAGTTGCTGAGAGGAAGGCCCATAGAAGACTCTTACCACGGTTGGAAAGAGCTAGAGGTAAATTCAGAGGCCGTGGTTAGATTAGGTTGAGTTTGGAAACCCCCGGTGGATTGCAGAAAGAAAGACTTGCATTTATATAGCGCCTTTCACAACCTCAGGACGGCCCCGAACGCTTCACAGCCAACGAAGTACTTTTGAAGTGTGGTCACTATTGGAATGTAAGAAACGCGGCAGCTAATTTGTGGACCCCCCCAAGGTCCCACAAACAGCAATGAGATCATGACCAGATCTTCTGTTTTTAGGTATATAAACAGAAGATTCTGGAAATACTCAGCCGGTCAGGCAGCATCTGTGGAGAGAGAAACAGCGTTAACGTTTCTGGTCGATGACCTTTTGTTAAAGATGCTACCTGACCTGCTGACTATTTCCTACATTTTCTGTTTATATTTCAGATTTCTAGCATCTGCGGTATTTTGTCTTTGTAATCTGTTTTTAGATATTGGTTTGAGGGATAAGTATTGGCCAGAACACCCCTGCTCTTCTTCGAAATAGTGCCAAAGGATGTTTTATGTCCACCTGAGAGGGCAGACGAGATCTACGGTTTAATGTCTTATCTGAAGGACAGTACCTCCGACACTGCAGCACTCCCTGGAGTGTCATGTCAGCCTTGAGTTTTGTGCTTAAGTCTCTGGAGTCGGACTTGAACCCTCAACCTTCGGACTCAGAGGCAAGAGTGCTACCCACTGAGCCACAGCTAACACCTCTTGTGGTTAAACTGTGGAGAGGCCTGTGTTTCCCTATTTGAATTAGTCAATGATCTCCCCCATAATTGCTGTCACATCTGAGCTCTTATCATCGGAGCCCATGGAGCTAGACCCTAGCATGAGCTAGTACTTTCAAGGGAGAAAATCAAAAGGAAAAAATGGTGAAGGGTTAAAAGTGAGGCAACAGTTAATGGAAACAGAAATTGGGTTACAAAAACTCAAAGGTTTGTGTTAGTTGCGACACTAATATTATCTTTGGAAGCCATAAAAGCAGGTTCTAAAGGAAATATTTCCAATCGGTTCTCTATTACTAAGCGGTCTGAAAAACAAATTGCATCAGAGGTTGTGCTACAGTAGATAGGCTTGCAAATAGAGATGTCTCTACCTGCATTTAAGAAAGGCCACAGTTTCTGTCCATAATCCCCTACCTAGTGAGTTCTTGATCTCAGTCCTGACATCAGCAGGAAGCCCCTGGCAGATCTCAAGCACTTCCCCAGAGGGGAGAAAGTAAGTGCTGAGATTGTTACCCAGGCACCTCTCCTCCATCCCTGAGTTGGCAGATGATTGGAGCCAGATTGCCTTCCTGCCCTTTCACGGTATGATGAGTGGGAAGAAGAGACTTGATGAGGGGAAAAAAGGAGAAAATATAAAATAATTTTCTGTAGATAAGAGACGATCCCAAGAGAGTGAATTTTGTTTCTTTTTCAGTTTCCTGGATTTAAACCATTTGAATATCCCAATAGGGATTGTGGCTCTGAATTGGATTTTGATAGGTGTATAACCCATTTTCTTTTTTTTGAATATCTTTCTTGCGGGTGGGGATGGGTTAGGTAAGCAGAGTCTCATTGAGGTAGAGTTGGCTCTAAGGTCACCTGATGATGGAAGGTGAATAAACCCAGACTCTGTAATTTGGTACCTGAGCCAGACAGTAACCAGTATTCCAGGGCACTGTTGATCTTAGAATCATAGAAATTACAGCACAGAAAGAGGCCATTTGGCCCATTGTGTCTGTATCGGTGATAGCGCTTCAATTGGTGCTATCAACTCTAATCCCATTTCCTTGTCCTTTTCACATTATTGGCCAGTCAGCCTGGCTCATCTGAGGCAGGGGCGGAGTTGGGCGATGTTATGAGGTGGAAGTAGGTGGTCTTAGTGACGGCACGGATATGTGGTCAGAAGCTCCTCTCAGGGTCAAATATGACACCAAGGTTGCAAACAGTCTGGTTCAGCCTCAGATAGTTGCCATGGAGTCAGTGGCTAAGGAACGGAGTATGTGGCGGGGACCGAAGACAATGGCTTCAATCTTCCCAGTATTTAGTTGGAGTAAATTTCTGCTCATCCAGTACTGGATGTCGGACAAGCAGTTTGACAATTTAGAGACAGTGGAGGGGTCGAAAGGTGGTGATGGTGAGGTAGAGCTGGGTGTCACCGGTGTACATGTGGAAACTGACGTGTTTTTGGAAGATGTCGCTGAGGTGCAGCATGTAGGTGAGAAATAGGAGGGGGCCAGGGATAGATTCATGGGGGCATCAGAGGTAACAGTGTGGGAGCGGGAAGAGAAGCCATTGCAGGAGATTCACTGGTTACGACTGGATAAATAGGAATGGAACCAGGTGAGTGCAGTCCCACCCAGCTGGATGACGGAGGAGAGGGGCTGGAGGAGGATGGAATGGTCAGCCATGTCAAAGGCTGCAGACAGGTCGAGAAGGACGAGGAGGGATTGTTTACCACGGTCCCAGTCACATAGGATGTCATTTGTGACTTTGATAAGAGCCATTTCGGTGCTGTAGCAGAGTGGAAACCTGATTGGAGGAATTCAATCGTGGAGTTCTGGCAAAGTTGGGCACGGATTTGGGAGGCGACGGCACGTTCGAGGACTTTGGCGAGGAAAGGGAGATTGGCAATGGGGTGGTAGTTTGCAAGGATGGAGGCGTCAAGGTTTTTTTTGGGAGAGGCACACGCCATGCTGGGCATGTGCCAACCTGGACTTTGGCACTGTTGGCAAATCTTAGTACACGTACAACATAAATTTATCTGTGACTTTAACAGAGATGTTAAGCCACTACATAGAATTATGTGGAAATTACAACATTAAAACTAGTTTGTGTTGGTGTTTATCCTCCACATGAGCAGTCTTCCCAATCCCAAGTGCCCACTTGGTTCCCATATCCCTTTATTCCCCTTTCCTTCCACCACCTATCCAACCTGCTCTTAAATGTTGACATGGTCTCTGCTTGATGTGGAAGAGGCTCTGTATAAAGCTGCAGAACCCTACGACAGGACATGTTCTAGTGCGCGGGCCCTGTGTTACAGGCAGGCTGTTTGGTCGTGTCTTTACATCCACCTGAAACTGCTGAGGCTGCCAGTGCTCTGGTATCTTCCCCACTCGTCCGATTGTGCATGCGCAAAAAACACGGCGTTACATTTTCTAGTTAATAATTCCCAATAATCATTAAAACAGATTATCTGGTCATTATCACATCGCTGTTTGTGGGATCTTGCTGTGTGCAAATTGGCTGCCGCGTTTCCTACATTACAACAGTGACTACACTTCAAAAGTACTTCATTGGTTGTAAAACGCTTTAGGATGTCCTGAGGACATGAAAGGCGCTCTAGAAATACATGTCAGTCTTTCTCTCTTTTTTACTTTCCTTCTCTCCCTCTCTTTTTCTTTTTCTTTCGTTTTCTTTTTCTCTCTTTTCTCTCTCTCTCGCTTTCTTTCTTTCTCTTTCTCCTTCTTTCTTACTTCCTCTTTTTCTTTCTCTTTCTTACTCTCTCTTTCTCTCTTTCGTTCTCTCTCTTTCGTTCTCTCTCTCTTTTGTTCTCTCTTTCTCTCTCTCTCTCACAGTAATTCACATTAAAGCGCTGCTGCTGGAGTCAAGGCTGTGAGGCAGGTGCAGCAATAGTTTATTTCTCTATCAACAAAAGGAGGCATGAGCAACATAATACAACCAAGGTTGTGGTGCAAGAGATGGAGATGCCACCATAGATAGTTTAGTGTAAAAACAGATTCCCTTCTGTGGATAAGAGTTTTCTAGCGATGCCTCAGGCATAGGAAGAACGTGACTAAATCTGCAGTTAAGGTGGCCGCATATGGATCTTGGAGACGAGCAGGTGCAGTGATGGAGACTTTCTATGGATCCTAATGAGTAGCAGGCCAGATAGGAGAAAGCACAGCCGGGTCCTGAGGCCGATGAGAGAGCAGGTGTATTCAGTGCCTTTTAAACATTCATCAGGGCTGGCCTTCTCTGTAAGACCGAGGAATGCAGATTAGATACCAGTGCTGCCCTTGCCCATCTTGAGATGAAAAGTGAGCCCTTTTAGATCATTTGTCTTCCTCTTGTATGTCAACAGCACATCGTGATTAATGTTACACAGAGTCAGACATCTGCCTCCTGGACACTGTTATTAATGTGGACGTTAGGAACAATGATGCTCAGAGCCTTGTGTTGTGCTAATGTGTCACTGAAGGACAGCAATGGTGCACCACACAAATCAACATCGACTGTCCACGCTGGATGGAAGTTGGCAATTGGCTCACATCTGGCTCTGCGTGACTCGTGCATGTCTCACTTGTACTGCCTGCTGTAAACTGGATGTATGCTGACTGCCCAGTGTGTCGGAGGGATCTGAGAGCAGGACAAACTCTCTGCGCGTGATTGAGGAGCTAGTGTTGATTAGTCTCGTGTCTCAGATAGGTGAGCAGCTGCCTCAATGCTGTACACAGACATATAAATACCAAGCGGCCTCCTGCATGATAGACTGACGGTCTATGTATGCGCTGTATCACATGCACAAAAGAAGGAGACTCCGTGTTTTTATTTCTGTATTAACATACAGGAAATTACATTGAAATAAACTGTATCCCCGAACTGATCAAGCCTTGCATTTCTTTACTAATTAAAGAAAGAAAGAAATAATTTACATTTATATAATGCCTTACATGACCTCAGGACGTCCCAAATCGCTTCACAGCATACTTTTTTAAAGTGTAGTCACTGTTATGATGTAGGAAGCTACATTTTCCATTGGAAATTAGAGGGAGGATTAGGTTGGTATGCAAAAAGTTTCAAGGGGGGTGGGCAGTTACTGATAGGTGGGTGCCATGTGCCCCCTCAGCTGCCCAATTAGCCTATCCTACTTGGGCCCTTTAACATTTAGAAGTAGGAACCCTGGTTGACTTTTCCCAACTTTAGCCCAGGGGCATCTTATGGTGGCCATACCACTGCTGTGACTGAGCTCAGCGAACTCAACACAGACTATGGCTCGAACCAGGCATCTACCTGACCGATGTTGGCCAACACACCACCAAGCTGTGTATTTACTCATTGGGCTATTGGAAGAGCTCCTTATTATAACAATTGCCATTTAGATGAAATACTGAGTTAACAAACCAAGCTCTCTCAGAAATGAATGGGCTGGTAGGAAAGTTGATTTAAAACTAGCATTATGATGAAAGTAGCTCCATTTGTGAGAAACAAAGTCAGCAATTGGTTTGGGTCCGCCTTATGAGTGGAGATATTCCTCAAATCATAATTTAGGTTGACACTCAGTGCAATACTGAGGAAGTGCTGTATTGTCAATGGTCCCATTGTTTAGATGAGAGACAAACCTGTGTCCTGTCTGCTTGTTCTGGTGGTTGAAGTGCACATTAAAGATCCCATGACTCAATTTGAAAAAGAGCAAATGGTCTGGCCAACATTCCATCCTTCACCAATGCCATCAGAAATACATTAGCTGGCCATTCATCTCAATGGCCTTATGGTGCATGCTGACGCAAAATGGCAACCATGTTTGCACATATAACAACAGTAACTGCACTTCTAAAGCAACTCATTGCAAATAAGGTGCTTTGTTTCTTTCGTTCTCTCATTCTAGAAAAAACTGCACTGATACTACGGATAAGGAAGAAATCCAAAATGAAGCAAGCCAGCCTCTTGGAGATGCAACCAATTTGTAGACAATGGCTAGCATATGTCCCGATGGAGTTCTACATTATTATTTACCCAGTCAGTTCATTCTATGCTTTCTTTAACTTGTTCTGCCTGATCTGAATCTGTCTCTTTACAGGCGAGGAGTCATTCATGATTTCATGATGACCCTTTGGAACAAGCTGCTACAGACTATGAATTGACCTCTTATCGAGCAAGCTCTTCTCCCAGACACCTGGAAGAGGAGAGGGGTTCATGTGACAAGTGTGGGAGGAGGTTTTTCCAGTCCTGAATATCAATTGCAGTCACATGATGCTGTGCAGGTTATGGTTGTTAAAATAATGGGACACGGTATTTAATATTCTCAGCCTGATGGATGGGGATTAGATCTTAAATCCCTTCTGGTGAAGCCCTATACCTCACAGAATGAAGTTAGCTAGTAGCTGTTCTCAGGGATGGAGTATGATTTCCGTATTATTTGTCTGTTGTGGTTCATTTACATTTTTGGTGATGGTTTAATGTGCAGGGTCTGTGGCAAAAGAACACCCCTTCAACTCATTAAACATGAGCTTTCAGAGCTCCCTCGATATATGGAGAGAGGTGGACTTAGATGTGACGTCCACTCCAGGTGGTCCAATAGTCTGTCAACACTTTTTTTTTAATTTATTTATTCATTATCGAGATGCGGGCACCACTGGCAAGGCCACCATTTATTGCCCATCCCTAGTTGCCCTGAGAAGGTGGTGGTGGGGCATCTTCTTGAACCGCTGCTAGTGGTTTGATACAACCAAGTAGCTTGCTGGGCCCCTTCAGAGGGCAGGTACGAGTCAACACGTTGTGATAGCTCACACATGAATCATGGCCACTCGGATGAGGTGTTGGAGCTGTACCTATCAAGGAGTCCACACATTCAGGAGAGAAATGGGGGGGAATCCAAAAACTGGAAACAAAAAGATGCATCCTTCCAGTTTTCTTTTAAGCATTTAATCGATTGGCCAAGAATAAGTTACTTCCAGTAGTGTGTGACGGCTGGAATTATATACCTGCATACCTATATTTCCCACATTACAACAGTGACTACACTTCAAAAGTACTTCATTGGCTGTAAAGCGCTTTGGGACATCTGGTGGTCGTGAAAGGCACTATAGAAATGCAAGTTATACTCATTGGAATTTAGAAGAATGAGAGGTGATCTTATTGAAACGTATAAGATACTGAGGGGGCACGACAGGGTAGATGCAGAGAGGATGTTTCCCTTCGTGGGGAAATCTAGAACTCGGGGGCATAGTTTCAGAATAAAGGGTCGCCCTTTTAGAACTGAGATGAGGAGGAATTTCTTCTCTCAGAGGGTCGTAAATCTGTGGAATTCTCTGCCCCAGAGAGCCGTGGAGGCTGGGTCATGAAATACATTTAAGGTGGAGATAGACAGATTTTTGCAAGATAAGGGAGTGAAGGGTTATGGGGAGCGGGCAGGGAAGTGGCTTTGAGCCCAAGATCAGCCATGATCTTATTGAATGGCGGAGCAGGCTCGAGGGGCCAAGTGGCCTATTCCTGCTCCTATTTCTTATGTTCTTATGTTCTAATTCTTTCCTTTCTCTTTTACTGAGTCTGCACGGACTAAATAAGTAGTCATTGACCTCTTATCGAGCAAACTCTTCTCCCAGACACAGTGACAAGTGTGGGAGGAGGTTCTTCAATACTGCATATCCGACCCTTTGCTTTTTAGCTACGAACAACACTGTGGGATTTCCAACACTTGTTTATTTTTATTTGCACCACGGGATGTGGCGTGTGCATAAATTTGGATTTATATGGACTGTAACATCAGCAGAATAACAGATAATACCGACTTATAGTTGCAACACAAAGTAACTACCCAAGCATAAACTGAAGCTTGCGGCACATGGGCAGCGAGCTAAAGTATCTTGGCGCTGACTGCACACGGCTCTAAACATTGTTGGAACATGGTGGTACTTAATAACGGATAACTTGAAGTTTATATTCAGGTCTCTAGGAAGTGGGAGGGTGTTAAATCAAATCCCTCTTAAGCCTCAATAGGTTATCTTGTGTGTGCTAAACTCTCATTCATTTCACAGTATGATGCCTGGCCCATGCCTCCCTAATTAAACACTAATTACTGTTTTCAATGGTATTAGATCGCTAGAACAGATTATTAAACCGTTTTCTCAAGAGTACTTAATAACCAATTAAAAGTTATAAGCCTGTGGGGAAGTAATTAATGAACTCAAACCTCCCATTGTTTTTAATGGTGAAGCATTAATAAATAAGTCTATTATTGGGAATATTTAACTCCTGTAGAGATATCATAATGTCGTCTCCTTGTTTTCTCCCCCCACATTGAAGTCTGCCAAAGCCCCAACCTTTGGGGACTGTAATTAGGATATTCTACACTAATCGGAAGCTATTTTACCATTAATCGTTTTACTACTGTCCTTTTGTGTAGTGAATCATTTTTTAGGAAGTCTTTCTTTGGGCACTTGGAGCCTCTTGGAGAGGAGCACACTTTAATCTACTTGCTGGATCTTCTTTTGATATACAGGCAATGTACCAAGACCCACATTTCAAGACATTGTGAGATAGAATAGGGTCGGAAAGATGATGAGGTAAACCAAGAAGCAGTGACGCCTAATTTGGGTTAAAAATCCTGCTGGTGGGAGAAGAGGAACCCTGGAGTGGTAAGGAGTGCTGTAGTTGGCAGGTCCTGAGTTAGAGCAGGATGATGGAGCCCAGCACGTGAGTGCAAAAGACACGGCTGAAGCCTTTACGACCATCTTCAGCCAGAAGTGCCGAGTGGATGATCCATATCGGCCTCCTCCCGAGGTCCCCACTATCTCAGAAGCCAGTCTTCAGCCAATTCGATTCACTCCACGTGATATCAAGAAACGGCTGAGTGCACTGGATACAGCAAAGGCTGTGGGCCCCGACAACATTCTGGCTGTCGTGCTGAAGACTTGTGCTCCAGAACTAGCTACGCCTCTAGCCAAGCTGTTCCAGTACAGCTATAACACTGGCATCTATCCGACAATGTGGTAAACTGCCCAGGTATGTCCTGTCCACAAAAAGCAGGACAAATCCAATCCGGCCAATTACCGCCCCATCATTCTACTCCCAATCATCAGCAAAGTGCTGGAAGGTGTCGTCGACAGTGCTATCAAGCGGCACTTACTCACCAATAACCTGCTCACTGATGCCCAGTTTGGGTTCCGCCAGGACCACTTGGCTCCTAAACCTCATTACAGCCTTGGTCCAACCATGAACAAAAGAGCTGAATTCCAGAGGTGAGGAGAGAGTGACTGCCCTTGACATCAAGGCAGCATTTGACCTATTGTGGCATCGAGGAGTCCCAGTAAAACTGAAGTCAATGGGAATCGTGGAGGGGGGGGGGAAACTCTCCACTGGCTGGAGTCATACCTAGCACAAAGGAAGATGGTTGTGGTGGTTGGAGGTCAATCATCACAGCCCCAGGACATCACGACAGGAGTTCCTCAGAACAGTGTCCTAGGCCCAACCATCTTCAGCTGCTTCATCAATGACCTTCCCTCCATCATAAGGTCAGAAATGGGGATGTTTGCTGATGACTGCACAGTGTTCAGTGCCATTCGCAACTCCTCAGATAATGAAGCATGCCCACATGCAGCAAGACCTGGACGACGTTCAGGCTTGGGCTGATAAGTGGCAGGTAACATTTACACCACACAAGTGCCAGGCAATGGCTATCTCCAACAAGTGAGCATCTAACCATCGCCCCTTGATATTCAACAACATTACCATCGCTGAATCCCCCACCATCAACATCCTGGGGGTCACCATTGACCAGAAACTTAACTGGACCAGCCACATAAACACTGTGGAAACAAGAGCAGGTCAGAGGCTAGGTATTCTGCGGCGAGTGTCTCACCTCCTGACTCCCCAAAGCCTTTCCACCATCTACAAGGCACAAGTCAGGAGTGTGATGGAATACTCTCCACTTGCCTGGATGAGTGCAACTCCAACAATACTCAAGAAGCTCGACACCATCCAGGACAAAGCAGCCCGCTTGATCAGCACCCCATCCATCACCTTAAACATTCACTCCCTCCACCACCGGCGTACCGTGGCTACAGTGTGTACCATCTACAAGATGCACTGCAGCAACTCACCAAGGCTTCTTCGGCAGCACCTCCCAAACCCGCGACCTCTTCCACCTAGAAAGACAAGGGCAGCAGGTGCATGGGAACACCACCACCTCCAAATTCCCCTCCAAGTCACACACCATCCTGACTTGGAAGTATATCGCCGATCCTTCATCGTCGCTGGGTCAAAATCCTGGAACTCCCTCCCTAACGGCACTGTGGGAGCACCTTCACCACACGGACTGCAGCGGGTCAAGAAGGTGGCTCACCAGCACCTTCTCAAGGGCAACTAGGGATGGGCAACAAATGCTGGCCTTGCCAGCGACACCCACATCCCATGAACGAATAATAAAAAAAAGGTGATGGGGCAGGGCGAGTCTTTATTTCAATACAGTCCTAATGCAGAGAAGATGGAAAGTGTGCAGGGCAGCATTGGAGCTTAGGGGGAACAGAAGAGGAAAATTCAACGGAGCACTGGTCAATGTATAAGTCAAATTTGAGTTGGTCCTGTCAATGTAATGTAGACATTAAAACGGTTACTGTGAATGGAAAACGATCCAGCTCCAAAAATATTACATTCAGGTTTCTGCCAGAAACTACAGCTGAATCATTTCAGGGCCGAACCTCCAGCGTAAAAGGTACTGCATGTGGGTTTAAACAACAGGATGGCACAAACGTTCGTCCCCCGCCCCCTCCCCCTGAACCCCCAGCTCTCTCCAGAAGTCTCTGATGCCATGAGGAAGAGATGTGGCTCGGGTGTGATGTGCTCCAGAGTCAAACTACCTACCGTGACTCGCGGTCCAGCGTTGCCTATGAAGAATGGACATTCCGTGAGGTAGTGGAACGCTGCCTGTGCCCGAATGCCCGTGCTTCCTGCGTGATCCTGGACTGTGAATCACGGCAGGTTGTTTGACGATGGAGCACATCACACCCAAGTCCCACCTTTTTCCTCATGTAACATGTGCATTAAGGGTGACTGCCTATAAATCAGAGGTGGGAATTGTTGTCGGTGTTTTTTCCCCTTTCAAGCCCAGGGGACTGAGAGCAGTTGTCGTACCCTCACTGTCACTAACAGCAGATCTGGATTTGCAGTTGCCAATTTTGGACTGGGCTGGACGCTATTATCTTGTTGGGTTTAGCTGGTATATCGGACTTCTATTAATACATCAGGATAGCCGTGGCAATTTAAGTTGTGAAAGGAATTGGACATAATTTAAAAATATGCTGACAGGAGAAAGTTGTGAAGATGGCCAAATATTCTGGGGGAATGGCCGAATATTCAGATGTGAAAGATTGGGCCGAAAATTGATCCCGGGACGCGAGAGTACGCACTGCGTACTCTCGCGTATTCCCACTCCAATTGCCGGTTTTCTGCATGCCCTGCGCATGCGCTGAAAACCGGCAATTGCTCTTCTGAAAAGGGGGCGGGGCCTGGGTGCATCGCGTGCGCGCTACAGGCTGCGCGCACGCTGTGCACTTCATGCTGTGGACGCGCAGGTAAGTAGGGAAGATTTTGGAAATGTAAAAAGGAGGAGTAAGACCCGCTTTTAAGAAGGTAAGTAGTGAATTAAGTATTTTTTTGAATTTTTTTTTACAGGTATATCTTTTTTAGAGACTTTAAAGACAGGTAAGTTTATTTTTATAACTTTTTAAAAGATTTTAAATTTTTTCAAAAATTTAATTTTTTATTTAAAATGGTTAATTTAATTAACTATACTTATTTTATTAATGTGATGGGTTTTTTTTAAAATTTAATTGAGGTTTAGCTGTTATTTTGGGGGGGTGTAAGATTCATAAGTCTCACAGCCATGCTGTGAGACTTATGAATGGAAGATGGTGTGCTGCCATTGGCTCTAACTGAGTCACGTGATCCCACAGCTCGCACGAATTAACTACGCCGCTGGGATACGCAAGCCCAGCACAGCTGATGTCTGGAACATCAAGTTCGTGCGAGCTGGATCAGAAAAAGCATAAGCGAGGTGAGACATCGCGGGGAAGGCTTACCCCCGCGGGAACAGAGCGAGATCAATTTCTGGGCCAATATCTTTGGAGATTGGGGAGCATTTATACAGAGCTTTCCTTCTGGAGATAATGGCTGCGATTTTCCCGACCTTGGCGGGTCCGGGGCGGGCGACGTCGGTGGCAGGTCCCCACCCCGCTGCTGTCTCCATCCCAGCCTCCGACATGACTTTCCCCTGATTGGGCTTATTAAGCCCGCCCAGCTCGCTTCCCGGCCAATTGAAGGAAGCGGATCTGATGACATCATTTGATGACGCGTCATCAGCCGGTTTCCTTAAAAGGACCATGTGCAAATTTACTTTGACAGTTGTGCTGTCAGTGATCTACAGCATTGAGGTGGTGCAAACTCTAACAAGCACTGCACAGAGGTGCACAGCTGCACCCAGGCTCTCCCATGACTCCCTCCATATGCTTATGGAGGGAGTCACAGCACGCAGGGAGGTTCTCTTCCCTTCCCATGGGCAGAAGACTCCTCCCCAGGAGATCAACTCAGCTGGTTGCACATTGCACAGGAGGACACAAGCAGGGATGTCATCAGCAGGACCAGGCTGCAGTGGCGCAAACCTTTCAATGATCTCAGTCGATCACGAAACGTTACTGCAAAGCCACACTCAACCTCATCCTGCTGTGCCACTCAACATATTCCCATCAATCTGCTTCCCCTACCCTACTCCTGCACATCCTTACTCACACCAACTTACCTTGTACCTCCACCCATCCCTCTCTATCTACATTATTACTTCCCCATCTCACTAACCACCCCTCACACTTACCCTCATCCTAGTCCAATCATACCAACTAACAACACACAAGGGTCGGCACTTGCTTGTGTGTTTTAGCCAATGTTCATGTGAAGTTTCTGTTAATGTGCTGTCAAACGTTGAAATCTTTATTTTCAACACTTTGCTTTGTTTGACAGATTTGTGTGCACCTTTGGAAGTGGCTTCGTGAGTTGCAGTTATTGGTAAAAACATAGAGAAACATAGAAGATAGGAGCAGGAGTAGGCCATTCGGCCCCTCGAGCCTGCTCCACCATTCGATGAGATCATGGCTGATCATCCAAACTCAGTACCCTGTACCTGCCTTCTCCCCATATCCCTTGATACCTTTAGCTTTAAGAAATATATCTAACTCATTCTTGAATATATTTAATGACTTGGCCTCAACTACCTTCTGTGGTAGAGAATTCCACAGGTTCACCACTCTCTGGGTGAAGAAATTCCCCCTCATTTCTGTCCTAAATGGCTTACCCCTTATCCTTAGATTATGACCCCTGGTTCTGGACTCTCCGACCATCGGGAACATTCTTCCTGCATCTAGTTTGTCCAGACCTTTCAGAATTTTATATGTTTCGATGAGATCCCCTCTCATTCTTCTATACTCCAGCGAGTATAAGCCCAATCGACCCAATCTCTCCTCATATGTCATTTCTGCCATCCCAGGTATCAGCCTTGGTAATCTTCGCTGAACTCCCTCCATGGCAAGAACATCTTCCTCAGATAAGGCAACCAAAACTGCACACAATACTCAAGGTGTGGTCTCACCAAGGCCCTGTACAACTGCAGCAGGACATCCCTGTTCCTATACTCAAACCCTTTTGCTATGAAGGTGAGACATAATGGTACTCCCCGCAATGGCGATGAGTGTGAAAGGAATGGCTTGGGCATTGTAGGGATGCTTTATGGTGTTGGTGTTGGGTGGTGCCAACCTGGCGCATCATGTGGCAGCCATGGTGTGCAGTGTCAAGTGAAGTAAATGTGGCTATGGTGAGGCCATCCCTGGCCTCCCGGGCAGCAATGTGGTCAGGTGCTGATGCCCTCTGTCCTGTGCAGCATCAGGTTGGTGAGAAAATGATTGGTGGTGTTGTTGTTGGTGCTGCTGGTGTTGGGGCTGATCGTGGTCAGATTCTGAGGACCAAGGTGAGAGAGTATAAAGTGCACCCATGCTGATGGAATAGATGGCAGGTGAATTAGAGATGACAGAAGTGATCTGTCAATGGTGGGAGAGGTACAGTAATAAGTTCAGACTGCATGGAGACTTGTGTAAAGACTTGCAGCATCCTGAATCTGTAGTGGAAATGCAGTTTAGAGATGCTAGTGCTTAAGGGAAGATATCTGAATCAGTTGGGAGCTTTGAGTTGACATTTGAAGCTGTCAACTCATCAGCTGATTCAATGGCCACTGACCTCCCACCTCAGCTTCACTGACAAGGTCTAGGCACAGCGGGAAACCCGTGGGAGACCTGTGAAGCTGGGAAAAAAAGCTTTGTTAATTGGCTGTAAACAAGCCACTAATGATTTGAATTGGCTGCCTGTTGGGTCTGCTCAGCACCAGCAGACCCGACATCGAGAAATGCAGCTCTGCGTGTTTTGACAATGGGTTCCTGACCTGCTGTCAATCTTTTTAAATTTCACAGCTGACCCACCACCAATCGGGTCCGCTGAGCGCCGGCAAAGTTGCAGCCTAAGTCGTCTTCTTCTTTCATATGGTAGTAGCAAAGCAAATCAAATGTCAATATCTAAGTCAGATATCCAGGCCAAAGCTTCCGGTGTAACAGCGTGGATATCTTGTAGGCTGCCTGAGAATTTCCTCTGAGGACAGTGTTCGATGATGTGCTCCAGGGTCTGATTAGGAGCTCCACAGTCGCATGATGGGGATGCTTTAATCTTCCATCTATGGAGAAGGTGGCAGCATCTACCATGACCGGTTCTGAGGCGGTTGATGGTTGCCCACTGTTTGCGAGGAAGATTCTGATCAATCTTCTGATTGAAGTCAATGGAAATAAAAATGGGGAGAGATGTCAAATGGGCTGCTGATTCGCTATCACCTGTTTTACACTATCGCACAAAGTCAAGATAACCCCCAATGAGTTGAATGACGACCTACTTGTTTTTAAGGACATTTTTGCAAGTAGAGCGAGATGGAGTACGGTGGAAGGATTTAGGAAGAGAGTTCCTGAGTGCAGGAGCCTGATGGATGAAGGATGGGAAAAAAGAAAAAAACAGACCTCGGAAATATGTATCAAATCCCTGGATTAGTCAGTCAGGGTTGGGCACATTATTATAAACATTGTAAATAACTTTTGTTTGAAAGAAATGTTGAACGATAAGATTTTCAACTTGGAGTAGTTTTTAAATCCCTCCATGTAATACTATTAAGGCATCAAATACTAGGCCAGGGTTGAAGCCTAGTGTGGAGTAGTATGAACAATATAGCTAGGACAGTGAAAATTCAACCACAGAGGGATTTATCTCCCCTTGCCCCCTCCTCCAACATGACTTATACAGAATTTGCACAGGGTCAAATGTCACCCCTAATGTAACAGTGAAAGGTGAATTGCCAAGAGCTGGAATCAAATCCGAAAGTCATTATGCCTATTGTTAATCTGCCTTGGCCAGATAGGAAGAGCAAAACCTGGCCGGATCTGGGCCAAGTGAAGGAGTTAAACAAATGAATAAATATTTTTGTTCCACAATTGACAAAGCTCGACATTATAACAGGAACTCAGCTGAAAAGGGGGACAAAATTACTATTTCCAGAAGATTGGACTTCTGCATTTTCATCACTTATTGCATCCAATTCTCCCGGGCACCTCATTCTCATTTGCATATAATTAAAGTGTTGACTTTGTGTAGAAGGAGAAACTAGAATCTAACCTTCCAGTGCTCATTAGCAGAAAATTCAGCACCCAGGCTATTGCCAGTAGCAACAGAGCAGAACATAAACCCATGTGAATTCAGAGTAACCGCGCAACGAACAGCAGGTTAACAAAACTCCCCAAACATTTCATTGTAATCTATAGAAACAGCTCCAGTTCTAGAATTGTACTTCAAATGATGTAAAACTAACAGAGGCATTAACCGGTTTAAAATAAATAGGTTAACATGATCATTTAAAGAGTGGACAGAGGAATCTCAAACGAATGAGATAAATGTTCATTCGCTATTAATGCCAGCAGCCCAATAACCCCCTCCACACTCTCCATTTCTCTGACTCCAGCCTCTTGCACATCTCCTCCTCCACCTAGGCTGCACTTTAGGAACATAGGAACAGGAGTAGGCCATTTAGCCCCTCGTACCTGCTCTGCTATTCAATTAGATCATGATTAATCTGTACCTCAACTCCATTTATCTGCCTTTGCTCCATATCCCTTGATACCCTTATCTAACAAAAACCTATCGATCTCAGTCTTGAAAGCTCCCATTGACTCAACATCCTCGGCCTTTTGAGTTAGAGAATTCTAGATTTCCACTACCCTTTGTGTGAAAAAGGGCTTCCTGATTTCTCTCCTAAATGGTCTAGCTCTAATTTTATTATATTCCCTCGTTCTAACGTAATACCAACGTTACATTAGCCTTTTTAATTGCTTTTTCTACTCCATCTGCCACAGTTTTGACCGCTCACTTAATCTGTCTATTTCAATTTGCAACTTTCTGCTTCCATCTGCCCGACTTACCATCCCTCCTAACTTGGTGTCATCTGCAAACTTGGATATACAAGTCTCTATTCCTTCATCCAAGTCATGAGACCCCAGAACAGATTCCTGGGGGACACCACCAGTCATGTCCTGCCAATCTGAGTGCATACCTTTTATCCCCACTCCCTGTTTCCTACCTCCCAAACAATTTCCAACCCGAGACAAAAGCCTACCTCCTATTCCGTGTGCTCTCACTGTTGCCAATAATCTTTTGTGTGGAATTCGCTCCCTGAACCATTCTGCTTCTTCAGCTCCCGCTCCTCCTTAAACCTTGCGGTCACCCCTCCGAATCCCTGCTTCCTTAAGCTTGTTGCCTGTTTTCCCTGATGTCCCTGTTTACATTAAAGGCACTAAATAAATGCGAGTTGTTGTTGTTGTTAACGGTCATTTCCGGCCCTTTAGGAAATGCTTTGAGTTGTTTCCGAGGGATGCATCCCCGATTTTAATCGCTCCACCATTGGTGGCCGCGCCTCCAGCTGCCTAGAAATGCTAGAGTCCATTATAAAAGATGTAATAGCAGAGCACTTGGAAAACAGTGACAGGATCAGACAAAGTCAACATGGATTTACAAAAGGTAAATCGTGCTTGACTAATCTACTGGAATTTTTTGAGGATGTAACTGGTAGAATAGATAAGGGAGAACCAGTGGATGTGGTGTATTTGGACTTTCAGAAGGCTTTCGATAAGGTCCCGCAAAGTTAAAGCACATGGAATTGTGGGTAAGGTACTGACTTGGATAGAAAACTGGTTTGCAGACAGGAAGCAAAGAGTTGGAATAAACGGGTCTTTTTCTGAGTGGCAGGCAGTGACTAGTGGGGTACCGCAGGGATCGGTGCTAGGACCCCAGTTATTCACAATATATTAATGATCTAGACGAAGGAACTAGATGTAATATCTCCAAGTTTGCAGATGACACAAAGCTGGGTGGGCGTGTGTGCTGTGAGGAGGATGCCGAGAAAGTCCAGTATGATTTGGACAGGTTGGGTGATTGGGCAGATGCATGGCAGATGCAGTATAATGTGGATAAATGCGAGGTTATCCACTTTAGTGGCAAAAACAGGAAGGCAGATTATTATCTGAATGGCAATTGATTGGGAGAAGGGGAAGTGCAACGAGACCTGGGTGTCCTTGTGCACCAGTTGCTGAAGGTAAGCATGCAGGTGCAGCAGGCGGTTAAGAAGGCAAATGGTATGTTGGCCTTCATAGCGATAGGATTCGAGTACAGGAGCAAGGATGTCTTGCTGCAGTTGTACAGGGCCTTGGTGAGACCACACCTTGAGTATTGTGTGCAGTTTTGGTCGCCTTATCTGAGGAAGGAGGTTCTTGCCATGGAGGGAGTGCAGCGAAGATTCACCAGACTGATATCTGGGATGGCAGGAATGACGTATGAGGAGAGATTGGGTCTATTGGGCTTATATTCGCTGGAGTTTAGAAGAATGAGAGGGGATCTCATTGAAACATATAAAATTCTAACAGGACTAGACAGACTAGATGCAGGAAGGATGTTCCCGATGGCGGGGAGTCCAGAACCAGGGGTCACAGTCTAAAGATAAGGGGTAAGCCATTTAGGACAGAGGTGAGGAGGAATTTCTTCACCCAGAGAGTGGTGAACCTGTGGAATTCTCTACCACAAAAGGCAGTTGAGGCCAATTCATTAAATATATTCAAGAAGGAGTTAGATATATTTCTTAAGGCTAAAGGGATAAAGGGATATGGGGAGAAAGCAGGGACAGGGTACTGAATTTGGATGATCAGCCATGATCACATTGAATGGCGGAGCAGGCTCGAAGGGCCGAATGGCCTACTCCTGCTCCTATCTTCTATGTTTCTATGCCTAGGCCCTAAGCTCTGGAACTCCCTCCCTAAACCTCTCCCCCTCTCAATCCCTCCTTTAAGAAGCTCCTTAAAACCTATGGGGGAAAAATTCAGTTGCTTTGCGCCTCCCGTTAGCCCCCTAAGAGGGTGCTAATGGGGCGCAAAGCAACTAGCGCCCGGGCACGTGGCGCCACAACGCCTCCCGTGAAATTCAGCGGGAGGTTAGCGGCTGCGGTAACCGTTAGCACCCCGCGGTGCTGTGCCGCCGGCAATGCTGTCATCGCCGTGCGCAGCGCCCCGCTTGCGCCCCGGCCGCGATCTTCGGTAGCGCCCCCTGACTTACCACCGGACGCTATGTCCGACGGGGTGAAGGGGGCCTAACTGCGGCCGGGGCGGCGCTAATTAAAGGCGAGGTGCCGGGCGGCCATTTTTGTTGCTGGTCGCCTGCCAGCACCTGCCCCCGTTGCCGTCCCCGGCCTCCTCTGCAGCTCCCCCGCGGAGTGCCGGCTGCGCTCCGCTGCGACACCTAGTGCCGCGATATTCCCTTGCAGCGCCCTCTTGGGGCGCTACCGATGAATTTTGGACGCGGGGGGCGCTAATTTTTTCGGGGCACTAAAAGTAGCGCCCTGGCGAAATTAGCGCCCCAAAGGGGGCGCGACTCAATTTTTCCTCCTACCTCTTTCACTGAACTTTTGGGCACCTGTCCTAATATCTCCTTATGTGGCTCCGTGTCAAATTTTGTCTGAAAACGCTGCTGTGAAGCCTTGAGATATTTTATATGTTAAAGGCGCTATATAAATAAAAGTTGTTGTTATTGTGGATGCAGCAAGGCACCGTAAACGCACGTACTGAAGCTGCAGCTGTCATAGCCGCCCTACAAAACGCATGTGTTGTAGTGTGAGACCCTGAAGCATGACTGATGCGTCGCGAAACCTTCGTAAATCTAACTATTGCTGACATTTTTATGCAGTGTTACAGTCTTAATTACACGAAACAATTCTGCCGTTATAAGCTGCTAATCAAGGTAGTTTCTTTAAAAAAACAAAATAGTTTAACAATATCATAGAAAGAGGATAATCTTTAAATACTAATATTAATCGAGCTGTCGCATTATTTGGTGAAGCAGTAAGTTTTTTCCTTTCTTTACCCGCAGGCATTCTCAACCCAGCAAAATTAATATACAGCTGCCTTAGCAAACAAATTAGTGGAACTCTTAAACCGCTCCCACATCCCTTTCAAAGTCTAAATATTGCCAGCTAGTGTTTTAATATTCTAAGTGCATCCTTGTAGTGACCGAAAGTACGCCCAGATCAAAAATTCATGGGAATGTACTCTCCCACAGGCAAGGAAAACGCTTGTGTGGTCATTAAACCTCTTTCAGATTTTTAAAAACAGGGCCACTTCATTCCATGGCTTTTGAGTGCATGACTAATTGGGAGTCTATTGATAATTACAATGGAGTCAATCAGTGAGAGCACCCCTGTCAGGCCTGTGGAGAGATAAGAGGTTGTTCAGTGAAGGCTAAAAGGCTGCATTACAAAAAGAGCAACATCAAAATGAACATTCCCCGACCACAAACCTCCCTTTCATCTGAGAAATATTCTATAATGTGAATGTTACAGGAAATTGATTTTTTTCCTGCCTTTACACTGGGCCCTCTAAATGGCATTAACCCTTTACACTGGGCTCGCTGTAAATGGCATTAACCCTTTACACTGGGCTCACTGTAAATGACATTAACCCTTTACACTGGGCTCGCTGTAAATGGCATGAACCCTTTACACTGGGCTCACTGTAAATGGCATTAACCCTTTACACTGGGCTCGCTGTAAAAGACATTAACCCTTTACACTGGGCCCTCTAAATGGCATTAACCCTTTACACTGGGCCCTCTGTAAATGGCATTAACCCTTTACACTGGGCTCACTGTAAATGGCATTAACCCTTTACACTGGGCTCACTGTAAAAGGCATTAACCCTTTACACTGGGCTCGCTGTAAATGGCATTAACCCTTTACACTGGGCTCGCTGTAAATGGCATTAACCCTTTACACTGGGCTCGCTGTAAAAGGCATTAACCCTTTACACTGGGCTCGCTGTAAAAGGCATTAACCCTTTACACTGGGCTCGCTGTAAATGGCATTAACCCTTTACACTGGGCTCGCTGTAAATGGCATTAACCCTTTACACTGGGCTCACTGTAAATGGCATTAACCCTTTACCCATGGAGTGTAAATCAGGCCACAGAGCTTGAACTGTTGAACACAGAGTGAGACCATGTCTGACAGGGACTCTCACCCTGCTTCACTCTGGTATCGGGCCAGAACCTAACTCCATATTCAGGATAGATTTAGATCATAACTGCAGTGTCGGTGCCAAACAAAACCACTTCACACCAATACCACAGCTGTAGTGTAAACGCACCCTCCATGATATTCTCTAAACTACCAGTGTCTGACGAGGCATCGACTGGTTTGATGCTGGCTGCTCCAGCCAGAGCACGGAGGGTGGGCTCACTAGCAGAGGTTGGACAGTTGTTCTGTATAATGCTGACTCGAAACCTCTCCTCTTCATTCAACCTTGCGCTACAAAAGGACTCAATACAAGTTGAGAATAAAAGCTCTACCCCTCCTCATTGGGGAAGGCTCGGAGCAGAAGCTCAAAGTCACCGTTGTGGCGTTTGAATAACTTTGCATTCACAACCTCACACATGCACAGTTGCTGTTTTAGAGTGATGATAGCAGCTGTTTCAATATTGCTACTATACTCCAAATCTGACCTGCAGTGTAAATCCCCAAGTACCATTATATTGTGGAACCACTATATATATATATATATTTATATAGCATACTGGGTCCCTAACAGACTAGGAGGAATTAAAGAGCTTTTAAAATGCACTCGAGAAATGTCAAGGACCCACAATTCCAGTCAGTGTTTTAAATTATTAATTCTCAGGATGCGGGCGTTGCTGGCAAGCCTGGCATTTATTGCCCATCCCTAGTTGCCCTTGAGAAGGTGGCGGTGGACCTTCTTCTCGAACCGCTGCAGTCCTGCAATGCTGTTAGGTAGGGAGTTCCAGGATTGTGACCCAGTGATGCTTGACTCTATTATTTCTGTAATTTATATCCCTGTTCACATTTTCACTCCGTTTTCTCCCCAATGATTATTACTCACCAACAGGCACCTTCCTCCATCTACTTTAACGATAACTTTTTGACAAGGGAATTGATGGACGCATTCCTCTCCCTTCCCCCCCTCACCCCCTTCAAAGTTAAGAGCCTGCCTACGTCCCATTCCTCTTTAATGCTGCACATAGCCAACAGGAATTTTCCTTTTTTACATTTTGTCCCAAGAATTTTTTACATTTTGTCTATCAGTCAATAATTTTTTCCCAAATGGCGGATTGGGGAATTACGTGAGTTAAATCCACAGCAATTTAAGTGACTGGCTCACTCTCATCACTTGACAATGAAATCTAGAAAAATATGGAAGTGTTATTTCATATATGTCCAATTCACAATCAACACACCATCAAAAACGGTCTGCTACACACTGTACACCCTGCAGGAGCTTTGAGAGGTTGAGAAACTTGCCCGTTGCCCATCTTGTTGCCCCATCTGATTATCTTTCCACTTCCTCCTTGCCCATCCCTCTTCAACTGAGTGTTTGCTTCCTCTCCTGACTGTGTGGGCTTGGAAGGGCTGTTATCAGCAATATTTCGTCACTGGTGGAGAAATCCTGAATCAGAACACCAATCTTTCCACCTGACTGCCCATTCCTCCCCAACTGAAGGGTGGATTTTAACTGGGGGCCGGAGTCGTACGGGGTGGGGCCCGAGGTGGATGGCAAACCGTCCAAACCCCTGCAACGTGAGGCTCCCGGCAGATTTTAACTCCCAGGCTTCACCTGCATTGGCCGCACCCTGCGGAATGTGGCAGGTATCTGGAGGGCAGGACCAGAATGTAGGGCGGCAGGAGGCCACTGTCGGGGACCCGAAGGGGCGGTCCACCGGGCACTCAGGTAAGTGGTTGGGGTGGGGGGTTGGGGGAAAGCCTCGTGGACGGGGGAAGGGGGGAAACCCTAGGGCAGGGCAGGCCTAAGCTTTCCTTGTGGCACCCACAAAGAAAAAAAAAACGACCTTTTACTCTTCTGCCCCCGGCTGCTCTTCCTGACGACAGGTTGGCCTGGCGGAGAAATCCCAACGACTTGCCCCGCCCCCCACCCAGACCGCCGGTTACAATGGCAGTGGGGCTCTGATGACGCCATAAGAGCCCGATCTGCATATTTAAAGAAGGACCCCACTGCCTTCCGACGCGTGTCCCTCTCGCCCGCGCAGAAGAGCAGGTTAAGCTCAGAGCCCGTGGGTAGGCAGCCAGATCAGTGCGGGTAAGTCCCAGGGGCCATTTTAACTGCCCGCTGATTCCGCTGGGTGGGCAAGGTTCAAATTGGCATTGAAAGTGTCTGTCTTACTCCACTTACCACCTCCCCCTCCCAAACTGTCTGACTGCTCACGTTCCTCCCACCCCAAAAAACTATATGATGTTGTTGGCCGGGATATCAAACATCCTTGCAAAAAAAAAAAAAAACCTGTCTCTCAAGTCGCTTCTCTGATATTTTGCAGGCAGCTGTGCAACGCCCACAGTAGCTTTTATGAGGTGTCTGGATTGTTTCAGGCAAGCTCGTTCGGTAGAGGGTGAGAGGGTGCTGGCCATGAAATAAGGTCCTGACCTTTGAACTGATGGTCATTTTTGCATCTGTGAGCATATGTGGTTGGAACAGCCTGGGTGGCGAACTTTTAAAAAAAGTCGCCCTCATTGGCCCTGCGATCAGGGCCTGTAATTTGAACTCGCGGAAAGTCCTTGAGGCAGTGGAAAGGACTCAAAGGAAGGCAACAGATTACTGAATAATGGAGAGGCTAAGGGACCGCAGCCTAACGTCTCTGGGAAAAAAAAAATAAGGGAATTCACCATCCAAGAAGAGAATCAATTCACTTGTTGTGCGAAGGCACTTTGAACAGCAGCAAGAGAGGAAAACCAGTGGGTGAGATGTGTTTGTAATGTTTAGATTCCTGCCCCAGCTTTACCTCTATCTGATTCAGACCTTGAATATTTGCATAATTGTTTCCATTTAAGTAGAAGATTGATTTGACATTGATAACCTTCCATTGCTCGTAGGTTGATGTTAATATTCCTCAGACGTACTACATTGAGCATCTGCTTAACAAAAATATTGGCTGTATCTTCTTTAACTTATTCCAACCATATGTTGTGTGTGGGTGGAAGTGCTGTATATTAGAGCTAAGGGACTAGAAATGAGTCTGGACCTGTTTTCTGGGGCCAGCCTGGGCGCTGGGCGACCAGCATGCACCCGAACCAACATGCCTGGGGAGTGATGGAAATCGGTCCTCAGGCCTCATCAGTGTGCACACTTGGCTCGAGTTGTCAGCATTGGTCGCACCTCCACAGGCAATGGGTACGGTAGCATAGTGGTTATGTTACTGGACTAGTAATCCACAGGCCTAGACTAATGATCTGGTTAGTACATGAGTTCAAATCCCACCACAACAACTGGGTAATTTGAATTCAATAAAATAAATCTGGAATATAAAAGTTAGTATTGGTAATGGTGACCGTGAAACTACTGGATTGTTGTAAAAACCCATCTAATGTCCTTTAGAGACAGAAATCTGCTGTCCTTACCTGGCCTATGTGTGACTCCAAACCCACTTAAATGGCAAGCCACTGAGTTGTATTCAAGAACTCAAAGGCAATAAATGCTGGCCTTGCTGGTGATGTCCACATCCTGTGAATAAATGAGGGGGAAAAAAAACTCACCTGGGGTAAAGGCTTCAATTTCCAGCCACCTCCCTGGCTGGTAGCAGCCCTCGGGTATGTCCCAGGAGGAGAGGGGGGATTAGCGTGGGGCAGGGGGGGCGATTGCTGCTCCTGTGGAGTCAGGGGGCCACGCTCCACGGAAACAGGTTTCAAATGATAGTTTTTCACAACCTGTCTTTGCTTGCGGGGATTTAGCGAGGGATTTTTGTGTCCGCGGGGATCTAGAATAATTTCTAAAAGGGGTCCTCAAAGGGGCCAGGCCCCTCGTTTACATATTCAAGGTGCCTAATGCCTGTTTTAGGCATCCATCTGGAATGCCTTAATAAAACGGCCCGATAAATTTAGCAGTGGGACCAACGCCTGTGAAGATTGGGCACAGGCCGTCTCGCTGTTAAATTGGTATGCTCTGCGCCCGTTTCATGCCCAAAAAAACGAGCGCAACCCATACCAATTTCTACCCCAGGATGTTGAAACTGCTGCCTGTGGAGCACGTGCCCCTCTTTCCCACCCAAGCCTTGGGCCACAAAGTGGAGGCACCTCAGTCCTCTTTGTGCTTATAGTTCTTATTCGCTGTTTTATTCTGTTGGAATTGTGTGGGTTTTGAAGGGCTGTTGTCAGCAATATTGCCTCACTGGCGGATAAATCCTGAATCAGAACACCGGGGTCTGCGTTTATCCGCCGCTCGAAACCTATCCAGATAAATGGGAGCATGGATTTAAGCTTTACGCGTGGCCCCTGGGGCTCTGTGGTAGACACCATGTGGCCCACAAAGGCTGAAAGCTCAGGCATCCCGGTGGTAGAGAGGGTTTCAACAAGTAAGTGCCCAGGAACAAAGGAACATAGGAACAGGAGGAGGCCATTCAGCTCCTCGGGCCTGCTCCGTCATTCAATTAGATCGTGGCTGATCTGCACCTCAACTCCATTTTCCCGCCTTTGCTCCATATCCCTTGATACCCTGACCCAACAAAAATCGATCGATCTCAGTCTTGAAAGCTCCAATTGTCCCCCCAGCATCCACAGCCAATTCAGAGGGCAGTTAAGTGGATTTGGAGTCACTAGGTAAGGACAGCAGATTTCTTTCTTTAAAGGACATTAGATGGGTTTTTACGACAATCCAGATTTTTATTACCCATTGTGTGAAAAGGTGCTTCCTGATTTCCCTGCTATACGGGTTTTTAAGTACCCGTGAGCAACATTTCTGTTAAGCTGTGCGGTCGCGCAGCGGTCTGGAGTTCTCGCGCAGCCCGCTTTTAAAGGGACAAACCGCGCATGCGCGGAAATTTGAATGGGCGGCGTTAAAGGGGCCGCGCACCCCCCCCCCAAAAAAAAAAGTTAGAGGAAGCATCGCCCACGAGTACTCAATCAGTGCTGGTCTTGATGGGTAATACGAAAATAAAAAAAGCAAAGGGGTAACGGAACTAAAAATCATGGGGTGGAATTTCCTGTGTATTTGCGCCCAGATTCAAGTGTCAGCGGGGCATAAAGCAAATACCCGGCGTACAAGAGCGAGCAAACCCGGGTTTGAGAGCAAGTGTGTTCCGCACATAATGAAGCTACGACCAAACCTCCTCGCTCTTTTTACACCCACCTGTCAATCAGTGCGTAGGAACCCATCTCGGCTCATTATAATGGCTCCGGCCCCAGACTGAAGAGCCGCACACGCAAATTCCCTGCAATTACGCTGCTTCTAAATAGGAGTAAAATTATGGCCAGAATTTTGGCGCGGCGAGAGTCAGTTTCCTGCTGATTTGCTGTAATTTTTTTGAGCTTTTTCATTATTTACCTTCACTGAGACCTGCCCTATATTTTCTGTTTTTATGACATCAGTGTAAATCACATTAAAGATTGAAAAGCTTTTACAAACATGTTGTGCCTAATGTGCATGAAAATGATGGTTAGCTGGCTTGGAACTTTAAATTTCTTAAAGAAGTGAATCTCTGGTGTGAGTTCCACGCTTTCCTCGGGCCCCGATTGCTTTCGCTGATTCTTGCGCTGTGAGATATGCTAATGTGATTGGCAGGAAATTTGCGCCTAAATTGAGCTGGGCAAAATGGGCGCAAGAATGGGCGATTAAATCCCCACTTGAAATTCCGCCCCAATGGGTTTAAGCTTGAGTGTTGCCCCATGGGAGCTACCTATTCATTAGAAAGAAGAAAGAAAGACTGGAGTCACTGTTGCAATGTGGGAAACGTGGCAGCCAAATTGTGCACAGCAAGCTCCCACTAACAGCAATGTGATAATGACCAGATAATCTGTTCTGGTTATGTCGGTTGAGGGAGAAATATTGGCCCCAGGACACCGGGGATAACTCCCCTACCCTTCTTCGAAATATTGCCAGGGGATCTTTTACGTCCACCTGAGAGGGCAGACGGGGCCTCGGTTTAATGTCTCATCTGAAAGACGGCACCTCCGACAGTGCAGCACTCCCTCAGCACTGCCCTGGAGTGTCAGCCTAGCTTTATGGGCTCAAGTCCCTGGAGTGGGATTAATACACGACTGCCATCTGGAGCACTGGATGGTATCCTCACAATACCATTGGATGAATATTTTGATGCGACCCTCCTTTAATTTTAAGTATAGAATGGTTGACATCAACAGCAACTTGACTTTGTATCGTGCTTTTAATGTAGAGAAACGCTTCAAGGTGCTCCGCAGATGGACGGATCTTGAAGGTTTACTGTACGAGGCGGCCAGCAGTGAGGCAACATTGGTAAAAGAAAGAAAGAACTTGCATTTATATAGCGCCTTGCATGACCTCAGGACATCCCAAAGCCCTTCACAGCCAATGAATTGCTTCTGAAGTGCAGTCACTGTTGTAATGTAGGAAACATGGCAACACAGCAAGGTCCCACAAACAGCAATGTGATAAATATTGGCCAGGACACTGGGGACAACTCCCCTGCTCTCCTTTGAATAGTGGCATGGGATTTTTTACGTCCATCTGAGAGGGCAGACGGGGCCTCGGTTTAACGTCTCATCTGAAAGATATCACCCTCCGACAGTGCAGCGCTCCCTCAGTGCTGCACTGGAGTGTCAGCCTGGATTTTTGTGCTCTAGACTCTGGAGTGGGACTCGCGCCCACAACCTTCTGACTCAGAGGCGAGAATGTCGACACTGAGCAATGGCTGACACCTCTAATGCTTAGCTTTTGGAGAGGCCCATGTTCCCTTATTGGAATTAGTCAATGTTCTCCCCCGAAAATGCAGTCGCATCTGAGCTGTTATCATCATCGGGGTAAATATTCCAGTGTGCCAACTCCTTAGGAAACTGGGAGCGCATATCAGGAAATTTTGAACTCCCAGCCCGAGATTCTGCGCTCATTAACTTTACCGGAGGCACAATGGCAGGCCGGGAGCACGCAATGTCATGATAGGCACTCCCAGGAAGCACCAGGTGCTGACACAGTGGCATTCTAACCCCATCGCTCCCAACTCCAGTTCAACATTCAAGGGAAATCTGTTGCCCACTTCAAAATATCCATTTTCTGTCAATCGTAAAACTCTTCTTTTTTGGCTTGAAATAAAAACAGAAAATGCTGGAAACGCTTGGCAGGTCAGGCAGGCATCTGTGGATACAGGAAGGTAGGGTTAATGTTTCAGGTCGATGACCTTTCGTCAGAACCCGAAGTGTCGTCAACCTGAAGCGTTAACCCTATCTCCCGCTCCCAGACATTGCCTGACCTGCTGAGTGTTTTCAGCATTTTCTGTTTTGGTTTCAGATTTCCAGCATCTGCAGTATTTTTTCTTTTCATTTTAAGCGCAAGTATTATCAAAGCGTTGGTGTTTGGTGTGTAAGGGCTTGATTTCACTTGCCTGGGGATTTGTGTAGGTATCTAGCTTATCAGCCTTGTGATTGGATGGTGTGGGAGTCCAGCAGGGAAACAAAGCTGGAGAAAATAGTTACCAAACAGAGTGTTTTCATTTGCTTGTGACTCCGGGGATGGGGTGGGAGGGGGAATAAATGTCTCTCATTTGACATTTAATGATAACGGTGTTTGTGATTCTTTGCAGGAACCTGATGCCCAAAGCACTTGATGGTCAGATTGTGATGGAGAAAACGCCCAGATACTTTGTGACAGCAGAGGCTCCTGCTCGTATCCATGCTATGTCCAAGGACACCAAACTAATAGTGGTTGTGCGGGACCCAGTGACGAGAGCCATCTCGGACTATACTCAGATCATCTCGAAAGCACCCGACATCCCCGGCTTTGAAACTCTCACTTTCAAAAACAGGACTACGGGCCTGGTCGATGCGTCGTGGAGCCCAATATGGATTGGGATCTATGCTCAGCACTTGGAGAACTGGCTCCAGTACTTCCCCTTGTCCCAGATGCACTTTGTCAGTGGGGAGAGGCTGATCAGCGACCCAGCCGGAGAGCTGGGCAAAGTCCAGGACTTCCTTGGCCTGCAGAGAATCATAACGGACGAACACTTCTTCTTCAACGAGACCAAGGGCTTCCCTTGCCTGAAGAAGCCGCAGGGCAACGGCAAGCCTCACTGCCTGGGCAAAACGAAAGGCAGGATCCACCCCAACATAGACCCCGGAGTGGTCCAGAAACTGCGGGAATTCTACCGGCCCTTCAACAGGCATTTCTATCAAATGACCGGGCAGAACTTTGGCTGGGAATGAAAGAGGGAAGGAGGGGGAGGGAAACAGGTCATCAGAATGAGTCCATGGCAAAGAACTGAAAGGACGGCGGAAGTAGGAGATGCCGATTGGGGCCGCCAACAATCACAAAAGTTCACACACGAAGTTGAAGATGTAGCACGTGCATTTATCATCCGCAGGAGCCGTGTCGGGATTGTGCGTAGTCTGCATCTGCTAATCTACAAATCCCGGAGAGACTGAGTGTGAAGACTTAGAAAAACTGCGGACATTTTCACTCAATATTTACTCAAATCTTCATCACACCTTAAAAGGGCAATGTCCATCTTGCGAGGCAGATTGACTTTATTTTTGCTTGCAATGGTCCTGAGCAATGGTTGTTGATTTTTTTTACATATACATATATATAAATATATATATCTATTAACAGCAGTGTCACAAAAGTGAATGACATCAGGGCTGATATCCCTTTAGATTCACTAGCACTCGATAACTGTACCACAGAAAAGATTGTCATTTTTATGAAGTAATGCTTTGCTATCCTATGCCACACTGTATTGTGGATTATCACTTCCTTCGTGTCATCACAGTTACTGCTTTGTTGTAACAGCAGCATCCTGACATCATAAAAGAGCTTAACTGCTTGCATTGTTTTACTTTAATTTCCAATGGACTTTAAACTAATTTACCTCCCTCCCTCCCCCCCATATTACTACCTGTGATATAACTGAACGGAGAACAGCGGAGTATCTGATCTACCCCACCTGTGAGAAAAGCTTTTATAACTCGCTTGTGCTTGGAGTTACGAGCTCCTACTCTCCCATAGAATAAAGCCAGCATTCTATTCTTCCCCGTTGTGTATCCTTTATATATATTATATATATGTGTGGTCGTTTTCTGCGATTCATTCTATTTTTCACAGCTCCAGTAAAGTCCGCATAACAGAAGTGATGCTACTGCTTCTTTTTGTCTCATTTGAACGGTTTTCAAAATCTGTAAAAAAAATTGGCACACTTCCAAGGAACCCCCGGGGGCCCCCAAGCAATGTTGACACATCCTTGAAGAGCCCCTGCAAATATTGGTACAGTCCTGGCGAATGAACCCCAGAAAATATTGGTACAGTTCTGGGGACCCCCCTACAAGTATTGGTACAGTCCTGGGGACCCCCTACAAGTATTGGTACAGTCCTGGGGAACCCCCCCCCGCAAATATTGACACAGTCCTGGGGACCCCCTACAAGTATTGGTACAGTCCTGGGGAAATGAACCCCAGCAAATATTGGCACAGTCCTGCCCACCTTCCCCCCCCCCCCCAACCCCTGCAAATCCTGGATGTATTTCTGGAAACCCTTGCAAACACTGACATAGTCCTGGGTGCCACCTGTCCTAACATCTAAAAAGGACAGTAGCTAGCCCAAAGGAAAGCGGTGCTACCACTGCTGAATATGCATCTTATACCAGTGTACAACAACAGAAATAACATCTGATGATTTCATCGGGCTTCCAGGATCCCTTAAGGACCATCTTGCTTCCAGGGATTACCGTTTGAGAACACGGGCTTCTAATTAAGGTCTAACAACATGAAGCAAATGTTGGAAGTGTGATATACTGCCTGAGTACAGCAATTTTGCTGCTAGATATTCCCAGAGGCAGACAAAATGCCAGTTTCTGAGCCGATCTGAGTGATAATAAGTCACTTGCTGTAACAAATCACTTGCCTTACATATGATGCACTTACTAATTTAGCCATCTCCATTCAAATGTATGCAAGGAGACTCACATGCCACCCTCATCAGTTCAGCCTCTTAATCATCCAGCTGATTTGAACCCTCCCTGACTCCTGGGAGTTTAATCTGAATAAAACTGTCGCAAGTTACTTTTGGTGTTATAAAAGAAATCTGTCTCCTGCTTCTACTCTCCTTACTTGCTGTTGGTCTGTGTCTAGCTTCTAAAGCCCAGTCTCCGACCTCCTCCAGGAAGATGATAAACAGCCATGGATTCGTCCTCTGCTTCTGTAACTCTGTTCTGTTAGATTTTCTGGTTAATTAAATCTCGTGTGAGAATGGCAAGGCAGTCAGCTTTCTCCTTTGTGGGTCATTGGAAAAGCTCCAACGTACTGACATGGAATCCAAGCCAAATTCACACCAAGCCTGGACAACTAAAAAGGACCCGTTTTTAACCGTGCCCCCCACCCCCACCTGGTGGAAACCAGACTGAAGGGGAGTGAGTGTGTAAAATAACGCGAGTCAGTTACCCTCTCCGATCCCACTTCCTGCTGAGTCCCATATTAACCTGCTCTTTTGAGCAGGCGAGCAGGAAGGAAGCGGGATCTTAAGACTGAGATGAGGAGGAATTTCTTCACTCAGAGGGTTGTGAATCTTTGGATTTCTCTGCCCCAAACTGCTGTGGATGCTCAGTCGTTGAGTATATTCAAGGCTGAGATAGATAGATTTTTGGGCTCCCAGCGGAATCAAGGGATATGGAGATCAGGCGGGAAAGTGGAGTTGAGGTCGAAGATCAGCCATGATCTCATTGAATGGCGGAGCAGGCTCAAGGAGCCGGATGGCCGGCTCCTGCTCTTACTTCTTATGTTCTTACGCAGATCGGGTCCGATGGTGTCGTTCGGACCCGATCTGCAATTTCAACCTGAGGAGAGCAGGTGATGGGGGGAGGCGAGGAGGAGGTGATGGGGGGAGACGAGGAGCAGGTGATGGGGGAGGCGAGGAGGAGGTGATGGGGGGAGGCGAGGAGGAGGCAGTGCTGTTTTCCCCGTCAGGCCAAACCTCCCGGGAGTCAGATCCTGGGCTAAACCTGCTTGGAGCTGGATCCTCGCCAGGAGAGGTCTGGCCCAGGATTCGGCTCCCGGCAGGTAAGTCTGAACTGTATTTTTCAGGTTTCCTTGTGGGCCAGACGGGAGTGTTCCTCCGGGCCTCATAGCTTTGGGCTCCCTTGCACCGGACCCACCCCTTCCCCCTCCCCGATCAAGGCCAGATCCCCTCGCTAACTGCCGGGAACCGTTCACATGGGTCTCCGGCTGCGTCCTCCTGCCGCAATGTCCCAATAATCTGCAGCAGACTCCCGCTTGCCGGTCAGGCTGTCAATCTGGCCGAGTGTTGGGTGGGAGTCTGCTGCAGATCATTGAAATCGGAGCCTGCTGTTAAGATCGGCAGGGCCTCATGTCCCCAGCCAGGGCCGGGTTTCCCCCAGCTACCCCGGTCCCCCGCACCCTCCCCACTTCCCCGTTAATATTGGGGCTAAAGTCTTTCCTTTGGTTCAACAGCAAAAATGGCTTCGCTCCAAGTTTCCATTTGATTAATTTGAGATGAGAAGAGAGGAGCGGAAATTTTTGCTCTTGCCTGAATGTGAAAGTATTTAAGATTGCCGTGCATGCCCTTTTCTATAGGTGCTGTATAAGTGGAAGTTGTTCTTATTGTTAAACCATCCAAGTTCAGGTACGATGCGATTCAGGCACAGATTAGTATTTGTCCCGATTGGATATCCAACCTTGTGGCTTAGGCTTCCTGACAACCAACACAGCAACAGAGGCTGTGGTGTTCTGCTGTGTCCTGCAACACTGACCATCGTCTCTCCGCATCCTGCCTGCCCTTTCCATCCCCTCAGATTTCCCTCCGAGCTTCTGTCAAGAGTAAATGCTACACTTTTGTAATATAAATTCTCTCAGTGATGGCCAGACTATTTCAATCCAGTGATTTTTTTTTCCATTGCACTTTATTTATCCCAGCAGTATGTGTTATTTAAAGCCCATTGCCTCTCTAAATTGCTACCACTTCATTTAATGGGGGGACATTTCAATGTAAGTGCCACATGAAGCATTTGTTCTCTTTCCCTGTTTATGGCTCTTGCACTTCCACACACCTTGCTCTGTGTAGAGGGGAAGGCAGGTAACCTGCTCGCAGGCCCCTTGCAATTCCGTTCTTAAATTGGCCACCAGAAAATGCCTTTGAGGGGCCTCTCCCTGTTTTATGGAAGCTCTTCATGCTACAGTGATACAGCTCATAGAGTCATAGGGCTGGATTTTGATACTGGGGCGGGTTGGGGTCGTGTTATCCACCCGACTGCAATTGGATGTGGGAGATTGATGCAATTTTCACCTAATTGGGCAATTGAGTTCCAGCATGTGGGAACCCATGACCCAAATAGTGTTTTGAGTCTGAAAGTCGCCTCTGATGATGTCATCATTGCTGCTGCATTGAATGTCTTCAGAGACTGCCTGGCCTTTGCTGTGAGAGGACCTGGATGGAAGAGAGAGAGAGAGAGAGACTGGCTTTTGCTGTGAGAGGACCTGCAGGCAAAATGAGCAGCAGCAGCCCTACGTCTGCTCCCAGATATTTTTCCTACTACTACATCTCCGTTGTAATAGTGGACCTGCAGCTGACAGTCAGCTTTCGAAATGTGCTCCCGCCAGGTTTCACAATCATGTTTCAGAACAGGCGTGCTTCACGTAGAACAAGGGTTAAAATCACAAAGGCCTTTCAAAATGGCATTATAGAGCCAATTTAGTGCTTGTTAAGGGCCTTAACAGCCTATCCCGTCTCTTACAGGCGGGACGGAGTCGGGACCAGCAGACACGATTTAATGAAAATTGCGTGGAGGTGGGATGGAGGCGGACTTATGCCCGCCCGCCAGTTTTCGCAATTTTAACCCCCCACACACCTCCAAACCCGCCTCCACGGGTCAATGAAAATCCAGCCCATAGAGTTAGTTATACAGCACAGAAAGAGGCCCTTCGGCCCATCGTGTCTGCGCCGGCCATCAAGCCCTGTCTATTCTAATCCCATTTTCCAGCAATTGGTCCGTAGCCTTGTATGCTATGGTGTTTCAAGTGCTCATCTAAATGCTTCTTGAATGTTGTGAGGGTTCCTGCCTCTACCACCCTTTCAGGCAGTGAGTTCCAGATTCCAACCACCCTCCGGGTGAAAAAGTTTTTCCTCAAATTCCCTCTAAACCTCCTGTCCCTTACCTTGAAACTATGCCCCCTTGTTATTGACCCCTCTACTAAGGGGAAAAGTTCCTTTCTATCTACCCTATCTATGCCCCTCATAATTTTGTACACCTCAATCAGGTCCCCTCTCAGCCTTCTCTGCTCTAAGGAAAATAACCCCAGCCTGTCCAGTCTCTCTTCATAGCTGAAGCGCTGCAGCCCAGGTAACATCCTGGTGAATCTCCTCTGCACCCTCTCCAATGCAATCACATCCTTCCTATAGTGTGGCGACCAGAACTGCACACAGTATTCCAGCTGTGGCCTAACTAGCGTTTTGAACAGCTCCATCATAAACCTCCCTGCTCTTATATTCTATGCCTCGGCTAATGAAGGCAAGTATCCCATATGCCTTCTTAACCACCTTATCTACCTGTCCTGCTGCCTTCAGGGATCTATGTACATGCACACCAAGGTCCCTCTGATCCTCTGTCCTTCCTAGGGTGCTACCATTCATTGTGTATTCCCTTGCCTTGTTAGAGATAGGGAACTCAGTGCATAGAAGTCCACAGGTACAAGCCCTCACTCTGACTCCACGGGGCAGCATGTTGGATCGTCAAGCACAACCTCACCTCAGCAGTGATGTTCTTGAACCCTTCTCATATGGTAATACATATCGTACTTGTTATTTCGACTCTGCATACATTTCAGTCTGAAAGTCAGCGAAGAAATGCACAGCTAATAACGGCTTTGGGCCCATTAGCAAGCAGCTCTGGTACGATTAAAACAGCATCTTATCACATCCTCGGAACAGCCCAAAGTGCTCCACAATCGATGGCTTACTTTGAAAGTGCATTCGCTACTGTTATTGCCGGCATGTGTGACAGAAGATTTGTGCACAGCAAGATCTCGCAAACGTCAATTGACAGGAATGACCAGGAAATCTGTTTATTTAAGGGGAAATGTTGGCCAAGGGAACTCCCCTTTGAATAGTGTCACATCACCTTTTGTGTAATCTGAGCAGGCAGACAGGGCCTCGGGCTAACGTCTCAGCTGAAAGACAGCACCTGCGACGATGCAGCACTCCTTCGGAACGGCACTGAAGTGTCAGCCTGGATTAGGTGCTCTAGCCCATAGTGAGGATTGAATGCCAGTTGGCAGTGAATGGCAACCATTTCAGTCTTGGCTGCCAATTGGGATGTGCCAACTAGTTCACACCTCGAGCAACCAATGAAATTTATCCAACCAGGTCGGAGAATTTAAAGTCAACAAAAGATTTGAAAGAGAGGAGTGTTTCACACAGGGTGCACTCCCCCTTACAGAACTGTGCCCTTTTAAACAAAAACATTCAGTGCACCACAATGAACAACCTGTGGGAATCTGGGCCACTCAGTGGTGCTAACTTGCAACTGTGACATTGCTCGATAAGTTTAACTTGAAAATAAAATGATCATGGAGGATATTTCCTCTGGTTGCTATGAGATAAAAATCGTCCACAGGCTTGGGTTTACAATCTCGCCACATTTCTCTCAGGGTGTCCATCCAGGTAACGGGTGATTGTGTTCGAATATTAGCTCATATTCTGAGTGAAAGAGGGGCAAGGAGAGCGCAACTTTTTTTTCCATATTTGTAATAATTTCTAAGAATGGTTCCTAAGAATGATTTTTTTAAATGCTTAACTTTTAGGGAAGCAATGCTAATAGAGCAATATTATCACCAGCACCCAGAGGGGAAGATGAGTTCATCGTTCAGGTGGAAGCTTCATCAGAATAGAGGAGGCTAACCTGTTAACCCCTCTCTCTGTTTCTCTCTCTCTTTCTATATGTTTGCTTCTCTCTTTCTCCGTCTCTATCTCCATTCCTTTTCTGTCTTTCTGTCTCTTTCTCTCCATCCCCTCTCTGTCTCTCTCTTTCTTTGTACATTGTCTCTGTCTGTCTCTCTTTGTCTTTCTCTATTTCTCTGTTTCTCTCTCTCTCTATGCTTGTCTCTTTCTCTATCTCGCTCCCTCTCTGTATCTCTGTTTCTTCCCCTCTCTCTTTCCGTCTTTCCCTCCCTCTCTCTCGCTCTCTTTCCCTCTGTCACTTGCTTTCTTTTGTAAACATCGACGGAGCTGCTGAACATTCTCATCATTTTCTGTTTCCGTTTCAGACTTATGCTATACCTGTTTTATCTTTTTTGGAGTAATTTTAACCATCCTACAGTTCCCACATTACAACAGTGACTACACTTCAAAAGTAATTCATTGGCTGTAAAGCGCTTTGGGACGTCCTGAGGTCATGAAAGGCGCTATATCAATGCAAGTCTTCCTTTTTTCTTTATCAGGAATCTGTGTGTGGTCTCTCCGTGATTTTCCGTCAATGAAATGGACACAAAATCATGATGGCAGGAGCACAGATGCCCAGATTCCCTGAAAGGGTGATTTTGTGAACTGGTATTGTGCATTAATTTGTGGGTGGATCTCGAGATGTGCTCCTTGGCCTCCCATCTTCCACCCTCCATATACATGCGCTCATCCAAAACTCTGCTGCCCGTATCCTAACTCGCACCAAGTCCCGTTCAACCATCACCCCTGTGCTCGCTGACCTACATTGGCTCCCGGTCCAGCAACGCCTAGATTTTAAAATAGTCATCCATGGCCTCGCCACTCCCTATCTCTGTAATCTCCTCCAGACCTACAACCCTCTGGGATATCTGTGCTCCTCCAATTCTGGCCTCTTGAGCATCCCCAATTTGCATCTCTCCATCATTGGTGGCTGTGCCTTCCGCTGTCTAGGCCCTAAGCTCTGGAATTCCCTCCCTAAACCTCCCCGCCTCTCTAACCTCTCTCTCCTCCTTTAAGAAACTCCTTAAAGCCTACCTCTTTGACCAAATCTGTCCCAATATCTCCTTTATGTGGCTCGGTGTCAAATTTTGTCTGATAACGCTCCTGTGAAGCACCTTGGGACATTTTACTGCGTTAAAGGCACTATATAAATACAAGTTGTTGCTGTTGAGCATGGGGCTCCTCACCGGAAGTGCCAGATCGTGGCATCACCGCTAATATATGCTCTCGACAGGTGAAACTTTGTTCCGGAGTGCAAGCTCATACAATTAAGATTTTGTTACCCCTATTAGGGCTAATTCCATGATCATAATGGGAGAACTGTGTTCACAAGGAGCATGGGTTGGAGAATATGGGCTGCAAAGATGTAGCTCATCCCCAGCCAGTGCTCTTTTTGAGGCACTATTTTATGGCACTATTACTAAAATTCTACTTCTCTAGATTATCTTTTATCAAGATGGCATCAGGCAGTTGTACCATTAGCGAGAGATACACTCACTGTCAGCGTGACCTTACTCTGAACACGTGGCTTTGATTTATTGGAGAGTTGTTCACAGGCCCAGCATTATTTACCCTCAAACACCAACACACACCATGAAGCTCCTCTAACTCTGTTCTTGGTTGTTGATGCAGTTTCTAAATGTACAGCTGCACTGTCGGAGGTGCCGTCTTTCGGATGAGGCGTTAAACCGAGGCCCCGTCTGCTCGCTCAGGTGAATGTAAAAGATCCCACGGCACTATTTTGAAAAAGAGCAGGGGAGTTCTCCCCGGTGTCCAGGCCAATATTTATTCCTCAATCAACATCACTAAAACAGAATTTCTGGTCATTATCACATTGCTGTTTGTGGGAGCTTGCTGTGTGCAAATTGGCTGCCGCGTTTCCTACATTACAACAGTGACTACACTTCAAACAGTACTTCATTGGCTGTTATGTGCTTTGGGACGTCCGGTGGTCGTGAAAGGCACTTTAGAAATGAAAGTCTTTTTTTAGAGGCATGGAATAAACCACAAGCTGCACACCCACCATTTCCCAACCTGTGCTCCCTGAGAGCTCTGCTTCCCACCCACTGGTGGCACTGAGAGAGGAGGCTGATCGGATCCACCCTTCACCTATTGCGGGAGTCACGGACCCAGGGAACCTGAGTCAATCCTGCTCTGTTGGGCGGCCTATCTTCCTCCATCAACATCACTAAAACAGATTATCTGGTCATTATCACATTGCTGTTAGTGGGAGCTTGCTGAGCGCAGATTGGCTGCCGTGATCCCTACATTCCGACAGTGACTCCACTTCAAAAGTACTTCATTGGCCGGAAAATGCTTTGGGACGTCCTGAGGTCGCTGATAAGGGAATTAAGGGTTATAGGGAGCGGGCAGGGAAGTGGACGTGAGTCTAGGTTCGGATCAGCCATGATCCTATTGAATGGCGGAGCAGGCCCGAGGGGCCATATGGCCTACTCCTGCTCCTACTTCTTATGTTCTTATGAGGTCGTGGAAGGCGCTATATAAATGTAGGTTCTTTCTTTCTTAAATGCAGCTCCCTAGGGGCCCCGTGGTAACCGAACTGCCCAGTGAATAGCTGAGTCACTCAAGTCAGGAAGAGCCCGCGTTCAATCTCTGGCCTGTGCTGAGTTAGCTCGTGTCAGCTGGGTGCTGAAATTAGCCTCAGGGTCCATGAGCTCAGGGAGGGGCAACATCAGCTAACTTTGCCACTCCAAATCACTTGCTCGAAAGTATGTGTATGAGCGCACGTTGGTCGAGGGCAGGACTTGGCTCAGCTATGATGCATTGCATGGTCAAATAGCTTGCTGATGCTCATCTTCTAGGCCCAGGCATGAAAAATGGCCACTCGGGCGAGATACCGAAGGCGAGCGAGCACCAGTGGAACGACTGAGCTCCTTGAACAGCGGAGCAGGTTGGAACAGGTTAAAAAAATAAAATCTGAATCACTACAGCGTAAATCAGCCAGGCTGCTCCAAGTCTTGCCAGTCAGGAGCGCGAGTCGGAGAATCGGAGCTGCAGACCTATATCTGACTAGTATTCCCGTCTAGCAAGTCTGGGCATGTGGCCTCACTGAACTTGCACGTGACTGTTTTAAAATGTTAAAACTTATCCAGAAGTTGTACAACACCCTAGTCAGTACTTTTATTTTAATTTTATGCCACATCCAGTCAGTGCAGCAGATAGCAGAGTGATTTCTATTTCTTTTGCTCTATTTGGATCTTTTTGAAATTAGGATCACATCTCTGTACCTTTGATGATGGGTCTCCAGGATCTGACATTGCTCCATTGATGTCTTGCCAGTGTTTATTAAATAGCAGAATATTTTCAAGAGATGAGGGCCTTTGTATGGTTGTCTTCATCAAAGTGAGGGATGGCAGAATTAGACAATCGAATATATTGCTTTCTTCCATTCAGTGACAGCATCGAGTGCCCTGGCGATAGGCATAACACAAGCCACTATCTTGACAACGTTCTGGAGTCGCAGCCTCTAAACAGCAGTGTGCCCTGTTACACAAACGCCTCCCGATGTTTCTGCGGGTTGGTTTTCTGAGATTAGTGATGATTGTGCTCAATTCTGAGGGCAGTTTGCTGCTGTGAACACTCACAACTCGAATGACATGCCCTAATTTATTTCATTATACCACACAGAGAGCAAAAACGCCAAGCGAATCCCAATGCTGGAACACAGTTGAAGGGTTTGTAAACCATTCTAGCAAAGCTGGAAGTGTTCTTCCAACCCACAGAATACTGGATTTGTGTCCTGGCCAACATTTCTCCCTTAACTAACATCACTGAAGCAGCTTATCGAGTTAGTTATCTTATTATCATTTGTGGGATCTTGTATAAAGTGCATTACAACAGTGACTACACTTCAGAAACCTTTTTTCTTTCCTTTTCGTTCATTCTTTCCTTCTTTCCTCTCCCTCCCGACACAGTCCTGGGTGTCGTTTATGTTCTATTATTTTGGAGGATGCTATCCATTTTCCAAGAGATTTTCGCTTGAATTCACAATCTTTTGCAGATTTACAAAAGACAACTATCATGGTTTATGAGTTAATAAAAATTATAAATAATAGCAGGACGAGGGTTGGTATTTAAGGTAGCTCTTTATTTCTTGAAGTGTGCTATTATCAGGTTTTAACGCAGTATTTTATAGGAACTGGATTCTGTTCAAGAAATTTTGGAAGTACTTTGCGGGAAAGATATGAATTCAAAATAAGTCGAAATGTCTGTGACAAAAATAATAAAGTAACAGTTATCACACAGCATTCTGGAGGTTTAGGTGTTCATCCTCACACAGGCCAGAGAAGATAGGCCGCCCAACAGAGCAGGATTGACTCAGGTTCCCTGGGTCCGTGACTCCTGCAATAGGTGAAGGGTGGATTCGATCAGCCCTTGTGGGCAGGAAGCAGAGCTCTCAGGGAGCACAGGTTGGGAAATGGTGGGTGTGCAGCTTGTGGTTCATTCCATGCCACTAAAGAAAGACTTTCATTTCTAAAGTGCCTTTCACGACCACCAGACGTCTCAAAGCGCTTTAAAGCCAAGGAAGTACTTTTGAAGTGTAGTCACTGTTGTAATGTAGGAAACGCGGCAGCCAATTTGTACACAAACAGCAATGTGATAATGGCCAGATAATCTGTTTTTTTTAAAGTGATGTTGATTGAGAGATAAATATTGGTCAGGACACCGGGGAGAGCTCCCCTGCTCTTCTTCGAAATAGTGCCACGGGATCTTTTACATCCACCTGAGAGGGCAGAAGGAGCCTCGGTTTAACGTCTCATCCAAAAGACGGCACCTCCGACAGTGCAACACTCCAGTGTCAGCCTAAGAACATAAGAACATAAGAAATAGGAGCAGGAGTCGGCCATTCGGCCCTTCGAGCCTGCTCCGCCATTCAATGAGATCATGGCTGATCTTCTGCCTCAACTCCATTCACCGGCCCTATCGCCATATCCCTTGATGCCCTTACTAGTCAGAAATCTATTGACTTCTGTTTTCAATATACCCAATGACTGAGCCTCTGGGGTAGAGAATTCCAAAGATTCACCACCCTCTGTGTGAAGAAATTTCTTCTCATCTCCGTCCTGAATGGCCTACCCTTTATCTGAGGCTGTGGCCCCTGGTTCTAGACTCCCCAGCCAAGGGAAACATTCTCCCAGCATCCATCCTATCAAGCCCTGTAATAATTTTGTATGCTTCAATGAGATCCCCTCTCATTCTTCTGAATTCAAGAGAATACAGGCCTAGTTTACTCAATCTCTTCTCATATGACAGTCCCGCCATCCCAGGAATCAATCTCGTGAACATTCGTTGCACTCCCTCTATGGCAAGTACAGGAAACTCTTTATTAACCGGCACCGACGGGACCGGCGTGGTGCCGGTTAATCAAAAAGTCCGGATAACGGAGAGTTATATCTCCCAACGTATGAGAGCCCCGTACACATTGACATGCGCCTGCATTCGGAGCTCCGTCTCCCCGGGGACCGCCAGCTGACCATCTGTCGTGTCCGCTGCCTACCCGGGCTGCACATTCCCCTCCCAATCTACACGCTCCGATACAAGGCAAACGCCTCGGGGTTTTTTTTAAAGTTAATTTTAAACGAGAGATGAAGGAACACCCCGGTTACCTACTCAAGAATTTTGCCGGTTAAGAGAGATTTCCGGATATTTGGGTGCCGGTTAATAAAGAGTTTCCTGTATATCCTTCCTTAGGTAAGGAGACCAAAATTGTACACAGTACTCCAGGTGTGGTCTCACCAAGGCCCTGTATAATTGGAGTAAGACTTCTTTATTCCTGTACTCAAATCCTCTTGTAATGAAGGCCAGCATACCATTTGCCTTCCTAATGGCTTGCTGCACCTGCACATTCACTTTCAGTGACTCATGTGTGACATGAATCTTGTCATTCATGTATGAAGTAATACTGGGCGGTCTGCTGGTGGCGCTGTCCAGGGAGAGTATAAATACTCGGGCATGGGCCCAGCTTGCTTAGGACATTCCTCAACAGGAACTAGGAAGGACACAACTAGATCTCCATGTTGAAAAACAGTTGATTAAAGCTTTGTTTAATGCTTAGACCAAGTGCCTAGTAGTTTTCTTATTTCAATGTGCAAGGACACCCAGGTCCCTTTGAGCATCTGCATTCCCAAATCTTTCACCATTTAGGAAATACTCTGCCTTTCTGTTTTTTCTACCAAGGTGGATAACTTCACATTTATCCACATTATATTCAATCTGCCATGTTCTCGCCCACTCACTGAGTATGTCGAGATCCCCTTGAAGCCTCTTCACATCCTCTTCGCAACTGACACTGCCACCTAGCTTTGTACCATCAGCAAATTTGGAAATGTTACATTTAGTCCCCTCATCCAAATCATTGATATAGTTTGTGAATAGCTGGGGCCCAAGCACCGATCCTTGCGGTACCCCACTAGTCATCGCCTGCCATCCTGAAAAAGACCCGTTTATCCCTACTCTTTGTTTTCTGTCTGTTAACCAATTCTCAATCCATGCTAGTATATTACCCCTAATTCCATGTGCCCTCATTTTGTTCACCAAACTCTTGTGTGGGACCTTATCGAAGGCCTTCTGAAAATCCAGATACACCACATCTACCGGTCCCCCTTTGTCTACTCCACTAGTTACATCCTCAAAGAACTCCAATAGGTTTGTCAAACAGGATTTCCCTTTCATAAATCCATGTTGACTCTGCCCAATCTTACTATTAGTTTCTAAGTGCCCAGTTATTGCATCCTTTATAATAGATTCCAGCATTTTCCCGACTACTGATGTGAGGCTAACAGGTCTGTAGTTCTCCGTTTTCTCTCTCCCTCCTTTCTTAAATAGTGGGGTTACATTTGCTATCCTCCAATCTGCAGGAACCGTTCCAGAATCTATAGAATTTTGGAAGATGACAACCAATGCGTCCACTATTCCAATGGCCACCTCTTTCAAAACCCTAGGATGTAGGTCATCCGGTCCTTGGGATTTATCGACTTTTAGTCCCATTAATTTTGCTAGTACTGTTTTTTTTACTAATAATAATTTCCTTAAGTTCCTCATTCTCGTCACACCCTTGGTTTTCTCGTATTTCTGGGAGGTTTTTTGTGTCTTCCTCTGTGAAGACAGAAACAAAGTATTTATTTAATTTCTCTGCCATTTCCTCAGTCCACATTATAAATTCTCCCGTCTCTGACTGTAAAGGACCTACATTTACCTTCACCAGTATTTTCCTTTTTACATACCTATAGACGCTTTTACAATCCGTTTTTATATTTTTCGCTAGTTTGTGCTCATATTCCATTTTCCCTTTCTTTATCAATTTCTTGGTCCCCCTTTGCTGATTTCTAAAAAGATCCCAATCCTCAGGCTGATCGCTTTTTCTGGCAACTTTATAAGCTTCCTCCTTTGACTTAATACTAGCTTTAATTTCTTTTGTTAGCCATGGTTGGATCACTTTTCCTTTTGGGTTTTTATGCCCGAGAGGAATATATGTTAGATTTATCTGCTCAAGTCTCAGGAGCGAGACTTGAACCCACAACCTTCTAACTCAGAGTGAGAGTGCTACCCACTGAGCCACGGCTAACACTGTCAGGAACAACAACAACAACTTGTATTTGTGTAGCGCCTTTAACATAGTAAAACATCCCAAGGCGCTTCACCGGATTATTATAAGACAAAAAATTTGACACTGAGCCACATAAGGAGAAATTAGGGCAGGTGACCAAAAGCTTGGTCAAAGAGGTAGGTTTTAATGAGCGTCTTAAAGAAGGAAAGAGAGGTAGCGAGGCGGAGAGGCTTAGGCAGGGAATTCCAGAGCTTAGGAGGCCTAGGCAACAGAAGGCACGGCCACCAATGGTTGAGCGATTATAATCAGGGATGCTCAAGAGGGCAGAATTAGAGGAGCGCAGATATCTCGGGGGGTTGTGGGGCTGAAGGAGATTACAGAGATAGGGAGGGGCGAGGCAATGGAGGGATTTGAAAACAAAGATGAGAATTTTGAAATCGAGGCGTTGCTTAACCGGGAGCCAATGTAGGTCAGCGAGCACAGGGGTGATGGGCGAACGGGACTTGGTGCGAGTTAGGACACAGGCAGCCGAGTTTTGGATCACCTCAAGTTTACGTAGGGTAGAATGTGGGAGGCCAGCCAGGAGTGCATTGGAATAGTCAAGTCTAGAGGTAAGAAAGACATTGTAAGAATAAAAAATATGTTTTATATGTGTGATGGACTCGAGACTATTAATATAAGATGTATGTAACAAAGATAAATTTAATGTGTATGGATCTCCCCTGGGTCAAGGCAATGGCGTGAAACTTAACAAAGGAAACCTGCATAACAGGATAGCCCCCCACAGAGACACCATCGAAACTCACCATCGAAACTCACCATCGAAACTCACCATCGAAACTCAAGAGCCATTAAAAGGTGTCAACAAACAATTAACTTAAGCAAGAAATGGCACCAGCCTCTGCAGACAGACACATGTTCAAAGAAAGCCAATCAAGAACTGCCATGAATCTAAGACCCAATCCTGGGCCTTAGCAATAGAAAATGGACTTAAAAAGATATAAAACAAGGAATCCAAAGGCTCTCTCTCTTTCTCTCTCTCTGGACGACCACGCGGAAGAACAAGAAACCCTCCCTCTACAGACCAGACCAAGAAGCAAGGAAAAAGGCCGCGTGCATTACTTAACTCAGGGAAGTACCAGTCTGTGTAAATCTAACTCATTACCTTACGAGTTGTAATCGAGTAGAGTCTATAAATACCAGTAGGCTATTGTTTTGACGTGCATGAGTGTGTGTGTTTAATAAACTTATTCCAAATTGTTTCAAAAGAATTGGTCTTGCTGTCAATTTAATGCCAGTCAAAATAAAAAGCTTACAAAATTGAGAGCTCATCTGGGATCTGGCGAGACAGCTTTAGATCATTCTTGTAAACAATTGGAAATTTCAGGAGCTGCGATTCTAACCTGTGGTGCGAAGTTTAAAAGTAAATTCAAAAGACACAGGATGAAGGGATCGGGGGCATATAAAAAGCCAGCAAAAGATGTAGCTGTAGCCTACCATGAAAAAATATACGAAAAGATGTCCATAAGGGACTTACAAGAGTTACGGGCATGATGCATCTGTAAGGGCCAACATGCGTCCTTTGGGGCACTCGTGGCATTTATCCAGGAGAGGGTAGATGAGGGAAAGCCAAGGCCCAAACAGGCAAACGGTCTCTTGGCATTCGGGGCACATTACTGTGCTCGGAGAGATGAGGAATTAATGAGGCAGGATGCAAAAGAGATTCGAGATTTAAAGGGAGAGATACAAGATTTAAAAGAACTAAAAGTCAAAGAGATTCAACTAAAAGAAAAGGAGATTCAAAGTATGAAAGAACAGAAAGAAGAAGGTATCCAGCTTGTTAGGCAGTTAAAGGAGGGAGTAATCCAGCATTTGAGACAAGAAATCAATCGATTAGGCCACAGTATCAGGTAACTAGAAAGAGGAGCCGAGCAGGCAGCTTCGCTGCTACAGCAACAAAGCCTCTCAAATTTAAATGCAGGAGCAGCTGTCGCAGCAGCAAATGAAACGAGGTTAGAGCTCAAGAAATATAAATTAGAAAACCTGGGGCTCCGGCAGGAAGTAGAAGACGTTAGGGGGGCATTAAGGGAAGCAATTAAGAAGACAGATATAGAGACTAACGTTCAAAGAGCCTAGGAGATGGTAAAAGACCAGTTAAAGGTGAAGTCACCACCCATCGCAAAGAAAGCAGTGTCAGCGGTGGAGGGATCTGGATACTACCCCTTTAGGGGACAGTGCTTTAATTGTAAGAAGGAAGGTCACCTAGCAAAACACTGCAGGAGACCCAGACAGGCAGCGGACCACGATGCAACGCATAGATACCTCCCGAGGGATGAACCCAAACCCTCTGGGATGGAACAACAATTGGCTCAGTTAGTTACCCTTCTAAAAAAGGACGAATCCAAGCCCTCTGGGATGGATCAATGATTGGACCAGTTGATAACCCTCATGAAAGCCCAAATTGTCACGGGGGAGATGCAAAATCATTTACTGGTGCACGCAATCACCAATGCACACCCATTGGGAATGCAAAATCCTATCGTCAATGCACACCCATTGGAGGGACCCCTCCAAGGATCCACCCTATGACAGGGTTTGGCCCCCAAAGATTGGTCGGAAGTGGGGTTCCGACATGATGGTAGTGGGAGACCAGTAGTCCTTGTTGTCTTAAAAGGGGGCCGGCAACAGATTATGCTTATAGACACTGGCTCAGCCGTTACCATCATCCACACCCCATACCCTGAATGCCATGCAGCGGCGGGCAAGGGTTGTACGGCCCTTAAAGGGTTCAATGGTGATACAACCACCGCGTATACAGGGAAGGCCTCTGAACTTCAGTTGGGAGGCCTCACCTGTAAGGTCCCAGCGCCAATGCTGATGACCACCCCCGACGGAAGGGGAATTTTAGGGACTGATGTGTTGGATCAGTATGGCGCGGTAATAGATTACAATCGGGACTGTGTTTGGATGGGATTGAGAAATAATGCAAGAGTGATAGAAATTTCAGATGCTCACTCTGTTTTTGCTATTAAAAAGCCATCCGAGTATGACCCTCCGGGGGGCGAAAATGAAGCTGTGGCAAAACTAATTCAGGAACACCTAGCGGTGTTTGCCACGTGCAAGCACGATTGTGGGAAAATGGCAGGCGAAGAGCCTATTGTGGGACCCCCCCACTCATTCACCAAACAGTACCCCATCCCAAGGGAGCGTCACCCTTACATCCGAGACACCATAAAATCCCTAGTCGAGCAGGGTGTTGTTAGGACAGGCACTTTCACAACCAATTCACACACATGGCCAGTTAAAAAGCCTGATAGCAGCTGGCGACTGACTATTGATTACAGAAAGTTAAATTCTGTAACGCCAGCCTGCTCACCGGTAGTAAGAGAAGCTCCCACCATATTGGGCCAAAAATTCGGCAAATGCAGGAAACCGGAACTTCCGGTCTCGTGAAGGGAGCGGTTCATAGGTGAACCGCGTGCGCGGGAGAGGTTGCGCGCACGCAGCAAACTTAGGTTTTTTTTCAGGTTTCTCCGGGAAGGTAAGTCTGGAAGAAGCTGCGCTTTTAAAAAGGAGGCGCAAGACCCGTTTTTAACAAGGTAAGTGGTTAATTAATTATAATTTAAAATTTTTTTCAACAGGTTTATCTTTTTTAGATACTTTAAAGAAAGGTAAGTTTATTTTTAGCACTGTTAAAAAGTATTTAAATTTTTCAAAAATTAAAATTTTTGTTTAAAGTAGTTAATTTATTTAACTTATAGTTATTTAAAAAATGTGATGGTTTTAAAAAAAAATTATTTGAAGTTTAGGTGTTGTTTTGGGGCTGATTTCAATTCATAGATTTGACAGGTCTTCCTGTAAAATCTATGAATGAAAGATGGCCTGCTGCCATTGGCTCTCCATGGCCCACGTGATCCCAGGGGACGCATCGCGCTAACTACGCCCCTGGGATACACAAGCACTGTGCGCCGGCAGCTGCAGGAGGCCCAGGAGCTGAACTCCCCGTGGGCCCAGAGGTCAACGGCAGGCGCGGTAGGTAGGTGCGCGCGGGATCCTTGCACCCGCGGGAAGCCAGGGAGCCGAATTTCTGGGCCATTATCTCAAATTCCTGCTGGTTCCAAGTACTTCTCGACCCTTGACATCGCCAATGGATTCTGGAGTATCCCTGTTAAAAGGGAGGACCAGTACAAATTCATGTTCACATTTGAGGACCAGAGCTACACCTGGACATGCCTGCCTCAGGGGTTCCACAATGCCCCCACGATCTTCCACAAAAGAATGGCTGCAGTTTTAAAAGACTTTTCCCGCCCCACCTGCTTGCTACAGTATGTAGATGATCTACTACTGGCAACCGATAGCATGGAGGATCATCGATCCCTTTTGCACGAACTGTTGACATTGTTGGCTCAGGCGGGACTAAAGGTGAATCCCCGTAAGGCTCAGTTGGTAAAAGAACGGGTCCATTTCTCCAGAGGGATCGTCCCCCGACTCCCACAAGGTGGAGATAATACAGCGACTACCATTACCCACATCCAAAACAGCCCTATGATCATTCTTGGGTTTGGTGGGGTATCAAAGGAACTTTATCCCAGGCTTTGCAGAGTGCGCAAAGCCCCTGTATGATTTGATAAAACTGTAGGGTGATGACATATGCCTGGCATGGACTGATGCTCACACCCAGTCCGTGGCCAAATAAAAAAAACTGCAGAGATACAGGCCGCATGTCTGATTCCTCCGGATCCCACCCAGCCCTTCCATTTGGAGGTCGGGACCACAGAACAAGGCCTCGCCGCAGTTCTGTGCCAAACACGAGCTGATCGACTACAGCCCATTGCATATGTGTCTCGAATCCTGCAGGGGGCAGAAAAGACGTATACCGCGTGCGAGCGCCACCTGCTGGCCGTCTTCTGGGCGGTGCATCATTTGACCTTTATTTCTGGGCTACAAGCGACCATCCTTCACAGTGCTCACACGCCTCTGAACCTACTGATGAAACCTGGAGATTCGCTAGTTTCCTCGCAGCACCTCAGCAAATGGATATTGGAATTTATGGAAAGAGACATTGGTATCATTTCCAAACCCACCACATTGCTGCCACAATTTCTGGTTTATGAGGGGGAACCGCATGAATGTCCGCTACCCCTGATTAACTTTGAGACCCATCCTGTGCAGAAAGAGCCCATACAGGGAGCCCCAGATGTCTACATCGATGGGTCCTCATATCACATTGAGGGATCCCCCACACCGGGTATGCTGTGGTATTGCCAGAGAGAACCATCCAGCGACAATGCAACTGACAGTCCTCACAATATGCAGAAATCGCCGCACTTCTAACCGCCGTGAAAGAAACCTCAGATAGACCCGTGAATATTTGGTCCGATAGTGCCTATGCTATAAACACCATGCTCTCCTTGCCCCTATACCACAAAAATGACTACCGTACAATCGACGGTAAGGCCCTGGTCCATGGGCCCTGGTTACGCCTGCTCTGGTCATACCTTAAACAGCGATCCCAGCCCATGCTTCATAGGAAAGGTAGCAGCCCATAGAAAAGGGGGTCCACATAGTGAGGGAAATTCCAGAGCAGACAGAGCAGCCAAGGATGCTGCGATTGATGGGGAGATGGAGGATATAGTTGTTGAGCCCTGCAATGCTGTTAGCAAGGGCTCCCCAACAGATCACCTAGATTTAAAATCCCTGCAGCAGCAATACTGCCCACACGCCGTTGTAAGCGCCTGGCACGAGGAAGACAGACCCCTTCCTCAACCGACAGCCTGGGCCCCCAATACCATACCAGCCACTGCCCCTGACTCAGCGGAGCAGTTGCTGATGTTCAAAAGAAAGCCATACGCCTGGCCGGTGGAGTGTGTTCCACCAGAGTTGGGTCAGGAACTGCTCTCCCTCTTTCACTCCCACCCCACGGCAGGGCACTATTCGGCCCTGGTAACCTTCTACAAGGCAGCATCCACAGCTTGGTGGCCTTCCATGAGGGAAACAATCAACCTATACGTGACATGATGCCTACCGTGCCTGCAGCACAATCCTCCCACGTGCACTAACCGAGCCTTGCTTCAAAGCGCGCCCCCACCTCAAGAGCCATGGACTCCCCTCCAGATAGACTTCATTGGGCCACTTCCACAGGCGCAAGGCAATTTTCAGCATGCCCTCGTGGTGGTGGATCAATTCATTAAATGGATCGAAGCATTCCCCTGCCGCTCCAACACCGCAATCACGGCAGCCAAAACACTATTAAATCATGTGTTTTGTAGATGGAGAGTACCGGTACAAGTGGACAGTGATCAAGGTTCGCACTTTACCGGTAAGATTTTTACCCACCTGCAGGAAATGTTGGGGATAAAACACAAACTACATATTGCTCACCACCCCCAGTCATCCGGAGGGGTTGAAAGGGGGAACAGGACCCTCAAGTTAATGTTTAAAAAATTGTTTGCGGACCATCCCACTCAATGGACTAACATGCTGCCAATGTGCTTAATGGCAATGAGGTCCGCACCTCATAAAACAACAGGAGTCTCCCCATATCAGGCCCTGACTGGGACACTCATGAGAACGCCAGGCCAGCTAACACTAATGGGGATGAGCCCCTTGACAATGGAACCATGTAATTCCAAGTGGCTGGAACAAGTGGTCGATCACACCGATCAGATGAATCGATTTGTGGCCACGAAATTGGGGAAGTCAAAAAGACAAATTAAAAGGTACTTTGACAAGAAAGTACGTCCCTTTGAGTATCAGGTGGGGGACACTGTAATGATTCCAAATTATGGGAAAAAGAAGCATGCCTTTCAGCCCAGGTGGTGGGAACTGCATACGATTATAGACCGATTGAACCCCGCGGTTTATTTGATTCAGTTACCGGGGAAAAAGGGCGTTAAGTACAAGAAATGGTATCATGTTAACCAGTTAAAAACTGCCAAAGAGTAAATACTACACTGATCTTGTTTCCCACAGGACCATGATACGGATACAGATGACACAGAACAATGCCATAAACAGCAGAGCTATACAAAAGCTTGGAGCCAGCCCATGGTGGGAAACAATGTATAATGTAGGACAACACCCCTGGCTCAGAACCCTCTCAATGCTTATGATACTGGTACAAGCCATAATTGTAGTGGTGGGGATCATCATGATCTGCTACCTGAGAAAACTCCTTAGAAAACTGAACCACCAAAGAGAGCCCTGAGGAGATAAACCAAATGAGGGGTCAATAAGGATATTTCCCCCTCAAGGCGGGGAATCTGTAAGAATAAAAATATATGTTTTGTATGTGTGATGGACTCGAGACGATTAATATAAGATGCATGTAATAAAGATAAATTTAAAGTGTATGGATCTCCCCTGGGTCAAGGCAACGGTGCGAAACTTAACACAGGAAACCTGCATAACAGGATAGCCCCCCCCCAGAGACACCATCAAAACTCACCATCGAAACTCAAGAGCCATTAAATGGTGTCAACAAACAATTAACTTAAGCAAGAAATGACACCAGCCACTGCAGACAGACACATGTTCAAAGAAAGCCAATCAAGAACTGCCATGAATCTAAGACCCAATCCTGGGGCCTTAGCAATAGACAATGGACTTAAAAAGATATAAAACAAGGAATCCAAAGGCTCGCGCTCTCTCTCTCTCTCTCTGGACGACCACGTGGAAGAACAAGAAGCCCTCCCTCTACAGACCAGACCAAGAAGCCAGGAAAAAGGCCGCATACATGACTTAACTCAGGGAAGTACCAGTCTGTGTAAATCTAACCCATTACCTTACGAGTTGTAATCGAGTAGAGTCCATAAATACCAGTAGGCTATTGTTTTGACGTGCATGAGTGTGTGTGTTTAATAAACTTATTCCAAATTGTTTCAAAAGAATTGGTCTTACTGTCAATTTAATGCCAGTCGAAATAAAAAGCTGACACATGGATGAGGGTTTCAGCAGCAGATGAGCTGAGGCAAGGGCGGAGATGGTTAACGTTACAGAGGTGGAAATAGGCGGTCTTAGTTATGTCGCGGATATGTGGTCAGAAGCTCATTTCGGGGTCAAATATGACACCAAGGTTGCGAACAGTGTGGTTCAGCTTCAGTCAGATGTTGGGGAGAGGGATGGAGTCAGTGCCTAGGGAACGGAGTTTGTGGTGGGGACCGAAAACAATGGCTTCGGTCTTCCCAATATTTAATTAGAGAACATTTTTTCTCATCCAGAACTGGATGTTGGACAAGCAGTCTGACAATTTAGAGACAGTGGAGGGGTCGAGAGAAGTGGTGGTGAGGTAGAGCTGGATGTCAGTGTACATGTGGAAACTGACGCTGTGTTTTCGGATGATGTCGCCAAGGAGCAGCATGTAGATGAAAAATAGGAGGGAGCCAAGGATAGATCCTTGGGGGACACCAGAGGTAACGATGCGGGAGCGGGAAGAGACGCCGTTGCAAGTGAGTCTCTGGCTATGATTAGATAGATAAGAATGGAACCACTTCTTTACACAAAGGGTAGTGGAAATCTGGAACTCCCTCCCTCATAAGGGTGTTGAGGCTGGGGGTCAATTGAAAGTTTCAAAATTGAGATTGTTAGATTTTTGTTAGACAAGGGTATTAGACTTATGGAACCAAAGTGGGTAATTGAAGTTAAGATCAGGTGGCAGGGCAGGTTGAGAAAGCGGTTAAAAAAGCATACGGGATCCAGGGCTTCATAAACAGAGGCATATGGGCTGGATTTTCATTGACCCGTGGAGGCGGGTTTGGAGGCGTGTGGGGGGTTAAAATTGTGAAAACTGGCAGGGCGGGCACAAGTCCGCCTCCATCACGCCTCCACGCAATTTTCATGAAATCGTGTCTGCTGGTCCCGACTGCGTCCCGCCTTTAAGAGACGGGATAGGCTGTTAAGGGCCTTAACAAGCACTAAATTGGCTCTATAATGCCATTTTGAAAGGCCTTTGTGATTTTAACCCTTGTTCTACGTGAAGCACGCCTGTTCTGAACCACGATTGTGAAACCTGGCGGGAGCACATTTGGCTGGATCTCTCTCTCTCTTGTGTAAAAATATGTGGGAACAGACTTAGGGCTGCTGCTGCTCATTTTGCATCCAGGTCCTCTCACAGCAAAGGCCAGGCAGTCTCTGAAGACCTTCAATGCAGCAGCAACGATGACATCATCAGAGGCGACTTTCAGACTGAAAACACTAATTGGTTCATGGGTTCCCACATGCTGGAACTCAATTGCCCAATTAGGTGAAAATCGCATCAATCTCCCACATCCAATTGCAGTCGGGTGGATAACACGAAAAGTGGATGACACGACCCCAACCTGCCCCAGTATCAAAAGCCAGCCCATAGAGTACAAAAGCAAGGAAGTTATGATGAACCTTTATAAAACACTGGTTCGGCCTCAACTGGAGTATTGTGTCCAATTCTGGGCAACGCATTTTAGGAAGGATGTGAAGGCCTGAGAGAGGGTGCAGAAAAGATTTACGAGAATGATTCCAGGGATGAGGGACTTCAGTTACGTGGATAGACTGGAGAAGCTGGGGTTGTTCTCCTTAGAGCAGAGAAGGTTGAGAGGAGATTTGATAGAGGTGTTCAAAATCATGAGGGGTGTAGACAGAGTAGATAGAGGGGAAACTGTTCCCATTGGCATAAGGGTCGAGAACCAGAGGACACAGATTTAAGGTGATTGGCAGAAGAACCAAAGGCGACATGAGGGAAAATCTTTTTTATACAGCGAGTTTAGGATCTGGAATGCACTGCCTGAAAGGGTGGTGGAGGCAGACTCAATCGTGGCTTTCAAAGGGGAATTGGATAAGTACCTGGGGGGAAAAAATCTGCAGGGCTATGGAGAAAGGGCAGGGGAGTGGGACTAGCTGAAGTGCTCTTGCAGAGAGCCGGCACGGGCTAGACGGGCCGAATGGCCTCCTTCTGTGCTGTAACCATTCTATGATTCTATGGGGGGAAAATTCAGTTGGTTGCGCCTCCCGTTAGCGTCTTAAGAGGGTGCTAATGGGGCGCAAAGCAACTAGCGCCCGGGCGCGGCGATGTTTGCGCCGCTCACGAAATTAACTAGTCATTTTGCGGCGGCGCTAAACACTACCGCCACGATCTCCTGCGCCGGCAGATCGTGACGTCAGTCGAGTGCGCAACGCCCTGGTAGCGCCCCGGAGTGGATATTGAGTGGCGCTCCCTGCCTTACCGCCTGCCGCTAGGAACGACAGGTTGAGGGGAGCGTTTTGCAGTCAGGAAGGGACTGGGGGAGCGCTATTTAAAGGCGACCGCTTCTTGCCTTTTTTTGTTGGTGACATTTTTGAACCACGCATTCTGAGAGAGAGAGAGAGAGAGACTTCTGGAGAGATTCAACGCTGTGTGAAGGAGTTTTGGGTACTGAGCAGCACTTTGCAGTTTCATTTTGATTTGCCCTTCCTTGTATCGATTTAGAAGAGATTGTGGGGGCTGCACTCTGAGCTCTTTCCCTGGTTCTCTCCAATGTTCTTTCCAGCAGATTTGATGTACAGGTCTCTCCAGGCCGAGATTCAAGGCTGCAATGAGCAGGATGTGGATGGAAAGCAAGATCAACCCACCCCTTTAAGAACTGGCCGGCGCCATTGTGTCTGTGTTCCATTGCTGACTGACATCACATGAGCTTCGCCAGCGCTCTGAGTTAGTGCCTCACTCCTCGGCCTTTGCACCTTAAGACAGGTGTGTAGCGCCTGATTTAGTGCTCCAATCACCTCCAGGGGCGATAAAAGTCAAGTTTGCAGTCGGAGGTGATAATTAGCGCCAGGCGCTAATCTTTGCGCCCGGCCGATAATTGCGCCCCAAACGGGGCAATACTGAATTTTTCGCCCTATGAGTCTATGATAAAAATGGCATTGTCTTGGGGTGGGAGATATACTGGAGGGTGGCTGACACCCATAAGGCCTTGCCCCAGGAAGGAGCCAGCACCTTCAGGTGAGGCTGACACCCATTAGGCTGTGCCCCAGGAAGGGGGTTGCACCATGACGACGTGAGGGGAAAACACTGGAGGAAACAAAAGGATCAGTGGTGGATGTGAAACTGTGGTGCTGTTATATTGTTTTCTCCCAATGATGCAAACCAGTGCCTCATTAATATCTAAATGAATATTTAATCGACAATGCAATGGTGCGCTATTTGGTTCTACTCTAGCCTCCCTGGAAGCAAATAATGAACTCATTCGTACCAGAACCGTCTTTAATATTTCAACACCTGAAGTAAACTACAAAGCCCCAGAGCACATGATCACAGTATCGATATAAAAGGATGGCAACCTTCCCAGTATACACTGCAAGCAAATGGCTCCATCTCACTTTCCCTTCCCATCATGCCACACCCACCCTTTCCTGATTGTCGCACTTCATCACGGCAGGAAAAAAAAACCCCAGAGACGGCAACTGAAGGATCAGAATGACCATATTTGGAGTTTGCTTGGAAAAGCGTACGGGGCAGAAAACGGCTTCGGGTTGGGGCACGGAGCAACTGATCATCTCAGGTGCCAGGAGAAAGGGTCAGTAACTGGAGGACACAGATTTAAGGTGATTGGCAAAAGAACCAGAAGTGACATGAGGACATTTTTTTTTTGCACAGCGAGTTGTTGTGATCTGGAATGTGCTGCCTGAAAGGGCGGTGGAAGCAGATTCAATAGTGACTTTCAAAAGAGAATTGGATAAATACTTGAAAGGAAAAAAAATGATAGGGCTCTGGGGAAAGAGCAGGGAGCGGGATTAATTGGATAGCTCTACCAAAGAGCCGGCACAAAGAGGCTGAATGGCCTCCTTCTGTGCTGCATGATTCTACGATGCTATGATTTGATTTCATCACAATTCCGAGACTATATGAAAAGGTTTGCGCACTTCAACCAGTCAGCGTTGTTCAATGGAAGGTCTTAAAGGGGCACTGTCCTTTTTTGGGAGGGAGACGAGTAAGAAGAATTCTGTATCATTTCCTTCTGATGATATCACGTGTGAGCAATATAATTATATCATGCGATTCTACACAAACAAATCGTTTGCCAAATACCTTCGTATGAAGATGGAAATCCTTTAACATGACTGACGTTTAAAACTATCGAAGCACAAAGGTCTTCCTTGAATAAATATTTGACAAATTTAAAGAGAATGCTTTATAAAGGTCTTTGCTGAGCTTCTAGGACTATGATGCAGGTTTTATGAAGAAACCTCAGTGACTTCACAAGGTCCATAGTTCAGGACACCAGCAAGGTTGAAAAGAGTAGGCAGGAAGATGAGGTAAATCGAGAAGGAATGGAAAGATGAGGGTTAGCTTGTGGTTTAAAAGCTTCTGCCTTGTAGCTGTAAGAGTAATTTATCTGGAATTCCAAACCTAACGCCATTGTTGGTGGACCATCAGTGCAAGGACTGCAGTGGTTCAAGGAAAGGCCCACCACCACCTTCTCAGGGAAACTAGGGATGTCGCCCACATCCCGAAAACAAATAATAAAATCTTCTTCTTCTTCTTCTTCTTAGGCAGTCCCTCGGAACTGAGGATGACTTGCCTCCACATTAATATGAATTCTCAGGTGACTGATGAGTCCAATGCGGGACCTACAGTCTCTGTCACAGGTGGGGCAGGCGGTGGTTGAAGGGGCAGGTGGGTTGGGTGCTTGGGTTGACGTGTGCCCCTTGCGCTGCTTACACTTGGCTTCCGCTTGCTCCCGGCGAAGAGACTCGAGGGGCTGGATTTTGTCAGTGTGGGCGGGCTGGAGCGTGTCAGGTGGAAATCATGCCAGGACCCCGACTCCTAATTGAAGTGCTGAAAAAGTGGGATTTTCCCCTAATTGGCCAATTGATTTCCTGCGTGTGGGAACCCCTGGCCCAATGAGTCTTTTCAGAGAGAAAGTCGCCTCCGATGACGTCATCAGTGCTGCTGGATTTAAGACCTGCAAGCAGCCTTGCTGCTTCTGGAGACTGCAACCTTTATGGCCATTGCTGTCTTCGCCTTCTTCATCAACTATGTCCAGCAGTAGGCCAAAGTGTGCTCCACGCTTCGATGAGCCCACCCTTCAAGCTCTGGTGGAGGGAGCGAGATCCAGGAAGGAGATGCTGTTCCCTTCCTCAGGGAGAAAAAAGCCACCCCAGCAGACAAAAGCTGTGTGGTTGCAAGTGGCCCAGGAGGTCAGCTCCATCTCACTGAGCCGCAGAACCTGGCTGCAGTGCAGGAACAGGTTCCATGATCTTCTCCGAACAGGAAAAGTGAGTATGACTTTCCCATCACCCTCAATCTGATCCCCATCGCCTCTCCTCACCAGCACTCTGCTTTGCCAACCTCTTCCTCCACATCCCACTTGACACTTACATCCCTGCACCCTTACCCATTCCCTCTCTCTCTATGGTCACATTCACTTAACTATTCGACCATGCAGCCCTCACACTCCCTATCACTGTAATGCCATGACAACAACAACTTTCAGCACACAGGGAGGGTCCTTTGTATCCTTCTAAGCATCTATGCTATGGATTCTCTACACTCATTCCTTCATTCTCACTCAAACTCCACTTGTGTCCCTCATTGCAGGAAAAGAGAGCCCACAATAAGAGGGAAAGAGCCATGACCGGAGGAGGGCCACCCTCAGTAGCCCAGCTCACCCCCCTGGGAGGAGGCGGCCCTGGAGATCGCCGGAATCGAGGAGGATTCCCAAGTGAGGGACGGACAGATGGGCGCATCGCAGCAAGCTGGTGACAGAATAGTTTGGCATCTCTCTCATTGACATTGCATGAGTCACTGATAATGAATCTGATGCTCTAACAGATTGACTTATGATCATCTGCACTTTTCAATGTTCATGTAACCTTGACCTCACATCTCTAACTCTTTCCTTTACTCCCCCACAGGACCATCGAGAGCCCCCGTCCCCACTGTCCAGGAGGAAGTGCCTGAGCTTCCAGACTCCTCAGAGGAAGCTGCAACCTCTGAGGGCGCAGCGTCAGCAGAATTCAGAGCACCCAGCACCAGCGCAGACACTCACACCTCGGTGGGACCTTCGCAAGATAGAGTACTGTTGTCACCTGGTGTATCACAGCTCACAAGTGAGCATCAGCAGATGGTGGAGACAGGGACAGCAGTGGAGAGTCCTCGTCGGAGGGCGCAGGACTCTGCCAGCTCGGCTCAGCTGCATGTCGACCCTGTGCCTCCGGGTCCATCCAGAAGGAGAGCGGTGCTTGAACTCCAGGAACAGGTGCAGGAGTCTCTGGCAGGTTTTGTCTCCAAGGTCGCTGCGAGTGTGGAGCGAATGGAGGAGTCCATCGCTAACATGAGCAGAGCCTTTGTGGAGGCATTGGCGCATGAACGCATCACCGCGGAAAGGATGGCTACTTCTATGGTAAGGCTGGCTACCGTAGAGGAGAGGATGGCTATGGTAGAGGAGAGGATGGCTACGTCCATGGAGGAGCTTAGTCGCCGGGTATGGAAAACATGGTCATTGTTCAGAATAGACTGACATCTCTTGAGGAGCGATGGTCAGCTATTGAGCAAACAAACCAGACCTTCATGCAAGTCCTCTGGAGTAGGACTTCCAATGCAGAAACGGGTCCTCATGGCCCCCCTGCAGTGCAGCAAGGTGCTGTCCAGCCACTTGCTAGCTCTGAAGTGGGGCTGACCCATGAGAGAGACGTTGGTGGCAGACAACAAGGAAGTGGGGGCTCCTCTCCAAGCGCTCACACGACCATGCCACTGCAGAGCCCTCGGTCAGAGCCCCACCAGAGTCCCCACCCAACTGAGATCGGCGTCTTAACCCCTGCACAGTCGCAGGAGGAGCAGACTATTGCCGAGCCCTCACAGGTTCGCAACCCCAGAGGACGGCCGCCAAAGGTGTCAAAACAGGAGCAGCAAGAAAGTGAGCAAGGGGCCTCCACATCTGCTGTAGCCACAGGGGAAGCACCATGTAGGAGCACGCGTAAGAGGAAGATAATGCACAAGTAGTCACAAGGGTAGTCACTTGGGTGTAATGTTGTGTTTAATTTTGAGAAGCCATCAGTTGCTTATTGTCATAAAAAATTCTGATGGCAAACTGTTGCAGTTGTGGCGTGTGTCATTTCACTAATGGGACTTCCACATTGAGGGCTTAGGGCGACTTGCAATTGTCAGTATGGTGGTCAGAGTGAGAGGAATCCGCAGGTTCTTGTCCATTGTCGATGCTCTGGTAAGAAGATGCGAGGCTAAACTGTTTGATTGTGCAGGCTAAGCAAATGTGACCAACATGAGTGCGTCCCTTGCATCCCGGGCAGCAATATGGTGGCGCTCTGGCGCCTTCTGGCCTGTGCATCTTCAGGTGGGCGACTAGCAGCATGGCGCTCCTGTTGATGTTCCTGCTGTTGGTGCTGCTGTTGCTCATGGTTCTGCTGCTGCCGCGGCTGGTCTTCATCCAAATCTGATGTCCAGGAGGAAAGGAATTAAATGGTCGCCATGCTTCTGGTATATGCCTCAGTTGAGGAAGCGCTTAGTCAAGGTGGGGAGAGGGGTTTCCCAGGAGGTCACACTGGAGATGGGTGTCAGGTTCCAAACTTCCACAACACTGAGTATGCCTGCTAAAAGTTCCCCCAGACCTGAAACAACAAAGTTCTGCCACCTGCAAATGGTCATCGGTGAAAACTCCTTTGTAATGGTGGAGCTGCAGCTGTTCGTAAGCAATCCACTAATGAGGCCACCAGGATTACCTGGCGTGTTCTAGAGGAGGCGTGTAGGATGGGGGAAATGTGTTAAAATCGGAAAGGCCTCTCAAAATGGGATTATAGAGGCAATTAAGTGGTTGTTAAGGGCCTTAAGGGCCTATCCCGCCTCTTGGAGGCGGGATGGAAAGCGGGTCAGAAAATACGCACTTGGGAAAATTGCTTGGAGGCGGGATGGAGGCGAGAACAGCCCGCCCGCCAGTTTTGGCGATTTTAACAACTCGCACGCCTCCAAACCCGCCTCCTCGGGGCTGGGAAAATCGAGCCTGAGGTGTTCGACGCCTTCCCGGATGCTTCTCCTCCACTTTGTACGGTCTTGGGCCAGGGATTCCCAGGTGTCAGTGGGGATGTTGCACTTTTTCAAGGAGGCTTTGAGGGTGTCCTTGAAGCGTTTCCTCTGCCCACCTGGGGCTCTCTTGCCGTGCCGGAGCTCCGAGTAGAGCGCTTGTTTTGGGAGTCTCGTATCGGGCATGTGGACGATGTGGCCCGTCCATCGGAGCTGATCGAGCGTGGTCAAAGCTTCGATGCTGGGGATGTTGGCCTGAGCGAGAACACTGACGTTGGTGCACCTATCCTGCCAATGGATTTGCAGGATCTTGCGGAGGCAGCGTTGGTGGTACCTCTCCAGTGCTTTGAGGTGCCTGCTGTACATGGTCCATGTCTCTGAGGCATACAGGAGGGCGGGTATCACTACTCCTCTGCAGACCACGAGCTTGGTGCCGGTTTTGAGGTCCTGGTCTTCAAACTGGTCGCCTGAGGAAGAGAGTGTTTGAAGACCAGGACCTCAAATAATAAAATAAGGGAAGACTGAGGGAGGTAAGGAGTTCCAAGTTTTGAGGTGCTGGGAGAGAAGGTACAGGATAAACAGTGGACGATGAGGGGGCAGAAAACAAAAGCAAAGTGGAAAAGTGAGGAGAGAATAGGAGACATTCTGATGTGTTTTAGTTTGAAACAGTGGAGTTTAATTTCTTCTGGTATTCTAGTTTAATACAACTGCTAACCCATTACACTCCCTGGTATGGAACCCGTGGAAGGAAAGGGAATCCGAAGGAAGTAAGGAGTTGCATAGTTGGCTGCACAAAGAGGGAGGGTAGAATTTGAATAAAGGGTCATGTAATCCTGGAAGAGTTGTAGGTCAGACAGCCTGCAGCTTTTGATAGAGGTGTGAAGACACAGATTTAAGAAAGTTACATTGGGCCGGATATTCCGATCCCTACGGGTGTGTACGCGCTGTGTACTCACCCGTAGAGACATCGGAAATGCCGGTTTCAGGCATGCATAGAGCATGCGCTGGAAACCGGCATTTCCGATCTGTCAAGAAAGCTCTTGAGAAGGGCGTCTGTGGGCAGATAGTTCCGCTTTTTGGAGACCCTCCGCCCGCAGAAAACCCTTACAATTCTTGCACCTGGTAAAAGCAGGCGGAAGGCTTGCTTTTACCAGGATAAGAGTTGAAAAAAAGTAAAAAACTTGAATTATCATTTAAAAAAATTTAAATTTTTGTTTAAAATAGTTAATTTATTGTAATTTCAAGTCATTTTAAAAATATGATGTTTTTTTAAAATTTATTTAAAGTTTTACTATGTTTTGGGGTGATCTCCATTCATATATTTGACAGGTCTTCCTGTCAAGTGTATGAAGGGAGATTCCCTTCTGTGATTGGCTCCCCATGGCCCACGTGATCCCAGGGACGCTGCGAACTACCTGCGCCTCTGGGATACGTGGGCCCTGCACACTGGCAGTTTGGAGAGGCCCAGGATCAGAAGTGTGCGCCTCCCGGGAGCCCTCAGGTAAGGGCGCAGATTTTTCCAGATCGCAGCCCTCCGCCCGCGGGAGGCCTGCGATCGGAATATCTGGGCCATTACATTCAGCAGTGCGCACCCCCCCACCCCCCCGACCACCCACATAGAGTTCTGTGACACAGGTGGAAGGGAGGCCTGCAGGGAGGTCGGGTGGACTGGGTAGCAGAGAGAAGCTGTACTGTTATAGATGAAGATAAAATTACTGAAGAAATCTCAGTGATGGTTGTTCATTAAATGCTCAGAAGGGAATTGGACATATTCTTGAAAAGGAAAAATTTGTAGGGCTTTGGGGAAAGAGCCGGGCAGTGGGACTAATTGGAGAGCTCTTTCGAAGAGCCTGCACAGGCACATTGGGCCGAATGGCCTCCTTCTGTGCTGCAAGACTCTATGATTAATAACATCTGAGTCTAAGACAGGAGGCTCCAGTAAATATGGAGCTACAGAGCTCTACCTATTTAAATAGATTTATACCGCTTGTGTGGGAGCAGAAACGGTGGAGTAGGTGCTTGTTCGTCAAGAGACTCACGTTTGCATAATTTATTCAGCCATGAGAACTGAGGGTAATTACCTACAATTCTCCACCTCTGAAAATAGTCCACTTTAAAAATTTGTCACAATTCCGGTCTGACTTTCTATGTCTGCTGACTCATTAGCACTGTAAATATAATAAATACATTTACAATTGGTAGTATTTGTAAATGTATTTATTATATTTACATTAAACATTCACTCCCTCCACCACTGGCGTACCGTGGCTGCAGTGTGTACCATCTACAAGATGCACTGCAGCAACTCGCCAAGGCTTCTTCGGCAGCACCTCCCAAACCCACGACCTCTTCCACCTAGAAGGACAAGGGCAGCAGACGCATGGGAACACCACCATCTCCAAGTTCACCTCCAAGTCACACACCATCCTGACTTAGAAGTATATCACCGATCCTTCATCGTCGCTGGGTCAAAATCCTGGAACTCCCTCCCTAACAGCACTGTGGGAGCACCTTCACCTCATGGACTGCAGCGGTTCAAGAAGGCGGCTCACCACCACCTTCTCGAGGGCAACTAGGGATGGGCAATAAATGCTGGCCTTGCCAGCGACGCCCACATCCCATAACCGAATAAAAAGAAAAATTAGGGAGGATGTGAGACTAGACATTATCTCTTTACATAGTAGTTAGTCACCGATACGATGCAGTTATGATCTTGTTAATATTTACAGTGTTAAAGGGGCCAGAACCCAAACCAGCTTCAGGTGTTAGTGTTGTACCTTTGGGGCTGTTGACGTTTCACTTTCTGCTGATGAGATTTTCAAAATGGCGGAGATGTTCAACCTGGGCATTGACTGCTGTTTGGATGAATTTTGTGCCCGATCGAGGTGAAAGATGTCCGTGTTGGGGAGTGGAACTCTTTCACATATTGTCACCCAGGGCCGGTATCACAATCTCCTACATCAGGAGTGGCACAGGTACAGAATAAATCTCCCTCTGCTCCAGCCCGTCCCAGAACAATGGTCCGACTGCACCAGAATGTGTCTTTACTAGTTCCCACACCAGCATCTTCATGGCTTCTCTGAATGATTGCCAATTATTGGTAAACTGCAGCCTACCCTGTGCCGTGGGCCCATGCCTTCTGGGAACTAAACTGAGGCTGGCTAATCTCATTTTATGTGGGGTCGTCACAGGCAGCAGAGGAGAGGAGGCTTTCGTTGCGTTAGTCCTGGCTGAATTAAAACCAGCCTCCAGTGGCGAAGGGGGCAGTTGATGTCTGAAAGGACTCCTTACACTTCCACGGTGAAGTGCTCTCAAAAGGTCCTTTTGTTTTCTAATAAGCAGTAAGAAATTAGTCATTTCAAATATCTCAAATAACTAATTCCGTCAGATAGATGGGATGTGCAGTTTAAAAATAATATCGAGGAATCCACTTGATATTTCGCCAGTAAACGTTCCAGTGCAAGAGGTTAGGGATAATTTTTAATTCCTAAAAATGGGAAGAGGACATCCACATTCCATCGGTTTTGTTATCAGTAATCAGTTTCAGAAGTGCGTTGGTACAAATACAACGTGAGATCATTGACATAAGCAAAGAAACAAGCCGTTTCTACATCCACTTTATCTGATGTTGGAACCTGAGCTTCAGCAGCAATCAAACTTACCACCACTGGAGGGAGCTACTTTTGTTAGACACCAGTTGCAGTGGATTTTGTGCTCAAAACTGCAATTTCTTTTGACCGAGGTAGAAGGTCCGTCTCAGAAACTTTGGCCGAGATTTTCCTTACCTCGGCGGGTCCGTGGCGGGTGACGTCGGTGGCGGGTCCCGGCCCCGCTGCTGGCTCCATCTCGCTCCGTGAAATGAATTTCCGATGATTGGGCTTGTTCAGGCCCACCCAGAGCTTTTCCCAGTCCAATTAGAGGAAGCGGGTCTTTGTGACGTCATTTGATGATGCGCCATCAGCCGGTTTCCTTAAAGGGACCATGGCCAACTTTATTTTGACAGTTGTGCTGTCAGTGTTCTACAGCTTTGAGGTGCTGCAAACTCTGACAAGCACTGCACAAAGGCACAGGGCTGCACCCAGGCTCTCCCATGACTCCCTCCATATGCTTATGGAGGGAGTCACAGCACGCAGGGAGGTCTTCTTCCCTTCCAATAGGCAGAAGAGACCTCCCCAGGAGACCAATGCAGCCTGGTTGCACATTGCAGAGGAGGACACAAGCAGGGATGTGTTCAGGAGGACCAGGCTGCAGTGCCGCAAACGAATCAATGATCTCATTAGATCAGGAAACGTGAGCACAAAGCCACCCTCACCTTTATCCTCCTGTGCCTCTCATCACATCCCCATCACTCTGCCTTCCCTACCCTACTCCTGCACATCCTTATTCACACAAACTTACCTTGCACCTCCATCCATCCCTCTCTATCTATATTAACACATCCCCAACTCACTGGCCACCCCTCACACTCACCCTCATCCTAGTCCAATCATACCAACTAACAACACACAAGGGCAGCCACTTGGGTGTTTTATCCAATGTTCATGTAATATTTCTGTTTATGTGCTGTCAGACATTGAAACCTTTATTTTCAACACTTTGCGGTCTTGGACAGATTTGTGTGCACCTTTGGAAGTGGCTTAGTGAGTTGCAGTGAATGGTGAGACATAACAGTGCTCCCCTGCAATGGTGATGAATGTGAAAGGAAGGGCTTGGGCATTGTAGGGATGCTTTATGGTGTTGGTGTGGGGTGGTGTCAACCTGGCACATCATGTGTCAGCCAGGGTGTACAGCGTCAAGTGAAGTAAATCTGACCATGGTGAGGCCATCCCTGGCCTCCTGGGCAGCAATGTGGTCGGGTGCTGATGCCCTGTGTCCTGTGCAGCATCAGGTGATTGCAGAGAAGGTTAGTGTTGTTGTTGGTGCTGCTGGTGTGCCTGGTGCTGTTGGTGTTGGGGCTGATCGTGGTCAGATTCTGAGGACTAAGGTGAGACAGTATAAAGGGCACCGATGTTGATGGAATAGATGGCAGGTGAAGCAGAGATGACAGAATCATTCTGTCAATGGTGAGAGAGTTCTTCCAATGAGGTCAGACTGGATGGAGAGTGGAAAGTGGAAAGCCTGCAGAATCTGTGCTGGAAATGGACTGAGAAACAACTTGTGGCTGAGGAAAGTGATGATCTGTCAGGTGGGAGCTTTTACTGTAGATTTGAAGCTGTCAAGTAATCAGCTGGAGCAATGGCCATTCAACTCCTGCCTCAGGTTCACAGACATGGTCCCTGAACAGCGTGGACCCCGTGGGCGAGCAGTTAAAGTTAAAAGGTAAGGTTAAAAGCATATTAAGGCCGTGAATTTAATGGAGGAGGCGGGATGGGGGTGCGACAGCTGGTTTCCGCGTTCCGGTCCCGCTCCGAGCTGTATCCGCTCTGCAGACATGATTTTCCCTTGATTGACCTTGTTAAGCCCGCCCTACGGGCTTACCAGCCAGTTAACAGGAAGCGGGTCTGATGACATAATTTGATGATATGTCATCAGCCGGTTTCCTTAAAGGGACCATGTCCACATGGAGATTGACAGTTGTTCTCTCAGTGTTTGACAGCATTGAGGTGCTGCAAATACTGACAATCACTGCACAAAGGTGAACGCTTGCACCCAGGCTCTCCAATGACTCCCTCCATATGCTTATGGAGGGAGTCACAGCATGCAGGGAGGTTCTCTTCCCTTCCAAGGGTGGAAGAGACCTCCCCAGGACACCAACTTACCTTGCACCTCCACCCAACCCTCTCTATCTACTTTATCACTTCCCCATCTCACTAGCCACCCCTCACACTCATCCTCATCCTACTGCAAGCATACCAACTAACAGCACACAAGGGTAGGCACTTGAAAGGTTTAGCCAATGTCCATGTGAAGTTTCTGGTAATGTGTTGTCATACAGTGAAATCTCTTTTTCAAAAAGTACCCCTTATTGGACATATCTGAGCGCACATTGAGAAGTGTCTTACTGAGTTCCAGTGATTGTTCAGTCATAACTCCACCCCCCCCTCTCTGCTATAGTGATGAGTGTGCATGGAATGGCTTGGACATTAAAGGGATGCTTCCCGGTGCTGGTGTGGGATGGTGTCAACCTGGCACATCATGTGGCAGCCAGGGTTAACAGCATCAAGTGAAGTAAATCTGGCCATGGTGATGCCATCGCTGGCCTCCTGGGCAGCAATGTTGTCAGGGGCTGATGCCGTGTCCAGTGCAGCATCAGGTGATGGTGGAGAAGGTTGGTGATGAGGTTGGTGATGTTGTTGGTGATGTTGGTGTGCCTGGTGATGTTGATGTTGGGGCTGATCGTGGAAGGATTCGGAGGACCAAGGTCTGATTGTTTCATTGGCTCCAATGTTGCTGGAATAGATGGCAGCTGCAGGTGAGATGACAGAAGCGATCTGTCAATGGTGAGAGAGGTTCTCCCAATGAGGTGGCACTGGACATGCAGTTGGATCTAAAAACTTGTAAGCTAAAGAAATCTCTATATGTATTAAAAATGCAGTAACCAACATTTTCTGTCTCTGAAACTCACCATGTGCAACATGGCATCCTTGACACCACTTCTGCAGCTGTCAGCTTTTCACAAACATCAAAACACGCCAAGTTGAGCTGGAGTGTTCCCCAAACAACGGGTAACCTGTGGGGGAGAAGGTAAAATTAGAAGTAAGCCTCAAAATACTCTTAAATTGGCTCTTAACAAGCCATTAAAGTAGCTGAATTGTATCCCCCGCCGCTTGGTGTCGGGTCAGTTCTGCGCTGACAGACCCGACACCTGGGAGACTCGTGTGGAGGCGGGTTTCCTACCCACTGTCAATCTTTGCGATTTTGACAGTGGACCCGCCTCCAAACCCACCCCCTGAGCGCGATTAAATTCGCGGCCTAAGGGTCTGTCATCAACTCAATAATTGGTTTAATTGGGTCGCCCACCTCTGCGAGTCGGGTTGGATTGGAGATCACACACGCGCCATTGGATTGGGAAAGGTGCATTGCGACGGGTTGACAGCGGGGTCCCGACCCACTGTAAAAAAAATCAAATTTCCCACCTGCCACCTGATCCCGCCCGCTGACCCCCCGGAAACTCCCGGCCTTTTAGTCAGGGTAAGAGATGGGCATCAAGACTATCCTCAGTCCACATGTGACCCCCAAGATTTGGCATCTTCGAAGGATGTGCAGATAAGAAAGCAAAACACTGCGGACGCTGGAAATCTGAAATAAAAACAGAAAATGCTGGAAACACTCAGCAGCGATGTTCCTGTAATATTTTTTTCTGCACGAGCCCTTTAACTGGCTGCGCGGCTCATTCAAATTTTCGCCGTGCGCTCTTATTCCCGCTGAAAAGCCGGTGAGCGGCCCGCAGGTGACCTCCTGACCTCTGCGCGGCCGCGTAGCTTAACAGGGACATTGCGCAGCAGGTCAGGCAGCATCTGTGGAGATAGCAACAGAGTCAACGTTTCAGGTCAATGACCATTCACCAGAACTGGAAAAAGTTAGAGAGTCAGATGGGGTTCGGTGAACTAGGGTGGGAGGCGGCTCGTGAGGATAATTGCCGGCGTGGACAAGCTGGGCCGAATGGCCTGTTTCTGTGCAGTGAATTCTATTTACTATTCGACCCTTGAAACCCAGGCAGCTCATTCCTATTGGTGTTTGTATATTGTTTATTGGCAGGCTTGTCCTGTTTGAACATGTTGGGCCTGGATGTTTGGAAAGGTCTGTTTTCAATCAGCACAGGGAAGAGCAGAATCACTCCCTAATCAGTTCTACACTCGACTAAGCTGGCCAGGCTTGGTGCATCCTTCACTCGGGTAGCTGAGCGGCAAATGGCCAAAGCTGTGCTGGGCGCTAAAGCGAATTATTCAAGCGAGCTGGCCCGGCGGAATTGGGAACAGTCACCTCAGTGCACTGTGGCCCACCCAGTTTTTCCCAGCACACATTTTGCCAGTGTCTCAAATGGCAAGGGCCGCCTCATTTGCATTACAGGAGTACGGGCTGCCGCCGGCAGAGGTGCGGTAATATAAAGGGGACGTTACAGGGTTAGGTGTCAGCCGTGGCTCAGTGGGTAGCACTCTCGCCTCTGAGTCAGAAGGTTGTGGGTTCAGGTCCCACTCCAGAGACTTGAGCACAAAATCCAGGCTGGTACTCCAGTGCAGTACTGAGGGAGCAGTCTTTCAGATTAGACTTTAAACCGGGGCCCCTGTCTGCTCTCTCGGGTGCATGTAAAAGATCCCACGGCACTATTTTGAAGAAGAGCAGGGGAGTTCTCCTGGGGCCAATATTTATCCCTCAACCAACATCATTAAAACAGATTACCTGGTCATTATCACATTGCTGTTTGTGGGAGCTTGCTGTGTGCAAATTGGCTGCTGCGTTTCCTACATTACAACAGTGACTACAGTTCAAAAGTAGTGTTAGTGGCTGTGAAGCGCTTTGGGGCATCCTGAGGTTGTGAAAGGCGCTATATAAATGCAAGTCTTTCTTTTATTTTGGGTGGTGCACAGAATGTGTACATTTTAGATTGTTCATTACTGATGAGGTTCCTGAAGATTGGTCCTGAACGAACCCCAGCCTGATTTTTCACGACATATTTAGTCAGCAGCTCCATTTCACAGACATTGTGGAGACTGTCCATGAAAATCGGTCCTGCACACACTCCGCGGGTTTCAGACTTCCATTATTTAATTATAATCTATAAATGGTCACCCTTTTAGCAGTAATTTACCTCTTATAAGAGGCCAGAGGTTATGCTAAAGGATTAGTTAAATCACATCAGCAAAAGTGCACTTAATGTCCTTTATAGACACAGATCTCTCTTCCCCCCTGAAGAGTCGTCTATTAAATAAATTGCTTTCACATTTTGCCATTTTTGCAGAAGAAATTCATCAAATTTTTTTCTTTGACTTTGGGCTTTATTATTATTGCTTTTGCTGAATAAGGCTTAGTTCTGTTTTGGAATTCCCATGGAAACGGTACAGGAGAGACAAAGGGATATAAAAGGGCCTGTGTCAGGAACATAAAAGCATTTAGAAAGTTAAAGGGCAAAGGTTACTCCAAACCTTTAAACATGGTCAATTCCTATTAAATGACGAACCTCTTTTGAAAGGCTTGTATTAATCTATATCACTTAACATTTCCAATAGTGTTCTGTTGTAATTTATGATTTTGAAAATATGTATATATATATCTCATGGGTGTTAGCTGTGACTCAGTGGTGGCACTCTCGCCTCTGAGCCAGAAGATCATGGGTTCAAGTCCCACTCCAGAGACTTGAGCACATAATCTAGGCTGACACTCCCAGTGTAGTAGTGAGGGAGTGCTGCACTGTCAGAGGTACCATCTTGTGGATGAGGCGTTAAACCGAGGCCCCATCTGCCCTCACAGGTGGACAAAAAAGATCCCATGACACTATTTGAAGAAGAGCGGGGAAGTTCTCCCTGGTGTCCTAACTAATATTTATCCCTCAACCAACATTATTAAGGAACAGATTATCTGGTCATAATCACATTGTTGTGTGTGGGGCCTTGCTGTGCAAAAATTGGCTGCCGTGTTTCCTACATTACAACAGTGAATACACTTCATAGGATATACAGCACAGAAACAGGCCATTCGGCCCAACCAGTCCATGCCGACGTTTATGCTCCACTTGAGCCTCCTCCCGTAAATCTATTAGCATCACCCTCTATTCCCTTCTCCCTCATACGCTCATCTAGCCTCCCTTTAAATGCATCTATACTATTCGCTTCAACCACTCCCTGTGGTAGCGAGTTCCACATTCTCACCACTCTCTGGGTAAAGAAGTTTCTTCTGAATTCCCTATTGGATTTCTTGGTGACTATCTTATATTGATGGCCTCTAGTTTTGCTCTTAATTGGCTGTAAAGTGCTTTGGGATGTCCTGAGGTCATGAAATGCACTGTATTAAAGAAAGACTTGCATTTCTATAGCGCCTTTCATGACCATCAGACATCTCAAAGCGCTTTACAGCCGATGAAGTACTTTTTGAACTGTAGTCACTGTTGTAATGTGGGAAACACAGCAGCCAATTTGTGCACAGCAAGCTCCCACAAACAGCAATGTGATAATAACCAGATCATCTGTCTTTAGATGTTGATTGAGGGATAAATATTGGCCGGGACACCGGGGATAACTCCTCAGCTCTTCTTCGAAATAGTGCCATGGGATTTTTTACGTCCACCTGAGAGGGCAGACGGGGCCTTAGTTTAATGTCTCATCTGAAAGACGGCACCTCCGACAGTGCAGCACTCCCTCAGCACTGCACTGGAGTGTCAGCCTAGCTTTATGTGCTGAAGTCCCTGGAGTGGGACTCGAACCCACAACCTTCGGACTCAGAGGCGAGTGTGCTACCCACTGAGCCACAGCTGACAATTAAAGGCAAGTTCTTTCTTTCTTTCTTTCTTTCTTTCTTTCTTTCTTTCTTTCTTTCTTTCTTTCTTTCTTTCTTTCTTTCTTTCTTTCTTTCTTTCTTTCTTTCTTTCTTTCTTTCTTTCTTTCTTTCTTTCTTTCTCTCTTTCTCTCTTTCTCTCTTTCTCTCTTTCTCTCTTTCTCTCTTTCTCTCTTTCTTTCTCTCCCTCTCCATCTGTGCCAAGCTTTGCACTGTCACGAACCATATAGTGAAGTTCTTGTGTCAAGTAACTCAAATCCGATGAAGTGAAGTGGTACAAGGAGGCAGTCTCTCACTGCTTCATCCTCACACTTCCTACAGCATAAGTGTAATGGAGACAAAGTTTGAAAGTGTCTACATAGTTCATTGGAACCTGGGAACTTTTAAATGTTAATTTTGACTCTCTCTTTTATATCAGCAGGGAGCCAACATTCTGGCACCATTAAGATATAACTGGCAGTCACGGCTGATGAGCCCAGAGCGCAGGCACAGAACTTCCTATTCCTTGGCCAGAGACCAACACAAAGCTGGTGGTATAACTCAGCTCTGCCAGCTCCTCATTACTGACATCAGGCACAGGCCTCCACCTGGCAGCACTTACTCTTATATAGGAGCTGTCACATGACAAACATCCCAGATGCATCACAAGAGATCAGTCGACACTGAGGAGGAAATGGAAGGTGAGTTACGGGAAGAGGGAGAGAAGTTACACGAACTGGTGGCGAAGTTTGCAAAAAAGAAAGACTTGCGTTTCTACAGCACTTTTCATGATCTCAGGATGTCCCAAAGTGCTTTACAGACACAGGTACTTTTGAAGTGGAGTCACTGTTGTAATTTAGGAAACGCGGCAGCCAATTTGCACACAGCAAGGTCCCACAGACAGCAATGAGATTATGATCAGATCATCTCTTTTAGTGATGTTGGTCGAGGGATAAATATTTTCCAGGACACCGGGAATAGTGCCATGGGATCTTTTACATCTACCTGAGAGGGCAGACGGAGCCTCGGTTTAAAGTCTCACCCGAAAGACGACACCTTCAACATTGCAGCACTCCCTCAGTACTGCACTGAAATGCCAGCCTAGATTCTGTGGACCCAAGTGGGATTGAACCCACAACCTTCTGATTCGGAGGTGAGAGGGCACCCACTGAGCAAAGGTTAACATGGCTAAGTTACAGGAAATGGAGCAGAATTTACGGGATATGAATTGAGAAGTTTGCAGGAAATGGGAGATAGGTTGCAGGTGATGACTCAAGGTGCTTGGGGAATGCCTTGAAGAAGATTTTGAAGGTGGGGAGAGAGGTGACAAGGTGCAGTTCCTACAGTATAACAACGCCTTCAGCTTTAATGTCCGTATTTAAATGAACACCATTCACTCTGTTTTCTAGCCTGGCTGCGTTTCATTCAGATTGTTGCAGTAACAGAAGGCAATCAAGCGTACAATAAAAAGCAGCAGTGTGTCATTTGGGCTATGGATGTAATAGTGCGATCCAGGTAATAGACTATACAACCAGCAGGGGTTCACAGCCTGTGGTAATTACTTGCCAGATATGAATACGACTGGTATGAAATTTCCAACTTTGAGTCACAAAATAATGTTGCGAAGATTAGTGGTAGGCCAGAGGATTGGGACTTTTTTAGAAACCAGCAAAGGATGACTAAAAATTATAAAGAGGGAGAAGATAGAGTATGAGAGTAAACTAGCAAATAATATAAAAACAGACAGTAAGAGCTTCTTCAGGTATATAAAAAGCAAGAGAGTAGCTAAAGTAATGTTGGTCCCTTAGAGGATGACACTGGGGAATTAATAATGGAAAGTAGAGAAATGGCAGAGACTCTAAACAATTATTTTGGATCGGTCTTCACGGTAGAAGACACTAAAAACATCCCAATAATAGATAATCAAGGGGCTATAGGGAGGGAGGAACTTAAAACAATATCTATCACTAGAGAAAAAGTACTAGGCAAACTAATGGGGCTAAAGGCCGACTAGTCCCCTGGACCTGATGGCCTGCATCCTAGGGTCTTAAAAGAGGTGGCTGCAGAGATAGTGGATGCGTTGGTTGTAATCTACCAAAATTCCCTGGATTCTGGAGAGGTCCCAGCGGACTGGAAAACCGCAAATGTAACGCTATTATTCAAGAAAGGAGGGAGACAGAAACGAGGAAACTATAGGCCAGTTAGCCTAACATCTGTCATTGGTAAAATGCTGGAATCCATTATTAAGGAGGTAATAGCAGGATATTTAGAAAATCATAAGACAATCAAGCAGAGTCAGCATGGTTTTATGAAAGGGAAATTGTGTTTGACAAATTTGCTAGAGTTCTTTGAGATGTAACAAACAGGGTGGATAAAGGAGAACCAGTGGATGTGGTGTATTTGGATTTCCAGAAGGCATTCGATAAGGTGCCACATAAAAGGTTACTGCACAAGATAAGAGTGCATGGGGTTGGGGGTAATATTTTGGCATGGATAGGGGATTGGCTAACTAACAGAAAACAGAGAGTCGGGATAAATGGGTCATTTTCCGGTTGGCAACCAGTAACTAGTGGGGTGCCACAGGGATCAGTGCTGGGGCCTCAACTATTTACAATCTATATTAATGACTTGGATGAAGGGACCAAGTGTACTGTAGCCAAATTTGCTGATGATACAAAGATAGGTGGGTTAGCAAGTTGTGAGGAGGACACAAAGGGGGAAAAATTAGGTCGCGCCCCATTTGGGGCGCAAATATCGTCTGGACGCAAATATTAGCGCCTGGCGCTAATTATCGCCACTGACTGGAAACTTCACTTTTACCGCCCCGGGAGGTGAGTGGAGCGCTAAAGCAGGCGCTGCACACCTGTCTTAAGGCGCAAAGGCCAAGGAGTGAGGCGCTAACTCAGAGCGCTGGCGAAGCTCATGTAATGTCAGTCAGCAATGGAACACACACACAATGGCACGGGCCAGTTCTTAAAGGGGATGGTTAATCTTGCTTTCCATCCACATCCTGTTCATTGCAGCCTTGAATCTCGGCCTGGAGAGACTTGCACATCAAATGTGCTGGAAAGAACAATGGAGAGTACCAGGCAAAGAGCTCAGAGTGCAGCTCCCACAGTCTCTGCTAAATCGATACAAGGAATGGCAAATCAAAATGAACCTGCAAAGTGCTGCTCAGTACCCAAAACTCCTTCACACAACGTTGAATCTCTCCAGAAGTCTCTCCCTCTCTCTCTCAGAATGCGTAGTTCAAAAATGCCACCAACAATAAAAGACAGGAAGAGGCCCCCTTTAAATAGCGCCCCCCCCAGCCCCACAGCGATTGATAGCGTTCCAGTCTTCTGGTCGTTGCTAGCGCCAGGCGGTAAGGCAGGGGGCGCCACTCAATTTCCGCTCCGGGGTGCCACAAGGGCGTTGCACCATGGAATGACGTCACAATCTGCGCGCGCAGGTGGTCGCAGCGGTAAAGTTTAGCGCCGCCGCACAATGTCTAGTTAAGTTCCCGAGCGGCGCAAACATCGCTGCACCCGGGCGTTAGCGGCTTTGCGCCCCATTAGCGCCCTCTTAAGGCGCTAACGGGAGGCGCAACCAACTGAATTTTTACCCCAAAGAGTCTGCAAAGGGATATAGATAGGTTAAGTGAGTGGGCAAAAATTTGGCAGATGGAGTACAATGTGGGAAAATGTGAGGTTATCCACTTTGGAAGGAAGAATGAAAAAGCAAATTATTATTTAAATGGAGTGAGACTACAAAATGCTGCAGTACAAAGGGATCTGGGGGTCCTCGTACATGAAACACAAAAAGTTAGCATGCAGGTACAGCAAGTAATTAGGAAGGCTAATGGAATGTTGGCCTTTATTGCAAGGGGGATTGAATATAAAAGTAGGGAAGTTTTGATGCAACTTTACAGGGCGCTGGTGAGACCACACCTGGAGTACTGCGTACAGTTGTGGTCTCATATTTAAGGAAGGATATACTTGCCTTGGAGGCAGTACAGAGAAGGTTCACTAGGTTGATTCCTGGGATGAAGGGGTTGACGTATGACGAAAGGTTGAGCAGGTTGGGCCTATACTCATTGGAGTTTAGAAGAATGAGAGGTGATCTTATTGAAACATATAAGATTCTGAGGGGGATGGACAGGGTAGATGCTGAGACGATGTTTCCCCTAGTGGGGAATCTAGAACTAGGGGGCATAGTTTCAGAATAAGGGGTCGCCCATTTAAGACGGAGATGAGAAGGAATTTCTTCTCTCAGAGCGTCGTGAATCTTTGGAATTCTCTACCCCAGAGAGCTGTGGAGGCGGAGTCATTGAATATATTCAAGGCGGAGATTGACAGACATTTGGGGCTGGATTTTGATACTGGGGCGGGTTGGGGTCGTGTTATCCACCCGACTGCAATTGGATGTGGGAGATTGATGCGATTTTCACCTAATTGGGCAATTGAGTTCCAGCATGTGGGAACCCATGACCCAATTAGTGTTTTCCGTCTGAAAGTCGCCTCTGATGATGTCATCATTGCTGCTGCATTGAAGGTCTTCAGAGACAGCCTGGCCTTTGCTGTGAGAGGACCTGGATGCAAAAGTCTGCTCCCAGATATTTTTATTGAGAGAGAGAGAGAGAGACTTTTGCTGTGAGAGGACCTGAAGGCAAAATGAGCAGCAGCAGCCCTAGGTCTGCTCCCAGATATTTTTCCTACTACTACTTCTCCGTTGTAATAGTGGACCTGCAGCTGACAGTCAGCTTTCGAAATGTGTTACCGCCAGGTTTCACAATCGTGGTTCAGAACAGGCGTGCTTCACGTAGAACAAGGGTTAAAATCACAAAGGCCTTTCAAAATGGCATTATAGAGCCAATTTAGTGCTTGTTAAGGGCCTTAACAGCCTATCCCGCCTCTTAGAGGCGGGACGCAGGCGGGACCAGCAGACACGATTTAATGAAAATTGCGTGGAGGCGGGATGGAGGCGGACTTGTGCCCGCCTGCCAGTTTTCGCAATTTTAACCCCCCACACGCCTCCAAACCCGCCTCCACGGGTCAATGAAAATCCAGCCCTTGAACTACAAGGGAGTCAAGGGGTATGGGGAGAGAGCGGGAAAGTGGTGTTGAGGCCAAGATTGGATCAGCCATGATCTTATTGAATGGCAGAGCAGGCTCGAGGGGCCGATTGGCCTACTCCTGCTCCTGTTTCTTATGTTCTTATGTGTTCTTAAAAAGAGCCATTCACTGCAGTGGAGGTAGCTGTACTCTGAATGAGGAATTATTTATTCATCAGCCACCTTACCCCGTTTGTTGTCCACACTGAGAGATCAGAGGAGTCCTGTTCTCATGCAACGGGGATGTTTCAATGATATTAATTCTGTCCTTTTGCGATTTGGGTTTGCATCATTTGTCAAGTTCAAAACCAGACAAGCAGCAGGTTAAAGAAAGACTTGCATTTATATAGCACCTTTCACAACGTCCCAAAGCACTTTACAGCCAATGAAGTACTATTTTTTTGAAGTGTAGTCACTGTTGTAATGTAGGAAATGCAGCAGCAATTTGTGCACAGCAAGGTCCCACAAACAGCAATGATATAATGACCAGATGATCTGTTTTAGCGATGTTGGTTGAGTGCTAAATGTTGACCAGGACACCGGGGATAACTCCACTACTCTTCTTCGAAATAGTGCAAGGGGATCTTTTATGTCCACCTGAAAGGGCAGACGGGGCCTCGGTTTAACTTCTCATCAGTAAGACGGCACCTCTGACAGTGCAGCACTCCCTCAGCACGGCATTGGATTTTGTGCTCAAGTCTCTGGAGTGGGACTTGGAACCCACAACCTTCTGACTCAGAGGCGAGAGAGCTGCCCACTGAGCTACAGTCAGTGCTGGGTTGGGGAGGGGTGAGATCATGGCTGTTGTTCTGATTTTTGCTTTGCTGCTGATAATTCAATTGAGGCTTTCACAATTAACAACAACTCCACATCACGAGGCACAGGAGGGAATGGGAAGAGTGGGCCTTCATTACTTAAAAAAATTCAGACTCCTGGAGGTGATTTTAACCCAATCCGCCGGGCGGGAAGCCCACGGGATTGGGTGGGATGCTGGTTCACATCCCCACCCAATATTGCTCTCCACTGATTTCAATTGACTCTGAAAGATGAAATGAAACTCAAATTTTATTTTGAAGTGTCTTTAGATGAGCCCAGCAACATCTGTAATGAGAACATACAGGTTAATTAATGTGTGTGGTGTGGACCCTTGTTCAGACCTGATGAAAGACACCCGAAAAGTTAACCTAGCTTTTCGATAACCTACCATTGCTTTTACAGATGCTGCTAAACCTGCTGTGCATGCCGAGAATGTTCTGTTTTCATTTCACTTTCCATCACTTGTAGTTCTTTTGTTTTTTCCCCCTGACCGGTTAGCTTAAAGGAGTGTGCTGCTCAATACCTTTGGAACTGGACAGGGACAGAGGAGAGAAGCCCATACGGTGACCACTTAATCAGAGAAAAGCAATAAAAGGGTTGCCTTCCGAGGCAATGAAGGAGCGGGATTTATCTCAAGGTGGGAGCGGACTGTGCTGGAGTCCCCTGGGAAGCATTCGAAATCATCTAAACCACGGAAGCTGTTGCCCTTAGGAGACAAATATAACAGATAAAAATGAAAGGATTACCAAGTATATGAAGCTGGTCCCCAGAGCACTGTGTCCAGCCGTTCTGCTATCTCTCATCAGCATCCCCAGAATTGGATAAAATATTGCATGTCTATTAACTTCTCCTCAGATACCTACAGTTCAGTAAACTAAAACGAAATAGATTTTTCAATTAAGATTTTTTTATTGGTTTTCTTAATTATAAAATTTAATCCTTCATGGGCAGAAGATTGCAGACAAATGTTTACGTGACTGAATTCCCGACAAATGATCTAACTCCAACACAATGCTAACTTCCGTGTGCTGGGATTAGCCTCTTAGTCATGTCCTACGTCCCTGGTAGATCCCGTCATCCCTGCCCATCTTCCCTTCCTCTTACACCGTTCAGGCTTTTAAAAGCAAAACTTAACATCACCCGATCACTACTTCCTGATTCACCTCATCTTTTCTCTGAGTCAGAAGGTCCTGGGTTCAAGTCCCATTCCAAGACTGGAGTACAAAATCTAGGCTGACGCTGCAGTGCAGTACTGAGTGAGTGCTGCACTGTCGGAGGCGCCGTCTTTCACATGATACACCAAGGCCCATTTGCCTGTTCAGGTGGATGTAAAAGATCCTAAAGCCGTATTCAAAGAACAGCAAGGAGTTCTCCTGGTGTCCTGCCCAACATTCCTCCCTCAACCAATGCCACCTAACTGCATTTATCAAATTGGCAGGTTGTGGGATCTTGCTGTGTGCAAACTGGCTGCTGCATTTGCCTATGTATCGGCAAGTGACTATACTTCAAAAAATGGCGGGTAAATGGAGTTGAGGTACAGATAGCAACATAGGAACAGGAGTAGGCTATTCAGCCCCCCTGAGCCTGTTCCACCATTTAATTAGATCATGGCTGATCTGTATATTCACTCCATTTTCTGCCTTGGTTCCGTAACCCTTAATACCCTTGCCTGACAAAAATGTATCAATCTCAGTTTTGATATTTTGAATTGACCCCCAGCCTCAACAGCTTTTTGGGGCAGAGAGTTCCAGATTTCCACTAGCCTTTGTGTGAAGTAGTGTTTCCTGACATCACCCTCCTGAACGGCCTGGCTCTAATTTTAAGGTTCTGCCCCCTTGTTCTGGACTCTCCCACCAAAGGAAATAGTTTCTCTCTCTCTACCCTATAAACTCCTTTAATCACGTTAGACACCTCAATTAGATCACCCCTTAATCTTCTATATTCAAGGGAATACAAGCCGAGTCTATGCAACCTGTCCTCGTAATTTAACCCTTTCAGCCCCGGTATCACTCTGGCGAATCTGCGCTGCACCCCCTCCAAGGACGATATATCCTTCCTGAGGTGCGGTGCCCAAAACTCCAGATGTGGTCGAACCAGAGCTTTATATAACTGTAACATAACTTCCACCCTTTTGCATTCCAACCCCTTGAGGTAAAGGCCAACATTCCATTAGCTTTTTACATTTTTTTTTTGTACCTGTCCATGACATCGTCCACGATCTAATAGAATGGCGAGACAGGCACGAGGGGCTGAATAGTCTTCTCCTGTTCCTAAATGATCCATTGGCTGTGAAGGACTTTGGGAGTTTCTGAGAACAGGAAGGCCACTATAGAAATGCACGTCTGCCTTTTGTTCACGCTGGTGATATCCTGCGCTATGACCCTTGGCCCTTCACCCAGCATTCTGAGCGTCAAAAAGTTCCCCCACAATTTATGGGAGTTTCCTTGGATTTATTTTTTGCTTTGTTTTTTTCTTCTGAGCAACCCTTCCCCTTCCTAACGGATCAGGCAGCACCAAGGCCATATAAACAAGACCCGTGCCAGTGGCGTTGCCTTCTGACCCATGGGACTGGCACAGTCTGCTGGGATCCACCACCTCTGGTGGGCAGGGGGACCTGTTTTCTACTGGACCTCCCTGACTGTTGGCCTTAGTGAATCCCGAGCAGTTTACTTTCTGATTGCTATCTGAGTGTGAGACTCATGTATCAGAAGCAGTGTCAACATCATGGGTTTTAAAAGCAGCTGTGCAAAGAATCATGCAGCACAGAAGGAGTCCATTCGGCCCATCGTGCCTGTGCCAGCTCTTTGAAAGAGCGATCCAACTATTCCCACTCCCCCGCTCTGCCCCCATAGCCCTGCAAGTTTTTCCTTTTCAAATATTTATCCAATTCCCTTTTGAAAATTACAATTCAATCTACTTCCACTGCCCTTTCAGGCAATAAATTCCAGATCATATCAAATCGGAGAAGGACTAATTGGATAGCTCTTTCAAGGAGCCGGCACTGGCAGGATGGGCTGAATGGCCTCCTTCTGTGCTGTTTGATTCAATGAACAGACCTCTTTAGGATTTTCTTAAAGGGCTGGGATGTTTGACATTTCTAATATATAGTCTGGTAGTTATTGAGTAATGAGGTGCTCAACGGAGCCATTTAAATGAACAATGAACAGTTGTAAAGGTGAGAAATGGGGTCATTAACTCTCTGCTTAAACTGTTTAAATCTCCATTGTGTGTACAGAGTGTGAAACTATGCACATCAATACAGTGTCCTTACTGTAATACCAGACTGGGGGAGGGGTGGAGGAGCGGAGGGAGGAATTCTTCTGTGCTGAGTTTTATGGAGATAACGCTTTAAAGATACTAGCGTACAAAGTGTACAAACACTTAAAAGTAAGAAGAGGAAATAGGGGTGGCAGCCCATTACATCAGAAATCCACCCGACTGGTGTTGCCCCAGGATTTCCTGAGGTGTCCTCAACCAGCGTAAGTAGGCCTGACACATCTAGTGATATAAAAATAAATGTGAGAAGTCGCACAACACCAGGTTATAGTCCAACAGTTTTATTTGAAATCACAAGCTTTCGGAGCTGCTGCTCCTTCGTCACCTGACGAAGGAGCAGCGCTCCGAAAGCTTGTGATTTCAAATAAAACTGTTGGACTATAACCTGGTGTTACATAAGAACATAAGAACATAAGAAATATGAGCAGGAGTAGGCCAATCGGCCCTTCGAGCCTGCTCCGCCATTCAATAAGATCATGGCTGATCTGATCCTCACCTCAAATCTAAAGAACACAAGAATTAGGAGCAGGACCCGGCCACTCAGCCCCTGGGCCCGCTACGCCACCCACAGGGCCTCGACCGATCCGAACTCAGCCTCATGTCCAATTTCCTGCCCGCTCCCCGTAACCCTTAATTCCCTTTACTTCTAGGAAACTGTCTATTTCTGTTTTAAATTTATTTAATGATGTAGCTTCCACAGCTTCCTGGGGCAGCAAATTCCACAGACCTACTACCCTCTGAGTGAAGAAGTTTCTCCTCATCTCAGTTTTGAAAGAGCAGCCCCTTATTCTAAGATTATGCCCCCTAGTTCTAGTTTCACCCATCCTTGGGAACATCCTTACCGCATCCACCCGATCAAGCCCCTTCACAATCTTATATGTTTCAATAAGATCGCCTCTCACTCTTCTGAACTCCAATGAGTAGAGTCCCAATCTACTCAACCTCTCCTCATATGTCCACCCCCTCATCCCGGGGATTAACCGAGTGAACCTTCTTTGTACTGCCTCGAGAGCAAGTATGTCTTTTCTTAAGTATGGACACCAAAACTGTATGCAGTATTCCAGATGCAGTCTCACCAATACCTTATATAACTGCAGCAATACCTCCCTGTTTTTATAATCTATCCCCCTAGCAATAAAAGCCAACATTCCGTTGGCCTTCTTGATCACCTGCTGCACCTGCATACTAACTTTTTGATTTTCTTGCACTAGGACCCCCAGATCCCTTTGTACTGCAGTACTTTCCAGTTTCTCGCCATTAAGATAATAACTTGCTCTCTGATTTTTCCTGCCAAAGTGCATAACCTCACATTTTCCAATATTGTATTGCATCTGCCAAATCTCCGCCCACTCACCCAGCTTGTCTATATCCCCTTGTAGTTTTTTTATGTCCTCCTCACTTTCTACTTTCCCTCCCATCTTTGTATCATCTGCAAACTTTGATATGTTACACTCGGTCCCCTCCTCCAAATCGTTAATATAGATTGTAAAGAGTTGGGGACCCAACACCGACCCCTGCGGAACACCACTGGCTACTGGTTGCCAGTCCGAGAATGAACCATTTATCCCAACTCTCTGCTTCCTGTTAGATAACCAATCCTCCACCCATGCCAGAATATTCCCCCCAATCCAGTGATTTTTTATCTTGAGCAATAATCTTTTATGTGGCACCTTGTCGAATGCCTTCTGGAAGTCTAAATACACTACGTCCATTGGTTCCCCTTTATCCACCCTGTACGTTATGTCCTCAAAGAACTCAAGCAAATTTGTCAGACATGACTTCCCCTTCATAAAGCCATGCTGACTTTGTCCTATTAAATTATGTTTATCTAAATGTTCCGCTACTGTCTCCTTAATAATAGACTCCAAAATTTTACCCACCACAGATGTTAGGCTAACTGGTCTATAATTTCCAGCCTTCTGCCTACTACCCTTTTTAAATAAGGGTGTTACATTAGCAGTTTTCCAATCTGCCGGGACCTTTGCTGAGTCCAGGGAATTTTGGAAAATTATTACCAAAGCATCCACAATCCCTACTGCCACTTCCCTCAAGACCCTAGGATGTAAGCCATCAGGTCCAGGGGATTTATCCGCCTTGAGTCCCATTATTTTACTGAGTACCAATTCCTTAGTGATTTTAATCGTATTTAGCTCCTCCCCCCCTAGAGCCCCCTGTTTGTCCAGTGTTGGGATATTCTTAGTGTCCTCTACCGTAAAGACTGAAACAAAATATTTGTTCAGCATTTTTGCCATCTCCATGTTTCCCACCATTAATTTCCCGGTCTCATCCTCTAAGGGACCTACGTTTGCCTTAGCCACCCTTTTTCTTTTTATATAACTATAGAAACTCTTGCTATCTGTTTTTATATTTTTTGCTAATTTATTTTCATAATCTATCTTCCCTTTCTTAATCAATCCTTTAGTTACTTTTTGCTGTCTTTTGAAGACTTCCCAATCTTCTATCCTCCCACTAAGTTTGGCTACCTTATATGTCCTTGTTTTTAGTTGGATACTATCCTTAATTTCTTTACTTAGCCACGGATGGCTGTCATTTCTTTTACACCCTTTTTTCCTCAGTGGAATATATATTTTTTGAAAGTTGTAAAATAACTCCTTAAATGAACACCAGTGCTCATGTACCGTCTTACCCTTTAATCTATTTTCCCAGTCCACTTTAATCAATTCCGCTCTCATACCATCATAGTCTCCTTTATTCAAGCTCAGTACGCTTGTCTGAGAACCAACCTTCTCACCCTCTAATTTGATATGGAATTCAACCATGTTATGGTCACTCATTCCAAGGGGATCCTTAACTAGGACATTATTAATTAATCCTGACTCATTACACAGGACCAGGTCTAAGGTTGCTTGCCCCCTTGTAGGATCAGTTACATACTGCTTAAGAAATCCATCCCTAATACACTCAATAAACTCTTCCTCAAGGCTGTGTTGTGTTGTGCGACTTCTCACATTTATCCACCCCAGTCCAACACCGGCATCTCCACATCATGGATATAAAAATAGACAATGCTGGAAATACTCAACAGGTCAGGCAGCATCTGCAGAGAGAGAAACAGAGTTAATGTCTCAGGTCAATGACCTTTCATCAGAACTGGAAAAAGATAGAGATGTAACAGGTTTTAAGCAAGTGCAGGGGCAGGGAAAGCAGGGAGGGGAGGAAAGAACAAAAGGGAAGGTCTGTGATAGGGTGGAAGGCAGGAGAGATCAAGAGACAAAAGGGATGATGGTGCAAAGCAAAAGGGGGTGGTAATGGGACAAGTAAAGAAACAAAAGATGGGTCTAGAGGAGCTGTAAATGGCAACAGCAGAACCATTACTGGCACCTGCTGTCCGAGAAAATGGGAGCAGTGGTTATGTCCTGAAATCATTGAACTCAGTGTTGAGTCTGGAAGGCTGTAAAGTGCCTAATCGAAAGATGAGGTGCTGGTCCTCGAGCTTCCGTTGAGCTTCATTGGAACAGTGTAGGAGGCCGAGGACAGAGAGGTCAGAGTGGGAGTGGGATTAAGAATTAAAATGGCAAGGGACCGGAAGCTCAGGGTCACGCTTGTGGACTGAACGGAGGTTTTCAGCAAAGCGATCACCCAATCTGCGTTTGGTCTCCCCAATGTAGAGGAGACCGCATCATGAGCAGCGAATACAATATCTTCTTCTTCTTAGGCAGCCCCTCGGAACCGAGGATGACTTGCTTCCACATTAAAAATGAGTTCTCAGGTGACTGATGAGTCCAATGCAGGACCTACAGTCTCTGTCACAGGTGGGGCAGACGGTGGTTGAAGGGGCGGGTGGGTGGGGTGCTTGGGTTGACGTGCGCTCCTTCCGCTGCCTGCGCTTGGCTTCCGCTTGCTCCCGGCGAAGAGACTTGAGGTGTTCGGCGCCTTCCCGGATGCTTCTCCTCCACTTTGTGCGATCTTGGGCCAGGTATTCCCAAGTGTCGGTGGGGCTGTTGCACTTTTTCAAGGAGGCTTTGAGGGTGTCCTTGAAGCGTTTCCTCTGCCCACCTGGGGCTCTCTTGCCGTATCGGAGCTCCGAGTAGAGCACTTGTTTTGGGAGTCTCGTATCGGGCATGCGGACGATGTGAACCGTCCATCGGAGCTGATCGAGCGTGGTCAAAGCTCAATTGAAAGAAGTACAAGTAAATCGCTGCTACAAGTAAATCGCTGCTTCCCCTGGAAGGAGTGTTTCGGGCCCTGGAAGGGAGGAGGTAAAAGAGCAGGTGTTGCATCTCTTGCGCTTGAATGGGAAGGTGCAGTGGGAAGGGGAGCGTGTGTTGGAAGCGTGGAGCAGGATGGCAGGAAGGGAGCAGTCCCTTTGGAATGCTGATAGGGGAGGGGAGGGGAAGATGTGTTTGGTGGTGGCATCGCGCTGGAGGTGGCTGAAATGGCGGCTGATTTTCCGTTGAATGTGAAGGCTGGTGGGGTGGAAGGTGAGGACAAGGGGAACCCTATCGTGGTTCTGGGAAGGAGGGGAAGAGGTGATGGGAGAAGTGCGGGAAATGGGACAGACACTCGGTTGAAGAAAAAGGAAGACACATCGGAAGCACTTGTGTGGGCGGTGGCATCGTCAGAACAGATGCGACGGAAACGGAGAAGCTGGGAGAATGGATAGAGTCCTTACAAGAAGCGGGGTGGGAGGAAGTGTAATCAAGGGAGCAGTGGGCTTATAGTGGATATTGGTTGACAGCCTATCCCCAGAAATGGAGAAGTCGAGGAAGAGTCAGAGATGGACCATGTGAAGGTGAGGTAAGGTGGAAATTGGAAGCAAAGTTGACATTTTCCAGTTCGGAGCGACAGCAGCATTTATATAGCGCCTTTAATGCAGTAAAACATCCCCAGGCGCTTCACAGGAGCGTTAGCAAACAAACTTTGACCCCGAGCCAGATAGAGATATTAGAGCAGCTCATCAAAAACTTGGTCAAAGAGGTAGGTTTTAACATAGGAACATAAGAATTAGGAGCAGGAGTAGGCCATATGGCCCCTCGAGCCTGGCATCTTAAAGGAGGAAAGAGAGGCAGACAGGTTTAGGGAGGGAATTCCAGAGCCTAGGATCTAGGCAGCTGAAGGCACGGCCGCCAATGGTGGAGCGAAGGCCATGAAGAAGACTCCAATGAGGCTGAGGATGAACCTAAGAGCACTGGTGATATAGGGACAGCAGTGGTGATGAGGGGGCCAACTAATAAATGGCAGAAGCTTCACTGGAGCAGCCATATCAACAACATGGCTACAAGCATAGAAGCATAGCATAGAAGCTAGGAGCAGGAGTAGGCCATTCGGCCGCTCGAGGCTGCTCCGCCATTTAATGAGATCATGGCTGATCATCCAAATTCAGTACCCTGTCTCTGCTTTCTCCCCATATCCCTTGATCCCTTTAGCCTTAAGAAATATATCTATCTCCTTTTTGAATATATTTAATGAATTGGCCTCAACTGCCTTCTGTGGTAGAGAATTCCACAGGTTCACCACTCTCTGGGTGAAGAAATTCCTCCTCATCTCAGTCCTAAATGGCTTACCCCTTATCCTTAGACTGTGACCCCTGGTTCTGGACTCCCCCGCCATCAGAAACATCCTTCCTGCATCTAGTCTGTCTAGTCCTGTTAGAATTTTATAAGTTTCAATGAGCTCCCCTCTCATTCTTCTAAACTCTAACAAATATAAGCCTAATCGACCCAATCTCTCTTCATACGTCATTCCTGCCATCCCAGGTATCAGTCTGGTAAATCTTCGCTGCACTCCCTCCATGGCAAGAACATCCTTCCTCAGATAAGGCGACCAGAACTGCACACAATACTCAAGGTGTGGTCTCACCAAGGCTCTGTACAACTGCAGCAAGACATCCTTGCTCCTGTACTCGAATCCTCTCGCTATGAAGGCCAACATACCATTTGCCTTCTTAACCGCCTGCTGCACCTGCATGCTTACCTTCAGCGACTGGTGCACAAGGACTCCCAGATCTCGTTGCACTTCCCCTTTTCCCAATCTATTGCCGTTCAGATAATAATCTGTCTTCCTGTTTTTGCCACCAAAGTGGATAACCTCGCATTTATCCATATTATACTGCATCTGCCATGCATCTGCCCAATCACCCAACCTGTCCAAATCATACTGGAGTTTCTCTGCATCCTCCTCACAGCACACATGCCCACCCAACTTTGTGTCGTCTGCAAACTTAGAGATATTGCATCTCGTTCCCTCGTCTAGATCATTAATAATGGGTTCAGTGGCTCTAGCCGTGACCTTCCCCCCCTTCCCCTAAAGCCTCTCTACCATCTATAAGGCTCAAGTCAGGAGTGTGATGGAATATTCACCACTCGGCAACAGCACTCAAGTAGCTCGACAGCGTTCAGGACAGAGCAGTTTGCTCGATTGGTGCTCCTGTCACTGGACTCCATATCGCAACCGGCGCACTGCGGCCGCAGTATGTGCCATCTAGAGCACGGTCCCACAAACAGTAACTGAGGTGAATGGACAGTGGTGGTGCTGGCTGAAGGCACAAAATATACCGCTGCCAGCTTTTTGCCAAATCCAAGGAACGGATCCAAAATAGGGTGGGATCGTGGCGTCAGTCCTGAGGGTGGATTTTTCAAATGCGTGGTCGTGGTTGTAAACAGATTTAATGAGACAACCAACACGGGAGCAATCAGCAGTTTCAATGATTCACTACAATCAGTTACACATTGGGCCAAAAATTCGCCCCTTGCCGGGTGAGTACGCACTGTGTACTCACCCGTAAGGCCTCCTGAAGTGCCGGTTTCCTGCATGCACTGCGCATGCGCGGGAAACCGGAACTTCCGGTCTGGTGAAGGGAGCGGTTCATAGGTGAACCGCGTGCGCGGGAGAGGCTGCGCGCACGCAGCAAACTTAGGTTTTTTTTCAGGTTTCTCCGGGAGGGTAAGTATTGAAGAACCTGCGCTTTTAAAAAGGAGGCGCAGGACCCGTTTTCAACAAGGTAAGTGGTTAATTAATTATAATTTTAAAATTTTTCAACAGTTTTATCTTTTTTAGATACTTTAAAGAAAGGTAAGTTTATTTTTAGCACTGTTAAAAAGTATTTTAATTTTTTCAAAAATTAAAATTTTTGTTTAAAGTAGTTAATTTATTTAACTTATAGTTATTTTATAAATGTGATGGTTTTTAAAAATTTATTTTAAGTTTAGCTGTTCTTTTGGGGCCGATTTCAATTCATAGATTTGACAGGTCTTCCTGTCAAATCTATGAATGAAAGATGGTCTGCTGCCATTGGCTCCCCATGGCCCACATGATCCCAGGGGACGCATCGCACTAACTGCGCCCCTGGGATACACAAGCACTGCGCGCCGGCAGTTGGAGCAGGCCCAGGAGCTGAAGTTCCCGTGGGCCCAGAGGTCAACGGCAGGCGCGGTAGGTAAGTGCGCGCGTGATCCTTACCCCCGCGGCAAGCCGGAGAGGCGAATTTCAGGGCCATTGTAACACGGCAGTAAGTACAAAGATGGATATTAGCCCGGTCCTTTGGAGAGCAGGTGACCGCATCTTGTCTTCTTCCTGGCTGCTCTGCCCTCCTACCCGTGGGAGCTCCTTACCTATTCTCTATTTCATGAGAATGGCCTGATCTGGCCCAGTAACCCCCATTGCCCAGATATGTACACGATTATCGCACTTGTTTCTTTTTAAAAGCTAGTTAATTCGTGCCCCAGTTAGCTCCTCTCTTTGCCCCACTAGCGATTTTCAGCAGGTTAGGCAAGTTACCATGAGTCAGCCGAAGATTACACGGTATGGAGCTTTGTCCTACGGGAGTGCACATCAGGAATTATAGGCCAACACCAGACAAATGTTCATCCATTAATAGTTTCTTTGCTGCTGACAGAGTTGCATTAAAAATCTTCATGTTAAGAATTAATGCCACAATATCTTCAGACCCCAAAGCAACTGGGGAAAAACATGACTTTTACTTTAAAGGATTTATGACTAAAATATGAAACGTTGTAATTTTTCAGTGGGTTTCCCGGAACTGTCCATTTTGCAAACTAATTTATCGATGTGGCTCCAGCCACAGATTCTGGATGTCCACACACTAGTCACCATGACGGTGAGAAACGTGTGGCAAGGTAACCAAACCACCTAGAAGGACAAGGGCAGCAGGCGCATGGGAACACCATCACCTCCAAGTTCCCCTCCAAGTCACACACCATCCTGACTTGGAAGTATATCGCTGTCCCTTCATTGTCGCTGGATCAAAATCCTGGAACTCCCTAACTAATAGCGCTGTGGGAGCACTTTCACCACACGGACTGCAGCGGTTCAAGAAGAAGGCTCGCCACCACCTTCTCAAGGGCAATTAGCGATGGGCAATAAAGGCTGGCCTTGCCAGTGACGCCCACATCCTGTGACTGAATAAAGAAAATGGCACGGTGATTGTGAGATACATGCTGCTGATTGTGCTGCACCTTCACATTTAAAGAACCCAAAGTGATTGAATTGAAATAATTGGGTTCTTAAGTCAACTTGACGGTCAATTGTAATATATGCTTCTGGCAGATGTATCTCTGGGCTACTGACACATCTGGGATTAAAGACACCTACCTGGCAGGCTAGGTAAGGTTTCACCTCTGTGTTACTTGTTTATCTTTCAGTGACAGCCTCCGCTGTTAAGGTTTCTATTTTTGCGGGGTGGTTTTGGGAAATAGAAGAGTTTTCCATTGTTGACGTCCAGTGTCAGCTTCCAGCACGCTCAGGTCAAGTTAGATGAGGAGCAGAGCTCCCTCTGACCTGCCTTAATCCTGAATTCAGAAGAGCGACTTTACCGCATCAGTGTGGCATTTGTGTTTCTCATACCAGGCACCCCTATGGCCTCTTTGAGAGAGATTACCAATTTAAGAAAGAACTTGCATTTATTCTAATCACCGTGTTCACAACTTCAGTACGAACCAAAGCGCTTCACAGCCAATAAAGTACCTTTGAAGGGTAGTCACTGTTGTACTCGGCCCAACCATCTTCAGCTGTATCATCAATGACCTTCCCTCCATCATAAAGTCAGAAGTGGGGATGTTCGCTGATGACTGCACAGTGTTCAGCACCATTCACAACTCCTCAGATAATGAAGCAGTCCATGCCCGCATGCAGCAAGACCTGGACGACATTCAGGCTTGGGCTGATAAGTTGCAAGTAACATTCGCGCCACACAAGTGCCAGGCAATGACTATCTCCAACAAGAGAGCATCTAATCACAGCCCCTTGACCTTCAACGGCATTACCATCGCCAAATCCATCAACATCAGCATCCTGGGGGTCACCATTGACCAGAAACTAAACTGGACCAGCCACATAAATACTGTGGCCACAAGAGCAGGTCAGAGGCTAGGTATTCTGCAGAGAGTGTCTCACCTCCTGACTCCCCAAAGCCTTTCCACCATCTACAAGGCACAAGTCAGGAGTGTGATGGAATACTCTCCACTTGTCTGGATGAGTGCAGCTCCAACAACACTCAAGAAGCTCGACACCATCCAGGACAAAGCAGCCCGCTTGATTGGCACTCCCTCCACCCCATCCACCACCTTAAACATTCACTCCCTCCACCATCGGCGCACCATGGCTGCAGTGTGTAACATCTACAAGATGCACTGCAGCAACTCGCCAAGTCTTCTTCGGCAGCACCTCCCAAACCCGCGACCTCTTCCACCTAGAAGGACAAGGGCAGCAGGCGCATGGGAACACCAACAGCTCGAAGTTCCCCTTCAAGTCACACACCATCCTGACTTGGAAATATATCGCCGATCCTTCATCGTCGCTGGGTCAAAATCCTGCAACTGCCTCCCTAACAGCACTGTGGGAGTACCTTTACCACACAGACTGCAGCGGTTCAAGAAGGCGGCTTACCACCACCTTCTCAAGGGCAATTAGGGATGGGCAATAAATGCTGGCCTTGCCAGCGACGCTCACATCCCAGGAACGAATATTAAAAAAATGTCAATTTGTGCACAGCAGGGCCCTACAAACAGCAAATCAATAAGTGACCAGATCTGTTGTTTAGTAAAAAAGCAAAATACTGCAGATGCTGGAAATCTGAAATAAAAACAGAAAATGCTGGAAATACTCAGCAGGTCAGGCAGCATCTGTGGAGAGAGAAACAGAGTTAACGGGGCCAATTTTGCCAGCCCTGGGGAGGCGGGTTTGGAGGCGGGACTGCCGGGAAAATGGCAGAATCTGGGGCAGGTACCCATCCCGCCCCCAACCCGCCTCCGTGCCATCTTCCTGGGAGGCGGGTACCCGACCCGCGCCGGAATCCCGTCTCCTCGAGGCACGAAGGGGATTAGTGTCAATTAACTGCCAGTTAACAGGTAGTTAACAGGCAGTTTTTTTGAGAATCCCCACTTTGAGCGCTGAAGTGTGGGCTTCCCGACGGCTCCGAACCACGCCAGGGTCAGCGAGGCGGGCAGTCGGTCTGTGGGGGTCAGAGGAGCCGAGATGTCGGGTGTTCAGGTGAGTGATGGGTGCATGTGTGCAGAGGTAAGTGTGTGAGGTGAGTGTAAAGTGTTTTAATAAGTTTTACTTAGCTTTACTTCTTCCTGCAGGCTTCCTCCCTTCAGGTCTCGGGAGTCCCTCAGCTCACCGGCACAGAAAGCAGAATGGCCGCTGAACTGTCAAAAGCTGCAGCCTTCTGCTTTCGGCTCAGGAGAGATCTCTAACTGAGTCTGAGTGGAGGGACTCTACTTAGAGGACAGATTGTCAGTGTTTGACAGCTTCACAGAGCCGTCAAACGCAGACAATTCATCTGTCAAAAGCTCGACAGATGAAACATTACTCGCTGACACCTGTAACCAGCTTTCCCTTAATTGGCCTGCTGAGCCGCTGGGCGGGCTTAACAAGGTCAATCAAGGGAAAATAGCGTGGGTTGGTCACAAGTCGATGGAGGCGGGACTGAAACCCGACAAGTGGGAGTCCCGCCTCCAAAAGCTCCCCATTGACAAAATCCAGCCCAACATTTCAGGTCAATGACCCTTCATCAGGGTCATCGGGTGGTTCTGACGAAGGGTCATCAACTGCCTGACCTGCTGAGTATTTCCAGCATTTTCTGTTTTTATTTCAGTTTTTTAGTGATGTTGGTTGAGGCATAAATGTTGGTCAGGACACCAGGGAGAACTCCCCTGCTCTTCTAATCGCACCATGGGATCTCTTATGTTCACCTGAGAGGGCAGACGGCGCCTCGGTTTATTGTCCAATCCAAACTTTAGTGTCAGTTTGTGCTGAATTATGGTCGTCTTGGACCTCGCATTTGTCTTCACTGGGAGCTGGGTTGAGACTGATGACTGTGACCATATTAATCTGGGCTCGATTCCAATCATATTTGCAGCAGTGAAAGGGCAGTGTGCTCAATGTCAGTAACTGTAACTGCTGTGCTGTACAAAAGGGAAATTTGATGGTTTAGCGCTCACGATGCTGAGCTTTGTGCGATGGGAGCGCAGGTCAGCAATTCGGGGATGGAGATCAGCATGCCCAATTCACGGCCTACCCATCTTTTCCATCTGTGTAACGAGAAACGTCCAGCCAGAAAAGCTAAACAAAGAGAGATCAGACTCCGTTTCTTTAACATGAGTCAACCGTCGGATGTAATAGCCTCGCTCTCTTGCAGTCTCCTTATTAACTCCTGCGCCGTTGACTCGATGGATATTGGTTAGTTTGACTGGGAATTAATGTCTGGTGAACAGTGCCACAGGCTAATATTGAATAAAATATTTGGTCTAGACTTATGTTGCTATATGTAATTGATCTGGCTGTCTTTCTTGTCATTGACACTCTAACAGTGATAAGGGAGTTGTATTCCACTACACAATCACCTGTTGTAGAGGGAAAAGTCTGTATATTTATCAATGTCTCGCAGTTGCAGGTTTTAAAAAGTTAGTTCTCGGGATTTGGACAGCATTTATTGCCCACCCCTAGTTGCCCAAGTTTTGATACAATTGAGTGTCTTGCTAGGCCACTTCAGAGTGGCAGTTAAGAGTCAACCACGTTGGTGTGGGACTGGAGTCACATATAGGCCAGACCAGGGTAACATAGAAACATAGAAAAATAGGAGCAGGAGTAGGCCATTCGGCTCTTCGAGCCTGCTCCGCCATTCAATATGATCATGGCTGATCCTCTATCTCAATACCATATTCCCGCTCTCTCCCCATAGCCCTTGATGCCTTTTGTGTCTAGAAATCTATCTATCTCCTTCTTAAATATATTCAGTGACTTGGCCTCCACAGCCTTCTGTGGTAGAGAATTCCACAGGGTCTCCACCCTCTGAGTGAAGAAATTTCTCCTCATCTCAGTCCTAAATGTCCTATCCCGTATCCTGAGACTGTGACCCCTCGTTCTAGAACCCTAGACAGGGGAAACATCCTCCCTGCATCCAGTCTGTCTAGCCCTGTCAGAATTTTATACGTTTCAATGAGATCCCCTCTCATTCTTCTAAACTCTAGTGAATACAGGCCTAGTCGACCCAATCTGTCCTCGTACGACAGTCCTGCCATCCCAGGAATCAGTCTGGTGAACCTTCACTGCACTCCCTCTATGGCAAGTATATCCTTTCTTAGGTAAGGAGACCAAAACTGCACACAGTACTCCAGGTGTGATCTCACCAAGGCCCTGTACAACTGTAGTAAGACATCCTTGTTCCTGTACTCAAATCCTCTTGCAATGAAGGCCAACATACTATTTGCCTTCCTAATTGCTTGCTGCACCTGCATGTTTGCTTTCAGTGACTGGTGTACAAGGACACCCAGGTCCCTTTGTACATCAACATTTCCCAATCTATCACCATTTAAATAATACTCTACCTTTCTGTTTTTCCTACCGAAGTGGATAACTTCACATTTATCCACGTTATACTGCATCTGCCATGTATTTGCCCACTCACTCAACTTGTCTAAATCGCCTTGAAGCCTCTTTGCATCCTCCTCACAACTCACAATCCCACCTAGTTTTGTGTCGTCAGCAAACTTGGAAATATTACATTTGGTTCCTTCATCCAAATCATTGATATATATTGTGAATAGCTGAGGCCCAAGCATTGATCCCTGTGGTACCGCACTAGTCACTGCCTGCCACCCCGAAAAAGACCCATTTATTCCTACTCTCTGTTTCCTGTCTGTTAACCAATTTTCAATCCATGCCAGTATATTACCTCCAATACCATGTGCTTTAATTTTGCACACTAACCTCTTATGTCGGACTTTATCAAAGGCCTTCTGAAAATCCAAATACACCACATTCACTGGTTCTCCCTTATCTATTCTACTAGTTACATCCTCAAAAAACTCCAGTAGGTTTATCAAACACAATTTCCCTTTCATAAATCCATGTTGACTTTGTCTAATCCCATTGATATTTTCTAAGTGTCCTGTTATCACATCCTTTATAATAGACTCTAGCATTTTCCCTACTACTGATGTTAGGCTAACCAGTCTGTAGTTCCCTGTTTTCTCTCTCCCTCCTTTTTTAAATAGTGGGGTTACATTTGCCACCCTCCAATCTGCCGGAACTGTTCCATAATCAATAGAATTTTGGAAGATGACAACCAATGCATCCACTATTTCAATGGCTACCTCTTTTAGTACGCTGGGATGCAGATTATCAGGCCCTGGGGATTTATCAGCTTTCAGTCCCATTAATTTCTCCAGCACTATTTCTTTACTAATACTAATTTCCTTTAATTCCTCCTTCTCACTAGACCGTTGGTTCCCTCGCATTTCTGGGAAGTTATTTGTGTCCTCTTTCGTGAAGACAGAACCAAAGTATTTGTTTAATTGCTCTGCCATTTCCTTGTTCCCCATTATAAATTCTCCCGTTTCTGACTGTAAGGGACCTACATTTGTCTTCACTAATCTTTTTCTTTTTACATACATGTAGAAGCTTTTACAGTCCAGTTTTATGTTCCTTGCAAGTTTACTCTCATACTCTATTTTTCCCCTCTTAATCAATCTCTTGGTCTTTTTTGCTGAACTCTAAACTGCTCCCAATCCTCAGGCTTGCTACTTTTTCTGGCGACTTTATATGACTCCTCTTTGGATCTAATACTATCCTTAATTTCTTTTGTTAGCCATGGTTGGGCCACTTTTCCTTTTGTGTTTTTGCGCCAGAAAGGAATGTATAACTGTTGCAATTCATGCATTCGTTCCTTAAATGTTAGTCATTGCCTATCCACCGTCATGCCTTTTAATGCAGCTCCCCAATCTATCTTAGCCAACTCACTCCTCATACCATCATAGTTTCCTTTGTTTAGATTTAGGACCCTAGTTTCGGATTTGACTTCTTCACTTTCCATCTTAATGAAGAATTCTATCATGTTATGGTCACTCTTCCCTAAAGGACCCCGCACAACAAGATTATTAATTAACCCCTTCTCATTGCACAATACCCAATCTAGGATAACCTGTTCCCTAGTTGGCTCCTCAACGTACTGGTCTAAAAAACCATCTTGTACACACTCCAGGAATTCATCCTCCACAGTATTATTGCGAATTTGATTTGGCCAGCCTATATGTAGATTAAAATCTCCCATGATTACTGTAGTACCCTTGTTACCTGCATCTGTAGTTTCCTGTTTGATGCCGTCCCCTACATTACCACTACCATTTGGAGGCCTATAGACAACTCCCACCAATGTTTTCTGCCCCTTGGTGCTTCTTAGCTCCACCCAGACTGATTCTACATCTTGATTTTCTGAGTCAATATCCTTTCTCACTATTGCTCTGATTTCATCCTTTACTAACAACGCCACCCGATCTCCTTTTCCTTTTTGCCTGTCCTTCCTAAATATCGAATATCTTTGGATATTCAGCTCCCAGCTTTGGTCACCCTGCAGCCATGTCTCCGTAATTGCAATTATATCGTATCTGTTTACATCTATTTGTGCTGTTAATTCGTTTACCTTATTACAAATGCTTCGTGCATTCAGATACAGTGGGCTCAATTTTCACCGGCCTGTGGAGGCGGGTTTGGAGGCGGGAGTGGTGTGAAAATAGCAGATTCGGGGGTCCCGAAACCATCCCGCCCCCAACCCGCCTCCATGCCAGTTTCCCAGGAGGCGGGTACCCAACCTGTGCTGGGACCCACCTCCCCGAGGCGGGAAGGGGATTAGTGCCAATAAACTGCCTGTTATCAGTTTTTTGCCTAATCCCTATTTTTGGCCCTGAAGCGTGGGCTTCCCGACAGGTCCAAACCACGCCGATTTAGCGAGGCGGACCATCGGTCTGGAGGGCTTGGAGGGGTCGAGATGTCCAGTGTGCAGGTGAGTGATGGGTGCATGAGTGCAGAGGTAAGTGTGTTTGGTCTGTGTAAAGTGTTTTAAGAACTTTTACTTACCTTAACTTTTTCCTGCAGGCTTCCTCCCTTCAGTTCTCGGGAGTCCCTCACATCCACAGCACAGAAAGCAGAATGGCCGCGGAGCTGTCAAAAGCTGCAGTCTCTGCCTTCTGTGCTGGATTGATTTCTAACTGAGTCTAAGTACAGGGACTCACGTTAGAAATCATATTGTCAGTGTTTGACAGCTTCACAGAGCTGTCAAACGCTGACATTTCATCTGTCAAAAGCTCTTGACAGATGAAATTTCAATGGCTGATGTCACCTGTATCCAAGGGACCCTTGATTGGCCTGCTAAGCCCGTTGGGCGGGCTTAACAAGGTCAATCAAGGGAAAATACAGTGGGTTGGCCACAAGTCGATGGAGGCGGGACTACAACCCAAAATGTGGGAGTCCCGCCTCCATCACGTCCCCATTGACAAAATCCAGCCCAGTGCCTTTAGATTTGTCTTTTTAAGATTTTTAGACATCTTAACATTTTTTTGTACTATGGCCCTATTTGTCTTATTACCATTTTTTCTTACACGGACCCTATTTGTTAGTGCGCTCTTTTGTTTGTACGCTCTGTCCCTTCCTGACACAATCTGGTTATCCTTACCCCAATCACTTTCCTGCACTGCTTCCTTGTCTTTTCTCTTTAGCATTCTAAATTTCTCTCCACCGGGAAACTCTGTAAGGACGGCAGGTTTCCTTCACTAACATTGGTGAACTAGTTGGGTTTTTTCCGACAATCTGACAGCTTTTTACTGACACCACCTTTTTATTTCGCAGATTTATAAAACTGAATTCAAATTCTCTGGCTGCCATGGTGGGATTTAGAACTCTCATTCATTCTGCTTGATCATTAGTCTAGGCTTACTAGTCTAGTAACATAACCACTACACTATCTTACCCCTTCGATTGGGAGCCAACATTTTGTATGGAATTCAGTTGATGTACACACAATAAAGGTTTGTTGTTAGTCACGTTGTGAGTGGGAAGGATCGGCTTTGAGCAACGTTAACCATTCGTGAGAAAGAGAATTGGATTGCGATGCCCCAGCAAGGGGGTGGAGGACTCGGAGAGAGTCAATGCAGGAAATCTTTGGCGTATGAAGCAGTCTGATGGATATCCAGTGCCGGACACCTATGATGCAAGTGAGGACAGTGACTCTCTTGAGAGGGAATTCATGAGCATTCATGCTTTTGTTACCTCCAGACTTGACTATCCCAATGCTCTCCTGGCCGGCCTCTCATCTCCCAGCCTCGATAAATTTAAGCTCACCCAAAACACAGCGGCCCATATCTTAACTTGTGCCAACTCCCAGTCCAGCAATGTCGTGATTTTAAAAGTCTCATCTTTGTGTTCAAATCCCCCCATAATCTCGCCCCTCCCAACCTCTGTAACCTCCTCCAGCCTGACAACCTTCCGAGAACTCTGCATCACCACTTCCTTCACCCCACCATTGGTGGCCGCGCCTTCAGCTGCCTAGGCCCTTAGCTCTGGAAATTCCTCCCTAAACCTCTCCGCCTCTCTCTTCAGCTTTAAGACGCTCCTTAAAACCTACCTCTTTGACCATGCTTTTGGTCACCTGTCCTAATGTCTCCTTCTTTGGTTCTGTGTCAACTTTTGTCTGATTACACTCCTGTGAAGCAGCCTGGGCCCTTTTACTATGTTAAAGGCTCTATATAAATGCAAGTCGTTATTGTATGTAGTGAGAAAGGATTTTTTTGCTGCATGCTGCAGGCTCTTTTTCAGTCAATGTGTTGCTTTTTTACCTGGTTCTGGGTAATGAGGTTAGAGCAAGTAGGTGATCTAAAAGTAGATGAACATTTGGCAAGCAGTGACCAGAATGTAACTAGATTCAGTGTAAGGACAGAAAAGGATAAAAAGAAAACTTGAGGACAAGGAACATTGACTGGGGAGAAAAAAAACCAAATTATTATCAGATACAAAGGGACCTTGCCGAGAATAAATGGAAGGAACATTGACAAATAGAACAGTAGATCAGCAATGGGAAATATTTAAACAGGAGATGGAAAGGGTTCAAATCAATTATATTCCAGTGAGGGAAGAAAGGAAGTGTATCAAAGACAGAGGTTCCATGGTTCAACAGGGAAATTTGATTGAATTTGATACTTAAAAAAGAAGCATTTATTGCTTACAGGGCAACTAATAATAAAATTAAAAGGAAGACAAATATAATAAAGCTACAAAAGGAGATTAAAAAAGCAAAGAGACAGTAGGAGAAATAAATAGCAAAAATCATAAAGGGCATTAAAGTTATTTCGGGATATTAGTGGTAAGAGGATAGTTAAGGCAGAGATGGGCCCCATTAAGAGATGGAGGAGGTAGGCTTGCACTGGAAAGAAGTGTCAGCGATACTTTGCCTCAGTTTTCATAGAGGACGGGAGTATTGGAATTGTAGAACCACCAGTGGATGTTATCCCTCAACGAGAAATGGGACTACAGGGGTTACTTGAACTCCAGCGGTGGATATTTACTGCCAGGAATCTCTAAACCGATCTTAAACCTGGAGTCTCTAAACCGATCTTAAACCTGGAGTCTCTAAACCGTGCTTAATCCTGGAGTCTCTAAACCGATCTTAAACCTGGAATCTCTAAACCGTGCTTAATCCTGGAGTCTCTAAATCGTGCTTAATCCTGGAGTCTCTAAATCGTGCTTAAACCTGGAGTATCTAAACTGTGCTTAATCCTGGAGTCTCTAAACCATGCTTAATCCTGGAGTTGCTAAACCGTGCTTAATCCTGGAGTCTCTAAACCGTGCTTAATCCTGGAGTCGCTAAACCATACTTAAACCTGGAGTCTCTAAATCGTGCTTAATCCTGGAGTCTCGAAACCGTGCTTAAACCTGGACTCTCTAAACTGTGTTTAAACCTGGAGTCTCTAAACCGTGCTTAATCCTGGAGTCTCTAAACCGTGCGTAATCCTGGAGTCGCTAAACCGTGCTTAATCCTGGAGTCTCTAAACCGTGCTTAATCCTGGAGTCGCTAAACCGTGCTTAAACCTGGAGTCTCTAAACCGAGCTTAATCCTGGAGTCTCTAAACCGTGCGTAATCCTGGAGTCTCTAAACCGTGCTTAAACCTGGAGTCTCTAAACCGAGCTTAATCCTGGAGTCGCTAAACCGAGCATAATCCTGCAGTCTCTCAACCGTGCTTAAACCTGGAGTCTCTAAACCGTGCTTAATCCTGGAGTCGCTAAATCGTGCTTAAACCTGGAGTCGCTAAACTGTGTTTAAACCTGGAGTCTCTAAACCGTGCGTAATCCTGGAGTCTCTAAACCGTGCTTAAACCTGGAGTCTCTAAACCGAGCTTAATCCTGGAGTCGCTAAACCGAGCATAATCCTGCAGTCTCTCAACCGTGCTTAAACCTGGAGTCTCTAAACCGTGCTTAATCCTGGAGTCGCTAAATCGTGCTTAAACCTGGAGTCGCTAAACTGTGTTTAAACCTGGAGTCTCTAAACCGTGCTTAAACCTGGAGTCGCTAAATCGTGCTTAAACCTGGAGTCTCTAAACCGTGCTTAAACCTGGAGTCACTAAACCGAGCTTAAACCTGGAGTCTCTAAACCGTGCTTAAACCTGAAGGGCTAGAAATTCATTATAGCCCAGGAATGGGTGGTATCATTAGAAAAGTTGGAGGTGCTAATGCTTTAGACTGCACGCAAAATTCATTCTCACTGCTCAAAGAAATGATTGGAGCACTAATTCAAGCCTTAAAGCCCAAGCTCATTGGCGTTACACTCAAAGGGTGGACCAATATTGTGTGCAGTCTAATCGCAAGTCATCATTGCCACAGGCTATTTCCTTTTCTTAAACGGGAGGTTCATTGATGCTGCAGAACCTCATTCTCAGCATTGCTGGCTGTGCAGCTGCCTCAGCAAGCAGCAGCAGGTCAAGGAGAAGGAGCTGAAGGACTGAAGCGGCTGTACTCATGGCAGATCCACGCCCCAGGGAGAGAGCCCGCAGATTCTGCGATCAAGCATTGGAGGCGTTGGTGTTCACTGTGGCGAGACGGAGGGCGGTGCTCTACCCGGCAAGTGGCAGGAGGCCCTCGCTGCAAGTCTTCCGCACTATATGGAGGGAAGCAGCCCAGCATGTCTCATGCAGCACTGTGGTCCCCAGGACCCACACACAGTGCAGGAAGAAATTTACCGACCTCACTCGGGTGGTCAGGGTGAGTGAATACTTCAACAAATGCTACATACCACCATCTGAAACACAGTCTTCGCACACTGCCCAAAGCACCACAACCTCAGCACTCACCCACCAACAATCTCTACCGACCAACACTCACACCCACATCTCACACCGTGCACACAATGACAGCTATTCAACTATGGCAGGCACATCACCCAAACACATTGCTCCACATTCACTCACACACTTTCCTTTCTCTTGCAGGCCAAGGTGGCTCACAACAGGAGGGAGCAGGAGCACACAGAACTACTGTCTGAGCTGGAGAATAGAATGCTGCAGATTATTGGGCACCAGGTGGTGGGCACCGAGGCCACTGCCGACGTTGACCCCTTTAGGGACAACAACGGCATGTTCATCCCTACTCCTTTGAAGTGGAGTATTTGACATAAACACTCGACACCAGGTCTACATTCAAAGATTCAAGCTGTCTTTATTCGCACCGGTGGGGGGACAACCTGCTATCTGTCCAGCCAGGCTTCTCTCCGATGATACAAAGTTTTAAGCAGTCTTTTATACAAAATATAGGTACATAATTAGCCTCATGCACGATCCATCTTAACAATTTGATTGGGTTTCACCCCGTGTGCACATTCACTGATTGGTTGCCTATGCCGCGTTACACTAAAGTACCGCCTTTATTACCGGAAAAGTATATGTCCGTTATCACCGCAAGCTGTTGTTGGACCTTTGACCTTTGTTCATGCCAGATGGGGTTTCACCAACATTGTACTACTGACTCATTGTCCTGCTTTCCTGCCCCTCTAGGCCTTTTTACTTCCTACTCATTGTTCTACTTTCCTGCCAGAGCAGAACTTACATCCTCTAGGCCTCTTATGATTCAACGTCCGGCTATTTGCAATTGTCTCCAAGTTACACAGCTTGCAGTCGTCAATCATTCTAACACTACTGCAAAATCAACATGTCATTCTTAGGTTATCTCAACTGCCAGTTCAGCAACTTAGAAAAAGCTTACTACTGCAAAGGCCTATTAGCTCATTCGATTCCCATTCTTAACCCTTTAATTATAGTAGAGATCGAAAGCCCCACTTCACCTTCTTCTCACATCCCACTTCCCCCTCACCCCACAAGCGTTTTGCACTTTCCAGCTAATCATGCAGTATGCATTTCTCCCTTCCTGCCCCCTCCCCTCACCTTAACCTGATTCTTGTGCCTTTAGGCTTTCAGATAATCAGCAAGCACCTGAGCAGCCTGTCCCTGAGGGCACCATAGAGAGTGAGGTGGAAGAAGAGGAGGAGGAAGAACACACCACGTCCCTGCATGTCACACCCGCAGGCACCAGCTCAGATACTGGCACTACGCGTTCTTTAGAGGCTAGTATAGTAGTGGGATCTGCACAGGGTGAGGCACCAGGGATGAGTGGGCTGCAGCTTGGCCAGGGGGAAAGGGTAGCTCGGGGGCCAGCTCCCCGGAGGGCACGTTTGCGCGTGAGATCTGCTGCACAGGACTCAGATGAGGACCTTGATGGGAAGGTGTTTAGAAGAAGGGTGATGGGCATGCACATGGAGATGATAGGTGAAATGGCAAGGGTGCCCAAGAGCCTATCGGCAATGGTAAGGAGCTTGGAGGAGTCCGCCTCCAACATTGCACAAGGCTCTGCGCACACCATGGAGCCCATCATTTCCAGTCTGCAAAGGATGGTAGACTCCCAGAGACACCGTGGTGACCCAGACCTGATGCCGCGTGTGATGGGCGATCTGGCAGCTTCCATTGCAGCACAGGCGGAAGCGACGCAATGTTTTAGTGCTGTAATGCAGTCTCAGCTTAATGACATGCAAGGTCTGACTGCTGCCATCGTGGCTGGGTCTACCACCATCGAGCAGAGCTTTCATGATGTCGCAGCAGGCCAGCAATCTGTGCTCCAACAGATTGCTAGGGATGCTGAGGTGCTGCCTCACGGGAGTGGCAGTGGGTCAATGGAGCAGGAACCTGCTGTCCTCTCTCAGGATGACATCATTCCTGCTCCCACCACTGCCACTCCGGCATTGTCCTTGTCGCTGCCTGTCACCCAGCCAGCCCAGACTGCTGCCGTCCATGCTGAAGTGGTGCAGTTTACAGCCGGGCCTTCTAGGCCCAGAGCTGGTCGAGGGCGTCCTGCAAGGCCATCGGAAGTCTCCCGCACGGACACTCAGCAGCCTTCCACCAGCCCTGCTGCAGCCACTGGACCAACACTTCATAGGAGCACTAGAGTAGGCAAAGGCACAGTAATGACAGGCATTAAGGGATTGCACATGGGTGAATAGTTAATATTTTTGGTGTAAATATGTGTTCACTGATTTTTGATAAATGTATTCATTGAGTTTGGATTCTGTTGCGGTGTCTCTCATTTCAGCTTTGCGCTGTGATATGGCCTGCGACATGGATGGAATGATGGGGATGTGGTGAGCAACGGGGATCTGGGGTTTAATTCATTCGAACAGCAGTCTGATGAGGCGGTCACGGACCGCCCTTCCGGAAGGCCGATTGAGTGGCTGCTTCCTCCTTTGCTCCTGTTCCTCCTCCTCCTCCTCATCCTCCTCATCGTCCTCCTCCTCTTCCTCCTCCTCCTCTCCCTCTTCCTCCTCCTGAGGTGGTCCCACCATCCCTGGTGGCAAGGGCTGGGCCTTCATGATGGCCAAGTTGTGGAGCATGCAGCAGACCACCACAAAATGGGACACCCGCTCAGCCGAGTACTGGAGGATTCTCCCGAGCGGTCAAGGCAGCGGAACCGTTACTTCAGCAGGCCGATGGTCTGCTCAATGGTGTTCCTGGTCGCGACATGGCTGTCATTATATGAATGCTGGGCAGGAGTGTTGGGGTTGTGGAGGGGAGTCATGAGCCAGGTGGAGAGTGGATAGCCCTGGTCTCCAACCAGCCAGCCGTGAGCTTGACGTGGTAGCTGGAAGAGTGCTGTCACACTGGTGTGGCGCAGGATGAAGGCATCGTGGCTGTTACCAGGATAGCAGGCATTGACATTGAGCATTCACTGTGTGTGGTCGCACACCAACTGCACATTAAGTGAGTGGTAGCCTTTGCGGTTACGGAAGATGTCAGGATTGTTATGTGGTGCCCACAAAGCCATGTGGGTGCAGTCAATGGCGCCCTGCACCATGGGGAATCCCGCTCTCCTGGCAAAGTCACATGCACGCTCGTCCTGCTTCTCTCTGGTGATGGGGAAGGAAATGTAATCCCTTCTCTTACTGTAGAGAGTCTCTGTGACCTCCCAGATGCAGTGATGGAGGGCAAACTGAGAGATGTTAGCTATGTCTCCTGTTGCAGACTGGAAGGATCCTCTGGCGAAGAAATTGAGGGTGACGGTGACCTTGACTGCCACTGGGCGAGCCATGGTCACCCTGATCTGAGGCTGGAGGTCTGGTTGCAGGAGGTGGCAGTGTTCTGTGACCACCTCCTTGGTGAAGCAGAGCCTTCTAATACACTGCTCCTCACTTAATTGGAGGTAGGAGAAGTGCTCTCGGAATATCCTCGGAGGGTAAGGCCTCCTGTTGAGAGCCCTGATGGCCCTCCTTCTCCCTCTGGGCACATGTTCCAGTCTTTCTTGCTGCCTCCACTCCCTCCGCCGTAGATCCTGGAGGGCGAAGTCGACTGCCAGTACAGCCCCCATTAATATAGGCCAAGTGTAGCAGTTTGATTTTTTTTAAGAATAAATGTAGTTACTTTTTAGTTCCCACAACACTCCTGATACAAATAACCTTTAAATTACTGAATTAAACTGTTGTACAATGTGAAACTGACAAGAAGGCACTGAAACTCCAGTAAACTGACAGCTGCGACTCATTTCTCATGATCCCTTTAAATAACGTCCCTGGCTGCTTCACGCCAGCTCTTCCTGTCGCTGTTTGGTCGAGGCGCTAAGGTAGGTGGCAACAATCAATTTTGCAGATCGGGCGGTCAGTGAGCGTTGGACGCTCACTGACATCATGATCTGCCTGCTATTGAAGTCCCTGGCGGTATCTCGTACCGGCGGCGCAAGGTGGGGGGGCGGGGGCGGATTTGCCGTGCGGCGCTGGATTCGCCTCGCCCGGGCACTACTGCATCAGCGCCCTGTTACCACCATCTGCTGGTGCTAATGGGAGGCACTAAGGTACCAAATTTTTCCCCCGAAGTCTCTATACCGTGCTTAATCATGGAGTCTCTAAACCGTGCTTAATCCTGGAGTCTCTAAACCATGCTTAATCCTGGAGTCTCTAAACCGTGCTTAAACCTGGAGTCTCTAAATCGTGCTTAATCCTGGAGTCTCTAAACAGTGCTTAATCCTGGAGTCTCTAAACCATGCTTAATCCTGGAGTCTCTAAACCGTGCTTAAACCTGGAGTCTCTAAACAGTGCTTAATCCTGGAGTCTCTAAACCGTGCTTAATCCTGGAGTCCCTAAACAGTGCTTAATCCTGGAGTCTCTAAACCGTGCTTAATCCTGGAGTCCCTAAACAGTGCTTCATCCTGGAGTCTCTAAACCGTGCTTAATCCTGGAGTCTCTAAACCGTGCTTAATCCTGGAGTCTCTAAACCGTGCTTAATCCTGGAGTCTCTAAACTGTGCTTAAACCTGGAGTCTCTAAACCGTGCTTAAACCTGAAGTCTCTAAACCGTGCTTAATCCTGGAGTCTCTAAACTGTGCTTAAACCTGGAGTATCTAAACCGTGCTTAAACCTGAAGTCTCTAAGCCGTGCTTAAACCTGGAGTCCCTAAACAGTGCTTATGACTTCCCTGAAAAAATCTCAGCTTGCCCCAGAATAAAATTTTATGTGACAACTGGGTTAAATCGACACAGTCACTCAACACTATTTGCCTTCTCATTTGGACTCCTGACCAAAATAATTTATGCTGTCAAACTCTTCCTACTAAGCAATGCTTCCTTGCTTCTGGTAATCTTCATGCTGGAACGATCCCTTCAGCCTGTGCTCTGCTCAATGCCATCTCCTCCTCCTCCTGCCATTAATCAGTCATTTTTCTTACACTCAGCATGTACACACTTGTCATCACTCAGTTCCCTTGGAATTTTTTGTCCTTTTCCTGTATACTGTTGCCTTTCTGCCCTTTTAGAAACCTGTTAGTAAAAAGATGAAATATATAAACAGCAAATGCTGGAAACACTCAGCAGGTCAGGCAGCGTCTGTGGTGAGAGAAACAGAGTGAACGTCCCAGGTCGGTGACCTTTCATCAGATGTAACAGGTTTTAAGCTCGTACAGATATGGGGAAAGGGGGAGGAAAGGGAAGGCCTGTGATAGGGGGGAAGGCAGGAGAGATTAAATAACAAAAGGGACGATGGTGAGAGGTGAAAGGAGGTGGCAATGGGACAAGTAAACAAACAAAAGATGGGTCTAGAGGAGGTGTAAATGGCAACAGCACCTGAGGTCGGAGAAAATGGGAGCATTGGTTATAGTCTGAAATTGTTGAACTCGATGTTGAGTCCAGAAGGCTGTAAAGTGCCTAATCGAAAGATGAGGTGATGTTCCTCAAGCTTACATTGAGCTTCATTGGAACAGTGTAGGAGGCCGAGGACAGAGAGGTCGGAGTGGGAGTGAGATTAAGAATTAAAATGGCAAGCAACCGGAAGTAAAAAAGATGAGACAGTTTCTATAGATTTTAATACAGTTCTGTGTAAACCTGCACCTATAACTTGGGTCATATTTTTACATACTTTTCCCCACTCCCCACCCCCCCCCCTCCCCCACAAAAAAGAATATTTCCGTGGTCAGTTCATCAAATAACTGCATTTGGCGACTTTTAATGGAAGTGAGATTTTGGCCTCTCGGGGGAGGTTTATTTAAAGGCAGAGTCTGGATTTGGTCGACCCCCACCAGACTCGGCGGAATCAGACGAGGCTGCTTTGTCGGCTTAGGTTGGCACCAGTTGCTTATTTGTAATTGGATGATGAGGAGTTTTATTTAAGACTTGTGTCCCAAGGCTGTATAAAACGAAGAAGAATGCCAGCGGCGTCCTAATTAAAACTTTATTGAGAAACTAGTGAAATGGCCAAACTTTCATGGAGTCCATTAATTCACAGTATCGTTTATCACGCCCAGCACTGCAGGGCTTCATCATTTTCTTTTTGAGCTTTCTCGATACAAAGAAATGAAGATATTAATTTCCCACAGGGAGGGGCTGGCTGAGATTTCAGAGCATAGAGGCAGCCATAGATTTGCTTCATCAAATACGACGTTAGATCTTAATTGCGCATTTTCTCTTGGCCATTCTGTAACCATTTACACCTCCTCTGGCCCCATCTTTTTGCTTCCATCTTTGGTCCCATTATCAGCTCATTTTGCCTTGCACCATCATCACTTTTGTCCTTTAATCATTTCTGCCCTCCTCCCTAGCACAGACCTTCCCCATTTGTTCTTTTCCTGGCCCCCCTCCCCACCTTTTCCCTGGCTCTGTACTTGCGGACAAGCTGTTCGCCTGTAGCGTCTTCCCAGCTCTGATGAAAGATCATCGGCCTGAAATGTTGACTCTGTTTCTCTCCCCACGGATGCTGCCTGACCTGCTGAGTGTTTCCATCATTTTCTGTTTCAATTTCAGATTTTCAGCACCCGCAGCATTTTTGCCTTTTGTTTTCGTGAAATACGCTTTTGACACCAGCTTCAGAGGGATCCTCAGTTGAACGGCTACCACACAGACGGAAGGGACAGCCAAACTCCAGGCAAGTTCAGGCAACTACTTTTATGTTTAGTTCGTGACCCATGTCTGGATGAAGTATTAGCAAGCCGATGAAAAAATTACTGCACGCATTCAACAGAAAGTAAAGGCAAGCAAAATCCATAAGGCAAAAAAAAAAATCAATATAAGCCCACAAGCAGGAGGCATGTTAATTACTTCTTTAACTACAGTCAGCAGTTGAGTGTGTGATGCAGATGAACTGAAAGTGGCCAATTTTGGACATAATCTTGCTGAATCTAGGTGACAGATACAACAGTGTTGCTTGGAATGAATAATCTGTCACAATAGAAACATAGAAGATAGGAGCAGGAGTAGGCCATTCGGCCCCTCGAGCCTGCTCCGCCATTCGATGAGATCATGGCTGATCATCCAAACTCAGTACCCTGTACCTGCCTTCTCCCGATATCCCTTGATACATTTAGCTTTAAGAAATATATCTAACTCATTCTTGAATATATTTAATGACTTGGCCTCAACTACCTTCTGTGGTAGAGAATTCCACAGGTTCACCACTCTCTGGGTGAAGAAATTCTTCCTCATTTCTGTCCTAAATGGCTTACCCCTTATCCTTAGATTATGACCCCTGGTTCTGGACTCTCCGACCATCAGGAACATTCTTCCTGCATCTAGTTTGTCCAGACCTGTCAGAATTTTATATGTTTCGATGAGATCCCCTCTCATTCTTCTATACTCCAGCGAGTATAAGCCCAATCGACCCAATCTCTCCTCATATGTCATTCCTGCCATCCCAGGTATCAGCCTTGTGAATCTTCGCTGAACTCCTTCCATGGCAAGAACATCCTTCCTCAGATAAGGCGACCAAAACTGCACACAGTACTCAAGGTGTGGTCTCACCAAGGCCCTGTACAACTGCAGCAGGACATCCCTGTTCCTATACTCAAACCCTTTTGCTATGAAGGCTAACATCCCATTTGCCTTCTTCACCGCCTGCTGCACCTGCATGCTTACTTTCAGCGACTGGTGCACAAGGACACCCAGGTCTCATTGCACTTCCCCTTCTCCCAATCTATTGCCATTCAGATAATAGTCTGCCTTTCTGTTTTTGACACCAAAGTGGATAACCTCGCATTTATCCACGTTATATTGCATCTGCCACGCTTCTGCCCACTCACCCAACCTGTCCAAATCATCCTGGAGTTTCTCGGTATCCTCTTCGCAGCACACACTCCCACCCAGCTTTGTGTCATCTGCAAACTTGGAGATATTACATTTAGTTCCCTTATCTAGATCATTAATGTATATTGTGAATAGCTGGGGTCCAAGGACCGATCCCTGCGGTACCCCACTAGTCACTGCTTGCCACTCGGAAAAAGTCCCATTAATTCCTACTCTCTGTTTTCTGTCCGCCAACCAGTTCTCTATCCAAGTCAATACCTTGCCCCCAATCCCATGTGTCTTAACTTTACACGCTAATCTCTTATGCGGGACCTTATTGAAAGCCTTTTGAAAGTCCAAATACACCACATCTACTGGTTCTCCCTTATCTATTTTCCCAGTTACATCCTCAAAAAATTCCAGTAGATTAGTCAAGCACGATTTACCTTTTGTAAATCCATGTTGACTTTGTCCGATCCTGTCACTGTTTTTCAAGTGCTCAGCTATTACATCCTTTATAATGGACTCTAGCATTTTCCCCACTACCGATGTCAGGCTTACCGGTCTGTAATTCCCCGCTTTCTCTCTACCACCCTTTTTGAATAGTGGGGTAACATTAGCTACCCTCCAATCCATGGGTACAGTTCCAGATTCCATTGAATGTTGGAAGATGATCAGCAATGCATCTACTATTTCTAGGGCCACTTCCTTAAGTACCCTAGGATGTAGATTATCAGGCCCTGGGGATTTATCGGCCTTCAATCCCATCAATTTCCCTAACACCATTTCCCTGCAAATACTGATTTCTTTCAGTTCCTCCCTTTCATCAGACTGTATGTTCTCCAACATCTCTGGGAGGTTATTGTGTCCTCCTTTGTGAAGACAGAACCAAAATATGCATTTAATTGGGCTGCCATTTCTTTGTTCCCCATTATAACTTCCCCCGCTTCTGACTGCAAGGGACCTACACTTGATTTCACTAATCTTTTTCTCTTCACATATCTATAAAAGCTCTTACAGTCAGTTTTTATGTTCCCAGCAAGCTTACTTTCATATTCTATTTTCCCCTTCTTAATTAATCCCTTTGTCCTCCTTTGTTGAATCCTAAACTGCTCCCAATCCTCAGGGTTACCGCTTTTTCTGGCCAATTTATATGCCCTCTCCTTGAATCTTATGCTATCCCTAATTTCCCTTGTTAGCCATGGTTGAGTCACCCTTTTTGTTTTATTCTTTTGCCGCACTGGGATGAACAAATTCTGTAGTTCATCCATGCAGTCTTTGAATGTTTGCCATTGCCTATCCACCGTCAACCCCTTGAGTGACATTCCCCAATCAATCCTACCCAATTCGCGCCTCATACCATCGTAGTCTCCTTTATTTAAATTCAGGACCCTAGTCTCTGATTCAACTACTTCACCCTCCATCCTAATGAAGAATTCTATCATATTATGATCACTCTGACCCAAGGGGCCTCGTACAACAAGATTGCTAATTAATCCTTTCTCGTTACATAATACCCAGTCTAAGATGGCCTGATCTCTGGTTGGTTCCTCGACATATTGTTCCAGAAAACCATCCCGTAAACATTCTAGGAATTCCTCCTCCACAGTATTTTTACTAATTTGGTTAGCCCAATCTATATGTAAATTAAAGTCACCCATGATGACTGCTGTGCCCTTACTGCATGCTTCTCTAATTTCCCTTTTAATGCCGTCCCCAACCTCCGTATTACTGTTTGGAGGTCTATATACCACTCCCACTAACGTTTTCTGCCCCTTGTTATTTCTCAGTTCTACCCATACAGATTCCGCATCATCAGAGCTAATATCCTTCCTTTCAATTGTGTTAATCCCCTCTTTAACCAGCAATGCTACCCCACCTCCCTTTCTTTTTTGCCTATCTTTCCTAAATATTGAATAACCCTGGATGTTGAGTTCCCAGCCTTGGCCACCCTGGAGCCATGTTTCTGTAATCCCAATCAAATCGTATTCATTTACCTCTATTTGCGCAGCTAATTCATCCACCTTGTTCCAAATGCTCCTTGCATTAAGACACAAAGCCTTCAGGCTTGTTTTTTTAACGCTCTCAGACCTATATGAATTATTATTTACTGTGACCATGTTTGATTTAAACCATTGAGTTCTTTGCCTTCTACTTTTGTTTTTCTCCTTCCTGTCTTTTGCTTTTATCCTTGTTTTCCTTTCCTCTGTCTCCCTGCTCAGGTTCCCAACCCCCTGCCACTTTAGTTTAAACCCTCCCCAACAGCACTAGCAAACACTCCCCCTAGGACATTGGTTCCAGCCCTGCCCAGGTGCAGAACGTCCCGTTTGTACTGGTCCCACCTCCCCCAGAACCGGTTCCAATGTCCAAAGAATTTGAATCCCTCCCCCTTGCACCATTCCTCTAGCCACGTATTCATTTGAAATATCCTCCTATTTCTACTCTGACTAGCAAGTGGCACTGGTAGCAATCCTGAGATTACTACCTTTGAGGTCCTATTTTTGAATTTACCTCCTAACTCCCTATATTCTGCTTTTAGGACCTCATCCCATTTTTTACCTATATCGTTGATGCCTATGTGCACCACGACAACTGGCTGCTCGCCCTCCCCCTCCAAAATGTTCTGTAGCCGCTCTGAGACGTCCTTGACCCTTGCACCAGGGAGGCAACACACCATCCTGGAGTCTCGTTTGCGGCCGCAGAAACGCCTATCTATTCCCCTTACAATTGAGTCCCCTATCACTATAGCTCTTCCACACTTTTTCCTCCCAGCCTGTGCAGCAGAGCCACCCATGGTTCCAGGAAGTTGGCTGCTGCTGCCTTCCCCTGATAAATCATCCCCCCCAACAGTATCCAAAGTGGTATATCTGTTTGAGAGGGGGATGGCCACAGTGGACCCTTGCACTATCTGCCTGCACCTCTTACTCTGCCTGGTGGTCACCCATTCACTTCCTGCCTGTACACCCTTTGCCTGCGGTGTGACCAACTCGCTAAACGTGCTATCCACGACATTCTCAGCATCGCAAATGCTCCAATATGCATCCATCCGCAGCTCCAGTGCCGCAATGCAGTCTGTCAGTAGCTGCAGCTGGATACACTTCCCACACACATGGTCGTCAGGGACACAGGAAGCATCCCTGATTTCCCACATATAGCAGGAGGAGCATATCATGGGGTGGAGCTCTCCTGCCATGACTTACCCTTTAATTAATTAATTAAAATTAAATTAAATGAATCCCACCAATTTCACTTCAATTAAATGATATACTCAAGGGCCCTTTCCTGACACTGGCCTCTGTAAAAAGCCCACGAAAGTGAGTTTAACTACTCACTGTACTGCTGTTCTCTCCGCTCCCGACACTGGCCTCTGCAAAAAAGCCCACGAAAGTGAGTTTAACTACTCACTGTGCTGCTGCTCTCTCCGCTCGAGACACTGGCCCCTGTAAAAAAGCCCACAAAATAAACTTAAATCTTAACAAAAACACTCACCTGCAACTCACCAATGAGCGCTCTCCCTCTAGTAATGGGCTATGATCTACTCAGCAGAAATACACTTAAAACTGAACAAAAAACTTAACAGAAAATACCCACCAGCTACTCACCAATCAGCTCCCCTCTGACCACCTCACTTCGGAATTCTGACATCACTCCTGTGCTGAGTTCCTCTCGCTGACTCTGTGCCTCTCACAGGTCCGCCGCTCAGCTCCGGATATTTTATTCACTTAACAGTAATCACTCGTCGGAAGAGTGCATTGAAAGAGTTAAATGTTTCATGCCTTACTGACATATTAAGGGTGTCCAAACTACTGTGGCCTGCAATCCCTGACAGTCCAGTCCACAACCCAGGCACCTCACTTTCTAGTTACACTTCTGCTTCTCACTCATTATTCAGTCCTGATTGAATTTCATGCACCTGGAGATTCAGAAAGGACTGGGTTTTTTTCCCACTCCTCCTCTTCAGCCATACCTTTGGTGGGCCCCAATTTTCCATTTTGGTGTCCACTGTTTTTGCTCTGATGTTAAATGCTTGGTGACATCTTGCTTCATGTGGAGGATTCACAAGAGGCAAGAGTTGGAGGAAAGCAGAGTCTTCAGAGGGTTGTAGGGCTGGAGGAGATAGGATGGAGCGAGGCCATGAAGGGAGTTGAACATGAGGATGAGAATTTTAAAATCGAGGCGTTGCTGGACCGGGTGCCAATGTAGGCCAGTGAGCACAGGGGTGCTGGAATAATGGGACTTGGTGCGAGTTAGGATTCAGGCAGCAGAATTTTTCGGGCTACATTTGGGTACTGTACACATCTGGAACAAAGGACTGACCATGTGCTAGGAGCCCCTCTATGTAGTTTACAGGGATCTGTGGTGTGCACCATAGCAGCTCATAAAGACTAGGAGCTCAGACAGTCCTGCGAATGGAAAACTTCTCAACTGTGAAGTGTGATCGCTTTGAATTGAAGGTGGTTTGGTGGATTGTCGAAACTAGGAAACTACTGATCCGAATTGTAGACTGCAGTGTCTCCTGGCACGTTCCCTCGATTCCAATCCATTCCCACCCTGCTGCTGCTGCCGCTGTTTCCTTTTAGTGCTGGTGCGAGCCTTCTGAAAGCCAATCGTACCAGTTGGCCAGTATCCCACAGAAATGTCATCAACGGCAGCCCCCACAGGGGAGCTGATTTTCAAGTTGTCTAAACACAACAATAACAACTGTGATGTATGGCACTTTTGTGTTACAGTCAGAAAAATTTAATAGGAAAATCCATCATGGAAAATCACTTTCCTCGCCTAACTCTGACCTCCTTAACTTATGCATGTGGCAGATGGGGACGTAATCTGTGCTGGAAGATAACAGAAGTAAAGCAGTGCATGTCATACAGGACAAGATTGTAGTAGCAATTTAATGATGTAGATGGAATTCATTGGGGATTTTCAATTTCTATTTACTTCACTTGGAGTTGACTAATTGGAATTTTGTACCTGAAGTCCATCTCCTCCAGCAATTTTATATAGTGATTATGATGGTCTTTAAAGGTAACTGCAGGTCATTTATATGCAGGTTCAACAGGAACAGGAGGAGGCCATTCAGCCCCTCAAGCCTGTTCTGCCATTCAATTAGATCGTGGCTGAGCTGTATCTTAACTCCATCTGCCTACCTTGGCTCCATAACCCTTAATACTCCAGTCTAACAAAAATATATAAACCGTGGAGTGAGGATGGTAGGAGTGGTGGCTCAAATGGTTTGAGTTGAGTCAAGCCTGGGCCAACCCAAGCTAAATTTTCATCCTGGTATTCCGCTCACCTCCCCCACCCAACACATAATGGTAATGTGAATATTTGACTAAATGACAACTTCTATCTCTTTCCATGGTGTGTGGGGGTTTTGGAGGAGGGAACTCATTCAAATCTCTTCAAGATCAAACTAAGAATAATTGACTTATTGACCACCTTGATCCCACCGGCCAAGATCGGGGAAGCGGGAGCAGTTGTTTTGCTTTGTTGTGGTGACATTGTACTCCCTCCAAGTGTTAGAGATTTAACACTGGAGATCGAAACATCAGCAAATTAACAAACTTGCAGAATGGGTGTGTAAATGGCAAATTAATTTCAATATAGGTAAGTGTGAGGTGGTACATTTTGGTAGGAGGAATAAGGAGGCCACATACTCCTTGGAAAATAAGTGACTAAATGGGGTAGAGGAGCAGAGGGATCTGGGAGTACAGATACACAAATCACTAAAAGTAGCGACGCAGGTTAATACGACCTTAAAAAGTACAATCCAAGCACTGGAGTTCATTTCTAGAGGAATAGAATTCAAAAGCAGAGAAGTTATGTTAAACTTATTTAGAACCATGGTTAGACTATACTTGGAGTACTGTGCACAGTTCTGGTTTCCATATTATAAAAAGGATATAGAAGCACTGGAGAAAGTGCAAAAAAAAGATTTACAAGGATGATACCAGAACTGAGAGGTTCTAATTATCAGGAAAGACTGAACGAGCTGTGGCTCTTTTCTCTAGGAAAGAGAAGACTGAGGGGTGACCTGATAGGGGTCTTTAAAATTATGAAGGGGTTCGATAGGGTAGACGTAGAGAAGATGTTTTCACTTGTGGAGGAGTCCAAAACTAGGGGCCGTAAATACAAGATAGGCACTAATAAATCCTTCTTTACTTAAAGAGCAGTGAGAATGTGGAACTCACTGCCACATTGAGCAGTTGAGGCGAATTGCATAGATACATTTGAGGGGAAAGCTAGATCAGTACATGTGGGAGGAAGGAATAGAAGGATGTGTTGATGGGGTGAGATGAAGAGGGGCGGGAGGAGGCTCGTGTGGAGCATAAACACAGGCATGGACCAGTTGGGCCAAATGGCCTGCTTCCACGCTGTAAAATTTTATATAATTCTATGAATTACAGCCCAAATGAGCTGACCTCGTAGGATAACGTGAGGTGGTCTCAGTGAAATATTTCTGTGGTGCTTCCTATATGTAACATATGGGGGGAAAAATTCAGTTGGTTGCGCCTCCCATTAGCACCTTAAGAGGGCGCTAATGGGGCGCAAAGCAACTAGCGCCCGAGCGCAGCGATGTTTGCGCCGCTCGGGAAATTAACTAGACATTTTGTGGTGGCGCTAAACACTACCGCCACGATCTCCTGCGCCGGCAGATCGTGACGTCAGTCGAGTGCGCAACGCCCCGGTAGCGCCCCGGAGCGGATATTGAGTGGTGCCTCCTGCCTCACCGCCTGCCGCTAGCAACGACAGGTTGAGGGGAGCGTTTTACAGTCAGGAAGGGACTGGGGGAGCGCTAATTAAAGGCAACCGCTTCCTGCCTTTTTTTGTTGGTGACATTTTTGAACCACGCATTCTGAGGGAGAGAGAGACACTTCTGGAGAGATTGAATGCTGTGTGAAGGAGTTTTGGGTACTGAGCAGCACTTTGCAGGTTCATTTTGATTTGCCCTTCCTTGTATCGATTTAGAAGAGACTGTGGGGGCTGCACTCTGAGCTCTTTCTCTGGTTCTCTCCATTGATCTTTCCAGCAGATTTGATGTGCAGGTCTCTCCAGGCCGAGATTCAAGGCTGCAATGAGCAGGATGTGGATGGAAAGCAAGATCAGCCCTCCCCTTTAAGAACTGGCAGGGGCCATTGTGTCTGTGTTCCATTGCTGACTGACATCACATGAGCTTCGCCAGCGCTCTGAGTTAGCGCCTCACTCCTCGGCCTTTGCGCCTTAAGACAGATGTGTAGCGCCTGATTTAGCGCTCCAGTCACCTCCAGGCGCGATAAAAGTCAAGTTTGCAGTCGGAGGCGATAATTAGCGCCAGGCGCTAATCTTTGTGCCCGGCCGAAAATTGCGTCCCAAATGGGGCGATACTGAATTTTTCCCCCATGATGCTTTGGGACTGTCATGAAGGTGATGGTGAAGGGGGAGTGAGGTGGGGGAGGGGGAGTGAGGTGGGGGAGGGGGAGTGAGGTCGGGGGGGAGTGAGGTGGGGGCGGGGGGAGTGAGGTGGGGGTGGGGGGAGTGAGGTGGAGGCAGGGGGAGTGAGGTTGGGGGGGGAGTGAGGTGGGGGTGGGGGGAGTGAGGTGGGGGTGGGGGGAGTGAGGTGGGGCTGGGGGGAGTGAGGTTGGGGGGGAGTGAGGTGGGGTGGGGGTGGTGAGGTGGGGGTGGGGGGGAGTGAGTTGGGGGGGAGTGAGGTGGGGGGAGTGAGGTGGGGGCGGGGGAGTGAGGTGGGGGCGGGGGGAGTGAGGTGGGGGTGGGGGTGGTGAGGTGGGGGTGGGGGGGAGTGAGGTGGGGGTGGGGGGGAGTGAGGTGGGGGGGGAGTGAGGTGGGGGTGGTGAGGTGGGGGTGGGGGTGGGGGGGAGTGAGGTGGGGGTGGGTGGAGTGAGGCCGGGTGGGAGTGAGGTCAGGGGGAATGAAGTGGAGGTGGGGGTGAGTGAGATGGGGGTCGGGGGGAGTGAGGTGGGGGTGGGGGAAGTGAGGTGGGGGAGGGGGAGTGAGGTGGGGGAGGGGGAGTGAGGTGGGGGCGGGGGGAGTGAGGTGGGGGAGGGGGAGTGAGGTGGGGGAGGGGGAGTGAGGTGGGGTGGGGGCGGGGGGTGGAGTGAGGTGGGGGCGGGGGGGAGTGAGGTGGGGGAGGGGGAGTGAGGTGGGGAGGGGGAGTGAGGTGGGGGAGGGGGAGTGAGGTGGGGTGGGGGCGGGGGGTGGAGTGAGGTGGGGGCGGGGGGGAGTGAGGTCGGGGGGGAGTGAGGTGGGGGCGGGGGGGAGTGAGGTCGGGGGGGAGTGAGGTGGGGGTGAGGGGGAGTGAGTTTGGGGGGGAGGGAGGTGGGGGGTTGGGGATGCAGATTGCTGGCACCAGAAGCCAATGGAGTGCCACTGGCTGCCTTTACGATGCCGCCATTTGTATTTTTGAATAAAGATGAAGGGAATCTAAGAATCTAAGAATCTAACATTCCCTTTAAGCTGCGTGACCACGCAGCGCTCCAAGGATCCCGTGCAGCCCAGTTGTCGGCTTTTTAATGTAAAAACTGTGCATGCGCGGTATTTTAAAGAGGCTGCACCAAAAAAATTAGAGGGAACATTGAATCAAAGTCTCCTTTCGGATTTGACCACTGCAGGCCCCCCCCAAAAAATATCAGGAACCATATCACCAACGTTCCCTGTAAACTGCTCAGTCGCTCAGCTGTTTGCGGGTCCCGCACAGCCTGGGAGCAGCTTTTTCTATGTTAAGTTTCAAAAATGTGAAGGGGCCACGCAGCCCCTTAAAGGGGCCGCACACCCAAAAATAAATTAGGGGCAACATTGCACATCACATACGAACATATGAATATGGGAACAGGAGGAGGCCATTCAGCCCCTCGAGCCCTTTCCGCCATTCAATGAGGTCACGGCTGACCTGTATCTTAACTCCACCCGCCTGCCTTGGCTCCATATCCTCTTATACCCTTGTCTAGCAAAAATCTATCGATCTCAGATTTAAAATTATTAATTGAGCTAGCATCTGCTGCTTTTTGTGGGAGAGAGTTCCACACTGCTACCACCCTTTCCGTGAAGAAGTGTTTCCTAACTTCTCCCCTGAATGGCCAGGCGCCGATTTTAAGGTTGTGTCCCCTTGTCCTAGGCTCCCCCCACCAACGGAAACAGTGGGGGTGATTTTGCCAATGGGGGTGCGTTGGAGGCGGGACTGCTGGTTGTCGGGTTTCAGTCCCGCCTCCATCGATTTGTGGCCAACCCACACTATTTTCTCTTGATTGACCTTGTTCAGCCCGCCCAGCGGGCTTAGCAGGCCAATTAAGGGAAAGCCGGTTGCAAAGAACGTCAACGTATTTTGACAGATGAATTGTCATCATCTGACAGCTCTGTGAAGCTGTCAAACACTGACATTCTCTGTAGTTTGATGAGTTCTTGAATTCAAGACCTCATCAAACAGCTTTCTTTTGCAAAAATTAGATGGTTGTTGCATTGGAGAATGCAACGGCCATCTGTCATCTCTATCGCGGAGCTGCGAGACTCTCCGCATACCCACCGATTGAAGCCTGCAGGAAGAAACAAAGGTAAGTACACTTTTTCTAACACTTTCCACTTACCTCAGATATTCACCTCTCCACACTTGCACCCATCACTTACCTTCACAGCACACTTTTGGACCCCGCAGACCCCCGCAGACCCACTGCTCGCCTCGGTGACCCTGGCAAGGCTCGGAGCCTTCGGGAAGCCCGCACTTGTGTGGGCAAAATGGTGATAAGCCTATTTTCTGCCTGTTAACTATCTGTTAACAGGCAGTTAAGTGGCTGTAATCCCTTCCCGCCTCCAAGGAGACGGGACCCGGCGCGGGACGGCAACCCGCCTCCTGGCAAGATGGCACGGAGGCACCCGCCCCCAAATTCTGCCATTTTCCCGGCAGTTCCGCCTCCATACCCGCCTCCCCAGGGCTGGCAAGATCGCGCCCAGTATCTCTCTATCTACCCTATCCTTTCAAAATCCTAAAAACCTCAATCAAATCACCCCTTAACCTTCTATATTCCAGGGAATACAAGCCTAGTTTATGTAATCTCTCCTCATAATCTAACCCTTGGAGCCCTGGTATCATTCTGGTGAATCTGGGCTGCACTCCTTCCAAGGTCAATATATCCTTTCTAAGGTGCGGTGCCCAGATCTGTACACAGTGCTCCAGAGGTGGTCTAACCAGGGCTTTGTATAGCTGGAGCAAAACCTCCTCCCCTTTATATTCTAGCCCTCTAGTTATAAAGACTAACATTCCAGTAGCCTTTTCGCTTATTGTTTGTCCCTGAATAAGGAGTGGGCCACCTAGGACAAAGTTTGAATCTTTTGGATAGACCTCCCTGATGCACCTGAAGGCCCTGAATTTGCGGTCGGAGGCTTCCCGCGGGGAAATGCCTCCGATCCGCAAATAAAATCCGCACCTCCCTGGTGGTCCGGGAGGTACGGAGACTCGCGGTCCTGGGCCTCCCGTGGTGCAGGCGGTTCGCGAGCGCCCCTGGGATCACGTGGGTCGGCCCAGCGAATGACAGAAGGGAATCCCCATTCATGCTTATGGGGATTCTGTATGTACCAAAACCCCATGAGCATGAATGGGAATACCCCAAAAAATACCTCTACACTTCAAATAAATAAAAAAAAAATCTCATATTTAAAATTAATTAAAATGGCATTTAATTAAATATTTAAAACAAAAATTCAATTAAAAAAAAATAAATGTACATGTTTTAAAGGGGATAAAAATAAACTTACCTTATTTCACAGTTTTTTTAATGTATAAATTATTGATAAAATTTTATTTTCTGTTTTTTTAAACTCTTACGCTGGTAAAAGCAGACCTTAAGCCTGCTTTTACCAGGCGTAAGAATTTCACGGGCATTTGCTGGGCAGAACTCTCCGCCCGCGGAAGGAGTTAGTGTTTGAGGTGGACTCACCGACTTAATAATAGAACGTGGAGCACCTGGAATGCTTCAGGCGCCAAGGCCCCATTTAGCAGGTGCTGGAGCCTGAGGCCCACCCAGCACCCAATACGCTACATAATATGTGCCTGAGGGGTGCTCCAAACACCAAGGGGCCGTAATTTGCGGCCCTACGGGCGAGTACAAGGTGCGCATGCGCCCGTAAGGGTCGCGCAAGTTCCGGGTTTAGGCATCCAACGCATCCCCGGGAGAATATATAGACAGAGAACAATGCCTTCTCTGTCTATATATGCTGTGCTGATTTGTATTTCTTCACTTCATCTGACGAAGGAGCAGCCGCTCCGAAAGCTTGTGATTTCAAATAAAGCTGTTGGACTATAACCTGGTGTTGTCCACCCCAGTCCAACACCGGCATCTCCACATCATGGCCACTTAATTAAAAAAATGTCACCTGACAGGACCAAACTAGAAATAATGACTGAAATAAAGATTGGTGAGGCCAAAGAGTTTAGTGGTCAAAGTTGAGCTGAGAGCTCGGAGGGTACAGTGTTGGATTTCCAGTCAGAGGGTCTGAGTTCAAAATTGTAGAGTTAACTAAAGTTTGAACTCAGGTAGTGCCAATGGTGGGTTGGTACTGGATCTAGCTCGTGGTGGCAGAGTGCTCCCTATCAGAGAGAGGAACGTCATCAGGGAGACCTGCTCTGACCTCGCTTGTTGTTATGGAATGGTGCTGACTGCGGCTGTGGCGCACATCGACAGGCCAAAGTACTCCGCCTTTCCCGTGGATGGTTGTGTGGCAGTGATATGTTATAAAAGAGTACAAATGGAACAAATTAACTGAACGGTTCACTCTACCCCTCCCCCGCTGCTATTAATGGTATTTCCATTAGATTAATCAATACTACTGGTGAGAGTACATAGAATTTCAATGACTTTAGTCGCTCTCTCTACTATCAAAAGAGGGATAAAGCATCTTCTTAGCTGTGGTAAGACTGAAATATAAAACATTGCTGTTTACACAGGCCAAGGATTATACCTGGGACCTTTCTGGTCAATATGGCTCACATGAGGGGGCCTTGTTGATGATTACCTTTAATACCTTTTAATCCCTTTTTTGCTCATGGGTATAATTTAATTTGAACAGCTTAATAACGGTGTAACAATGCTTTAAGGAGTTACTGCGGCACACTGTATGAGGGAACAAAATTAACATTAATCCAGGTACAGTGTCAACACAAGGGTGCACAGCATCCCTGACATCATTAATTCAGCTCCTTCATACAGTCAGGCTGAGTAACACTTCCAAACTGCTACCCTGGGAATAACGTCAGTCAATAAAGCAAAATTAACAGTTTAAAATGGAACAGCATTAATATTAACTGTATTTTTTTTATTACTAGTTTTAAAAAAGGTTCTGGCAGCCCAAATTTGCCCTTTAACCTTGAATTGACATTATTGGCGAGGCCACCATACCACAGAGTTTATTACCCAGTAATTACACGGTTTAAGAAAGACAGACCTGCGTTTATAAAGCATCTCTCCGCAATATCTCAAAGCGTTCCACGTACAACAAATTACTTTGAAGGCGCAGCGACTGTTGTTGTATCGGCAAACGCGGCAGTCGGTTTGCAAACAGCAAATGAAGTACCGTTCCAAATGGCCTACTCCTGCTCCTATTTCTTATGTTCTTATGTTCCCCACCGCACATGGTGGGCGCGTTCGTGCTAACGCCACTTGCCTGTTGTATGTGGTGGACGGTAAAACCGCAACGGGTTGTAGCAATGGAATAACTCCCCGCAGCTGCCTGAGGTCTCCACTTCCCTCCTGTACTTGTCAACAGTGTGAACGGCTGAATGAAGTTGCTTGAAGGCCTGATGTTGCCTGCAATCAGTGGAGCTTTTTAATCGGTGAGTATGGTAGCCAGTGCGCTTAATAGGTGATAAGCGGCGTTTTAGCAATTGATGCACATGGTGATGACAGTCAGCGGCATTTGCCCGATATAGGTGGCTGCCCGCCATGAGGGTGGATGGTACAAGTGGTGGGGACTGCGCGGCTTGTTTGTGTGGTTGTGTTGGTTGAGGGAGGAGTGCTGGCTGGTGCCAAGGTATCTTTAGCAGCCACCTGTACCAGACTTTGGTTGGTCATCACCAAAAAGGCAGCACCTCTGGCAATGCAGCATTCCCTGGCACTGCACTCGGCGGTGTCAGTTTAAACAATCAGTTCAAGCTCCTCGTCGGGGGGCCTTGAACCGCATCCTGCGACTCAAAGGCTCGAGTGCTGCACACCCAGCCAAGCCGACACCTCTACTGCCAGCTGTACTGAACAATTACCTTGATTCAAACAGGAAAGTCAGAGCCAATCCGTGCAGAATTTGCTGTATAACTTCAATGGTTTCAGTCCATATGTCATTTAACAGGCGAGGTGAGAGATCTTATTAATAGCTGGTCTCACACTGCTTCAGCTTTGCACCAGCTGCTGCAGGCCTGCAACTAATGTAAAGCAGCATTTGAAACATTCACCAGACGCATGGACCTTTTAAACTTCACATTTTTTAACTTCTTAGCGTTGGCAAGGAGCTTTCCACTAAAGCTCGGATTTCAACCTGCATTAATAGAACATAAAATCTACGAGGTAATGATGAGCCTGTATAAAACCTGAATGAGCCCCCAGTTAGAGTAGTGTGTGCACTATTGGGCTCTACACTATAGGAAGGATATTGAGGCTTTCGAGAGGGCACAACATGGATTCACTAAGATGCTGTCTGGCGTGAGGAAGTGCAAATACAAAGAAAGACTTGAAAAATTGGGCTTTTTTTTATCCAAAGAGGGCAGATTATGGGATGGTATGAGCGAAGTGTTTAAAATTATGAAAGAATGGGACAGGGTAGATAGAAGCATACTGTTTCCAGTAGTTGAGGGATCTCCAGGGTTAAAGGTTAAGGCAGAAACTGTGTCAACTTTCAAGATTAGATTGGAGAGGTGAATGAAGGAAAAGGAGATCAAGAGATATGGGTACAGGGCGGGTAAATGTGATCAGAGCTATTTGCTTGTATGGAGGGTAAATGCTGACACAGACTGGTTGGGCCGAATGGCCTGTTTCCGTGATGTAACTTCTATGTATTTGAAAGCCACTTTGGCTGACTAGGGAGCGATGTGCAGTCAGCAGTATAACTCAGTACTGCTGGCTTCACGTCAATTTGCAGGTTCTGGAATAGGTGGCGTAACATTGTCAAAAGTGTTTGCCTTATTTGTGGGGGGGTCAGTTTGGGTACAAAATGGTCGGAGGAGGAATCCAACTCCACCTCCCTCCCTCCCTGTGGAGAAGAAGTACATAAGAACATAAGAAATAGGAGCAGGAGTAGGCCAATTGGCCCCTCGAGCCTGCTCCGCCATTCAATAAGATCATGGCTGATCTGATCCTAACCTCAAATCTAAAGAACACAAGAAGTAGGAGCAGGACCCGGCCACTCAGCCCCTGGGCCCGCTCCGCCACCCACAGGGCCTTGACCGATCCGAACTCAGCCTCATGTCCAATTTCCTGCCCGCTCCCCGTAACCCCTAATTCCCTTTACTTCTAGGAAACTGTCTATTTCTGTTTTAAATTGATTTAATGATGTAGCTTCCACAGCTTCCTGGGGCAGCAAATTCCACAGACCTACTACCCTCTGAGTGAAGAAGTTTCTCCTCATCTCAGTTTTGAAAGTACCTCCCTCCATTCTGCACCCCGCTGCCATTGAAAGAAAGACTTGTATTTATATAGCGCCTTTCACGACCACCGGACGTCCCAAAGCACTTTATAGCCAATGAAGTACTTTTTGAAGTGTAGTCACTGTTGCAATGTAGGAATCAGGCACAGCAAGCTCCCACAAACAGCAATGTGATAATGACCAGATAATCTGTTTTAGTGATGTTGGTTGAGGGATAAATATTGGCCAGGACACCGGGGATAACTCCCCTGCTCTTCTTCAAAATAGTGGCCCTGGGATCTTTTACGTCCACCTGAGAGAGCAGACGGGGCCTCGGTTTAACGTCTCATCCGAAAGACGGCACCTCCGACAGTGCAGCACTCCCTCAGCACTGCCCTGGGAGTGTCAGCCTAGATTTTTCTGCTGGAGTCTCTGGAGTGGGACAGTGAATCCACTGCCTTCTGACTCAGCGGCGAGGGTGCTGCCCACTGAGCCACTGGCTGACACACGCAGCAGGGATTGGGCACTCGTGGGCACGGCCCTGCCATCTCTCGGCTCCGTGGCACGATGCATTGGCAGAACCTGCCAGGCCACCGCACTGCCCTGAGATTTATGCCGGAGTCAACAAGCTGCGACTCCCAAGTGTGCAAATCTGCCCGATGGAGATGCAGTCCTGTTGCTGAACTCTCTCTCTCTCTCGGGCGCGGCGTTTGGCCAGTGTCTGCCACTGACAGATGGCAGAAGAAGGACTTAACAAAAAAAACCTTTAATTTACAGTTAAAATGATGAAACAGCCGCCCCCCCCCCCCTCCCACCACCACCTTTGTGCCAAGCCAATATTTCACGCGTCGACGTTTGTTGCTGAATTTTAATCATGCATTTCAGATGGTGGCTCCTTCACGCCTGTTACCCGAAGCTCTGGAGCCCCGGCAATGTTTGAGACAGCGGCAGGACTGGGTCAGATTAATGGAACGCTACTTTAACACACACACACACACACACACACAGCCCCATTCATCTCCAGGCAAAGAGCTAAATCCAATTCAAATGAAGTGGGAGCAGGAAGGATGAACCAATCTGCACACTTTGCATCATTTTGACAGAACTCCATTTACAAGGGGTTCTGGCAACTGCCTCGCTGGGATAAACCTATTACCAGACCTGAGAAAAATGAGCCAGCATGCCCGCATTAAAATGACAGTAAAGGACTCGGCACTAAAGACTGCAAAAAAAAGGGAAAACAAATACAACGCGGTTAAATTCAGCAGACTGCGCACAAAAAAACAAAACAAAAAACACCCCCACCCCCGGATTCATTCATTTCGCTCCACTCTCTGACATTTTGGCTCCAATAAAGACTTGGGGAAGCTGTGCTGGCGTAAATCCTGGGGCTTCATTTAATCCGGAGTCTTTTCACTGCCATCAGTCTCCTCGGTGACATAAACGATGATTTGGGCGAGGATTGTTTGCAATGCGAATCATTTCCTGGCTGTAATCTTGCACGACTGCCGTGTAACGCCGTGTGCAATTTACACAAATGAGGCGAAACGCGTGTGAAAACCCGGCGATTGAAACGGTTCGAGGGATAATGGCCACGGTGGTGGTGCGTTATTGGGGAGCAGACAGGAAGGCTAGTTCAGCTGTGAATACATTTCCCATTTTTACCGATTTAAAAAAAAAACTCATTAAAACAATTTTTCCCACAAAAAATAAACAGCATCACTCTCAAGAATCTCAGAAATGTGCCTTATTGTTTTAAGTAGGAATTGGTTAAGTATTTTTGGCTCAACTTTCTGAAATAATATTTCGATGACAGATCTATTCCAGCCCATTCTATGTACCTTTCCCAAGCTCCGGTTTTTAAAAAAAAATAGCCAATTTACTGACTCTTCCTTTTTAACATCAGCTGAGTTTTTAGTAAATTTATGCTCATAAAAGCCAAGTGATTTCAAGGCTTCCCACTTTTCTCCATAGGGAGCACTCTGAGATTGGTTGGTGCTCTGGTTTAGATAACTCTCAGGCCTTTGGATTTCACTGACGGATGGGATGACTATCTGTTGGCGGAATGAGCCTTACATCAGAAAGACTTGCATTTCTATAGCGCCTTTCACGATCTCAGGATGCCCCAATGCGCTTTTGCACCGTCGTATTGTAGGAAACGCGGCAGCCTAATTTGCGCACAGCAAGCTCCCACAAACAGCAATGAAATAAATGACCAGATAACCTGATAAAGGTGCCAGTGTGAATTGGGGGCAAGGGGAAGGTTGCAGCCTCTGTGAGGCAGTTAGGAGAGAGTGCCTCGATGAAGAAGGGGAGAGTCACTGTTGATGTAGCCTTTGTAGAAGTGATGGTCTAGTCGGCGTGCCGTATCCCGATATACCCAAATCTGTGTATTGCGAAATACAAGGAAAGTGTTCAAAATGAACCATAATGCATCATTCCTAATGTAACAATTCAAAGTTGTCCCAGGGGAGAGTGTCCCAGCCCCCAACAAATGGTGGTTTTGAAAAGGGAGGAGTTAGCATTTGAAAGAAGTGTCTACAATTTTGAATGGGCTGCCTATGTTCCTGCTATTGGTGCTATATCTGATCTGGAAGAATGTAATCCTGTCACTGGGCTCATGAAATAGCAAAGTGTTCCATCCCTCAGCTTGAAGACCATACAAAACCAATATGGCTGGCAGTAATCCATCGCAACGATAATGCAAAGGATAACTTGATTTTCAGCTTGGTCTGATAATGGTAAATAATCTGACCCTCTCTGTACCTCCAGCACTGGTTGTGGAGAAGAGGTGGGCAACGCACAAGGAAGTGTGGCGTTGGCGTCTGATCTTTTAATTCTGTTAGTTATGTGACAATCGGCAGGCATGAGACTCGGTGGTAGCTATTCGTGTTTGGTCTGTTTTTTTGCATTTGGTGCTGTGGCCATCTCTATCTACAGCAATGAGTTGCAGTATCACAACCTTGCATCCATATTTTATGATGTTTTCTTGTAATTAATGGAAAACAATCCATTCCCCTTAGAAGGCTAGTCTAACCTATCCATTGGGGTGAGCAACAAATGAGGCTGCCACATGGCAACATTCATTGGGAGGCAGCATTTGGTGCCATATGGGTAATAGTGAGGAATGGGCTCGCAGTGTCTTCTTGCTGAGAAGAATATTGAACCCCAGTTCAATACATTGTCAGTTGCACTGTCTGAAAAGCACTCCTTGCTGTACCAGCATGAGATCTAAGGATACATTTTGTGAGACTGTACTCAGCATGGAGGCTTGCTTGACAGTAGGGCAGATTGGAGAATTGGGCACAGAGGCCAGTGCCAGATTCTCTGGTGATTCTAGAGTGCAAACTTTACAAAATGTACCATGTATTTCCTGCATCAGCTTTTGATTGTAGACTGACATTGCCCAATTAGCGTCATGTTTACAACGTTCTTATTCTAATGTTTACTGGGAGCTGTGTTCTGCCTGCCTGAGCTCATCTCATGTCAGGTCTTTACAGTCATCCGAGAATGCTCTCCTGGCCGGCCTCCCATCTTCCGCCCTCCATCAACTTAAGCACATGCAAAACTCTATTGCCTGTATCTTAACTCGAACCAAGTCCCATTTATCCATCACCCTTGTGCTCACTGACTTACATTGGCTCCCAATCCACTAATGCCTCGTTTTTAAAGTTCTCATCCTCGTGTTCAAATTCTTCCGTGGCCTCGCCCCCTCCCTATCTCTGTAACCTCCTCCAGCCCTACAACCCTCCGCTATTTCTGCACTCCTCCAATTCTGGCCTCTTGTGCATCCCCGACTTCCTTCACCCCACCATTGGCTTTCAACTGAACTAGGCCCTAAACTCTGGAATTCCCTCCCTAAACCTTTCCCCCACTCCACCTCTCTCTCGTCCTTTAAAACACTCCTTAAAATCTACCTGTTTGACCAAGCTCTTGGTCACCTGTCCTAATGTCTCCTTCTTGGGCTCAGTGTCAAGTTTTGCCTGATTATGCTCCTGTAAAGCACCTTGTCTACATTAAAGATGCTATATAAATGCAAGGTGTTGTTGTTGACGACACTTATTCCATCAGTCTGGGTTGGATTCAAACATAAGTCCCAAATGAAAAGACAGCATTCTAATGCCAATTAAACACGTACTGGGGTTGATTTTTAGGTAAATATTATTCCTGTTGGAGAGTAAACAGAAACTTAAAGTGCAGTATGAAAATGGCCAGTGGACTTTCAGCTGTCATGAATGTACAGTATTTATAAAATAGGACTGAATCATGGACTTTGATAAGGATCAGTACATAGACTGATGTCAATTCTGAGGAACATATTCACTCACCTTATTTGCTGGATTACACTGTACATAAATCATTTGCTTCCCATTGTAGATCTTCTAATTCACAATAAAACTGGTCCCAATCCACCAAAATATTGGGGGCGATTTTGCCGGCGCTCAGAGGGTGGGTTTGGAGGCGGGTCAGGTGGTAAAATCGCAAAAATTGACGGCGGGTTCCGATCCCGCCATCAACCTGCCTCCGTGCAACTTTCCCAAAGGTGGCCTCCCAGACTCCCGATCGGTCCCGCCACCAAGCGGCGGGTAGGCTCTTAATGCCGTTAACTGCTTGTTAACTGCCTGGATAATGCTATTCTGGCAGCGCTTTTACATTTTGCCACTTTTTCTGCGTGTTCCACGCTGTTCCCAAACCATGCCAGCTGATTGTGTCGGGTTCACAAGTGGCTGCCTTCTTCACAGCTGCAGCTCCAGCATAACAACGGAGCTCTCAACAAGGCTCAGTTGCAGGTGGCAGAACTTTGTTTTTTCAGGTCTTGGAAAACTTTTTGCAGCTCTACTGATCTTGGAAGTGGTGAAGCTGAAATCCATCTCCACTGTGACCTCCTGGGAAAACCCTCTCCCCACATTGACTGAGCACTTCCTCAACTGAGATATCTCCCAGCAGCATGGGAACCATTTATTTCCTTTCATCCTGGTCCTCAGATTCAGAAGAAGAGCAGCCGCGGCAGCAGCAGAACCAGGCACAACAGCAGCACCAACGGCAGGAGCGCCAATCTCCTGCTCACCCACCTGATGCTGCACAGGGCAGAGAGCGTCAGCGCAGGGCTGCCCCTCGCCGCAGGAGATACCCCCAACACAGGGTTTACAGTCCGAGGATGACCTTCCTCAACATGAGTGAGCAGCAGTGCCAAAGGAGGCTGAGACTTTCACGAGAGGTAGTTGGTGACATCTGCGCAATGCTGCACCAACACCTGGAGCCCAGAGGAATGGGTGGACACCCCTTACCAGTGGCTGTCAAAGTCACCACCCCCCTCAACTTTTTTGCTTCAGGGTCCTTCCAGGGCTCATCAGCAGACATCAGCGGCATCTTCCAGTCGGCCGCACACACTTGCATCATGCAGATAACCGATGCCCTCTTTGCAAGGCGCACAATTACATCCACTTCTCTACGAATGAAGCAAGTGTAACCATGCGTACGGTTGGCTTTGCAAATATGGCAGGCTTGCCAAGGGTGCAGGGCATCATAGACTGCACACATGTGGCCCTTAGGGCACCCCATCACAACCCAGCTGTTTTTGTCAACCGCAAGGGCTTCCACTCCTTTAACGTGTAGCTGGTGTGTAACCACAGGAAGGACATTATGCATGTTTGCGTGAAGTACCCTGGCAGTTGTCATGACTCGTTCATCCTGCGGCAGTCTAATGTGTCTCCACTCTTTAATCCACCAACACAACTTTCCGGATGGCTACTTGGAGACAAGGGCTACCCCTGAAGATGTGGCTGATGATGCTGTTGAGGAGGCCATCGAACGAAGCTGAGGAGTGCTACAATGCCAGCCACATTTCGACCAGATCCATCATCGAGCAAACCATCGACTTGCTGAAGATGCGATTCAGATGCCTTGACAGATCAGGTGGAGCCCTACAGTACTCAGCAGCCAGGGTCTCCAGAATCATCGTGGTCTGCTGTGCACTACACAACATCGCACAGCATCGTGGCTTGCAGCTGCCTGAGGAACAAGTGGCTCAGCGCTTAGCCTCCTTAGATGAAGAGGAGGAAGAGGAGGAGGAAGAAGACCTTGCAGAGGCGGATAAGCCAGCTGCATCAGCACTTCTGTTTAATCAATGTACAAAAGGATGACAGTGGCAAAAATTAAAGACAACACAACAGAACACCCAAGTGACTACACTTGTGACTAATTGTGCTTTATCTTCCTCTTACGCGTGCTTCTACGTGATGCTTCCCCTGTGGCTTCAGTAGATGTGGAGGCAACTTGCTCACTTTCATGTTGCTCCTGCTTCAACACCTTTGGCGGGCATCCTCTGGGATTGCGAGCCTGTGAGGGCTCAGCAACAGTTTGCTCCTCCTGCATCTGTGCAGAGGCTGAGACGCCCATCTCAGTTGGGTGAGGACTCCGGTGGGGCTCTGACCGAGGGCTACTCAGTGACATGGAAGTGTGAGCGCTTGGAGAGGAGCTCCCACTTCCTTGTTGCCTGCCACCAACATCCCTCTCATGGGTCAGCCCCACTTCAGTGCTAGCAAGTGGCTTGACAGCACCTTGCTGCACATCAGGGGGGCCATGAGGACCTGTATCTGCACTGGCAGTCCTACTCAAAAGGTCTTCCATGAAGCTCTGGTTTCTCTGCTCAATAGCTGCCCATCGCTCCTCCAGAGATGTCAGTCTATTCTGAACATTCACCATGTTTTCCAGACTCTGGCGACTTATTTCCTCCATGGCTGTAGCCATCCTCTCCTCTACCGTAGCCAACCTTTCCAGAGAGGTAGCCATCCTTACCACGGAGGTAGCCATCCTTTCCACGGAGGTTGCCATCCTTTCCGTGGTGGTGCGTTCATGCGCCATTGCCTCCACAAAGGCACTGCTCATGTTAGAGATGGACTCCTCCATCCTCTCCACACTCGTAGTAACCCTGGAGACAAAACCTGCCAGAGACTCCTGCACTTGTTCCTGGAGTTCCAGCACCGCTCTCTTTCTGGATAGACCCAGAGGCACAGGGTCCACATGCAGCTGAGCCGAGCTGGGAGTGCCCTGCGGCCTCTGACGAGGACTCTCCACTGCTGACCGTGTCTCCACCATCTGCTGATGCTCACTTGTGAGCTGTGATACACCAGGTGACAACACTACTCTATGTCGCGAAGGTCCCACCGAGATGTGTGTATCTGTGCTGGTGCTGGGTCCGCTTAATTCTGCTGACGCTGCGCCCTCAGAGGTTGCAGATTCCTCTGAGGAGTCTGGAAGCTCAGGCTCTTCCTCCTGGACAGTGGGGAGGGGGGCTGTCGATGGTCATGTGGGGGAGTAACGGCATGAGTTAGACATGTGATATTAATGTTGCATGCATATCGAATTGTGCAGATGATCATAAATCAATCTGTATGAGCATCAGATGCCATATCAGTCACTCATGCAATGTAAATGAGAGAGATGCAGATCTATTCTGTCACCAGCTTGCCCTGCTGCGCCTGTCTGACCATCCCCCCACTTCCACATCCTCATCGCCTCCAATGATTTCCAGGGCCGCCTCCTCAGCGTTGGTGAGATGGGCTATGAAAGGTGGCCCTCCTCCTGTCTTAGCCCTCTCTCTCTTATTGTGGGCTCTCTTTTCCTGCAATGAGGGACACAAGTGGAGTTTGAGTGAGAATGATGGAGTGAGTGCAGAGAAGCCATAGCATAGATGCTTAGTAGGAGACAAAGATGGAGTGAGGTGCCAATACCAAGGGCCCTCCCTGTGCGTTGTTAGTTGTTGTCATAGCATCACAGTGATAGCGAGTGTGAGGGGTGCATAGTCGAATAGTGAAGTGATTGTGTACATAGAGAGAGAGGGATGGTTAAGGGTGCAAGGGATGTAAGGGTAAAGTGGGATGTGCAGGAGTAGGTTGACAATGCAGAGTGCTGGTGATGAGAGGAGATGGGGAGCAGATTGAGGCCAAGTGTGATGTTATACTCACTTTTCCTAAGCGGACCAGGTCATTGAGCCTTTTTCTGCACTGCACCCGGGTTCGAGTGCACAACGATCTGGAGCTCACCTCCTGAGCAATTTGCAGCCAGGCTGCTTTGGTTTGTTGTGGTGGTTTCTTCCGCCCAGAGGATGTGAAGAGTGCCTCCCTGCGCCTCTGACTCCCTCCACAAGAGCATGGAGGGAGTCATTGTCAAATCGGGGCGAGGCCTTGGCCCTTGAGGTAGTCATGGCAGCAGTTGTCAGAAGGAAATCCAGCAGTAAATAATGAGAGAATGAACCAAGGCTGCACGGCTCGCAGACGTCAGCAGAGGTGAGTTCCAGACCCAAAACACTGATTGGCCAGGGGAGCACACACGCCGGGACTCAATTGCCCAATTAGGGCAAAATCGCAAATTTTTACCGGCTGAAAGCAGAGGCGGGACCGGAACCCGCCGACCACCTGACTAGCGCCCAACCTGCCACCAATGGGAAAATCGTGGCCTTGGTATCCGGGCAACTACAGGAATAAACATAAGAGCACAGTTGACTACCTAATACTTTGCTAATGTAAGAAAGAAAGAACTTTCTTTTATATAACGTCTTTCATGACCGCAGGATGTCCCAAAGTGATTTACAGCCAATGAAGTATTTTTTGAAGTGTAGTCATTGTTGTAATGTGGGAGAAGATCTCAGTGTGGTGGAAATATGCTGAAACGTGTCAACCCTTCACCACGTGAGGATAGCTGCTGGCTTTAGAAACTGAGTGAGGGAGATCCTTCAATTCAGGCTACAGACCTGTTTGGCAAGTGACCAAATTTTATGATTGAGCTGTTCAATTGGTTACCAGTGCAAAATGCAATTTGAAGCCCTTTATAAAACGACACAGCAATTCAATCAAAGTATTAATTAAAAAGGTGTCCAATAGACCATTTAATGCTGTTATCTCAATCTAATATTGGATTGAAGTCAAAACACATAAAATCAGTCACATAATGAGCGATGTAGTAGAACTGATTGGGAGCAGTGATGACTGTGTACAAAATCACATGCGGAATTGGATATATAGGGGGAAAAATTCAGTTGGTTGCGCCTCCCGTTAGCGCCTTAAGAGGGCGCTAATGGGGCGCAAAGCAACTAGCGCCCGGGCGCGGCGATGTTTGCGCCGCTCACGAAATTAACTAGACATTTTGCGGCGGCGCTAAACACTACCGCCACGATCTCCTGCGCCGGCAGATCGTGACGTCAGTCGAGTGCGCAACGCCCCGGTATCGTCCCGGAGCAGCTATTGAGTGGCGCCCCCTGCCTTACCGCCTGACGCTAGCAACGACAGGTTGAGGGGAGCGTTTTGCAGTCATGAAGGGACTGGGGGAGCGCTATTTAAAGGCGACCGCTTCCTGCCTTTTATTGTTGGTGCCATTTTTGAACCACGCATTCTGAGAGAGAGAGAGAGAGACTTCTGGAGAGATTCAACGCTGTGTGAAGGAGTTTTGGGTACAGAGCAGCACTTTGCAGGTTCATTTTGATTTGCCATTCCTTGTATCGATTTAGAAGAGACTGTTGGGGCTGCACTCTAAGCTCTTTCCCTGGTACTCTCCATTATTCTTTCCAGCAGATTTGATGTGCAGGTCTCTCCAGGCCGGGATTCAAGGCTGCAATGAGCAGGATGTGGATGGAAAGCAAGATCAACCATCCCCTTTAAGAACTGGCCGGTGCCATTGTGTCTGTGTTCCATTGCTGACTGACATCACATGAGCTTCGCCAGCGCTCTGAGGTAGCGCCTCGCTCATCGGCCTTTGCGCCTTAAGACAGGTGTGAAGCGCCTGATTTAGCGCTCCAATCACCTCCAGGGGCGATAAAAGTCAAGTTTGCAGTCGGTGGCGATAATTAATGCCCGGCGCTAATCTTTGCGCCCGGCCGATAATTGCGCCCCAAATGGGGCGATACTGAATTTCTCCCCCATAGAGTCATAGAGTTATACAGCACAGAAAGAGGCCCTTCGGCCCATCGTGTCCACACTGGCCATCAAGCCCTGTCTATTCTAATCCCATTTTCCAGCACTTGGTCCGTAGCCTTGTATGCTATGGCGTTTCAAGTGCTCATCTAAATGCTTCTTGAATGTTGTGAGGGTTCCTGCCTCTACCACCCTTTCAGGCAGTGAGTTCCAGATTCCAACCATCCTCTGGGTGAAAAAGTTTTTCCTCAAATCCCCTCTAAACCTCCTGGCTCTTACCTTGAAACTATGCCCCCTGGTTATTTACCCCTCTACTAAGGGGAAAAGTTCCTTTCTATCTACCCTATCTATGCCCCTCATAATTTTGTACACCTCAATCAGGTCCCCCCTCAGCCTTCTCTGCTCGAAGGAAAACAACCCCAGCCTGTCCAGTCTCTCTTCATAGCTGAAGCGCTCCAGCCCAGGTAACATCCTGGTGAATCTCCTCTGCACCCTCTCCAGTGCAATCACCTCCCTCCTAACTTGAAAAGGACACATTTGCAGGGCTATGGCGAAGGAGCAGGGGAGTGGGACTAATTGGAGAGCTCTTTCAAAGAGCCGGCACAGGCACGATGGGCCGAGTGGCCTCCTTCCGTGCTGTAAGACTCTACGATTCTATGATAAGTAGAAAATGTTTCTGGTATTTTAGTGTCTCCTGAAGTATGATGAAAATGTTCAATTGCCTTTATTTCAGAAAGATGGTGAATGAACTTGTTCCGTCTTGATAAGAGCGCACTGGAGAAGTAATTAACTAGTGAAACCTGCATCTCTAGATGTAACACACAGAGTTGATAAAAGGGCTCAGGGTTATAGTTGAGACCAGCTAGTTATAATGATTCAATAGCAAAATACTGCGGATGCTGGAAATCTGAAATAACATGTTTCTCTCTCCACGGATGCTGCCTGGCCAGTTATAATAATTGCCTGGATCACTGTGCATGGATGCATGTAGAAAAGAATATTGAAGGAAGATGGAATAGAAATATTCTACAAGAATAGGACCCATCCAACAGTCTTAGCGTTGGGTTAGACTGGGTATCAGACTGATACCTGGGATGGCAGGACTGACGTATGAAGAGAGATTGGGACGATTGGGCTTATATTCGCTGGAGTTTAGAAGAATGAGAGGGGATCTCATTGAAACTTATAAAATTCTAACAGGACTAGACAGACTAGATGCAGGAAGGATGTTCCCGATGGCCGGGGAGTCCAGAACCAGGGGTTACAGTCTAAGGATAAGGGGTAAGCCATTTAGGACTGAGATGAGGAGGAATTTATTCACCCAGAGAGTGGTGAACCTGTGGAATTCTCTACCACAGAAGGCAGTTGAGGCCAACTCATTAAATATATTCAAGAAGGAGTTAATTATATTTCTTAAGGCTAAAGGGATCAAGGGATATGGGGAGAAGGCAGGGACAGGGTACTGAATTTGGATGATCAGCCATGATCTCATTGAATGGCGGAGCAGGCTCGAGGGGCCGAATGGCCTACTCCTGCTCCTATCTTCTATGTTTCTATGATTCTACGTTAGGACAAGTCCAAAACTACACAGGAGGTAGGTCTGAAATAAAAAACGGAAATGTTGGAAACAATTAGCAGATCAGGCAACATCTTTGGAGAAAGGAATAGAGTTAACGTTTCAGGTTGATGACCTTTCGTCAGAACTCTGGTGAAGGAGGATAGTGGTGACTGAAGCTTGAACTTTGAGGCTTCCTTTACTGATGGTGAAAATTCATTGGAAGCCTTGAAGACTTGAACAATTAAAAATGCCTCCACATCATCAGGCAAAGTAGCAAGTGGGAAAAGAAGGTCTTTCATTTTTAAATATGTCTCTTTTGCATATTGGAAGATGTCTGATTTAGACATTTCCGGACACCTCCATTCAAAAAACAGCGTCCGGTCCAAAAGTGGTCGGGGGGATTCCTAACAAGCCTGAATATTATGATGAAACAAGAAGTGCCCCCGCTCCCCCCCCACCCCCAGATGGATGGACAATAGTGTATGTGATAGTCACTCGGTAGCTGATCTGCGAGCTACATTGAGTAAAGAGAACAACTGAGCACATGGAAGGAGTCAGCTGAAAGTCTGTGCACTCCCAGATAGTGAAACACCACCAGGTTGTTGAAACAAACCTTACTGTAAAATGAATGCAATGGGACACTCGTCAGTGCAAAGAGAGAATTCGAGAGCCTGGTGAAATGTGAATTTTAAATGCGCATGACAAAAAGCGAATGAGCTTAGTGCCCAGCAGTGCAGTGTGATTAACCGCTCTGGAGAAATGTAGAGCTGGGTTGTACAGAGGGAAAGTAACCCAGACTAGGACATATTAGGCAGCAGGAGCCAGAGCAGTTCAGGTCTGAATCTGATGTCCAATTTCTATTCAAGACCCGTTTCCACCTGAGCTCTACGCGCCTTTCCTCCACCAAATTCCGGATGCCTTCTCCTCTTTGCCAGATTTTTCATTCTTCTCTCCCTCCCTGCTATTCTTCTGTGACCATTGACACCTCCTCTGGACCTATCTTTTGTTTCTATACTTGTCTCATTATCACTCCTTTTGCCTTGCACCATCATCCCTTCAGTCATTTAATCATGGCGGTATGTATTTGCAACACCAAACACCAGGTTAGGGCCTTCTCCCTCCAGAACAACTTCCTGAACCCCCAACAACTTCCTGACCTTCCTCCCACCCCCGGGTTCCTGACCTTCCCCCCACCCCCGAGTTCCTGACCTTTTCCCCCTCCCCACAAGTTCCTGACCTCCCCCCCCCCCCCGGGTTCCTGACCTTCTCCCCCCTCCGACAAGTTCCTGACCTTCACCCCCTCCCATAGATGAGGCATTGTGTGTGGGTCACGGATTGTTAGCAGGTTTATTGGGAATGAAGTGAATAGTGACAGTGTCGTAACCTTGGAATTTCATCCAGTTCAATGATGTCACTTGCTGCACATGCGCCGAGCTGTCCGAGAAATCAACCAGGCTGAGGGGGAGGAGAGGGAGAACGTGGTGTGGGTGTAAAGGGGTTGGAATAACGTGATCCACGTCTAACAGAGGGGGGAGAATGTAATCCGTCTTCCCATCTGGATCATGTTCTCGCTCTCATCCCCCTCCCCCTTTAGGACTGGATCACATTCTTCCCCCATCCCCACTGTGCTCTCCATGCTCTTCTGCTCCCCACCCCCGCCCGAGTTCCTGATCTTCTCTCTCCCTGAGCTCCTGACCTCCTCTCCCCCTCTCCCCCCCCGAGCTCCTCTCCTCTCTCCCCTTCGATCCCTTCTCCTCTCTCCCCTCCCTTTGATTCACTCTCCTCTCCCTCCCCCTCCGATCCCATCTCTCCTCCGTTCAATCCTCTCTGCCCCTTCAATCCTCCCTCCCCCTCTGATCCTCTCTCCCCCCTCTGATCCTCTCTCCCCCTTCCAACCCTCCCTCCCCTCCTCCAATCCTCTCTTCCCTCCTCCGATCCGCTCTTACCCCCTCCGATCCTCTCTCCCCCTCCGATCCTCTCTCCCCCTCCAATCCTCTCTTCCCCTCTGCTCCTCTCTCCCTCTCCGATCCTCTCTCCCCCCTCCGACCCTCCCTCCCCTCCTCCGACCCTCCCTCCCCTCCTCCGACCCTCCCTCCCCTCCTCCGATCCTCTCTTCCCTCCTCCGATCCTCTCTTCCCTCCTCCGATCCTCTCTTCCCTCCTCCGATCCTCTCTCCCCCTCCGATTCTCTCTCCCCCTCCGATCCTCTCTCCTCCTTCCCCCTGTGATCCTCTCTCCCCTCTTCCAACCTTAGATTCCCCCCACCACCCGGCCACCAACAGAGCCCCTGACCTTCTCTGCATGGAGCCGAGGAAAGGGTGGCGATGCAGGTGGTAGCCGCGGCACCATTTGGTACTGCGCATGCGCGGCGGGATCGAGTGCGCAACCCCAGTACCAAACGGGCACGCATGCGCAGAGAGAGACAAAAATACGGCGCAAATAATCACTCGTGTAATCACTCCTGCCTTCCACCCTATCGCAGACCTCTGCGTTTTGTTCCTTTCCTGCCCCTCTTTTTTCAGACTCTGCACTTGCTCAAAAACTGAAACGTTAACCCTGTTTTTCCCTTGCCTGACCTGCCGAATGTTTCCAGCGTTTTCTGTCTTTAGATCTGATTTCCAGCACCCACAGTGCGTTGCTTTTGTTTCCCTTTCTACCTGAGGTGGTTCTGCAATGTGCTGAGGCTTCTGGTGCTCTGGAATCCAACTCATAACGAGGTTGGTCAAATTTACGAGCACCAGCAGCAACAGGAACACAGCTGCTTCGAGTGTTGCACGTGTGTGCTTTATTTCAAAGTTGCCATTGCTACTTTAGTACTCTGGCCATGGACCAGTGCGTTTGTTTTCTTAGGCGCACAGGCACTAGTAAGCACGGTCTCAAAGTTTTTACATGTTAAAAAATATGTAATTTACTAAGAAACTGACTAGTGTACACCAATGAAACTATTAAATGCTTCAGTAAAGCTTTTTAAAGTCATTTTCAGTGATTTTAAATCATGTTACTCACACGTGGAGGATGAGACGCTCTTCTTAAAAATGCTTGTTTTTGGTGATAAACCCATTTTCAGCTGTATTAACGACACTGCGCCGGGTTACCGCCCTTAAATACGTCAATTAAACGTTTTTAATGCAAAAAAAAGGAAGAATTACATTCTATTACGCTGCCTGATTGCGTTGGTTCATGGAAGATTTTGTGATTATGCAAATGCATTTTAGCGGAAATTTGAAGTGTAACCGAACCAGCTCAATTTCAAGTGCCATTTGCTCCCAATTTCCCAATTGCACCCAAAGCGAAAACTTACCACCAATGTTCACAACCTGAGCCTCAAGGAAATGGGTGAGAATGAAGTTTTATGCAACTAATTATAAATTATGGAAAATCTAGCCTTGGGCATGCACTTCCTCTCTGTTGTCACAATTTTTGGTTCCATTTTTGTATCAACATTTAATACTGTAATTTGCTCAGCCAACATTTTGCATTCAATTTCGTTATGTCAAAAGCCCTGATATAGCTGCAAGCTCTGGCTACTGGGTGGCCCTGTGGAGTAAGTTAGTGAATTGTCTTTTCCAACTCCTTTGCAACCTTGTATTCAAATAAAACTTGTATTCATCAATGAATCGTGCATAACAATGTGGACAATTTTTTTTTTATTCATTCATGGGATGTGGGCGTCGCTGGCAAGGCCAGCATTTATTGCCCATCCCGAATTGCCCTTGAGAAGGTGGTGGTGAGCCGCCTTCTTGAACCGCTGCAGTCCGTGTGGTGAAGGTGCTCCCACAGTGCTGTTAGAGAAGGAGTTCTAGGATTTTGACCCAGCGACGATGAAGGAACAGCGATATACTTCTAAGTCAGGATGGTGTGTGACTTGGAGGGGAACTTGGAGGTGATGGTGTTCCCATACACCTGCTGCCCTTGTCCTTCTAGGTGGGAGAGGTCGTGGGTTTGGGAAGTGCTGCCGAAGAAGCCTTGACGAGTTGCTGCAGTGCATCTTGTAGATGGCACACACTGCAGCCACGGTACGCCGGTGGTGGAGGGAGTGAATGTTTAAGGTGGTGGATGGGGTGCCAATCAAGCAGGCTGCTTTGTCCTGGATGGTGTCGAGCTTCTTGAATGTTGTTGGAGCTGCACTCATCCAGGCAAGTGGAGAGTATTCCATCACACTCCTGACTTCTGCCTTGTAGATGGTGGAAAGGCTTTGGGGAGTCAGGAGGTGAGACACTCGCCGCAGAATACCTAGCCTCTGACCTGCTTTTGTTGCCAATATTTATGTGGCTGGTCCAGTTAAGTTTCTGGTTAATGGTGACCCCCCAGGATGTTTATAGTGGGGGATTCGGCGATGGTAATGCCATTGAATGTCAAGGGGAGGTGGTTAGACTCTCGCTTGTTGGAGATAGTCATTGCCTGGCACTTGTGTGGCGCGAATGTTACCTGCCACTTATCAGCCCAAGCCTGAACATCGTCCAGGTCTTGTTGCATGCGGGCATGGACTGCTTTATTATCTGAGGAGTTGTGAATGGCGCTGAACACTGTGCAGTCATCAGTGAACATCCTCATTTCTGACATTATGTTGGAGGGAAGGTCATTGATGAAGCTGCTGAAAATGCTTGGGCCTAGGACACTGCCCTGAGGAACTCCTGCAGCGATGTCCTGGGGCTCTGATGATTGACCTTCAACCACCACAACCATCTTCCTTTGTGCTAGGTATGACTCCAGCCAGTGGAGCGTTTTCCCCCTGATTCCAATTGACTTCAGTTTTACTAGGGCTCCTTGATGCCAGACTTGGTCAAATGCTGCCTTGATGTAAAGGGCAGTCACTCTCACCTGGAATTCAGCTCCTTTGTCCATGTTTGGACCAAGGCTGGAATGAGGTCAGGAGCCGAGTGTTCTTGGCGGAACCCAAACTGGGCATCAGTGAGCAGGTTATTGGTGAGTAAGTGCCGCTTGATAGCACTGTCGATGACACCTTCCATCAATTTGCTGATGATTGAGAGTTGACTGATGGGGCGGTAATTGGCCGGATTGGATTTGTCCTGCTTTTTGTGGACAGACATACCTGGGCAATTTTCCACAATGTCGGATAGATGCCAATATTGTAGTTGTACTGGAACAGCTTTGTCATACATTAAAAGTCTCGCATTTAGTGTGTAGTCCCTGTAAATTAGCTTTCATCCTTCCAACATACCTACCTGTCATCCTTGGCCCATCCATATTAGACTTAACTTTTATTGAGTCTTACTAGTTATCCCAGACCCTCGTATTCCCCGTAATGCCCCCACATCCCATTCCCAACCTCCCCAGTACGGCCACAGCCATGTGAATGAATAGATAAACATGGAATTTTACCTGAAAATCCACTACTCTGCCGTAGTACTGTATAATAAAAGACAATTTGATTCATTCCATCACCATAAGTGAGTAGCCCTGATAAAATATTGTTACACAGGATAAAACAGCGTGTCCTCTGACTCACCAGGAAGAATGCCATGGGAGGTCTGCCGGTATTAATGTATTAAAACAGTCCATCCGCAGGTGGAAGACGTCAGCTTGATGCAAAGCAATCTTAAAAATTGCCGGTACATCTGGGCTGCCATCCTGAAATTGACGAGGATATTCCAATCGGCAAAGCTCCCTGACCATACAACAATTCAATGGTAAGTGAGTGGTTGTGTTTAACTGGGACGGGCCGGGTTCAACATAGCTGCACCTGAGCAGCAGAATAATACATGGTCCATTTAAAAAAAAATTCAATTTCGGAGTATGGTGGGGGGGTGGCGGGGGCGGGGGGGGGGCCTTCAGAAAGTGATGGTGGGACTTGTACTTGAACCGCTACAGTCCGTGTGGTGAAGATACTCCCACAATGCTGTTAGGGAGGGAGTTTCAAGATTTTGCCTCTGTGCCTGAAGTGCTTGCGTGGATTTTCCTGTTACCCAAACCCCACTATCACTGGCAGGCATCTTTGCGTACCTAGAGCGTGCAGAGCAACTTGTATTGAGAAGGTACTAACAAGTTGCAGATGGTCAGAGATGTAAAAAACAAATGGTACAACAAATACATGCCGGCCATAATTGTCTGGGGGCTTGTGGTTTGTACCAATGAGTGAAGGATGTCAATGTCGGGAATTGGAGATTTCCCACTTTTCGCTTTGTTTTAATCTGCTGCATCACTCAGTTTATCTAATGTGCAGGCCTGAGAGGAGTGGGATACTTTGACTTGATATTTTTGGCAGTAGAATCACTCATATTGTCACAGGACTGTCAAGTGTCACTGCCCATCTGTGCTGGTGTTTGTTTTGAAGAAACGATGTCTTGCAACACAGCACTTTCTTTCTGCATTGATATTCAGCTTATTTTTACAGGCCACTTCTCTTTGTAAATACGGGGGTAGAGGGAAATGTGGCTGCATGCACCGAGTCGCCTACAGTCTGACCTAATTAAGATGCGACGAATGTGATGGGTTGAATCCTGTGTCTGTCACCCAATCTGACTCAGAGACTGGGTGAAGGGAGAAGCATTAGTGGAAGAACGAGATCCAAACAAATAAAATTAAAGAACGAAAGACTTGCATTTATGCAGCACCTTTACCGGCCACAGGACGTCTCAAAGTGCTTACTGTCAATGAAGTACTTTTTGAAACTCCCAAAACAAGCGCTCTACTCGGAGCTCCGGCACGGCAAGAGAGCCCCAGGTTGGCAGAGGAAGTGCTTCAAGGACACCCTCAAAACCTCCTTGAAAAAGTGCAACATCCCCACCGACACCTGGGAATCCCTGGCCCAAGACCGCTCAAAGTGGAGGAGAAGCATCCGGGAAGGCGCCGAACACCTCGAGTCTCTTCGCCGGGAGCAAGCGGAAGCCAAGCGCAGGCAGCGCAAGGAGCGCACGTCAACCCAAGCACCCCACCCACCCGCTCCTTGAACCACCGTCTGCCCCACCTGTGACAGAGACTGTAGGTCCCGCATTGGACTCATCAGTCACCTGCGAACTCATTTTTATTGTGGAAGCAAGTCATCCTCGGTTCCGAGGGCCTGCCTAAGAAGAAGACTTTTTGAAGTGGAGTCACTGTTGTAATGTGGGAAACGTGGCAGCCAATTTGTGCACAGCAAGGTCCCACAAACAGCAATGTGATAATGACCAGATAATCTGTTTTAGTGATGTTGATTGAGGGATAAATATTGGCCCAGGACACTGGGGATAACTCCCCTGCTCTTCTTCAAATAGTGCCCTGGGATCTTTTACGCCCACCTGAGAGAGCAGACGGGGGCCTCGGTTTAACATCTGTGCTGGTGTTTGTTTTGAAGAAATGATGTCTTGCAACACAGCACTTTCTTTCTGCATTGATATTCAGCTTATTTTTACAGGCCACTTCTCTTTTGTAGATGTGGGGGGCAGAGGGAAATGTGGCTGCCTACCCCGGTCTCCTACAATCTGACCTAAGTAAGATGTGACAAATGTGATGGGTTGAATCCTGTGACTGTCACTCAATCTGACTCGGAGACTGGGTAAAGAGAGAAGCATTAGTGGAAGATCGAGTTCCAAACAAATAGAATTAAAGAATTAAAGACTTGCATTTATATAGCACCTTTTAAGACCTCAGGATGTCCCAAAGTACTTTACAGCCAATGAAGTACCTTTGAAGTGTAGTCACTGCTGTAAAGTAGGAAACGCGGCAGCCAATTTTCACAGCAAGGTCCTACAAAGAGCAATGACCAGATAATCTGTTTTAGTGATTGAGGGATAAATATTGGCCAGGACACCGGGGAGAACTCCTCTGCTCTTCTTCAAAATAGTGCAATGGGATCTTTTACATCCGCCTAAGGGGTCGCCCATTTAAAACTGAGATGAGGAGGAATTTCTTCTCTCAGAGGGTCGTGTAAATCTGTGGAATTCTCTGCCCCAGAGAGCCGTGGAGGCTGGGTCATTGAATATATTTAAGGTGGAGATAGACAGATTTTTGAACAATAAGGGAATGAAGGGTTATGGGGAGCGGGCAGGGAAATGGAGCTGAGCCCAAGATCAGATCAGCCATGATCTCATTGAATGGCGGAGCAGGCTCGAGGGGCCAAATGGCCTACTCCTGCTCCTATTTCTTATGTTCTTATGTCTCATCCAAAAGATGATTCGAACATCATTTTAAAATAAAACCTTTGGGGTAGGTTTCCACAATGAGCTAAGAAGTAAAGTGCAATCTGTGCTACTGAGCTAGAAAGACCAACCAAGAGATATTGCATCCCTGGTTAGCGCTGAGTGAGCAGCTGTGGTGATAGTGAGGAATGCTACAATTGACCTTAGTATTCCTAGGCTGGGGAGGGCAAAGTGTGGCACTTCTAATCATGGTAAGTGAGCATGTGCGGTCATTGGGTGAAGATGGGATTGGCTTTGGCTGCGATGACTCTGCCAGCCTGCCAAATCCCATTGCGCAGGCAGACATATGAAGAGTACGGGCTAGGGACCGGAGACCTACTGGTGGTCATGCAACCATAGACTAGTGTGACTCATTGCCTTCAGGAGAGGGGAGGTGAGTGGAAAAAATTGGAATGAGATTACATTCATTGTACATTCAACAAAAGAAAATACATGCGGTATATGGCTCCTTTAAGAATCAATGGGAAAATATCACATCCCTTCCAGATCACTGTTTGACCAGTCTCATCTCCTCTTTACTGCATAAAAGCTCAATGCAGATTAAGAAATAACATGGAGGTTTGTCAATGAATAGCTAGTTTTCTCACATTTCTCAGCACACAATGAGGGTTATATTTTTATGGGATTTTTCTGTGCTCAGCAACCCGAAGAATGAGAGTCCTTGAGAATGGAGCTTCTTTCCTCTTTTGCAACAAGTGACAGCAGCAAGTATTCCTCAGCCAGCATGGGTTGCTTGCCGATTGAGGCTGTAAAAGGCTCGTGTTGGCGCAGATTATGCACAGGACTGTATGCAGCGTTGTTGGGAATGTTATTCTCCAGTCTCCCGAGGCTGACTAAGTTTTAAAAAGGGAACTCAATATTATTTCAAAAATGATACATTTCAATGGGTAACTCATCCTGCCAAGTACCAAGAACTGTAACCTACTGTCCTTTGTTAAAGTGGTCCAGTTTTGAGACGTGGCACTTTGCTCTGGATCTATGGAACCATTTTCCCTTCTTCCTGCTTTTCCAATTGCTTTATTTCCCAGTAAAAATAATCCCAGGTGGGATATACATTTCGGAGAAATGCGTCACAATATTGAGATTTAAGATTAGACTAATTTAAATCTTATTTTATGAGAAGATGTCTCAGGCTAAAGTCTCAAATCTAAAAGGATTGAGCATGTTTTCTCCAGGGACTTGTCTGTAGTTACTTGTTAAAACTACAGGAATGCCCCATGTTGCTGTAGCTCTGGTTGTATTGATGAGCCCTCATCACTGAGCCTTGAGTCAGTTGGTCGCACACTCGCCTCTGAGTCAGCAGGTTGTGGGTTCAAGTCCCACTCCAGAAGTTTGTTCTGTCTTTCTTTCGCTTCCAGGTTATGTTACCGGACTTATAATCCAGAGATCTTGACGAATAATCCAGTAAAAACATGAGTTCAAATCCCACCATGGCAGTTTGAGAATTTGAATTCAGTTTAAAAAAAATCTACAAATAAAAAGCTGGTATCATTAAAAGTGACCATGAAGCTGTCGGATTGTCGTAAAAACCCGACTGGTTCACTAATACCCTTTCGGGAAGGAAACCTGCCGTCCTTACCGGTCTGGGCTATATGTGATTCTTAACTTCCCTTCTCAGTTGTATCGCCACCTTCTCAGGGCAACGACGAATGGGCAATGAATGCCAGCCTTGCTGCCAACACCCACATCCCGAGAATGAGTTTAAAAAAACTTGGAAAATAACACAATGATGTCTACAATTGCAGTTGAAGCCACGTAAATGTTACCCTTCTATTAATTTTCTCATAAACTGTAGGTTAACTATATATATTTTCAATGCTAAAGTGCTCAGGCTTCCAAACGGCACTGCCATCCACAGCAACAGGTTGATAAGTTTAACGTGCCGAGAATTAAACAACGTTTTCTGCTTGGAGGATGATTATCTTTTTATTTGAATAAAAACTTCTGCACAATGAGTGAATGCGAGGTGGGTTGGTGTATTAGAATCCTGCACTTGCGTCATGTATGTGCATACTTGGAGCTGTCTGTTCCACACCATTTAACTGCTGAAGGCGTTTAAAGTTCATTATATTCATTCTCTGCAAATTGTTGTTAATAGCACATAGTTTAAATACCATTATATCTGTTCCGAATCAGCAAGATGTCAAATGTAAAGAAAGTGCTGATAGAAGGTGACAGACAGTGTGACGCCCATTCTGGTATATTTCAGAAACTGGAAATGAACGACCGCTCCCAGCCGAGAGCAGACAAGTTAATGTATTGGGTGTTGATGTGCTTGTTCTTTCCACAGATGCTGACTGACCTGCTGACAATTCCCAGTATTCTCTGTTTTTGCTTCAGATTTCGAGCATTTGCAATTATTTTTGTTTTTTAATTTGATCCCAGTCGACTGTGGTGTCTGTCACACGTTCCCCTCCAGTGACCCCTGTTAATTTTGTATCTGACGATTATTGTGGAGATACGAGACCCTGCCAATCAATACTCGTTGGTCTGAGGGACACCTCAACAACAGGCAGCGCTGTGATCTTTTTACTTCAACAAAATATTACCACTTTCGATTTTGCTTTCCTATCTCTTGACTTTTTTTCTTTATTTATTTCATGCACTTTCCTGCCTCTTCATTTTTACTCTTTGTTCTAACTCTTCGTTGTTATCTTTATTGTTATCCACTTTCATCCCATTTACCAACTCCTTGGGGGTCTATCTGTATCTGGGGGTCTATCAGTATCTGGGGGTCTATCAGTATCTGGGGGTCTATCAGTATCTGGGGGTCTATCTGTATCTGGGTGTCTATCAGTTCTGGGGGTCTATCTGTATCTGGGGGTCTATCAGTATCTGGGGGTCTATCAGTATCTGGGGGTCTATCTGCATCTGGGTGTCTATCTGTATCTGGGGGTCTATCAGTATCTGGGGGTCTATCAGTATCTGGGGGTCTATCTGTATTTGGGAGTCTATCAGTATCTGGGGGTCTATCTGTATCTGGGGGTCTATCAGTATCTGGGGGTCTATCAGTATCTGGGGGTCTATCTGTATTTGGGGGTCTATCTGTATCTGGGGGTCTATCAGTACCTGGGGGTCTATCTGTATCTGGGGGTCTATCAGTATCTGGGTGTCTATCAGTATCTGGGGCTCTATCAGTATCTGGGGGTCTATCAGTATCTGGGGGTCTATCTGTATCTGGGGGTCTATCTGTATCTGGGGGTCTATCAGTATCTGGGGGTCTATCTGTATCTGGGGGTCTATCAGTACCTGGGGGTCTATCTGTATCTGGGGGTCTATCTGTATCTGGGGGTCTATCTGTATCTGGGGGTCTATCTGTATTTGGGGGTCTATCAGTATCTGGGGGTCTATCTGTATCTGGGGGTCTATCTGTATTTGGGGGTCTATCTTTATTTGGGGGTCTATCTGTATCTGGGGGTCTATCTGTATCTGGGGGTCTATCTGTATCTGGGGGTCTATCAGTATCTGGGGGTCTATCTGTATTTGGGTGTCTATCAGTATCTGGGGGTCTATCTGTATCTGGGGGTCTATCTGTATCTGGGGGTCTATCTGTATTTGGGTGTCTATCAGTATCTGGGGGTCTATCTGTACCTGGGGGTCTATCAGTATCTGGGGGTCAATCTGTATCTGGGGGTCTATCTGTATCTGGGGGTCTATCAGTATCTGGGGGTCTATCTGTATCTGGGTGTCTATCTGTATTTGGGGGTCTATCAGTATCTGGGGGTCTATCTGTATTTGGGGGTCTATCTGTATTTGGGGGTCTATCAGTATTTGGGGGTCTATCTGTACCTGGGGGTCTATCAGTATCTGGGGGTCAATCTGTATCTGGGGGTCTATCAGCATCTGGGGGTCTATCAGTATCTGGGGGTCTATCTGTATTTGGGGGTCTATCAGTACCTGGGGGTCTATCAGTATCTGGGGGTCTATCTGTATTTGGGGGTCTATCTGTATCTGGGGGTCTATCAGTTCTGGGGGTCTATCTGTATCTGGGGGTCTATCTGTATCTGGGGGTCTATCTGTATCTGGGTGTCTATCTGTATTTGGGGGTCTATCAGTATCTGGGGGTCTATCTGTATTTGGGGGTCTATCTGTATCTGGGGGTCTATCAGTATCTGGGGGTCTATCTGTATCTGGGGGTCTATCAGCATCTGGGCGTCTATCTGTATCTGGGGGTCTATCAGTATTTGGGTGTCTATCTGTATTTGGGGGTCTATCAGTATCTGGGGGTCTATCTGTATTTGGGGGTCTATCAGTATCTGGGGGTCTATTAGTATCTGGGGGTCTATCTGTATTTGGGGGGCTATCTGTATCTGGGGGTCTATCAGTACCTGGGGGTCTATCTGTATCGGAGGTCTATCTGTATCTGGGGGTCTATCAGTATCTGGGGGTCTATCTGTATTTGGGGGTCTATCAGTATCTGGGGGGTCTATCTGTATCTGGGGGTCTATCAGTACCTGGGGGTCTATCAGTATCTGGAGGTCTATCTGTATTTGGGGGGCTATCTGTATCTGGGGGTCTATCAGTACCTGGGGGTGTATCTGTATTTGGGGGTCTATCTGTATCTGGGGGTCTATCAGTATCTGGGGGTCTATCAGTACCTGGGGGTCTATCAGTATCTGGGGGTCGATCTGTATCTGGGGGTCTATCTGTATCTGGGGGTCTAGCTGTATTTGGGGGGCTATCTGTATCTGGGGGTCTATCAGTATCTGGGGGTCGATCTGTATCTGGGGGTCTATCTGTATCTGGGGGTCTAGCTGTATTTGGGGGGCTATCTGTATCTGGGGGTCTATCAGTACCTGGGGGTCGAGCTGTATTTGGGGGTCTATCTGTATCTGGGGGTCTATCTGTATCTGGGGGTCTATCTGTATCTGGGGATCTATCTGAATCTGGGGGTCTATCTGTATCTGGGGGTCTATCTGTATCTGGGGATCTATCTGAATCTGGGGGTCTATCTGTATCTGGGGGTCTATCTGTATCTGGGGGTCTAGCTGTATTTGGGGGTCTATCTGTATCTGGGGGTCTATCTGTATTTGGGGGCCTATCTGTATTTGGGGGTCTATCAGTATCTGGGGGTCTATCTGTATCTGGGGGTCTATCTGTATCTGGGGATCTATCTGAATCTGGGGGTCTATCTGTATCTGGGGGTCTATCTGTATCTGGGGGTCTATCAGTACCTGGGGGTCTATCTGTATCTGGGGGTCTATCAGTATCTGGGTGTCTATCAGTATCTGGGGGTATATCAGTATCTGGGGGTCTATCAGTATCTGGGGGTCTATGTATCTGGGGGTCTATCTGTATCTGGGGGTCCATCTGTATCTGGGGGTCTATCTGTATCTGGGGGTCTATCAGTACCTGGGGGTCTATCAGTATCTGGGGGTCTATCTGTATTTGGGGGTCTATCAGTATCTGGGAGTCTATCTGTATTTGGGGGTCTATCAGTATCTGGGGGTCTATCTGTATCTGGGGGTCTATCTGTATTTGGGGGTCTATCTGTATTAGGGGGTCTATCTGTATCTGGGGTTCTATTTGTATCTGGGGGTCTATCAGTATCTGGGGGTCTATCTGTATTTGGGGTCTATCTGTATTTGGGGGTCTATCAGTACCTGGGGATCTATCTGTATTTGGGGGTCTATCAGTATCTGGGGGTCTATCAGTATCTGGGTGTCTATCAGTATCTGGGGGTCTATCTGTATTTGGGGGTCTATCAGTATCTGGGGGTCTATCTGTATTTGGGGGTCTATCAGTATCTGGGGGTCTATCTGTATCTGGGGGTCTATCAGTATCTGGGGGTCTATCTGTATTTGGGTGTCTATCAGTATCTGGGGGTCTATCTGTATTTGGGGGTCTATCTGTATCTGGGGGTCTATCAGTATCTGGGGGTCTATCAGTATCTGGGGGTCTATCTGTATTTGGGGGTCTATCTGTATTTGGGGGTCTATCTGTACCTGGGGGTCTATCAGTTCTGGGGGTCTATCTGTATCTGGGTGTCTATCAGTTCTGGGGGTCTATCTGTATCTGGGTGTCTATCAGTTCTGGGGGTCTATCTGTATCTGGGGGTCTATCCGTATCTGGGGGTCTATCAGCATCTGGGGGTCTGTCTGTATCTGGGGGTCTATCAGTATCTGGGGGTCTATCTGTATCTGGGGGTCTATCTGTATTTGGGGGTCTATCAGTATCTGGGGGTCTATCAGTATCTGGGGGTCTATCTGTATCTGGGGGTCTATCAGTATCTGGGGTCTATCTGTATTTGGGGGTCTATCTGTATCTGGGGGTCTATCTGTATTTGGGGGTCTATCAGTATCTGGGGTTCTATCAGTATCTGGGGGTCTATCTGTATCTGGGGGTCTATCAGTATCTGGGGGTCTATCTGTATTTGGGGGTCTATCAGTATCTGGGGGTCTATCAGTATCTGGGGGTCTATCTGTATCTGGGGGTCTATCTGTATCTGGGGGTCTATCAGTATCTGGGGGTCTATCTGTATTTGGGGGTCTATCAGTATCTGGGGGTCTATCTGTATTTGGGGGTGTATCAGTATCTGGGGGTCTATCTGTATTTGGGGGTCTATCAGTATCTGGGGGTCTATCTGTATCTGGGGGTCTATCAGTTCTGGGGGTCTATCTGTATCTGGGGGTCTATCAGTTCTGGGGGTCTATCTGTATCTGGGGGTCTATCAGTTCTGGGGGTCTATCTGTATCTGGGGGTCTATCAGTTCTGGGGGTCTATCTGTATCTGGGCGTCTATCTGTATCTGGGTGTCTATCAGTATCTGGGGGTCTATCTGTATCTGGGGGTCTATCAGTATCTGGGGGTCTATATGTATTTGGGGGTCTATCTGTATCTGGGGGTCTATCTGTATCTGGGGGTCTATCTGTACCTGGGGGTCTATCAGTATCTGGGGGTCTATCTGTATTTGGGGGTCTATCTGTATCGGGGGTCTATCTGTATCTGGGGGTCTATCAGTATTTTGGTGTCTATCAGTATCTGGGGGTCTATCAGTATCTGGGTGTCTATCAGTATCTGGGGGTCTATCTGTACCTGGGGGTCTATCAGTATCTGGGGGTCTATCAGTATCTGGGGGTCTATCAGTATATGGGGGTCTATCAGTATCTGGGGGTCTATCTGTATCTGGGGGTCTATCAGTATCTGGGGGTCTATCTGTATCTGGGTGTTTATCAGTTCTGGGGGTCTATCTGTATTTGGGGGTCTATCTGTATCTGGGGGTCTATCAGTATCTGGGGGTCTATCTGTATTTGGGGGTCTATCTGTATCTGGAGGTCTATCTGTATTTGGGGGTCTATCTGTATTTGGGGGTCTATCAGTATCTGGGGGTCTATCTGTATTTGGGTGTCTATCTATATCTGGGGGTCTTTCATTATCTGGGGGTCTATCTGTATTTGGGGGTCTATCAGTATCTGGGGGTCTATCTGTATTTGGGGGTCTATCTGTATCTGGGGGTCTATCAGTACCTGGGGGTCTATCTGTATCTGGGGGTCTATCAGTATCTGGGGGTCTATCTGTATTTGGGGGTCTATCAGTATCTGGGGGTCTATCTGTATTTGGGGGTCTATCTGTATCTGGGGGTCTATTTGTATCTGGGAATCTATCTGTATCTGGGTGTCTATCAGTTCTGGGGGTCTATCTGTATCTGGGGGTCTATCTGTATTTGGGGGTCTATCTGTATTTGGGGGTCTATCAGTACCTGGGGGTCTATCAGTTCTGGGGGTCTATCTGTATTTGGGTGTCTATCAGTTCTGGGGGTCTATCTGTATCTGGGTGTCTATCAGTTCTGGGGGTCTATCAGTATCTGGGGGTCTATCAGTATCTGGGGGTCTATCTGTATCTGGGGGTCTATCTGTATTTGGGGGTCTATCTGTATCTGGGGGTCTATCAGTTCTGGGGGTCTATCTGTATTTGGGGGTCTATCTGTATCTGGGGGTCTATCAGTATCTGGGGGTCTATCTGTATCTGGGGGTCTATCTGTATCTGGGGGTTTATCAGTATCTGGGGGTCTATCTATATCTGGGGGTCTATCAGTATCTGGGGGTCTATCTGTATTTGGCGGTCTATCTGTATTTGGGGGTCTATCAGTATCTGGGGGTCTATCTGTATCTGGGGGTCTATCTGTATCTGGGGGTCTATCTGTATCTGGGGGTCTATCTGTATCTGGGTGTCTATCTGTATCTGGGGGTCTATCTGTATTTGGGGGTCTATCTGTATCTGGGGGTCAATCTGTATTTGGGGGTGTATCTGTATTTGGGGGTCTTTCAGTATCTGGGGGTCTATCTGTATCTGGGTGTCTATCAGTTCTGGGGGTCTATCTGTATCTGGGGGTCTATCAGTATCTGGGGGTCTATCTGTATCTGGGGGTCTATCAGTATCTGGGGGTCTATCTGTATTTGGGGGTCTATCAGTATCTGGGGGTCTATCTGTATTTGGGGGTCTATCAGTATCTGGCGGTCTATCTGTATTTGGGGGTCTATCAGTATCTGGGGGTCTATCTGTATCTGGGGGTCTATCAGTTCTGGGGGTCTATCTGTATCTGGGGGTCTATCAGTTCTGGGGGTCTATCTGTATCTGGGCGTCTATCTGTATTTGGGGGTCTATCAGTTCTGGGGGTCTATCTGTATCTGGGTGTCTATCAGTATCTGGGGGTCTATCTGCATCTGGGGGTCTATCAGTATCTGGGGGTCTGTCTGTATTTGGGGGTCTATCTGTATTTGGGGGTCTATCAGTATCTGGGGGTCTATCTGTATTTGGGGGTCTATCTGTATTTGGGGGGCTTTCAGTACCTGGGGGTCTATCAGTACCTGGGGGTCTATCAGTATCTGGGGGTCTATCAGTATCTGGGTGTCTATCTGTATCTGGGGGTCTATCAGTATCTGGGGGTCTATATGTATTTGGGGGTCTATCTGTATCTGGGGGTCTATCTGTATCTGGGGGTCTATCTGTACCTGGGGGTCTATCAGTATCTGGGGGTCTATCTGTATTTGGGGGTCTATCTGTATCGGGTGTCTATCTGTATCTGGGGGTCTATCAGTATTTTGGTGTCTATCAGTATCTGGGGGTCTATCAGTATCTGGGTGTCATAAGAACATAAGAACATAAGAAATAGGAGCAGGAGTAGGCCAATCGGCCCATCGAGCCTGCTCCGCCATTCAATAAGATCATGGCTGATCTGATCCTAACCGCCAATCTACTATCTATCACAGAAACATCTCCTGCATCTAACAGAATTGCACACACGAAATAGGAGCAGAATCAGGCTACACAGTCCCTGGGCCCGCTCCACTACCCACAGGGCCATGACCGATCCGAACCTAGACTCATGTCCAAATTCCTGCCCGCTCCCCGTAACCCTTAATGCCCTTTACTTCTAGGAAACTGTCTATTTCTGTTTTAAATTTAATTAATGTTGTAGCTTCTACAGCTTTTTGTGGCAGCATATTCCATGGACCTACCACCCTCTGAGTGAAGTAGTTCCTCCTCATCTCAGTTTTGAAAGAGCAGCCCCTTATTCTAAGACTATGTCCCCTAGTTCTCGTCTCACCCGTCATCGGGAACATCCTCCCCGCATCCACCCGATCCAACCCCTTCACAATCTTATATGTTTCAATAAGATCGCCTCTCATTCTTCTGAACTCCAATGAGTAGAGTCCCAATCTACCCAACCTCTCCTCATATGACCACCCCCTCATCTCCGGGATTAACCGAGTGAACCTTTTTTGCACTGCCTCGAGAGCAAGGATGTCTTTCCTTAAGTAAGGACACCAAAACTGTATGCAGTATTCCAGGTGCGGTCTCACCAATACCTTGTACAACTGAAGCAATACCTCCCTATTTTTATATTCTATCCCCCTAGCAATGAAAGCCAACATTCCATTTGCCTTCTTAATCACTTGCTGCACCTGCATACTAACCTTTTGAGTTTCGTGCACCAGGACCCCCAGATCCCTTTGCACTTCAGTACTCTCCAGTTTCTTGCCATTAAGATAATAAATTGCTCTAGGATTTTTCCTGCCAAAGTGCATCACCTCACACTTTCCAGTGCTGTATTCCATCTGCCAAATCTCTGCCCACTTACTTAGCCTGTCTATGTCCCCTTGCAGGTTTTTTATGTCCTCCTCACTCACTACTTTCCCTCCCATCTTTGTATCATCTGCAAATTTTGATATGTTACACTTGGTCCCTTCCTCCAAATCGTTAATATAGATTGTGAAGAGTTGGGGACCCAGCACTGACCCCTGTGGAACACCACTAGTTACTGATTGCCAGTCTGAGAATGAACCATTTATCCCAACTCTTTGCTTTCTGTTAGATAGCCAATCCTCTATCCATGCCAGAACATTACCCCCAATCCCGTGATTTTTTACCTTAAGCAATAATCTTTTGTGTGGCACCTTGTCAAATGCCCTTTGGAAGTCTAAATACACTACGTCCACTGGTTCCCCTTTATCCACTCTATATGTTACTTCCTCAAAGAACTCCAGCAAATTTGTCAAACATGACTTCCCCTTCGTAAAACCATGCTGACTTTGTCCTATTAAATTATGATTATCCAAATGTCTTGTTACTGTTTCCTTAATAATGGACTCCAAAATTTTACCTACCACAGATGTTAGGCTAACCGGTCTATAGTTACCAGCCTTCTGTCTACTGCCCTTTTTAAATAAGGGTGTTACATTAGCAGTTTTCCAGTCTGCCGGGACCTTAGCGGAATCCAGGGAGTTTTGAAAAATTATTACCAATGCATCTACAATCCCTACCGCCACTTCCTTCAAGACTCTAGGATGTAAGCCATCAGGTCCAGGTGATTTATCCGCCTTGAGTCCCATTATTTTACCGAGTACCACTTCCTTAGTGATTTTGATCGTGTTTAGCTCCTCTCCCCCTATAGCCCCCTGTTTGTCCAGTGTTGGGATATTCTTAGTGTCCTCTACTGTAAAGACTGATACAAAATATTCATTCAGTGTTTTTGCCATCTCCATATTTCCCACCATTAATTTCCCGGTCTCATCCTCTAAGGGACCAACATTTACTTTAGCCACCCTTTTTCTTTTTATATAACTATAAAAACTCTTACTATCTGTTTTTATATTTTTTGCTAATTTACTTTCATAATCTATCTTCCCTTTCTTAATCAATCTTTTTGTTATTTTTTGCTGCCTTTTAAAGTTTTCCCAATCCTCTGTCCTCCCACTAGATTTCGCTACCTTATATGCCCTTGTTTTTAGTCGAATACTATCCTTAATTTCTTTACTTAGCCACGGATGACTGTCCTTTCTTTTACACCCTTTTCTTTTCAGTGGAATATATTTTTTTTGGAAGTTGTAAAATAACTCCTTGAATGTACACCACTGATCATGTGTCGTCTTACCCTTTAATCTATTTTCCCAATCCACTCTACTCAATTCCGCTCGCATACCTTCATAGTCTCCTTTATTCAAGCTTAGCACGCTTGTTTGAGATCCAACCTTCTCACCCTCTAATTGAATATGGAATTCAACCATGTTATGGTCACTCATTCCAAGGGGATCCTTTACTAGGACATTTTTAATTAATCCTGTCTCGTTACACAGGACCAGATCTAAGGTTGCTTGCCCCCTGGTCGGTTCAGTTACATACTGCTCAAGAAACCCATCCCTAATACACTCAATGAACTCATCCTCAAGGCAGCCCTGCCCCATTTGATTTGTCCAATTAATATGATAGTTAAAATCCCCCATAATTATAGATGTTCCCTTATTACATGCCTCAACTATTTCCTGATTGATACTCCGTCCAATAGAGTTGCAACTGTTCGGAGGCCTATAGACTACGCCCACTAATGTTTTTTTCCCCTTATTATTCCTTATCTCCACCCAAACTGTTTCATTATCATGATTTTTTGACCCAATATCATTACTCTGTATTACAGTGATTCCTTCCTTTATTAACATAGCCACCCCACCTCCCCTTCCTTCCTGCCTGTCCTTCCTGATCGTTAAATAACCTGGTATGTTTAATTCCCAGGCATTGTCACCCTGCAGCCATGTTTCTGTAATGGCCACAATATCATAACCATATGTAGTTATTTGTGCCATTAACTCGTCTATTTTGTTACGAATGCTACGTGCATTCAGATAGAGAACTTTCAAATATGCTTTGTGGCACTTAGTTCCTGCTTTTTCACTTTTTACCAGTTTACCTTTTACTCCACACACTCTGTCCCTTCCTGCCACGCTCTGATTTGTGATTCCCCTACTGCTACCTATGTCTATGACCCTCTCTGTTGTCATTTTTATTTTTTGCTCTCTTGAAACCTCCCCCCCACTAATTAGTTTAAAGCCCTCTCCACAGCCCTAGTTATTCGATTCGCCAGGACACTAGTCCCAGCACTGGCCAAGTGAAGTCCGTCCCAACGGAACAGCTCTCTCCTGCCCCAGTACTGGTGCCAGTGTCCCAAGAAGCAAAACCCATTTTTCCCACATCAGTCTTTGAGCCACGCATTCAACTCCCTGATTTTATTTACCCTAGCCAAATTTGCTCGTGGCTCAGGTAGTAATCCAGAGATTATTACCCTCGAGGTTCTGCTTTTTAATTTGGCCCCTAGCTGCTCAAACTCCCTCAGCAGAACCTCTTTCCTTGTCCTATCTATGTCATTGGTACCAACATGGACCACTACAACTGGATCCTCCCCCTCCCACTCCAAGTTTCTCTCCAGCCCAGAGGAGATGTCCTTAACCCTGGCACCGGGCAGGCAACACAGCCTTCGGGACTCTCGCTCTTGGCTGCAAAGAACCCTATCTATCCCCCTAATGATACTATCCCCTACCACTACAACATTTCTTTTTACTCCCCCCACTTGAATGGCCCCCCTTACCACGGTGCTGTGGCCAGGTTGCTCATCCTCCCTGCAGTCCCCGCTCCTATCCACACAGGGAGTAAGAGCCTCGAACCTGTTGGACAAGAGCAAGGGCTGCGGCTCCTCCAACACTACCTCCTGGATCCCTGTACCTGCCTCACTCGTAGTCACACCTTCCTGTCCCTGACCACGGGCTACTTCTGAATTAGTTACTCTAATTGGTGTGACTACCTCCTGAAACATGGAGTCCAGGTAACTCTCCCCCTCCCTGATGTGTCGCAGTGTTTGAAGCTCGGACTCCAGCTCATCAACACGGAGCCGGAGTTCCTCGAGCAGCCAACACTTACTGCAAATGTGTTCACCGTGAACATCAATGGTGTCCACCAGCTCCCACATATTGCAGCAGTAACACATCACCTGCTCTCCCATTCTATGTAATTAATTAAAAATGTATTATTTACTGTTCAGTTAATTTATGCCAGCAGTCTCTGCTACACCACAGATACCCGAGAAACAATAAAATTGAAGTTTTGTATAAAAAAAAAAGAGAAATACTCACCAACCAATCACTTACCTGCTTTCTGGTGATGTCACACTTCGATTATTTTTTACCTCTCTCCTGCTCTTGGCTTGGTGAAAGCCTACCTGGTCGCTGCCGCCTTTTACCGCCGCCGCCTCGCCGCTGTTGCTCCACCCAGGTCCGCCTCACTCTCTGTCCTGTGGCAGTTTGTTCTGAGTCTCCTCACTCTGTCCTGTGACAGTTTGTTCTGAGTCTCCTCACTCTCTGTCCTGTGACAGTTTGTTCTGTGTCTCCTCACTCTCTGTCCTGTGGCAGTTTGTTCTGAGTCTCCTCACTCTCTGTCCTGTGGCAGTTTGTTCTGAGTCTCCTCACTCTCTGTCCTGTGGCAGTTTGTTCTGAGTCTCCTCACTCTGTCCTGTGGCAGTTTGTTCTGAGTCTCTTCACTCTCTGTCCTGTGACAGTTTGTTCTGAGTCTCCTCACTCTCTGTCCTGTGGCAGTTTGTTCTGAGTCTCCTCACTCTGTCCTGTGGCAGTTTGTTCTGAGTCTCCTCACTCTCTGTCCTGTGGCAGTTTGTTCTGAGTCTCCTCACTCTCCGTCCTGTGACAGTTTGTTCTGAGTCTCCTCACTCTCTGTCCTGTGGCAGTTTGTAATGATTCTCCTCACTCTGTCCTGTGGCAGTTTGTTCTGAGTCTCCTCACTCTCTGTCCTGTGACAGTTTGTTCTGAGTCTCCTCACTCTCTGTCCTGTGGCAGTTTGTAATGATTCTCCTCACTCTGTCCTGTGGCAGTTTGTTCTGAGTCTCCTCACTCTCTGTCCTGTGGCAGTTTGTTCTGAGTCTCCTCACTCTCCGTCCTGTGACAGTTTGTTCTGAGTCTCCTCACTCTCTGTCCTGTGGCAGTTTGTAATGATTCTCCTCACTCTGTCCTGTGGCAGTTTGTTCTGAGTCTCCTCACTCTCTGTCCTGTGACAGTTTGTTCTGAGTCTCCTCACTCTCCGTCCTGTGACAGTTTGTTCTGAGTCTCCTCACTCTCTGTCCTGTGGCAGTTTGTTCTGAGTCTCCTCACTCTGTCCTGTGGCAGTTTGTAATGATTCTCCTCACTCTGTCCTCACTCATCCTTATGGCCTTATAATGGTATCTTGACTCCATTCCAACTGTATATCAGTATCTGGGGGTCTATCTGTACCTGGGGGTCTATCAGTATCTGGGGGTCTATCAGTAACTGGGGGTCTATCAGTATATGGGGGTCTATCAGTATCTGGGGGTCTATCTGTATCTGGGGGTCTATCAGTATCTGGGGGTCTATCTGTATCTGGGTGTTTATCAGTTCTGGGGGTCTATCTGTATTTGGGGGTCTATCTGTATCTGGGGGTCTATCAGTATCTGGGGGTCTCTCTGTATTTGGGGGTCTATCTGTATCTGGAGGTCTATCTGTATTTGGGGGTCTATCTGTATTTGGGGTTCTATCAGTATCTGGGGGTCTATCTGTATTTGGGGGTCTATCTATATCTGGGGGTCTTTCATTATCTGGGGGTCTATCTGTATTTGGGGGTCTATCAGTATCTGGGGGTCTATCTGTATTTGGGGGTCTATCTGTATCGGGGGTCTATCAGTACCTGGGGGTCTATCTGTATCTGGGGGTCTATCAGTATCTGGGGGTCTATCTGTATTTGGGGGTCTATCAGTATCTGGGGGTCTATCTGTATTTGGGGGTCTATCTGTATCTGGGGGTCTATCTGTATCTGGGGGTCTATCTGTATCTGGGTGTCTATCAGTTCTGGGGGTCTATCTGTATCTGGGGGTCTATCTGTATTTGGGGGTCTATCTGTATTTGGGGGTCTATCAGTACCTGGGGGTCTATCAGTTCTGGGGGTCTATCTGTATCTGGGTGTCTATCAGTTCTGGGGGTCTATCATTATCTGGGGGTCTATCAGTATCTGGGGGTCTATCCGTATCTGGGGGTCTATCAGCATCTGGGGGTCTGTCTGTATCTGGGGGTCTATCAGCATCTGGGGGTCTGTCCGTATCTGGGGGTCTATCTGTATCTGGGGGTCTATCCGTATCTGGGGGTCTATCTGTATCTGGGGTTCTATCCGTATCTGGGGGTCTATCTGTATCTGGGGGTCTATCTGTATTTGGGGGTCTATCTGTATCTGGGGGTCTATCAGTTCTGGGGGTCTATCTGTATTTGGGGGTCTATCTGTATCTGGGGGTCTATCAGTATCTGGGGGTCTATCTGTATCTGGGGGTCTATCTGTATCTGGGGGTCTATCTGTATTTGGGGGTCTATCAGTTCTGGGGGTCTATCAGTATCTGGGGGTCTATCTGTATCTGGGGGTCTATCTGTATCTGGGGGTCTATCAGTATCTGGGGGTCTATCTGTATTTGGCGGTCTATCTGTATTTGGGGGTCTATCAGTATCTGGGGGTCTATCTGTATCTGGGGGTCTATCTGTATCTGGGGGACTATCTGTATCTGGGGGTCTATCTGTATTTGGGGGTCTATCAGTATCTGGGGGTCTATCTGTATCTGGGGGTCTATCTGTATCTGGGGGTCTATCTGTATTTGGGGGTCTATCAGTATCTGGGGGTCTATCTGTATTTGGGGGTCTATCAGTATCTGGGGGTCTATCTGTATCTGGGTGTCAATCTGTATTTGGGGGTGTATCTGTATTTGGGGGTCTTTCAGTATCTGGGGGTCTATCTGTATCTGGGTGTCTATCAGTTCTGGGGGTCTATCTGTATCTGGGGGTCTATCTGTATCTGGGGGTCTATCTGTATCTGGGGGTCTATCTGTATTTGGGGGTCTATCTGTATTTGGGGGTCTATCTGTATCTGGGGGTCTATCTGTATCTGGGTGTCTATCTGTATCTGGGGGTCTATCTGTATTTGTGGGTCTATCTGTATCTGGGGGTCTATCTGTATCTGGGGGTCAATCTGTATTTGGGGGGCTTTCAGTACCTGGGGGTCTATCAGTACCTGGGGGTCTATCAGTATCTGGGGGTCTATCAGTATCTGGGTGTCTATCTGTATCTGGGGGTCTATCAGTATCTGGGGGTCTATATGTATTTGGGGGTCTATCTGTATCTGGGGGTCTATCTGTATCTGGGGGTCTATCTGTACCTGGGGGTCTATCAGTATCTGGGGGTCTATCTGTATTTGGGGGTCGATCTGTATCGGGTGTCTATCTGTATCTGGGGGTCTATCAGTATTTTGGTGTCTATCAGTATCTGGGGGTCTATCAGTATCTGGGTGTCTATCAGTATCTGGGGGTCTATCTGTACCTGGGGGTCTATCAGTATCTGGGGGTCTATCAGTATCTGGGGGTCTATCAGTATATGGGGGTCTATCAGTATCTGGGGGTCTATCTGTATCTGGGGGTCTATCAGTATCTGGGGGTCTATCTGTATCTGGGTGTTTATCAGTTCTGGGGGTCTATCTGTATTTGGGGGTCTATCTGTATCTGGGGGTCTATCAGTATCTGGGGGTCTCTCTGTATTTGGGGGTCTATCTGTATCTGGAGGTCTATCTGTATTTGGGGGTCTATCTGTATTTGGGGGTCTATCAGTATCTAGGGGTCTATCTGTATTTGGGGGTCTATCTATATCTGGGGGTCTTTCATTATCTGGGGGTCTATCTGTATTTGGGGGTCTATCAGTATCTGGGGGTCTATCTGTATTTGGGGGTCTATCTGTATCGGGGGTCTATCAGTACCTGGGGGTCTATCTGTATCTGGGGGTCTATCAGTATCTGGGGGTCTATCTGTATTTGGGGGTCTATCAGTATCTGGGGGTCTATCTGTATTTGGGGGTCTATCTGTATCTGGGGGTCTATCTGTATCTGGGGGTCTATCTGTATCTGGGTGTCTATCAGTTCTGGGGGTCTATCTGTATCTGGGGGTCTATCTGTATTTGGGGGTCTATCTGTATTTGGGGGTCTATCAGTACCTGGGGGTCTATCAGTTCTGGGGGTCTATCTGTATCTGGGTGTCTATCAGTTCTGGGGGTCTATCATTATCTGGGGGTCTATCAGTATCTGGGGGTCTATCCGTATCTGGGGGTCTATCAGCATCTGGGGGTCTGTCTGTATCTGGGGGTCTATCAGCATCTGGGGGTCTGTCTGTATCTGGGGGTCTATCTGTATCTGGGGGTCTATCCGTATCTGGGGGTCTATCTGTATCTGGGGGTCTATCCGTATCTGGGGGTCTATCTGTATCTGGGGGTCTATCTGTATTTGGGGGTCTATCTGTATCTGGGGGTCTATCAGTTCTGGGGGTCTATCTGTATTTGGGGGTCTATCTGTCTCTGGGGGTCTATCAGTATCTGGGGGTCTATCTGTATCTGGGGGTCTATCTGTATCTGGGGGTCTATCTGTATTTGGGGGGCTTTCAGTACCTGGGGGTCTATCAGTACCTGGGGGTCTATCAGTATCTGGGGGTCTATCAGTATCTGGGTGTCTATCTGTATCTGGGGGTCTATCAGTATCTGGGGGTCTATATGTATTTGGGGGTCTATCTGTATCTGGGGGTCTATCTGTATCTGGGGGTCTATCTGTACCTGGGGGTCTATCAGTATCTGGGGGTCTATCTGTATTTGGGGGTCGATCTGTATCGGGTGTCTATCTGTATCTGGGGGTCTATCAGTATTTTGGTGTCTATCAGTATCTGGGGGTCTATCAGTATCTGGGTGTCTATCAGTATCTGGGGGTCTATCTGTACCTGGGGGTCTATCAGTATCTGGGGGTCTATCAGTATCTGGGGGTCTATCAGTATATGGGGGTCTATCAGTATCTGGGGGTCTATCTGTATCTGGGGGTCTATCAGTATCTGGGGGTCTATCTGTATCTGGGTGTTTATCAGTTCTGGGGGTCTATCTGTATTTGGGGGTCTATCTGTATCTGGGGGTCTATCAGTATCTGGGGGTCTCTCTGTATTTGGGGGTCTATCTGTATCTGGAGGTCTATCTGTATTTGGGGGTCTATCTGTATTTGGGGGTCTATCAGTATCTAGGGGTCTATCTGTATTTGGGGGTCTATCTATATCTGGGGGTCTTTCATTATCTGGGGGTCTATCTGTATTTGGGGGTCTATCAGTATCTGGGGGTCTATCTGTATTTGGGGGTCTATCTGTATCGGGGGTCTATCAGTACCTGGGGGTCTATCTGTATCTGGGGGTCTATCAGTATCTGGGGGTCTATCTGTATTTGGGGGTCTATCAGTATCTGGGGGTCTATCTGTATTTGGGGGTCTATCTGTATCTGGGGGTCTATCTGTATCTGGGGGTCTATCTGTATCTGGGTGTCTATCAGTTCTGGGGGTCTATCTGTATCTGGGGGTCTATCTGTATTTGGGGGTCTATCTGTATTTGGGGGTCTATCAGTACCTGGGGGTCTATCAGTTCTGGGGGTCTATCTGTATCTGGGTGTCTATCAGTTCTGGGGGTCTATCATTATCTGGGGGTCTATCAGTATCTGGGGGTCTATCCGTATCTGGGGGTCTATCAGCATCTGGGGGTCTGTCTGTATCTGGGGGTCTATCAGCATCTGGGGGTCTGTCTGTATCTGGGGGTCTATCTGTATCTGGGGGTCTATCCGTATCTGGGGGTCTATCTGTATCTGGGGGTCTATCCGTATCTGGGGGTCTATCTGTATCTGGGGGTCTATCTGTATTTGGGGGTCTATCTGTATCTGGGGGTCTATCAGTTCTGGGGGTCTATCTGTATTTGGGGGTCTATCTGTCTCTGGGGGTCTATCAGTATCTGGGGGTCTATCTGTATCTGGGGGTCTATCTGTATCTGGGGGTCTATCTGTATTTGGGGGTCTATCAGTTCTGGGGGTCTATCAGTATCTGGGGGTCTATCTGTATCTGGGGGTCTATCTGTATCTGGGGGTCTATCAGTATCTGGGGGTCTATCTGTATTTGGCGGTCTATCTGTATTTGGGGGTCTATCAGTATCTGGGGGTCTATCTGTATCTGGGGGTCTATCTGTATCTGGGGGTCTATCTGTATCTGGGGGTCTATCTGTATTTGGGGGTCTATCAGTATCTGGGGGTCTATCTGTATCTGGGGGTCTATCTGTATCTGGGGGTCTATCTGTATTTGGGGGTCTATCAGTATCTGGGGGTCTATCTGTATTTGGGGGTCTATCAGTATCTGGGGGTCTATCTGTATCTGGGGGTCAATCTGTATTTGGGGGTGTATCTGTATTTGGGGGTCTTTCAGTATCTGGGGGTCTATCTGTATCTGGGTGTCTATCAGTTCTGGGGGTCTATCTGTATCTGGGGGTCTATCTGTATCTGGGGGTCTATCTGTATCTGGGGGTCTATCTGTATTTGGGGGTCTATCTGTATTTGGGGGTCTATCTGTATCTGGGGGTCTATCTGTATCTGGGTGTCTATCTGTATCTGGGGGTCTATCTGTATTTGGGGGTCTATCTGTATCTGGGGGTCTATCTGTATCTGGGGGTCAATCTGTATTTGGGGGTGTATCTGTATTTGGGGGTCTTTCAGTATCTGGGGGTCTATCTGTATCTGGGTGTCTATCAGTTCTGGGGGTCTATCTGTATCTGGGGGTCTATCAGTATCTGGGGGTCTATCTGTATCTGGGGGTCTATCAGTATCTGGGGGTCTATCTGTATTTGGTGGTCTATCAGTATCTGGGGGTCTATCTGTATTTGGGGGTCTATCAGTATCTGGGGGTCTATCTGTATTTGGGGGTCTATCAGTATCTGGGGGTCTATCTGTATCTGGGGGTCTATCAGTTCTGGGGGTCTATCTGTATCTGGGGGTCTATCAGTTCTGGGGGTCTATCTGTATCTGGGGGTCTATCAGTTCTGGGGGTCTATCTGTATCTGGGCGTCTATCTGTATTTGGGGGTCTATCAGTTCTGGGGGTCTATCTGTATCTGGGTGTCTATCAGTATCTGGGGGTCTATCTGTATCTGGGTGTCTATCAGTATCTGGGGGTCTATCAGTATCTGGGGGTCTATCAGTATCTGGGGGTCTATCAGTATCTGGGGGTCTATCTGTATCTGGGGGTCTATCTGTATCTGGGGGTCTATCTGCATCTGGGGGTCTATCAGTATCTGGGGGTCTATATGTATTTGGGGGTCTATCTGTATTTGGGGGTCTATCAGTATCTGGGGGTCTATCTGTATTTGGGGGTCTATCAGTATCTGGGGGTCTGTCTGTATTTGGGGGTCTATCTGTATTTGGGGGTCTATCAGTATCTGGGGGTCTATCTGTATTTGGGGGTCTATCTGTATTTGGGGGGCTTTCAGTACCTGGGGGTCTATCAGTACCTGGGGGTCTATCAGTATCTGGGGGTCTATCAGTATCTGGGTGTCTATCTGTATCTGGGGGTCTATCAGTATCTGGGGTCTATATGTATTTGGGGGTCTATCTGTATCTGGGGGTCTATCTGTATCTGGGGGTCTATCTGTACCTGGGGGTCTATCAGTATCTGGGGGTCTATCTGTATTTGGGGGTCTATCTGTATCGGGGGTCTATCTGTATCTGGGGGTCTATCAGTATTTTGGTGTCTATCAGTATCTGGGGGTCTATCAGTATCTGGGTGTCTATCAGTATCTGGGGGTCTATCTGTACCTGGGGGTCTATCAGTATCTGGGGGTCTATCTGTATCTGGGGGTCTATCTGTATTTGGGGGTCTATCTGTATCTGGGGGTCTATCTGTATCTGGGGGTCAATCTGTATTTGGGGGTGTATCTGTATTTGGGGGTCTTTCAGTATCTGGGGGTTTATCTGTATCTGGGTGTCTATCAGTTCTGGGGGTCTATCTGTATCTGGGGGTCTATCAGTATCTGGGGGTCTATCTGTATCTGGGGGTCTATCAGTATCTGGGGGTCTATCTGTATTTGGTGGTCTATCAGTATCTGGGGGTCTATCTGTATTTGGGGGTCTATCAGTATCTGGGGGTCTATCTGTATTTGGGGGTCTATCAGTATCTGGGGGTCTATCTGTATCTGGGGGTCTATCAGTTCTGGGGGTCTATCTGTATCTGGGGGTCTATCAGTTCTGGGGGTCTATCTGTATCTGGGGGTCTATCAGTTCTGGGGGTCTATCTGTATCTGGGCGTCTATCTGTATTTGGGGGTCTATCAGTTCTGGGGGTCTATCTGTATCTGGGTGTCTATCAGTATCTGGGGGTCTATCTGTATCTGGGTGTCTATCAGTATCTGGGGGTCTATCAGTATCTGGGGGTCTATCAGTATCTGGGGGTCTATCTGTATCTGGGTGTCTATCAGTTCTGGGGGTCTATCTGTATCTGGGGGTCTATCAGTATCTGGGGGTCTATCTGTATCTGGGGGTCTATCAGTATCTGGGGGTCTATCTGTATTTGGTGGTCTATCAGTATCTGGGGGTCTATCTGTATTTGGGGGTCTATCAGTATCTGGGGGTCTATCTGTATTTGGGGGTCTATCAGTATCTGGGGGTCTATCTGTATCTGGGGGTCTATCAGTTCTGGGGGTCTATCTGTATCTGGGGGTCTATCAGTTCTGGGGGTCTATCTGTATCTGGGGGTCTATCAGTTCTGGGGGTCTATCTGTATCTGGGCGTCTATCTATATTTGGGGGTCTATCAGTTCTGGGGGTCTATCTGTATCTGGGTGTCTATCAGTATCTGGGGGTCTATCTGTATCTGGGTGTCTATCAGTATCTGGGGGTCTATCAGTATCTGGGGGTCTATCAGTATCTGGGGGTCTATCAGTATCTGGGGGTCTACCTGTATCTGGGGGTCTATCTGTATCTGGGGGTCTATCTGCATCTGGGGGTCTATCAGTATCTGGGGGTCTATATGTATTTGGGGGTCTATCTGTATTTGGGGGTCTATCAGTATCTGGGGGTCTATCTGTATTTGGGGGTCTATCAGTATCTGGGGGTCTGTCTGTATTTGGGGGTCTATCTGTATTTGGGGGTCTATCAGTATCTGGGGGTCTATCTGTATTTGGGGGTCTATCTGTATTTGGGGGGCTTTCAGTACCTGGGGGTCTATCAGTACCTGGGGGTCTATCAGTATCTGGGGGTCTATCAGTATCTGGGTGTCTATCTGTATCTGGGGGTCTATCAGTATCTGGGGTCTATATGTATTTGGGGGTCTATCTGTATCTGGGGGTCTATCTGTATCTGGGGGTCTATCTGTACCTGGGGGTCTATCAGTATCTGGGGGTCTATCTGTATTTGGGGGTCTATCTGTATCGGGGGTCTATCTGTATCTGGGGGTCTATCAGTATTTTGGTGTCTATCAGTATCTGGGGGTCTATCAGTATCTGGGTGTCTATCAGTATCTGGGGGTCTATCTGTACCTGGGGGTCTATCAGTATCTGGGGGTCTATCTGTATCTGGGGGTCTATCTGTATTTGGGGGTCTATCTGTATCTGGGGGTCTATCTGTATCTGGGGGTCAATCTGTATTTGGGGGTGTATCTGTATTTGGGGGTCTTTCAGTATCTGGGGGTCTATCTGTATCTGGGTGTCTATCAGTTCTGGGGGTCTATCTGTATCTGGGGGTCTATCAGTATCTGGGGGTCTATCTGTATCTGGGGGTCTATCAGTATTTGGTGGTCTATCAGTATCTGGGGGTCTATCTGTATTTGGGGGTCTATCAGTATCTGGGGGTCTATCTGTATTTGGGGGTCTATCAGTATCTGGGGGTCTATCTGTATCTGGGGGTCTATCAGTTCTGGGGGTCTATCTGTATCTGGGGGTCTATCAGTTCTGGGGGTCTATCTGTATCTGGGGGTCTATCAGTTCTGGGGGTCTATCTGTATCTGGGCGTCTATCTGTATTTGGGGGTCTATCAGTTCTGGGGGTCTATCTGTATCTGGGTGTCTATCAGTATCTGGGGGTCTATCTGTATCTGGGGGTCTATCAGTATCTGGGGGTCTATCAGTATCTGGGGGTCTATCAGTATCTGGGGGTCTATCTGTATCTGGGGGTCTATCTGTATCTGGGGGTCTATCTGCATCTGGGGGTCTATCAGTATCTGGGGGTCTGTCTGTATTTGGGGGTCTATCTGTATTTGGGGGTCTATCAGTATCTGGGGGTCTATCTGTATTTGGGGGTCTATCTGTATTTGGGGGGCTTTCAGTACCTGGGGGTCTATCAGTACCTGGGGGTCTATCAGTATCTGGGGGTCTATCAGTATCTGGGTGTCTATCTGTATCTGGGGGTCTATCAGTATCTGGGGGTCTATATGTATTTGGGGGTCTATCTGTATCTGGGGGTCTATCTGTATCTGGGGGTCTATCTGTACCTGGGGGTCTATCAGTATCTGGGGGTCTATCTGTATTTGGGGGTCTATCTGTATCGGGGGTCTATCTGTATCTGGGGGTCTATCAGTATTTTGGTGTCTATCAGTATCTGGGGGTCTATCAGTATCTGGGTGTCTATCAGTATCTGGGGGTCTATCTGTACCTGGGGGTCTATCAGTATCTGGGGGTCTATCTGTAACAGGGGATCTATCAGTATCTGGGCGTCTATCTGTATTTGGGGGTCTATCTGTATCTGGGGGTCTATCTGTATCTGGGGGTCTATCTGTAACAGGGGATCTATCAGTATCTGGGCGTCTATCTGTATTTGGGGGTCTATCTGTATCTGGGGGTCTATCTGTATCTGGGGGTCTATCAGTATCTGGGGGTCTATCTGTATCTGGGGGTCTATCTGTACCTGGGGGTCTATCAGTATCTGGGGGTCTATCAGTATCTGGGGGTCTCTCAGTATCTGGGGGTCTATCTGTATCTGGGGGTCTATCAGTATATGGGGGTCTATCAGTATCTGGGGGTCTATCTGTATCTGGGGGTCTATCTGTATCTGGGGGTCTATCATTATCTGGGGGTCTATCTGTACCTGGGGATCTATCAGTATCTGGGGGTCTATCTGTATTGGAGGTCTATCTGTATCTGGGTGTCTATCAGTATCTGGGGGTCTATCTGTATTTGGGGGTCTATCAGTATCTTGGGGTCTATCAGTATCTGGGGGTCTATCTGTATCTTGGGGTCTATCAGTATCTGGGGGTCTATCTGTATCTGGGGGTCTATCAGTATCTGGGGGTTTATCAGTACCTGGGGGTCTATCTGTATCTGGGTGTCTATCAGTTCTGGGGGTCTATCTGTATCTGGGGGTCTATCTTCCACACTTGCAGATTGGTTGCGGCAATATTAAATGACAGTAAGTGAGTATGTGTTGCAGACCTGGTTGCTGTGAAATGAGTGCTGGACTGTGTAATTTCATGTCTGATGAATGTGTGTGTGAGCCAACTGTCCATTAGGCAGCAGAATTAAAAACAAAGCAAATGTAACAAACACATAATGACATTGGCGGCAGGTGATTAATGGGCTGACGGATCAGAGGAGGTGAAGAGACCAATAATTGCACTTAAATTCAAGTTCACTACTGGAGGTCAGAAGATTTCTCTTTGCTCAGACAATATTCATGTAAATCAAATTGTCTTTCAAAAACAAAGTGGCGAACTGATGGCTCGATGTGTCATTGACTGTAACCAGTCAAAGATCCCAGATATTCACGTGGTTTAGAATTTTGGTAGTTTGGGGATTAAAAATATGGGACCACTTTTACAGCAGTTGGGTCAAGTAACACTATGAAAGGGTGATAGGACCATCCCATAATATTACTGTCATTGCCCAAAGTGCTCTTGTGATAGGATTGTTAGAAGTGCACATTATTTTGATAGGTTGGTCTCACAAATTAATGGCGAGTCTACATGAAGAGTACGAGCCATGAAGGCACTCTTCAATAGTCTAATATGGTGAAATGAGATTAGGATATCTATCTGCATCATTTTCCCTCATTCATCTTCATTCCACTCATAGAGGATAATAATTGATAGCTCTGCTGAAATTCAGATTGATAAGTTCAATCAATATTCAAAGAAGATGCGCGTGGATAATGAGGATGAATAGTCCGGAGAATTATTGCGGCTGACTGAGAGTGATGGGACAATTTGCTGAGGACACAATTCAGACTAAACCCTAAGGTGATTCATTTTGCTGCTGTATCAGAAGTGAAGGATCAAACCCATCTTGTTCATTTAGTAACTCACCTTTGTAAAGTGGATCAAACCCACTTCACGAACCAGACAGGCCCAATGGGCGTGGGGTAAAGAAAGGAAGAAAAACTTGCATTTATATAGCGCCGTTCACAACCTCAGGATGTCCCAAAGCGCTTTACAGCCAATGAAGTACTTTTGAAAGTGTAGTCACCGTTGTAATGTAGGAAACGCGGTAGCCAATTTGCGCACAGCAAGCCCCCACAAACAGCAATGTGCTAATGATCATATGATCTCTTTTAATGATGTTGATTGGGGGATAAATATTGGCTAGGATACCGGGGATCACTTTCCTGCTCTTCTTCGAATAGTGTCATGGGATCTTTTACGTCCACCTGTGAGGGGCCTCGGTTTAACATCTCAAATGAAAGACATAGTAAAATCACCATAGTAACAACTGTTTTCTATATTCGATGGGCTTGTCAACTTCAGTCCTAATATAAGTGAATTTCCAAGGCTCTCAGTGCAAGACACCACCAAGACTGGAAAGTATAGGAGAGATGCAGTGATGAGGTGATAACAGGCTTAGGTTTTAAAAGCCTGTAGATTTTAGGATGAAGAGAAGGGGAGGAAGTTCCACAGTTTAAGATCCTGGGAATAGGCTTGCCTACTTTGGTTGGATCGTATTCCAGGAGATTTCATCACATCAACCCACACCTGCCTCCAACCACCCCGCCCCCACACTCCTGCCATTGGTCGCCCAACATGCCAATCCTCACGGTAATGGCAATAATGGTGGCCACAATACCCACAATCCTCTGCGCTCCAGAAACCAATCTATCCGACGCATGCTTTTACCAGAGCATGCACGCGCCAGGGCTGCCCTGCATCCTGGGCGGGCTGCGGCCTTGTTGTTTGTTGTGAGTCCAGTCAGAGCGAAACAGTGCATAAGATGTGCGTATGACTTTTCTCCCGGGTTCCTCGCAGGAATGTCCGGGAGATAAATCTGTAATTCCAGGAGACTGCAGGACAATCTCGGAGGGTTGGCAACCCTGCATGGGAAAGAATGAGTTGGAGTATGACACAATGCAATGAATCTTGATTTAAGCTTAGTGAGGGTACTGACAATGCCCAGTTGGCTCCATAAGAACAGATACATCATCAAAGTAAAATTCTGATCCAAACAAAGGGCTCCAGTTTTCTTAACTACTTTTCCTATTGTATAAAATTCTGGATCCAAGCATAACACTTAATAAACACAACCCAAGCATAAAGCAATCTCCAATTATTTGGTTTTATAACTCGGCAAACTAAATATAAGTGAGTCTGCTGCCAATTTTCACCTCGAGACGGAGCCACAAAGTTAGAAATCAAGTTGCTTTTGCACAAAGTGCAAAATTGTTCCTGTTTAGACTGGGTCAGGAGTGAATGATTGATGGGCCATGGTACAAAGATTTGTAAATCGACTATTTTTATCTTTGGCTAGTAGAATTCCTGATCCAAGCTTACTCCTGATCCAGTTGTAACATATATTTTGGCAAACTAGGTATGTGTTTTTGCAGGATTCAGTTCTACTAAACCTATAACATCTGCAGTCCTCACCACACTGGGCACATTTCACTGGCTGTTAACCCTGTCATCTCCTGTGCTTACAGCTCTAATTTTATTGAGCTGTTGAACACCCAAGATGAAACGTCAAGACTTGAAGTGCAGAACAAGATAATCTCCGCCAACACCTTTACCACCATCGCCCCCCGCCACCCCCACCCCCGCCGCCAAACCCAATATTGACACCAAGCGGTAAAGAGTTTCATAAGATTCAGGGCCTTGGCTCATGACATTTTGTGCTACATTTTGTAGCGCATTCACTACAGGATCTACTTCGATGTGTATGGTAAGTGTAACAATAACTTTTTTAACTTGTCTTTTTCATTTTATTGTTCAATTTGCTATTTACAGTATTCTCTCCCATCATTAGTTCCAATCTAGAGGGTGTTATTCTCTGGCTAAGAAGTCAGGTCAAGTGACCTGCCATGTGACTTCTGTGAATTGTGCTGTTGGTGGGGTCACTGACAGGCCCATAAGGCTGGCCGAAGATGACTCCACTTCCAATTTTCCCTCCCTTTTCTCTGGAGGCGGTGTCCTTCCCTCCTCTCTACTGCTAGCATGACGGAAATTGAAAGCTCATTCTATGGGGAGGTATGAGCATGAAGCAGTATTCTAGCACTCCATGGCACATATTTCAGCATCCCATACCACATGTTCGCGCACCCTATGGCATTCTCCAGGACACGCATTGTAGCACTCAATGTCAAATATTCTAGCACACAATAGCAAATATAGTTAAAATACCAAAAATAGCAAAATTATATTTTGGGATGCAGTATCTGAGTAACTTGAGACATGACATGTGGTAAGTGTAGCGTGCTTGGGAGGAAAAGTGACTTTGGACCTCTGGTTCCCAAAGCTCTCCACCACTGGAGTTTACCTCGCCTCATGTCTGGGCCTGTTGTAGACTCATTGAGAGAGATTGATTGCAATGATTGGTCAACAACTGCATTGTCATTGAATCATGCAGCTACCAGGATGGTAGAAGGCGAACTAGATGGACCGTGGTCTTTATTCGTCTCGCAATTCCTATGTTCATATTTCAATACTCCAGGGCACACGTTCTGGACTCCACAGTGCATATTCTAGCCCTGCATGTTGGAGCACTCAAACACTGCACCATGTCTGCCACACTAGAGAACTTCCATTGGGAAAGATCCTTCATGTGTGTGACCTTTATTTGTATAACTATTCTGATGTTACAGTCAACTCCATCCTGACTGAACACTGTCTCCCATACCTATAACGCAAAAAGTGGATTGACCACCTTGAATTGTAGTGGTCAACATTCTCCACATGGTTTTTATGTTTTCCTTCTTCTATCATAACTGAATTATTGTGCGACAGCAAAGATATTTCTGAAACCCTTGAATACAAAGGTGAACAGAACCTGACAACAAACTCCTCTCTGAGTACGTGCAAGGTTCAAGCCACCCTCCAGGAGTTGGCGCATAATCAGTCACATGACTTTGGATGAAATCATGACTGTAGTGATAATTAACGCATGCAGGCTGCTCCAAGTTACTGTCTGTAGAGATCTTGCAGTACTTGTTGGCTAATGTTAGTCCAAATATGGGGGAGGGGACACACATGTGCACGGCTCATTGATACCTTCAGGGCGGTTTAGTCTTGCCAGCAAATAAAAGGATATACTTGCCATAGAGGGAGTGCAACGAAGGTTCACCAGACTGGTTCCTGGGATGGGGGGATTGTCCTATGAGGAGAGATTGAGTAGATTAGGCCTGTATTCTCCAAAGTTTAGAAGAATGAGAGGTGATCTCATTGAAACATACAAAATTCTTACAGGGCTTGACAGGGTAGATGCAGGGAGGATGTTTCCCCTGGCTGGGGAGTCTAGAACCAGGGGTCACAGTCTCAGAATAAGGAGGGTCAGCCATTTAGGACTGAGATGAGGAGAAATTTCTTCACTCAGAGGGTGGTGAATCTTTGGAATTCTCTACCCAGAGGGCTGTGGAGGCTCAGTTGTTGAGTATATTCAAGACAGAAATCGATAGATTTTTGAATATTAAGAGAATCAAGGGATATGGGGATAGTGCAGGAAAGTGGAGATGAGGTAGAAGATCAGCCATGATCTTATTGAATGGCGGAGCAGGCTCGAAGGGCCAAATGGCCGACTCCTGCTCCTATTTCGTATGTTCTTATGTTCTTAAAACAGCAACAAACAGCGGCCAAGCCACTGTGCTCCTCTGCTCTGACATCCAACAACTTGGGCTCATAGACCTGAAACAACTCCCAGCCTAGTACTATGAATCCTGTTGCCATAGTAACTAATTGCTATATTACTAACATGCAAACTATGGAAGCAATGCTACTTTTAGGATGGGGAACAAAAGTAGAGAACCATATTTTCCTGAACTAAATACAATTTAAATTGCATTTGGTAAGAAATATGTTGCCAGTGTGGTACTACTTTATCTTTGTGACATATGAGTCAGGTTTGTTTGGACATTAAGCCATGGAGCTTGCTCACTCTATGAGTGTAGACCAAGGTCAAGCGGAGTGGCATTTTCCAGGCCAGAAGTTTGTAATCCATGGTTGCCAAAGTCTGCATTGGCTATTTTCAGACCGGATTAAGGTCTATGGTTTAATGCTTATCATGGATGGCCAGATCCACTCTTCACCAATCTGGAGATGTTCCCCCAAGGGATTTGTGGCTACAGAAATGGGATATACAGAAAATCCATAAATTCTGATGTAGCTTAAACTCTTCATTGAGCAGTTCACCGTACTGCATTAGGATGCTGTATGTATCATCCAGCTGACTCGAGGTCATTTTCTCAACATCACAGTGCAAACTTTCTTACACTTCTAACTGCAGAATGTCCAAATGAAAGGCTTGGAAAAGACCATGAGCATTCAGACTAGCCTGGGTGATAGTGCTTGTGAAATCAGTCTGGCCTTTTCACTAACCAAGCTGTCATCTACAGACTAACTGGAGCTGAGTGCCAAAACTCCCCTCCTTTTGGAACAACTAGTTCCTTATTTCTTTGAGGGAGATAAGTTGACTGTCCAGGAGGACCATTTGATCTGAAAGTAAATATATTTTTATTGGTCAGCAGCAGCAACAACAACGATTTTCATTTATATAGCACAGTTAACGTCGTAAAACATCCCAAGGTGCTTAACAAGAGCGATATCAATAAAAAACATTTTTGACACCAAGCCACAGAAGCAGATATCAGGACAGATGACCCAAAGCTTGATCAAAGAGGTAGGTTTTAAGGAGCATCTTAAAAGAGAGAGAGGTAGAGAGGCGGAGAGGTTGAGGGAGGGAAGTCCAGAGCTTAGGGCCTAGACAGCTGTAAGCACGGCCACCAATGGGGATGCACAAGAGGCCAGAATTGGAAGAGCACAGATATCTCGACGGCTTGTAGGTCTGGAGGAGGTTACAGAGATAGGGAGGGGCGAGGCCATGGAGGGATTCAGCATGAGATTCATCCTGTCTCTTCCCTTTTGGTTTTTACTAAGATTTTGGAGATTAGTGGGAATAGCAGGGAGCTTTCTTGGAGCACCTCATGCTGAGTATGGGACAGCACACTGGGCAACAGGATCCAAGAGAACAGCAACTATGGTCAGTGTGCCAGCATGATGTGTATACAGGAGCGCCATGGACTTAATGCAATCTGAGATGAACATTTCCACGATGGCCACCATTGCTACAGGTGTCAGCCATGGCTCAGTGGTAACTCTCTCGCCTCTGATTCTAGAAGGATTCTGGGTTCATAATCCCACTCCAGAGACTTGAGCACAAAATGTAGGCTGATACTCCAGTGCAGTGCTGAGGGAGTGCTGCACTGTCAAAGGTGTCGTCTTTCAGATAAAATGTTGAATTGAGGCCCCGTCTACCCTCTCTGGTGGACGTAAAAGATCTCATGGCATTATTTTGAAGAAGAGCAGGAGAATTCTCCCCAGTGTCTTGGCAAATATTTATCCCTCAATCAACATCACTAAAAGCAGATTATTTGGTCATTATCGCACTGCTGTTTGTGGGACCTTGCTGTGCTCAAAATTGGCTGCCGCGTTTCCTACATTACAGTGACTACACTTTCAAAAATACTTCATTGGCTGTAAAGCCCTTTGGGATGGCCTGAAGTTGTAAAAGTGGCTCCATAAATGTAGGTCTTTCTTTTTTCTTTTACCACAGGCCAATCTGTAAAGGCGATAAAAAACAGATTTCTATCCTCAGGAAAAATTTAATTTCTCTGGTTTCATTGTATAAAATCTCAAATGGGAAAAATGCCTCTCTGCTTCTTTCCCATGGTTGTCATGTAATATTATACAAGGAAGGCCTTGCAAGCAGTTTGTGTCTCCAGTATACTCGAGCAGTGTCCCATTTCTTATATTTCGCTGTAGAATCTGACAAAACTTGAAATAAAAACAAGCTTGTTAAAAGTTATTTTTCTTAAAAAAGCTCGTTAATGAAGACCTTATTTAAGTCCGAGCTCACACGTTTAACCTGCTTGGCTGATGTGCTGTGCAGTCAGATCCGAGTCATAGGTGCTTCAATGGTGCCATCTGCTGGAAACTCTTCGAATTACAACCTTTCACCCTCACGTTGCATTCCCAGTCACATCCGAATCAGGCCAAGAATGTCCAGTGATGGTAAAAAACGCATGTTCAAGGAGAGAAAAATAATCGAAAGAGACAGAAAAATCAAGAGAGAAAAATAGATAAACATACGAACATACGAATTAGGAGCAGGAGTAGGCCACTCGGCCCCTCGAGCCTGCTCCGCCATTCAATAAGATCATGGCTGATCTGATTACTCCACATTCCCGCCTACCCCCCCCCGATAGCCCTTCACCCCCTTGCTTACCAAGAATCTATCTACCTCTGCCTTAAAAATATTCAAAGACTCTGCTTCCACCGCCCTCTGAGGAAGAGAGTTCCAAAGACTCACGACCCTCTGTGAGAAAAAATTTCTCCTCATCTTTGTCTTAAATGGGCGACCCCTTATTTTTAAACAGTGACCCCTAGTTCTAGATTCTCCCACAAGAGGAACCATCCTCTCCACATCCACCCTGTCCAGACCCCTCAGGATCTTATATGTTTCAGTCAAGAGAGAAAGAGAGATGGCAGGTATTAATATTCCAGCTAAAAGAAGTGGCACCAAGTGTAGGGGACCTTAAAGGAGCGGTAAATATGTGGTGAAACTTATATTCAGGACTGCTTATGTCGAGGATAAACAGTAACTCAGCCTGGGTGGGCTGAATGGCCTGTTCCTGTGTTGTAATTTCTATGTAATACTTTGATTGAGGATAAAACTTGGGAATGTACAAGTAAATTGGCTGAAGGGTAGAAAGCGATGGATACTGGTTAGAGGAGTAATGTCGAGTGAGGGTGAGAGAAGAAGTAATGAGTGGGGTGGCTCCCCAGATCGCAGTGTTGGAACCAGTACGGTTTCTAACTTACATCAGTGATTCAGAAACTCAATACAAAGTGGTTACATTTGCAGATGATTCCAAACAAACCAGTGCAGTGGGATCGAAGGAGGCAGCCCAGAAATTACCACATGAGATAAAACAAAATATGTCTGTCGGCGGAACATAGGAACGTATGAACATAGGAAGGAACATTGGACGATAGGAACAGGAGGAGGCCATTCAGCCCCTTGAGTCTGTTCGGTCATTCAATTAGATCATGGCTGATCTGTATCGTAACTCCATTTACCTGCCTTGGTTCCGTAACCCTTAATACCCTTACCTGACAAAAATCTATCAATCTCAGTTTTCACATTTTCAGTTGACCCCCCCCAGCCGCAACAGCTTTTTGGGGGAGAGAGTTCCAGAATTCCACTACCCTTTGTGTGAAGAAGTGCTTCCTGACATCACCCTCCTGAACGGCTTAGCTCTAATTTTAAGGTTCTGCCCCCTTGTTTCTCTCTATCTACCCTATCAAATTCTTTAGTCATCTTAAACACGTCAATTAGATCACCCCTTAATCTTCTATACTCAAGGGAATACAAGCCTAGGCAGTGCAACCTGTCCTCATAATTTAACCCTTGTTGTAACCCTTTCAGTCCCAGTATCACACTGGTAAATCTGCGCTGCACCCCCTCCAAGGCCAATATATCCTTCCTGAGGTGCGGTGCCAGAACTGATCGCAGTGCTCCAGATGGGGTCTAACCAGTGCGTTATATAACTGTAATATAACTTCCACCCCTTTGTATTCCAGCCCCCTTGAGATAAAGGCCAACATTCCACTGGCCTTTTTAATTATTTTTGTACCTGTCCACTAGCTTTTAGTGATTTCTGTAGTCGGACCCCAAAATCTCTCTGCAGTTTCTAACTTTTCGCCTTTTAGAAAGTACTCTGATCGATCTTTCTTAGGTCCAAAGTGGACAAGCTCACATTTCCCCACACTGAACTCCATCTGCCACAGTTTTGCGCAGAACAACGGTAGAGTAAATATAATGCAAACAAATGTAAACCAATTGCACATAGGAAGGAAAAATGGGTGACACACAAACTCCCTGAATGGTGCTGAAATATCTAAGGATGAGGTAGAAAGAGACCTAGGAGTCTTGGTGGAATCAATGCTTTACATATCCAACCATGACTCTAGCCAAGCTGTTCCAGTACAGCTACAACACTGGCATCTACCCGACAATCTGAAAAAGTATGTCCTGTCCACAAAAACCAGGACAAATTCAATCCAGCCAATTACCGCCCCATCAGTCTACTCTCAATAATCAACAAAGTGATGGAAGGTGTCATCGACAGTGCTATCAAGTGGCGCTTACTCACCAATAACCTGCTCACCGATGCTCAGTTTGGGTTCCACCAGGACCACTCAGCTCCAGACCTCATTACAGCCTTGGTCCAAACATGGACAAAAGAGCTGAATTCCAGAGGTGAGGTGAGAGTGACTGCCCTTGACATCAAGGCAACATTTAACCGAGTGTGGCATCAAGGAGCCCTAGTAAAACTGAAGTCAATGGGAATCAGAGGGGAAAACTCTCCACTGGGTGGAGTCATACCTAGCACAAAGGAAGATGGTTGTGGTTGTTGGAGGCCAATCATTTCAGCCCCAGGACATCGCTGCAGGAGTTTTTCAGGGCAGTGTCCTCGGCCCAACCATCTTCAGCTGCTTCATCAATGACAAGGTCAGAAATGGGGATGTTCTCTGATGATTGCACCGTGTTCAGTTCCATTTGCAACTCCACAGATAATGAAGCAGTCCATGCCCATAATGCAGCAAGACTTGGACAACATTCAGGCTTGGGCTGATAAGTGGCTCAGTAACATTTGCGCCACACAAGTGCCAGGCAATGACCATCTCCAACAAGAGAGAGTCGAATCCCCTTGATATTCAACAGCATTGCCATCGCCGAATCCTCCACCATCAACTTCCTGGGCATCACCATTGATCAGAAACTTAACTGGACCAGCCACATAACTACTGTAGCTATAAGAGCAGGTCAGAGGTTAGGTATTCTGCAGCGAGTGACTCACCTTCTGACTCCCCAAAGCCTTTCCACCATCTACAAGGCACAAGTCAGGAGTATGATGGAATACTCTCCACTTGCCTGGATGAGTGCAGCTCCAACAACACTCAAGAAGCTCAACACCATCCAGGACAAAGCAGCCCGCTTGATCGGCCCCCCATCCACCACCTTAAACATTCACTCCCTCCACCACCGGCGTACCGTGGCTGCAGTGTGTACCATCTACAAGATGCCCTGCAGCAACTTGCCAAGGCTTCTTCAACAGCACCTTCAAACCCGCGACCTCTACCAGCTAGAAGGACAAGGGCAGCAGGCGCATGGGAACATCATCACCTCCAAGCTCCCCTCCAAGTCACACACCATCCTGATTTGGAAATATATCGCCGTTCCTTCATCATCGCTGAGTCAAAATCCTGGAACTCCCTCCGTAACAGCACTGTGGGAGTACCTTCACCACACGGACTGCAGCGGTTCAAGAAGGCAGCTCACCACCACCTTCTCAAGGGCAACTTGGGATGGGCAATAAATGCTGGCCTTGCCAGCGACACCACCCTTTCAGGCAGTGAATTCCAGATCATAACCACTCGCTGCATAAAAAAGTTTTTCCTCATGTCGCCTTTGGTTCTTTTGACAATCACCTTAAATCTGTGTCCTCTGGTTCTCGACCCTTCTGCCAATGGAAACAGTTTCTCTCTATCTACTCTGTCTAGACCTTTCATGATTTTCAACACCTCTATCAAATCTCCTCTCAACGTTCTCTGCTCTGAGGAGAACAACCCCAGCTTGTCCAGTCTATCCACGTAACTGAAGTCCCTCATCCCTGGAATCATTTTTGTAAATCTACACCCTCTCTAAGGCCTTCACATCCTTCCTAAAGTGCGATGCCCAGAATTGGACACAACAGAAGCCTATATAATGTTGAACTTCATAGTCAAAACAGTATGGTACAAATCGGAAGGCGTCTTGATCAAACTCTACAGTGCTCTGGTCAGACTATGGCTTGACTACTGAGTATAGTTCTGCTCATCGAAAAACAAGGGAGATATTCAAGCGCTGAAGGCAGTGCAGAGAAGAGCCATGACACTGATACCTTGTTGAGGGGTCTGAGTTATGAGGAACGGCTGGAGAGACTTGGGTTTTTCAGCCTGGAAAGGAGATGCCGAAAAGTTGAACTTATAGAGGTATATAAGTTGTTGTTGCTGTTGGATATAAAGTAGGTAAGGGAATGGAAAAGGTAAATCCAGAATACTACCTCAAATTAAATTGTGAGTAGACGAAATGAACACTGGGTCCAACTAGTAAAAGGTAAATTTAGGACTGATTTGAGGAAATTTTTCTTAATACAAAGAGTGATGAAGACGTAGAATGCACTGCCAGATAAAGTAGTGGAGATGATAACCCTGGAATCATTGCAGAAACAATGAGGAGACGGAGATGGACTCAGATCCATTCGGGAGATTAGGTCGCAAAGCAGGCGAGTAAATCTCAAATCTGGAACCTGGGTTCAACTCCAGTTCATGCCAATAGAGTGAAAGTCTTACCGCTGCCAGCTGGAAGTGTGAAGTGAGGTTGGCCAGTCTCAAGCCTGTTTCCTGTGGAGCCACAGTGCAAATATTGCTCGTGTTTTGGCGTAAATGGATGGTAAATCAGCAGTTTCAATGAGAGAAGCCACAAGCTTGTGCGAGGCACGGTATAAGGAGCAGGCTCACCATGCTCGAGCTCCCCTCCAAGGCCCAATCTGTAAATGATGGCCCACTGCAGAAGTAAACCAGACAGATGTGGACGGTGTTGGGATTAACCCCTGGTTTATACTGTGTTTGCTCATCTCAGTTGGGGTGGTGCTACAATTGATCTCATGCTCCTGAGATAGAGATATGTCAAAGTAATGGTGATTCCAACTCCTATTGACCAGAAACTTAACTGGACCAGCCACATAAATACTGTGGCAACAAGAGCAGGTCAGAGGCTGGGTATTCTGCGGCGAGTGTCTCACCTCCTGACTCCCCAAAGCCTTTCCACCATCTACAAGACACAAGTAAGGAGTGTGATGGAATACTCTCCACTTGCCTGGATGAGTGCAGCTCCAACAACACTTAAGAAGCTCAACACCATCCAGGATAAAACAGCCCACTTGATTGGCACCCCATCCACCACCTTAAACATTCACTCCCTCCACCACCGGCGCACCGTGGCTGCAGTGTGTACCATCTACAAGAGGCACTGCAGCAACTCGCCAAGGCTTCTTCGGCAGCACCTCCCAAACCCGCGACCTCTTCCACCTAGAAGGACAAGGGCAGCAGGCGCATTGGAACACCACCACCTCCAAGTTCCCCTCCAAGTCACACACCATCCTGACTTGGAAGTATATCGCCATTCCTTCATCGTCGCTGGGTCAAAATCCCGGAACTCCCTCCCTAACAGCACTGTGGGAGCACCTTCACCACACGGACTGCAGCGGTTCAAGAAGGCAGCTCACCACCACCTTTTCAAGGGCAACTAGGGATGGGCAATAAATGCTGGCCTTGCCAGTGACACCCACATCCCATAAGCGAATAAAAAAAAAAATTGCTAACCTGTAGCCATTACTGGTTAGTGTATATATATAATATATATATATATATATATATGACTGTTGGGCAGAGGCTGTCCCCACACATGACATTTAGTCTAGGCCCACAGATGAAGAATGGTCACCATTGACAAGGTGCTGGAGAGCAGCTTGCCCCCCATGGAACCTTAGCCCAACATCTCAGCACCTTTAGGCGATGAGGAGACCGAACTGGAGGAAAATAGAAGCACGGTGATTAAATGCGGAGTGTTGGAAACTGGGCTAGCAGAGTATCGCCAGGACTGTGTAAGATCATCAGCACTGTTGCTGTCCCATGTCATATCTGCCCTACAAATTCTACACAGTGGATGGAAATTGGGAAATAGTCACATATCCCGGGCGCCCATTCTTTATCTTATTGAGCACCGAAATAGTCTTCAGAAATGATGTCTTCTCCGAAGGGGTTTGAACAAAGAGCTAATGGATCACTAATTGCGAAATCAATACCCATTACACTGCTGCCATTCTTGTTCTTTATAGATTGTTAAGGCCAATTCATCAAAGAGTCAATTAGTTAATTTATATAAAGCCCCAAATAAAAATATAATGGGTTCCTGCTATTACCACATTCATTTCGAGGCTGATGATGAAGATAATTTCTGCGGCATAGACAGTTGATGGGAGTGATGGTGACAGAACATCACTTCACTGTACTGCTGCTCTCCTCAGACAAGACGGAGTGTATTGTAATATAAAATTTAATAAACCGGTTTTGCAGTGACTTTTGTTGGCACTTTGTAAAGACTTTGTAGAGAGGAGACTATTCTCTTCACTGGAGTAAGCTGACAACGTATAAAGAAGCAGTAAGAATTGATAAGCAATTTGAGTCTTGGAAATGCTTTGCCTATATTGTGGGTATCAACTTGAAGCACTGAGTCCTGGCTTTACTTTACTTTAGAGGGTTGCTAAGGCAGGAAATCTAGATCCAGCCAAACTACACTGGTGTTAAATAAGAGTCGGGTCCTTGAAAGGAGTGGGGGGCGCGCACATGTACTGTTTTCGATAGACAATGTATAGGGTGGAAATGTAATAATGTTGCACCAAACCAATTCACCCTATTAAGTGGAGGATTCCCCTCCACCGTGGTTGATGTGGCCCTCGACCATGTCCTTTTCATTTCCTGCACTTCTCCCCTCACCCCTTCCCCTCCCTCCCAGAACCACGATAGGGTTCGCCTTGTCCTCACCTTCCATTCCACCAGCCTCCACATTCAACGAATCATCCTCCGCCACCTCCAGCGTGCTCCCAGCACCAAACACATCTTCCCCTCTCCTCTCCTTTCAGCATTTCGAAGGGACTGTTCCCTCCGCGACACCCTGGTCCACTCCTCTATCACCCCCAACACCAACTCCCCTTCCCACGGCACCTTTCCGTGCAAGCGCAGGAGATGCAACACCCTGCCCTTTCACCTCCTCCCTTCCCACTGTCCAGGGCCCCAAACACTCCTTCCAGGTGAAACAGCAATTTACTTGTACTTCTTGCAATTTAGTATACTGTATTCGCTGCTCACGATGTGGTCTCCTCTACATTGGGGAGACCAAACGCAGATTGGGTGACCGCTTTGCTGAACACCTCCGTTCAGTCTGCAAGCGTGACCCCGAGCTTCCGGTCGCCTGTCACTTTAATTCTCCGGACTACTCCCACTCTGACCTCTCTGTCCTTGGCCTCCTACACTCTTCTAATGAAGCTTAGTGGAAGCTCGAGGAACAGCACCTCATTATTCTATTAGGCACTTTACAGCCTTCTGGACTCAGCAATGAGTTCAACAATTTCAGATCATAACCTCTGTCCCCATTTTTTCGGGCGGCAGTGGTTGCTGATGATTCTGATGTTCCCATTTACACCTCCTCTAGACCCATTGTTTGTTTCTTTACTTGCCCCATTATCATCTCCTTTTGCCTTGCATCATCATTCCTTTTGTCATTTAATCTCTCCTGCCTTCCACCCTATCACAGACCTTCCCTTTTGTTTTTTCCTCCCCTCCCCTACTTTCCCTACCTCTGTACTTGCTTAAAATCTGTTACATCTCTAACTTTTTCCAGTTCTGGCGGAAGGTCATCAACCTGAAACGTTAACTCTGTTTCGCTCTCTACAGATGCTGCCTGACCTGTTGGGTATTTCCAGCATTTTCTGTTTAGATTGATTCTGGATAATTCACATCTGTAGGTACTTGGCAATGCATTTGTGCAAATGTTAAGTTCATTCATTCCTAATATATCATGGTCCCTCGCAGCTCTTGTAGATTGAATGCTCTGACATGTAAATCAAGAATTTTGTCATCCAATTCAGCAACACTTCTGCTGCAGTTGGCATTGGATGGACTCTTTTTGCAGCAATCTCCTGGTCAGACCTTGAAAAAAGGTGGTCTCTACTCCTAATTGGGGAGAAGGGGGTCTATGTATTGCATACGTCTCGAGGCACTGAAGTAATGCAGGTAATTATACAACAATGGACAACTGTCTTTACTTCACTGGGGACAACTGGATCTGTTAAAGGATAAGTTCACAGGATGAGCCCTTCAATTATCTTGCAAGGCTCCAGTCTGCAGCACAGTGGAGATCGAGTCCATTATCACTGTACAATCTTATTACTATTGTGTTAGACGATTGAGTCTGAGAGAGATCGAAATGTGAGCTTCAGGAAGCAATTAAGAAAGCCTTTATTACAAGAGGATTTGAGTATAAGAGTAAAGATGTCTTACTGCAATTATATAGGGCCCTGGTGAGACCACACCTGGAGTATTGTGTACAGTTTTGGTCTCCCTACCAAAGGAAGGATATACTTGCCATAGAGGGAGTGCAATGAACATTCACCAGACTGGTTCCTGGGATGGGAGGATTGTCCTACGAGGAGAGATTGAGTATAGTAGGCCTATATTCTCTAGAGTTTAGAAGAATGAGAGGTGATCTCATTGAAACATACAAAATTCTTACAGGGCTTGACAGGGTAGATGCAGGGAGGATGTTTCCCCTGGCTGGGGAGTCTAGAACCAGGGGTCACAGTCTCAGAATAAGGGATCGGCCATTTCAGACTGAGATGAGGAGAAATTTCTTCACTCAGGGGGTTGTGAATCTTTGGAATTCTCTACCCCAGAGGGTTGTGGAGGCTCAGTCGTTGAGTATATTCAAGACAGAGATCGATAGATTTTTGGATATTAAGGGAATTAAGGAATATGAGGATAGTGCGGGAAAGTGGAGATGAGGTAGAAGATCAGCCATGATCTTATTGAATGGGCTCGAGGGGCCGAATGACCTACTCCTGCTCCTATTTCTTATGTTCTTAAGTAGCCAGTCCAGAGTATTGACTGCTTCTGCCGGCTGCAGTAAAGGTCTTGCTGCGAGCTACATTAAAACATGCTGGTTTCCATTGTGGCTTTGTATTCTTGATCGCTAACATGCATTTGTTAGAGGCTGTGGTGCACTTGTGGTGGGGAGATAAAAGAGGAAAGTACCTTATCTGAAAACATCAAACATTGTGTGAAAGTTCTTGCTCGGAGTTTTTGAGCGCAGAGATGAAGGTTGGGTTGCATGACGCCCAAGTCCCCAAGCTGTTCTAGTCAAGGAGCTGACAGCTAATCAGAGTATTGCTGTTCTGTCAGGAATGTTTGACCACTGGATTCTCACAGAGGTCTGTCACAGTGTGATAGAGCAGGGCCGAAAGATTGCATCCAATTATATTCTGGTCTTCAGCTAAAATATATATTTTTTGAGTCCAGCTGTTGAATCTCTAAATTGCCAGAGTCTCTTGCAAGACAGGAGTTTGAACATGGAGCTATAGAGTCATAACGGCACAGAAGGAGGCCATTCGGCCCATCGAGTCCATGCCAGCTCTCTGTAGAGCAATCCAGTCAGTCCCATTCCCCCGCTCTATCCCTGTAGCCCTGCAAATTTATTTCCCTCAAGTGCCTATCCAGTCTCCCCTTGAAAACATTGAGTGTCTCCGCTTCCACCACTTCCGTCGGCAGCGAGTTCCAGGTCATCACCACTCACCGCGTAAAAAAGTTTTTCCTCACGTCGCCCCTGTATCTCTTGCCCAAAACCTTAAATTTGTGTCCCCTAGCCCTTGTACCATCAACTAGTGGGAACAGCCTTTCCCCGTCTAACCTATCCAAACCCGCCAGAATCTTGTACACCTCTATCAAGTCAGCCCTCAACCTCCTTTGCTCTAATGAAAACAAATCCAGCTTCTCCAACCTGTCCTTGTAGCTAAAATCCCCCATCCCTGAAACCATTCTGGTAAATCTCCTCTGCACCCTCTCAAGGGCCTTCACAGCCTTCCTAAAGTGTGGTGACCAGAACTGGACACCATGTCTCCTCACAGATAAAATCCCTTTCTTCAGACAGAAAGGCCTCAATATTAAACCCCTGACGACGGGCGGGAGGAGGTCAGGGGTTAAAGCCTAAAAAACAGGGCGCGCCTCCTCAACCTGCCGTGTACGCGCCTGTTGCCGTTTTTACGGTGGCGGATTTCGAGCCAGTGCGTGTGTCCCGTCTTGAAGAGATGGGACACCTCATTGTCATATTTAACTCAGGCTCCCACAGAGCAATTGGGAGAATAATGTAAATTTAACAGCTGCCGGCCGGGTTTCCCAGGGCTCGGAAAACCTGGCAGCGGGAGGTGCCGGCTCCAGAAGGCAAGTGCTTTTTAGAGCACTGCTTGTGGGCCTGGAGATGCAGGAGTCCCATCAAGAAAGCTTTGGTCCTCCCTTCTTCCGATCGTGGCCTCTCTATAGTCCCTGCTGCGATCGGTGACCTCCAACCCCCCGATCTGTAGCCTGCCCCACGATTGACCTTCTACACCCACCCCCCAACCGCCAATTTCCAGCCTGCCTTGTGATTGGCGAGGACCGTCCCCAAGGGTCTCCAGCTGCCACCTCCTGCCGCTGGTTTTCCTAACAGCCTGTCAATGTGGCCAGTTGCCAGGCGGGGAAACAGAAGAAAAGAATTAATAATGAGGTCCTGCTGTTAAATTCTGGGTTTTCCCCACGGTTCCGCGCTCCCCTGCACCCTCCCCACCTCCCCGTAAATATCGGGGCCAAAGAGTCTTAACTCCAGTATAGACTAATTAAACATACATGAGCTTCCAGAATAGCACTGCTAATTAAGCAGGTGGAGCAATAGTGTGGAAGCAAAATTCACTGCTTGCAAACAGAAAGGTTAGGTTTGAATTCAGTCGGTATTTTTTTTTAACAAAAACGAGCATTAATATAGAACCTGGTCACGAAGTGCAGTGACTTATATCGGCAAATGCAGCAACTATTTTGCACGTTTCAAGATTCCATCTATAGCATTGAAATGATTGACCAGTTAAATAAGTTTTTGATGGGGTTGGTTGAGGGAGGAATGTTGGCCAGTCCCTGTTCTTCTTTGAATAATGCTATGGGAACTGTAGCATCCACTCGAATCACTAGAAGAGGCAGACTCGGCCTTGGTTTAATCTCTCAGTTACTGCGCCAAAGTGTCAGTCTAGATTGTGTACTCAGGTTCTGGAGTGAGGCATGAAACCACAACCTCCTGAGTCAGGAACTTGCTGTCCTCTCGCTCCCACGGGCCTTTCCCCCAGGCGCGTCTGTCATCACGGAGTCGATCCGACCGGCAGCAGCGGGCGATCCAATTGAAATCATTATCAGGTAGTTTACTGGCACTTAAGAGCTTTTTTTCACTTACTTTTTACATTTCCCTGCATGGCCACGGGATTCACGCAGCTCGGGAACCATGTCTGTCAACCTGAGGCGGGAGTTCAGTGGCCATTGCTCCAGCTGATTACTTGACAGCATCAAATGTACAGTAAAAGCTCCCGCCTGACAGATGATCACTTTCCTCAGGCAGAAGCTGTTGCTCAGTCCATTTCCAGCACAGATTCTGCAGGCTGCAAGTCTTTCCAGAAAAGTCTCCATCCATCTCACCTCATTGGAAGAACTCTCTCACCATTGACAGAATGCTTCTGTCATCTGTACTTCACCTGCTGTCTATTCCATCAACATGGGTGCCGTTTATACTGTCTCACCTTGGTCCTCAGAATCCGACCACGATAAGCCCCAACACCAGCAGCAGCAGGCACAGCAGCAGCACCAACAACACCACCAACCTTCTCCGCAATCAACTGATGCTGCACAGGACACAGGGCATCATCACCCGACCACATTGCTGCCCGGGAGGCCAGGGATGGCCTCATCATGGCCAGATTTAGTTAACTTGATGCTGTACACCCATATGGCTGCCACATGATATGCCAGGTTAGCACCACCCCACACCAATACCATAAAGCACCCCTACATTGACCAAGCCATTCCTTTCACACTCATTACCATTGCGGGGGGTACCGTTATGTCTCACCATTCAATGCAACTCACCAAGCCATTTCCAAAGGTGCACACAAATCTGCCCAAGACCGGAAAGTGTTGAAAATAAAGGGCTAGAAATTCATTTTAGCCCAGGAATGGGTGATACAATTAGAAAAGCTGGAAAATTAGCACCAGGCGCTAATGCTTTAGACTGCATGCAAAATTCATTCTTACTGCTCAAAGAAATGATTGAGGCGCTAATTCAAGCCTTAAAGCCCAATTTCATTGATGTTACACTCAAAGGTGAACCAATATCAGGTGCAGTGTAATCGCAAGTCATCATTGCCATTGGCTTTTCCCAGTTCTTAAAGGGGAGGTTCATTGATGCTGCAGAACCTCATTCTCAGCATTGCTGGCTGTGCAGCCATCTCAGCCAGCAGCAGCAGGTCAAGGAGAAGGAGCCAGATGACTCAAGCAGCTGTACTGATGGCAGATCCATGCCCCAGGGAGAGAGCCGGCAGATTCTGCGATCAAGCATTGGAGGCGTTGGTGTTCGCTGTGGAGAGATGGAGGGCGGTGCTCTACCCGGCAAGTGGCAGGAGGCCCTCGCCACAAGTCTTCCGCACCATGTGGAGGAAGGTAGCCCAGCACGTCTCGGGCAGCACTGTGGTCCCCAAGACCCACACACAGTGCAGGAAGAAATTTAACGACCTCACTCGGGTGGTCAGGGTGAGTGAATACTTCAACAAATGATACATACCACCATCTGAACCACAGTCTGCACACACTGCCCAAAGCACCACATCCCCAGCACTCACCCACCAACAATCTCTACCTACCAACACTCACACCCACATCTCACTCCTTGCACACAATGACAGCTGTTCAACTATGGCAGGCACATCACGCAAACATATTGCTCCACATTCACTCACACATTTTCCTTTCTCTTGCAGGCCAAGGTGGCTCACAACAGGAGGGAGCAGGAGCGCACAGGCGGGGTCAAGCCGGCACCTAACCACTGTCTGAGCGGGAGAATAGAGTGCTGCAGATTATTGGGTGGCAGGTGGTGGGCACTGTGGCCACTGGTGACATTGACCCCCTTGGGGACAGTAATGATATGTTCATCTCTACACCTTCTTCTCACATCCCACTTTCCCCTCACCCCACAAGCGTTTTGCACTTTCCAACTAATCATGCTGTAAACATGCATTTCTCGCTTCCTGCCCCCCTCCCCTCACCTTTGTACTATATGTGGGAAGAACAAATGAAGGACAGAGACAGGATGAGTTGCCAGTCCATGTGCTTGCTTTACTAGGCCAGAGCGAACTGAGCATGCTCATACTAAACCATGTGACAAACCATGTGATAATACATTACACTGCTTTCCCCTTAAAAAAAATGTACATCTTCCCGTCTCAAATACAACAAAACTATGGTCCCACCTTTCCCAGCATTACATGTACTACATAACAAAAACTCCTGGCTTTTTTTCTTTTAAATGAACTACAAATTCAGTTTAATAACAGGTTTGCGGAGCCTTCCTGATCTCCTTACAGAAGGTTTTGGTGTTGAAACAATTTTCGGGCTGTTTTGTTTGGTTCCAAACTCAAAGATGATCCTGTTTCTATCTCAGATTTGTTTGAACCTGATACTTCAGTTTCTGAAGTCTGAACGGAGTCAAACTCATGTATGAGTTCATGATCAAGGGGTTCAAGATCACGTCTTGGTTTATCTCTAGCAGAGATCATTTGATCCACATGAACACTTCGGATGTTGTCACCAATTTCAACCAAATATCTCTTGGTTCCACCAACCTCTACTATGGTTCCTATATCCCACTTGTGTGAACTCGACTTGCATGGGGGACGGAGAACACGAACACACTCATTTTGTTTGAAACTGCGTTCTTTCTGATTGCTGTCATAATAACGTTTCTGACTCAAATGTTACTGTTCAACTTTTGAGGCCAAATTTGAACAAAACTCAATGGTGTTCTCAATCTTCTCTTCATCAAGAGTTCTGCTGGGGTATATCCAGTTGTAGTGTGCGGAGTAGTTCTGTACTTCAGCAAGAAATTTGCCAAACGTTGCTTCATGCTGAGTCCCGAACAACCCAGCAACACTTGCTTTTTGAGAGTTTCTTTCACTATTCTGACTGACCTTTCGGCTGCTCCGTTTAAAGCTGGATGATATGGTGGAACAAGAATGTGTTTGATACCGTTCCATTTCATGAACTCTTGGAATAGAGCAGAACGGAACTGAAGGCCATTGTCAGAAACAAGCTCTTCAGGTAAGCCATGACATGCGAAGATAGACCTCAACTCATCTATGGTACGTTCAGTTGTAGTATTTGAACCCATGTGTTTCACTTCAATCCACTTTGAGTGACTATCTACAAGTACCAGGAAATAATCATTTCCTTTCTCACAGAAGTCTACATGTACTCTCTGAAAAGGTCTACTTGGCCATGACCAGGGTTGTAGTGGAGTTTTAGGTGGTTTGTTTCTGCAATTTTGGCAAACGCTGCATTTGCTGACAAGTGATTCAAGATCACTGTCCAATCCAGGCCAGTAAACAAAGCTTCTTACAATTGATTTCATATCGACGATCCCTGGATGTTCAGTATGAAGTTCGTCCAGAATTCTATCTCTCAAAGAAGTAGGTACCGCCACTCTGTTTCCCCACTTGATACAACCTTGCTCACAAAACAATTCAGTACGACGGTTATGGAATGGTTTCAATTCTGTGTCCAGACACTGATCAGTCCATCCATTCAAGGCGTTTTCATACACTTTCAGTACTGAGTCCTTTTGAGTCTAATTTGCAATCTCAGTTGCATTCATGGGAAAGTCTTTGTCAACTGCACCTAGCATGAAAATCTCACCTTCACTCCCAACACGAGTCCTCATGTGGCAACCTGGACAAGGCATCTGCGATTGCATTTTGCTTTGAAGTGCGATATTCAATTGTGTGGTTGTATTGTGACAACAAGACTGACCCAACGTTGCATTCTTGATGGGGCCACTGCAGGGATGGCAGATTTGGGCTCCAATATTGCTAGGAGCGGTTTGTGATCGGTTATCAGGGTAAACTTTCTGCCGATCAGGAACTGTTGGAATTTCTTGATTCCAAACACGATGGTGAGTGCTTCCTTTTCAATTTGTGCATAGATTCTTTCGTTCTTTGTGAGGGTTTGTGATGCGAATGCGATTGGTTTCTCTTGGCCATCATCCATTACGTGGCTTATGACAGCTCCCACACCATAACTAGAAGCATCACACGCTAACTTAAGCTCATGCTCTGTGTCGTAGTGCACAAGTAGAGCATCGCTAGAGAGACTTCTCTTACAAGCGTCATAAGCTTCCTGTTGCGCTTTTGTCTACTTCCACTGGACATCCTTCTTGAGGAGCTCGTGCAATGGAGCTAACATGGTCGCTAACTCAGGTAAGAAATGTGCGTAGTACTGGACCATTCCAAGGAAAGATCTTAACTCAGACACGTTCTGTGGCTTTGGAGCATTGATGACAGCATCAACATTTTCCTTCACTGGTTGCAAGCCATTTGCATCAACTTTCAGACCAAGGTACACAACCTTGGGCTGCACCAAAAGCACATTTGCTCCTTTTCAATTTGACATTGTGGGAATTCAACCTTTGAAGCACTAAATCTAATACTTCTAGATTTTCTTCCTTGTTGCTTGTTGCGATCAGCACATCATCTTGATTTCACAAGCAATTTGGAACTCCTTGCAAAATCTTATCCATCGTAGCCTGGAAGATTTTGTGGGAGGACTTTACACCATATGGCAGCTTGGTGTATGAGTACAGTCCCTTGTGTGTTGATGGTGAGATACTGTTGTCTCTCTTTGTCAACATTCAGCTGAGTGTAAGCGAGCAATAGGTCAAGCTTGGAGAAAACCTTTGACCCAGAGAGTGCTGCATACAAATCTGTGATGTAGGTAACGGGTACTGCTCATCGTCAACTGCTTGGTTGACAGTAACTTTGTAGTCACCGCACAAGCATACAGTTTAGTCTGCTTTGGGCACTACCACAATCGGGGTAGCGCATTCACTTTTGTCAGTTTTTACTAGCACTCCATTCTCTCTGATCTTCGCTAGCTCTTCCTCCACCCTGACTTTTCAATGCATCGGGGACTGACCTTTCCTTACAATAGACAGGCTTCACGTTGGACTTGATGCGGATATGCCCGTCATACCCAGTGATGCCCTCATAACTGTCTGTGAATATGCTTTCATACTTGTTCAGCATTGTGTCGTGTCGCTTCTTTGAAGCATCTACACTGAAGATGTTTTTCCAGTCTAGTTTTAACTTTCTCAACCAGTCTTTGCCCATGAGAGTTGGCCTGTTGTTGTAGCTCGCTACAATAATAGGCAGCTTTACTGACTGGCCATTGTGTTGAACTGTGCATTCCATTTGTCCACATGTCTCTAGGATTTCTCTGGAGTAGGTTTTTAACTTTATGGTTCTCTTTATAAGTGGTATTTGATTAAACTTACTCATGATAGAGCAGTCCGCCACCGTGTCGATACACATATCATTATGCTGGTCATTAATCAAAAGTTTTGTACAGAAGTCTTTCTCACGCTTGCTAGCATTGCCACTAGTGGCATAGATACTGTAGATGCCTAGTTCTTCAACATCAGGTGTGTTCACTTCAATATTGTGAATTCCTCCCTTTTGTTGTCGCTGCTTTGCATTGCCACTAGAATGGTTCTTACTTCCTGCTTTAGATCTAGCTCTGCAAGCTGTTGAAATATGGCCTTGCTTCTGGCAGTGAAAACACTTCCCATTTCTGTATTGGCAGGTCTGTGGTGAGTGATTTCCATTGCAGCCATAACAATTCACTGAACTGCTCTCACCGACATGCTTTTGACTTGGTCTCACAACTTTAGGTTCGGCGGTGGCTTTGTGACTGTAGACCTCAGCTGCACCAATCACTTGAGTTGGACGGCGCTCCCTCGCATTCTTAGATGCCATCTCCATAGATAGGGTAATTTTGCATGCTATGTCAAACGTTAGGTTCGGAGTGTTCAGTAACTTGGACTGTGTGCGCTCATCCACCAGTACACACACAAACTTATCTCGCAAAGCATAATCTAAAAATGTGCCAAAGTTACAATGCAAAGACAAGTTCTTGAGAGCTACAATGTACTCACTGATGGTTTCACTTTGTTTTTGGTTTCTGGTACCAAATTTATAGCTCTCTGCTGTTTCTAATGGCTTTGGGTTGAAATGGTCCTCGAGTTTCTTGACAATGTCTTCAAACGACGCATCCTTCGCTTTTCCTGGTGCGAGTAGGTTTGTCAGCGTTCCGTAGACTCTCCACTGTCTGGAGTCATACCTAGTAGAAAGGAAGATGGTTGTGGTGGTTGGAGCTCAATCATCACAGCCCCAGGACATCGCTGCAGGAGTTCCTCAGGGCAGTGTCCTAGGCCCAACCATCTTCATCTGCTTCATCAATGACCTTCCCTCCAACATAAGGTCAGAAATGGGGATGTTTGCTGATGACTGCACAGTGTTCAGCGCCATTCACAACTCCTCAGATAATGAAGCCCGCATGCAACAAGACCTGGACGACGTTCAGGCTTGGGCTGATAAGTGGCAGGTAACATTCACGCCACACAAGTCCCTTCAATGACTATCTCCAACAAGCGAGAGTCTAACCACCTCCCCTTGACATTCAAAGGCAATACCATCGCCGAATCCCCCACTATAAACATCCTGGGGGTCATCATTGACCAGAAACTTAACTGGACCAGCCACATAAATACTGTGGCTACAAGAGCAGGTCAGAGGCTAGGTATTCTGCGGCAAGTGTCTCACCTCCTGATTCCCCAAAGCCTTTCCACCATTTACAAGGTACAAGTAAGGAGTGTGATGGAATACTCTCCACTTATCTGGATGAGTGCAGCTCCAACAACACTCAAGAAGCTCGACACCATCCAGGACAAAGCAGCCCACTTGATTGGCACCCCATCCACCACCTTAAACAGGGATGGGCAATAAATGCTGGCCTTGCTAGCGACGCCCACATCCCATGAACAAATAAAAAAAAAGACATCTGGCCCGATCTCCATTAGAAAAATTGCTTTCTTCTGTTTATTTTGAGCTTGAACATTCTCACCTGCACCTTCGGTCTCAATAATGTTATTCGCCCTAAAAAACATCTCCATCTGCTCAATGTAAGAACTGAATGTGATAAACCATGTGACAAACCATGTGATAATACAGTACAACCTTAACCCGACTCTTGTGCCTTTATGCTTTCAGATAATGAGCAAGCACCTGAGCAGCCTGTCCCTGAGAGTAAGGCGGGAGAAGAGGAGGAGGAAGAACACACTGTGTCACTGCATGTCTCACCCACAGGCACCAGCTCAGATATTGGCACTACACGTTCTTTAGAGGCTAGTATAGTAGCAGGATCTGCCCAGGGTGATGCACCGGGGACGAGCGGGCTGCAGCAACACCAGGGGGAAAGGGTAGCTCGGGGGCCAGCTGCCCGGGGAGCGAGTTCGTGCGCGAGTTCTGCTGCACAGGACTCAGATGAGGACCTCGTTGGAGAGGCGTTTAGAAGAAGGGTGGTGGGCATGCACACGGAGATGATAGGTGCAATGGCCAAGAGCCTCTCAGCAATGGTAAGGAGCGTGGAGGAGTCTGCCTCCAACATTGCACAAGGCTCTGCGCACACCATGGAGTCCATCATTTCCAGTCTGCAAAAGATGGTAGACTCCCAGAGAGACCGTGGCGACCCAGACCCGATGCCACGTGTGATGGGCGATCTGGCAGCTTCCATTGCAGCACAGGCGGAAGCGACGCAATGTCTTAGTGCTGTAATGCAGTCTATGCTTGGTGGCATTCAATCTCAGACAACTCTCATGCAGTCTCAGCTTGATGCCACGCAAGCTCTGACTGCTGCCATCGTGGCTGGGTTTACCACCGTCGACCGGGGCTTTCACGGTGTCGCAGCAGGCCAGCAATCTGTGCTCCAGCAGATTGCTAGGGATGCTGAGGTGCTGCCCCGGGGGAGTGGCAGTGGGTCAGTGGAGCAGGAACCTGCTGTCCTCTCTCAGGATGACAGCATTCCTGCTCCCACCACTGGCACTCGCCATTGCCCTTGTCGCTGCCTGTCATCCAGCCAGCCCAGAGTGCTGCCGCCCATGCTGAGGTGGTGCAGTCTACAGCCGGGCCTTCCAGGTCCAGAGCTGGTCAAGGGCGTCCTACAAAGCCATCTGAAGTCTCCTGCAAGGCCATCTGAAGTCTCCCACACGGACACTCAGCAGCCTTCCACCAGCCGTGCTGCAGCCACTGGGCCAACAATTCACAGGAGCACTAGAGTAGGCAAAGGCACAGTAACGAGAGGCACTAAGGGATTGTACAAGGGTGAATAGTTAATATTGTTGTTGTAAATATGTGTTCACTGATTATTGATAAATTTATTAATTGAGTTTGGATTCTTTTGTGGTGTCGCTCATTTCAGCTTTGTGTTGTGATATGGCCTGCGACAGGGATGGAATGATGGGGATGTGGTGAGCAACGGGGATCTTGGGTTTAATTTATTGGAACCGCAGTCTGATGAGGCGATCACGGACTGCTTTTCCAGAAGGCCGATTGAGTGGCTGCCTCCTCCCTCGCTCCTGTTCCTCCTCGTCTTCCTCTTCCTCCTCCTCGTCTTCCTCTTCCTCCTCCTCCTCCTCCTCCTCCTCCTCTCTCTCTTCCTCCTCCTGAGGTGGTCCCGCAATCCCTGGTGGCAAGGGATCACGATGGCCAAGTTATGGAGCATGCAGCAGACCACCATGAAATGGGACACCCGCTCAGCCGAGTACTGGAGGATTCTCCCGAGCAGTCAAGGCAGCGAAACCGTTGCTTCAGCAGGCCGATGGTCTGCTCAATGATGTTCCTGGTGGCAGCATGGCTCTCATTATATGAGGGCTGGGCAGGAATGTTGGGGTTGCGGAGGGGAGTCATAAGCCAGGTGGAGAGCAGATAGCCCTTGTCTCTGAGCAGCCAGCCACGAGCTTGATATGGTGGCTGGAAGAGTGCTGGCACACCGGTCTGGCGCAGGATGAAGGCATCATGCCTTTTGCCAGGATAGCGGGCATTGACATTGAGGATTCACTGTCTGTGGTTGCACACCAACTGCACATTAAGTGAGTGGTAGCCTTTGCGGTTGCGGAAGATGTCAAGATTATTATGTGGTGCCCACAAAGCCATGTGGGTGCAGTCAATGGCGCCCTGCACCAAGTGGAATCCCGCTATCTTGGCAAAGCCACATGCACGTTTGTCCTGCTTCTCTCTGGTGATGGGGAAGGAAATGTAACCCCTTCTCCTACTGTAGAGAGTCTCTGTGACCTCCCGGATGCAGCGATGGACGGCGATCTGAGGCTGGAGGTCTAGTTGCAGGAGATGGCAGAGTTCTGTGACCACCTCCTTGGTGAAGCAGAGTCTTCTAATACACTGCTCCTCACTTAATTGGAGGTAGGAGAAGTGCTCTCGGAATATCCTCAGAGGGTAAGGCCTCCTGTTGAGAGCCCTGATGGCCCTCCTCCTTTCTCTGGGCACATGTTCCAGTCTTTCTCGCTGCCTCTGCTCCCTCCGCTGTAGATCCTGGAGGGCGAGGTCGACTGCCAGTACAGCCCCCATTAATGTAACCAAGTGTAGCAGTTTGATTTTTTAAAGAATAAATGCAACTTCTTTTTAGTTACCACAACACTCCTGATACAAAAGAACCCTTAAATTGCTGAATTAAACTGTTGCACAATGTCAAACTGACAAGAAAGCACTGAAACTCCACTAATCTGACAGCTGCAACTCATTTCTCATGATCCCTTTAAATAACGTCCCTGGAGCCAGCTTCCTCCTGCTTCATGCCTCCTCTCCCTGTCGCTGTCTGGTCGAAGCGCTAAGGTAAGTGGCGAAAATGAATTTTGCAGTTCGGGCGCCCAGTTGCACGCTCAGTGACATCATGATCTGCCTGGCGTTGAAGTCCCTGGCGGTAACTCGTACCGGAGGCGCAACTGGGGGGTCCGGATTTGCCGTGCGTCGCTGGATTCGCCTCGCCTCGGCGCTACTGCATCAGCTGCTGGCGCTAACAGGAGGTGCTAACCAACTGAATTTTCCCCCCAAAGATCTTTATGTTTGACACCACATTAACAGAAACTTTACATAAACATTGGAAAAAAACACCCAATGGCTACCCTGTGTGTTGTTAGTTGGTATGATTGCACTAGGATGAGGGTGAGTGTGAGGGCTGGCTAGTGAGATGGGGATGTGATAATGTAGATAGAGAGAGAGAGATGGGTGGAGGTGCAAGGTAAGTTGGTGTGAGTAAGGATGTGCAGGAGTAGGGTAGGGAAGGCAGAGTGATGGGGATGTGATGAGAGGCACAGCAGGATGCAGTTGAGTGTGGCTTTGTACTCACCTTTCCTGATCTAATGAGATCATTGAAATGTTTGCGGCACTGTACCCAGGTCCTCCTGACCACATCCCTGCTTGTGACCTCCTCTGCAAGCTGCAACCAGGCTGTCTTGGTCTCCTGGGGAGGTCTCTTCCGCCCATCGGAAGGGAAGAGGACCTCCCTGCGTGCTGTGACCCCCTCCATAAGCATATGGAGGGAGTCCTCGGAGAACCTGGGTGCAGCCCTCTGCCTCTGTGCAGTCATTGTCAGTGTTTGCAGCACTCCAATGCTGTAGTGCACTGACAGCAGTATGTTACATTAACCTTCAAATCCAATGTGGCTGTGGCCCCTTTAAAGATCCCGACTGAAAATACATCATGAATGATGTCACCAGACCCGCTCCATTTCATTGGGCTGGATAACGCACTGAGCTGGCTTGATAGGCCCCATTAAGGTAAGTTCATTTTCAACAGCGGGATGAAGCCAACAGCGGGGTCACAGCCCCTCATGGACACCACCCGCACCGGTCCTGCCCAGGTAGGCAAAATTCCGGCCTTTGTTTACTTCTGTAGTTTATATAATGCAATGCTGAGTATGTTACTGAAGTATATGTCAATATGTAGTGTAAACCAATGAATAAATAGGAGAAGGCCATTCAAGGGTTGATGTCAGGGTACACTTCTTCACACAAAGGGTAGTGGAAATCTAGGACTCTCTCCCCCAAAAAGCTGTTGAGGCTGGGGGGTCAATTGAAAATGTCAAAACTGAGATTGATAGATTTTTGTTAGGCAAGGGTATTAAAGGATATGGAACCAAGGTGGTTAGATAGAGTTAAGATACAGATCAGCCATGATCTAATTGAATAGCGAACAGGCTCGAGGGGCTGAATGGCCTCCTCCTGTTCACATGTTCCTAGAAGTAATACCATAGTTGGTTGTATTAATGATACTATCAATGAAAGTCTACCCTGTGTAGGCTCTGGCTCAAGCCCCAGAAAGATGTGCGCATTCCAGTGATGGGGCAAGGAAAGCAGATAGAATGAAAGTAGGTTCAGGCCATTAAGAATGGCCGTACATTGGGTAGAATGACATAATATAGATGGGTAGGAGAGAGAGAGCTGAGGGGGAAAGAACATAATGAAATTTGGGCATGCAAACAATAGACCAGATTAAATACATGAGGATGTGGATCAAGAGTCAAGATAAGTAAGGTGAGAAGAGAGTGTGCAGAAAAATGAAAGACGTCTTATCCCATAAACAAGAGGTAGCGGAGTAGAATGGGGAAGAGTTCACAGGAGGCCAGGAAGAGGGACAGGGAACACAGAAAAGAGGACAACATTACAAAAAGGAAATGAGAATTAAGAGAGATTGCTTTCGAGTAGAAAAGTGAAAAGTCTGTTCCTTTCTTCCAGATTCTTTAACGCATTTTCTTCTCAATTCTGTTCATCATCATAAATCTTGACTTTATTCCCCTTTCTTCCTTCTACCTTCTCTGCACAACCTGCTTCAACTTATCTTGCTTATTCAATGTCATTTCTGTTTTGCCAGCTTGCTGCTGCTTGTCCCCCAAAGTTGCTCAATGGAATTTGAACCAACCATATTTCAATTCGAAAGCAGGGCTCTTATTGTTGGTCTGCCTGCTCCTCACAGTTTCACTGGAGCAAATCGCAGTTTTGTCATGTCAATTCACCATGCTGGAGAGACAGTAAACATTTCTAAGAATGGATCTGAATCATGACTTTCTCTACTTTAGGACAGGGCATTTCCTGCTGAACTATTGCTCTTGGTTGTTGTAACGTTGATCAGTGGCACTGTCTCTTTGACATGTGGTGTCGGAGGAAAAGACAAAACCTTCTTTAAACTGGACTTGATCCAAGAATGTTTCTATTGAATTATGCTCTTAGCTCTAAGCTGGTGTTCCTGGCTGCCCTGTGAAGTTTATTAACATCGTCTTTTACCACAGTGTTTGAAAGAATAACGTACATGTGGCCAAATTTGAAACATGAAACGTCTTCGTCGGAAGACAGAGCTCTTACTTCTGAGCTCCTGCTGTGGTCTGGTTGATTAACAGTAAGACATCTAGATCCACACTACTGAGGGAAATCAGCACTGATATGGCTGGAACTGAAACAAGATTCTTTCTCTCTGAAGATTGCAGCGTTACCATATAGCTGGGATGATGCCTTGTACTAAAAGAAGTTCCTTTAAAGCAGTTTTTCTAACCTGCTATGTCTCGTTAGAGGCTGGGATGACACATTCAAAGGTTTTCAGTTCAGAGGGCAAAGTTCAGATGTTTCACCATAAGGTTATCCCTGCCTGTATATAATAGGAATCAGATATTTAACGGACAAAGAACACAAGTACATCTTCACATTTTCGAATTGTCATTGATGAAATGTGTAACCTTTAAAGTAGGAGAAAGAAAGAACTTGTATTTTTTCAATATTCGTTCTCAGGATGTAGGTGTCGCTGGCAAGGCCAGCATTTGTTGCCCATCCTGAATTGCCCTTGAGAAGGTGGTGGTGAGCCGCCTTCTTGAACCGCTGCAGTCTGTGTGGTGAAGGTACTCCCACAGTGCTGTTAGGGAGGGAGTTCCAGGATTTTGACCCAGCGACGATGAAGGAATGGCGATATATTTCCAAGTCAGGATGGTGTGTGACTTGAAGGGGAACTTGGAGATGGTGGTGTTCCTATGCGCCTGCTGCCCTTGTCCTTCTAGGTGGAAGAGGTCGCGGGTTTGGGAGGTGCTGCCGAAGAAGCCTTGGCGAGTTGCATCTTGTCGATGTTACACACTGCAGCCACGGTACGCCAGTGGTGGAGGGAGTGAATGTTTAAGGTGGTGGATGGGGTGCCAATCAAGAAAGCTGCTTTGTCCTGGATGGTGTCGAGCTTCTTGAGTGTTGCACCTTTCACAACCTCAGGACGTCTCAAAGCACTTTACAGTCAATGAAGTGCTTTTGAAGTGTAGTCACTGTTGTAATGTAGAAAACGCGGCAGCCAATTTGCACACAGTAAGGTCCCACAAACAGCAATGTGTTAATGACCAGATAATCTGTTTTTAGTGATTTTGGTTGAGGGATAAATATTGGCCAGGACACCGGGGAGAACTCCCCTGCTCTTCTTCAAATAGTGCCTTGGGATCTCTTATGTCCACCTGAGAGAGCAGATGGGGCCTTGGTTTAACATGCGCTATGTGGGAACTCAGGGACACTTCCTGTGCCCCTGACAACCATGTGTGCAGGAAGTGTATCCAGCTACAGCTACTGGCAGACCGCATTACGGCGCTGGAGCTGCGATTGGATACATACTGGACCATTCGCGATGCTGAGGACGTCGTGGATATCACGTTTGAGCAGTTGGTCACACCACAGGCAAAGGATGCACAGGCAGAAAGGGAATGGGTGACCAACAGACAGAGTAGTAGGCGCAGGCAGGTAGTGCAGGAGTCCCCTGTGGACATCCCCCTCTCAAACAGATATACCACTTTGAATACTGTTGGGGGGGGTGGATTATCAGAGGAAGGCAGCAGCAGCCAACTTCCTGGCACCAGGGGTAGCTCTGCTGCACAGGACGGGAGGAAAAAGAGGGGTAGAGCTATAGTGATAGGGGATTCTATTGTAAGGGGAATAGATAGGCGTTTCTGCGGCCGCAAACGAGACTCCAGGATGGTGTGTTGCCTCCCTGGTGCAAGGGTCAAGGATGTCTCAGAGCGGCTGCAGAACATTTTGGAAGGGGAGGGTGAACAGCCAGTTGTCGTGGTGCATATAGGTACCAACGATATAGTTAAAAAAGGGGATGAGGTCCTAAAAGCTGAATATAGGGAGTTAGGAGGTAAATTAAAAAATAGGACCTCAAAGGTAGTAATCTCCGGATTGCTACCAGTGCCACATGCTAGTCAGAGTAGAAATAGAAGGATATTTCAGATGAATACGTGGCTAGAGGAATGGTGCAAGGGGGAGGGATTCAAATTCCTGGGACATTGGAACCGGTTCTGGGGGAGGTGGGACCAGTACAAACCGGACGGTTTGCACCTGGGCAGGGCCGGGACCGATGTCCTAGGGGGAGTGTTTGCTAGTGCTCTGGGGGAGGATTTAAACTAAAATGGCAGGGGGTTGGGAACCTGAGCAGGGAGAGAGAGGAAAGGGAAACAACGATTAAAGCAAAAGATAGGAAGGAGAAAAACAAAAGTAGCAGTCAGAGAAATCAACGGTTTAAATCAAACATGGCCACAGTAAATAATAATTCTAATAGGTCTAAGAGCATTAAAAAAACAAGCCTGAAGGCTTTGTGTCTTAATGCGAAGAGCATTCGGAATAAGGTGGATGAATTAGCTGTGCAAATAGAGGTAAACAAATATGATTTGATTGGGATTACGGAAACATGGCTCCAGGGTGGCCAAGGCTGGGAACTCAACATCCAGGGGTATTCAATATTCAGGAAAAATAGGCAAAAAGGAAAGGGAGGTGGCGTAGCATTGCTGGTTAAAGAGGGGATTAACACAATTGTAAGGAAGGATATTAGCTCTGATGATGTGGAATCTGTATGGGTAGAACTGAGAAATACCAAGGGGAAGAAAATGTTAGTGAGAGTGATATATAGACCTGCAAACAGTAATGCGGAGGTTGGGGATGGCATTAAAAGAGCAATTAGAGAAGTGTGCAATAAGGGCACAGCAGTCATCATGGGTGACTTTAATCTACATGTAGATTGGACTAACCAAATTAGTAACAATATTGTGGAGGAGGAATTCCTGGAGTGTTTACGGGATGGTTTCCTGGACCAATATGTCGAGGAACCAACCAGAGAGCAGGCCATCTTAGACTGGCTATTATGTAATGAGAAAGGATTAATTAGCAATCTTGTTGTGCAAGGCCCCTTGGGTCGGAACGATCATAATATGATAGAATTCTTCATTAAGATGGAGAGTGAAGTAGTTGACTCAGAGACTAGGGTCCTGAATTTAAATAAAGGAAACTACGATGGTATGAGGCGCGAGTTGGTTAGGATTGATTGGGGAATGTCACTCAAAGGGTTGACGGTGGATAGGCAATGGCAAACATTCAAAGACCGCATGGATGAGCTACAGAATTTGTTCATCCCAGTTTGGCATAAGAATAAAACAAAAAAAGGTGACTCAACCGTGGCTAAAAAGGGAAATTAGAGATAGCATAAGATCCAAGGAGAGGACATATAAATTGGCCAGAAAAAGCAGTAAACCTGAGGATTGGGAGCAGTTTAGGATTCAACAAAGGAGGACAAAGGGATTAATTAAGAAGGGGAAAATAGAATATGAGAGGAAGCTTGCAGGGAACATAAAACTGACTGTAAAAGCTTTTATAGATATGTGAAAAGAAAAAGATTGGTGAAGTCAAGCGTAGGTCCCTTGCAGTCAGAATCAGGGGAACTTATAATGGGGAACAAAGAAATGGCAGACCAATTAAATACATATTTTGGTTCTGTCTTCACAAAGGAGGACACAAATAATCTCCCAGAGATGTCGGGGAACATAGGGTCTGATGAAAGGGAGGAACTGAAAGAAATCAGTATTTGTAGGGAAATGATGTTAGGGAAATTGACGGGATTGAAGGCCGATAAATCCCCAGGGCCTGATAATCTACATCCTAGGGTACTTAAGGAAGTGGCCCTGGAAATAGTAGATGCATTGCTGATCATCTTCCAACATTCGATGGAATCTGGAACAATACCCATGGATTGGAGGGTAGCTAATGTTACCCCACTATTCAAAAAAGGTGGTAGAGAAAAAATGCGGAATTACCGACCGGTAAGCCTGACATCGATAGTGAGGAAAATGCTAGAGTCCATTGTAAAAGATGTAATAGCAGAGCACTTGGAAAACAGTGACAGGATCGGACAAAGTCAACATGGATTTACAAAAGGTAAATCGTGCTTGACTAATCTACTGGAATTTTTTTAGGATGTAACCGGTAAAATAGATAAGGGAGAACCAGTGGATGTGGTGTATTTGGAGTTTCAAAAGGCTTTCGATAAGGTCCCGCATAAGAGATTAGTATGTAAAGTTAAGGCACGTGGGATTGGGGGCAAGGTATTGACTTGGATAGAGAACTGGTTGGCAGACAGAAAGCAAAGAGTTGGAATAAACGGGTCTTTTTCCGAGTGGCAGGCAGTGACTAGTGGGGTACCGCAGGGATCGGTCCTTGGACCGCAGCTATTCACAATATATATTAATGATCTAGACAAGGGAACTAGATGTAATATCTCCAAGTTTGCAGACAACACAAAGCTGGGTGGGCGTGTGTGTTGTGAGGAGGATTACGGGAAACTCCAGGATGATTTGGACAGGTTGGGTGACTGGGCAGAAGCATGGCAGATGCAATATAGCGTGGATAAATGCGAGGTTATCCACTTTGGTGTCAAAAACAGGAAGGCAGATTATTATCTGAATGGCAATAGATTGGGAGAAGGGGAAGTGCAACGAGACCTGGGTGTCCTTGTGCACCAGTCGCTGAAGATAAGCATGCAGGTGCAGCAGGCGGTTAAGAAGGCAAATGGTATGTTGGCCTTCGTAGCGAGAGGGTTTGAGTACAGGAACAAGGATGTCTTGCTGCAGTTGTACAGGGTCTTGGTCAGACCACATCTTGAGTATTGTGTGCAGTTTTGGTCGCCTTATCTGAGGAAGGAGGTTCTTGCCATGGAAGGAGTTCAGTGAAGATTCACCAGGCTGATACCTGGGATGGCAGGAATGACGTATGAGGAGAGATTGGGTTGATTAGGCTTTTACTCGCTGGAGTTTAGAAGAATGAGAGGGGATCTCATTGAAACTTATAAAATTCTGACAGGACTGGACAGACTAGATGCAGGAAGGATGTTCCCGATGGTCGGGGAGTCCAGAACCAGGGGTCACAGTCTAAGGATAAGGGGTAAGCCATTTAGGACAGAAATGAGGAGGAATTTCTTCACCCAGAGAGTGGTGAACCTGTGGAATTCTCTACCACAGAAGGTAGTTGAGGCCAATTCATTAAATATATTCAAGAAGGAGTTGGATATATTTCTTAAGGCTAAAGGGATCAAGGGATATGGGGAGAAAGCAGGGACAGGGTACTGAATTTAGATGATCAGCTATGATCTCATCGAATGGCGGAGCAGGCTAGAAGGGCCGAATGGCCTACTCCTGCTCCTATCTTCTATGTTTGTATGTTTCTAACATCTTAGCTGAAAGACGGCACCTTTGACAGTGCAGTACTCCCTCAGTCGAGCACAGGTCTAAGCCTGGATTATGTGCTCAAGTCTCTGGAATGTGGCTTGAACCCACGACCTCCTGATACAGTGGCGCGAGTGCTACCACGGAGCCAAGCCTGACACGAAAACAAACTAGCTGCAGATAGAATACATTCACGACCTGTCAATTAAAGGAGGTGATTTTCCTCTTTTCTGTAATTAATTAATGCACAAGAATGTCCCACAAGCAGCAATGGAATAAGTGACCAGATCATTTGTTTTTGGGTGCTGGTTGAGGGATAGATGTTGGCCAGTACTTGAACAAATGTTGCAATTTGCTTTTCTGATAATCTTCAGGTTCTGCATGAGTCCGATTGGATATATTGCATTGCTGAACATTGCTCTGACAAAAGGATAACGCCTGGTCCATTGCTGAGCATGACAACCCAGTGGAGGATTCACCTTCCCCCAATGCGGATTCATTGAACAATTTATTTAATTGGGCCGTAATTTGCGGACCCTACAGGTGCGTACGTGCCCATAGGGGCTGTGCAAGTGCCGGGTTTAGGCATTCGCTGCACATGCACGAAAACCCAGAACTTGCGTTCTGTCAAGAATCTTCCTGACAGATCCAACGCATCACCGGGAAAAGGGCCTCCGCGGGCGGAGAGCTGGGCTTCTGCCCAGCGAATGCCTGTGAAATTCTTTCGCCTGCTTTTACCAGCGTAGAGGGAAAAAATTCGGTTCCCTTGCGCCTCCCGAGGGGGCGCTAAGCGCCAGGGCATGGCGCCACTAACGCCTCCCGCAAAATTCAGCGGGAGGTTAGTGGCAGCGGTAGCCGGTAGCGCCCTGTGGCGCTGCGCCTCCGGCGATGATGTCATTGCCGTATGCAGCGCCCCACTCACACCCCGGCTGCAAACTTGGCTCCCGCCCCCTGACCTACTGCTGGACGCGATGTCCGACAGGGTCAGGGTGGCATTTTTGCGGCCGGGGTGGTGCAAATTAAAGGGCAGGTGCCGGGTGGCCATGCTTTTTTGGGCCACCCGCCAGCACCTGCTCCCTCTGGCCTCCTCCTGCGGGGTGCCGGCCGCGATCCATCTTTTGCCGGCTCCCCGCATCCCAGTGGTCCAGCAGGGCTCCGGTGCGCGCAGTGTTTGGCCCCTCCCCTTTAATCAGGGGAGGGAGGCCTGCAATACCACAGCACTACTTGCTGACGCGTGTGGCGTTGTTGCACGTAGCGCTGCGATATTCAGTGCTTGCGCTCCAGGAAGGAGGGGGAGCGCTTCCAGTAGCGCCCCGCCTCCTGCTTGGGGCGCTACCACTCAATATACGGCACAGAGGCGCTAACTTTTTCGGGGCGCTTAAAGTAGTGCCCCAAAGGGGGCGCCACCGAATTTTTCCCCCGTAATGTTTTTATAAAATTTATTTGAGTGTAGAGGTATTTTTGGGGTTATTCTCACATACAGAATCCCCATAAGCATGAATGGGGATTCCCTTCTGTCATTCGTTGGGCCGGCCCACGTGATCCCAGGCGCGCTCGCAAACCGCCCGCGTCCCTGGGATACGTGGGCCTCTTCCCGCGGGTACCCGGAGAGGCCCAGGACCGCGAGTCTCCGTACCTCCCGGACCACCAGGTAGACGGGCATTTTGTTTGCGGATCAGAGGCATTTCCCCGCAGGAAGGCTCCGACCGCAAATTCAGGGCCATTGTCTTTAAGCAATGGGTGTTGATTGAAGGCCCCAAACCCTAGTGTCAGTTTGACAGGGTGGAGAGCTGGGAATAGTGGAAATACAGGCGGCAGACACGGATATAGCTTTTAGCCCAGTTTTTCACCCATTTATGATACCCATCTCCATGGGTGCTAACAGTGAGAAATGTCATTGGCCATTAAAGGAAAGCAAGCACTTGTAGTGCCTTTCATGATATCAGGATGTCCCAAAGCCAATGAGATACTTTGGAAATGCAGTCACTGTTGTTGTGTAGGCAAATACAGCAGCCAATTTGCATGCAGCAAGCTCCAAAAAATAACGATCAGATAATCCCGTTTCATGGATGAATGTTGGCCAGGACAATGCGAAAACTCCCTGCTCCTCTTCAAAAAAAGTATCATGGGATCTTTTACATCCAGGCCGACAGGGCTTCAGTTTAATGTCTCATCCGAAAGATGTTCGAATACAACACTACCTTTTGTGGAATAACAACAGAAAACGCTGGAAAAACTCAGCAGGCCAGGCAGCATCCGTGGAGAAAGAAACAGAGTTAACGTTTCAGGTCAAAGACCTTTCGTCAGAACTGGAAAAAAGCAGGAAATGGAATAGATTTTAAAGCAAGTTTAGGAGCTGGGAAAAGGGGGAGGGGATGAAAGAACAGAAGGGAAGGTCAGTGATAGGATAAAAGTGAGAAGTCGCACAACACCAAGTTATAGCCCAACAGTTTTATTTGAAATCACAAGCTTTCGGAGCTGCTGCCCCTTCGGTTAAGGAACAAAGGATGGCTCTAGATGAAGTGTGAATTGCGCTGGCAGAATGAAGGACAGCTGCCATGTGGGAGGGAAGAAAAAAAGGCCAAACAAAAGTGTGGATAAAAAAAATATATATATGTGATAGGGGCCGAGGTTATGATCTGAAATTGTTGAACTCTATGTTGAGTCCAGAGGGCTGTAGAGTGCCTAATCGAACAATGAGGTGCTGTTGTGGTTTGCCCACTACTGCTTAATGTGCAACACAAAGCAATGAGAAAGTACGATCTGAATTGCTGCAGGGCGCAATCGTGTTATTTAAAATCTGTTTTGCGAATAATGGATACTTTGGAGGAATTAAAGGACAGCTCTGATTGATGCACGGTGACTTCAGAAAGCAAGAATGAGTGGTTGATAAATGAGATTACAACCTGTTCCCTGATCAGTGCCCCAAAGCGCTTCACAGATTGCAGCTTTAGAATGACTACTGTGTGCCCGGAGCCTGGAAATTATTGCTTGCGATATTGGTTTTAAAGGAGGCGTCAACTCGTTTATTTGAAATGGGATGGGTAATATTATACAAACGTGCTGAGGTTCTGGTCCGTAGACTAATGCCAGAAGTGGTAGCATTTTCTGCTTTAATTAGTTCTGCAGCCCATGTTCGAATGAGGAGACTGCCAAATTACTTGAGCACATCATTCGTTAAAACATATCATCAGATACATGTTCTCTCAAATCCCAGAATAAAAGACGGCATGCACCATTTCTGTAGACATTGCATATTGAGTGCCTGTTCTCAGGTTAAATGACAATTCTAGGCTCATGTGCTTTATCACATCCACCATGAAGCTGAGGGGGTTAGTCCATTCCACACTGGACCTTTATTTTACAGACAGAGGTTGTTATGGCCAATCCACTCCACGGCACTTATGTGCTAATGGACTAATGATCATCATACGACGAGCTTCTCAATCGACTTTTGACTACCTGAATTAATAATCAGTATATTACTCAACAGTAACAGATGGTTGAGTAAAATATTACATTTTGAACGCGTTGCATTGGGGATTATTTCCACCTCTTTATGAAGAACAGATCCCAATTTCTTAGCCTGTTGAAATTAAAGAGTTGAATTTAAAAAAACACTGAAGTCAAAAAGGCCCTTCAAAATTTGTAATCAACAGAATAAAACAGAGCAAAACTAATGTTAAAATGCGGGATTCCAAGTCATTATTAATGGCTAAATGACCCCAAGTCTTATGGGGGGCAAGCAGACTTTGATCTAATTAAAACACTCGCCTCTCACTTTCCACTTTAATTAGTTCTGGGGCCCATACTGCAGGCAAGATCCTGCCAGATGATTCACTGATTGACTTTAGTACATAGTTAATAAAAAGATACCATCAGGTACACACTCTCTCAAATCCCAGGATAGAAGACGTCGTACTCCATTCCTGTAGATGTTGGATCTTCAATGCTTGTTATCCTCACATAAAACTCCTCTTGTGGGAGGAGGGATTTGTAGGGAGCTATAAGTTTTGAAAAGTGAGGGGGGGGGGGAAATAACCGAATCCCCATGCTTTGCACTTTGATTTATTGAAACCAAAACAATGCATTGAGCTCGTTAAAATAAAATTAAAGCTATTTTCTTACTTAAATATTCTTAATCCTATGCGTGATAAAATAATGAATCCAGAATTTTTAGCAGTTGTATCTCTGGTTTTCAAGCTTGCAGGTTGAGGGTTGTGCCTAGTTCTAGAGCAGCTGTTTTCAGGATGGTTCCAGCCAGTTCTGTCTGTTAACATAACGGAGGCTTCAGCTTATTCTGGGAGAGGGAGCATGGTGGAACAAAGAAAAATACTCTGTAGGAACATATGAAGGAAGATGGATGGGAACAGAGGAACAGGATGAGGCCATTCAGCCCCTCGAGCCTGTTCCGCCTTTCAATTAGATCATGGCTGATCTGTATCTTAAGTGCATCTACCCGCCTGGGTTCCGTAACCCTTAATACCCTTGCCTAACAAAAATCTATCAATCTCAGTTTTGAAATTTTCAGTTAACCCCCCAGCCGCAACAACTTTTTGGGGGAGAGAGTTCCAAATTTCCACTACCCTTTGTGTGAAGAAGTGTTACCTGACATCACCCTTGAATGGCCTAGCTCTAATTTTAAGGTTCGTCCCCTTGTTCTGGACTCCCCCACCAGAGGAAAGAGTTTCTCTCTATCTAAGAATATAAGAACATAAGAATTAGGAGCAGGATTAGGCCATACGGCCCCTCAAGCCTGCTCCGCCATTCAATAAGATCATGGCTGATCTTCGACCTCACTCCACTTTCCTGCCCTATCTCCATATCCCTTGATTCCTCTGGAGTCCAAAAATCTATCTATCTCAGCCTTGAATATACTCACAGACTCAGCATCCACAGCACTTTGGGGCAGAGAATTCCAGAGATTGACAACCCTCTGAGTGAAGAAATTCCTCCTCATCTCAGTCTTAAAAGGCCGACCCCTTATCCTGAGACTATGGCCCCTAGTTCTAGACTCTCCAGCCAGGGTAAACAATCTCTCAGCATTTATCCTGTCAATCCCCTTCATAATCTTATATGTTTCAATGCAATCACTTCTCATTCTTCTAAACTCCAGAGAGTATAGGCCTTATCTACTCAATCTCTCCTCAGAGGACAACCCTCTCATCCCAGGAATCAATCTACCCTATTGACTTCTTTTGATCATCTTAAACACCTCAATTAGATCATCACTTAATTTCTATACTGAAGGGAACGTGTTATAATACGTTGGGTATTGTAGGTATGTCACATTATATGAATCATACACGTTACACAAGTTACGCACTTTAACTACAGTTGACTAATCGACGGCCCTGGCAAATTTGCAGAAGAAGGGGAAGACTGAGGAGACACACTACAGGTCTTCAGAATAATGAAAGGTTTGGATGAGGTGGCAGCAAACAAGTTATTTTTAAGTTGAAGTTGAATAATCAGCACAGGACTAGAGGTCACAAGTGCGAAATTCAGAAGTCTGAAGCAAGTTTAGAGATTAGAAAGAAATGTTTTAATTTCTACAAGATAGTCAGGAAGTCCCAGAGAAGGCAGTGATTCGGATCAATTGTCACAAAGAAGTGGATTGATACCTATTGAGAAGTGAGGGTTAAGGGTTACTCTTTGATTTTCTTTTTTTGCGGGGGGTGGTGTGAGGCCAGGGAAGGAACCTGGTGTTCCCTAAAGCTGGGGTTCAACAAGTGATGAGGCACAGGAGTCCACGCTAAGATCATTTACACGGAGTCTGGATGAAAGAAAAGAAAGACTTGCATTTATATGGAGCCTTTCACGACCACCGGACGTCTCAAAGCGCTTTACAGCCAATGAAGTACTTTTTTTTTGGAGTGTAGTCACTGTTGTAATGTGGGATGGGTGGACTTGATGGGCTGAATGGCCCTTTCTCACTCTGCATCTCCTTAGGTTCCTCTTTGTGCACGCTTTATCGCACATTAGTGCATTTGCTTTGGGCTAGGGTGCCATTTCTGCCATGTTGTAAGCAGAATTGAAATTATTTATCTGGGTTGTTCGCTCACCGTGTTTGTTATTTTGACACGTGAGCGGCTGTGGGCCTTTCTGGCTTTGGTTTGGCAATTAAAGGGAGTCGGGGCTTTGCTGATGTTGGTATTTGCTGTCCGCACAGGGCCAGGAATTGAGACCAGATCACTAATTTCTCTAGGTTCAGCTTCAGAGTCCTTCTTGTAAGAATGTCAGTCCAGAGTAAGAAATGGCCATATATGGCCATACAGCCCACTAAGCCTGCTCCGTCAGTTTTTCCACAGTGCCCTAACCCACACTGGGGAGGGGATAGCTCACTAGAAATGTATATAATCTGAGTTTTATTGGGTCATACAGGAATTCTTGAGGGAGGGGGGAAAATCATATTTTTTTTTTAAATGCAGTAACTTTGCTGTTCTACTCTACCAATTTCTCCAGTTGCCAACTCGATAGCTTCTTCAATGTGGAACAGTTTCTTTTTTTACCTAGGTGTCCTGGTCAATAGATATCCCTGAACCAACACCATTAAAACAGATTATCTGGTCATTATCACATTGCTGTTTGTGGGATCTTGTTGTGCGCAAATTGACTGCCACATTTCCGAGAGTACAACAGTGAATACACTTCAAAAGAATTTCATTGGCTGTAAAGTGCTTTGGGAAGTCCTGAGGTTGTGAAAGGCGCTATAGAAATCCAAATCTTTCTTTTACTTTTTAGTGGCAGAGATTGAGGTCACAACTTTATTACCTTTGTTTTTTTGTTTTACTTTTCTCTTCATGTTTTTTTTAGCATTAGATTTCTCTCTTATGCTTTCCTGTGACACACATCTTCCTCAAGTGTGACGGCAGGTGACCTGCTGCTGGGAAAAGCACAACTGGTCTCGCTGACTCTTCCCTCTCTCTCTCTCTGGGGAGAGGAGCCTAGTCTACACTTGGTGCCTATTTGAAAGGCTGGTTTTGGTAACCTTGGTAACCTACCCTACTCCTGCACACTCTTACACACACCAACTTACCTTGCACCTCCACCCATCCCTCTCCCTCTATCTACATTATCACATCCCCATCTCAGTAGCCACACCTCACACTCATCCTCGTGCAATCATACCAAGTAACAACACATAAGGGGAGCCACTTGAGTGTTTTATCCAATGTTTATGTAAAGTTTCTGTTAATGTGGTGTCAAACATAAAAATCTTTATTTTCAACACTTGGACAGATTTGTGTGCACATTTGGAAGTGGCTTAGTGAGTTGCAGTGAATGGTGAGACATAACGGTACCCCCTGCAATGGTCCTGAGTGTGAAAGGAATGGCTTGGGCATTGTAGGGATGCTTTATGGTGTTGGTGTGGGGTGGTGCCAACCTGGCGGATCATGTATCAGCCAGGATGTACAGCATCAAGTGAAGTAAATCTGGTCATGATGAGGCCATCCCTGGCCTCCTGGGCAGCAATGTGGTCGGGTGCTGATGCCCTCTGTCCTGTGCAGCATCAGGTGATTGCGGAGAAGGTTGGTGTTGTTGTTGGTGCTGCTGGTGTGCCTGGTGCTGCTGGTGTTGGGGCTCAACATGGTCCGATTCTGAGGACCAAGGTGAGACAGTATAAACAGCATCTATGTTGATGGAATACATTGGCAGGTGAAGTACAGATAACAGAAGCATTCTGTCAATGGTGAGAGAGTTCTTCCAATGAGGTGAGACTGGATGGAGACTTTGCTGGAAACACTTGCAGCCTGCAGAATCTGTGCTGGAACTGGACTGAGCAACAGCTTCTGCCTGAGGAAAGTGATCATCTGTCAGGCGGGAGCTTTTACTGTACATTTGATGCTGTCAAGTAATCAGCTGGAGCAATGGCCACTGAACTCCCGCCTCAGGTTGACAGACATGGTTCTCGAGCTGCGTGAATCCCTTGGCCATGCAGGGAAATTTAAAATATAGGGGGAAAAAGGCTCTTAAGTGTCTGTAAACTACTTGATAATTATTTCAATTGGGTCGCCCACCACTGCCGGTCAGGTCAGCTCCGCAATGACAGACGTGCCTGGGGGAGAGGCGCGTGGGAGCGAAGTGACAGCGGGTTCCCGATCCGCTGTCAAAAATAACAACGTTCCCACCCGACCTGCCACCGATCGCACCCGCTACCACCCCGGAAAATTCCTGCCACTGTTTTCTTGCGTGGTACTATTTTAAGGAAGTATTCCTTTGCTTAGTTTTGTACAAATAGTAACCATGTGATGATTTAATTTTATACAAAGATGCATAAGAGAGAAAACAAAATTGGCCCGTATTATATCAATGAAATAACCTAGAATAAGGGATCGGTGAGTTTATAATTCACCTCAAGATCTAACACTTGGTTAAGTAACTGCAGCCGGACTGTCTTCTCCCTGAAGCAGTTTCACTTTATTCCACTAGATGTAGGTAAAGGCTTTCGGACCAGAGATAACCACACAAAGCAGAAATCATTGACTTATTGCACTAATCTTACAATACTCAGACTGGCTGAGATATACAGCTTCAGCTCAATCAAACTGTGTTCATTCTTAACCTTGGGAATACAATGGGCCAACATTTGAGCTCGGAGGCTTCCCGCGGGCGGATGCCTCCCACCTGCAAAATGTCTACGAATTTACCTGGTGGCCCGGGAGAAATGGCGGCTTGCGCTCCTGGGCCTCTCTGGGTCCCGCGCGGGCAGAGCCCCACGTATCCCAGGGGCGCAGGCGGTTCGTAGGTGCTCCTGGGATCAGGTGGGCCGGCCCAACCAATGGAAGAAGGGAATCCCCATTCAACCTTTTGACAGTTGCGTACGTACAGAACTGTTAAAAGTATGAATGGGGATCACCTAAAAAATACACCAACTCATTAAATACATTTTAAAGAAATTTACATATTTAAAATTAATTAAAATGCCATTTAATTAAATATTTGAATTTTTTTTTGTTTGAAAAAATTTAATGGCCCAAAAATTCGGCCCTTCCCGGGTGAGTACACAGTCCGTACTCACCCGTATTGCTTCCCGAAGTGCCGGTTTCCTGCATGCACTGCGCATGCGCGGGAAACCGGAACTTCCGGTATGGTGAAGGGGGCGGTTCCTAGGTGAACCGCGTGCACGCTAGAGGCTGCGCGCACGCAGCACACTTAGATTTTTTTTCAGGTTTCTACGCGAGGGTAAGTATTGAAGATTCTACGCTAATAAAAAGGAGGCGTAAGACCCTTTTGAACAAGGTAAGTGGTTAATTAAGTATAATTTTAAAATTTTTTCAACAGGTTTATCTTTTTTAGATACTTTAAAGAAAGGTAAGTTTATTTTTATCACTTTTAAAAAGTATTTTAATTTTTTCAAAAATTTAAATTTTTGTTTAAAGAGGTTAATTTATTTAACTATAGTTATTTTATAAATATGATGGGGCTTTTTTAAAATTTATTTTAAGTTTAGCTGCTCTTTTAGGGCCGATTTCAATTCACAGATTTGACAGGTCTCCTGTCAAATCTATGAATGAAAGATGGTCTGCTGCCATTGGCTCTCCATGGCCCACGTGATCCCAGGAGTCGCATCGCACTAACTGCGCCCCTGGAACATGCAAGCACTGCGCGCCGGCAGTTGGGAGAGGCCCAGGACCCGAAGTTCCCGTGGGCCCAAAACACAACGGCAGGCGCGGTAGGTAAGAGCGCGCGCGATCCTTACTCCAGCGGCAAGCCGGAGACTCGAATTTCTGGGCCAATGTTTTTACGTGGCTAAAAATAAACTTACCTTTTTGAAGAGTATTTTTAATTTATAAATGAGTTATCAAATTTCATTTTTCTATTTTTTAAAAAACACTTAAGCTGGTAAAAGCAGGCCTTACGCTTGCTTTTACCAGGCGTAATAATTTGACAGTCATTCAGGGGGCGGAGGTTGTGCAAAAAGCGCAGCTCTCCACCCGCAGAGGCACTTCTCCCGGGCAGGCGGAGGATCTGGCAAGAGAATTCTTGACAGATCGCAAGTGTTGGTTTTCAGGGCATGCGCATCGCTTGCCTGAAACCCAGCACTTGCGCGGCCCCTACGGGCGCGTACGCACCTCGTACGCACACCCGTAGGGGCCGCAAAATCCGGCCCATTATTGTCGGTCATTACATTTTATGCTTTGCATTCCATCAGAAGGGTTGTGTACATTAAGGGATGTCGCCTTCCTCTGACACTCTGCAGCTCCCGAGTACTGATTGCCATTTGAAAGGAGGAACATCTCTTGCCCCTTGTTCTCTACCTTTTAAACGATTGAATTTAAGATGCAATTACTCCTGTGCATAATCACACTTTTCATTTGCCTCCCAACCGATCGTTCAGATTAAGTTGAGGCTTCCATAACAGATCAGGGTTGGGCTGGGACCACTGCTCTGTCAAAACTTTAGATAGGGTTAGGATTCTTATTTCTCATTCTACTCCAATCCCTACTGAAACACTCTTGACCTTATTCGCAGAGAGCTTTGTTAAATGGGATATTGGACAGTGTTACTGCAGTCACCAATAAGGATTGTCAAAAATCTGTTCGAAACCACTCATTGTTGCTTCACTCAATCTACATCCCCTTTAGAAAGCATTTCATTAAAATATCGTCAAAGCGTACAGAGGGATAAGTAGGTAGTCATGCACTTGCAGAGAGTGACAAAAATAGGTAGTGCTGGAAATACAAGGCAGGTCAATCAATATCTGTCGAGGCAAGAGACAAGTTAGCATTTTGGAACCATTCTGAAGAAGGGCTTTGCCTGACACATTAATCTGTCCCTCTACAGGTGCGGTCTGACCTACTGAGTGTTTCCAGCATTTTCTGTTTGGTTCAGGTTTCCAGCATTTTCAGTGTTTTTATTACTTACGTAGTCGCAAGGAAGTGAGAAGGTTGACTGAACCATTTATCTTGTGCCTCAACCTTCAAGTCAGCCAGTGCGCCCTCATTTTCTTGATATGCATAAATTAGCATTGTTAAATGTTGCAAAGTACATTCTGAAGTGCAAGATAACTCCATATAGAAGATTGTGGTCATTTGAAGTATTTGGTGAAATGAATATGACTTTTATGTATTTTCTAGCCATGTTACTGTATTAGGTGAGCTTGTATTAGTGACCATTTCAGGAAGTATCTGTCAGGACGTGGTGAATTATAATCCTAGCCCCTTTGGGACTATCCTGGATCAGGCATACTTCTCAAGTGTTCACTCTCAACTTAAGGTTGAGGTAGCCAAATCCTAAAGACATTGAATGGGTCTGAAGGTCTGGTCTATCTCTCCCCAAAGAAAAGGATCAACCGAGAATGTAACCGTCCTCCAGATAGCGTTTTTAGCAAGTTCTAGCCAGATTATAACATCCCGGATATTGTAAGGGTCCGGGGGTCTCTCCTCAGTAATGTACCTCTTCACCAAAGAGTGTATGGAGATGTGGTTCACGAATTAGTGATACAGAAGACTATGAGAGACATTTAAATTCTAAACTATACACAGGTTTATTGAAGAAACAACCCGCAATTTACAGCTGGTGAGATTGGCAATTGCAACATTAACAGTTCTTAAAAAGGTAAAAAATATAATCTTCTTTCTACTGGAGAATCTAACCTTTGAATCTAAATTTCGTTACAGTAGAACAGTTCTTAAAATTATTTAAACAGGATATCCGTCAATTATCAAGGTAGTTTTTACCTTAAATCCCCGAGTAGTAGAAGACGATAGAGCTGGCGAGATGTCTCCTTCCCATTCGAGGGGAGGATCCAGCTCACCTTGCTCTGATAGCCGAGAGACAACCCAGCGAATCTAAGCAAATCTGAAAAACCTAATCTGAGCTCTCAGTATTTATATTGGCCCAAAAATTAGTGCCTCTACGCGAGAGTACGCACTGTGTACTCTCGCGTATTCTGTCTCCAATTGCCGGTTTTCTGCATGCACTGCGCATGCGCTGAAAACCGGCACTTGGTGATTTCAAAAGGGGGCGGTTCCTAGGTGAACCGCGTGCGCGCTACAGGCTGCGCGCACGCAGTGCACTTAGTGCTTTGAACGCGCAGGTAAGCATGGAAGATTTTGCACATAAAGAAAGGAGGCGTAAGACCCTCTTTTAACAAGGTAAGTAGTTAATTAAGTATTATTTAGAATTTTTTTCAACAGGTATATCTTTTTTAGAGACTTTAAAGAAAGGTAAGTTTATTTTTATAACTTTTAAAAAGATTTTAAATTTTTTCAAAAATTTAATTTTTTGTTTAAAGTGGTTAATTTATTTAACTATACTTATTTTATTAATGTGATGGTTTTTTTGTTAAATTTAATTGAGGTTTAGCTGTTCTTTTGGGGGGGGTATAGATTCATAGCTTTCACAGCACTTATGTGAAAACTATGAATGAAAGATGGTGTGCTGCCATTGGCTCTAACTGAATCACGTGATCCCACAGCTCGCACGAATTAACTGCGTCTGTGGGATACGGAAGCACTGCACAGCTGCTGTCTAGAATATCAAGTTCGTGCAAGCTGGGAATGAAAAAGCCGGCGCGCAGTGAGATATCGCGGGGAAGCCTTACCCCCGCACGAAGGCTCCCTCACTAATTTTTGGGCCATTATTCTTTCCCGGTTGCTTCATCTTGGCTGCGAGCACTCTTGTTGCTCAAACTAATCAAAGTTCTTGTTGATCAGCTTGGTCACAATTCTTGTTGGTCAAATTAATCAAAATTAGTCATGTTTCAGCTGACTGCTTGTTTTCAGCAGACTGCTGTTTCAGCACATGTCCATTGTAAAGGGTTATCAAGCGATGGTCAAAGGTAGGTATCCTTGATCAAATCAGTCACGATTCAGGTGACTGCTGTCATACATTTATTGTAAAAGGTCATCATATGATTATCAAGGGTAGGTACCCTTTGACCCTTTGATCCCAAATTCCTTTACAAGGAAAGGTTGAGGCCAGATTACTGGGCTTATTTAAGAACCAGTCAGATGTTGCAATGAAAAAACAGTGTGGTTGGCATTCTGGAAAGATTAGAACACATCGGCAGAAAGATTTTCTTCATTCAAACGTAACTTGTGATCTTGCTAGCTATGACTTGTTTTTATTAGCATTTGGTTCTGCACATTAACAACAGATTGCAATGGGAGCAACTGTAACAAGAATAGCACTTCTTGTATTTTTAACCCTAGCAAGACTTTTGAAAAATATTACTGGGTGTTAGAGGTTTCCCTCAGTTTAATGCAAACTCCAACAACCCTGGTTTAGCAAATGACGATTAACAATTGTATTTGATTTTCTGCACACAAGGTACAGAGTTTTAGGTGGTGACACCATCTGCCAGGAAGTTTTAGGGCAGTATAGGTCTATTGCCCACTGTGCAGGCATTTTTGACTGACATAATTTTGAGGTGGAATGTGAAGGTTTGTCTTCAGTACTGGCACCTCTGTAGTTTAGTTCCAACCATAATTTAGGAGAGGACTGCCTTCACTCTCAGATCTATCCAGCGCTGTATAGTAAGTGCATCCAAGCTTCTTGTCTTTGTGGGTTTGGAGACTACAAATAAAGTTTAAATCCATGTTGCTGTTAATTTCTACATCTCTTATATTGCTGATACTAATATAATCAGCAACATAACATGGTGCTCCTATGTAGGATTTTTTCAACACTGAGGTAAAAGCACTAAGAACGTCCCTTTCCAAACCTCCAGCCACCAAAATTCAAATGGGATAAACCATTAAATAATACATGAAAGCACAAATAAGCCTCAGTCGCTGGACATGGGAGCCACAGTTTGGACACCTCTGGTCAACGGGGCTGGATGTTTCCATGTAGATCATTGGATGAATGGATCTGAAATGTGTTGAGTCCAGAAGCAACATATGGGTTTTCTCTGCATACTGCCAGACAGCGCTCCAATAGGCTTTATAGAGCACTGAAGCTGCTGATGGTGGATCAAGGTTTCTTGATGGTTCCCACTCTTCTAGCAGATTTTCAGCTGTCTTTGCCCCAACTATTACCCCAAGATGCTGAATGTCTAATTGAAGGGAGCTTGCCACTCTCACAGAGTGGGTGGGCCATATCACTGTCAATCTTACTCAGTAGGGTCATTGATTTGGCGTTCTCAGTAATGAAAATAATCTGGCATTTGTCCACTGGGTGCCCTCAGTGATTCCACTTGGATTTGTTAAAAAGTATATCCTTGTTCTTGTTGTATGTGTTTTTACTTTCACTGAAATTCTAGCCCCCATCCAGGAAGAGTACAATCGACTTCCCCATCTGTTTATTTTCTCTTTTATTGAATTATTGCGCAAACACCATCACTGTGGAATGATTTGGATTGCTGATGGTGGTGTTGCTGACAGCAGTGACATCTACAAGCCCAGCAACATCAGTCAACAGTCTTTGTACTGCAGCTATTTTGAAGCATACAATCATATAATGAATATATATATTTATTTATGTTTCTCTGAAGTTCTGTAGCAGCAAATGTACAGCAGAACATCTATAATATAATGGGCTGTATATTCCGATCCCTACGGGTGGGTACGCGCTGTGTACCCACCCGTAGGGACATCGGAAATGCCAGTTTCGGGCATGCACAGCGCACGCGCTGAAAGCCGGCATTTCCAATCTGTCAAGAATGGTCTTGACAGATCCTCTGGCTGCCCTGGAGAAGGGCCTCTGCGGGTGGATAGTTCCGCTTTTTGGAGACCCTCCACCCGCAGAAAACCCTTACAATTCTTGTTTTTACCAGGATACTTAAAAAAAAGATGTTTATTTTTAGCCCCATAAAAAGCATTAATTATTTTTTTCAAAAAATAAAATTTTTGTTTAAAATACTTAATGTATTGTAATTTCAAGTCATTTTAAAAATGTGACTTTTTAAATTTATTTAAAGTTTTACTATGTTTTGGGGTGTTCCTGTCAAATGTATATTTTTGGGGTCTTCCTGTCAAATGTATGAAGGGAGATTCCCTTCTCTGATTGGCTCCCCATGGCCCATGTGATCCCAGGGACGCTGCGAACTACCTGCGCCTCTGGGATACGTGGGCCCTGCGCACTTGCAGTTTGGAGAGGCCCAGCACCAGAATTGTGCACGCGGGAGTCCTGCGATCGGAAAATACGGGCCAATAAATATTGGCCCAGAAATTGATCTCGCTCTGTTCCCGCGGGGGTAAGCCTTCCCCGCGATGTCTCACCTCGCTTATGCTTTTTCTGATCCAGCTCGCACGAAATTGATGTTCCAGACATCAGCTGTGCTGGGCTTGCGTATCCCAGCGGCGTAGTTAATTCGTGCGAGCTGTGGGATCACGTGACTCAGTTAGAGCCAATGGCAGCACACCATCTTCCATTCATAAGTCTCACAGCATGGCTGTGAGACTTATGAATCTTACATCCCCCCAAAATAACAGCTAAACCTCAATTAAATTAAAAAAAAACCCATCACATTAATAAAATAAGTATAGTTAATTAAATTAACCATTTTAAATAAAAAATTAAATTTTTGAAAAAATTTAAAATCTTTTAAAAAGTTATAAAAATAAACTTACCTGTCTTTAAAGTCTATAAAAAAGATATACCTGTAAAAAAAAATTCAAAAAAATACTTAATTCACTACTTACCTTCTTAAAAGCGGGTCTTACTCCTCCTTTTTACATTTCCAAAATCTTCCCTACTTACCTGCGCGTCCAAAGCATGAAGTGCACAGCGTGCGCGCAGCCTGTAGCGCGCACGCGATGCAGCCAGGCCCCGCCCCCTTTTCGGAAGAGCAATTGCCGGTTTTCAGCGCATGCGCAGGGCATGCAGAAAACCGGCAATTGGAGTGGGAATACGCGAGAGTATGCAGTGCGTACTCTCGCGTCCCGGGATCAATTTTCGGCCCATTATATATTATATCTATCATACCCAACACCCAAAAAACAGAACATCTGGTCATTATCACATTGCTCTTTGTGGGACTTTGCTGTGCAGAAATTGGCTGCCGTGTTTCCTTACTACACTTCTAAAGGTACTTCAATGACTTTAAAGTGCATTGGGACGTCCTGAGGTTGTGAAAGGAATGCAATTCTGTCTTTCTTTAATATAATAAAGTGGTATATCTATAATATAATAAAAGCAGAACAACACATTGTGCATGAAATGATGTAACTCTCCTGATAAAACAACTGACTTATGGCGAGCAATGCCACGGAACATTCAATAATGCGAATTAAAGCTTTATTGATGATGGATAGAGCTGGCCTAAAGTCAGCGGGACCAACGGTACATAAAGAGGAAGCAGATACCTGACGGTAATTAGAGGGCAAAGCTCCAGCAATTCATAATGCCAGCAATAAGGTGACTGCCTTGAAATCACACGTACTTTATGTGTACACTTCTAGTCTGACACATTTCAAAGTGTCACACTGCAAATTCCTGTGTCATGTTTAAAAATAGCCGAAAGAAACAAAACCAGTCATTTAGAATGTACAGTGTCCGCCTGTAGTTGAGAATAACTTGATTAACACATGATGCGGAGATGGACTGGGGTGGACAAAAATGAGAAGTCAACAACACCAGGTTATAGTCCAACAGTTTTATTTGAAATCACGAGCTTTCGGAGCAGCGCTCCGAAAGCTCGTGATTTCAAATAAAACTGTTGGACTATAACCTGGTGTTGTGCGACTTCTCATTTTTGATTAACACAGGCACCAGAATATCCACAACCCCTAAATTACTTTACCAATCACAGTTTAAAAAAAAATTAAGCCTGCAGGTTGGACAGCAGTTGAACTCTGATCTCGTTTATTGTTTGCATAACAGGAATTAGACATCTAGACTTAAAGGAACATAACTACACCTTAGGAGGAGAATAATAACAATCTGCATCACACAGTACAAAGCTCCTGTCCTTAGACAACAGTGTAACGTTTGACTTAAAATGAGCAACACCTTGGGAGCTCTGGCAGTATTCTATAAAACTTTGATCGGGATGGGGAAACTGGCCAAAAAATAGTTTGTTACGTCAAGAGAAATGGATACCTGAGAGTAGTTTGGAGCAAAGATTGAGCAGTTTATAATCCCTGTGAGTAGATGACTACCTTTTAAGTCTCATGTAATCTATGTGCTCCACTGATGCATGGTGATATTCACATTGAAGGATTAAAGATGGTGATGATATTACTGCAAGTTTATCAAGAATTCACTTGCAGTCGAATAGCAGGAAGATCTATGGCCAATATGTGTTATTACATTGGTAAAAGGCAGGGTAGATATTCCTCTGAATGCTCCCTCCCTGTTAGCTGGCAAATAACGGGCAGAAGCTCTTCTGATGCAGTCACTTGGACCTTTCTTTGCCAACTGCATCCATCTATGATAGCAGCTGCCTTGCGGAGTTGAAAGCTAATTAACTATGTCTGCCTATGTATCTTTCAGCTTTTTTTTGGGGTGGGGGAGGGAAAGACTTGCATTTGTACAGCACCTTGTCACATCACAGACAACCTGTTGGTGTTTCACATCAGGTGAATTACTTTGAAGCGGATGATTATGCAGAGGAATGCAGTAGCCATTTTTCACATAGTAAGATCCCACAAACAGCAAGGACATACATGATCAATCTGGTTTTTGTTTGGATGGTTTTAATTGAGGGAGGAATGTCGGTCAGGACACTAGCAGAACTCCCTGCTCCAATTCAAATAGGAATATAGGTACATAGGAACAGGAGGAGGCCATTCAGCCCCTCGAGCCTATTCCGTCATTCAATGAGATCATGGCTGATCTGCGACCTAACTCCATATAGCCGCCTTTGCCCCATATCCCTTAATAACTTTGGTTAACAAAAATCTATCAGTCTCAGATTTATAATTAACAATTGACCTAGCATCAACTGCCGTTTGCGGAAGAGAGTTCCAAACTTCGACCCTTTGTGTGTAGAAGTGTTTCCTAATTTCATTCCTGAAACCCCTGGCTCTAATTTTTAGACTATACCCCCTAGTCCTAGACTCCCCAACCAGCAGAAATATCTATCTACCCTATCAGCTCCCATTAATATCTTGAAAACTTCGTTCAAATCACCCCTTAACCTTCTAAATTCCAGGGAACTCAACCATAGTTTGTGTAAAAATAACAACAGAAAACGCTGGAAAAACTCAGCAGGCCAGGCAGCATCCGTGGAGAGAGAAACAGAGTTAACGTTTCAGGTCGAAGACCTTTCGTCAGAACTGGAAAAAAGCAGGAAATGAAATAGATTTAAAGCAAGTATGATGCTGGGAAAAGGGGGAGGGGATGAAAGAACAAAAGGGAAGGTCAGTGGTAGGATAGAAAGCAGGAGAGATTAAGAGACATTGAGAGACATTAAGAGATAATTAAGGCAAGAGGAGGTGGTAATATGACAGGTTGAGGCTAGATGAAGTGTGAAATGCGCTGGCAGAATGAAGGACAGCTGCCAGCTTCTGGGAGGGAAGAAAAAAAGACCAAACAAAAGGGTGGATAAAAAAAAAATATATATATATTCATCCCCTCCCCCATTTCCCAGCCCCTAAACCTGCTTTAAAATCTATTCCATTTCATGCTTTTTTCCAGTTCTGATGAAAGGTCTTCGACCTGAAACGTTAACTCTGTTTCTCTCTCCACGGATGCTGCCTGGCCTGCTGAGTTTTTCCAGTATTTTCTGTTGTTATTTTTGACAATACTGAAGCCAGTCCCGGGGTGGGAGGGAGGGGTGTAGATACTGATGATGCAAGCGCCTGAACACCTGAAATGTTCATTTTTATTTACTTAATTTCACACATTTTGGAGTGGTCGCTTTGGAGTGCCAGGCAATGACATTTTCTCACTAGACATTTTCAACTGTGCCCTTCCAACGCCACAGCAGCCTGACTGCAGTCTATATTAAAATTCAAACCTTTCCCCACCATGTAAATAAGCTTAAAAATTCAAAATGTTTCCTAGCAAACCTTCCTCACAGCAAAACACACAGTAATTCCCTACATTACAACAGTGACTACACTTCAAATGTACTTCATTGGCTGCGAAGTACTTTGGGGTGTCCTGAGGCCATGAAGGGCGCTATATAAATGCAAGTCTTTCTTTCTAATTGTCCACTGACACATTGGGGGTGAAATTCCGTGGCGATTCTCCCTCTTGTTCGCCATAACTTCGACGATAGAGGTGTGGAAACCCCGGAGAAAAGGAATAAATGGTGTTTACGCTGTTTTTCCGGGGTTTTCGTGGGTCTTCCGAATTTACGGTGGTCGAGCTGGAGAACGCCCGCAGATATTCACCCCCTTATTTCCATCGGTTAGTGTCTGAAGCAATTCTCCAGTGTCACTCTATTCATTTTGATGGGCCCCGCATTATAACCAAGTTTCAAAGCTGCAGCCTGAAGCTTTGAAGTCTGACTTTAGACATTATACTGTACCACCTTCCATTTAAACTCAAAAATAGACATCTGTGGGTATATATTCAGTGAAAGAAAAAGCATTGATTGAACTGCTGTTGTCTTAAATGACAGATTAGTAAAGCAATCTTCTTTTAACTTTATACACCCAAGGAGAGATATTCTACAGGGAGATGTGTCAATGCAAAATTCTTCCATCTCTTATTATGGCACATTGTATAAAGAATCCTCAGAACCTGTTAGGAGAAATCCTGATTTACAGCACTTTGCCACAGCCTTGGGAGATGCAAGGCTTCAGGTTGTGGGTCTGATTCATAGTCTGCACACGTCAGCCATGGGATCGCATAGTGACTGTGCTCGCACAGCAGTGCTAGACATCCTTTTACTCCCTAGATGGCAAACCTGCGCTGACATACATTTCCTAAATCCACCGCTGACAAGAGCACTGCTGTGTACTTGGCTGCTGTTGGATTGCAGAGTGAATGTCAGCTCCAACCTGACAAACAAGGATGAAAAGGTTATTGATCTGCATTGTACAAGTGCGGCCACTTAAGGGCTGAACCAGTGGCCAGCTTCAGCAGAACATGAACCCAGACTAGCTTAAAATATCTTGTCTCCTACAGTACACTATTGTAAATCACAATTTTCCTCAGTGGTCATCAGTATTCTTAATATATCATTATTATGTCATGTTGATTTACAATTGGCCTCATCTCACTAGAGTGCTCATCAGACTAAAACCCACATATACGAGATTACAGCATCCAGTTCACACAATGGGATCTTCATTGCACCACCTTCTAGGTCATGCTATTAAATAGCTAGATGTTGGGCAATAAATTCTTGATTAAACATTGGGAAGACCATTGACTTCAATGCACCCCCCTCCCTCCCCAACCCCCACCAAACTTGGTTCCCTCACCACCAATTCCAGCCCCTTCCTGACCACTGTCTGAACTGAACCAGACTATTCACAAACTTGGCGCCCTATTTGACCCTGAGCTGAGCTCTACCGCCATATCCTCTACATCACAAGGACCACCTACTTTCACCTCTGTAACATTGCCCGTCTCCGCCCCTGCCTCAGCTCATCTGCTGCTGAAATCCTGATCCGTGCTTTTGTGACCTCCAGACTCCAGTATTCCAATGCTCTCCTGACCGGCCTCCCATCTTCTATCTTCCATAAACTTGAGCTCAACCAGAACTCTGCTGCTCGTATCCTAATGCACACCAAGTCACATTCACCCCTGTGCTCACTGACCTACATTGGCTCCCAGTCCACTAATGCGTCGATTTTAAAATTCAACACCTGTTCTAATATTCCTTCTTTGGTTCGGTGTCGATTTTTGTCTGATTACATGCCTGTGAATTGCCTTGGGACGTTTTATTACATTAAAGGCACTATATAAATGCAAGTTGTTGTTGTAAGGGCCGTGGGGCTCACTTATGGCAGAGACCAGTGACACTAAACCCCAGAGACTATCTGGTGCAGATCTGACATTTGTAGCATAAGAACATAAGAATTAGGAGCAGGAGTCGGCCATATAGCCCTTCGAGCCTGCTCCACCATTCAATAAGATCATGGCTGCTCTTCGACCTCAACTCCACTTTCCCGCCCGATCCCCATATCCCTTGATTCCTCTAGAGTTCAAAAATCTATCTATCTCAGCCTTGAATATACTCAAAGACTCAGCATGCACAGCCCTCTGGGGCAGAGAATTCCGAAGATTCACAACCCACTGAGTGAAGAAATTCCTCCACATCTCAGTCTTAAATGGCTGACCCCTTATCCTGAGACTATGCCCACTAGTTCTAGACTTTCCAGCCAGGGGAAACAACCTCTCAGCATCTACCCTGTCAATCCCCCTCAGTATCTTATATGTTTCCATGAGATCACCTCTCATTCTTCTAAACTCCAGAGAGTATAGGCCCAATATACTCAATCTCTCCTCATAAGACAACCCTCTCATCCCAGGGATCAATCTAGTGAACCTTCGCTGCACCGCCTCTAAGGTAAGTATATCCTTCCTCAAATAAGGAGACCAAAACTATGTACTCCAGGTGTGGTCTCACCAAAGCCCTGTACAATTGCAGTAAGACTTCCTTACTCTTGTACTCCAATCCCCTTGCAATAAAGGCCAACATGCCATTTGCCTTCCTAATTGCTCACTGTACCTGCACGCTAACTTTCTGTATCTCCTGTACTAGGACACCCAAATCTCTCTGAACACCAACTTTTAATAGTTTCCTCACCATTTAAAAAATATTCTGTTTTTCTATTCTTCCTACCAAAGTGAATAACCTCACATTTCCCCACATTATATTCCATCTGCCACCTTTTTGCCCATTCACTTAACCTGTCTATATCCCTTTGCAGGCTCTTTGTGTACTCCTCACAGGTTACTTTCCCACCTAGCTTTGTATCATCAGCAAACCCTTCATCTAGGTCATTAATATAGATTGTAAATTACTGAGGCCTAAGCACTGATCCTTGCAGCACCCCACTAGTTACAGTCTGCCAACCAGAAAATGACCCATTTATCCCTACTCTCTGTTTTCTGTCCGTTAACCAATCCTCTATCCATGCTAATATACCCTACGAGCCCGTATCATGCATAGCAACCTTTTATGTGGCAACTTATCAAATGCTTTTTGGAAATCCAAATATAATACATCCACTGGTTCCACTTTATCTACCCTGCTAGCTATATCCTCAAAAAACTCTAATAAATTTGCTAAACACGATTTCCCTTTCATAAAACCATGTTGACTCTGCCTAATCATATTATGATTTTCTAAATGCCCTGTTACCACTTCCTTGATAATGGATTCCAGCATTTTCCCGATGACTGATGTCAGGCTAACCGGCCTGTAGTTTCCCGTTTTCTCTCTCTCTCCTTTCTTGAATAGCGGGGTTACATTTGCTATCTTCCAATACATTTTATGTATATGCAAATATATATATTTTTAGCATGTGTGTGTATATATATTTTGTGTGTATATATGTATATGTTTGTGTATGTGTATAGATATGTGTGTGTGTATATATAAGAACAAAAGAACATAAGAAATAGGAGCAGGAGCAGGTCATTCGGCCCCTCGAGCCTGCTCCACCATTTAATGAGATCATGGTTGATCCGATTTTAGCCTCAACTCCACTTTCCCACCCGCTCCCCATAACCCTTGACTCCCCTGTTGCTCAAAAATCTGTCTATCTCAGCCTTGAATATATTCAATGACTCAGCTTCCACAGCTCTCTGGGGTAAAGAATTCCAAAGATTCACGACCCTCTGAGAGAAGAAATTCCTCTTCATCTCTGTCTTAAATGGGCGATCCCTTATTCTGAGACTATGCCCCCTTGTTCTAGATTCCCCCACGAGGGGAAACATCCTCTCAGCATCTACCCTATCCAACCCCCTCAGAATCTTACATGTTTCAATAAGATCACTTCTCATTCTTCTAAACTCCAATGAGTATAGGCCCAACCTACTCAACCTTTCCTCATAAGACAACCCAGGAATCAACATAGTGAACCTTCTCTGAACTGCCTCCACTGCAAGTATATTCCTCCTTAAATAAGGGGACCAGAACTGTACGATATATATATATATGTGCATATATATATAGATATGTGCCTGTATATATATATATATATATATATGTGTGTATGTGTATAATATGTGTGTATATATGCATGTATATGACATGAATGGGGAAATATTTGCTTTGAAAGGTGAATAAATAATTTGTTTTTATCAGGAAAGCAAGTAATATTTTCAACAGTTGTAGCAAAGCACAAGGCATAAAACACAATTTGTTACAGTAAAATGATTTGTATTCATAATGTTGTTGATACACTTGCGTGCACATGATAAGGAACACAGCTGGAATCGCTGAAGTACAGTTCAGTTTTCAGATGATTTGCTTGGGCTCAGTCCTATTGAATTAATTTTAAACGTAGAAAGAGACAGCAATTGCTTGTGTCGCTAATCTAGTGGGAACTGTAATTTGGAAAAAATAAAATCATGAAGTACCTGAGGATTCATCACGATGATCATTTCAGGAACATTCATTAAAATCTTTTTAAGAAGGTCTGCCAAAGGTTGCTTTGATTGATACCTATAAGACGTTCACTGACTAATACATGTTTTAAAAATCCCTCTGCTTCAGATGTGCTGCCTCAGAATGTGAGCCAAGCCGCTGAATTAGTATCGAAGGAGATCATAATGAATGTTGTAACATTTTATTTGGACAAAAATGAGAAGTCGCACAACACCAGGTTATAGTCCAACACCGGCATCTCCATTTTATTTGGGGTTAACCTTTCTACTAATTACTGTATCTGAATGACTAATATCTGAATTGAACTACATCAATTCTGGATGGAAAGCTCAAACTCTTGGAGTTATTAGAGGCAGTTAGATGCTGCGTTGGTTGGACTAGTTTGTAACTGATCAACAAGAACCTAATGGCCCTGAATTTCTGATCGGAGGCTTCCTGCGGGCGGATGCCTGCGATCAGAAAAAATTTGACGAACCTACCTGCTGGTTCCGTAGATACCGAGGCTTCCGCTCCTGGGCCTCTCCTGTTAGAAATTCGCAGAAGCCAACGTATCCCAGGGGCGCATGCTGTTCGCAAGCGCCCCTGGGATCACATGGGCCAGCTCAACCAATGGAAGAAGGGAATCCCCCTTCATACTTTTGACAGTTCCGTACGCACGGAACTGTCAAAAGTATAAATAGGGATGACTACAAAAATGCACCAACACACCGAAATGAAGAAAGAAAAACCATTACATATATAAAATTAATTAAAATAGCATTTAATTAAATGTTAAACAAAAATATACATTTTTGACTTTTTTTTATATGTTTTAATGGGGCTTAATATAACCTTACCTTATTGGACAGGGTTTTTAATTTATAGGCGAGTGATAAAATCTTATTTTTCTTTTTTTAAAACTCTTATGCTGGTAAAAGCAGGCCGTAAGAATTCTATGGCCTTTCAGCAGGCGGAGGTTGAGCAAATAGCGCAACTCTCCACCCGCCGAGGCAATTTTCTTGGGCATGTGGATGATCTGACAAGAGAATTCTTGACAGGTCGCAAGTTCCAGGTTTTAGCGCATGCGCTTCGCATGCCTAAACCCGGACCTTGCGCGGCACCTATGGGCGCGTACACACCTCGTACGCACCCGTGGAGGTCAGAAATTCAGGGTCATTAAGAACATAAGAAATAGGAGCAGGAGTAGGCCATTTGGCCCCTCGAGCCTGCTCCGCCATTCAATAAGATCATGGCTGATCTTCTACCTTATCTCCACTTTCCTGAACTATCCTCATATCCCTTGATTCCCTTAATATTCAAAAATCTATCGATCTCTGTCAAGAATATACTCAGCAACTGAGCCTCCACAGCCCCCTGGGGTAGAGAATTCCAAAGATTCATCACCCTGAGTGCAGAAATTTCTCCTCATCTCAGTCCTAAATGGCCGACCCCTTATTCTGAGACTGTGACCCCTGGTTCTAGACTCCCCAGCCAGGGGAAACATCCTCCCTGCATCTACCCTGTCAAGTCTTGTAAGAATTTTGTATGTTTCAATGAGATCACCTCTCATTCTTCTAAATTCTAGAGAATATAGGCCTAGTCTACTCAATCTCTCCTCATAGGATAAGCCCCCATCCCAGGAACCAGTCTGGTGAACCTTCGTTGCACTCCCTCTATGGCAAGTATATCCTTCCTTAGGTAAGGAGACCAAAACTGCACACAATACTCCAGGTGTGGTCTCACCAGGGCCCTATATAATTGCAGTAAGACGTCTTTACTCTTATACTCAAATCCTCTTGTAATAAAGGCCAAGGTTGAGCAGGTTGGGCCTATACTCATTGGAGTTTAGAAGAATGAGAGGTGATCTTATTGAAACATATGAGATTCTGAGGGGGTTTGACAGGGTAGATGCAGAGAGGATGTTTCCCCTCGTGGGGGAATCTAGAACTAGGGGGCATAGTTTCAGAATAAGAGGGTGCCATTTAAAACGGAGATGAGGAGGAATTTCTTCTCTCAGAGGGTCGTGAATCTTTGGAATTCTCTACCCAAGAGAGCTGTGGAGGCTGAGTCATTGAAGGTGGAGATAGACAATTTTTTGAAAAACAGGAGAATCAAGGGTTATGGGGAGTGGGCAGGAAAGTGGAGTTGAGGCCAAGATCAGTTCAGCCATGATCTTATTGAATGGCGGAGCAGGCTTGAGGGGCCGAATGGCCTACTCCTGCTCCTATTTCTTATGTTAACATACCATTTGCTTTCCTAATTGCTTGCTGTGCCTGCATGTTAACTTTCAGTGATTCGTGTACAAGGACACCCAGGTCCCTCTGAACACCAACATTTCCAAATCTCTCACCATTTAAAAAATACTTTGCTTTTCTATTTTTCCTACCAAAGTGGATAACTTCACATTTCTCCACATTATATTCCATTTGCCATGTTCTTGCCCACTCACTTAGCCTGTTTATATCCCCTTGAAGCCTCTTTACATCCTCCTCACTACTTAAATTCCCACCCAGCTTTGTATTATCAGTAAACTTGAATATATTACATTTGGTCCCCTCATCCAAATCATTGATGTAGATTGTGAATAGCTGAGGCCCAAGCACTGATCCTTGCGGAACCCCACTAGTTACAGCCTGCCAACCCTGAAAATGACCCGTTTATTCCTACTCTCTGTTTTTCTGTCCGTTAACCAATCCTCAATCCATGCTAGTGTATTACCCCCAATCCCATGAGCCCTCATTTTGTTTAATAACCTCTTGTGTGGCACTTTATCGAATGCCTTCTGAAAATCGAAATACACCACATCCATTGGTTCCCCCTTATCTATTTTGCTAATTACAGCCTCAAAAAACTCTAACAGATTTGTCAAACAGATTTCCCTTTCATATATCCATGTTGACTCTGCCCAATCCTATTATTATTTTCTAAGTGCCCTGTTACCACGTCCTTAATAATAGATTCCAGCATTTTCCCTACTACTGATGTGAGGCTATCTGGTCTGTAGTTCCCCGTTTTCTCTCTCCCTCCTTTCTTAAATAGTGGGGTTACATTTGCTACCTTCCATCCACTGTTCCAGAATCTGTGTAATTTTGGAAAATGACAACCAATGCATCCACTATCTCTATAGCCACCTCTTTCAAAACCCTAGGATGTAGGCCAGCAGGTCCCGGGGATTTATCGGCTTTCAGTCCCATTAATTTCTCCAGTACTATTTTTTTACCAATACTAATTTCTTTCAGTTCCTCATTCTCGCTAGACCCTTGGTTCTCCACTATTTCCGGGAAGTTTTTTGCGTCTTCTTCCGTGAAGACAGACACAAAGGGCTGGATTTTACCAGCCCTGAGGAGGTGGGTTTGAAGGTGGGACTGCTGGGAAAGTCAAAAAGAACGGGACCAGGTCCCAAACCCGCTCCCAACCCACCTCCAACCAATCTTACCGGGAGTCGGGTCCCCGAATTGCACAGGAACCCAAATCCTAGCGCTGGGAAGAGGATTATAGCCACTTAACTGCCTGTTAACAGGTAGTTAACAGGCAGTTAAGAGGCTTTTTCCAATTTTTAGACTTCTGCTGCGTGCTTCTGACATCGGGGAACCCCGCCAGAGTAAGTGAGGTGTGCTGTGGGTCTGTTGTACTGTTGGAGTACGGATGAAAGCTGCAGAAGTGGTGTAAAGGATGCAATGGGACACTGGTAAGTATCAGAGGTAAGGAAATGTTGGGAAAGTCATTTTTAATGTGTTTAGATTTTCCTGTAGGTGACAAGCTTTGAGGTGTTTGTGTGGCCTCATCTCAATGGGAGAAGTGACAGATCGCTTCTGTACCCTCACCTGCAGCTGCCATCTGTTTCATCCGAAGGAGTCACTGGAGAGCCTGGATACAAGGGCTCACCTGTGTACAGCACCTCAATGCTGTCAAACACTGTCAAATCATCTGTCAAAAATTTATGGTTCATGTCCCTTTAAGAAAACCGACAGATGAAGCGTCATCAACAGACGTCATCTGACACTGGCTTTCCCTTAATTTGCCAGCAAGCCTGCAGGGTGGGCTTAGCAAGGCCAATCAGGGGAAAATAGCGTCTGTGCATCAGACGTCGCTGGGGGCGGGACTAGAACCCGGAAGGCAGCAGTCCTGCCCCCAACGCGTCTCGGTGAGTAAAATCCAGCCCAAAGTATCTGTTTAATTTCTCTGCTATTTCCTTATTCCCCATTTTAATTTCTCCTGTCTCAGCCTGTAAGGGACCCACATTTACTTTTGGTAATCTTTTCCTTTTTACATACCTATATAAGCTTTTACAGTCTGTTTTTATGTCTCTTGCTAGTTTACTCTCATTTTCTATTTTCCCTTTCTTTTTCAATTTCTTGGTCCTCCTTTGCTGAATTATAAATTCCTCCCAATCCTCAGGCTTGCTACTCTTTTTGGCAACATTATAAGCCTCTTCCTTTAATCTAATACTATCTTTAACTTCTCTTGTTAGCCACGGTTGACTACTTTTCCTGTGGGTTTTTTGTGCCTTAAAGGATTGTATATTTGTTGTAAATTATGTCTTAGTTCTTTAAATGCTAGCCATTGCTTGTCTACCATCATACCTTTTCATGTAGTTTCCCAATCTACCTTAGCCAACTCGCCCCTCATGTCTACGTAGTTTGCTTTGTTTAGATTTAAGACACTAGTTTCCGATTTAACTAAATCACTTTCAAACTCAATATAAAATTCTATCATATTATGGTCACTCTTCCCTAAAGGCCCCTTTACTACAAGGTTGTTAATTAACCCTTTCTCATTGCACAATACTAGATCTAAAATAGCCTGCTCCCTAGTTGGTTCCTCAACATACTGATCTAGAAAACTATCTTGCATACATTCTCTGAATTTGTCTTCCACACTATTACTGCAAATTTGGTTTGCCCAGTGTATATGTAGATTAAAGACCCCCATGATTACTGTATTACCCTTGTTACATGCAAGATTTGAATTTAACAAACAGATAATGCGGGGAGGAGGACGTGCGTATAGGTTAGCTCACTGCTGCTTCGAAGGAGCAAGCGGGCAAAGGTCAATGGTGCATTGGCCACAGTAATATTGATAAAATAGAAGTTAAATATAGGCCTATAAAGGAGGCATCATCTATTCATGCTTGTTTGCACATGATAGAACAGAAATTGAACTTTTGTGATAGCTCATAGGTTAAAGGTGCTATCTGGTGTGTTACTGAGCCGTTCATGATGGGGAAGTCCCAGAATTGCTCCCTGGTCTACACTTGGAATAAAAAAATTGGGAAAGGCCATTTGTATTTATCAGCCCCAACCTACCTGACATCCTGTTACAACTATACAGGGCATTGGTGAGACCACACCTGGAGTACTGCATATAGTTTTGGTCTCCTTATTTAAGGAAGGATATACTTGCATTGGAGGCAGTTCAGAGAAGGTCACGAGGTTGATTCCGGAGATGAAGGGGTTGTCTTATGAAGAAAGGTCGAGCAGGTTGGGCCTATACTCATTGGAGTTTAGAAGAATGGGAAGGGATCTTATTGAAATATATAAGATTCTGAAGGGACTTGACAGGGTAGATGCAGAGAGGATGTTTCCCCTCGTGGGGGAATCTAGAACTAGGGGGCATAATTTCAGAATAAGGGGGCACCCATTTAAATCGGAAATGAGGAGGAATTTCTTCTCTCAGAGGGTCGCGAATCTTTGGAATTCTCTTCCCAGAGAGCTGTGGAGGCTGGGTCATTGAATATATTTAAGGTGGAGGTGGACAGATTTTTGAAAAGTAAGGGAGTCAAGGGTTATGGGCAGCGGGCAGGGAAGTGGAGTTGAGGCCAAGATCAGATCAGTCATGATCTTATTGAATGGCGGAGCAGGCTCAAGGGGCCAAATGACCTACTCCTGCTCCTACGTCTTATGGTCTTATGTATCTCAGCAAATCCCTTCTGACTCAGAAATGAATTAACTTGCCTCTGGACTCCATTTATACTGTCTGTTTCACCAGCCGTTCCTTCTAATGTAGTGAACATTTCAGCCCGACTTCCCCTCTTGCGCCTCACTTGCTAATTTTTAACTCGTATCCCTCGTTTATTTGAACCCTTCAATATAGTGGACTTTTGCCTGGATCACCTTTGCCAAATCCCTTCAGAACCTTCAAGAAGTTAACTGATCTCAGCTGGAGCATGTGGGTACCGTACAATTAGCTGCAGTGTCTCCGGGCTAAGGAAGGCGGTTAAATATCGGGCAGGAACTCCGCTCTTTATCCGCCACCGGTGATGATGGGATCAGGTTCAGTCGCGATGCCTTACAGGATCAAATAGCTCATATGTGAAGATTGGCCACTTGGGTGAGGTTTGTGAGGATTATCCAGGCCAGTGGATCTGTATCCCAGTCTGACTCAGCACCTTCAGGGGAAGGGGAGGGGAGCAGAATCTAAAAAAAAGAAAAATTCAAAGGCAACCAACAAGTTACTTTAGAAAAAGCTTTATTAACCTTACTGATCATTGCTCAAAAATATACAGTTGTACATAAAAACATTGAAACTTTTCCACATGAATGTTTGATCAATATGCAGTACAGTGACGTGTATTACTGAAAAGTAATCATTTACAATATTATAAACCATATTTAATATTTAGAAAGTACATACAATAATTTAAGCCCATAAATATCTGCAATGCTATTCAAATTCCCCAAAAATGTGACCGTGAAATTTTTGTATTGATTCAAATAATCATTCTGTTTCAAAATATAGAGTGGAATTTAACACAAGAGCGCAGTTCATAACATTATATGATGCACTTGTCTGGGCCGCTATCTCCTGCCTGGGGGCGGGGGGAGGGGGGGAAGGGGCAAGATCGCACAGTTCTAGTAACTTGGGTGAGATTTATCAAACCTGATCTGAGCGGGGAGTCATCGTTCTGTTCTGTATGAGGGGACATTTACTCTGCTCACTGCGTGTTAGCGACATTGTAAAATGAGCAGCAGATTTCCCTCTGACTGCTGTTTCTTGCTAAATCGTAAATATGTTCCACATGTTGGCAATTGTTCTGGAAGTAGCAAACATAGAAAGAAAGACTTGCATTTATATGGCACCTTTCACAACCTCAGGACATCCCAAAGCGCTTCACAGCCAATGAAATACTTTTGAAGTGTGGTCACTGTTGTAGTGTAAGAAATGCAGCAATAATTTGCGCACAGCAAGCTCCCACAAACAGCAATGAGATAATGACCAGATAATTTGTTTCAGGGATGTCAGTTAAGGGATAAATATTGACCAGGACAGTAGGGAAAACTCCCCTGCTCTTCTTCGAATAGTGTCATGGGATTTTTTATGTTAATCTGAGAGGGCAGACAGGGCCTTGGTTTAATATCTCACCTCCCATAGTGCAGCACTCCCTCAGCACTGGAGTGTCAACCTAGATTATGTGTTCAAAGTGTCTGGAGTAGGGCTTGAACCCGCACCTTCTGACTCAGAAGTGAGAGTGCTACCCACTGAGCCACAGCTAACATAAGGACTCTACCCATTCAATCTCACTAACACACAGTGATCAGAGCAAATCTGTCCTCCCCTGCCATTGTGATGTATTTTCAGTTCAATATCTAGCAAGCACGTGTTAGTTAGAGGTGTACTCACACACTCTGTGCTCAGGAACCCACGCAGAACAGTGATGCTATAAAGGAAAACACCTTCCCCACTTCACACTCACAACTGAATTCTGTGCTTGAATTCTTGCATTAGCTAACTTTGAACCTGTCCAAAAATAGAACAGTGCAAGTTGCAAGAGGATTGAACAATCACATTCTAATATAGTGGGAACTGCCTAACACATGAGGACTTCACAAAGCCACTGTATCTTAAGAGCTGTTATGCAATAAAGAGTAAAAGCTATTGCTACTACTGAGATCATTTTGGCCTACTGATTTATACCTTGGGAACATAGCTATAGAGAATTATAATTGAATGGGAATGTGTTTCAAGCCTGTAATGCACTCGAAGGATTCCACACCAAGGAAAACAGAAATTTTCAAGACCTCTAATGTTGTGCACCTCGCGTCAACTTCTGTACTGTAAACTGATACTATGTAGGTCTGATGTAGCAGTAGAACTCATGAGAGTACAAGCTACATTCTTAAGGACCAGTACTTGTTGGCCTAACAATCTCAGGTAGGTACAGTAGCATTGCTAACTGTATAAACCTCTCTTACAAATAGTGCATAACACCTAATGAAAATCATATTGTCTATCTGTCAGCTTGTATGAAAAGTGTACTGTCCTGGATTGCAAGAAGTCAATGTTAATTAGTCAACTGCAAATTCTAGGTGACACGTAAACTTTCCTAGTGAGATACCCCTTCGATTACATATTAACTGATACTATGAACATCAGCAACAGGACTGATCCAAATTCAAAAGTGAATATTGCGCATAGACTAGAAAACAAACGATGCTTTATTTTGCGAGATTGGAACATTAAAAAAATCCTAGGTAAGGCATGAGCATCCCACTACCCTCCAGCGGTGCAGGTAGTGGCAGCAAAGGAAACAAAAGCCGGAATTCCTCGTCAGTGATGTCCCGCACTGAAAGGAGGCAGTTCCTTTGGGAATGGAGACTGGATGAATCAACAGAGAGCCCCTCCATTCAAATCCCAACTAAACACCCATTGAAGTGTTCCAATGACTTCGCATTATAATAGGACTTGAATATATTGGGAAAGAACAATGGGTAAGTTTCAGTCTGGCTTGGAACTGTTTCTACCAAAGCTAACATAGGCATACGGGTCTGCTTCTTTAGAAACAAGCAGTGGAGGAACACTACAATCAGCAGCAGAGGGTAGAATTACACTGTCCAGTACTTAATACTGATCACACACAATTGTTCACGGATTATAACAAGTTATCACAAAAAATATTGTTTGCTCCATTTTTTCCTCGGAAAGGTTCAAGCCATCAAAAGGTACAAAAATATCTACAATACCGTAAAACAAAAAGTTTGAACAAGTAGTCCAACTGAGCTGATGTGTTGGATAGGATGTTGTACAGTATGTCACACTACCTCAGAGTGATGGGACCCAAAAGTAAATGTTAGTTTGCCCAATGTGTTCCCAATTTCCGTCGGAGCTGTCTTGGGAGACATCTCCCCAGAGGGACGGATGGAAAACGGTCACGTTGCATGGCTTACATGCCCACCCTTGATGTATTGTCTATTCAGCACCATTGATGGGACATTGGGACCCAGTTCTGTGTTTCCCTCTTTCACAAGAGGTTGGAGTATGACACAGGAAGAGAATACAAGGCCCTGTCAATTATCCAAACAGGGCATGTTCTGATAGCCAGGTCCATGAGTACTGGGCTGTAAACATGTAAAGCCGTTGTCCATTGGTTCTGTCCAATGTTCTGAATGTGTGAGTAAAATTACCAAAGAGGCTCAAGCCGCGTGAGATGCCATACACCACACAACAGCACAATCGAGAGGATAGAATTTACTGGTGCTGTTATATCTGCTCAATATATTACCATTTCACCTCCAAAATTTGGTTTGCAAATGCAGAACAGGCACAGATGGATGAAAGTTTTCTTTCTCTCTAATGGTTGTTAAGGATCTCAAGTCAAATGAGACTGGACTGCCCTATCCAGTTTGAAGTTGACACAATTCCACAATTTGGCACAATTTGTACTAATTTAGTCTCGTTCAGAAAGGCCATGAGTACAGGCAGCTTGGCAAGTGGAAAAGTCACGCTGGTGCAGTAAACTCTGCTCTGTGGAGGTTAAAATTTAGACACTGTCAGAATAATATAAAGGGCTATGCTACATTGCATCTAACTTGTGCTATAACTGGTCTGGGTGTGCAGCTTCTTGCTTCTGGGTGCAAATGTAATGACTCCCAATCGCCAGTGTTGCCATCCCACCCTTTGATTGGCAGACATAATAAACCGATAAACACAAGAAATATTTTTAGAAATAATTGCATTCTCAGGAAAGCAAAGTTTTATAAAATGTTTGCATTATTGTTACACCATTTTCCGTCTGCTGTTTCTGGATGCGTTTGGTATTTTAAAAAACAATAATTTCTAACTAGGTCACAGGGACATGGAGCCACCTCCTCAAACAGTGAGACAGGCTGCTGGGGAGAGAGAAACAAGAATAAGATATAAATGTAAGTCTCATAGAATAAGAATTTGAGAAGTTTTAGGAATGGTAAAGGGCCTTTAGACACAAATAAGCCTGTCACTTTTTTAGAGATCAATCCTATCTACCTGCTTTCTCTTCCTATCTCACAATCCATTCTCCCTCTGGAAACACATCCAACTGACTCTCCAACTTATTTATATGATTTGCTTCAATGAACCTTCTTGGTAAGTCAATCTACAACTCTTGTGACCTTTTTAGATGAGAAAAGTTCCACCTGACTTTCTTTCTCACTCCTAACCTCTTCATTTTAACTTCAACCAATTTGCTTTGATCAATTTTCTCAATTGCCTTCACATCCTTGTCAAACTGAAGTCTCCTCTATCCCAAGGCAAACAAGCCGAGATATATCCTGTACCAGGGAGAGGGTAAAGTTGATATTTAGGAAGGTGGAAGGGCCTTCAACATCCAAATCCATCTTATGAACTCCCTCAACCTCTCCTTTATTACCTTTAACATAATAGATAACTGTCAGCAAGGCAGTTGAAGGGTCCCAATCCCAACTGCACTGTGACCTTTTCTCACCATTTCATTATCTTTTATTATATATTAGATATATTAAATAAAACTTTGTAAAGCACATTTTAAAAAAACACATACATTCATGTAGCCACCTTGTGAATGAAGTGTTGATGGTTATCTGCTTTGTCAACATCACAAGGCTGATTCCCTGATACAACGTTCCCAGTGAGGAGTGGTACCCATAGGGAGCCCCCGTAGCCGGAATATACGCTTGGTATATATTACATAAAATATAGATTCTGCGCAGGGATTCATAATAATACTTGAATTTATATATTCAAAGGCTTCGGTTCACCATTTGAACTTTGCACTCTCGGTTTCTCAAATCATTCGTCGTCTTTCATTGCAAACTGTTTTTAGCTAAACTGAGTTTGTCTTGTACAAGAATACTATATAAATGAAACCCCCTCCCTCCCCCCACCCCCCAATCGACAACCTTGCAACTCCTTCAAAAGCAACCTTGTAAATCAGTCCTACCAGCTGTAGAGGCACTTCAGTGTTTCATTATTAACCCAATCAGATTGTCTTTCTGTCCAATTCATAGCACCACCCAAACAACCTGAACGGAATAATACAAAAATTAACACCGTGGAAAAGGAATTGGGGATCTATTTCCCTCACATTAGAGATACACCCATGTGTATCTGCGCTGTAAGGGAGAGCAAAGGGGGGTCACAAAACAATAGAGTCACTGAATGGTGTGACTGGTGTTCTGTTTCATTTTCAGTATTCGACAGACTTTGACACAACGGGACCTAATATCAGATATATTACAAGAAACTTTGTAAAGCACATTTCCCATTTCCAGAATAAAAAGGAAAAAGTGCACATGCTGGAAATCTGAAATAAAAATCAAAAAATGCGACAAATACATAGTTGGTCAGGTCAACATCGGTGAAGAGAAATCACCGGTTACGACTTTTGAGCTGTGTAGATTAGCGGGATAGATTTAACATTTTGGGTGTAGGCCTGAGGAGTTCAGATTACACTTGGAACGTGAACTTAACTTTACTCTTTCCAGATGCTGATGGACCTGTTGTGTATTTCCAGCATTTTCTATTTGAAACAACCATTTTAGGAAAAAGTTGCAACATTCCTGTTGGGAGGCAATGCGAAATACTCAGTGAGACTGTCTAGCAGAAAGAGAGTGCAAAATCCCATCAGGAATATGCAGCACTTGAGACCTATGATCACTAACTGGAATTTTGAACAGGTTTATTACGAGTGGTCTGTCCACTCGTGGCTACAGTACAGCCTCGAGCATGGTCCTCAGTTGCCACTGGCTCCCCTTGCTCCTCCACCAGCATGGAACTCCTTTGAGACCAACTATGGCCATTTTAGAGTAGAGCTGACTGCTTCCAAAGAGCCTGCATGTTGGGATTAACCAATACTGTTGCTGGGGAGCACAACCTCAATTGCCAGTGTTAACTTTAATACACTAACAAAATAAAAATACACCCAGCTTAATTTACAGTTAATCTTCAAATTGTCGGAAAAATGTTTCCCAGTCTTTTCCACCCCTCTCCCCACCACCTCGCTACATCCACGTGGTGATTTTTAAAATGCTGATAAGGTTCTCGCTGCTGTCCTCTTGATGCATTGAACTTGTCCATGTCATTTGCTTTAGAGCAGGAGGTTCCCATCCAGTAAGCATAACCGATGGTGATGGTACTGATACAACTGATCTTTTTCATTCTATTATATAAAACTGGATGTGTGCAACAGGGTTGAATTTATGAAGATATTTGGGTTACTTGTTTATATTTTTTTGGAACAAAAGTTCTGCCAACGATTCATATTGTTCTCGGAGGTCTTTCGATCTATATTTGTTTGGTTCTCATTAAGGTGAACGATGTTAGTGCTGAGGAATGGAACACTATTTCCACTTCAGATAAGCAAGCATGCTCAGGTTGTGTGCAGCAGAGTGAATCTCTCTGCTCTGCTCTGCCAAATGTCTCAACCACAACCTCAGAAAAGCTCAGCACCGGGTCCCATCCTCTGGCCTCTGAGTAAGATTGAAATCTCGGGCTAGATTTTCAAACCATTGACCATGGATGGTTAAGAGGTCGAGTTCGTAATGCCAGCTTAGGCCAATTTTGTGCTTTAGAGTTATGGCCAAATTCATTTTACATCGGACCCTTACAGACAACAAACAGAGGAGCTATTAATCGCACCAGTCTGAGCTGGATTGCAATCCAGCTCCCAGTGGTAGAAGACCAGTGACTAACCGTGTGTGTGTGTGTGTGTGTGTCTATCTATTTAATTTATTCACCTTCCCATAAGGTATTTGCTAGCACTGACTCCACAGAGGTGAGTGTGCACACCAGTGAGCCCCTAATACAATCCAGTGATCAGGGCCAATTGGGCACCATTGCTGAACATTTTTTGGTGGGTTGTGAAGTACAGTATTGAGACAGAGGGCACTTTTACACCGTGCAAAAACAGTTAAGTTAGTAAGATCTGTAATAACCAGCGGCCGGCTGTGACTATCTCCCTCCATTACCAGGGCTCTTTAACCAACCAAAGTGCAATACTACAGTTGGCCAGAGAGGCACCGTGCAACAGAAACGCTCGGCGCATTCCGTCATGATACCATCTGATGTGTTGACATTATAAACTTGTGGAGAAAGGGAAACAGTAAGAGAGAACCTTCCAGAGCGTACAGGTAATATCTAGAACCCATCTGCCGCGACGTCCCGGGGATCTCAGCAGTATTCTTCACCATGTGCCTCCAGGATGTCATTCAGATCCGCGAAGACGGAGCCACTGGACATCTTGCGGCCGTTGCTGGAGAGGTCGAGGAACTCCTCCGTGGAGCTGGGCACCGAGCTAATGTACCTGTCCCAGACTCGCTCCGCCGGTACTTCGTGCTCAATCAGTTTGGGTTTTGTTTTTAAGCTTCTTTCCAAGTTCTTCCTTTTGTGCTTGAACTCGAGGATGGTCTTTGTGTACGTGTTTATTGTCGTCACTGATGCAGCCATACAGCACGTAAACGACCCCCAAGCGAGACTGAGGGAAAACATAAGAGTTTTAAAGTTCATGGATTAGAATTGAGGTTCAATGCGCAGGTTAAAATGAAGAAAGGCTCTGATTGAAATCTGGAGTGTAAGAACATAGGAGCTGCAGAAGACAATCAGACCCATCTCTCTCAATCCCCTTTCTCTCCAGATACACCGGTAGGCTTAATTCCCACTGAACGCCATTGTTAGCACACCCATTACTGTAACTGTATCACCTGCCCTACTTTGATACAGGCTTGAGCACTGATTTTGAACATATTAATGTCTGTGTCGGACTCCTATCTTGCTGTCCAATGTGAATGTGTTAAAGGGTGCACTAACATTGGTGAATTTTAGTAAGGATTAAATTCATGCAGGCTGCCTGATTCAATTGCCTTTCCTTGAGAACGAGGGGTTGCTTCTGAAATCCCCTCGCAGGGAGCGAGTCTGCTGTCCTTCACGCATGAGGTCGCCAGTAGAATGCTAACGTGGCCTCGTCTGAGTTTGCAAGGTTACCTCAGTTAAATAATTGGAATGTGCTCTATGAGACATTCGCCGAGGCCCACTGGGGGACAAACATAGTTTTGTAAATGCTTGTCGGCCTTTGCAAGGGGCGGCGATAGCAAGGAAAGGCAAAACCCAAGTGTCAAAGCATGGAAGAGAGTTTGTGAGCAAGTGGCGGAGAAGTACCGCATCCGACCTGATCGAGTCCCTGATCGCTGGCAAAGAGGATGTGCTGCACGAGTGGGTTTGCTCTATATACGAAGTGGGCACTTCAGGACAAGGCGCCAGTGTACCATGCCGAGCAGGAGGTGGCAGCTAGGCTCGGTGCTGTGCACAGTATCTCCAGGACCCGGCAATAGATGCGGCAACAAGACCGCATACTTTTAGGAACCTCTGGCAAGGGTGAGGCTGCCCACATACCAGTTAGCTTGAATGCCACAAAATTCTGCCAGTCTACCTGTTCCATATTTATTGCTCACCCATGTCAAACACGCATTGCAACTCTTTCATTGCACTTAATGCCCAGCTATATTTCAACAGGGCACATATTCAAGCTGCAACTTGTAATTGAAAGCTTTGACAACTCACATTTTCAAAAGGCTTCACACATCAAAACCACTTGAACACAAACCTTTTAGATACGTGTGTGAAGCAGCACATTGCAGTGCTAGCAAGGAATGAATCACTGGCATTAAAGTTAAAGGCAGTGGTAACCTCGGCAACTGCTGGCAGTGCCTTCTTGGTGTTGCAACTTGGCAACAGGTGTCCTTACTGCAGATGGCAAAGCTCTGAAACTGGCTCTCCCCCTGACCTGGAGTGAGCTGAGGCGGTTATCCTTGACCATTGGCCGGTAAGGATGCCAAGATCTGCAGATATGATCTGGTGCCTGCACATCTCCCTAGGATGTCTTTCATCTTGTTTCACCTCAACCATGAAACATCGCATTTCCGGCACTTTGCAAACAAACCTCCCTGAAGGGATAAAAGAACATTGGGTCATTTTTTGTTTCAAAATAAATGAACAATAATTGGAAAAATGGTAAAAAATGTCTAATAAAAAACGAAACTCTTCTAAAAAGGCACTACAATCGTTACAACAAAAGAACCCGTCCGAAACTTTAAGAGTTCCGTCACCCAGGGAGCTTTCCTTGCTCTATTCCAAATGCGCACACAAGGGAAAAAGAATTGCAAACTCTGGACAAATCCTCCTGAATTGTGCCTGGCGCTCATTTAAATAATGAGCTGCATGAAACTGTGGCCTTATTGAGGTTAAGGCCCCAAAACGGCACAAGTACTCTAGCACACAAAGTACAGCGCATCGCACTATTGTCGCCGAATGGGAAATGGATGATGGACCTGCTCTCCCAATTCCGATCCGATCCAATATCACCCGTTTTATGCCCCTGCCGAAGTTGAAAGGAGAGGTGCCATGATATTCCGAGCCTGGGTGACTTGCACGGCCTGGGTACACTCCCATCACCAGCATACCCGCTGGAAGGGAGTGATGTTGTAAGGGGGCCCTGAATTCAAAATAATAATGTAAGCCACGGGATCCAAGTGATCGATGACTATACAGCCAACCATGTAGGGAATGCGCAAGATGAGGACTGGGCCAATTTCTAGACAGGCAGATGACTGATTCACAGCGGGTATCAAGGTCTCAACCAAGCAGTTACATAATGTAGGCAGGGGACCAAATGCAAGACGGGAGCCAGAAGAGCTCAAGGGAAGCTGAGGTTCCCAAACAAAAACAAGGGTCATGGGCTAACCACAAACAGCCAGGTGGAAAGAAATTATTAAAAAATGATTGCAGGAAACATAGGAAGGGGGAAAATGGGGCTGGACAAGGACAGAAGATGAGAAACTGAATTCATGGAACCTTCAATAACCTTCCCTCCTAGACGATTGGAGGTTACCATCCAGAAGCAAAATTAATACAAAGTTTCAGAGTATCGAGGTGTGTGGACCGGACCCGTGATGTGCTTCCACTGCTGATTCTCCACAGAGGGAGCTCCCTTTCTCGGCTGGAGAATCGTTTCCTCCTCCCCTCCCCGCCCCCCCCCCCACCCCCATGTATCCAGCCGAGAGAGGGATTCACTGTGTGCAAACATGTCGTCGGAGGTGCAATGACTTCAACACAATGACATAATTCATTCTCCCCTTTTTTCAGTAAAGTCTAATCTTTATCTATTGACATCTGCTCATCAGACTCGAAGCACTGTTGTACTTCAGAAAGCTGGAAATAAAGCTGACAAGACTGACCTGGGTAACTATAGGCCCATTAGTTTGACATCAGTAACAGCTAAGATGCTTGAGGGACTCATTAGGGATGCAGTATATGAATGCTTGGATAGAGAGGGACATAATGGGGACACCCAACATGGCTTCATAAAAAGGAGGTCATGTCTTACAAATCTAATTGTATTTTTTGAAGAAGTTACTAAGTTGGTGGATGAGGGAAGCCCAGTAGACATTGTCTACTTAGACTTCCAAAAAGCTTCTGATAAGGTACTGCACAAGAGGCTTCTTTATAAGATCGAAGCCTCTGGCATTAGTGGTAATATATTGAGCTGGATTCAGAACTGGCTGGTAGGACATAGGCAAAAAGTAGTTATAGATGGATTTGGATCTGTTTGGAGACAAGTCAACCAATGGTGTCCCACAGGGATCGGTGTTGGAACCATTGCTCTTTACTATTTTTATTAATGATCTGTATGTGAGTGTTGGAGGCACGATCTGCAAATTTGCAGATGATACTAAGGTCAGTGTGAGTCGCTGAATTCCTTCAAGAGATCATCTAGGTACTGCAGGTAATTCAGGGCCAGTGTGATCTCCTGGACTAGTTTCGATTGCTTAGAAGGGTCGGAGAGGAATTTCCCAGATTTTTTCCCCCCCACATTGGCCTGGGTTTTTTAATCTGTTTTTTCGCCTCTCCCAGGAGCTCACATGGTTTCGGGTGGGGTGGAGAGTGTATATTGGGATGCACAAGGTATCGCAATTGTGTGGGACAGGCTCATTGGACCAGAGGGTCTTTACCTGTCCGTCATTGTTCGTATGTTCGTAAATAGTTTAAACATCGGCAATCCCCTCAAATCAGATAGCGTGAAAAAGTTCATAGAATCATAGAATCATAGAAAGTTACAGCACGGAAGGAGGCCATTTCGGCTGATCGTGTCCGCGCCGGCCAACAAAGAGCTATCCAGCCTATTCCCACTTCCCAGCTCTTGGTCCGTAGCCCTGCAGGTTACAGCATCCCAAGTGCACATCAAAGTACTTTTTAAATGTGGTTAGGGGTTCTTGCCTCTACCACCCTTTCAGGCAGTGAGTTCCAGACCCCAACAACCCTCTGGGTGAAGACATTTCCCCTCAAATCCCCTCTAAACCTTCCACCAATTACTTTAAATCTGTGCCCCCTGGCTTTTGACCCCTCTGCTAAGGGAAATAGATCCTTTCTATCCACTTTATCTATGCCCCTCATAATTTTATACACCTCAATAAGGTCTCCCCTCAGCCTCCTCTGTTCCAAGGAAAACAGACCCAGCCTATCCAGTCTTTTCTCATAGCTAAGATTCTCTACTACCGGCAACATCCTTGTAAATCTCCTCTGTACCCTCTCTAGTGCAATCACATCTTTCCTGTAATGTGGTGACCAGAACTGCATACAGTACTCTAGCTGAGGCCTAACTAGTGTTTTATACAGTTGAAGCATAACCCCCCTGCTCTTGTATTCTATGCCACGGCTAATAAAGGCAAGCATTCCGTATGCCTTCTTAACCACCTTATCTACCTGGCCTGCTACCTTCAGGGATCTGTGGACATGCACTCCAAGGTCCCTTTGTTCCTCTACACTACTCAGTGTTCTACCATTTAATGTGTATTCCCTTTCCTTGTTAGCCCTCCCCAAATGCATTACCTCACACTTCTCCGGATTGAATTACATTTGCCACTATTCTGCCCACCTGACCAATTTATTGATATCTTCCTGCAGTCTACAGCTTTCTTCTTCAGTATCAACCACACAGCCGATTTTCGTATCATCTGCAAACTTCTTAATCATACCCCCTATATTCAAGTCTAGATCATTGATATATACCACAAAAAGCAAGGGACCTAGTACTGAGCCCTGCGGAACCCCACTGGAAACAGCCTTCCTGTCACAAAAACACCCATCAACCATTACCCTCTGCTTCCTGTCTCCGAGCCAGTTTTGAATCCAACGTGACACTTTGCACTGGATCCCATGGGCTTTTAACCCCGTGACCAGTCTGCCATGTGGAACCTTATCAAAGGTCTTGCTAAAATCCATATACACTACATCAAATGCACTACCCTCATCTACGCTCCTTGTTACCTCCTCAAAAAATTCAATCAAGTTTGTCAGACATGACCTTCCCTTAATAAATCCGTTGCTGGCTATCCTTGATTAATCCGTGTCTTTCTAAATGAAGATTTATCCTGTCCTTCAGAATTCTTTCCAATAATTTTCCCACCACCGAGGTTAGGCTGACTGGCCTGTAATTACTCAGTCTATCCTTTTCTCCCTTTTTAAACAAGGGTACCACATTAGCAGTCCTCCAGTCCTCCGGCACCACACCTGAAGCCAGAGAGGATTGAAAAATGATGGTCAGGGCCTCTGCTATTTCCTCTTTTGCTTCGCTTAACAGCCTGGGATACATTTCATCTGGGCCTGGGGATTTATCCACTTTTAAAGCTGCTTAATACTTCCTCTCTCACTATGTTTATTTCATCTAATATTTCACATTCCTCCCCCCTGATAGCAATGTCTGCTTCGCCCCTCTCCTTTGAGAAAACAGATGCAAAGTATTCATTAAGAACCCTACCGACGTCTCCCGCCTCCACACACAGATTACCCTCATGATCTCTAATAGGCCCTAACCTTTCTTTAGTTATCCTCTTACTCTTAATATATTTATAAAACATCTTTGGGTTTTCCTTGATTTTATTTGCCAAGAATTTTTCATGCTCTCTCTTTGCTTTCCTAATATCCTTTTTAATTGCACCCCTGCACTTTCGGTACTCCTCTAAAGATTCTGGAGTATTTAGCCCTTGGTATCTGTCATACGCCTCCCTTTTTTTCTTTATCCCACCCTGTATGTTCCTAGACATCCAGTGGGCTCTAGATTTGTTAGTCCCACCCTTTTTCTTTAAGGGCACATATTTGGTCTGAACCCTCCGGATCTCCTCCTTGAATGCCTCCCACTTCTCTGACACTGATTTACCTTCAAGTAGCTGTTTCCAGTCCACTATGGCTAAATCCCCTCTGAGCTTAGCAAAATTTGCTTTTCCCCAATTTAGAATTTTTATTCCTGGTCTATCCTTGTCCATTTCCATAACTACCTTAAATCTATTGCTCTCCTTCTCCTCTTCCCCCCCGCCTGTGCAGCTGAGCCTTCCATGGTGCTGTGGACTTGGCTCCCCAGAGGAACCATCGCCCTCACCAGTACTCAGCACTGAATACTGGTTGGTGAGCAAGATGGGCTCAGGGGACTCCTGCACTACCTGCTTTCCTGTGACATCACTCCTTGTTTTTGTTGTCAGGTCCGCTGCCTCCGCTCTCGGGCCTTGCTCTGCTGCGCTCTTTATATCCTCAGGCTCCGCTCTCGCTCCCTCTCAGGTCCGCTGCCTCCGCTCTCAGGCGTTGCTCTGCTGCGCTCTTTATATTCTCAGGCTCCGCTCTCGCTCCCTCTCAGGTCCACTGCCTCCGCATAATTAAATCCTAGCTCCACCAATTGTCATCTGATCATGGCCGAGGCCAAGATAGAGGGATGGGGATTTGGCCATCGTCTACCACGAGAAAGGGTAAAAAAAAACCTTGGTGGCGGGCCATGGGTTATGGAGGCTTTTACTTTAAACCACAGTTTTGGTTATGTTGTGGTCCTGTTGACTCTGTCATGTAATGTTGTTTAGAATTTCCTGTCATGTCCCTAGCATCTGTCTGAGGCTGAACCAGACGGTTCTCAACCTTGGTATCATATTTGTCCCTGAAATGAGCTCCTGACCACATATCCGCGGCACAACTAAGACCGCCTATTTCCACCTCCGTAACATCGCCCGTCTCCGCCCTTGCCTCAGCTTATCCGCTGCTGAAACCCTTATCCATGCCTTTGTTACCCCTAGACTTGACTATTCCAACGCACTCCTGGCTGGCCTCCCACGTTCTACCCTACATAAACTTGAAGTCATCCAAAACTCGGCTGCCCATGTCCTACTTGCAACCGGTGCCGTTCACCCATCACCCCTGTGCTCGCTGACCTACATTGGCTCCCGGTTAAGCAACACCTCAATTTTAAAATTCTCATCCTTGTTTTCAAATCCCTCCATGGCCTCGCCCCTTCTTATCTCTGTAATCTCCTTCAGCCCCACAACCCCCCGAGATATCTGCGCTCCTCAAATTCTGGCCTCTTGAGCATCCCTGATTTTAATCGCTCAACCATCGCTGACTGTGCCTTCAGCTGCCTAGACCCTAAGCTCTGGAATTCCCTCCCTAAAGCTCTCCGCCTCGCTACCTCTCTTTCCTCCTTTAAGACGCTCCTTAAAATCTACCTCTTTGACCAAGCTTTTAGTCATCTGCCCTAATTTCTCATTATGTGGCTCAGTGTCAAATTTGGTTTTATAATACTCCTGTGAAGCGCCTTGGGACGTTTTACTACGTTAAAGGCGCTATATAAATACAAGTTGCTGTTTTTGTTGTTGTGTCCCAGATACAAGCAAGGCTCTTTGTTGATTTTAAAAATAATGCCTTTGAGAGCAATTTTCCACATTAAACTCTTGCTGTTGGTCCTGCTGCCCTGCTCCTGTAACGTGACCGTATCTGCTCACATTCAGGGTTCAATGTCTCAAGCATAATTTTAATGTTGTCAGTAGCTGCACTCTGTAAGAATATAAGCATGTACCGTAATCTTTTGAATCATAGAATCATAGAAAGTTACAGCACGGAAGGAGGCCATTTCGGCCCATTGTGTCCGCGCCGGCCAACAAAGAGCTATCCAGCCTAATCCCACTTCCCAGCTCTTGGTCCGTAGCCCTGCAGGTTAGAGCATCCCAAGTGCACATCCAAGTACTTTTTAAATGTGGTTAGGGTTCCTGCCTCTACCATCCTTTCAGGCAGTGAGTTCCAGACCCCCACAACCCTCTGGGTGAAGAAATTTCCCCTCAAATCCCCTCTAAAACTTCCACCAATTACTTTGCTGGAGAAGTTTGCTGTAACTTGACCAAACTTAAAAGTTGACCAAATTTAATATATCAGCATGCTTTGGGAGGCTGAGAGGCCGATTCCTGTGAGAACTTTGTACGGAAACTGTTGACAGATAAAGAAAAATTTGAACAGGAACAGAGACTTTCTGCTGAAAAATGTAAGATAGACTGCTCCGTTTATAAGATGTGAAGGCTGCCAGCTGCCTTCTAACAGATAAGGAAAACAGACGTTGAGAGTTCTGTAAAGACAAGCTGTTGAACTGTGGAACCATTGCAAAAACAGGAACATCTTCAGACTTTGGGATGTAACCGGCCTTGAGGCCCACTGACTGACTGACCACTGATAAGAAGAAGAGAAAAAGCAATTACTGACCATTACTCACACAGTTTGGGACATGTATGCAGTGGGAGGGTTGCCAAGTTTGAAGGTATAAAAGATGCTGTAAAAAGACACTCGGGGCTGCAGTCGGAGCAACCTGGTCAGTTGCCAATTAAAGTCGTACGTCTAGTCATCGCCGATCCGACCACTCTCTGGTGTTAGTACGTATGTAGTGTTGGCTTATTATCACTTGATCTTAAAGTAAGGGAATAAATCTGTGCATGCCTAAGTATAAATCGGGGATTGTTATACGCAACAGTTTTGTGTGAACTTACTTGTGACCTCTTGCTGATTTGAAATAAAAAGAAGTTTTTCACAGATTAATTGGGTTCTGTGTTGTCTATTCCACGGGTCAGAACTCTATAAACTGTTGGACGGAGCGAGGGGTGATTCCGCACGTCGTACAGATTTTGACGGGGCGAGGGGTAATTCCACACATCTTACAACTCTCACCGGACGCCAAGCCCACCTGACTCCACTACAATCTGCGAGAGACTGCTCCTCTCCCCTATTCTTTGAGCTAATTGTTTTCCGGAGCTGTCGGAAGCCTGCAGCAGCCTCGCGTATCTACTGAGTTGGCGTGAGTGAAATCTTGTTTGGGGATCTCCTGCAGCTCGCTGTTCATTTTAAAGGGAATACAAACTGATACAAAAAAAAAGCTCTTGCAAAGATCTACAGAAACCAGCATCAAAAAATATAGCTGTAGCGATGTCAATTATTAGGGAGAAGCAGTTAGGGCGAGCTTAATTAATGAGTCTGAGTCCAGAGCCAGCTTGCCATCTAGGGCACGGGTTGAGCTGTATATATGTGTTAGCACCAGCCCACTGTGGGAGCTGGGCAGCAGGGAGCGAGCCATTACGCAGTTGTGAATAAAGATGTCTGGAATGAAGTCTCCGCTATCTTCTGCTCATCAGTTACCCCAAGCATTCTTGCAGCCCCCTTTGAAATACTGGAACCACATGATACCTTCCTGCATGTGCCAGTAGGTGGCGGGTGGGGTGAATTAATGATCATGAAAACATACACAGTCCCTGAGAATAAATTTGCCAGCTGTGAAGGAATAAATATATTTTATGATTTGTAAATGGGATAAAGTTGGAACTTAGTGTATAATGTGCAGCGTGCGAGTGCTGTACATAACCCAGAGAGTGGTTGGAATGTGGAAATCGCTACCACAAGGAGTAGTTGAGGTTATTAGCATAGATGCAGTTAAGAGAAAGCTCGATAAACACATGAGGGAGAATGGGATAGAAGGTTGATAAGGGTTAGATGACGAGGGGGGGGTGGGAGGAGGCTTGTGTGGAGCATAAAAAACACCGACATGGACCAGTTGGGCCGAATGGCCTGTTTCTGTGCTGTACGCTCGACGTAATACAGCCGATGACATTCAGCCGTACTCTAACTGCACGGCAGATGGATATGAATTGTTATCTTTCACACAGTTTGCACAATGCCACTTACCAGTACGACCACCCATAATCCCAGGTCTGTGGCCTCCAGTCTTCGGGGCCAAGGTTGACGGTCATCTGAAACACAGTTGTATACATCATGTGGGCCACCATGCCCAGGAGACCTGCAACACCAAGTCACAACGATGTCGGATCGTAAGCAAAGCTTAAAACCTCAAAGCAGTTATTTTTTTATTCTGGCTTTAATATTCCAATACAACATTTTCTGTTTATGGCAGGTGCATCCAGTTCTCATCAGAATGAAGTGTCTCGCAGTTAGGACTGTCTAGATTTGGATCATCTGTAGTCTCACAGCATTAGATGGCAGTGTGAAGTCAATGTGCGTGTGTGTAATCTCCTACTGTTAATGCTGACAGATGCCTGGATTCAGTCACTCTGCAATCTCGCTAGGTTAATACTGAGAACTGCCTGGCTCCCATTCACGTGTGATCTCCCAGTGTTAATACTGACAGATGCCGGGATTCAATTCATTTGCAGTGTCCCTGAGTTGGTACTGGAGCTGCCTGGATTGAACTACGTCTGATTGACTCAGTTTTAATGCTACACAGATACCTGGATTCAGTTCACCTGCAGTTTCCCTGGATTAATATGGAGCGGTGCCTGGATCCATGTGATTGCCCAGTGTTCATTCTGACAGATGCCTGGAATCAGTTCATGTGTAAACGTCAGGGTAACAGTGAGCCTGCCTGGATTCAGTTCCAACACAGTCTCTCAGGGCTAATACTGAGAGCTGCCTCCAGAGACAGTAATCAAGAGGCAACAGGCAGGTTGTGAAGAGATAAAGAATAATAAAGAAAAAGACAGAGAGGCAAAAATAAAAGGCAGGGGAAAGAGGATATGAGACAAGAGAGAAAAATATATTCATGCCGCATGGCTATGTCCTGCGATCTGAAATAGAGGACTCATCTGCTGCTGTGAACTATGTTAAGTCGCAACTGAACATCTGGAATGCACTGCCTGAGAGGGTGGTGGAGACAGACTCAATCGTGGCTTTCAAAAGGGAATTGGATAAGTACCTGAAGGAAAAAAAATTGCAGGGCTATGGGGAAAGGGCGGGGGAGTGGGACTAGCTGAATGGCCTCCTTCTGTGCTGTAACCATTCTATGATTCTACGATCTCACAACCAGGATCTACAGTTAGCAGCACTGTTTTAGAGTACAGTTTTACATTTTACAAAGAAGAATATTGAGTGCTTCTTAAACGTAAGTTATGTGAGTTCCCAGGGTTATTAGTGAGGGCTGTCTCTATTCATTCAGTCTCTATGTGTAAATAGGAATCTTCTACATGAGATTGCAATCTTCGATGTCTATTGGCTGTGCTGAGAAATCCTGGCATTCCCCTTGCTTTCTTTTGGAGACTCATATCCAGCACAAAGTCTTGCTTGTCCACCATCCCTGCCTTCGCTGCCCTGCATTGGCTCCTGGTCCCTCAACACCTCAAATATAAAATTCTCATCCTTGTGTTGAAATGGCCTTGCTCCTCTCTATTTCTGTAGTTTCCTCCAGTCCTATAAAAGCCCTCCCCCGCCATGTCCATTTCCCCTCATGCCTCTGTGAAGTTCCTTCGGTTGGTTTTCTATTGCAAAGGCACTATATGGTGGCTCGGTGGCTCTGTAGAACCATAGGACCATTCTGAGTCAGAGGGTTGTGGGTTCAAGCCCCATGCCAGAGCCTTGAGCGCATAATCTAGGCTGACATTTCAGTGCATTAGTGAGATAGTGTTGCACTAGTAGAGGTGCCATTTGAATGTAGACGTTAAACCTCTCAGGTGGATGTAAAAAATCCTCTGCAGTAGTCAAAGAAGAGCATGGGAATTCTGCCAGTGTCCCGGTCAATTGTTATTCCTCAACCAATACCACTGAACTAGATTATCTGGTCATTTATGTCATTGCTGTTTATGGGACCTTGCTGTGCACAACTTGTTTGCCTACATTACAACAGTACTTCAAAACGTACTTCTTTACCTTTGAAGCACTTTGGGACATCTTGAGAATGTGAAAGGTGGTACATAAATAAGAGTTGAGGACGGGCTGTCCTAGGATTCATAGTGACAATGAAAGTGCTTTGTAGAACCATAGGACCATTAGGTTTAATCGAAGGCTTTTGCCACTATTATGCAAGCAGGAACAGCTTTGCTTCCATAAGTATCACTTACTTCCTGTTTCACTCCAGACACAAATAGCAAGTGAAAATACTTCTAAATTCCACAGATAGGTTACACAGAAGTAATGAGAAATACAGAAAAAGCAGAGTGGGGAAGAGTGAGATAGATAAGAAGAGAGATACGGAAAGAGAATAAGAGCAGAGTAGAAGAATACAATAAAATCATTTGGCCAACCCAGGACAAATGCAGACTGCTGCTTTCAGCCATGTTTATACTTATAGCATTAGTGGACACCTCAAAATATACATGGCTGATGATGAAGGTCTCACACCCGAGATCTGGCCAAAACTTACTGCTCTGGTTCATGCTAAGCTTGCCTATATTCAGTTGTGTGTGTGTGTGTGTGTGTGTGTGTGTGTGATGGGTTAATACTGAGCACTATCTCTATTTCATTGGCCCGGATTTTGCGGTCAGTGGCGAATGAACAGTGCTCGCCATTCATTATACTTACACTTGTCCACAGACTTTCTATTGGCTTCTATTCTGTGCTTTGCGATAATTAGAGAGCCAAACCAACGCAGCGCCCTCTATAGGGGATCTGGGACCTGTGTGAACAGGCCATGCAATGGCGTGTCTGCTTAACCAATCAGATTGAAGAATCCTTACTGAGGCACGCAGAGTCTAAACCAGGAAGTGTAAGTTAGAATATTCAACTCAATGTAAAATCATGTACAGAAAACAAAATAAAGAGAGGGAAAGAAAGATGTGATTAAGAGAGAGAGAAAAAACAGACAGAAAGAAAAAGTAAAAAAAAAATTAAATCTCCAACAATAATTAAAATCTGAAGGAATTCCACACTTAAAAAAGTAAATTTTCAGTGCCAGAGAGGTTGTTTGGCAGTAATTAAGACTTACCACGCTGTTAGAAAAATCACTTACACTTGAATGGACAAGCCCTACTGTTTTCTAGTCTATTTAGTGGGTATCTAGTGGGTAAGTGATCTAACTTCACGCCGTTGCATCTATGTGAATGCCGAGTCTCTTGGCGAGGTACTGGTGTAGCAAAGCATGTGGAGGAGCAGGGCAAATCAGGGCAGGACAGCAACTTCCCGATTTCTGCAGTTAACTGAACATGTGTGGAAACCAGAGGTTGATGTCTGATTTACCAATTACAAACGGACAGCCTCACCGTTATTCCTTCCACAAAATCCGGGCCATTATGTGTGATCTCCAATGGGTTAATACTGAGCACTGCCTCTATTTCATTGTGTGATCTCTAAAAGGTTAGTACTGGTGGTCGCTATGGCTCAGTGGGTAGCATTCACGCCTCTGAGTCAGAAGGTTGTGGGTTCATAGTCCCACTCCAGAGACCTGAGGACAGGCACTACAGTGCTGTACTGAGGTAGCGCTGCACTGTCGGATGTGTCGTCTTTCGGATGAGATGTTAGTCCAAAGTCCCGTCTGCACTCTCGGGTGGATGTAAAAGATCCCACGGCACTGTTTCAAAGAAGAGAAGGGGAGTCCTAGCCAATATTTATCCTTCACCCAACATCACCAAAAAACAGATTATCTGATCATTATCACATTGCTGTTTGTTATTCCTTGCTGTGCGCAAATTGGCTGCCACGTTTCACTACATTATTACACTGCCTGACACTTCAAAAGTACTTAATTGGCAGTGAAGTGCTTTGGGACATCTGTGGTCATGAAAGGCGCTATATAAATGCAGGTTCTTTCTTACTGAGCACAGCCTCTTTCATTGTGTGTGATCTCCAATGGGTTAATACTGAGAATAATCCATTGCATTGTGTGTGATTGAATCCAGTCTCCGAGCGACCATTAAGGGTTAATATTGAGCCTGGGATCAATCCAAGTGCAGTCTCCTGGGATTAATGCAGGGAGCTAACTGAATTCAGTTCATGTATGACCTCCCAGGGTTAATACTGAGAGCTGCCTGGATTTATGTTTGTGTGCAGTCGCCCAGGGTTAGTAATGAGACTGCCTGAATTCCATCCATGCATTACCCGGTGTTAAATTACCAGCCCCATTAATGCACCAAATTGTCCTTTTCCAAAAGAAATCAGCTGGCAATTTGCACCAGGTGTTTCATACCGAGCCGATGGACAGCCCAGATGGTCAGAAGGTCAGGCTTCATCACATTGAAAGATGCTCAGAATAAATACCTCTGTACTTGTTAACGGGGCACGCAGTGCAAACTGGCAACAAATAACTCGAGTGTAGCTGGAGCTTTGATCAGATTCTCCGTCGTGACACAATAATTCTTTTGACGTTCACAGTTCGTGACACGTTTGCGAACCCATCTGGAATTTACTGTACTTTCTATGTGAAAACGTCAATGGAGCAGCTCACCCACCACAAGTCAAACTTTATCCTCCCAGGCTAAATATGTAGTGGATTCTCTGTATTTAGCATTGTAGCTAATAAGGGCTTCCTACATTGAGTTCATGCATTGGGGTGGTATTAAACTGAAAGCCCAACACGACTCCTGAATGTTTCTCCGACAGAAATCAGCAGGAGGCTGGTATCGGGTGTTTGTGCCAGGGCTGATGTCAATCTCCTACTTTGTGAGCTAAGCTTTCGATTTCCACAGAAGTTAGATGAAGGACATTTATTCCAGCTAGCTTCTGTCCCAACTGTATGTAAATTTTCCTTCAGTAATCCAGTTAACAGGAACAACAGGTTCGAGGATACTATCTCTAACTTCTTCCAGTTCTGATAAAAGATCAGGGGGGAAAAATTTGGTATCGCCCATTTTGGGGTGCTAATATCAGCCGGGCGCAAAGTTTAGCACCCGGTGCTAATTATCGCCTCTGACTGCAAAATTCGCCTCTATCGCCCCTGGAGGTGATTTGAGCACTAAATCAGGCGCTACACACCTCTCTTAAGGAGCACACGTCGGGGAGCGAGGCGCTACCTCAGAACGCTACCGAAGCTTAGGCGATGTCAGTTACCATGGAAGCCAATCAGACTGGCGCCGTCCAGTTCTTAAAGGGGAGGGGCCATCTTGCTGGCCAGCCACTCCCTGCTCATTGTAGCCTTGAATCTCGGCCTGGAGAGACCTCAAAAGCAATTGTGTTGGAAGCACTAATGGATAGGCAAAGGGAAAGAGTTCGGTGCTTGGGAACCTCAAAAGTGGTGCTGAGGGCCAAATCTCCTTCGGACAGCGTTAAAACCAAACATTTTGCCGACAAGAAAAGGCAGAAAGCGCCCACCTTTAAATAGCGCTCCCCCAGCTCCTTCCCAACTTGAAAACGTTCCCCTCTACCTGTCGTTCCTAGCGGCTGGCGCTAAGGCAGGGGGCGCGACTCAATATCCGGTCTGGGGCGCTACCGGGGCGTTGCACGCTTGACTGACAACACGATCTGCGGGCGCAGGAGATTGTGGCGGTAGTGTTTAGCGCCGCCGCAAAACAGCTGGTCAATTTCGCGAGCGGCGCTAAAATCGCCGCGCTCGGGCGCTAAGTTCCTAGTGCCCCGGTTAGCGCATCCCGGAGGCGCTAACGGGAGGCGCTAACCAACCGAATTTTTCCCCCCATCGACCTGAAGCGTTAACCCTGTTTCTCCCTCCACAGAGGCTGCCTGACCTTCTGAGTATTTCCAGCATTTTCTGTTTTGAATGCTGTATAAATGCAAGTTCTTTCTTTGACAGTGAGCCTTCAGATTGTCAGCGGGTCCAGGGAAATGGCAGTCTCCCCGGGCTGAATGGTTTCATGGGTTTGCAGCTCACTCACTGTGACATTGAAAGACTGATCAATAAATAAATACAGTAGTAAAGTTACTCTTTACTAGCTTGACATTGAGTCGTTTCATTACAGGGCTTTAACTCTACAGAACGAAAACAAACACCATTTTAATTAAAAAGTAAGGGGATTATTTTGGTGAAAGGGTGAAAACAGGCACTAAATGGACGCTGTGCTAATAATAGACGCCTGTTTGAAAGTCTGGATTTAGCATCCAATTTTGGTCCTACTTGCTGATTACCATAATTTGAACTTGCCTGGAGGCGCTAAAACAGACACCTGCAGGTTTAGCACTCAAGCGCTGATTCGACGCAATTTTGGTGGAGCAGTACATGTGGGCTCCTCGCACCCACTTCCACTGAAGGTGTGGAGTGCTCTGGCTGACACACAGCTGCAGGATGGCTCAGGGACCGAGGGAGAGGGCGCTCAGGTTCTCAGATGCGGCACTGGAGGTCCTGGTGGAGGTCCTGGTGGAGGAGGGATGTCCTGAACTCGCAGGGGTGAAGGACACCAACTCGCCCTCCTGTCCCTCTCTCCCGCAGCAGCTGGCGCTGCTCTGCCTGGCCTCATGTCCTCCTCCCATTCCTCCCGCAGACTAAAGGGGGACCCCTAGCAAGATGCCGGTGACCAAACAATCCCTTTCTCCTGGTGACTCCTATAAGGTATCCAATTTGGTAGAGTAGCACAGAGCTCACTCTTTTCAGGTGAAGTTCTCAGAGAATTACAGAATAAGTGTTGCTAGAGTGTTGCTGAAGTCTGAAGGTCCAGAAGGTTTCCTGATCTGTTTCAAAAATCCTCTTCAAACCTCCAGCAGCAAGTGAACAGTAACAGGTGATATACCTTTAAGTAGCGCTCGATAATCTTAGCAATGATGTGTTTACTCCTGTTCAGCTGGTCGCTGTTAGGAGAGGTCGTTAAATGAAACGTTATCCACCAAAACGCTGTGCGGCCTCTTTAATGAGTGCCAGAAGGCAATTTAATTCTCAATCAGCCTCTTAACGATCTTCTTGGCGGCCGTTCCTAGCGCTGACTTCAACTCCTTTACCAAGATGGCGTCTTGCGCTAAATGTGAGCTAAACCGGCATTGCAGCTTAAGACCCCATCTTGGTCACCTCTTTAGCGCCTAAAGTATTTGGCCAAAATCACCCCCCGAAATGTTTTACAGTCTGTTCTCTCTTTCATCCCTATTTTCCCCTATTTTATGTAATTTTCTCTTTTCCATTTCTTTGTGTCCTATTTCGATGCACTACGATTCACCTTCTGAGCTTTTCAAACCTTTTTTTTTCTCACTTTGTCTCTTCCTTCTGGCTTTCAGCACCTCTTTGTAATTTGCTGAAAGTCAGCTCCGAAGCCCAATTTGCCGACTGATTGGAAGCCCGGAGGTTTTGGCCGACCGGGTCAGTCCTTGATGCATCTTGTGCCCCAGGCACGGAAGGGGTTGCCGAAGGTATAATTTTGGCAGCTCCCGGTGATGGGTTTGGCTGGGTGAGCAAATTCATCCTTGCGCTGGGGAAGTGTTAGTTAACACGAGCATTCGAAAAAAAACGAGACTGGAGTCAGTAATTAACTGTGTGCCCGGACTGCAAAACTATACACTTCGCTGAAAATCACCCATATTATTAAGCACTTAGTAGAATGGTTTCCATGGAAATGAATACAAGTTGTTATTTTGATGCTGTACACGTAGCGGTAACCTTTTATACAGGGGAAGACTCTGACTGTAAAGTATTTAATCCTGATGGGTTCAATCTTATTAGCTAATGTCGTTTCTTAGAAACCATTGTCTGAGAAATGTCTGTTTAGTTAACGAGAAAAAGAAGTGGTTACCGTCTGACATCAGTGAATTGGATACTGTTGCAAGTGCTTCCATTAATGTGTGTGTTTGTCTGTCTGTTGCAATATGTGTGAATGTGTATCTCTTTATGTGTGTGTGTACACGTGTGCATATCTGAGTGCGTGTGTATATGTACCTGTGTGTGTGTGCACTCAGGCATGTACTTGTATATCTGTGTGTGTGTGCATAACTCTGTATCTATGTGTGTGTGTATATAATATTTTATATATATATTTTCTGTAGTCTGTCTCCATATTGATCAAGAACTCATTAATTTTGCCAAGTTTTTCCCCAGCTCCTCTCTTAAAGGTGATTAGAGTCTGGTTCCTATGGCAACTTACCCAGATGACCGTCCTTGACATATTGACTCTCAGACAGTGATTGCCAGCAAACCATTTGAGCACGGGAAACGTCACAGCAGAGCCAAGCCTGTCCCCACTTTGCATTCACGCTTGCACACGTTCCAGCGCGGGCGGGCGGGCGTCACTAACCAGCCATCAGGAAAGAGGAACCCTGGCTAGGTTTCTTCCTCATTCCCTAGCCTACAGCAGCCAAGGCCAACACTAGAGCCCCCACTGCTGCCCACCTGTGCTCAGCTGACTGGGCACTGGCTAAGCTGTGGCTCAGTTTCTGATCCATTAGCAGACCCAAGTTATACTGCCGATTGCACCTCACACTGAGTTCAGTGGTGTCGGAGCTCCTTGGGCAGGTGCAGAATGTTGCTCTTTGGATGGCGAATTTTTAATGTTGTTAGCGAACATGGGAGCATCAACGTCGTCCTAACACCTTGATAAATAAGATTGATATTAGAAATGATAAATAGGATTGACTTTTTTCCCCAAAGGCCCTGTGGACTGCCTAGGCATTTTGAAAATGCTTCACACTGGACTTGAGTTGGAAAAGAACTTGTATTTATAGAGCACCTTTCACAGCCTCCAGATGTCCCAAAGTTTTACAGTCAATGAGGTACTTTTGATGTGTAGTCACTGTTGTAATGTGGGAAACGCAGCAACCAATTTGCGCACAGCAAGCTCCCACAAACAGCAATGTGATAATGACCAGATAATCTGGTTTTTAGTGGTGTTGATTGAAGGATAAATATTATACAAAATCAAATACAAATGGCAAGTGGTGTAGCTGGTCTCGCATCTCTCGCTTTAGTGCACTAGTCACATTGGGACCTAACTCCAGAGCTCTACTGACACTGTCGCATTGATGTGCACTCAAACCTGCTTTGCATTGATGGGAATGTGTCATATTTCTTGTGGTGTCTATCTCCTGTAACTGTACCTGTGATTTGCCTTTTGTTTTAATTTGGCTCTGTAATGTATTTGTTCATTTTCTGGCTGCCTCATAACTTTTCAATGTAAGCAGATCACTGCACAGGCCCTGCTGTGGATGAATCTTTGGATGAGTCATGTTTTGCTCTTGTTGCAGATCTTCAAACATTTGTCTCAAGTGGATTTGTTACTGACGCGAAGAACTCAATCAGGTAAAACATGGCACCGGAGCGGGCTGCACTGGCTATGCTATAGATAAGAACATAAACAATTTTTAGCAGCAAGAAAAAAGCCATTGGGCCCAACAAGCCTTTCTGATAAATCCTAACTCCATTTGCCTGCCTTCTCGCTATATCTCTCAATCCCTTCTCCCTCCGCAAACACATCCACTTGTACAACTGACATCAGTAGTGTTCCCTTCCCGTTCCCTGTAACTTATTCCACAACTCTATTACCCTTGTGCAGTGAAAGTCCAACATGGCTTCTCTTATGTTCTTACTCCCAGCTCCTAATTTTAAACTTTGGTCCCCTGCTATTTGAATCTGTTGCCATGGTGAATGATTTACTTGCATTAACTTTACCAATTCTCTTCATGATCTTGAATACAGCAATTAGGCAGTACCAAAGTGGAGTACAGTGTCGAAGGAGCCACTGGCAAGCTTAGGTGTAGAGTCCTAGAACAGCGCCATCTGTTGTACAGGATGAATAATTACCTGTACCTGACTGTCACTGTGGACCTTGGACACACCAAGCGGTGATGCTCTTGTTTGGAACTAAAGCCTCTGATCTAAAGAACCAGCAAAGAAAAACATGACATCGTAGCTGTAGTGATTCTCTACTTAAGTCAGCATTGCCAACATTTGCGATTCTCAAAGGGAGACCTACTGCCCGTGTCCAAGTAGGTGATCGGCCATATCTATCCTGAACTTGTGGTCCCATTCGTGTTCTGAATTTTGAGAGGCCCGCTCAGATGGCACAAGGACTAACCCGAAGCAAGTCCGAGTCTAAAGTCTGATTAATTTACCGTTCTGAAATGTATCACTGTGATTTCAAGCAAGTGTCAAGGGGACCTGATTCCATATTGTGGAATCTGTTTCATTAATATGTCTATCAGTGTAATATACAGCTCCAGCTGTTTTCTGTCACAGATGGTGTCCCTACACATTAGAACAGGTAGAAGTGACCTCCAGAATCCACAGTGAAATCAAATGGGAAGAAATTAAAAAGTCTGAATTTATTAAAAACAGGTTTCTTTTCTTCCTTTCTCGCTGTCTCACTCTGTCTCTCTCTCTCTTCCCTCCCATTTTCTCTCTCTCTCTTCTCCCATTTTTTCTCTCTTTCCTTCCTCTTTTCTCTTTCCCTTCTCCCCCTCTCCTTTCCTTCTCTCTCTTTCCTTTGTCCTCTCTCTCCTCCCCTCTCTCTCTTTCCTCTACTTCCCTTCTCTCTTCTCCCTTTCTCCCCTTTTGCATAGCTCTGCCCTTCTATTCTCTCCCTTTCTGTTTTTCATGTTCCCCTATTTTGTTTCTCTCTATAGCAGGAGTGTGAGGGATGATGTGGGGGCTATTACAGCAGAAGTGGATGGGATGATGTGGGGGGCCATTGCAACAGTAGCAGAACTGTGAGGGATGAGATGGGGGCTATTACAGCAGCAGTAGGCGTGGGAAGTAATGCAGCAGTGCATGGGAGCAGGAGGGATTGGTGGAAGGCGGACTGCTTGCTTCAGTTTGCTTATTTTTAAAGAGCCCTCACTATTTCACAAACTTGCACTTCAAGTGGCAGCTTCACAAAATAATGCCAATTTCCAAAAGGATGCTACCTATTATTTTTATATTCTATCCCTCTATATGGTTTTCCATCCATCAGTCTGTGTAGCTATGTCTGTTTATTTTTGCATGCAGCTCTCTCTTTCCATCACCATCCTTTCTAGAGGATCTTTCTGGCTCTCCAGTTTTTCTCTTCCTGTTTGTTACCTCTAGCAGGCAGTGACTCAAGCTGGAATACAGCCTGTGGATAGTTGCACCGTCCAGTAACTTGTCCAGGTGACCATTGGTCCTGTGCGAGCCTGCGCAGTGTTAGCAGAGTATCTGACAATAGGGGAATCACAGTGAGTCTAAGCCTGTCCTCAACCAACTGAATCTGTACGAACTTTCATCAGGGGTCGCTGACTACTGATCAAGAATGAAAAACCCAACCCAGAGGCAATGGGCATGTTTGTAGTCAATCTTTCTGCTTAAATAACTACCCACCACATCTTGTGGCCATTCCAATTTCAATTGAAATGTTTTAATGCTAAACTTCCTGACCGTTCCCTCCTACATTAAAATGGAATAATAAGAAAGTCTAGAGTGAAGGAAGGACATTTGGCCAATCACTCTCATTACAGCCTTGGTCTAAACATGGACAAAAGAGCTGAATTCCAGAGGTGAGGTGAGAGTGACTGCCCTCGACATCAAGGCAGCATTTGACCGAGTATGGCATCAAGGAGCCCTAGTAAAATTGAAGTCAATGGGAATCAGGGGGAAAACTCTCCACTGGCTGGAGTCATACCTAGCACAAAGGAAGATGGTTGTGGTTGTTGGAGGTCAATCATCTCAGCCCCAGGACATTGCTGCAGGAGTTCCTCAGGGCAGTGTCCTAAGCCCAACCATCTTCAGCTACTTAATCAATGACCTTCCCTCCAACATAAGATCAAAAATGGGGATGTTCGCTGATGACTGCACAGTGTTCAGTGCCATTCACAACTCCTCAGATAATGAAGCAGTCCATGCCAGGCAATGACTATCTCCAACAAGCAAGAGTCTAACCACCGCCCCTTGACATTCAACGACATTACAATCGCAAAATCCCCCACCATCAACATCCTGGGGGTCACCATTGAGCAGAAACTTAACTGAACCAGCTACATAAATACTGCGGCTACAAGAGCAGGTCAGAGGCTGGGTATTCTGTGGCGAGTGTCTCACCTCCTGACTCCCCAAAGCCTTTCCACCATCTACAAGGCACAAGTCAGGAGTGTGATGGAATACTCTCCCCTTGCCTGGATGAGTGCAGCTCCAACAACACTCAAGAAGCTCGACACCATCCAGGACAAAGTAGCCCGCTTGATTGGCACCCCATCCACCACCTTAAACATTCACTTCCTCCACCACCGGCGCACCATGGCTGCAGTGTGTACCATCTACAAAATGCACTGCAGCAACTCGCCAAGGCTTCTTTGGCAGCACCTCCCAAACCCGCGACCTCTACCACCTAGAAGGACAAGGGCAGCAGGCGCATGGGAACACCACCACCTCCAAGTTACACACCATCCTGACTTGGAAATATATCGCCGTTCCTTCATCGTCGCTGGGTCAAAATCCTGGAACTCCCTCCCTAACAGCACTGTGGGAGTACCTTCACCACACGGACTGCAGCAGTTCAAGAAGGCGGCTCACCACCACCTTCTCAAGGGCAATTAAGGATGGGCGATAAATGCTGGCCTTGACAGCGACACCCACATCCCAGGAACGAATAAAAAAAGTCCCACCTTGTCCGTGTTCTCTGTGTGATTCTTTTATCATTGGCCGAGGTCAACACATCTGCATCGATCTCTGGTGTGTCCTGGCCAGCATTCCTCCCTCAGCAAATGCCAACAAGAAACTGGCTGTTCATCCAATTGAGGTACGTGGGATCTTGCTGTGTGCAAAGATAATGTTGGACTACATAACCACAGTCACCCCACTTCAGAAGCAGTTTGTTGTATCTGAAGCATTTTGAGGTGTGAGAGATGTGACGACATAAATGTAAACTTGTATTTTCTTTAAGAACTCACCTTTATTTCTAACAGGATGTATCTTGTTTGGTCAACTAACGTTATGATTAGGGGCAGGGGAGTTGCGGGAGGAACCAAGATGTCGTGGGCGGTGGGCGGTGTTGTGGGGGGGGGGGGAGCGCAACAGGTGGCAGGTGCGTGTCATTTTCTTTTCTCTTTATAGTGTAGCTGTGCTCCAAGCAGGCACTGTGTGGTTGGAGCGTTGCTGAGGGATCCCAGCCCAATATGGGCGGCAGCCTCGTTTAAATTTATCTGCAGGCAGAATGAGCCTAGTGCACAGCAGTAGGGGGCTGAATTAGGATTATCACTTTTCTAGTTTTCAGTCATTTCTAGAATGTAAATTGAAGAGCCGCAATCTGTTTTCTTGTAAATAGAAGTCCATTTTTTTCCACTTTGCTTCTTCTGATGTGGGAGAGTGAGTTATTAAAGTTTACAATGCATTTTCATCAGCAGAAAATCAAACCTCAGAATCTGCAATGCAGTTTCCCCCCGTGCCCGATCCTCCTCCCTCCCCGCTCCCCCTCTGTCTTGTGGCTGGTAACTGGCAACGTACAGGGCCAAAAATTCGGCACTTGCCGGGTGACTACGCGCTGTGTACTCACCCGTAAGGCCTCGTGAAGTGCCGGTTCCCTGCATGCACTGCGCATGCGCGAGAAACCGGAACTTCCGGCCTCGTGAAGGGAGGGGTTGAGAGGTGAACCGCGTGCGCGGGAGAGGCTGCGCGCACGCAGCGAACTTAGGTTTTTTTTCAGGTTTCTCCGGGAAGGTAAGTATGGAAGAAGCTGCACTTTTAAAAAGGAGGCGCAAGACCCGTTTTTAACAAGGTAAGTGGTTAATTAATTACAATTTAAACATTTTTTCAACAGGTTTATCTTTTTTAGATACTTTAAAGAAAGGTAAGTTTATTTTTAGCACTGTTAAAAAGTATTTTAATTTTTTCAAAAATTAAATTTTTTGTTTAAAGTAGTTAATTTATTTAACTTATAGTTATTTTAAAAATGTGATGGTTTTTTAAAAAATGCATTTGAAGTTTAGGTGTTGTTTTGGGGCCGATTTCAATTCATAGATTTGACAGGTCTTCCTGTCAAATCTATGAATGAAAGATGGTCTGCTGCCATTGGCTCTCCATGGCCCACGTGATCCCAGGGGACGCATCGCACTAACTACGCCCCTGGGATACACAAGCACTGCGCGCTGGCAGCTGCAGGAGGCCCAGGAGCTGAAGTCCCCGTGGGCCCAGAGGTCAACGGCAGGCGCGGTAGGTAGGTGCGCGCGCAATCCTTGCACCTGCGGGAAGCCAGGGAGTCTAATTTCTGCGCTACAGTGTCCACAGGGGACGCCAGGTCATTTGCCATTTCACTCAACGCAGCAGCAGGATGTGGGACTGGAATAGTTAAGTGAGAGACTGTACGCCACAGAGCTCTGATTGGAGAACTCCGCTGGTGGGCTTGTTCAAATCTATTTGCCCCGTTGTCCTTGTTTAATTGGGATTCGCCTCTGCTGAATGCTTGCAGGTCACACGCACTTACTGTAGGTGGTGCTGTTGAGACAAAGGAAACGACAGACCCCGGAATCTGTGAATGCCATGGACCATTGACCCTCACTGTAAAGGATGTGCGTGACTCAGTGAGTGACAGTTGTGCAAGACATCAATCATTACCATGGCACAGCTTAGCATAAAGTGCTAGTTTCTCATAGCTCCATGACAAGATATAGAAGATAAAATTTTACTTAACATTACAATATTAACATTCAAATGCAAAAGAAAGGAAGGTATAAAATAGTCTTCATCTCAGAGCAAGAATTTTTTTTTTTTAAATGCATTTATGGTATGTTGGCGTCGCTGGCAAAACCAGCATTTATTGCCCATCCCTAATTGCCCTTGAGAAGGTGGTGGTGAGCCACCTTCTTGAACCGCTGCAGTCCGTGTGGTGAAGGTGCTCCCACAGTGCTGTTAGGGAGTGAGTTCCAAGATTTTGACCCAGTGACAATGAAGGAACAGCGATATCTTTCCAAGTCAGGATGGTGTGTAACTTCGAGAGGAACTTGCAGGTGGTGGTGTTCCCATGCACCTGCTGCCCTTGTCCTTCTAGGTGGAAGAGGTTGCGGGGTTTGGGAGGTGCTGCCGAAGAAGCCTTGGCGAGTTGCTGCAGTGCATCTTGTAGATGGTACACACTGCAGCCACGGTACGCCGGTGGTGGAGGGAGTGTTGTTGGAGCTGCACTCATCCAGGCAAGTGGGGAGTATTCCATCACACTCCTGACTTGTGCCTTGTAGATGGTGGAAAGGCTTTGGGGAGTCATAATCTTCATAACTATTTTTGTGTACTTAAATTAACAAGCAAGAATATGCATCTATGGAACTATGTGTACGTGTGTGTATATGTATAGTATTTACAATGCAGTCCTATCCTATGCTCTATCCCCACCCGTTTATATATATATATATATATATATATATAAAATATATATGTGTCAGCTTGACTCAGTTGATAGCATTTTCATGCGAAAGTTGTGGATTTGCGCCGCATGCCAGAATCATAGGTCCATAATCCAGGTTGTCAGTCCCGTGCAGTACTGTGAGTGCTGCACTGTCAACGGTGCCATCCTTCAAGTGAGCTAAAGGACATTAAAGGACACCCTGGCATGATCTGAAGGAGGGCAGGGACTTCTTCCAGTCCCCTGACCAACATTCATCCTTCAACAAATGCCCACCAAGGAACTGGTCACTCATCTCACGGAGGTGTGTGGGATCTTGCTGTGCAAAAAAAATGGCTGCTGAATTTGCTTACACAACAGCCGATGTATTTCAGAAACAGCTTGTTGTACATGAAATACTTTGAGGTGCAAGAGATGTGATGAGGCATTATTAACAAGCCTTCCTCTTCCTAATATATAAATGCAAGTCTTCTGACATAGTGTCAGCAGTGGCTCAGTGGGTAGCACACTTGCTTCTGAGTCATGAAGGTTGTGGGTTCAAGTCCCGCTCCATGGGACTTAGAGTACATAAATCCAGGTTGACACTCCAGTGCAGTACTGAGGGAGTGCTGCACTGCCGGAGGTGCTGTTTTTCGAATGACATGTTAAACCAAGGCCCCATCTGCTCTCTCAGGTGGATGTAAAAGATCCCATGGTACTATTTCAAAGAAGAGCAGGGGAGTTCTCCCAGTGTCTTGGGCCAATATTTATCCCTCAATCAACATAACAAAAACTGATTATCTGGTCACTATCACATTGCTGTTTATGGGAGCTTGCTGTGCGCAAATTGGCTGCCATGTTTCCCACATTACAACAGTGACTACACTTCAAAAATACTTAATTGGCTGTAAAGCACTTTGGGACATCCGGTGGTCATGAAAGGCACTATAGAAATGCAAGTCTTTCTTTATGTAACCATTTGTATTTATTTCTGACAGGATGTATCTGCTTTAGTCAAACAAAATGAGGTTGCATTCTGCCTGTGCGTGCATGAAACTTCCCTCCTAAGTATTCTGATCTTGATGACGAACAGATATTATCTGTACTAAAATGTCAAGGACACAGCAGAGAGCCTCCTGCTTTTAGTCTTAATTTTTCTCCTTTCTCAGCTGGACTGGAAGGGCCGGTGTGTGACAGCAGAGGGCAGTTGTCCTTCTGATTGATGCATCCATTTAAATGATTCCAACACAAGTACAAAGCACTGCTGTCCAACCAGAGTCACCTGAAGTATTGCTGAAAAAGTGTCTGTCCCACTTTAGACATTTTTATTGTGTAACTTTTGAGCATTGTATAAGACCATGAGTCATAAGAATGAGATTTTACCACTTAGTATGCATTACAGTACACTTCAGGTAAGGTTCGGTCTATACCTGCTGATGTGATGACACTAGCACTGAGTGATATACGTAGGTTCATGTACAGTCATACATATCACTGTACATATGGTCACAAACCACAATCCTATACTTTGCCCAGTGCCAAATAAATGACAAAAATCATTTAAGTACCATACGTGCTACACAGAATACAATGTCACATTAAACCAGAACAAGTCCAATGTCTGATTTGTACAGTGATCAATCTGAATGAAGTGCCCAATCGACTGTGATTTAAGGTCTGTGTTTGGGGCCAAGTCATTGTAGATTTTATTTCTGAAATCGATCAATCCCCCCCAAAAATTGCCACTGTATTGCAACGTCTGTTATTTTCCTGTTGCTAAGATGTGTCCTTATGAAAACACACAGCTGGAAATACAATGTAGAAGGGGATTTCGACAGTAGATTTCGACTTGGGCATAGGGAGCACAATATCAAGATATGTCGATGACACAAAAGTAGCGAGTTTGGCAAATAATGAAGAGGACTGTAAATAGTCTTCAGGAGGACATAAGAGCAAAGGGCAAATAGGTGGCAGATACAATTTAATGGGGATTTGCATGAGAGAATGCATTTTGGAAAGCAAGGGTTGGGGAGTATAAACTCAATGGAAAAGATGTGGAGGAACAGAGGGAGTTAAGGGTTCAAATCCTTGAACGTGCACGTACTGGTAGACAAAAGCCACAGAAAGGTCAATAGCATTTGGGGTTTGATAAGAGCACAAAAGCAAAGAATGATGATAAATTTGTAGCAGCCAAGAGTTGGGCAACAGTTGGACTACTGTGTGCAGTTTAGGGCATCCCATTACAGTAAGGACATTAAAGCTACAGGGAACGTGCAGAGTAGGTTCACCAGGGATGGGAAGCCACATTTATTGAGGAGGGGTACTGAGACTATTTCCACTGGGAGAAAGGAGAGATTTAATAGATTTGTTTGAAAGTAGGAAGGACGTTGATGGAGCGAACAGTGAAAGCCTATTTCTGCTGGTTGGGGAGTTGGTGATTAAGAGTCATCAATTTAAAATTGTCAATGAGAAAGTGAGGAGAAAGGTTAGGAGATTTTTTTTTACACAGAGTTGTCAGAGCATGGAATGCTTCACTACATAGAAGAGTTGAAGCAGATCCCACTTGCATTTCTTAAGGGAAGAGTAGATAGATATTTGAACAGAGGAACAGGAGGAGGCCATTCAGCCCCTCAAGCCTGCTCCACCATTCAATTAGATCATAGTTGATCTGTATCTTAACTCCATCTACCCGCCTTGGTTCCATAGCCCTTAATACCCTTGCCTAACAAAAATCTATCAATCTTAGTTTTGAAATTTTCAATTGACCCTCAGCCTCAACAGCTTTTTGGGGGAGAGAGTTCCAGATTTCCACTACCCTTTGTGTGAAGAAGTGCTTCCTGACATCACCCCTGAACGGCCTAGCTCTAATTTTAAGGTTCTGCCCCCTTGTACTGGACTCACCCACCAAAGGAAATAGTTTCTCTCTATCTACCCTATCAACTCCTTCAATCATCATAAACACCTCAATTAGATCAACCCTTAATCTCCTATATTCAAGGGAATACAAGCCTAGTCTATGCAACCTGTCCCCATAATTTAACCCTTTCAGCCCCGCTCTCGAAGCAGAGAAAGATACAGGGCTCTGGGGAGAGAGCAGAACAGTGGATTCGTTTTGGATTGTTCTGGTAAACAGCTGGCACAGGCACCATTAGCTGGATGACCACCTCCTGTGATGGAAACGTCTATGGTTCTGTTCCTAGGAAAGTGAGACAAATTTGGCTTGGGGAAACCTGTACAGATGGGATGAACTTCGCTGACTCTGACTGGTACCAAAGTCCTTAGAGAGAGGATCGCTAAGGCTATGAGAGAGGGGCAAACAGAGCAGACCTAGAATGAGGGAAAATAAAGAGTGATGGAGGTAGGTTAGATGTTATGATACAAAGCAGGGCTGGTAGATATTGGTTCAAGTGCAGACACTGATACAACAGGTAAGTGCGTGGAGTATAAGGATAGGGCCACTGGACAGATGAACGAAGAGTCTTTTCCCGACCTTTACTTTCCAATGTTCCACCTGCACTTCCTGCACAAATTTGTTTTCTGCTTTTTTATTTGCATGTGTGATTCGTTTTTTATTTTCTCCTGGTACCCAGGCAGTGGGTGAAGTAAATAAGATAAAAGCAGCTGGGTGACAACGATCGTGGGGAATGAGTGGATTATTTCCCACTATCGCGCCAGCCCATGAAACCAGCCCAGAGTAGAAACAGATTAACAAACCAGCCGCAAATTGCACGATGAATTAACGGGTGAAATATGATGCATCCAGTACCCGTGTCGGAAACCTCTTGGTAAATGCTTGATCAGCAACGAAGTGATGAGATTAATTACCACTTGTGCTGGAACAGTGGTAGATTCTGCTGTTCAATCAAATTCATTGGTGCAAACTAATAAGTTTAATGAGTTGGAAACTAGACAGTCAAGGAAGCGAAAAGGCAATTCCGTCCATCAAGTTCATTCTCCTGGTATTCTCATTCGCCCAGTCTAAGAGTTTTAGGGGGGAAATCCATGCACGCCAACAGAATAGCCGGTGTCACTGGCAACTTGAGTTAAAGGCTGCCAAAAATGGCCGCAGCGCCGACGTTGAAAAATTAGCTCTGGGGGTTGGTGATGCGGAGCGCAGCGCTAACTCACCGTGCCTCGCCCTCCTGGTGGCGTTAATGCAGGCCTCTGACCCGAAGTTCCCGTCCACAGTCGGCGTTGTAGCTTCTTACAGCCTGTGGGAGTGAGGCTGTGGAGTTCGCAAGGTATTGTGGGCAATTAAAGGGGCAATGCATTCAAAACGAATTAAAATTAAAATCAAGTGAAAAAATGCATTTTCAGCCCTTACTGCCTTTCAAAATAAACAGAAACATTAAAAATAATTCCCAAATGGCAGTCTTCAGCTCTTAAAGCTGAATTGTCTTCCATACTTAAAAAAATGGGAAAAGTGCTTCAGCACTAACATAAATGGCTCAGCAAGCCAGGGAAGGAGCACCCAGGGTCTCGCACTCACCACTCCAGCTTTGTGCAGGGGGTCAACACTGCAAGAGAGGTCTTCTACCCACAGGGGCCAGGAGGCCCTCCAGAAAGAAGGATGTGGGACCAGATCACCGAGGCCGTCACTGCCAGCAGTGTCGCCCCCACAACCTAGCTCCAGTGCCCAAAGAAGCTTCATGACCTCAGACCACTGGTCAAGGTCAGTGAATGTATCTGAAGCTGTCTCCTACCAACTGCACCACTAGCCTCACACACTGCTCAATGCACGACTCCCCCATCACTCACCTACCAACAACCTGTATCAATCACAAGCCACATCTCCCATTCCTAGCCTCACCTCACCCCCTTGGAGGAGACAGTGCAGGCCATTCTTGACAGGGGCATTTCTGAGCCCTTGGCCAGCGGCGGGGATGAAAGGATAAAAGATGCTGGTATCCTCATACGTTATCCTCCTTCTGGCATGCACCTCTTGCTTTCCTGCCCTCCCATCACCACAACTCCACCCTTGTGCCTTCCTCATTTCACACACCCAAGAAGTGCAATCTGCCTAGCCAGTGGGTGACCAAGAAGAGGGAGAAGAGAGTGAAGAAAAGAAGAAGAAGAAGATTGATTTGACACTCCCAGCCACCAGCTCCTCAAAGTCAACCAGCAAGGCCATTTGCAGTCTCCCCCACTGAAAGTCAGCAGCCTTCCTTCCACCAGCCATGCTGCAGCCACTGGGGTAGCACTGCCTGACATCAGTAGGATAGGCAAAGGCACACACAAGACACTCACTAAGAGAATGCATAAGGGTGATGAGTTGATTTATTGATGTCATATTGGATGGATAGATGTATAAAGTTGGATTGGAAAGTTTGCTTTGTAGTGGCTTTTATTTCAGCATCATGGTCAAGAGGACGCTGTGATGGTCAGTAATAGAGGGAAGGTAAGGTGTGGGACTAATGCTGAAAGGGGAATTGGGGTTGTGGTCACTGGGACCGCAGGCGGATGATTCCATCCTGGATATCCCGGCCACAAAGGGGCTGTCTGGGATGCATCCTTCTGTCTCCTTCCTCTTCTTCAGCTTCCTTCTCTTCTGCTTCTTCCTCTGCTGTGTTTTCCTCTTCCCTCTGCGAACGGATGCTGTAAATCTGAAATGCCAGCATAAAATGCTGGAAATACTCAGCAGCTCAGGCAGCATCTCGACCTGAGACATGGGGCTGGATTTTCAATGACCCGTGGAGTCGGGTTTGGAGGCGTGTGGGGGGTTAAAGTTGCAGATTCGGGGGTCCCGACCCCATCCCGACTCCATCCCGCCTCCACGCAATTTTGACAAAATCGGTCGCGGTGTTCCCAACTCCGTCCCGCCTCCAAGAGGTGGGAGAGGCCATTAAAGCCCTTAACAAGCCCTAAATTGGCTCTGTAATGCCATTTTGAAATGTTTTAGCTAGTTTAACCCTTTTCCGACATGAAGTACGCCTGATGTGAAACACGCCAGTGAAACCTGGTGGGAGCACAAGTGGATAGCTGACTATCAGCTGCAGGTCCACTATTACAACGGAGATGTGATGAAGGTAGTAGTAGTATTGTGATGAAGGTAGTAGTAGTATTAGGTCTGAAAGTCACCTCTGATGCTGCTGCATTGAATGTCTTCAGAGACTGCCTGGGAGGACTTGGTTGCAAAAAAATTCTCTCTCTCTCTCTCTCTCTGAGATGCTGCTCATTTTGCATCCAGGTCCTCTCACAGCAAAGGCCAGGCAATCTCTGAGACCAGGCAGTCTCTGACCTGCAATGATGACATCATCAGAGGCGACTTTCAGACTGAAACCACTAATTAGTTCATGGGTTCCCACATGCTGGAACTCAATTGCCCAATTAAGTGAAAATTGCATCAATCTCCCACATCCAATTGCAGGCGGATGGATAACACGAAATGCGGATGACACGACCCCAACCCGGCCCAGTATCAAAATCCAGCCCATGAACTCTGTTTTTCTCTCCACGGATGTTGCCTGACCTGATGTGTATTTGCAGCATTTTCTGTCTTCTCAAAGGCTTTCCTTTACCATTCGAGGCCTTGCAAGCATCCAGCAGCGCTCCCTGCACACTTTTAGGACCAAGGGCTGAATTCAGCGCTAGGGTCGAAGTTCATGCTTGTGACATAAAGTCGGCGTTGCATGCCGATTGATGTCACCACGCTGCCATTTTTTTCTCCTGGGCGCTGTCAGTTACCGGCAGCACAAAGGAAGGGAGGAAAACAGGGACCACCACGGGACCCGCCACAAGCTGGCGAAAGAGCGACAGCCAGCATTTTAGCTCCATTTCATGGCGCTAACGTGTGGTGCTGAGGAGATGAATTTCTAGCCCTTAAAGTCTGCATCTATGCCATCCCACTTGGAGTATTATTCCAGACATTTATTTCTCCATGAAAAATGTCTTCCTGGTATCTGATCTAAACTGAGTTTATGACCTCAGTTCTGCTTTATTTTCAAGTAAAGGTTGGGATTTTCCTCATCTAAGCCATTTAATATTGGAGATATTTCACAAAGTTGCCTTTTCCCCTTCTCTCTAAATTGTACAGATTGTGCTGTCGATGTTGTCCCCCTTCCATTTCGATTCATTGTTCTTGCTCTCTGCACCTTCTCTAATGCTTCCACATCCCTCTGGTAGTGTGGCAATGAGGCAATTGACTGTTGTTGTAACCATACGATGCAACGAGTTACAGTTGAGAGTGGGGAGGTGGGGAAGGGGCGTGGAAACTAAAATTCCCTCGGAGTTTGGTGGAGGATGTCCTCAAATGGCACATAAGGCCACATTTACACCTCAAACGTGCAACTCAATGCCTTATTATACGTTGATCGAGAATAAATACATCGCTATGTAAAATAATCCATCACATCACTGAGGCACCTTTCAATGTATTAACTAGTGATAATTCTGAAATTGTGCAAATTGCTGTAGGGGGAATCAACAATGGAAACTCCCACAAACAACCAACAATAAAAGTAGTGCTGAAGACCCAGAATCCACAGCCTTTTAGGAGAGATGTCCAGATTTCTACTACCCTTTGTGTGGAAAAAGTGCTTCCTGATTTCACTCTTAAATGGCTTAGCTCTAATTTTAAGATTATGCCCTTTTTTTTTATTCGTTCATGGGATGTGGGCGTCGCTGACAAGGCCAGCATTTATTGCCCATCCCTAATTGCCCTTGAGAAGGTGGTGGTGAGCCGCTTTCTTGAACCGCTGCAGTCCGTGTGGTGAAGGTACTCCCACAGTGCTGTTACATAGGGAGTTCCAGGAATTTGACCCAGCGACGATGGAGGATCGGCGATATACTTCCAAGTCAGGATGGTGTGTAACTTGGTGGGGAACTTGCAGGTGATGGTGTTCCCATGTGCCTGCTGCCCTTGTCCTTCTAGGTGGTAGAGGTCACGGGTTTGGGAGGTGCTGTCAAAGAAGCCTTGGCGAGTTGCTGCAGTGCATCTTGTAGATGGTGCACACTGTAGCCATAGTGCGCCAGTGGTGGAGGGAGTGAATGTTTAAGGTGGTGGATGGGGTGCCAATCAAGCGGGCTGCTTTGTCCTGGATGGTGTTGAGCTTCTTGAGTGTTGTTGGAGCTGCACTCATCCAGGCAAGTGGAGAGTATTCCATCCCACTCCTGACTTGTGCGTTGTAGATGGTGGAAAGGCTTTGTGGAGTCAGGAGGTGAGACACTCGCTGCAGAATACCCAGCCTCGGACCTGCTCTAGTGGCCACATTATTTATGTTGGTTGGTCCAGTTAAGTTTCTGGTCAATGGTGACCCCCAGGATGTTGATGGTGGGGGATTTGGTGATGGTAATGCCGTTGAATGTCAAGGAGCAGTGGTTAGACTCTTGTTTGTTGGAGATAGTCATTGCCTGGAATTTGTGCGGTGCGAATGTTACTTGCCACTTATCAGCCCAAGCCTGAACATCGTCCAGGTCTTGTTGCATGCGGGCATGGACTGCTTCATTATCTGAGGAGTTGCAAATGGCGCTGAACACTGTGCAGTCATCAGCGAATATCCCCACTTCTGACCTTAGGTTGGAGGGAAGATCATTGATGAAGCAACTGAAGATGGTTGGGCCGAGGACACTGCCCTGAGGAACTCCTGCAGCGATGTCCTGGGGCTGAGATGATTGACCTTCAACCACCACAACCATCTTCCTTTGCCCCATTTCAACAGACTTGAAAAGTCAACCATCTGAAGCCGAGCAAAGTATAAACAGTGAAGGTGGATTCTACCTCTTAAAATTGGATTTGTTGTGCTGGGTCCACATATCTTAAACTAATTAGAAAAACCTCTGTCTGTTGTCCATCAGTGACAGCAGCTCTCAGCTTCCGTCAGGGGAGTCATTGCGTTCGGGAAAATAGTTCACCTTATTGTGACGAGAGCTGTGCCTTGGGTGTCTCCCAGCTGGGCTGCTCACTTTGCACAGCGCGAATCATTGCTATTATTGGGGAGCTTAAAATACCATCTCTGCCAGCACGTCCAATTGGTGTAGCGTCGGGGACAAAGGGGCTGGATTTTGCCGATGGGGAGCTTTTGGAGGCGGGACTCCCACTTGTCGGGTTTCAGTCCCGCCTCCATCAACTTCTGGCCAACCCACGCTATTTTCCCTTGATTGACCTTGTTAGGCCCGCCCAGCGGGTTTAGCAGGCCAATTAAGGGGAAGCCGGTTACAGAGAACGTTAGCGTATGACGTTTCATCTGTCAAAAATTTTTGATAGATGAATTGTCATCGTTTGTCAGCTCTGTGAAGCTGTCAAACACTGACATTCTCTGTAGTTTGATGAGTTCTTCAATTCAAGGCCTCATCAAACATCTTTATTTTGTAGAAATTAGATGGTTGTTGCATTGGAGAATGCAACGGCCATCTGTCATCTCTACCGCGGAGGTGCGAGACTCTCCGCATACCCACCGATTGAAGCCTGCAGGAAGAAACAAAGGTAAGTAAACTTTTCCTAACACTTTGCACTTGCCTCAGATACTCACTTCCCCACACTTGCACCCATCACTCACCTCCACAGCACACATTTGCACCACGCAGACCCCCGCAGACCCCCTACTCGCCTCGGTGACCCTGGCGGGTTTTGGAGCCTTCGGGAAGCCCGCACTTGTGTGGGCAAAATGGTGATAATCCTATTTTCTGCCTGTTAACTACCTGTTAACAGGCAGTTAAGTGGCTGTAATCCCTTCCTGCCTCCAAGGAGACGGGACCCAGCGCGGGACGGCTACCCGCCTCCTGGCAAGATGGCACGGAGGCGGGTTGGGGGCGGGTTGGGCACTCGCCCCCAAATTCTGCTATTTTTCCAGCATCTGTTCAGCATTGGGGCATTTGCACTGTAGCAAAAGTAGCCAGTTACACTTTGAGAGACATTCTGTTACAATACGACTTATCAGAATTCCCCACTGAACAGATTGAGGGTTACCGAGGGGAAGTACATTGTGTTGGTGTGGTCGGTAATTCCACTGCTCACAGGACTGATGCTGGATGACGAGTCACACTTGATAATTATCACTGAACTGTAGGGTTGCTGTGCTGTGAGGCTGACGAGAGCTCTGTCATTGTAAATGTCAAATCTGAGTCCACAGATCCCCACGAGCAGCCATTTGAAGAAACGCCCAGGAACGTTTGAGGAGATGAGTAAAATAAATAGCAATGGTGAGACCTTCTGTGGATTACGGATCAAGCTACAGTTGATGCACGTATAAAAATGACTCAGAGTGCTGTCAAAGAGTTGAAAGTCTGGAATGCTCAATAAGAAATGTTCTGGCCAAATGAATCTTTTCCTTACTATCACTGAGCATGCTCAAGCACCTCGCGCTTCTTTCCTACTTTGAGAAGTCTGTGTAAACAGCCAGGACCTATAGTGCAGGGCAACACTGAGGTTTGGTAGGAAGAATAGAAAAACAGAATATTTTTGAAATGGTGAGAAACTATTAAATATTGGTGTTCAGAGAGAGTTGGGTGTCCTAGTACAAGAAACGTTAGCATGCAGGTACAGCAAGCAATTAGGAAGACAAATGGCATGTTGGCCTTTATTGCTAGAGGGTTGGAGTACAAGAGTAAGGAAGTCTTGCTACAATTGTACAGGGCTCTGGTGAGACCACACCTGGAGTACTGTGCACAGTTCTGGTCTCCTTATCTAAGGAAGGATATACTTGCCTTGGAGGCAGGTGCAAGCGAAGGTTCACTAGATTGATCCCTGGGATGAGAGGGTTGTCCTATGAGGAGAGATTGAGTAGATTGGGCCTATACTCTGGAGTTTAGAAGAATGAGAGGTGATCTCATTGAAACATATAAGACTCTGAGGGGGATTGACAGGGTAGATGCTGAGAAATTGTTTCCCCTGGCTGGAGAGTCTAGAACCAGGGGGCATAGTCTCAGGATAAGGGGTCGGCCTTTTAAGACTGAGATGAGGAGGAATTTCTTCACTCAGAGGGTTGTGAATCTTTGGAATTCTCTACCCCAGAGGGCTGTGGATGTTCAGTTGTTGAGTATATTCAAAAATGAGAAGTCGCACAACACCAGGTTATAGTCCAACAGATTTATTTAATTTTACAAGCTTTCGGAGCTGTCGCTCCTTCCTCAGGTAGGGTAGCAGTGAGAGAATCTCCCAGAATCTACCTGAGGAAGGAGCGAACCGCTCCGAAAGCTTGTAAAATTAAATAAATCTGTTGGACTATAACCTGGTGTTGTGCGACTTCTCATTTTTGTCCACCCCAGTCCAACGCCGGCATCTCCACATCATGAGTATATTCAAGGCTGAGATTGATAGATTTTTGGACTCTGGAGGAATTAAGGGATATGGGGATCGGGCGGGAAAGTGGAGTTGAGGTTGAAGATCAGCCATGATCTTATTGAATGGCGGAGCAGGCTCGAGGGGCCGTATGGCCTACTGCTGCTCCTAATTCTTATGTTCTTATGTTGAAAACAGTAGTACTGAAGATCAGGTAAATCGGGGATTGGTGGTTAAGTGAAGCCAAGCTTGAGTTTTAAAAGCCTGTAAAATGTAAGAAGAGGGGAAGGCTGAGGAAGGTAAGGGATTCCAGAGCTTTGAAGATCTGGGAAAGAATGAGTTTGAGTAGCAGACGATGCGATGAATCTTGATTTCAATGCATTGAGGATGCAAGGGAGAAAGAAAATGGTGTAGGTTAGTTTATTTGAGACGTAGGACAGGAGAGAAGAATGTTAAGAGGAGGACTGATTATAGTAGCGTTGATTAAAATAAGGGAAGACAAGAACAGTTGCAGTGAGGAGAGAAAGAGAGGTTGGAGCCTAGAGGTGAGAGAAGCATCATCCATCAGATGGCATGTTCTCCTACATCCTATCCAGCAGTATGAGAGGTGCAAGCAGTTTCAAATAAGGGGTGTTCCTTCACTTGTATTTAATTATATTTTTACGTCTGTAGGTCCCACTGCAGTCTTAATAAACTTTTAATAAAGTCTTAAAATGTACCTGTCTGTTACAGCTCTGTAATCCCATTACAACACAGCGACAGACTCCCTCACTAGTCAACCATAAGTCCAGTGTGTAGATTTAATTACTTTTAAATTAATTTTTGGGTCAAATCTTGTGCTCATCAATGTGAGTGATATTAGTTCTGGGGAATGGGACACTTTCCGTTTCAGGCACCTGATGCTCTTCGGTCAAGTAAAGGATATTCCTGCCCCAACAATGTGCCTCAGACTCAGCGTGAGGACAACACCAGTGTGATATTTTTCCATTTCCCACACCAGGCGTCCTGTGACCACTCTGAGCAAGGTTGCTGGTTCCAGGTAGTTTCGGCTGTGGGTCAATGGGCACGGGGAACTGGACTTGGGATCCTTCCAGGCAGCAGGCAGAGGAGGCGTTCACCCCATGAGCATGGACTAGATCATCCAGTCGCCCTGCTGTGTTCTGAAAGATCTGTCACAACTTGGCGTTATCCATGAGATATCCTTGGGTTGGGTTTTCACAGGGTTCTCCTCATCATCTGCCATAATTCCAATGGAAACCCTGGAGAAAAGGCATAAACGGCCGCTTCCCTGTGCTTTCCACCAATCTTTGATGTCGGCCTTGTCTAAGTGGTATCACTCTCGCTTCTGAAAGTTGTGGGTTCAAGTCCCACCCCAGAGACTCTAGGCTGGCACCACAGTGTAATACCGAGGGAGTGCTGCACTGTCGGAGGTGCCGTCTTTCGCATGAGACATTAAACCAAGGCCCCGTCTGCCCTCTCAGGTGGACGGAAAAGATTCCACGTCACTATTTCAAAGGAGAGCAGGGGGAGTTCACCCCGGTGCTTTGGCCAATATTTATCCCTCAACCAACATCACGCTTTGGGACGTCCTAAGGTTGTGGAAGGTGCTATGTAAATGCAAGTCTTTCTTTCTTTCCGCCAAAGCTATGGCGGATGATTCAGAGAGCTGTGGAAATTACAGACATCTGTCTTTTTTTTACTGTGGGGCTTTTTGAAGTTTGTTCCCGTCCCATGGTGAGAGCAAGTTGCAGTTAAATTAGTGGGAGATAATGGATGGCTGGCAGTGAGCTGGAGCGGCAATTCAATTGTCCTGGTCCAATGACTTCATAAGAAAGAGAGAGAATTTGAGAGATTAATGAGTATCAGGAGAACCCTGAGAGTGAATTATTCCCCTAACTCAGTGTAATTTCTTTTGTCATTGTTGATAATATACTGTGCATCATTTATGATTCGTATATTATATAATCCTACACAGCACAAACGCAAGGCTCTTAACATAGCTGCTCTTGGGAAGTCAAAGTATCATCTCAATCAGAGAGAGAGAACAAAGCTTCCATTTAGTGCAGCACAGAGTCCAAAGAATATGTCGACTCTTGACTAAAGTCGGAATGATCAATCTTCCAGTGATCTGACAAGACTCTAGTAATTTTTGTGGTTATAATTGGCGTATAATTGGGAAACCCCCCTTCCATTCCAGTAGTTTGAAGCTGTTTCTCTATTGGGTTCCTGTTGTGTTTGGTGGCACCAGCTCCTGATGCGATGGTCTCGTGCAGCCGATGGACTCCCCACCCCCCCCCCCAAGGTAAGCTTCCCGGGTTTGCTAAGGCTGGCGCCCCATTTATTTTTTTAACTGGGACTTCCTGTTTGCTGGGGTTAGCGAATCCGACAAGTTTTTTTTGTGGGGGGGGGGGGGGGGTGCATGTGTCAGGAGTGGGTGACACTGAAGCTGGCAGTACATTAAGACAAAAGGAGCTTTGAGTCCGGGAGCCGGAGCTAGGTTCTCGCTTCAGCCTGTCAAACAGGGCTCCGTCACTGGGTGAATGTAGGCCCACTTGTCCCACCGAGCTAATGAGCTGCATTATCAAGAGTCTGGATTTGCCATAGCACTTGGTTCCTGAACTCTGTCAAATGCTCTGAAAATGTCATAGCCCGAGGCTCTTGAGCGCTCCACTGCTGGACTGTGAGATGGAGATGTCCGACCATAGCTTCTGTTGGATTTATTATGTAGGACCAGCAGGTAGATTGAATGGTGGGACAGGAAGGCTATTTATTAGCAGGCTATTTTAAAATTAGATTGCAGGAACATTTACTACTGTTTATGTACTGGTACACAGGTAGTGGTTATGTTATTGGGCTAGTAATCCAGAGGTCTGGATTCATAATCTAGAGAAATCGTGTGTTCAAATCCCACCGTGGCAGTTGGCGAATTTAAATTCAGTTTAAAGAAATCTGGAAATAAAAAGCTAGTAGCAGTAAAAGTGACCATGAAGCTGTCGGATTGTCATAAAAACCCATCTGCTTCATTAGGGAAAGAAATCTGCTGCCCTTACCCGGTCTGGCCTATATGTGACTCCACATACACAGCAATGTGGTTGACTCTTAACTGCCCTCTGAAATGGCCTAGCAAGCCACTCAGTTGTAACAAACTGCTACAAAGAGTATAATAAGAATAAAACTAAATCTAGACATCGGATTCGGATACGACAAAGGCACACCCAGCCCGGTCGACCTTGCAAAGTCCTCCTCACTAACATCTGGAGACTTGTGCCAAAGTTAGGAGAGATGTCCCACAGACTAGTCGAGCTCACATAGTCATGTTCACAGAATCGTACCTTTCAGCCAACATCCCAGACTCCTCCATCACCATCCCTGGAGGATCTAAGTTCGAATTCCACCATGGCAGTTTGTGAATTTGAATTCAATACTTTTTTTTTTTAAAAAAAGCAATTAAATAAATCTGGAAGGAAAAGCTAGTATCAGTAATGGTGACCATGAAGCCATCGGATTGTCGTAAAAACCCAACTGGTTCACTAATGTCCTTTAGCAAAGGAAATCTGCCGTCCTTACCCGGTCTGGCCTATATGTGACTCCAGTCACACAACAAGATGGTTGGGGGGAAAATCGGCTCGCGCCCCCTTTGGGGTGATATCTTCGCCGATTCGCTACTTTTAGTGCCCTGAAAAAGTTAGTGCCCCCGTGCCCGAAATTCCAGCTACTGGAAGCGCCCCGCCCCGCCCCCCCCCCCCCCTTAGGGTGCTCCCATTGAATATTGCGGCGCTACGTGCAGCAGCGCCATGCGCGCCGGCATGTAGCGCCGCGGTACTGCAGGCCTCCCTCCCCTCGGGGCGCTAACGGGAGGCGCAAAACAAGCAAATTTTCCCCCCGTTGACTCTTAATTGCCCTCTGAAGTGGCCGAGCAAGCCACTCAGTTGTATCAAAAACTTGTTCAAGAAGAAAGCAGCCCACCACCACCTTCTCAGGACAACTAGGGATGGGCAATAAATGTCGGCCTTGCCACCGACGTCCACATCCCGAGAATGAATTAAAAAATACACAAATTCCATTAACTCGCAATAAACATAAAGCTGATACCGTGTCTTTTTCTATTTCTTCAACTTTAGTTAAAGGGAATAAAAAAAATTGTTGATTTTGATTGCAATACTGTTACGTTTCAGCCCTAGGCAAGACACAGCCACAAAATGTGATAAGTGTTTTAATATCTCAGTACTGCTGCTCTGCCATTTACTGACAGATTGTCACTTTGCTCCAAGCCCTCCTTCTCATGGCAAAACAAGTCTTTCTTTCCCCCTGTCTCATCTGTTCAGGTTGCTGACTCTCACTGAGGTACAGTCCCTCGCCCACGTGGCAATTCTTCACGTGTGAGTTCAGACGGTTTGACCTAGGCTTCGCTTCCCTCTCTTCCCCCTCCCCACCAGCTGCCCCCCTCCCTCCCCCCGCCCGCATTTATGGTGCACCTGCAGTGGGGGCAAGACTCCCACTGATCCCCGAGATGCCCCCTTGAATCTGGGCCCCAGGTTTTTGATACAGCAGGAGTAAGAGGTGGCCGGTGAGCTGTCTGATCAAGTTTATATGTTATTAACGGGGCTCGTGAGCAGCAGCGCTCAGGAAGTGGCTACAGAGACCCCTGTTTAAAGGGGTGGGGGTGCGGGTGGGGATAGGGGTGGGGGTGGGTTTAGGGGGTGGGGGTAGGGGTGGGGGTAGGGGATGGGGGTAGGGGGTGCGGGTGGGGGTAGGGGTGGGGGTAGGAGATAGGGGGTGCGGGTGAGGGTAGGGGTGGGGGTAGGGGGTGCGGGTGAGGGTTGGGGTGGGGATGGGGTTAGGGGTGGGGATGGGGGTAGGGGTGGGGATGGGGTAGAGGGTGGGGGTGGGGGTAGGGTGTGCGGGTGAGGGTAGGGGTGCGGGTGGGGGTAGGGGGTGCGGGTGAGGGTAGGGGTGCGGGTGGGGGTAAGGGGTGTGGGTGAGGGTAGGGGTGGGGGTGGGGGTAGGGGTAGGGGTGGGGATGGGGGTAGGCGGTGGGGGTAGGGGATGGGAGTGAGGGTAGGGGTGGGGGTAGGGGTGGGGGTGGGGGTAGGGGGTGGGGGTGGGGGTAGGGGTGGGGGTGGTGTAGGGGGTGGGGGTGGGGGTAGGGGTGGGGGTGGGGGTGGGGTAGGGGGAGTGGGTGAGGGTAGGGGTGGGGTAGGGGTGGGGGTGGGGGTAGGGGTGGGGGTGGGGGTGGGGTAGGGGTGGGGGTGGGGGTAGGGGTGGGGGTGGGGGTGGGGGTGGGGGTAGGGGTGAGGGTGGGGTAGGGGGTGCGGGTGAGGGTAGGGGTGGGGGTAGGGGTGGGGGTGGGGGTAGGGGTGGGGGTAGGGGTGCGGGTGGCGGTAGGGATGGGGATAGGGGGTGGGGGTGGGGGTAGGGGTGGGGGTGGGGTAGGGGATGGGGTAGGCGGTGCGGGTGAGGGTGGGGGTAGGGGGTGCGGGCGAGGGTGGGGGTAGGGGGTGCGGGCGAGGGTGGGGGTAGGGGATGCGGGCGAGGGTTAGGATGCCGGTTGTGCAGCTGAATGAGTCCTGGCAGAAAATGGAGATGCCGCGTGTGCATGAGATGGCAGAGCCCGAGGGGGACCAGGGGGAGGGGACGGGAGGGCTGGGCCAGGAGCTGCTCCCACAACTTCATCCCGGGCAGCATGACTGTCCACACGGGACATTAGAGCCTGAGTCTGACACCCCCCACCCCTGTCCCAGTCCTCGCCCGTGCCCGCTCCCCATATCCCAGCCTCAGTCCATGCCCACGTTACCCCGCCTCCCCACACCCCCGCCACCAACCACCCTCGTTCGTACAAAATGACGGGCAGGAAAAGACCATCTGGTCCATCAATCCTCACATCAACACTGTAATGCCTGGAGCATGGTGAATCGACAGCCCCCTTAGCCTCCAGCAGCCAGGTGTATTATAACACAAGACTGGATACGACCTGACTGAAGTGGGACGCCAACATGTAGTTTGATAAAGCAACGTGATACTTCAAACGTCTGGGAGCGTCTTCCCACAGCCTGTGATTTCAATTTTCTGATGCCAGTATTTTTTTGTATATGTTGGTTTACCAGCAAGTTTTTCTGATGCTGGATCATGATATATTTTTAGCTTCTGTAGTAAAAGCACTGTTTTTCTTTGGGTAGTTGACCATGATTTTCAGAAGATCGGACAAGAAGTCTCCAGGAGTGTGTCAGTAATTGTAGGACTGCCCAGGAGTGTGTCAGTAATTGTAGGAGTGCCCAGGAGTGTGTCAGTGTTCGTAGGAGTGCCCAGGAGTGTGTCAGTAATTGTCGGTGGTCCCCAGGAATGTGTCAGTAATTGTAGGAGTGCCCTGGAGTGTGTCAGTAATTGTCGGAGTGCCCAGGAGTGTGTCAGTAATTGTCGGAGTGCCCAGGAGTGTGTCAGTAATTGTCGGAGTGCCCAGGAGTGTGTCAGTAATTGTCGGAGTGCCCAGGAGTGTGTCAGTAATTGTCGGAGTGCCCAGGAGTGTGTCAGTAATTGTAGGAGTCCCCAGGAGTGTGTCAGTAATTGTAGGAGTGCCCAGGAGTGTGTCAGTAATTGTAGGAGTGCCCAGGAGTGTGTCAGTAATTGTAGGAGTCCCCAGGAGTGTGTCAGTAATTGTCGGAGTGCCCAGGAGTGTGTCAGTAATTGTAGGAGTCCCCAGGAGTGTGTCAGTAATTGTAGGAGTCCCCAGGAGTGTGTCAGTAATTGTAGGAGTGCCCAGGAGTGTGTCAGTAATTGTAGGATTGCCCAGGAGTGTGTCAGTAATTGTAGGTCATAGAGTCAGTCATAGAGTCATAACGGCACAGAAGAAGGCCATTCAGCCCATCAAATCCGTGCTGGCTCTCTGTAGAGCAATACAGTCAGTCCCATTCCCCCGCTCTATCCCCGTAGTTCCACAAGGATCAGTGCTGGGACCACTGTTGTTCACAATTTATATTAATGATTTAGACTTTGAAATCAAAAACACAATATCTAAATTTGCGGATGACACCAAATTGGGGGGGGATAGTTAATACTGAGGAGGACTGCAACAAGTTACAGGAGGACATTAATAAACTTGCAAAATGGGCATATAATTGGCAAATGAAGTTCAACACAGATAAATGTGAGGTATTACATTTTGGTCGGAAGAATAGGGAGGTCACTTATCACTTGGAGGGTGTGAGTCTAGGTGGGGTAGAGGAACAAAGGGAGTACAAATACACAAATCACTAAAAGTTGCGACACAGGTTAGCAAGGCCATAAAACAGCAAACGAGGCACAAGGGTTTATTTCTAGAGGGATAGAATTGAAAAGTAGGGAAGTTATGCTAAACTTGTATTGAACCTTGGTTAGACCACACTTGGAGTACTGCGTACAGTTCTGATCGCCATATTATAAAAAGTATATAGAGGCACTGGAGAGGGTGCGGAGAAGATTTACAAGGATGATACCAGAAATGCGAGGGTATACATATCAGGAAAGGATGAACAGGTTGGGTCTCTTTTCTCTTGAAAAAAGAAGGCTGAGGGGTGACCTAATAGAGGTCTTTAAAATTATGAAAGATTTTGATAGAGTGGATACAGCGGGCTGGATTTTGATACTGGGGCGGGTTGGGGTCGTGTCATCCACATTTCGTGTTATCCACCCGCCTGCAATTGGATGTGGGAGATTGATGCAATTTTCACCTAATTGGGCAATTGAGTTCCAGCATGTGGGAACCCATGAACCAATTAGTGGTTTCAGTCTGAAAGTCACCTTTGATGATGTCATCATTGCTGCTGCATTGAAGGTCTTCAAAGACTGCCTGGCCTTTGTTGTGAGAGGACCTGCAAAATGAGCAGCAGCAGTCCTAAGTCTGCTCCCAGATATTTTTACACCACCACTCGCAGATATGTCTCCTCTCCATCCATATATACATCCAGCCCCATCTCAATCCATATATACGTCCATCCCCATATCCATCCATCCCTCCCTCCATCCATCCATCCATCCATCCCTCCCTCCCTCCATCCATCCATCCATCCATCCAGCCAGCCAGCCAGCCCGCCAGCCCGCCAGCTCGCCCGCCCGCCCCAAATGTGCTCCCGCCAGGTTTCACAATCGTGCTTCATGTAGAACAAGGGTTAAAATCACAAAGGCCTTTCAAAATGGCATTATAGAGGCAATTTAGTGCTTGTTAAGGGCCTTAACAGCATATCCCGCCTCTTAGAGGCGGGACGGAGTCGGGACCAGCAGACACGATTTAATGAAAATTGCGTGGAGGTGGGATGGAGGCAGACTTGTGCCCGCCTGCCAGTTTTCGCAATTTTAAACCCCCACACGCCTCCAAACCCACCTCCACGGGTCAATGAAAATCCAGCCCAGAGAGAATGTTTCCACTTGTGGGAAGAGCATAACTAGAGGCCAACAATATAAGATAGTCACCAAGAAATCCAACAGGGAATTCAGAAGAAAATTCTTTACCCAAAGAGTGGTGTGAATGTGGAACTCGCTACCACAGGGAGGGGTTGAAGCGAATAGTATAGATGCATTTAAGGGGCGGCTAGATAAGCATATGAGGGAGAAGGGAATAGAGGATTATGCTGATAGAGTTAGATGAGGAAAGACAGGAGGATGCTCGAGTGGAGCATAAATGCCGGCATGGACTGGTTGGGCCGAATGGCCTGTTGCTGTGCCCTATATCATATGTAAACCTATGTAGTCCTGAGATGTATCACCGTTCCTTCATCGCCAATATCGGAAATTCCCTGCTTAACACCATTGTGGGAGCACCATCACCAAATGGACTGCAGCAGTTCAATGAGAAGGCCCACCACCACCTTCTCAGTGCAATTAGGGATGGGCAATAAATGTGACCTTGCCTGTGTCACCCACCTGTTGAGAACAAAAACAAAATGCCACAGCTTCAATCTGCAATTGGATTTAGCGGTCAATGAAGAAAGAGGGCTGGATTTTCCAAGCCCCGAGGAGGCGGGCATGGAGGCGGGACAGCCAGTAAACTCAGGGAAAGTGGGTGCGGATGGCAAACCCGCCCCCATCCCGCCTCCGTGCCCATTTGCCAGGAGGCGGGAAGATGTGCAGCTTCGGGTCCTGTCTCCTGGAGGCGGGAAAGGCATTAAATCCTTTTAACTGCCTGTTAACAGGTAGTTAACAGGCAGAAAAAAGGATTAGTGCCATTTTACCTTCACAGGTGAAGGCTTCCCGACCTCGGAGAACCCCGCCGGGTTGGAGGAGACGTGGAGGAGCTCTGCGGCGGTCGGAGGCACCTGGAAGTAAGGTGTTGAGGTGAGTGATGGGTGCAAGTGTGGAGTGGTAAGTATGCAAAGTGAGTGATAAGTTTAAAAAACTTACTTTGTTTTCCTTCCATAGCCTTTAACCGTGCTGGATGGGGATAGCCGACATCCTCCTTGTCAATTTCAGGTAATGGCCGATGGACCCTCCGATCCATCAGACATCTGAAATTTACAAATTTGCAATGTTTGATGAGTCCTCACCACAAATCCTCATCAAACTAAAGAGAATGTCAGTGTTTGAGAGCTTCACAGAGCTGTCAAACGCTATCATTTCTTCTTTCAAGAAGTCTTGACAGATAGCACGTCTGACGTTGACGTGATCTGTCAGTGACTTCTTCCCTAATTGGCCTGCTGAGCCCACAGGGCGGGCTTAACAAGCTCAATTAGGGGAAAATCCCTTTGAATGGTCAGGCGAGGATGGAGGCGGGACATTGACATGACAAGCAGCTGTCCCGCCTCCAACTCGCCTCCATTCACAAAGTCCAGCCCAGAGTCTCCAGTTCAAGCTAATTGGAAACCTACATGTAGAGTTTCTGTTTGTCAAATGTGATGTAGGAGACATGTCCAGAGAGTATCGGTGCAGACTGGCAGAGCCCTTTTCCCCTTCTTGCCATGCTGAGAGTTCTGGAGTAATTGAACTGTCGGCACAGGGTGGAGGGAGAAGGGAGTTGGTGATTCTGCAGCAGTTTAAAAAAAATCTAGATTCCTTTGGCAATTATTGCTTTAGAGAGACAGTAATTAAGGAAGAATGTTACCAGACTCCCTAACGACTGTAACCGACCTCCTTCACTCTGTTACCCCAACATGGGTTTAAACCCAACAACTAAATTCATTTGACCCACACCCCTTACAGAAATAGCAGCTGAGTGACATTCGGTGAAATAATTTTAGTCAAAAATCATGGAACTTACTGATGTCTAACTCTCCAGAAATATTGACGAGGGGCTGAGCTACAATCTTCTCCAAAAGTGCATTGAAATAGCCAACTCAAAGGCTAAAGCATTAATTCTGCTTCTTCTTTCTAAACCATCAAAGAAAATAATTGGAAAGCTCGCAAGCTGATAAGGGATACTCCAGAGGACTAGAACTAATTGTTTGTTGTTTTAAGAAACCAGACAATTCATTTAGTTGGGTGTGGGGTGGCTCAGTGCTGGGGGTATTTATTTACTTGCTTTCATTAAAAATTCTGCCAGTGCTCAGACAGCTTCTGAAGAATGTATCTAGGAGGGGGTGAGCTGGTCTCCTCCTTGATTGCAGATGTAAAACAGTCTGTCACGCCGACAAATCTCCAGACGCACTGCCATGCTGTCTCCAACACAGGAAGATTGTTGACCAAAAAACAATTGAATCATTGCAGCACTGAAGGAGGCCATTCGGCCCACTGTGCCTGTGCTGGCTCTTTGAAAGAGCGATCCAATTAGTCCCACTCCCCTGCTCATTCCCTGTAGCCCTGCAAATTTATCCTTTTGAAGTATTTATCTCATTCCCTTTTGAAAGTTACTATTGAATCTGCTTCCATCACCCTTTCAGGCAGAGCATTCTAGATCATAACCACTCACTGAGTAAAAAAAATTCTCCTCATCTCCCCCCTGTCTTTTTTGCCAATTATCTTAAATCTGTGTCCTCTGGTTACCGACCCTCCTGCTCGTGGAAACAGTTTCTCCCTATCTACTCTATCAAAATCCCTCATAATTTTGAACACCTCCATTAAATTTCCTCTTAACCTTCTCAGCTCTAAAAAGAATACTCCCAGATTAAACATGCTTAAATTCTTCACTCCCTCCTCCAGACGTGCATAATTTGTGGTAGAAATTAATAAAAAATAATTTTCTTTCTTTAAACCTGAGTGAGTCTGCCAACTTAGTGCTGAATTGAAGGCAACTTTGCACTGTGGGCCTTCATCCACTAGGAACTATGTTGAGGAGATCCAAACCCATTTCTTCCAGCGCTACAACCTCCGAGATATCTGTGCTCCTCCAATTCTGGCCTCTTGCACATCCCCTATTTGAATCGCTCCACCATTGGTGGCCGTGCTTTCAGCTGCCTAGGCCCTAAAGTCTGGAATTCCCTCCCTAAGCTTCTCCGCCTCTCTACCTCTCTCTCTCTTCCTTTAAGATGCTACTTAAAACCTATCTCTTTGACTAAGCTTTTGGTCATCTGTACTAATATCTCCTTATGTGGCTCAGCATTGAATTTTATTTGATAACACTCCTGTGAAGCGCCTTGGGACGCTATATAAATGCAAGTTGTTGTTGAGTCCTTATTGCCAGCAGAAAGAGAAGATCTGCATCCCATCAACTTGGCTGGGATTCAAACCCAGGTGCAAGAGGAGAAAGGCTAGTGTTTAACCCACTGAATTTTCAGAGTAACCTGAACGAAGGCACAGTAATTGCCAATTTCTCCAAACACTACATAAACAAACACATACAGATTCCATTGCTCCATATTGGGGCTAAAGCAAAATCAGGAACTTTTGCACTGGACAAGTCTGTTTCAGATACCAAAGTAACAAATTTCACAAGAGCTACAACAACAGCCAAATAAAGGTAACAGGATAGATCTTGCTCTCTGGGGCTTGGGCATAAAGCATTGCTTGGTCAGGGTGTGTAGAGGGAAGTCAGGTAGGGAGGATTACATGCCTGCCCAAGTTTCCTCTACGATTTCCACTCAGGCAAGTGCTAAACAGGAAAATCTGCCCCAACTATTGATATTCATTGTTGCCAATTCAAGTGAATGATGCCCATCAGCTGTTAAGTGTGACTTAAGGTCACAAAAAATAAAATACAGGCACCAAATTCCATACACCCATCACCCCTGTGCTCGCTGACCGACATTGGCTCCCAGTCGATTTAAAATTCTCTTCCTCCCATTCAAGTCCCTCCATGGCCTCGCCCCTCGCTATCTCTGTAACCTCCTCCAGCCCTTCAACCCCCCAAAACTCTGCATTCCTCCAACTACGGCCTCTTGTCCATCCCCACCATTGGTGGCTGTGCATTCAGCCATCTAATCCCCGAGCTCGGGAATTCCCTCCCTAAAGCTTTCTGCCTTTCCACCTCTCTCTCTTCCTTTAAGATTCTCTTTCAAATCTACCTCTTTGACCAAGTTTTTGGTCACCTGTCCCAATGTCTCCTTCTTTTGCTCGTTGTTTGATTACGCTCCTACAAAGCTCCTTGGGAAGTTTTACTACATTAAAGGTGCTATATAAATGATAGATAGATATCGATAGATAGATAGAGATAGATAAAAGTTAGATAGAGTAGAAGATAAATAGATTAGATAGATAGATAGATAAGATAGACAGATAGATAGATAGATGACACGTCCCCAGGAGTGTGTCAGTAATTGTAGGAGTGCCCTGGAGTGTGTCAGTAATTGTCGGAGTGCCCAGGAGTGTGTCAGTAATTGTAGGAGTGCCCAGGAGTGTGTCAGTAATTGTAGGAGTGCCCAGGAGTGTGTCAGTAATTGTAGGAGTGCCCAGGAGTGTGTCAGTAATTGTAGGAGTGCCCAGGAGTGTGTCAGTAATTGTAGGAGTGCCCAGGAGTGTGTCAGTAATTGTAGGAGTGCCCAGGAGTGTGTCAGTAATTGTAGGAGTGCCCAGGAGTGTGTCAGTAATTGTAGGAGTGCCCAGGAGTGTGTCAGTAATTGTAGGAGTGTCCAGGAGTGTGTCAGTAATTGTCGGAGTGCCCAGGAGTGTGTCAGTAATTGTAGGAGTGCCCAGGAGTGTGTCAGTAATTGTAGGAGTGCCCAGGAGTGTGCCAATAATTGTAGGAGTGCCCAGGAGTGTGTCAGTAATTTGAGAGGTTCCCTAGTGGTGTTTCAGGACTTGTAGGGTTTCCACAGAGGTGTGTCAGTTCTTATAAAGGGTCCCCAGGAGTGTATTTCTACATTTTTGTTGGATACTCTGTGAAGTGCCGTGGAACATTTTTTTACATTGAAGGCGCTATAAAAACACAAGTTGATGTTGTTGTAATAGGTGGTGCCCGGAAGTGTGTCAGTAGTTCCAGGTGGTCCCAGTATTTGCAGAGGGTCCTCAAGAGAATATCAGCATTTTAAGGGGTTCCTTGGGAGTGTGTCAATATCTGTAGTGGGCCCCTGAAAGTGCGTCAGTATTTACAGGGGGGACCCGGCTGTTGGTCAGTATTTGGTCCCACATTTAGAAAGGCTTGATAATCACCGGTCTATCGTGCTGTAAATTGCATGAAAGTCTGGTTGTTTACTTGGGAGTGCAGTGAACGGGGACAGAGAAGATCCATCTATAGTAGGTGGACTCCTCGAGTGCAATAGTAACGTTATCGAATCTTCTCCTATTGCTGCAAAACGTATCCCCGCACTAGGGAAGTGCCGATAATAGCCTTCAGCAATCACTACAAATCTAGCTGAGTTGCTTATTTCTTGGAGCCTATTAGAAACACAAACCCCCACAGCAACTTGTTCTTTGATAATCTAATCAGGATAATAAACCATGTCTGAATCAGCAGGGCTATTCACTGTGGAGATAGAACGACCTGCTTGGCTCGGAGCTGCTGTCTCTCAACCTGTTAAACAGGCCGGGCTTTGCTAGCTCAGGTAATTGACTCCTTGACTTCCTTGCGGGAGTAGGATTGCTGAAAGTGACTGTGCCCCTTTGGAGTGAGATACTTGTACAAGCCGAGCATCTCGCTCTGCTCCGTCTGAGTTTATTTTCCCCCCTTGAGATGTAATCAGTTCCACTTTGAGTCCAACACTGAACAATTTCTGTCATTAAAATGATCACCAGTATCCAACCAACCGCAGTACACAATCTGCAGAAGTTTCAAAGAATTAGTCAACTAAAGGGTTTTGCAGCTTTCAAAATGCACTTTATTTCTGCTGCTGAATGTTTTTTCTATCGTAAAGTGGAATTGAAAATATTTCACAGATCTGAAGACAATTATATTCTTGCTGCTCACTGGAAAATTAAGTAGCTATTAAAAAAAAAGATGCATTACTGAAAGGGATAAACTTCCACAGGACGCATTGCAAGAGAACTAGAGAAGGTTGGGATTCTGAGAGCTGATTATCCAAGTGGTTAAATTACAGATGTTAGTTGTACCTCATGAGCAGTGATGCTATTTCATCACAGCGAGGCAACCCAGAGCACGAAGTGGGCAAGCTTTACTAGGAGTGCGCAGTTTCACCTTCCTACTTGTGGATAGGTGGAAGGGGAACGCCCTTGTTGCTACGACATGGGTTTGTATCTCCAGTTTCATTATCTCCTCTATCACGTTCTCTCTTCAGGATCCAAACAAAAAAAAGGGAGATTCTTCTTCCTTGTCGTTTATTATATTGGCTCATCACACGGGGTTGGTGCAACCCATGGCACCATGAATGGGCATTCTGATCTTCAGCTGGTTCATTAGTCATAAGAACAGGAGTAGGCCATTCAACCCCTAGGGCTCGATTTTAATAACGGAGGCGGGTTGAGGGCGGGCCCGCTGCCTGGCAGCTTTCGGACCCGCTCCCGGCTGCCGCCTCCCAGCACTTCTGATTTTGGCTTCATTGTCCTCGTTATGGCCGACGTGCGGGTCCCTCCAGGCAATTGCTCGGAGGATGTCAGTTTCTTGCGTCTGATGACGCGCTGTTTGTTTGAAAATTTAAAGGGGCCATGTCCCCTTTGCATACAAATATCACAGCTTTATTATCCAGAAAGGGGAGTTGACAGCGTCTGTTCTGAGCAAAATTTGCTGGTCATATTATTCCAGAAAGAGATTCATGATTTTTTGATATGTGACTTTATTATCTGACAATGAAATGAAAAAGATGTCAGATGTGTTCCAAATATTTGCTTCGTAATATTAATGCTTTTTTCTCTGAAAGGTGCTGGGAGCTGCAGGAATGGCAGCCCCAAAAACTAAGGCTGCACCCAGGTTCAATGAGGGCTCTCTCCATGCTCTTGTTGAGGGAGTTAGAGGACGTCAGTAGCTCCTCTTCCCTGGAAATGGAAGGAGGAGGCCTCCTCAGCAAACCAAGGCAAATTGCTGAGGAGGTGAGCTCGAGGTCTGTGTGCAGATGCACATGGGTTCAGTGTGGAAAAAGGTTTAATGATCTGCTGAGATCACCTAAAGTGTGGCCTCTGTGTTCTGGGACATGGAAGTTCAAGAGTGAGGGCTCAGGGCGATTTCCATGTAGAATGATGGTGGTGACACTGAGCGCAAATTAGACAGATGATGCCTGGGGTTTGAGAATGTCGGACTTATATTCATCTCCATGTGCCAGCCACCTGTGGTTGAAGCGTTAGCTTACGCGAATCTGGCATGGATGAGTGCATCCCTTGCCTAACGGCCATCAATGTGGTCGCCTGCTGCTAGATTGGCCACATCCTGCCCCGTCCTCCTCCTCATTCTCCTCCTCATCCTCTTCCTCATCCTTGTCCTCTTCATCTTCCTCCAAGGAGGCTGTGTGCTGAGTCACTTGTTCATCCGGCAGCACTAAGCCGCGCTGCTCTTCCTCCGAATCTGACGACCAGGATGAGAGGATGTAAATGGTTCCCATCCCGTTGTTATAGATTTCAGTTGAGGCAAGAAACTTGCAAGCGCACACTCAAAGTGGCCTGAAATTATTCCAATCAGTTCAAACAGTAGATGTGTGTCAGCTTGACCAGTCATAAGGTCAGTAGATTTGCAAAATCTTGTCCCAAACCTCCAACAACAAAGTTGTTGCATTTGAATGCCCGCCATGTTACAGGAGCGCTTTTAAAGTGCTCCACCAATAATGACTTCAGATCATGTCCTCCACCAACTCGTCTCCTTGAACCTGGCCTGTTTCTGACAAGTCGGGAAACAGGAGCCAGAGGCACGAAAATGGGAAACCACTATCAAAATAGGATTAGCAAGGCAGTTAACAGGCTGTAAACTGTCTTAACTACCTGTCCCACCGGTTCCAGTCGGGTCAGTTTGGGAGCGGCTGACCCGACACTCACGAAAATCGCGTGGGGGTGGGATGGGTGTCTGAAGCCATTTTTTCCGATTTTCGCAGCTGACCCGCCTCCAAACCCGCCTCCTCGGGGCTATTAAAATTGAGCCCCTTGAACCTGTTCTGCTACTCAATTAGATCATTGCTGATCTGTACCTCAACTCCAGTCCTGGACAAGTCTCCACAAGACTTTTTCAGCTCCTTTCTTTGATAGCAGCCATTCAAACCAGCTTTATCCAAGCATGCAGTGGGACTCATTCTCTACCTCCCCTTTATTCTGATACAACGGCCACGCCTCAAGTCTGATCTGTGTTTAGTTTATGTCATCACTTTTTTGGCTCTTTCCCCTGGATGTTACTTTTACTATCCAGTTTGCCACCGTCTCCTGATTTCTGTCAGGGTTCCATGGGTGCTGGTCATTCCACAGTACCGTGAATAAATAGCCTATCTTCTTGTGTGAGTCTACACAGGGAGTGTCAGCAGATTATTCACCTACGGTGCTGAACTCAATCTTGTCCTCACTCGGTGTTATCCCCGCCGCACCCCGCCACCCCCACCCCCCACACGCATACAGGGCTGGATTTTGCCATTGGGGGCAGGCTGGGGGCGTTGCAGGTGGTTTTCGTGTCAGGGCCCTGTCTCCGATGTGAAGTGGGAAAAAAGTGCGATTTTGCCCCGATTGGGCACTTGATTTCCAGCGTGTGGAAACCCCTGGCCCAATGAGTCTTTTCATACAGAAAGTCGCCTCCGATGACGTCATCAATGCTGCTGGATTTAAGGCCTGCAAGCAGCCTTGCATCTTCTGGAGACTTTAAACTTTATGCCCATTGTTGTGATCGCTTCATTCAGCAACTATGTCCAGCAGTAGGCCAAAGTGTGCTCCAAGGTTCAATGAGCCCTCCCTCCAAGCTCTGGTGGAGGGAACAAGATCAAATAAACAGGTGCTCTTCACTTCCTCAGGGAGGAAAAAGCCTCCCCAGCAGACTAAAGCTGTGTGAATGCAAGTGGCCCAGGAGGTCAATGCCATCTCTATGAGCCGCAGAACCTGGCTGCAGTGCAGGAAGAGGTTTCATGACCTTCTCCGCACAGGAAAAGTGAGTATGACTTTCCCAACACCCTCAATCTGATTCCATTGCCTTCTCCTCACTAGCACTCTGCTTTGCCAACCTCTTCCTCCACATCCCACTTGACACTGACATCCCTGCACCCTTATCCATTGCCTCTCTCTCTATGGTCACATTCACTTAACTATTCGACCATGCAGCCCTCACACTCCCTATCACTGTGACGCAATGACAACAACTTACAACACACAGGGAGGGCCCTTTGTCTCCTTCTAAGCATCTATGCTATGGATTCTCTACACTCACTCCTTCATTCTCACTCAAACTCCACTTGTGTCCCTCAATGCAGGAAAAGAGAGCCCACAATAAGAGGGAACAAGCGAGGACAGGAGGAGGGCCACCCTCAGTAGCCCAGCTCACCACCTTGGAGGAGGCGGCCCTGGAAATCGCCGGGATCGAGGAAGATTCGCAAGTGGGGGACGGACAGACGGGCGCATCACAGCAAGCTGGCGACAGAATAGTTTGGCATCTCTCTCATTGACATTGCATGAGTGACTGATAATGATTCTGATGCTCTAACAGATTGACTTATGATCATCTGCACAATTCAATGTGCATGCAACCTTTACCTCACATCTCTAACTCTTTCCTTTACTCCCCCACAGGACCATCGGCAGCCCCCATCCCCACTGTCCAGGAGGAACAGCCTGAGCTTCCAGACTCCTCAGAGGAAGCTGCAACCTCTGAGGGCGCAGCGTCAGCAGAATTCAGCGCACCCAGCGCAGACACTCACACCTCGGGGGGACCTTCATGAGATAGAGTAGTGTTGTCACTTGGTGTATCACAGCTCACAAGTGGGCATCAGCAGGTGGTGGAGACAGGGACAGCAGTGGAGAGTCCTCGTCGGAGGGCGCAGGACTCTGCCAGCTCGGCTCAGCTGCATGTCGACCCTGTGCCTCCAGGTCCATCCAGAAGCAGAGCGGTGCTGGAACTCCAGGAACAGGTGCAGGAGTCTCTGGCAGGTTTTGTCTCCAGGGTCGCTGCGAGTGTGGAGCGAATAGAGGAGTCCATCGCGAACATGAGCAGAGCCTTTGTGGAGGCATTGGCACATGAATGCATCACCACGGAAAGGATGGCAACCTCCGTGGAAAGGATAGCTACGGTAGAGGAGAGGATGGCTATGGCCATGGAGGAGCTAAGTCGCCAGAGTGTTGAAAACATGGTCATTGTTCAGAATAGACTGGCATCTCTTGAGGAGCGATGGTCAGCTATTGAGCATAGAAACCAGTCCTTCATGGAAGTCCTCTGGAGTCGGACTTCCAGTGCAGAAACGGGTCCTCATGGCCCCCCTGAAGTGCAGCAAGGTGCTGTCCAGCCACTTGCTAGCTCTGAAGTGGGGCTGACCCATGAGAGGGATGTTGGTGGCAGGCAACAAGGAAATGGGGGCTCCTCTCCAAGCGCTCACCTGACCATGCCACTGCAAAGCCCTCGGTCAGAGCCCCACCAGAGTCCTCACCCAACTGAGATGGGCGTCTCAGCCCCTGCACAGCCGCGAGAGCAGCAGACTGTTGCCGAGCCCGCACAGGTTCGCAACCCCAGAGGACGCCCGCCAAAGGTGTCGAGACAGGAGCAGCAAGAAAGTGAGCAAGGGGCCTCCACATCTGCTGAAGCCACAGGGGAAGCACCATGTAGGAGCATGTGTAAGAGGAAGATAATGCACAAGTAGTCACAAGGGTAGTCACTTGGGTGTTATGTTGTGTTTATTTTTGAAATGCCACCAGTTGCTTGTTGTGATAAAAAATTCTGATGGCAAACTGTTGAAGTTGTGGCCTGTGTCATTTCGCTAATGGGACTTCCACATTGAGGGCTTAGGGCGACTTGCAATTGTCAGTATGGTGGTCAGAGTGATAGGAATCCGCAGGTTCTTGGCCATTGTCAATGGTCTGATAAGAAGGTGCGAGGCAAAAGTGTTTGATTGTGCAGGCTAAGCAAATCTGGCCAACATGAGTTCGTCCCTTGCATCCCGGGCAGCAATGTGGTCGCGCGCTGGCGCCTTCTGGCCTGTGCAGCTTCTGGTGGGTGAGCAGCAGCTTGGCGCTCCTGTTGATGCTGCTGCTGCTGGTGGTGCTGTTGTTCATGGTTCTGCTGCTGCCACGGCTGGTCTTCGTCTGAATCTGATGTCCAGGAGGAAAGGAAATAAATGGTTCCCATGCTTCTGGTATATGCCTCAGTTCAGGAAGCGTTCAGTCAAGGTGGGGAGAGGGGTTTCCCAGGAGCTCACACTGGAGATGGGTGTCAGGCTCCAAACTTCCACAACAACGAGTATGCCTGCTAAAAGTTCCCCCAGACCTGAGACAACAAAGTTCTGCCACCTGCAAATGATCATTGGTGAAAACTCTTTTTAATGGTGGAGCTGCAGCTGTTAGTAAGCAGTCCACTTGTGAGGCCGCCAGGATTCACTGGCGTGTTCCAGAGGAGACGTGCAGGACGGGGGAAAAGTGTTAAAATCAGAAAGGCCTCTCAAAATGGGATTATAGAGGCAATTAACTGGTTGTTAAGGGCCTTAAGGGCCTATCCCGCCTCTTGGAGGTGGGATGGAAACGGGGTCTGAAACCCCGATTCTGGGAAAATTGCTTGGAGGCGGGCTGGAGGCGGGATCGGAGCCGCCCGCCAATTTTTGCGATTTTAACACCTCACACGCCTCCAATCCCGCCTCCTCGGGCCTGGCAAAATCGAGCCCACAGTCTCAGTCTCGTTCTCCCTATCCCCGCTTTCTCTCTCTTTTACTCTCACTATTGCTCACTCTCCCCTTCTCTTTCTCTATCTCTCACTCGCTCCCCATCTCTCTCTCTCCCCCCTCTCCTCCCTATCTCTCGTCTTTCTCACTCTCCGCCCCCACCCCCCCTCTTTCTCTCCCTCTCATTCTCTTTCATTCCAGCAGAGGCCACTAGATAAGTATTGAGGCTCTGCCGACTTTAATGGTAGGGCCTGATTTGAAAGGGAAGCCTTTGTTTCCCACCCGCAGCCAGCCAGATTGAGAGGCTGACTCGTTCCGGGCGGGTAGCCCAGAGGCACTCGGCTGCACAGAGGAGGGAGGGAGGGAGGGATCGCGTGGGGGTCGTGCCGGGCTAATCTATTTCCTTCTGTAGCTCAGGGGCATGGACATTAATTTTAGTGCCCCTACTGCTATCCCAGCAGACACTGCGGATTGAGCCTGGTCTGTGAGGCTCAGCTTTTCACCAGTAGAACCACTCGAGCCACTGGAGGGGGGCGAGGAATTTCTATTTCTATATTATAGCTTATGACGTTTGAAATCTCTTTCAGCAAATCGTTGCAGATAAGGGGGGGGAATTTTAACCTAAAAATATGGGTGGGTTGGGGAGGGGGGGGGGTGGTGTGGGGGGTAGCTAAAGTGTTAAAAATCTGAATCCCGACCCGAACCCGCCTCCCCCATTAAAATTTAGCTCAGAGATTCAGTCTTCAGTTCATTTTGCGCCTTTTGATTTACTTCTATAGATAATTGAAAAGGGAACTCACAGAACAACACTGTGTGCAGGTTTTTTTTAAGTTGCAGATAACAGCGTCCATAAGAAACAGTCAAGCATCATATTGGCAGCTGGCTTCAAATCCCAGTATTGTGTGATTTCCAAACTTGCCTTTCTTTACTCTGCCAGTCTCTCTAGTTCTCCTCCACACTGTCAGGTGGAACTCTGCAGGAAGAACCAATTGTCCTCTTGTCTGATTTGAAGCAACATTGAAGTCCATTATACAGGAGGAGACGGACATCAGAATGGAGTAGAGGGGCCACTTTTGTTGTAAATTGTAAAGAATGTACAGTTATTGAAAGGCTAAATAAATATTTATTCATGGATAATCTAGAGCAATAAAGTGTCACCTAATAGGGTTAAATCTTTTCACAGAAGGGAAAAAGGAGTGAAGGAGGAGAGAGTGAGGGAAAGAGAAGTGAAGGAGGAGAGAGTGAGGGAAAGAGGAGTGAAGGAGGAGAGAGTGAGGGAAAGAGGAGTGAAGGAGGAGAGAGTGAGGGAAAGAGGAGTGAAGGAGGAGAGAGTGAGGGAAAGAGGAGTGAAGGAGGAGAGAGTGAGGGAAAGAGAAGTGAAGGAGGAGAGAGTGAGGGAAAGAGAAGTGAAGGAGGAGAGAGTGAGGGAAAGAGGAGTGAAGGAGGAGAGAGTGAGGGAAAGAGAAGTGAAGGAGGAGAGAGTGAGGGAAAGAGGAGTGAAGGAGGAGAGAGTGAGGGAAAGAGGAGTGAAGGAGGAGAGAGTGAGGGAAAGAGGAGTGAAGGAGGAGAGAGTGAGGGAAAGAGAAGTGAAGGAGGAGTAAAGGAGGGAAAGAGGAGTGAAGGAGGAGAGAGTGAGGGAAAGAGGAGTGAGTGAGGGAAAGAGGAGTGAAGGAGGAGAGAGTGAGGGAAAGAGAGGTGAAGGAGGAGAGAGTGAGGGAAAGAGGAGTGAAGGAGGAGAGAGTGAGGGAAAGAGAGGTGAAGGAGGAGAGAGTGAGGGAAAGAGGAGTGAAGGAGGAGAGAGTGAGGGAAAGAGGAGTGAAGGAGGAGAGAGTGAGGGAAAGAGGAGTAAAGGAGGAGAGAGTGAGGGAAAGAGGAGTGAAGGAGGAGAGAGTGAGGGAAAGAGAAGTGAAGGAGGAGAGAGTGAGGGAAAGAGGAGTGAAGGAGGAGAGAGTGAGGGAAAGAGAAGTGAAGGAGGAGAGAGTGAGGGAAAGAGGAGTGAAGGAGGAGAGAGTGAGGGAAAGAGGAGTGAAGGAGGAGAGAGTGAGGGAAAGAGAGGTGAAGGAGGAGAGAGTGAGGGAAAGAGGAGTGAAGGAGGAGAGAGTGAGGGAAAGAGAGGTGAAGGAGGAGAGAGTGAGGGAAAGAGGAGTGAAGGAGGAGTGAGGAAAACAATTTACATACGTGTTTGTGAATATGTATGTGCCTTTAAAGCAACAAAGTCTAATTGCTGTTAAGCAAATGGAAGGTAGGGTCACTTGGAGTTTAATTGTTCTGTTGGGGAACTTTTTAGAATGTAATGTTTCAGGTCCAGGTCAGAAGCATGTGGCAAGAAATGACTGTTCTCGTTTATTTTAAAGATTGTTTGGTGTCCGTAACTAAGTGTGACGTCTGCAGTATGATGTGCGCACATTGACATATTGGCCTGGATTTTCCGGGGCCTATGACCGCGTACGCGGCCATGAGTGCCTCGCAAGTTTCGGCTTTCTGCGTGCGCATGCACAAAAACCCGGAGCTTGCGATCTGTCAAGTTTCAGCCTGAGAGATCCACCGCGACCCCGGGAAATGGACACTGGTGGGCAGAGAGTCGGGCTATTTGCTATTTGCCCAACTACTGCCCAGCGAATGCCCGTGAAACTCTTACACCTGGTAGAAGCAGGCGTAGGGCCTTCTTTTACCAGTGTAAGAGTTTAAATAAATATTAAAATAATTTATTTTTAATTATTTAAACATAAAAAAACTTTAAAATCAGCAATAGGTTATTTTTAGCCGCTTTAAAACGTTTAAATTTATTTTTCAAAAAGTTAAATTTTTGTTTTAAATGTTTAATTTAATTGTATTTTCATTAATTTTGGACATGTGATGATTTACTTTTATTTAAGTTGTGTGAAATTTGTGTTTTTTTGGGTGATTCCTATTAAGCTTATGGGGATTCCGTACGTAAATGGAATCCCCATAAGCATAATGGGGATCCCCCTTTCTGATTGGTTGAGCCGGCCCATGTGATCCCAGGGACGCTTGCGAACCGCCTGCGCCCCGCGATACATGGGCCTTTACGCAGGCCTACACGTAGAGGTCTAGGAGCGCGAGTGTCCGAACCTCCGGGACCATCAGGTAGGTTCGTATTTTTCTTGCGGTTCGGAGGCATTTGCCCGCGGGAAGCCTCCAACCGCAAATTCAGGCCCATTGCTGACATTCTTATAAAAAGTCATGTCCAGTAAGGAATATATCCAGTAATAACTCATTGGGCACTTCCAACCTGGAGCCAGCAATTTACAAACACTTACAACTTCCCACTTCCTGTTTTATTTGCCATGACAACTGAATGGCTTGCCAGGTCACTTCTAGTTGGACCAAGGTCCATCTAGTTAGCACCGTATGCGCCATTTGGCCGTATCCTTTTTTTGGTGTGAGGTAGCTAGCTGTCTGCTGGTGCTTTGGATATTTGGAGCACTTTAGCGCGTCTTCCATTAACAACTTTTCATCCAAGGTCTTTGACGTGGCGAAATAAAGATCCAGATACTGATGACAAAGTGCATTTCGAATCAAGAGTTCCCCGAGGTCCCTGAGTTTTTGCTCAATGAATTTTCTGAAGGATGATTGTGGGAATGAAGGAAAGCCAGTCGGAAGAGTGCACGTACCGAAGGTGAAGTATTGCAGATTGGAACATCACTAGCTAGAAAGAGAAAGCTGCTGACTTATTCCAGCTTTGCTCCACTGTTACATATTATATCACTGCTGAATTTAATGGGATAGAACAGCAGGATTCCAATTTTATTCAACATATCTATTTGCTTTTAACGCTGTGTTTTAATGGGTAAAAATTATGATTGGTTCTATTCGCATACGATTTATTACATTCAGTCCAATGCTAATGCTATCTTGAACCCATTTTCTTTAACCCATTTATTTTAACCAGGTTAACTTCAGAGACTTGAGCACATAATATTGGCTGACACTCCAGTGCAGAACTGAGGGAGCCCTGCACTGTCGGAGGTGCCGTCTTTCAGATGAGACGCTAAACCAAGGCCCTGTCTGCCCTTTCAGGTGGACTTAAAAGATCCCACAACGCTATTTCGAAGAAGGGCAGGGGAGTTCTCCCCAGTGACCAGACCAATATTTATCGCTCAACCAACACTTAAAAAAAGATGATCTGGTCATTTATTTAATTACTGCTTGTGGGAGCTTGCTGTGCGCAAATTACAACAGTGACTTCACTTCAAAAGTACTTAATTGGCTGTAAAGTACTTTGGGATGTCCTGAGATTGCGAAAGGTGCTATATAAATACAAATCCTTTTTTCTTTTTTTCTGCAATAAAATGCTACAGGGAGGAATTTGGTACGAGTGTGTTCAGTCATACGAGAATGGTATGTTGGCCTGTATTGCAAGGGGGGTTGGAGTACAAGAGTAAGGAAGTCTTACTGCAATTGTACAGGGCTTTGGTGCGACCACACCTGGAGTACTGTGCACAGTTTTGGTCTCCGTACCTGAGGAAGGATATACTTGCCTTAGAGGGGTTGCAACAAAGGTTCACTAGATTGATTCCTGGGATGAGAGGGTTGTCCTATGAGGAGAGATTGAGTAGAATGGGTCTATACTCTCTGGAGTTTAAAAGAATGAGAGGTGATCTCATTGAAACATATAAGGTTCTGAGATGGCTTGACAGGGTCGATGCTGAGAGGCTGTTTCCCCTGGCTGGAGAGTCTAGAACTAGGGGGCATAGTCTCAGGATAAGGGATCGGCCATTTAGGACAGAGATGAGGAGGAATTTCTTCACTCAGGGGGTTGTGAATCTTTGGAATTCTCTACCCCAGAGGGCTGTGGATGCTCAGTCGTTGAGTATATTCAAGGCTGCGGTCGATAGATTTTTGGACTCTAAGGGAATCAAGGGATATGGAGATCGGGTGGGAAAGTGGAGTTGAGGTCGAAGATCAGCCATGATCTTATTGAATGGCGGAGCAGCTTCGAGGAGCCGTACAGCCTACTCCTGCTCCTATTTCTTATGTTCTTAACAGTGATGATCAGAACCCTTCTCTATTTTTTTTTCTGCATGCAACTGCTTTAACTTTCCTCCCTTACTATTTTACCTTCTCACTGAGCTAGCCTGCAAGGTGTAATCAGAGAAACGTTCTACACTGGCTGGGAATGTGGCGTGCATCTCAAAATAGCTGTGCGCAAAGCAGGCAGCAAGCAACCTGTGAAGATAATCGGATGTGTTCCATGTTTATATTGCAATAGCTGCTAAGAGGTTATGAACCATTAGTAGATAGTTTAATTAAAATACAGCAGTCTGATAGATTACCCAGTGGGACACTAATTCCCACTGAAGTCCTGGTGTTCAGAAAACCTAATTAAAGCTGTATTGTCTGCATTCTTAAAGGGGTCATTCTTCACAGAAACAATCCTGGCGCAGGTTTAGGTTTGTGCAAGTTCAGTGAGGAAAGAGGGGACCTTGGGATGATTAAAACTGCGCAGCTGCAGCATTTGTATTTTTTTTAATTTCAAGGATCCTTGTTAAAAATGAAGTGCTCATAAACAATGAAATCCAATAGTGTTTTCTGATTGATCGCAATGTTCCTGCATGAAAGTCCAATGTTACACAGGGAGCTCACTGCGCTAATTGAGGAGTCAAATACACAACTGAAACAGCCACAGTGCTCTGTGTTCGTGTTGTTTAGCAGCACCTGAGCAGTGTATCCGTTCTTATTCGATGTCTTCATTTCCCAGTCTCTCTCTCTTTCTCTCTGAGGGTGCTGAGTTTTGTTGAGCAGAATCGCATGGGTCCTGTCCAAAGATAGGAACAGGAGTAGGCCATTCATCCCCCTCGAGCCTGATCCGCCATTCAGTTAGATCACGGCTGATTAGTACCTCAGTATCATTTACCCGCCCTTGATCCATATCCCCTGATGCCCTTACCGAACAAAAATCCCAAAAAAGGTCTCCATCTTGAAAGTTTCAATTGACCCAGGATCCACTGCCTTTTGGGGAGAGCGAATTCCACATTTCCACTACCCTTTGTGTGAAAAAGTGCTTCATGATTTCACTCCTCAATGGCCTAGCCCTAATTTTAAGATTATACCCTCCTGTGCAAATACAAACCAAGTTTATGCAAGCTGTTCTCATAATTTAACTCTTTAAGCCCTAGTATCATTCTGTGCTGTACCTCCTCCAAGGCCAATATGTCTTTCAGAACCCCAGCAGAGTTCACCTAACTCAGTACAAAGTAGGGATCGAACCTGCCAGCTTCTAGGCTGGTATTGGGCTGTACAGAGAGACACAAGTCTTCATCATCAGAGACGGAACCGGCGCAGCACAGAGGGAGATATGAAGATAACAAAAAGAAACAGATCGACATGGAGAGAAAACCTAAACACAAAGACAGATACACAGAAACCCTGTGGTAACAATCAGGGATACAAGCACACAAGGAGAGAGACTGAGACAAATAACAAGGAGAGGGACCAAGCTGAGCAACAAAGAACAGAACCAAGCAAAAAGGAGAGCGGCCAAGTCAAACAGCAAAAGGAAGCACACATCTGAGAGAGAGAGCGAGATAAGAAAGCTACGAGATGAAATAAGTTCCAGCAGAGAGAAAAATGTCAACGGCAACAGGGAGAGTGTGAGATGGAAGTTGTAAGAGCCAAAAGCAGAGGCAGAGAGGAAGAGAAAATCCAACAAAGCCAAAGAAGATTTTTTTAATATTACAAGTATCATCAAGTTCCATAGAGCTTATGAATACTAAGTGATCTCCCAGGCCATTGCCCATTGTAAGTCGGATGACAAGTAAAGTTGCATTGCATCCTGCACAAAGTATTAGCCCGGATTTTGCTTTAAGAATAACGGTGAGGCTAACAGCACTCACCGTTATTAAGGAGTAATTTGGACAGCAACTTCCAGCATCCGCACATGCGCAGTTAAACTCGGAAATCCGGAAGTTGCCGTCCGATTTGGCCTGCTCCTCCACAAGCGGCGCTCCACCGGTACTTCGCCAATAGACACGGCATTGACACTCATATAAGGACGTGAAGTTGCGGTATTTACCCACTGGTTTTACCCACTAAACACGCCATAAAAAGTTAGGGCTGGTGCATTCAGCTGTAGGTGAATTTTTATTGGCATGATAAGTCTTAATTACCGCCAAACAACCTCTCCTGCACTGAAAATTTAATTTTACAAGTGTGGAGTCTCATTCCTTCAGAATTTAAATATTGTTGGAGATTTAAAAAAATTAAAATAATTTTTTTTTTTACTTTTTCTTTCTGTCTTTTTTTTCTCCCCTCTCTCTCTTAATCCCATCTTTCTTTATTTTGCTTTCTGTACATGATTATACAATGAATTCTAATTTATACTTCCTGGTTTAGATGCTGTGGGGGTAATTTTAACCCCCAAAATGTGTATAGTTGGTTCAGGTGGGAGGTTAAAAAAAAAAAACTGAAACAGGAACCCAACACGCCTCGAGCCTGCCCACGTCCCATTTTAACGGAGGTGGGACAAGGGACAGGAGACCAATCCGCTCGCAGGAAGTGGGTCGGTCATTGAAAACTTTTAAGAGGCTGTGTGCCTCCATTTTAACAGTGATTCTATTTTTAACCACAGTCGGTCGGGTTTCCCGGGCCTCGGGAAACTCGGCAGGTAAAAGGAGGCGAGAAGGGCTGGATCCGTAAGGTAAGTGCCTTTCCAGCACTGCTTGTGGGTCAGGAGGAGCACGAGTGCTTCCTCCAGGCACAACAAGCTAACTCTGTAAACAACCGCCTTCCCCCCCACCCCCGCGATCTGTCTGCTCCCCCCACCTCCCCGCCGTGACTGGAAACCCCCCCCCCCCACCACCATCTGTTCCTCCCCCCCCCCTCCCCCACCCCGCCGTGCTCGGACACCCCGACCATCATCACCCCCGCCGCAATCTCTCTCCTTCGCCACTAGACCCCCGACAGCGATCCCTCCCTACCTGCTGCTAAGTTGCCTCCTCCTGCTGCAGGTTTTCCCACCAGAGAGGCAGCCAGTCTGTCAATCAGGCTTGGTGTTGGGCGGGAAACCTGGAGAAAATCTTTTTAAAAACTGCAGGACGTTCGGGAATCCCGTATTTCCAGGTTTCCCATAACTCCTACCCCACCCCCACCCCCACACCAAATGCGCCTCCGAGATAATATCGGGCCTGTGTGTCTCCGTGAGGATTCATCAATCTGATTGGTTGAGGAGACACGCTGGGCTGGATTTTGATACTGGGGCGTGTTGGGGACGTGTCATCCGCATTTCGTGTTATCCATCTGCCTGCAATTGGATGTGGGAGATTGATGCAATTTTCACCTAATTGGGCAATTGAGTTCCAGCATGTGGGAACCCATGAACCAATTAATGGTTTCAGTCTGAAAGTCGCCTCTGATGATGTCATCATTGCTGCTGCATTGAAGGTCTTCAGAGACTGCCTGGCCTTTGCTGTGAGTGGACCTGGATGCAAAATGAGCAGGAGAGAGAGAGAGAGAGAGAATGAGAGAATTTTTTTTCCATCCAGGTCCTCTCACAGCAAAGGCCAGGCAGTCTCTGAAAACATTCAATGCAGCAGCATCAGAGGCGACTTTCAGACCTAATACTACTACTACCTTCATCACATCTGCGTTGTAATAGTGGACCTGCAGCTGATAGTCAGCTATCTACTTGTGCTCCCGCCAGGTTTCACTGGCGTGTTTCACATCAGGCGTGCTTCACGTGGGAAAAGAGTTAAACTAGCTAAAATGTTTCAAAATGGCATTACAGAGCCAATTTAGGGCTTATTAAGGGCTTTAATGGCCTCTCCCGCCTCTTGGAGGCGGGACGGAGTCGGGAACACCACACACGATTTTATCAAAATTGCGTGGAGGCGGAATGGAGGTGAGATCAGGTCCGCCTGCCACGTTTCGCAATTTTAACCCCCCACACGCCTCCAAACCCGCCTCCACGGCCCTATGAAAATCCAGCCCGCTGTCTCTTGGCCTGCTCACACATTTTACACCACAGATCCCCTGTAGAGGGCGCCGCGCTGGAACTGATCTCCAGGAATCATAAGTTGCCGCTGAAAAGCCCACGAAAAGTCTGTCGGCAGCTGTAAGCCTAGCGAACAGTGAGCGCCGTTCCTTCACCGCTGACTGCAAAATCCGGGCCGATATTCCGCTGTTAAAGGCCTCTTCCTTTAAGGTCACATAATCTAATTGTCATAAACAGCGACACGCTGCAATCAGTTAGAGATTCCTTTTTCGTTGGCGAGGAGAGTTTGCACATTGGCAGGCACTTGCAAATTTTCTCGCTCCAGGTTAGTTGAAACCAGCATGAAGTAACTTTTTTTTTTAATACCGAAGACAAGAGCATGGAGCTTACTCCCTGGGCGAAGAAGAGAAAATAGAATCAGCATCATCAAAAACAAATGAAAATTAAAAAAAATTAAAGGAGTGTCCTTGAATGCTCAAAGAAGAGCAAGACTTTATGCTTCAGAAATTTCATTCAAAGTAATGGAATGAAAATCACGGTCGCAGTTGTGCAGTTTGCCGATAAGTGGTCCCAGCACATGCTGGCTCAGCTGAAGCAAAAAATCTCTCCTTGTCCACCCACTGGAACAAACTGGACACATCCAGACTCAGGAGTTAAAGTGACCATTTGCTGCCAAACACACGACACAAAGTCCACCCCAATGTTCACAATATTCTCTCTGGCTCTCCTGAAGCTTCTGACTGCATGCTGGGGTGCACTGCCATAGATGCCATTAACTTCCACAGGGGTCGTTTCCCCTGATCGTCCGCTGTAACTTTGGTGGAAGATTTGCGCGAACCCCAGACAAACGAGGTGAGCGCCGCTTTATTCCATTTCTCCAGAGTTTCCACGGATTTTCCGCCGTCGATACAGCAGAAAGTTGGGAGACGAATGTTGGGCCATCACATCTGAACCAAATCCTGTTGTTGTCCAATATCTACAGCAACCATCGCATTCTATAACGCTTCTCATAGAGAGAACATCTCCAAGCATTAAGCCTGCTTCAGTGCCACTTTTGCTTCTCTCGGTTAACATAGAAACATAGAAACATAGAATCTAGGAGCAGGAGTAGGCCATTCGGCCCGTCGAGCCTGCTCCACCATTCAATACGATCATGGCTGATCATCCAAATCCAGTACCCTGTCCCTGCTTTAATCCCCACAGTACACATATTCCACCCTACCCCCGTAACCCCACGTATTTAATTCCCCCTAACATATCCCATCCTATCCCCATAACCCCACATATTTAATCCCCCCCTAACACTAAGGGTCAATTTATCATAGCCAAATCAACCTAACCCGCACATTTTTGGACTGTGGGAGGAAACCGGAGCACCCGGAGGAAACCCGGAGGTTGTGGTCCCTTCCTGCTTTGTTGCTTGGATCCTCTACCGGCTGCCTCCCACCTAAGGTTATTGACTTGCACAGGACTACGCCACAAGGCTCCGGCCTCAGTCCACACAATGCCGGTCATTGTGACCTCCGCGCACCTCTGGGACTCTTGGCAGACATTTTGAACATGTGGTGCCAGTACCAGATTTACAGGCAAGGAACCAGGGCAATTGCCCAGGGCCCCAGGTCTTGGGCAGGGACGTGGCACCATTAGCCTAAGTTAGTAGTGGAAGCCATCTAAAGTAAGGGTGGGAGGAGGGAGGGGAGGGGCCCAAGTCTTAGCCTCAGCCTGGGGACCCCACCAGTCTAAATCCAGAGCTGAATGTTGCCACTAAATCTTGTAGCATAACAGGGCTTCCAGCTGTTACAAACTGTGCAAATACCTGTTGTTCTGCTAATGTATTCAGCTCCCTGTACTTTGCCAGCATAGAAATTGCACATTTCTAAACTATGGCCATGCTGGCATGTTGTGAATTGAACAAATATAGGGGGAAAAATTCTGTTGCTTTGCGGCACCCTAAGAGGGCGCTAACGGGGCGCAAAGCAACTAGCGCCCGGATGTGGCACCGCCAACGCCTCCCGCGAAATTCAGCGGGTGGTTAGCGACGGCGGTAACCGTTAGCGCCCTGCTCGCGCCCCGGCCGCGATCTTCAGTAGCGCCCCCTGACTTACCGCCGGACGCTATGTCTGATGGGGTCAGGGAGGCCCACCTGCAGCCGGGGCGGTGCTAATTAAAGGCGAGGTGCCGGGCGGCCATTTTTGTTGCTGGCCGCCTGCCAGCACCTGCCCCCCGTTGCCATCCCCGGCCTCCTGAGCAGCTCCCCCCGCGGAGTGCCGGCTGCGCTCTGTGAGCCTGGCACTTCTCTTGAGTGCCGGACTCTTTTGCTGACACTCTGATCCCCGGTGGCCCAGCTGGGCCCCGGGTCGCACTGCGCAAGGCCCCTCCCCTTTAAGAAGAGTAGGAAGGCCTGCAGTACCGCGGCACGTAGCCCCGCGATATTCCCTCGCAGCGCCCCAAGAGGGAGGCGAGGCACTTCCAGTAGCACCCTGCCTCCCTCGCTACCGATGAATTTTGGCCGCGGGGGGTGCTAATTTTTTTGGGGCGCTAAAAGTAGCGCCCCGGCGAAGTTAGCGCCCCAAAGGGGGCGCGACAACATTTTTCCCCCATAATATTTTTCAGTTATATGGCTGTTATGAAAGTGATATCTACATAAACCAGTTACCAAAAATCATAATTAAATATTTTAGTCAAAATGACTTCACTTATGGAGTGGCGATTGATCAGACTATTTTCCAAGCAACAGAATTAGAGAACTGTAGTCACACAAATTAAAGTGCAGTTATGTCACATGCTTCATGCAATTACACTATGAGTGGATTTTTTTTTTACTTCTTTGAATCAGTGCTTTTTGAATCAAAATTAAAATCTGTGCCTCCTCATGAGCACAATACAATCTCAATTTGGAAATGAAATGGAAGCAGTCATTAGACTAAATAATTGGAATTAAATCACTTGAAGCAATGAAGAGGAAGCTGTATTGGCAAATGATTTGAGTTTTTTTTTTAACCCCCTGAGATTTGCGAGGGTGCTGAAGAAGTGTTGCGGCTTTGGGGGCGGGGGGTGGGGGGGGGGTGAAATTGGTCTCAGGCGGGGTGCAAAACGGGCAATAGCGAATCGGCAGCCTGTCTTACACATCGCCCGATTTGATTCTCTATTGAAGTCAATGGAAACAGAGAATAGTGCAGGGGTGTAAAAGGGCCGGTGATTCACTATTGCCCGTTTTACGTTACTTACAGAAGACCAATCGCACCCCCTGTGTGTCTCCCTTGGTTAAACAGAAGGAAACGTAGGTGTTTTGGGGGGACAGAAAGACAAGACTCTCAGGATGTACTTGTTGAGGTAGCCTAAAGAAACAAAGCTTATGAGGCAATAAATGACTAAATGGTTCATATGGTATTAAATGGGGGTGGGTGTAGGGATCGAATGGTGTGTGGGGATGAGACAGAGTAAATAGAAACGGGGCTGAATTTTAATGGGGAAGGCGGGTTGGGGCTGGGAGGCTCCGATGCGGGCGGGAAACCTGGGAGAATGGGTTTCCCCCAGGCCTTGCTGATTTTAACGGCAGGGCCTGATTTGCATGGGAGGCCTCTGTTTCCCACCCGCAGCCAGCCAGATGGAGAGGCTGGCTGGCTGCGGGCGGGTAGGCCTGTGATACTAGGCCGCAGAGAGGAGGGAGGGAGGGATCATGGAGGGGGCAGGGTCAGCCGGAGGAGGATCGGTTGGGGGAAGAGAGGATCTGGGCTGGAGCACTGGGGGGAGGGAAGAATGGATTGGGGCCTGACTTCTGAGCATCGGAGGGTGGGGTGGGGGAGGGAGAGACGATCGGGGCCGGACTTGTGAAGGGGTCTCCGATCACGGGGGGTGGGGTGGGCTAGGCAGGCACTTACCTCCTGGATGCAGCAGTCCTCGCCTTGCTGTAGCTGGCAGGTTTTACGAAGTGTGCAAAACCCGACCACCGACAGTCAAAAACAAAATGGAGGTTAAAGAAGAGGCTTCTAGCCTCATTATAATATTTAAATAGACCGCCCGCCTCCTGGCAGCGGGTTAGCTGCCCGCCCCCGCCCAACCTCCGTTAAAACTGGAAGTGGGCGGGTTGGAGGCGGGTTCCGGTCGGGGTTCACATTTTTAATACTTTAACTATCCCCCCCGCCCCCAACCCACCGTTTCTTTTTAAGTTAAAATTGCCCCCAGTGGTTGAGGGGTCTAGCATAATGGGTCATAGCTGTAGGATTGAATGTAAGAGATTTAGAACAGAGAGCCGGAGAAAGGCTATTTTACAGAAGCTTGTGAGGCTGTGGAATGTTAGTGATTTAAGAATAAGTTCGATGGGTGATTGAAGGAAAGGAGGAATGAAAGGATATGCGAGCAGGGTAGTACAGCCAAGCACCAATTGATGGCCCCGTACTTAGACGGGTTAAGGTAGCTTGCAGTGCCTCTGTTTGTGCAAAGCATAGAGGTATGATAGGTCTTGCATACAAAGATAGGGATCTGGCAGAGTTGTATATTTGCTTTACTTAGGACTTTAAGGGTCCAGTCAAGTGGAGGAAAGCCACTGTTGACTTGTGTCAGTGTTCAAAACTGGGGGCAGGTTGGACCTGTGTATGGGTGAATGTCTGAACTTCCTTCAGGTTCTTAAAGGATTGTACCATTATCCTGGACTGTTGTAAGATAGAACCTGTCTAGGGTTAAAATGGAAGGGTGCTTGAGAGGGGATGTCGAACATTGAGCCTTTTCTTATTTTTGTATTGGCGTTTTTGATGCACGTTTCTAAGTTGGCAGCTCCACAGGTGTAATTGTGTAGCTTTGAAATGACAGGTTCCTCCGCTTTTGACCTCGTCAAGCTTTTGTGCTGCAAATCATTTTTTTTTAATGAAGATTGAGCATTTTATTTCACAATGATTAAGGATTTTTCATTCTTATCCTTAACTAGGTTTTTGAAGCATGTTTTCTTCTCACTTGCCACCCCCCAGTGATTGCCCCAGTGATTGTTTCCTCATGAGGAGAAGCCCAATTCCAACAGCAATCACCTTGCTGATGTCCTGAAGTAATTCAGCAGCTTTACAGCAGTGCGGCGGTAAATCAATGTTTAATCTTAACCGGGGAGTTAATTTATGTCACAGCACTAAGGGAAGGCAAAGGCCGAGTGTAAAATTTCGGTACATTTTCACTTTAACACGGAGGTGACTGATTGTATTAAGCAAAGGACCTATTCCCGCAGGTTTTGCTGATTGGGTATTTATTCCCAAAATGTTTCCTCAGATTCTTCACACAAATTCTGCAAGGGAACATCTCCGGAATCTTTGCAATGGAAACGTGAAAGTTGCCTCACACAGTGATGGGAATTGTGGTGGTCCCCCCCCCCCGCTCCCTCCACACTAAGGACGGGAATTTAGGATTGATCTTGTATTAGGTAATGGAGTGTCCACCATTTACGTCTGCTCAAGGCCATCGTATATAAATCAAAAGGGCAGAAGTTTTTTTAGTCTTTGGCGAAGGTAAACCGACTCGCTTAAGATTTTAGGGCTCGTTACATCAGCAGTAAACCACACTTGCCAACTTGCAAAAGTTGACCAACTGCTTCAGAAATAAAAAACGGCCTGAGCCCCCTAAAAAGCAGCGACTTAAGAATGGTCCTGAACATAAGCCGATGCCATGTGAAGACAAGTAGCTACATGGGCTTTAGAACTTAAGCTGCTGGTTTACCAAGATTTCTAAACTCGCACTTGGGGGCAAAATAACAGAAGTATATGAAAGCTTGAAGGGGGAATTCCAAGTGTTGAAGAACAGAATTAGTGGGGGTTCTCAGAGAATGCGCGCCTGGAAAATTTTAAATAGACATTAAAAATGGTGCATTCTAGTAACTCTTAACCAATTGATAGATTTTTTCTTTAATCAACAGACCAATCAGTTTATCATTTCCCAAAAGTCACCTACAAAAGTCACTCTTCCCTGGACCAGTTCACAGATCCATCTATCCCCTCTGCACCCAGTTCATAGAAAGACTGTATGCCCTCCAACTCCTCACCATTTGACAAAGACACAATCGTCCTCCAACTCTCAATTCATACTGGGACACTTCTCTCCTGCGCCGTCCCCCCCACCCTCCCACCTCAATTGTCAGTTAATCTTGGCACTCTCCTTCCCTCTGCCCCCTCAGTTGATGCTGGCGTTCTTATTCCTCCCCATCCCTAAGCACTGTCACAGCTTCTTCTCTGAACCCCGCACCCTCCAACTGCAAAAATGCCGCCCACAGCTTCTCCACTCTTCACTCCCAAAGCATTGCACCTGGCTTTCCTTCCCTGTGCCCTGCATTCCTCCCTTCCTTTTCTCCCCGTGCTGCTCCCACCCGAGCAGCAATGAGAGCAGATGGATCTAGTCTGAACTGTGTGGGTGCCGCAGTGAGCCCCCAGGCACTGACCATCCATGTTGGTGTGTTTGGGGAAGAAGATTGATAGGAATTTCCACCATTTTAGTTTGCGTACTGTATGGAATCTTCATCACAATTAATTTAATTTGCAGTTATCAACACATTTCCTAAAATGCTCCAAAGTGCAGCTATTGCTGTAAAGCCCAAAGCAAGGGGTCTCAAACAGCAAATTAATCTGTTCTTAGTGACGTTGGTACCGACACCAGGAGAACTCCCTATTCTTATTCTTATTCTATTCTTCTTTCTCATGTCAAAATAAAACTGGAGATATTTCTAAAGGATCAGATATTTTACCAATACTGCTAGGAACTGTTTGGCATCTACCGTGATGGTAAGGCAAAGAGAATGGTGCCGAAAACTTTTTTTTATTTGTTCCTGGGACATCACTGCCCAAGGCTGGCATTTATTGCCCATCCCTAATTGCTCTTGAGGAGGTGGTGGTGAACCATTGCCTTGAAGGTATTTCCACAGTGCTGACTTTGTTGCAACTGAGTGGCCATTTCAGAGGGCAGCTTAAGAGCCAACCACATTGCTATGTGTCATGGAGTCACATACAGGCCAGACCAGCAGATTTGGTGAACCAGTTGAGTTTTTACAACAATCTGGTAGTTTCATGGTCACCATTACTAACACTAGCTCTGTAATTCCAGATTTAGTTAACTGAATTTACATCGGTGGGATTTGAACGCATGTCTCTGGATTACTAGCCCAGTAATATAACCAGCTGTCCCCTGTTGCAAAAAGGAACAACATTTGCAACATGGTAACAATTTGTATAAAGGAACAAGACAATCCAACTCTAAGTTGATGCTTTTCTCTCTCCACAGACCTGCTGTGTATTTCCAGCATTTGATGTTTATATATCTAAGGTATTTGAACTTGCCAAGCTCAGATGTTACCCGATATAAATGAAACTGCAGTTTGGCTCACTTCCAGTTTGGTTTTTATTCCTATCGTACCTTCTATCTGTAGGATTATTCTGCTCAACAAAACTACCCACTTTGAAGATCTCAGTGGCTGGGGATAATTGTTGCCTGCTGAAAGGACTGAATGGTCTACCACCTACCCAGGACCCTTGTGATTCTAGATTCAAAAGGAAATGACATCTGAGGGTTCACATGAACTTTAGTCTTCAGAACATTGACTGTCCAGCTTTGTCAGGATAACTATTGGTTCCTGTGCATCTTTATCGATTTTACATTGTGTTTGGCACAGTTGTAGTGATTCCTTTCACTTCTGTGCACTAAGTGTTGCATGGTTCTCTTGTGTTGTTAGAAAATTAATATTTCATATCGTGATGATTCCTATTGCAACAACACATCATCAGTAGGGTAAAACCAACCTGTTTCACGACGGTCTCCGGAATGGAAGCCTAGTGGTTAGTAGGAACTAAGTACGAGCTTAAGCCGTAGAGAATGTGAGTTCAAATCCCACCATGGCAAGTTGTGAAATTGAATTCAATGGGGGAAAAATTGAGTCGCGCCCCCTTTGAGGCACTAACTTCGCCGGGGCGCTACTTTTAGCGCCCTGAAAAAATTAATGCTCACGCGGCCGAGATTCACCGGTAGCGCCCTGCCTCCCTCTTGGGGCGCTGCGAGTGAATAGCGCGGCGGCATGTCACACCGCGGTATTGCAGGCCTGCAGGCCTTCCTCCCCTTCTTAAAGGCACTCAAGAGAAGTGCCGGGCTCACGGAGCGCAGCCGGCACTCCGCGGGGGAGATGCAGAGGGGGCAGATGATGGCAGGCGGCCAGCAACAAAAATGGCCGCCCGGCACCTCCCCTTTAATTTGTGCTGCCCCGGCCGCAGGTGGGCCCCTCTGACCCCGTCGGACATAGCGTCCGGCGGTAAGTCAGGGGGCGCTACCGAAGATCGCGGCCGGGGCGCTGCACACGGTGATGACATCATCGCCAGCGGCGCATCGCCGCGGGGCGCTAACGGTTACTGCCGCCGCTAACCTCCCATTGAACTTCGCAGGAGGCGTTGGCGGCGTTGCGCCTGGGCGCTAACGGGAGGCGCAAAGCAACCGAGTTTTTAGGCCAATGAACCTGGTCATTTGTGGGCTTGGGATCAAAAAATGACAGTGATAACCTCTGGAATATCATAATTCCCTTCAAGGAAGAGAATTTGCTACATATACCGGGTCTGGCCTACGCATGGCTCCAGTGTACATTCCGTGGTTGAAACTTAATGCCCTTGGAGCAATGAGGGGCGGGCAATAAATATTGTCTTGCCAGTCACGCCCACATCCCAAGAACAAATAAAAATAATACTCACTGAGCATGTGTGTACATTATGTTGACAATAATGATTCTCGAGACATTATAAGAGTCTACCTATTACCTTAGGTCTGATCTGTAATTCCTATTATACAGTGTCAAAATGTTGCATTTTTTTTCACAAGACCCGTTGTGATTCCCTTGCCCATGGTCCTCTCAGGTCATTCTGATTTCCTGATCTATTGTCATGTAGGCAATGAGTAGGATGTGCGCTGTCCATCCTTTAACTCAACTTCACTATTGGAGTCAAAAGTAAAGGTGGACTATCTGCTGAATGGACATTCAAGACTTGGTGTGCTGTCCATACATTGCCTCAGTCCACCACCGACTGCCTTGAATATCAGTTGAATAGGAGCAGATGGCAATCAATACGGAGAATAGGAAGGAAAGCGCTCAAACGATACAAAAAAATAATTAGTCAGATGCAGGGAGAGACACTTTGACAGAGACTGAAAGGCACCTCAAACAGCAAATGAGAGAGGGAGATTGATCCACGGAGACTGGGAGGAAAAGACGGGTGAAATTAAAAAGTGAGTGAACTCACAGAGACGCGGCAAGCAGCTCATTACTGACAGTGAGAGGTGAGCAGTGCTGCAAAAGGCTGAAGAGACAATGATTAGCAAAAGAGCGAGAGAGCGAGAGACGAGATCAGAAGCTGAGGCATTCCACTGAAAGTTAAAAACAGCCAGGCAGATCATCACAGAGGTTTATATTTTAAAAGTTTTGAGCAGCCTGGATTCCCTAACCAAATGGGATTCTGCTGCCCAATGGCTTAGCATGAAAAATGAAAGTAAAATATCTTGAAAGGAAAGTTTTACATAACTAGAACCGCATACAGTAATACAGCGAAACCATCATTTGCCACGAAAGGAGCAACATTTGCAACATGGTAACAAATTGAAAATCTTAATGCGTTACACAAATTTGCTTTAGCTCCATTGGGATTGGATAGTTATGCAAATTAATGTAACTAAAATTACAGCTAGCAATATGCACTCAATAACAATACTGATCCAATGGCCCCCGATGTGCAATGGAATAATACCATAAGGCATTGAACAAATAGCTGATCTCACAACTGTAACACAGACTGCCACAGGCATCGCTAAAACATGAAATTAGACAGCACAGAAGGCATCTGAAGATGTCTCGACTTGAGTGTGGCGTTTAACTGAGATGATTTTTTACTTCTGGGGTCATCCTGCACCACTTACACAAGTTTTATTTTGAAAAAAAAATCTGTAACTGTTGCAAGAGAAACTTTTTGAACAGGTGGTATTTTAAGAATTTTCGGTCACAATGACATACACCCAAGTGACACAATGGGCTGGATTTTCAATGACCCGTGGAGTCGGGTTTGGAGGCGTGTGGGGGGGTTAAAGTTGCAGATTCGGGGGCCCTGACCCCATCCCGACTCCATTCCGCCTGCACGCAATTTTGACAAAATCGGTCGCGGGGTTCCCGACTCCGTCCCGCCTCCAAGAGGCGGGAGAGGCCATTAAAGCCCTTAACAAGCCCTAAATTGGCTCTGTAATGCCATTTTGAAACGTTTTAGCTAGTTTAACCCTTTTCCGACGTGAAGTACGCCTGATGTGAAACACGCCAGTGAAACCTAGTGGGAGCACAAGTGGATAGCTGACTATCAGCTGCAGGTCCACTATTACAACGGAGATGTGATGAAGGTAGTAGTAGTATTGTGATGAAGGTAGTAGTAGTATTAGGTCTGAAAGTCGCCTCTGATGCTGCTGCATTGAATGTCTTCAGAGACTGCCTGGGAGGACCTGGTTGCAAAAAAAATTCTCTCTCTCTCTCTCTCTCTGTCTCTCTCTCTCTCTCTCTGAGCTGCTGCTCATTTTGCATCCAGGTCCTCTCACAGCAAAGGCCAGGCAATCTCTGAGACCAGGCAGTCTCTGACCTGCAATGATGACATCATCAGAGGTGACTTTCAGACTGAAACCACTAATTGGTTCATGGGTTCCTACATGCTGGAACTCAATTGCCCAATTAAGTGAAAATTGCATCAATCTCCCACATCCAATTGCAGGCGGATGGATAACACGAAATGCGGCTGACACGACCCCAACCCGCCCCAGTATCAAAATCCAGCCCAATGATATTGATACTGCATTAGAAAATGAAGCAAACAGAGATTTGCATTTATATGAAGCTTTATCACATCTCTGAAATGCTTCAAAGTGCCCCGTACACAATGAATGAGTTTGAAGTGCAGTGACTCTTGTTATGTAGGAATATGTGGCAGCCATTTTGCACACAGCAAAATCGCACAAACAGGAATGAGTGAACGGCCAGCTCATCTGCTTTTGATGGTTTTGGGTTGGCCAGGGACATCAGGAGAAGTCCCTGTTCTTCAAATAGTGCCACGGCATCTTTAATGTGCATCTGAACCACCAGGCAGGCAGACTGGACCTCAGTTTAACGTCTCACGCAAAGGCTGCCGCCTCTGACAGCGCAGCGCTCCCAATATATTGCGTTCATTTGTCAGCCTGGATTCTGTGCTCAGCTCCTGGAGTGGTACTTCAACTGGGTCTGATGTTGGCCAACAAATAACGTAAGATAAGTTTGTCAAACACTTTTTCACAAAAACAGTGTTGTGGTTACAAGTAGACTTCTGAAGTAAGCCAAGGATGTGGAAATTGCCACCCGTGGGCCACATGCTAGGTTTAAAGATTGAAAGGTGTGCTTTATTTGGAGTGCCCTCACACTTTGCTTCCTCACTCTTTTTTTCTTCCTGGTTAGTCTGCTTGCCTTTCCCAGTTCCATGGACACCCCGATGCTCGGTTCATAAGATCTAGTTCTGTCTTGCCTGGACCTAATTCATTGCTTGTTTCTCTGTTATGTTCCCTTTTTGCATTATTTACTGCCTGGACATTTATTACCTGATTGCTGTTATTTTTGTATTCGTTGATATCCTATCCATCACTTATTTCTCGCTGTGAAACTTTGCTGGTCTCCAACCATACCTCAAACCCTTTGCTGTAGATACTGCCAGACTTGACCATTCCAGCGGCCTCCTTGCCAACCTCCCATCCTCCATAAACTCCAACTGTCTAAAATGCAGCTGCCTGTATCTTGACCCACACTAAATCCCACACGCCCATTATCCATGTCCTCGCCAACCTACATTGGGTCCTTGTCCTCAGTGACTTAGATTTAAAATTTTCATTCTTGTCATCAAATCCCTCCATGGCCTCACACCACTCTACCAGAGTTGCTGGCACTCTCACCTCTGAGTCAGTAGGTTCCGGGCTCAAGTCCCACTCCAGAGATATGAGTGCCTAATCCAGGCTGACACTTCAGTACAGTACTAAGGGAGTGATGCATTGTCAGAGGTGCCGTCTTTTGGATGAGACATTAAACCGGGGCCCAATCTGCCCTCTCAGGTGGACGTAAAAGATCCCATGGCACTATTTGAAGAAGAGCAGATTTGTTCTCCCTGGTGTCCTGGTCAATATTTATCCCTCAACCAACATCCCTAAATATAGATTACAGAAACAGCTGTGCGCAAATTGGCTGCCGTGTTTCCTACATTACAACAGTCACTACACCACAAAAGTACTTCATTGGCTGTAAAGTGCTTTGGATGTCCTGAGGTCTTGAAAGGCTCAATATAAATGATAGTTCTTTGTTTCTTTCTTACCTCTGCCACCTCCTCCACCCTTGTATTCACATCCACAACCTTTCAGGTCCTCTGACTCTGGCCTCTTAAACGTCACTTCCTTCCTTCACCTCCACCATCATTGGTATCTGGGACCTATTCTCTGGAAGTCCCTCCCTAAAGCTTTTCCACTTTTAAAAACCTGCTCAAAACCCATCTTTTTGAACAGGCTTTCAGCCTCCTCCCTGATCTCTTCCTCCATAACTCAGCGGGAGCGATTTTCGCCGAATACTTCAGGTGCTAAAGAAGTGGCCAAGATGGGGTCTTGAGCTGAAACGCCGGTCTAGCCCGCCTTTAGCGCAAAACAGCAGCTTGGTAAAGGAGTTGAAGCCAGCGCTAGGAACGGCCGCCCAGAGTCTCGTGAAACAGCTGATTGCCACGTAAAATGCCTGCTAGCGCTCATTAAAGAGGCTGCACTGCATTTTCATGGCTAGCGCTTAAATTAACGCCCTGCTCCTAACAGCGACCAGCTTTTTGGGAGTAAACATGGCGTTGATGTCGATTTCAAGCGTTACTTAAAGGGATACTCACCACTTAAAGGGATACTCAATTTTCGGATGAAGGGTTCGACCTGAAACATTGGGCTGGATTTTCCAAGCCCCGAGGAGGCGGGCATGGAGGCGGGACAGCCGGTAAACTCGGGGAAAGTGGGGGCGGATGGCAAAGCCGCCCCCCATCCCGCCTCTGTGTCCTTTTGCCAGGAGGCGGGAAGATGTGCAGCTTCGGGTCCCGTCTCCTGGAGGCGGGAAAGGTATTTAATCCTTTTAACTGCCTGTTAACAGGTAGTTAACAGGCAAAAAAAAGGGATTCGTGCCATTTTACCTTCACAGGTGAAGGCTTCCCGACCTCGGAGAACCCCGCCGGGTGGAGGAGACGTGGAGGAGGTCTGCGGCGGTCGGAGGCACCTGGAAGTAAGGTGTAGAGGTGAGTGATGGGTGCAAGTGTGGGGTGGTAAGTATGGAAGGTGAGTGATAAGTTTCAAAAAGTGTGCACTTACCTTGTTTTCTTCCTACAGCCTTTAGCCACGGTGGATCGGGAGAGCCGACATCCTGCTTGTCAATTTCACAGAATGGCTGTTGGAACCTCCGTTCCTACAGACAAGTGAAATTTACAAATTTGAAAGGTTTGATGAGTCCTCAACACAAGGACTCATCAAACTGAAGTGAATGTCAGTGTTTGACAGCTTCACAGAGCTGTCAAACGCTGTCATTCTTCTTTCAAGAAGTCTTGACAGATAGCACGTCTGACGTTGACGTGATCTGTCAGTGACTTCCTCCCTAATTGGCCTGCTGAGCCCGCAGGGCGGGCTTAACCAGCTCAATCAGGGGAAAATCCCTCTGAATAGTCAGGCGAGGATGGAGGCGGGACATTGACACGACAAGCAGCTGTCCCGCCTCCAACTCGCCTCCATTCACAAAATCCAGCCCGTTGACTCTGTTTCTCCTCTCTTCGATGCTGCCTGACCTGCTGAGTATTTCCAGCACTTTCTGTTGTTAACTCAATGTTACATGTTCATTGCTGCTGGAGCTGTGAAGAGGACCGCTGAAACACAGTAGGAGACTTTCTGGGACACTTTGTCACAACTTCACCAGCACTCGAGCATCACTTATTCCGCAAATTCTCTCAGGACTTCACCTAAAAAGAGTAAGTGCTGTGCTAATCCACCTCGTTGGATGCCTTGTAGGAGTCACCAGGAGAAAGGGAGTGCTTGGCCATGGCCATCTTGCTCGGGGTCACCCTTGGTCTGGACGAGGAATGGGAGGAGGACATGCGGCCAGGCAGAGCAGCACCAGCTGCTGCGGGAGAGGAGGGCGAGGTGGCGTCCTTCCCCCCTGCGGGTACAAGACATCCCTCCTCCTCTGGATCTCCTCCACCAGGACCTCCAGTGTCACGTCCGAGAACCTGTGCACCCTCTCCCTCGGTCCCTGAGCCATCCTGCCGCTGTGTGCCAGCCAGAGCACTCCACACCTTCAGTGGAAGTGGGTGCGAGGAGCCCACATGTACTGCTCCACGAAAATTGCGGCGAATCAGCACTTGAGTGCTAAACCTGCAGATGTCTCTGTTTAGCGCCTCATGGCAAGTTCAAATTATGGTAATCAGCAATTAGCCCCAAAATTGCAGGCTAAAACCAGACAGTCTTATTAACACTGGACCCATTTAGTGCCTGTTTTCACCCTTTGGCCAAAATAACCTCCAACATCTTTTCCCCTATCTTGTTTATATTGTGAAGTGCCTTGGGACATTTATTACAAATGCAAGTTGTCATTGTAGAATATAAATTCTCCACTTATGGAAGACTCTTATGAGTCTTCTGCTCATCTGGATCACTGTGCCCAGAGCCATGACTAGAATTGCAGTTTATGATTAGAAAGTAGGCGAAACATTAAGAGTGGGAGAGCTGTGGCTTCAGGCTCATCAGCAGGAGTATCACACTCCAAAGTGTCAGCATGTAACATTGGTTAGGTGCGGGGATGTGGTTTGTCTGAAACTCTGTTATTATCTCAAGTATTGCTCTATAAAAACAGAGAACTGGCACCTTCCCTGAAGTGTCTGGGAAGATGTTGATATTTTCCACGCTGAGCAGAGCTGTCAACATTGGCGAAATTCCAAGCGTGAGCTTTTGTTTTAGTTACAAGCCTTATACCTTGCACAAAAACCGAAGCAAGGCTAAAGGTGGCCAGCTGTGTCTATCGCTTGGGCGACAGGAATGGTGAAATTCTCTCCTCTCCTTTTTCTTATCCTCTTTTCCCTGTCATTCATTTCTGGCCCCCCGCCAAAAAACTCATTACTTACCCCTGAATCTTTCAATTCTTTTGTGTTCTTTCTTTGATTTATAAATTACGTTATTCACCTCACTATGAAATAAAAGTCAAATATTTGATTAGGAGCTTGATGGTGTTGAGAGACTCAACTAAGGTGAATGCAATAACATTTGCAAACTGTGGACTAATGTCACGTGATCAAATGTCATGTGATTAAGCATCACATGAATGGTGTCGCGTGATCAAATGTCACGTGATTAAGCATCACATGAATGGTGTCATGTGATCAAATGGCATGTGATCAAATGTCACGTCATCAAATCGCCAGGAAAACATCAGACCAGAGTTGGCTCTCATATTAGGCTCAACCAAGCTGTACAGCAGCTCAATGCCCAGTTTGACCCTGAGCTGGGCTTCAAACTCCATGGGGGCAAAATTGGGTCGTGCCCCCTATGGGGCGCTAACTTCACCGGGGTGCTACTTTTGGTGCCCCAAAAAAGTTAGCACCCTCATGCCCGAAATTCACTGGTAGCGCCCCAAGAGGGAGGCCTCCCTATTGGGGCGCTGTGAGTGAATATCACGGCGCTACGTGCTGCAGCACCACGCTCTGCGGCACATCGCACCGCGTTACTGCAGGCCTTCCTCCCCTTATTAAAGGGGAGGGGCCTAGCACAGTGTGACCCAGTGCCCAGCTGGGCCACCAGGGATCGGAGTGCCGGCAAAAGAGCCCGGCACTCAAGAAAAGTGCCGGGCTCACGGAGCGCAGCCGGCACTCCGTGGAGGGGCTGCACAGGAGGCCGGGGACAGCAACGGGGGCAGGTGCTGGCAGGAGGCCAGCAATAAAAATGGCCGCCTGGCACCTCCCCTTTAATTTGCACCGTCCGGCGGTAAGTCAGGGGGCGCTACCGAAGATCGCGGCCGGGGCGCTGCGCACGGCGATGACGTCATCACCGGAGGCGCAGAGCCACGGGGCGCTAACGGTTGCTGCCGCTGCTAACCTCCTGCTGAATTTCGCGGGAGGCTTTGGCGGCGCCGCGCCCAGGCGCTAGTTGCTTTGCGCTCCGTTAGCGCTGGGAGTTGCAAATCAACCGAACTTTTCCCCCCATATCTTTGTCTGTCACCTCAGAGTTTGAGATTGTTTTGCTGAATCTAAAGGTGTTTTATTTTCAATACAGAGGAAACAGTTTGTCATAATGAGATTGGTAGCAACAAAGTTTGTTGTCATGAGGTATCTCATTGCATAAAGTCCACAATGGAATGGTCTGAGTGAAAACAATGTCGGGCTTGTGGTTTGCATTAGTTTCTCACACAGATCACTTGCAGCCTCTGTAAATGAGCCATTAACCTGCTTTCAGTCCTGGTCTTCTGAATGTTTCATTGAGTCACCGAGACAGCTACAGTGATATCACCAAACTGCATTCCTTAAAGCAACAGGCCCACAGCTCTGCTGTCAGCCTTCAGTACTGTTTCTACAAGTGATTACTGTACATTTCTATCAGTAACAATCCAGTAAAAACTCCTGATAAAATGTTCACATTGCTGATGAGAAACATTACCACAGTTCAATTCCTAGGGGGAAAAATTCGGTGGCGCCGCCTAGCGCCCCGAAAAAGTTGGCACCCCGTGCCGTAAATTCAGTGGTAGCGTCCCAAGCAGGAGGCGATACTGGAAACACTCCCCTCCTTCCTGGGGCGCTACCAGTGAATATCGCGCTGCTACGTGCAACAGCGCCACGCACGTCAGCACGTAGCGCCGGGGCATTGCAGGTCACCCTCTCCTGATTAAAGGGGTGGGGTCTAGCGCTGCGCGCACCGGGCCCTGCTGGACCACTGAGGAGCGGGGTGCCGGGAAAGCAGCGATCGCGGCCGGCACCCCGAATAAAAGAGGGGAAGGGGGCAGGTGCTGGCAGGTGGCCAGAAAAAAAAATGGACGCCCGACACCTGCCCCATTAAATACTGCCGCCGCGGCTGCAAAAACGCCACCCTGACCCTGTCGAACATATCGTCCGGCGATAGGTCAGGGGGGGCGCAGCCGAAGTTTGCGGCCGGGTTGTTGCGCACGGCCAGAGGTGCAGCGCCAGGGGCGCTACCGCCGCCGCTAAGCTCCCGCTGAATTTCGCGGGAGGCGTTAGCGGCGCCGCACTAGGGGCTTGACGTTAACGGGAGGCGCAAAGGAACCCAATTTTTCCCCCCTAGTGTGTCTTCAGTTAGCTGATCTAAGTCGATGTAACAGCTGGCATGTCACACTTGGGCCTCAGTGCCCTTGCAGTAAGAGTCGGCCAGTACCCTCTGGTGATTGCTATAAGTGACCGCTTCTGGGAAAGTGTGAGCCTGGGGACATCAAGTGAGATCAGGATCGGGATTGGCTGTGATACACTCCATGTAGGAACAGACCTTCACTGACATTCAGAGACATTCACTGTCTCAGTTCACTTGGCTTGGGTGAAGAGCGTATGATTACTGTACCTCAGCAAAAGTTAAGTTATTCAGGAGTGTGAGAGTAGGGAAGGGAGGAAGAAACACTAACAGTAATTACAGCTGTGAATTTTGGTTAATGTGTTGGCCTCTTGTGGAAAATAGTTAGTACCTGAGGTAATAATATCCTGTTCAAATTGTTGGATAATATTAGAGGTAGGCTAAGGGTAATTCCTGGTAATTAATGCCATGTGATGGTACCTGCTCAAATCAGGCACAGAGAATTCTGAGAATCATTAGCATCATTTTTGCTTTGCTCTGTCCATTTGATTGCGCCATTTCAGAGAATCATACAATCTTGCAGCACAGAAGGCCCATTATGCCTGTGCCGGCTCTTTCAAAGAGCTATCCAATTAGTCCCACTCCCCTACTCTTTCCCAATAACCCTGCAATTTTCTCCCCTTCGAGTATTTATCCATTTCCCTTTTGAAAGTTACTATTGAATCTGCTTCCACCACCATTTCAGGCAGCGCGTTCCAGATCACAACAACCCGCTGCGTAAAAGAATTTCTCCTCATCTCACCTCTGGCTCTTTTGCCAATTATCTTAAATCTGTGACGTCTGGTTACTGATCCTTCAGCCAGTGAGAATAGTTTCTCCTTACTTACTCTATCAATACCCTTCATGATTTTGAACGCCTCTATTAAATCTGCCCTTCACCTTCTCCGCTCTAAGGAGAACAACCCCAGCTTCTCTAGTCTCTGCATGTAACTGAAGTCCCTCATCCCTGGTACCATTCTAGTAAATCTCTTCTGCACCCTCTCTAAGGCCTTGACATCCTTCATAAAGTGTGGTGCCAGAACTGAACACAATACTCCAGCTGAGGCCTAACCAGTGATTTATAAAGATTTAGCATAAATTCCTTGTTTTTGTGCTCTATGCCTCTATTTATAAAGCCAAGGATCCCATATGCTTTTTTAACAGCCTTCTCAACTTGTCCTGCCACCTTCAAAGATTTCTGTATGCAAGCCCTCAGGAATCTCTGTTCCTGCACCCCCTTTAAAATTGTACCATTTAGTTTATACTGCCTCTCCTCAATCTTCCGTTCAAAATGCATCACTTCACTCTTCTCTGCGTTAAATTTCATCTGCCCATTTCACCATTCTGTCTATGTCCTCCTGGAGTCAGCTACTATCCTCCTCACTGTTTACTACTTTTCCAAGTTTTGTGTCTTTGGCAAACTTTGAAATTATGCCCTGTATACCCAAGTCCAGGTCATTAATATATATCAAAAATAGCAGTGGTGCTGATACCAACCCATGGGGGACACCATTGTATACCTTCCTATCGTCTGAAAAATGGCCGTTCACCACTACTCTCTGTTTTCTGTCCCTTCGCCAATTTTGTATCCACGCTGCCACTGCGCCTTTAATCCCATGGGCTTCTATTTTGCTAATAAGTCTATTATGTGGTACTTTATCAAATGCCTTTTGAAGGTCCATATACACATCAACCACACTACCCTCATCAACCCTCTCCGTAACTTCATCAAAGAACTCAATCAAGTTAGTCAAACACAAATGCAAAATGTTCATTCAGTACCTCAGTCATGCCATCTGCCTCCACAAGAAGATTCCCTTTCTTGACCCCGCTCTTCCTTTGACTATCCTTTTATTATTTAAAAAGGTTTATAAAAAGATTTTGGGGTTCCCTTTTATGTTATCCGCTAATCTAGTCTCACACACACTCCATGCCCCTCTCATTTCCTTTTTCAATTCTCCTCTGCACTTTCTGCATTCAACTTGGTTCTCTACTGTGATATGAATCTGACATTTATCATAAGCTTCCTTTTTCTGTTTCATTTTAATCTCTATACCTTTAGTTATCCAGGGAGCTCTAGTTTTGGATGCCCTTCCTGGGAATGTGTCTTGCTTGTACCTGAACTATCTCCGATTTGAAGGCCGACCATTGCTCATTTACTGCTTTACCTGCCAATCTTTGACTCCAATCCACCTGGGCCAGATCCCCTTTCAACTCACTGAAATGAGCCCTCCTCCAGTTGAGTATTTTTACATTTGATTGTTCCTTGTCCTTTTCCATAAGTATTATAAACCTAATGATATTGTGATCATTGTTTCCCAACTGCTCTCCCACTGAAACGTGCTCCACTTGCCCCATTTCCTTCCCCAGAACTAGATCCAGCACTGCTTCCTTCCTTGTTGGGCTGGAAACTACTGATTACAAAGTTCTCCTGTACACATTTCAGGAATTCCTCCACCTCTTTGCCCTTTACAATGTTATTTTCCCACTCTATATTAGCATAATAGAAGTCCCCCATCATCACTACTCTTGCATCTTTCTGAAATCTACCTGCAAATTTGCTCCTCGATCTCCTTCCCACTATTTCTCCGGAGTTTCTTTGGATCTTCCACCGAAGTTACGGCAAATGATCGGGAGAACGCTGCCCGAATGCAACCCCTCTGTACTAAACCAGGATAACTACCTGTGTGACTCAAATGACCCATTTATCATTTGTTTCTGATTAACATTAACTTGAATTTGAAGTAAACTTTAATGGCTGGATTTTGCCAGCGCTCAGAGGGCAGATTTGGAGGCGGGTCCGCTGTCAAAATAGCAAAGATTGACAGCGGGTAGGAAACCCACCTCCACGCGAGTCTCCCAGGTGTCGGGTCTCTCAGCGCAAAACTGACCCGACACCAAGCGGCGGGGGAGACAATTGAGATCATTAAATGGCTTGTTAACAGCCACGCTAATGCTGTTTTGAGCCTTCCTTGTAATTTTATGTGCTCCCCCATGGGTTACCCGCTGCTCGGGGAACACGCCAGCTCACCCTGGCATGAGTTGAGTCTGCTTTGATTTATCTGATAACCTGATAGCTGCAGAAGTGGTATAAAGGATACCATGTTGCAGCTGTTCAGTTTCAGAGCTCAGAAACTGTTGGTTACTGCATTTGTAAGACTTATAGAGCTTTCTGTAGCTTGCAAGTGTTTAGAGCCAACTCTCTATCTAGTGGCACCTCACAGGAGCAAGCTCTCTCACCATTGACAGAACGCTTCTGTCATCTCAACTGCAGCTGCCATCTATTCCAGCAACATCGGTGCCCTTGAAAAAATCACACCATGGCCCTCTGAATCCTTCCACGATCAGCCCCAACACCAACATACCAGGCACACCAACATCACCAACAACATCACCAACAACATCACCCAACAACAACACCAACCTTCTCCACCATCACCTGATGCTGCACAGGACACAGGGCATCAGCACCCGACAACATTGCTGCCCGGGAGGCCAGCGATGGCATCACCATTACTTCACTTGACACTGTACACCCTGGCTGTCACATGATGCGCCAGGTTGACACCATCCCACACCAGCACCATAAAGCATCCCAAAAATGTCCAAGCCATTCCTTTCACACTCGTCACAATAGTGGGGGGGGGGGGGCGGGGGTGGGGGGGGGGAGGGAGGGGGGAGGGAGTTATGTCTGAACATTCACTGGAACTCAGTAAGACACTTCTCAAGGTGAGCACAGATCTGTCCAATGAGGGGCAGTGTTGAAAATATAGATTTCAATGTTTGACAACACATTACCAGAAACTTCACATGGACATTGGCTAAACCTCTCAAGTGCCTACCCTTGTGTGTTGTTAGTTGGTATGCTTGCAGTAGGATGAGGGAGAGTGTGAGGGGTGGCTAGTGAGATGGGGAAGTGATAATGTAGATAGAGAGGGATGGGCGGAGGTACAAGGTAAGTTGGTGTGAGTAAGGATGTGCAGGAGTAGGGTAGGGAAGGCAGAGTGATGGGGATGTGATGAGTGGTACAGCAGGGTGAGTTTGAGTGTGGCTTTGCAGTAATGTTTCGTGATCTACTGAGATCATTGAAAGGTTTGCGCCACTGCAGCCAGGGACTCCTGACAACATCCCTGCTTGTGTCCTCCTGTGCAATGTGCAACCAGACTGCGTTGATCTTCTGGGGAGCTCTCTTCCGCCCATGGGAAGGGAAGAGAATCTCCCTGCGTGCTGCCACTCCCTCCATAAGCATATGGAGGGAGTCATGCGTGAGCCTGGGTGCAGCCGTGCACCTCTGTGCAGTGCTTGTAGTGTTTGCAGCACCTCAATGCTGCAGAACACTGACAGCACAACTGTCAAAATCAATGTGGCCGTAGTCCCTTTAAGGAAACCGGCTAATGACACGTCATCAAATGATGTCACCAGACCCGCTTCCTGTTAATTGGCCAGGAACCCCGCAGGGCAGGCTTAACAAGGCCAATCTACGGAAAATCATTTTCAGAGAGCGGCTGCAGACGGGAGCGGGACCGGAAACCGCCAACCAGCTTTCCCGCTGCCATCCCTCCTCCGCAGGGAAGATCCAGCCCTTTTAGTTCGTTTCATGAATCTACAATTATATTTTTAATCAAATCTGCAGTGACTGAGTTGGCAGCTCTTATCTTTGAGTCAGAGATTTTTGGTTTAAGCCCCACTCTGGGGTTTAAATATATTGCCAGAGAAGGTATCTTTTAGCCATCGCAGGTGGATGTTGATGATCCCATGACACAATTTGAAGAAGGGCAGGCAGCTCTCCCAGTGTCCTGTCCAACATTCCTCCCTCAAATACCTTCACCAAAAATTGGTAATTCCTCTCTGTTTTTGTGCAGTTTTGCAGTGCACAAAATGGCTGCCATGTTTGTTTACATAGCAACAGTATTTTTTAATTCATTCATGGGATGTGGGCGTCGCTGGCATGGCCAGCATTTATTGCCCATCCCTAATTGCCCTTGAGAAGGTGGTGGTGAGCCGCCTTCTTGAATCACTGCAGTCTGTGTGGTGAGGGTGCTCCCACAGTTCTGTTAGGGAGGGAGTTCCAGGATTTTGACCCAGCGACGACGAAGGAACGGTCGATATACTTCCAAGTCAGGATGGTGTGTGACTTGGAGGGGAACTTGGAGGTGGTGGTGTTCCCATGCACCTGCTGTTACTGGACTCGAAAAAGTAATTCATTGTGCGAAGTACTTCAAGATATTTCTCAGACGGGCGATAAACCACACTATAAAAAGAATTTATTGCCCATCACGATGATGAGGCAAAGCCCATACGTGCAGAAGAAAAATGGGCCTTCATTTTCTAAACTGGCCACCAACAGGTCTTTAGAAGTAGTGGTACCTGATGTCGAAGTAAACACAGATGAGGAGTAATTTCATAGTTGGTCTTCCAGGACCTGATTTATAATGGTAAAAAAGAAAGAGTTGCATTTATATAGCGCCTTTCATGGCCTCGGGGCGTCTCAAAGCGCTTTGCAGCCAATGAAGTACTTTTGAAGTGTAGTGACTTTTGTAATGTAGGAAACGTGACAATTTGTGTACATCAAGGTCCCACACACAGCAATGAGGTAATGACCAGATCTTCTGTTTTTGATGGGTACAAGGGTCACGTAGCAATAAGAGAGAGTGGACAGCTATTGATAACTGTAATGAATCTCCTTTTATACAATTAATGATTAAGTGGCCATTTAGAAGGATCCTTAAACAAGTTGACTCAGGGCTGTATGGCCACTTATCCCTGCTCACTGTATTTATAATCCATCACTGTTATTTTACATCTGCTGCTGTGGCACTGCAGCTTGGAAGCTACGCAACTGTAAGTGTTATATTTAGCTGTGTTCTATAGACAGCACAGAAATAGCGTGACTAACCAACAAGTGTATGAGATGTTAAGCCTCTCGCCTGTGTGTCACATCTGCATTAAATGGTCACGAGTGGGAACTGCAGAACTAACAAATAGTTGGCACCAGTTATAGTTATTATTGAAAAATAAATTGTTTTAAAAAGATGATAGTTGGGAGCTGAAACCTATTTTTACTTTGCAAGAAAATGTAAATGTAACTTCGCGACACCTCAGTTTGATGGCAAAAGGCGAACAACCACACATCTTTAAACACAATTATTATCTGCGAACGAAAACACTTTTATTTTTAAAACTCTAGTTTGAATGAAACTAATGAAGAAAATATCATTGGGGTAGACCTTGACTTTGTGCGTGAGTGTAAAACGGGTGAAAGCGAGATGGCAGCCCGTTTTACAACTCTCCCCATTTTTATTTTACTCCTGAATATCACTGCACCTGAACGTCCGCTATGACTTTTCTGGTGTCTGCACTGGAAGAGGACGCAACAATGTAAATGATATAGAAATGACCATCAGATCTCCTGTAAAAAGCCCCGGGTGCAATTCAGAGGCAAACTGCCCCCAGAAAAACCTGATGCTACTGTTCCCAGAGTTGCGGATTTGGAGCTATCCATCTTAAGGAGTAAGCTGGTATTGTCCAGGAAGGACTTTATTTTTGAATAAAAATGATTTTGCCCCTTCTGTACTTGTTACAGAATGCTGTTAGTCCTTTACACTTCGTGACAGAGACTGTGGTCAGTACTGTGTCACTCACACCCACCCCTGCCTTTTGAGATATGGCTTATTCAAAGAAAGAACTTGAATTTATACAGCGAAATGGGCCTTCATTTTCTAAACTGGCCACCAACAGGTCTATAGAAGTAGTGGTACCTGATGTCGATATAAACACAGATGAGAAGTAATTTCATAGTTGGTCTTCCAGGACCTAGAAACATATAAACATCGAAGACAGGAGCAGGAGTAGGCCATTCGGCCCCTCTAGCCTGCTCCGCCATTCAATGCGATCATGGCTGATCATCCAAATTCAGAACCCTGTCCCTGCCTTCTCCCCATATCCCTTGATCCCTTTAGCCTTAAGAAATATATCCAACTCCTTCTTGAATATATTTAATGAATTGGCCTCTACTGCCTTCTGTGGTAGAGAATTCCACAGGTTCACCACTCTCTGGGTGAAGAAATTCCTCCTCATTTCTGTCCTAAATGGCTTACCCCTTATCCTTAGACTGTGACCCCTGGTTCTGGACTCCCCGACCATCGGGAACATCCTTCCTGCATCTCGTCTGTCCAGTCCTTTCAGAATTTTATAAGTTTCAATGAGATCCCCTCTCATTCTTCTAAACTCCAGCAAGTATAAGCCCAATCGACCCAATCTCTCTTCATACGTCATTCCTGCCATCCCAGGTATCAGGCCTGGTGAATCTTCGCTGAACTCCTTCCATGGCAAGAACCTCCTTCCTCAGATAAGGCGACCAAAACTGCACACAATACTCAATAATTTATAATATAGCGTTTTTCATGACCACCGTATGTCCCAAAGCGCTTTGCAGCCAATGAAGTACTTTTTGAAGTGTGGTCACTGTTGCAGTGTTTAGAGGCAGATGGGAGCAAACAACCAGAGGCCCCCTTGCCGGTATCTGAATTCATTTGCTTGGGCATCACCTGAGCTACTAACAACTGTTTCCCTTCCACAGAGTAGGAACCCTCTCCCCCCCCCGCCACCCCCCCCACCCCCCGCCAACCATCCCCCACCCACACCGACCTTCTGTCTGGAATAGGAGCATTCTCATCATCAATCCTACGTCCTCTTCCTATTGCCGTTCCACCATTCTTCACACTCACACTTGTTTTAGTCTGTTCCAATTGATATAACAGCATTCCTCTCTTACCAGCTCACTCTGCGGTAGAGGTGCCCGGACTGCGGAGTGGAGTGTTGCTATCATCTCAGCTGTGGCACAACATCACAAGCTCATTCACAGGGCACCAAACCTTTAAATCTACATGAAGACCACCCACAGCACACATACCTCAAACTACGAGCCTACTACAATCCATCAGAAGTTGGCATTAAAATAAATCCTGCGTCATGACCTCTACTAATGATGATCTTCTGGGACTCTCATGGCGTTTCTATTTGACCTGCCCCTTTAATATCCTGCTGCCTTTAAGGTCCATGCAGTCACTGGGACCTCTTCTCAGTTGCTTCGATGTACCCAATAGAGTATCTCCAGCAGCACGAGAAGCCCCCTCCCCAACCCCACCTTGGTAAAAAGGCCCCACAGGAGAATCACATAGTATCCCACCCCTCCTCACTCCAGAAGTGCACTGCTAACACATTGAAAAGAAAAAGAAGACTTGCATTTATATAACGCCTTTCACAACCTCAGGACGTCCCAAAGCTCTTAACAGCCAATGAAGCGTAGTCTACTTTTGAAGTGTAGTCACTGTTGTAATATAGAAAACACGGCAGCCAATTTGCGCACAGCAAGGTCTCACAAACAGCAACGAGGTAATGACCAGAGAATCTGTCTTTGTGATGTTGGTTGAGCGATAACTATTGACTAAGGCACTGGGGAGAGCTCTCCTGCACTTCTTCGAAATAGTGCGGTGGGATCTTTTACGTCCACCTGAGAGAGCAGACGAGGCCTCAGTTTAACATCTCATCTGAAAGATGCGCCTCGGACAGTGCCGCGCTCCCTCAGCACTGCACTGGAGTGTCAGCCTAGATCACGTGCTCAAGTCTCTAGCGTGGAGTTTAATATCAGTGTTTGTTTCAGACTCACAGCTCATTAGCTGAAAATCGAAGAAACCAGTCAGCCCCGGGAGACAATAGTTTCCCTGGCCCTGCTGGGAGTCTGTGGGTTAAAGGGGGACAATGGAACTAAATAGTGCCTTAAAATATAGTTCCTGCTGAGGTGAAGTGGCATGAAAACTGAAATCAACAGTCTCTGTATCTTCTTCCTCCTGTTCCAAACTTATACCTTGATATATTCCAGCACTGTAATTACAGTAATGATAGTATCCATCAGCCAACTGTGAAATACTTGTGTAATTTAGTATTACTGCATCTATAAACAGCTATCAACTCATTTTTGAGCTGAATGTATAATTATATTAATTTTCATCAAGTGGCAGTGGTTCTCTTTGAAGGTGATGTGCCCTTTATGTTCTAAAAGTATTTAAGTCTACTGTGAACATTCAGAGCTTCTCTGATCCACTGATAGGATGGAATGGAAGTTAGAAGCACGTATCATTGTGCCAGCTTAAGGCCCTTTCGAATCTTATGATCACAGTGGGCATCAGACTTGAAGGGGCTCTGAGACTAAGCTGCTTAGGTCTTACATAGCTGAATTCAGCTTCAAGCTGTTCATGGGTCCAGGGAGCATAAGGGGCAGGGGGGCGGGGGTTGCATAGTGTATAATGCACAGAACAGGAGTGGCTAGGCAGGGAGTGTGAGAATGGGAAGGCAGGGGGAGCGGGAATGGGAGGGCAGGAGGAGCGGGAATGGAAGGGCAGGGAGAGCGGGAATGGGAGGGCAGGGAGAGCAGGAGTGAGAGGGCAGGGAGAGCAAGAATGGGAGGGCAGGGAGAGCAGGAGTGAGAGGGCAGGGAGAGCAAGAATGGGAGGGCAGGGAGAGCAGGAGTGAGAGGGCAGGGAGAGCAAGAATGGGAGGGCCTGGAGAGCGGGAATGGGAGGGCAGGGAGAGCGGGAATGGGAGGACAGGAAGAGCAAGAATGGGAGGGCAGGGGGAGCGGGAATGGGAGGGCAGGGAGAGCGGGAATGGGAGGGCAGGGAGAGCGGGAATGGGAGGGCAGGGAGAGCGGGAATGGGAGGGCAGGGAGAGCGGGAATGGGAGGACAGGAAGAGCAAGAATGGGAGGGCAGGGGGAGCGGGAATGGGAGGGCAGGGAGAGCGGGAATGGGAGGGCAGGGGGAGCGGGAATGGGAGAGCAGGGGGAGCGGGAATGGGAAAGCAGGGGGAGCGGAAGTGAGAGCGCAGGGAGGGTGGGAGTTAGAGGGAAAGGAGGGCGGGAGTGGGAGGACAGGGAAGGCGGGAGGAAGAGGGAAGGGAGGGCGGGGGTGGGAGGACAGAGAGAGTCGGAATGGGAGGCCAGGGAGAGTGGGAATGGGAGGGCAGGGAGGGCAGGAGTGAGATGACAGGGATAGCGGGGGTGGGAGGACAGAGAGAGTCGGAATGATTGTGTGTGTACGCATGCACATGCTCTCTATTTTTCCCTCTCCCCTCTCTTTCTCGCTCTCTCTGTGGGTACATCATCGCTTTTAGACATTTTGCGGACACACACAGGTCTGTGAGTGTCAACAGCAGATCTCAGGATGATCTCAGTCTGGCAATGCATGCACATAGGGCCAATTGGGTATTGTAAGCCCTTGGGTTTATTATGCGTTCTGCTGTAAAAGCTGTCAGCTCAAAAATCAACAAGATGTCCCTATAGGATAAACTGGATTGCAGCGGTGGATTGAATTCTGTACAACTACTTTATTTTCATATTTACAATATCTTTAACCCATCCAGGAGAAATTTATTTTTTTAGCTTAAAGGCTAGCATTATAATAGATGTCAAAATAGCTGTCAAAAAATCCTTCAATGCTTACAACACATTCAGAAATATCTAAAGCTACCTTTTTTTTGTAAACTGCACTTTTCTGCAGAGTAGTTTTTAGTATTTTTTCCCTCTGGCACAAGTGATGAAATGCTGAGTAAACCTGCAGCTTATTAAAGGCCTGTGTCCCAGGGCACTTTCAGTGTAACTTCTTTTTCTGACATGTCACAGGCCTATTATCAGGCTCATTTTTGAGTCGTCAGCTCTTCCGGGCCTGTGTCATCTTTTTTGAAACTTTCGGTCAACTATTGTCAGTCTTCCGGGTTGAAGTATATCAGCGTGAAAATAATTCAAGCAGAGAAGATAAGGTTCATGGTAGTTAACAGCACAAAATAAATGCTTTTAGTGCTGAGGAAAAATTTGAAAAATAACAAGATGCAGATTCATTCTTTATATGGTTTCTTAAATATTCTATGATTTAAAAAAAAAATCATGCTCGGGTTGCAGTCAGTTATTGCCCATCTCTATTTCAGACCATATCTGCCCCTACCTTTTTCTCTCCATTTTTTTTTCTCTCTCCTACATGGCAGCTGTCTTTCACTCTGCCAGTGCCATTTACACTTCATCTAAAGCCATCTTTTGTTTCTTAACTTGTCCCATTACTAGTTCCTTTTGCCTTGCACCATCATCCCTTTTGTCTTTTAATCTCTCCTGCCTTCCACCCTATCACAGACCTTCCCTTTTGTTCTTTCCTCCCCTCCCCCCTTTCCCTGCCCCTACACTTGCTTAAAAACCTGTTCCATCTCCAGCTTTTTCCAGTTCTGACGAAGGGTCATCGACCTGAAACCTTAACTCTGTTTCTCTCTCCACGGATGCTGCCTGACCTGCTGAGTGTTTCCAGCATTTTCTGTTTTTATTGCCCATCCCTAGTTGCCCTGAGAAGGTGGTTGTGGGCCTCCTTCTTGAACCGTTGGGTAGCGGTTTGATATAAGGCCACTCCAGAGGGCAGTGAAGAGTCAAACACATTGGTTGGAATCACACAGAGGTCAGACTGGATAAGTACTGCAGGATTCCTTCCCTAAAGGACATTAATGAACCTGTTGGGTTTTTACGACAATCCGACAGCTTCCTGGTCACTTTTACTGATACCAGTTTTTTATGTCCCAATTATTTAAAGCTGAAATTTAATTCTCAATCTGCCATGAACTAATTTTCCCCAGATTATTAGTCCAGGCCTCTAGATTGCTAGTCCAAGATCATAACCACTACACTACCGTACCCCTCTACCCTTATACCCCTTACCTCCCAGTTCCTTCCTTATGTTTCATAGCAAAGGGTATGTATGTTGACTTGTCAAAGGTCGGTCTTCAAGTTCTTTCCTCGCCATGGGCGCGATTTTGCCAATTACAGATTTTTAAAATTTGTTTTTATGGGATGTGGGCGTCGCTGGCAAAGCCAGCATTTATTGCACATCCCGAATTGCCCTTGAGAAGGTGCAGTCCGTGTGGTGAAGGTGCTCTCACAGTGCTGTTAGGGAGGGAGTTCCAGGATTTTGACCCAGCGACGATGAAGGATCGGTGATATACTTCTAAGTCAGGATGATGTGTGACTTGGAAGGGAACTTGGAGGTGGTGGTGTTCCCATGCGTCTGCTACCCTTGTCCTTCTAGGTGGAAGAGGTCGCGGGTTTGGGAGGTGCTGCCGAAGAAGCCTTGGCGAGTTGCTGCAGTGCATCTTGTAGATGGTACACACTGCAGCCACGGTACGCCGGTGGTGGAGGGAGTGGATGTTTAAGGTGGTAGAGGGGGTGCCAATCAAGCGGGCTGCTTTGTCCTGGATGGTGTCGCGCTTCTTGAGTGTTGTTGGAGCTGCACTCATCCAGGCAAGTGGAGAGTATTCCATCACACTCCTGACTTGTGCCTTGTAGATGGTGGAAAGGCTTTGGGGAGTCAGGAGGTGAGACACTCGCCACAGAATACCCAGCCTCTGACCTGCTCTTGTATTTATGTGCAAACATGGGCAATAAATGCTGGCCTTGCCAGTGACGCCCGCATCGAATAAAAAAAAAACTATTACAATGCTATCAAAGTGGTTTTAATTGAAAAGTTTCAGTTATCATTTGCGGACATCTGCTCAGCTACAGGATTTAAATAAGGTAAATGGCCCTTTACCTTTTCTGTTACTGTATCACACTGTAGGTGATGCCATGGAAGTGAGCTGATAGACACTGATCGCCAGTCATGATTTCAAATTCTGACCCACCGCTGGGCATTACTCATGGGAACACCTACCAATCAGTATGCTAAGTTTAAAATAAAAAGTAGCTAGCCAGCAGAGGTGAGTGAATTGGATTCCGATTTGATATTTGGTTTAAATCAGCAGAAACTGATGCGAGCAGTTCCATCCTGGGGCTAGAACAGAGGCACAGAAACTGCTGAATTAAAGCCAATGGTTTGGATTTCTTGGAGAACAGAAACTGCTGTCGTTTCGTATGAAACAGGAACAGTAATCTGCCTCGACTGAACTGGAGTGATTAATACGGACCCAATAGGAAACAGTTTTTAAACTTGGCAACTTGCCACCAACAGCAACAACAACAACTTGTGTTTATATAGCGCCCTTAACATAGTAAAACGTCCCAAGGTGCTTCACAGGTGCGTTAACAGACAAAATGTGACACCGAACCACATAAGGAGGTATTAGGACAGATGGCCAAAAGCTTAGTCAAGGAGTTTTAAGGTGCAGCCTAAAGGAGGAAAGAGAGGTTTACGAAGGGAATTCCAGAGCTTACGGCCTAGGCAGCTCTAGGCACGGCTGCCAATGGTGGAGCGATTCAAATTGGGGGTGCTCAAGAGGCCAAAATTGGAAGAGCGCAGAGATCTCTGAGGGTTGTAGGGCTGGAGGAGATTACATACATTACATAGGATTACATAGGATATACAGCACAGAAACAGGCCATTCGGCCCAACCAGTCCATGCCGGCGTTTATGCTCCACTCGAGCCTCCTCCCATCTTTCCTCATCTAAATCTATCAGCGTAACCCTCTATTCCCTTCTCCCTCATATGCTTGTCCAGCCTCCCCTTAAATGCATCTATACTATTTGCTTCAACCACTCCCTGTGGTAGCGAGTTCCACATTCTCACCACTCTTTGGGTAAAGAAGTTTCTTCTGAATTCCCTATTGGATTTCTTGGTGACTATCTTATATTGATGGCCTCTAGTTATGCTCTTCCCCACAAGCGGAAACATTTTCTCTGTATCCACTCTATCAAAACCTTTCAGAATTTTAAAGACCTCTATTAGGTTACCCCTCAGCCTTCTCTTTTCAAGAGAAAAGAGACCCAGCCTGTTCATCCTTTCCTGATATGTATACCCTCGCATTTCTGGTATCACCCTTGTAAATCTTCTCTGCACCCTCTCCAGTGCCTTTATATCCTTTTTATAATATGGTGACCAGAACTGTACGCAGTACTCAGTGTGGTCTAACCAAGGTTCGATACAGGTTTAGCACAACTTCCCTACTTTTCAATTCTATCCCTCTAGAAATAAACCCTAGTGCTTGGTTTGCTTTTTTTATGGCCTTGCTAACCTGCATCGCAACTTTTAGTGATTTGTGTATTTTTACTCCTAGATCCCTTTGTTCCTCTACCCCACCTAGACTTGCACCCTTCAAGTGATAAGGGACCTCCCTATTCTTCCTACCAAAATGTAATACCTCACATTTATCTGTGTTGAACTTCATTTGCCAATTATATGCCCATTCTGCAAGTTTATTAATGTCCTCCTGTAACTTGTTGCAGTCCTCCTCAGTATTGACTATCCCCCCCAATTTGGTGTCATCCGCAAATTTAGAAATTGTGTTTTTGATTCCTAAGTCTAAACCTTTAATGTAAATTGTGAACAGCAGTGGTCCCAGCATTGATCCTTATGGAACACCACTACCCACCTTCTGCCACTGTGAATAGCAACCCTTTACTCCTACTCTCTGCTTTCTGTCCTGCAGCCAGCCAGCAATCCATTCTGCTACTTGTCCCCTGACTCCGCATTCTCTGACCTTGTTCATCAGTCTATTATGGGGTACGTTATCGAAGGCCTTTTGAAAATCTAGATAAATTACATCTACTGCATTACCATTGTCTACTCTTTCTGTTACCTCTTCAAAAAATTCAGTAAGTTTGGTCAAGCAAGACTTTCCCTTTTGAAATCCATGCTGACTATTCATTACTATGTTTTTAGTTTCTAGATGTTCTTCTATTTTCTCCTTTAGTAGGGATTCCATTATTTTTCCTACCACCAATGTTAAGCTGACTGGTCTATAATTCCCTGGACATGTTCTATCCCCCTTCTTAAATATCGGTATTACGTTAACTATCCGCCAGTCCTCTGGTACTATACCTTTTTCTAATGAATTATTAAATATGCGTAGTAATGCCTCTGCTATCTCTTCCCTAGATTCTTTTAAAATTAAGATAGGGAGGGGAGAGGCCTTGTTTGAAAACAAGGATGAGAATTTTAAAATCGAGGCCTTACCCTCACTCCGTTCACTCGATCACCGGGTTAAATGGACCTATTGGGATTTAATTTTGCTTCTTACATGGAGCCACAACAGATGGAGATAGAGCTACAGCACCATCGGTCTGATTCTGCAACCCACGCTCCCTTCAAGTGAGACTCCACACCTGGAGTGTAGCCGTGTGCAATTTGCCCTCTACTCTGGAATTAGACCAGCGTGAATCAAATATTCACCCTGCAGGATATTGGTCAACCATTATAACATTGGTGCTGACTAGCCGTGCTACAGAAATAACATACTCGTTGTCCCAGAAATTTTTCCAGCTTTTTCAGAAGCATTAAGCTCCTGAATTAACTGCCCTTGCTGGAGCCCGTTCCAAGTATCTGCCACTCTGTGGGGGGAAAAAATCTTTTAATCTCTTTCTTGCTTGAGGCTTGTTAATTTTGCAGCCATGCTCTGCATGCAATTCTGTGATCGCAGTTTGAATGATATAACCTGCTTACATTGGCGTGACATGGCGTTTCAGCATGTTCAAAACTGCATCATGTCTACGCTTAATCTTCTTTGCTCCAGTGAAAAGCAGTTCTGTTCTTTCTCATTTTGTAACCAAGGCAATTTTAAGCTAACCCGCACGTTGGGAAACTGATTGGATCGGGTGCAGTGCTGGTTTTACTCACCCCCCCCCCACCCACCCGATTTTACTCTCTAGTGAAGTCAACGGGGAGTGATATTGGGCAGGGTGTAAAACCGACGTTCCACCCGATCCAGTGGTATTCCCGCCCGGTGAGTTAGGTTAAAATTACCCCCTAAAATCCCGGAATTTGTCATCGCTCTTCTCTGAACGCTCTCTCCTGCCTTAATATTCTTTTGGAACAAGGTGCCAAAACTGCATGCAATAGTCTGGAAATTCTGGTTCGTAGGCAAAATGGGGCTGAATGTTACATGGCCCATGCTCACGTGACCGTTCCCTCTTGGTGATTTGCACACATTACCGATTCTGTACGAGCACTCCGGCCCACACAGAAGGCCGAGGAACGTTTGCTTTAGTTGAACAGTTTGCCAGTAGTTTGAAGGGCTTCAGTAGCCATTTAAATGGCAACATTTTTGCCTGCAGTAGAAAGAAAGGAGTTTTGAGTAGTCAGATTGCTGCACGATGGAGACTTCTCACCCATGCAGCACCCGATTTACCGATGCTACGCTGGGACTCGTGCTGCATGGACTGACGAGAGGTGGGCTGTCTTCCTTGGCATTGAACGGAACCCACCAGAGAAAAGAATGGCGCAACAAGGCTGTGAGACTGAATGCTGTCAGCAACACCCAAAGGACCTGCATCCAAGTGTGTAGGAAGACGGCAGATCTGAAGAAAGCTGCCAGGGTACATCTCCCAACAGCTTCCTATATCTTGTATGCATGACACAATGTGTTTCCTCATACTTTGTTACTCTTTTACAGCTATCCAGCCAAAGCATGCGCACAACTTTACCATAAAAACATAAGAAATAGGAGCAGGAGTCGGCCATTTGGCCCTTCGAGCCTCCTCCGCCATTCAATAAGATCATGGCTGATCTTCTACCTCATCTCCACTTTCCTGAACTATCCCCATATCCCTTGATTCCTTTAATATTCAAAAATCTATCGATCTTGAATATACTCAATGACTGAGCCTCCACAGCCCTCTTGGGTAGAGAATTCCAAAGATTCACCACCCTCTGAGTGAAGAAATTTCTTCTCATCTCAGTCCTAAATGGCCGACCCCTTATTCTGAGATGGTGACCCCTGGCTCTAGGCTCCCCAGCCAGGGGAAACATCCTCCCAGCATCTACCCTGTCAAGCCCTGAAAGAATTTTGTATGTTTCAATGAGATCACCTCTCATTCTTCTAAACTCTAGAGAATATAGGCCTAGTCTACTCAATTTCTCCTCATAGGACAATCCCCCCATCCCAGGAACCAGTCTGGTGAACCTTCGTTGCACTCCCTCTATGTCAAGTATATCCTTCCTTTGGTAAGGAGACCATGAATGATTACCATGCAGGCCATACTGCATAGAATAAATACAAGCTGCAACTTACAACTGAAACTGTGGAGGGGATTCAGCTCGCAAATCCTTGTAAAACAACCAAGTTGCTGATACAAGTTAATTTATTGTGGAATACGATTGTTTGTTTGATGGGCACTTACTTGCCAGTCTACATGCACTTTGAACTGGCACCATCTCATCACTACTTCTCTGCTTGCAGGACAAGGTGGCACATAACAGAAGGAAGCAGCCCTGAACTGGAATTTGAACCCAGAAATTTCAAGCCATTAACTGCATTTTAGGAAGCCACTGCAACATCACTGGCTGTGAGAACGTAGAATCATTAGGGGAGGGTGAGGGTGGAACCCTTGCCAAAGCTCAGTGCGAGTACTATCCTAATCTTAATTCTTGTCCTCCTACTCTCTCTCTATCTCTCTCACACTCACTCACTCATAGGTGCTCACTCAACCACAAAACTATCGCACTCTGTATTTTGCACTGGAAGTCCTGTAAGAAGATCTCTCTTGCAGTCAGCATTCTAGCACGTGTTTTTCTTCTGTATCTACAGACTGGAAGAACAGCCTGCCAACACGACTGGTAGCCACACACACGCCAACACCTCAGTGCATCCTTCATCATTCTCAATAACTGTCACAGGCACCAGCGCAGCGACACACACCCTAGAGGTTGCAGATAATGACCATGAGGCAGTAGCACCGGATGACTCCCGGGGCATGTGTGAGGGGGAGCGGTTGTGGTGGTAGAGAGGGAGCAGTGACCTGACGGCTAGAGGGCCAACTTACTTTCATCCTCTGCGGCCGTGCCTGGGGATTGTGACCTCACAGGGCTTGCTTATAAAAGGAGATTACTGTCCGAGCAGGATTGTCTGCAGGGCACGTGGAAGATGTGCAACCCCTTAACTTGTATTCGGAACGGCATTTGCCTTGTTATTGAACATTCTGTGTGAGAGAGAGTGCACTACTGATGGGCAATCAGGTTTGGGATTTGATGGGTGGGATAGCCGGGAAACTGCCTCGTTTAGGAACTCATGAATTTTCCAATCCCTGTACACACAATTTCTGTTGGCAAAAGAATTTCCAGGCTATTATTCTAAAAATGATCTTCCCCTTGAATTACACAAGGTTAGTTATACACTGCCACAATGCCACCCAGTATTTGATTAGCTACCTTGTATTGACTCGATTCTTTATGTAATGGTTGATAATTGCACCCAAATTCTTTTCCTTTTAAGAACATAAGAAGTAAGAGGAGGAGTAGGCCATACGGTCCCTCGAGCCTGCTCCGCCATTCAATAAGATCACGGCTGATCTTCAACCTCAACTCCACTTTCCCGCCCGATCTCCATATCCCTTGATTCCCCTAGAGTCCAAAAATCTATCTATCTCAGCCTTGAATATACTCAAAGACTCAGCATTCACAGCCCTCTGGGGCAGAGAATTCTAAAGATTCACAACCCTCTGAGTGAAGAAATTCCTCCTCATCTCGGTCTTAAATGGCCTGCCCCTTATCCTGAGACTATGCCCCTTAGTTCTAGACACTCCAGCCAGGGGAAACAACCTCTCAGCATCTACCCTGTCAATCTCCTTCAGAATCTTGTATGTTTCAATGAGATCGCCTCTCATTCTTCTAAACTCCAGAGAGTATAGGCCCATTCTACACAATCTCTCATCATAGGACAGCCCTCTCATCCCAGGAACCAGTCTGGTGAACCTTCATTGCACCGCCTCCAAGGCAAGTATATCCTTCCTTAGATAAGGAGACCAGAACTGTGCACAGTACTCCAGGTGTGGTCTCACCAAGGCCCTGTACAATTGTAAGGCCCTGTACAGTTCTTTTTCTACCTTTGCTATTGGAATCTTTGCCCAATCATCGTGTCCCACTCCTCCCTAAATCTTTTGTGGTGTCATCCCATTGCACAGAGCCACTTCATACATTCAAGTGAGGTTGGGCTTTGACCCATTTGGCCTACTCCAAAGTAGGAACCAATCATTAGCCCGGATTTTGCGGTCAGCGGCGCTCACTGCTAACTTCGAAAAAAGCTGCCCACAAAGATTTAGCGGGCTCCAGAGCATCAATTTCTTCGATTCCGACGTGACTTCGAAAGTGGCGCCATCTATAGGGGATATGTGGTGACAAGAAACAGTGCAGGCTGATCAGCCAATCAGATTGAAGGATTCTTACTGATAGCAAAGCAGGAAGTAAAAAGCAGGGATTATAATTCACATTTTAATCATTGTAAAGAAAGTGAAATAAAGATTGGGACATACACGTGGGATTAAGGGAGAAACTGAGATATCATAAACAAACTTAAAAAAAACCCCAAAATTAATTTTTATGATTTAAAAAATCATCCAATTTTTAAATGTTATTCTGAGGAAATGAGACTCCACAATTGTAAAATTAGTTTTTCAGGGCCAGAGAGGTTGTTCAGCAGTAATTATGACTTAGTACGCCATTAAAAACTCAGTTACTCCTGATCCAGCAAGATTTAACATTTTCAATGGTTTTTACAGCGAGAATAGTGTGTAAAAAGTTGAGTTTCACGACAAGTCACTGATTCTGTGCTGATTGCATTTGCGAAGACTGTAACAGCGCACCCTGTGGAGGAGCAGGGAATCACTGACAGCAACTTCCGGATTTCCATGTTTAACTGCGCATGTGCGGACACCAGAAGATGCTGCCAGCTTTGCACAGTAATGACGGCGAGCGCTGACAGTTTCGCCGCCATTGCAACCGCGAATTCCGAGCCATAATGTGCTATGTTTACAGCTTTGATTTCCACTCAGACGACCTTTGATCACCAACATGCGATGCTATCGACTCACTGGAGGCCTTCTGCGCTCGCGCTCACTGCACGGTCCAACCCTCGCTGTTCCAATCTAATTGTGTAACTTTACTTACTTGTTTTGTTTTAAAATCCTTTGGGTGGATCGCTGCTCCCTGGCCTTTACTGGTGACCCGCTTTAAGGGGAGGCAGTTCATATATCCCCTTGGGTAGGAGTTCCACAGGCCGACTGCAAGATAGGATCTAATCACTGTGCCATATTTGAGCTCCAGTTTATGCCTAGGCTCTGCTGGAGGACCGACCTGGTGGCTTCAGTTTGATTTCCCCCACCTTACTGTTATTTTTGTTTTGTTAATGTCGGTTTGAATGGGCCAGCCTTCCTTGAGATTTTAGTGATATCTTAACCTGTAAATGGGAGGTGCCTGATGGGATATCCCCGAAGGCTTATGATTGAACTTTCCCAACATAGGACTTTGTGCCCATACTTCATGGCTGGAATTGTCTTCAGGGACGTGGGTTGGGGGCGGGGGGGGTGGGGTGGTAGGGGGTCCGAATCGGGCAGGAAACCTGGGAGGCCGGGTTTCCCGCAGGCCCTGCCGATTTTACCAGCAGGGCCTAATTTGAATGTGAGGCCTCGGTTTCCAGATTGAGATGCTGGCTGACTGCGGGCGGGTAGGCCTCATTTGCAAGGGTTCAGTCCGGGAGGGGGGGTCAGGGATCGGCGGGAGGGGGGGTTTGGGAATCGGGAGGGGGTCGGGAATCAGGAGGCGGGGAGAGCGATCGGGACGGGGGAGAGAGGATTAGCGGGTGGGGGGGGGGTTGCAGGATCGACAGGGGATCGGCAGGTGATGGGGGGTGGTTGGGGATTGCGGGGGGTGGGGTTGGTCATGGATCTGGGGGGGGGCCGGAGGATCGGGGCCGGCCTCAGCATCATCGGTGGGGTGGGGTGGGAGGGAAGCCTCATGGTGGGGATCGGAGGCCTCGTGGGGGGGTCTCCGATCGCTGGGATGGGTTAGGCAGGGACCCTGGATCCAGGAGGTGGGTATAAAGCCACTTACCTCCTGGATGCAGCAATCCCCGCCTCGGTTTAACTGCCGGGTTTCACGAATTGTGTGAAACCCGTCCACAGGCAGTTAAATTCAAAATGGAGGTTAAAGAAGAGGTTTCCAGCCTCATTATAATATTTACATTGAGGTATCGCCCCCTGGGAGCGGGTTGGTCGCCCATCCCCCGTCCCGCCCTCATCCCACCTCTGTTAAAACCGGGAGTGGGCGGGTTGGAGGCAGGATCCGGTCGGGAATCCCATTTTTAGCAATTTAACTGCCCCCCACCCTCCAAACCCACCCTTTTTTTTAATGGGAAAATTCTGTCCCATGTTTCCCATTCCGATGTAAATAACTTTGTATTTGTTTGTATTGAAACCAACCATTATTACTGGCCTGTCTGCTTTCTGTGTCTGAATCTCTTTCAGTAATTTCAGTTACCCTTGCAAAAATCGCTATTCCTTCATCGTCGCTGGGTCAAAATTCTGGGACACCCTCCCTAACAGCGCTGTGGGAGCACCTTCACCACACGGACAGCAGCGGTTCAAGATGAGCGGCCACTACCACCTTCTCAAGGGCAACTAGGGATGGACAATAAATGCTGGCCTTGCTAGTGGCACCCACATCCCGAGAATGAATAAAAGAAAATCTGGCTATATAGCTTGGGGTTACATTGAATATTATAAGAAGTATTTAACATAATTTTTGAACGAACTAAACAAATAATGGGGCGGGAGCTGGGTTGAGGTAGTTCAGGAATAGTGTACAAGTCTTCCAAGAGTTAATGAGGACATGGTTAATATTATTAATGCACTTCCTGTTTATCCAGCGAAGGAAACAAATAAATCTTTAATAAACAGTGTCTTTGTGGCAGACTCCTTCGGCTCTCAAGAGATTGCCCCACACTTAATTTTTCAAAAGCTATTCATTAATATTACTGAAGGAATTAGTCAAATCCACCGGTATGCAAATCTGATGTAAGAACATCCTTACCAAATCTGATCCTGATGCTCTGCCTCTCATCATTAACGCTTCACTGATCATTAAATAGTTTCTGATACGTTTGCAGATCCACATAAGTGGGTGAGATGAATGTTAAATACATCGGGATACTGATGGGTGTGTGGGAATTTCAAACAGTGCAGTACGGTCACATTGCTTAAACTGACAAGTTTGCTGCTGCTGAATGCAGAGTACTGAAGGACACTACCAAGAACTCAGTGCCTTTGTCAATTTTCTGCCATTACACAAGGCAATTGTCCGTGCTGCTTTAAAATGAGGTCCTTGCTTTAAACCGACGACAAATCTAAACCTGCCAGGGGAAACATTAAATGGTTGCATTTAGCACCAAGGATTAGTGCCATGTGCGAAAATGATGCAGAGTTTGGGAATTCCCCAGTTCATTTTGTTCAGCTGCGATTGAGGAGCGAGCCTTTGGCTTAGTGGTAGCATTCCTGCCTGAGTCAGAAGGTGCAGGGTTGGTACCCTGATCTGCACTGTCCCCGCGAGAACCAGAGCTCTAGCTTTGAATTCTGGGTTGACATCCAGCGGAATACTTGCATCTGGTGAATGAGTGCCCCCCCCCTCAGCATATGCGTTGTGGGAGCCCAGAAAAACCCTCCCACCGTACAGGACTAACCACCCTATGGGTTGGTATAAAGAGGCTTACAGCCTTGGAAGAAGTGGTCATGTCGTGACCTGTCAGACTGTTCATCAATCTGTGAATCCTTCCACTGCTTCACACTGTTCTCCAAGGGAAGAGTGTGAAGATAGGAAAACAACATCAAGCTCAGATTGAGACAGTTCTAAAGCTTGCCAGGAAGTCTACCCAGGGGTCAATGTGAACAAAATAGAACCCCAAACAACAAGCAGTGACAAGATGGTGTGAAGTAATGCACAAAGGATATGTGAAGGATCAGTACAGGCCATCAGATACACTTGAGTGGGAGAAGCTATGGAAGCGAGAGATCCTGTATCCTCAGGTATAAAGTAAAGTTGGAGGTGGGAAAGAAAGAAAGAAATTGCATTGATGTAGTGCCTCATTTAAACAACGCCTTTCACCTCAGGACGTCCCAAACTGCTTTACAGCCAATTAAATACTACTTGAAGTGTAGTCATTTGTAGAGAATGCAGAGAAACGCAGCAGCCAATTTGCGCATAGCAAGGTCCCACAAACAGCAATGTGATAATGACCGGATCATCTGTTTTAGTGTTGGTTGAGGAATAAATAATGACCAGGGCACCTGGACCCTCCCCTGCACTTCTTCGAAATAGTGTCACAGGATCTTTTACGTCCACCTGTTAGGGCTGATGGGGCCTTGGTTTAACGTCACATGCAGCGCTCCCTCAGTACTCCACTGGGAGTGTCATCCTGGATTATGTGCTCAAGTCTCTGGAGTGGGACTTGAACCCACAACCTTCTGACTCGGGGGCGAGAGTAGTACCACTTGGCCGCATTCATCCTGGCAGCAAAAACAACTTGCATATTCAAGGCATGGTATTGTTTTTGATAAACGTTCTCATTATGGTAATTTGATATCCTCACATGCTGCTGAGTTGACCCAGGGCCCAGGGGACTAAAAGATCAGCTGATAGAGCATCTGATATCTGAGAAATGCAATGATAGCTTACTCTCCGAGGACACCTGCTAAACCTTTCGTTCAGTCACGCTGGAAATAAAGCAGACAGAACCATTACCTTTAATAGACCAGGACTTAAAATCTAGTTAGGAATGGGATTGAAGGTTTTTGAAATAGGAATAGACATAAATGGCCCAAGTATCTATGGGCTGTGAAGTTCTCTGAGCTGTGGGGACGGTGGACTGTCATTGGTCAGGTTTGAATACTGTAGGTTGCCCTGTCAGGCTGAGATCATGGAGTTTTTACTGGATGATGCAGTGGATAAGCGAATAATTTCTACTCTGGGAACTGTAACCCACATTTAGTCATCTCTCGCAAGAAATTAAATGTTCATTTCAGCTGTGGAAGAGCTTCACAGCTTCGCTCAATGCCTAATGCATGCACTTCCTAGCAGGGGCTCCCTGAATAGTTATCAGAAGGGGCAGCCACAGCTCCCTCTCCCCAACAACACTGAGGCCAATTGTACCGCCCACGCCGAGGCTGAGAACAGCTACCTCGAGAGAGACAACATGGTCTAAGTTTTTCTTTTAAATCCTGAACGCCATGTATGAAAATTGGACAAAGATTGATTTATCTAATATGTATTTTTCAGTGCCGATTGATTGATAAATGATTGTGGGTTCCAACTCAGGCTGATGGCCTCCTTCCCCATTGTGGTGATGCCAGCAGTTTGCTTTCAGGCAGCAATGGTAGTTTGGTCTTCTGGTGCTTTGGTCTCTGAGGCAGTCATGGCAACAGCACAGTTCTGCTCGGTATTTGTGCCGGAGCTATTGAATTTGGCTGGGGCAGGGGTATGCAATTTTAAGGTCATTCCAAGTTATTTGAATCGGTTTTAAAATATAGTTTGTTTGGGAGGTTTTTGAAGTGGTTGAAAGGGTCTTTTAGTTGTAAATGCATTTCAGTCAGGGCCTAGGGGAGGTGGAGAGTGAAGCTTAAGCAACAGTTTGCATGTTTAAAGTTGTCAGAGCTGGGGAGCTCAGGCAGATCTATCACTGTCAACATTATTTACCAATTAATGAGCTGAAGGATAGTACAATTAGAAAGTAGAGTTCATTTGCTTGTGAGGATTGGCAAGGGTGCGCAGATGATATGTGCCAGCTACATAGATTTACGTAGACATGGCCCAGATGAAGGAAGAGCATGGTAGGGCAGTGACAGTAAGGAAAAGTTTGACAGAGGAGATGGAATTTGGGTTACAGAAAGGAAAGGCAAGGAGAGCAGTAACACAGAAAGTAAGGGTGCCAAATAGGTTTCAGACAGTGGATTACAGTAAGGGTGTTAGGAAAAGGAAGTGGAAATTGGGCAAAAGTGAGAGCAGCTTAAGCAGAAAAATTTTGCTGGTTATAGTAACAGGAGAATCAATGGTGCAATTTATAGACAGTGGTGGTGAAACTGAACCTCGCTGCGGCCGTTTTTCAGGCAGAAAATAGGTGCCAAGAGGTCCAATTTAGGGGACAAGCCATCTTCGCCTGAACAGCATCAGAAAGACATCTGATGACATACTGGTGTGGGGGCTGCAGAGGCATCCTCAGTGTCAGCCAAGCTCCTTGAATATGCTAATAAGGGGCCTAACACCTACATTATGACCCAAACCGGAAACTAGTTTGCCCTGAACGCAGCGGGTGACTGGGATTACCTGGAATAAAAACAGAAAATGCTGGAGAAACTCAGCAGGTCAGGCAGCATCTGGTTATGATTACCTGGCCTACATCTGGCCTAACCAGCAGTCTTTAAACGTCCACATTAAAACTGCAGGCCACTGTCGGCCACCCCTTGCCCTCCCCACCTCGGATGGCATTCCAGCCAACCGGTCTTGCTACCCACCCCACCACCACCACCCCCCGCGCCCAACAACTACCTCTGGGGCCGTGACTGACTCCCGTAGCTGGCCGCTTCTAACGAGGCCGGCGGAGCGATTTGCCGCGGTCCTACCATTGGCCTCAATGTGCTGCCCATGAATCACGCCCCGATTCGGGCGCCATCCAAATACGAGGCCAGTTACTTTTGGTGTAAAAATGAACAGAGCGCTGATTTGTCTATTGAGGTTAAAGTTGCGATATTGAGGAGTGAGTGGATAAATTAGAACAGAGGGCTGGGGGAAGTGCAATGGTGCTAGTTCACGTGGGAATTAATGACCAGGAAAAATCAGACACAGGTTTCCATCCCTAAAGGACATTAGTGAACCAGTTGGATTTTTACGACAGCTTTATGGTCACTTTTACTGATACCAGTTTTTTAAAACATTTCTTGATCACTTGAACTCTTGTTGTCTCTAACTTAAATCAATGACCTGATTTAAAAACTGACCTGTTGTGAAATCAAATATAAGCTTGTCAAATTTGTTGAAGAAACTAACATGTGGAGAACAGTATAGTCAAAGGGTGCAACAAATGATTTGCAAAGGACTATATGATTGGCAAAATTAAATTTAATGAAGTATTACACATTGGTTGTTGTGCGCATCCTATGTATGCAATGGATGGGATTGAATGAGCAGAGAGAGACAATTTGATTGGGTCTAGAATGAGTTTGCGTCCTCCATTTCTGAAGACTGAAGCAAATTAATTTAACAGTCTTGCCTTTTCCTGATTCTCTTTTTAATATTTGTACCTAACTTATCACTCGAAGGGCATGTAGTGTTTGTAGTAAATTCAGCAAGCAACAAACGAGAAAAGATTCAAAGCATATGGCCTGTATTTATCAGCCATCTTAGTACACAGCCTGTGGCTGTCAATTGTACAAACATTTTTATATCAGAAGGAAATGGTGACCTTCCTGTACTTAATGCAATGTTACACTAACATTGATAAGGGCCCTACATGGTTTTTTACATTGTACCAACTTTTCACAGAGCTATAAAATGTCTTTAGATCACCTTGCGGCTACAATCTATTGTATTTTTATTGCCTTCTTTTCAAACAGTTTAGTTATCCTCCATTCACTTGGTACGAGTCTAAATCTTAACTACTTTTGGGGGTGATTTTAACCCTGCCCGCCCGTCAGAATGCGGGAGAGTGGGTAGTTAAAATCGCCCAGGTTATTTATCTGCCCTGGAGCTGCTGGGTGCTGCCGATTTTAACTGGTGTACTGAGCAGATGGCAAGGACACCCATTAAAAGCGAAAGAGAGTTGTAAAACCTGTGCGTGGCTGAGCATCTCAGGGACTAAATCTTCTGTAGGACACACTAAATGACTATTTCAACAATCAACCCGAATACAACAAGCTCAAGTCACCACACTAATTCTGGTGAAGTGTTTTTGTCACATTTAATCTCACCCTTCCATAATACCAATTCTATCACCTCCCCAATTACCACAGCTGGCTGTTTCTTTAAAGGCTCCAGTATCTTCACTTCAAATACCATTTCTGCCAACCTATTGATCACTCTCTGTGTAATAAAGCTTCCCTTTTGTAACCCTGAATACATGCCCACTCATCCAGCTGCCTTGGGGTGTTTAAAAGTATTGCTGCAGGTTGATTTCCCCTATCTAGTTAATCATATTCCTCTCCATGGCATCTATTATTGAAGCTGAGCAGTTATAGCAGTGACAGCCAACACTTTATGCAGGACTCCAGGGATGACCTGAACAGATTGCTGTAAAACTTCAGCATGACTCCTGCAATTAAAAGTGTCTTTATCTAGGACACATCAATGAGTTTTGTTATTCCAAACACCGATATATATTTCTCATATCGTTGGACTCAGTAACTCCTCCAAAGCCAGTTTTGATCAGTTAACTACTCTTGGAAAAAATGTGAAGACACATCCACTTGAGTTGAGTGATACTGTTGCCCCAGAACTAGTCATTTATAAGGTGGTTGTGTTCTTTGCAGCATGTTTGTGGAATTTGGAATTTTATGCGTGGTAACAAGGCAGGAAGGAATTAGATTGGCTCAACGTGGAAGGGATGAGATTGGCTGAATGTGGAAGGAATGCGATTGGTTCAATGTGGAAAGAATGCGATTGGCTCAATGTGGAAGGGATGAGATTGGCTCAAAGTGGAAGGAATGAGATTGGCTCAATGTGGAAGGAGTGAGATTGGCTGAATGTGGAAAGAATGCGATTGGCTGAATGTGGAAGGGATGAGATTGGCTCAATGTGGAAGGAATGCGATTGGCTCAATGTGGAAGGAATGAGATTGGCTCAATGTGGAAGGAATGACATTGGCTCAATGTGGAAGGGATGCGATTGGCTCAATGTGGAAGGAATGCGATTGGCTCTGAATGTGGAAGGTTTGCAATTGGCTCAATGTGGAAGGAATGTGATTGGCTCAATGTGGAAGGAATGTGATTGGCTCAATGTGGAAGGAATGACATTGGCTCAATGTGGAAGGAATGCGATTGGCTCTGAATGTGGAAGGTTCGCAATTGGCTCAATGTGGAAGGGATGAGATTGGTTCTGAATGTGAATGACTTACGTCCACTATTTATTCTGAAGGACGAGTTTCTCATTCTCCACTGACCCTGGAGGAGAGACCACCTGAATAATTTGAACGATTTTTTAGCAGATTCTGACATGGTCAAGTGAGCCAACAAAATATTTATCAAGAGGAAACTGATTTGATGTTTTAGTCCATAAGTTTAGGCTAAGTTATTATGTATAAAAAGTCATGACATACAGGACAGTAATTTTAACTAATTTGTACAGAAAATATGCAAATTTTAGTCCCCCAATAGCTTGACAAAGTGGTTCTGCATCATTTAATGTTCTGAAATAAGTCGATAATCAATAAAAATCCAGAAACTGCCATAGTCCATGATAAAGTCTCACTAATGCAATGCTACAAATAGTCTCTGTTAACTGGATTCGAGTATGCACAATGTTCTTATATAACCAGTTCAACATATGTTCCCATTAACAGATTAAATGTATGTAAGTGTCCCCATCAGTAGATCAAATATATCCTCAGTATCCCATTAACAGGTTGCATGTAATGTTCTGTGTTTCTACTAACAGGTTACATGGAGACTCTCAGTGTCCCCAGTAAAAGGACACACCTATTACAATATCCCAGTTAACAGGTTGCTCTATACCCTGTTTCCCTATTAACCATTTAAATATATGTCCTGCTGTCTCTATTAACCAGTTATATGTATCTCCTATTATCTCTTTTGACAGGTTACATGCAAGTCCCAGTGTCACCATTAGCTGGGTGAGCTGACACACAATCCTCATTAACTAGTTGACTGTGGACTAGTTATACACATTGCTAAAGACTAAACCCCACTGGCAACAGATTCAGAGGAACCACATAACGGTATCGCTATAAGCTGCGCGAAACCATGCGATTCCCTCAAACACGGATCATAAATAGAATGTTTACGGAAACCAGTATTTCCCAAGAGTCAGATATTGAATAATGAAATAATTACCTGATAGGACGGTGAAGATGGCAGCAAAGGCGTTCAGTTTTAAGCCATCGATCACGTTTGTGTAGTGGCAGATCTCTATGCACATGAGGCTGAGACCAACGACCAGCAAGAGGATATAAAGGATCTCTGCCACAATGGACAACCAGAGGACACCTAGAAGAACAGATCAATAAAATAAAGACATCAAGCAGCAGTATAGGGAGTCATCTGAATAACAGCAACGTCTAATTACAAGTGATTTAAGCTTCTAATCAAAGGAGGAATGATCTTTCCTGATTTGTGCGTTAATGGATGATTGTATAGCTTTCCCCCAATATCAGAGTTGTTAAATGCAGGGTTGACCTTGACTGCGGTGCCCCCATATAAACTGCCGACACTAACTGCCTAGGCTTACACCCTAAATAATGGCCACTTAGGTGAGGTAATAGTATCTGCTGGACTGTACAGCAGCACAGGTCAATGCCGTTGGGAAGGAGAGGGGAGAACATCACAGGGAAAGAAAACTTACGATCGCACGTGTGCCACGACTATAATCTATAATTGTGAGGTGGGAGCAGAAATGGCCACAAATTAATTTGTTTACAGAGGTGAATGATTTTGCAATGTTACCTGTTCCTTTCCTCCATGCAGTTTAAAAAAAAAATGTCTAGTGAGGTTGTCAAAAAGAGAACCGTGAAGAGGAAATCACTACACTGAGTGGGGCAGTGTCTGTTGGATTGTTATCCTTTCTCTAGTGTTCCAGTGCGACATGTAAATAATCAGTCTCACTACTTGTCCCAATCCCGGCACTTTTCCCAATTCCGTCGCTTTTCCCTCCACCCAGAAAGAATGGGATTGCTGTCAGGGAGATTAGCAGCTTCATCTCTACTGCAGGGCTGCTATCAGTTTATTCCAGGAATACAACGTTGATTTTCCAGCATTTACACAGTGTCAGTTCACCAAGAGCTAAATGATCAGCTTCACAAAGAGTCTCTGTTAAACCCAGAACCAATGGCTGGAGATGCACTTTAGACATTCACGGTATCCCAATATGAGGGCTTGAGCTTTGCAACCCAGGCAAAGTTAGCAGCCCAAGGTTTTGTACTTTGAACTGTGATCAGACTGCGTGAGGAGAACCAGGACCAGATAGGGTGGCAAATTCACGACAAAGTGTTAGTTTGCACCTTTAGTGCAAATAGAGCTTTGACTTTAAACTGAGGTCGAATACAGGAATCCTATTCACTGACTTGGCACCATATCAGCAAGCCACTCTGTCCGGCTCCTAGAGTGAACTGAAATGTCAGTTCGAGTCAAAATTACCTCAGTGGGCCCCAATTTGCTTTGAACAACGTGACCTCACTGTAAAATGTCTCTGAGTCGAAAATAGGAATTATGCGGTGAGTTCACCTTTTTACTTTTATTAAAGTTTCATATTCGGCTACATGTCAAAAATCGCCTTTAAAAAAAAACCCACTGGGATTAATTATCCCTAGCAATCAATCCTAGTTTTGTTTATCTGTATTTAACATTTTGAGGGCACATTTATCTAAACAGTGACTGCTGTGACATTATCAGGAAACCTGGTTTTAGATGGGTTTTTCCGAGGGCAGCTGTGTTGAGAAGCTGAATTGACATTAAATAGTTACATAAACTAACCCAGGGTGCTTTAGCATAGACTGTGTATGTTAATTCAGCACTCCGACATAGTTGGCGTCAGTCCGCCCCCTCAGTGCCAGGTCCTCTGATAATTTCATCAGTGTCAAAATAAATATATTTGATAGAAAGAGAGGAAGATAAAACGACAATCTGTATGAGAATTATTTGCAATGACTCGATATTTCCAAGACATTCTGATAATATTATTCATTCTTTATAATGTTTTACTCCAATTGCTACCAGTCAGTTAAAGTCCAGCCACACTTGTCCTTAATCTGGCAAAAGGTCATCGACCTGAAGGGGAATTTTCCCAGCCCTGAGGAGGCAGACTTGGAGACGGGACTGCCGGGAAAATGGCAGAAACTGGGAGCGGGTACCGACCCCGTTCCCAACCCGCCTCCGTGCCATCTTCCCGGGAGGCGGGTCCTCTAGTCGCGCAGGGACCCGTCTCCTCGAGGCGGGAAGGGGATTCCAGCCGATTAACTGCCTGTTAACAGGTAATTAACAGTCAGTTTTGAGGCTTATCCCCATTTTGCCCCTGCAAGTGCGGGCTTCCCGACGGCTGCGAACCTCGCCAGGGTCAGCGAGGCGAGCAGTGAGTCTGCGGGGGTGAGAGGGATCGAAAAGTGCGCTGTGGAGGTGAGTGATGGGTGCAAGTGTGGAGAGGTAAGTATGAGAGGTGGGTGTAAAGTGTTAGAAAAAGTTTACTTACCTTCGTTTCTTCCTGCAGGCTTCAACCCTTGGGTTCCGGAGGTGCCTCATCTCAATGGCAGAGATGTCAGAATTGCTGCTGCATTCTCAGATGCAGCAGCCATCTGATTCCTGCTGAGGGAGGAGGTTTTGGTGAGTCTTTGTGCAAGGACTCACCATAGAACAGAGATTGTCAGCGTTTGACAGCTTCTCTAAGCTGTCAAACGCTGACAATTCATCTGTCAAAAATTTTTGACAGATGAAACGTCATACGCTGACGTCCTCTGTCACCGGCTTTCCCTTAATTGACCGGCTAAGCCCGCAGGGCGGGCTTAACAAGGTCAATCAAGGGAAAAGAGCATGGGTTGGCCGGACGTCGTTGGGGGCGGGACTAAAACCCGACAACCAGCAGTCCCGCCCCCAATGCGCCCCCATTGATAAAATCCAGCCTGTTAAGTCAGTTTCTCTCTCCACAGATGCTACCTGACCTGCCGAGCATTTCCAGCATTTTGTTTTTATTTCAGATTTCCAGCATCCGCAGTATCTTGCTTTTGCACACTCGTCCTTGCTTTATTTAGATTCCCACATTTTCATTCAGAAAAAAATACAAGTATATATGTTGTTAAGTGATGGTACAGGAGAATATGTTGGTGCCTTGGGGCTGTTGTGTACATACTGAGAGCAACAAACTGTTTGATGGGAGGTTCCAGATAACGTGGAAGCTCCCTTGATCAGTTCAGCTAATTTATCAAGTGAGTAGTTGAGCCATAGAGGCCAACAATGTCTCAGGTTTGATCTCTAGTGGACACTGAGTTAGCTGATCTCAGCTGGGTCAGTGATAGAAACATAGAAGATAGGAGCAGGAGTAGGCCATTCGGCCCCTCGAGCCTGCTCCGCCATTCGATGAGATCATGGCTGATCATCCAAACTCAGTACCCTATACCTGCCTTCTCCCCATATCCCTTGATACCTTTAGCTTTAAGAAATATATCTAACTCATTCTTGAATATATTTAATGACTTGGCCTCAACTATCTTCTGTGGTAGAGAATTCCACAGGTTCACCACTCTCTGGGTGAAGAAATTCTTCCTCATTTCTGTCCTAAATGGCTTACCCGTTATCCTTAGATTATGACCCCTGGTTCTGGACGCTCCGACCATCAGGAACATTCTTCCTGCATCTAGTTTGTCCAGACCTGTCAGAATTTTATATGTTTCGATGAGATCCCCTCTCATTCTTCTATACTCCAGCGAGTATAAGCCCAATCGACCCAATCTCTCCTCATATGTCATTCCTGCCATCCCAGGTATCAGCCTTGTGAATCTTCGCTGAACTCCTTCCATGGCAAGAACATCCTTCCTCAGATAAGGCGACCAAAACTGCACACAGTACTCAAGGTGTGGTCTCACCAAGGCCCTGTACAACTGCAGCAGGACATCCCTGTTCCTATACTCAAACCCTTTCGCTATGAAGGCCAACATACCATTTGCCTTCTTCACTGCCTGCTGCACCTGCATGCTTACTTTCAGCGACTGGTGCACAAGGACACCCAGGTCTCGTTGCACTTCCCCTTCTCCCAATCTATTGCCATTCAGATAATAGTCTGCCTTTCTGTTTTTGACACCAAAGTGGATAACCTCGCACTTATCCACGTTATATTGCATCTGCCACGCTTCTGCCCACTCACCCAACCTGTCCAAATCATCCTGGAGTTTCTCGGTATCCTCCTCGCAGCACACATTCCCACCCAGCTTTGTGTCATCTGCAAACTTGGAGATATTACATTTAGTTCCCTTATCTAGATCATTAATGTATATTGTGAATAGCTGGGGTCCAAAGACCGATCCCTGCGGTACCCCACTAGTCACTGCTTGCCACTCGGAAAAAGACCCATTAATTCCTACTCTCTGCTTTCTGTCCGCCAACCAGTTCTCTATCCAAGTCAATACCTTGCCCCCAATCCCATGTGCCTTAACTTTACATGCTAATCCCTTATGTGGGACCTTATCGAAAGCCTTAATACACCACATCTACTGGTTCTCCCTTATCTATTTTCCCAGTTACATCCTCAAAAAATTCCAGTAGATTAGTCAAGCACGATTTACCTTTTGTAAATCCATATTGACTTTGTCCGATCCTGTCACTGTTTTTCAAGTGCTCAGCTATTACATCCTTTATAATGGACTCTAGCATTTTCCCCAATACCGATGTCAGGCTTACCGGTCTGTAATTCCCCACTTTCTCTCTACCACCCTTTTTGAATAGTGGGGTAACATTAGCTACCCTCCAATCCATGGGTACAGTTCCAGATTCCATCGAATGTTGGAAGATGATCAGCAATGCATCTACTATTTCTAGGGCCACTTCCTTAAGTACCCTAGGATGTAGATTATCAGGCCCTGGGGATTTATCGGCCTTCAATCCCATCAATTTCCCTAACACCATTTCCCTGCAAATACTGATTTCTTTCAGTTCCTCCCTTTCATCAGACCGTATGTTCTCCAACATCTCTGGGAGGTTATTTGTGTCCTCCTTTGTGAAGACAGAACCAAAATATGCATTTAATTGGGCTGCCATTTCTTTGTTCCCCATTATAACTTCCCCCGCTTCTGACTGCAAGGGACCTACACTTGATTTCACTAATCTTTTTCTCTTCACATATCTATAAAAGCTCTTACAGTCAGTTTTTATGTTCCCAGCAAGCTTACTTTCATATTCTATTTTCCCCTTCTTAATTAATCCCTTTGTCCTCCTTTGTTGAATCCTAAACTGCTCCCAATCCTCAGGGCTACCGCTTTTTCTGGCCAATTTATATGCCCTCTCCTTGGATCTTATGCTATCCCTAATTTCCCTTGTTAGCCACGGTTGTGTCACCCTTTTTGTTTTATTCTTATGCCACACTGGGATGAACAAATTCTGTAGTTCATCCATGCAGTCTTTGAATGTTTGCCATTGCCTATCCACCGTCAACCCCTTGAGTGACATTCCCCAATCAATCCTACCCAATTACGCCCTCATACCATCGTAGTTTCCTTTATTTAAATTCAGGACTCTAGTCTCTGATTCAACTACTTCACTCTCCATCCTAATGAAGAATTCTATCATATTATGATCACTCTGACCCAAGGGGCCTCGTACAACAAGATTGCTAATTAATCCTTTCTCGTTACATAATACCCAGTCTAAGATGGCCTGATCTCTGGTTGGTTCCTCGACATATTGTTCCAGAAAACCATCTCGTAAACATTCTAGGAATTCCTCCTCCACAGTATTTTTACTAATTTGGTTAGCCCAATCTATATGTAAATTAAAGTCACCCATGATGACTGCTGAGCCCTTACTGCATGCTTCTCTAATTTCCCTTTTAATGCCGTCCCCAACCTCCGTATTACTGTTTGGAGGTCTATATAGCACTCCGACTAACGTTTTCTGCCCCTTGTTACTTCTCAGTTCCACCCATACAGATTCCGCATCATCAGAGCTAATATCCTTCCTTTCAATTGTGTTAATCCCCTCTTTAACCAGCAATGCTACCCCACCTCCCTTTCTTTTTTGCCTATTCTTCCTAAATATTGAATAACCCTGGATGTTGAGTTCCCAGCCTTGGCCACCCTGGAGCCATGTTTCTGTAATCCCAATCAAATCGTATTCATTTACCTCTATTTGCGCAGCTAATTCATCCACCTTGTTCCGAATGCTCCTTGCATTAAGACACAAAGTCTTTAGGCTTGTTTTTTTAATGCTCTCAGACCTATATGAATTATTATTTACTGTGACCATGTTTGATTTAAACCGTTGAGTTCTTTGCCTTCTACTGGAGATGTTATCCAGTGGCCTGGGTTCGGGAGCAGAAAAGCAGCCAGGGTTCTTGTTCCTAGGTAGTTATCCAGTGATCTGCTCAAGGTGCAAGTGTGCGCTCATTGGAGGAGGACAGGAAAGAGATGATCTGCCATGACACCCACAGTCAAACACTGACTGCCAAGGTTCACACATGAATAATGAACATTCAAGAACAACAACAACAACTTGTATTTATATAGCGCCCTTAACGTAGTAAAAGTCCCAAAGCGCTTCACGGGAGTATTAAAAGACAAAAAATTTGACACCGAGCCACATAAGGAGAAATTAGGGCAGGTGAGAGGTAGGTTTTAAGGAGTGTCTTAAAGGAGGAAAGAGAGGTAGCGAGGCGGAGAGGTTTAGGCAGGGAATTCCAGAGCTTAGGGCCTAGGCAACAGAAGGCACGGCCACCAATGGTTGAGCGATTATAATCAGGGATGCTCAAGAGGGCAGAATTAGAGGAGTGCAGATATCTCGCGTGGTTGTGGGGCTGAAGGAGATTACAGAGATAGGGAGGGATGAGGCCATGGAGAGATTTGAAAACAAGGATGAGAATTTTGAAATCGAGGCGTTGTTTAACCGGGAGCCAATGTAGGTCAGCAAGTACAGGGGTGATGGGCGAACGGGACTTGGTGCGAGTTAGGACATGGGCAGTCGAGTTTTTGATGACCTCAAGTTTACGCAGGGTAGAATGTGGGAGAGCAGCCAGGAGTGCATTGGAATAGTCAAGTCTAGAGGCAACAAAGGCATGGATGAGGGTTTCAGCAGCGGATGAGCTGAGGCAGGGGTGGAGACGGGCGATGTTATGGAGGTGGAAATAGGCGGTCTTTGTTATGCTGCGGATATGTGGTCAGAAGCTCATTTCAGGTGAGATATTGGAGTCAATGCCTTCAGAACAGGAGGGAGACCACGGAAGAGAAAAATAAATAGTTTGCGGATTGATCCTAGGGTTTGGCTGGGTTGGGGAATATCGAGGGTCCTGCTTAACTGGAGTGGTAGTCTTGCAGAGTTCAGATGCTGCCCTATATGCAGCTTTTCGAAGAGGTTGTTGTTAACTTGTGAAACGCAGTTAACCCTTTGAATTTCTCCTCTTCTCATTCTCAGTTCTTCCTCCTCCATTTTTAATTTCTTGTCTTTCCTCAGAGCTCCTCCTGTACCCACAGCATCGCCCGGCCAAGCGGTTATACTCTCACTCTGTGCCAGTTTTGCCAGCACCTGTAGATGAAACCCAGCATCCTACACAAGAGGTGCCTGGACCTCTGGTTCTCCATGTGAAGGATGTCCACTCACCACACACAACGCACTGGGAGTGTTGACCCACTGAGTACTGTGCCACTATCTATTCCTCCCAGGGGCTTCTAGCTTTAAACCTTAGAATTAACAGATGGAACATCCCAAGTGCTCAATTTTCTGATGTGTGCTCTAGGCAGACATTGGGAATGCTAAGGCAGAAAGTCCCCCTCCAACTTGTTCAGCATCAATGACAGTAAAATGTCTGTAGGATACTATGATACTGGGCATTTGCCACACATGGGCCTGTCACATCTGTACTTTTCAGTTCCAGTCCTGGCCAACTGCTTTGTATCCCTGGTGACCAGTAAAGAACAAATTGTTAAAGAAAAGTAAGACTTGCCTGGTTTCTGGGAATCATTGCTGGCTGGCCCTTCCGAATAGTCAAACTGCTCGTTGAGGACTGTATGAGGTGATCTGATGGGATGATTTAGTCTGGGATCTGATGGGATGATTTAGTCTGGGATCTGATGGGATGATTTAGTCTGGGATTTGGTGGGATGATTTAGTCTGGGATCTGGTGGGATGATGTAGTCTGGGATCTGGTGGGATGATTTAGTCTGGGATCTGGTGGGATGATTTAGTCTGGGATCTGGTGGGATGATTTAGTCTGGGATCTGGTGGGATGATTTAGTCTGGGATCTGGTGGGATGATTTAGTCTGGGATCTGGTGGGATGATTTAGTCTGGGATCTGGTGGGCTGGGTTTAGTCTGGGACTTGCTGGGATGATTTAGTCTGGGATCTGGTGGGCTGGGTTTAGTCTGGGACTTGCTGGGATGATTTAGTCTGGGATCTGGTGGGCTGGGTTTAGTCTGGGACTTGCTGGGATGATTTAGTCTGGGATCTGGTGGGCTGGGTTTAGTCTGGGACTTGCTGGGATGATTTAGTCTGGGATCTGGTGGGCTGGGTTTAGTCTGGGACTTGCTGGGATGATTTAGTCTGGGATCAGGTGGGCTGGGTTTAGTCTGGCAAGTCTGCTTCCTCTGAGCCACATAACAAAGCCTTCATTGTGTCCAATTATGCTGCAGATGCACCAATACCATCAGTTAGAGTGTTGCAGGTAGCATTGGGTTATACAGTGGGCTCCACACAGCTCACTGGTCAGGGAATATGGCGCTGTGCAAATGCATGTTTACACAAACATGAAGCACTCTTCTCAGGAAGCTAGTTCAAAATATCTTAAGTTACTGAAGAGCTGATAGGACCAGGACCAGGACCAGTCCACAGGGAATTCTGGGGCTTGTTCTACAGAGTTGACTTTGCTTTGAGTGCAGATATGTGGCGGCTGGGGTGAAGTCAAAGAGGTGTGACACTGCTTCCTGGGAGAGGTCAGCATGGCTTCTGTTAAACTGAATCACATCACGTTGATACTTATCTTGAATTGATTCAATGTCAAACCTCTGTTCAATCGACGCAGAATTTGCACCAGACTAATTCAGGGGAGCGAATTCAAGATTTTTGTGAATTTACAACTTTTTATTTTACATTTTTCTTGCTGCTCCACAATCTGTCTCACGGCAGAGAATATAAACAGGAGGTCTGGTCACGGACATTCGCCTACATGTTGGCATGCTGTACTGCCGCTGCTCTTTAACAGGGTGCTGGGAGGTACCGTGGGTGACCTGCCTTTCAATTCTCCCCCGTGAAGAAGGACCTGACCTCCACTAGGGAGTGGCCATTGACGTTACATATGGAATTGTAGATATGAACCCTTGTCCTTCTGTACCATAGTCCAGTGCTTCTATACATGAATCCGCAAAAGATAGAACTTACATTTATATCGTGTCTTTCAGGTCCTCAGGACATCCTAAAATGCTTCACAACCCGTTACTTTAGTCTAGTCAATGTTGTCATGTAGGCACGTACAGCAGCCAATTTGTGTACAGCAAGATCCCAAAACAGCAATGAGATAAATGACAAATTAATCTATCTTGATGGTGTTTGTCGAGGGATGAATGTTGGAATGTTGAATGTGAAAACTCCCAGCTCTTCTTCGAATAGTGCCGTAGAATTCTTTGATATCCATCCGAACAGTCAGATGGGTCCTCAGTAATTAAAGTCTGATCTGAAAGGTGGCACTTCTGACAATACATCGCTCCCTCAGTAATGCACTGAAGTGTCAGCCTAGATTATGTGAACCCGCCTGAAAGTAATGACTCATGCTGGAGTATAACTCCAGGGATAGCAACAGCTCTCTGGCATTTCACCCAGATGACACAAAACTCAGAAATGTAGTAAACAATGAGGAGAATAGTAACAGAATTCAGGAGAACATAGACTGATGAAATGGGCAGACACATGGCAGATGAAAGTTAATGCAGAGAGAGGTGAAGTGATACATTTTGGTAGGAAGCATGAAAGAGGTAATATGAGCTAAATGGTGCAATTTTAAAGGGGGTGCAGGAATAGAGCGATCTGAGGGTGTACGTACACAAGCCTTTGAAGGTGACAGGACAAGATAAGAAGGCTGTTGAAAAAGTATATGGGATCCATGGCTTTATTAATAGAGGCACAGAGTACAAAATCAAGGAAGTTATGCTAAACGTTTATAAGACACTGGTTAGGCCTCAGCTGGAGTATTGTGTTCAATTCTGGGCATCAGACTTTAGGAAGGATGTCAAGGCCTTAGAGAGGGTGCAGAACCAGGGGTCACAGTCTAAGGATAAGGGGTAAGCCATTTAGGACAGAAATGAGGAGGAATTTCTTCACCCAGAGAGTGGTGAACCTGTGGAATTCTCTGCCACAGAAGGCAGTAGAGGCCAATTCAGTAAATAGATTCAAGAAGGAGTTGGATATATTTCTTAAGGCTAAAGGGATCAAGGGATATGGGGAGAAAGCAGGGACAGGGTACTGAATTTGGATGATCAGCCATGATCGCATTGAATGGCGGAGCAGGCTAGAGGGGCCGAATGGCCTACTCCTGCTCCTATCTTCTATGATTCTATGATTCTATGACTAGAATGGTCCCAGGGATGAGGGACTTCAGTTATGTGGAGAGCCTGGAGAAGCTGGGTTGTTCCCCTTAGAGCAGAGAAAGTTAAGATGAGATTTTGATAGAAGTGTTCAAAATCATGAATGGTAAATAAGGAGAAACTGTTTCCAGTGGCAGAAGGGTCGGTAACCAGAGGACACTGATTTAAGGTGATTGACAAAAGAACCAGAGGCGACATGAGGAAACATTTTTTTGCACAGCGAGTTGTTGTGATCTGGAGTGCACTGCCTGAAAGGGCGGTGGAAGCAGATTCAATAGTAACTTTCAAAAAGGAACTGGTTAAATACTTGAATGGAAAAAATTTACAGGGCTGTGGGGAAAGAGCAGGGGCGTGGGACTAATTGGATAGCTCTACCAGAGAGCCAGCATGGGCACGATGGGCCGAATGGCCCCCGCTGTGCTGTATCATTCTGTGATTCTAAGTGGCCATTGTTGATGGGTAGGCCTCAGCAGTGGCTGGCAGTGGGCCATGTGAGTGTCTTGATGCTCTCTATGCCTCACACCCGTACATGGGCATTCTCTCTAGTGGGGTCACCAGCTGCTGATCATGACTAGGGACCCTGTTAGATTGCCACCATCCCCCGCCCCCTTTTCCAATTATAGCTCCTCCAGTGTTGATCAGGCCAGGGATCAAACTTGACCCTTCCTGATCTGTGTGGCTCAGTACGTAAGCTGTGTTTACCCACTGAGTCATTGGGGGGACTTCAAATGTATCATTTTTTCTTAATTATAACTCTGCCCATTTTTTGCAATGATCTTCCATATCAGTGAAAATAAATAAGTCAAAGTGTCCTTGTAATCTGTAGAACATAAAATTTACGCTGCATATAATTTTACACAATCTAGTAAAGCACTCTCCTGCTATCAAAATATAGTGATGCATGGTATCATAACTCCTGTAAATGACCATTTTCCTGTCACATGGTATGATGAAATCCATTAACTTTTAAGGCAGTGATAAAATCTACAAGGTAATGATAACAAACTCCCAGCTTATAAAACACCAGATCTTCAGAAATATATGTAACCTAAATAATGGTTTGCATACTTGTCCGAGTGTGGCCAAGCATGTGACAATCTCAGTGCTCTGACAATGACTCAAGTTGCGTGCACTCTGCTCTGCCAGTTTATGATCATCGAAACCTATGCATTGCATTGTACCTTTAGCCAACGTACACAACCATCTCTCAATCTCTGTACAATAGAATAGGGGAAACCCATGGTTCTGTCTGTCATTCATTTCTTGTCACTTGATGTTTTCCCATTAGAAGAGACCAGCAGAAGTTACTCAAATACCAGCCTCCATTTTGGTCACTCTTCTATAACTCACTGTCTTCAGGTACAAGTTGGCTACAAGAAACAGGTGAGGGCCCAGTATGCACACAGGAAACTGAAGAATATTTACTATATGTATCAGGGCCAAGGAAGAGCAGTGAGTTACATCTGCTACGTCCGGTAAAGACCCAGATTTAGTGATTAGAGCTGGTCGGTAGAATCAAATTTGGAGATGTTCAATTAATGTGAGGACACAAACTGGCAGACATAGAGGTGATGGTGATTTGAAGTATTAATGTTGGAAAACAGAGAGATAAGGGAAAATGGGGAAAAAGACACTTTGATTAAGAGTAAGGGGGGAAAAGACTAGTCTCCTACAGAGGACTTGCATTGTGTTTCACACAATCTGGGCTGAATTTTGCCAGCACTCAGAGGGCAGGTTTGGAGGCGGGTCCGCTGTCAAAATGGCAGTGATTGACAGTGGGGCGGAAGTCCACTCTGAACCCGCCTCCTTGTTAATTTCCCATTAAGCGGCAGGTCAGGCAATTGAGATACTTAAGAAGCTGCTTAAATGTATTTAAGCAGCATTTTACCAGGTCCTAACGATTTTTCCATGTTTTTTACGAGGTTCCCGGCACTCGGGGATCACGTCAGGTAAGTGTGTCGGGTTCTCAATGAATCTGCATTGCTGAGAATAGTTGACAGCTGCAAAAGTGGTATAAAAGCTACCATTTCACAGCTGTTCAATTTCCAATCTTCGAGGCTGGCGCCTTCAGGATTTGGAATACACTTTTCAGCTTTATGGAGGTTTGAAGTGTTTGGAGCAAACTCTCTAACCAGTGTTACCTCCTTGGAGCAACCTCTCTCACCATTGACTGATTGCTTCTGTCATCTCAACTGCAGCTGCCATCTATTCCATCAGCCTTGATGAAATCACACCTTGGTCCTCAGAATCCCACCACGTTCAGCCCCAACACCAACATCACCGGGCACACCAGCATCACCAGGCCCACCAGCAGCACTAACAACAACACCAACCTTCTCCTCAATCACCTGATGCTGCACAGGACACAGGGCATCAGCACCCGACCACATTGCTGCCCGGGACGCCAGGGATGGCCTCACCATGGCCAGATTTACTTCACTTGATGCTGTACACCCTGGCTGCCACATGATGCGCCAGGTTGGCACCACCCCACACCAACACCATAAAGCATCCCTACAAAGAGCAAGCCGTTCCTTTCACACTCATCACCATTTCTGGAAATTGTGAGAAAAAGTGATTAAATATCTCTTTCTAGTCCTGTGTGAAGAACTGACTAGATTTTAAATTATCAGATTTTGAACAAGACTGATTATCAGACTCAGCAGGCTACCTTCAACGAGCGGTCTTACTCACAGTCACAGGCACAAATTACAGTGAGGAGGCTAATTCTTCACGGGAGCTAGATAGGAATAAGGCGGCCATGGATAATCCAGCAGGTGTTCTGCTGAAATAGGGACAGAGAGATAATTAGAGCAGAGGGAGTGCTTTACTTAATGTGAGGTCTCCTCCTTCATCGCAATAATCCTGAATCATGCACTGCTGTTATTAATAGAGGTCTCGAGATGATCTAATGTTTACACTCTCTCAGTTAAACATGATTCCTCTGCTTTTCCCTGCTGATGACCATTTTGAGCTCGTTTGAAAGCTGCTCTCTGGCTCTGCTCTTTACTGTCGACAACTCCCAAACTTCAAATTAGTTTGTCAATCGACAGCCCATTATCAAGGATTAATTAATTACTGACCAGCTAATTTTACTCAAACATGTCTAAACGAGTCTGTAATAAATCGTGTGCAGTAACCTTGTACTATAGTAATCCATTATCACAAGGTGCTGCATACGTTCAGCTCCTATATTGTATCAACATAAAAACAGCTGAGTTTTGTGTTTTTCTTCAGTTGAAGGATGTTGGAGTTTGGCAGTACTTTCTTATTTCCTTCTCTCGCTAATTTTAGCGGAAGGGCAGAAGTAAATAAAACTTGGCGGAATGTAGCTTGAAAGTGCAATGGACTATTCATCCCTGTTTAGCCAATCTGACCATTCATACCCTTACAAGTGTCAGTCATGGCTCACTTTTGCCTCTGAGTCACAAGCACATAATCTAGGCTGACATTCCAGTGCAGTACTGAGGGAGTCTTCTTCTTCTTGGGCAGTCCCTCGGAACCGAGGATGACTTGCTTCCACACTATGAATGAGCTCTCAGGTGACTGATGAGTCCAATGCGGGACCTACAGTCTCGGTCACAGGTGGGGCAGACGGTGGTTGAAGGGGCGGGTGGGTGGGGTGCTTCGGTTGACGTGCGCTCCTTCCGCTGTTTGCGCTTGGCTTCCGCTTGCTCCCGGCGAAGGGACTCGAGGTGTTCGGCGCCTTCCCGGATGCTTCTCCTACACTTTGTGCGGTCTTGGGCCAGGGATTCCCAGGTGTTGGTGGGGCTGTTGCACTTTTTCAAGGAGGCTTTGAGGGTGTCCTTGAAGCGTTTCCTCTGCCCACCTGGGGCTCTCTTGCTGTGTCGGAGCTCCGAGTAGAGCGTTTGCTTTGGGAGTCTAGAATCGGGCATGCGGACGATGTGGCCCGTCCATCGGAGTTGATCGAGCGTGGTCAAAACTTCGATGCTGGGGATGTTGGCCTGAGCGAGAACACTGATGTTGGTGTGCCTATCCTGCCAATGGATTTGCTGGATCTTGCGGAGGCAGCGTTGGTGGTACCTCTCCAGTGCTTTGAGGTGCCTGCTGTACATGGTCCATGTCTCTGAGGCATACAGCAGGGCGGGTATCACTACTGCTCTATAGACCATGAGCTTAGTGCTTGGTTTGAGGTCCTGGTCTTCAAACACTCTCTTCCTCAGGCGGAAAGTGCTCCTCTGATGGAGTGCTGCACTGTCAGAGGTGCTGTCTTTTGGATGAGATGTTAAACTGAGGCCCCGTCTGTCCTCTCAGGTGGATGCAAAAGATCCCATGGCACTATTCGAAGAACAGCAGGGGAGTTCTCCTGGTATCTTGGCCAATATTTATCCCTCAAACCAACACCACAAAAACAGGTAATCTGGTCATTTTCACATTGCTGTTTGTGGGATTTTGCTATGTGCAACTTCCCTATATTACAATAGTGACTACATTTTAATAGTACTTCATTGGCTGTAAAGTGCTTTGGGATGCCCTGAGGTCATGAAAGGTGCTGTAAAAATGTTGGATCTTCTGTCTATCTTTCTGTAAGAAGGTCAATTATGCTATATAAAGCCAAGGTTTTATTTCTCTTTTCCAAAAATAAATTAACCTTATGGAAAAGTGAGATCGAGTAAGCCCAGCTATAGTGGCAAGGCCCTCGAAACCTTAGTAGATGGTGTAATGCAGAGCAGTGATAGAACTAACGGCACAGCACAGATGAGCAGATCCTCCCTCTTGGGAAGCACAAGGCAGAAAAGCACGGCAGGCAATCACAAAGATAGCATATTGAATGTTACACACTAGGAACTTGCACCAATGCTCTTGCTTCATGCACTGTCTATCAGCCTATTCCCTAACATCTGAAGGGTAGCTTCCTTGTAAGAGTATCGTCTACTCATTTTACGTGTCAGAAGATGTCTGGTCTTGGGTTAATTAGCAAAGTAAGCCATTTCTGTTAATGTGCGTGTCATGACTGTATCTGATATAGCAATGTTAGTGAAGTAGCAGAAGTACAGCTGACAGAGAGCTGTTTTAAAATTGCCTGCTACCTCAATACTGCCATTATAGCATAAAGGAAATCTGAACACTCAAAGTGAAGTATCAATCAGAACAATTCATGTATGAGTTTGACTGGAATTAACAAGTCTTGAAGGTAAGCACATGAATAGCTATTAATGCAACAAGACCTGAGCAAGTAATTGAAACCTTCACTCTCTCAGTAGTGCAGCTGGCAAGGTAATAGGAATTGTCTGGAGCCATCCGTGATGTTGGAGATACGGTTAAGTATGTTTGTACTACCCCAGATTAAACTACTGCTGAACTTTGCGGTCTTATTCATCTTGAGGAGAAGATGGCATTCAATCATCAGCAGCAGCAGAGGACAATGAGGTCGCCAACAGTTGAAGCAGTGTACCCCTTACAAACAAGATAACTTTCAAATATTGGGAGAGGAGCTTTATAGAAGATGGGGGGAGGAGGCAGGTGGATAGAAAGTGGCGTGGAGCAAGAGGGTGCATGAGAATTCGTGGTTTGTGGCGATATGTTCACCTGTTGCAATTGCGTCGATATAAGTAAGATTCCTTATGGGTATCTGAAGCAACATAGAAACACCTCTCTGAGGATAGCTTGGTGTACGACTGTTGCTATGGGAAGATTAGGTATATCCCCAAAAGTGATGTGTTTTATTTCTGCAAAGATGTGAGAGGCCTGCGATGTTTAGGCTCACCCCAAGCACATCATTCTGCATAAACACCACCATCTCAACCAAGCACCAACTCACTCAGAGACACTTCAGAGAATCAGAACAGCTACGTTGAGGACTTTTCCCGAACACTTCCATTCCTCAGTTTGCGTACTAAATCTGCACAAGTCACTGTGAGTTGTAAGTGAGGGCAGGTAAAGACCTGTGTCTTCTTTCTTAAAACCCCAGTAACCCGTTATTAGATTGCTTTTCCCTTCCACTTCCTCCACCCATCATGAAAGCTGCAGGCTTTTTATTCTCTTAATAAAAGGCAGAAGTGTGATAGTAAATTTAACATTAGTATCAAGTAGTTCAAGCACAGTATTGAAAAATGAAGGGTATTTAAAGTAGTATATTACTAGACCCTGACAGTCTGGCCTTCAATGCCCAGGCAACACGCACTTCTATTTTTTATTTGCTTGTTTGTCTTGTTTGAATTTTGTAGTCCTGAAGGTCCAGAAAGGGTTCTTTCCAATGGTGCTTCACTGGTGAATAAATCCAAAATCGGCTCACCAAAATCGGCTAGTATCAGCACCTTGAGATAGATTCAAATTTATGGGAACATTCATATAAACTTCAGAAACAGCCCTGAAGGTCCATGGTATGTACCCATGCAGTCCACAAAGACAAAAGCTTGGGCATGCCTGGATGTTAAGTTATAAAGGGTATTTAATGCTTAAGGATGATCAAAGTTTTAGTAAAAGACTGTTTAGATCTAGAATAAGCTACACAAAAAATGGAGAGAAAAAGGAAGGCAGTGATTTGCCTGTACTGTGAAATGTTTACAGCTGTCAGAGCTAAGGAATTCGATAGTTTGTCAGTCAATTAGCTTAAGGAAAAAGAATAGGGGAATTGGAGAGAAGGGTTCAGGGGTTTAGTGATTGTAAATAGTTCACTGATAACAACAACTTATATTTATATGATGCCTTTAACATAGTAAAACATCCCAAAGTACTTCACAGGAGAGTTATCATATAAAATTTGACACTGAGCCATGTAAGGAGATATCAGGACAGATGACTAAAAGCTTGGTCAAAGAGATAGATTTTAAGGAGAGTCTTAAAGGAGGAGAGAGAGGTAGAGAGGCGGAGAGGTTTAGGGAGGGAATTCCAGCGTTTAGGGCCTAGGCAGCTGAAGGCATGGCCACTAATGGTGGAGCGATTAAAATTGGGGATGCACAAGAGGCCAGAATTGGAGGAGCGCAGCGATCTCGGAGGGTTGTAGGGCTGGAGGAGGTTACAGAGATAGGGAAAGGCAAGGCCATGGAGGGATATGAAAACAAAGTTGAGAATTTTAAAATCGAGTGGCTGGTGTGGGACCCAGTGAGACAAGCATCAGAGGACAGGGAAGGGGTCCATTTAGAAATGGTGCAGAAGAACCATGTTAGATAAGAGACAGTGGAAAAGGCAGCAATTTGGTTATTATATGAGGGACTATAAGAAAGGCAAGAGGAGGCATGCAGAAATGGCACTGGGGAAATTGCTACAAGGAAGTCACAAGTTGGGAGGCAGAACATGGAAGGTAAATAGATCATATTGGACTTAGTAGGTGAGGTATCAAAAAAGATATACAATATACATTGACGTAAGAAAACTACTAGGCATTTGGTCTAAGCGTGAAACAAAGCTTTAATCAACTGTTTTACAACATGGAGATCTAGTTGTGTCCTTCTCTAGTTCCTGTTGAGGAATGTCCTAAGCAAGCTGGGCCCATGCCCGAGTATTTATACTCTCCCTGGACAGCGCCACCAGCAGGCCGCCCAGTATTACTTCATACATGAATGACAAGATTCATGTCATACATTTTAGTAGATGAGCCACAGAGGAACCATTGCAGGGGAAGGAGGTACCCACATCAGTGGGACAGGTTAAGGGGCAAAAAGCTGGGAGATACACTGACCAGAGGGGCAATGAATGGGTTAAGGTGAGCTAAAGGATAAGGAGCCAAGGAATGAAATATTGGAAACTGCATCAGAAAACCGATTACAGGCCTGAGTTTATGCAGAAAGAGCTGACGGGGCAGCTGTGGATACTTGTAATAGGGTGAGGCCAGATCAGAAATCCGAAGGAGAATGCAAGAGATAGTGCGAGACTTGATGCTGAGGAGCGTGGACAGTCATGTGAGTCACAAAGCCAATGTAAATAGAATGGTGAGCTGCCTACTAGCGGACATTCAGCCCAGTTTGAAGAGAGGCTTGTGAAGGGGAAGAGTTACAGGTTTGGTGCTGGTTGCCCGTACAGGGGTAAATGATGTAGGGAGAAGCCACATTGGGGTCCTTAAAGAGAGCTATGTGGCAATGGGTAGCAAGCTATAAGAGAGGGGATGTAGTTGGCATACTTTGAGTGCTAGGTAAGGAGATTTGAAACAGTTAACAATTGGTTGTCTAAAATGTTACGAGAAGAGCAAAGAAGAGTTGGTTTTTAAAAGGGTTGTTTTCAGGATTAAGAAAGCTGGTACAGGAGTGATGGGTTGCTTCTATCTTTAAACAGAGGAATAAATAGACATGCAGTACCCCTGTCTCAGTAAGGAAATGGAGGACAGCTCACCAATCATGGTGTGTTACAGCTATTGTTTCATAAATACAGGAGACATACAAGCAGCTCAGGGCAGGCACTAGGACATGTTCAAGCTACGTAAGGTGCCCTCATATTGGATTAAATGACATACCACGCTGCCAACTCTTGACATGCAGATCTCACTGAGTCCAACAGCAACCCCAAAGTAAATGGCAGGTTTGGTTAAGGCTGGATAGATCCACAGTCAAAGAAATTGGTAGAAGTAGCATGGCACTGAGTCCAATATAAAAGCTAGGGTAGGAGAAGATCCTGGGCATCAGTTAGACTAGGTGAGAGGAGGAGATGGCTGGGTGGGATCTGGACTGTACATAAGCACAGAGAGGGTAATGGAAGTGATCAGGTTAAGACCAAGAATGCAGCATTAGAAGGAATATTATGTTAATTAGAGAGCGTGCCCAGACAACCTGCTAGTGAGTTTAAGGGGCAGAAGTAGAATTAGATACATGAACGGCAGGAGCGTTTGAAATAAAATAGTTAAACTGCAGGCACTGGAGGCAACCAGTAATTCCAATCTTGTAGGAATCAGCGAGATAGCCTCACGCTGCTTGTCTAAATCAACATGGGTAAATCTACACTGAATTTACACGGCACCATTTGCAATGAATATAGCTGGTTCATTAAAGACTGGTTTGACATCTGTTAAACGAATTAACACCTATGTTAAAATGATAGCCGGGGAAATGATTACAAAGGCATATTATATTAGTCACTAATTGTTGGACAGTACGATTTTCCTGGAGCATTACTCCATACAGACAGAATCTATTGCCGATTATAGCAACTTTCAGTTGTATGCAAGATTGTGAGAGCTCACTTGCCCCAGAGAGCTGCTTGTGAGTTACATGTCTCCTGAACTAGTCAAAGAAGTGCCGTGACTCACCATAATTGTTGACCTGCCCTCCATTTCTTTAGTAAGTTGGAGGTGATTACAAATCCATTTGTTGCTCTGCTTTAAGGTAGAAGCAGCTGCTTGGTTTGGAAACGCATCATTCCCCACAGTCACTTTTCCCATAAGCAAACTGTCTGCTCTATACTAAAACATTTATCCTCAACATCTTTTCTTTTGAAGTGATACATTGGTATCGTTTAGGTTGGTTGGTGGAATAAACAATCTTGGTCCTTAGGAAAGCAATGGAGCATGAAGTCCTTTATTCTTGCCTGAAATGTAATTTGCTGTATAAAGAAAGGACTTGCATTTTTACAACACCGTTCACCTCCTCAGCACGTCCCAAATGCTTCACAGTCAATGGAGTACTTGTGGTAAAAAGAAAGACTTGCATTTCTATAGCGCCTTTCACGACCTCAGGACGCCCAAAGTGCTTTACAGCCAATGAAGAACTTTTTGAAGTGTAGTCACTGTTGTAATGTATGGTGTATAGTCACTGTTGTAATGTATGGTGTATAGTCACTGTTGTAATGTATGGTGTATAGTCACTGTTGTAATGTATGGTGTATAGTCACTGTTGTAATGTATGGTGTATAGTCACTGTTGTAATGTATGGTGTATAGTCACTGTTGTAATGTATGGTGTATAGTCACTGTTGTAATGTATGGTGTATAGTCACTGTTGTAATGTATGGTGTATAGTCACTGTTGTAATGTATGGTGTATAGTCACTGTTGTAATGTATGGTGTATAGTCACTGTTGTAATGTATGGTGTATAGTCACTGTTGTAATGTATGGTGTATAGTCACTGTTGTAATGTTGGGAAAAGCAGCAACCAATTTCCACACAGCAAGGTCCCATCAATACTAATGAGATGAATGACCAGATAATCTATTTTAGTGATGTTGATTGAATTATAAATGTTGGCCAAGACGCCAGGAGAACTCCCCTGCTCTTGTTCAAATACTGCCATGGGATCTTTTAGAGCCACCTGAGAGGGCAGACAAGGTCTTGGTTTAAAGTTACAACTGAAGGAAGGCACCTCCGACAGTGCAACACTCAGTACTGCACTGAAGTGCCAGCCTAGATTATGCATTCAAGTCTCTGCAGCGGGTTTATATTCCATGACCTTCTGACTCAGAGGCAAGAATGCTACCACTGAGACAAGGCTGACACATTAGGAATTATGCAGCCTGAACATTAGCATACAAACGCCAAACATCTTCCTATGCTTAGCTCGCTATTTTAACAGAGGTATTAACTTGTATAAAATTAACAAGTTAATGTCTTCATTAAAATACAGGAGGAAGGATCTTTAAACAAATGCATTAAATATCCATATGCGACTCTTTACTCTGCATAAATTCAAGGTCTAAATCTAAGGGGTCATTTTATGAATTTGCACTCTTGGTGTGGAGCTTTTCCCACTGGAAGTACATTGGGAATTTGGAAAATCACTGCTCTAATTCCTGATTTGCATCCCTGGCAGCTGAAGCACTCCTGAAATCCTGCTGTGTGCTCCCGGTGGGTGCTACACCGCACTGGAGTGTGGCTACATAAAATTACCGCTCTAAGGTCATTAAAAAAAATCATTCTGGGGATATGGGCATCACTGGCAAAGCCGACATTTATTGTCCTTCCCTAGTTGCCCTTGAGAAGGTGGTGGTGAGCCGCCACCTTGAACCGCTGCAGTCCGTGTGGTGAAGGTACTCCCACAGTGCTGTGAGGGAGGGAGCTCCAGGATTTTGACCCAGCGGTGTTGGAGGAACGGTGATATACTTCCAAGTCAGGATGGTGTGTGAATTGGCGGGGAACTTGGAGGTGATGGTGTTCCTATTCACCTGCTGCCCTTGTCCTTCTAGATGGTGGAGGCTGCGGGTTTGGGAAGTGCTGCAATTAAGGAGATGATTGGACATCCTCTGTGACGAGAGGGGATCCGGCTGGCACAATAGTGAGACACTTGGAAAAATAATGGGTCACAATAATCTGAGGGATAATAGGAGTGGCAACTGGAGACTGCAGGGGCTATAACTTCTAGAGAAGGTCATATATTCACCCAAAACTGACCTCGTTCAGCAGGCGGCGTCAGATGAATAAAACTTCTGCATTTTTCTCCTGTGAAGCAACATAAAACAAATAGTGTACATGAAAGCATGAAGCACAGGAATGGTTTCAACATGTAGAATAGGTTCTTACAGCTAACAGTATTTATCCTTATCGAAAAGAGACAGGAATAGAGATTTCCAGGTATTGTGCAGCAATTAAATGCTAGGGGGACGCTGCTTCATTCAAAGAAAAACATAGGGGGGGGGGAAATCAATGTGGCTTTATAGCAGAACTAAGAGGTATTAACAGGCGCAAAAGTCAAACACGGACTGAAAAGGCAACCTTGGCGACCCACATGAATCACAATCATTTCACCAGACGGTGTGCGATTACAGGGAACTTTAAAAAAAAATATTGTTGTGTCTTCCCGTTTTATTCTGTTCAGACTCGCGCTTTTCAGCCAGCAGGACCTTGTCATTTCTCCTCAATGACCAGCATTATCACAGGAGGTCTCATTGCTCCCCCCACCCCCGCCCTCTGTTGTCGCCTGCACACAAAGTGCGAGCACTGAACGCTCCTTTGCAGATACTGCACCCCGGGTCCTTCATGTGAATAAAACATGTTTTAAAAGCGGATTCCTCTCACCCACCCGACCCCTCCAATGTTGGTCCACTCAGCTCCCTCGGACACAACCCCCTCCCCTCCACCGAGTCCGGTGTCTTCTCTGTTGCCCTGAGCCTTGCAAGTGCAGACTCTGCACCTATCGGGGGCTGTCTGGGTCTCTCCAATATACATTTACAATTTTTTTAGGGACAAGAACATCTGAATTTCATACCCCCCCCCCCCCTCTGTCCCCATACATATGGTGATGTAAGCGTGGGCAGGTCAGAGTGCCATTCTTATGTCCTTTATAAAAATGAGGAGAGAGGAAGCGAGTTAAATAGAAAGAAAAAAACTTCCAAGTTACACGGAGCACCCTGGGTTTGGGGTCTGTGCGTTCAGTTGCTCTCGGAGCCGCGAGAAGCGGTTTCCGGGCCCGACTATTGACTGACTGCGCCCAGAAGTAAACAAACACGCCCTGTAATCTGCCTTAATATCAAAGAACGAAAGGAGGAAAACTGTACCTCGGAAATTACCATTGTCAACTTTTACACGGGTAGAGATGCCTCCTTTAATAGAGTTGTATTAAATATTGGTAGATTGGTTTCTTTATATGTGTGTATATATCTATCTATATAGATATAGATAGATATAGACATATATAGAGATACATAGAGATATATAGATAGATATAGAGATATATATATATATAGATACATAGAGAGATATATATAAATAGATATAGACAGATATAGAGATACCCAGATATATATATATATAGATATAGAGATACACAGATATAGATATAGACATATATAGAGAGATACATAGATACATAAATAGATAATCTATATAGATATATAGATAGATATAGACATATATATATAGAGATACATATATAGATATAGATAGATATAGAGATACATTGATTTTAGAGATATAGATTTAGACATAAAAGAGAGATACATAGATATATAGATAAATAGATAGATCTATATAGATATATATAGATATAGACATATATATATATATAGATACATAGATATATAGATACATAAAGAGAGATATATATATATATAGAGAGAGACATATAGAGATACACAAATATATAGATACAGAGAGAGAGAGAGAGATTTGTTCATTATGAAAACAGTCTCAGCTACCTACTGATTGAATTACCTTCCCCGCTGATATTTTCTTCGCAGGAGAACCAGATGCCGGCGTGGAAATAACAAATCACATACTTATCATCGCCCGTTTCCCAGCTGTACTGGACCACGCTGCTGTCGTTACTGCCCGGGCTGTTATACTCGATGCAGTTGTTCTGTTTTTCCTTGACATTGGTTTTACAGAAAGGTTTCACCACTTTCCGAGTCCCTTCGCACCAGTAGCTGGTACTGAAGGCGGTGACACAGAAGACGAGGGCTATAAAGTTGAGAGTCAGAGCTAGAGACGCCCTGTGTCTTCTGTCGATTCCCATTTTAACAGAGCGAGAGACTGCAGAGGGTGAAAACACACACATCAATCCGTTCTGCAGTTCTTAAATGTCCACAGCCGGTTCGCCAGTCCCCCTGAGCCCATCGTTCACCATTGCGCCCATCCTTGGGTATTCAAGCGCTCAGTTGCTCCCAGGTCCATCCTGTGCATGCTGTGTCTGAGAGTGGGGATGCTGTTGTCTCAGAGATAGGAGGCAGCACTTCTTCGCTTGGAACTCCAGCAAGGTTATCTCTATCTCTCTCTCTCTCTCTCTCATCTTCCCGGGGACCAAGCCAATCACACGCGGTTCATTCATCCCACTGAAATAAAGACGCAAGGGGCCATACCCACCAGTGGAATCCTGTCCCATGCAACAGGTCCCCCTCCTCCTCCCCCTCCTCCCCTCTCATGGTCAAACAATCGCCTAAAACCAGGCAGCCCCTGTTCAATGAATAAATCAGCCATTCGCGCTGAGATGGAATTACACGGATTCCGCGACTGTTCCGCAGCGGAACAGAAAACTGGTGGCCGGTAACTTTACTTTTAACTAGTTTTGCCTTTATAGAAATACAGCAAATCACGAACTGGTGGGTGGGCAACGTGCCTTGCACTGCGATCTGTAAAAATGGTGAAATGTCACGAAGGGATGAAACCGTTATATATTTTAGAAATTGACAGCATTGAAGAGGTCTGAATAGATGGAGAATGTTGGGAGGTTTTGTAAATATTTGTTTCTAGGGGTGGGATGGGGTTAATGCTGTATTCAGCACACGGCTGTATCTGTGGGCAGCAGAGAGCTGGGCCGGGATGAAGAACAGGCGAGTTTAATTTTCAACACTGGGTAGTGCTATTCACCAAGGAGGAAGATTACCTTTCGATCGTTCTGTGTTAGCCACGCCGTGAAGGTAAGGGCAAGATTTACTATGTTGCCTGTTTCAAGCTAAATGATCAAAAGTTTTCTGAATGGCGCATCACATAGAACGTACAGCACAGAAACAGGCCATTCGGCCCAACTGGTCTCTCCCAGTGTTCATGCTCCACACAAGCCTCCTCCCACCCTGTTTCATCTCCCCCTATCCGCAAATCCTTCTATTCCTTTCTCCCTCATGTACATATCTAGCTTCCCCTTAAATACAGAGGAAGGCGCCGAACACCTCGAGTCTCTTCGCCGGGAGCGAGCGGAAGCCAAGCGCAAACAGCACAAGGAGCGCACGTCAACCCAAGCACCCCACCCACCCGCCCCTTCAACCGCCGTCTGCCCCACCTGTGACAGAGACTGTAGGTCCCGCATTGGACTCATCAGTCACCTGAGAACTCATTTTTAGTGTGGAAGCAAGTCATCCTCGGTTCCGAGGGACTGCCTAAGAGAGAGAGAGAGAGAGAAGAGAAATACATCTCTGCTATTCGCCTCAACCACTCCCTGTAGTGGCGAGTTCCACATTCTCACCACTCTCTGGGTAAAGAAGTTTCTCTGAATTCCCTATTGGATTTATTAGTGACTATTTTACGTTTATGACCACAAGTTAAAAATATTGCTGGGAACAGTGATCTGAGGAAATCTTCCAGCTGTTTTATCTGTTGTAAGAATATGCCTTCTGAGTGAATCTAAAGTGACCAAATGTACCGACAAGCTTTGAGGGCAAGAGACGGCTTGGCTAAAACATTTGTAAAATAAATGAAGCGCTTGCAAGCTGGTTTTTTTCCTCCAAAAGATAAGATCTTGAAAATTCTGTGAGAACCAGGAGTCAACCCTCAGATGTAAAAACGACGACTCTCTCCAACCCCTGAACACCTGGCCTTGGTTCACGAAGCGTCAAAACAGATAGGAGAGAAAGTGAGAGGGAGAAAACACCGCTCTTCACACAGTGCGGGACATGAACGTTGTGGGCGAGTTGCCGAGTGTTGGGGTATAAATGATGCTGTAAAATGACCACTCGTGGCTGCAGTCGAGGACAACTTGGTCAGTTGCCAGTTAAAGTCATACGTCTAGTCATTGCAGGATTGACCTCATGCTGGTGTTAGTATGTGTGTGGTTGCTTATGACCACCTGAGCTTAAAGTCAATGATTTAGATTCGTGCCTGCTTACTTGTAATATGGAAATGATTTGAGTACGGGTTGTATTTGGTACTTACTTGTAACTTCTTGCTGATTTTAAGTAAAGAATAGTTTCCCCTGAAATCTTTGTCTCAAGTTGTCTGTTCCACGGGTCTGAACTCTATAAGCTGTTTGATGGGGCGAGGGACGATTTCCGCATGTCTTACACTGCTGTCACTAACTCCAAAACACGAAAGTTCATCGACCTGAAATGTTTCTCTCTCCACAGAGGCTGCCTGACCTGCTGAGTATTTCTGGCATTTTCTGTTTTTATTTCAGATTTCCAGTGTTTTGCTTTTCCAAAAATACTCCTCGCGCCCTTGGTTAGTAAGTGTCAGCTTGGCTCAGTTTGAGGTAGTATTCATTTCTTTATGTGAGTTCTGGGCTCAAGTTCCACTCCAGGACTTCGGAACGTATAATCTCGGCTGGCACTGAGGGAGCGCTGCACTGTCGGCGATGATGAGGGTCATTTCGATGGTGATAGTGTAAAACGGGTTACATCGGATCAGCCGCACGTTGTACACCTCTCCCGATTTTCATTTCCATTGAAGTCATGGACATTAAACAGAGGCACTGTGTCTCCTCAGGTGAATGTAAACTATCCTGTGGCACTATTCAAAGAAGGGCAAGGAGTTCTCCCAGTGTCTTGGTCAACATTTATCACTCAACCAACAACACCAAAAATAGATTAACTGTGTATTTTCTGTTATTTGCTGTTTGTGGGATCTTGCTGAATGCCAACTGGCTACTGAATTTGCCTACATAACAACAGACAAAACTCAGAAAATTAACTCATTGGTTGTGAAGCACCTTTGGGATGTTCTGAGGCTATGATAAGCTGCTATATAAATGTAAGTTTTTGGGTTATTCATATACATCTGGATTCCAGTTCCCTGCTGTGTCTCCAAGCTCCCTCACCCTAGGCATTGCATGTGCCTCACTGATTTAAGCTGACTGATTCTCTGCTCATAGCTGCCCATAGTGGCTCGGTGAAGTAACATTCTTTCATCCTGTTTTTCCTCTTATTGCGAAAAAAAATGGATTAGGGAAAGCTATTGGGAGGTGGAGCTATCCCAACCTTCCAGGGACTCTGAATCAACCCTATTACTACTTCAGATAACAGACCAATGTCATATCCTGAGGATAGAACTAAGAGAAAGAAGAAAGAACTTGCAATCGATACATCCTCAGGATGTCCCAAAGTGCTTCGTAGTCAATGAATTACCTTTTGAAGTGTTAAAAGGAAGAACAGGATGGAAGAATGTTATTTCACTCAGCAATAATGGGCCGCTATGAGAAAGAACTCAGCCCATTCAGATCATTGGAAGCTGACTTAAACAATAATTAAAACCAATTATGACGACAACAGCTACTTGCATTTATATAGCGCCTTTAATGGAAAGATCATCCCAAGGCACGTCACAGATAGGGGTAAAGAAAACTGACACCAAGCCAAGAATTGGGAGACTAGGAGGGCTAACTGAAAGCCTAGTCGACGAGATGGGTTTTGAGAAGGTTTTGAAAAGAGGAGAGAGAAACAAGGGAGGTTTAGGGAGTGGTTTCCACAGAGTAGCATCCAGGCTGAATGCTCTGCCACCAAAGGTGGGCCAAAGGAAGAGGGAAATTAACAATTGGTTTGGAGTCAGAGGAATGGAGGAATATATGGCTAGAGAAGGTTATAGAGATAAGATGGGAAAAGACTGAGGAGCGATTTAATGATGAGGGTGAGGATTTTAAATTTAATGCATTGGGGGATGGGGAGCCAATGCGGCTCAGTGATGGGCAAGCTTGACTTAGTGCAGAAGAGGATGCATGTGGTGGCGTTTTGGACTAGTGGGAGTTTATGAAGGGTGGTGGAAGGGAGGCTGGTAAGGAGGCCATTGGAAGTGACATATCAGAATTTCAGGAGCCAAGGGGTAGGGATGGCAGATGATAATACAATGGTGAAAGTGAGACGTCTTAGGGAGAAGATGTGGGGTCTGAAGCTGAGCCCAGGGTTGAGCAGGATGCCAAGGAGCAGCAGTTCACTCAAAATGGTTCCTTGTAAATTTTCAGTCACTAAGCTCATGCTCTTTAAGTCACATTAGAGTTGAGTAAAATACTTCTCCTCAGTTACCCTGATGCTTCTTCACACACATACACACAATTTTTTTCCTGTGAAGTGTGAATCTTATATGAGTAATATAACTACAGGGCTTCATTATTCTTCATTTCAATGCAATACCTGATGCATTTCTGTCATCCCAGTAACCTGTGAAATTATAAAACCACCAAGTATGATTTCATGATATCATAAACTTAATTTCAAAGGGCTCTAAGAAATTTAACGTACATTGAAATTGCACATTGTAGAACATTTTTAACATATGATCTAGCACCACGCAAGTCATCCACTCCATCGATGCCCACATTAAAAGTGATCCAGGGCCAAGAACAAAAGTATGGAACATTCCGGAAGCTGACAGAGCTGGGCACAGGGTTGCCTTGCAGTATGAACTCTGTCTTTTCTTTTTAAATCATTAAACGATAATTAGATATCAGCTTGAGGGAGAAAATGAGTGGAAAAATATCTCAAATGATAAAAGGTGTAAGATTATACAGGGTACGTTTATTGCCCGACAGTGTTCCCATGTGAATGCATAATACGCTCCTACAAAATTCCTCTGTGCATTTTTTCAATGCAGGCATTAACCCATGTTAAAAAGACGCACAGAGGGCTTTACAACCAAAGCTTGCATTTATATAGAGCCTTTAGCGTAGTAAAACATCCCAAGGTGCTTCACAGGAGTGTTAACAGACAAAAATTTGATACCGAGCCAAAGAAGAAGACATTAGGACAGGTGACAAAAAGCCTGGTCAAAGAGATAGGTTTTAACGAGTGTCTTAAAGGAGGAGAGAGAAGTGGTGAGGCAGAGAGGTTTAGGGAGGGAATTCCAGAGTTTAGGGCCTAGACGGCTTAAGGCGCGGCCGCCAATAGAGGAGTGGAAGAAGTGGGGGATGCGCAAGAGGCAGGAGTTGGAACAACGCAGAGATCTCCAAGGGTTGTCGGGCTGGAGGAGGTTGCAGAGATAGGGAGGGGCGAGGCCATGGTGAGTACAATGTTAAGTGCTGGTCAGGAAATACAATTTCAGAAGTCTTTTTAAAGAAAATTATTAGTTAACCTCAGAGGTAATTTATAGATGGAAACAATGACCTTGAATATTACTAAATGTGTAACTGTGTGAATCATACAAAACTTGGGTATACAGCTTGAGAACGAGATGTGAAATAACATTTCTGCCCCTCAGGGGACTTGTCTTAGTTTTCCTTACTGCAGTCACTTTGACCATGAGGTTGCATAGCAGTACAAATCCTGGGAACCCATTCACAAAAAATGGACATGTGAAAACAAGACGAGACAGGGGCAGGACTTGTGGTGCCCACAGCCTGCCTGGTCTGACAACTGAGCACACTGACAATGTGAATCAGATTCATTGGGAGGAGCCTCTATAGAGCTGGTCTCTGAATGATGTGGTATCTCAGCCATGAAGGTAATAAGGTTGTCCCCATGATTCTGGAAGATTGGCTATCAGAAGTTAATAAGTAGCTCTATCTGTGGACTTCCTGAACTATGCAAAGGAGCGTGGTTGGTTGCGAACCATTCTTCTCAGTATATCAACGAAGGAACTAATCTGCTTAACCAACTCACATTATATGGTGTAAAGATATTTGATTATTGTGTAGCTGGAGTGCTCTCCATGTACAATATATCCTGGGCCTTCAGTCTCCCAGATACTCTCGGTCTTGGGATGTTTTACTACGTTACAGGCGCTATACAAATACAAGTTGTTGTTGTTGTTGGTTGGTGGCTCTGGGTCCATTGTGTCTGGTTCAGGGCATAACCTCTTTCTTTGTTTTAGCTCCTTGATGACCTCAGAATATCAGGTTGTTCCACGGAGGATACTGGAGTGAAAAGGTATCCATCTTGTTCGTGGGCTTCAGGTGGCGCCTCTGGTTCTGGAAAATTCCATGCCCACTTGCGAAATGAGTCACAGGTTGGTTGGGACACAGAGGAATCACCTGTGAAAGGATGAACAGAGACATTATGAATTTATGACTTTGTGTATAGTCTGAGCTGGATCCCTTTAAAGATTTCTGCATAAAACTTTGAGCTCCAGTTGTTTGCGAACTTTCTGGAAACGGAGGCACACGAGGAACATTACAGCCTGGAAATAATTTTGTGTGATATTACCATACGAATGTTTGTGTCGAATTCTTCTGTCCATTGTTTTAATGGAGGCATTAACCTGTTTATTTTAAATGATCAGTGCATCTGCAAAAGTAGACAATTTCATAAGGATGGGTAAAGCATTTGTACAATAATAACACAGCATAACTCTGGGCTATTGAATGTATTATACGCTGCATGTAGGAATACGAGCATTCTTATCTGGTCGGTTTACATTAAAGAAAGAATAAAAAAGATTTGCATTTATATAACACCTTTCATGACTTCAGGACATCCCAAAGCACTTTACAGCCAATGAAGTACTTTTTGAAGTGTAGTCACTGTTGTAATGTAAGAAACACGACAGCCAATTTGTGCACAGCAAGCTCCCACAAACAGCAATGTGACAACGACTAGATAATCTGTTTTAGGTGTTGGTTGAAGGATAAATATTGGCCAAGACATCAGGGAAAACTCCCCTGCTCTTCTCCATAGTAGTGCCGTGAGATCTTTTTTGTCCACCTGAGAGGGCAGACGTCTCATCCGAAAGACGATGGGCTGGATTTTCTCAATGGAGACGAGTTGGAGGCGGGACTGCTGCTTGTCGGGTCAATGTCTCCATCATCTTCTGGCCAACCAGTGGGATTTTCCCCTGATTGACCTTGTTAAGCCCGCCCTGTGGGCTCAGCAGGCCAATTAGGGGGAAGTCACTGACAGAGCACGTCAACGTCTGACGTGCCATCTGTCAAAACTTCTTGAAAGAAGAAATGTCAACGTTTGACAGCTCTGTGAAGCTGTCAAACACTGACATTCTCTGTAGTTTGATGAGTTTGTGTGTTCAGGACTCATCAAACCTTTCAACTTTGTAGATTTCAGATGGCTGTTGGGTCGGAGGATCCAACAGTCAGTCTGTGAAATTGACAAGGAAGATGTCGGGTCTCCTGATCCAGGGTGAATGAAGGCTGTAGGCAGAAAACAAGGTAAGTGAACATTTTTTAACACTTAGCACTCACCTTACATACTTACCACTCCACACTTGCACCCATCACTCAGCTCTACATCTTACTTTCAGGTCCCCCGACCCCCGCAGACCTCCTTCACGACTCCTCCAACCCAGCGGGGTTCTCCGAGGTCGGGAAGCCTTTACTTGAGAAGGTAAAATGGCACAAATCCTTTTCTCTGCCTGTTAACTACCTGTTAACAGGCAGTTAAAAAGATTTAATGCCTTTCCAGCCTCCAGGAGACGGGACCCAAAGCAACACATCTTCCCGCCTCCTGGCAAAAGGGCGCGGAGGCGGGATGGGTTTGCCATCCGCCCCCACTTTCTTCAATTTTACCGGCAGTCCCGCCTCCTCGGGGCTGAGAAAATCCAGCCCGATATCTCCGACAGTGCAGTACTCCCTCAGCACTGCACTGGAGTGTCAGCCTAGATTAAGTGCTTGCAAGTCTCGGGAATGGGGCTTGAACCTACGGAGCTTCTGGCTCAAGAGGTGAGAGCGTTTACACTGAGCCACAGCATGTTCAGATGACATTCCATTGCCTTGTAGTTTAACCGAGGCCTTGCAGTGTTTGAAATTGGTGCCTCTGTTAAAATAGTGGACAGAGGAATTAGCATCGGCCTGATATTATCTGTGGCCTGAGATCTTTGTGAGATCGGGAAGAGAATTAAGAGCGAGATTTGTTCAACCAGGTAGTTGTATCGTCACTACTGCCGCCCCCTCTCATAACAGTCCCTTCAACATTATGCTTACTAATGGAATATAATTGAAATTTTGCAAGTAAACATTTTGCAACATTTCATGAGGCATTCAAAACAAATGGCATGTAAATGATTGACTTTAGTGAGATTTTAAACTATATTGAAGCATAAAAATGGGAAAAAAATGCATTAGCATGCTCAATAAATCACTCCTACTTGAACAACCGAAAGTAGTCATAAATAGCGAAATTAATATGGTCTCTCTCTCGCTCTCGCTCACTAAAATAGAGGTTTTATGATGAACAGCCAGAGGGCATCAATTACCATTTTAACTCCTCCTTTCATCTGTGTTTTGAAATTGCATGATGAAGCAGTGTTAATGTAGTTAGCCTGTAACACCAATTCTGTAATGCAAGTCCACCAGGACAAGCGAGATGCCTCGTGCTAACACCAGCTTTAGCAGCACTGGCGTCGGGCTGGTGTTTACTGATTGAATCACTCCAGCGTGAAAAAGCGAGAGAGTTGCAACAGAAAAAAAGAAGCCCGCAGCTCTCCGAGGTGGTTGAAATCACTCTTCGCATCCGCAGAATACAGTAAACAGGAGTTCATTCTTATCCCTGTTTTTGTTTTATCGTGTTCTCAGGCATACACAAGAGCCCTGAATATCCAGGGTTTTGGTGGGGGGAGGGGGAAAGGGGGTGTAATTTGAACTCAGTGTGAGTGGAGGGGCAGGAATATGAAGCGTTTCCGCCAGGTTTCTGCCCCTCTTTGGTATCATTGAGAAATTCTTATGGGGAGTTGGGGGGCTGGGAGGAGTTGGCACTTCTTCCATTCCACCCTACCCTACCCCCACCTCCCATTGTGTTGTCACTTTTGGAGGTGATTCTTATGGGATGCTGGCATCTCCGAGAAACCCCAGTAGTCCTGCCTCTCGTACAGTCACGGGTGAGTCAGCCATACAATGGCTGTAGGTTGGCCCCCACACCGCCGTCTTCAAACAGCAATCAATCAATTGGAGAGCGGCAGACCGGTGAGGGACCGAGGCCTACCACATTATGCTCTCTGCTGCAGATCTGGCCAGACTGGTCTGCGGCTCCTTGATGGGAGAGGCTTGGTGGTCCTTGGCTCCGTAGGCCGTGCACTCCTGCAGCACCTTTAATGATGCCGGTGAGTGTTGGAGGTCCGGGGTGGGGTGGGATGGGTGGGGAGGGGATGCGCATCTCAGTACTTATACTAGGACGTGCCCCTTGTCTCTGCAAAAAATTTTTGGGGTGGGGGGCCAGTATGCACAACCTCTCCTTAACCTGATGGAAGTGTGAAGTGAAGAAAACAAATGATTGTCATTGTCATGAAGATTTACAGCAGCCCAAATTAAGAGAAATGTAGAAAGCTGTGGGTGACAAAGATTGATAGCTCGCTACACTATGCACTCATTCCACTGGCAATTCAGACGCAGTCAGACAGCACCTGAAGCGTCTGCTGCCAAGGTACTTCAAATTCTCTTCTACTGTGTTTAGGACCATAACCAAACTGTTGGCAGCTGAGCAGCAAACGTCATAACATCTGCCCGTTTAATGAACATTATTCTTTTCCCTTGCAGCAGTCAGTGATGTTCGGTTATAATCACAGTATGGTACAGCACAGAAGGCGGCCAATTCTGCCCATCGTGCCTGTGCCGGCTCTTTGGTAGGGCTCTTCAATTAGTCGCACTCCCCTGCTCTTTCCCCATAGCCCTGTAAATTTTTTCCCCTTCAAGGATATATCCAATTCTCTTTCGAAAGTTGCTATTGAATCTGCTTCCACCGCCCTTTCAGGCAGCGCATTCCAGGTCACAACAACTCACTGTGTAAAAAAACAATAATGCCACAAAGCAGGCGGGGGGGGACACAGTAGGTAAAACCCCATACCCGCTCCGAGAAGGTCATCACAGAGGTCACCGGCTGGAAGATGACCAATTTGCACAACTGTAATCGCTGGGCCAATGAATGTGACTATTGGCGGGTGTGAAAGAGCGATTGTGTTCCACTTTTAAACATTGTATGCGCTGTCTGTGCGGGAACAACATGCCTAACTATGCGGCCTAGAATATCGATGGCGCCGTGCATATTTTTCAGGCGGCAAACGGGCACCTAAGCATTCAATATGGCGGGCAGGGTGCGCAGGTTCATGATGAGCCGGAATTGCACCTCCTGTCATATTGGATCGGGCTGCTCTGTCGGTGTCCAGGGCGCATACCAGAACAATTCAAAACAATTCAAATTGGGGTTCCAGGTTTGTTGTAGGGCCCTTTTCTGATCATGGTAGGGCCCAGTGTCAGATTCACCACCAGATAAACTCGCCCAGCAACCCGTGGTGCTAACAAGAAGGAAGGACCCTTCAGCAGCACTATTTAAAGGGCTCGTCCACTACTTATAGTTTGTTGCTGGTTTGTCATTTGAGGTTTCTGGTGAACATTTAGTTATTTCTTAGCCTGTTTTCTGACTGTGAAAGCTTAATTATGGCTGCTGAGAAGATGATTTTGCTGGATCTGCACTGTTTTTGGCTGCCTTCTAACCAGCTGTACTGCAGTCAGGGATAGTCTGGTAGGGTTGACTTTGTGCTGGAGGTGGAAGGGAGGCAACAAGGAGGACAAGAGAGAGCAGGAGCAGCTCGCAGAAGAGGGAGGAGGAGGGAAGTACACAGGAGGTCGTGCCCATAGCGGGTCTTCAGGGAACACTTCTCCTACATGAACTTCTCGGAGGAGCAATGTCTCGGCCACCTCTGCTTCACCAACGAGGCTGTCACCGAGCCATGTCACCTGCTGAAGCTAGAGCTTGAGCCTCGCACTGGGGCACTGACAGCACTGCCTGTGGCTGACAAGGTCACCGTGGCCCTTAACTTTCATGCCGCAGGCTCCTTTCAGGCTGCGGCAGGTAAGATCAGAGACACCTCACAGTTCGCAGTTCACGCTGTATCGGGGAGGTCACCAAGGCTCTCTACACCAGAAGGAATGCGTGCATCTCATTGCCCACAGACAGAGTGAGGCAGGATGAGAGAGCACCAGACTTCGCTCGCATGGCAGGCTTCCCCTTGGTCCTAAGGAACCATAGTCTGCACTCACATTGCCTTGCGTGCTCCCCATCACCAGCTTGGCATCTTTGCCAATGAAAAGGGATTCCAATTCCAGCAACGTCCAGCTGGTTTGCAACCACAGGCAGCGCAGCATGCAGCTCTGTGGTCCTGGCAGCAGTCATGATTCATTCATCCTTCGCCAGTCCTCTGTGCCACCTTTGTCTTAGTTGTATTTTGCTATGTCTTTGATATAATGCCTTCCTGACTGACCTGATTGTCTCTCTGCCGAGGTGTGATAAAAGGCAGTCAGAAAGATTAACTGTAGTCGTCTGACATTGTACGCTGCACAGGCATTGTTCTCTGTCTATATATGCTTTGCTGATCTGTATTCCTTCACTTCACCTGACGAAGGAGCAGCAGCTCCGAAAGCTTGTGATTTCAAATAAAACTGTTGGACTATAACCTGGTGTTGTGCGACTTCTCACTTTTGTCCACCTTTGTTCCAACCAGGCTGTCAGGTCACAAGCTGGTTACTGGGCAACAAGGGCTTTTCCCCTTCAGACTTGGCTTGGGACTCCTGTCAGGAACCCGGGTGCAGCGGCAGGGTTGGCCTTCACCGAGTGCCATGTTGCCACCAGAAATGATGCGGAGATGCCGGTGTTGGACTGGGGTGGACAAAATTGAGAGGTCGCACAACACCAGGTTATAGTCCAACAGTTTTATTTGAAATCACAAGCTTTCGGAGCTATCGCTCCTTCCTCAGGTGAGGGAGCGATAGCTCCGAAAGCTTGTGATTTCAAATAAAACTGTTGGACTATAACCTGGTGTTGTGCGACCTCTCAATTTTGGCCACCAGAAATGCCAGTGAACAGACAATTAGTGTGCTCAAGCAGCGCTGCTTGGACCATTCTGGAGGAGCTTTGCAGTACCCCCCTGTGCGGGGATCCAGATTCGTGGTCATTTGCTTGCATTTATACAGCACCTTTCACGACAACAGATGTCCCAAAGCGCTTTACAGCCAATGAAGTACATTTTTGAAGTGCAGTCACTGTTGTAATGTAGGAAACACGGCAGCCCATTTGCGCACAGCAAGCTCCCATAAACAGCAATGTGATAATGACCAGATCATCTGTCTTAGTGATGTTGATTGAGGAATGAATATTGACCAGGACACCCTGGGGAGAACTCCCCAACTTTTCTTCGAAATAGTGCCATGGGATCTTTTACGTCCACCTGAGAGGGCAGACGGGGCCTCGGTTTAACGTCTCATCTGAAAGACGGGGACACCACTGCATTAAATTCCATGCCAGGGCAACCGAAAAATCAAGTACAATTTCTCAGTGCAAGCACAACCTTGCAGAAGACACCAGCCTATGATGACGATGGCTAGGGCCCATGCTGTGGCTGTTTGTGTGATGACAATTATGTTCACGGTGTATAAATTAGCTGCTGTGATCTCATTTAAAAGTGGCCTGATTGCAATTTGAAGTTACTCCCGTGGCAGATGTTACCTTTACACCCAAGAATTTCAAGGAGACATGTAAAATGTTAAACACACAGCAACTTTATTAACATGCTGCCTTGTGCTAAGGAAACTCTAAAAATAATAGTAATTGCAAAGTTCAGTCCAATGACGAAATCAGTCTCTTGTGAATCTTGTCTTATCTTGTCTCAGAAACCTGTATAATACAATGAAACCTTCACTATTGTGGAGCAAATGTGCAGTCAATAGCATCAAGTCATGAACTTTGCCAACCCCAATTAGTCCCCACTGAATCACAGTTATACTACCAGTACGTGATTGACTTCAGTTATACTGCTGGCTCTGCATTTTTCTCTGACCTGCGAAAGCAGACATCAGGATAGCCCCCGCTCATTGACATCCAAAGGATGATCACATTTTTAATGTAAGAATCAAAAGGACATTCGACTCTTTTCAAACTAGCTATTTAAAATGTTTATCAGGTGGTCAGTTGGTGCTGGCATCTTTTCTTAGTTCGCTTTGCGCCCGTTGGAATTGTACTGCAGCTGGTGTGAAGCCAAAGCAGAGGTCCCAGAGGATCATAGAATAGAATCAGAGGGGGAGAAATTCGGTATCGCCCCGTTTGGGGCACTAACTTTTAAAAGTTGAAAAAATTAGCGCTAAATCAAGCGCTCCACTTCCTTCCTGGAGCACAACAGGCAGCAGGCGGGGCGGTAGGTGTGCAGCACTGAACAATGGGCCATGCAGCACTGCCACGTTCAAAGGTTCTTTCCCTCCCTTAAAGGAAAAGGGCCATCGCTGCAGGCTCTGCAAGAAAACAAATCCCCTGATCGCCGACGGCACCTCCGATCGGCGCCGATCAGCCCCAAGCTCTCTAACAGAGTGCAGGGCTGATCAAGCGCGGCGCCTGAAAAATAGGAAAAAAAGCACAGAGTCTTGATGAGACATTTTTCGCCTACCTCACCGGCAATCCCTTTAAATACCGTTCCCCAAGCGGCCATCCGCGGTGACGCCTCCTGTCGCTGCCGGTGTTGACGCCCGGCGATGCTGCAGGGAGCGGAAGTCAAGCTCGCACTGGATGACGTCACGATCTCTGGGGCGCAGGAGATCGTGGCGTTAGGGTTTACTGCTGCCGCTAACCTGCAGGGGAAGTTCGCGGGCGTCGGTACTCTCGCCGTGCCCGGTCGCAAAGCCGGTAGCGCCCTGTTCACACCCCCCGGAGGCGCTAACGGGAGGCGCAAAGGAGGCCAATTTCTCCCCCATAGAATCTTACAGCACAGAAGGAGGCTATTCGGCCCATCGTGCCTGTGCCGGCTCTTTGAAAGAGCTCTCCAATTAGTCCCACTCCCCCGCTCTTGCCCCCTAGCCCTGCAATTTTCTCCCCTTCAAGTATTTATCCAATTCCCTTCTGAAAGTTACTATTGAGTCTGCTTCCACTGCCCTTTCAGGCCGTGCATTCCAGATCATAAAAACTTGCTGCGTAAAAAAATTCTCCTCATCTCACCTCTGGCTCTTTACCAATTACCTTAAATGTGTCTCCTTCTGCCAGTGGAAACAGTTCCCCCTCATATTTATTCTATCAAAACTTTTCATGATCTTGAACACCTCTATTAAATCACCCCTTAACCTTCTCTGTTCTAAGGAGAACAACCCCAGCTTCTCCAGTCTCTCCACATAACTGAAGTCCCGCAGCCCTGGTACCATTCTAGTAAATCTCCTCTGCACTCTCTGGAAGGCCTGGACATCCTTCCTAAAGTTCGGTGCCCAGAATTGAACACAATACCCCAGCTGAGGCCTGAGGGTGTGTTGCCTATCTAGATTTAATGTGGGTGACTTCATACTGGAGTCACACAACATATGTTACAGCAAGGTGAAACACTTTGGGGTTTGTACGAATGTAAAATATGTCCAATCACGGGCCTATTTGAGTCATGTTTCCTTCAGCCCCTGCTTTGTGTCTTTTTAATTACTCTCAGGATCTGGGTGATGCTGGCAATGCTGCATTTATTGCCCAGCCCTGTTTCCCAGAGAAGGTGATGGTAGGCTGCCTTCTTGAACTGGTGACGGTGTGTTAATGGTGCTCCCATGATGGTGTTAGATAGGCAATTCTAGGAGTTTTGACCTGGTGATTATGGAGGAACTGCAGTATTTATGTTCAAATCAGGTTGGTGTGTGACTTGGAGAGGAACTTGGAGGTGATGATAATTTCTTGAAGTTGCTGATTTTGACCTTCTCAGTGATAGTGGTTCTGAGGCTGTCAGATTCTGTCAAAGTAGCCTTGTGACTTGCTGCAATATATCTTGTAGCTAGTACAAACTGCAGCCATAGTACACCAGTGGTGGAGGGTGTGAATGCTGGGTTTATTGGCAGATTGCTGACTGCTCAGTTCTGCATGGTGTAAAACCTTGGTTGTCGGTGAAACTGCAACAATCCGGGTGAGTCGTGAGTATTTGATTGCAATCTTGACTTGAGTCTTGTAGTTGATGGGGAGGTTTATTTTGAGGAGTCAGGAGGTGAGCCACTTGTCACTGAGTACTCAGCCTCTGCCCTGCTCCTGTGGCCACTGTGTTCATATGGCTGGTCCAGTTCAGCTTCTGGTCAGTAGTGTTGATGGTCGAGGAATCAGCATGGTGGTGCTGTTAAAGGTCAGACAGAGGGGGTTGACTTCTTCTTCTTGTCAGCTGTGGCTCAGTGGGTAGCACACTCACCTCTGAGTCAGAATGGTTGTGGGTTCAAGTCTCACTCCAGGGACTTGAGCACATCAAATCTAGGCTGATACTCCAGTGCAGTACTGAGGGAGTGCTGCACTGTTGGAGGTGCCGTCTTTCAGATGCGACGTTAAACCGAGGCCATGTCTGCTCTCTCAGGTGGACGTAAAAGATCCCGTGGCAGTATTTCGAAGAAGAGCATGAGAGTTATCCCCAGTGTCCTGGCCAATATTTATCCCTCAATCCACATAACAAAAACAGTTTATCTGGTCATTATCACATTGCTGTTTGTGGGAGCTTGCTGTGCACAAATTGGCTGACGTGTTTCCCACATCACAACAGTGACTACACTCCAAAACTACTTCATTTGCTGTAAAGCGCTTTGAGACGTCCGGTGGTCGTGAAAGGCGCTATATAAATGCAAGTATTTCTTTCTTTCTTGTGAATGGAGCAGAACACTGTGGAATTGTCAGTGAACAACCCTACTCCTAGCCTTCCGATGGAGAGAAGGTTATTGGTGGTGCAGTTGAAGATGGTTGTGCTGAAGTCTCTGCCCTTAAGAACTTCTGCAATGATTGGTCTCTGACAATGAAGACCATCTTCCTGTGTATCATGACTGCAGCCACACCCCTCCCCCCCCCCCCACCGCCCCCATAGATAACATTTTCTTTGGCTCTTTGGTGTCAAACTCAGTTGAATGCCATTTTAATGTCAGGGTCAGTGACTCTTACTCTCCTTAGGTATTCAATGTTTGTTTCCGGTCTGTATCAAGGCTGTGGTGAGGTGTGGCACAGAAGTGTTCTGGCAGAACCTGAACTCAGCATTGGTGAGCAAGTTATTAGTGAGTAGGTATTATTTGGTGGCACTTTTGATGCCTCCTTCCATCACTTTGCTGATGATTGGTTTAACGTCTCATCTGAAAGACAGCACCTCTGACAGTGTAGCAACCCCTCAGTACAGCATTAGAGTATCAGACTAGATTATATGCTTCAGTCGTGGAGCAGGACCTGATCCCACAACCTACTGATTCGCAAGTGAAGAGTGCTACCAATGGAAAGACTCCAGGACAAGGGACACAGGTTCAAACCAATAAAAGGTACTTCTAGGACTGATAAAGAAGTTTTTCTTCACACCAGAAGTGATGTACAGATGGTTTTCCAGATAAAGTAGTGGAGGCAAAATCCCTGGAATCTTTTAAGGAACAGCTGGATGTTGTACTGGAGGGAGCTGTAGGATCTTTCTGGATGGATGAAATAAGATGGACCGAATGGACTTGCTCATCCATAACTATCTTTTACATAGGATTACATAGGATATACGGCACAGAAACAGGCCATTCGGCCCAACCAGTCCATGCCGGCGTTTATGCTCCACTCGAGCCTCCTCCCATCTTTCCTCATCTAAATCTATCAGCATAACCCTCTATTCCCTTCTCCCTCATATGTTTGTCCAGCCTCCCCTTAAATGCATCTATACTATTCGCTTCAACCACTCCCTGTGGTAGCGAGTTCCACATCCACACCACTCTCTGGGTAAAGAAGTTCCTTCTGAATTCCCTATTTGATTTCTTGGTGACTATCTTATATTGATGGCCTCTAGTTTTGCTCTTCCCCACAAGTGGAAACACTCTCTCTATATCCACCCTATCAAAACCTTTCATAATTTTAAAGACCTCTATTAGGTCACCCCTCAGCCTTCTCTTTTCAAGATAAAAGAGACCCAGCCTGTTCATCCTTTCCTGATATGTATACCCACGCATTTCTGGTATCATCCTTGTAAATCTTCTCTGCACCCTCTCCAGTTCCTCTATATCCTTTTTATAATATTGCGACCAGAATTGTACGCAGTATTCCAAGTGTAGTCCAACCAAGGTTCGATAAAAGTTTCGAATAACTTCCCTACTTTTCAATTCAATCCCTCTAGAAATAAACCCTAGTGCTTGGTTTGCTTTTTTTATGGCCTTATTAACCTGTGTCACTACTTTTAGTGATTTGTGTATTTTTACTCCGAGATCCCTTTACTCTTCTATTCCACTTAGATTTGTATTTTCCAAGTAATATGTGACCTCCCTATTTTTCTTACCAAAATGTAATACCTCACATTTATCTGTGTTGAATTTCATTTGCCAATTATATACCCATTCTGCAAGTTTATTAATGTCCTCCTGTAACTTGTTGCAGTCCTCCTCAGTATTGACTATCCCCACCCCCCCCAAATTTGGTGTCATCTGCAAATTTAGAAATTGTGTTTTTGATTCCATCGTCTAAATCATTAATATAAATTGTGAACAGCAGTGGTCCCAGCACTGATCCTTGTGGAACACCACTACCCACCTTCTGCCACTTTGAATAGCTACCCTTTACCCCTACTCTCTGCTTTCTGTCTTGAAGCCAGCTAGCAATCCATTCTGCTACTTGTCCCCTGACTCCGCATGCTCTGACCTTATTCATTAGTCTATTATGTGGTACCTTATCGAAGGCCTTTTTAAAATCTAGCTAAATTACATCTACTGCATTACCCTTGTCTACTCACTCTGTTACCTCTTCAAAAAATTCAATGAGGTTGGTCAAGCAAGACTTTTCCTTTTGAAATCCATGCTGACTATTCATTATTATATTTTTGGTTTCTTGATGTTCTTCTATTTTCTCCTTTAGTAGGGATTCCATTATTTTTCCTACCACCGATGTTAAGCTGACTGGTCGATAGTTCCCTGGACATGTTCTATCTCCCTTCTTAAATATCGGTATTATGTTAGCTATCTGCCAGTCCTTTGGTACTACACCTTGTTATAACGAATTATTAAATATGTGTAGTAATGCCTCTGCTATCTCTTCCCTAGATTCTTTTAAAATGCACGGATGTAATCGGTCCGGATCAGGGGTTTTATCCTCTTTGAGTTTGATTAGTTTATTGAATATTTCTCCTCTTTTTATTTTAAATGCAGTTATCTCATTTCTAATCTTATCATCTGATGTCATCTCCACCTGTTCTATCTCCCTGGTAAATATTGAAGTAAAATAATTGTTTAATATTTCTGCCATCTCTCTATCGTTGCCTGTAGTATTATCCTGTCTATCCCTTAATGGCCCTATTCCCATCCCAACCTTCCTTTTTTTATTGATGTGACTGTAAAATATTTTACTATTTTGTTTTATGTTTCTTGATAATTTAATTTCATGATTCCTTTTTGCCTTTCTAATTGTTTTTTTGATTTCTCTCCTAATCTCTTCATGCTCTCCCTTGTCCTGCTCTCCCCTGCTGTCCATGTCCTTAGTGTTTGCCTCTTTCTTTACTCTCAATTCTTCTCTTCTGTCTTTTTTCATCCATGGTGTCTCATTAGTGTTTAGCTTGTTCTTGTTTTTTAGCAGAATATATTTTTCCTGAACTCTGTTAAACACCGTTTTAAATATTTCCCACTGCTGTTCTACATCATTGTTAACCAATAGTTTTGTATTTTTTATTTTCCCAAGTTCTATTCCCAGCCCCGCAAAATTGCCTTTTCTCCAATCTATTACTCTGGTCTTCGTCATACTTATGTCCTTCTCAATTATTATCTTAAAGTGTATTATATGAAGGCCACTGTTGCCTACATGTTCCCCTACTTTTACTTTTATCTGCTCTGGTTCATTCCCCATTACTAGATCCAATAGCGACTCCTCCCTTGTTGGGCTTCTTACATATTGGGTTAGAAAGGAGTCCTGTACACATTGTAGGAACTCCATTCCCTTATCCCCTTTACCTACCTCTTCTGGCCAATTAATATCAGTGAAGTTGAAATCCCCCATGATTATTATTCTATGTTTTTTACTCATTTCCCTAATTTGTTTGCATATTTCTTCCTCCACCTCCTTTCTGTAGACTACCCCTATTAGATTGATCCTTTATTATCTTTTATCTCTATTCACATGGACTCTATTTTTATCTTGCAGCTAGCTGTGTCACTTTTTTCTAATGCCATTATGTTATCCCTAATAAGTACAGCTACTCATTCTCCCCCTTTTCCCTCTCTATCTTTTCTAAATATTTTGTACCCTGCAATGTTTAATTTCTAGTCCTGATCTTTCTGTAGCCATGTCTCAGCAATCCCTACTATATCTGGTTCCTCGCAATGTATTATTACCAGTTCCCTTGTTTTATTAAGGACACTATGTGCATTGCTGTACAGACAGGTTAACTTATTTTTAATAGCAGTTCCTTTCACTTTATTGTTAATCATCTTTTTACACTCCTGTTCTTTAACTCTATTTATTCCCTGGCCTTCAATGTCCTCCCTTATTTTATTCTTTCCTATGCTCTCCTTTCCTGTTTTGTTTATATTTAGGCTGGGTTAATTTCTTGTAGATCTCTCCCCCCATCTTACTAGTTTAAAGCCTTTGCCATCTCCCTATTTAGCCTTTCCACTAGGACATGGGTCCCATCCCAGTTCAGGTGGAGTCCGTCCCATCGGTATAGCTCTTTCCTGTCCCAGTACTGGTGCCAGTGTCCCATGAAAAGGAACCCCTCTTTCCCACACTAGCCCTTTAGCCATGTGTTAATTCTCCTGATCTGACTGTTTCTATGCCAATTTGCACGTGGCTCAGACAATAATCCAGAGATTATTACCTTCGAGGTCCTGCTTTTTAATTTTCCTCCTAACTCCTGATACTCCCTCAGCAGGACCTCCTCCCTGTTCCTACCTATGTCGTTTGTTCGACATGGACCACGACAACTGGATTTACCACCTTCCTTTCCAAATTCCTCTCCAGCCGCCTCGAGGTAGGCAACACACTCTTCGGGATTCTCATTCGTGGCTGCAGAGGACGCTTTCTATCCCCCTAATTATAGAATCCTCTATTGCTACCGTACTTCTATTCTGCTCTATTTTGATTTTGTGAAGTTAAAGAAACATTCTTTTACTAAGCTCTCATTGGTTTATAATGAAATTTTGGTAAAGGAATTTTCTTTAACTTTACATATAGTGGAAAATGTTCCCAAACTCAGTTCCCCAGTTCACTGTCCTTATTTCCTGCTTTTTCTAAATTTCCTCCCCTACCCTGTGCTTTCATTCAATTCAGTGTGGGTCTGAAATGGCACTGTAGGATAATAGGTATGAACCCTTAATGCACTCATCTGAAATTCCTCACTCCACTATTGCAGAGAAAGTGTTAACCATTCACTTTAAAGGGGTTAGCATCACCACTGAAATAGTGGAGAGAGGAATTTCAAATGAATACGTACACCTATTATCCCGCAACATCATTTCTGTGCCTTTGTTTATTAATTCATGATCTTTCCATTAGTTTCTATTCTTTGTTTGTTCAATGTCTGTCTTCCTGTGGGAGACCTGTACTCTCCTAGCTTTTAATTGTGTACCCTGGAATAGTCCTATCTTATCAGTAGTGCCTTTCTTCTTGGCTGTGTCCCCATGTTTTATTTTCCTCATTCTTCTTCTAGTCTTCAGCTTTTGAGTTCTGTTCGTTCTTGGCTTGGCTTTGAGCTGCAGAGTGCCAGCTTCTGCTACGCCTGATTTCCCAAGTGGTTGTGTCTTTCTGTCTTCCTCTCTTTCAGATACTACTGAAGCAATCTCTCTGCCTGAGATTCCTGTGGCCTATTGCCTCTCTGTTCCTGTCGGTGTTCCTGGTTGTATCCTTCTGACTACTTCCTCCCTTTTTAGATTCACCAGAATGATACCAGGGCTAAAAGGATTAAATTACAGGGACAGGTTGCACAGACTAGACTTGTATTCCCCTGAGTATAGAAGATTGAGGGGTGATCTAATTGAGGTGTTTAAGTTGATTAAAGGAGTTGATAGGGTAGATAGAGAGAAACTATTTCCTCTGGCGGGGGAGTCCAGAGCAAAGGGGAACAACCTTAAAATTAGAGCCAGGCTGTTCAGGGGTGATGTCAGGAAGCACTTCTTCACACAAAGGGTAGTGGAAATCTTGAACTGTCTCCCCCAAAAAGCTGTTGAAGCTGGGGGTCAATTGAAAGTTTCAAAACTGAGATTAATAGATGTTTGTTAAACAAGGGTATTAAGGGTTATGGAACCAAATCGGATAAATGGAATTAAGATATGGATCACCCATTGAATGGCGGAACAGGTTCAAGGGATTGAATGGCCTACTACTATGAGGAAGAGGGGCCAATGGCCAGAGCTGAGAGAAGAATCTCTCTATCAAGTGACAAGCTATTTCTTGTATCCTATTCAGGAGTAAGAAAGATTTGTTAAAAGAGTCTCTGCAGATGTTGGAATAGATCCAGTCTTGAATGGGCTTGGGCTTTATAGAGGGTTCAAGGAGGCACAGAACAAAAAAACAAGGTTTTGGAGGCAACTTAGGAATTAATTATAATTAATCATAGAAGAGGCCATTCGGCCCATCGTGCCTGTACCAGCTCTTTGAAACGAGCTATCCAATTAGTCCCACTCCCCTGCTCCTTCCCCATAGCCCTGCACATTTTTCCTTTTCAAGTATATATTCAATGCCCTTTCACAAGTTACTATTGAATCTGCTTCCACCAACTTTTCAGGCAGTGCGTTCCAGATCACAACAACTCACTGCGTAGAAAAATTCAATCAATCAGTTTACAACAGACCCAGACATGAGGTGAGGAAACCCCCAGTGGTGGACAGCCATGTGACTCATAGGTCCAAAGTCCCCTGTTTCTCCCAAGCCTGGTACACTTGCCACAGTTCATGTCTCAAATTACTCATACACTAACTCAAGCCTCACACATGATATTCCTGAGGCAATTTCAGCTGAGGTGGTTTCCCGTTGCCTTCCTCATGGTTTTTATGTTAGGCGTACCTTATCTGAGGTGGGCTGCAACCAAGGCTAAATAGCCCCACCTACCTTTTACGGTGGGGAGCAGCATTGCACCCACACCCATCGGACGCAAGTACCCTCGCTGAATATCTATGTAGTATTCCGAGCCAGCGCTCTGCTGTCTGGACTGGGGCCTGAGGTGGAATTACTACCACTGAGCCAATGGTCACTCCATCCAGACGCAGGTACTCTGCTGGATGTCAAGGACCTTATTCTAGTCTCCACTCGCCTGACCTGTCTAGACTGGGCTCGAACCCTTCACCTTCTGCCTCAGAGACTGGCAGGGTATGTTGTGAAATGGACAAGTGATTCATTATCCCCCTCCCCGCTCACGCTTTCAAATTTCGCAGGGTAGCTAGAGATCTGCATAAGGTACTTCAATTCTGTTTTAATTATTTTTCCACACTGTGTGAATAACCTTTCAGACAAGAGTTTAAATATATTAATAGAAGGTTCAGATGGTGGAAGTGGAGACATGCTTTATTTGTGAAGTGCTTGTATTTAATTGCTATGTTCCTGTGGTGCAGCTTTTCTGATTTGTTATTTGGTAAAGTTCTAGTAACTAAGTTATGCAACATTAATGGGGGAGAGGTGATTTTAACATAGTATTAGATAATGTGAAAGATATGGGAGGCCAATTTTTTCATTCCAATAAAAAGAATCGGTCGACTAATTCTGAAAAGGCTGATCTTCAGTTTCATGACATTTGATTCAATGTGTAGGACTTCACACATTAAAAAGTAAGTGCGCTGGATTCCTCACCTTAATCATTTTTAACCTCTGGCCGTTTAGTCTGGGTTTCTCACCAGCTCAATGGATAATTGCACTGAATGGTGCACTCCTGGGTCATGCAGACTATGCATCTGTTTATCTCCCTGCCTCTGTAACCTCCGTCAGCCCAACAACCCTCCGAGATCTCTGCGATCTTCCAATTCTGGCCTCTTGTGCATCCCCGATTTCTATTGCTCCACCATTGGTGACCGTCCCTTCAACTTTCTAAGCCTTAAGCTCGGGAATCCCCTCCCTAAATCTCTCCGCCTCTTTCGCTTTCCTCCTTTAAGACACACCTTAAAACCTACCTCTTTAACCAAGCTTTTGGTCACCTGTCGTAATATCGCTTTATTTGACTCAGTGTCAAACTTTGTTTGACAACACTCCTGTGAAGCATCTTGGGATGTTTTACTGCGTTAAAGGCGCTATATAAATGCAAGTTGTTGTTGTTTCTCCATACCCTTAGTTTGTGATGTACTTTGGGATGTGTTAATATTAAAGATGTTGTTGTTGTTACTGTTGTAATTATTCTGCCACCTTCTTTAAATCTCTGGTCTGCTCTGAGTCGGCCAATCTCTGGTGCTTATGTTTCATCGGAGTCAGTGGGAAAGGGACAGGAAAAGTCAGAAACTCCTGCTGAGTTGTCCTTGGCTGAAGTGTGCATATGGATGTCTGGTGAGAATGCAGCGACACCTCTAAATGTCAAAATGCCTCCTGACACTCTCTGTTTGGGCTGAGATCTGAAGTAAGGATGAGGTGCAAGAGCACAGCTTGTGCCCATGGACCTGTCCCCCAGGGTGAGTCACTGCTTTCAGGGGAGCAGCGTGGACTTGTTCCCCAGGGTGAGTCACTGCTTTCAGGGGAGCAGCGTGGACCTGTCCCCCAGGGTGAGTCACCACTTTCAGGGGAGCAGCGTGGACCTGTTCCCCAGGGTGAATCACTGCTTTCAGGGGAGCAGCGTGGACCTGTTCCCCAGGGTGAGTCACTGCTTTCAGGGGAGCAGCGTGGACCTGTCCCCCAGGGTGAGTCACCACTTTCAGGGGAGCAGCGTGGACCTGTTCCCCAGGGTGAGTCACTGCTTTCAGGGGAGCAGCGTGGACCTGTCCCCCAGGGTGAGTCACCACTTTCAGGGGAGCAGCGTGGACCTGTTCCCCAGGGTGAATCACTGCTTTCAGGGGAGCAGCGTGGACCTGTTCCCCAGGGTGAGTCACTGCTTTCAGGGGAGCAGCGTGGACCTTCTTCACTCAGAGGGTAGTAGGTCTGTGGAATTTGCTGCCCCAGGAAGCTGTGGAAGCTACATCATTAAATAAATTTAAAACAGAAATAGACAGTTTCCTAGAAGTAAAGGGAATTAGGGGTTATGGGGAGCGGGCAGGAAATTGGACATGAGACTGAGTTCGGATCGGTCAAGGCCCTGTGGGTGGCGTAGCGGGCCCAGGGGCTGAGTGGCCGGGTCCTGCTCCTACTTCGTGTGTTCTTTAGATTTGAGGTGAGGATCAGATCAGCCGTGATCTTATTGAATGGCGGAGCAGGCTTGAGGGGCCGATTGGCCTACTCCTGCTCCTATTTCTTATGTTCTTATGTGAGTCACCACTTTCAGGGGAGCAGCGTGGACCTGTCCCCCAGGGTGAATCACCACTTTCAGGAGAGGAAAAGGAAAGAATATTGGACGGAACAAAGCTTTTCCTCAGTATTCAACAAGATACGGGCTGGAAATTGATTTAGATCTGTTGCAGTATTCAATTTCATTGGGCTGGGAAATGGGTCACTGTGTACTAAAGGGGGTGTAGTTGCTGTTCCTGTCATTTCATGGATTATTCGGTATATTATGTTGCTGGCTTGACCTTTAGTCTAAGGTTTCAGCACCTTATAATATTTTTCAGAAATATCAGCTCATTACATACAACGAGTTATGTTGGAGTGTATTGTTGCAGTCATATTGTCGGCACAATGCGACGAATCGCAGTAAATCTATTTTTTGGCGGCATTTGTTAAGGGAGCAGTGTTGGCCAGGATACCAGGAGAAATCACAGCTCTTTGTCAAATTGCCCTGGAAAATGAAGCATCCAGATGAAGCTCTGGAACAGGCAGGTTCACACCTTCGTTTAACATCACATTAGAAAGACGGCACCCAGACAATGGAGAACCAGCTTAAGTTATGAGTTCAAACTCCTGCTGCGGAGCTCAAAACCATAACCTGCTGGCTCAGTGGCCAAAGCCAAGCTGACACAAGGGAGCTCTTTTACTTCTGAACAGGGTATGTTTTCTGACTGACCTTGTTCCTCTCCCAACTTTTAATCTGCTAAATTCCCCTGTACGCTTTTTGAATGCAGGTGTTAACCTGTTTGCTTTAAAAAAAAACGCACTGAGGAATTTCGTTTGAGGGCCCCAAGGGTTGTTGGGGGAAGCAGCTCCTGTTGGAAAGTATGTCCCACCAAGAGGAGTGCAATCATCCTGTTGATTATGGAAGATTCAGGGAGTATTCAGCTGCGTAGGTCTAAGCTCTGGAATTCCCTCCCTAAGCCTCTCCGTCTCTCTATCTCTCTTTCCTCCTTTAAGACGCTCCTTAAAACCTACCTCTTATCTGCCTTAATTTCTCCTTATGTGGCTTGTGTCAAATTTTGTCGGATGACGCTCCTGTGAAGCACCTTGGGGCGTTTTACGATGTTAACGGCGCTATATAAATGCAAGTTGTTGTTGTTGTCATATTGAGAAGCACTTTCTGTCACTACTGATTCTGAGGGAACCGCAGATTGTTTTATCTTTGCAGCAGAGATTAGATACTTTCTCCGAGGTCATGACTCACACGGCACACTTAGGATCTTGGGCCAAAAGGGTCGACAGGAGCGAGGAATCGAGACTGGAAAATGTCAAATCTTCTTTGCTCTGACCAAGATGTTGATGATCAGATAGAGAGCTTGAAGAATGATTCAATGATTTCTCTTTCCCTTGGTGTGTTTAGCGGGCAGTGCTGAGGATGATATATTACAATCCACAGAGATTCCCCGTGATTACAGAATCTGAAATATTAACTTGAGATAAGCTTGTTAGTGGTTCTAAATGTTTGTGAGGCTCTCAGTCAACCAGGCTTATATAAATCCCCAACAATAAAGGCTTACTAGATTTTGGAGGAATATATTTCTCAAATAATGATTATACTTCCTACATTGTGCAGACATCCTTTCAGCCCCAGCTGGCATCTCTGTCTATAAAAGGCCTTGAAATGATGCGATCTGAATATGAAGCCCCTATTTTAAACTAACCCGCCAGGCAAGATTGGGGCAAGATTGGGTCGGACTCCCGTTTTGCACCCCGTGCGATTTTACTCTCCATTGACTTCACTGTTCTCATGTAGGCAAGTGTGGCAGCCAATTTGCGCATAGCAAGGTCCCACAAACAGCAATGAGATAAATAACCAGTTGACTGTTTTTAGCCATGTTATTTCTTGAGGGATGAATGTTGGCCATTTCAATGCACCTGCTTTTTTTTGAAAAGTGCCATGGGTTTAATATTTCATCCAAATCTGACTGTACAGCACTCACTCAGTACTTCACCAAAGTGTCAGTCTAGATTTCCTGTGCTCAAGTCTCTGGAGTGGGGCTTGGACCCACAATCTTCTGACTCAGAGACAAGAATGCTACCACTGAGCCAAGGCCTTAATGAGCAATTGTGCAGAATTTTACTTGGTTTTTTTAGCCTAGCAAGGAGACGTCGAACAGTTATACTAGCTAGGTATGGGAAAAGTAAGTTGGGAATACTACTTCAAATTAAATTATGCAAATAGGACAAAGGGACACAGGTTCAAACTAGTAAAAGGCCAATTTAGGACTGATGTACACAAAGAGTGATCAACACATGGAATGGACTCTTGGATAGAGTAGTGGAGGTAAAGATCCTGGAAACATTTATGAAACAATTTGATTGCTGCAATGGAGGAACTGTAGCATGCTTCTGGATAGATGACTTATGATGGGTAGAATGGCCTTCTCCATCATTAACTATTTTTTGATCCTGTGATTAGCAGCTGTCTGGACCTTTTTACTTCCACGATTATTCCTTCCACAGGGCCACATGATGGTCCAGTTTGGACATTAGCTGGAATGTCTTCCATTTGTTCCTGAACTACTCCTAATGTATGTATTCTGTACTGATAATTAGCTGTAATGCCAATTCTCCATTTTATTGGCAATCTCATGTCCCCACTACACTTCTTCACAAAGGATATAGGGTGACGCTAATCCCTATGTATCTGTTCCTTTCATCTCCATATATGACAGGTTTCATATGTGGGATGTTCCTCTCGTCTATATTATCAGCAAGTGTTTATTTTTAACATCGTCTTCAAGACATTCCCCCAGCTCTGATGGGTTTGCAACATCTTCTCCGATCTTGCTTCATGCCTGCAAACGCTGCACTTATCAGGGTGAGGGAGATAATCTCCTCCATTTATTACTTGTTACTCCCTGACTCCTTCTATCAGACTTTCCAGGGCCTGGTCTTCAAAACATGTTTTCCCTTGGCATCCATGCTCTATTATCACTGGAAATTGCTTTCCGAATAGCTGGAAATGCATGACCCGCATCGTTTAAGTGGCTTCATTGGCTAGTTCACTCATTGAAGAGCCCTCGCCAGCATTATTTTCAAATTCCTCCATGGCCTCACCTCTCCCTATCTCTAACCTCCTCCAGCCCTACAACCTTCCAAGATCTCAGCGCTCCTCCAATTCTGGCCTCTTGCGCATCCCCGAATTTAATCACGCCACCATTGGTGGCCGTGCCTTCAGCTGCCGAGGCCCTAAGCTCTGGAATTCCCTGCCTAAGCCTCTCCGCCTCTCTACCTCTCTTTCCTCCTTTCAGACGCTCCTTGAAATCTACCTCTTTGCCCAAGCAATTGGTCACCTGCCCTACTATCTGCTTATGTGGCTCGGTGTCAAATTTTGTTTGATAATCGCTCCTGTGAAGCGCCTTGGGACGTTTTGCTAAGTCAAAGGCGCTATATAAATGCGAGTTGTTGTTGTTGTATTATTAGTAGCATGGTTTCATAAGCCATCCCATTACGTATTCATTATGCTGTGTGTCAGCACTCCAACTACACAACATAACACCCCACCCCCAACCCCCCAGTAGGTGCTATGGGCTATTAAAGCCTTACCTACGCTAAATTAATGCTTTCTTTATCCAAAAAAGAGTGACTGATGATTGAAACAAATCTACTTTTGGGTCAGTTTACAGCAATTTGCAATTGAGGTCCTAGTTGAACTAAACCTGCTGCCATTGTTGGGTCTTTGAGTAAAATAGTGTGGTAGTGATCTATTAGTTGCTTTGATTTAAGCCTTAAAACTTAACTGGATTTTGATTTATTCTTGCGATTTAATTTCACCAACGTGATATACGCTTCAGCCTTTATATTAAATGTGGAAATAGAAGTATTTGTCTCCTCTTGAGCGCTATTACACCCTTAATTTCAATTCAAGCCTATTATATTTCCAAGTCCATTCCAGCTTATTGTTAAACAAATTAACAAAGGAATTTTTCAATTGTCTGATTAGAAAAGTAGGTCAGGGCACAGAGCAATGATATGGTAATAGAGATCTGAATCAGATGAGGGCGATTAATGTGCGATTGCTTAAAATCTATATTTTTGTCGGCGAATTCATTCTTTGCTCATCAAGGTGAGGGATGAGCGTGTGGGAAAACCAAAACCCTTTATGGCAACTTCCAGCTTTCCGTAGTCTGGTACAACACGGGCTTTGTATAGAGTGAAGCTCTCAGTAATGAAGTCTGCTCCCTACTGCACCAGACGGAACATAAGAACATAAGAACATAAGAACATAAGAAATAGGAGCAGGAGTAGGCCAATCGGCCCCTCGAGCCTGCTCCGCCATTCAATAAGATCATGGCTGATCTGATCCTAACCGCCAATCTACTATCACAGAACCATCTCCTGAACCTAACAGAATTGGACACACGAAATAGGAGCAGGATCAGGCTACACGGCCCCTGGGCCCGCTACGCTACCCACAGGGCCATGACCGATCCGAACCTAGACTCATGTCCAAATTCCTGCCCGCTCCCCGTAACCCTTAATTCCCTTTACTTCTAGGAAACTGTCTATTTCTGTTTTAAATTTATGTAATGATGTAGCTTCTACAGCTTTTTGGGGCAGCATATTCCATGGACCTACCACCCTCTGAGTGAAATAGTTCCTTCTCATCTCAGTTTTGAAAGAGCAGCCCCTTATTCTAAGACTATGCCCCCTAGTTCTAGTTTCACCCATCATCGGGAACATCCTCCCCGCATCCACCCGATCCAACCCCTTCACAATCTTATATGTTTCAATAAGATCGCCTCTCATTCTTCTGAACTCCAATGAGTAGAGTCCCAACCAATCCAACCTCTCCTCATATGTCCATCCCCTCATCCCCGGGATTAACCGAGTGAACATTCTTTGTACTGACTCGAGAGCAAGTATGTCTTTTCTTAAGTATGGACACCAAAACTGTATGCAGTATTCCAGGTGCGGTCTCACCAATACCTTGTACAACTGAAGCAATACCTCCCTATTTTTATATTCTATCCCTTTAGCAATGAAAGCCAACATTCCATTGGCCTTCTTAATCACTTGCTGCACCTGAATACTAACCTTTTGAGTTTCGTGCACCAGGACCCCCAGATCCCTTTGTACTTCAGTACTTTCCAGTTTCTTGCCATTTAGATAATAACTTGCCCTACTATTTTTCCTGCCAAAGTGCATAACCTCACACTTTCCAGTATTGTATTCCATCTGCCAAATCTCTGCCCGCTTACTTAGCCTGTCTATGTCCCCTTGCAGATTTTTTATGTCCTCCTCACTCACTACTTTCCCTCCCATCTTAGTATCATCTGCAAACTTTGATATGTTACACTCGGTCCCCTCCTCCAAATCGTTAATATAGATTGTAAAGAGTTGGGGACCCAGCACTGACCCCTGCGGAACACCACTAGTTACTGATTGCCAGTCTGAGAATGAACCATTTATCCCAACTCTCTGCCTTCTGTTAGATAGCCAATCCTCTATCCATGCCAGAATATTACCTCCAATCATGTGATTTTTTATCTTAAGCAATAATCTTGTGTGGCACCTTGTCAAATGCCTTTTGGAAGTCTAAATACACCACATCCACTGGTTCACCTTTATCCACCCTGTGTGTTACCTCCTCAAAGAACTCCAGCAAATTTGTCAAACATGACTTCCCCTTCATAAAACCATGCTGACTTTGTCCTATTAAATTATGATTATCCAAATGTCCCGTTACTGTCTCCTTAATAATGGACTCCAAAATTTTACCTACCACAGATGTTAGGCTAACCGGTCTATAGTTTCCAGCCTTCTGTCTACTGCCCTTTTTAAATAAGGGTGTTAACATTAGCAGTTTTCCAGTCTGACGGGATCTTTGCTGAGTCCAGGGAGTTTTGGAAAATTATTACCAATGCATCCACAATCCCTACCGCCACTTCCCTCAAGACCCTAGGATGTAAGCCATCAGGTCCAGGTGATTTATCCGCCTTGAATCCCATTATTTTACTGAGTACCACTTCCTTAGTGATTTTGATCGTGTTTAGCTCCTCCCCCCCTATAGCCCCCTGTTTGTCCAGTGTTGGGATATTCTTAGTGTCCTCTACTGTAAAGACTGATACAAAATATTCATTCAGTGTATTTGCCATCTCCATATTTCCCACCATTAATTTCCCGGTCTCATCCTCTAAGGGACCAACATTTACTTTAGCCACCCTTTTTCTTTTTATATAACTATAAAAACTCTTACTATCTGTTTTTATATTTTTTGCTAATTTACTTTCATAATCTATCTTCCCTTTCTTAATCAATCTTTTTGTTATTTTTTGCTGTCTTTTAAAGTTTTCCCAATCCTCTATCCTCCCACTAGATTTTGCTACCTTATAAGCCCTTGTTTTTAGTCGAATATTATCCTTAATTTCTTTACTTAGCCATGGATGACTGTCTTTTCTTTTACACCCTTTTCTTCTCAGTGGAATATATATTTTTTGGAAGTTGTAAAATAACTCCTTAAATGTACACCACTGGTCATGTATTGTCTTACCCTTTAATCTATTTTCCCAATCCACTCTACTCAATTCTGCTCGCATACCTTCATAGTCTCCTTTATTCAAGCTTAGCACGCTTGTTTGGGATCCAACCTTCTCACCCTCTAATTGAATATGGAATTCAACCATGTTATGGTCACTCATTCCAAGGGGATCCTTTACTATGACATTTTTAATTAATCCTGTCTCGTTACACAGGACCAGATCTAAGGTTGCTTGCCCCCTGGTCGGTTCAGTTACATACTGCTCAAGAAACCCATCCCTAATACACTCAATGAACTCATCTTCAAGGCAGCCCTGCCCAATTTGATTTGTCCAATTAATATGATAGTTAAAATCCCCCATAATTAAAGATGTTCCCTTATTACAAGCCTCAACTATTTCCTGATTGATACTCCGTCCAACAGAGTTGCAACTGTTCGGAGGCCTATAGACTACGTCCATTAATGTTTTTTTCCCCTTATTATTCCTTATCTCCACCCAAACTGTTTCATTATCCTGATCTTTTGACCCAATATCATTTCTCTGTATTACAGTGATTCCTTCCTTTATTAACATAGCCACCCCACCTCCCCTTCCTTCCTGCCTGTCCTTCCTGATCGTTAAATAACCTGGTATGTTTAATTCCCAGGCATTGTCACCCTGCAGCCATGTTTCTGTAATGGCCACAAGATCATACCCATATGTAGTTATTTGTGCCATTAACTCATCTATTTTGTTACGAATGCTATGTGCATTCAGATAGAGAACTTTCAAATATGTTTTGTGACACTTAGTTCCTGCTTTTGCCCTTTTTATTACTTTACCTTTTACTCCATACCTTCTGCCCCTTCCTGACACACTCTGGTTTTTAATTTCCCCACTGCTACCTAAGTCTATGACCTTCTCTGTTGTCATTTTTATTATTTGCTCTCTAGGAACCTCCCCCCCACTAGTTAGTTTAAAGCCCTCTCTACAGCCCTAGTTATATGATCCGCCAGGACTCTAGTCCCAGCACTGGCCAAGTGAAGCCCGTCCCAACAGAACAGCTCCCTCCTGCCCCAGTACTGGTGCCAGTGTCCCAGGAAGCAAAACCCATTTCTCCCACACCAGTCTTTGAGCCACTCATTTAACTCTCTAATTTTATTTGTCCTAGCCAAATTCGCTCGTGGCTCAGGTAATAATCCAGAGATTAATACCCTTGAGGTTCTGTTTTTTAATTTGACCCCTAGCTGCTCATACTCCTTTAACAGAACCTGCTTCCTTGTCCTATCTACGTCGTTTGTACCAACATGGACCACGACAACTGGATCCACCCCCTCCCACTGCAAGTTTATTTCCAGCCCAGAGGAGATGTCCTTAACCCTGGCACCGGGCAGGCAACACAGCCTACGGGACTCTTGCTCTCGGCTGCAGAGAACTCTATCTATCCCCCTAATAATACTATCCCCTACCACTACAACATTTCTATTTACTCCCCCCTCTTGAATGGCCCCCCGTTCCATGGTGCTGTGGCCAGGTTGCTCATCCTCCCTGCAGTCCCTGCTCCTGTCCCCACAGGGAGTAAGAACCTCAAACCTGTTGGACAAGAGCAAGGGCTGCGGCTCTTCCAACACTACCTCCTGGATCCCCGTACCTGCCTCACTCGTAGTCACACCGTCCTGTCCCTGACCATGGGCTACATCTGAATTAATTAACTTCATAGGTGTGACCACCTCCTGAAACACAAAGTCCAGGTACTTCTCCCCCACCCTGATGTGTTGCAGTGTCTGAAGCTCAGACTCCAGCTCATCAATACGGAGCTGGAGTTCCTGTAGCAGCAGACACTTGTCACAGATGTAATCACCGTGAGCCTCAATGGGGTCCACCGGCTCCCACATCTCGCAACAGTAACACATCACCTGCTCCATTCTATGTAATTAATTAAAAAAAATTTATTGTTAGTTATGGACACTTTGCCCGATTATAGATGTTAGTATCTCCTCTAATTAATTGGATTTAAATTAAATCAATCCCTCTAAATTACACCAGTTAAATGGTTTACCAACAGTCACTCTGCACCAGAAAGGCCTTATTAACTATAACCCACAGAGTTTAAGTTTAAAAAGAGAGAAATACTCACCAACCAATTACTTACCTGCTTTCTGGTGACGTCACACCTCGATTATTTTTACCTTTCTCCCTCCCTCCGAGTTCGGAGACTGGTCCCGCCTTACCTGGTCTCTGGAGCCTTTTAAACCCTTTGCCGCTGCCTCGCCTCACACAGGTCCGCCGCCGCACCAGGAACCTGACAAAGATGGAAAAAGGAAGGCACACCTCCCTCCCCGAACTCCCTCACTCACCAAACTCGCAGCTTAGCACTCTATTCCAAATCTGCACTCCGTGACAAACTGCACTCTAGTCTCTCTTATTTATACTGCTGAGATTTAAATAAGGAACCTTTGCCATGACTCACACCAGGCCTCTTTCTCCCCTCCAGCTGAAACTTAAATGTAATCTCAGTTAGCCATTATGGGCAATTTTGTATTTTGAATGAGTGCCTATTAGAAATTGGGTTGAGACATTTCAAGTAGGGCCCTGCAGCCATAGAGTGTATTAGTCTAGGATTGACTCAAATATGGGTCACAGATGTGAAATCCACTATGACACCCAATTCTCTATTCATTTAATTTAATTTTAAAATGTACTCGGCACAAATTGGAGGAGCAATTGGGCTGTGTAGCGCCTGTTTTTTACCCGCTACATGACCTCATAATGCTCGAAAATGGGGTCCGAGATGTGCGTGCGCACTTCCGACGGGAAATGCACCGGACGCCATGTTGGTAAAGGTTTTGCACCCGCGCACCTAGTGACCGCCAGCAGCATGCAGAGCAGGGAGGTTATGATGTCAATCAGTGTGCAATGCTGATTTGACGCCAGTGCCGCTATTTTCGAACTCCACACTCCAGCCAACGCTCTCTCTTAATCTCGCACAGCTGAACATGATGTTAAATGGAATGAAAGACCCCCACACCCACGCTATTTAAAAGGATCATGAACTACTTACAGGTTAGATGTTCGATTATTTCTTCTGGCTTCTGATGCAATTGTACGCGTTTTTGGAGCTTTCCTATACTTGGTTAAAGTTTCAATAGTCTGCAGGGAGTGGTCTGGCTGAAGTACTTTTTTGTTGATTTAAAAGCCTCTGCTCAAACAAGTTGCTTCCAGACATGGTTGGCCTGGTCAGGGTTCCTCTAGGAATTGAGCATGATTGGGAGATTGAAGAGAGGCCACGCAGAGTCTTTAGGGAGCAATTCTCTTACCTCACCTTCACTAAGGACCAATGCACGAGACATCTTCGCTTCACAAAAGAGGTCATGACTGAAATCTGCCAACTGCTGCAACCACAACTGCTACCTCAAAGTAGGGCATGGACAGCATTGCCTGTGGCTGTCAAGGTGACCGTGGCTCTTAGCTTTCATGCTGCTGCTGAAGATATAAGCAATATCTCGCAATTTGCAGTGCTCTGCTGCATGAGGGAGGTCACTGAGGCTCTCTATACACAGAGACAGCATCATCTCATTCCCTCTTGCCAGAGACAAGCAAGGGGACCAAGTACAAGGGTTGCACGGATTGCAGGCTTCCCCATGGTGCAGGGTGCCATTGACTGCACGCACATTGCCTTGCGTGCGCCTCATGTGAAGTCGGCCATTTTCATGAACCGTAAGGGATTCCACTCCCTCAACGTGCATCTGGTGTGCAGCCACAAGCAGCTTTTCATGCAGGTGAATGCCCATTATTCTGGCAGTAGTCACGATTCCTTCATTCTTTGGAAGCCTTCTGAGCCAGCTGTATTTGACCCACCACGGCAAGTCAAAGGCTGGCTACTGGGCAACAAGCGTTCTCCACTCATGACATGGCTCATGACTCCGGTCTGGAACCCATGCACACATGCACAGCAGGCCTACAATGCTGCCACAAGGAACATTATAGAGCACAGCATCGGTATCCTCAAGCAACGCTTCCGCTGCCTGGACTGCTCTGGAGGAGCCCTGCAGTACTCAGCTGAGCAGGGTATCAAGATTTATGGTAGTATACTGCATGCTACATAGCCTGGCCATTAAGAGGGATCAGCCCTTGTCACCACCTATCAGGTGAGAAGCTGAGGAGCAGGAGAACAAGGAAAAGGAGGAGGCAGTGGAGGAGGAGGAAGTGCAACAGGCAGTGAAGAAACACAAAGAGGAATGGAGGCTACATAGTAGCAGCTCCTTTCTGCCCGGGCTCTACGTGATAAAATAATTAATGAGAGATGCGAGAAACCTCAACCACACCTCCCCATTCACCAACAGTTCCACCCTACTTACCTTTCCTCTATCACTAACCAGCATATCATCCTCGTTCCGATAACGCAAAAATAAAATCCACCAGAAAATGCACATTCAAATCCAATTTTAAAAATTCAATCATGACATAATGCATACAAAATAAACTAATCACCTTTGTGCATTCCCTTAGTGCCTGTCTTCCATCTGCCTTTGCCTATCCTAGTGCTCCCACGAGGTGCTTCCCCAGTGGCTGTAGTATAGGTGGTGGAAGGCTGCTGACCTCCAATTGAGGAGACTGCAGATGGCCTTGGAAGGCGATCTCGAGCAGCACTGGGCCTAGAAGGCCCGGCTTCAGACTGCACCATCTCGGCCTGAGATGCAGCAGTCTGGTCTGGCTGGCTGACAGGCAACAGCAAGTGCACTGGCGGAGTGTCAGGGGTGGGAGCAGGATTGCTGTCATCCTGAGAGAGGACAGCAGGTTCGTGCTCCATGGAGCCACTGCCACTCTCCCTGGGCAGCACCTCAGCAATCCTAGTGATCTGTTGGAGAACAGATTGATGGACTGCTGTGATGCCCGGGAAGCCCTTCGAACCGTCGTATCCAGAGACATGATGGCAGCGGTCTGAGCTTCCACTGCAGCACTCAGAACTCTGATGTAAGCTGTTTGTGCTGCAGTGAAAGTAGTAACATTTGGACATCAGATGTTGCATCATGGTGGGTTCCACAGGTGTGCTGATGGAGGTGACCACCTGTTCTATATTGGAAAGAATGGACTCCAAGTTCTGTGCTAAGTTGGTGCTGGACTCCTCAATGCTCCTTGACATTGAGCGCAGGCTTTCCAGTGCACCAAGCATTTGGTTATGTACACCCATCAACCTTCTTCTGTAGCCTGGCCCATCAAAGTCCTCATCTGTGTCCTCTGCAGCAGAACTAGTGTGTGACCTCGCCCTCCGGCGAGCTGGCACCTGCACTATCCTTTCCTCCGCCCTGGCTCCTGGGCACTTGTGCCCGGTGCCTCACCATGCGCAGATCCTTCCAGTATCATAGCCTCTAAAATATGTGCAGTTTCACTGTCTGAGCTGGTGGCTGCCAGTGAGAGATCAAGTGACGGTGTCTCTTCATCTTCACTGTCTTTCTCCCTTGACTGGGAAGGTTCCAGTTCTTGTTCCCGCGGCCTCCTGTTATGCGCCACCTTCTCCTGCAAGAAAGAGGGAAGTGTGTCAGTGCGTGGCCTGCAATATGCTTGGATGATGTAGCTGTTATGATTGATTAGTGTGTGCGAGCTGTGAGTGGTGGGTGCGAGACTTGCAACAGTGTTAAGTGTGTGAGGGTGAGGTAAAGCAGATGAATTGAAGTGTTGAGCACTGATTGTTAGAAATTGTTAGTAGGTGGGTGATGGGGGAATAGAGAATTGAGCAGTAGATGAGGCTAGTGGTGCAGCTGGTGGGATATGCCATTTGAAGATGAAGGCCGGAATTTTCCCCTCAAATAGATGGGTGGGTTTGGAGCGTGGGGGCAGTTAAAGTGTTAAAAATGGGATTCCCGACCTGATCCCGCCTCCAACCTGCCCACTTCCAGTTTTAATGGAGCCAGACAGGGGCGGGAGTGGGGGGGGGATTCGGGGGGGCGAGTGACCAACCCATTCCCAGGGGGCAGAACGTCAATTTTAATATTATAATGAGGCTGGAAGCCTCTTCTTTAACCTCCAATTTGAATTTAACTGCCTGTGGACGGGTTTCACGCAATTCATGAAACCCGGCAGTTAAACAGAGGTGGGGACTGCTGGATCCAGGAGGTAAGTGGCTTTATACCCACCTCCTGGATCCAGGGTCCCTGCCTAGCCCATCCCAGCGATTGGAGACACCCCCATGAGGCCTCCAATCACCTCCCCGAGGCCTCCGATCCCCACCAGGAGGCTTCCCTCCCACCCCACCCCACCGATGATGCTGAGGCTGGGCCCGATCCTCGACACCCCCCCCCCATCCCTGGGCGAGCCCCCACCCCCAATCCCCGACCCCCACCCACCAATCCCCGATCCCCACCCGCCGATCCCCGATCCTCCGGCCGACTCCTCCGCCCCACCAATCCCCGACCCTCCCCTGCTGTTCCCCAAACCCCACCCCTCCCCGGGCGATCCTCGACCGAGCCTACCAACCTCCGTCCCTCCCCCACTCGCCGCTGATTGCTCTGCGCAACTGAGGCCGCCCCGCCTGCAGCCAGCCAGCCTCTCAATCTGGCCGGGCTGCGGGCGGGAATCCGAGGCCTCGCATGCAAACCTGGCCCTGCTGTTAAAGTCGGGAAACCCAGCCGAACTCACTCACCTTGACAACTCGTGTCAGATTATTAAACTTCTTCCTGCACTGCATCCATGTTCTTGGAGCAACACTCCTGGCATTGACCTCCACTGCTATTTGTTCCCACTGTCTCCAGAGCATATGTCTGGATGGCCTCTTGCCCTCCTGCGGATGGAGGGCATCTCTCCTTCTTTCCACATTTTCCACCAAGACCTCCAGCGCATTGTCTGAAAACCTTGGTGCTCGCGCTCTCGCATGTTCAGTCATTGCTCAAAGTATCACAGCCCAGATTCACTTTTGAAAAAACATCCACCACTTCTTGCAGCCACAATGCACCTCCCCTTTAAGAGGTGGAGGCTGCCTTTAAGTAACACTAGCCAGTCATGATATTGGGCCCCCTGCTGATGCCTGAAGCCAATGAACAGTGCGGGGAGTGCTGGTTGCACGCAGCAATCATTTAAAAGAGCAGGCAGCACCAATTTAACGTGCTGCCTGCTGCCAATTTCTCCCCCATAGTTTTGCAAATTGTGTTTGTTTAACCTCCCCCTCCCTTCCCCCGCCCGCCCGCCCAAATGCTATTGATGAAAGCGCTGACAATATCCACCTCTTCCCAATCTAGGGACCAATACGTTACCTTGTCCTATTGCTTACACTTCTTCTAGTCATACCAGAAGTTTCATTTACCATTCTGCTGACACAATCAGGTCAGTTCCACAATCAACTTGAACTGTTATTTTTTGAGAAGTCGCACAACACCAGGTTATAGTCCAACAGTTTTATTTGAAATCACAAGCTTTCAGAGCGGTTGCTCCTTCATCAGGTGAAGTGAAGGGGACTTCACCTGACGAAGGAGCAACCGCTCCGAAAGCTTGTGATTTCAAATAAAACTGTTGGACTATAACTTGGTGTTGTGCGTCTTCTCACTTTTGTCCACCCCAGTCCAACACCAGCATCTCCACATCATGTTATTTTTTGAACAGTTATTTGAGACGTTGAGTTTCAGCAGGTTGACTGCCAGTGCTGAGGTCCCTGATCTGAAAGTGGGCTGCGAGCTAGTTAAAGGAGAAGGAACCAGATCAGTTTAAGATGTTAAATCGAGGCCCCAAGCTGCCCTCTCAGGCGAATGTCAAAGATCCCATGGCACGATTCAAAGATTGAGCGGTGTCTTGGTCAACCTTTATTCCTCAACCAACATCTAAAACAGATTATCTGGTCATTTATTTCATTGCTGTCCGTGGGACCTTGCAGTGCCCAAATTGGCTGCCGTATTTCCTACATTACAACAGTGACTCCACTTCATGGGTTGTAAAGGGGTGTCCTGAGGTTGTATTTAAATACAAGTCCTTTTTTTCTTTTAACACATAAAAATAGATGAGAGATGACAAAACAAAAGCAATAGCTGAAGAGTTCTTTCTTGTGTATATAGGATGCATATATTGCAATATCAGAATTAATCCTTACATCTCAATATATTCTCACTGTCGCAATTCTTTTATCTCACTGTCGGGACTTGAGCACATAAAGCTTGGCTGACACTCCAGTGCAGTGCTGAGGGAGTGCTGCACTGTTGGAAAAGCCGTCTTTTGGATGAGTCGTTAAACCGAGGCCCCGTCTGCTCTCTCAGGTGGACGTAAAAGATCCCATGGCACTATTGAAGTTATCCCCGTTGTCCTGGCCAATATTTATCCCTCAACCAACATAACAAAAACAGATTATCTGGTCATTATCACATTGCTGTTTGTGGGAGCTTGCTGTGTGCAAATTGGTTGCCGCGTTTCCCACATTACAACAGTGACTACACTCCAAAAGTACTTCATTGGCTGTAAATCTTTGAAAGCTGCCTCCGATATCTCCTTGCTAAATGGCTGATCTTAGATTTGACTTCCTAACCTAGATTTTCCAATCAGACGTAAACCCTACCGGAAGTGGGGAGTATAAGGAAAACAGCCGCTCCATTCATTGTTCACTGACCCTGCACGTATTTCTAGGGTCGGTGTCGTAAGTGTAATCTTGGGGATCCTGATGTTGGAAAACCCTATGATTGGATGCTTGCCTATTGCTGGGTGGGAACCTGCATCGTACTGCAGGGTTTAAAGGCCTACAGCAGCTTAAAGGTGCTGGCATTGTGGTTTGCTAGGCTGCACCCATTGCCTTTGCAAACACAGCCATAAGCCATTAAAAAGGACACAGAACCTCCCAATTATCCAATAGGATGATAGAAATTCTGCGGGAGGAAGTGAGGCACAGGAGCGAGGCTCTCTTCAGGATAGAGAACCATGGGACCCCAGGTAAACTGCCCAACAAGAATGGCAGGAGATGGCTCTTAAATATTTGCATTTTATGCGACATATTCTACTTGGATTCAGCATCAATGACTGCTCCAGTAAGCGGACCTTCACAGCCCCTTCAAGCTGAGTGTGTGTGCACTGCCCCATTGCCAGGTAAATGTAATGAGAGCCAAGAGTCAAATAGAGGACCCTTGTCACTGTACTCTGGCTTACTGAAATATATCATGTGCTTCCACATGATCTAATCGTCTTCAGTAGGTGGATGAATATACACACGATCAGACTGAGGCTTAGACTAAAAACTGGCAAATTTATTTAACGTTTCCCACTCCAGAGCCTTGAGCACATAATCCAGGCTGACAGTTCAATGCAGTGCAGTACTGAGGGAGTGCTTCACTGTTGGAGGTGCCGTCTTTCAGATGAGATGTTAAACCGAGGCCCCGTCTGCCCTCTCAGGTGGACGTAAAAAATCTCATGGCACTATTTCGAAAAAGAGCAGGGGAGTTCTCCCCGGTGTCCTGGCCAATATTGATCCCTCAACCAACACCTAAAACAGACGACCTGCCCAGTTATTTCATTGCTGTTTGTGGAATCTTGCTGTGAGCAATCTCCCTCATATGTTTATCTAGCTTCCACTTAAATGTATCTCTGCTATTCACCTCAACTACTCCTTGTGGGAGCGAGTTCCATATTCTTACAACTCTTTGGGTAAAGAAGTTTATCCTGAATTCCCTATTGGTTTTATTAGTGACTATCTTACATTTACAGCCCCTAGTTTTGGTCTCCCCCTCAAGTGGAAACATCTTCTCTACGTCTACCCTATCAAACCCTTTCTTAATCTTAAAGACCTCTATCTGCCCACCCCTCAGTCTTCTCTTTTCTAGAGAAAAGAGCCCCAGCCTGTTCAGCCTTTCTTGATAAGTATATCCTCTCAGTTCTGGTATCATCCTTGTGAATCTTTTTTTCACTTTCTCCAGTGCCTCTGTATCCATTCTATAATATGGAGACTAGAACTGTGCACAGTACCCTAAGAGTTAACCTGCGGTGAGACTTTTAGTAATTTGTGCATCTGTACCCCTCGATCCCTTTGCTCCTCTAACCCATTTACACTCTTATTATCCAACCAGTATGTGGCCTCCTTATTCTTTCAACCAAAATGTGAAACCTCACACTTATCTATATTGGAATTAATTTGCCAATTACACGCCTATTCTTCAAATTTATTAAGAAAGGTTATTCTTTTCCCCGAAGGCCTTTTACATTTAAAGGTCAGTTTCTCTCTGATTTATGTCCTTGAGCAGCTACAGCTATGGCAGATTATATCAGAAAAACATGTACAGGTGAAGGAGGCCATTGAGCCCATCTAATTCAACATCAACAACAACAACGTGTATTTATATAGCGCCTTTAACATAGTAAAACGTCCCAAGGGGCTTCACAAGACAAAAAATTTGAAACCGATCCACATAAGGATAAATTAGGGCAGGTGACCAAAAGCTTGGTCAAAGAGGTAGGTTTTAAGGAGCGTCTTAAAGGAGGAAAGAGAGATAGCGAGGCGGAGAGGTTTAAGCAGGGAATTCCAGAGCTTAGGGCCTAGGCCACAGAAGGCACGGCCACCAAAGGTTGAGCGATTATAATCAGGGATGTTCAAGAGGGCAGAATTAGAGGAGTGCAGATATCTCGAGGGGTTGTGGGGCTGAAGGAGATTACAGAGATAGGAAGGGGCGAGGCCATGGAGGGATTTGAAAACAAGGATGAGAATTTTGAAATTGAGGCGCTGCTTAACCTGGAGCCAATGTAGATCAGCGAGCACAGAGGTGATGGCTGAACACGACTTGGTATGAGTTAGGACACTGGCAGCCGAGTTTTGGATTCATTGCTCTATTGAAACCATACCATCACTTATCTCAGCACACAACTGCCTCCTGAATAATTGTAAAGTTTTTACTCCACTACCCTACTCAAAAGCCCATTCCAGGTATTAATGACAAATCATCAGTCTTGAACTTGCCTTTTACCAGCTTGTACCTATGTCCCTTTGTCCAAGAGCCATGATTTAACATGAAATTGTGCTCAGGATTTACCTTGTCTATTCCACTTAGCATCTTGTACATCTCTATAAAGGTCCCTCTCATTTGCCTGCTTTTAAGGCTGAAGAGTTCAAGCTTTTTTTAACCAACCACACAACTCAAGGCTCCTTTCTGGGTCAACAGTCCCAAAATACTTCCCCCATTGACTCATTTGTCTGGAATCATCTCCATTTTCCCTTTGAATTAACAGAAGTGTGCAGCGCAGATTGTTCCCCTTAGAGCAGAGAAGGTTAAGGGGAGCTTTAATAGGTGTGCACAAAATGATGAAAGGTTTTTGTTAGAATAGATAGGGAGGAACTGTTTCCACAGGTAGGAGGGTCAGTTACCAGAGGAAACAGATTTAAGATAATTGGCAAAACAACCAGGGGCGAGATGAGGAGAAATTATTTTATGATCTGGAATGCACTGCCTGAAAGGGTGGTGGAGGTAGATTCAATAGGGAATTGGATATATACTTGAAAAGGAAAAAAAGTTGCACGGCTATGGGGAAAGAGCAGGGGAGTAGGACTATTGGTTAACCTTTTCAGAGAGCTGACACAGGCACGATGGGCCGAATGACCTCCTCCTGTGCCGTAGGATTTTATGATTCTATCCTGTACAACCTCTGAGGTGACTGTCATGCAAAATATAATATTCAACACTCTGTTCAATAACAATTCCTGAGTTAGGGTATTTAAAACATAGTTTAGAATTATTACATTAGTTGATAGGAATTTAGGGGACATAATTGGGTCGCGCCCCCTATGGGGCGCTAACTTCACCGGGGTGCTACTTTTAGCGCCCTGAAAAAGTTAGCGCCCCCGCGCCCAAAATTCACTGGTAGCGCCCCAAGAGGGAGGCGGGGCACTGCTGGAAGCGCCCCGCCTCCCTCTTGGGGTGCTGCGAGTGAATATCGCGGCGCTATGTCGCTGCGGCATGTCGCGCCGCGGTATTGCAGGCCTTCCTCCCCTTATTAAATAGAGGGCCTAGCGCAGCGCGTCCCGGGGCCCAGCTGGGCCACCAGGGATCGGAGTGCCAGCAAAAGAGCCCGGCACTCAAGAGAAGTGCCGGGCTCATGGAGAGCAGCCGGCACTCCGCGGGAGGGCTGCACAGGAGGCTGGGGACGGCAGCGGGGGCTGCCAGCAACAAAAATGGTTGCCCGGCACCTCCCCTTTAATTTGCGCCACCCTGGCTGCAGGTAAGCTCCCCTGACCCTGTCGGACATAGTGTCCGGTGGTAAGTCAGGGGGCTCTACCGAAGATCGCAGCCGGGGTGCGAGCGAAGCGCTGTGCACGGCGATGACGTTGTCGCCGGAGGCGCAGCGCCGCGGGGCACTAACGGTTACCTCCGCTGAATTTCGCGGGAGGCATTAGCGGCGCCACGCCCGGGCGCTAGTTGCTTTGCGCCCGATTAACGCCCTCTTAGGTGCAAATCAACCGAATTTGGCAAATTAATCATAAATGCCTTATGAGAAATTTGTTTTTGTGGGTAGTAATTTTAGAGGTAGTTGCTATGTAATATGATTTTGTTTGTATGTTGTGTCTGCCCTGTTCTGTGGATGAATGTTTGGATTCAGAATACAGTCAAATGAAAATATGAAAGTCACGTGGGCTTGAAATCGCCCTGTGCCTTAGAGACAGTAAGAACTGCATCCACAGTGAGAAGACAGGCAGCAGGCCAATTGTATAGGGAACCCGAGTGTTCAAACAGTAAAAAGAATGCAGCATCATCTGCATTCCAAAGACTATTTTATTAACCATTTCAACACTTAATGAACAGCCCTCGACAACTCAAAGATGGGTTGGGAAAAATCAGCCAGGGTTCCTGTAACAAAAATGAAGCTTTTTGTTTGTTAGATCAGATATATTGTTGTCTCTTTTACTGATCTTGAAACATCAAGAGTTAAAAAACCCTTGTTCACTGACAATGACCAACAGCTCCAAACCTGGACAGGTTGTCTATATTGACATTGTTAGGGCATGTAATCATATGCAGTTAATAATTTTCTGTGATTGATCCCCAGAGCCATTGTGTTACAAAAGACTAGTATCTTGGGGTAGAGTTTCCACTCGGCAGCACAATTTGACCAAACCACCGGAAAAGATCAAGGAATTTCAAGCGCAAATTACGTCCAAAGCAATCGAGTTTCCGCGATCTAGTTGAAAAAAATTGCATTGGAAGCTGATCACAACCACTAAACTGGCCACGCCCCTAATCGAATTAATTACCATTGCTAGTTTCCGCTAATTGTGCCCATTCGCGGGCCTTCAAGGAGGCTCTTAAAATTAAGCTTTTTTTAGGCGCAAGGGCACTAATAGACACCTTTTAAAAGCTTTGAAGTATTATTTTTCGAATTTACAAACAAACTGACTACTGCTCAGCAATGTAACGAGTAAATCGTTCTGTATTGTTTTTTAAAGCCACTTTCAGTTATTTAAAATCGGGTTACTCACAGGTGGTGGACTAGACACTGATTTAAAAGGCTTATTTTTTGTGCTAAACAGTTGTGTTAAAAGAACTACACCAGGTTACCAGCCGTAAATACATCAAAGAATATTTTTTAATGCAAAATGTTAAAAAAAATTACGTTCTGAAATGCTGCCCGATTGCGCTGGTTCCTGGAAGATTTTACATTCAGCAATATGCAAATGAGTTTCAGCGGAAATTTGAGCGAAAATTTCAATTCAGAAAACTAGCCCAATTTTCAGTGCAGTTTGCACCCGGATCGCCAATTGTGCCCAAAGCGAAAACTCTACTCCCTTGTGTCTGTTTTAAAAGTGTTGTTTTAATGGTTATAACAGCTACAATATCTTAATGGCCCAGATTTTACAGTGGGTATGAGCGTACTCTGAGAGTACGCCGTTATACCACCTTTGAAATATATCACAAGTTCGGGATTTCCGCATGCGCTAAATCCCAAACTTGCGCTCTGTCAAGGTACGACTTGACAGATGATCCGCACTGATGGGGAAATATTAATTGTTGACACTGATGGGGAAATACTAATTGTTGACACTGATGGGGAAATACTAATTGTTGACACTGATGGGGAAATACTAATTGTTGACACTGATGGGGAAATACTAATTGTTGACACTGATGGGGAAATACTAATTGCTGGCACAGAATTGGGCTATTTGTCCACCAACTGCTCAGCAATTACATCTGAAAATTTTACTGTTGGTGAAAGTAGGCGCAGGAGACAGTTTCACATCTTAAAAGATGATCTGTGTATGTAGATTGTGTACGTTTTGGTGGATGAAATTTTTTTTGTTGGTCGAGTTTCACTTTAATTACTTGGGAAGTTGAATAAGAAAGATAAAAAAAGTGAACATCTGTCAGATTTCAGTGACCAATTCTGTCCTTTCAACTCAACAATGAACAACATAACAAAGAATATACTGCATCTATAACAAGGAAAATAGATTTATCTATTTCCAGTCTAAATGAGGTCTGAATAATATATTTTAATCCTGAAAATTAACATTGAATACATGGCTGGGAATCTGTTCCTGAAGTTCAACAACATTACTTGTAGGAGACATAAAACATTGTTAGACCTTTACTGAGTATCAAACAGGAAGTTGTATACATAGGGACTAATAAATTGTGGGGGGAAAATTCAGTTGGTTAGTGCCTCCCGTTAGCACCAGCAGCTGGCACGAACGGGGCGCTGATGCAGTAGCGCCGAGGCGAGGCAAATCCAGCAACGCACGGCAAATCCGGACCCCCGTTGTGCCACCGGTACGAGGTACCGCTGGGGACTTCAATGCCAGGCAGATCGTGACATCAGTGACTGGGCGCCCGATCTGCAAAATTCATTGTCGCCACTTACTTTTGCGCCTCGACCAGTCAGCGACAGGGAGAGCAGGCGCACAGCTGACAGAAGCCGGCTCCAGCGACGTTATTTAAAGGCATCCGCATTAATCACTCGCAGCTTTCAGGGCAGGTTAGTTTCAGTGGCATCTTGTCAGTTTCAACCAGTGGAGCAGTTTGTATGAATAATTTCAAGCTTCTTTTTTTATCAGCAGTTTTCTGGCAAGTGCAAAGTGGCTACATTTATTGTTCAAAGATTCAAACTGCTACACTTGGCAACATTAACAGGGGCTGTACTGGCATGCCACCTCGCCTTCCAGGATCTACGGCGGAGGGAGCGTGGGCAGCTATATATACGGGAAAATATGCGCAGAGGGATGAGGAGGGACATCAGGGCTCTCACTAGGAGGCCTTACCCTCCGAGGTTATTCTGACAGCACTACTCCTACCTCCAATTAAGCGAGGAGCAGTGTATTAGATGGCTCTGCATTACCAAGGTGGTGGTCACAGAACTCTGCCACCTCCAAACAGACCTCCAGCCTCACACCAGGATGACTTAAACCCCAGATCACTTTTGCTCATCACATGCCCATCATACCATCCCTGTGCCATGCCATATCACAGCGGCCTCCTGGGCACAAAGGTGAAATGAGAGAGACCACAAAATATTGCAAACTCCATTAATAGATTTATGCATAAACATATCACACATATCACATTCATTCTAATAAATAATGATCCTTGTGCCTGCCATAGTTGAATAGCTGTCATTGTGTGCAAGGCATGAGATGTGGGTGTGAGTGTTGGTAGGTAGAGATTGTTGGTGGGTGAGCGCGGGGGGTGCGGTGCTTTGGGCAGTGTGTGAAGCTTGTGGTACAGATGGTGGTAGGTAGCATTTGTTGAAGCATTCAATCACCCTGACCACCCGACTGAGGTGGATCTGCCATGAGCACACCTGCTTCAGTCTTCTGGCTCCTTCTCCTTGTTGTGCTTCTCCTTACTGAGGCAGCTGCACAGCCAGCAATGCTGAGAATGAGGTGCTGCAGTATCAATGAACCTCCCCTTTAAGTACTGGGAAAAGCCTGTGGCGATGATGAGTTGAGATTAGACTGCACCCGATATTGGTCCACCCTTTGAGTGTAACACCACTGAGCTGGGCCTTTAAGACTTGATTTAGAGCCCCAATCATTTCTTTGAGCAGTGAGAATGAATTTTGCGTGCAGTCTAAAGCATTAGCGCCTGGCGCTAATTCACAAACTTTTCTAAAGATACCGCCCATTCCTGGGCTATAATGAATTTCTAGCCCTATGAGTTTGGATGAAAAAAACCCCAAATGCTGATACATGACATAATTCCAAATACCAGTTTAATTAGAAGTTTTTAAAAAAGTTTTTAGAAGTTTTTAAAATGTAAGTTCAATGGAAGAGACTGAAAGAAGTTCCTGTGGGCGTGGCTTAGTTTTGACGGGTTTTGTGGGCGCGTCTTCCCTTACGCAGAGGCTGTACGCTGCGCTCCTGGCAGCGATGATGCTCTACGCTGCACACAACTCTGCAGCGCTGAAAATCAAGGGGGAAAAATTCAGTATCGCCCCATTTGGGGTGCCATTATCGGCCGTGCGCAAAGTTTAGCGCCTGGCGCTAATTATCGCCTCCAACTGCAAACTTGATTTTTATCGCCCCTGGAGGTGATTGGAGCGCTAAATCAGGCGCTACACATCTGTCTTAAGGCGCAAAGGCCGAGGAGCGAGGCGTTACCTCAGAGCGCTGGCGAAGCTCATGTGATGTCAGTCAGCAATGGAATACAGACACACTGGCGCCAGCCAGTTCTTAAAGGGGAGGGTCGATCTTGCTCTACATCCACACCCTGCTCATTGCAGCCTTGAATTTCGGCCTGGAGAGACCTGTACATCAAATCTGTTGGAAAGAACAATGAAGAGGCCCAGGGAAAGAGCTCAGACTGCAGCCCCCATATTCTCTTCTAAATTGATGCAAGGAAGATCAAACCAGAGAGAACCTGCAAAGTGTTGCTCAGTACCCAAAACTCCTCAACACAGCTTTAAATATCTCCTGCAGTCTCTCTCTCTCACTCAGAATGCGTGGTGTCAAAATTTCGCCAACAAAAAAAGGCAGGAAGCGGTCGCCTTTAAATAGCGCTCCCCCAGTCCCTTCCTGACTGCAAAACGCTCCCCTCAACCTGTCGTTGCTAGCGGCAGGCGGTAAGACAGGGGGCGCCACTCAATATCCGGTCTGGGGCGCTACCGGGGCGTTGCACTCTCAACTGCCGTCACGATCGGCCGGCGCAGGAAATCGTGGCGGTAGTGTTTAGCGCCGCCGCAAAATGTCTGGTTAATTTTGTGAGCGGCGCAAAGATCACCGCGCACGGGCGCTAGTTGCTTTGCGCCCCATTAGCGCTCTCTTAAGGCGCTAATGGGAGGCGCAATCCAACTGAATTTTTCCCCCCAGTCTCTGTTCTGGGTCTCGCACAAGGTAAGTGCATATTCTTTTCGTAGGTCGGCGGCGTACTCTGTAGCTACGCCTCCAACCACAATTTTTGGTCCACCATGTCAAGTCATTCTGGGGTAGTAGTTTTGAACAGCAGCTGTGGCTGGGTTGTAAATGTGTAGGACCGATGATTCTTAATATTTCCTTAAAGCTCAACTCTGTGGCCAGGGAATTCCAATCGTGATTTCCTCTGGGGCTACCTGAGCCCAGCTAATCTGTCTTTATCCAGCAGAGAGACTGGGCTATTCTGACTCTATGGTAGTGTTTCACCATGAAAGGAGTCAGCAAGCATTTTCAAGGGCCAATGCATGTTAGGAGCTAACTCCGAGGCAGTCTCTTTGTTGTTCATGAGGTATCAAGGAGAACAGCAATGTTCGCAATTATTGGAGGAGAAATTGATCCTGAATGATGGTGCAAAATGCTCGACAGTGAACCAGCAGCCAGTTTTACAGCTGGCCCGATTTTCTTTGCCATGAAGTCAAGTCAATGAAAAGAAGATTGGGTGGGGTGTAAAACAGGCGGCCGATTTGCTGTCACCCATCTTGCAGTCCTGCCCAAGACCAATGGCGTTTGTACTTTAAACTGTCGACTTACCTGTCCTAAATTGTCTGTTGGTTTATAACCTGATCCTCAAGGAACCATATGGGAGGCTGAGTCAGTGCCTTGAAGCAGGGGGGTAAAAACTGGCAAAGAAAAAGTCATTGCTGAGTGTCCCTTGTTTTGACTGAAGCAGAAACAACAGCTAAGCAGCCAGCTCCGGCAATGTTTCTGCTGATTTGTAATGATAACATGCTTACTGTGACTTGGCACTACTGCATCACCATCCTCCATAGTTGGTCTACCTCACTTTGATTTTGTTTTTCTATTTTTATAAACCAGCATAAATTTATTTATTTTTCTATTTATGAACATGACATGAGCCAAAAACGTGCCTAAGGCCCATTGGATGCGATATTTATTGAATAGGTGACAAATAAGATATTTGCAACTTCACTATTGAAGAAGTGCTGCACTCTCAGAGGTGGCGTCTTTTGGATGAGACGTTAAGCCAAGATCCCATCTACCTACTCAAGTGGATGTAAAAGATCACATGTAACTATTCGAAGAAGAGCAGGGGAGTTCTCCTAGTGTCATAGGGGGAAAAATTCAGTTGGTGGCGCCTCCCGTTAGCGCCTTAAGAGGGCGCTAATGGGGCGCAAAGCAACTAGCGCCCGGGCGTGGCGATGTTTGCGCCGCTCGCGAAATTAACTAGACATTTTGCGGCGGCGCTAAACACTACCACCACGATCTCCTGCGCCGGCAGATCGTGACGTCAGTCGAGTGCGCAACACCCCGGTAGCGCCCCGGAGTGGATATTGAGTGGCGCCCCCTGCCTTACTGCCTGCCGCTAGCAACGACAGGTTGAGGGGAGCGTTTTGCAGTCAGGAAGGGATTGGGGAAGCGCTATTTAAAGGCGACCGCTTCCTGCCTTTTTTTGTTGGTGACATTTTTGAACCACGCATTCTGAGAGGGAGAGAGAGAGAGAGAGAGACTTCTGGAGAGATTCAACGCTGTGTGAAGGAGTTTTGGGTACTGAGCAGCACTTTGCAGGTTCATTTTGATTTGCCCTTCCTTGTATCGATTTAGAAGAGACTGTGGGGGCTGCACTCTGAGCTCTTTCCCTGGTTCTCTTCATTGTTCTTTCCAGCAGATTTGATGTACAGGTCTCTCCAGGCCGAGATTCAAGGCTGCAATGAGTAGGATGTGGATGGAGAGCAAGATCGACCCTCCCCTTTAAGAACTGGCAGGGGCCATTGTGTCTGTGTTCCATTGCTGACTGACATCACATGAGCTTCGCCAGCGCTCTGAGTTAGCGCCTTGCTCCTCGGCCTTTGCGCCTTAAGACAGATGTGTAGCGCCTGATTTAGCGCTCCAATCACCTCCAGGGGCGATAAAAGCCAAGTTTGCAGTCGGAGGCAATAATTAGCGCCAGGCGCTAATCTTTGCGCCCAGCCGATAATGGCCCCCCATAGAGTCATAACGGCACAGAAGGAGGCCATTCGGCCCATCGAGTCCGTGTCGGCTCTCTGTAGAGCATTCCAGTCAGTCCCATTCCCCCGTTCTATCCCCGTAGCCCTGCAAGTTTATTTCCCTCAAGTGCCTATCTAGTCTCCCCTTGAAAACACTGAGTGTCTCCGCTTCCACCACTTCTGTCGGCAGCGAGTTCCAGGTCCTCGCCACTCGCTGCGTAAAAAAGTTTTTCCTCACATCACCCCTGTATCTCTTGCCCAAAACCTTCAATCTGTGTCCCCTAGTCCTCGTACCATCAACTAGTGGGAACAGCCTTTCCCTGTCTAGCCTATCCAAACCCGTCATAATCTTGTACACCTCTCTCAAATCACCCCTCAACCTCCTTTGCTCTAATGAAAACAAATCCAGCATCTCCTGGCCAACATCTTTTCCCTCAACGAACACCACAAAAACATTTTAATTAGTTATTAATCTCTTTATCACTTGCACACTGTTCAGATGAGTCCACCCATTGGATAACTAATTGAATCCCCGTTTTGAGAAACATAGGGAAAGGCTCAGGGCTGGAAGAGTAGAACTTAACCAAGGTAGAAAAGAAGAGGGGAGAAGATGAGATAAATCTTCTAGTCGTTACGTGACACCAAGTTCATAAAGAAAAATCAAAGATGAGGAAAGACCATGCCAGCCATTGAGCTCGCCCCTCTGGTATTCCAAATCATCAGACTAGCATCCAATTGGATTTTGAACTCTAATGTTTGGATCTGCTGCTGCTACATTATTCGAGATATTTTCATCAACCTTGGAGTGATGGCATTTTTTAATCAATCAAATTTAAATCTACGTCCTCTTGTCCTACTTTAAAGTAATATAGTGGGTCCATCTCGTCTATGCCAGTTAATACATTGCATATCTCATAAGAACATAAGAAATAGGAGCAGGAGTAGACCAATCGGCCCCTCGAGCCTGCTCCGCCATTCAATGAGATCATGGCTGATCTGATCCAACCTCAACTCTAAAGAACACAAGAAGTAGGAGCAGGACCAGGCCACTCGGCCCCTGGGCCCGCTCTGCCACCCACAGGGCCTTGACCGATCCGAACTCAAACTCATGTCCAATTTCCAGCCCGCTCCCCGTAACCCCTGATTCCCTTTACTTCTAGGAAACTGTCTATTTCTGTTTTAAATTTATTTAATGAAGTAGCTTCCACAGCTTCCTGGGGTAGCAAATTCCACAGACCCACTACCCTCTGAGTGAAAAAGTTTCTCCTCATCTCAGTTTTGAAAGAGGAGCCCCTTATTCTAAGATTATGTCCCCTAGTTCTAGTTTCACCCATCATTGGGAACATCCTCACCGCGTCCACCCGATCAAGCCCTTTCACAATCTTATATGTTTCAATAAGATCGCCTCTCATTCTTCTGAACTCCAATGAGTAGAGTCCCAATCTACTCAACCTCTCCTCGTATGTCCACCCCCTCATCCCCGGAATTAACCGAGTGAACCTTCTTTGTACTGCCTCGAGAGCAAGTATGTCTTTTCTTAAGTATGGACACCAAAACTGTATGCAGTATTCCAGGTTGGGGTTCTCCCTTAATCTTCTCTCTGGGCTGTTCACGAGCCTGTAGGTTTTAGGAAGAAGGGAAGACTGAGGAACGGCATTGTTTTAAATAGCCCAGAATGAATGAGCTGGAGTAGGAGTCAGTACCTTTTATTTAGATACCATTTATAGAGGCAGACCAACAATGCTTAGGTACGAGGTCTGGCCGTATTGCTAATCTTATCCTTTAAAACTCTGCTAAAGCTTATTTCAAAATAACATCGATATTTTAACATAACTGGAATAACCTGCAGAATAAATATTGATGGACAGAAATAGATATGACACAGCAATGCTAATTTTTCAGTGGCTGCTTGTGTTTTAGGTTAGATTTAAAAAAATCTTTACGTGTAATCTGTGAGCTGACCCAGAAAAAAATAGATGGCTCATGCATTAATCCAATTGAAGTGCATACAAAAGAACTCAACCCTGTTAATACAAATACATATTAGCAAAAGCAGTACAAAGCGTCAAAGGAATGAGGGATAAGTAATCCAGAACAGATAGCTTGTGAGAAAAATGACACGTTGCAGAATAATTAGTTATATGTTGGAAGTTATTGATGCAAAACTCATTTAAAATGAACAAGACCAGTTTGTAATCTTATTATAATATGTAGCATTTTATTAGGCAGGACACAAACTGAATCATCTTTTACAAGATTAGCTGTGCTAGTTAAATAAATGTAAGACTGGAGCCTTTGAAATGTCGACCTCTTTCTCCTTCAATCATTCTGCTTGTTCAAAATATTTTGTAATTTTTTTGTTTCTTTACAGTAAACTATCTATCCTCCTTCTCGCCATGATTCCACAGGTGCGAGTTGCACTTTGGCATCTCAACAGTTGCCTTGGTAACCTGCCCAAGCGGCCATTTTGCACGAATGACCCGAGACAGTTTTGCCAAGGAAGGGATTTGCAACTGAGCCTGCTCTTGTCCTCACATGATGTTCATTTTCGACACTGGAGCTGCCCGATAGGTTTAGATACGGAAGCCCTGGCCAGTTTTGACCCGCTTTAAACCAGGCCACTGAAGCCAATTGTAGCTCCTTTACTATCAGACCAGCCGAGTTCGGCTAACTCCGGACCGACGGAGGATCAAAGATGGGACTTAACCAGCTGAGCCTTCCAAAGACTCCCACACCCCGTTTCTATTGCAATTAGTGTCGTATTACCAAAGCCTAGCCCCCCAAGTGAAGGTGAGGGTGACTATTTGACTACTTCGCTTTTGTTTCTTTCATCCACACTTACAAAGCAAAATAGTAGATTTTCAAATGGTGCTCTAGAAATATACAAGTGAAAGTTATAAACTGAGACAGGATTCTAAAAACTGTAGGATTTAAATTTTCTATGCATCCTAATCTTAATTGATACTTTGTGGAAAATGTACCGAGATTCTTCGAGAATAGAAGATGCTCAAAAAACGTGGTACATCCATTGGTAATTCCTGATGGGGAACCTCTTTACACAGGGTGGTTAGTTATCAATGGCCTCTTTATACAAGGGAGGAATTAGATACAAATTATTGATGTTTTGTTCAAATGCAATTGACAGAAACTCCACCAATTTTGCGGGAAAAGCATTTCTGAAAGTGCTTTCTGCAACTTGCAAAGCTTTTGCTCTGAAAGCCAACACTCAGCTCTGATACTCACCATCAAGCACCAACACTGTTCCTTGATACCAAATGTACTTGTCTTGCGAAACTATCTTTGATATGGATCTATAGTTTCCCTGCAACACAGCAGTGGGTCTGAAAATCTACAAGGGATGCATATCCTGGTGGAAGTGCTGGGATGTGCCCACACGGGAACTCTCCGGCCCTCACCTCGCCAAAGTTTACCCGGTCAGGGGGAGACCCTTTAAGTTAAATGCTTTGGACAACTGTCAGCACCACTACAGGTGCATCCCAAATGCCCGCATGCCCTGAGAGGCCACAAACCGTGGCAGGTGTGCCAGGCCAGGGGGTCGGCTGAAATGTGCCAGGCCTGGGGAGGGCGCCACCCTCCCCCCTGCCCCTCCCAGAAAAGAGCCAACAGCGCCTCCTCGGCCCCCCTTTATAAGGGGACTGAAAAACAGTTACCAGTTACATATGGGAGGCCAGGACGCGATCTGGACCCCCAGCTGATCCATACTTCCACCATTCGGCAGGCCGGTATGTCTGGTCTAGTCTAACGTACCGGCTGCCAATGATCTACCTGCTGGTTGGTAGGCTGAGGGCGCAGTGGCTCCTGGGCTGGGAGTACTCAACACATTGCAGGACTGAGGTAATTGTCAGCTATATGTCATAGATGGCTCATGTGAGATATTGTGGCACTTTTAAAGCATCTCTTCAAGTGGAGGATTAGGCAGAGGCAACCAAAAAGGAAGCAGGCAGAAAAGAGCTCAAAATTTTACAAAATAATTAATAGCTCAACGCAGTTAGAAAAAGTGTGTGCCGTGATTAAACAATTAACAGAAGTTGGTACAAATTGTTTTCCAACTACTAGTACAGTGTAGCAGCCACTCACTATGTATGTGGAATCGGTTTCTGTTTTTTCAATCCAATAGTAATCCCTGAAAGGCCTTGTATTATTTTAGAAATTTGAGACAATCCCAATCCCTTCTTTTCCTCAAAGTTATTTTCTATTTCATTCTCTGGTCTCCTTGGGCCTCGCACCAACTGATATTGAATTGCCAGTCTAGTGATCTGCTTCCAGGCCTCTGCTAATGATGTAAGAGCTGTGCAAGACTATGACCACTACTAATTCCCCTCTACCCCTCTTCCATGGAGAAGTGTCTGGCCTTCTTTTAGGGCCTTCCCAACGTGGCAAGTCTGAGACCAGGAACTCAGTAGTTGTGTGGGTCTTGGCAAGAGTGAACCTCCAGAGTGACTGCAGGTAGTCTGTCAGTATACACTTTGCCATCAAAACCATTCCATTTCGTTTTACAAATCCAGCAACTAAAACGTATCCCTCCAGCCATGTTTGACGTGTCACTTGCCCGTATGTTGAATACATTTTTTTCTTTTATTAGTCCTGTGAGTGCTTTGATGAATAGATAATGTATTAATGTATTTCCTTTACCTACGAAATGTTGGAATGATATTGATGAAAGCACAATGCAGAGTGTTATAAAGGTTACTGGAGATGATCTATGTGGCCCTGAAAGCTAGTCTGTTAGTTGACCTATTTAAGCAAGCACAGACTTCACAAATGAGTTCAAAGATTTATCGTCTAAACAGAGTAACAATAATTGTCATCTTGAGGCTCGGTTTCTAACATGTTGTGTCACACCATGCATCTCTCAAGCCATGAGGTGATTCTTCAGCCCACACCAGCTAACGGCCATGCAATATCATATTCGGCTTTCTTTTGAGGTGCTTCTGCAGGAGATGTTACAGAGAAGAGCGATTCTTTTTGGATTGGCGGGGTAAATTCCAGTCAAAATTGGAGGCAAAAATCACCAAAAATAAACAAAATGCACAGAACAAAATACTGCACAATTCAGCTATCACAAGCCCTAGAGTTTAAGACAACAACAGAAAATGCTGGAAACACTCAGCAGGTCAGGCAGCATCGTAGAGAGAGAAACAGAGTTAACGTTTCAGGTCAATGACCCTTCGTCAGTACTGGAAAGAGTTGGAGAAGTAACAGATTTCGCTGCTCACGATGTGGTCTCCTCTACATTGGGGAGACCAAATTGTAGGGGGTGGTGGTTTGTGTCAGCTTTACCTCTGACTTCTGAGCAGTTCGAATCGCTCCCACTCCCTTGGTTCTAGACCTTGGACTTATTTGGGGGTTGTGATACAAAGGTGCAGCAGACAACTGAGTTTGATGAAAGAACTTCAATCTTTATTAAAAGGTAAGACACAAATAATAACACTCTTAACACTCTAAAGGTGGGGAACACTTCGGTACAAGCGAGGGAAATGACAGTAGAACAATACTTCACCCCTCCCAACCCCACTTTACTAGCTAAGTTAGGTTTTGAAGGACCAGGGATAATGCTCACCAGTCCTTTGACAGTTGGGCTAAATCGCGGTTTTGGGGTTCGCTGTATATGGCGGTTAGTGTCTGCCGTACCCCGTACGTGGTAGAGGACTTCACCTGGGTCTCTGGTCAGTTTTCGCGAGTCCGCTGATGCGGTAGGATGTCGTTTTGGATGTATCTGGTGAGTACCCAATTTCTTTAGTTTAGCAGTAGGGTTTAGAGTCTTTGGGGAATATCTTACCCAGGGGTAAGTCAGGAGTAGTTTGTAGTGTGGAAACTTTGTGATTCTTCGGGTTTTCTTCCCTGGAGTTGGTCTTTGTTGGTCGCGGTGGCCTGCTATTACCCGGTCAGTTGGGGGTAATGCGCGGTTGTTGGTTTCGTGAGGCCTTTGGTTTCCGCGATGGCTTTAGGCCTTGTTTAGTGTGTTGGTCAACCTCGTGGCGCCGTCGGTGACTTGTTGCTGCTTGTTGCTCCGGGTGACTGTGTTGGGGCCATTGTTGGAGGTCCGTCGAGGTGGTGTCTTTGCGAGCTGGACTCAGGTGTGTCTGAGTGGTGAGCGATGCCGACTCGCTTCCAGCTCGGGCCTTCTTCTTCTTGGTCTCTTCTCCTTCTGATGACCACCGGTTGCGACTGACTGCTCGACCCAACGACTTTTGAACTGTTGTGTGTTTGGTGGGCCTTCAATTATACAAAATTGAAGTGGCCTTATCTACCCGCCAAATCTACTCAGTTCATTGTCTGGTTTTTGGCGGGCTCGTAAATCGGTAACGACTTACTAGCGCATTAACTGGGTTTTTAACAGGCCTTCAATCTCACCCATTGAACATGGCCTTATCTACCCGCCAAATCTACTCAGTTCATTGTCTGATTTTTGGTGGGCCTGTTACCAGTAACTGCTCTGTAAGTGTCAAATGGGTTTTGGGATGGTTTGCATCCTGTCGATCTCCTTGGCTGATCGCTGGTGATTGGTTTCGTGTTTTGGGTTTCTAGGCTGGACTCAGTCTTTTCTATAGACTGGTCCTGAGTGATTTGTATTATGCAAGTTTTCTGATGGGCCCTGTAATCGGTTTGATGGGGCCTGTTGTTTTGGGTGGGACTGTCTTCTCCTAGGGTCTATTGTCAAAATATTAATGCTTGCTGGGGCTTGAGTAGGGTCATCCCAGTTCCCCAGACAATGCAATTAACTGCAATAACCAAAACTGCTTTTGCAGAGGTCGATCCTAACTTCCTTCACAGCCTTTTCTCCCTTTACAGGCCCAGACATGTTTTTAAAATGCCAAAACTTGGTGTTTGGTCATATATTCCTTATGTTAGGCCCAAATACATTTTTATCACTTTGAGGTAGTTCCAAAGTCCTTTTTCCTTAGGTTTTGGGGATCTGTAAATTTTGGAACCTTACAAAATGCAGATCGGGTGACCGCTTTGCAGAACACTTCCATTCAGTCTGTAAGCCTGACCCCGAGCTTCCGGTCGCCTGTCACTTTAATTCCCCACTCCAGTCCCACTCTGATCTCTCCATCATCGGCCTCTTACACTGTTTCAATGAAGCTCAACGTAAGCTCAAGGAACAGCACCTCATCTTTCGATTAGGCACTTTACAGCCTTCTGAACTTAACATCGAGTTCAACAATTTCAGACTATAACCACGACCCCTATGTTTTCTTTTCCCTCTCACATGGGTGGTTATGAAAAAGGACAAGGATAGACCAGGAATAAAAGTGCTTAATTGGGGAAAAGCTAATTTTACTAAGCTGAGAGGTGATTTAGCAAAGTGGACTGGAGACAGAAACTTGAAGGTAAATCAATGTCAGAGGCATTCAAGGAGGAGATAGTGAGGGTTCAGAGCAAGTATGTTCCCTTAAAGAAAAAGGGTGGGACTAACAAATCTAGAGCTCCCTGGATGTCAAGGGGCATACAGGGTAGGATAAAGAAAAAAAGGGAAGCTTATGATAGATACCGAGGACTCAATACTGCAGAAAGCCGAGAGGATTATAGAAAGTGCAGGGTGAAATTAAAAAGGAAATTAGGAAAGCAAAGAGAGGGCATGAAAAAATATTGGCAAGTAAAATCAAGGAAAACCCAAAGATGTTTTATAAATACATTAAGAGCAAGAGGATAACTAAAGTAAGAGTAGGGCCTATTAGGGACCATAAAGGTAACCTGTGTGTGGAAGCGGAAGACATGGGTATGGTTCTTCATGAATACTTTGCGTCTGTTTTCACAAAAGAGCGGGACGATGCAGACATTGCAATCGTGGAGGAGGAGTGTGAAATATTAGATGAAATAAACATAGTGAAAGAGGAAGTATTAAAGGGTTTAGCATCTTTGAAAGTGGATAAATCCCTAGGCCCGGATGAAATGTATCCCAAACTGTTAAGAGAGGAAATAGCAGAGGCTCTAACCATCATTTTCCAATCCTCTCTGGCTACAGGTGTGATTGAGAGGTCGCACAACACCAGGTTATAGTCCAACAGTTTTATTTGAAATCACAAGCTTTCGGAACTATCGCTCCTTCCTCAGGTGAAGTAAATTGGATACAGAATCGTCAGAGCATATATAGATGGAAAAAAAAGCATGTGTACTTTACAATTGCAGACCAATAAATTAAATCATCCTGACTATCTGCCGAGGTGTGATAAAGTTAATTAAGTCAGCCAGGAAGGTACCACATCAAAAGACATAGCAAGATACAACTGAGACAATGAGGTGAAGTCGCAGGGGTTCTAACGTGTCAAAAGCTGCCGTATGTATGTAAAACGAAAAGCTTTAAAAAAAAAAATGTACTTTTTTACTGGGAAAATTTTTACTTTTTTACTGGGAATCACATCTGTGAACAAGCTAACGACGACTCGAGTCCGGATCACGTCATGTATCGTGACATAAACCCAAGATCCCGATTGAGACCGTCTTCATGAGTGCAGAACTTGGCTATCAGTTTCTGCTCGATGATTTTGCGTTGTCGTGTGTTTCTAAGGTTGCCTTGGAGAACGCTTACCCGCAGATCCGAGGCTGAATGTCCTTGACTGCTGAAGTGTTCCCCGACTGGGAGGGAACAATCCTGCCTGGCGATTGTTGCGCGGTGCTCGTTCATACGTTGTCTCAGTGTCTGCATGGTCTCGCCGATGTACCATGCCGCGGTGCATTCTTTCCTGCAACGTATGAGGTAGACAACGTTGGCCGAGTCACATGAGTATGTACCATGTACCTGGTGGGTAGTGTCCTCACGTGTGATGGTGGTATCTGTGTTGATGATCTGGCATGTCTTGCAGGTTTATGTCACGATACATGACGTGATCCGGACTCGAGTCGTCGTTAGCTTGTTCACAGATGTGATTCCCAGTAAAAAAGTAAAAATTTTCCCAGTAAAAAAGTACATTTTTTTTTTTAAAGCTTTTCGTTTTACATACATACGGCAGCTTTTGACACGTTAGAACCCCTGCGACTTCACCTCATTGTCTCAGTTGTATCTTGCTATGTCTTTTGATGTGGTACCTTCCTGGCTGACTTAATTAACTTTATCACACCTCGGCAGATAGTCAGGATGATTTAATTTATTGGTCTGCAATTGTAAAGTACACATGCTTTTTTTTCCATCTATATATGCTCTGACGATTCTGTATCCAATTTACTTCACCTGAGGAAGGAGCGATAGTTCCGAAAGCTTGTGATTTCAAATAAAACTGTTGGACTATAACCTGGTGTTGTGCGACCTCTCAATTTTGTACAGGTGTGATGCCAGAGGACTGGAGGACTGCTAACGTGGTACCATTGTTTAAAAAGGGAGAAAGGGATAGACCGAGTAATTACAGGCCAGTCAGCCTAACCTCGGTGGTGGGAAAATTATTGGAATAAATTCTGAGGGACAGGATAAATCTTCATTTAGAAAGACACGGATTAATCAGGGACAGTCAGCATGGATTTGTTAAGGGAAGGTCATGTCTGACTAACTTAATTGAACTTTTTGAGGAGGTAACAAGGAGGGTCGATGAGGGTAGTGCGTTTGATGTAGTCTATATGGATTTTAGCAAGGCTTTTGATAAGGTCCCCCATGGCAGACTGGTCACGAAAGTAAAAGCCCATGGGATCCAAGGCAAAGTGGCAAGTTGGATCTGAAATTGGCTCAGAGGCAGGAAACAAAGGGTAATGGTCGAAGGGTGTTTTTGTGACTGGAAGATTGTTTCTAGTGGGGTTCCGCAGGGCTCAGTACTGGGTCCTTTGCTTTTTGTGGTATATATCAATGATTTGGACTTGAATGTAGGAAGTATGATTAAGAAGTTTACAGATGATACAAAAATTGGCTGTGTGGCTGATAATGAAGAAGAAAGCTGCAGACTGCAGGAAGATACCAATGGACTGGTCAGGTGGGCAGAACAGTGGCAAATGGAATTCAATCCGGAGAAGTGTGAGGTAATGCATTTGGGGAGGGCTAACAAGGCAAGGGAATACACTATAAATGGTTGGACACTGAGAAGAACGTCAGCGGCGAGAGAATGAAGAGCGGCCCGAGAGCGGACCTGAATTAAAGCAGTGGCAGCGGCGAGAGGATGAAGAGCGGCCTGAGAGCGGACCTGAATTAAAGCAGTGGCAGCGGCGAGAGGATGAAGAGCGGCCCGAGAGCGGACCTGAATTAAAGCAGCGGCAGCGGCGAAAGGATAAAGAGCGGCCCGAGAGCGGACCTGAATTAAAGCAGCGGCAGCGGCGAAAGGATAAAGAGCGGCCCGAGAGCGGACCTGAATTAAAGCAGCGGCAGCGCGAGGCTCCGATTCAAAAACAACATCAAAGAGTGACGTCACAGGAGAGCAGGTAGGTGATTGGTTGGTGGGTATTACAGCTCTTTTTGCTCTCTAAGTTAGGGAAGGGGGTTAAATTCAGAGCTGAGAAACTGTAACTTGCTAGTACTTATTAAATTAATAACTTAAACTAAATAATATAATCAAACAATAAACCTAAAATATCAATTGAATAAAATCTTTAACTAATTAATTAATAAATAAAACAAGGTTAGAAATGGCAGGGCAGGTAGTGTGTCGTAACTGCAGCATGTGGGAGTTTGGAGAGCATCGCGATCCTGAGCAACCACATCTGCAGTCAGTGTCTGCAACTCGAGGAACTTTGTCTCAGAATTGTTGAGCTGGAGTACGAGCTGCAGACATTGCGATGCATCAGGGAAGGGGAGAGTTTTCTGGACACTTTGTTCCAGGAGGCAGTCACACCCTTTAGGTTAAGTAGTACGTTAGAGTTCGTCAGTGGTCAGGGACAGGAGGGTGTGACTGCGAGTCAGGAAGGTATGGGGACCCAGATGTAGTGATGGAGGAGCCTCAGCCCTGGACCTTGTCCAACAGGTACGAGATACTTTCTACCTGTATGGATGAGGAAAAGAACTGCAGGGAGGATGGGCAAACTGACCACGGCACTGTGGTACAGGGGACCATCCAAGTGGGGGGAGAAGGAAGGAATGTGGTAGTAGTAGGGGACAGTATAGTCAGGGGGATAGATACTGTTCTCTGCAGCCGTGATAGAGAGTCCCGAAGGCTGTGTTGCCTGCACGGTGCCAGGGTTAAGGATATCTCCTCGTGGCTGGAGAAGAACTTGGAGTGGGAGGGGAAGATCCAGTTGTCGTGGTCCATGTAGGAACCAACGACATAGGTAGAACTAGGAATGAGGTTCTGCTGAGGGAGTTTGAGGAGCTAGGGTCTAAATTAATAAGCAGAACCACAAGGGTAATAATCTCTGGATTACTACCTGAGCCACGCGCAAATTGGCATAGGGTCAAGCAGATCAGAGAGTTAAATGCATGGCTCAAAGAGTGGTGTGGGAAAAAGGGGTTTCAATTCATGGGGCACTGGCACCAGTACTGGGGAAAGAGGGAGCTGTTCCGTCGGGATGGGCGCCACTTAAACCGGGCTCGGACCAGTATCCTGGAGAATCAAATAACTAGGGCTGTAGATAGGGCTTTAAACTAAAAAAAGGGGGGGGGAGGGGTCAGGTGAGGGGAAATTTAGAAATCTAAAGAGAAAGGTCAAGGCAATAGAGCAGTGTAGTAATTTGAGTAAAAATAAGCAGTGTGTGACAGGAAGGGACAGAGAGTTTAATGGCAGCAGTGCAGCACAGAATAAGGTCAAAGCAGGGAATAATGGTAAAAATTTAAATTAAAGGCTCTTTATCTGAATGCACGAAGCATTCGTAACAAGATAGATGAACTAATGGCACAAATAGAGATAAATGGGTTTGATCTAATAGCTATTACAGAGACATGGTTGCAAGGTAGCCAAGATTGGGAATTAAATGTTCCAGGGTACTTGACGTTTCGAAAAGAATGGAAAAGGAGGGGGAGTAGCCCTGATAATAAAGGATGACATAAGGACAGTAGCGCGAAAGGATCTCGGCTCGGAAGATCAGGAAGTAGGATCAGTATGGGTGGAGATAAGGAATAACAAGGGGCAGAAAACATTGGTGGGAGTAGTATATAGGCACCTTAACAGTAGCTATACCATTGGACAGAATATTAATCAAGAAATAATAGGAGCTTGCAACAAAGGTAATGCAATAATCTTGGGGGACTTTAATCTTCATATAGACTGGACAAATCAAATTGGCAAAGTTGGTCTGGAGGACGAGTTCATGGAATGCATTCGGGACGGTTTCCTAGAACAATATGTCATGGAACCAACCAGGGAACAGGCTATTTTAGATCTTGTATTGTGTAATGAGACAGGGTTAATTAGCATTCTCATAGTAAAGGATCCTCTGGGGCAGAGTGATCATAATATGATAGAATTTCTCGTTAATTTTGAGAGTGACTTGCCTAAGTCCGAAACTAGAGTCTTAAACTTAAATAAAGCCAATTACATAGGTATGAGGGGCGAGTTGGCTAAGGTAGATTGGAAAAATAGATTAAAAGGTATGGCGGTAGATAAGCAGTGGCTAGCATTTAAAGAAATATTTCATAATTCTCAACAAAAATACATTCCATTGAGAAACAAAAACTCCACGGGAAAAGCGATCCAACTGTGGTTAACTAAAGAAGTTAAGGATAGCATTAGATTGAAAGAAGCAGCTTATAATGTTGCAAAGAATAATAGTAAGCCTGAGGATTGGGAGAGTTTCAGAAACCAGCAACGGTTGACCAAAAAATTGATAAAAAGGGAAAAAATAGAATATGAGAGAAAACTAGCAAGAAATATAAAAGCAGATTGTAAGAGTTTCAAGAGCATCAGGTGTGAGAGATAAAGGAAGACAGACTGAAGGATTAGAGATGGAGGGATAACGTGCCGATGTTACTTTTAGGCCTGCTGAGTCATTTCTTTTTTGATCTCGTCGCTGCTGGTTAATAACTCACCCTAGGTTCACTGATGAGGGGGAATTTTCCACGCTAGGATCGAGTGACTCAAGTAAAATCATTGGTATCAGGTTCTGTTAACCACTGCGACTAAATGACAGCGTGGGTGGATCAAACACTTTCATTTATCTGCTTGTTTTTTTTTAAGCTTATTTGTTGAAGAGCTGTAGCCTGGATAGTGCCATCTGAATGCTTTCCAAAATCAACGTGAAGAATGGTATTACAGTACAAAAACACCTTCAGAATGAACCATGAGTCACCCAGCTGCTCCAGCTCTAATTGGCAAAGGGATATATTTCAGTCTGTAAGAGACTATGACAAGTGTGCCTACACAATCTGGGACTAAGAACAGAATCTAGCAACTCCCATGTGCTCTCCCTGCGCCTTTCCTTTTTATAGAGCGGGGCAATATATCCAGGAGGAGGAAGCCAGTACTGCGGGAGCGTCACACTATTTGAAGCCGGCGCCAGCCAAGACACCCACAGGTTGTCGGGCGTCGGCGGGTTTGGTGATGCCAAGTCGCTAATCGCAGGTTGGCGGGTGAAGAAGAGCCGAGGAACAGCGTGGCCTCTTCTTCAGCAGCTTTTTGTGATTCCAAACGCCAGCTCCTGGTCTCATTTGGCGTCCGGCTCTCTCTCCTTGCTCTTCATCAGAGCATCTGTGAGTTCAAGAGTCACCGTCAGCGACAGAAAATTAACTAAAACATTTTTACTCAATGCTTGGGAATGGTTTATTGGCTCAGACGCAGGTCATGCCCAACTTACTGCTTAGTGCATTAGTATTAGAGGCAAGAGTATATCTAGAAAGGTGAACATGAAGTAGCCCAATTAGACTGCAATTAGAACTAAAGAGGTGTCAGTAGTTGAAAATCACTATAAACATTCTGCTGTTCTGAGTCAGAAACTACACTGAATTCAAACGGATCACGGTCAGCAATTTAATCATCACAATTTTAAACAAACAGTCAGTATTTTATATGCTGTTTTAATGGCCCAAAAATTCGTGAGGAAGCCTTCGTGCGAGGGTAAGGCTTCCCCGCGATCTCTCACTGCGCGTTGGCTTTTTCAGTTCCAGCTCGCACGAACTTGATGTTCTGGACAGCTGCTGTGCTGGGCTTGCGTATCCCACAGGCGTAGTTAATTCGTGCGAGCTGTGGGATCACGTGACTCAGTTAGAGCCAATGGCAGCACACCATCTTCCATTCATAACTTTCACATAAGTGCTGTGAAAGCTATGAATACTATAGCCCCCCAAAAGAACAGCTAAACCTCAATTAAATTAAAAAAAAACCATCACATTAATAAAATAAGTATAGTTAAATAAATTAACCATTTTAAATAAAAAATTAAATTTTTGAAAAAATTTAAATCTTTTAAAAAGTTATAAAAATAAACTTACTTGTCTTTAAAGTCTCTAAAAAAGATATACCTGTTAAAAAAAATTCAAAATAATACTTAATTCACTACTTACCTTGTTAAAAGTGGGTCTTACTCCTCCTTTTTTTATGTGTAAAATCTTCCATACTTACCTGCGCGTTGAAACCACTAAGTGCACAGCGTGTGCGCAGCCTGTAGCGCGCACGCGGTTCACCTAGGAACCGCCCCCTTTTCCATTCACCAAGTGCCGGTTTTCAGCGCATGCGCAGTGCATGCAGAAAACCGGCAATTGGAGACAGAATACGCGAGAGTACACAGTGCGTACTCTCGCGTAGCAACACTAATTTTTGGGCCATTACCATTCACAAAGAGCTGACGTGTGCTTTGAAATGACCTTCTTTCCAAAGCTGGTGTAAGAAAGAAGAAGAAAGAGTTTGCATTTCTATAGCGTCTTTCACGACCTCAGGATGTCCCAAAGCTCTTTACAGCCAATGAAGTACTTTTTGGAGTGGAGTCACTGTTGTAATGCAGGAAATGCGGCAGCCACTTTGCGCACAGCAAGCTCCCACAAACAGCAATGTGATAATGACCAGATAATCTGTTTTTAGTATGTTGGCCAGGACACCAGGGAGAATTCCCTTACTCTTCTTCGATCTTTTACAAAGGATCTTTTACATCCACCTGAGAGGGCAGATGGGGCCTCTGTTTAATGTTTCATCCGAAAGACGGCATCTCCGACAGTGGAGCACTCCCTCAGTACTGCACTGGGCCTGTCAGCCTAGATTTTGTGCTCAAGTCTCTGGAATGGGAATTGAACCCACGCCGTTCTAACTCAAAGATGATCGTGCTACCACAGAGCCATGGCTGGTAGAGTGTTTGCAGGGAGTCCTTCTGTTTCCACCCCCGCCAGTACTGAAACGGCCCTTATCAAAGTCACAAATGACATTCTACGTGACTATGATCATGGTAAACTATCCCACCTCATCCTTCTCGACCTACCTGTGACACAGTTGACCACACCACCCTCCTCCAACGCTTCTCCTCCAGCGTCCAGCTGGGCAGAACTGCCCTTGCTGGGTTACACTCTTATTTATTGAATCATAGCCAGAGATTCGCCAGCAATGGCTTCTCTTCCCGCTCCCGTACCATTACCTCTGGAGCCCCCCAAGGATCTATCCTTGGCCCCCTCCTATTTCTCATCTAGCTGCTGCCCCTCAGCGACAACGTCTGAAAACACAACATTAGGTTCCATATGTCGACACTCAGCTCTATCTGACCACCGCACCTCTTGACCCCTCCACTGTCTCTGATTTGTCACGCTGCTTTTCTGAGATCCAGTATTGGATGAGCAGAAATTTCCTCCAACTAAATATTGGGAAGACTGAAGCCATTGTCTTTGGTCCCCGCCAAAAACTCCATTCCCTGACCACCGACTCCATCCCTCTCTCTGGTAACTGAGACTGAACCAGACTGTTCGCAACTTTGGTGTTGTGTTTGACTCCGAGATGATCTTCCGACCACACATCCGCGCCATCACCAAGACAGCCTACTTCCACCTCCGTAACATCGCCCAACTCCGACCCTGCCTCATCTCATCCACTGCTGAAACCCTCATCCATGCCTTTATTACCTCTAGACTTGACTATTCCAATGCTTTCCTGCCTGGTCTCCCATCTTCCCCCCTACATACATTTGAGCTCATCCAAAACTCTGCTGTCCACATCTTAACTTGCACCAAGTCCCATTCACCCTTCACCCCTGTCTTTGCTGACCTACACTGGATCCCAGTCCTTGTTTTCAAAACCCTCCATGGCCTCACCCCTCCTTATCTCTTTAACCACCTCCAGCCCTACAAGCCTTCGATATCTCTGCGCTCTTGCGCGTCCCTAATTTTAATGACTCCAACATTGGTGGCTGTGCTTTCAGCTCCCTGGGCCCTAAGCTCTGGAATTTCCTCCCTAAACCTCTCTGCCTCTCTTACCTTTTTCTCCTCCTTTAAGTTGCTCCTCAAAACCTACCTCTTTGACCAAGCTTTTGGTTATCTGTCTTTCTGTGGCTCAGTGTCAAAATTCTTTATTGATAACACTCTTGTTAAGCACCTTGGGATGTTTTGCTACGTTAACAGCGCTACATAAATGCAAGTTGTTGTTGCTGTTGTTTTAACACGGACATTGGGAGAGATTTTCAATTTGCTGTCCGGGTGTAATACTGTGTGACGTAAGAAAACTGCTAGGCACTTGGTCTAAGCATTAAACAAAGCTTTAATCAACTATTTTACAACATGGAGATCTAGTTGTGTCCTTCACTAGTTCCTGTTAAAGAATGTCCTGAGCAAGCTGGGCCCATGCCCGAGTATTTATACTCTCCCTGGACAGCGCCACCAGCAGGCCGCCCAGTATTATGTCATAAGTCATTTCCACATGAATGACAAGATTCATGTCACTGTGTTCCAATCGATGGCCTGTTATTGAAAACACCTTATTTTCCTTTCCAGTGATTTCTATTGGATGGTTTCTATAATGAGCGGCCAATCCGCAATGTATGCTTCACGCCTCGGTAAGCGAGTGGAAAATCTCTCCCACTAACTCCAACTGGATTGGCGCCTCCAGTAAATGAGCAGACAAAGCAATTTCACGTGAACACACTGACGGTAATTTCCTGAGTCTGCTCTGAGGTTCCTGGCTACCACCGTTCGGAGGTGAGCCCCATTAAATGGTTGTGTGCTCACATTTGAAGAGCCTAATTTCAAGGCATTGGTGATGTAGGTTTAATGCAGCATTGAAACGTTTCTGCCAGTGGACCACAAACTTAATTTGAGCCATTATAAAGAGCTGGATTGAATCAATGTGACATTTTCCACATTACCAGCTTTTCACGCTACCTGTGCTTTAAGGTCAACCTCGGACCTGATTTTACCACCACTGAGAGACTTGGGTCATAAGAACATAAGAAATAGGAGCAGGAGTAGGCCATTCGGCCCCTCGAGCCTGCTCCGCCATTCAATAAGATCATGGCTGATCTTCTACCTCATCTCCACTTTTCTGCACTATCCCCATATCCCTTGATTCCCTAATATCCAAAAATCTATCAATCTCTGTCTTGAATATACTCAATGACTGAGCCTCCACAGCCCTCTGGGGTAGGGAATTCCAAAGATTCACCACCCTCTGAGTGAAGAAATTTCTCCTCATCTCAGTCCTAAATGGCCGAGCCCTTATTCTGAGACTGTGACCCCTGGTTCTAGACTCCCCAGCCAGGGGAAACATCCTCCCTGCATCTACCCTGTCAAGCCCTGTAAGAATTTTGTATGTTTCAATGAGATCACCTCTCATTCTTCTAAACTCTAGAGAATATAGGCCTAGTCTACTCAATCTGTCCTCATAGGACAATCCCTCCATCCCAGGAACCAGTCTGGTCAATGTGGATCGATCCAGTTTATTTTCTACAATAAGCAGATTTCTTATGTACATTGGAGCCTAAATTCAACATTGTTTTGCCTGTATTACATGCATAAAACAGGTGTAATGATAACCAATTTAGCAGGACAGAGGCCTGTATCCATTTTGCATGGGCATTCGGCCACTTCTAAATCGGTCGGGGCCTTTTTTTCGGCAGTTCTCAATATTAAAATTTGGCTCCTGCGCTCATTTCAGATTTCTGAATTCATTTAGATTAGTCAGAGCTTGTGATGCACAAGATCCAACCAGTAGTTCCGGGTCTTGAGCTGCCTAACCAATGGTCCTTAAAGGAACTGCTGGAGGCCGCTCAAAAAAAGGCCCCAAATCTTGGCAAATTTTGGGGGGTTTTGGAGTTGGAAGAAACGGGAGTGTTCCTTCTGGCTCCACAAAACAACTGCGGGCCACTGCCTGCCCCCTCTCAATCACCTCCCCACCCCCCAACCCCCCCCAGACTTACCTGTGTGCTTCAGTGCCGGCTGAAATTGGTTAGGCCCAGAAAGGCGAGTTGCATCAAGGTGCCTGATTGGTGTCGGCAGCTTGATTGTATTAGGATGATGAGGCCTGAGGACTAAACTAACTACATCCTCGAGCCCTCATCATCACAATGCAGTCGAGCTATGGGCACCAATCAGGCACCCCGATGCAGCTCACCCGATCTGGTGCGCTGTCGCCGAGCAACGCCAGAATGGCGCCCAACTTGGGTCACCAACGAATTTAGGGCCCCAATGAGCCATCATACTTTACAGTGATTAATTATCAAACAATATGGATTGAGACGTAGCAACATTAATCTTTTTGGTCAAGTGTCCAGTGAATCCCGAGTTATGCTGGCTGTTTGTACTGCTCGCCATGTTAGCACTTGGAACAGTTTTGTGTAACTCAAATTATGTGGGGTCATTTTCCAAATGTGGCTGTTTCCCAATGTTCAGAAATTTTGGGCGCACCGCCCATGATTTCCTGATATGTGTGTGATCCCCAACAGTGATACAAATTCAGGAAATTGCCCCCTTGTATAGTGCAATTCTAATCAATCAGTGGATGAATATATCTATGAAAGCAAGCCTTAAGGAATAAGAGGGTGTCTGTTACCTGTGGGAGAATCTTTCAACAACAACAACAACTTGCATTGATATAGCGCTTTCAGATGTTAAAAGGGACTTTCTTCATGACACAGGATTCGTCATACCTTTGTGAGGGATAGAAACTGTGCATCATCTCGTCCTTGCTGGTGTTTGGTTCTCTGGTGTGACAATGGGGGAAATGTCATGTGCTGATGTTGAGGCTCAGGTGTAGCGTGTGATGGTCAGCTGGGAAGGCAGACGTTCGGAAATTTGGGACAGGCGACGCCGTCCCGTCCTAATGACATCATTGACATGCGGTTACCACTGGGAGGCAGGAGATTCTTCAGCGCACTCTAACGCTGAACATATTTTATACCGAGGTGATTCTCCATAGGAACAGGAACAGGATGAGACCATTCAGCTCCTCAAGCCAGTTTCGCCATCCAGTTGACCGGCACCTCAACTCCATTTACCCGCCTTTGTTCCATATCCCTTGATACTCTTACCTAACAAAAATCTATCAATCTCAGTCTTGAAAATTTCAATTGCCCTCCAGCATCCACAGCCTTTTGGGTGTGAGAGTTCCAGATTTCTACTTTATGAAGAAATGCTTCTTGATTTCATACCTAAATGGCCTAGCTCTAACTTTAAGATAATGCCCCCTTGTTCTGGATTCTCCCACCAAAGGAAATAGTTTCTGTGGCCTAAGAGGGCGCTAACGGGGCGCAAAGCAACTAACGCCTGGGCGCGGCGCCGCCAACGCCTCCCGCGAAATTCAGCGGGAGGTTAGAGGCGGCGGTAATAGTTAGTGCCCCGCGGCGCTGTGCCATCGCCGATGACGTCATTGCCGTGCGCAGCACCCCACTCACGCCCCGGCTGCGATCTTCGGTAGCGCCCCCTGACTTACCGCCGGACGCTATGTTCGACGGGGTCAGGGGGGCCTACCTGCGGCCGGGGCGGCGCTAATTAAAGGCGAGGTGCCGGGCGGCCATTTTTGTTGCTGGCCGCCTGCCAGCACCTGCCCCCGTTGCCGTCCCCGGCCTCCTGACCCGCCCCGTCGCGGAGTGCCGGCTGTGCTCCGTGAGCCCGGCACTACTCTTGAGTGCCGGGTTCTTTTGCCGGCACTCCGATCCCTAGTGGCCCAGCTGGGCCCCGGGTCACGCTGCGCAAGGCCCCTCCCCTTTAAGAAGGGGAGGAAGACCTGCAGTACCGCGGCGAGTGGCGCTGCGGCACGTAGCGCCGCAATATTCCGTCACAGCGCCCCAAGAGGGAGGCGGGGCGCTTCCAGTAGCACCCTGCTTCCCTCTTGGGGTGCTACCAATACATTTTGGCCACGGGGGCGCTAATTTTTTCAGCGCACTAAAAGTAGCGCCCCGGCGAAGCTAGCACCCCAAAGGGGGCGCGACTCAATTTTTCCCCCTATGTATCTACCTTATTGAATCCCTTTATTTTAAACACCTTGATTAGATCACCTCTCAACCATTTAAACTCAAGGGAATACAAGCCAACTGGTCCTCATAATTTAGCCCTTTAAGCCCTATTATCATTCTGGTGAATCTGCGAGGTACACCTTCCAAAATCAAAATCTTTCCTAAGGTTCAGTGCCCAAAACTGAATGCAGTACTCCAGATGGGGGTCTGACCAATACTCTGTACAACTGAAGCATCACTTCCTCACTTTTGAATTCCAAACCCCCTTGAGATAAAGGCCGATATTCCATTAGCCTTTTTGATTAACTTTTGTACCCGAGCGCTAGCTTGTAGTGATTTATGTACATGGACACCTCACGCCCTTTCCTTCTCCATAGCTCCTAATCTGTCAGCATTAAAAAATTCTTTCTCAGATCCAAAGTGGATGACCTCACACTTCACCTACATTGAACTCAATCTGTCATAGTTTTGCCCACTCACTTAATCTGTTTAGGCCCTTTGGGGGAAAAATTGAGTCGCGCCAACTTTGGGGCGCTAACTTCGCTGTGTTTAGTGCCCCGAAAAAATTAGCACCACCACGGCCAAAATTCACTGGTAGCACCCCAAGAGGGAAGCGGGGTGCTACTGGAAGTGCCCCACCTCCCTCTTGAGGCGCTGCGAGTGAATATCGTGGTGCTACGTGCCGTGGTACTACAGGCCTTCCTCCCCTTATTAAAGAGGAGGGGCCTAGCGCAGTGTGACCCGGGGCCCAGCTGGGTCACCAGGGATCGGAGTGCTGGCAAAAGAGCCCGGCACTCAAGAGAAGTGCCGGGCTCATGAAGCGCAGCCGGCACTCCGCGGGGAAGCTGCAGATGAGGCTGGGGACGGCAGCGGAGGCAGTTGCTGGCAGGCGGCCAGCAACAAAAATGGCCGCCCGGCACCTCACCTTTAATTAGCGCCGCCCCGGCCGCAGGTAGACCCCCCTGACCCCGTTGGACATAGCGTCCGGCGGTAAGTCAGGGGGCGCTACCGAAGATCGCGGCCGGGCCGCGAGCAGGGCGCTGCGCACGACGATGACGTCATCGCCGGCGGTGCAACGTCGCGGGGTGCTAATGGTTACCGCCGCCGCTAACCTCCCGCTGAGTTTTGCGGGAGATGTTGGCGGTGCCGCGCCCGGGCGCTAGTTGCTTTGCGCCCCGTTAGCGCAAAGCAACCACATTTTTAGGCCTTTGTAACTTCCTGCTTCGATCCACACAACTTCCTGTGCCTCCTAACTTAGTACCATCTCAAACTTGAAGAATTCTGTCATAAATCAGCCCCATCAGAAATTCAAGAAGTAAATTCCAACTTGTACCTTTGCCAAACATTTCACGGCCATAATTTTCTTAAATTCAGCATACACATGTAAACATCAAGTTAAGGATTCCTTTGAAAAGTTTTGGAATGAAGCAAGTTAGTGTTCTACCACACCATGCCACCATGCTAGGTTAGACCAGTGTAAATTGTTAGTTCTGGGTGTCTTGGTGCCATGATACACTGAAGTGCCCACATCTTACAAAGGATTGCAACACAATTATATACTGCTGGGGTGTTCCAACCTTGGCTATTTGGCTATAAATTGAGGGAACGTAGAAGAGCAGTTCATTGCAGACAGTTCTTCCACAACTTATAATGGACAGGTAACAGTATTGGGATAGAATTTGTAGCAGTTTCTAGGGGTTAGTCTCTAGCATGGAAAGAGAGAAAGAAGGAGGAGGTAAAACAATGACAGTTCTGGATAGGAATCAGTATTAACCAAAAGATGGCATTTGTTCTTAAAGTACATTGCAGTTTCCAGACTGAGCATCATATTCTCCTGAAACTTCCACGAGGGTTCTCCAGCAGCAGATTGCTGGAGCCTCTGGAGAAACAGCATAAACAGCTGAAAAACAGCCATTTCTGCTGTTTCCTCCAAGGTTTCTGCCAATCCTCCGATGAAGTTACGGCAGGAGCTAGGGAGACCCCTGTAAAAGTACTCCCCCACTGTGTTTCATAAATGGCACAATGATGCTCTTGTAATTCAGAGCAGATATGGACTTCAGCAAGACTACCATTGTGCTCTCTGTTTATGCCATCACAATGTATTCAAAATTTTTGTATCAATATTGAAGCCTTCAAAACTCATTATGTTGAAAACCACATAGTGGAATCGTAATCACCGTCATCTTGGAAACTGACGAACAGGGATGTTGCCATCAGTGATGGTTTAGGACAAATGGAGGAGTTGTCACAATGCTCAGTTCCTTTGCGTGCTTACATGACACAGTCCTTTCAAATGACTTCAGTTGGCACTGCTCCCAATTGGTTTCCACAACACTACAGCTCGCCTTCTCTTGAGGATAGGCAGTAACCTGAGTCCCATCTGCAATAATTTTCTACAACATAAAGAGTGCGCTCCGATTCCCTGCAGTGCTCGGCTCAGGTTTATAAGTAGATTGTAATCATTAAGTAAGGGAGAGAAACAGCTGATCCCAATCATGTCCCCTGCTGCCAATACCTGCCATCATCGTCATGAGAAGAATATCAATGTTCAAAGCCTCAGCTCAGGTCCCCTACAGCTGGTGCTGGTGTCTGAAGTATAGATCCCTGTACTCAACAAGTCGAATAAATTGCATTACTGTGCTTCTTCCTGAATAAATTTAATCAGGAATCCACAATAGGGAAGTTAGGAAGAAAGAACTTGCATTTATATAGCGCCTTTCACGACCTCAGGACATTCCAAAGCGCTTTACAGCCAATGAAGTACTTTTGAAGAGTGGTCACTGTTGCAATGTAGGAAAACGTGACAGCCAATTTGCGCACAGCAAGGTCCCACAAACAGCAAGAGGGCAGGCCTGTACTGAGGGTGTGCCCAGGCCAGACAAATGGTCCAGGCCAGGAAAAATGTGGGCATTCCTCCCCTCACCGTTGTATTGCGTCACCAGTATTATGGACCTGCCAGCACCCTCTGGGAGCCTGGGGACAAAAACTACTCCTCTTATAGTAACAGTATAGAGTAACAGCTTATACACCTAGAATTGTATGCTACATCTTGATCTAGTTTTGAGCTTTCATTGCAACACCAATCGAACATTGTGGTCTAATGTAGGTGTGGGTGTTTCTATATATTTATGGGCCATTGTCCATTCTACCTAACCAAAGGTAGCAGTACTACATGATTGAGTTTTCCACTGTAAGTTCTGACTCATATCTAGTCCCTCTTCTACACTTTGCATCATTGCTCAATGGGGAAAGTAAAAGCTTACGATGGCGAGCAAGGTGTTACAATAAATATCTGGAATTCTCACAAATGGTGAAGCCCAAGTAGTTCCAGCCAGCTCATTTCTCTACACGAGGACAGTCAAGAATCACTGACAAGAGAAGGCGCTGCCTGGCATAGTGTTGAGTATTACACACACTTGCCCAAGTCCCAGGTTTAATTCATCATCTGCGCTGAGCTGGCTGATTTCAGCCAGGGCAGCAGTCGGGACATAATTGGCCCCAGTGCCATGAAGGGGAAATTGGTTCCCATGCGCTTGATCAGGATCCAAAGTCCCCTCCTAGAAAGTGTGTGTCTGAGTGAGCACAGGATCTGGCCCAGTTGTGGAAACCTCCATAGATCAATAGCTTGCTGACTCTCACTGTCGAGGCTCATACACGAAGAATGGCCAGTTGGCCAAGGTCTCAGAACGGACCATATCCCAACAAGAGCCAGTAACTTCAGTAGAGGAGGAACGAGAATGAGAAGAAAAAGGGACATTAAAGCAGTTGTGCCATCACTACATGATTGATACCCAGCCTGAGGTTCTGAAATGTACCAGTGAAATGGTACTGAAGTCACCTTCAGCAGCATTTGCAGAGAATAATTCACCAAACATGGCAGGCACAATGTTCTTTTCGTTCCGTAGTGAGGCCATAAGGCCTCCATTTGTAAATCTAAGTGAAACACTGCTGTTCAGACCAATCTATCAAAGCATCTACTGCCTGTAGATTGGAGAAGAATCATTTTCTTGGTTCATATGCTTCCATAATGGAAGCCATTTTCACATTGAAATAACTTCAAAGGTAGCTGGGATTTATAAGTTGAACTGTGATTAGTGTTGGTTCAAATTGCAGTTAACCACAACACAAACAAATCTGTTAGTGCTTCTTAATAGAACAATAAATTAGTGGTTATGATGCCAAGCACATCAGTGCTTTATTAGAACATAAATAACAATGATTCGACATGACTCATGCTCCATTTATTATACACCGAAGGCTCCAAAGAATGGCGAGTAAACAAAATAGATGTGGTAATGTCAGTATGATGAAAATACTGCAGTATCAGCTTATTCATTAAGTGGGGGCTAGCCACTTAGGCCGGAATTTTGCCAGCGCTCAGGGGGCGGGACATCTGGCAGAATCGCAAAGATTGAGAGCGGGCAGGAAACCCACTGTCAACCCGCCTCCAATCAATCTTCCCAAGTGTCAGGTCCCCGATTTGTGCATGGACCCGACACCTAGCGGCGGGAAGAGGATTATAGCCACTTAACTGCCTGTTAAAGGTTGTTATCAGGCAGTTAACAGGCTCTTTTGCAATTTTGACACTTCTACTGCGGGCTTCCCGACGTCCGGACACCACGCCAGGTAAGTGTGGCATGTTGTGAGTCTGCTGTAATGTTTCTGCATTGATGACAGCTGCAGAAGTGGTGTGAAGGATCCAATGGTGCACTGGTGAGTTTCAGAGGTAAGGAAATGTTGGGGAATTCATTTTTAATGCATTTAGACTTTTCTGTAGGTAACAAGTTTTGAATTGTATGTCTAGTCCCACCTCATTGGGAGAACCTCTCGCACCAGTGACAGATCGCTTCTGTAACCTCACCTGCCATCTGCTCTAGCCTAAGGAGGGAGTCACTGGAGAGCCTGGTTGCAAGAGCTCAGCTTTGTACAGTGTTTGCAGCACCTCAATGCTGAGAAATGAGCTGTCAAAGAAAAGATGTGCGTGGTCCTTTTAAGAAAACCGGCAGATGACGCGTTAGCAAATGACGTCATCTGACCAGCTTCTTTTTAATTGGCCGGCAGGCCTGCAGGGCGGGCTTAACAAGGCCAATTGACATAAAATCACGTCTGTGGGCCGGATGAAGTTGGAGGTGGGACTGGAAACCGGAAACCAGCTGACCCGCTCCCAAGCCACATCAATCGATAAAATCGCGGCCTTTGTGTCAGCTGTGGCTCAGTGGGTAGCACACTCGCTTCTGAGTCAGAAGGTTGTGGGTTCAAGTCCCACTCCAGGGACTTGTGCACGTAAATCTAGGCTGACACTCCAGTGCAGTGCTGAGGGAGTGCTGCACTGTCGGAGCTGCCGTCTTTCAGATGAGACATTAAACCGAGGCCCCGTCTGCTCTCTCAAGTAGACGTAAAAGATCCCGTGGCAATATTTCAACGAAGAGCAGGGGAGTTATCCCCGGTGTCCTGGCCAATATTTATCCCTCAATCCACATAACAAAAACAGATTATCTAGTCATTATCACACTGTTGTTTGTGGGAGCTTGCTGTGTGCAAATTGCTGCTGCATTTCCCACATTACAACAGTGACTACACTTCAAAAGTACTTCATTGGCTGTAAAGCGCTTTGAGACATCCAGTGGTCGTGAAAGGCGCTATATAAATGCAAATCTTTCTTTTTTTTCTTTCTAGCCAGCTAAGTACAAATGTTTCATGGTGTTAGTTCTTGTGTGTCATGTGCTCGTCATTAGAATAAGGCTAGAGTTGGTTGAATCATGTTGCCCGCTCTATTTTATATATAAACCACACACAAAATAACAGAACTAAATATCATAAAGTGACACCAAGTGTAATCAAGGCGAACCCTAATGATCTTTTTCACTGATGTTCTCAGGGAATTTTGAGCTAGATTGAATATTAAGTGGCCATAAGACAATATTCTTTTTCAACTCATTTCCTGATCATTTAATTACCCTTTCACCTCATAGTTCCTTGCTTCCACAAATCTCTGCTTAACTGTGACAATACACAGTGGTTTGTGACCTCCAGTGTCACTACCTCTCCATATTTTGCTAATAGGTATTGTTATGAGGTGAGAAGGATTAGGCTTTGCTAGATTTGAGATGATTTTACTTTGCGAGGCTTCCAATTGAGATAATGGTCTCATATTTGCTCCTCCACCTTGACCCCAGGCACTGAACCCATGGTGTGTACTTGGGTTTGGTGAGTCAAGACATTAATATGGTCCAATCACACCACCAGTGCAGTGGTACACACCACTGGTGGGCCTTGCCCCAGGAGACGGCTGTGAAAACAGGGCGCGGCTGCAGGCTGTGAGAACAGCGGCCAGATGGCCTCCAGCGTCCAAAGAGAAAAGTAGGCCACTTATTCTGTCAGCTCTCTTCAGCTAGCTCCCAAGCCCCTCTCAGATCCTCCAATCTGAAGGGGTGCAGTAGTAAGACCCAGCAGCGGCTTCTTGAGGTGCCATTGGAAATGAGCATAACCACAGTAACATCCCCTCTCTCCTCATTACCATGTGCACACTAGGCGAGAGCCTACTGCAGGCCCAGGCCCAGGTCCACCCCTTGGTGGAAGCCCTGGTGATCCCAGGATGGAGACCTCCCCACATAATAGATAGTCACCCCCTTTTCCTCTCTATAGCTACTGGGAAATGAGCATTCCCCAGTCATTAGGGTGAGCAATACTGGGATCATTAAGTTCTTGGTTTTGTACCTAGAGGCATAAACTACAGAAGCAAGGAGGTAACATTGGACTTGTAAAAGAGTTTATTTAGACAGTAGTTAAATGTAATGTGTGTAGTTTTGGGAGTCTAATTATAGGAATGACAGAAAAGTAATGGAAAAGGTGCAGCATAGATTCACTTGGATGTTACCAGCGATGAGTGATTACACTTATGAAGGAATACTTGAGAAATTAGGACTTTTTTCTTTGAAGCTGAGAAGGTAGGAGGTCTCTGATGGAGGTCAGGTAAATAGTGATAAAGGTCCCGAATTGCTTCTCTGAAATGGACATAAAAGCATTGTTGTCCATGTGGGTGGGCCAGAAATTAAGGCAGGACTCACTACTTTTACTACCCATCAAACTTCCCCCGGGAGTCTGGGACAGGTGCATTAAGACACCATGTAAATGAGAAAACTCTGCCATGGAACATTTCTCCCATTATTTGAGCCCCAGCAATGCTGGGCTCGGGATGTCTGTGAGTCCCTGCTATCCAGTGTTACAGAGGGCCTCAGGCGATGGAGGGCATTTACAATTGAAAAGACCGGGTTTCCCTGCCGCATTCGATTGTAGCATGAAGTACGGAACCCAACCTATTTATAAGAAGTTTCCGATAGTCTTTGGCCGATACTGCCAGCGCACTTGCCCTGTGGTCTTTTTAATCTGAGGCTGGTTACCCGGCGCGCTGTAGATATCGCAGGTTTATAGCTAACTGCCCCAGACTCCAGAAAGTGTTTGGAGCAACGAACGGTCGGGAGTCCTGCTCCACCATAATTACAGAGGAGGAGGGAGACCAGAGGGATTTCGGGCCCGGTTTCCGCCGGTCAGTGAGATGCTAACACATATTTCAGATAATCACAATAAAAGAACTATAATAGAGATCAGAGGAAAAAAAATCTTTACAGTGAGGGTGGTTAGAATATGGACTTCTGTGTGGTCCATAAATGCTTGAGACAGCTGTTTGAAAAAGATGAATGTTAAAGGGTACGGGGAATGAGCAGGACATTGAGATTAGACTAGATGGCTCACGTGGAGAAAACGCCAGCGCAGATTTGATGGGTCGAATGGCCTCTTTCTGTGCTGTAACATTGTATGATTCTGTGCCCCCCACTGAACTGAGTAAGGCTGAGGGATTTGGGTAGCCTGCTATCTTTTCAACCCTGGCACCTGGGTTCAAATCCTGCCCAAAGGTAATGGCGAGGGAAGAGGTCTCATCTCACTGCTGCTCCCACATGAAATGGGTCTGAAAAGTCTCAATGTAGATTCAGGTGGGTGTATGAAACTACGAGGCTAATCTCCCCACAAAAGAAATGAAAATATCACTATGGAACAGTAGGGAGTGTCTTTCTGAAGTGGTTGCAATGGAACATTGTTGTGAATGAGTTGGGTATGTGCACAGCGCAAAGGGCACTTTTCCCTCCATGGAACCAATATTGCTCTTGACCTGGGAATGCTTCATGCTGACACTAAGTCAGGGAGGAACAGTGACCATCTTCCCAATATTGATGCCCTTCTTTAGTGGGAGAAGCAGGGGGAGAGATGGGGGGAAGAGAAGAATTGCCCTGGTCACTATCTATGGCCATCAGTCCAAAGATGGACAGGCAGAGAGCAGGGCTTAGGATAATCTGACAGATAAAATTATTAAAAAATAACAGGAGTATGCAATACATTGGGATTTTTATGTGCAATGGTGTTAGTAGATCTCAATAATGCACTACACATTTATTTTAAGGAACAGTCTTTCCTCCCATATTATTACTAAACAGCTGCTAGCAAAATAACAGTCATCAGAAGAGTGCTTGAAAGCATTGAGTGAACTGTGTGATCATTCGGCCTCCTGAACACGCGCTGTGTGAGAAAGTTCAAGTCAATCTGCAGCATTAATTTCTGGCTTCAGACACGAATACCGCAAATTGATTTCAACTTATTTTTGAAATATAAACAGAAAATGCTGGAAATACTCAGCAGGTCAGGCAGCATCTGTGGAGAGAGAAACAGAGTCGATGACCCTTCGTCAGAACTGGAAAATATTACAGATGTAACAGGTTTTAAGCAAGTACAGAGACAGGGAAAGGGCACGGGGAGGAAAGAACAAATGGAAGGTCTGCGATAGGGTGGAAGGCAGGAGAGATTAAATGACAAAAGGGATGATGGTGCAAGGCACAAGGAGATGGTAATGGGACAAGTTAAGCAACAAAAGATGGTGCTAGATGAAGTGTAAATGGCGATGGCAGAATGAAAGACAGCTGCCATGTGAGAGATGGAAAAAAAAGATAGGGGCAGAGGTTATGGTCTGAAATTGTTGAACTCGATGTTGAGTCCAGAAAGCTGGAAAGTGCCTAATCGAAAGATGAGGTGCTGTTCCTTGAGCTTACGTTGCACTTCATTGGAACAGTGTAAGAGGCTGAGGACAGAGAGGTCTGAGTGGGAGTGGAGCGGAGAATTAAAGTGACAGGCGACCGACCGGAAGCTCGGGGTCATCCTTATGGACTGAACGGAGGTGTTCCGCAAAGCGGTCACCCAATCTGCGTTTGGTCTCCCCAATGTAGAGGAGACCGCATCGTGAGCAGCGAATACAGTATACTCAATTGCAAGAAGTACAAGTAAACCGCTGTTTCACCTGGAAGGATTGTTTGGGGCCCTGGACAGTGGGAAGGGAGGAGGTAAAAGGGCATGTGTTGCATCTCCTGCGCTTGCACGGGAAGGTGCCGGGCGAAGGGGAAGGGCTGTTAGGGGTGATCGAGGAGTGGACCAGGGTGTCGCAGAGGGAGCGGTCCCTTCAGAATGCTGAAAGAGGAGGTGAGGGGATTCAGCAATTTCAGATGATGGTGCAAGGCAAAAGGGGCTGGTAATGGGACAAGTAAAGAAACAAAAGATGGGTCCAGAGGAGGTGTAAATGGCAACAGCAGAATTATTACCAGCACCTGTGGTTAAGATATGAAATTTTTGAACTCGATGTTGAATCTGGAAGGTTGGAAAGTGCCTAATCGAAAGATGAGGTGCTGTTCCTTGAGCTTATGTTGAGCTTCATTGGAAGAGTGTAGGAGCTGAGGACAGAGAGGTCAGAGTGGGAGTGGTTGGGGACCAGAAGCTCAGGGTCACACTTGCAGTCTGAACAGAGGTGTTCGGCAAAGTGGTCACCCAATCTGCGTTTGGTCTCCCCAATGTAGAGGAGACCGCATCGTGAGCAGCAAATACAGTATACTAAATTGAAAGAAGTACAAGTAAATCGTTGTTTCATCTGGAAGGAGTGCTTGGAGCCCTGGACAGTGGTAAGGGAGGAGGTGAAAGGGCAGGTGTTGCATCTCCTGTGCTTGCATGGGAAGGTGTCGTAGGAAGGTGAGCGGGTGTTGGGGGTGATGGAAGAGTGGGCCAGGATGCCACGGATGAACGGTTCCTTCAGAATGCTGAAAGGGGGGGAGAGGGGAAGATGTGTTTGGTGGTGGCATCACGCTGGAGGTGGCGGAAATGGCGGAGGATGATCCATTGAATGTGGAGGCTGGTGGTGTGGAAGGTGAGGACAAGGGGAACCTTACTGTGGTTCTGGGAGGGAGGGGAAGGGGTGAGGGCAGAAGTGCGGGAAATGGAACAGACACGGTTGAGGGCCCTGTCAACCATGGTGGAGGGGAATCTTCGGTTAAGGAAAAAGAAAGACATATCGGAAGCACTTGTGAGGAAGGTGGTATCGTCAGAACTGATGCGACGGAGACGGAGAAACTGGGAGAATGGAATAGAGTCCTTACAGGAAGTGGGATGGCAGGAAGTGTAATCAAGGTAGCTGTGGGAGTCAGTGGGCTTTGGTTGACAGCCTAGCCCCAGAAATAGAGATGGAGAAGTCAGGGAAGGGAAGGGAAGAGTAGGAGATCGACCATGTGAAGGCGAGGCAGGGGTGAACATTGGAAACAAAGTTGATGACATTTTCCAGTTCGTGGCGAGATCATGATGCGGCACCAATACAGTCATCAATGTACCGGAAAAAGATGTGAGGGAGGGACCTGAGTAGGACTGAAACAAAGAATGTTCCACCTATCCACGAAAAGGCAGACGTAGCTAGGACCCATACGGGTTCCCATAGCAACACGTTTTATTTGGAGGAAGTGAGTGCAGTCAAAGGAGAAGTTGTTCAATGTGAGAACAAGTTCAGCCAGGTGAAGCAGGGTGGTGGTAGTGGATGGGGACTGGTATGAGGAGAGATACTGAGACTATTTCCACTGGAGTAAAGAAGGCTAAGGGGATATTTAAGAGAGGCTTTTTTGGAAAAAAAAACTTCTTTTGCACTGCTTTGTGCAGCAATCTGCACATGCACAGAGAAGTGAACCCTTCAAATAATTTATCAACAGCCACTCGAAGACTATACTTTTACTGTCTGGTTTTACAATGGGCTGATTGCCGAGCAGCCTGTGCCAAACTGGATAGATAGTCACTGTATAGCCATTGTCTGTATCAGTATTGCCCTCCACATCCCTACAGGTCAAAGCTGCATGAATTGGATGCCTACCATAGTAGGGGTGTCGGTATTTGTATGTCTATGATTTCAGACAAATTGCAGCAAATACACAGATCATACTTAAATATGATACATATACGCTCCAGATAAATAATACACATATATCATTTGGGGCACAGAGCACAGGATTAAAGGAGTAATGATAAACTCGTATACAATGTTGGTTAGGCCACATTTTGTGCAGCTTTGAGTGTCCCATTATAGAGAGGATGTTAAAGTCACAGAGAGCGTAAAGTGTAGATACACAAGGATGGTGCCAGGAATGAGAAACTGTAGTTATGAGGAGAGATAGTGAGACTATTTCCACTGGAGTAAAGAAAGCTAAGGGGATATTTAACAGAGGCTTTTTAAAATAGGAAGGGTTTTGATAGAATAGGGAAAGACAATTTCCTCTGTTTGGGGAGTCAGTGATGCAGTCTTAGCAATCTAATAGTCGCCAAGAGAGTGAGGAGAGAGTTTAGGAGGAATTTCTTTACAATCGAGGGTTTTTGTAACGTGGAATGCTTTGCATGTGCCTTGAAAACACTTGGTAAAGAAAGAAAGACCTGCATTTAGATCGAGCCTTTCATGACCTCAGGATGTGATAAAATGCTTTACAGGAAGTGGTTGGGGCAGAGACCATTGTGTCTTTTAATAGAAAATTGAACAAATATTAAAGTAGAGGGCCAGGGGGAGAATGAGGAGAAATTTCTTACACAGTGAGTTGCTATCATCTGGAATGCACTGCCAGAAAGGGTGGTAGAAGCAGACTCAATAGGGAATCGGATATATACTTGGAAAGGATAAATTTGCTGGGCTCTGGGGAAAGAGCGGGGGAGTGGGAGTAATTGGTTAGCTCTTTCAAGGACACGATCAGAGGAATGGCCTCCTTCTGTGCTGTATGATTCTAGGATTCTAGGACGGTACAGAACTTTGAGGAGAGAGCAGGGCAGTGGGTTTCATTTTTGATGTATGCTCTAGCAAAGAGCCGACATAGACACGATCGGTCTGTGATTATATACACTCCATACAAGTGTTACTTGTATATGATATATTGCATTCCATATAAATTGTGCATGTGCCTTTAAAACGCATGATAAAGAAAGAAAGGCCTGCATTTATATAGCACCTTTCATGACCTCAGGACGTGACAAAATGCTTTACAACCAATGAAGTACTTTTGAAGGGTAGTTACTGTTGTAATTTAAGAAACGCAGCAGCCAAATTGCGCACAGCAAGCTCCCACAAACAGCAATGAGATAATGACCAGATAATCTGTTTTTAGTGATGTTGGTTGAAGGATAGATATTAGCCAGGACACCGGAGAGAACTCCCCTGCTCTTCTTTGAATAGTGCCATGGGATCTTTTACATCCACTTGAGGGGCCTGCTGGGCCCTTGGTTTAACGTCTCAGCTGAAAGACGGCACCTCTAACAATGCAGCACTCCCTCAGTATATGAAGTATGACACAACGATAATAGAGCTGTTGACCAATCATAGCAATCAATCTCTATCAGTTAGTCTCCAACGGACCCAGAAATGACGCACTTAAGCTCACTATAAATTTAGTGACCGTGACTGAGATTATCATAATAATGGCTTACTTAGCAATATGTAGGTCTCCCGATAAAGCAACCCCACTTACCCAGTACAGGGATGAGATATTTAACAAGCTTTGGCAGTCACGTTTTAATGTGTAAGCTACGTTTTCCCAAAGGCGGCCCAGAGGTATGATCTGACCTACACTGTTCCCAATGGTCACACAAAGTGACGTATTACGCCGATCACGGGGCCATGTGATAGACTCAAAACCTTTTGTGTCGGAGCAGGACGACTCAGAATCCTCATCACAGACTGTCACCTCTGCACCAATATGTTCAGCTGACAGGAGGGAGGAACCCTTGTAACAAAGGGAGGCAAAGTCATTCTGCTCTTTTCCCTCACCCTGGGAAGAATGTTCAATCATCGTACGATGCGGTCGAGTATGTTTCTGACATTAGCCAAAGCAAAGTGATGTTTTTGTGCTCAAAACCATATCCGTCGAACCTTTAGATTGTGTAGGACATTTCTCTCACAGTTTTTCAGTTATCAAAGTGAGAGAAAGCAGTACAAGGGAGTTTTTTATGATTCGTTTTTAACGCATTAATAACATCAAACACTTTCAGGCGCATTGCAGCTCATTCAATGTAGAGTTTTCCCATACATGCCAACTGTCGGTGTTTTGGTCCATGTGTCAGCATTTTCAGATTAAAATGGGTCCAGTCCGCAGCCCATTCCCCTCCCTGCCACTCCGACAAGAGACTTGCTGCTAATGGAAGGGATTCCCACCGCTGCATACTGTAGGTGGGAATTCTCATGAGAACAGGAATCGCCAAGTACAGTACACAGCAGCTGGAATCACATCAAGTAATAGAACTCAGGTAGGAAATGAAGGGGAAAGGGAAGAGAGGATAAATGAAGAGGAAAAGACGGGAGGGAAATGGATGGCAATGAAGGAAAGAGGGAAGGAGAAAATGGATGGCGATTAAGGAGATAATGAAGGGGAGAATGGATGGTAATACTGGTGAAAGGGAAGGGAGAAATTGATGACAGTGATGGGGAGAGGGAAGGGGTAGCAATGGATGGCACTGAAGAGGAAAAGGGAACAGGAAAGTGGGAGGGAAGTTGATAACAATGAAGAAGAGAGGGAAGGTAAATGAAGGGGCGAGAAGTTGGGACCAGCAAGAGGAAGGGGAGTGTCAGCATTAACTGAGAGAGAATGGGTAGGGATGGTACCAGCATTAAGAGAGATGGAGTGGGTAGGGTTAGTGCCAACATTAAGTGAGAGGGAGTGGTGCTGTAAGACGTGTGGCATTACTGTTATAATGTGGAAAACACAGCAGCTAATTTGCACACAGTAAGCTCTCACTAACAGCAATGTGATAATGACCAGATAATGGGCCAAAAATTCGGCCGTTCTCAGGTGAGTACTCAGTGCGTACTCACCCGTATTCATTCCCGAAGTGCCGGTTTCCTGCATGCACTGCGCATGCGCGGGAAACCGGCACTTCCGGTATGGTGAAGGGGGCGGTTCCTAGGTGAACCGCGTGCACGCTAGAGGCTGCGCGCACGCAGTACGCTTAGATTTTCTTTCAAGTTTCAATGCGAGGGTAAGTATTGAAGATTCTACGCTAGTAAAAAGGAGGCGTAAGACCCCTTTTGAACAAGGTAAGTAGTTAATTAAGTATAATTTAAAAAATTTTCAACAGGTTTATCTTTTTTAGATACTTTAAAGAAAGGTAAGTTTATTTTTATAACTTTTAAAAAGTATTTTAATTTTTTCAAAAATTTAAATTTTTGTTTAAAGTGGTTAATTTATTTAACTATAGTTATTTTATAAATGTGATGTTTTTTTTTAAAATTTATTTGAGGTTTAGCTGTTCTTTTGGGGCCGATTTCAATTCACAGATTTGACAGGTCTCCTGTCAAATCTATGAATGAAAGATGGTCTGCTGCCATTGGCTCTCCATGGCCCACGTGATCCCAGGGGTCGCATCACACTAACTGCGCCCCTGGAACACGCCGGCACTAGGGAGAGGCCCAGGACCCGAAGTTCCTGTGGGCCTAAAACACAACGGCAGGCGCGGTGGGTAAGAGCGCGCGCGATCCTTACTCCCGCGGCAAGCCGGCCACACGAATGTCTCGGCCAATCTGTTTTTGTAATGTTGGTCGAGAGATAAATATCAGCCAGGATACTGGGGATAACTCCCCTGCTTTTCTTCGAAATAGTGCCATGGGATCTTTTACATCCACCTGAGAGAGCAGACAGGGCCTTGGTTTAATATCGCATCTGAAAGACAGCACATCTGACAGTGCAGTACTCCCTCAGTACTGCACTGGAGTGTCAGCCTAGCTTTATGTGCTCAAGCCCCTGGAGTGGGACTTAAACCCACAACCTTCTGACTCAGAGACGAGGGTGCTACCCACTGAGCCACAGCTGACACAAATAGAGTTCAAATCCGTTGAACAGACAACACAAAACCCAAGGATTTCAGGGAAAAACTTTCTTTTACTTAAAAATCAGCAAGAAATTACCAGTAAGCATCTAATAGTACTGTTGCGTATAACAATTCCCGATTATACTTAAGCGTACACAAATTTATTCCTTTACTTTAAACTCAAGCGATCATAAGCAAACACCACATACGTACTAACACCAGCGAGTGGTCGGTTCGGCGATGGCTAGACGTACGACTTTAATTGTCAACTGACCAAGTTGCCCTGACTGCAGCCCCGAGTGTCTTTTAGCAGCACTTTTTATACCCCACAACCTGGGCAGGCCCCTCAATGCGTATGTGTCTCAAACTGTGTGACAAATGGTCGGCAGTTGTTTTCCTCTTCTTCTTATCACCTAGTCAGTTAATCAGTGGGCCCCAAGGCCATTCGCACCATTTGCCTGAAGATGCTCCTGTCTTTGTAACGTCCAACCGTTTGTTCCTGCTCCAGGGTCTGTCACTTCCTTATCTGATTAACAGCTTGCAGCCTTCACAGTTCACAGTCGCAGCAGCTTTATTTTACATTTGTTCAGCAGAAAGTCTCTTGGCCTCTCAAGGAATGCTGGTACATTAAATTTGGTCAACTTTTAAGTTTGGTCAAGTTACAGCAAATTTTTACAGTAAATGATGTATTCTTACAGTGCCAGCATTAAGAGAGATGGAGAGGGTAGGTTAGTGCCAGCATTAAGAGAGATGGAGAGGGTAGGTTAGTGCCAGCATTAAGAGAGATGGAGAGGGTAAGTTAGTGCCAGCATTAAGAGAGATGGAGAGGGTAGGTTAGTGCCAGCATTAAGAGAGATGGAGAGGGTAGGTTAGTGCCAGCATTAAGTAAGAGAGAGTGGGTAGGGTTAGTGCCAGCATTAAGAGAGATGGAGAGGGTAAGTTAGTGTCAGCATTAAGAGAGATGGAGAGGGTAGGTTAGTGCCAGCATTAATTGTGGGGAGTGGGGGGGATAGGATTCCTACAGTTGGCTATAGTTCATGAGAATGCCAGCATAGATTGAGAGGGTGGAAACAATACTAACTTAAACTGAGGGGGTTGGAGGGGAAAAAGAGTGCCAACTTGAGCTTGGGGATGGTGTGAAGAGGAGTGCCACCTTGATGGGGGGGGGTGGAGAGAAGAGTGCCAATGTGAATGGGGCAGGAGAGAAGAGTGCCAATGTGAATGGGGCAGGAGAGAAGAGTGCCAATGTGAATGGGGCAGGAGAGAAGAGTGCCAATGTGAATGGGGCAGGAGAGAAGAGTGCCAATGTGAATGGGGCAGGAGAGAAGAGTGCCAATGTGAATGGGGCAGGAGAGAAGAGTGCCAATGTGAATGGGGCAGGAGAGAAGAGTGCCAATGTGAATGGGGCAGGAGAGAAGAGTGCCAGGTTGAACTGGGTTGGAGGGAGATTAGAATTCCAGCTTGGGTTGAAGGGGAGGGTGGGACGAGTGTGGAAGTTGACCAAAGAGTGCCAGGTTGAATTGAGAGATGAGAGGGAGAAGAGTGCCAGCGTGAACTGGGAGAGTTGAAGGAGGAGAGAATGGGTGGATAGTTGACGGTGGACGAATGACTATTGGGGAAGTGATGGTCTGGCTGGTCTATTAAAAATCCAAATGTCACTTTGCTTTCCTTTTTTTTAAATTAAAAATCTTTCAATGGTGAATTGTAAAAGTGCTTAAAATAAACCAGAAGACATCATTTATAATGTCAAAATTCAAAATGTTACAGCAAAGCATGCCTTCGGGGGCCCTGGAGAAATGCAATTTTGCTCCTTCAACATTTAATTCTCACGTATTTTATGCTTTTTTCCCCCTCAGATACAAGTGAAGGAATGTCGTGCCTGCAGTCTATGTTGCAGGCCCATGTAGCTCCATATGCTGCCGGCTTATAATTAGGCTGTTTTTCTGTCGTAGATTTATGTGCACCAGGTCCTGACTTGAAAATTTATTTCACTCTCCTTGATGGCAATTAGAGTGCAGAGGCTTAAGGCCCATCCAGCTAAAGCTGGATTCAGACCCTGGGAATTGACGTGCCTTCCTACCTTTTAGAGAGCATTACTATGCTCAGCCATCTAGTAACGATGAATAGTTTGCGGTTGGGGATGTGCAGATCAGCAGGTTAAATGTTGAATGTAATTACAGTTGCCACTGTGAATATTCTTGAGCATCACCAGTTGAGCAAATACCAGTATTACATGTGCTGGAGATTTATAGAGGGATTTTCAGGAAATGCAGAATGGTGCAAGGCTGGAGCACGATCGAATGGCAATTCCTGCCTTGCAGCAGCATCATGTCCAATATTAACAGGGGAAAGAATTGCTTTTACGTTTGCGTGTATTATCAGGGGATTTTTTTTCACACGAAGGATGTGGAATGCTTTAGCACAAGCGGCTATTGAAGCTGAGCCCATCACAGCATTTGGGAGGGAATTACAGGGCCAGTGTCATAGAAAAAAAGAAAGACTTGCATTTATATAGCACCTTTCACAACCTCAGGACATCCCAAAGTGCTTTACAGCCTATTAAGTACTTTTGGAGTGTAGTCACTGTTGTAATGTAGGAAACACAGCAGCCAATTTACACACAGCAAGCTCCCACAAACAGCAATGTGATAATGAGCAGATTTTAGTGATGTTGATTGAGAGATTATACATTGGCAAGGACACCAGGGATAACACCCCTGCTCTTCTTCAAGATAGTGCTGTGGGATTTTTCACGTCCACCTGAGAGAGCAGACAGGGCCTCGGTTTCACATCTCATCTGAAAGATGGCACCATCCAACAGTGCAGCTCTCCCTCAGCACTGCACTGCAGTGTCAGCCTAGATTTTTGTGCTCAAGTGTCTGGAGTGGGATGTGAACCCACAACCTTCTGACTCAGAGGCGAGAGTGCTACCCACTGAGCCACAGCTGTCACTTCTCCTGTGGGGAATGCCCGAGTCGGAGGTAAGACTACAACACTGTCGCACCGATCCTCCGACTCACGCACCCTATGAGCAAGGTGAGGAACCTTAGATAAACACTTGATGTAACATATTAAAGTTCCAGCTCGAGAGCAGGGGAATGGGATTACAGTGGATAGCTACGGTAGCAGCAGAGGCATGATGGACCATATGGTCTTCTTCGCTACTAAAATGTTGATTATTCTATGAGTCACTCTCGCCTGCCATTGCCCACAGAAAGTCAGGACAAAACAAATTTCCCTCAGTGAAGCTGTAGGTATAAGTACAGTCCCCACCACTAACAGCATCCACCCTCTTCACTTCACTTCACTCTTCACTTCACCTGATGAAGGAGCAGCGCTCCGAAAGCTTGTGATTTCAAATAAAGCTGTTGGACTATAACCTGGTGTTGTGCGACTTCTCATGCTTATCCCAGACAGCCACCTATGTCGGGCAAATGGCACTAACAATTTGCCAACATAGTGTGTGCAACAGCACTGTGGCATTTAGACAGAGTGGAGAGATGGTGGATGAAGTGCTTTAAAAAATCTTTTGGTTACACCGGCCAACATATATAGCGGGCAAATCACATTGACACCAATGTGCCCGCTATAAGCGGAGGGGACTGTATGAGCACCTGTAATTATTGACAGTCCATCCAGCAGTAGGTGTGTGCAGCTATAGGCATGATCGTGTGACGGTGAGCCATATCATGGGAAAATCGACACCGCGTGACAATGATGATGCCCAAATAAGGAGTGTGCAATACACATTGTAAATATAGATCTTATACTTTGCTGGTTGCGTCAATGTTTACTAGTATAGATACCTTTCTTCCATTAAAAATGCCCCTAATCCTTAGAGCAAGAATGCTTCCGCTTGACTTGAGCCACGGCTAACAAAATAACAAGGGTGACTGACGTTATGTTCTGTTTGTGCAGCAGTACGGATTTGAACTAATTTCAGAGAGCCTAATAAACTCTGGCTGTAGCTGACAACGGCATCAGCATTGATGTGGAAATGTCTGACGGGTTGTGCCAGTATAAGATGGATTTATGAGATGGATTCTCCTCCAAGTACAGAGTGCCCCAAGACACGATATCAGTGGCCATTAGCAGCCAGTGCAGGAAGTGGGTTGTCGAGGTGCTACACCTTGCTGTACGGATCGGAGCTCCCAGGCTGCCCGTAATAATAGTCTTGATTTATTGCACCTACCCCACTATGAGGGTGTGTGTGGGGGAATTAAGCAAAGAGTATTATGATGACAGCTTTGAAAAATCAGCTACATTTCTAACCAGCGCCTGCAATTTGATTGGAAAATGCCACTTGCCAATTCGGAAGTTGAGTCATTCACTTAGTCTAAGACTTAAGCTCTAAAGCACTGAAGCTTCCCGGGATGTGACCTGAGGGTTTACGGCAGGTTCACGTCCACTGGTACCTTCCAGCGCTGACCCCACTGGAGTTGGCAGGGTAAGTGGGATGGCACCTAACTTGCATGGGGCAGGTGGGTAGACATGGAACATTGGGCATATTTCTGGTGCCCACCTGCCCCATGCAGCCAGAAAATCCAACTGTTGGGGAAGAGAGTTTCCAGGCTGCTTCCCTGGTCCAGAACTCCACCCCACCCCCCCCCACCCACCCCGCCACTCCACCGCCTCCAAAAGGGACCAATTTTCACCCATTTGGAGTCCAGTATACCTCACCTCATTTGGAGATACACTAGGGCCCAAATGAGATAGCGAAGTGGGAACTCCTGGCATAGAGAGTCCCCACCCCTGGCTCTGCCCCGATGACATCTACCTTGCGCGAGGTAGCAGAGGTCCCTGCCATTACCAGGCATGTCGGAAAATCCCAGAAATGGCAACTGAGCCTCTGCTGTTTTCTGATGGCTGGTGCCGGGGTTATGACAGGGGACAATCAAAATCCCCATGAATGTTCGGAGCCTAACTCTTCTCCAAACCTATTAGTTTATCGTTTCAATTTCAACTGACTGTTAAATGAAATCTGGATAAGGATAGCTAAGATGATGAGCATGGTTACCCGAACAATTTTGCTATGCTGTTATTCATGGCTGGAACAGTGGACCCATAGTCCATTGGTATCGTTCACTAAAAAGTGGGGAAGATAAAGGACCTGAAGGTTCCACTAGGTTGCGCTGATTTTTTAAAATGCAATTCACTCGAAATCGACCAAACCAGTGCAAAGGATTGAGGAATTTTAAGCACAAATTACGTTCAGCGCTAATCGAGTTTCCACGATCTTTTGTGTTAGTTTAAAGAACATCGCACTAGAAGCCGGCCCCGCCCACAAAACTGGCAATGGCCCCCGGATCGAATTAATCACCATTGTGAATTTACGCTAATTGCAGGCCTTCGAGAAGGCTCTTAAAATTAAGCTTTTTTTTGAGGCGCAAGGACACTAATAGGCACGTTATAAAAGCTTTTAATTTTTTTTAATTTACTACGAAGTTGACTACTGTACACCAGTATAACTAGCAATTGGTTCGTACAGTTTTTTAAAGACATTTTCAGTTATTTAAAATCGGGTTACTCACAGGTATTTTTTGTGATAAACCCATTTTCAGCTGTATTGATAAAACTGCACCAAGTTACTGCTCGTAAATATATCAAGAATATTTTGGAATGCAAGTTTTTTATTACAACTACGTTCTAAAACGCTGCCCAATTGCGCTGGTTAATGGAAGAGTTTACATTATGCAATAAGTAAATGAGTTTGAGCGGAAACTTGAGCAAAAACACCACTTCTTAAAACTAGCGCAATTTTTAGCGCAATTTGCGCCCGAATCGCTGATTGCGCCCAAAGCAGAAACTCTTGGCCAAAGTATTTGGGTCCGTTCTCAACTCACACGTGGTCAAGCTTCATTTGATAAAACTGACACTCACAGAACTAATAATAATACACATCTTTCCGCTCTGTTCCCTTCCATTGTTTTAAAGTAGTATTTGAGCTTTGAAGCCACTGTTGGCATAGCAACAGTAGTAATCATGAACAGTGAATATGTTGTTCAATAGTTGCTCAAATCAGGGATAACAAGTAATGAAAGACCTATACGCTATTATAATGACAAGAAGTATAAAAGTTAAACTTTAAGGTCCCAAAAATCCTCAGATGTGATCTTAGCAATTATGGCAGGATTGTACCTGGTGATACGATAGCCTGGGGTTATGATGCTGGATTATCAGCCTGGAGAAAGAGAGTTCATATCCCACCGTGGATAGTTGTGAAATTGGATTCAATAAATCTGTGGGCTACAAAATAATCCTAAAATCTTCTGGATTGCTGTAAAACCCCAACTGGTTTACTAATGCCTCACTAATGCTGCCTCCAACTTCAGTCATATGCTATGTGGTTGATTCTTAATGCCTTTCAGGGCAACTAGGGATGTGACTCTTCCGACACCCTCTGCCACTTTAACAGTTTCCAGTTTCCTGGCCCTAACCGTCTCCTTTTCACTGTGGACGTCCAATCCCTCTACACCTCCATCCCCCACCAGGACGGCCTGAGGGCGCTCCGCTTCTTCCTTGAATAGAGGCCCAACCAGTCCCATCCACCAGCACCCTCCTGGCTGAACTTTTTCTTACATTGAACAACTTCTCCTTTGACTCCAATCACTTCCTCCAAATAAAAGGTGTTGGCTATGGGTCCTAGCTATGCCTGCCTTTTCGTGGGATATGTGGAACACTCTTTGCTCCAGTCCTACTCAGGTCCCCTCCCTCACCTCTTTTTCCAGTACATTGATGACGGTCTCAGTGCCATTTCCTGTTCTCGTCCTGAACTGGAAAATTTCATCAACTTTCCTTCCAATTTCCACCCTTCCCTCACCTTCACATGGTCCATCTCCGACTCTTCCCTTCTCTTTCTCGACTTCTCTATCTCCATTTCTGGGGATAGGCTGTCGACCAAAATCTACTATAAGCCCACCGACTTCCCTTCCACCGTGGTTGACGGGTCCTCAACTGTGTCCGTCCCATTTCCCACACTTCTGCTCTCACCCCTTCCCCTCCCTCCCAGAACTATGATAGGGTTCCCCTTACCCTCACCTTTCACCCCACCAGCCTCCACATTCAACGGATCATCCTCCGCCATTTCTGCCACCTCCAGTGTGAGGCCACCACCAAACACATCTTCCCCTCCCCTTTCAGCAATCCAAAGGGATTGTTTCCTCCGCGACACCCTGGTCCACTCTTCAATCACCTCAACACCCTTCCCACGGCACCTTTCGTGGTTAAAAACAACATATGGGATCCTGGGCTTCATAAATAGAGGCATAGAGTACAAAAGCAAGGAAGTTATGATGAACCTTTATAAAACACTGGTCCGACCTCATCTGGAGTATTGTGTCCAATTCTGGGCCCCGCACTTTAGGAGGGATGTGAAGACCTTAGACAGGGTGCAGAAAGGATTTACAAGCATGGTTCCAGGGATGAGGGACTTCAGTTACGTGGATAGACTGGAGAAGCTGGGATTGTTCTCTATAGAGCAGAGAAGGTTGAGAGGAGATTTGATAGAGGTGTTCAAAATCATGAGGGGTCTGGACAGAGTAGATAGAGAGAAACTGTTCCCATTGGTGGAAAGGTCGAGAACCAGAGGACACAGATTTAAGGTAATTGGCCGAAGAACCAAAGGCAACATGAGGAAAAACTTTTTTATGCAGCGTGTGGTTAGGATCTGGAATGCACTGCCTGAGAGGGTGGTGGAGGTAGATTCAATCGTGGCTTTCAAAAGGGAATTGGATAAGTGCCTGAAGGAAAAAATTTGCAGGACTACGGGGAAAGGGCGGGGGAGTGGGACTAGCTGAAGTGCTCTTGCAGAGATCCGGCATGGGCTCAACAGGCCGAATGGCCTCCTTCTGTGCTGTAACCATTCTATGATTCTATGATTCTAAGCGCAAGAGATGCAACACCTGCCCTTTTACCTCCTCCCTTCCAATCGTCCAGGGCCCCAAACACTCCTTCCAGGTGAAACAGCGATTTACTTGTACTTCTTTCAGTTTAGTATACTGTATTCGCTGCTCACGATGCGGTCTCCTCTACATTGGGGAGACCAAACGCAGATTGGGTGACTGCTTTGCTGAACACCTCCATTCAGTCCACAAGCGTGACCCTGAGCTTCCAGCCACCTGTCAATTTAATTCCCGTCCCATTTTCACCCTGACCTCTCTGTCCTTGGCCACTGTTCTAATGAAGCTCAACGGAAGTTCAAGGAACAGCTTTCGATTAGGCACTTTACAGCCTTCCGGATTCAACATTGAGTTCAACAATTTCAGATCATAACCACCGCTCCCATTTTTTCGGACAGCAGGTGCTGGTAATGATTCTAATATTATCATTTACCCTCCTCTAGACCCATCTTTTGTTTCTTTACAAAATAAGACAAATGAAAATTCAAAAATCTTACCTTGTTAATGGCGGCCTCCAGCGGTCCTTTTAAGTACTGGGAGTTTTAAATGGGTGCACAGAGTCGCTCAGCACTGGCACAGACAGTTCAGGTTGCTGCTCCTGCTGCTCCTGAGTTTTATTTGGTCGAATCAACTGATCTTCCAGTTCTGAGACCGAGCGTTTAAAACTTATACTCCTGCTCTGAGGCAGATGACGGGTCGCCAACTGAGATGGGGAGAATGCTCCGTTAGCTCCGGGACAGAACCAGGGTGGGTCCAAGAGTGTCACTGAGGGAGTGGATAGAGGCAATCCCAAGTGGTTGTGGATTGGAGGTCGAGTGGGCCGAAGGCACTGATCTAGCAAGTGGAAGGCAGAAGCACCCAAGACTAAGGGAGTGGGTGGAAATCCTACGGGGCTGAAGCTTGTTTTGGGAGGGAGGGAGTAGGAAAGGATGTTAGAACACTGGGTTCGGTATCCCGAAAAATATATGTTAAGGAACTAGACAAATGCTTAACCACTTTAGCTGACTCCCACAGTCTAAGGAGCCACCTGGGGTTTACAGCCCAGCCTGTAGTGCATGATGCTTGAGCCTGACTCACCGAACTGGCTTACATCACCCAGTTTAGACTGAGTTTGAGTTTATCGTGTCAACCCCCAATTAGGATGCCCACAAGCTACTGAGTGAATAAATTAACCCTTTCTTGCCAAATCAACAAAGAAAAAGTGAGACAGCAAGTCGTGCACCAACAATTATTTATTTACTTCAAAATCATGATTAGCAATAAACACTGAGTATGCAAATAATTAATAGATATGGTTGACTAGCAAATTTAATGACAGAGGTTATAAAGGCAGTTCAGTGGTGTTGCAGTAATTCATTAACTGGATCATGAATATCAAATTATAGTTCAGATCAGTGTCTGAAATTGATGTAAATTGGTGAGATTAATTCAGGATTAAACTCCTTAGAGAGCTGACAAGTTAGATATCTATTGGGTAGATTAGAGTGCTTGTGGTTAGCAATGTTCCAGAACTTGTATAACCTCATCTTTATGGGCTGCCTGGTAGAGGTGGTCAGCTGCCTTCCTCTGGCCCACAGTTCTGTCTGGCGCAGACTCCATTTTGAGGACACCTTTAAGGTAATTTCAGGGCAGGGGAAGTGGGGTTAGATGGCTAGAGTCACAGAGGAGGCACATCAAAGTGGGTAAGTCAGCCTCTTTGCAGCATTTACTTTAATATATTTATGTAGAGAGTAAAAGTTAGATTGGTAGGGAACTGTCACGGCGGGTTTCTGTATTTAGTTTGGTTTATACGGATGCTATCATGTCTTAGCATTGACCATTCAGCAGCACTGGAGGCACAGTACAACTGTACAGTGATATAGACGCACAGTCACAAAGATTTTATGGAGTTATAGAGAGTTATACAGCACAGAAAGAGGCCCTTCGGCCCATCGTGTCTGCGCTGGCCATCAAGCCCTGTCTATTCTAATCCCATTTTCCAGCACTTGGTCCGTAGCCTTGTATGCTATGGCGTTTCAAGTGCTCATCTAAATGCTTCTTGAATGTTGTGAGGGTTCCTGCCTCTACCACCCTTTCAGGCAGTGAGTTCCAGATTCCAACCACCCTCTGGGTGAAAAAGTTTTTCCTCAAATCCCCTCTAAACCTCCTGCCCCTTACCTTGAAACTATGCCCCCTGGTTATTGACCCCTCTACTAAGGGGAAAAGTTCCTTTCTATCTATCCTATCTATGCCCCTCATAATTTTGTACACCTCAATCAGGTCCCCCCTCAGCCTTCTCTGCTCCAAGGAAAACAACCCCAGCCTGTCCAGTCTCTTCTCGTAGCTGAAGCGCTCCAGCCCAGGTAACATCCTGGTGAATCTCCTCTGCACCCTCTCCAATGCAATCACATCCTTCCTATAGTGTGGCGACCAGAACTGCACACAGTATTCCAGCTGTGGCATAACTAGCGGTTTGTACAGCTCCATCATAACCTCTCTGCTCTTATATTCTATGCCTCGGCTAATGAAGGCAAGTATCCCATATGCCTTTTTAACCACCTTATCTACCTGTCCTGCTGCCTTCAGGGATCTATGTACATGCACACCAAGGTCCCTCTGATCCTCTGTCCTTCCTAGGGTCCTACCATTCATTGTGTATTCCCTTGCCTTGTTAGTCCTCCCAAAATGCATCACCTCACACTTTTCAGGGTTAAATTCCATTTGCCACTGTTCTACCCATCTGACCAACCCATCTACATCGTCCTGTAGCCTGAGGCTTCCCTCCTCGCTATTTACCACTCCACCAATTTTCGTGTCATCTGCGAACTTACTGATCAAACCTCCTACATTCATATCTAAATCATTAATGTACACTACAAACAGCAAAGGACCCAGCACCGATCCCTGTGGTACACCACTGGACACAGTATTATTTATTACTAGACAGATGGATGGATAGACCAGATGATAACTGAACTAAACTTTTTGTGTGTGGTGCAGTGCCCTTAGTCCAGCACTACCTTTAAGATACTACATTGCAGTGGTGAAGCCATTAGGAGTCGGGGGATCACAACCCCAACGCCAATTATATTTTGAGGTCAGCCAATGCGGCTCTGGAGGAGCCCCTCCATTTCACTCCCAGGAACCTCTGTCACCTGTCTTCGGCCCTCATATTCAGCCTACAAGTCCGTGCGGTTCCCGGCTCGGCCTTCAGACCCGGTAAGTCGACATTCCCCAGTTTCCAGCTCAGTCCCCTTCCTACCAAGTCATCCAAATCTTGAGTTCAACCCCCTCCAGTCATCCAAACTAGTTCCGCCACTGCTGTAGTGCAGCAGGTATGTCCCTGGACTTGGAACCCAGAGGTCGTGAATCCTGAATCTCACTATGGCACGTTGGCACTCAATAGATCTGGCAGTATGTGGGCGGGCACCAGTAAAAAACACAACTAGTTCTGACGAAGGGTCATCGACCTGAAACGTTAACTCTGTTTCTCTCTCCACAGATGCTGCCTGACCTGCTGAGTATTTCCAGCATTGTCTGTTTTTATTTCAGATTTCCAGCATCTGCAGTATTTTGCTTTAGTAGTAGCTCTCTAATCTCTTTAGGGAAGGACACCTGCCCTCATACCCGGTCTGGCCTACATGTTTTTTCGGTCCCACACAACACACTTGACTCTGAAACGATAGCAAAATACTGCGGATGCTGGAAATCCGAAATAACAACAGAAAATGCTGGAAAAACTCAGCAGGCCAGGCAGCATCCGTGGAGAGAGAAAGAGAGTTAACGTCTCAGGTCGAAGACCTTTTGTCAGAACTGGAAAAAAGCAGGAAATGAAATAGATTTAAAGCAAGGATAAAGCTGGGAAAAGGGGGAGGGGATGAAAGAACAAAAGGAGAGATTAAGAGACATTGAGAGACATTAAGAGATGATCACGGCAAGAGGAGGTATTAATGTAACAGGTTGAGGCTAAATGAAGTGTGAAATGCACTGGCAGAATGAAGGACAGCTGCCAGCATCTGGGAGGGAAAAAAAAGTGGGGGGGGGGCCAAACAAAAGGGTGGATGAAAAAATTAAATATAAATGTGATAGGGGCCGAGGTTGACTCTGAATACCCTTTGAAGTGATTCAGCAAGTCACCCAGCCGTACAAACAATTGCTACCTTCTCAGGGTGACTAGCAGTGAGCAATAAACGTGGCCTTGCCAGCATCACCCGCACCCCGAGAACAAATGTAAAAACAATCCCAATGTGTTCTGCCACTTTGGAGGCAGCCGATCTGGTAGCATTTGTAGCAGTGGGATAGATCAAGGGCCGTATCCCCCCAAAATTGTAATATTACGTTCGAGAAATTCCCCTGTGTTCACCCCTAACAACCTTTCCTCCCCCTCGCAGAATGGAAATTCTGTACAGTTGGTGATGGAAGGGCTTAGAATAAAACACAATTTATGCATGCGTCTTGCGTATGCATGAAGCTGCACTAAAGACAGATTATTTATTAAAGAGCCACGTCATATTTGATGCAGGAGCAGAGTTCTACCTGAGTGCATCTTTCCACTTTGCTCCAGTGAATTTAATTGCTTCTTTTTAATTCAGAAAAGATAAATTCTCTTTACGGGCCACATGTAATCGGACCAAGTACAACAGCCTGGAGCCTTGCCGTGAAGATCTCTTTACTGTGTCTAACTGTGCTGTCATCCAGAGAACTCTTCCATGCTCAACCCGTATTCAGTTTCTCTACTGTGACAATTGAAGTCCTTTTTATCAGACGGGGTCTTGGGGCTGCTGATGTCACGGTCTCTTTCTCCCCTCACAATGGTGCAGGATTCCATTATAAATCCAACAGGGAATTCAGGAGAAATCTCTTTACCCAGAGAGTGGTTAGAATGTGGAACTCGCTACCACAGGGAGTGGTTTTGAGGCGAATAGCATAGATGCATTTAAGGGGAAGCTAGATAAACACGTGAGGGAGAAAGGGATAGACGGTTATGCTGATAGGGTGAGAGCAGGCTTGTGTGGAGTGTTAACACTGGCATAGACCAGATGGGCTGAATGGCCTGTTTCTGTGCTGTACATTCTATGACAGCCAGTCACCTTCACCTAACTAGCAAACCTAAACAGTTAACCTTGGCAGACTATTCACCTGTGTAGAGAATCACAGCAGAATCTAATCCTGTCCTCACCCAACATTTATGCATAGGCGTTTTCCATTCGAGGTCACTGGATAGTGATCAGAAATGGGAACGCTGGCTGATTCCCCCTCCCCGCTCTTTATCCCAGGGGTGCTGAAGCAACAAGAACTATTAAATCACAGTTGTTGTAGTATCTCCTGCAAATGTGTAAATTCCAGTCATTAAGGGGGGGAATTTTAACCCCAAAAAACGGGTGGGTTGGGTTCGGGTGAGCGGTTAAAGTGTGACACCTAAAACTGAATCCCGATCCTAACCCACCTCCAACCAGCCCACTTCCGGTTTTAATGTAGGCGGGACACTGGCGGGCAGCCAACCCGCTCCCAGGAGGCGGGTCACCCATTTAAATATTATAATGAGGCTGGCGTGCCTCAGATTTAACCAGCATTTCAAATTTAACTGTGGCTGGTCGCGTTTCTTAGGCCTCAGACAACTCGCCAGCTAAAGTAAGACAAGGATTGTTGGATCCAGGGGGTAATTGCTTTACAGTTACCTTCTTGATCCAGCGTCCTTGCCTCACCCACCGCCCCCCCCCCACAATCGGAGACCCCCCCCACGAGGCCTCCGATCCCCCCCACGAGGCCTCCAATCGCCTTTCCGGGCTCCCACCCACGCCGATCCTCCAACCCCAATGCTTCCCTCCCCACCACCGCCCCCCTCCCCCCCCCCACTGCTCCAGCCCCGATCCTCTCTTCTCCCCCACCCCGATCTTCCTCCAGCCCCCGACTAGCCCCAGACCACTCCCCAGCCCCCTCCCGATCCCTCCCTTCCTTCTCTCTGCGGCCTAGTGCCGCAGGCCTACCAGCCCGCAGCCAGCCAGCCTCTCCATCTGGCTGGCTGCGGGTGGGAAACAGAGCTTTGAAATGCAAATCAGGTCCTGCTGTTAAATTCGGCAGGGCCTGCGGGGAACCAGTTCCCCCGGGCTTCCCGACCACTTCCTAGCCCCCCCTCAGCTCCCAACCCACCTCCCGATTAAAATTTTGGCCTAAGAGCAGCTTACCTGATTTACCAGTGAAAGAGAAAAAGTTTCCACACTTTTAATGTGTCAGAAGAGCTGGAGGAAGCGAGGATCCTGAGCACTTTACTGGAGAAGGTCTATGCTGGAATGACAAAGGTCTGACTGGAAAGCATACCCACAGGGTAGTCTCACTGATCCGGAGTATCTCAGTGTCCTTAAGTTTCCCAAGGGACAAAAAAAATACTCGATACATGTAACAAGCTTCCATGGCTCCCACATGTTGATCTGTGCTGGCATTCCCCAGAGCTGTTCTTGCAGTGAAAACAAATGGGCCCAGTAAAGATCACTTTCCACACTGCGGAACACAAATGCCTTTCTTCCAGATCTGGCAAACTGGAACTGCAATCAAAATACAGCAGGGAGGGTGGGAGCAGGTTGGCAGGGAGGACCCTGCACAACAGCTGTGCTAGTGAATTCCACATTCTAACCACTCTCTCGGTAAAGAATTCCCGAATGGATTTATTATAGAATCATCTGCTACCCATGGCAGAACGGGAGCCTATATAAAAAAATGAAATAAGGTTTTGCATGCAGACATAGTCATGCCAGTAATAGAGAACTTTGCTCACAGCCTTATTGAAGTTAACGGCCCATCACCTGAAATAAATCCTGGCATCGATTAAAAAATGAGAACATTCCATTCAATGAGGAATCTTTCATGTACGCAAGTATTTCTCAATTTCTACATGCCTGATTGCTACAAGGATCAATGTGCGCAGTGCTGTTTTTAATGCGCTAATCTGTGTCCCTGCAATGTGCTCTGTAATTAATTTTTGCTATCATATAATATTTTGCTGAATTCGCTTACTTACAATTACCCTTCGCCTGGTCTCCAGGTGTCTTTACGTGCAGTGAATTTATGATACATAATATGCAGTCTACTTATTTCTCCAGGGATGCTTTCACCCTCATTTGGCTGTTTTGGGGGGGCGGGTGGTGGTTCCTGGCTGCAGGTATATATACTGGAGAGACTGAGTCTCCTTAACCCTATGTTTTCTTCTTTGTGATAAAGGTTGTTACTCTCGCTTAACCCTTTCCACCAATATTAATGCTGTGATTGAATGGTTCTTGGGGAATTGAGAATGGAACTGGTTCTGGCTTGGTTCCCAGATATTTGATAAAGGGCTTTTCTTACTCAGTGACTCATCCATTGATTCATTCATTTTTTTTTCATTTGATCCCAGGATGTGGCTGATGCTGGCATGGCTGCATTTATTGCCCATCCCTAGATGCCCTTCTTTGTGAACGGCGCAACCCCTTGTGGTGGTGGTGCTCCCACGATGGTGTTAAGTAGGGAATTCCACAATTTTGACCCGGTGATAATAAAGGGGTCAAGATATGTCCAATGAGGGTGGTGTGTGACTTGGAGGGGAACTCGGAGGTGATGGTGCTCCTGCGACATTGTTGCTCTTGTCCTTCTTGGTGGTAGATGCTGTGGGACTCTAATACAGGAAACTTTTATTTATCCGGCACCCAAATATCCGGAATTCTCGCTTAACCGGCAAAAATCATCCTCCGAAAACTCCTCTCAAATAACCGGCAATGTTGCCGAGTCGCAGTCGAGTCTCCGCGAACGCCGAGTACTCCGAAAACTCCTCTCAAATAACCGGCAATGTTGCCGATCCCGAGTCCGAGTCCGAGTCCGCGAACGCCGATTTAGTCAGTAGGGGTAGTTTTCAAAAGTGCCACTACTCGGCCTCCTGGCGCTGTCGGAAGTATACTGCACATTTCTTGATTTATTTATTTTTCTTTGTTAAAAATAGCCTCGGTAGATATAACTCTCCGTTATCCGGTACTTTCGATAAACCGGCACCACGCCGGTCCCGTCGGTGCCGGTTAATAAAGAGTTTCCTGTATTGCCGTCTGTAATTTCCAGGCTTACATATTTACATAGCTTTTATGTGAATAATACTTTAAAATTAAGGAAGCTAGGTAGGCATATGAGGGAGAAGGGAATAGAGGGTTATGCTGATAGAGTTAGATGAGGAAAGACGGGAGGAGGCTTGAGTGGAGCATAAACGTGGTTGGGTCAAATGGCCTGTTTCTGTGCCGTATATTCTATGTAATTCTATGTAATTTTATATTAGCTACCATCTGGTCTTTATTCTTTATTCAGGTAACTCCTGTGAAGACTGTTTCCTACACTGTGAAGGGAATCAACCATCTCATCAAATGAGAAAACCAATTCTAACCAGCCTTAAAAAGATGAGCATAGCCATAGTCTATGAGACATCAAATCCCATCAGAACACTTTCCAACAAGTGTGATGCAGCCAGCGTAGTAAGGAGATCCCTACTCTTACTGGCCTCTCATCTTCCACCCTACATAAACTTGAAACTCTGTTGCCCATATCTTAACTCGCTCCAAATCTCATTCACCCATCACCCTTGTGCTTGCTGACCTTCACTGGCTCCTGGTCCGACAACGCCTCAATTTTAAAATCCTTATCCTTGTTTTCAAATTCCTCCATGGCTTTGCCCCTCCCTATCTCTGTAGCCACCTCCAGCCCTACAAGCCTTCGAGCTCTCTGCACTCTTCCAATTCTGGCCACTTGCGCATCCCCGATTTTAATCGCTCCACCATTGGCGGCCGTGCTTTCAGCTGCCAAGGTCCTAAGCTCTGGAATTCCCTCCCTAAACCTCTCCGCCTCTCTACCTCTCTCCCCTCGTTTAAGATGCTCCTTAAAACCTACCTCTTTGATCAAGCTTTTGGTCATTGACGTAAGAAAACTACTACTAGGCACTTGGTCTAAGCGTTAAACAAAGCTTTAATCAATTGTTTTTCAACATGGAGATCTAGTTGTGTCCTCCACTAGTTCCTGTTGAGGAATGTCCTAAGCAAGCTGGGCCCATGCCCGAGTATTTATACTCTCCCTGGACAGCGCCACCAGCAGGCCGCCCAGTATTACTTCCTACATGAATGACAAGATTCATGTCAGTCATCTGTTCTGATATCTCTTTCTGTGGCTCGGTGTCAAAAAGTTTTTTTTTAATTGATATCGCTCTAGTTAAGCACCTTGGGACGCTTTACTACATTAAATGCGCTATATGCTGTAAGTTGCTGTTTTTGTGTTTGTAACCATATTGATACTAATGCTGAGGAAAAATGTTAAGACACATTTAGCTGGCAGAATCCATTACTCTATGAGATACTTACTATATCAATGTAAAGTCTCCCAAGTTTGTTATAAATATATTTTTATCACTAATACCTCAGATAGACTCACTGACACACTTGAGAGGGAATTTTGTAATATGAACCTGCAAAAGGATGAACTGGTCTGTAAATCCAGCAAGCTATCTAAATTAGCTGGACAAAGAAGCTTGTAGATGTGCATTCCAGGGGGGGGGAAAAAAACACTTACATTTCTGCCTGAACCTACTCCACCCCCCAACAACAACACTTAATTCTCACGACAGCCTCTGACCAACTCTGGACCATTTTAGAGTGTAGTGTAGGCTTCGGAGTGAGGGCTGACCAAATCCCTTTAACCCCATCCAGATGGCAGCGACAGGCCTGTCCCATAAACACTATAAATGGAGATTTGATAGCTTTCTGCTGGGTGGTCCAGAGCCTGTGCCTTATTGTGCATGCATATCTTCATTTTGTAAATGAGTAGAATGCTGGGCACCTCTCTCATTTCTAATTAGGGAGAGTGCCAACACTGCACTGTGTGGGTATATTTTGTGTTGTAATCTCCTAAAACATGAATAATGCCCCCAACCTAATAGAACAGAGAAAATGATGTGGCTCAATTGCAAATTTAACAATCAATAATTTGTCAGGTTCCCCAGATATGGAGGAGGATATGGAGCCCTTCCTGCAATCAGCTCAACTCTCATTTAATGTCTTATCTTGAAATCCCATTATTTTTTACAATCATACTATTATGAGCACAGGCATAAATCTAATTATATGCATAAGTGTGCTTTAAAATAACAGCAATAGATTAGGACAGGATTGTTGTATTGCTTTATATCCTCCAATTGCCAATTTCACACTTCCTGTGTAGCTGGGCCTCTTTCTACTTTGACCCAAACAATGTGTGAGTATTTGGAGAATGCTCCTGCCACTATTAGTTGATCAGGTCAGGGTGAATTTAGAAACTTCAGTCGTAGTTGAGGAGAGATGGGTCCAGGAAGTCCAACTAATGCAGCCTGAGAAATATTCTTGGGCTGCATGCTGCACTACGAGTTTGTCTGAATTATTTGCCAATCTGGTAGTAGTTCCTAAAAATGTTCACGCAATGGGGAGAAGATATCAGCGGGCAGGTGCTGGCAGGCAACCAGGGACAAAAATGGCCGTCCGGCACCTTCCCTTTAATTAGCGCTGCCCCGGCCGCAGGTAGGCCCCCCCCCCCCCGACCCTGTCGGACATAGCGTCCAGCGGTAAGTCAGGGGGCGCTACCGAAGATCGCAGCCGGGGCGCGAGCGGGGTGCTGCGCACGGCGATGATGCCATCGCCAGCGGTGCAGCGTCGTGGGGCACTAACAGTTACCGCCGCCGCTAACCTCCCGCTGAATTTCGCGGGAGGCGTTAGCGGCACCGCGCCCAGGCACTTGTTGCTTTGCGCCCCTTAACGTGAGGCGCAAATCAAACAAATTTTTCCCCTAAGTACTTTCTTCTGATAATAATCCCTCTTTAATCTTTGCTCAACATATTGTCCTGGTTAACATTCGGGCTAAAAGTGTTACTACACCAATTCCTTGTCTGTGCTTCTAATGGCTCCAATGAGTTTGGCCATTTGGTAGCATTCTCGCCTCTGAGTCAGACGGTTGGGGATGAAACCTCAATCTCGGACTTGAGTGCATAATCTAGACTGACATTTCTGTACAGTACTGAGAGAGTGCTGCATTGTTTGAAGCTCTGTCCTTTAGATGGGCCATTAAACCAAGATATTTGCAGCCTATTCCTGTGGCCCAGGTGAATCTTAAACATCCCATGGCACTATTTCAAAGGAGAACAGTGAGGTAGCTAACATTTCTCCCTCGCCCAACACCACCGAAAGCAGACTAGCTGCTCATTCAGCTCGTTGTTGTTTGTGGGACTTTGTTGCGCACAAAATGGCTCACATTTGCCAAAATAAAACAAAAGCTTCAAAAAATCATTAATTTGATGCGAAGCACGTTGGAACATCCCAAGAGATGCAATAACCATAGAAGTATGGAATTCTACAGCACAGAAGGAGGCCTTTTGGCTTACCGTGTCTGTGCCATCTCTTTCCAGCACGATCCAGAACTAATCTCACTGCCCAGTACTGTCCCTGTATCCCTGTACCTTCCATTGCTTCAAATATTTATTCAATTTTCTTTAAAATCTGCAATGGTGTCAGCCTCAAACTCTCTCTGCTACAGAGCATCCTCTGCTTCAACATCCCTCTGAGCTAAGAAATTGCTCCTAACCACTCCTCGCTCTCTTAGTGGTAATTTTAAATTGATGATTCCCATGTCACTAATTTCCCAACGAGAGGAAATTGTCTTTTCCTATACTTCCCATCACGACCCTTCATACGTGTTAAAACCTCTATTAAATCTTCTCTTAACCTTCTCTGGTGCAGTGGAAATAGTCCTATTATCTTAAGTTTCTCCTCATAACTATAGTTTTCCATCCCTGTCATCATCCTGTTGAATTTACGCTGAATGCGCTCTGTATGTTTCTTCTATAATATGGTGCCCAAAACTACACACAGTACTCAAACTGTGCTCTAACCAATGTCTTGCCCAACTTCATCATTATTTCTTTACCCTTGTATGTCCCCGTTTATAGAACCCAAAATGCTATTAGCCCTTTTTTTTAACAGCTAATAAGGTGTCTTATAAATGCAAATTTGTTCTTTCTTATATTTAATTTAACATCTGAGGTACCTTGCTAACTAAAAAAAGGTTTATTAAACAGAGCACAGAAGATGAGAATGTTTACATAAATACAGCTCGAGTAGGCTGTTGCTATTAATATGGGAACATTGGCTTTGTTTTGCAAATCTCTCCTGTCTTTTCCTGGAATACAGCCATTTTGGTGCTGGATTCTAGAGGAAATCCAGATCATTCTTGCTTCAGTGAGTCTTTTAAAATGTCTTTTATAAATGAACTTCTAAATAGCCAACTGATTATGGCATGTCAGTGTACTCCACCATACTCTATGCTGCAGTGCTCTTCTTAGTTGCACTGCTCTGTTTGTGATGTGGAGATGCTGGCGTTGGACTGGGGTGGACAAAAATGAGAAGTCGCACAACACCAGGTTATAGTCCAACAGATTTATTTAAAATGTTAAATAAATCTGTTGGACTATAACCTGGTGTTGTGCGACTTCTCATTTTTGCTCTGTTTGTGGGAGCTTGCTGTGCGCAAATTGGCTGCCGCGCTTCCCACATTACAACAGTGACTCCACTTCAAAAGTACTTCATTGGCTGTAAAGCGCTTTGAGACGTCCGGTGGTCATGAAAGGCGCTATACAAATGCAAGTCTTTCTTTCTTTTACAAGACAGATACGATTTACTACCCGTTTCATTGTCTAATTACTTGACCTATGCTATCCGCTGCTCTGTATCTAGATTTTACGTGACCTGGGCATATATCTGATTTTCAATCTTGAATAATCACCAGTACATAGAATTACATAGAATATACAGCACAGAAACAGTCCATTTGGCCCAACTAGTCTCTGCTGGTGTTTATACTCCACACGAGTCTCCTCCCATCCCATCTACCTCATCTCAGCCTTTCAGCCCATCTTTCTATTCCCTTTGCTCTCATGTACTCGTCTAGTTTCCTGCTGAAAGTATCTAAACTATTTGCCTCAACCACTCCCTGTGGTAGAGAGTTCCACATTCTAACAACTCTCTGAGTAAACAAAGTCCTCTTTATTTCCCTATTGGATTTATCGGTAACTATCGTGAGAATTCTAGCTCAGCCTCCCCAAACTGGTGAGCAGCTGAAAGCATCTGAACAGCGCTCGCAGGGATTAGGGAATGACTGGCTGGGGTCTCTCCACAGGGACTTCAGGGAGGTGGCTCCCCATTGTGTCCGAGGTAGTTTGCATTGTAATTGAGCGCAGTAGATGCAACTGTTATATTTCTGTCGAATCCAAAGAGGGTTAATTAAGCCTAGTGCTACTGTATATCTACTGTGTGTCATTGGCGCCGGTTTCCTCTGAGTCAGAAGGTTGTGGGTTCGAGTCCCACTCCAGAGACTTGAGCACAAAAATCCAGGCTGACACTCCTGTGCAGTACTGAGGGAGTGCTGCACTGTCAGAGGTGCTGTCTTTCGGATGAGATGTTAACACCTGCTCTCTCAAGTGGATGTAAAAGATCCCATGGCACTACCTGAAACAGAGCAGTGCAGTTCTCCCGGTGTCCATGCCAACATTTATCACTCAGTCACCATCACTAAAAGCAAATTATCTGGTCATTATTGTCTGTGGGACCTTTCTCTCTGCAATTTGTCTGCTGTATTTCCTGCATTATAACAGTGACTACACTTCAAAAAGTACTTAATTGGTTGTTTGAGTGCTTTGAGACATTGAGGTTGTGAAAGGTGCTATACAAAGCAAATTCTTTCTTTCTTTGGTTGTGTTCACTTATCCAATTATTATTTAATATATCTGGCAGTTTGTTGTCTGAGCCATGATCTAGTGAGGTGTTTATTCTCCTGCCTTCCAAAGTCATGGAAGATCACACAAGGATACGTGATACAACCAACAGCCAACAGCCAACCAACAATGTGAGATCCATGGGCTCATTACGAATCACCTAGCTATTGGACAGGCAAAGACACCCTCTGGGTCTTAGCGAGCAGGGACTTACCATTGGAGACATCTGAAACACCGAACCTGAGAAACTCAAAAAACATAACAGCCTTCTACAAAATAGGAAGGAGATGCTACAAGCTGATCATTTCTTTTCAGTTATAAATCCTAGGGCCGATGGACATAAAATCAAGGGCCATGGGCCCATGATTTCGTGACCGAGATGCCCATCCTTCATCGTGTCCATCCAATTCGGGAATCAGCCCTCGCGAGTACTCTGCGACGTTAGGTATCAGTTGAAGATTGTTGCACTTGTTACAACCTCAATGCTTGCACCAGCATCAGGCATTCCTGTCAAGCTGCTCATGAATGATGATTATTTCTCCTTCACAACACTATGATGATGGTGTCTATTCTTGGTATAATACCTTTCTCAGCTCAATATACAGCATGACCTATCTTTGAACTTCCTGTGTTTAGTAATGTGCATTTATAGTGCATACCTTTCACTACACAATGCGTCATTTCTATTCTTCAATATTCTATGCACACTATCTCTCTGTAAAATGAATGGCTGTAAAGACTTTGAACTAAGTCCCTAATAGGGCCCTCATACTGGTGTACTCTAATTATTTCATTTGGTATGAGATTTTGCTTACACTTATGCAAGGCTCTACAATCAATTTTAGTTAACTAGAGTGCAGATAATTTTAGGCACAGCTCATTTCCACTGCGATAATTTGAGACGTATCTATAGCTTTCAATGGCACCAGTTTATATTTAGCTTTGAGCTAACTGCACTCCAGTCAGCGTTGGATGCGATGTCTGATTGCACTGCTCTCCATTTTTAGCAGTAGTATTTCACATCTGTGGGGCACTGCCTGAGCGGAATACTCCTGCTGCGGCCAATCTCTGTCCCCTGCCCCCGCCAGGCCTGCCCCGCGGTAGAGGTACATGATTCCAGCAGGCACAGGGCCCACCCTGCCGCCCTTCTGCCAGCCTTGTGGTTGAGTGGAAGACCTAGGCAAACATGCATTAGGAACCAGGCCAAGGTTGCTTAAATCAGGTTGATAATTGTGTGTTTCTCGCGCCCACCCAACCATTCGCGTGCTGGGCCCACTTAGTTATCCAAGGTTAGCTTCATTTATGGGGGAGCTCCTGACTCAAAATTGGCCTGGTGATAAAAACTTGCCAGAGTGGAAAATTGCATGTAAACACCCTCCTCCCCCCACACTTAAAGGGGTGATGGGTGAATTTACAGGGATGAGACCACTTCATGGTATATGGGGATAGTGCGGGAAAGTGGAGATGAGGTAGAAGATCAGCCATGATCTTATTGAATGGTGCAGCAGGCTCGAAGGGCCAAATGGCCGACTCCTGCTCCTATTTCTTATGTTCTTATGATGTTCTTATGGTATGTAGCCGCACACAGGGATTAAAACATTGCTAGTCTTTACAAAGGCTTTTAATATTTCTATTGTATATTTCATCGTTTGCAAAGGTTGCTTGGGTACCTCGAAAATCTCAATGTCTCACTAAATGCGGAGACAGGAAAGCGAGTCTACAGTCCCGTGTTGGAGGCAGTGCAGAATGAGATGCTAGTGAGGAGGGGGGCCTTTCTCGCCACTCCGGGGCGCCCTGCTCATAGAAAAGCATTGCAGCATTGTCTGGGTGGAAGCAGAGGAAGGGGACATTAGGGCACAGCTCACCGTTACTGCCAACCTCAGTGCCTGCCCTAAGCTACTTGTCAGTCACAATTGTCCTTGCAGCAGATGGCACGGGTTTGCCCACGGCTGTCTGCTAACCCTGAGCCTGCGGGGTCAGTCGCTCAGGGTCATTGTGAAGTCGGGACGTCCCTGCCTGTAAATGTGGACGGGAGGATATCGGTGGGTAAGTGCAGTCTGCCTCTGCGTCCCTCCACTCTTCTTCCTCTTAAAGAACATAAGTAAAGGGGTTTCCCATGGGGAAGCCCATTGTCCAAATATCGTGGACCTACCAGACAAATGATAGCGCCAGAACCCTTAGCACAAAGCTTCCTAATCAACTAAATGCAAATGTGAAAATAAAAAGTTCAGAAATAGCCTCAGATCCTGACTGGAAAATTGAATTGGGGGATGGATTTTTCCACCCTCGGCGGGTCCGGGACAGGCGAGGTCGATGGCGGGTCCCGGCCTCACTGCCGGCTCCAGCCCACTGTCCAAAATGATTTCCCCCTGATTGGGCTTGTTAAGCCCGCCCAGCGCGTTTGCCAGCCAACTGAAGGAAGCGGGTCTGATGACATCATTTGATGATGTGTCATCAGCTGGTTTCCTTAAAGGGACCATGCGCAAATTTTTTTGACAGTTGTGCTGTCAGTGTTCTACAGCATTGAATTGCTGCCAACACTGACAAGCACTGCACAGAGGTGCCTGGCTGCACCCAGGCTTCTGAGCTTGGAAAGTGAACAGCTGTGAGATGGGTGTTTTTATAGCACATTTGCAGCTGTCAAGAAATGAGATGATTCCATGGCCATTCAACTCCTGCCCTGCTTACCTGACATGATCCCCAAGCAGCGTGGACCCCGTGGGCGACCTGGTAAACTCTGAAGGTGAGCTGAAAATAGTTCTTAATCCTCTGTTAACAAGGTCATAATGACCTAAATTTCCTTCCCCGCCGCTGCGTGTCAGGTCTGCTCAGCGCTGACAGACCCGACATTTGGGAAAGGCGCGTGGCGGCGGGTTGACAGCGGGGTCCCGACCCGCCACCGATCATGCCCGCTGACCCCCCGAAAATTCCACTGGGGTGTCAGCCCTGGCTCACTGGTAGCACTCTCACCTCTGAGTCAGAAGGTTGTGGATTCAAGACCCACTCCAGAGCCTTGAGCCCATAATTTAGGTTGACACTTCAGTGCAGTACTGTCGGAGGTGTCGTCTTTTGGATGAGACGTTAAACCGAGGCTCACACCACTCTCTCAGATCCCACGGCACTATTCGAAGATAGGCAGGGGAGTTTCTCCTGGTGTCCTGGTCAACATTCACCCCTTAATCAAGCAGATGATCTGGGTGATTTGTTTCATTGCTGTGCGCAAATTGCCTGCCGTGTTTCCTACATTACAACAGTGATTACGCTTCAAAAGTACTTCATTGGCTTTGAAGCGCTTTGGGACATCCTGAGGTTGTGAAAGGCGCTATGTAAATGCAAGTCTTTCTTTTTTTCAAACGGATGAAAATCTTACATAACGGATCTGTGTTCAATTTTCCTGATTAGCTACACTCACATTATGCCTGTTAAAAAAAAAAGTTCAATTCATTTGCATGTATCTCAGGTAGCCAATACTATCATATCCTGATGTTCAGGTTTAGGATTTAACCATCAGTCAGGGAGCAGCACTGGGACGCACCTTCCCAAACCCCCAGATCCTGGTGAGGCAGAGATTCTGCAGGCACGGTTCCTCCGGCAAGTCTCAGTCGGCGTGCTGCTGCCTTTAAATGCTGGCGTGAGGGCACCGCTGTGGCAGCTCAGCCTGTCTCTGGTGACACCTGAACTCACTGGCAACTCTACATTGCTGTCCCCTTCTTCCTCCAACAAACCTAAGGAAAGTAGAATTCCCATGAGCCTCTCAGTGGGGTAGAACTTGACTTTGTGCGATGGTGTAAAACGGGTGATAGCGAGTCGGCAGCCTGGGTTACGTCTCTCCCCATTTTTATTTCCATTGACTTCGATCGGAGGAGACGCAACACGGGCTGCCGACTCACAATCACCCGTTTTACACTGTCGCACCAAGTCAAAATCCACCCCAGTGTTTCATTCATGGATTTGATCAGCCCGTTGTGCCAATGACGTGCGGAGCGGTTTAGGGAGGGAATTCCAGAGCTTAGGGCCTAGGCAGCTGAAGGCACGGCTGCCAGTGGTGGAGCGAAGAAAATTGGGGATGTGCAAGAGCCCAGAATTGGAGGAGCGCAGAGTTCTCGGAGGGCTGCAGGGCTGGAGGAAGTTACAGGGATAGGGAGGGGCGAGGCCATGCAGGTGGTGACCTCCAGCATTTCTGCTGCCCTCCTGCCCCATGCAGCCAGAAACCTCAGTGTCTGCCTGTCCTTGTTGGCGGGATTTGCCCAGGCACTCTTCCCCCGACACCCCCAACCCCAGCTATTTCCGTCTTGGCTGATGTGATTTGTTTTTAAATTATGCCATTTTTTCACAGGTCCACATTCCCTGGCCTTCAGGAGGCTGGCACACCTCAGCTCATTCACCGTACTGGCCTCTACTGATAATGGACAATGGGGTGGGAACTCCTGGTGTGGCCTTCGGTCCCTGACAAGGAAAGTCGGAAACTACGGGAATCGTTGGGGACCTGGAGCAAATGGGTCTCTGCCGTTTCCTGGTGCAGGGTGAGTTCCGCCGATATCCTATCAGAGTTTCCAGGGGTGGGGGGATAAGCACAACCCCCGGGGAATGTCGGCCTCTTGGCACAAAGCCTCCTGAATGACTATGGGCCGACAGCAACAAAAAAAGGAACAAAAATCAACAAAAGGGCTGGAAAGACCGCCTCCAAAAACAACCAACATGCGGTAGAATGTTTGCAGTGTTCTCGCAATCTCTCGCCGTAATTTCGGTGGAAATTCCAGAGTAACAGCGTAAGCAGCCATTTATCCGGTTTCTCTGAGTTTTCCACTGATCGCCCTCTGAGGTTATGGCAGGAGATCGAGAGAAAGCTTGCGGAGATCCCAGGCCTATATGTCTTTTTATGGGCCTCACTGCTGCATACACCACAGAGACGCCCATTTTATACATATGGATTTATCACTCTGTGCTGTTCCGGTACAAACTCTGGGAAATCGTGTGGATAAGGGGAGATTTAATAGAGTTGTTCATTATTATGAGGGGTTTTGATAGAGTAAGTAAAGAAAAACTGTTTCCGCTGGCAGCTAGCTCAGTAACCAGAGGACACAGATTTGAGATAATTGGCTAAATACATTTTTCATAAGAACCAGAGGGGAGATGAGGAGAAATGTTTTTACGCAGTGAGTTGTTGTGATTTGGAATGCATTGCCTGAAAGGGCGGTGGAAGCAGATTCAGTCGTAACTTTCATAAGGGAATTGGAGATATGCTTGAAAAGTAAAAATAGGGGAGTGGAACTAATTGAATAGCTCTTTCAAAGATGGGCCGAATGGCCTCCTTCTGTGCTGTAAGATTCTATGATTTACACGATGTCATCGGGGCCTCATTTAAGTGATGTAGCTGGGCCTTCGAGTGCCACTTGAAAACCCGACCAGAAAGATTAAGTAGACTGTAGCTGATTCCTCTCATATTTCCAATTTGTTGTATCCACTTTAATCCAGTTTACCGGGTGTAACCACTTGGAAAATCTACCCGACCAGGTCTGAATTCATTTCACGTAGGATCTTAAGAGAAGGCAGTGAGAAGACTTCGATCCTGACTGGGCTGGATTACGCCTAAGATTCCAAAGGTCTCGGTCTAACCTTAGCTCTCTGTCCTGATCCCTTTCATTTCTTTTTTTCTTGTATTTCTTTGCCCTTCTTTGTTTTATTCCTTCTCTTTCTTTTTCAATTCACCTCGGATCCAGAAAGTAGCTTTCAACCTGGAGACTTATGGGCACAATAAATGACAGTGACTCAGAGATGTGTGCAGAACAGAGCAACCAGAAGCATAGACATCAATATTGTATAAATGGTCATTGATTTTCAAAACAGTTACTGGTCGCTATGCACTTTGATGCAGTTTTTAATGTTCCAATTTGTGTTTAATTTGATTCAGATATGCCCTAACTGTGTATGGATTGAATTAAACAATGCAAAATCAAAAAACTAGTGCTAAATGTACATAAACTATTTCATGATGAGCCACAATTAGTCAATTCTAGAATTGTATCTGATTTGTACATCTTATTAAAAGTTAACGACTTTCTGGATTCACGGCAAACACTCCAATAAGTATTTTCTCCATCACTTGTGAAGTCTGAATTGCATAGAATTCACAGCTCAGACAGACAAAATTAAAAGCAGGCATCCCCTTCGAGATACTTGATAGACACTGGCATCATGCCAGCCCTACTGGTACTTTCAATCTCTGTCAAAATGCTCATGAAGTATTTTCCAATGTGCAAGCTGCTTTTGTTGTGCTGACGTACTTTTTAAGTATTTTAGATGTTGTGGCAAATGATTCTCTCCAGCTTAGTAGTATTAGGTGAGTGTTTTCTTCTGCATATATTATTAATACTACAATATATACTTTGGGGGAAACATTAATGTTTAATGCTATCTTATATCAGCACCTGTATGGTCTGTGAGCAATGTTTTATTTGCCAAAGTTATTTCTCCATTGTGTCAGCCATGGTTCAGTGGTAGCACTCTCACCTCTGAGTCAGAAAGTTGTGGGTTCAAGTCCCCACTCCAGAGACTTGAGCACAAAATCTAGGCTGACACTCCAGTGCAGTGCTGAGGGAGCCCTGCACTGTCAGAGGTGCTGCCTTTCGGATGAGATCGTGAAAGGCGCTATATAAATGCAAGTTCTTCTTTTACTCTGTGTTTCCAGGGCAATATTACCAGATGTGCTTCACAGGGCACAATGGAATTTCACTGGCATTTTACCAACACTCCAACCTGGTCCTCACTAGCTTGCTGCTCTCCTTCATGCTGTGTACTGGCACCTGGCATGGTTTCCCTCCTTTTGAGTTTTCTCCTTATGCTCTTTGTCCCAAGACTTCAAGGACGGGCAGCTCCATCAGATCTCTGCCCCTTATCCACTTACCTTTACTCCAGGCTCGGCCAATTAAACCAGGACCGATGGACACAGTGCCAGGAACAGGGCGGGCAACGTGGGCGACTGCCCAGAACACCGTGTTCGGGGGATAGGGCGCGGGGGCGGGGGGGGGGGGGTGGCACCATGGTCAAGAGGGTCTGAAATTTATGGCGTCGACCTCTGCGAAGAGCTTGGCGATCTCCAAAGCCTGCATCCAGCGGACTGTAGCACTCCTCAAAAAGAGCAAACTGTTTCAAGAGCAAGTTCCCAAACACATGGAGAGCACTCAGGATCCTGTTAACCAGGCCTGTATCGGTGGCGATGGACAGCACTCAGGATCCTGTTAACCAGGCCCGTATCAGTGGTGATGGACAGCACTCAGGATCCTGTTAACCAGGCCCGTCTCGGTGGCAATGGAGAGCACTCAGGATCCTGTTAACCAGGCCCGTATTGGTGGCAATGGAGAGCACTCAGGATCCTGTTAACCAGGCCCGTATCGGTGGCAATGGAGAGCACTCAGGAGCCTGTTAACCAGGCCCGTATCGGTGGTGATGGACAGCACTCAGGATCCTGTTAACCAGGCCCGTATCAGTGGTGATGGACAGCACTCAGGAGTCTGTTAACCAGGCCCGTATCGGTGGTGATGGAGAGCACTCAGGATCCTGTTAACCAGGCCCGTATCGGTGGTGATGGACAGCACTCAGGATCCTGTTAACCAGGCCCGTATTGGTGGTGATGGAGAGCACTCAGGAGCCTGTTAACCAGGACCGTATCAGTGGTGATGGACAGCACTCAGGATCCTGTTAACCAGGCCCGTATCGGTGGCAAGCAGCGAATGGAGCTTCTCGAATTTGAATCTCATAAAAACATATTTGCGATCGACCATAGGAGACGACAGGCTATCTTCGCCGGCCATCCTGTCTATCAAGAATGATGTGGCTCAAAATATCTTGGTGAACAAAGGGTTTTTATTTGTTATTGTTATTTATTAGATAAGTGTTTCATTTAATGTTTAGTTTATTTGTCAGTTTGCTATGATGTTATTTTTTATGATTATATCGTTTATTATCAAAATTATAAAAAAACTTTTGAGATTACAGCTTTATTTCTGAAACTCTTGCTAATACTACTACATACTTAAACTCAAAGAAAGGGCGCCAAAATAAAAGTTCGTCCAGGGCGCCATTCTCCCTAAGGCCGGCCCTGACCGGGAAAATCCCATTGCCTGATTTTAGTGTTTCACTGATCCACATCTTGACCGCTGCAGCACCAGCCGATGAAAAGAAAGATTCAAGGAAAGACATTGTGATTTTGAAACAGCTGAAGAAGAGTGACCATTCAAGGAGTTAAAGATGAATAAACTATCATGGAGATAGGCCTCATAAGCGGCCCACACCTCAAGTTTGTGCTTTCTGCAGTTTCTTCGTTCTGTAATCACCCGAGGCAATTAGCCATAGTTACACTCTCGTGCTTTGTCTGATAACTTTCATGCGCAGAGGCTTAAGCGGGGGGGGGGGGGGGGGATTTTAACCCCCATCATCTGGCGGAAACTGGTGCAGCAGAAGTTTATCTCCCTGAATCAGCCCTACCGTGAAGTGGAGGCGTGAACTGTTGTGTACTGTATATCTAGACACTGAAGTGCAAGCACCACATCTGCAACTTCTACAGCAGGCAATAGACTGGAATGATGATGACTACATTCAGTGAACCCACAGGATGTGTCTGATGTATTACGAGGTCAGTTGTACGGTCCACTTGCTGTAACATAAGAACATAAGAAATAGGAGCAGGAATAGGCCACTTGGCCCCTAGAGCCTGCTCCGCCATTCAATAAGATCATGGCTGATCTTGGGCTCAAAGCCACTTCCCAGCCCGCTCCCCATATCCCTTCACTCCCTTATCTTGTAAAAATCTGTCTATCTCCACCTTAAATGTATTTAATGACCCAGCCTACACAGCTCTCTGGGGCAGAGAATTCCACAGATTTACGACCCTCTGAGAAAAGAAATTTCTCCTCATCTCTGTTCTAAAAGGGCGACCCTTTATTCTGAAACTATGCCCCCGAGTTCTAGTAACAGTGGGAGTACAGCTCTTTGGGGGCTGTGGGTCCCTGTAGCACGATGAGGTGACCTTCCACTATAATGTGAGGTCAGCTTTGTTGCGTACTATTCGCAGTGCACAAAGCATGAAACTCTAGCTGACTCCAGCAGCTCTTAAAGGGCTGCTGCTTGCTGTAACGCAGTCCTGCTACTGAGGGGGTAAAAATGGCTGCAGCAAGTTCATGCCGATGAGCTTCCAGGATGCAGCTCCCGATGTCTTGCTGCAGTAAGCTGCTGGGTGGAAGGGTGGTCTTTTCTGGAATGGTGGGGGTGGTGGTGGGTTACCCTCTGCCGATTATTATGACAGCTGTTGGGATAGAGGTAGTAAAAAGAGTGAATGCTGTGATTGAATCTTGGGAGCAAGTGAGGATGAAATTTGTTTGTCTCTGAAAGGTTGCCAAAGCAAAGAGCATTGCACTATGATAGTCCTCCAGGCCACAGCCAAACAATGCATACCATGGGTGGATCAGAAGACATTTATATAGTGGATAACTAAGGTACAAGTGCATGCATGTCCTAAAAAGTTAAACCAAGCTGGGGTATCTCCAGAACGTCCAGAGGGACTATAGCCAGCCTATGTGAAATATTGAACATATGTCTGGGAGGGTGCAGCAAGTGCACTGAATCTCAGCTCATGCAGGCATCTGAATCCCAACTGTATTGCTGACATCCCGCTGTTGTTATTTTTTGTAATACTGAGGAAATATATGACATTAACCAGCCAGTTGTAAGTTTAACTTATTGGGTAACTTGTTGGTTCATATCCTCCCTTCAAGAGTTTGAACCCAAAACTCCTGGGCTGGGAGAGGACGTTAATCCCATTTCATCTGGGGGAGGAGAATATGGATCGGATTCTACCCATTTAGACCAGTTGGGGAGGGCAAAGGCAGCCAACCCCCCTCCCATATCGTAGGGGCATATTGGGGGAGTTCCTGGGTTCCCCCGGGAAATACCTCCCCTTACATTCTTGAAAAGCTCCAGTGGAACTCATTTGGTGTGAGTGCTTTGAGGCTTTCTGAATCCTTTACTAGGTAATCAATCCCAGAAGGGATTCATTACCTTCTTCAGTCAGAATGGCTCCAGTGGGAGTTGAAGACTTTGTCCAAAAGAAAAATGATTTGGTTCATTTGGGCCTCAGGGGGACTTTAGGTGGTGTGGCAAGGTGCCACTCTGCCTTAGGAAGGTGGATTGGGTTGTACACCACTGTTGTACCTTACAGGGCACCAGCAGCTCACTCCGGATATGGAAATGCCCCCCTTCCCTGGGATTTGGAATGGAATCTCTGGCCTAGATTCACAGGCGGGCAGAGGTTCTGCTGTGTCACAGTTATATCAACGGAGTGGGGCCCCAGAAATTACCAGGCCTTTATGTTCACCCCTTTGACTGTCACTTCAGAGTGCTAAGAGGAAAAGGCTGTATATTTGATGCTCATATCACAGATGGATAGCAGGATTCTGGAACTTATCAGTGAGACATTGAATGCAAACCATTAACTTAAGCCGCACTTTAATAATAAGCATTTAACATAGCTCCGATATTCAGCAAAGCCCAGCTAAGGCTGAGATATTAAGATACGCCTACATTACAGCTGTGCCTATGATGATCTAGACTCAGTTAATTAATAATATGTGACCCAAGTACTTACTGTAATTCTTAACACTTAACCTTGTGATGGCTTAGTTGTGTTATTATAGATGTTAAATAAAGTAGGGTTAGTTCATGTTTAACTAACTGTGATGACTCTGGCAAGTAATTGTTATTTACACTGGACTCAGTGTTGTACTGCATTCTTGTTTTAATAGGGTTGGCTTGCATGAAGATTAATATAATTTCTTCTGGGTTATGTGAGACAGTCCAAAGGAAAGATAACTCAGGAATCTTAGACATGAATGAAAGCTGCCAATCCAACGTTCCTATGCGTAGGCACCAGAAAGTGTGGAAAAGATTTACCAGATGTTTCTTGTCTAATATTGAATACCTTTTGGGATTTTGGCCGTATTATTTTTTTAGGATTTAGTGTCCATCCATTTTACGTTATTTCCCCATAACAGCTGGAAAAATTGTTGCAGTGTGCTCCAGGTGGCCATCAATGGTGAATTGACATTGAAGAGAGTGTGATACAAGTCAAGGCACCAACAGCAAGAGGCTGGCCATTATCTCATTGCTGTTTGTGGGATCTTGCTGTGCACAAATTGGCTGCATGCTGCGTTCCAACAGTGACTACACTTCAAAAGTACCTCATTGGCTGTCAAGTGCTGTGGGACACCCTGAGGTCACGAAAGGCGCTGTATAAATACAAGTTATTTCTTTCTTTTGGTAATGCTCAATTAGTGTGCATGCTGCCTCGAACGCACTTCAAAAACTTGTCCCCCAGGAATATCATGAGAAGAAGAGAAAGGTTCACTTAGACATGACAGGGATGTAGTCCTGGAACCAGATCAAAAGGCTGCATTCTAACATTTCTAAACATAAGGTTATCCAAATTCATGTATGGTAATGCACTGATTATGTATTTACATATGCCTTAGCTGATACTCTTGGTCGTAAATGAAACTGAAATGGTAGCCCTCAATGGATTACAGACCTTTGGCAGAGCTGATTTGTTTAAGGGACTGCAGGAACTAGCAACACATTATCGCTATACTCTCCCAGCTCCAATTAAATGAGTGAACTCCTGGGCTAATTCTTACCCATAAACAGCACTGAAATTTACTTGAATGTTTAAAAAAGGAGAGGAAGAGAGGATGGTGAGAGAGGAAAGGGAAGGAGTGGGTAATTTTAATTTCCGAGCTCATGAAGTTGAGGAAGGTCAGTATTGGAGATTAGAACTCCCTTCAGTTTAACTCCACCCGGCTAATTCTGTGCTGGAGAGAGAGAGAGAGACATGTACCTGATAAAAAAAGAGCTACCGAACATAGCACCCAATAACCAAGTGGCAGGCTAAATGCACGATTGTGGGCTAAAGTGGAGGTGCTTTATGCCTTGATAGTCGCTCCAGGAGTATTGCAAAGTATGCCCTGCACACCTGGGTTGGTGCACCGTGCATTGTTTCTAACGCTGACGTGACTATGCAGGCTAAAGGTATCACTTAAGGCTAAAGGGATCAAGGGATATGGGGAGAAGGCAGGGACAGGGTACTGAGTTTGGATGATCAGCCATGATCTCATCGAATGGCGGAGCAGGCTCGAGGGGCCGAATGGCCTACTCCTGCTCCTATCTTCTATGTTTCTATGTTCCATGACTCAGCACCGTTACTGCTAATTGGTGCTTCACTTATGCATGACTTGTAATTCAACCGATGTGGCGTTACACGTAGAGCAATACTTTAGCAAACCGGAGAGAAATGAGCTCTCGTTTAGTGCACAGTCAGAGGGCTAGGAGCAAGTTCCTCCTAAAGAACATGCAAGAAAGACATTGCTTACTTTGAATTTCTTTCTCCTTTCTTAACGGGTATGTTTAAACCCTGGATAGATTATAAATGTTTAGATATTATTTTTTAATCCAATTATGTACAAAGCATGTTAAGAGTAAAGTTGCCAGGAAAAAGAATCTCTTAGATGAAGGTGTTAAATGTGATATTTTACATAAAAACTGCTAATTGTATCTAATGACATAATTAGTGGTTTCTTTGTAGTCAGAGGAGGAAACATCTGCAGCTAAATAGCTGATGAGTAGTGAGCTGCGTTAAAATTAGTTTTGCATTCACCTGTCTTTGTCCTTCTTGGCAATCCCAACCCCCCCAATTGCCCCCTGCCATTGCCTCATTGGTAACCATCGTGATGAACATTGGAAATGTGAACGATGGAGGAAATGCCAATTATTACAAAAAAAATGTTGGCAAAGTTTGATCAGCTGGACTTGGGTTGCCAACTCTGGATGGCGCATTCCCGGAGGTTTCAACACGTCACCGCGCGCCTCCAGCCGCCCCATCCAGTCAAACAGTTTCCCCCCCTCCACCACCATCTCCAATATTTTTATAACTAGTGCAAAATAGTGCAAAGGAAATGAAAATAAAAACCACACAGGCCGGAATTTTCCGTACCTGGGCGGGTCGGGTGCGGGCGGTCGCCGTGGCGGGTCGCGACCCCCGCTGCTCATTCCATTCCGCTCCTCAGATCGACTTTCCGTTAATGGCGCCTATTAAGGCCGCCCTGTGCGTTACCCGGCCCTATTAAATGGTGCAGGTCTGATGACATCGTCGATGACGTGTTTTCAGCTGGAATATTTAAAGGAGCCATGGCCACATTGCATTTGAAGGTTCATCTAGGATTGTGCAGGCACTGCACTGCATCATTGCAGTGTTCCAAACACTTGCAAACATGACTGCACAGAGACAGAGGGCTGCACCCAGGTTCTCCGATGACTCCCTCCATATCCTTGTGGAGGGAGTCAGAGCACGCAGAGAGGTCCTCTTCCCCTCTAATGGGCGCAAGAGACCTCCCCAGCAGACCAAATGAGCTTGGTTCTAAATTGCAGAGGAGGTCACCAGCAGGGATGTGGTGAGGAGGACCTGGGTGCAGTGCCGGAAGCGCTTCAATGATCACATTAGATCAGGAATGGTGAGTACAAAGCCACACTCAACTTCATCCTGCTGTGCCTCTCAACACATCCCCATCACTCTGCCTTCCCAACCCTACTCCTGCACATCCTTACTCACACCAACATACCTTGCACGTCCACCCATCCCTCTCCATCTACATTATCACATCCCCATCTAACTAACCACCCCTCACACTCACCCTCATCCTAATGCAATCATACCATCATCTGTCAAAGCAGCTGAAGCCCTGCGCTGATGCCCTCTGTCCTGTGCACCATCAGGTTGGTTAGGAGAAGGTTGGTGTTAGAGTCATAGAGTCAAAGAGTTATACAGCACAGAAAGAGGCCCTTCGGCCACATCATGTCCACACCGGCCATCAAGCCCTGTCTATTCTAATCCCATTTTCCAGCACTGGGTCCGTAGCCTTGTATGCTATGGCGTTTCAAGTGCTCATCTAAATGCTTCTTGAATGTTGTGAGGGTTCCTGCCTCTACCACCCTTTCAGGCAGTAAGTTCCAGATTCCAACCACCCTCTGGGTGAAAAAGTTTTTCCTCAAATCCCCACTAAACCTCCTGCCCTTTACCTTGAAACTATGCCCCCTGGTTATTGACCCCTCTACTAAGGGGAAAAGTTCCTTTCTATCTACCCTATCTATGCCCCTCATAATTTTGTACACCTCAATCAGGTCCCCCCTCAGCCTTCTCTGCTCTAAGGAAAACAACCCCAGCCTGTCCACTCTCTCTTCCTAGCTGAAGCGCTCCAGCCCAGGTAACATCCTGGTGAATCTCCTCTGCACCCTCTCCAATGCAATCACATCCTTCCTATAGTGTGGCGACCAGAACTGCACACAGTATTCCAGCTGTGGCCTAACTAGCGGTTTGTACAGCTCCATCATAACCTCTCTGCTCTTATATTCTATGCCTCGGCTAATGAAGGCAAGTATCCCATATGCCTTTTTAACCACCTTATCTACCTGTCCTGCTGCCTTCAGGGATCTATGTACATGCACACCAAGGTCCCTCTGATCTTCTGTCCTTCCTAGGGTCCTACCATTCATTGTGTATTCCCTTGCCTTGTTAGTCCTCCCAAAATGCATCACCTCACACTTTTCAGGGTTAAATTCCATTTGCCACTGTTCTGCCCATCTGACCCACCCGTCTATATCGTCCTGTAGCCTGAGGCTTCCCTCCTCGCTAGTTACCACTCCACCAATTTTCGTGTCATATGCGAACTTACTGATCATACCTCCTACATTCATATCTAAATCATTAATGTACACCACAAACAGCAAAGGACCCAGCACCAATCCCTGTGGTACACCACTGGACACAGGCTTCCAGTCACAAAAACAACCTTCGACCATCACCCACTGCCTCCTGCCACTAAGCCAATTTTGGATCCAATGTGCCAAGTTGCCCTGGATCCCATGGGCTCTTACCTTCTTGACCAGTCTCCCATGTGGGACTTTGTCAAAAGCCTTACTGAAGTCCATGTAGACTACATCAACTGCACTACCCTCATCCACACACCTAGTCACCCCCTTGAAAAATTCAATCAAATTGGTTAGATATGATCTCCCCCTGACAAAGCCATGCTGACTATCCTTGATTAATGCTTGCCTCTCCAAGTGGAGACTAATTCTGTCCCTCAGAATTTTTTCCAATAATTTCCCTACCACTGATGTTAGGCTCACTGGCCTGTAATTCCTTGGTTTATTCCTACTACCCTTCTTGAATAATGGTACTACTTTAGCTGTCCTCCAGTCCTCTGGCACCTCCCCTGTGGCCAGAGAGGTTCTGAAAATTTGTGTCAGAGCCCCTGCCATCTCCTCCCTTGCCTCACACAGCAGCCTGGGATACATCTCGTCTGGGCCTGGGGATTTATCCACTTTTAAGCCCACTAAAACCGCTAGTACCTCCTCCCTCTCAATACTAATTTGTTCAAGTATATCACAATCCCCCTGCCTGATTTCTATGCCTACATCGTCTTTCTCCATAGTGAACACAGATGCAAAATATTCATTTAAAACCTCACCCATATCTTCCGGCTCTACACACAGATTGCCACTTTGGTCCCTAATGGGCCTGACTCTTTCCCTGGTTATCCTCTTGCCCTTAATATACTTATAAGACACCTTGGGATTTTCCTTTATTTTGCCCGCCAGTGTTTTTTCATGTCCCCTCTTCGCTCTCCTAATTTATTTTTTAAGTATCCTCCTGCACTTTCTATACTCCTCTAGGGCTTCCATTGTTTTTAGTCCTTTGTATCTGCCAAAAGCCTCCCTTTCTTTCCTAATCCATTCTGATATATCCCTTGACATCCAGGGTTTCTTGGGCTTGTTGGTCCCACCCTTGACCTTTACGGGAACATGTTGGCGTTGTACTCTCTCTATTTCCTTTCTGAAAGACTCCCACTGCTCTGATGTGGATTTTCCTACAAGTAGCTTATCCCAATCCACAGGCCAGATCCTGCCTTATCATATTAAAATCGGCCTTACCCCAATTTAGAATCTTTATTTCTGGTCCATCTTTGTCCTTTTCCATGACTACCTTAAATCTCACTGAATTATGGTCACTGTCACCAAAATGCTCTCCTACTGACACTTCTACCACTTGCCCGGCTACATTCCCTAGAATTAGGTCCAGTACTGTCCCCTCTCTTGTAGGACTTTCTACATGCTGGCTCAAAAAGCTCTCCTGGATGCACTTTAAGAATTCCGCACCCTCTAAGCCTTTCATACTCTGACTATCCCAGTTAAAATTGGGGAAGTTGAAATTCCCTACTATTATTACCCTATTATTTCTACACTTCTCTGAGATTTGCCTACATATCTGTTCCTGTATCTCCCCTGACTGTTTGGGGGCCTATAGTACACTCCCAGCAAAGTGCTTGCCCCCTTTTTGTTTTTAAGTTCTACTCATATGGCCTCATTAGAGGAACCTGCTAAGATATCATCCCTCCTTACAGCAGTAATTGACTCCTTGATTAATATTGCGACACCCCCTCCTCTGTTACAGCCCCTCTGTCTCACCTGAAGATTCTATACCCCGGAATATTGAGCTGCCAGTCCTGCCCCTCCCTCAACCATGTCTCTGTAATAGCAACAATATTATACTCCCATGTGTTCATCAACACCTTCAATTTATCTGCCTTACTCGCAAGACTCCTTGCATTAAAATAAATGCCATCCAGCCTTGCCATACTCCCTTGTGCTGTTACATATTTGCTCTGCCTTCCTGGCTGACTTGTTTTTTCCTCTATATTTGGCTGTGCATCACCCCCTACTATAGCTCCACTCCGTAACCCATCCCCCTGCCAAGTTAGTTTAAACCCCCCCGCCAACAGTACTAGCAAACCTCCCCGCAAGGATGTTGGTCCGGTTCCGGTTCTGGTGCAACCCGTCCGACTTGTACAGGTCCCACCTTCCCCAGAAGCAGACCCAGTGATCCAGGAAACTAAAGCCCTCCCTCCTGCATCAACTCTTTAGCCACGCATTCATCAGCTCTATCCTCCTATTCCTATACTGACTAGCACGTGGCACCGGGAGTAATCCAGAGATTACAACCTTTGAGGTCCTGCTTTTTAATCTGCTACCTAGCTGCCTAAATTCTTGTTGCAGGACCTCATCCCTCTTTCTACCTATGTCGTTGGTACCAATGTGAACCACGACCTCTGACTGTTCGCCCTCCCCCTTCAGAATGCCCTGCAGCCGTTCAGTAACATCCTTGACCCTGGCACCAGGGAGGCAACATACCATCCTGGAATCACGTCTGCGGCCACAGAGACGTCTATCTGTTCCCCTTACGATAGAATCACCTATCACTATTGCTCTCCACTCTTTTTCCTCCCCTCCTGTGCAGCTGAGCCACTCGTAATGCCATGGACTTGGCTCTTGCTGCATTCCCCTGAGAAACCATCTGCCCCAGCAATATCCGAAACGGAAAATCTGTTGGAGAGGGAGATGGACCCAGTGGACTCCTGCACTACCTTCCTAGTTCTTTTACTCTGTCTGGCGGTCACCCATTCCCTGTCTGCCTGTGCACTCCTTACCTGCGGTGTGACCACCTCGTTAAACGTGCTATCCACGAAGATATCAGCTTCGCGGATGCTCCACAGTGACTCCAGCCGCAGCTCCAGCTCTGAAACGCGGATTTCGAGTAGCTGCAGCTGGAGACACTTCCTGCACATGTGTTCGCCCTGGACACCGAAAGTGTCCCTGACTTCCGACATAGCACAGGAGGAGCACTCCATGCTGCCGAGCTGCCCTGCCATGTTCTACCCTTAACTTACTCCCTTTACTTCCTTTAAATGAAAGAATATTAAATACACTCAGGACCTTACTTCACTTTAAACACTACTTACTCTAAACTAGAGACCTTACTTTTACTTTAACGACTGGACTGTCGAAATACTCAGCAGGTCCTACTTGCCAATCAGCTCCTTCCCTGGTTGTGACGTCGCTTTAGCGGTTTCGCAGTTGTTGTTGTTTGACTGCTCCCGCTCTCCGACTCTTTCCCAACTCGCAGCACTCCGGTGTTGGGCCTTCTCTGCTGCGCTCTTTTATGGCCGATCCGCCTTCTCTCAGGTCCCGCTGCTGCTCCCACACAGGTCCGCCTCCTCCGTGTTGCTTTTGGTGCTGCTGATTTGCCTGCTGCTATTGGTGTTGGGGCTCATCATTGTCCGATTCTGAGGACCAAGGTGAGTTAGTATAAATGGCAGCCATGCTGATGGAATAGATGACAGGTCAAGTCGAGATGACAGAAGCAATCTGTCACTGGTGTGATAGGTTGTACCAATGAGGTGACAGTGGAGCCCGACTTTGCTGAAAAGACTTGCAACCTCTAGAAAGCTAAATCTGTGCTGACAATGCACTCAGCAACAGCATATGCCTTAGGAAAGTGACCAGGTGCCAGGTGGGAGTTTTTATTATGCTTTCCATGCTGTGCATTAATGAGCTGGATCAATGGCCACTGAACTTCCGCCTCAGGTTCACAGACACGGTTCCCTAGTTGCGTGATTCCCGTGGTCATCCAGGGAAATTTGAAAGGTAGGGTTAAGAAGACACTTAAGGGTCTGACAAGTACCTGATAATCATCTGAATTAGCTCGGCCGCCTTTGCCATTCGGGCCGCTGCCACGCTGGCCAACCCGCCCGAGGGAAAGGCACGTGGGGTCGGGATGACGGCGGGTTCCCGACCCACTCCAAGTTATTTCAAATTTCCCTCATGACCGGCCTCCATTCCCGCCTGCACGGACGTCAGAATATTCTGGCCACAATGTTTTCTGATGCTGCCTATGATTTTTCTCCCGGGTTTGCTCACAGCCGTGTCCAAGAGATTAATCTTCAATTCCCGGAGACTGCAGGACCATCCCGGAGGGTGACAATCCCAGCAGAGTTATCTGGTTTTATCTTCAGGCCCAACCTTCTGGAAGGGCATGAACCGCAAAGACACCAAGGGCTGGATTTTGAAACTGGGGTCGGGTTGGGGTCGTGACTCACACATTCTGGCTTGTGAACCCGCCTCCATCGAGATGTGGCCAACCCACTGTATTTTCCCTTGATTGACCTTGTTGAGCCCGCCCAGTGGGCTCAGCAGGCCAATTAAGGGCCACCCGGCAACAGGTGACGTCACAGATTGACATTTCATCTGTCAAGAGCTTTTGACAGATGAAATATCAGCGTTTGACAGCTCTGTGAAGCTGTCAAACACTGACAATATGAATTCTAACTTCAGTCCTTCCTCTCAGGCTGAGTTAGAAATCATTCCAGCACAGAAAACAGAAGGCTGCAGTTTCTGACAGGACCACGGCTTTTCTGCTTTCTGTGCCGGTGAGATTTCTGACTCCCGAGAACTGAAGGGCTGACACCTGCAGGAGGAAGTTAAGGTAAGTAAAACTTTTTCCAACACTTAGCACTTACCTTACACACTTACCTCTGCACACATGCACCCATCACTCACCTGCCCACCGGACATATCGACCCCTCCAACTCCTGTAGACCCACGGTCCGCCCCGATAACTTGGCGTGGTTGCCACCTGTCAGGAAGCCCACATTTCAGCAATGAAAATAGGGATTATCCAAAAAACTGCCTGTTAACTACCTGTTAACAGGCAGTTAATTGTCACTAATCCCCTTCCCGCCTCGGGGAGTCGGGTCACAGCACAGGTCGGGTACCCGCCGCCAGCGAAACTGGCATGGAGGCGGGTTGGAGGCGGGATGGGGTCGGGACCCCCGAATCTGCAACTTTAACCCCCACCCCCCGCCTCCAAACCCGACTCCACGGGTCATTGAAAATCCAGCCCCAATAGTTTTTTTTGCATTGCACTCCTTCCTCTTGCACTTCATTTGTTGTCAGGGAGACTGGGTCGGCGTTACCTCTCATCTCATTCAGCAAACTCTGCCTCGCACGGAAGAGAGAAGGAATCGATGAAATGGGATGAAAGTCGCAGGAGTACCCTGGAGCAGCAGGGGTGGCGCAATCTTCAGTTGTCGCCGTGTGCCGTGACAATAAAGTCATCAAGGAGAAGAAAAGAGACGGAAACGATAGAAGCAAGGCAAGAGTCAGCAGTGAGTTACAAATATTACAGAATGATATCAGATTTAAAAAATACCTCTGCACACAATGTAAACACTCAGGGAAAAAAAGTACAGAAATCATTTTTTGGCACTATTTTCTTGGTAATTTACTTAATATGGTTGTGAAACCGCACTGGTGCTCCCTAGAGGAGGCGATTTGAGCTAATTCATCACGAATAAAATGATATACGATTTGATCAAAATGGCTGCTCCAGGTGAGAGTCGTCATTTTGATTAATTAGCATATCACTTTATCGTATGGTTGGGGGGTGGGGACACAGGAAAAGTGAGATCTAAAGGAGAAATCTGATGAGTAACCCTAATTACACGTTTTGTATAAGATGTGTAAATTGGATGTGGCAGCATAGTATTACATTAGGAAAAGATCAGAAGAGAAACCTCCCTGTTTATAGGAGACTCTGAATAAACTACCCACTTGGTTCATGTTGTGTCATGCATCACAGATTATAGCACTTTGAAGCATAGAAGCATAGAAGATAGGAGCAGGAGTAGGCCATTCGGTCCCTCGAGCCTGCTCCGCCATTTAATGAGATCATGGCTGATCATCCAAATTCAGTACCCTGTCCCTGCTTTCTCCCCATATCCCTTGATCCCTTTAGCCTTAAGAAATATATCTATCTCCTTCTTGAATATATTTAATGAATTGGCCTCAACTGCCTTCTGTGGTAGAGAATTCCACAGGTTCACCACTCTCTGGGTGAAGAAATTCCTCCTCATCTCAGTCCTAATGGCTTACCCCTTATCCTTAGACTGTGACCCCTGGTTCTGGACTCCCCGGCCATCGGGAACATCCTTCCTGCATCTAGTCTGTCTAGTCCTGTTAGAATTTTATAAGTTTCAATGAGATCCCCTCTCATTCTTCTAAACTCGAGAGAATACAAGCCCAATCGTCCCAATCTCTCTTCATACATCATTCCTGCCATCCCAGGTATCAGTCTGGTAAATCTTCTTATTACAGTACATCAGACATCATGGAAAGGAAGAATTTACAATTATATAGCACCTTTCATGGCCTCAGGGCGTCTCAAAGGGCTTCAAAGCTGAAGTACTTTTGAGGTGTAGTCACTGTGGTAAGGTAGAGAAAAGCAACAGCCAATTTGTGCACCACAAGCTCCCACAAGCAGTAATGAGATAAATAACCAGATAATTTAATAGGTGGATAACAATTCTGCTTCACATTAGTGTGCTGTATATTGATGCTCAGCCAAATCAACTAGGGAGGCTCTTCTTTGACTTAACTTGGGTGATATCAATAATTAGGAACATAGGAACAGGATTAGGCCAATGAGCCCCTCGAGCCTGGCAAGTGCCGAATTTTTGGCCCTATGTCCCCTAGTCCTAGACTCCCCAACCAGCAGAAATAGTTTCTCTCTATCTACCCTATCAGTTCCCTTTAATATCTTGAAAATTTCAATCAAATCACTTCTTAACCTTCTAAATTACAGGGATTACAACCCTAGTTTGTGTAACCTCTCCTCGTAATTTAACCCTTGGAATCAAAATGCTGATTTCTCAAAATGGCTGTTCAGTTCTAGAGCACATGATTGCTTGCTGGTGATCGCTTTGCTGAACACCTCTGTTCAGCCTGCAAGCGTGACCCTGAGCTCCCGGTCCCTTGCCATTTTAACTCTCCATCCCATTCCCACTCTGACCTCTCTGTCCTTGGCCTCCTACACTGTTCCAATGAAGCTCAAGGGAAGCTCGAGGAACAGCACCTCATCTTTCAATTAGGCACTTTATAGCTTTCAAACTCAACCTCGATATTGATTTCAATAATTTCAGATCGTAACCACTGCTCCCATTTTTTCAGACAGCAGGTGCTGTTAATGGTTCTGCTGTTGCCATTTACACCTCCTCTGGACCCAGCTTTTGTTTCTTTACATGTCCCATTACCACCCCCTTTTGCCTTGCACCATCACCCCTTTTGTTGGGAATGGTAGCATAGTGGTTATGTTACTGGGCTAGTAATCCAGAGATGTGATTTCAAATCCCACCGCTGGGGAATTTGAATTCAGTTAATTAAATAAATCTGGAATAAAAAGCTAGTACCAGTAATGGTGACCATGCAACTATCAGATTGTTGTAAAAATCCATCTGGTTCACTAATGTCCTTTAGGGAAGGGAAATCTGCTGTCCTTACCTGGTCTGGCCTATATGTGACTCCAAACCCACAACAATGTGGTTGACTCTTAACTGCCCTCTGAAATGGCCTAGCAAGCCACTCAGTTGTAACAAACCGCTACGAAAAACAATAATAAGAATAAAACCGGACGGACCACCCGGCATCGACCTCGGCTCCGGCTACGGCAACAGCACACCCAGCCCAAAGTCCTCCTCACCAACATCTGGGGACTTGTGCCAAAATTGGGAGAGCTGTCCCACAGACTAGTCAAGCTACAGCCTGACATAGTCATACTCACAGAATCATACTTTTCAGCCAATCCCAAACTCCTCCATCACCATCGGAAGGACCAACCTACCAGGGGTGGTGGCACAGTGGTATACAGTCAAGAAGGCCTGGGAGTCCTCAACATTGACTCTGGACCGCATGAACTCTCATGGAAACCTCCTGCTGATTACCACCTACCGCCCTCCCTCAGCTGATGAATCAGCACTCCTCCATGTTGAACACCACTTGGAAGAAGCACTGAGAGTAGCAAGGGCATAGAATGTACTCTGGGTGGGGGACTTCAACATCCATCACCAAGAGTGGCTCGGTAGCACCACTATTGACTGAGCTGGCCGAGTCCTGAAGGACATAGATGCCAGACTGGGCCTACGGCAGGTGGTGAGAGAACCAACACGAGGGAAAAACCCACTTGACCTCGTCCTCACCAATCTACCTGTTGCAGATGCATCTGCCCATGACAGCATTGGTAGCAGTGACCACTGCACAGTCCTTGTGGAGACTAAGACAAAGTCCCGTCTTCACACTGAGGACACCCTCCATTGTGTTGTGTGGCACTACCACCGTGCTAAATGGGATAGATTCAGAACAGATCTAGCAGCTCAAAACTGGGCATCCATGAGGCCATCAGCCACAGTCTGTAACCTCATGGCCCGGCCTCACTCTACCATTACCATCAAGCCAGGGGACCAACCCTGGTTCAATAAGGAGTGTAGAAGAGCATGCCAGGAGCAGCACCAGGCGTACCTAAAAATGAGGTGCCAACCTGGGGAAGCTGCAACACAAGACGACATACATGCTAAAAAGCAGAAGCAGCATGCTATAGACAGAAGCTAAGCGATCCCACAATCAACGGATCAGATCAAAGCTCTGAATGGTTGGCAGGCCAGGACATCGCTGCAGGAGTTCGTCAGAACAGTGTCCTAGGCCCAACCATCTTCAGCTGCTTCATCAATGACCTTCCCTCTGTAGGCTTCGCAAAATCCCCCAGAAACTCGAACAGGGAGTGATTTTTGGACTTTTCATACAAACTTGGGATGATGGGACCTCAGTGAAGTGATTTGATGTAAAAACCTAAAGATCACAAGAAGAAAACCTGAGGAAACTGACTTTTCAAATCTTACTGGGGAAAGACGCCTCCACAGACACACAGGCTGCAGAGGGGCATGGCCAGGCAGTGCAGTAAACTGTCGACAAAAAAAAACTCACCAACACATTCAAATATGGATCCCCAGGGGCAAACAAAATGCTGGAAATCTAAAAACGATTCAATGACAATATAAAACCGATCACACAGTTTCATAGCCATTATCCCATCCAAAAAACCAATCAACCAGGTATCCAGAGAACCGTTTTAAAAGCCCGCCAACAGAAGGACAATAGAGTGAAGATTTGGCGCGTAGATAAGGCAGTGTTTAAATCGGAAAGCGATTAACACTAAGCAAAAACCATCGGAGCTGGCCAGCCCGCCAAAAACGAGAGAAAGGGTCATTTACATTCAAAAAGGAATTTGTTTTAGTAGGGGGTTTTGAGCGCGAAAAAGGATACAGTATAATTTGAAAGCCTGGGCCATAATCTCTCTCTTTTCGGACTGACTGACCACGCAAACACAGCTCTCTCTCCCTGCTCCAGCAAAACTTACCACAAGCCACGAGGAAGGAGGCCAGGAGATCAGCACGCAAGAAGAAACCAGAGAGACTGCCGCAGTGGCCATCAGACACCTCGCAGCACCAAGGGCCTTACGGAGTCCTTTTAAACAAAAAGACTCTAATATCCTGTCAAGGACTCGTTGGTGAGCATTATCCCTGATCTCCTGAAACCAAAAACCTAGCCAGATAGTGGGATATTTGGGAGGGATAAGGTTTTGTTTGATATATTGTCATTTCCCTCGCTTGTACCGTGTGTTCCCCGAACCTGTGTTTAAGTAATAAGTGTGTTTCAAGTTTGTTACCTTTTTCTTTCAATAAAGTAAATTTCTTTCATCAGAACCTGTTTACTGCAATTTTGTTCACAACCCCTAAATAAGCCCAAAGTCTAGGAACCGGAGGGGTGTTGGTCGATTCGAACCGCTCACTTAAGATACCCCTTACACTCCAACATAAGGTCAGAAATGGGGATGTTCGCTGATGACTGCACAGTGTTCAGCGCCATTCACAACTCCTCAGATAATGAAGCAATCCATGCCCGCATGCAACAAGACCTGGATGATATCCAGGCTTGGGCTGATAAGTGGCAGGTAACATTCGCGCCACACAAGTGCCAGGCAATGACTATCTCCAACAAGCGAGAGTCTAACCACCGCCCCTTGACATTCAATGGCATTACCATTGTCGAATCCCCCACTATCAACATCCTGGGGGTCACCATTGACCAGAAACTTAACTGGACCAGCCACATAAATACTGTGGCAACAAGAGCAGTTCAAAGGCTAGGTATTCTGCGATGAGTGTCTCACCTCCTGACTCCCCAAAGCCTTTCCACCATCTACAAGGCACAAGTCAGGAGTGTGATGGAATACTCTCCACTTGCCTGGATGAGTGCAGCTCCAACAACACTCAAGAAACTCGACACCATCCAGGACAAAGCAGCCCGCTTGATTGGCACCCCATCCACCACCTTAAACATTCACTCCCTCCACCACCGGCGCACCGTGGCTGCAGTGTGTACCATCTACAAGATGCACTGCAGCAACTCGCCATTCCTTCTTCGACAGCACCTCCCAAACCCGCGACCTCTTCCACCTAGAAGGACAAGGGCAGCAGGTGCACGGGAGCACCACCACCTCCAAGCTCCCGTCCAAGTCACACACCATCCTGACTTGGAAGTATATTGCCAATCCTTCATTGTCGCTGGGTCAAAATCCTGGAACTCCCTCCCTAGCAGCACTGTGGGAGTACCTTCACCACATGGACTGCAGCTGTTCAAGAAGGCGGCTCACCACCACCTTCTCAAGGGCAACTAGAGATGGGCAATAAATGCTGGCCTTGACAGCGACGCCCACATCCCATGAACGAATTTTAAAAAATGTAATCACTCCTGCCCTCCACCCAATCACAGACCTTCCCTTTTGTTCTTTCCTCCCCTCCCCCCTTTCCCTGCCCCTGCACTTGCTTAAAATCTGTTACATCTCCAACATTTTCCAGTTCTGAGGAAGGGTCATCGAACTGAAACTCTGTTTCTTTCTCCAGACGCTGCCTGACCTGCTGAGTGTTTCCAGCATTTTCTGTTTTTATTTCAGATTTCCAGCATCCGCAGCATTTTTGCTTCTGTTCTAGAAAAAGATGAATTATGTACTTAAAGCATTAATGAGATTTTGTCTTCCATTCAGGATGGCAGATAATTAGAGGTAAGATCTATGAATGTGCTTTCCTGCTGGCTTTAATCTATTCTCTTTTAAACAAGATATTTGTTTCATATGGTGTCAGCTTGAGTCAGAATATCATAAGTTTAAGTCCCACTCCAGAGACTTCAGCACATAATCCAGACTGACACTCCAGAATGAACGCTGCACTGTTGGAGGGGCCGTCTTTTGGATGAGATGTTAAACCAAGGCCCTGTCAGCCCTCTTCAGTGGACGTAAAAAATCCCGTGGCTCCATTTTGAAGAAGAGCAGGGGAGTTCTTCCCGGTGTCATGGCCATTATTTGCCCCTCAACCAACATCACTAAAAAAAAGATTACCTGGTCACTTATTTTATTGCTGCTTGTGGGACCTTGCAGTCAAACCACAAGCAGTCCCTTACTGAAGCTTTTTCCCTTGTGCCAAAACTCTCTTTAACCCAGTGGTTTTGGGACCTTTTTGTTTGGAGGTCCCTCTGTAAATATTGACACACACTCAGAGACCACCCTCCCCTTCCAAACTCCAAACATAGGGTCAGCCACCAAAAGGAATACAGTGTCACCTATGGCTCAGTGGGTAGCACTCCCACCTCGGAGTCAGAATGTTGCAGCTTCAACTGTCACTCAAACCCAAGAGACTTTAGCACATAATCTAGGCTGACTCATCAGTGCAGTACTGAGGGAGCGCTGCACTGTCGGAGGTGCCGTTTGTTGGATGGGATATTAAACTGAGGCCCTGTCTGCTCTCTCAGGTGGATGTCAAAGATCCCACGCCACTATTTAAAGAATAGCAGGGGCGATCTCTCTGGTATCCTGGCCAGTATTTATCCATCAACCAACATCTAAAGCAGATTATCTGGAGACTTTAAGGGCTCGACTTTAATAGCTCTGAGGAGGTGGGTTTGGAGGCGGGTCGGCAGCGAAAATCAGAAAAAATAGCATTGGGCTGCGAACCCGCCTCCATCCCGCCCCCACACGACTTTCGTGAGTGTCGGGTCAGCCGCTCCTGAGCTGAGGCCTGTTAACCGTCTTGCTAATCCTATTTTTAAAGTCATGATGTGGAGATGCCGGTGTTGGACTGGGGTGGACAAATGTGAGAAGTCGCACAACACCAGGTTATAGTCCAACAGCTTTATTTGAAATCACCTGACGAAGGAGCAGCGCTCCGAAAGCTTGTGATTTCAAATAAAGCTGTTGGACTATAACCTGGTCTTGTGTGACTTCTCACATTTTTAAAGTCGTTTCTGATTTTCGTGCTTCTGGCTCCTGTTTCCCGTCTTGCCAAAAACACGCCAGCTGCAAGGAGACGAGTTTCTCGAGGACCTGATTTGTAGTCATTGGTGCAGCACTTTAAAAGCGCTCCTGTAACATGGCTGACATTCAAATGCAACAACTTTGTTGTTGGAGGTTTGGGATAAGATTTTGCAAATCTACTGACCTTATGACTGTTCAAGCTGACACCCATCTGCAGTGTTACCTGATTGGAATAATTTCAGGCCACTTTGAGTGTGCGCTTGCAAGCTTCTTGCCTCAACTGAAATCTATAGCAACGGGATGGGAACCATTTACATCTTCTCATCCTGGTCGTCAGATTCGGAGGAAGAGCAGCCACGGCAGCACCACAACCAGCCACAACAGCAGCACCAGCACCAGGAGCGCCAACCTCCTCCTCACCCACCTGATGTTGCACAGGGCGGAGGGCGTCAGCGCAGGGCTGCACCTCGCTGCAGGAGATACCCCCAACACAGGGTTCACAGGATCAGCTTCCTCAGCATGACTGAGCAGCAGTGCCAAAGGAGGCTGATTTCGCGAGAGGTAGTCGCTGACATCTGCACAATGCTGCACCAACACCTGGAGCCCAGAGGAGCGGGTGGACACCCCTTACCAGTGGCTGTCAAAGTCACCAACACACACAACTTCTTTGCTTCAGGGTCCTTCCAGGGATCATCAGCAGACATCAGCGGCATCTCCCAGTCGGCCGCACACACCTGCATCACACAGGTCACCGATGCCCTCTTTGCAAAGGCGCACAATTACATCCACTTCTCCACGGATGGCCCAAGTGTGACCGCGCGTGCGGTTGGCTTTGCAAATATGGCAGGCTTGCCAATGGTGCAGGGCGTCATAGACTGCACACATGTAGCCATTAGGGCACCCTATCACAACCCAACTGTGTTTGTCAACCGCTAGGGCTTCCACTCCCTGAACGTCCAGCTGGTGTGTAACCACAGGAAGATCATCATGCATGTTTGCTCAAAGTACCCTGGCAGTTGCCATGACTCCTTCATCCTGCGCCAGTCTACTGTGCCTCAGCTCTTCCTTCCGCTAACCCAAACTTTCTGGATGGCTTCTTGGCGACAAGGGCTATCCCTTGAAAAAGTGGCGTATGACACCGATGAGGAGGCCTCAAATGAAGCTGAGGAGCGGTACAATGTGAGCCACATTTCCACCAGAAGCATCATCGAGCAAACCATCGCCTTGCTCAAAATACGCTTCTGGTGCCTGGACAGATCTGGTGGAGCCTTGCAGTATGCACCAACCAGGGTGGCCAGAATCGTTGTGGTCTGCTGTGCACTGCACAACATCGCACAGCAGCGCGGCTTAGTGTTGCCGCATGAACAAGTGGCTCAGCACACAGCCTCCTCGGAAGAAGAGGAAGAGGACGAGGAAGAGGATGAGGAGGAGGATGAGGATGAGGAGGAGGACGGGGAGCAACGCCTTGCGGGGCCGGTTGTGGCCAATCCAGCAGCAGGTGACCACATTGCTGGCCGTCAGGCAAGGGATGCACTCATTCGAGTAAGCTTATGCTTCAACCACAGGTGCCTGGCTCATGGAGATGAATATAAGTCCGACATTCTCAAACCCCAGGCATCTGTCCAATAAACGGTGGTTTGCGCTCAGTGTCACCACCAACATTCTAAATGGAATTCTCCCTGATCCCTCACTCTTGAACTTCCATTTCCCAGAATACAGAGGCCACACTTTAGGTGATCTCAGCAGATCATTAAACCTTTTTCGACACTGAACCCATGTGCGTCTGCACACTGACCTCAAACTCACCTCCTCAGCAATTTGCAGCCAAGCTGCCTTGCTTTGCTGAGGAGGCCTCCTCCTCCTCCTTCCGTTTCCAGGGAAGAGAACCTCCTGACGTCCTCTGACTGCCTCCACAAGAGCATGGAGGGAGCCCTCATTGAACCTGGGTGCAGCCTTAGTTTTTGGTGCTGCCATTCCTGAAGCAGCCAGCACTTTTAACAGAAAAAAGCTAATGCTTCTGCAATGGGGACATGGGCCCTTTAAATCTTCACTGAAACAACGCGTCACCAGAGGCGAGAATCTGACACTCTGCAAGCACTTGCCTGGAGGGAGCCGCACGTCGGCCGTAACGAGGCCAATCAACCTAAAATCTCATCTGCGGGGCGGCGGCAACCGGGAGCGGGTCCGGAAGACGCCGAGCAGCGGGCCCACCGTCAACCCGCCTCCTTCATTAAAATCGAGCCCTCTGTTGCTGTTTGTGGGAGCTTGCTGTGCGCATATTTGGCTGCTGCGTTTCCGACATTACAACAGTGACTACACTTCAAAAGTACCTCATTGGCTGTAAAGCGCTTGGGGATGTCCTGAAGTTGTGAAAGGCGCTATATAAATGCAAGTTCTTTCTTACATAAAATGTCGAAATGTTGTCCTTGAATAATCTAAATTAATTTTTCTTCCAAGGTATACTTTAGCTCCAGAAAATTGTGCTTTTATTTTATTCCTACTATGTTGACTTTTCTGGGACATACTTTGGTTTGGTGGGATCCTGTGTATCGTCAGTTGTCTTTCAGTCCTTGTGATGTGGCACAATAAAGCTCCACCTTGACACCTGATTTCCAATCAGGCCCTGGGACAGGAACTGCAGCATTAAAGAGGAAAATCCGCCTTTGCACTAAACAGCTTCTGAAAATGCAATCAATTAAAGGACTCAAGGTAGGACAGTATAATAGGCAATCACAATGTTAAGTCGTCCCCTACTGTTCAAATCTAAATAGCTTAAATGGTTGCTCATTTGTTTGTGGGATCTTGTTATGTGTGAATTGGCTGCTGTATTTGCCTACATAATAACAGTCACTGCACTGCACTCATTCATTGTTTGTGAAGCATTTTTGAGCTATTTCAGAGAGGGGTGATAAAGCACCAGATTAATACAAGCTCTTGTTACTACACAGTTTCCAAGGTTACAGCAAGATACCACCATGGATTATTTAAAGGGGCAGAAACATAAAAGTAAAGACTACAGGTCACTGCAGATTTAATAAACACAAAGGCCGTGAAATTCGCCGGCTGTTAAGGACGGTTTTGGTGAAAAAATGGCGGCCGCCTCGCTTCCGCCCGCTTCTGACGGGTCCCGTGGCAGCTGCCATTTTGGGCAGGTCGGCAGCGCTGCCTTTGCCTGCGCTCGCTGGAGAAATGGTAAAGAGGTAGATCGTGACGTCAATGAGTGTGCAGCGCTGATTTGATGCACGATCTGCCATTTTCGATGTCACCATTCCATTCAACGCCCTCTCCAAATCATGACCAGCTGAACATGCGTCAGCAGCAGGAAGGACCCCCCCAGCAGCGCTATTTAAAGGGATCAGCAACAGCTTGCGGCTGACTTGCTTTTTGATTTCTACAAGTTCTGTGTAAGGAAAGCAGGTTGACGGACCAATGCCACTTCCCCAGGGCAGCGCCTCAGCAATCCTAGCCATCTGTTGGAGGACAGATTGCTGGACTGCTGTGAGACCCTGCAAGCCTCTTTCCACACTCAGTCTGATCTTGCGTGGCAGCAAGCTGAGACTGTAGACGAGCAGTCTGAGCTTCCACTGTAGCACTGAGACGTTGGATCGCTTCCGCCGGCGCTGCAATGGATTTTGCGAGATCACCCATCACGCCCAGCATCATGGATGGGTCCACAAGTTCTCCAATGGAGTTGCACATCATTTTCATCCTGATGAAGCTCCACGCAAAACCCCGTGCAATGCTGGAGCCAGACTCCTCCATGCTCCTTGACAGTGACAAGAGGCTGCCTGGCAGGCCTGCCATTGCATCAAGCATTTCTGTGTGCCTGCCTTCTTCTTCAGAAGGCCGTCCCATCAAGGTCATCATCTGAGTCCTGTGCAGTAGAACTCGTGCGTGAACTTGCCCTCCGGGGAGCTGACACCTGAGCTGCCCTTTCCCCCTGGCTTGGCTGCAGCCCACTCGTGCCCAGCGACTCACCACGCGGAGATCCCGCCTCTTTACTACCCTCTAATTTTCATGCAGTGCCATTTTCTGAGCTGGTGCCTGGGAGTGTCAGATCGTGCGACGGTGCCTCTTCTTCTCCTTCACTCTCCTCCTCCTCCACAACTCCGGGGACAGGCTGGGGTGGTGGGACTTCTTGGGTATCTGAAAGGAGAAAGGCACAAGGGTCAGGTTGTGATGAGGGGAGGGGTGAAAGCGAGATGTGCACGCTTACACCACCTGCAGCTTGCAAGTGAGAAGAGATTGTGGGATGAGGGGGAAGTGGGATGTGAGAAGAATGATTAGGCATGAGCATACCGTCATCATCAGCAATGCTTTCAGCTTTGCCGCTCGCCACGGCCAAGGTGGCGGCCGCTCCAAATATCTCTAGCACTGTTACCTCCAGCTCCGTGAGGTTGTGAAGTTGGGCTTTCCCTCCGCCCATCTGCTGCTTCTCCTGGCGGTTATGAGCCACCTTAGCCTGCAAGAGAAAGGGAAGTGTGTCAGTGAGTGTGCTGCAATCTGTTTGGGTTATGTGCCTGCCATGGTTGAATAGCTGGCAGTGTGTGCAAGGTGTGAGATGTAGGTGTGAGTCTTGCAGCAGTGGTAAGTGTGTGTTAGGGTGAGGTGAAGCTATGAATGCGAGGTATGAGTGGTGATTACTGGAGATTGTTGGTAGGCGAGTGATGGGGGTGTGGTGCATTGAGCAGTGTGTGGGGCTAGTGGTGCAGATGGCATTTGAAGACGCATTCACTCACCTTGACCACTCGAGTGAGGTCATTAAACATCTTGTGGCACTGGATCCATGTCCAGGGGACAACACTCGTGGCACTGACAGCTGGAGCTATTTCCTCCCACAGCCTTCTGGTGTGCTGCCTGGAAGGCCTCCTGCCCGCCTGCGGGTAGCGGACCTCACGTCGTCTGTGAACCCCCAGGACAAAGGCATCCAGTGCCGCATCAGAAAACCTCCTCGCCCTCTCTCTTCCCTGTTGGGCCATGACCTCATCCACACTGACAATGAGGTGCTTCTGCAACAAAGCACCTCCCCTTTAAGTAGTGCAGAGAGCCTGGGCTAAATGCTATTGCATGGTAGACTGCACTCGATATTGGACCCCTGCAAAGCCAACCAGCGGCGCGTTTAGCACTGAGACCAACGCTACGATCATTATTATGAGTAGGCAGCATGAATTGTGCGTACTGCCAGCACCGTTTTGAACGGGCACGGGCAGATCGCGCTCCCCGCGAGAGTTTTTAGGTTTTATCCAATTTCACCCCAAGGTTCCTTTTAAAGTTTATGTCCTGAGATGAGTAAACTAAGCTTGTTGTAGAGCGCGGTTAAATCAGGTCACAAATTACAGAGTTCCAGCACCATAATTGCAAAAGATGACTAAGTTCACCTCTTTATTTAGGCTGAATGGATCTCGCTCCAACTTAGTCTTTAAAAAATCAAATAGCTGGTAATTTGCTACCTGTTTGTGACAGTAACGTGGAATTAAGTAGATGCAAAATAACTGTAATAATTCCACCCAAAATAATCGGGATTCTGGCTTTTGCAAAGGGCAAAGGAGAGGGTGTGGGGTTGGTATGTTTATCCAGGCACTAGAGGGGGAGCTCGGAGTTTCCTGTTGGGGTAATGGCCATGCACTAATGCTATCACTTAGACAACCAAGGACTTTCCCTGCAGATAACCAGTGTTCATCAAGACAAACGTTACATTTTGGTGACGAGAATCGTTCAGGTGTATATTTTGGAACAAAAGAAGAATGAGTTCAGGAGGTAGGAATGCGATTCATTTTTGCGGGCTATGCATGCTTTGTTTAATTGTATATGTGGAATGATTCAGTAGCCATATGTTCAGTCTATGCTATGTGCTTATATCTGTCTAAGTAACAATGAAGTTCTATTAGTAATATGGCCAAGGGATTGACTCATAGCCCCATTTACCTATACATTGACTCTACTTCAGTCCTTTCAAGGTAGTAGATATAAATAAAGAATTTGCATTTATAATACACCTTACAGAACCTCAGGATGATCCAAAGTGCTTTGTAGCCAATGAAGTATTCTTAAGCGTAGTCACTGTTGTAATGTAGGAAATGCAGCAGCCACATGGTTTGAATGTGCCATGGAGGGTTTTGCTATCAGCCTACTATGCAAAGAGAGTTTTTCTTTTACATTATGGGGAGAACAAGATATATTGACACACAATCAGATACTGGAAATGGTGCAGGCTATGATGAGGCTACAACTGTTCATTTCATTTCCCAAGCAAAATATAAAATATGAATCCATCACCATATTATGGCTTGAACAATCTGCACTCTGCACAAACCTACAACATCAAGCATCAAAATTGATTTCCAATCCATCAGAGAAACTAAAAGACAGATTATAGACGGATGTCCACCTGAGGTATTCTACCACGGATCCATGGAGAGACTGTGCTGGCCAGGGCACATCATCTAGATTTGGAAAAGAAGCAAGAAGTCTTTACCAACCAGATAAATGTCCAGTGCAACACCAAGGCAAACCCCAGTTAAGTCAGGTCGACTCCAATTGTATGTGTTACTACTGCAGTGGAAATTACCTCAAACTAAGGCAAGCAACATCATCCATCATTATTCTCCATACTGTCAGTTCAACTGTAGACCTCTATCTAAACATCTGATAAAACATGGCGATCTAGGTAAAAAAAAAATCGCTAGTCAACACAGCACAATGTGCAGCAATTTATTGAAACAGAACTTAGAATCATAGAATCGTAGAATGGTTACAGCACGGAAGGAGGCCATTCGACCAGTGGAGCCCGTGCCGGCTCTCTGCAAGAGCATCTCAGCTAGTCCCACTCCCCCGCCCTTTCCCCGTAGCCCTGCAAATGTTTTTCTTTCAGGTACTTATCCAACTCCCTTTTGTAAGCCGTGATTGAGTCTGCCTCCACCACCCGTTCAGGCAGTGCATTCCAGATCCTAACCACTCGCTGAGTAAAAAGCTTTTTCCTTATGTCGCCTTTGGTTCTTTTGTCAATCACCTTAAATCTGTGTCCTCTGGTTCTCGACTTTATGCAGCTTTGGGAAAGACTCATGTTTATTGTCCATATCAGAATAGCACACCATCAATTTAGCAATCAGCAATGAGCCAACAATAGTATATTTTCTAGTCCTTGCTGGTGTGTCCACGGAATATTATTGATGAATCCAGTTACCAGTCAATTGATGCTGGTTCTGAATCTCAAGTGAAGCTCCAGTCACTTCTCTTCCACATAAGAACATAAGAACATAAGAAATAGGAGCAGGAGTAGGCCAATCGGCCCCTCGAGCCTGCTCCGCCATTCAATAAGATCATGGCTGATCTGATCCTAACCTCAAATCTAAAGAACACAAGAAGTAGGAGCAGGACCCGGCCACACAGCCCCTGGGCCCGCTCCGCCACCCACAGGGCCTTGACCGATCCGAACTCAACCTCATGTCCAATTTCCTGCCCGCTCCCCATAACCCCTAATTCCCTTTACTTCTAGGAAACTGTCTATTTCTGTTTTAAATTTATTTAATGATGTAGCTTCCACAGCTTCCTGGGGCAGCAAATTCCACAGACCTACTACCCTCTAAGTGAAGAAGTTTCTCCTCATCTCAGTTTTGAAAGAGCAGCCCCTTATTCTAAGATTATGCCCCCTAGTTCTAGTTTCACCCATCCTTGGGAACATCCTTACCGCATCCACCCGATCAAGCCCCTTCACAATCTTATATGTTTCAATAAGATCGCCTCTCATTCTTCTGAACTCCAATGAGTAGAGTCCCAATCTATTCAACCTCTCCTCATATGTCCACCCACTCATCCCCGGGATTAACCGAGTGAACCTTCTTTGTACTGCCTATATTGGTACATAATTGGTATTCCCTTGAAGTAATAACTAAAATTAAGAAATCTAGCTGAAGGAATCAAGTCTGTAATGGAGGACACCAACAAAGTGAAGGTATAGGAGAGAAGGGGAAATAAATGAAGTCATGGTTAGGTGACACCAAATGTAGACTCTAGGAGGACAGGAGCATCCAGGGAGGAAAGGGGCTCTACAGTTCCGAGATCCTGAGTAAGAATGAGTAAGAGCAGATGATGTTGGAATAAAGTCTATATGGCTCAACACAGAGAGGAAAAGGTTTGTGTAGAACAGTGACATTGGTGTTAGGGGCAAAAAGAAGGGAAAGTTCAGAGGAGGAATGGCCATATTAGTAATGATAAATTCAATCAAAGAAAGAAATAATTCTCATTTATACAGCACCTTCTGAACAACCGAAGCATTTAACAGCCAATAAAGTACTTTTGAAGTCTAGTCAGCCAATTTGCACACAGCAAAGTTCCACAAACAAAATTAAGTTAAATGACCAGATAATCTTTTATAGTGATGTTTGTTGAGATATAATTGTTGTCCCGGACACTGGGAGAACCCCCCTGTACTTCTTTGAATAGTGACATGGGATCTTTTACATCCACCCAAGAGAGAAGACGGGGCCTCAGTTTAAACGTCTCATCTGAAAGACGGCACCTCCGACAGTGCAGCACTCCTAAGTACTGTACTGAAGTGTCAGTCTGGATTATATGCTCAAGTCTTTAGAGTCAGGCTTGAACCCACAACCTTCTGACTCAGAGGTAAGTGAGCTACAGCTGACACCAGTAAAACCTGGAGACATTTGATCTTGGGACATGGTAGATATGATCAGGTTTGGCTCTAGCTGTGCTCTCTGCAAATCACCTCACAAACGGTTTAGCCATGTACCTCTTGGATGGGCAGACAACGCACTAATCCAATGGAATGTAAACATAGATTATGTGAATTGCAGGAATGCAAATTCTGCCCTTTAGTCTTGAAGCCTGTGCAGTGTGTAATACAGATGTGATCAGTGTAAGGGTTTCTGGACCTGTGTGTGGCTCTGTGCTCAGCCTGGGTGCTAGTGCGAGATTAGGCCTTGTTGCCTGTTCTGGTCTCCGGCCAGTCTGGGAGCACTAGACACCTGTGAGTGGTTCGACCCACTCGCCCTTACGGTTCTGACACTGGACTTAGATGCGAGAGCAGTAATGGAGATAAAACTCAGGTAGACCCGGTTGAATGGTACGAAATGGAAAATCTTTATTGCATATTATTCAAGATTACGAAATACATGTCATAAGCACAGATTAATGACAGTACAATCTTACACGCAGTTATGTAACCAATTTCAGGGAAACGAGGAACGAACGACACATCATAAATGGGGGCACACATTACAGTTATCCTTAAAACTTAAACCCTCCCCTATCAATACCTGCTCTAAACTAGACTTGTAGGATCGAGACTCATGCTCACCACTCATGATAACTCGGAGAATTCCGAAAACTCTGATCGGATATTTTTCACCACAGCACCTGATCACCCACGTGTTGATCAGGGGTCTCTGTACCCCACTTGTTTACTCGTTTCTGCTCCGGCTAGCAGGCTGGACCGTCTGCTGTCATGAAGATCTGTGTTGTCCTCGGAGTTCCGATACTACTCAAAGAAGAGTCTTCCTGTGCCCTCGCACTGATGCGATAAAATTCGAAGAATAGTCTTCCGATGCCAGTTGGGTAGCAGTTACCGATTTATCGAGCGCGGTCGGGGCTTACTGACCGTGACGAGATGTATTGTCGTCTTCTTCTCTTCTCATCTCATCTCATCTCATCTCATCTCGGGCCTTCGGTTCCAACACCGTTTACCGACTTCTCGGGATGGTGTGCCCGTTTCAAGGCTTCACAGCCCAGTTCCACACAGATCTTCGCGGCAAGCCACGAGGCAGATCCTGGCGGATCGTAAAGTTCAACCGTCTTTAAAAGCTGCAAGAGGCAGAGACACGAGGCAAGCGGCAAGAGGCAGGAGAATAAGAGAAAGATGGACGGTTGTAGCTTACAGTTATAGTGCAAAACTCTTCTTTTCCCGCCCAGCCTTAATGTCTTTTCTTTTGTTAGGGTTTTGGCGCTCAAATTTCTTGTATAGGGTGATCTCCGTTTTAATGGGTTTCGGGGATACTCGTAACTGTCTGAGTACCTGTTAATACTTTTCCCAATGTGTAACCGGTCGGCATTCTCCCTGGAGGGGTTTTGGGGCTTCCGAATGTTTTCTGTAACTACCCGCTAACGGCTCTCTCATCGTAGAGTCGGGGGGATTTTGCATATTAATGTCTTTGGATGGGTTCTTGATCACTTGGTACAATAGCCCTTATTCGCACCTGGGAGACCGATTTCAGTATTTATGTGTATACTGTAAACCCATGATGTCTTGTGTATTATCTCAAATGTGCTTAGTCTTGATCGATCTTGCACAAATGTTTATTGGAACGCCATCTTGTCTGCTTGTCGAAAATCAGTTATTTGCAGATATACATTTTGGCTTATTTTCCGACCGGTAATATTTTACTCCCGCTGTCTACCTACTTAACATAAACAAAGCCAAATGGAAAATCTAAAATAAAAACAGAAAATGCTGGAAATACTCAGCAGGTCAGGCAGCATCAAGGCCAAATCTAAGCTGTGTTTAGCACTGCTCAGGTGGAAAATTATGTTCACCACTTGAAAATATCTTGCAATCAGGAAAAAGGAGCGATTTCTTTAAACTTAATGGCCTAGAAATTTGACTTAACGCCTGTTTGAGGCCCCCACTGCATGATTGGCTTGCCACTGAGGAAAATCAGATCTACATGCTCCTCCCCCCACCCCACCCCCACGGATCGACACTGCTACCCCCCCCCACCCCCCCGTCGATCATCACCACTACTTTCCGGTCGCCCTCCCTTCCTCACTTACCTGAGAGTCGCTGCCCCACCAGCAGGCGCCCGATCTTAAATCGCTGCCTGTTGCTCTTGGCAGCTCGCAGGTTCCACATAAATGAGGCCCGGGGCCCAATACCGGTGGCACTTCGGGACTCCCCATTCAGGCGAAGGGTCTAATTTCCGTGTGCCTGAATTTCTAGGCCATGTTCTGGGCAGAAGTGGAACAATTAGGGATAGAACATTTGGGGTGGTGGGCTCCTTGTCATTCAGATCAAAATAGTAAATTATTTTGGTGTTGAGATACAGGAAAGAAAGAGATCGAAGAAGAAAATACATTCTCTCTCGCAGAAATATTAAAAATGCCAACATTAAAATTGCATTGCATTTTTCATATTTTTTGTTTACGAGTCAGCAACTTATACATATTTTAAACGCTGTTATGTTTAATGGTGTAATTTATCTTTGATAGTACATCTCCCACACAATTGTATTACTGGGTCGTTTTACCCTTTTTTGAGTAATGAATTTTTATTATCAGTTTCACAGTACCCAGGTGTCTTTTATTCCCTATAACATCAGCAGGATTGATTTTTCCGTACATTTTAATATTGATCTGTCATATTGAAGAATAGGGCTCGGGAGGTCCGTTAGCTCTAGTGATCGGTGTATGACTTCCAGTCCGGAGGGTAACACATTCAAAGTATCGTCCTTGAGCGGCCTTCAAGCTCACCTGCCCTCCCTGGCCACGTTTCTTCAGCTCTCTCGACGACCAGTTAGTGAACTCTCTCAGCATGGAGGAGCAACATCTAGGAACAGGCCACTGAAGTGGGCAAGGCCTTATCTATGAGGGGTAGTTTTAGGAGTTTGCAGAGTATCACAGGCATATCAGGAATTCGGCACGTGGCCCCATGACCTTCCGTTCATTAAAATGTTGGTGGGGGGGGGGGGGGCGGGGGTCACTTCCAGTACCAGTGAAACGATAGTGGAAACGCACAGCTGAAAATACAAGATCTGAGGCTTTTAAAGGTAGGGAGAGAGGTAGCAAGATTTAGTAAGGGAGTTGTAGAGAGTGGGGCAGCGATGGCTAAAAGCCCAATGGTGGACTAGAGGGATGAGAGATGGAGAGGAGGCCCAAGTCAACGGATTGAAGGCTATGATATTCCTGCAGGATGTGGGAAACGGAGTTCCTCCTGACGTCCTGACCAACATTCCTCCACAAACCAATACCACCAGAACTGATTATCTGGTCATTCGTTCATTCGCTGGTTCATTTGCTTACACAGCCACAGTGACTGTATTCAAAAGTAACCACTGGTTGTAAAACAGTTTAGGGCGCCCAGAAGATTTGATCAGATGTTGCATAAATGGAAGGTTCCTTTCTGCTGCTCCCCTCAGTGCTGTGCTAATGACTGCTGTGGCTGTCCAATGGGACCTAGGATAAAAATACAGAGCTGCACAGTGGCCTATTAGACGAGAAAGGTGAAACAGCAGCATCCGAGTCAGGAGACAACTATTAACTACCCCGGCACGAGTACGTGTAGACACATAACATTCCAGGATTATGGAGCAGCTGCGATTTACAGCAGAGTGGAAGAAGCCTTGAGTGGAATTTTTCTTCAAGCTTTGAAGAAGGTTGGTTTTCTCTACATTTATTTTAGAGAGGCAAATTTGTGGCACTTTTGTTCTGTCATGCTTGTCCCTGTGTGTTGGTTGCTATGGGTGTTGTCAGGAAAACGTTATGTGGAGTGGAGTAGTAATAGGGTGAGCTTGAGGTTAATAATTAAGTGTCAAGCGATTGATTGAAGCTCGTACTAGTTTGTTTTGTAGTGAGAGTTGGCAATATTCGACTCAGTGTGTGAAAAGTTGTATTGTAATAGGCTGAATGTTTATTTAACAATTACCACTGTATATCAAAATGTGTATATTTTTCTATATTCCTTTTATATTCCAGAATTCTTTCCCCCCTGTTTTTCAAGTTTACCCTGCTCCGCACGCCATCCCAGACCTGGAAAGTGGACAAGTCCCCTGCTCCTGGGCCTTTGCCAATGCTGCTCTGTACTCGGGTTACTCCAAGTCTTCCCTCCCATCCCATGGAGGAGTGTCTGATCCTTGCCCACTGCTTCCCTCTCACCGTACAGCCCGATCCCATCAGTCTTTGGAGCCCTACCACTTACTTCAATGTTTCTGAAAAGTGGACTGTGTTTCGAAGTAGAAAATGTAGGTGGATCTAACTTTCTGGGCCCAACATTCCAATTTTAAGGGATAACCGGAAAATGCCTGTTTTTCTAAATTATAACCAGTTAATGAAATTGTGGAAATGAGCAGCTTTGAAAGGTGTGGATTCTGTCAGCAGTTGTTAATTGCAAAGGGAAAAGGGGATTTCCCCATTTTATTGGAATCACATAGTGCAATATTAACAGGCAAACACATTAACACTTGGTCTCCTGCCAACTATATTAACTCAAGCCTTTGTTAAAATATTGGACAAGTGTTTAATGTACCACCGTTGCAGAGTGTGCTTTCATTCCCCCCCCCCCAACAAGTGTGATGGATTCTGTCACACTGATCGCTTGCTGAATGCAAGGCTTTCTCCTTTGTGCTCTGTACATTTTCACTAACACAGCAATGATTTTATCTATATGGTGGTCTTGCTACACTTAGTTCAAAGCATCTCATTCAACAGGGTTTCATCTCATACATTTGCAGTTGACATCCCTGTGCTGTTAGGATGCTTTTAAATTAATTAAATCTGTAAAATCCCATGTTGCCTTTTGAAAATGAATTAGTTTTTGATTTGATAAGTGAAATGGGAAATGTTTTTGAAGAACAAAATAGGGACAACTTTTAATTATATTCTGTGTTACAAGGTGAGACTGCTTCTTGAAGTATGTTACCTACAAAATAGGTGCATTTCATTAATTGTGCTGCTTTCTCTGCAGGAGCAGTGTCAACTGTGGCTCAGTTAATACAAATCTCACCTCTGAGACAGAAGGTTGTGGGTTCAAGTCCCGACTCCAGAGACTTGAGCACAATAAGTCCAGGCTGAACTTCCAGTGCTAATACCGAGGGAGTGCTGCACTGTCAGAGGTGCCGTCTTTCCGATGAGACGTTAAACCGAGGCCCTGTCCGCTCTCCCAAGTGGACGTAAAGGGGAAAAATTTGGTTGCTTTGTGCCTTCCGTTAGCACCCTAAGGGGGCGCAGAGCAACTAGCGCCTGGACGTGGTGATGTTTGTGCCACTTGCGAAATTGACCAGATATTTTGCGGCGGCGTTAAACACTACCGCCACGATCTCCTGCGCCCACAGATCGTGACGTCAGTCGAGCGTGCAACGCCCCGGACCGGATATTGAGTGGCGCCCCCTGCCTTACCACCTGCCGCTAGCAATGACAGGTTGAGGGGAGCATTTTGCAGTCAGTAATGGACGTGGGGAGCTTCCTGCCTTTTTTTGTCGGCAACATTTTTGCACCATGCATTCTGAGAGAGAGAGAGACTTCTGGAGAGATTCAACGCTGTGTGAAGGAGTTTTGGGTACTGAGCAGCACTTTGCAGGTTCATTTTGATTTGACGTTCCTTGCATCGATTTAGAAGTGACTTTGGGGGCTGCACTCTGAGCTCTTTCCCTGGGCCTCTCCATTATTCCTTCCAGCAGATTTGATGTACAGGTCTCTCCAGGCCGAGATTCAAGGCTGCAATGAGCAGGGTGTGGATGGAGAGCAAGATCGACCTTCCCCTTTAAGAACTGGCCGGCGCCAGTGTGTCTGTGTTCCATTGCTGACTGACATCACATGAGCTTCGCCAGCGCTCTGAGGTAGCACCTCGCTCCTCGGCGTTTGCGCCTTAAGAGAGATGTGTAGCATCTGATTTAGCGCTCCAATCACTTCCAGGGGCGATAGAAGCCAAGTTTGCAGTCGGAGGCGATAATTAGCGCCATTCGCTAAACTTTGCGCCTGGCCGATAATTGCGCCCCAAACGGGGCGATACCGAATTTGTCCCCCAAAAGATCCTAATGCACTATATCAAAGAAGAGCAGGGGAGTTATCCCCGGTGTCCTGGCCAATATTTAACTCTCAACCAACACCTAAAACAAATTATCTGGTCATTATCACATTGCTGTTTGTGGGACCTTGCTGTGTGCAAATTGGCTGCTACATTTCCTACATTACAACAGTGACTACACTTCAAAAGTACTTCATTGGCTGTAAAGTTCTTTGGGACGTCCTGAGGTCATGAATGCCGCTATATAAAAGCAAGACTTTCTATTGTAAGATGTTGAAACATAAAAAATAAAAAATAACATGTTGGGTTTTCAGAAGAACACTATCAATGACGACCAGGAGGTGACTGAGGATGTTGTTTGCACAGCATTCTTGGCAGCAATTTCAAGCATAGCAAACACAAATATACAGGGGCAGTGACAGAGGATTTGAAGTACTTATTGAAGCACAACCTGAAGCTATGTGGCATTGACAAAAACACATAGCTTGCATCAAACGATGCATATCGAATGACGTTCAATATTAGGACACAGAGTGGACAGCTTTGAAACAGAACGCTATCAACAGCATCGGGAATAGCAGCTGTTGTGGAAAAAGCATCAGAAGCAAAGACGGAAGAGACGCAGCGACCAAAGCAGCTGATGGGCATGCACAGCCCGTGCTTCACAAGCTGCCTTGAGGGGGTGGTGGTCTCTCTGGATGTACGGGTGTCGGCAACTGGTGGCAACTCCAATGTACACGGACCAGATGTGTGACTCCAGCTGCTGCGAAGACCCGCAGCTTTTTAGTTTTACGTTGGGGTTGCTGCCGGTTACACGTGACCCGCACACCAGGAACCGCCGTCACTGACACGCATCTAAGGCCACTGCAAAGCCAGCTCACAATGGGATCACCCAGCCACAAACACAAATAATATGATGAGGCATCTTTGCGATAGAAGAACCCATTGGAACTGACCTGGCTCCTGTTTTTCCAAACATTTTCTTATTTCTCACGGTTATCTACAAGCTGCCTTTTTAACGTTAAATTTTCTCAAGGTACTTACCCATCATATGAGCACATGGACCCAGGAGGCTCGATTTTCTCACCTCCACTGCTGTCCTAGGTATCGGAAGCTCTGTTATCAGGGTGATATGGAAGACAACCTAATTCTGCTTGCAATCAGAGCCATATCTAAACTGTCATTCTTGAGTTGTATCAGATGAAGGCTGAGTGGCAAAATATGCCATGATTTGTCACATTAAACAGCAGCAAATATAAAAAGGGAACACATTCAATTACTCAAACACAAACCAGATAATCATTTCATTCTGCTATAAGTAGTCTTTTTCGCACCTAATGAAGAGACATAGAGGGAGAAAGAAAGACTTGCGTTTCTATAGCGCCTTTCACGATCTCAGGACAGCGCAAAGCGCTTTACAGCCAATGAAGTACATTTTGAAGTGCAGTCACTGTTGTAATGTAGGAAACGCGGCAGCCAATTAGCGCACAGCAAGCTCCCGCAAACAGCAATGTGATAATGACCAGATGATCTGTTTAAGTGATGTTGGCCAGGACACCGGGGATAACTCCCCTGCTCTTCTTCGAATAGTGCCGTGGGATCTTTTTATGTCCACCTGAGAGGGCAGATCTTGGTTTAATGTCTCATCCAAAAGACGGCACCTCCGACAGTGCAACACTCCCTCAGCACTGCACCGGAGTGTCAGCCTAGATTATGTGCTCAAGTCTCTGGAGCAGGGCTTGAACCCACAAACTTCTCGACTCAAAGCGAATGTGCTACCAACTGAGCCACGGCTAACACCATGGGCGACTTGGGTCTGACAATTGAGATGGATCTGAGATCACACAGGTTAAACCTACCCAGTGTTTTGATGTGACACTGGTAGTAAGGCTGACCTACACTACCAGACAACAACGTTGAGAGCATAACTGTGTGTTAGACTTTGAGTTAGTATGCAGGCTGATAATGTGTTGACTGCAGACCTGTCCTTCCTGACTGTCATAGGAGTAACTGATGCATTTCTGATGAGAGCAGTGTTTGACAGCACCGTTCCCAGGTAGGTGATGTCCTTTGCATCATTCAGTTTAGTATCGCCGATGGCGAGGGTTGGTTTGATGTAATGTTAACTGGGTGAAGGTTGGTACTTTGACATTGGTTTTTCCTCACAAATTACCGTACTAACTGCGTTTGCACAAACAGGAACAGCTGACCAGTGCCGTACATCTTTAAGAAGCTGTCGGGAAGGCTCCTACCTTCCTTTGTTCAACAGCAGCAATGTAGCGGAGAAACGATGGGGTAGTTTGTTGTCTTCACCGCCTGGGTGGTAATCTAACAGAGTGGAGCACCCGCCCTTTATAGAACCAGTCCAAGTTTCACTCCATCAAAACCAGTACCACCAAACACACCAAAAACAGCAGTGTACCTTTAAGAGCCAGTACCAGACTCAAAGGAAGAGTTTTGCCTTGCAGTGTCCGTAATATGGAGCACTGTTGAGGTGCTCCCCTCACATTACCGGGAGTTCCCCTTGTTTGCCTGTGAATCAGAGATTTTGAGCCAAACATACAAGTGATGCCTAGGCTCCAAGTACCCGAGGTGCTTCAGGTGCTGTGTCATTGAGAGCTGTGCACATTAGATGCTCTTTAGGCCTCAGTACCCATAATGTGGAAAGCCAGTGCTCAGGGTGCCAAAGATCACGTTATCAGGCCCCATCTTTCATCAGTTGAGTCTCGGTTGCCGAAATCTGTTTCAGGGGGAGTGGTTGCTGGGTTCCTTTCTTCCATTGCATGATTGAGACCTTCTTGCAGCTTGTGGCCATTTCCATAGACACACAATTCCTCCCTACTGACGGAGGAAGACTGTGCGTACACATGGGAACTAACTTAAGCTGAGGAAATAGAGATTCCCCTCCTCCCTTTTTTGTTGTAAAATTAAAAAAAAAGAAAAACTAGACTATGAATTTTCGACTTGCTGCTTCCAGCGTAGAGCTTTGCACTCCAGGAGCGCACCACGGGAATTTGAGCGCCCATCCTTATGAATTTCTGTGTTTCATTTTAATGAATGAAAAATCATGGCAGGCATGCACCTGAATTCCAATAAGGTGTCAGCCTTGGTTCGTCGGTAGCACTCTCACCTCCCAGTTAGAAGGTTGTGGGTTCAAGCCCCACTCCAGGACTTGAACACGTAGGCCCAGAAATTAAAGACGGAGCCTTCCTGCGGGGGTAAGGTTTCCCCGCGATATCTCACTGCGCGCCTACCTTTTCCCTCCGAGTTCACACGAACTTTAGTTTCAAGGCTGCAGCTGTGCAGTGTGTGCGTATCCCAGAGACGGAGTTAGTTCGTGCGAGCTCTGGGATCACGTGATTCAGTTAGAGCCAATGGCAGCACACCATCTTTCATTCATAGTTTTGACAGCAAGGGCTGTCAAAGCTATGAATCTATACCCCCCCAAAAGAACAGCTAAACCTCAATTAAATTAAAAAAAAAGCCATCACATTAATAAAATAAGTATAGTTAAATAAATTAACCACTTTAAACAAAAAATTAAATTTTGAAAAAATTTAAAATCTTTTTAAAAGTTATAAAAATAAACTTACCTTTCCTTAAAGTCTCTAAAAAAGATAAACCTGTTGAAAAAATTTTAAAATAATACTTAATTAACTACTTACCTTGTTAAAAGAGGGTCTTACGCCTTCTTTTTTTATGTGCAAAATCTTCCATGCTTACCTGCGCGTTCAAAGCACTAAGTGCACTGCGTGCGCGCAGCCTGTAGCGCACACGCGGTTCACTTAGGAACCGCCCCCTTTTGAGTTCACGAAGTGCCGGTTTCCCGCACATGCGCAGTGCATGCTAGAAACCGGCAATTGGAGACCTAAAACGCGAGAGTACACAGTGCGTACTCTCGCGTATTAGGTCTAATTTTCGGGCCGTAATCTATACTGACACTTAAGTGCAATACTGAGGTAGCGCTGCACTGTCAGAGGTGCCGTCTTTCAGATGAGTTGTTAAACCGAGGCCATGACTGCCCTTTCGGGTTGATGTGGAAGATCCCAAGTCGCTATTTGAAGAGCAAGGGAGTTTTCCCAGATTTCAAGCAACTTTTCTCCCTCAACCATGTAGGGGGTGGTGTGCGGGGGTCAGCCTCACCTCTGACTCAGTGAGCAGATCGAATCGTTCCCACGCCCCTGGTTCTAGGCCTTGGACTTATTTAGGGGTCGTGAACAAAGGTGCAGTAGACAACAGGTTTGATGAAAGAACTTTGACTTTTATTCAAGGAAGTAAAACACAACACAAGCACTCTTATCACTCTAAAGGTGGGGAACACTTTGGTACAAGCGAGGGAAATAACATTAGAAGAATACTTCACCCCTCCCAATCCCACTTCACTAGCTAGGTTGGACTCTGGAGAACCAGGGATAATGCTCACCAAACGAATCCTTGACAGTTTAGAGTCTTTTGAGTAAAAGGTTTCGTAAGGCCCTTGTTGCCGCGAGGTGTCCGATGGTCACTGAGGCGGTCGCTCTGGTCTCTTCTTGCGTGTCGGTCTGCTTGTGAAGCTGTTGGCCTTCTTTGTTTAACTTCTTGCTGTAACTCTGCCTCTGTTTAAACTGTCTTCTTCCGAGCTGTGGAACTGCCTTCTTGCAGAACTGTGGAAACTGCCTTCTGCCTGCTTCTGTAACTGCAGCCCTGACTTCTGTTCAACACAGGCTTTCAATTCTGTTGAACTTGAACTGTTTTACTGGAGAACTTGAACTCTTGTAACTGCTTGATGGGCCTTCAATTATACTAAATTGAAGTGGCCTTATCAAAACCAAATCAAATCCCGGTCATTGTAAGACTCGTTAACAGTAACAACTTTACTAAGTGTCAAATGGCTGGCGTCCTGTCGATCTCTTTGGTTGATTACAGGTGATTGGTTTCATGTTTTGGGTTTGTAGGCTGGACTCGGGCTTTTCTATAGAATGGTCCTGAGCGATTTGAATTATGCATGGTTTTGATGGGTCTGTGATAGGTTTTAATAGGGCCTGTGTTTTGGGTGGGGCTGCCTTCTCCCAGGGTCTATTGTCCAAATGTTAATGCTTGCTGGGGCTTGAGTGAGGTCATCCCGATTCCCCAGGCAATGCAATTCAACTGCAATACCCAAAACTGCTTTTACAGAGGTCGAACCCATTTCCTGTGCAGCCTTTTCTCCCTTACAGGTCCAGACATGTCTTTTAAAATGCCAAAACTAGGTGTTTTGGTCTTAAATTCCTTATGTTAGGCCCAAATGCATTTTATCACTCTGAGGTAGTTCCAAAGTCCTTTTTCCTTATGTTTTGGGGATCTGCAAATTTTGGAAACCTTACAACCAACACCACCAAAAACAGATTATCTGGTCATTTATACCTTTGCTTTGTGGGACCTTGCTGTGCACAACTTGGTTGCCATGTTTGCCTACATTACAACAGTGACTACACTTCAAGAGTAATTCAACGGCTGTGGAGTGCTTTGGCACGTCCAAAGGATGTGAAAGCGGATATACGAAGGCTATGAATGGTGCTTTATAAATGCAAGCTCTTTCTTTCTTAAGTGCTCCTGACTCGTGAAGCTTTGCACGGGATCACGAAAGCCTAAAATTTACTCTGAAATCCGGCCGAGCTTTGCGCATCGCCCGAGGAACGGTTGCGTCACAAAACAAAACCTGCCGTTGTTTCACTGAGGTTTATTTTGCGGGGCTGCGCTGCTGGTGAGGACTCTCATTAGTGGGAAGCGCGGGTCGGAGGATCAGGCCTGAAGCCTCATCTCTGCTGCACACTCGCGTGTAACGAAGCTCCACATTGGCACTGAGATATCAGTGAGATGGAACGAATCGCTGCCTGTGGTTCCATTAGCAGCTGAATGTGTATTATCCTTTCAGGGCTTGGAGCCAGTTAACTCTTGATAGTAGATCAAAAAGAACAACTTTTTAGCACAGTGTAATAAGAGGTAATCATTGAGGGAATGTAAACTGGATTAAGTGACGCGATCTGCTGCATTAGCAACAAGGGCTTTGCAACTTTAATACTAGGCCTAAAAGGAATTGGATTTTGGTATTAAGTTCAATGAGCTTGAGCCATTTTGATTTCAATCATCAAGCTCAAATCAATTGATTATTTTAAAGCGTCCCTTATGCCAGTGATATGATTTTCAATTTTGGGACAGTTGCTGAGAGACCATTGAACTAAGCCAGGCGGATAATCAAAGATCTGTCTGGCACTTTGACAGCGTTCAGATGTATCTTAGCCAGTTTGTCCTCCGTGGATGGGTTCAGCACTGAATTAGCAACAAAATCATTGCTTCTGCCGGTCAGTGGAACCCTTCCCACAACAAGACCACTTTCCCTCACTGCATCTTCATAGTGGACTCCCGGAACAACGAGCGCTCTCTGTAGGCTTTCCGCCTTCAGGGAAGGAAGAACCCAGTGCTGCAGCGGCAGCCCAGGTAGCCATTTTGTGGCGATAATAAGTGGCTCACTGCAATGTCGGAGGCTGGTGCTGCTTCAGGGCACTGAGCCCACAAGTTGAAAGACTTCCGTTCAGAGCTTCCTGCCCACAATCCAGCTTTCTTGTAAGGAAAGGGCCTTGGCAGCGAGTCCCACCTCACCCCCAAATAAAGAAAGCCTTCTGAAACCTGGGTCACATTCCACATGATACCGAGTACCTTCACTCTCTCTACTTTCTTCTAAAAGGGGAAGTGGCGCACACTCAAAGTCAAGGAAGTACCATCGCATGCACCGTGCCCACCCCCCCTTTTAAAATCGGGGCCCTGCGCTCTGTGTCATCCATTGGAGTATAGAAAGAAAGAAAGAGCTTGCATTTATATAGTGCCTTTCACGACCTTAGGGTGTCCCAAAGCGCCTTACAACCAATGAAGTATGTCAGTAACCTGAGCACAGAACTACGGGCAGTGACTTTCGGCAGCACATCCAGGCGCTAACGATCCTCCGAGGTGGCCACGATGGGGTCTTGAGCTGGAACGCCGGTTTCGCTTGCGTTTAGCGCAAGACGCCATCTTGGTAAAGGAGTTGAAGCCAGTGCTAGGAACGGCCGCCCGGAGGATCGTTAAGGGGCTGATCGCCACTTAAGATGCCTGCTAGCGCTCATTAAAGAGGCTGCACGGTATTTTGGTGGATAGCGCTTCAACTAACGCCCTCTCCTAACAGCGACCAGCTGTTTGGGAGTAAACACGGTGTAAACATGGATTTCAAGCGCTGCTTAAAGTTTTACTCACCATTTCCTGTTCACTTGATGTTGGACCTGTGAAGAGGACCTCGGAAACACAGTGGGAGATTTTCTGGGACACTATGGGCTGGATTTTGCCGGGCCCGAGGAGGCGGGTTTGAAGGCGGGTCAGGTGGGAAAGTTGCCAAAAGTGGCGGTGGGCTCCGATCCCGCCTCCAACCCGCCTCTGAGCAACTTTCCCAAATGCGGGCTTTCAGACCCCGTTTCTGTCCCGCCTCTTGGAGGCGGGATCGGCCCTTAAGGCACTTAACAATCAATTAAGTGCCTCTATAATGCCATTTTGAGAGGCCTTTCTGAGTTTAACACATTTCCCGCATGCTGCACGTCTCCTCTGGAACACGCCAGTTAATCGTGGTGGGCTCACAAGTGGATGGCATACTAACAGCTGCAGCTCCTCCATTAAAAAGGCATTTGTAGGTGGCAGAACTTTCTCTTCTCAGGTCTGGGAGAACTTTTTGCAGGTCTATTGAGTTTGGAAGTTTTGAAGCTGAGATCCATCTCCACTGTGATCTCCTGGGAAACCCCTCTCCCCACCTTGACTGAGCGCTTCCTCAATTGAGGTATATACCTGCAGCATGGGAACCATTTATTTCCTTTCTTCCTGGACCTCAGATTCGGATGAAGACCAGCTGCGGCAGCAGCAGAACCCGGAACAACAGCACCACCAACAGCAGGAGTAACAACAGGAGCGGCAACCTGCTGCTCACCCACCTGAAGCTGCACAGGCCAGAAGGCGCCAGCGCAGGGAAGGACGTCGCCACAGGAGATACCCCCAAAACAGGGTTTACAGACAGAGGATCAACAGCAGACATCAGCGGCATCTCCCAGGCGGCCGCACACACTTGCATCACGCAGGTAACCGATGCCCTCTTTGCCAACGCGCACAATTACATCAACTTCTCCAAGGATCAAGCAAGTATAACCGTGCGTGCGGTTGGCTTTGCTAATCTGGCAGGCTTTCCAAGGGTACAGGGCGTCGTAGACTGCACACATGTGGCCCTTAAGGCACCCCATCACAATCCAGGTATTTTTGTCAACCACAAGGGCTTCCACTCCCTCAACGTGCAGCTGGTGTGTAACCACAATAAGGAAATTTTGCATGTTTGCGCCAAGTACCCTGGCAGTTGCCATGACTCCTACATCCTGCGGGAGTCTGGTGTGTCTCGGCTCTTCAGTCCACCAGACCAACTTTGCGGATGGCTACTTGGAGACAAGGGCTATCCCCTGAAGACGTTGCTAATGACGCCTTTGAGGAGGCCATCCAATGAAGCTGAGGAGCCCTACAACTCCAGCCACATTTCCACCAGATCCATTATCGAGCAAACCATCGGTTTGCTGAAGATGCGATTCAGATGCCTTAATAGATCAGGTGGAGCCCTGCAGTACTCAGCAGCCAGGGTCTCCAGAATCGTCGTGGTCTGCTGTGCACTTCACAACATGGCACAGCATCGTGGCTTGCAGATGCCTGAGGAACAAGTGGCTCATTGCATAGCCTCCTCAGATGAGGATGAGGAGGAGGTGAGCGACAACAAATAGCTTGCGGAGGCACATCAACCAGCGGCAGCAGCACACGAGAACATTGCTGCCCGGGATGCAAGGGATGCACTCATCTTGGCCAGATTTGCTTAGGCTCCCAATCACATTTGCCTCGCACCTTCTTACCACACCATCGACAATGGACAAGTACCTGCGGCTTCCTATCACTTTGACAATTCCAAGTCGCCCTGAGCCCTCAATGTGGAAGTCCCATTTGTGAAATGACACAGCCCACAACTTCAACAGTTTGACATCAAGTCATTTTATAACATTAATTCACGAATGGCATTTCAGAATTAAACACAACAGAACACCCAAGTGACTACCCTTGTGATTACTTGTGCTTTATCTTCCTCTTACGCGTGCTCCTACGTGGTGCTTCCCCTGTGGCTTCAGCAGATGTGGAGGCCCCTTGCTCACTTTCATGCTGCTCCTGTCTCGACACCTTTGGCGGGCGTCCTCTGGGGTTGTGAGCCTGTGAGGGCTCGCCAACAGTCTGCTGCTCCTACGGCTGTGCAGGGGCTGAGACACCCATCTCAGTTGGGTGAGGACTCTGGTGGGGCTCTGACCAAGGGCTCTGCAGTGGCATGGTCATGTGAGTGCTTGGAGAGGAGCCCCCACTTCCTTGTTGTCTGCCACCAACATCCCTCTCATGGGTCAGCCCCACTTCAGAGCTAGCAAGTGGCTTGACAGCACCTTGATGCACTTCAGGGGGGCCATGAGGACCCGTTTCTGCACTGGCAGTCCTTCTCCAGAGGTTTCTCTGCTCAATAGCTGACCATTGCTCCTCCAGAGATGTCAGTCTATTCTGAACAATGACCATGTTTTCAAGACCCTGGCGACTTAGCTCCTCCATGGCCGTAGCCATCCTCTCCTCTACGGTAGCCTACCACTCCTTTACGGTAGCCAGCCTTACCATGGAGGTAGCCATCCTTTCCACGGAGGTTGCCATCCTTTCCATGGTGATGCGTTCATGTGCCAATGCCTCCACAAAGGCTCTGCTCATGTTAGTGATGGACACCGCCATCTGCTCCACACTCACAGCGACCCTGGAGACAAAACTTGCCAGAGACTCCTGCACCTGTTCCTGGAGTTCCAGCACCACTCTCCTTCTGGATGGACCCGGAGGCACAGGGTCCACATGCAGCTGAGCCAAGCTGGGAGAGTCCTGCGCCCTCTGACGAGGACTCTCCACTGCAGTCCCTGTCTCCACCATCTTGTGAGCTGTGATACACCAGGTGACAACTCTACCCTATCTCCCGAAGGTCCCACCGAGGTGTGAGTGTCTGCGCTGGTGCTGGGTGCGCTTAATTCTGCTGACGCTGCGCCCTCAGAGGTTGCAGCTTCCTCTGAGGAGTCTGGTGGCTCAGACTGTCCCTCCTGAATAGTGGGGAGGGGGGCTGTCGATGGTCCTGTGGGGAGTAAAGGAAAGAGTTAGACATGTGAGATAAACGTTGCATGCACATTGAATTGTGCAGATGATCATAAGTCAATCTGTTACAGCATTAGAATCAAGATCAGTCACTCATGCAATATCAATGAGAGAGATGAAAAACTATTCTATCACCAGCTTGCTCTGATGCGCCCGTCTGTCTATCCCCCACTTGCGCATCCTCCTCGACTCCCACGATCTCCAGGGCCACCTCCACTGCACTGGTGAGCTGGGCTATTGAGGGTGGCCCTCCTCCTGTCTTCGCCCTTTCCCTCTTATTGTGGGCTCTCTTTTCCTGCAATGAGGGACACAAGTGGAGTTTGAGTGAGAATGAAGGAGTGAGTGTAGAAAATCCATAGCATAGATGCTTAGAATGACACAAAGATGGAGTGAGGTCCCTTGACCAAGGGCCCTCCCTGTGTGTTGTAAGTTGTTGTCATAGCATCACAGTGATAGGGAGTGTGAGGGCATCATAGTTGAATAGTTAAGTGAATGTGAACATACGGGACTGTTGTATGAGAAGAGATTGAGTAAACTAGGCCTGTATTCTCTTGAATTCAGAAGAATGAGAGGGGATCTCATTGAAGCATACAAAATTATTACAGGGCTTGATAGGGTGGATGCTTGGGAGAATGTTTCCCTTGGTTGGGGAGTCTAGAACCAGGGGCCACAGCCTCAGGATAAAGGGTAGGCCATTCAGGACTGAGATGAGAAGAAATTTCTTCACACAGAGGGTGGTGAATCTTTGGAATTCTCTACCCCATAGGGCTGTGGAGGCTCAGTCATTGGGTATATTCAAAACAGAAGTCGATAGATTTCTGACTAGTAAAGGCATCAAGGGATATAGCGATAGGGCCGGTGAATGGAGTTGAGGCAGAAGATCAGCCATGATCTCACTGAATGGCGGAGCAGGCTCGAAGGGCCGAATGGCCTACTCCTGCTCCTATTTCTTATGTTCTTATGTTCTTATACAGAGAGAGGGAATGGTTAAGGGTGCAGGGATGTAAGGTTCAAGTGGGATGTGGAGGAGGAGGCTGGCAATGAAGAGTGCTGGTGATGAGAGGCGATGGGGAGCAGATTGAGGGTCATGGGGATGTAATACTCACTTTTCCTGTGCGGAGAAGGTCATGAAACCTCGTTCTGCACTGCAGCCAGGTTCTGCTGCACATTGAGATGGCACTGACCTCCTGTGCCACTTGCAGCCACACAGCTTTGGTCTGCTGGGGAGGTTTTTTCCTCCCAGAAGAAGGAAACAGCACTTCCTTATTCGCTCTTGCTCCATCCACCAGAGCTTGGAGGGAGTCCTCATCAAAGCGGGGTGCGCACTTGGGTCTTGAGCTTGCCATGTTTGCACCACTAATCCTCAGAAGTCTCAGCAAAAAGTTGTAAGGCAGAAAATGAACCAAGACCTTAAATGCAGCTGCATAGATGACATCATCAGAGGCGAGTTGCAGGACCAAAATGCTAATTGGGCCAGGGGTTCCCACACGCTGGAAATCAAGTGCCCAATTAGGGCAAAATCGCTCAATTGGCACGCCTCACATCGGAGGCGGGGCCGGGACCCGCCGACCACCTGACCCGCCCCCAACCCGCCCCCAATGACAAAATCCAGCCCATAGTCAAGACTTCACCAACACTCGAGCAACATTTATTCTGGAAATTCTCTGAGGACTTCACCTCAAAAGAGTGAGTTCTGTGCTACTCCACATTATAGGAGTCACCAGGAGAAAGGGAGTGCTTGGTCATGGGCATCTTGCTCGGGGTCCCCCTTGGTCTGGATGAGGAATGGCAGGAGGAGATGAGGCCAGGCAGAGCAGCACCAGCTGCTGCAGGAGAGAGCGACAGGAGGGTGAGGAGGGCGAGGTGGCGTCCTTCCCCCCACCATGTGGGTACAAGACCTCCCTCCTCCACCAGGACCTCCAGTGCCCCGTTCGAGAACCTGTGCGCCCTCTCCCTCGGTCCCTGAGCCATCCTGCAATGTGCCACTGTGCGCCACCACATCTTCAGTGGAAGTGGATGCGAGGAGCCCACATGTACTGCTCCACGGAAATTACATCGAATCAGCACTTGAGTGCGAGACCTGCAGCTTTCTGGTTTAGTGCCTCCAGGCAAGTTCAAATTATGGTAATCAGCAATTAGGATCAAAATTGTGTGTTAAATCCAGACTTTCAAACAGCGGTGTCTTATTAACACAGAACCCATTAGTGCCTGTTTTCACCCTTTGGCCAAAATAATCCACTACAGGTCCAGCAGGGAAATAAAGTGCACATTAACAAAAGAAACCAGAGAAAGCTGATGCATAATTCCACTAAGACAAGAATTAGAAGCACACCCCTAAAACATGGCTTACATTGAGAGTAAACTGTGGCAAACGCTGGTGTGACATGCACAATGGCAGTTTTGCCTATCTGCTAGGACACTTATTAAAGGGCTGGATGAATCTGAATCCTAATTAACCTGACTGAGCTGGATGCTGATAAAAGTGATCAGGTCAATTCATTCTCGGACAGATCATCACTTTGGATTTGCTGCTTCTTCGTAGTATGAAAGATCTAATTCAAATTCTTCGAACTACAATCGGGCAAATTGCCTAAAACTCGCGTTTCTCAGTATTCCGTTTGAAACTATTTCTTTCACCTGTGTGTGGCATTTTTACTACAGAACTGCACTGTTCAGGTGCTTTACAAAGTCTCCCTGCAACCTGTACGATAAGACACATTTCGACTTGTCTTTTTTTATTTAAGCGACATGTGTTGCTGAGGTCTATATCGATCTTAATTCAAAGAGGTCAGGTTGGCCGACTGTTCCTGTGCTTTGTTGAGAGCAGCTATTCAAGAATATGCAGCTTTATACAGCAACGTGCTGAAGCGCAGTAACCAAAGTTGACATATTTGACGAGACCCGATCCTCAGATGGTTTCAGTTTGTAGGTTTCGGTCCCAGTTGTGGGACGTGGTGACATTATGGAGAACAACTGACATGCCGTCATGTCTTGAAGAATTTAACCTTTTCGAAAGGTGATTTAGGAAGAACTGTTTTGTATTGAATACCACCCTTTTCTGCATGAAGAACAGCCACAGTATGCGTTGCATAAATGGATGACATTTCGCAAATAAATTTTGCCAAAACAGATTGTGTGCGGTCTCAATGATAGTTTAATATAATTGAAAGACACTTTTCTGCTGAATTTCTAACAGTTGTCTGAGTGAATTGCCATTGTCACTTGTTTATGTGCATTAAAGTACTTCATTGGCTGTGAAGTGTTCTGGGATAGTCTGAGGACATGACATGTGCCACATAAATGCAAGTTCTTTCTTATTATCAAAGTCGGTCATTAATCTTTCTTATCCGGATCTTTCTAAGATTCACTTTTTAGCCTGCCCCAATACTTCTCAACAATTTTCATAGCATCTGTTCGTATTACAATTCCAGCAGCTTACTGGATAGTTGTCAGCCTTGACTCAGTGGTAGCACCCTCGCTCTCTGAGTCAGAAGGTTGTGGGTTCAGCTCCCACTCCAGGGACTTCAGCACAAAATCCCAGTTGACACTCCAGTGCAGTACTGAGGGGATGTTGCACTGTCAGCGGTGCCATCTTTCGGACAAGATGTTAAACCATCTGCTCTCTCAGGTGGATGTAAAAGATCCCATGGCATTATTTTGAAGAGGAACAGGAGAGTTCTCCCCGGTGTCCTGGCCAATATTTGTCCCTGAACCAATGCCACTAAAACAGATTATCTGGTCATTATCACACTGCTGTTTGTGGGACCTTGCTGTGTGCAAATTGACCTTGTTTCCTACATTACAATCATGACTACATTTCAAAAGTACTTAATTGGTTGTAAAGCGCTTTGGGACATCCTGAGGTCATGAAAGGTATTATATAAATGCAAGTCTTTCTTTCTTTCAAATGTAGATTAATTAAACTGTTCAAGAAGCTATGCAATCAAACATGTCTCATATCTGTCATGTACTTCGCCCACACATGGCCGCCTCCAGCTATTGACACTCATCCTCATTGATCCATAATGGATGTTTCTTAATGCCAGACACCTTCCTCTGAATATATCCTTCCAGTTGTGGCAGTTCAGTGGCACAATGTCCATGTGCTCAATGGCTTTCACCACTTTTTATCTCCTCTCTTTGCTGGTGGGATGGCGGTCTGCCCTGGAGAAACCATTACGCTGGGACCCCACTCTGCTAAACTTATTTTCAGGGCTTCTCCTGTGAAGCAGGCTCTGCACAGTCTCTGCTTCCCCCTCAATTACTTCACACAAAGGCCCAGAGTTTTCTGGGAAAATGACGGCGAGTTTAATGGCGCTCGCCATTAATGTGTAAATCATCCAGCAATTTGTGAGGAAGAGATTCCCCGTGAGTTGCGAATCGCCACAAGTTGCTGGACGATTTGCGCCGCTCCACCATTAGCCTCGCGGTTACGGCAGCTCGCCCTCAACCTCCCCGAGAGATTCAAGAAATCGCGAATTAAACTCATCGCACAAAGTTAAGGCTGGAACTTAACGATGTATGAACCTTTTAATGAGGAGATTGGTGCTCCTGCAATGCCACTGAACCTCTCCGACACAGAAAGGGAACAATTTAAACTATGGAGTCTCACTCCTGCAGGTAGTAAATTGTACTTCGAGGACTTTTTAAATTTAAAACCTTTCATTTTTTTTCTTACTTTTCCTTTTTGTCTCTTTTTCTCTCTCTCTTAATCCAATCTTTCTATCCCTCTATTTATTTTTCTGTATCTGATTTGACTCTAATTCACTCTATTTCCTTCTCTGTCAGTCCTGTTTCTTTCTCTATCCTCAAATCTCATTGGTTACGGAGATAGACTGTTGGTCCCGTCGTTCACCGAGGTCCCCAGACATCCCGTTGCCCTCGCCGCGCCGTTATCAGCTCGCACTTCCAGCAATCTGCAGAGCAAAACGTTTTCGAGCTGAAGGGTGAGGGGGGAAAAGTCTAACTAATGGGACACAGTGCGAGATGCCACGCTCCAGCAAAGTCTGGGCCATTAGTGCACTGAACTCCGCTGCCCGATTGGTCCGCTGTGGACAATTTCTGCCAGCTCAGTGGCTGCTCAGCTAGTTACCGTGTGTCTCAGAACCGATTGCAGGTTGGTATTGAATATCACTGCGGTTGAATGATCGCTGTAATGCTCCGGGGTCTTGCAAAAAGTGCACGGAGTAAACTCATGCATTCCTAAGAGTGTGCTAAAAAGAGCACGCCAATGTAGCTCGCATTTAATACATTTTCTGTGCACTAAACCCCACTGTGATTAAAACTAACCTTTCACCTTATAGCAGTACTGGCAGTCCTTTAACCCTTGGAGTCCTGGAATGTCTAATCGTCACAGCCAATTCTGTCAGCTAGTACTAAACTAACAGCGGTCTGCTCAGAACTGAATTTTGTACATGCACAGTAAAAATGATAGGGGGAAAAATTCAGTCGCGCCCCATTTGGGGCGCAAATATCGGCCGGGCGCAAAGATTAGCGCCTGGCGCTAATTATCGCCACCGACTGCAAACTTGACTTTTATCGCCCCTGGAGGTGATTGCAGCGCTAAATCAGGCGCTTCACACCTGTCTTAAGGCGCAAAGGCTGAGGAGCGAGGCGCTACCTCAGAGCGCTGGCGAAGCTCATGTAATGTCAGTCAGCAATGGAACACACACACAATGGCACGGGCCAGTTCTTAAAGGGGATGGTTAATCTTGCTTTCCATCCACATCCTGCTCATTGCAGCCTTGAATCTCGGCCTGGAGAGACCTGCACATCAAATCTGCTGGAAAGAACAATGGAGAGCACCAGGCCAAGAGCTCAGAGTGCAGCCCCCACAGTCTCTGCTAAATCGATACAAGGAATGGCAAATCAAAATGAACCTGCAAAGTGCTGCTCAGTACCCAAAACTCCTTCACACAACGTTGAATCTCTCCAGAAGTCTCTACCTCTCTCTCTCAGAATGCGTAGTTCAAAAATGGCACCAACAATAAAAGGCAGGAAGCGGTCACCTTTAAATAGCGCTCCCCCTTTCCCTTCATGACTGCAGAACGCTCCCCTCAACCTGTCGTTGCTAGCGTCAGGCGGTAAGGCAGGGGGCGCCACTCAATATCCACTCCGGGGCGATACCGGGGCGTTGCGCACTTGAGTGACGTCATGATCTGCCGGCGCAGGAGATCGTGGCGGTAGTGTTTAGCGCCGCCGCAAAATGTCTAGTTAATTTCACGAGCGGCGCAAACTTCGCCGCGCCCGGGCGCTAGCTGCTTTGCGCCCCATTAGCGCCCTCTTAAGGCGCTAACGGGAGGCGCAACCAACTGAATTTTTCCCCCATAGAATCTTAGATTACATTTTTACTGTAATACGTAGTCCAACAATCACAGTGACACAATCACAATCACAGGGAAGGGCCATCGCTGCAGGCTCTGCAAGGGGAAAACTTACCTGGTCCCCAGCGAAATAACAAAGACCTATAAAAATGTTTGTCGTGACGATTTAACTTTCCAACTTAACAGCAACACTGTATAATAATCAGGATTCCATCAGCATCTGTTAGTTGCTCCCGGGGGCTTCTATAATCATCACATAATGTCTTGAGAGTTCAGCCTCCTACAACTGATTTCTGAGTTTGGTCCTTAGAGAATTTAATGATGATTTTCCCATTGTGAAATCTTGCTTTCTTTAAGCTGCTGAATTAAATACAGGGAAAGCACTAAAGGCTCAAAGCCCTCGCCTTGACCACCCAATCAAAACGAAGCCTTCATAATCTGGACTGACACTTCATTTTAATACTGAGGGAGAGCTGCACTGGTGGAGGCAGGCTTTCTGATGAGAGATTAAACCGCCTTCTCCTCTGCCTGTTCCACTGGTTCAGGTAAATGTTGAAGATCCCTCGGCACTATCTGAAGAAGAGCAAAGGATTCTCCCAGTGTCCTGGCCAACTTCCTCCCTCAACCAACACCTCCCCCTAAAAACCGATTAACTGCTCTATGCATCTGTGCGCAAGTTGGCTGTTGCATTTGGCGACTGCACGGGTGGTTCATTGGTTGTAAAGTCCTTTCGAGCATCCTGAGAACATGAGAAAGTGCTATATAAATACAATTTGCACTTTTGTTTAATCTGAACATAAAATCAGATGCAAGCCTGTTGTTTCAGGTCTTAGGAGACAACGGGGGGAGAAATTAATTTTGGGCGCTAACTTTTAAGAGTTGAAAAAATTAGCGCCAGGCGCTAATGTTTATCAACTTTTCGAAAATTTGGTTTTGCGCTCCAGGAAGGAAGCAGAGCGCTAAATCAAGCGCTCCACTTCCTTCCTGGAGTGCAACAGGCAGCAGGCGGGGCGGTAGGTGAGCAGTGCTGAACAATGGGCCGAGCAGCACTGCCGCGTTGGAAGATTCCGTTCCCTCCCTTAAAGGGAAGGGCCATCGCTGCAGGTTCTGCAAGGGGAAAACTTACCTGGTCCCCGACAGCAGCCGTGATCCGGCCCGACCAGCCCGATGCACTGCAGTAGAGAGCCGGGCTGATCGAGCGATGGGGGAAAAAAGCAAAAAAACCAGAGAACGAGCATTTGATTATTTTTTTCCCTACCTCGGCCACCTCGCCTTTAAGTATCGCCCCCGAAGCGCCCGTCCTCCCGATGAACGCCTCCTGCAGCTGCCGGTGTTATCGCCCAGCGATGCTGCAGGGGGCGGAACCGAAGTTCGGGTCCGGGGCGCTGCCAGGGCGATGACATCACGGCGATGACGTCACCATCTCCGGGCGAAGGAGATCGGGGCACAATGCCGTACCGCCGCCGCAAACCTCCCGCCGAATTTTGCGGGAGGCGATATTCTCGCCGCGCCCGGGCGGTAAGTGGTTAGCGCCCTGTTATCGCCCCCCGGAGACGATAACGGGAGGCACAAAGGTACCCAATTTCTCCCCAAACTCTTTTAAGTTTAAAAAATGTCATCGACTTTAATATAACTTACTCTGCAAAAAAAAATGTAAAAATAAATGCAAGTTCTCACAGTGTAAAAAAAAGTGTAAAAAAACAGTGTAAAAAGTGTAAGGGCAGCCTTACCAGATGGAAGCATGAGTCAGAGATGAGGCTATAGAGTGGGGTTTTCTAAAACAGATTGTGTGGAGTGAGACTTCCATCAGCCTGGATGACCCATCACAGAAGCTGGCCGCTTTTTTGTGGTCAACTTCAGTTTAAATAGTTTGGATTGGGTTCCTAGTGGAAGTCCCTGCTAAGTTGAAGATCCTGCCTTTGAGAGGAGTTCAGAAATCGCTGTACTGGAGTGGAGGCAACTGAAAACAGTATTTTTATTTTATTTTTAAATTTGCTAGGCAGAGGGAGTCTAATCATTCAGGTGATCAATTATACTCTCTTGTTGGGGGTGGGGGTGGGAGAGTTAAATCTTAAATCCCTCACTGCCCTTCATAGCAATGTTGTACTCCAAAACATATTGGCATTCCTAGCACCTAATGTTGGCATGACATTAATAGTGGGTTAATATGCTTTAATCCATTTTCCCATCAATATCTTGGCAATTTAGGACACACACCCATATTTAGGCATACACATTTAACGCCGTATGCACATCTGGTGGCCTATGCCAGATATCCTCTGCTGCATGCCCAGGACCAGAGACCTTCCAACACAATGGGAGTGAGCTGTTTATCAATGGCTGAAGACTGGCTAACATAATCGTTTACAGACTTTGGGGAAACAACATCAAAGCCTAGATCATTAACACAAGTCAGTGCCTTTCTAAATATTTGTGCGAATACACAGCCTTTAAATGTAAGCCTCCTCCTCCCCCCCCCATACTCCCCCCCCTCACCCCCCGCCCAATCCTTTTGGTGGATAGATGGTCAAAAAATCCCAAAATGTAGCAATCTCTCTCGCTGTTCAAAGTGTCAGTCTCACTCCTGACTCTTCTGCAATGTTGACAGCTCTGCCAATGTGATGGGTCAGACCACACTGATGTTATCTTGACGGGACCACATGATGATCGATTCGCAGCCCACAGCTAGGGTTTCATGGCAAAGGGATCTCTTGTTCACAGTGCCTATAATGATCAGCGTTTCTGAGCATTTCATGAAGCAGCATTGTTAGATCTGTGAGGCTGATCCCCGGTCTCACTAACTGGGTCGCAGCCTGACCGCAGTCATGCCGAAAGGACCTGGAAAGTAATAACTAACAAGCCCAAAGCAAAAATGGAAGGTCATGCATCCATCAATTTATCATAAGGGGTTTGCCGTTTAAAATATATTTTGTTTATTGTCACAATTTCAGTGATAGTGGCACAAAAAATGCGACTAAAAAAAAGAACTTGCATTTATATAGCACCTTTCACAACCTTAGGACATCACAAAGCGCTTTACAGCCAATGAAGTACTTTTGAAGTGTAGTCACTGACGTAAGAAAACTACTAGGCACTTGGTCTAAGCATTAAACAAAGCTTTAATCAACTGTTTTACAACATGGAGGTCTAGTTGTGTCCTTTACTAGTTCCTGTTAAGAATGTCCTGCGCAAGCTGGGCCCGTGCTCGAGTATTTATACTCTCCCTGGACAGCGCCACCTGCAGGCCACTCAGTATTATTTCATAAGTCTTTCTTTCATGAATGACAGATTCATGTCAGGCACTGTTGTGTAATGTAGGAAAACCCAGCATCTAATTAGCGCACAGCAAGGTCCCACAAACAGCAATGTGATAATAACCAGATGATCCGCTTTAGTGATGTTGGTTGAGGGGTAACCGTTGGCCAGGACACCGGGGAGAACACCCCTGCTCTTCTTCGAAATAGTGCCATGGGATCTTTTACGTCCACCTGAGAGGGCAGACGGGGCCTCGGTTCAGTGTCTCATCCGAAAGACGGCACCTCTGACAGTGCAGCACTCCCTCAGCACTGATCCAGGGGCTGGATTGGTTCCGCATTCACTATCTGGTTTCTTCAACTAAATTCGGGAATGTGGAGGATCCCAAACTCAAATAATTATCTGCCTGTATTGCACATTGGCCACAATTTTACCCTTTCCTGTCACAAACCCTACTTTTTTTCCATAACAATGACTCTGCACTTCCAACTTTCTTGTGTTGGGGAATGATGTTCTTATTTATATGTTTATAAGTTATTCCACAAGACAATAGGGATCAAAGGCATTTACTGGCTTTCATAGGATAAATATTACTAATAATAATCGCACATATACTTGAGTCACTTGCAGTAAAATTGGATTACCAGAGAATTCACCACAGCACAGGTTTTGAGCTCGAGGGGATCAGTTGGCCAAGCCTTGTCAATTTCTGATGTATCGATTCTAACGCCCCTTTTTTAATACCTTTCTTTTACTCTGGCTGCGTGAGACTTCATATGTTTCAAAGTATTATCTCATCGAATTAGCTGGACTTCAGTTTTAAAAAGAATAACTCCCCAAGCCTTCACTTGGACTGAACTGTCAATCAGGTTATTCAACTGGAGACAGTTACAGGGGCCCAAGACTCTCCTACAGCTGCGTAATCACTTGCCTTGTGAAAATGTGACCTTGGAGGAGTTAATCCCCAGGACAGCTGAGATATCTGAGGCTCGGACAAAGAAAGCTTGTAGCTGAATACTGATCAGCTAAAGTCTCTGTCTGGTAACTTTTAATTTCACTGGAAACAAAACTGACATTACCAGCAATATAAATGCAAGACAGAAACTCACTTAAAAGCTAAAGTTAATATAAAGAGTTAACTATTTCCTTACACTTGTAAAATCCTACACCAAAATGCCTTGATGGATTTTGTGTTGTCCACTGCATTTAGAAATGATGTGGAGATGCCGGTGTTGGACTGGGGTGGACAAAAGTGAGAAGTAGCACAACACCAGGTTATAGTCCAACAGTTTTATTTGAAATCACAAGCTTTCGGAGCGGCTGCTCCTTCGTCACCGAAAGCTTGTGATTTCAAATAAAACTGTTGGACTATAACCTGGTGTTGTGCGACTTCTCACTTTTGCATTTAGAAAGAAAGAGAGAAAGACATACATTGATCTAAGTGTCTTAGCACATCTCTTAGACACATATCACTACACGTTACATACAATAAATTACTGTGAGGTGCAGTGGCTTATTATGTAGGCAAATGCAGCACTCATTTTGCACACAATGAGCAATGATAAGACTGACTAAATGGCCAGTGTGGTTTTTTTTGGATAGTCGTAGTTGAAAGAGGATTGAAAGAAAATTGGCCAGGACACTGGGAGATCGCTCTGCTCCTCTTATATCCACCTGAAAAGGAAATGTAATACCTTTTTCAAGGAAGAATGCATTGTACATCATTAATAGGCGTAGGCTACACTTGCTATTTGTATCGGTGCATCTTGCCTGTATGCTTATGAAGCATTTTGTAATTCGTGACAGACTCCAGTTTGTGCATTGTTATTCATGTCAATGAACTAAATGGTGGGGCAGAATGTAACGGGCAATGATATGTAGACTAACAGAGCTTCCATTCCATTAATGTGCCTTTGCTATAATGAAGATACTGATCTACGTATTTATAATGGGGAAATTCTATCAACACTTTGACACTATTACACTTTGATGAACCAATCAAATCACTCAGAATACTTATTGAACAGGTTTTTATTTTTTCTTGGTAAGCGCTGCAAGAAACAAATCCACCAATCCCCAGACTTGTTGTATCAATTCTTTAATAAGATAATGAGATCATGTATGCTCCAGCAACTCATTGTTAATGAAGTTACATTGGCACCATCTTAACCCACAACAGTGTAATCATGACACTGAAATGCATTCTTGCTTGAAATCGGGAAGATTTTCAAACACCCTGTTAGCTAATTAAAAGATCTCAGCATCTTCTGGAATTTAGCATGACCCAAAATATTGTAGATTGTAACACTCCTTACAAAAAGTTGACCTCCCCCAAGGTCTAAGTAACCATCCTGCTCATAATTCTACCAGCTATGTTTTGTAATCTCTGATTTTATCAAATGTTGTCAGCTTTAGGACTGTGATTCACTAAATTATAAGCAGATACACTGTATTCATCAGCCACATGTTTAATCTTGTGCCTTTTTATAGGATCACTATTGTTTCAGTTGCCCTGGCATGACATTTATGAAAATAGAATTGCCTGATAGAATCATAGAAATTTATGGCACAGAAGGAGGCCATTCGGCCCATCGTGTCTGTGCCGGCCGACAAAGAGTTATCCAGCCTAATCCCACTTTCCAGCTCTTGGTCCGTAGCCCTGTAGGTTACAGCACTTCAAGTGCACATCCAAGTACTTTTTAAATGTGATGAGGGTTTCTGGCTCTACCACCCTTTCAGGCAGTGAGTTCCAGACCCCCACCACCCTCTGGGTGAAGAAAGTTCTCCTCAACTCCCCTCTAATCCTTCTACCAATTACTTTAAATCTATGCCCCCTGGTGATTGACCTCTCTGCTAAGGGGAATAGGTCCTTCCTATCCATTCTATCTAGGCCCTTCATAATTTTATACACCTCAATTAAATCCACCCTCAGCCTCCTATGTTCCAAAGAAAACAAAACCAGCCTTTCCAATCTTTCCTCATAGCTAAAATTCTCCAGTCCTGGCCACATCCTCATAAACCTCCTCTCTACCCTCTCTAGTGCAATCACATCCTTCCTGTAATGTGGTGACCAGAACTGTACACCGTACTCTAGTTGTGGTCTAACTAGTGTTTTATACAGTTCAAGTATAACCTCCCTACTCTTATATTCAGTGCCTCAGCTAATAAAGGAAAATATCCCGTATGCCTTCTTAATCACCTTATCTACCTGTCCTGCTAACTTCAGGGATCTGTGGACATGCACTCCAAGGTCCCTCTGGTCACCTTGCCTTGTTAGCCCTCCCCAAATGCCCTTCACACATCTCTGGATTGAATTCCATTTGCCACTTTTCTGCCCACCTGACCAGTCCATTGATATCTTCCTGCAATCTACAGCTTTCTTCCTCACGATCAACAACCCAGGCAATTTTTGCACCATCTGCAAACTTCTTAATCATGCCCCCCTACCTTGAAGTCTAAATGTTGAATGGCTATTATGAACCTCAGTGTCTGAGTCCTGTTTTCAGGTTCGTCTTTGCAGATGATGAGACAAAGGTCTGAAGTTGTGACTCTTGAATCCATTTCCAAGTCTGAAAACCATAGTACTCGAGAAATATGAAGGAACTTATTGAGCAGACACTGATTTATTTATTGTAATCTCCTGTAGACCTACAATCTCCTGAGATCCCTACGATCCTCCAACTCTTGCCTCTTGCGTATCCCCCCAATTCCTTCACCCCGCCATTGGTGGCCGTGCGTTCAGCTGCCTAAGCATTGGAATTCCTTCCCTAAACCTCTCTGCCTCTCTCTCCGTCTTTAAGATGTTTTTTAAAACCTACCTCTTTGAGTAAGCTTTCCTAATATCTCCCTTCTTTGGCATGGCGCCAATGTCTTTCTGATTACGCTCCTGTGAGTTAAAGGCACTATATCAATGCAAGTTGTTGCTGCTGTTGACTTCTTTTTTTGGGAAACTGAAATTGAAATGCTTACATTAGCTCAAGAGTAGATCACAATGCAGCCACAGGAAAGTCTGCATGACTGCCATTGCAAGCAGAGTGGAAATGTTCTCAGTCGCAGTTACTGATACAACAGCAAGGTGCAAATTACTTCATTGCTAGCAAGTCAAGTGTAAATACCAGGGTTACGGTTAATAATAAAAAAAAAACTTTCAAAACTGCAGCTAGAAAAATGTGTTTTTCCAAGGCGCCAAGTAGCAATAAATGACAATAACATCTTCAATTTAAATGTTTATGAGTTGAAACCAAGAAAGCTTCGCTTGGAAGGAACTGAATTGAAATAGTTTGAGTAGTCTGATCATAACCCAGTTCTCAGTCAGCACACCACCACAATATGAAACAGCCTACGATATGACACTAATTCAAATTGATGAACAACATCATTTGGACCATAGCCAGGAGGAGAATGAAAGCAACCTCTGTCAGTCCATAATGAGGATCTAGTCAGCAAAGCAAACTCTATGGCTGGGCTGAGTCACCTTTTCTCCTTGTTCTTAACTCCTATATTTTCCACTTTTGTGTTACGGTCACAAGCCCTCACCCACTGAGAGTGCAGACTGGGAAATCACGTCAACGGCACCCTGCAAACTGGGGCTTCACTCGAGTAATTTTACTTCTGGCGATTGAGGCTTTCCACCAATGGCATAATAGCAGAAAGTTTACCTTGTGTTCCGCTGATAAGGTTGGAAGAAGAAGCAGTGGTTCTGTGGGCAAATCTACTTTGGTCACGTCATACTAACCAGGAAAGTCCCAAGATCTCTTGTCTGGTCTTGGTTGAGCTCAGCTGGGACAGTGGTTGGGCTACTGCAATTGTTCTTAGCATCCCTGAGCTCAGGAGAGATTTTTAAAAAATCAGTCAGGTTTCCCACTGCTGACTGCTGTGCGGTGGGCCCCGACGGGATTGTCTGTGTGTGGACGTTGATTATGATGGCCATCATGGTCAACTATCCTTTTGATGTTTACAGCAGGCAGCAGGTGACAATGATGTGTGACACTCTGGCTGGGCTGTATTGGGGGAAGCCACTGGAGTGTCCAGGCATTGCAGTTGTTTCGAGATTCCTATTGTGTGCGCTATGGTGTGCCTTGTAGAAGTGTGAACCTCATTGTAACTCTGTACAACATGTGTATGTGGATATTGCATAGCTTAGCCAGATGTGCATTGGTCTCCAAGGATCAAACCTTGGGCATAATGTCCAGGGCCAAACAATGGGGGAATGGAGAACTGGCCTAAGGTGAAGGCATCATGGCAGCTACTGGGAAAGTGGGCAGGGACTTGCATGGTCCTGTGCAGATTCTCACGGGCTACCTGTACAGTGAGGGAGTGGAATCTATGCATCTATGCTATTCGTCTCAACTACTCCTTGTGGTAGCGAGTTTCATATTCTAGCTACTCTCTGGATAAAGAAGTTTCTCCTGAATTTCCTTTTGAATTTGTTAGTGACTCTCTTATATTTATGGCCCCTAGTTTTGGTTTCTTCCAGTGGAAACATCTCTTTGTCTACCCTATCAAACCCCTTCATAATCTTAAAGACCTCTATCGGGTCACCCCTCAGCCTTCTCTTTTCTAAAGAAAAGAGCCCCAGCCTGTTCAATCATTCATTATAGTTCTGGTATTATTCTTGTAAAGCTTTATTGCACCTTCTCCAGTGCTTCTATATCCTTTTCATAATATGGACACCAGAATTGTGTACAGTACAAATTAAGTAACCTACAGCAAATTAAGGTGGGGGGGGATGGGAAATTCTTCACCAACACCCTGAGAAAATCATGCAAGTTCTAGGAAACTCATGAGTCTCTCAATTTCCAGCTGTCCCTTTTTATTATTTGAAATGGCCTCCTCACACAGGAACTTGCCCAGCTCCCTTTTGGAGGACAGCAGTTTATCCACAGTCATCACGCACTTCAGTAATCTCCTCCAGAGGACAATGACTGTCTGGGTAAAGAAATATTTCCTAACATCTAACCTAATTCTTTGCCTACTTATTTTATACACATACCCTTTGGTTCGCCCATTCCTATCCATCTCAAATAACTTCTCTAACTAGACAGAATCAAATCCCTTCATCACTTTGAAAACCCCATCGTATCGAGCCTTTGTGACCCAGAAATGCTGAGAGCCACGGCCGGCCAGCAGCAGTACAGCGGAGCAGAACCCCCAGCTGACCATGGACCTCGATGCAGACGCTCTCCCAAATAGAATCATAGAATCGTAGAATATTACAGCACAAGAGGAGGCCATTCAGCCCATCGAGTCTGCGCCGGCTCTTTCGAAGAGCAATCCAGTTAGTCCCACTACCCCGCTCTTTCCCCATATCCCTGTAACTTTTTTCTCCTTCAAGTATTTATCCAATTCGCTTTTGAAGGCTATTATTGAATCTGCCTCCACCACCCTATCAGGCAGCTCATTCCAAATGCTAACCACTCGTTGCGTAAAAATGTTTTTCCTCATGTCGCTTCTGGTTCTTTTGCCAATCACATTAAATCTGTGCCTCTCGTTATTGACCCTTCAGCCATTGGAAACAGTTTCTCTTTATTTACTCTATCGAAATCCTTCATGATTTTAAACACCTCAATCAAATCTCCTTAGTCTCCTCTGCCCTAAGGAGAACAACCCCAGCTTCTCCAGTCTACACAGGTAACTGCAATCCCTCATCTCTCGAGCCATTCTAGTAAATCTCTTCTGCACCCTCTCCAAAGCCTTCACGTTCTTCCTAAATTGTGATGTCCAGAATTGGACACAATACTCCAGCTGGGGCCGAACTAGTGTGTTATAGAGGTTTAGCATAACTTCCTGGCTCTTGTACTCTATGCCTCTATTTATAAAGCTCAGGATCCCATATGCTTTATTAACTGCTTTGTTAACCTGTCCTGCCACCTTCTAAGATTTGTGCACAAGCACCCCCAGGTCTCTCTGTTTTTGCACCCCCTTTAAAATTGTACTATTTAGCCTGTATTGTCTCTCCTTATTCTTCCTACCAAAATGTATCACCTCACACTTTTCTGCATTGAATTTCATCTGCCATGTGTCAGCCAATTCCACCAGCCTGTCTAGGTCCTCTTGAAGTCTATTAATATCTTCCTCACTGTTTACTACACTTCCAAGTTTTGTGTCATCTGCAAATTTCAAAATTGTGCCCTGTACACCCAAGACCAAGTCATTAATGTATATCAAAATAGCAGTGATCCTAGTACTGAACCCTGGGGAACTCTAAGGTATACCTCCCTCCAGTCCAAAAATGAAAGTCCATATACACACCATCAACTGCACTGCACTCATCTCTGTTACCTCATCAAAAAACTCAATCAAGTGGATGCATTGGTTGTAATCTACCAAAATTCCCTGGATTCTGGAGAGGTCCCAGCGGACTGGAAAACTGCAAATGTAACGCGCCTATTTAAGAAAGGAGGGAGACAGAAAGCAGGTAAATATAGACCAGTTAGCCTAACATCTGTCATTGGGAAAATGCTGGAGTCCATCATTAAGGAAGTGGTAGCAGGACATTTTGAAAATCATAATATAGTCAAGTAGAGTCAGTATGGTTTTATGAAAGGGAAATCATGTTTGACAAATTTGCTGGAGATCTTTGAAGATGTAACGAGCAGGGTGGATAAAGGGGAACCAGTAGATGTCATGTATTTGGATTTCCAGAAAGCATTCGATAAGGTGCCATATAAAAGGTTACTGCACAAGATAAGAGCTCACAGGGTTGGGGGTAATATATTAGCATGGATAGAGGATTGGCTAACTAACAGAAAACAGAGTGTTGGGATAAATGGGTCATTTTCAGGTTGGCAAACTGTAACTAGTGGGGTGCCGGAGGGATCAGTGCTGGGGCCTCAACTATTTACAATCTATATTAATGACTTGGATGAAGGGACCGAGTGTAATGTAGCCAAATTTGCTGATGATGCAGATAGGTGGGAAAGCAAATTGTGTGGAGGACGCCAAGAATCTCCAAAGGGATATAGATAGGCTAAGTGAGTGGGCAAAAATCTGGCAGATGGAGTATAATGTGGGAAAATGCGAGGTTATCCACTTTGGTAGGAAAAATAAAAAAGCAAATTATTATTTAAATGGGGAGAGATGACAAAATGCTGAGGTACAGAGGGATCTGGGGGTCCTTGTACATGAATCACAAAAAGTTAGCATGCAGGTATAGCAAGTAATTTGGAAGGCAAATGGAATGTTGGACTTTATTGCAAAGGGAATGGAGTATAAAAGTAGGGAAGTCCTGTTACAACTGTACAGGGCGTTGGTGAGACCACACCTGGAGTACTGTGTACAGTTTTGGTCTCCTTATTTAAGGAAGGATATATTTGCATTGGAGGCAGTTCAGAGAAGGTTCACAAGGTTGATTCTGGAGATGAAGGGGTTGTCTTACGAAGAAAGGTTGAGCAGGTTGGGCCTATACTCATTGGAGTTTAGAAGAATGAGAGGGGATCATATTGAAACATATAAGATTCTGAAGGGGCTTGACAGGGTAGATGCAGAGAGGATGTTTCCCCTCGTGGGGGAATCTAGAACTAGGGGGCATAATTTCAGAATAAGGGGGCACCCTTTTAAATCGGAAATGAGGAGGAATTTCTTCTCTCAGAGGGTCGTGAATCTTTGAAATTCTCTTCCCCAGAGAGCTGTGGAGGCTGGGTCATTGAATATATTTAAGGTGGAGATAGACAGACTTTTGAACGATAAGGGAGTCAAGGGTTATGGGGAGCGGGCAGGGAAGTGGAGTTGGGGCCAAGATCAGATCAGCCATGATATTGAATGGCGGAGCAGGCTCGAAGGGCCACATGACCTACTCCTGCTCCTACGTCTTATTTTCTTATGTTCTTATGTAAGTTAGTCACACATGATTTGCCCGGCACAAATTGAATGGACCGGTTTATTAGCATAATCCAGGTGGGCAGCCTGTGCCTGTAAGTGCGCCTCGGAACCGCCCGCCCCAACAGTCATCAAGAAAATCAAACTGGCACCATGCCGTTGCACTGGAGGCTTAGAGGCCTGGGATGGATCTCAGAAGTAAGGGAAGCAAATTTGTGAAATGCTCCCAAGGGAGTAAATACTCATGTTTAGCAGGTAATTGGTTCTGTGATTAGTCATCTTTGCCTCCAGAGATTTTTGGGATCTTGGTAAGACTATCAGCTGGCAAGAGTGCCATTGGACCTACAGAGGGGCTCTAATTGGTGGAGTTCCCAGGGTAGACTGGGGGCTCCCCTAGATATGCCCTCAAAATTTGTTGGGGTGGGGGGGGGTAACAGAGGCGGAAGACTTGCCTGCTTGCCACCGACACCCCCCTCCCCCCCCCCGCCCACACCAACTACAATTGGAATTTGGGCCCAGATTTAAATGGGGCAGAAACCAAGCGGAACATCCACCCACACTCTTCGACCTCCCCAGCCACTCTGTTCAGCCCCCTGTTTCTCTAATGAAAATATCCTCAACTCTTGGAGCCTACCTTGATAGCTAAGATCTAAGAATGGGTATTGTTTCCTTGGTAGTACATCGGTCAATGAAACATTCAGTCTGGGCTTATCAGGTTCGATTTAGTTTGCTATATTTTCAAGTTCCAAAGAAAAGGTCTGTTTGGAAGTGGAGCTGGCATTGAGCAGTTTTATTTACGCAAATGCTAGATAAGCTGAAATTAAGTAATTGGTATTGGGTAAGCATTGCTGCATCACCACAGATTTCCTCTCATGGGTCCACTGGACAATTATTTTTCTTGCATGGTTTCAGCAAGACTGTACAGTGAGTACAGCACTGAAATCATTAAATCAATAGTAAATTTCAATAATAATCTCAGTGCAAAGATAGTGGATGTATGTTGAGCAAACATCAGTTGTGAAGTTACTATGGTGATCTGAATTTGCAATAAACCAACTGACCGAGACTGGTTTCAGGGTTTGTGGTTCTTGTTTTTAACAATCACACAAAGTGACATCTGGCTAACATTGCACTTTTCACCTTCCAACGAGTTCACAAATGATTTTAAATCACTTACTCTTACTAAAACTTCTCCTTAAAATAACACGCTGCTGTGATAAGCACGAATTCTTGTTCGCTCCACTGCTTAATTTCCCCCTTGAATTTCTAGGGTTGATTCCCCAAATCGAGTGTTGCAGGTGAGGGGGCAGCACTTGCCGGGAGAGCTGTTTTGGAAATCACAGGCCCACAACTCCCACTTAATCATTTTTTTTGTCCATTTAATGGGTTCAGAGGCGGGTCCGCTGTCAGAATCTAAAAGTAGACAGCGGGGGCGGTATCCCACTCTGAACCCACCTCTTTGTAAGTTTCCCAAGTGCCGGCACTAAGCGATGGGTCAGCCAATTGAAATACTTAAGAGGGTGTTTAAAGGTATTTAAGCAGCAATTTACCAGTGACTCACCATTTTTCCAACATTTTCATGAGGTTCACGTCGCGCGTGGATCATGTCAGGTAAGTATGTCGGGTTTTCAACAACTCTCCATTGCTTTGAATAGGTGACAGCTGCAAAAGTGGCATAAAAGCTACCATTTCACAGCTGTTCACTTTCCAATCTCAGAAGCTGGAGCCTTCAGGATTTGGAAGAGACTTTTCAGCTTTATGCAGTTTGGAAATGTTTGGAGTAAACTCTCTATTGGAACCTCCTTGGAACAACATATCTCACCTTTGACAGGTTTTTTTCGGTCATCTCAACTTGAGCTGCCATATCTAACATCAGTGAGAAGTCGCACAACACCAGGTTATAGTCCAACAGTTTTATTTGAAATCACAAGCTTTCGGAGCGGCTGCTCCTTCGTCAGGTGAAGTGAAGAAATACAAATGGGCACAGCCTATATAGACAGAGAACAATGCTGTGCCCATTTGTATTTCTTCACTTCACCTGACGAAGGAGCAGCCGCTCCGAAAGCTTGTGATTTCAAATAAAACTGTTGGACTATAACCTGGTGTTGTGCGACTTCTCACTTTTGTCCACCCCAGTCCAACACCGGCATCTCCGCATCATATCTAACATCAGAATGGGCATGATTTATGCTCTCTCACCTTGGTCCTCTGAATCTGATGACGATCAGCCGCAGCAGCAGCGGAACCAGCCACACCAGCAGCAACAAGAGCGCCAACCTTCTCCTGAAGCACCTGAAGCAGCACAGCGCAGGGCTACACTGCGCCGGAGGCGATATGCCCAAAACAGGGTTTACAGGCAGTGGATGAGCTTCCTCAACATGATGGAGCAGCAGTGTCAAAGGAGGCTCAGGTTATCGCACCAGGTCGTCGCAGACATTTTCGGATTTCTGGAGCAAGGCCTGCAGCCCAGAGGAGCAGGTGGACACTCCTTACCAGTGGCTGTCAAAGTCACCCTTGCCCTCAACTTCTTCGCCTTAGGCTCCTTCCAGTGATCTGCAGCAGTCTTTTGCAGCATCTCGCAGTCGGCCACCCACAGATGCATCACACAGCTCGCCAATGCCCTCTTTAACAGGTCCGCCAATTATATCCATTTTGCCACTGATGAAGCCAGTGTTATTGAGCGGGTGCTCGGCTTTGCCGCACTGGCTGGCTTCCCACGGGTGCAGGGCGTCATCGACTGCACACATGTGGCCATTAGGGCACCCAATCAAAACCCAGTAGTATTTGTCAACCGCAAGGGCTTCCACTCCCTCAACGTGCAGCTGGTCTGCAACCATAGGAAGATCATCATCCATGTGCACGCCAAGTTCCCTGGCAGCTGCCATGACTCGTAGATCCTGCGCCACTCCACCCTCCCTCAGCTCTTTGCTCCGCCAAACAGTCTTTCCGGCTGGCTGCTTGGAGACAAGGTCTATCCCCTGAAGACGTGGCTCATGACACCTTTGAGGAGGCCATCAAACGAGGCTGAGGGACAATATAATCAAACCCACATCTGGATGAGAAGTGTCATAGACCAAACAAGGCTTGCTGAAAATTCGCTTCAGATGGCTCAACAGATCTGGAGGAGCCCTTCAGTACGCACTAGCCAGGGTCTCCAGAATAGTCGTTGTCTGCTGCATCCTGCACAATATAGCGCTGCAGCGAGGATTAGCACTGGATGAGGAAGACGGAACAGAGTGCACAGCCTCATCAGAGGAGGAGGAGGAGGAGGAGGAGGACAAGGACGAGGAGGAGTACCATGAGGTTGAAAACGAGGATGACAAAGACCTGGAGGAGCCGGTGGTGCCATTGCAACCAGTATGTAAGCACGTTGCTGCCCGACATGCCAGGATGCCCTAATCAATGCCAGATTTAACTAACTTTATGCAGCTCAGACATATGCTGCCACAGGCGTGCGCAGGTTGGCATCACTCCACACCAACACCATAGCGCAGTTAATAATGACTAGTCCCTTGTTTTGACTCTCACCACCATTGCTGGATGTGAAATGAGCCCTGATCGTTCACTCTGCCACTTCCATTTGAGCACACACATTTGGCAACGACTGCAAAGTGTGAGAAATAAATGATTTATTACAACTATTTCATTTAATATAAAGATGACAGTGATAACGAGTGACTACCCTTGTAACTATTTGTGTGGGATCTTTCTTTTCCAGGTGCTTCTACGTGGTGCTACCTCTGTGGCTTCAGCAGAGGTAGAGGCAGCCTCCTCACCTCCCTGCTGCGCCTGCTTAGACGCCTTTGGCGGTCGTCCTCTGGGCTTTGGAGCCTGTGAAGCCCCTGCCAAAGTCTGCTCCTCCTGCGGCTGTGCAGGGGCAGACTCAGTCATCACTGTCCGGGGAGGCATCTGGGGCTCTGACCGAGGGGTTGGCAAGAGAGTGGAAGTCTGAGCGCTTGGAGAGAAGCCCCCACATCCATGTCCCTCCCACCATCATCCCTCTCATGGGCCACCCGTATTTCCCTGCTAGCAAGGAGCTGGAGAGCACCTTGCTGCACTTCATTGGGGCCATGAGGGCCCACGTCTATACTGACATCCCTCCTACAAAGGACATCTACGAGCCTCTGGTTTCTCTCCTCCATAGATGACCATCTATTTTGAAGTGAAACCATGTTCTCATGAGACTGGCGCTGTGTCTCCTCCATGCAGGTGGCCATCCTATCCATGGAGGAAGCTATAGTTGACAGTGACTGCACCACGGTGTTGCTCATGTTGGAGACGGACTTCTCCATTCTCTGCACACTCGCAGTCACTGCGGTCGCAAAACCAGTCAGAGCCTCCTGCACTTGTTCCTGCAGCTCCAGAATCGCCCATTTCCTGGATGGCCCCCGAGCTCAGCGTCTGCATGCAGATGAGCAGAGCTAGGAAACTCCTACGCCCTCCGGCGAGGAGTCTCCACTACTGACCCTGTCTCCACCATCTGCTGCTGCTCAGTTGTGATCTGTGAGGCACCAGGTGACAACACTACTCTATCTCGCGACGAACACACCGAGGTGTGCGTCTCTGCGCTGGTGTTGGGTTGCGTTGTCTGAGGTGACGCTGCGCCCTCAGAGACAGGATGCTCCTCTGAGGAGTCTTCTTGCTGTTCCTCCTGGACAGTTTGGGGGGGAGGGGGCTATCTTGATGGGAGAGCAAAGGCATCTGTTACATATACCAGATGTCGACTGCAGACACATACCATTATCCATATGATGAGCGTTCATTTTCTGTTGACATCACACCCCATATCAGGGACTGATGAAAGGCATGCAAGAGTATGGAAAATAATTCTGTCACCAGCTTCTTCTACTGAGCCCCTCTCTCCGTCCCCCACTTCCGGCAGGTCCACCACTCCCGCAATCTCCAGTGCTGCCTCCTCTGCAGTGCTCAGATATGCCATGGTTTGTTGAAGGCCTCCTTCTGTTCTCGCCCTCTTATTGTGGGCTATCTTTTCCTGCAAGGAGGGAAAGAAGAGAAGGTTGAGTTAGAGTGATAGAATGAGTGTAAGGAATGGATGGGATAGAGCTTTACAGGGAGACTCTGATGGAGCGGGTTGCCAATACCAAGTTGCCTCCTTTTGTGTTGTTAGTTGCTGTCATTGCATTACGATGAGGCTGAGTGTGAGGGCTGCATAGTAAGATGGGAACCTGATAATGCAGATAGAGATTTGGGATGGATGAAGGCCCAAGGGATGTTGGGGTGAGTAACATTGTGCAGGAGTAGGGTTGGCAATGCAGAGTGGTGGGGATGTGATGACAGGCACAGCAGCATCAAGGTAAGTGTGGCTTTATACTCACTTTTCCTGATCTTAGAAGATCATTGAACCTCTTCCGGCTCTGCACCCAGATGTGAACCACCACTGACAGCCCCGTTACCTCCTGCACTATCTGCAGCCACACTGCCTTCATCTGCTGGGGAGGCCTCTTCCTACCGTCCATAGTGAAGAGAACCTCCCTGCGTGCTCTCACTCCCTCCACAAGATGATGGAGGGAGTCATCGGAGAAGCGAGGCGCTGCTCTTTGGTGCTGGGAGCTCATACTGCAGACCTGCACACACTGCCAGCACTGAAATTTCTGACATTGCAAGTGACAGCAAATGGGGCCATGGCCCCTTTAAATGTACTGGCAAGAATCGCGTCATCCGGTGACGTCATCAGACCCGCACCTTTTAATTGGTCCGGGAAACGCGCGGGGCGGGCCTAACAAGGCCCATTAGGGGAGGAGCTTCTTTTTCGCTGGGATCAACGCAGCAGCGGGGTCGTCCCTCCCCACCCCCGCTGCCGCACTCTCCCACCTTAAAGCCGCCCAGGTAGGTGAAATCGCGGCCACTCTCTGGTGGGACTACAGCAGAAGGACCAGGAAATAGACCAGGACTCGGATACGCTGGGTTCAGCCTGTGTATAGTCTCCAGGGAGCGGCGGGGGGGGCGGGGGCCTCGTCTGGACATAACCTTCATCTGCCTCTAACATCAGTGAGGATGGGACCCGGGGCTGGGAGCTCGTCCTCAGTAGGACTCAATAGGTTTGGAGGCCTGTTTGCCCAATGAATTGAAATGTATTGTCTCTTTGAATGGTGCAACTGGGCCCCACCAGAGCTTGGACACATTAACATTGGGGTGGAGATTTTTTACATTTTTTAAAATTACAATCCCCAACATGGAGTGGGGGTGGGGTGGGAGGTGTGGGCCCTTTCCAGGGTTGGGGGAGGAGGCACCCATGAATCAAAACCCACCAGCTGGGGGGGGCTAGCTGCCTCTAGATTTCCTGGTGTCTTTGGAGGAGGGGCAGGGTTCCATGGATGCACTCCCCTATAGTAACAAAGGCCTACGTCTGGAGGCCCTACCCCCTGAACCCATGGTCTGTGGCACACATGCAATTCCAGAATTATTGGATTCTCAGGACCAGGGTTTCTTGCGAGCGATGTGTGAGTCATCACAGATGGGGTTTACATTTGTTCAACTGAGATGATTTTCAGGAGGGGTCATAGAGTCACAGAAAGAGGCCCTTCGGCCCATCGTGTCTGTGCCGGCCATCAAGCCCTGTCTATTCTAATCACATTTTCCAGCACTTGGTCCATAGCCTTGTATGCTATGGTGTTTCATGTGCTCATCTAAATGCTTCTTGAAAGTTGTGAGGGTTCCTGCCTCTACCACCCTTTCAGGCAGTGAGTTCCAGATTCCAACCACCCTCTGGGTGAAAAGGTTTTTCCTCAAATCCCCTCTAAACCTCCTGCCCCTTACCTTGAAACTATGCCCCCTGGTTATTGACCCCTCTACTAAGGGGAAAAGTTCCTTTCTATCTACCTTATCTATGCCCCTCATAATTTTGTACACCTCAATCAGGTCCCCCCTCAGCCTTCTCTGCTCTAAGGAAAGCAATCCCAGCCTGTCCAGTCTCTCTTCATAGCTGAAGCGCTCCAGCCCAGGTAACATCCTGGTGAATCTCCTCTGCACCCTCTCCAATGCAATCACATCCCTCCTATAGTGTGGCGACCAGAACTGCACACAGTATTCCAGCTGTGGCCTAACTAGCATTTTGTACAGCTCCATCATAACCTCCCTGCTCTTATATTCTATGCCTCGGCTAATGAAGGCAAGTATCCCATATGCCTTTTTACCACCTTATCTACCTGTCCTGCTGCCTTCAGGGATCTATGTACATGCACACCAAGGTCCCTTTGATCCTCTATCCTTCCTAGGGTCCTACCATTCATTGTGTATTCCCTTGCCTTGTTAGTCCTCCCAAAATGCATCACCTCACACTTTTCAGGGTTAAATTCCATTTGCCACTGTTCTGCCCATCTAACCATCCCGTCAATATCGTCCTGTAGCCTGAGGCTTCCCTCCAATTTTCGTGTCATCTGCGAACTTACTGATCATAGCTCCTACATTCATATCTAAATCATTAATGTACACTACAAACAGCAAAGGACCCAGCACCGATCCCTGCAGTACCTCACTGGACACAGGCTTCCAGTCACAAAAACAACCTTCGACCATCACCCTCTGCCTCCTGCCACTAAGCCAATTTTGGATCCAATGTGCCAAATTGCCCTAGATCCCATGGGCTCTTACCTTCTTGACCAGTCTCCCATGTGGGACTTTGTCAAAAGCCTTACTGAAGTCCATGTAGACTACATCAACTGCACTACCCTCATCCACACACCTAGTCACCCCCTCGAAATATTCAATCAAATTGGTCAGACATGATCTCCCCCTGACAAAGCCATGCTGACTATCCCTGATTAATCCTACCTCTCCAAGTGGAGATTAATTCTGTCCCTCAGAATTTTTTCCAATAATTTCCCTACCACTGATGTTAGGCTCACTGGCCTGTAATTTCCTGGTTTATCCCTACTAACCTTCTTGAGCAATGGTACTACATTAGCTGTTCTCCAGTCCTCTGGCACCTCCCCTGTGGCCAGAGAAGTTCTGAAAATTTGTGTCAGAGCCCCTGCAATCTCCTCCCTTGCCTCACACAGCAGCCTGGGATACCTGCCGTCAGGGCCTGGGGATTTATCCACTTTTAAGCCCACTAAAACTGCTAGTACCTCCTCCCTCTCAATACTAATTTGTTCAAGTATATCACAATTGCCCTGCCTGATTTCTATGCCTACATCGTCCTTCTCCATAGTGAACACAGATGCAAAATATTCATTTAAAACCTCACCTACATCTTCCGGCTCTACACACAGATTGCCACTTTGGTCCCTAATGGGCCCTACTCTTACCCTGGTTATCCTCTTGCCCTTAATATACTTATAAAACACCTTGGGATTTTCCTTTATTTTGCCCACGAGTGTTTCTTCATGCCCCCTCTTCGCTCTCCTAATTTCTTTTTTAAGTACCCCCCTGCACTTTCTATACTCCTCTAGGGCTTCCACTGTTTTTAGTCCTTTGTATCTGCCAAAAGCCTCCCTTTATTTCCTAATCCATTCTTGTATATCCCTTGACATCCAGGATTCCCTGGGTTTTTTGGTCCCACCCTTGACCTTTACGGGAACATGTTGGCGTTGTATTCTCTCTATTTCCAGGCAAGAAGCTGATGACTCCCACCTCTGCTAAACACAAATTGGCCATGCCAGGAAAAAAATCACCAAGACACCCACCGGGTAACTGTACCAGACAAACCAAAAGAAAATGAATTAATTTCTGCATTATTTTATATAATGTTCTTTTTGGGCCATTTAAAAGAGGGATTTTTTGGGAGATGGAATGGAAGCAAAAAGAGGAAGTGAGTTAGTTGATGAGAATATGAGAGTAGATTTCTGCCTCTCGTTGACAGTCATCAAGCAAGAATTTTTTCTCGGTGGTAAATAAATAAATTAAGAGGAAAACAAATTGCAATTCCATCAGAGAGCTTAAAAAAATTAATTCGGGCTGAAATTTGTCTGTAGTAATTTTGTGCAATTGCATTGACAAAATGATGGCGAGTTATTACCCATGCTCCTGAGAGTAAGTATTTTAATGCACGGAGCTGACATATGTGTTTTTGTTTGTTAAGCAGCAATCAAAAAGGAACATGCACAGATTGCGCTAATGTCGCCTGCTTAAGAGTTGGTGTTAAAGCAGTGGAGAGAGCTGGCAGGAGACTTTTAAAGTGTCAGCTATGGCACAGTGGCCGCACTCTCACCTCTGAGTCAGAAGGTCATGGGTTCAAGCCCCACTCCAGAGACTAAATCCAGGCTGACACTCCAGTGCAGTACTGAGGGAGCGCTGCACTGTCGGAGGGGCAGTACTGAGGGAGTGCTGCACTGTCGGAGGGGCAGTACTGAGGGAGTGCTGCACTGTCGGAGGGGCAGTACTGAGGGAGTGCTGCACTGTCAGAGGGACAGTACTGAGGGAGTGCTGCACTGTCAGAGGGGTAGTACTGAGGGAGTGCTGCACTGTCGGAGGGGCAGTACTGAGGGAGTGCTGCCCTGTCGGAGGGGCAGTACTGAGGGAGTGTTGGACTGTCAGAGGGGCAGTACTGAGGGAATGCTGCACTGTCAGAGGGGCAGTACTGAGAGAGTGCTGCACTGTCAGAGGGGCAGTACTGAGGGAGTGTTGCACTGTCAGAGGGGCAGTACTAAGGGAGTGCTGCACTGTCAGAGGGACAGTACTGAGGGAGTGCTGCACTGTCAGAGGGGCAGTACTGAGGGAATGCTGCACTGTCAGAGGGGCAGTACTGAGAGAGTGCTGCACTGTCAGAGGGGCAGTACTGAGGGAATGCTGCACTGTCAGAGGGGCAGTACTGAGAGAGTGCTGCACTGTCAGAGGGGCAGTACTGAGGGAATGCTGCACTGTCAGAGGGGCAGTACTGAGAGAGTGCTGCACTGTCAGAGGGGCAGTACTGAGAGAGTGCTGCACTGTCAGAGGGGCAGTACTAAGGGAGTGCTGCACTGTCGGAGGTGCCGTCCTCTGGATGAGACGTTAAGCTGTGGCTCTGTCTGCTCTCTCAGGTGGATGTAAAAGATCCCATGGCACTATTATGAAGATGAGCAGGTGAGTTCTCCCCGGTGTCCTGGCCAATATTTATCCCTTAATCAACACCTAACACAAATGATTAGGTCATTATCTCATTGCTGTTTGTGGGACCTTATAGTCCGTAAATTGGCTGTCATGCTTCCTACATTGTCTCTCTGTCTATCTGCCTCTCTCTGTCTCTCTCTCTCATCGCCAGAATCCATGTAATTTCTATAACTCATATGTCGTTTATAGCAGCAGCCTGAGTAATGAGTCGAAGCTCTAACTCAACTGTCTTTTGAATGGTCTCCACACTATAAAAAGGACATAGAAGCACTCGAGAAAGTGCACAAAAGATTTACAAGGTTGGTGCCAGAACTGAGAGTTTACAGCTATCGGGAAAGATTGAATAAGTTGGGGCTTTTTTCTTTAGAAAAGAGAACACTTAGCGGTGACCTGATAGAGGTCTTTAAAATTATGAATGGGTTAGACAGGGTAGCTGTGGGAGAATCCAAAACTAGGGGCCATAAATACAAATACAAAAAGAAAATACTGCAGATGCTGGAAATCTGAAATAAAAACAGAAAATGCTGGAGATACTCAGCAGGTCAGGCAACATCTGTGAAGAGAGAAACAGAGTTAACGTTTCAGGTCGATGACTTTTCATCAGAACTGGAAAAAAGCAGGAAATGGAACAGATTTTTAAGCAAGTGCAGGGGCTGGGAAAGGGGGGAGGGGATGAAACAACAAAAGGGAAGGTCTGTGATAGGATAGAAGGCAGGAGAGGTTAAGAGACATTAAGAGATATTCAAGGCAAAAGGAGATGGTAATGGGACAGGTTAAGAAACAAAGGATGGCTCTAGATGAAGTGTGAATTGCACTGGCAGAATGAAAGACAGCTGCCACGTGGGAGAGAAGAAAAAAAGACACAAACAAAAAGTGTGGATGAAAAATATATATATGATAGGGGCCGAGGTTATGATCTGAAATTGTTGAACTCTAAGTTGAGTCCAGAAGGCTGTACAGTGCCTAATCGAAAGATGAGGTGCTGTTCCTCGAGCTTCCGCTGAGCTTCAGTGGAACAATGCAAGAGGCCGAGGACGGTGAGGTCTGAGTGGGAGTGATGCAAAGAATTAAAGTGACAGGAGACCGGAAGCTCGGGGTCCCCCTTACGGACTGAATGGAGATGTTCTGCAAAGCGTCACCCAATCTGCGTTTGGTCTCCCCAATGTAGAGGAGACCGCATCATGAGCAGCGAATACAGTATACTAAATTGCAAGAAGTAGAAGTAAATCGCTGTTTCACCTGGAAGGGGTGTTTGGGGCCCTGGACAGTGGGAACGGGGGAGGTATAAGGGCATGTGTTGCATCTCCTGCGCTTGCACGGGAAGCTGCCGGGCGAAGGGGAAGGGGTGCTGGGGGTGGCAGAGGAGTGGACCAGGGTGTCGTGGAGGGAGCGGTCCCTTCGGAATGCTGAAAGGCGAGGTGAGGGGAAGATGTGTTTGGTGGTGGGATCACGCTGGAGGTGGCGGAAATGGCGGAGGATGATCCATTGAATGTGGAGGCTGGAACTGGAAGTCCTGAGTAGGACTGGAACAAAGAGTGTTCCACATATCCTACGAAAAGGCAGGCATAGCTAGGACCCATGCGGGTTCCCATAGCAACACCTTTGATTCAGAGGAAGTGAGTGGCGTCAAAGGAGAAGTTGTTCAATGTGAGAACAAGTTCAGCCAGGCGAAGGAGGGTAGTGGAGGATGGGGACTGGTCGGGCCTCTGTTCAAGGAAGAAGCAGAGCGCCCTCAGGCCGTCCTGGTGGGGGATGGTGATGTAGAGGGATTGTACGTCCATAGTGAAAAGGAGACGGTTGGGGCCAGGAAACTGGAAACTGTTAAAGTGGCAGAGGGCGTCGGAAGAGTCGCGGATGTGTGGATATGTGGAACACTCTTTGTTCCAGTCCTACTCAGGTCCCCTCCCTCACCTCTTTTTTCAGTACATTGATGACTGTATCGGTGCCGTTTCCTGCTCTCGCCCTGAACTAGATAATTTCATTCACTTTGCTTCCAATTTCCACCCTTCCCTCACCTTCACATGGTCCATCTCCGACTCTTCCCTTCCCTTCCTCGACTTCTCCGTCTCCATCTCTGGGGATAGGTTATTGACAAACATTCACTACAAGCCCACTGACTCCCACAGCTACCTGGACTACACTTCCTCCCACCCCGCTTCCTGTAAGGACTCTATTCCATTCTCCCAGTTTCTCCGTCTCCGCCGCATCTGCTCTGACGATGCCACCTTCCATACCACTGCTTCCGACATGTCTTCCTTTTTCCTCAACCGAGGATTCCCCTCTACTGTGGTTGACACGGCCCTTGACCGTGTCCGTTCTATCTCCCGCACTTCTGCCCTCACCCCTGCCCCACCCTCCCGGAACCACGATAGAGTTCCGCTTGTCCTCACCTTTCACCCCACCAGCCTCCACATTCAACGGATCATCCTCCGCCATTTCCACCACCTCCAGCGTGATCCCACCACCAAACACATCTTCCCCTCACCTCCCCTTTCAGCATTCTGAAGGGACCGCTCCCTCCGCGACACCCTGGTCCACTCCTCTATCATCCCCAACACCCCTTCCCCTTCGCCCGGCACCTTCCCATGCAAGCGCAGGAGATGCAACACATGCCCTTATACCTCCCCCCTTCCCACTGTCCAGGGCCCCAAACATCCCTTCCAGGTGAAACAGCGATTTACTTGTACTTCTTGCAATTTAGTATACTGTATTCGCTGCTCATGATGCGGTCTCCTCTACATTGGGGAGACCAAACGCAGATTGGGTGACCGCTTTGCAGAACACCTCCGTTCAGTCCGTAAGGGGGACCCCGAGCTTTCGTCGCCTGTCACTTTAATTCTTCGCATCACTCCCACTCAGACCTCACTGTCCTCGGCCTCTTGTATTGTTCCACTGAAGCTCAGCGGAAGCTCGAGGAACAGCACCTGATCTTTCGACTAGGTACTTTACAGCCTTCTGGACTCAACATAGAGTTCAACAATTTCAGATCATAACCTCGGCCCCTATCATATATATATTTTTCATCCACACTTTTTGTCTGTGTCTTTTTTTCTTCTCTCCCACATGGCAGCCGGCTTTCATTCTGCCAGCGCAATTTACACTTCATCCTGAGCCATCCTTTGTTTCTTAACCTGTCCCATTACCATCTCCTTTTGCCTTGAATATCTTTTAATGTCTCTTAACCTCTCCTGCCTTCTATCCCCTATCACAGACCTTCCCTTTTGTTGTTTCATCCCCTCCCCCCTTTCCCAGCCCCTGCACTTGCTTAAAAATCTGTTTCATTTCCTGCTTTTTTCCAGTTCTGACGAAAGGTCTTCGACCTGAAACGTTAACTCTGTTTCTCTCTTCACAGATGTTGCCTGACCTGCTGAGTATCTCCAGCATTTGCTGTTTTTATTTTAGGTCATAAATACAAGATAGTTACTAATAAATTCAATAGGGAAATAAGGAGACATTTTTTTACTCAGATTGTAGTTAGAATGTTGAACTTGCTACCACTGGAGGTGGTTGAAGCAAATAGCTCAGATGCTTTCAAAAGGAAACTAGATGAATACATGAGCAAAAAGGGAATAGAAAGATACACTGAAAGGCTGAGATGAGGCAGATAGAATGGGAGCAGACTCGTGTGGAGTATAAACACCAGCACAGACAAGTTGGGCCGAATGGCCTGTTTCTGTGCTGTATAATCTATGTAATTTTATGTAATCCTGTGTCTTATTCATCATGCGGTTAGCAGGGACAAATCAGATGTGCTATCATACACCATGTCCTGGGCTCTGGTGTAGTTGAACTGCTCCTGCACCTGGACTTGGTGCTCTGCTCCATATTTTAGGCATCCGGCCCTGTTGAGATTCTCCCAGCATTGTTGCATTCCTCTGATCTGCAGATCCCAATCTCACCACCACCATGTCCCGGCCTCGATGCTCCCAGGCTCTGGGCTCACCAAAGGAATAGCAGGAAATTCAGCCCCTCAAACCTGATTTGTCATTCAATTAGATCATAGCTGATCTGTATCTCAACTCCCTCTACCACCCTACCCCCTTGTTTCCGTAACCCTTAATACCCTTACGTAACTAAAACCTATCAATTTCAGTTTTGACATTTTCAATTGACCTATTCTTAACAGCTTTTTGGGGAGAGAGTTCCAGATTTCCACTAGTCTTTGTGTGAGGAAGTGCTTCCTGACATCACCCCTGAATGGCCTAACTCTAATTTTAAGGTTCTGCTCCCTTGCTCTGGAGTCACCCACCAGAGGAAATAGTTTCTATCTATCTAACCTATCAACTCCTTTAATCATCTTAAACACCTCAATTAGATCACCCCTTAATCTTCTATACTTGAGGGAATACAAGCCTAGTCTGTGCAACCTGTCTTCATTATTTGACCCTTTTAGCCCTGGTACCACCAGTCCATCTTATACTCCTGGCCTCACTGCTGACCTACCTACAATTCCAAATCCATTCTGGATACCACAGGCTTTGCTGCACTCCTCAGATCTCGGGGCCGCAGGCGCTCTCTCCCTTGGCATTCGAGCTAACCCTCCACCCACCACAGTTGTTGCCATTGATCTATCTCTCACTCCTGGCCTCTGTGTTGACTCACCTCCCGCACATGGCTGGCACACATCCCGCTGCCTGCCTCCAGCCCGGGCCTCAACCTCCTCCTGGCTTGGAGTTTCTCACCACACTCCTCCTTCTTGAACAATAGTTAAACATCGAGCTCCCACGACTGAATGTAGAACTGTCACAGCTGAACGTGGAGTTCCCACTGTGAGCCACTTGTGTTGTACAAAGTGTTATTACATTTGAACCTACTAAACCTACTGCTATTGACATCGAGTATTATCAGTATTGAACATAGAGCTATCATAGTTGAAAATTCATCCAGGACTGATTAATGCCTTCCTTCTATAAGAATGCTATTTTCCTCAGAGATAACCGTATTATAGATCAGTTATTCATTTGGAATAGTAAACTTTTTAAACGGTGTCCTCCAGTATAGTTCTTGTCTGCATGCATCTTGCACAGCTGAGAGAACAGGCTGCAGATGTGCTCCCAGATTTCTGTTAACACTGCTGTTTAGCCAGTCGCAGGGAGGTCTAACCAAGAAGTCAAATAGAAAGGTGGCGCTTGTGTATCAGCTTTGGGTGCTACAGCCCAATGATGGATGTGACTTTGCGTCTCATTTGGCTCAATTCCTGATGCCAAGGGGTGACTTTGATATGTTTCTGCTCGTGGAAGGGTGATTGAAGGTGGTCACTGCTGCCTTTGGCAACTGGCTACAGGGGACAATACTAATGGCCTGGAAGCTGGTCATGCAGTCATCTTCTGCATAGGTGGAAGGCGATGAGGATGGGGACAAAAGTATAGAAAGCAAGGAGGAAGCAGATTGAAAAACATTCCCCAGAGTTTAAGTAGTTACTGCATTATTACTAATGACCTGAGACAATTGTTGATCTCAGTAGAGGAAGATTGAATGGGCAGCTGTCCAGATCGTGCTTCTCCAAAACTCCCTCCCTTTACTTCTCTCTCTTCCTTTTTAAAAACCTTATTGAACCCTAAATTTTTGTACGAGCCATCTAATCTCTGTCCACCTAGCTCAGTGTTCGATTCCTCTTACTAATCAGTAAATTGCTCTGGGACAGTTCCGACAATAAAAGTGCTATATAAAGACAAACTGTTGTGTTACTCAAAATGGGTGTCGTCTTTTCAAACACTTCAATCTCTGAGGCGTCCTTCTAATGCTCTGTACATGTGCACTTCGTGGCTCCCACAGCATAGTGCTTTATTTTTAGTTATAAATAATCCTCAGAAATCTTATTAAACGAGAGTAATGGATTTTTGGAAATGGATTACAGGCTGAGGTTAAAGAAAATCATTGATCTTGTGGTATTAGTTGATAGAATAAGAGCATGTCTGACATTTCTTTCATAATAAAAGAATTTCTGGCTGATTAACGGTACAGCTGAGCAACAATTCACTGCAAATTATGAAGTGAGATCCGATCTTGGTCAATAATCTATTTGGCTCATATCCTGCTCAGAGAACAACCCATCAATAGAGAACTGCAAAAATGTTTTATCAAAGCCATTTATCAAAACGGGTGCCTTCTGTGATGTAAGCACAGTTTTTGCTTTTGCACCTAATCTGTTCACGGGATATCAGTGAAGTAGACAAGACCATCCCTAGTTGCCCTGAGAAGGTGGTGGTGGGCCTTCTCTTTGAACCACTGCAGTCCATAGCTGACGGTGCTCCCACAATGGGATTAGGTGGGGAATTCCAGGATTTTGACTCAGTGACAATGAAGGTGATATATGTCCAAGTCAGGATGATGTGTGACTTGGAGGGGAACCCCACAATATTACTGCTTTTGTCTTTCTTGGTGCTGGAGATTGTAGGGACGGGAGATGCTATCAAAACAAGCTTGGTGAGTTGCTGCAGATCGTCCTGTAAATAGTACATAGAGCAGGCAGAGTACGCTGGTGGTGTTGTGGGGGGAGGAGGGGAGGTTGATATTGAGTCCTTTGGCAACAACAACATCTTGCATTTATATAGCGCCTTTAACACAGTAAAACGTCCCAAGGCGCTTTACAGGAGCGTAAATCAGACAAAATTTGACACCGACCCACATAAGGAGATATTCGGACTGAAAGCACGGCCGCCAATGGTGGAGCAATGAAAATTGGGGATGTGCAAGTGGCTAGAATTGGAGGAGCGCAGGGATCTCGGTGGGTTGTAGGGCTGGAGGAGATTACAGAGATAGGGAGGGGCGAGGCCATGGAGGGATTTGAAAACAAGGCAAGGGCACTGATCAAGTGGACTGCTTTGCTCTGGATGGTGTTCAGCCTTTTGAATGCTGTTGTGGCTGCACCCATCCAGTCGAGTGGTGAATATTCCATCGCACTCCTGACTTGACCCTTGTACATGGTGGGGAGGTTCTGAGATGTCAAGATGTGAGCTAGTCATTGCGGCGTATTCAGTCTCTACCCTGCTCTTTATCCGTGGTGTTGATATGGCTGGATCAGTTAAACTCCTGATCAGTGGTGACTCCCTAGATGTTGGTGGTGTTCTGAGAAATTATAGTTTTTTTATAATCCGAGGAAAAGAACAAATGGAAGAGGTCTATGATAGTGCGGAGGGCAGGAATGATTAAAGGGAGGATGGTGCAAGGCAAAATGAGGTGATAGTGAGACAAGTATAGAAATAAAAGATGGGTCCAGAGGAGGTGTAAATGGTTGCAGCAGAATAGCAGAGAGGGAGGGAAGCATGGAATATGTGACAACAAAAAGGAGAATGCGTCCGTGGCCCCGGAATGTGGTAGGAGAAAGGCGGGTATTTCAACTCTGGTTTGGAATCAAGTGAAGTGGTCCAGTACTGTTTTAGTTCATGAATGGTGTTTTATTTGGGATGTCTATGCTTCCATTTGAAAAAATACTAACATTGTTCCTCTGATGTTGAATTCTCAGAAGTGCACAGGGACTAACTGGATTTCTCTTCGAAAGAGCCGGCGCAGACTCGACGGGCCGAATGGCCTCCTTCTGTGCTGTACTATTCGATGATTCTATGATTCTCGGAGTTCACAACGAACAGATTCAATTGGGTGGAAGAAGTCAAGCGTTCCTTGCTGTGTGTCGCCATTACTGGCTTTTCCTGCTGGGCAATGGAGTGTTAAATGAGGCCCTTGTTCACGAGCAGCATGAGAGCCTTTAACAGAAGAAAAGCAGGAACATGTCTTTTCAAACAACTTACCAGAAGAATTGACATTAACCGTTCAATTAGTGACTGAGCTTCATGGGGAGAAATTCTTCTAACTCCAAATGATAGTGTGTGCAGTAATTGCTACTTTCACTCGGCATCTGAACGATTCAAACAAATAATGGGACTTTTTTTTCCAAAGGTCATAGAAAGGGTCTCGCTTGAGTCAGCTGGGACTACAACACCATCTTGTATTTCTATTGCATTCTATTGTACAAAAAGACATTGCAGAGGACTCTGCAGGCCCTGGACAGTGAGTGGGAAGAGGGGGAAGGAAGAGGATGAGGATAGGCAAAAGCTCGGTCTTGAAGGCGGGAAAGGAGAAGGCAAGGTGGAGATGCTGAGGGGCTGGAGTTCCACGTGACGGTGGAAAAGTGGCTAAAGGACCAGCTGCTACTGCTGGGGAGGACAAGATGTAGGAATGGTGGTGGAGGACCCAGGATGCGGACATGGAAATCGAGCTGGTGGCGGCTAGGACAATTGGAAGTTTCAAAGCTGAGATTGCATAAAACTCACATGCACACCCCACACCTTGCACACCTTGCTGTCCTTTTTCATGCAGGCCAAGCTTTCACTTAACTGCCGAGAGACCCAGCGGACGGGAGGAGGACAGGCAGACCTACACCCCTTCACTGAGTCCAGAGGCTGATTGCCAGCCAGCTCATAGGTGCCGTGGCTGGTGGAGAGGTCGACCCGCTTGGGGACAGCAATGGTATATTCATCAGGTTTCTCTCCTCTCTCATACCACTTCCCCTTCACAACACCAGCCTTTTACACTTTCAATCCAACCAACTGTCTCCAGTCCTTGCTCCCTTCCTGCCCCCCTGCCCTCTTGTTAAAGCCACTCTCGTACCTTCCTGCTTTCAGATAGTGAACCACCAGCTGATCAGCCTGTCCCTCAGACTGCCAGTGGCAGTGACGCGCCAGAGGAGGAGGAAGAGGAAGCCGGAGCCTCACCGCCTGCATCTCCCGAGGGTGACACTTCCGACACTGGGGCCACACCTTCCCTGGGGGGAGCAGGAGGTCAGGGTCTGATGTGGGTGATGCTCCTGGGTCCAGCGGGCTGCAGCAACGTCATGGGGGAAGGGAAGCTCGGGGGTCATCTCCCCAGAGGGTGAGTAGGTGCGCGAGTTCTGCTGCACAGGACTTGGATGAGGACTTCAACACCACGGCCATGAATACGCCCAGGCCTTGAGCATGCACACTGAGCTCATGGGTGCAATGGCAAGGGTGCCCGACAACATGGATGCACTGGCTAGGAGCATGGAGCGAGTACAGCTGTTATCTGTGCGCAAACCCTTGAACCCATCCTTGCCTTGTTGCAGAGGATGGTTGAATTGCAGGGAGGACCGTGGGGAACCAGAGCCCATGCCGCGTGTAATGGGTGAGGTGGCAGGATCCATTGCAGCACAGGCCGACGCAACGCAATGGCTTAGTGCTGCAATCGAGTCATTGGCTGGTGCCATCCAGTCTCAGACTGCTCTCATGCAGTCTCAGATTGATGCGATGCAAGCGCTGACTGCTGCCATCCTCGCTGGATCACCCACAGTCCACCGGGGATCTGACAGTACCGCAGCAGGCCAGCAATCTGTGCTTGAGTAGATTGCTCCAGATGCTGAGGTACTGCCCCGGGGGGAGTGCCAGTGTATCAGTCGAGCAAGAAAGTGCTGTCCTCTCGCAGGATGACAGCATTCCTGCTCCCACCACTGCCACTCCGCCATTGCACTTGGCATGGCCTGCAACACAGCCAGCCCAGACTGCTGCCGCCCATGCAGAGTTGGTGCAGTCTGCAGCCGGGCCCTCCAGGCCCAGAGCTGGTCGAGGCCGTCCTTCAAGGCCATCTGCAGTCTCTGGATCCAACATTGAGCAGCCTTTCGCCAGCCTTGCTGCAGTCACTGGGGCCACATTACGGAGGAGCAGTAGGGTGGGAAAGGGGGAAGTGCGAAGGGGAGGGAGATCATCCTCGAAGACTGAAAAGTAGAATTTATTAATAAATGGGGGGAATGTTTGTGGGAAAGTTTGATGTTCATCTTAATGGGCCGAAAATTGATCCCGGGACGCGAGAGTACGCACTGCGTACTCTCGCGTATTCCCACTCCAATTGCCGGTTTTCTGCATGTCCTGCGCATGCGCTGAAAACCGGCAATTGCTCTTCTGAAAAGGGGGCGGGTCCTCGGTGCATCGCGTGCGTGCTACAGGCTGCGTGCACGCTGTGCACTTCATGCTTTGGACGCGCAGGTAAGTACGGAAGATTTTGGAAATGGAAAAAGGAGGAGTAAGACCCACTTTTAAGAAGGTAAGTAGTGAATTAAGTATTTTTTTGAATTTTTTTTAACAGGTATATCTTTTTTAGAGACTTTAAAGACAGGTAAGTTTATTTTTATAACTTTTTAAAAGATTTTAAATTTTTTCAAAAATTTAATTTTTTATTTAAAATGGTTAATTTAATTAACTATACTTATTTTATTAATGTGATGGTTTTTTTTTAAATTTAATTGAGGTTTAGCTGTTATTTTGGGGCGGTGTAAGATTCATAGATTTCACAGCCGTGCTGTGAAACTTATGAATGGAAGATGGTGTGCTGCCATTGGCTCTAACTGAGTCACGTGATCCCACAGCTCGCACGAATTCACTACGCCGCTGGGATACGCAAGCACTGCCCAGCTGATCTCTAGAACATGAAGTTCGTGCGAGCTGGATCTGAAAAAGCCAACGCGGAGTGAGAGATCGCAGGGAAGGCTTACCCCCGCGGGAACAGAGCGAGATCAATTTCTGGGCCAATATATTTGTTCACTGTGTTGACGCTTATCTCGATGTTGTAAGAACGAGTTTTGTTAGTTCACGAATTGTTGGGTTTGTTTCTAATTGTTTGTCCTGAATAAATAAGACAGAGTTTGTAATATAAATAAAACATTTTATTGTTACTTTACATCTTTGCTAATTTGACTCATTGGAGCTTTGCCTGGCAATAGGGGCTGCGGGATGCTTGCGATGATGTGCTTCTTCATCCCAGAAGCCATCTTCTCTGTCATTCGTCAGAAGCGGTGTCTTATCAGGCGTTCACGGACAGCCCTTGCAGAGGCAACATTGAGCGCCTCCCTCCCACATTGGTGCTGTTAATCCTCCTCTTCAGCCTCCTCCTCCGCCTCAGCCTCCTCCTCCTCTGCCTCCTCCTCCTCCTCTCCCTCTCCCTCTTCCTCCTCCTGAGGTGGTGCACCAATCCCTGGTGGCCATGGCTGGGTCCTCATAATTGCAAGGTTGTGAAGCATGCAGCACACAACAATGAAAAGCGAGACTCGCTCGGGAGAGTACTGCAGGGCTCCTCCAGAGTGGTCAAGACACCGGAACCGTTGTTTCAAGACGCCGATCGTCTGCTCAATGAGGTTCCTGGTGGTGCTATGGCTCTCATTGTAGGCAAGCTCAGTAGGTGTGTTGGGGTTACGGAGCAGTGTCATCAGCCAGGTGCAGAGTGGATAACCCTTGTCCCCGAGGAGCCATCCACTAGATTGATTCGGTGGTTGGAAGAGTTCTGCGACATCAGTCTGGCGCAGGATAAAAGCATTGTGGCTGCTGCCAGGATAGCGGGCATTGACAGCGAGGATGCGCTGTCTGTGGTCACACACCAATTGAACATTTAGAAAGTGGAAGCCCTTGCAGTTTCAGAACACCTCTGCATTTTCATGAGATGCCCGCATTGCCACATGTGTGCAGTCAATGGCGCCCTGAACCATGGGGAAGCCCGCTATTCTAACAAAACCACATGCGCGTTCACGCTGTTTGTCCCGGGTCATGGGGAAAGAGATGTACTCCCTTCTCCTTTTGTACAGAGCATTTGTGACCTCCCGGATGCAGCAATGGACAGCGAACTGGGAGATGTTCGCTATGCCCCCAGTTGAAGCCTGGAAGGAGCCGCTGGCATAGAAATTCAGAGCCACCGTCACCTTCACTGCCACCGACAGAGACGTCCTGGTCCTGAGCTGAGGCTGCAGATCTGGTTGCAGGAGGTGGCAGAGCTCAGTGACCACCTCCTTGCTGAGGCGCAGCCTGCGCAAACACTGCTCCTCAGACAAATGAATGTAGGAGAATTGTTCCCTGAATACCCTGGGAGGGTAAGGTCTCCTGTGCAGAGGCCTGTTGGCCCTCCTCCCTCTGGCCACGTTTGCCACTCTCTCTCTGCACCTCTGCTGCCTCCCTCTGAAGGTGAAGCTGGAGGACAACGCCCCAAGTTAGTGCAGCCCCCATAAAATCTTATAAATGTGCTTAATATGAAGGTCAGATAAATAGGAACCTCAAAAGTGGTGCTGAGGGCCAAAATTCCTTAGGACAGCATTAAATCTCTCCAAAATAACAACAGAAAACACTGGAAAAACTCAGCAGGCCAGGCAACATCCGTGGAGAGAGAAACAGAGTTAACGTTTCAGGTCAAAACCCTTCGTCGGAACTGAAAGAGCAGGAAATTAAACAGATAAAAATGCAAGGGGGAGGCTGGGGGGAGGAATAAAAGAACAAAAGGGGTGGGGTCCATGGTAAGTAGAGACATTAAGAGATGCTCAAGGCAAGACGAGATGGTAATAGGACAGGTTAAGAAACAAAAGGTGAGGTGTGAAATGCTGGCAGAATGAGAGACAGCTGCCGTGGGGGGAGAGAGAGAGAAAAAAAAAAGGAAAAAGGCACGGACCAAAAGAGTGGATAAAATGTATACATATGTGGTAGGGGCTGAGGTTAGGATCTGAAATTGTTGAACTCGATATTGAGTCCGGAAGGCTGTAAAGTGCCTAAACGAAAGATGAGGTGCTGTTCCTCGAGCTTACGCTGAGCTTCCGTGGAACAATGCAAGAGGCCGAGGACGGTGAGGTCTGAGTGGGCGTGGAGGGGTGAATTAAAATGACAAGCGACCGGAAGCTCGGGGTCACCCTTACGGACTGAACGGAGGTGTTCCGCAAAGCGGTCACCCAATCTGCGTTTAGTCTCCCCAATGTAGAGGAGACCACATCGTGAGCAGCGAATACAGTGTATTAAATTGCAGGAAGTACAAGTAAATCGCTGTTTCACCTGGAAGGGGTGTTTGGGGCCCTGGAGAGTGGGAAGGGGGGATGTATAAGGGCAGGTGTTGCATCTCCTGCGCTTGCACGGGAAGGTGCCGGGTGAAGGGGAAGGGGTGCTGGGGGTGATAGAGGAGTGGACTAGGGTGTCTCGGAGGGAGCGGTCCCTACGGAATGCTGAAAGGGGAGGTGAGGGGAAGATACGTTTGGTGGTGGGATCACGTTGGAGGTGGCGGAAATGGCGGAGGATGATCCGTTGAATGTGGCGGCTGGTGGGGTGAAAGGTGAGGACTCTCCAGGGCCCCAAACACCCCTTCCAGGTGAAACAGCGATTTACTTGTACTTCTTGCAATTTAGTATACTGTATTCGCTGCTCACGATGTGGTCTCCTCTACATTGGGGAGACTAAACGCAGATTGGGTGACCGCTTTGCGGAACACCTCCGTTCAGTCCGTAAGGGTGACCCCGAGCTTCCGGTCGCTTGTCATTTTAATTCACCGCTCCACGCCCACTCAGACCTCACCGTCCTCGGCCTCTTGCATTGTTCCACGGAAGCTCAGCGTAAGCTCGAGGAACAGCACCTCATCTTTCGTTTAGGCACTTTACAGCCTTCCGGACTCAATATCGAGTTCAACAATTTCAGATCATAACCCCGGCCCCTACCATATATGTATACATTTTATCCACTCTTTTGGTCCGTGCCTTTTTCCTTTTTTTTTCTCTCTCCCCCCACGGCAGCTGTCTCTCATTCTGCCAGCATTTCACACCTCACCTTTTGTTTCTTAACCTGTCCCATTACCATCTCGTCTTGCCTTGAGCATCTCCTAATGTCTCTACTTACCATGGACCCCCCCCTTTTGTTCTTTTATTCCTCCCCCCAGCCTCCCCCTTGCATTTTTATCTGTTTAATTTCCTGCTCTTTCAGTTCCGACGAAGGGTTTCGACCTGAAACGTTAACTCTGTTTCTCTCTCCACGGATGTTGCCTGGCCTGCTGAGTTTTTCCAGCGTTTTCTGTTGTTATTTTGGATTTCCAGCATCCGCAGTATTTTGCTATCGTATTAAATCTCTCCAGACGTCTTTCTCCCTCTCAACCTGCGTGTACCAAAAATTTTGCCGACAAGAATAGGCAAGAAGCGCCCGCCTTTAAATAGCGCTCCCCCAGCCCCTTCCTGATTGAAAACGTTCCTCTCTACCTGTCATTCCTAGTGGCAGGCGGTAAGGCAGGGGGCACTACCGGGGCGTTGCACGCTCGACTAACATCATGATCTGCGGGCGCAGGAGATCATGGCGGTAGTGTTTAGTGCCACCGCAAAACAACTGGTCAATTTCACGAGCGGCGCTAAAATCGTCATGTTCGGGCGCTAAGTTGCTAGTGCCCCGTTAGTGCCCCCCGGAGGTGCTAATGGGAGGCACCAACCAACCGAATTTTCCCTCCCAAAGAGTCTGCAGAGGGATATCGATAGGTTAAGTGAGTGGACAACAATTTGGCAGATGGAGTATAATGTGGGAAAATGTGAGGTTATCCACTTTGGTAAGAAGAATAGAAAAGCAAAATATTATTTAATTGGAGAGAGACTTCAGAATGCTGCAGTACAGAAGGATCTGGGTGTCCTCGTACATGAAATACAAAGGCCGCGATTTTGCCAGCGCTCAGAGGTTTGGAAATGGGTCCGGGGTTAAATCCAAGATGATTGACGGCGGGTTGTGAACCCGTCTCCACGCGACTTTCCAAAGTGTCGGGTCTGCGACTCCTGATCAGACCCGACACCAAGCGGCGGGAGAGGCAGTTAAGGTAGTTAACAGCTTGTTAACTATATGTTTAATCCTATTTTGAGAGGGGTTTTCAATTTTGCTACATTTTCAGCATGTTCCACGGTGTTCCAGGAACACGCCAGCTGATTGTGTCGGCTGTTTCAACAAGCTGAAGACTTTACAGCTGCAAGTGCAGCATTAAAGCTAACCTGCCACTTTAGTTGAATTTCAAAAGCCTGAACTTTCTGATTGCAGGATGTTGAAGACATTTTTCAGGTGTATTGAGGTTGTAAGTGTGTGTTGTGAGATCTATATACACTGTGACCGCCTTGGAATAACCTCTCTCCACATTGACTGAGCGCTTATAACATTTCATCCTTAAGTGACATATTTACCAGCAGAATGGGAACCATTGATACTCTCTCATCCTGGTCTTCAGATCCGGAGGATGAGCAGCCGCGGCAGCAGCAGAACCAGGAACACCAGCAGCAAGAGCGCCAACCTTCTCCTCAACCACCTGATGCTGCACAGGGCAGAGGCCGTTAGCGGAGGGCTGCACCACACCGCAGGAGATACCCCCAGCACAGGGTTTACAGGCAGAGGATGAGCTTCCTCAACATGACTGAGCAGCAGTGCCAAAGGAGGCTGAGACTTTCGCGAAAGGTAGTCGCAGACATCTGCACGATGCTGCACCAAGACCTGCAGCCCAGAGGAAAGTGTGGACACTCCTTACCAGTGGCTGTCAAAGTCACCACCACCCTCAACTTCTTTGCTTCAGGATCCTTCCAGGGATCAGCTGCAGACATCAGCGGCATCTCCCAGTCGGTCGCACATAGATGCATCGCGCAGGTTACCGATGCCCTGTTTGGCAAGTCAGCCAATCACATCCACTTCTCAACGGATGAAGCAAGTATAACTGCGCGGGCGGTTGGATTTGCCAATATGGCTGGCTTCCCGAGGGTGCAGGGCGTCATCGACTGCACACATGTGGCCATCAGGGCACCTCATCACAACCCAGCTGTATTTATGAACTGCAACTCCCTTAATGTCCAGCTGGTGTGTAACCACAGGAAGAACATTATGCATGTTTGCGCAAAGTTCCCTGGCAGCTGCCATGACTCATACATCCTGCAGCAGTCCACTGTGCCTCAGTTCTTCAATCCGCCAACCCAACTTTCCAGATGGCTACTTGGACACAAGGGCTATCCCCTGAAGACGTGGCTAATGACACCGATGAGGAGGCCATCAAATGAAGCTGAGGAGCGTTACAATGAGAGCCACATTTCCACCAGAAGCATCATAGAGCAAACCATCAGCTTGCTCAAAATGCGCTTCAGATGCCTGGACAGATCTGGTGGAGCTCTACAGTACGCACCAGCCAGGGTGTCCAGAATCATCGTGGTCTGCTGTACCCTGCACAGCATCGCACTGCAGCGTGGCCTACCGCTGCCTGAGGAACAAGTGGCTCAGCGCACAGCCTCCTCACAGGAGGAGGAGGAGGAGGAAGAGCCGAATGAGGCTGTAGATGAGGAACACCTGGCAGAGGCGGCTGTCCCAGTGGTACCAGCACGTGAGCACATTGCTGGCCGTCAGGCAAGGGATGGACTAATCCATGCCAGATTCGCGTAACTTTACGCTGTAAATACATGTGGCTGGCACGTGCACATGAGGGTTGGCAGGACCTCCATTCCACACAATACAGCATCTGAACAATGAACTGTGCATTCCTATCATTCTCCCCACCATCACTGCAGATGAAAGGTGTCCTCAACCCTCAATGTGATACTTCCAATTCTGAGCACACATAGGTCAACGCATTGAATCATTCACATAGCATTACTTTAATAAACTAGAAATAAACATGACAAACGTAAAATGGTAAATTATGAAATCACCCTTGTGACTACCCTTGTGACTATTTGTTCTTTAGCTTTCTCTTATGTGTGCTTCTACGTGGTGCTTCCCCTGTGGCTTCAGTAACATGTAGAGGCAGCATGCTCACTTCCCTCATGCGCCTGCTTAGACGCCTTTACCAGTTGTCCTCTGGGTTTGGGAGCCTGCGGCTGTGCAGGGGCAGAGACGGCCATCTCAGTTGGGTGAGGGATCTGGGGCTCTGACCGAGGGCTCCGCAGTGGCATGGGAGTGTGAGCACTTGGAGAGGAGCCCCCACTTCCTTGTTGTTGACCACCACCATCCCTCTCATGGGTCACCCACACTTCACTGCTAGCAAGTAGCTGGAGAACACCTTGCTGCACATCAGTGGGGCCATGAGGACCCATTTCTGTGCTGACATTCCTCATAACAAGGACGTCCATGAATCTCTGGTTTCTCTTCTCAATAGATGCCCATCTATCCTCCATAGATGACCATCTATTTAGAAGTGTTACCATGTTCTCCTGAGTCTGGCGATTTATGTCCTCCATGGAGGTTGACATCCTTTCCATGGCAGCACCTACATTCGCCGTTACGTGCACCACGGCATTGCTCATGTTTGACATGGACTCCTCCATTCTCTGCACACTCGCAGTTACCGTGGTTGCAAACCCTGTCAGAGCCTCCTGCACTTGTTCCTGAAGTTCCAGCACCACTCTCATTTTGGATGGCCCCAGAGGCACAGCGTCTACAAGCAGCTGAGCAGAGCTAGGAGCACCCTGCGGCCTACGATGAGGACTCTCCACTGCTGTCGCTGTCTCCACCATCTGCTCTTGCTCACTTGTGAGCTGTGATACACCAGGTGACAACACTACTCTATCTCACAAACGACCCACCGAGGTGTGTGTCTCTGTGCTGGTGCTGGGTGCGCTCATTTCTGCTGACTCTGCTCCCTCCAGAGGCTGCAGGTTCCTCTGAGGAGTTCTCCGGCTCTTCCTCATGGACAGTGGGGAGGGGGGCTCTCGATGGTCCTGTGGGGGAGTAAAGGCATGAGTTAGACATGTTATATTTAGTTAGCAGACACATCCCATTGTGCAGATGATCATAACTATATTTCTATGAGCATCAGATGCCATATCAGTCACTTATGAAAACAAAATGATAGGGTTGCAAATCAATTCTGTCACCAGCTTGCTGTACTGTGCTCGTCTCTCTGTCCCCCACTTCCAGCTCCTCTGCACCTCCCATGATGTCAAGAGCAGCCTCCTCAGCATTTGTTATATGCACCATCGAAGGTGGGCCTCTTCCTGTCCTCCCCCTCTCCCTCTTATTGTGGGATCTCTTTTCCTACAATGAGGGACACAAGTGGAGTTTCAGCGAGATTGATGGAGTGAGTGTAAAGAATGGATAAGATAGATGTTTAGAGGGAGACAAAGATGGAGTGAGGTGCCAATACCAAGGTCCCCCCTGTGCATTGTTTGTTTTTGTCATTGCATAACAGTGAGATTGAGTATGAGGGGTGCATAGTAGTATGGTGAAATGATTCTGTACATAGAGAGAGGGATGGGTGAGGGTGCAAGGGATGTTAGGGGCAGTTGGGATGTGCAGGAGTAGGTTGCCAATGCAGAGTGATGGGGATGAGAAGAGATGGAAAGCAGACTGAAGGTAAGTGTGATATTATATTCACTTTTGGTGAGCACATCAGGTCATTGAACCTTTTCCTACATTGTACCCAGGTGCGTGTACACACTGACCTTGCACTGACCTCCTCAGCAATTTGCAGCTAGGCTGCCTTTGTGTGCTGAGGAGGCTTCCTCCGTCCATCAGAGGGGAAGAGGACCTCCTTGCGTCATCTTACTCCTCCACAAGAGCATGGAGGGAGTCCTCATCAAAACGGGGAGCAGTCTTGGACCATTAAGCTGCCATTCCTGCAGCAACCAGCATTCAAATGTAGAAGAAAGCAAGTGAAAAGCAAAAGGGACGTGGCCCCCTTAAATATCCAGGCTCCTAGCGCGTCATCAAGTGCGGGCAGCCGACCCGCACCCACCGATTGGGCCGGCTAGCGCGCACGTCGACCTTAATGAGGCCAATCTAGGGAAAATCCTTAATGGAGGGCGGCTGCAACAGGGAGCGGGACCGGAACCCGCAGAACAGCGGACCCGCCACCATCCCGCCTCCGGCTGGAAAATCCAGCCCAAATAGTTAGCATGCATGTACAGCAAGTAATTAGGAAGGCAAATGGAATGTTGGCCTTTATTGCAAGGGGGATGGAGTATAACAGTAGGGAAGTCTTGCTACAATTGAGACCACACCTAGAGTACTGCGTACACTTTTGGTCCCCCTATTTACGGAGAGATATATTTGCATTGGAGGCAGTTCAGAGAAGGTTCACTAGGTTGATTCCTGGGATGAAGGGGTTGTCTTATGCGGAAAGGTTGAGCAGGTTGGGCCTATACTCATTGGAGTTTAGAAGAATGAGAGGTGATCTTATTGAAACATATAAGATTCTGAGGGGGTTGGACAGGGAAGATGCTGAGAGAATGTTTCCCCTCATGGGGGAATCTAGAACTAGGGGGCATAGTCTCAGGATAAGGGGTCACCCATTTAAGACGGAGATAAGGAGGAATTTCTTCTCTCAGTGGGTCGTGAATCTTTGGAATTCTCTACCCCAGAGAGCTGTGGAGGCTGAGTCATTGAATATATTCAAGGCTGAGATAGACAGATTTTTGAACTACAGGGGAGTCAAGGGTTATGGGGAACAGGCAGAAAAGTGGAGTTGAGACCAAGATCAGATCAGCCATGACCTTCTTGAATGGCGGAGCAGGCTCGAGGGGCTGAATGGCCTACTCCTGCTCCTATTTCTTATGTTCTTATGTTCTTAAATGCTTTTGATGTGACAGACACGTAAGTGTTTGTGACAGAGGAAGAGGATTGCTTTGGTTTTCTCGAGTTGGATCTGTGATCCGAAGATACATATCATAAAATGTAAAAAAGACATCAGACTAAAAAAGAAGTGCCAGGTCATAATGTATAAAATCAGAGGCAGCTCAGGTGTCAGCTGTGGCTCAGTGGGCAGCATTCTCTAGGTGGGAGGGGCTAGGAGTGAGCAAGTGCTGCTGGGTGCTTGATTACTGCAGGGAGTTGGCATGAGTTTGTAAAAAGTTGGTGGTGGGCTTTTTTGGTCCTTAAACATAAGCCAGGTGGCTGCTGAGGGGCCTGGAGTGCTGGGCCCCTCAGAGGACAATGGTCCCAAGATGAATTTAATCAGGGGAGAAAATGTTGGGGGAAGGGAGAAAAAAAGGCCCAAAGATTTAGGCCGGGACCCCAGGAGGTTTGGAAAAGAAAACACGGTGGTGGTTGAGTGCGAGGATAAGGAGATATGAGCTTGGGATATTATCCAGGTGGTACATGAGGATTCCGGCAAGGGAAGCTACTTTCCCTGCTGACCAAAGCCGAATGTTGGGTTCGAGGTGATGGTCAGTGGCCGAGAGGAGGTAGAAAGACTTTTACTCAGTTTGAAGGTTGGAGATAGGTTCTTGGAGGTTTCTCTGCTATATTCTGAAGGGGTGGTGGTCTCATTCTTAAACCTGCTGGTTTATATTGAGGACGATGTGCTAATAAAAAAGTTGGAGTCGTGGGACATTAAAATTTACTCGGCAATAAAGAGGAGATACTATCCAGGCACACGGGAAGCAGATGGAACCCATTATGTAAAGGTGCGGTTCCCAGAGGGGGTGAAGTCATTGCTGTATAGCATGAAATTCGAGAAAATGGAAGGAGTGCAGTACTTCCAGGTACTGCATGATAACCAAGTGAAGGTTTGTTATTATTGTCTTGGACACGACCATCTTGCAAGAAGCTGTCCAGACTTGTACGGATGGATTTTGATACTGGGTCGAGTTGGGGTCGTGTCATCCGCATTTCGTGTTATCCACCCGCCTGCAATTGGATGTGGGAGATTGATGCAATTTTCACTTAATTGGGCAATTGAGTTCCAGCATGTGGGAACCCAGGAACCAATTAGTGGTTTCAGTCTGAAAGTCGCCTCTGATGATGTCATCATTGCAGGTCAGAGACTGCCTGGTCTCAGAGATTGCCTGGCCTTTGCTGTGAGAGGACCTGGATGCAAAATGAGCAGCATCTGAGAGAGAGAGAGAGAGAGAGAGAGAATTTTGCAACCAAGTCCTCCCAGGCAGTCTCTAAAGACATTCAATGCAGCAGCATCAGAGGCGATACTGCTACCTTCATCACATCTCTGTTGTAATAGTGGACCTGCAGCTGATAGTCAGCTATCCACTTGTGCTCCCGCCAGGTTTCACTGGCGTGTTTCACATCAGGCGTACTTCACGTGGGAAAAGGGTTAAACTAGCTAAAACGTTTCAAAATGGCATTACAGAGCCAATTTAGGGCTTGTTAAGGGCTTTAATGGCCTCTCCCGCCTCTTGGAGGCGGGATGGAGTCGGGAACCCCGCGACTGATTTTGTCAAAATTGCGTGGAGGCGGAATGGAGTCGGGATGGGGTCGGGACCCCCGAATCTGCAACTTTAACCCCCCCACACGCCTCCAAACCCGACTCTACGGGTCATTGAAAATCCAGCCCGTACTGTTATAACTGCGGCAAGTCTGGACACATCGCTCGGAGCTGCAAGGCGGAGAGCTGTGGGGTGTGTCACAAAGGCCCCACCTGCTGTAAGTGTGAGGCAGAAGGAAGCCCCTTGAGTGATGAGGAGATGGGAGAAGGAGCAGGAGCAGGAGGTGTGAGTGGAGCGGCTGGAGGAGCAGAGCAAGCGAAGGACACAGCTGGTGAATGGAAGGAGAAAAGAGCGCAGGGGGAGGCAGAAAATTGTGGAGCAGAGAACAGGATGGAGATGGTGGAAAACACACTAAGTACAGTGGAAAAAGACAAAGACAGCAGCGGGCAGCACGGGTCGAGGGCAGGGTCGAGCCATAATACAGCTCTGCTCTCCCTAAAGAATCTGGTGTCTATGGGGGGAGAGAAGGCGGGAGCGGGATGCGGGGTAAGTGAAAGTACTCCAAAGAAAGATGGGGAGTCGGACATCTCAGGGAGCACGAGGGGGCAAAAGGCAGGAACCTTAAAGGGGCAGCAGGACGGGAGCGGGGAGACAAAGACGCCAGAAGGGAGCAAGATTGGTGCAGATGCACCATTGTCCCAGAGAGAGAAGAAACGGGAAGCAAAAGTCAGTGGTGGAGATGAGGCCGAAGGGAGTGGCACTGTTAGAGAAACTGTGATAGCAGGAAGACTCTCTAAGGGAGATAATGGGCTGGATTTTGAAACTGGGGTCGGGTTGGGGTCGGGAATCACACATTCTGGCTTGTGAACCCGCCTCCATTGAGATGTGGCCAACCCACTGTATTTTCCCTTGATTGACCTTGTTGAGCCCGCCCAGTGATGTCACAGACTGACATTTCATCTGTCAAGAGCTTTTGACAGATGAAATATCAGCGTTTGACAGCTCTGTGAAGCTGTCAAACACTGACAATATGATTTCTAACTTCAATTCTTCCTCTCAGGCTGAGTTGAAATCATTCCAGCACAGAAAACAGAAAGCTGCAGTTTTTGACAGAACCACGGCTTTCCTGCTTTCTGTGCCGATGAGATTTCTAACTCCCGAGAACTGAAGGGCTGACACCTGCAGGAGGAAGTTAAGGTAAGTAAAACTTTTTCCAACACTTAGCACTTACCTTACACACTTACCTCTGCACACATGTACCCATCACTCACCTGCCCAACAGACATATCGACCCCTCCAACCCCTGCAGACCCATGGCCCGCCCCGATAACTTGGCGTGGTTGCCACCTGTCGGGAAGCCCACACTTTTCTTTTTAAAATAGGGATTATGCAAAAAACTGCCTGTTAACTACCTGTTAACAGGCAGTTAATTGTCACTAATCCCTTCCTGCCTCGGGGAATCGGGTCTCAGAACAGGTCGGGTACCCGCCGCCAGAGAAACTGGCATGGAGGCGGGATGGGGTCGGGACCCCCGAATCTGCAACTTTAACCCCCCCCCCCCCCGCCTCCAAACCCGACTCCACGGGTCATTGAAAATCCAGCCCTATGTATCTGACGGGGTGCAGGGACGGGAGGTTACAGAAGAGCTCGAGAGTGAGGAGTCGGAGGGGGACAGAGAGATGGAAGTGAGTGCTGGGGTGGCATCGTGTGGAAAGGGAGAGGTTAGTGAGGGGCAGAAGGAGGGAGAAGTGGCAGCTCCTCGACCCAAACCTAATGTAAGGAAGAGGCTGAAACTGCAGGGAAGATTCAAACAGGAGATGAAAAAGAGCCGGAGGCTGCAGGAGAAAGCAACAGCTGCTCGAAAAGTTGGGAAGGAGCATGAGAGGAGGGAAGGGCCGGAGATTAAATGATGGGGGGATTATGAGGCACACTTCCCTTATTCAGAGCCATGATTACTGATCAATTTTTAAAGTACAATAGATTAGTATATGTTATGGGAGACAAATTAAACTTCATGTTTTGATGTTAATATGTGGTGGAGGAATGACTGTGAAGAGCGGCGGAATGGATTTGTATGATACAATGGAATGATCACAATGTTGTAAATGTTTTTAATGTTCAGTAAATAATGGGCCAGAAATTCAGGTCGGAGGCTTCCCGCGGGTGCAAGCCCCCGACCTGCACTTACCTAGCGCGCCTGCTGTTGTGCTGTGGGCCCGCGTGGGATTCCGATCCTGGGCCTCCTCCAGGTGCCGGTGTGCAGTGCTTGCGTATCCCAGGGGCGCAGTTAGTTCGAAGCGTCCCCTGGGATCACATGGGCCATGGAGAGCCAATCGGAGCAGGGAATCTCCATTCATAGATTTGACAGGAAGACCTGTCAAATCTATGAATAGAGATCGGCCCCAAAACCACACTAAAACTTCAAATAAAAAAAAAAAAATCACATTTTTAAAATAACTATAAATTACATAAATTAACTATTTTAAACAAAAATTTAAATTTTTGAAAAAATTACTTACAGTTTTTAACGGGGCTAAAAATAAACTTACCTTTCTTTAAAGTATTTAAAAAAGATAAACCTGTGGAAAAAATGTTTAAATTTTACTTAATTCACCACTTACCTTGTTAAAAGCAGGCCTTGTGCCTGCTTTTTCAACGCGCAGCTGCTAGGGACTTACCCGCACGGAGAAACCTGAAAAAAAAACGGAAGTTCCAGGCGTACGCGCTGCTTCTCCGGCGCACGCGTTTGACCTCCGAACCCCTTCCTTCAAGGGAACGGAAGTTCTGGTTTCCAGTGCATGCGCAGTGCATGTGTGAAACCGGCACTTTCGTTGGGTCTACGGGTGAGTACACTGTGCGTACTCACCCGTGGAGACCCGAATTTCTGGCCCTTTAAAAAAAAGTTGGTAGCACACTCACCACTGAGTCAGAAGGTTGTGGGTTCAAGTTCCACTCCAGAGACTTGAGCACAAAATCTAGGCTGACACTTTAGTGCAGTGCTGAGGGAGTGCTGCACTGTCAGAGGTGAGGTGCCGTCTTTCAGATGAGATGTTAAACCAAGGTCCTATCTGCTCTCTTGAATAGATGTAAAAGATCCCATGGCACTATTTTGAAGAAGAGCAGGGGTGTTCTCCCAGTGTTCTGGCCAATATTTATCCCTCAACCAATACCTAAAACAGATTATCTGGTCATTTCACATTGCTACTTGTGGGAGCTTGCTGTGCTCATATTGGCTGCTGTGTTTTCTACTTTATAACAGTAAGTACACTTCAAAGGTACTTCTTTGGCTGTAAGGCGCTTTGGGACATTATGAAAGGCGCTATAGAAAATGCAAGTTTTACTTTCTAGTCCTGTACTTTAAACAAATGGGGTGTATCAGTAAACAAGAGCCTTTTTATATTTTTTTTACTGAGGTTGAGAAATGAAGAGAAATAAACATTCTTCTTCTCTGAGGTGTAATGAGGTCTTCCTTTTTTTTTATCTTACTTTCTGAAGAATGATAAAGGTATTTAATCAATTCCCCCTTTAAATCATTTTAATTGTTAATTTCTTTCGACAGACGCAATAGCTCAAATGACAATGTAAGGGAGGGGTTGATGCAAATCTGGTTCTTAGCAGGAAATTACTACTGGCTACTCCGTCTCACACATTATTGAGCTGATCAAAAGGATTTGTAACCAGGGTCATGTTTCACTGTAAGACTGGGTCGAGATGATTAGCACAGTGTTGTGGTACATCATGTGACTGCTGTTCTCAAATGCAAAAGTGATTGCGCGAAGAGCGATTGAACATCAAAGTCCTAATTGTTCCATGGAGCACCTGAGGTCATAGCATGGGAGGCAGACGGTCCCGAGTTTGACAATACCAGAAAACGCTGGAAAAACTCAGCAGGCCAGGCAGCATCCGTGGAGAGAGAAACAGAGTTAACGTTTCAGGTCGAAGACCTTTCGTCAGAACTGGAAAAAAGCAGAAAATGAAATAGATTTAAAGCAAGGATAAAGCTGGGAAAAGGGGAGGGGATGAAAGAACAAAAGGAGAGATTAAGAGACATTGAGAGACATTAAGAGATAATAAAGGCAAGAGGAGGTGTTGATGTGAAACTGAAAGCAGTGAAGATGAACAAGGTTGAAGAGACAAATGGAGGTCCCGTCGAAGAGAAGAGCAGAACTTCTTCAAGGTAGGCATTCCTAGAAGAGAGGTGGCAGTGGACCAAACACTAATACGATAGCAAAATACTGCGGATGCCGGAAATCTGAAATAACACCGGAAAATGCTGGAAGCACTCAGCAGGCCAGGCAGCATCCGTGGAGAGAGAAACAGAGTTAACGTTTCAGGTCGAAGACCTTTCGTCAGAACTGGAATAGGCCTACCTCTTCATTAGGCTATGATCCCTGCACAGGGAGTTGGGCTTGGAAGCTAACTAACGGCCAGTCACAAAATGAAGCCAGCCAGCTACAGTTAAGGAGGGGCTGCCGATCCTTAAAGTGACGCCCACATCCCATAAACGAGTTTTAAAAAAAATCACTTTTCTGGTGTGTCAGGTGACAGAGAAGCTGGAAGGAGCAGCAAGGATAAAAATTGCCCCAAGATCTGGGAGCTAGAGGAAGAAGTTTTTAGTCCTCCACAGAAGTGCCAAGATCATTGGACTCCCCTTTGCACACATGCTGCCCTTTCCTCCCTGACAGAACTTGAGGCCCTGCTTCCACCTCAGGGATATAGGATGAGGACAGTGTTTGCCTTTTCACAGCATTCTTGCATGCACAGGTGGTCATGTTCCTGAGACTAGAGGCCCGGACTAATAATTGAGAGAACGTGAATTAAAATCCCACCGTGGCAGTTTGAGAATTGGAATTCATTTTTAAAACAAAATCGGGAAATAAAAAAGCCAGTAAAAGTGACCATGAAGCCGTCGGATTGTCGTAAAAACCCAACTGGTTCACTAATGTCCTTTAGGGAAGGAAACCTGCCGTCCTTACTCGCTCTGATCTGCAATCTGTCAGCTTTCCTGCCCTAATATGTATCCTGCACTAATATGTATCCTGCACCTGCTTGAATTTTGTCCGAGGATTGGCACATGAATCTTGATAAACTTCTTCTCGACAGACTGTGATTCAGTCAGCAACAGTCGCGCCTTGTGCTTCGTTGCCAGTAATGCCAGGATTTCCACATAATTTTTCAGGAAACCAGCTCTCAGAGGAAGGGTTACTAGCAATGCTCCCTCTAATTTTAGCTCTGGCCCGCACGGCCCCTTTAACGGGCTGCGCGTGCTATTCAAAATTCCGCGCATGCGCAGTTTTTCTGTTTAGAAGCCGGCTCACCGGCTGCGTACGACCTGCAGGACGCTGCACGGCCTCGCAGCTTAAAGGGAACATTGGTTACTAGTGCTTGTTGCAGTCTAGGACATTGTGCCTCTCAGCACTTCCCACTCAATCATTACGTTACCAGTTAGATCACAGCACCTTTAAGGTGCTGGTGAAGTTGTGGAAATATTTTTTTGAAATGTTGATGCCTTTCAAACATTTGATGTCCACCCGTATTTCACGGGTCTGCTCATCATTTCATGTTGCGTGCAGATAATAAAAGACAACTTTGGTCAAACGGGTCTTGTGGTCGGCCCAGTAGTCGGCAGGTCTCTGAGATATCCATTTGATGCACAAGCACGCAATCAATCAGAGGCCATGGTTTGGACTCGGTTTGCACCAAGGTGGCTTTGTGCTTTTTAAGAAGGTGGAAGTCTGTTGTAGGATTTCCTCTTCGGGGTACGAAAGGTCAAGGATCAAGTGACACGCTGTAGTTACTTTACTAACTCCAAAGGATTTTTTTTTGAACATTCAGACACGATAGTTTTACCAGAAAGAAAGTAGTAGCTTCTCACTCAACCTTATTCTGGTGAGCACAACTCAGGACCGAAGGAGTGATCAAGTCCTTGTCCTGGGAGATAAGAAGGTTCCTCTCCTACGCTGTCTTGATCGAACATTGCACGTGGTTCTCCTGAAAATCCTTGCAGGCATGGATGTTTTATACTCTTCCTTTCCAAGTTTGCTGCTGGGCAGAACAGGCTGGTATTTTTCCTCTCTCTTTTCACAGTTCAGCGCACAGCTGTCTTGTCTTTGACCTTGTTTATCTCTCATTGTTAGCAGTCAGTGTCCTTCGAAAGTACACTGAGCTACAGACAGCCTTTCTCAAGGCAACTCGGAGCAATAACAAGATCCACAATGCCTTTCGGTCTTGGTCAAGTTAACAATTATCCAGCATGCTCTCTGATTTTGTTCATGTTCCCATAGTCCTTTGCTCCAATGGTGTTTCAATCCAATGGATCTGAGCCTCGGTAGGCTATCCATCCCAAATTAGTCTATCTGTAATTTTGTCTCTATTATATTGGCTGCATATGAGTTATCCTTCATTTGCACTTCATACTTTAAATCTATCATGCTCTTTTGCCAAGTATTCACCCTGCTAATCTGGGCTTCAGGCCCATTATTTTATCCATTTCACGGTTCCCAGATGATTGTCGCCCTGACAATTTTCCGCTCCATAGCTCTTACTTAGTCCTTAAGAGCAGGCACCGAAAAATCCTTATCAAAAAGTCCCTAATCCTTCACCGTGCTGATGATTACAGGTTTGCGTTCCATACACTATGTAAGAAGCATGAGAATGTTAACACTTGTGTCCCTATTCTGTTACTACCAATGATGGCACACCAAGCATTATTGTCTTAGTTAACCCTGGCATTGAAAGCACCAACAATGGTCAATTTATCAGTTTACAGTGTGCTTGTTATTAGACGATGCAGATTACTGTCCTTTGACTTCCTCAGGATAAGTCATGGTAGGAGCGTATACATTGATGATTGTAGCATAGCATTTATCAATCAGAGGTACACTAATTATCATTGAGCAGCCACTGTCACCATTTCATTTTCTGTTTCAACGAAAGGATCATTCTGGATTATGAGGCCAGCATTAGATTGCCGTTTACCGTTGTTGGCGTGTCATGTCTAGAAGAACGTATATCTGAATATCAGTACGGTAGTACAGTGATTATGTTACTGGGCTAGTAATTCAGAATGACCTGGACTAATAATCTAGAGATTTCAGTTCAAATCTCACCATGGCAGTTTGTGAACTTGAATTCAATTAAAAAAAACACAATTAAATAAATCTGGAATAAAAAGCTTGGGGGAAAAATTGGGTTGCTTTGCGCCTCCCGTTAGCGTCCCGGGGGAGCGCAAACAGGGCGCAAAGCCCCTAGTGCCTGGGCACGGTGCCACTAACGCCTCCCGCAAAATTCAGCGGGAGGTCAGCGGCGGCGGTAGCCGGTAGCGCCCCGCGGCGCTGTGCCTCCTGCTATGACATCATCACAGTGCGCAGTGCCCCACTCGCGCCCCGGCTGCAAATTTCAGTTGTGCCCACCGACCTACCGACGAACGCTATGTCCCACAGGGTGAGGGTGTTTGTGTTTGTGTTTGCGGCCGTGGCGGCGCAAATTAAAGGGCAGGTGCTGGGCGGCCATTTTTTTGGGCCGCCTGCCAGCACCTGCCCCCCCTGGCCTCCTCCTATGGGGTGCCGGCTGCGATCTTGAGGGCCCCAGTGCACGCTGCACTAGGCCCTTCCCCTTTAATCAGGGGAGGGAGGCCTGTAATACCGTGGTGATACGTGCCGACGCGTGTGGCGCTGTTGCACATAGCGCCGCGATATTGAATGGTAGCGCCCCAGGAAGGAGGGGGAGCGCTTCCAGTAACGCCCCGAATCCTGCTTGGGGCGCTACCACTCAATTTACAGCGCAGGGGCGCAAACTTTTTTGGGGCTATAAAAGTAGTGCCCCAGCGAAGTTAGTGCCCCAAAGGGGTTGCGACCGAATTTTCCCCCTCGTGTCAGTAATGGTGACCATGAAGCTATTGGATTGTTGTAAAAACCCAACGGGTTCAATAATGTCCTTTAGGGAAGGAAACCTGCTGTCTTTACCTGATCTGGCCTATATGTGACTCCAGACACACAGCAATGTGGTGGACTCTTAACTGCCCTCTGTAATGGCCTAGCAAGTCACTCAGTTATATCAAACCACTACAAAGAGGTATAATAAGAATAATACCAGACAGACTTCGATATAAACATCGGATTTGGATACGACAAAGGTACCCAGCCCAATCAACCCAGCAAAGTCCTCCTCAATAACATCTGGGGACTTGTGCCAAAATTCGGAGAGCTGTCACACAGACTAGTCAAGCTACAGCCTGACATATTCATACTAACAGAATTGTACCTATCAGCCAACATCCCAGACTCCTCCATCACCATCCCTGGGTATGTCCTGTCCCACTGGCAGGACAGACCCACCCCCAGGGGTGGTGGCACAGTGGTATACAGTCGGGAAGGAGTGGCCCTGGGAGTCCTCAACATTGACTCCGGATCCCATGAGGTCTCATGGCATCAGGTCAAACATGGGCAAGGAAACCTCCTGCTGATTACCACCTACCGCCCTCCCTCAGTTGATGAATCAGTACTCCTCCATGTTGAACACCACTTGGAAGAAGCATTGAGGGTAGCAAGGGCACAGAATGTACTCTGGGTGGGGGATTTCAATGTCCTCCACCCAGAGTGGCTTGGTAGCACCACCACTGACCAAGCTGGCTGAGTCCTGAAGGAAATAACTGCCAGCCAGGGCTTATGACAGGTGGTGAGAGAACCAACACGAGGGAAAACCTACTTGACCTTGTCCTCACCAATCTACCTGTCACAGATGGAGCTGTCCATGACAGTATAGTTAGCAGTGACCACCGCACAGTCCTTGTGGAGACAAAGTCCCATCTTCACACTGAGGACACCATCGTGTTGTGTGACACAACCACCGTGTTAAATGGGACAGATTCAGAATAGATGTCGCAGCTCAAAACAAGGCATCCATGAGGTGCTGTGGGTCATCATCAGCAGCAGAATTGTATTCCACCACAATCTGTAACCTCATGGCCCGGCATATTCCTTGCTCTACAATTAGCACCAAGCCAGGCGACCAACCCTGGTTCAATGCCAGGAGCAGTACCAGGCGTACCTAAAAATGAGGTGCCAACCTGGTGAAGCTACAGCACAGGACTACATGCATGCTAAACATTGAAAGCAGCATGCTATAGACAGGGCTAAGTGATCCCACAACCAATGGATCAGGTCAAAGCTCTGCAGTCCTGCCACAACCAGTTGTGAATGGTGGTGGACAATTAAACAACTAACAGGAGGAGGAGTCTCCATGAACATCCCCATCCTCAATGATGGCAGAGCCCAGCATGCAAGTGCAAAAGACAAGGCTGAAACGTTTGCAACTACCTTCAGCCAAAAGTGCCAAGCAGATCATCCATCTCGGCCTCCTCCTGAGGTCTCCAGAATCACAGAAGCCAGTCTTCAGCAATTTTGAATCACTCTACGTTTATATCAAAAAATAGCTGAACACATTGGATACAGCAAAGGCTATGGGCCCCAACAACATCCCGGCTGTCGTGCTGAAGACTTGTGCTCCAGAACTAGCTGCGCCTCAAGCCAAGCTGTTCCAGTACAGCTATAACACTGGCATCTACCCGACAATGTGGAAAACTGCCCAGGTATGTCCTTTCCACAAAAAGCAGGACAAATCCAATCCGGCCAATTACCGCCCCATCAGTCTACTCTCAATCATCAGCAAAGTGATGGAAGGTGTTGTCGACAGTGCTATCAAGCGGCACTTACTCACCAATAACCTGCTCACTGATGCTCAGGTTGGGTTTTGTCAGGACCACTCAGCTCCAGACCTCATTACAGCCTTGTCCAAAATTGGACAAAAGAGCTGAATTCCAGAGGTGAGGTGAGAGTGACTGCCCTTGACATCAAGGTAGCATTTGACCATATGTGGCACGATGGAGCCCTAGTAAAACTAAAGTCAATGGGAATCAGGGGGAAAACTCTCCACTGGCTGGAGTCATACCTAGCACAAACGAAGATGGCTGTGGTTGTTGGAGGTCAATCATCTCAGCCCCAGGACATCACTGCAGGAGTTCCTCAGGGCAGTGTCCTAAGCCCAACCATCTTCAGCTGCTTCATCAATGACCTTCCCTCCATCATAAGTTCAGATGCTGATGATTGCACAGTGTTCAGTTCCAGTCGCAATTCCTCAGATAATGAGGCAGTCCGTGCTGGCCTGCAGTAAGACCTGGACAACATCCAGGCTTGGGCTGATAAGTGGCAAGTAGGATTCGTGTCACACAAGTGCCAGGCCATGACCATCCCCAACAAGAGAGAGTCTAACCACCTCCCCTTGACAGTCAATGGCATTACCATCATTGAATACCCCACCATCAACATCCTGGGGATCACCATTGACCAGAAACTGGACCAGCCACATAAATACTGTGACTGCAAGAGCAGGCCAGAGGCTGGGTATTCTGCGGTGAGTGTCTCACCTCCTGACTCCCCAAAGCCTTTCCACCACCTACAAGGCACAAGTCCGGAGTGTAATGGAATAGTCTCCACTTGCCTGGATGAGTGCAGCTCCAACATCACCAGCGACACCCGTATCTCGTGAATGAATAAATTTAAAAAGGTTAAAAATTCCACTTCCATGAGGTCCCATTATCAGGAAGCCATGTCTTTATTAACACAGCAACAGTGAGTTTGTGTCTTGCCAGGTTATGTGTGATCAAATCTTGCTCGGGTCAACATATCTGCAGCTTCCTTTCATGCAGGGTTTATACGTATTAAACATATGTCCACAGGCTCGACACTGTTTTCTCTTCTGCTTTTTTTACTTCCACATGTTGGGCTCATTACCCACAAAAAAAACTAGTAAAACTTTTTAAAAACGTACCTTGTTGACCCTCTTCTGGCCCTCCATCTACGTGCCAGCAGTTTTCCGTGCCGCGATCGGCACTATATGAGACTGGTTTGGCCTGAGGTTAAAATCACTTTGGGGTCTGAATGACGCCATCGGTCCCTGACCTTTATGAGGTCCTCGTCTGCCTCACACGCCTCCCGAAAACCAGGAGTTACATCGGCAGCGGGCCAGAGTGATGCGTGAATGGGGATGTACGTAGGCTGCCCCGATTCTAACCCCTGGCACGCCCCGTTCCCATTGGGTACAGGGTAGTTAAATTCGGGGCTCAGGTGTCAGAAATTGAATTCAGCTCACTGTTCTGAGTCAGTGATGTGGAACATCTTCAGATCAATATACCAGTTCTTTGCTCTGCACCAAGCATTGCTTGTGACTTCTCTAACTAATGGAGAACCCATAAAATGTACTCACTCCATATCAAGCCCTTCACTGTAATTTAGTATGGCTCTGAAATGGAGCCTATTGGAGGTGATCCTAAGCATGCTTAGGTAAGATTAAATTCAAAACCTTGTTAAGTTCTTGAAATGACCTGCTATTCTTGCAATCTTTCTCTGCTTTAACTCATAAAAAGCCAAAGGCTAGGTTGCTTGTACGGGCACTGTTGGGTTGTGTGTGCCAACGAGCACCGCCTATGCTTCATAAAATCACCTTGCTGCGTCTAGTAGGAGACTATAGGGACGCTTTTCAGAATGAATGCCTCTGCCACGGGGCCTTGCCCGTTGGGAATGCACATTGGGGAACTGCGGGAGTCTCCTCCTCTCCAGTGGGCAGAAAACGATGGGGGCATGCCTGCGGTTTCCTGCGACACTGTGTGCGACTTGTGTGGCCCGAGGTTAAAGTCACTTTGGGGTCTGAATGTCATCATCGGTCCCCGACCTTTGGATATTTATGCGGCCCTTGCCTGCCTCACACGCCGCCCGAAATCCAAGAGTTACATTGGCAGCGGGCCAGAGTGAGGCACGTCACAAGAGCGTTCGAAAACAAAACTTGGCATGGAGCCACATAAGGAGATATTAGGGCAGAGGAGATCAAAGCGATAGGGTTTAAAGGAGGAAAGCGAGGTAGAGAGACGGGGAGGTTTAGGGAATGTGTGAGGCTCCGCTCCAGGAGGGCACATTCGAAAAATCGACCCTCGTATAACGGCAGTAAGCAGGCTTTTCATTTACTGCAAAAACCTGCCTTTTAAGGCAAGCTTGCAGCTGTTGAGAAACGATCTTTTTCAAAGAACATCCATCCCACCTCTAAAAATGACAGGCGAGAGCAGCAAGACAGAGAAATTAAAGTAGGATAATAGGGTAGAATATGTACAAAAGGGTGAAATAATGGGATAACGTGCATGAGGTATTAGCATAAAATGCATTCACATACTTGAATGTTATTGTAGCAGCATGAGATTTCCCCCCAAGAGAGAATAGAGAAGAAAAGAGCAAGACTTGAATTGGCCGTGCACCAAATCCTGTCTCTTAGAAATGTCCCATACAATGAATTGCCTTGAAGTGCAGTGACTGTTAATATATAGGCAAAAATGGCAGCCTTTTTGCCCTCGAAAAACAGCAGTCGGATAAATGAGCAGTTAATCTGGTTGGGGATGACTTCGAGGGTGGATATGTTGTTCGGGACATGGAGAGAACTTGCTGCTCATCGTCAAACGGTGCCGCTAAAGCACTGCCACAGGTAGACAGGACCTCAGTTTCACGCCTGACCCAAAGGACGATAGCTTTGACAATGTAGAACTCCCACAGTGCGTCAGCCTGGAGATGGGAGAATGTGAGGCAGAAGTGTTCGGAATGGAAAATATTTTATGTTTCAATATAAAATTGTGTTATAGGCTTTTAACCAGTTCTCAGTTGATATTAAAGAAATGGCCCGGATTTTGCGGTCAGCGACAAAGGAATGGCGCTCGCCGTTCACCTCGCTGACTCATGCCCACAGAGTTTTTGTGGGCTTTTGAGCGGAGATTTGCTCTCAATGGGCATCTGATCCAGCGCGCGCCCTCTACAGGGGCTCTGTGGCGTGGTTGAGCAGGACAAGCAACAGCGTGGCTCTCCAACCAATCAGATTGAAGAATCCTCACTGAGACACGCAGGGGGAGAAATTGGGTACCTTTGCGCCTCCCGTTATCGCCTCCGGGGGGCGCTAACAGGGCGCTAACCGCTTACCGCCCGGGCACGGCGAGAATATCGCCTCCCGCTAAATTCGGCGGGATGTTTGGGGCAGCGGTATGGCGTTGCGCCCCGATCTCCTTCGCCCAGAGATCGTGACGCCATCACCTTGCGCATCGTCCTGGTTGCGCCCGGACCGAACTTCGGTTTCGCCCCCTGCAGCATCGCCGGGCGAAAACACCGGCCGCTGCACGAGGCGTTCATCGGGAAGCCGGGCGCTTCGGGGGGGGGGGGGAGAAAATTAAAGGGGAGGTTGCCGAGGTAAATCCCTACATTTTTGAAATGGTTTTGGTCAATTTTTTTTTGCTTCTCCTGGGCCACGATCGATCAGCCCGGCGCTCTACTGGAGCGCGTGGGGCTGATTGAGCCGAATCGCGGCCACCGTCAGGGACCGGCTAACTGGTCCCAATGCAAAGCCTTTAAGGGAGGGAAGGAGCCTCGGAACATGGCAGCGCTGCACAACCAACGTCTGCCTGCGTCCTTCACGCTCCAGGAAGGAAGTGGCGCACTTGATTTAGCGCTCCACTTCCTTCCAGGAGCGCTGAACCCAATTTTGTGAAAGCTGGGAATCATCAGCGCCTGGCGCCAGGTTTCCCAACTTTCAAAGGTTCCCGCCCCCACATGGGGCGATAATGAATTTCTCCCCCGCAGAGTCTAAACCATGAAGTATAAACCAGGAATTATAAATTATATTTAAATCAAGTACAGAATGCAAAATAAAGATTGGGTAAGAAAGATGGGATTAAGAAAGTGAGAGATAAAAGAGGCAGACAGATAAAGTAAAAATAAATGTTACTTTATTTTTTTTGATAAATCTCCAACACTAATTAAATTCTGAAGGAATTGTAAAATTAAGTTTTCAGTGCCAGAGAGGTTTTAAGGCGTGAATAGGATGGTAGTGAGACCAAAATCGAGGGCGGGGGGTGGGGGGGAGTCCCACTGCTTGATTTCCGCCTGTTCCGATTTACAGGCAGACCTTGATTTAGGCAGCCAAAGCTTACACCGGAAACAGACGGGAGTTTTGTTAATGTATGCAAATCGGATTCAAATGATGTTGTCAGGACCCTGCTGCCGATTTCAGCTTCTCCCCACGTTGCTCCCGCTAGTTCCTCAACCCGCCCACAAACCATGGCGGTACCTCAGGACATGGCCATTTCCAGCAGTATTTAAAGGGATCCTTAGCTGCAGCCAGGAAAAGCTGGAAGCAGATCTGCCACCCTTTTTTTTTTCCCCACTGAAGTCTCTTACGTGTTTCGAGCCTGAAAGGCTTCCAATATTTGAGCTCCTTCTCGCTGGAGTTGCAGGAAAAGAAATTCCCGGCTGCTAAAAGCTGCCGCTCCAGTTTACTTCCAATGCTTCCACCCTTGAAGGGGCTGCAGCAGGACCCTCATGATTGGCTGCCCGACCATTCCAGCCCGCCCAATCGGTGAGCTGCCTGTAAAAAAGTGTGATTAGTGCCGGCAGCTCGCCTGTTGTATTGAAATGAGGCCTGACCATGATTTAGAAATGGGCTTCCTGCCTACATCAGTGGGCGACCACAGCGGGCATTCCGACCCACTGCCCACCCAATGTACGCTGGAAACAAGAACGATCCCACCGTCCTTTTACACTAATATATACATTCCATGTGTTGGCACACACACGGAACCTATTTGAAATCATCCATTCTTTCTGGCACTTTTAAAGTGTGTGTTGGAAGAAAGACCTAAAGACTTGCATTTATACAGCACCTTTCACAACCTCAGGATATCCCAAAGCGCTTTACAGCCAATGAAGTACTTTTTGAAGTGTAGTCACTGTTGTAATGTGGGAGATGCAGCAGCCAATTTGCGCACAGCAAGCGCCCACAAACAGCAACAAAATAAATGACCAGATCATTTAGGTTTCGAGGGATAAATATTGGCCAGGACACTGGGGAGAACTCCATTGCTCTTCTTCGAAATAGTGCTGTGGAATCATTTCCACCCACCTGAGAGGGCAGATTGTATCTTGTTTTAACCTTTCAATGTGGATGTCATCTCTGAGTCAGAAGGCTGTGGGTTCACAACACACTCCAGTGACTTGAGCACAAAATCTAGCTAACACTCCAGTGCAGTACTAAGGGAGTGCTGCACTGTCGGAGGTGCCGTCATTCAGATGAGATATTAAACCAGAGCCCCGTCTGCCCTCTCAGGGGAACGTAAAACATTCCATGGCACTATTTCAAAGAAGAGCAAGGGAGTTCTCCCAGTGTCCTGGCCAATATTTATTCCTCAACCAATATCACTAGTAAAAACAGATTATCTGGTTTGTGGGACCTTGCTGTGCACAAATTGGCTGTTGTGTTTCCTAGATTACAACAGTGACTACACTTCAAAATGTACTTCATTGGCTGTAAAGCGCTTTGGGACAGCGTGAGATTGTGAAAGGCGCTATATAAAGGCTGGTTCTTTCTTTTCTTTTTTATTAGACAAGACAATGATTGACGTGCACCACAACACCAACAGCTGGAAGGAAAATGCCCAAAATGGACTTGGATCAACAAGCGTTAACAAAGCAGTGATAGCTGTAAAAAATGCATTTTACCATGTGGGTTTATAGACTCTGTGAGATGCTGTATAGGTTCGGATATTTGAAAGTAAGTACAGGGTATATTAATCCTTGACCAAGCAGTGAAATAAATCAGATATCACTGCAGCTCCATTCATGTGTTTCACTGTCACTTCAGTTCAGAATGTATAGCTCACTTGGGACCTGCTGTCCATCACTGTCTGCCACTGATCTGTCAATGAAAAAGTTAAATCCTGCCAAAACGGGGCAGCTTGCAAATATACGTATTGTAAAAAATAATAAAGGCTGGAGTTTAGTTCTGAGGATTTATTTTTACTGAGAAACCTTGGTGAAGGGCGAAGGCCTAGAGTGTGAGACACCACCAAGGTTGAAAAGAGTAGAAGAGGAGTAGAAAGTAATGGTTTTCGATGCCAAGAGTGGGTTTTTAAAGTCTGTGGATGGGAAGACTGAGGGAATGCAAGAAGTTCTACAATTTGATTTCCTGTAAAAGAATGGGTTTAGTAAGGTATGTTTGCGATGTGTCTTGGTTTCAACAGGAAGGATGCAGAGATGAGGAAAAGTGCATAGGATGAAGGTTAAGAGGAAGAGAGAAACGTTCTGAGAAATGTAACACATTCCAGGGTTCAAATCGCTTTGATAAACTACTAAGCCTTGGTGTTTTTGTGCCATCGTTTAAACCCAGGTTTATTGCACATTCCTCCCAATATGCTCTAATTGTCGATTATCGATTATTAACACGGTTGGCGGTTAGGATCAGATCAGCCATGATCTTATTGAATGGCGGAGCAAGCTCGAGGGGCCAATTGGCCTACTCCTGCTCCTATTTCTTATGTTTTTATGTTAACACAAATATTGTTGCATTTCTAATGGTGCTAAGGTAGATAGTTTTGTTATGAAGGCAGGAATATCTTTCGTGTTACTTGAGGTGCAGTCATGTGACCTGGTACATGAGACAGCTGTATATCTTTCTGCAGAAACAACGGAGACATGAATCCCTCCACATCCCCCGAAACACGCATTGCCTAGATTCAGGTTATAAAAGGCTTACTTAGGAACATAGGAACAGGAGTAGGAGATTTAGCCCCTCGAGCCTGTTCCATCATTCACTGAGACCATGGCTGATCTGTGACCTAACTCCATATACCCGCCTTTGGCCCATATCCCTTAATACTTTTGGTTAGCAAAAATCTAGCAATCTCACATTTAAAATTAACAATTGGCCTAGCATCAACTGATGTTTGCGGAAGAGAGTTCCAAACTTCTACTGCCCATTCTCTGTAGAAGTGTTTCCTAATTTCACTCCTGAAAGGCCTGGCTCTAACATTTAGGTTATGTACCCAAGTCCTAGAATCCCCAACCAGCGGAAATAGTTTCTCTCTATCTACCCTATCCGTTCCCCTTAATATCTTGAAAACTTTGTAATTTTGTGCTTCCATTTACACTGTTTACAATTCTGCCTCTCTTTGAGTCATCGGCAAACTTGGATATGCGGCTCTCTATCGCATCATCTAAGTCATTAATAAATACGGTGAATAGTTGAAACCCCAACACAGATCCCTGCGGGACACCCACTAGTCACATTCTGCCAATTAAAGTAGCTGCCCATTATCCCTAATCTGTCTCCTGCTGCTCAGCTAAATTCTTAACCAGCTCAATAATTTGCCTTCAATCCCATGGGCTTCAACTTTAGCCAACAGTGAGGGACTTTACCGAATGCCTTCTGAAAGTCCATATAAATAACGTCCATCGACATTCCCCTGTCTACGACTTTAGTCACCTCTTCAAAAAGTTCAATCAGGTTTGTGGATACATGACCCGAATTGAAAACACACAAATTATAACATTGCTGGAAGGACATTGAGAAGAGTAAAGCTGTAAAGAAACACATCACAAAAATCATAAAGGTCCTGTGCAATAAGAGGAGACAACTAATTAATCTAATTAACGGTTTCAGAGAGTAGTTTTGATGCTCAGAGCACATCAGTAATTGAAGAGCCATTGGGTACTATGATAGAACAACTGGCTTCTTTCAACATTACTTTGCATTAATTTCAGACAATGAAAAAGAGCACAATGAATCATTCAATTAAAACATGTTTTGCAATCCCCTGCTATCAGTGATTATTGTTGAGAAATATTAAAACCTACCTCACTAATGTAGTTGACTTCATGGACTTTTGGAAGGAAAAGAAAAGTTAACAGAATATTTCATGGCATTTGTGAAGATATCACAGTTTGACATTTCATCAATGAGGTGTTTAATTAGAATGGGAAAAATATAAATTGATAACTTCTTAAGTATTACATTGTATATTGAGTTGATTCCTGAGGATTGTATCAATGGTGATGGGATTTAACTCCTTTTCTTCCAACACGGGATAGTAGGAGATCTTGGGATAAGAACTCGCCCTGTGCTGCAGCTAAGTGTAGCGACATCGTAGAAACATTCAGGAAGATCTCTGTTGAGAATTTCTAGCTAAATCCTAAGCATGTTTCACAAGAATGCGTTTAAAAAATATCATAGCAGTACCAGAAGAAATCTTGACAGATAAATTTACAACGTTGCCACAAAGAGCAATAGGAAGAACTCCTACTGCTTTCAAATCCAATTCCATAATTGACAATAAGACTCTTCACTCAGCAAATATCTCACCCGAATACTTTATATTGTGAAGGGACTGATGTTATTAATAAATTCAAAGTCACTTAGTTCAAATGATCTGATAAATATTTTTAAGCACTAAATATCCACTTTACTGTTATTACCTACTTCAAATGATGGATAACTCGAAGCTTTGTAGAAGCAAAGAACAACTTTCAATTATCAGGAGCAGATTCTATTTTTACAGCAAATGACAAATGTCATTCAACAGAGTTTTGTTATGTGTTCGTTTCTCATACAGTAATTTTACCAAAAGTTTAGATGCTTGGAGAGAGACACCATTATGTAACTGTCTGTACTGGATGGCAACAACAACAACAACAACAACTTGGATTTATACAGCGCCTTTAACGTAGTAAAACGTCCCAAGGCGCTGCACGGGTGTATTATAAGTCAAAAAATTTGACACCGAGCCACATAAGGAGAAATTAGGGCAGAAGACCAAAAGCTTGGTCAAAGACAAAGGCTTTAAGGAGCATCTTAAAAGGAGGAAATAGAGGTAGCGAGGCGGAGAGGTTTAGGCCGGGAATTCCAGAGCTTAGGGCCGAGGCAACAGAAGGCACGACCACCAATGGTTGAGCGATTATAATCAGGGATGCTCAAGAGGGCAGAATTAGAGGCACGCAGATATCTCGGGGGGTTGCGGGGCAGGAGGAGATTACAGAGATAGGGGCGAGGCCATGGAGGGATTTGAAAGCAAGAATGAGAATTTTTGAAATCGAGGCATGGCATTGTCCGATTAGATTTGGTCATTTCTAGCACCGTTTATAACTACTACAACAACAACAACAACTTGTATTTATATAGCCCCTTTAACGTAGTAAAACGTCCCACGGCGCTGCACAGGAGTATTCACTATGGAACTACGATCACAGGTTCGATCCCTGATCTGTGTTGAGCGAGCTGATCTCAGTCAAGGTTCCTGCTCTTGATCACGATTCAGTTACTCCTGCAGCATTGGGCTCGGATACATCAGACCCGGGTGTGGGGGTAGGTGACCTGACAGCACTCACTGTCTGAGCTCACACATGGAGAATGCCCACATTTATGATGCACCGAAGGACAGCCAGTGCCCGGGGAGCTGCAGTCTGCACCTTCAGGAGAGAAAAATAAACTTTGAAGAGAAGAAAAAATTGGTAAACTCAAGCTGGACAAGGAATAAATGTATTTACTGAGCGAGTAATTTTGGAACCATGATTCCTGTTAAATTATTTACATGCGAATCAATTCTATTCATTTAAATGCAAGGGCTGCATTAACTTACCCAGCCTACGTTAGACTTGCTAATCGTGGGGAAATTGCATTGTTTTGCACATCGCTTGCCAACATCACTCTTAGTTCCTCTCTTTAGCATCAAGACCCTTTGTTACCTCCCCTTTCATTTTACAATCAGCTGCTTGTGTGACTGACACAACTCTGTGACCTAATCATTTGTTCGCTCCCCTTAATGACAAGGGTGCTTTGCGTTTACTGGTTGCGTTAAGGTGAAGGGGGTCATTTTGACTTGGTCTTGTGCATCTTTCCGAGTTGCCATGGCGATTTAACTTGGTGGGGGTCATCTGTCGTAACGTCAGGGTGAACTAGCACACTTTCTGACCTGCAGCAATCAATGCAGTGACACACTCGCTCCTCATTTGTTCCACAGTCGGAAAGATATTTGATTCATGGGATGAAGTAGAAAGAGCAACGTGATTACTGGAGACAGGTGACTTCTGGACAGGCTAAAAAAAAATCACATCTTTCAAGTTCAAATTATAGCTCTCTTGTTAGCTAGCTGGGGAATAACAATGTGTCGGTAATTTGCCGCAGCTCAGCATCGCTCTGTACTGTGTCATAAAATAGCTGAGTAAAATACCTCATGCAGCTATTTTTCTAGCAGTTTGATGTTGAGGTGCACGTCAATCGTCACCTTGGCCAATACAAAAGAACAGAAAGAACTCACTGCCTCAGTCCCATCTAAAAGCCCCTTGGAATTCTCCGTTTGGCTGTTCATTCATCCAAATTAAGCAATCTGCGGCTTTTGAAAAATATTGTCAGACAGAAGAAGTAGCACAACAGCGGGCAATGTTTAAATGGGAGATCAATTGAGTCCCGGAGAACTATATTCCACACCACAAAAAAAAATAAGGACACACCAGCCAAGAATGAGATGCCATTGATAAATGAAAAGATGAAGAAAAGATTGAATCTGAAGAAAAGAGCATGCGCAAGGTACATAAACAATAAAGTCTGACAAAAAGAGAATATGATAAGCTTAAGAAAAATAGTTAAAAAGTCAATTAGGAAGGCATTGAGGAAATATGAAATGAGAATATCAAAGTATATAAGAAGAAATAGTAAAGTTTTTTATAGGCATATAAGTAACACAAGGAGAATTACGATAGAGATAGGACCACTAAAGGATGAGTACAATAAACTCACAGGAGATGATACTGAAAAGATAGGGATACCGAGTAGATACTTTGGACGGAATTTTCACAGGTAAGAGTGGGTGGGTTGGAGGCATAGGGGGAAGTGAAAGTTGTAACAATATAAAACCCGACCCCAACCCGCTTCCAACCCGCCCACTTTCACCTTTCACTCAGACGGGACGGGGGCGCGGGCTGCCAACCCGCTGCCAGGAGGCAGTTGGCAATTTAAATATTATAATGAGACCTGAAGCCTCTACTTTAACCTGCTTTGCAGGTTTTACAGCAGGCGGCCGGGGATCCCGGGGCTCGGGATTCCTGGTGGCTGCCACGAGGTGGCCTCAGCCTCGGGGAGCAATCCCTGTGGGCCGGGAGGAGGAGGAGTGCTTCCTCCCAGACCCCCAAGCTCCCTCACCATCAGCCCACCCCCTCCCTTCCAGGGATTGGACCCCGGACCCCCACCCCGGGGCCTGGGACAACCCAACCCGCCCCCCAGGATTGCGACTCAGCCCCGGGGTTGGGGATCGGAGCATCCCCCCCGACCTTGGAACACCCCCCGCCCCCACAACCATCCTGGGCCCAGCACCTATCTGGTTCTGTGGCCTCCTGGTCTGTCAATCAGGCTGGCTTCCGGGCGGGGAGCCCACCCTTTCCGTCGCACGCATGCTGTTAAAACTCCACAGCGTGCCGGGAAACCCGAACTTCCGGGTTTCCCGCCATCTCCCGGGTCCCCCTGCACCGTGTGGGTGGGACCCAGGAAAATCCAGCTCTTTGTCTCAATTTTCAATGAAGAGGCTACAAAAGAGGAAATGACAACAGTAGAAGAAGTGAAGAGGGATATTACAACAAACAAGAAAGAAAGAAAGGAGATACTAGACAAACTAGCCAAACTTAAGGAGGACAAGATCGCGGGTCCAGATAAATTGCACCCCCCAGATACTCAAAGAAACTAAAGAGGAGATAGCATTAGTATCCATATACAAACATGCAACAGAAAAAGGAATAGTGCCAGAGGACTGGCGGAAAGCAAATTTAATTCCTATCTTTAGAAGGGGAGATAAAACTAACCCAAGGAACTACAAACCAGTTGGCTCAATGTTAATGGTAGGAAAGATGCTGGAATCTTTCTTAAAAGATCATGTAACAAAATATCTAGAGATGGAGAATGTAATTAAAAAAATAGTCAGCTTGGGTTACTAAAAGGAAGATCATGTTGAACCAACCTTACTGAATTCTTTGAAGAAATAACAGAATGGGTAGACAAGGGCAATGTAGTAGATGTGGTATACATGGACTTTCAGAATGCTGTCAATAAGATGCCACATAAAAGACTCACAATAAAGATCAGGATGTGTGGAGACAGGGACCAGGCAGCACAATGGATTGAAAGATGGCTACAAAACAGAGAACAGAGCGTGGGAGTTAAGTGAAGTTTCTTGGACTGGAAGGAAGTGGGAGGTGGTGTTGCACAGGGATCCGCGCCTGGCCTCTATGCTTATTCACCTATTCTAGTGCTGCTATGAAGTGTTTCCTCTGCCACAGGAGCCTGAGATGTGGGAGGCTGATGATCATCCACTGAGGGCATGAAATGACCATGGTGGGCGAGCAACCATGAGCAGCTCTGCACCTTGAGGGCCTGGCTGGAGACGGCTATGTTTCAGCTTCAGCTGGGGCAGTCTGGGCCAACTTGCTGTGTGGGACCAATAAAGGCACTGGGTCAGAAGCTGGCTGGGGAGCAGGCATGCTGTCATCCTGGGAGTCAATGCCACTGTCATGAGGCTGTGTCTCTACACTGTCTTTATTCTTGTGAGAAAAGAGTAAAGGAGTGTAGTGATGCTCTGGAAGCCCCTATTCATGCTCTCTACACACCTATCCATGTTCCTTCATGGATTGAAAGGCTGAGGAGATGCTAGACCCCAGGGGCACGATGGCAACAGTATGGGCTCCCAATGAAGCTGCCAGAACTGTCACCAGAGGCTACACCATTGTGGGTCCCACTGCAGTGCTGATAGAGCTGACCGCTCACTCCATGGTTGACTGAATGGTCTCAATCGCCATGCTGGACGACCCCACACAAGCTACAGCTGGACTTCTCTATGCTCTGTGTTATTGTGCGCAAGCTCGCTGACAGGCTGTCCAGTGCACTTCAAAGTTCTTGGTGTGTAGGGATCAATCATCGAAGGTCGGCTGCGCTTTCAAGATCTTCATGTCTGCTCTCTGCAGCGAACTGTCCCTCCAGACAGCTGCTTCCTGGACCGGCCCGTCCCCCCTGCCCATGCTCCTGTGCACTAGTGCTTGATGGGTCTCCCTCGGCAGGCCCCTCTAGCCTATCTTCTAACGCACGCGGAGTGCCAGTCTCTGAGCTGGTGCTTGCTGAAGTGAGGTCAAGTGACACAGTGCCACCTTCTCTGATGCTTTCTGCCAGCTTCTCATCCTCCGGGCGCTCTACACCCTGCGGCCAGGAGAGGGCAGGCGGCCAGCGGGCTGCGCCACTCTGCTGCTCCTGGTGTGGAGATCAACGCGCAAGATTCGCAAGGCAGATGATTTTCCATCCATGAATTTCAACAGTACATTGTGCGGCTAGTGAATCACACACGCTGATTTCCACACCTAATTCCTAATATGTTCTCCTGCTGTGTCAATCTCCGTCTCAAAAATGGAAACTCTGAAAGTGTACCTTATATTCTCAGATGCCTTTCACCTGATGTGTCTGGAGCTGTGTCATTACAGACCAACCAACAACTGTTTTTCAAATGATTAGTTCACTGAATTGAATGTGAGGAGTGTTTCCACATGAATGTTCCAGACTGACAGCTGTTTGCCACCAATTCCTTATCACAACAACATCACGCTAGAAATGAAAGATGAAACCTGATCGCAGAATCCATCAACCCAGAACACGACTCGCTACCCAGTAACTCAATGCCATAGCCACCATTAGTACCTCCAGTGCTCCTGGGAAATTGAAGGGATCTGCTGACCGAGAAATGACAAATGAGTTTTCAGCAGCCTTGATTAGATAGGACATGTGTGCTCTTCTCAGAGATTGATAATGGAGTAAAGAAGCAGCTGTTGTGTGAAGGGTAATTTGAACCATTTCTTATAATGAACTAACAAACTTTCCATCTATTATCTCGGAGGCAATGTCGGATGGAGGCTGCAGCGATTGAATGAGAGCACATGATGTGATAGCTGCTTGACACATAGTTAACGTAGCCCTTCAATGCATCGCTTTATATTGGTAACCCATCTGTAATAGCCCAGGTCCAACAAGGTTTCCTCAATTCTTAGATTCCCTTTGAGGAACATTTATGGTTATATAATTCACTGAGTTTGTGTGTGTGCCCTGGAGTAAAGGAGTAAAGAACAAGTGGAAGCCAAGCGCAAGCAGCGCAAGGAGCGCACGTCAACCCAAGCACCCCACCCACCCGCCCCTTCAACCACCGTCTGCCCCACCTGTGACAGAGACTGTAGGTCCTGCATTGGACTCATCAGTCACCTGAGAACTCATTTCTAGTGTGGAAGCAAGTCATCCTCGGTTCCGAGGGACTGCCTAAGAAGAAGAAGAAGAAAGAACATATTGAGCTGTATTTGCTAAACTTTGTCAAACATCCCACCTTTAAGAGTAAGATTAATTTACAACAGACACATTGATGTAGACAGGAAGATAAAAACAGGACTAGTCCATTCAACCCCTCTAACCTGCTCTGCCATTCAATTAGACTGTGGCTGATCTGTACCTCAGTTCCATCTACCCACTTTAGCTTCATATCCCTTGATACCCTTAGCTAACAAAAATCTATCAATCTCAATCCTGAAAGCTCCCATCATCCCAGTATCCACAGCCTTGGGGAGAGAGAATTCCAGATTTCTACTACCCTTTATGTGAAAAAGTGCTTCCTGATTTCCCTCCTAAATGGCCCAGCTCTAAGTCCCCTCATTATTGATTTCCCCCCACCAGAGGAAATAGTTTCTCTGCATCTACCCTATCGAATCCTTTCAACATTTTAAACAACACGATCAAATCAAATTTCAATCTACTATACTCAAGGGTATACAAGCCAAGCTTATAACCTGTCCTCAGAATTTAACCCTCTGAGCCCCAGTGCCATTCTACTGAATCTATGGGCTGGATTTTCAATGACCCATGGAGTCGGGTTTGGAGGCGTGTGGGGGGTTAAATTTGCGGGGTCGGGGGTCCCGACCTCATCCCGCCTCCACGCAATTTTGACAAAATCAGTCGCGGGGTTTCCGACTCCGTCCCGCCTCCAAGAGGCGGGAGAGGCCATTAAAGCCCTTAACAAGCCTTAAATTGGCTCTGTAATGCCATTTTGAAACGTTTTAGCTAGTTTAACCCTTTTCTGACGTGAAGTACGCCTGGTGTGAAACACTCCAGTGAAACCTGGCGGGAGCACAAGTGGATAGCTGACTATGAGCTGCAGGTCCACTATTACAACGGAGATGTGATGAAGGTAGTAGTAGTATTAGGTCTGAAAGTCGCCTCTGATGCTGTTGCATTGAATGTGTTCAGAGACTGCCTGGCCTTTGCTGTGAGAGGACTTGGATGCAAAAAAATTCTCTCTCTCTCTCTCTCTCTCTCAGAGGCGACTTTCAGACTGAAAACACTAATTAGTTCATGGGTTCCCACATGCTGGAAATCAATTGCCCAATTAAGTGAAAATTGCATCATTCATCCACATTAATCTGGAGTCGGGGGGGGAACCACGAAATGCGGATGACACGACCCCAACCCGACCCCAAGACAAAATCCAGCCCTATGTATTTAGATAAAAGTTAGATAACAGGTCCTAATAAGAAAAATAGTGCAACATTCAGTGAGTGAGGGAGAAAGCGTTGCTTCCAATGACGATCAAATCAATCGCAATTATTGATTAATATGTCAGGCATCTAGGATTCTGAGCGTGTTTTGGACTTCCTTGTGGGAGAGGGCAGAGCAGAGGAGGGTCATTAGTTTATTATCCTGATTAAAGAGTCCTGCAGGGGCTAGAAATTCGGTGCATTTGCGCTTCTCGTTAGCGACTCCGGGGGCGCTAACGGGGCACAAACGACTTTTCGCCCAAGTGCGGCACCGCTAATGACTCCCGTTTGGGGCGCAATTATCGGCCGGGTGCAAAGATTAGCGCCTGGCGCTAATTATCGCCTCCGACTGCAAACTTGACTTTTATTGCCCCTGGAGGTGATTGGAGTGCTAAATCAGGCGCTACACATCTGTCTTAAGGCGCAAAGGCCGAGGAGCGAGGCGCTAACTCAGAGCGCTGGCGAAGCTCATGTGATGTCAGTCAGCAATGGAACACAGACACAATGGCCCCGGCCAGTTCTTAAAGGGGAGGGTTGATCTTGCTCTCCATCCACATCCTGCTCATTGCAGCCTTGAATATCGGCCTGGAGAGACCTGTACATCAAATCTGCTGGAAAGAAAAATGGAGAGGCCCAGGGAAAGAGCTCAGATTGCAGCCCCCACAGTCTCTTCTAAATCGATACAAGGAAGGGTAAATCAAAATGAACCTGCAAAGTGCTGCTCAGTACCCAAAACTCCTTCACACAGCGTTGAATCTCTCCAGAAGTCCCTCTGTCTCTCTCTCAGAATACGTGGTTCAAAAATGTCGCCAACAAAAAAAGGCAGGAAGCGGTCACCTTTAAATAGCGCTCCCCCAGTCCCTTCCTGACTGCAAAACGCTCCCCTCAACCTGTCGTTGCTAGCGGCAGGCGGTAAGGCAGGAGGCGCCACTCAATATCTGCTCCAGAGCGCTACCAGGGCGTTGCGCACTCGACTGACGCCACGATCTGCCGGCGCAGAAGATCGTGGCGGTACTGTTTAGCGCCGCCGCAAAATGTCTAGTTAATGTCGCAAGCGGTGCAAACATCGCCGCGCCCAGGCGCTAGTTGCTTTGCGCCCCATTAGCGCCCTCTTAAGGCACTAACGGGAGGCGCAACCAACTGAATTTTTCCCCCTACACATCTTACTAAAACAAAAGCTCAATACTGCGGATGCTGGAAATCTGAAATAAAAACATAAAATGCTGGCAAACACTCAGCAGGTCAGGCAGCATCTGCGGAGAGAGAAACAGAGTTAACGGTTCAGTTCTAATGAAAGGTCATCGACCTGAAACATTGGCCCCAATAATTACGGGGAGGTGGGGGCGTTTTTGCATTCAGGATACTCGAAAGAACGGGTTTCCCTCAGGTCCTGCCGAATTTAACAGCAGGATATGATTCACATTTTTTGTCTCCGTTTCCCGGCCACAGCCAGCCAGGTCGACCACTCTCTCCCACATTGAAGTGGGGTTGAGAGGATATAGCTATCCTTTTGCTCCATTCCCCTCTATTTCTGCCCCCAACCCACCCCAAATAATTGTCTTCATTCTCTCAGGGGCGGAAGAACTGCTACAAGGTATTTCTGAGGAGGATACCTTATTGAGCAGACCATTTTGGGAGCTGTTTCTGGAGGTTCGTATTCCTTTGCCTGCGTAGCAATTTTTTGTAAGTACTCCGGGGGTTCAGTCAGGACTTTTAGTGTTACTCAGCTCTGTTCAATGCACTGCTTTGCACTCTAGACATGGATTTTTCAATGGGATTCACTTTATTTTGATGTTATGATGATAAGGAGATGAACCTGTATGAGTAGCACCATTGCCTTGACTTACCTTGGTCCCCCTTGTGAGGTCATTGAACCTCTTCCTGCACTGTGTTGCAGTTCTTGAGGTGGTGGAGGTGGCACTGACTGCCTCTCCCACCTCCCTCTAGACCATCCTGCACCACTCTCTTGTTGAGTTTCCTGCCCTCAGTGCCCACCAGATGGTTCCTCCTGGACCTCACTTCTGCCAGCAGCATCTCCACTGATTCATCAGAAAATCTGGTGGCCCTTCCAGCTCCTGAAGTCCCCGAGGCTGCTGCTCCTTCTGCCCTCTTGCTGTGATATTGCCCTTTAACTGGCTACAGCCTTTTAAAGGTCGCACCAGGACTGTATGTTCCTCTTTCCCAGAGGTGGCAAGCCAATGGAGGACTGTTTTCTGAACTTCACATGCCTCTGCATGGCTAATAAGAGTTGTGGGAGGAGATTGCAGCAAAGGAGCGGTGGTTTCATGTTGGCGGGAGTTAGGACCCAACCCAGCGCAAACCCACCAACAGCAGGAGAACCCAGGCCATACTATTTTCTCCCTTACTTCCCACGATGGATTTATCATTCTTGCTGAGGCTGACATTGGTATAGTGCTGCACCCAGAGGGCTTTCCTAACATCAATTTCCCGTGACCAGCACTCTGAGTAGCTGGTCATTTGTTACGGTTGACAGACTGACCCTGTCTCACTGTGCAAGCTCAGCTCAAAGCATCTCATAAATATTGGCTAACTTTACAGGTATGTTTAGTACTTTTTCAGAATGATGTGCTTTTTAATGTGTTATGATATGAATTTAATTTTCAGTTGCATGTACTGGCAAGTGCGAGGAAATACATTCATTGGAAACGCGTTGTTTGAGTAATTTGTGTCTTGTTGTGGTCGTTGCTGAGTGACAATTTTAGCTGCCTGTTGGCCTTTCACTAATAGTTTTCCTAGTTAGTGATGTTTGAGCATCATTCAATTAACAATGATTTGTTTTATTTAGTTAGTTGTTTGAATTGAACAGAGATTTCCCCCATGGACACTTTCCATGTGTGACATTGAACAGGGATTTCCCCCATGAATATTTTCCATGTGTGACATTGAACAGGGATTTCCCCCATGGACACTTTCCATGTGTGACATTGAACAGGGATTTCCCCCATGGACACTTTCCATGTGTGACATTGAACAGGGATTTCCCCCATGGACACTTTCCATGTGTGACATTGAACAGGGATTTCCCCCATGGACACTTTCCATGTGTGACATTGAACAGGGATTTCCCCCATGGACACTTTCCATGTGTGACATTGAACAGGGATTTCCCCCATGGACACTTTCCATGTGTGACATTGAACAGGGATTTCCCCCATGGACACTTTCCATGTGTAACATTTTCTTGTGTGCTAGATATTTTGTAACGGTGATGCAGTGCGACACTTTAAGTATAATAACTATGCGACTCCATTTTAGTTTTTTCAAATATGAAGGTAGTGAATTGGCTTCCTGTGAACAATATAAAATCTTGGGAAAATATTTATATTTTCTTAGAAGTAGAAATTATACTGGCTGTATCATAGTAGCACATGCATCATATACCCTGTACTTCAATTGAGATTGATATGTCATTCGTACAGGAACAATATATTGCTTGTGTGGGAGTTATACACTAATGTTCTACTGTACCTATGGGTTTCCAACAGCCTCACATTGGGTATGATTCTGATAATGGGGCCCTCATCCCCTGCTCTAATGGTTATCTGTAGTGACCTCATCCCCTGCTCTATCAGAATCAGAACGAATAAATGTGGGTCAGATTCCTTCTTGTTACAACATGTTAGGGGTTCCACTAGGGGTAACAAGTATCTGGATCTGAATCTTGTACATAACCAATGTAACATTCATGGTATTCAATGGCATTGTCCAGTCTGTACCTTCTGCAGTCTCAGGTCAGGCTCTCCCTCCCGTCATCCCCAGAAAGCATTAAATGGGTGGAGAACGAGCGAGGTCCAGGAAAATCGGCCCTTTTACTTTCAAAGTCTAGACAACGTGATGAAGTTATTTAAAAAAAATTAATAGAATGTTAGGACAGATAGTCAAACCAGCAGAGTGGATGTCTTCAGAGATTATGCTGCGGCTTTAACATGCAGTGGTTGACTACACTTGGAGCGCTGTGTTTAATTTTGGTTACACACTACCAACAGAGCTTTGAGGCATTTCAACAAATGTATTAAGGTGCGATGAACAAAGGAAAAATTGAAAACAGATATTCGGAAGAACTTCTTTCATCAAAGGTTGATAATTGATTGGAATAATCCAGTAGGCGAGGCAGTATAGATACGACATTGAAGACATTCACAATCCAATCCAATTAGGTGAATTAGGGTATTAGAAGAATGGGCTTCAATGAGTCAAATAGCCTTTTCTTGTCTTAATCAGTTGCAATGTTACAATATATAAGGCATAACACTTAGGATGAAATGTGGAGGGATTGGGATAGCATCATAAACTGCAAGAGTCAATCTCAAACCATTGATTAATTTCATCTCAACCCCAAGATGGTTTTGCCCTTGAAGTCCACTCTAGCCTGTGTTATTCCTTACAAAACGTATAGGTGTTCATGCGGGTGATTTTATTCAGGTTTTGGCAAGCTGTGCTTTTGGCACCATTGAGAATCAAGACATGATAACAATTGATGATGCTTTTACAATCAAATCACATTTTGGATCATCAGTCTCAATTGCAATGTCTCCCAATGTTGATAGCTCTGTATGTATTTGACAAATGAATGTGGCAGACAAATTACGCACATCAACATCATAGAAAGGAGCAGAATACAATCAAAAAATAGGCAGAATACAGAGAGTTCAGGGGGAAATTGAGAAAGGATATAAGAAGGCCAAAGAGAGAGTATGAGAAAATATTAGCAGGTAACATAAAAGGAAACCCAAAAATCTTTCATAAATATATAAAAAATAAAAGAAGAGTTAAAGGAATGGTGGGGCCAATTAGGGACAAAAAAAGGAAATCTCTTGTGGAGGCAGAGGGCATGACTGAGGTACTGAATGAATACTTTGCATCTGTCTTCACAAAAGAAGAGGATGAAGTTAATGTTGCAGTCGAGGAGGGGGGAGCAGAGCTATTGGATAGGTTAAAAATAATTAGAATGGAGGTGCTGAATAGGTCGGCATCACTCAAAGTTAACAAGTCACCCGGTCCAGATGGGATGCATCCTAGGTTGCTGAGGGAAAATAAGGTGGAGACAGCAGAAGCACAGGCCACAATCTTTCAATCTTTCAAGGCTGTGGGAGTGGTGCCAGAGGACTGGAAGATTGCAAATGTTACACCCCTGTTCAAAAAAGGGGAGAGGGATAAACCTGGGAAGTACAGGCCAATCAGTCTAACGTCAGTGGTGGGAAAACTACTAGAGACCAAACGAATGTCAAGAACAAAATAAATTTCACTTGAAGAAGCATGGTTTCATAAGGGACAGCCAGCATGGATTTGTTAAAGGCAAATTGTGTCTGACTAACCTGATTGAGTTCTTTGATGAAGTAACAAAGAGGGTTGATGAAGGTAGTGCAGTAGATGTTGTATATATGAACTTTCAAAAGGCATTTGATAAAGCACCAAATAACAGACTTATTCAGAAAATAGAAGCACCTGGTATTAAAGGGACAGTGGTAACTTGGGTACGTAATTGGCTAAGGGATAGGAGGCAGAGAGTAGTGGTGAACGGATGTTTTTCTGACTGATGGCAAGTATACAGTGGGGTCCCCTAGGGGTCATTGTGAAGACCATTGCTTTTCTTGTTATATATAAATGACCTGAACCTGGGTATAGGGAGTACAATTTCAAAGTTTGCAGATGATACAAAACTTGACAACGTGGTAAATAGTGAGGAGGATAGTAACAGATTTCAGGACATAGACAGACTGGTGAAATGGGCAGACACATGGCAGATGCAATTTAATGCGGATTAGTGTGAAGTGATGCACTTTAGGAGAGACAACATGGAGAGGCAGTCTAATCCAAATGATACTATTTTGAGGGGGTGCAAGAACAGATGGACCTAATGGTGCATATTCACAAATCTTCGAAGGTGGCAGGGCAAGTTGATAACACGGTTAAGAAAGCATATGGGATTTGTAAATAGGAGCATTGAGTACAAAAACAAGAAAGTGATGCTAAACCTTTACAAGTCACTGGTTAGGCCTCAGCTGGGGTATTGTGTACAATTCTGGGCACTACACTTTAGGAAGGATATTAAGGCCTTGGAGAGGGTACAGAGGAGGTTTACCAGGTTGATACCAGGGATGAGGGACTTCAGTTATGTGGAGAGATTGCAGAAGCTCAGATTATTTTCCTTAGAGCAGAGAAGGCTATGGGAAAACCTAATAGAGGTATTCTAAATTATATGGGGTTTTGATAGAGCAAGTAAGGAGAAACTGTTTCCTCTGGCAAGTAACCAGAGGTCATAGATTTAAAATAATTGGCAAAAGAATAAGAGGAGAAATTAGGAGAAAGTTCTTCACACAGAGGGCTATTGGCCCGTAATTTGCGGCCCCTACGGGTGAGTACGAGGTATGTACGTGCCCATAGGGGCCGCGCAAGTTCCGGGTTTAGGCATGTGAAGCGCATGCGCGAAAACCCAGAACTTGCGATCCGTCAAGAATTTTCTTGACAGATCCAACGCATCCCCGGGAAAAGGGCCTCCGTGGGCGGAGAGTTGGGCTATTTGCCCATGAAATTCTTACGCCTGGTAAAAGCAGGCATAAGGCATAAGGCCTGCTTTTACCAGCGTAAGACTTTAAAAAAACATAAAAATAAATTTTTACCAATAATTTATACATTAAAAAACCTGTGAAATAAGGTACGTTTATTTTTGACCCTTTAAAACATGTACATTTATTTTTCAAAAAAATAAATTGTTTTAAATATTTAATTAAATGGCATTTTAATTAATTTTAAATATGTATTTTTCTTAATTTATTTGATGTGTAGATGTATTTTTTTGGGTATTCTCATTCATGCTTATGAGGTTTCAATACATACGGAATCTCCATAAGTATGAATGGGGATTCCCTTCTTTTATTCGTTGGGCCGACCCACGTGATCCCAGGGGCGCTTGCGAACCGCCTGCACCACGGGATACGGGGGGCCTCTACCCGCGGGTACCCCAGGGAGGCCCAGGACCACGAGTCTCTGTACCTCCCGGACCACCAGATACCCGGGCATTTTATTTGCAGATCGGAGGCATTTCCCCGCGGGAAGCCTCCGACCGCAAATTCAGGGCCATTAAGATCTGTAAAGCATTACTTGAAAGGGTGGTGGAATCAGATTCCGTAGGAACTTCCTTGAAACTTGAAATGTATTTGTAAAGGACTAATGTGCAGGGTTATGGGGAAAAAGGTGTGGTGTGGGACTAAATTGGAGAGCTCTTTCAAAGAGCTGGCACAGGCATGACGGGCTGAATGGCCTCCTTCTGTGCTGTAAGATTCTATTCTTCTATTCTATAGTTATGCTATCAGGCATATTATGTAGTTTGCAGCAAGTATATATAGATTTGATACCCAAACAACTCAGATGTAAGCAGTATTTTCAGTGGTCTTGATTTCAATAACAGTGTAATAATATTATATTACTGTTTGATTGTGCGTGATTCGCCAGGATTGAAGGAAGAAGGTAAAAAAACTGGGTGCGTTAAAACAACAGTGGAGAATCACATAATCCTTTCCTGAATCCTGCGTGTTCACGGCACTACAAGTGAACTGACAGCTTCAGCTCAATTTATACTCGATATGGAAATCCGCAGGAAACAGAAAAACGTTTTAGATTGCCAATGCTGAACAAAGGAGATGTCGAACAAAACTTTCATTCAATAGCAACATAGGAATAGGTGTAGGTGTTTGGTATTTTCTTTAACTGATCTGAACCTTGAAATGACACCGTCTAATATTTATCGTATGATGGCTTAAATCTTTCATATCAGATTTCTTTGTTGGCTATATTAATGGATGTGTCAGCCCATTTAAAATAATTAAAATAACACCTCCATTCCCAGAGGAGACAGAGGAATCTGGTATGGAAGCATTAAGACTTGGTGCGATAGTGTCGCACAGTGTAATTTCCAGGCTTTAGCTGCATAGCTGGCAGATTAATCCTGTAAAATGCCACAGGTCTTTACATAAGAACATAAGACATAGGAGCAGGAGTAGGTCATTTGTCCCCTCGAGCCTGCTCCGCCATTCAATAAGATCATGGCTGATCTGATCTTGGCCTCAACTCCACTTTACTGCCTGCTCCCCATAACCCTTGACTCCCTTACCATTCAAAAATCTGTCTATCTCCACCTTAAATATATTCAATGACTCCGCCTCCACAGCTCTCTGGGGAAGAGAATTCCAAAGATTCACGACCCTCTGAGAGAAGAAATTCGTCCTCATCTCTGTTTTAAATGGGTGACCCCTTATTCTGAAATTATGCGCCCTAGTTCTAGATTCCCCCATGAGGGGAAACATCCTCTCTGCATCTACCCTATCAAGCCCCTTCAGAATCTTATGTGTTTCAATAAGAGTAATCTTTCATTGGGTGGAGAGATGAGAATTTACAAGCCAGTGCAGATGTTGCCATCAGACCAATACTAACAACAACGGTTGTGGGTATTGCTGTGAAACCACTGTGATTCTAGCCTTGGGCTTTTAACACCCACACTGTTCTTAAAGGACAGCAGCCTTTACAATACCAGCATGACACCTCTACCAGTGAATGCTCAGCACAGATTGTATCACATCAGCCCACGCTGACCAATTTTATTGTCAACAGGTCTTTAATAGGAATAATGCAATATTATGGCTCAGGCTATCGACGAGCATGTCTAAATTAAACAAACTCACTTCTATATTAATGGGAAATGTAACCTATATTTAACTAATTATGAACAAAATCATGAACAGAGTTAGTCAAATGTGCAGTTTCTGCAACATATGTAATTGCTCCTTGCCAGAAGGACCCGATTAAATAAATAACACACCAGACAGTTATCAGTTAATTAATATCCAAGCTGTTGTGCAGTAAGGGGGTTAATTTTATTCTGCATTGGCAGGCTAAAGCGTTTTCTGTTTCCTGTTGATTTCCCATTGCAGTATAAATTGGCCAAAAGCTGTCAATTCACTTATACAATGTTGCCTTAGTGTCAGGTCCTATGTGTGTATGCTGTAAACCAAATGCCTAATACGACTTCACATCTGGGACCTTGGTTCAAGTCCAGCTTACACTGATATAAAAGTCTCCCCTCTTTCTGCTGATCTGACTTTAACAACAACATATGCTGCCATTCACACAACATAACCTCCCAAGGCATTCTACGGAGGAAAGGTGGTCATAAGAACAGAGAAAAGTTCTGGACCAGAAAAAAAAACTCTGGCTGGTTCTAAATATTAATGACCCTCCATTGCCCACTTTCTCAAATAGCTATCCAATTCACCCCTACATTTTGTTTTTCATACTCTCTGTGGCTCTGTGAATAGCACTCTTGTCCTCTCAGTTCTCCCTGGTGTACTACCCCAATATTTATCCCTCAACCAACATCAGTAAAACAGAACATCTGGTCATTGTCACAATGATGTTTGTGCACAAATGGGCTGCTGCATTTCCCACATCACAACAGCGACTACACTTCAAAAAGTACTTCATTGGCGGTAAAGTGCTTTGGGACGTCCTGAGGTTGTGAAAGGCGCTATATAAATGCAAGTCTTTGTTTTTTTTCTATTACCTCACTAGACTGTCAATTCCACTTATTCACCACCCTCTGTACAAAATAGTTAACTCTAAACCATCTGTGCACAATCCTTCTTTTGACCTTGACCCTGTTAGGGGAAATTTTATGATTAGCTATTCCTCAAAAATCAATAAGGTTCTTGAAACGTTGATGTCAAGCATTCATAGAATTATTAAACGTACAGTTCATGCAATAGTACTTAGGCGTACACTTATAATATAGTACTTGCAAGCACACCTTATAGTTGGGGACTCTTAACACGTTACAGTTCTGAGCTCAGTATTCAGGTTGTTCAAAGCCTTCGAATCCAAATCCTCATTATATTCTTTTAATACGTTTCTGAGCTACAAGTTCCTTATCAAAATGTCAATACATGGCAAGCTACACAGAGCTTATCACATCTTGCTCACATGTATAGCTTTACATCTTTAAGCTGCAGAGTAGTGACTAATGGGTAATTTTACAATACTTCTATTGATTGAGATGTGTGAAGATGCAAACATCTTGTACTCCACTTTCCGAGGCTTTTTATCTCTCTACTTGATCCTCAACATGTCTCCACATTACATGGTTATATCGAAAGTTAAAATATAACTCCATCTCAGGAGAATCTATTTCAATACCTATACAATATCAATTCTTCAGTTAATAAGCTGATTTCCTTACAAATGAGCATTATTTCCATTGGGCTAAGGAGATCAGTATAACTCCCTTATTTCATTATCTTATTAAATATTTCATAGAATCATAGAACCTTACAGTGCAGAAGGTGGCCATTTGGCCCATCATGAAGAGCTATCTAATTAGTCTCTTTCCCTATAGTCCTGCAAATTTCTGAGTTCCAAATCGGCAAATGATCAAACCTGCCATTTTAAGTTGCCCTCAATTTCCAAACCACATATTGGATGAGCTCCCAGTCACAAGTATTTTCTATTATGATAATGAGGATCAACCCAGAAATGCACATCTTCTTTCAGATTCCAATTTCCAACGTATGACTATTCTCTGTCTGCTTGCAGGAGAAGGCCACACAGACCAAGAGAGAGCACATACAGAAGAGGGAAGAGCCACCTTAGCTACAACCTGAGACTCCTTACAAGGGGAGGGATAGATTCTCAGCATCAAGGCAATAGAGGGAATAGGGCAGGTGCTGCTCCAAGCTCATAGGTGGTATAATTTCTTTCTCATACTTCACCTCATCACTCACTCGACCACTCACTCAAGCACACATTGGAAACATTGAAGCTCAACACGCTAGAAAGTCTAGCCATGTAGGTGTCAGCTGTGGCTCAGTGGGCAGCACTCTCTAGATGGGAGGGGCTAGGAGTGAGCAGGTGCTGCTGGGTGCTTGATTACTGCAGGGAGTTGGAGTGAGTTTGTAAAAAGTTGGTGGTGGGTTTTCTTTTTCAGGTTTTAGGTCCTTTTTGGTCCTTAAACAGCAGCCAGATGGCTGCTCAGGGGCCCAGAGTGCTGGGCCCCTCAGAGGACAATGTTCCCAAGATGAATTTAATCAGGGGAGAAAATGTTGAGGGAAGGGAGAAAAAAAGGCCCAAAGATTTGGGCCGGGACCCCAGGAGGTTTGGAAAAGAAAACACGGTGGTGGTTCAATGCGAGGATAAGGAGATACGAGCTTGGGATATTATCCAGGCGGTACATGAGGACTGCGGCGAGGGAAGCTGCTTTGCCTGCCGACCAAAGCCGAATGTTGGGTTCGAGGTGATGGTCAGTGGCCGAGAGGAGGTGGAAAGACTTTTACTGAGTTCGAAGGTTGGAGATAGGTTCTTGGAGGTAACTCTGCTATATTCGGAAGAGGTGGTGGTCTCATTCTTAAACTTGCCGGTTTATATTGAGGACGATGTGCTAATAAAAAAGTTGGAGTCGTGGGACATTAAAATTTGCTCAGCAATAAAGAGGAGATACTATCCAGGCACACGGGAAGCAGATGGAACCCATTATGTAAAGGTGCGGTTCCCAGAGGGGGTGAAGTCATTGCTGTATAGCATGAAATTCGAGACATGGAAGGAGTGCAGTACTTCCGGGTAGTGCATGATAAACAGGTGAAGGTTTGTTATTATTGTCTTGGACATGACCATCTTGCAAGAAGCTGTCCAGGCTTGTACTGTTATAACTGCGGTGAGTCTGGACACATTGCTCGGAGCTGTGGGGTGTGTCACAAAGGCCCCACCTGCTGTGAGTGTGGGGCAGAAGGAAGCCCCTTGAGTGACGAGGAGATGGGAGAAGGAGAAGGAGGTGTAGTGGAGGAGCGGAGCAGGCGGAGGACACAGCTGATGAATGGAAGGAGAAAAGAGCGCATGAAGAGGCAGAAAATTGCAGAGAAGCGAATAGGATGGAAATGATGGAAAACACACCAAGTACAGTGGAAAAGGACAAAGACAGCAGAGGGCAGCACGGGTCGAGGGCAGGGTCGAGCCATAATTTGGCTCGGCTCTCTCTAAAGAATCTGGTGTCCGCGAGGGGAGAGGAGGCAGGAGTGGGGTGCGGGGTAAGTGTAAGTACTTCAAAGGAAGACGGGGATTCGGACATCTCGAGGAGCAGGAGGGGGCAAGACAAGGAGAGCGTACAAGAGGCAGGAGCCTTAAAGGGGCAGCAGGATGGGAGTGGGGAGACAAAGACGCCAGAAGGGAGCAAGATTGGTGCAGATGCGCCATTGTCCCAGAGAGAGAAGAAACGGGGAGCAAGGGTCAGCGGTGGAGATGAGGCCGAAGGGAGTGGCACTGTTGGAGAAACCATGATAGCAGGAAGACTCTCTAAGGGGAAATTATGTATCTGATGGGGCGCAGGGACGGGAGGTTACAGAAGAGCTCGAGAGTGAGGAGTCAGAGGGGGACAGAGACATGGAAGTGGGTGGTGGGGTGGAATCGTGTGGAAAGGGAGAGGTTAGTGAGGGGCAGAAGGAGGGAGAAGGGGCAGCTCCTCAACCCAAACCTAATGTAAGGAAGAGGTTGAAACTGCAGGGAAGATTCAAACAGGAGGTGAAAAAGAGCTGGAAGCTGCTGGAGAAAGCAACAGCTGTCCGAAAAGTTGGGAAGGAGCATGAGAGAAGGGAAGGGCCGGAGATTAAATGATGTGGGGATTATCAGGCACACTTCCCTTATACGGAGCCATGATTACTGATCAATTTTTAAAGTACAATAGATTAGTATATGTTATGGGAGAAAAATTAAACTTCAGGTTTTGATGTTAATGTGTGATGGAGGAATGGCTGTGCAGAGCGGCGGAATGGATTTGTATGATACAATGGAATGATCACGATGTTGTAAATGTTTTTAATGTTTAATAAATAATAAAAATTAAAATAAAAAAGTGGGTAGCACACTCACCTCTGAGTCAGAAGGTTGTGGGTTCGAGTCCCACTCCAGAGACTTGAGCACATAAAGCTAGGCTGACACTCCAGTGCAGTGCTGAGGGAGTGCTGCACTGTCGGAGGTGCCATCTTTTGATGAGATGTTAAACCGAGGACCCTGTCTGCTCTCTCAGGCGGATGTAAAAGATCCCATAGCACTATTTCGAAGAAGAGCAGGGGAGTTATCCCCGGTGTCCTGGCCAATATTTATCCCTCAACCAACATAACAAAAGCAGATGATCTGGGCATTATCACATTGCTGTGTGTGGGAGCTTGCTGTGCGCAAATTGGCTGCCACGTTTCCCACATTACAACAGGGACTACACTTCAAATGTACTTCATTGGCTGTGAAGCGCTTTGAGACGTCCGGTGGTCGTGAAAGACGCTATAGAAATGCAAGACTTTCTTTCTTTTTCTTTATGTAAGCTCGGTTTTACAGGGTCACTTTTACTATCATCATTCTATAACTGGTTGGCGTCAACCAAGCACCCGACTGCATCACCCACTGCTACAGTGGCAAGCACCCCCACAGATTTATATGCACTCCATGGGGGGGTCAGGTGCAGGAGAGGGCACTTGCTGAAGTACAGAGCCCAAGTGAGGAGGAGCAACTGCAGGTTGCATTAGAAGAGGGGCAAGTTGCTGCCAGGACGATCAGCTTTAAAACCTCCTTCAGCTGCTTCCAGGCACCTCGACCTCACAAGGCCCGAATATCAATGCATGATCGGCTCCTGCAGTGTTTATCATTTCGTGCTTTTATTCACACGGCAGTCAGGATCAACTACTAAGAAATGAAGCAACCAAACTCAGTTAACCTATTTAAATGTAGCACAGAAACATATAAAAATATGCAAGGTAGAGAATGTGACTTTTCTATTTCTCAATAAACATCAGCCTCGAAATGACTGGGCCATCTTAGCATACGGACTTTAAAAGGGTTGAATGCCCCATTAAAATAGCAATCAAAGTAACATCGTACAAATGTGTTAAGTGTTTGCACCGTGTTATCACACACAATAATTTCTAGGCTATCATTCTTTTATGCAGTGGGCTTTCAGTGCACTGAATGCAAATTCTTGGCACGTACATGGCTTTTGTCAGCCTTTTATGCCGACAATCTGCCTTTCACACCTGATGTCCGCACGTCGGCGTTAAACATCCCATGCTACATGGAGGTTACCCCGTGAGACGCTGCAGCCCAGATGCAATTACCCCATTTTACTCTCTGCTCCCACACGACGTTTGCTCGGGGAGGGCTGCGGCACACTGTACGATGTCAACAACAACAACTTGCACTTATATAGCACCTTTAACGTAGTAAAACATCCCAAGGCGCTTCACAGGAGCGATTATCAAACAACATTTAACACCGAGCCACATAAGGAGATATTGGCCCGAAAATTAGACCTAATACGGGAGATTATGCACTGTGTACTCTCGCGTATTAGGTCCCGAAGTGCCGGTTTCCTGCATGCACTGCGCATGCGCGGGAAACCGGCACTTCGGGTATTGCGAAGGGGGCGGTTCCTAAGTGAACCGCGTGCGCGCTACAGGTTGTACGCACGCAGCGCACTTAGTTTTTTTTTCAGGTTTGAACGCGCAGGTAAGTGTTGAAGATTTTACACATAAAGAAAGCAGGCGTAAGACCCCCTTTTAACAAGGTAAGTAGTTAATTAAGTATTATTTAAAAAAAATTTCAACAGGTTTATCTTTTTTAGAGACTTTAAAGAAAGATAAGTTTATTTTTATAACTTTTAAAAAGAATTTAAATTTTTTCAAAAATTTAAATTTTTGTTTAAAGTGGTTAATTTATTTAACTATAGTTATTTTATTAATGTGATGGCTTTTTTTAAAATTTAATTGAGGTTTAGCTGTTCTTTTGGGGGCTTGTTGTATTCATAGTTTTGACAGCTCTTCCTGTCAAAACTATGAATGAAAGATGGTGTGCTGCCATTGGCTCTAACTGGCCCACATGATCCCAGAGGTAGCATCGAACTAACTGCGCCTCTGGGACACGCACACACTGCGCGCCGGCACCAGGGAGAGGCCCAGGAACTGAAGTTCGTGTGGGCCAAAACCATAAAGGTAGGCGCGGAGTGCGATATTGCGGGGGATCCTTACCCCCGCGGCAACCATCAAAATCCAATTTCTGAGCCATTAGGACAGGCCACCAAAGGTTTGGCCAGAGAGGTAGGTTTTAAGGAGCGTCTTAAAGGAGGAGAGAGAGGTAGAGAGGCCGGAGAGGTTTAGGCAGGGAATTTCAGAGCTTAGGGCCCAGAACAAACTGTGTTGATGTCTGAGACTGAGGGGAGTTGATGAATTTGCAACAGTTTTGTGTGAACAGGAATTCCTGCCCACAGTGTGCAGTGCAACCGAACACGATGGTGAAAGCCAGTAGGAGCCGAGAGTGACGGTGAGGAGTACAATAGTGTTTTGTGAACAGGGGCAGGGAGGAAGTAGAGTGCCAGTGAGAACTGAGTGCTTCCAGGCCACTGTGACAGCTGTACAAAGACTTGTAAAATAAATTAACAATCAGGTTGACTAGCAGAGACGGCTGATGCATTTTCACCATAGCTTGCAATTTCTTTGCAAGAAATGAGGAAAATTCCGCTACAGTTTTTGTTGCAAACCTCTGCTGTGCAAGTGACGCCATGTCGTGTTAGCTGCAGGCGAAGCTGCACAGCACTTTCAGTGTAACTAGATTGGACTGATCCTGCAATCACTGGGAAGCCCTGCCAGCGCCAGAGTTGTTCAGGCGCTCTGCGTATATATGCAGGAATCCTCTCGCCCAGTAACACAAGGTCAGCTCACGTGCATGGTTATCTGCCACTCCAGTCATGTTGGTCATGGAGAGATGAAGTAGGGGGGGGGGGGAAGGGCTGGCATCTCAAGCCGTAGAAGCCATTAAAAGCGTGCTGGGTGCCAATGGAACACTTCTTCTTCTTAGGCAGTCCCTCGGAACCGAGGATGACTTACTTCTAAGCTAAAAATGAGTTCTCAGGTGACTGATGAGTCCAATGCGGGACCTACAGTCTCTGTCACAGGTGGGGCAGACGGTGGTTGAAGGGGCGGGTGGGTGGGGTGCTTGGGTTGACGTGCGCTCCTTGCGCTGCTTGCGCTTGGCTTCCGCTTGCTCCCGGCAAAGAGACTCAAAGTGTTCGGCGCCTTCCCGGATGCTTCTCCTCCACTTTGTGCGGTCTTGGGCCAGGGATTCCCAGGTGTCAGTGGGGATGTTGCACTTTTTCAAGGAGGCTTTGAGGGTGTCCTTGAAGCATTTCCTCTGCCCACCTGGGCCTCTCTTGCCATGTCGGAGCTCTGAGTAGAGTGCTTGTTTTGGGAGTCTCGTATCGGGCATGCGGACGATGTGACCCGTCCATCGGAGCTGATCGAGCGTGGTCAAAGCTTCGATTGCCCATGCAACAATGCCAGTTTTAACGACTGAACAAGGGTGAGAGGAGGGGAAGGGAAAGGAAGAGGCTGCAGCAGGGAGGGTGTGGAAGGGAGCAGCAGTGGATTGGAAATGAACGATTTTTAAGTTGGGGCTTCTCCCTCACTGCCCATTCCAAATGGGCGCTAGGCAACTGGAGTGCTTCTGAGGCAACCAGTTGCATTATGGGGTGGACCCCTTAAATATTTTTCGAGGGCCTAATGAGCCTTGCACGCAACTTACGTGCAGACTCCCAGATCCTCTGTTCTGGTTGCCCGCACTTGGGGGCACTGGCTATCTCTGGCATGTTGCTGCCGTGATAATGCGGTGACTTGGCACTTGATGAGCTTCAGTGCATCGGGCATCCACTATCACATTATTGGGCCCTGTATTCTCTTAAAGATGGGTTTTATTTTTGATTAGATGTTCTATCTATTCCTCAAAGTCAATCAGTCTCTTCAAACATTGACGTTCAAGAGTTCACAGATTTATTAAATAAATTAAGTGTCCAGGCCAATATTTATCCCTGAAGCAACACCTAAAAACAGATGATCTGCTCATTATCACATTGCTGTTTGTGGGAGCTTGCTGTGCGCAAATTGGCTGCCGCGTTTCCTACATTACAACAGTGACTGCACTTCAAAAAGTACTTCATTGGCTGCAAAGCGCTTTGGGATGTCCTGAGGTCGTGAAAGGCGCTATATAAATGCAAGTTCTTTCTTTCTAAATATATACATGGAATAGTACTGAAGCATATGCTTAAAGTAATACTTACAACCACACATCGGGTGATGCAGGTTGGGGACTCTAACTTGTTACAGTTCTGAGCTCAGTATTCAGGTTGATCAAACCCTTCGAATCCAAATTCTCGTTATAATTTGCTACTTTCATACCTTTCTGTTAAAGCCAACATGTATTTGCTATCTTGTCCTGTTCAACTTAAACGCTGTTCAACTATGAGCTTTCCTTAACTACAAATGACTAATCTAAATATACTTTTATATCTCTAAATTTATAGATTATATGAATAATGATTAACTTTACAATACTTCTATTGATTGACATTGGAGAAGACGTATATGATATCTTGCACTTTCCACTTTCTCAGGCTCATTGTCTCTTTCTCGAGGTCTTCAGGCGTTATCATTTCCCTACTCTCTCTCATGGTTCATGCCACGATAAAGATGGAAGTGTTTGTTTCAAGTGAGGTCTCTCTCTCTCTCTCTCTCTCTGTTTCTATCTCTTGGCTGTGCTCGCTCTCAGTTTTTCTGCTTGGTTTATCTTCCTCTCAGCCTCCACCCCTCTCAATGATTTTTTTCTCTCTCTCGCTGCTTGGCGGCGCACCTTGCGATGGGGAGGCAGCCTGAGGGGATTACTTGCTTTGGCAGTGAAAGAACCTTTCTGCCTGTGATTCACTGAGTGCTGAGGTTAGGAGCTCCACATTTTAACCCATTCGTACCCACATCTCCTCACAGTGTCACAGTTCTATCTCAGGGCTCCTTTTAAGTTGCTGATGTGTTGTGGACGTGTCAAGTTTTTTGAAACTGTTATCTCTATGTTGGCACGTACGCTGGGACATTTCATCAACCTCTGCATCCGCGTTCATTACAAAGTACTTCTAAATCATGGAATGATGTATTTCGATGCTGTACACCTGTAGCACTGCCTGACAATTGCAGCCCCCTCAATGAGTTTGTTCTGCTCACTTCTCTGATTAGGGATTAGCCTAGCAAGGCATTGTCAGCTGTGGCTCAGTGGGTAGCACACTCGCCTCTCAAGTCAGAAGGTTGGTGGGTTCAAGTCCCACTACCAGGGACGTTGAGCCCATAAAGCTGGGCTGACAGTACAGTGCAATACTGAGGGAGTGCGGCACTGTCAGAAGGTGCTGTCTTTCGGATGAGACGTTAAACCGAGGCCCTGTCTGCTCTCTCAGGTTGGACGTAAAAGATTCCATGGCACTCTTTCGAAGAAGAGTAGCAGAGTTGTTCCTGGTGTCCTGGCCAATATTTATCCCTCAACCAAAAAAAACCAGATTATCTGGTCATTATCACATTGCTGTTTGTGGAAGCTTGCTGTGTGCAAATTAGCTGCCGTGTTTCCCACATTACAACAGTAACTACACTACAAAAAGTACTTCATTGGCTGTAAAGTGCTTTGAGATGGTCGTGAACGGCGCTATATAAATGCAAGTCTTTCTTTCTTTAGTTGCTTACAGGAAGGAATGTACTCTTAATTTCATATGTTCGTGTTTCAAATAAATTTCCCATTAACTTGTTACTTCTTACGGGTAGCTCTGCTACCTTCCGCTTTACAGAGAGGTTCTGAAATGCACCTCATTTACCTCTTCAGTCTAATAGTATTGTAGATCTCAATTATTTTTCATTTAGACTCTTCGATATAACATTCAAGGGCCTAATTATCGTAAGGGGAAGAAAGAGTTGAAATCGGAGATACAGAAGTAGCATCATTTGTTTAATTGAAGACTTTTTAGTAACTTTTATTCATTAAGACTTGAAAGATGTTTACTATAAAGTAAGGTACAATTATATTCAAATACAGCAATTAATACAATAGCAAAATACTGCAGATGCTGGAAATCTGAAATAACAACAGAAAATGCTGGAAACACTCAGCAGGTCAGGAGCATCCGTGGAGAGAGAAACAGAGTTAACGTTCTGACAAAGGGTCCCAGACCTGAAACGTTAACTCTGTTTCTCTCTCCACGGATGCTGCCTGGCCTGCTGAGTATTCCCAGCATTTTCTGTTGTTATTGCAGCAATTAATACAACAGATTAAAGGTACCGGTTTATTTATGTCAATCAAATCCCTAAATTATCTGAGTGACATTAATTCCACAGGAACATCTCCAGTGCTAAGTGACTATAATACTTAACTTTTGCCTTTCATGGATTTTATCAGAAGTGACCTGAGTTGGAATATCCAGTCCAATGAAGTAAGATGAGACTTTCTATGGCTCTATGGATCATGAATGATGGATCCACAGTAGAGAGGAACATTTGGGTTCATTCAAGCTTTGTCTTCAGAAGTTTTTGGGGTATAAATTCAGCTTGGGCAGTAAGGGGCTGTATTGGATCGAACGCCTGTTATAGACCAAGCCCAATATTCAACTCCATTAACTGCAGTAGAACTGAGTATCGGGCGGGGCATATAAGAAGCGACTAATGCGACCCCGCCCGTTTTGCACGACCGCCCAAAACAAACTTCTACCCGCTTTGTGTTTTTGCAATGTGGTAAGCCAAAGTCTAGGACCTATTAACAGTTTGGATACTGCACCTGAGGTAAAATGGCACAACTGTAAAGAGATGTAGAGATGTGAAGAGGTACACTGAGGCACAGGCCCCCACCCTCACTGCAGTGTGGAAGCACTGTCCTGGTTCAGCCACCGTCCCTGCCTCAGCAATAACAATGGAATTTAACAAAGTTCAAACACCCCCTCTCCTGTCACATGGTTACTGGATGGCAAAATGCTTCAGAATTGACTTTTTTCTTCCAGCCCCACCTTTGGGGGGAATTTTAACATGAGTGAGCAGGTGGGATTGGGTGCAGGTGGGGGGTTAAATCGGGCAAAATTCCAAGCGTGTCAGGATCCTGCCTCCAACCCGGCCACTTCTGGGTTTAACGGAGGCGGGACAAGGGACGGGCAGCTAACCCGCTCCCAGGAGGCGGGGTGGCAATTTAAATATTTTAATGAGGCTGGCAGCCTCTGATTTAACCTGGTTTTACGGTGGGCAGCCGGGTTTCCCAGGCCTCAGGGAAACCTGGCAACTGACGTGAGGCGAGGACAGCTTCGGGGAGAAGGTAAGTGCCTTCACAGCACTGCTTGTGGGCCAGGAGGAGCAGGAGTGCTTCCGCCCTGCGCCCCCCCCAAGCTCCCACCCATCAGATCCCTCCCCATACAAAGGCCCCTGGGATAGGAGGCCCCCGGGGTCGTGGATCGGACCTACCTGGTCCTGCGGCCTGCTCCCCGCCCAAATGGAAGCCAAGCCTGTCAATCAGGCTGACTTCCGGGCGGGGAACCTGCCAGGGGCAAAAGATGCATGCTGTTAAAACGCCACAGCCTGCGGGAAAACCAAGACTTCAGGCTTTCCCGTTCAAAACTCACCGCCCACCCTGCCACCCCCCCCTCCACCCACCGCCACCGCCTACATAACCCGCCCCTGTTAATATCCAGGCTTTTGTTTCTGTGGCTTAGTCCACAGATAATGGACATTGTTTGCAAAGCACTGCGGGACTGAACCACCATTGCTAACAAAAATATCAGTGCAATGTGCAAAAGGAGCTTTAAGGGTGAAATCTGGCTGGGCCACATAAAGCACTATCGGGCCCTGCTCTCGTCTGCCAAAATTGCTCACTATTCCAGAATCATTTTGGAATGCAAAGATAAACCCCAGCTCCTATTCTCTACTGCTAACCGTCTTCTTAAACCCCTCTCCCCTGTCTCCTCCACCCTCACCTCCGATAACAAATCTGAGGAGCTCATGGACTTCTTTGTCTCTAAGATTGAGACCATCTATTCTGTTGCCTCTGCTACTTCCCTTCCTTCCCCTAGCCCACTGGGCCAAACTTCCTCTAAGGTTCCTCCCTGCCCTAGCCCTGAACTCACATCTTTCTCCAGTTTCTCTCCGATCTCCCCTCATGATCCCTCTGCGCTCATCTTGTCTATGAGACCCACCTCCTGCTCCTCGACCCTATTCCCACCAAACTGCTGACCACCCAACTTCCTTTTCTGGCTCCCATGTTAGCTGACATTGTTAACGGTTCTCTCTCCCCAGGTACTGTCCACCTCTCCTTCAAATCTGCCGTCATCACCCCCTCCTCAAAAAAACAAACCTTGATCCCTCCGTCCTTGCAAACTATTGCCCCATCTCCAACCTCCCTTTCCTCTCCAAAGTCCTTGAACGTGTTGTCGCCTCCAAAATCCGTGCCCATCTTTCCCGCAATTCCATGTTTGAATCCCTCCAATCAGGTTTCCGCTCTTGCCACAGTACCGAAACGACTCTCATCAAAGTTACAAATGACATTGTTTTTGACTGTGACAAAGGTAAACTATCCATCCTCGTCCTTCGTGACTTGTCTGCTGCCTTTGACACGGTTGACCACTCCATCCTCTCCAACGCCTCTCCACCGTCGTCCAGCTGGGTGGGACAGCACTCGCCTGGTTCCATTCTTATCTATCTAATCGTAGCCAGAGAATCACCTGCAACGGCTTCTCTTCCCGCTCCTGCATCGTTACCTCTGGTGTCTCCCAAGGATCTATCCTTGGTCCCCTCCTATTTCTCATCTACATGTTGTCCCTTGGCGACATCATTGGAAAACACAGCGTCAGTTTCCACATATACGCTGACAACACCCAGCTCTACCTCACTACTTCTTCTCTCGACCCCTCCACAGTGTCTAAATTGTCAGACTGCTTGTCCGACGTACAGTTCTAGATGAGCATAAATTTTCTCCAATTAAATATTGGAAAACCGAAGCCATTGTTTTCGGTCCCCGCCACAAACTCCGTTCACTAGCCATTGACTCCATCCCTCTCCCTAACATCTGTCTGAGGCTGAACCACACTGTTCGCAACCTTGGTGTCATATTTGACCCTGAAATGAGCTTCCGACCACATATCCGCAGCATAACTAAGACCTGCCTATTTCCACCTCCGTAACATCCACTGTCTCAGCTCATCCGCTGCTGAAACCCTCATCCATGCCTTTGTTACCTCTAGACTTGACTATTCCAATGCACTCCTGGCTGGCCTCCCACATTCCACCCTACGTAAACTTGAGGTCATCCAAAACTCGGCTGCCCATGTCCTAACTCGCACCAAGTCACGTTCGCCCATCACCCCTGTGCTCGCTGACCTACATTGGCTCCCGGTTAAGCAGCGCCTTGATTTCAAAATTCTCATCCTTGTTTTCAAATCCCTCCATGGTCTCACTCCTTCCTATCTCTGTAATCTCCTTCAGCTCCACAACCCCCGAGATATCTGCGCTCCTCTAATTCTGCCCTCTTGAGGATCCCTGATTATAATCGCTCAACCTTTGGTGGCCGTGCCTTCTGATGCCTAGGCCCTAAGCTCTGGAATTCCCTGCCTAAACCTCTCCGCCTCGCTACCTCTCTTTCCTCCTTTAAGACGCTCCTTAAAACCTACCTCTTTGACCAAGCTTTTGGTCACCTGCCCTAATTTATCCTTATGTGGATCGGTGTCAAATTTGTTGTCTTAAAATACTCCTGTGCAGCACCTTGGGACGTTTTACTACGTTAAAGGTGCTATATAAATACTTGTTGTTATTGTTGAAATAAATATATAAGTGCACTTGAATCTAAAGTGTCATTGTTTGGCAAGATTTGAGTTTTTGTCAACAAACTAGTTTGGGTCACCTCAGAGCATCAATTGGTTTTGTCACTATCGCTAGCACTCAGAGTCCAGTACCCTCTATATGTGAACGGTAATAATGTGGAGCTGGCATTTATCATTAAAGCCGCCCCTATACTGGTGTTAAGGCCGTGATATTAAGGTCAGTATTGGGGGAAGAAAAATGGGAACTCATAAACACATTGTTTAGTGTATCTCCTTAAATAGGATACTGCCATATATAAAATAAAAGAGTTGTAAAGACTACACATCCCATGCATGGCTTTATTCACAGAATCACAGAATCCTCACAGTACAGATAGAGGCCATTTCGGCCCATCGAGCCTGCACCGACACATATCCCACCCTATCCCCGTAACCCCACGTATTTAATCCCCCCTAACATATCCCACCCTATCCCCGCTAACACTAAGGGTCAATTTATCATAGCCAAATCAACCTAACCTGCACATCTTTGGACTGTGGGAGGAAACCGGAGCACCCGGAGGAAACCCACGCAGACATGGGGAGAATGCGCAAACTCCACACAGACAGTCACCCGAGGCCGGATTCGAAACCGGGTCCCTGGCGCTGTGAGGCAACAGTGCTAACCACTATGCCTCAAAACAACTCTAACAGCCCATTGTTAGAAGGTATCACATGCTGATTGTCTTATTCTGATTCTCAAATGCCACTTTATTTTATCTCATTCAGGAGTTGGCTGAATTGGTAATGATTGATCGTTTGCACAGATTTGAGAAATTGTCCGAGGGAACTCCAACCTTCAGTATCAGTCTGATTGTTGCCATGATGTCATGTTTGAAAGAAAGAAAAAGACTTTGTTTGTGGTGATCAATTGGTATCCTGAGAGTGGACTGTATCTCTCTTCCACATGCATTGGGTTGTCGATGACCACATATGGATTGATTGTAAATCCGAGGACATCAGCTGCATACAAATAAATGTTTCGAGTCAGGACTGCCACATCAATTCCACTGCTGCCCTAGTTCCCATTGCCATAACAACAGCATGCAGGGAATTCAGTATTGCCACTGGTCAATGCTATAACATATGTAGGGCAGCTTGGAATTAACTGGTATTTCCTGAGTGTCAGCTTGGCTAACTGGTGGCACTCTTGCCTCTGAGTCAGAAGTCTGGACTTGAATACATACTCTAGGCTGGCATTTCAGTGCGGTACTTAGTTACAACAACAACAACAACAAGTATTTATATAGCGCCTTTAACGTAGTAAAACGTCCCAAGGCGCTGCACAGGAGTATTTTAAGACAAACAATTTGACACCGATCCACATAAGGATAAATTAGGGCAGGTGACCAAAAGCTTGGTCAAAGAGGTAGGTTTTAAGGAGCGTCTTAAAGGAGGAGAGAGAGGTAGAGAGGCAGACAGGTTTAGGCAGGGAATTCCAGAGCTTAGGGCCTAGGCAACAGAAGGCATGGCCACCAATGGTTGAGCGATTATAATCAGGGATGCTCAAGAGGGCAGAATTAGAGGAACGCAGATATCTCGGGGTGGGGGGGGGGTGGCGCTGAAGGAGATTACAGAGATAGGGAGGGGCGAGGCCATGGAGGGATTTGAAAACAAGGATGAGAATTTTGAAATCAAGGCGCTCCTTAACCAGGAGCCAATGTATGTCAGCGAGCACAGGGGTGATGGGCGAATGGGACTTGGTGCGAGTTAGGACATGGGCAGCCGAGTTTTTGATGACCTCAAGTTTACGTAGGGTGGAATGTGGGAGGCCGGCCAGTTAGGGCAGCACTGTTGAAGTTGCTGTCCTGGATGAGATGTTAAAAATGTCACGGCACTATTTGAGGGAAAGCAAGTAGATTTCTCAGTGTCCTGACCAACATTTCCCTCAAGCAATACCAGCAAAATAAATGAACTGGTCATTCATCTCATTGCTGCCTGTTAGACCTTGCTGCAGTAAAATGGCTCCTGTGTTTGCTTTCATAGTAACAGTGACTGCAGTTCAAAAAAAACAATTCATGGTATGCAGAGTTTTGGATGTCCTGAGAGAGGTTGCATAAATACAACTTCTTTCTATTCTCACTCCCAGTATCTATTCTGTCTTCCTTCAGTTGAGATGGGGGGATGACCATGACTGCCACCAGTTCCAATCCATAATGGGTGACAAGAGCTGTGCATCAATCAGGAATGGTCACCACATTGGCTACTCATTGTCCCAAAATGGAGACGGCCCAGTTAATGACCCAGCCGAGAACTGAGGAAACTTGAACACAGGCCATTAAATTGGGCCCTCAAGTCATACAGTTCATAATTACTAGGGGGCACTGGCTTATCAATATTCAGAAGAGATTATTTCCATTACGTGTTCTTTTGCTTCCCATGTGCAATAATATGTATGGAATTTTAGTGTTGAAGAAAATCATTTATGATTGTGTGTCTGATGTGGCCAAATTTGGTTATAAATGTCCCTGCAGTGATTTGACAAATAATAGTAATTGTATTAAGAACCCTGGTAAAGGCAAGCGGCAGTGATTTGTGACTTTTTGAGCCTCCTCTCTGCACCATTCTTGTAGATTCTGTGCGTGAGGACAGATAGAGAGGGAGCCACCAACTAGCGTTTCCCGGTTATCACATTGTACCTGACCATTGGCCTGTGGATTGTGACACACCAAATGCTTTTACCTGTGTCTACCACCCCATCTCTGCTCTGCTTCATCTCCCTTCCTTGAAGCAACATCCAGAGTTCACAGTACTGTACTGTTGTGAAAATGTTATCCCCTTCCAAGAGCAAACTCTTAAAATAGTACGGACATTTTCTCTATATATAGAGGCTGAATATATATTCAAAAGTTCCAAATATATATTTTCTATGTAATTTTAACATTGAGGCTCCTAATTCTGGTAAACCTGTCACGTGATAGTACTGCATTGGAATGTCACCTATCCCAGGGCACACCGACTTGTGTGCAGGTCATTAGTTTTGAATTCTGTCTGAATGTGAAGTACTAAGCTGAATAGTACCACAGCAATTTAAATTATTTCCTTCTTATTGGGCATCCCAGAAACACTGTAAAATTCTGGTGCTTAACATACCACAGGGACTGTGCAAGAGTCTCAAACAATAAAAATTGGTGGCATAGCAGCAATCACAGCTAGTTGAGCGATTTTATGAGGCGTATTAGTTTTTGCATGGTAGTGCTCGATATTAATTTTTATCCCATTAGATGACTAGTACAGCTTCTTAATTGTTTCTTTGAACGGGCTGTCGCCTCCCTGCCCATCTTTGACGCAACTCCATGTTTGATTCCTCCAATCAGGCTTCCAGCCCTGCCACAGTACTGAAACAGCCCTTATCAAAGTCACAAATGGCATCCTATGTGACTGTGACTGTGGTAAACTATCCCTCCTCGTCCTTCTCGATCTGTCTGCTTACCTTTGATACGGTTGACCACTCCATCCTCCTCCAACGCCTCTCCACCATCGTCCAGCTGGGTGGGACTGCACTCGCCTGGTTCCATTCTTATCTATCCTGTCTCCAGTCATAGCCAGCGAATCACCTGCAATGGCTTCTCTTCCCGCTCAGCACCATTACCTCCAGAGCCCCCCAAGGATCTATCCTTGACCCCTGCTATTTCTAATCTACATGCTGTCCCTCGGCGACATCATCCGAAAACACAACATTAGATTCCACATGTACGCTGACGACGCTCAATTCTACCTCACCACCACCTCCCTCAACCCCTCCACTGTCTCTAATTTGTCAGACTGCTTGTCCGACATCCAGTACTGGATGAGCAGAAATTTCCTTCAACTAAATATTGGGAAGACCGAAGCCATTGTCTTCAGTCCCCGTCACAAAATCCATTCTCTAGCCATCAACTCCATTCCTCTCCCTGGCAACTGTCTGAGGCTGAACCAGACCATTCGCAACCTTGATGTTGTATTTGACCCCAAGGTGAGCTTCCGACCACATATCCACTCCATCGCCAAGACTGCCTACTTCCATCTCCGTAAGATTGCTCGATTCCGACCCTGCCTCAGCTCATCTGCTCCTGAATCCCTCATCCATGCCTTTGTTACCTCTAGCCTTGACTATTCTAAACTCTCTGCTGGCTAGGCTTCCCATCTTCCACTTCCATAAACTTGAGCTCATCCAAAACTTGGCTGCCCATATCCTAACTCGCACCAAGTCCCGTTCACCCATCACCCGTGTGCTCGCTGACCTACATTGGCTCCCGATCCAGCAACACCTCAATTTTAAAATCCTCATCCTTGTTTTCAAATCCCTCCATCGCCTCGCCCCTCCCTCTCTCTGTAATCTCCTTCAGCCCCACAACCCCTCGAGATATCTGCACTGCTCCAATTCTGGCCTTTTGCACAACCCCGATTTTAATCGCTCCACCATTGGTGGCCGTGCCTTCAGCTGCCTGGGCCCTGAGCTCTGGAATTCCCTCCCTAAACCTCTCTGCCTCTCTTCCGCTCTCTCCTCTTTTAAAGATGCTCCTTAAAACCTACCTCTTTGAGCAAGCGTTTGGTCATCTGCCCTAATATCTCCTTATGTCGCTCGGTGTCAAATTTTGTTTGATAACGCTCCTGTGCAGTGCCTTAGGATGTTGTATTACATTAAAGGCGCTATATAAATGGAAGTTGCTGTTGTTTCTTTGCACTCTCTTCTATCTGCCCCTGCTTCTGCTGATGCTATTGGGCTTCTTTTCCCAAATTCCCCGGTGACCCACGTGATGCCTTCCGGTGTACCTTTCCTTTTTAGTGGTGGAAGGATTGCTACTGGAGGTCATGGGCTAAGTGATGTGACCTTCTCTCCGGTCTCCATTGAGGAGCGTCCATACTGAAGTAGAGAATTGGCACAGTGAGGCACAAATCAGAGCGTGGACCAGCATAAAGAACAGGCTTTCAGGCTCTTAAGCAACACTTCCATTGCCTGGATTGGTCAAGGAAGAAAACAAAAGATAAAGTAAGACTATGGAATGCACCATTACTTTGGCTCCTCACCCTGGCACTTTTCTTTTTGTTCAAAACATTTCTTCCAAACACCGTCCGAGTTGAACTCTGCATTAGACACAGCATTTATCGCCTCCACTATGTCATCTCATGCCTTTTTAAAAATTAATTCTCGGGATGTGGGCGTCACTGGCAAGACCAGCATTTATTGCCCATCACTAATAATCCTTGAGAAGGTGGTGGTGGGCCTTCCTCTTGAACCGCTGCTGTCCGTGTGGTGAAGGTACTTCCACAGTGCTGTTAGGTGGAGAGTTCCACGATTTTGGCCCAGCGACAATTAGGAAATGACCATTTAAGTCCAAGTCGGGATGGTGTGTGAGTTGGAGGGGAATCTGGAGGTGATCTTCTTCTTCTTCTTCTTCTTTCGTATGGTAGTAGCAAAGCAAATCAAATGTCAATATCTAAGTTGGATATCGAGGCCAAAGCTTCTGGTGTAACAGTGTGGATATCTTGTAGGCTGCCTGCGAATTTCCTCTGAGGGCAGTGCTCAATATTTGACGTGCTCCAGGGTCTGATTAGGAACTCCACAGTCACATGATGGGGATGCTCCCATGCACCTACTGCCCTTGTCCTTCGAGGTTGTGGAGGTGCTGCCGAAGAAGCTTTGGTGCGTTGCTGCAATGCATCCTGTAGATAGTGCACACTGCAGCCACGGTACGCCAGTGGTGGAGGAAGTGGATGTTTAAGGTGATGTATGGGCTGCTGATCAAGTGGACTGACTTGTCCTGGATGGTGTTGAGCTTCTTGAGTGTTTGTACCATAGAGTCATAGAATGCTACAGCACAGAAGGAGGCCATTCGGCCCATCGATCCTGTGCCGGCTCTTTGAAAGAGCTCTCCAATTAGTCCCACTCCCCTGCTCTTTCCCCACAGCCCTGCAAATGTTTCTCCTTCAATTATTTATCCAATTCCCTTTTGAAAGTTACTATTGAATCTGCACCCACCACCTCTTTAGGCAGTGTATTCCAGATCACAACAACTCACTGCGTAAAACATTTTTTCATCATGTCGCCTCTGGTTCTTTTGCCAATTACCTTAAATCTGTGTCCTCTGGTTACCGACCCTTCTGCCACTGGAAACAGTTTCTCCTTATTTACTCTATCAAAATCCTTCATGTCAAATCGCCCCTTAACCTTCTCTGCACTAAGGAGAACAACCCCAGTTTCTCTCATCTCTCTACGTAACTGAAGTCTTTCATCCCTGGTACCATTCTAGTAAATTTCCCCTGCACCCTCTCTAAGGCCTTGACATCCTTCCTAACATATAGTGCCCAGAATTGGCCGCAATACTCCAGCTGTGGCCTAACCAGTGTTTTCTAAAGGTTTAGTATAACTTCCTTGCTTTTGCACTCTATGGGCTGGATTTTCATTGACCCGTGGAGGCGGGTTTGGAGGCGTGTGGGGGGTTAAAGTTGCAGATTCGGGGGTCCCGAACCCATCCCGCCCCCACCCGCCTCCATGCCAGTTTCGCTGGAGGCGGGTACCCGACCTGTGCTGGGACCCGCCTCCCCGAGGTGGGAAGGGGATTAGTGGCAATAAACTGCCTGTTAACAGGTAGTTAACAGGCAGTTTTTTGCCTAATCCCTATTTTGATTCATGAAATGTGGGCTTCCCGACAGGTCCCAACCACGCCAAGTTAGCGAGGCGGACCGTGGGTCTGCAGGGGTTGGAGGGGTCGATATGTCCGGTGGGCAGGTGAGTGATGGGTGCATGTGTGCAGAGGTAAGTGTGTAAGGTAAGTGTAAAGTGTGGGAAAAAGTTTTACTTACCTTAACTTCCTCCTGCAGGTGTCAGCCCTTCAGTTCTCGGGAGTCAGAAATCTCACCGGCACAGAAAGCACAATGGCCGTGGTGCTGTCAAAAACTCCAGCCTTCTGTTTTCTGTGCTGGATTGATTTCTAACTCAGCCTGAGAGGAAGGACTCAAGTTAGAAGACAGATTGTCAGTGTTTGACAGCTTCCAGGAGCTGTCAAACGCTGATATTTCATCTGTCAAAAGCTCTTGACAGATGAAATGTCAGTCTGTGACGTCACCTGTTGCCGGGTGGCCCTTAATTGGCCTGCTGAGCTCACTGGGCGGGCTCAACAAGGTCAATCAAGGGAAAATACAGTGGGTTGGCCACAAGTCGATGGAGGCGGGACTACAACCCAAAAAGTGGGAGTCCCGCCTCCATCACGTCCCCAGTATCAAAATCCAGCCCTATGTCTCTATTTATAAAGCCAAGGATCCGTATGCCTTTTTAACAGACTTTTCAACTTGTCCTGCCACCGTCAAAGACTGGTCTACGTACACCCCCAGGTCTCTCTGTTCCTGAACCCCCTTTAAAATTGCACCGTTTAGTTTATATTACCTCTCCTCATACTTGCTACCAAAATGTATCACTTCACACTTCTCTGCCGACCTTTGTGGCCTAAACTGAGTCCGAGGCCTAAAATAAAATGGAAATCTTGATCTTCAGGGATTTTCCGCCCATTTCAACTCACCTCCACCTCTTCAAGTGCAGTAGCACCGCCTGCAGTTTCTGCCCTTAAACCAGTAGGCTCCCACTTGATGGTGGGGACCCCCTCAGGAGCTCACCCTGCATACTTAATGGGCTCCAACCCAGGAAAATAAGGCAGGGTTATGACGGGATCAACAGCAAGAAATTCCAGACCTCAACGTCTAGTAACAGCTGATTGCTATTGGCTCTGGCTCGCTCATCACAACAAATGCGAAGAATTGAGGGCATAAATGCTGTCCCCAGGAATGTGTTACCTACCTCACCCCCGAAAAAAGCGCCCTTGAAACGAAGGCTGTGCTATGCAGAACCTCGGGGCCTGGGTGTTTTCTGGCTTCACTGCTCTCTCTCGATCTCCTTCCTCGGCCCTGATCTGCTCTTGTGTCTGCTGTTCTTCAATTGCCTTTCTCTGGCTGTGGACTGATCTCTGTCAATGTACTTTTTTGATGTTTGCTTTCATCTTTGGTGTTCCTTTGTCTGTTTTCCCAGTATTTCCATTTCTCTGTCCCTTTTATCTTCTTTGTGTCACTCGCTCATGCATATCCGAAATGATAACATCTGGCAATAGCTTCGCAGAGAACCTGCAGCTGCAGTGAATCACAGTGCGTTCAGAACCCGGCAATATAGTAGATATAAATTCGGAAAATTCCTCCCAGTGACTCACTGAAACAACTTTCAAAACTGTTTGAGTTAGTCAGAGTTTCGCTGCTAGCTGGCAAATTGAGTGCATGATATAGAGTAAAATAGATGTTACAGCACAAGGCCATTTGGCCCAATTGATCCATGCTGGTGTTTATGCACCACACGAGCCTCCTCCCACCCTACTTCCAATCCTTTCAGCATATCCTTCTATTCCTTTCTCCCCCATGTGTTTATCTAGCTTCCCCTTAAATGCATCTATGCTATTTGCCTCAAGTACTCCCCTGTGGTAGCGAGTTCCACATTCTCACCACTCTCTGGGTAAAGAAGTTTCTCCTGAATTCCCTATTGGATTTATTAGTGACTATCTTATATTTATGGCCCCTAGTTTTGGTCTCATTACAAGTAGAAACATCTTCTCTACATCTACCCTTCATAATCTTATTCGGTCACCCCTTTATCTTCCATTTTCTGGAGAAAGGTTCCACAGCCTGTTCAATCTGCAATGTAAAGTTTGATATTATCGATGCTTAGTTAGGATTTAAAGGGATTATACTGAAAATCATTTATAGGACATTACTTCCTCCTCAGTGTATCTCTGCATATGCTGTGTATGCCAAATAATTATAATTATTTTCTATTGGCTTTCGGTAAAACCTGTCAATATTAAGGTTGTCTTTTTAACAGAAAGATCTATTAAATCAATCGCATTATGATGAGACGAATGAAAGCACCAAGCGACTCGGCCTATATTTTGTTTACTGTCAAAATAAAAGGCATCCCGGAGGCAGTAATGGTAATGAAAGATTGACTGAGGTGTGGAACTCCCCAAGTCGGTATCACATGGACCTTCATGCGGCTTTTGGTTAAGCTGAGAAGCAGACTGTTGTGATGGGGAGGTTTTTTGAAACACTGCCGTGTGCAACCGAACGAGTGTTCCGAGTAAGGAAACTAGACCAGAGGGTGATTGTAGCAGCAGCATATTAAGAGAGAAAGAGAAAATGCTGCAAATACTCAGCAGGTCAGGCAGCATCTGTGGAGAGAAAAACAGAGTTCACGATCTAGGTTGGTGACCTTTCATCAGAACTGGAAGAAGTTGGAGATGGAACAGTTTATAAGCAAGTGTAGGGGCAGAGAAAAGGGGGGAGGAGAGGGGTGGGGAGAACAAAAGGGAAGGTCTGTGATAGGGTGGAGGGTAGGAGTGATTAAATGACAAAAGGGATAATGGTGCAACGCGAAAGGGGGTGGTAATGGGGCAAGTAAAGAAACAAAAGATGGAAGGTCATGGACCTGAAACGTTAACTCTGTTTCTCTCTCCGCAGGTGCTGCCTGACCTGCTGAGTGTTTCCCGCATTTTCTCTTTATTTCAGATTCCCAGCATCCGCAGTATTTTGTTTTGCATTAGGTTTCCTTAAACTGGCGGACAATCGAGAATGTTCGGACCAGTTTCCAATCAGCATGGATTGGACCTGCTGGTGAACATGTTAAGGAAACACGGTTTCTCGTACACTATTAGGTACATTTTATTTTACCAGAATGGTCAAACGACCTGATGGGAATAGACCTTAATTGGACCAGAAACTAAGTGGAGGATGTAACCTGAGAGGTGGGGTTGGAGGAGGTTGCAGGGGTAAGATGGAGCAAGACAATGGAAAGGAGATGAGGATTCTGAAGTCAAGGCAAAGAAAAATATAACTCAAGCTGATGGGCTCATCATTTGGTACCTGTTTTCAATAAATAAGCAGAGAACAACATTCTGGAGATAGAAATCATTGACCAGTTTTAATTTGAGATAACATTTCCACACTTCAAATTGATTAGTTGAAAGTTCCCCGGCTGGCTTGTCTTTAGCTAGTGCGTCATTCCACTTAGTTCACAGATAAGCAACAGTGTCGAATTTTCTCGTCACTACTGTATACATTCCCTTTGGACAGTATATCTTGGTTGAAATCAGTATTTCCAGCATTTTCTCTTTTGACTTCAGATTTCCAGCATCCGCAGTATTTTGCTTCTGTGTCAGAATATTGAGCGGCTTCTTCCTCTCGTGTAAAGCGCTCGGCTTCAGTCGGTCTTTTTCCCGCGGCTGTTGGAGTAATGGAGAAGTTCAAAACATTATCTTGTGTTGCATGTTAAAACTCCATAAAGCGTAGGAATAAAGCGCACGCTCCACTCTTCTCAGGTCAGCCGCTCTTCCTCAGAACTCACAAGCAATCAACAAGCAATTTGTCTGACTGTGACACAGCTGTCACTGGGTGAACCAGCTTGTCAGCTTCTTGTATTTCTCCTCTGTAGCTGACAAACTCACCTTGTTCCAATTTCAATTAGAAATCAGGGGACAAAATACCCTGCGCAATCAGCCGTGGTGTGTGAAATACTTATTTCATTTTAGCAAAGGCTACCACATCTCACTCCGGTAGGTTTATTTTAACACCGAAAGCACGAATGCTTGCGGTGTTTATGCGCTAATGTTGTGAAACCGTTATTATTGTGTATTTATTAGGATTATATTTTAGATCAGATATTCCACTTAAATCTTGAAGGTTGTATTTGCAAAGGGTTTCCAATGTTGGTTTATGAGGCAAAATGGATAGGATACGAATCAAAAACATTTCTAATTGTTTATTATAAGATGACATCTGTAGTGAAATAAAGTTTAATGCTCTTCCTTAGACTTGTGAAGCTGGATATGGACCGTGTGTCGAGGAGAAGAAATTTGAATAGATCGTGCTCGCTACCTCGATGCCTTGCCATTGTTTTACACATCATCTGAGCTCTTGCTTCTTGTACCTTGTGTCAGGTAGCACACTCGCCTCTAAGTCAGAAGGTCGTGGGTTCAAGTCCCACTCCAGAGACTTGAGCACAAAAATCTAGGCTGACACTCCAGTGCAGTGCTGAGGGAGTGCTGCACTGTCGGAGGTGCCGTCTTTCCGATGAGACGTTAAACCGAGGCCCCGTCTGCTCGCAAGTTGGATGTAAAAGATCCCATGGCACTATTTCGAAGAAGAGCAGGGGAGTTCTCCCCGGTGTCCTGACCAATATTTATCCCTCAACCAACATCACTAAAACAGATTATCTGGTCATTATCACATTGCTGTTTGTGGGAGCTTGCTGCGCGCAAATTGGCTGCCGCGTTTCCTACATTACAACAGTGACTCCACTTCAAAAGTACTTCATTGGCTGTAAAGCGCTTTGGGACGTTCTGAGGTCATGAAAGGCGCTATAGAAATGCAAGTCTTTCTTTCTTCTTTACCTTCATGTAAGAACCTTACTGCTTTGTGGAGGAAACTCCCACAATGCAAAGGCGCCACTCATGCTTGCAACATTTCTCGCACTTATAGATCGCAACCGTAAAATAAATTGGCCCATCTCTTGTGGAATTCCTCGCCCACTGAAAGGGTGGGAGTAGGAGAGTGTGAATGGATATGGCAAATCAATCACCTTTCAATGATGGGACGAAACGTAGGACATTAATGTGGAGGAAATTGAGCTGCAGCCAAGGAGGAAGCGTGAATCGCCAGCTTCCAAGATACAAGTAGGCCTTTGGAAAGGAATGGTAGTGTGGACTATCACACAGACAAATGTATAAGTAACGTTTTAAAGATTTTAAGGGGAATTATATATTTTTAATGGGTTTGTTACCGTATAAATATTATTTCCATGACTATATTCGGTCAGCTGGGTCAAAAATATAAAATGGCAGCTGGAACCAGTTTGAAAAAGGAATTCCAGCACGTGATTGGTTGAAATCACAGCCTTCGGAAGGTTGCTTTTGTGTGGGATCTTTGCTGATCTATAGTTCAGCGAATCAGTATGCTTGAATTGCTTATTTCAGCCGATGAGAAAAACATGAAAGTTGATTTTTCCACCCCCACCCCGCTATGGACAAATTTAATGTGCCATCCACAGACTTAATATGCAAGGCACTGCATACAAGAATTTCAGTTGTACAAATAGGTTGTTAATCCCAGAAATACCCAGGCTCCGGCAAATGATATCAAAATATGCTCGGATTGTTAAATATATGAGCACCATTTTGTAAACTGTGAAAAAGTTGTATGTAATTTTTCCCCTTAGAAAAGAAATCTCTCGCTTTGGTAGATTTTGATGAATGATGATTCATATCCGTGCTGAACTTTACTTAATGATTGTAATGATGCAGTGTGAACTTTGATAGATGTTTCCTTACTTAAGTAAGTGTTAGTTTGAGTATGTAATTTAGAGCCATTCCCTTAACAATCAATATCTGTCATGTATTAATTAGGCAATCGATCTGATCTAGTCAGAAGATTGAAGAGGAAGTTGGTGAGCAGAGCCTAAGCTGCAGCTGATGTATATCATGTTTTAAATATTAATAGGCTTATCGCTTTTATCATTCAATTTTGAATTTACCATGAGCCTTAAACCAAATTCAAGTTAAGAATTTTACAGGGACTAGGAGTGATCTGATGGACCTGGAGAAGCTAAATCTTGGAGAATCTGTAGCTGATAGAGACGAGTGCCAAGCTAAATTCTGGAGCTGAAGTTTGGGCTAACAAAGCCATGGGCTGGATTGAGCGTCCATTGATACCTTACAGGTGGTCAATGCAAGGTTTTGATTGACCCTTTGACTTTGTGAATAGCTGAATTTAATGAGCTACAAAGCACAGCATAAAAGCTGTGAAACCTGAATGCCAGTAGATTGTGCTGGTAAGATGCATCTAGTTCTGAGTTGGATTGGGGTCACCACTTGAGTCAAACCAATCTGATTTTTTTATGGGTTGTTGTTAAAAATGTATTACACCAAACCTTCTCTGAGTATAGTCCCCTAGCAGTGCTCTGATTTATATTTTTGGCATTTTGCACACTACATTTTGATGTAAATTTGCTAGGCTTGGGGAGACAGCTTCACTGTGAAGCCGAATGCAAATAACACACCATTAGAAAGCTCAGCAAGGAATCATCTTGCCGACTGAAAGAGGATCAATTTCATTCCTGCAAGGATCTGACCTGTATGCAAAATATTGTAATTCCTAGGCCATTGCTATTGATTTCAACCAAGATTTACTGTCTAAAGGGAATGTATACAGTACTGACTGGAAAATTCTACGCTGTCGCTTGTCTGTGAACTAACTGGAATGGCGTACTAGCTAAAGACAAGCCAGCCGGGAAACTTCCAACTAATCAATTTGAAGTGTAGAACTAGTATCTCAAATTAAAGCTGGGCAGGAATCTCTATCTCCAGAATTGTGTTCTCTGCTTATTTATTGAAAACAGGTAGTAAATGATGAGCCCATCAGCTGGAGTGATATTGTTTCTTTGCATCGACTTCACGAATCCTCAACTCCTTTCCATCGTCTTGCTCCATCCTCCAACCCCACCTCTCAGCTCACATCCTCCGCTCCTGTGATTCTGGTCTATTGAATATTTCCATTCCACTACACAAGTGGCAGAACCTTCCGCCATTATACTCTGCAATTCTCTTCCTCTACCCTTCAACCCGGAGATACCTGCCCACCCACTAATCTTAGCTATCAGTCTTACCAGCTCTTGATTAACAATCTGCTCAGAATAGAGATGTGGAAAATATAGATAAAAGAAAATGGAGAAGTAACTATCAGGATTCATGACATTTGCAGTCTGTCCATAATGCTCAGAATTTGATGTCAGTAAGAATACACGAAATGCCGTACGATGTGAATTTCCTCTGAGTTGCTCCTGCTCCGCTGCCGGAAGCGTGGCAAAATTCCCGGTTTTTCCGTAACCGGGGTTTCTGTCGCCTTCTGATGAAGTTTCGTGAATGAGCGGGAGTAACTCCCACGGTGTTTTCATACTGAATCAAGATAGGAATTTTATACAGGATTTGGAGGAGTCCAGAACAAGGGAGCATAAGCTTAAAATCAGAGCTAGGCCGTCAGAGGTGATGTCAGGAAACACTTCATGCAAAGGGTGGTGGAAATCTGGAACTCTCTTCTCCAAAATGTTGTTGAGACTGGGTCAATTGAAAATGTCCAAACTGAGATTGATAGATTTTTATTAGGCAAGGGTACTAAGGGTTATGGAACCAAGGTGAGTAGATACAGATCTAATTGAATGGAGGAACAGGTTCAAGGGGCTGAATGGACTACTCCTGTTCCTATGTCCTTTCACAACATCACTGTTTTAGCCTATGGTTAATCTTCGGGGGTTATTTCCCGAGTGAATGTTTGAAGTTGTTTCTTATGATATATTTACAAGTGCTCAGAGCTATGCCTCAGCGTCACATTGAGCAATGCTGAACCAAAATCTTCCTGAATGGTTGTGTAAAGCCATTCACCCAGAACAGGCAAAAGACGTAGGATTTGCACATGGTCTTAGTTGTGTGAGAAGCCCATTCAGCATCGCTGCTTGATATACAAAGATCCAGCATGCAGAGCAATGCTCACAGTTTTGGACGCAACCCGGAGTTGAGGTAGGTAGTGAAGCTGCTTAGGCTAGCTTATCCTGGAAAAACTATTGATATTTCCCCTCCCTGGGTGACCTGAAAGGCTTGCTCCATCCAATGAAGCAGCCCCAGGCTTAGTTTCTGGTCCAATTAAGGTCTATTCCCATAAGGTCGTTTGACCATTCTGGTAAAATAAAATGAACCCAATAGTGTACAGGAAACCGTGTCTGCTTAACATGTTCACCAGCAGGTCCAATCCATGCTGATTGGAAACTGGTCTGAACATTCTCCACTGTCCGCCAGTTTAAGGAAACCTAATACAAAAGCAAAATATTGTGGATGCTGAAAATTTGAAATAAAAAGAGAAAATGCTAGAAATACTCAGCAAGTCAGGCAGCATCCGTGGAGAGAGAAACAGAGTTAACGTTTCAGGTCGATGACCCTTCGTCAGAACTGGAAAAAGTTAGAGATGTAACAAATCTTAAGTAAGTATAGAGGCAGGGAAAGGGGGGGAGGAAAGAACAAAAGGGAAGATCTGTGATAGGGTGGAAGGCAGGAGTGATTAAGTCACAAAAGGGATGATGGTGCAAGTAAAAAGGGGGTGCTAATGGAACAAGTAAAGAAACGAAAAGATGGGTCTAGAGGAGGTGTAAATGGCAACAGCAGAACCATTAGCAGCTCCTGCTGTCCGAAAAAATAGGAGCAGTGGTTATGATCTGAAATTGTTGAACTCTGTGTTGAGTCCAGAAGGCTGTAAAGTGCCTAATCGAAAGATGAGGTGCTGTTCCTCGAGCTTCCGTTGAGCTTCATTGAAACAGGTAGGAGGCCGAGGACAGAGAGGTGGGAGTTGGACCGGAAGCTCGGGGTCACGCTTGTGGACTGAACGGAGGTGTTCAGCAAAGCAGTCACCCAATCTGCGTTTGGTCTCCCCAATGTAGAGGAGACCGCATCGTGAGCAGCGAATACAGTATACTAAATTGAAAGATGTACACGTAAATCGCTGTTTCACCTGGAAGGAGTGTTTGGGGCCCTGGACAGTGGGAAGGGAGGAGGTGAAAGGGCAGGTGTTGCATCTCCTGTGCTTGCACAGGAAGGTGCCGTGGGAAGGGGAGGTGGTGTTGGGGGTAATTGGGAAGTGGACCAGGGTGTCACGGAGAGAGAGGTCCCTTTGGAATGCTGAAAGGGATGGGGAGGGGTGATTCAAAAGGCCATTCGGGTGGCTGGTTGGGAAATGGAACTGTCACAGTGAGGCAGTAGAGGCGTTCTCTTAATTTTTCTGTGATGTCCCACTTTAGTGCCAGGAACTTCAACCAAGAAGGAACTGCAGAGATGCTCTGAACCTAATGAATATTTTAAAAGTGCTTTATACTGCAACTGGCTGGACTTTGGAGTGATCAATACTGGGTGCCTGAAGGCTTCCACTGCCTTATGCTATCATCCTTTGCCTAATGATCATAAAAATCCACTTTTTTTGAATCCTAATAGCTTAAAGAGAGTTGAGAGAATATCCATTGCGTCCCTATTGAATAGTTCAAGAGTATATAAGCACAGTCTCATACAACCGCTTGTCACTAAAGGAACAATGGCTATTTTAACAGAAAACACCATCTCATTTAGCACACAAGCAGTTCTTTAAGGACAGCTTTCTGTGCATGTGTTCATATTGCATTTTAGATAAAATCTATTACCCAGATACTCAATAGGCTCTGTAACTCTTAATGCTGGAGCAGAGGCAGTGCAGTTACCATGATAGACTTAGACATGCAGCCCTACTCAATACAGTAGCTGGATCAAAATTAAACTAATGGGTATAATGGTGTTAAATGTATTTAACTGTCTTAGTGTGTGTGACCAGAAATCTTAAAGATTTCTACTTAGGTTCAGAGCCAATGAAATTTTATTCAGCTGTAACACCATGTTGGTTGGTGAGAGGATGCATTCTGCCTTAGCAAACAATGACATTGCTCTCAAAAATCACAGTCTGATGAAGGGACATGCGTAATCTCAAATATACTTGAAATCTTACAACAAATCAAACAATTAAGAAATCAAAGTAATTTAATGTGCTTCTGACCCTTGTGAGTGGCATCGATGTAAAATAATTTTCTAGATGAATGCAGGAGCATTTTTCTCTTTAACTACATTTAACACATAACTGCTGCCTGCTGTGTATGATTACTGTACCAACGTGTCCCGGCTTGAAATATTAACTTTCAAAGACATGGTGGTTGATGTGACATGTAATAGTTAACCAATCCCAATCCCATTTGTCCAATTAGAAACACCAATATCAACCAAAGAATAAGCAAATAGCCTCAGCCATTGTTCAATGTTTTTAAAATATATCTCGGCGTAAATTTTCTCAATTGACATAAATATTCAGTATCATGCTTTTATCCCCTATCCATCCCCTTGTAGCTGAGAATCGGGGCAAGGGAGACCTCCGGGATTAATTCCTGCATTATTTGTCCTGGTCTTTGTAGATTAAATTGAGAGGTCGCACAACACCAGGTTATAGTCCAACAGTTTTATTTGAAATCACAAGCTTTCGGAGCTATCGATTTGCTCCTTCCTCAGGTGAAGTAAATTAGATACAGAATCGCCAAAGCATATATAGTCGGTGTCGATATGCGCGATCTTCTTGGCGATTCTCTCCACTTTGAGCCGGCAGTTTGTGGTGTCGATAGTGGTCATGATGCGGAGATGCCGGTGTTGGACTGGGGTGGACAAAATTGAGAGGTCGCACAACACCAGGTTATAGTCCAACAGTTTTATTTGAAATCACAAGCTTTCGGAGCTATCGATTTGCTCCTTCCTCAGGTGAAGTAAATTAGATACAGAATCGCCAAAGCATATATAGTCGGTGTCGATATGCGCGATCTTCTTGGCGATTCTCTCCACTTTGAGCCGGCAGTTTGTGGTGTCGATAGTGGTCATGATGCGGAGATGCCGGTGTTGGACTGGGATGGACAAAATTGAGAGGTCGCACAACACCAGGTTATAGTCCAACAGTTTTATTTGAAATCACAAGCTTTCGGAGCTATCGATTTGCTCCTTCCTCAGGTGAAGTAAATTAGATACAGAATCGCCAAAGCATATATAGGAGCAAATCGATAGCTCCGAAAGCTTGTGATTTCAAATAAAACTGTTGGACTATAACCTGGTGTTGTGCGACCTCTCAATTTTGTCCACCCCAGTCCAACACCGGCATCTCCGCATCATGACCTTTGTAGATTAGACAGGGCACATACTTGTTCTGTCCTTCTGTTCTCGCCTGTCTATTTGACACCTTAATGTGCTAACCAAGCCAATTGTAATCAAAGTTACCAGTTGTAACTGATCTTGGCCAAACTGTATCATGGGTTGTCCTGTCAGCAGCAAAACTTCTACTGTTCTCAACCTGCCACACACCACCTATTTGGTCCTCCCAACAGTTTCATCTCTTATATTAACTCACCGATGAATAGGCAACACCATCAGCTGATTGAATAGATGTTTGGATAAGCATTATCCAGTCTATTGGCTCTTTGCCTCCATTAGTAGGGTTAATAGCAATGATATTGCCACTAGTGTAGCATCACACATCACAACTTCACTGCAGTAATGATCATGGTGCCCAATATATAGCACCTCAACAGGGATTTGGGTTGAACCCATCTATTTTAATGGAGGTCACAGGGCTGACGATTCAAACGGGCGAATCCTGCCAAGGATCCTACCAGCTGGTGTTTTCTCAATTTATAAAATTAACATTTTAGCTTGTATCTTAGCTTGGGGGAGGGGGTGCTTATATGTGCATTTAATTTACTCACGTTTATTTTGTAATTTAGCAGACATGGGTAGCAAAAACTTTGCAACAGCCTCAACACTCCAAAAATGGACAATCAATGTCACGTTTTTAAAGACATTTAGCCCCAGGGATAATTCTTTTTGCATCCGGCTGGCTTTCTGTTCTGTCTGATCTGTTAATCCCCAATTGACAGGCTGAAGAAGGTAAATGTTGCAGAATGCCATTAAAAGCTGCATCAGAAAGAAAAACTTGCATTTCTATAGCGCCTTTCACGACCTCAGGATGCCCCAAAGCACTTTACAGCCAATGAAGTATTTTTGAAGCGTATTTACTGTTGTAATGTAAGAAATGGTGCAGCCAAATTGGGCACAGCAAAGTCCCACAAACAACAATGAGATGATGACCAGACAATCTGTTTTAGTGATGTTGGTTGAGGGATCGATATTGGCCAGGAATAACTCCCCTGCTTTTCTTTAAAATAGTGTCGTGGGATATTTTATTTCCACCTGGGAGGGCAGACGGAGCCTCAGTTTAACGTCTCATCTGAAAGATGGCACCTCCGACGGTGCGGCACTCCCTCAGCACTGCACTGGAGTGTCAGCTTAGATTATGTGCTCAAGTCTCTGGAGCGGATCTTGAGCACACAACCTCCTGACTCAGAGGCGAGACTGAGCCAATGCTGATATCTAAGAACCCATATGACTGCTTCAGAGATCAAACCAGTGAAGCCAACCTCAAAGAGTTGGAATTACAGGAGCAACAACAGATGCTCACTGCTCCAATGGCTGTAAGCATCAAAATCGAGTTGTGGAGGTGCTCATCAAATTGCCTGAAGATGTAAACCATTCGGTGATGGGGGTTTCGTTAAAGAATATTTGCTGGATGTGGTAAACTACAGCTTGTATGGCAAAGAACGCTCCGACTTTGATCCTGTCAGCCTAAACTGCAATACCATGCAAAGGCAAATCTCAGGCAATAGCAACTTGCATTTGTGCAACGCTCCTGATAATCGAATATCAAAGAGCGCTTCAAAGGGTGGGAAAAAAATGGGACATCGGGTAGGAAAAGAGAGAATTTAAGGGGAGACTGAAGGCCAAGTCAAAGACAATGGATTTTAGGAGGCTTTGAGGAAGATCGTGAAGGGAAGTCTTTGAATAGCTGAAACAAAAGGAACATAGGAACAGGACGAGGCCATTCAGCCCCTCGAGCCTGTTCCACTATTCAGTTAGATCATGGCTGAACTGTACCTTAACTCTATCTACCCGCCTTGGTGCCAGAACCCTTAATACCCTTCCCTAACTAAAATCTATCAATCTCAGTTTTGACTTTTTCAATTGACCCCCAGCCTCGACAGCTTTTTGGAGGAGAGAGTTCCAGATTTCCACTACCCTTTGTGTGAAGAAGTGTCCCCCTGACACCACCCCTGAACAGCCTAGCTCTAATTTTAAGGTTATGCCCCCTTGTTCTGGACTCTGCTACCAGAGGGAAAGGTTAGTTAATGTAATCAGTGCTGGAGGCCCGAGGATGACAGTAAAGAAGTGCAGGAACAATAGCCAAGAGTTTCCGCTTTGGGCGCAATCGGCGATTAGGGCGCAAATTGCGCTCAAAATTGCGCTAGTTTTAAGAAGTGTTTTTTTGGCTCACGTTTCCACTCAAACTCATTTGCATATGGTCAAACGGAAAATCTTCCATGAACCCTTGAGTGGGTGTGAGAGAGGTGGAAAGGGACTCCTGCGGTCTCACTGATGTAAGGAAGTGGAAATTTGCGGACATAAGCAGGGTAAGGAGCCCCTCGGCATGGGTGAAGCTGTCACCATTATTATGTGGAGCAGCAGGAAAAGGATGAAGGAGGCAGCCAGAGACTGCCAAGGGTATGGGTAAGACGCACCAGTCACAGAACCAACCAGCTCCAGAGAGAGGGTTTACCATACCAGGTGCAGCTGCTGGAGAACCAGCGCATGATGAGGCGAGAAAGGAACAGTGCGACTGAGGTGTGCCAGCTGGACCATGAAGATCTGCGAGTCAATCATCGGCACTCCATTACAGTGTGCACTATAAACATGCAGCAGTGCGAACTGAGCCAGGGTGGCTTCAGCCATGTCGTTTCTTTCCTGGTCTAACTTGTCTTTACCAGAATGACAAATGTGAAATTTTAATTGGATTAGCCTGTTAGTTTTCACCTAGTTCTGCCTTCCCTGCTACATCTTTGTTAACGTTGCTTTGTTTTAAAACATTTTTGCACAACTATAATGCAGCCACTTATAAACGCTTTGGCACCTGGCGCTAAATTAACTACATTTCATCTTTATTACTAGGCTCACTTTCTGCTTCAGAAATATGAAATGAGCATTATTACAGAATACATAGAAATGGCAATGTGGAAACAGGCCGTTCTGCCCAACCAGTTGGTGTCTATCCTCCACGTGAGCAGTCGTCCTAGTCTCATGTGCCCACCCTGTTTCCATACCTTTTTATCCCCCTTTCTTTCAACCGCCTATCTAACCTATTCTTAAATGTTGACATGGTCTCTGCTTCAATCACTAACTCTGGCCGTTTATTCCACACCCTCACAACCCTCTGTGTAAAACATAAAAAACTTAAAAGTTTAATCTGCCCTCTTACGTTTAATCTAATGGGCCGTATTTTCCGATCGCAGGAGGCCTCCGATCTGGAAAAATCTACGTCCTTACCTGAGGGCTCCCGAGGCGCCTATACTTCCGATCCTGGGCCTCTCCAAACTCCAAGTGCGCAGGGCCCATGTATCCCAGGGGCGCAGGCGCTTTGCAGCGTCCCTGGGATCAAGTGGGCCATGGGGAGCCAATCAAAGAAGGGAATCTCCCTTCATACACTTGACAGATAGACCTGTCAAATATATGAATGGAGATCACCCCAAAGACACAGTAAAACATTAGATACATTTAAAAAAATAATCACCTTTTTAAAATTAGTTGAAATTACAATAAATTAAATATTTTAAACAAAAATATACGGGGCTAAAAATAAACTTACCTTTTTTAAAAAGTATTTTTAAATGATAAATGAGTGAAATTTTTTTTTTTTTACTTTTTTTCAAATCTTATCCTGGTAAGAGCAGGCCTTATGCCTGCTTTTACCAGGTGTAAGAATTCTAAGGGTTTTCAGCAGGCGGAGGGTGTCCAGAAAGCGGAACTCTCCACCTGCAGAGGCCCTTCTCCAGGGCAGGCGTCCGATCTATCAAGAGCATTCTTGACAGATCGGAAATGCCGGTTTTCAGCGCGTACCCACCCGTAGGGATCGGAATATTCGGCCCATTATCTATGTCCCTTTGTTCTAGACCACACAGCCTCTTGTCTTTCTGTCTACTGTGTCCCATCTCTTCATAATTTTCAGCATCTTTATCAAATCACCCCTTAATCTCCTCTGTTCTAATGGAATTAGCCCCAATTTTTCCAAGTCTTTTTTCATATTTGAATTTTATTATAGCAGACAGCATCCTAAGTAAATCTGCGCTGTATCCTCTCTATTTCCTCAAACTCCTTCCTATAGTGCGGAGCCCAAAACAGCACACAGTACTCCAAATGTGGTCTTACGAAGGCTTGATGTAGTCACCATTACATTCTGGTTATTATCTTCTGAGCCTCTTGCCATATAACCCAATATTTCATTGTTTTTTTTTCATGGCATTGTCCACTTGAGGTGCTGCTTTTAATGTCTTGTGAAACTGATTGGCTGTTTATCTGATCTCCTTATCCTATACCGGTTGCAAAACAAAATCAGCTGTTTTGAAATTAGGCACGCCTGCCATTTTCAGTGGCAGCTGTTAAACACAACTAAAAATAGGCCTGTTGACTCTTCATGAGGACCATATTTCTGTGATGCCAATGTAATAAGAGAATTGGGTTTCAAATTTTTTGGGGCTTCCAAGCAACATCCATTAGTCTCTGGAACATGAAATGGACACATTGCGAAGACCAAGGGAAATTAGGGATAGCATAAGATCCAAGGAGAGGACATATAAATTGGCCAGAAAAAGTAGCAAACCTGAGGATTGGGAGCAGTTTAGGATTCAGCAAAGGAGGACAAAGGGATTAATTAAGAGGGGGGAAATAGAGCATGAGAGTAAGCTTGCAGGGAACATAAAAACTGACTGTAAAAGCTTCTATAGATATGTGAAGAGAAAAAGATTGGTGAAGTCAAGTTAAGGTCCCTTGCAGTCAGAATCAGGGGAATTTATAATGGGGAACAAAGAAATGGCTGACCAATTAAATACATACTTTGGTTCTGTCTTCACAAAGGAGGACACAAATAAACTCCCAGAGATGTCGGGGAACATAGGGTCTAATGAGAGGGAGGAATTGAATGAAATCAGTATTTGTAGGGAAATGGTGTTAGGGAAATTGACGGGATTGAAGGCTGATAAATCCCCAGGGCCTGATAATCTACATCCTAGGGTACTTAAGGAAGTGGCCCTAGAAATAATAGATGCATTGCTGGTCATCTTCCAAAATTCTATAGACTTTGGAACAGTTCCCATGGATTGGAGGGTAGCTAATGTAACCCCACTCTTTAAAAAAGGTGGTAGAGAAAAACTGGGGAATTATAGACCGGTAAGCTTGACATCGGTAGCGGGCAAAATGCTAGAGTCCATTATAAAAGATGTAATAGCAGAGCACTTGGAAAACAGTGACAGGATCGGACAAAGTCAACATGGATTTACAAAAGGTAAATCATGCCTGACTAATCTACTGGAATTTTTTGAGGATGTAACTGATAAAATAGATAAGGCAGAACCAGTGGATGTGGTGTATTTGGACTTTCAGAAGGCTTTCGATAAGGTCCCGCATAAGAGATTAGCGTGCAAAGTTAAAGCACATGGGATTGGGGGTAAGGTACTGATTTGGATAGAGAACTGGTTGGCAGACAGGAAGCAAAGAGTTGTAATAAACGGGTCTTTTTCCAAGTGGCAGGCAGTGACTAGTGGGGTACCGCAGGGATCGGTGCTAGGACCCCAGCTATTCACAATATATATAAATGATCTAGACGAGGGAACTAGATGTAATATCTCTAAGTTTGCAGACAACTCAAAGCTGGGTGGGTGTGTGTGCTGTGAGGAGGATGCAGAGAAACTCCAGTATGATTTGGACAGGTTGGGTGATTGGGCAAATGCATGGCAGATGCAGTATAATGTGGATAAATGCGAGGTTATCCACTTTGGTGGCAAAAACAGGAAGACAGATTATTATCTGAACGGCAATAGATTGGGAGAAGGGGAATTGCAACGAGACCTGGGTGTCCTTGTGCACCAGTCACTGAAGGTAAGCATGCAGGTGCAGCAGGCGGTTAAGAAGGCAAATGGTATGTTGGCCTTCATAGCGAGAGGATTCAAGTACAGGAGCAAGGATGTCTTGCTGCAGTTGTACAAGGCCTTGGTGAGACCACATCTTGAGTATTGTGTGCAGTTTTGGTCGCCTTATCTGAGGAAGGATGTTCTTGCCATGGAGGGAGTGCAGCGAAGATTCACCAGACTGATACCTGGGATGGCAGGAATGACATATGAAGCGAGATTGGGTCGATTAGGCTTATATTCGCTAGAGTTTAGAAGAATGAGAGGGGATCTCATTGAAACTTATAAAATTCTAACAGGACTAGACAGACTAGATGCAGGAAGGATGTTTCCGATGGCGGGGGAGTCCAGAACCAGAGGTCACAGTCTAAGGAAAAGGGGTAAGCCATTTAGGACTGAGATGAGGAGAATTTCTTCACCCAGAGAGTGGTGAACCTGTGGAATTCTCTACCACAGAAGGCAGTTGAGGCCAATTCATTAAATATATTCAAGAAGGAGATAGATATATTTCTTAAGGCTAAAGGGATCAAGCGATATGGGGAGAAAGCAGGGACAGGGTACTGAATTTGGATGATCAGCCATGATCTCATTAAATGGCGGAGCAGGCTCGAGGGGCCGAATGGCCTACTCCTGCTCCTATTTCCTATGTTTCTATGTATCTGGTTGAATTCAGGATCTTTCTTCAATGTGGTGAACATGGTGGCCTTCTATAACTGTTGTAGCAGTCTTTCATCACAAATGTCTCAATAGGTAAGGCATAGTAGACTCATGATTAAGGTCAGAACATGTGGAGTCAGGGGACAAGTAGCAGAATGGATAGCAAGCTGGCGACAAAACAGCAAACAGAGAGTAGGGGTTAAAGGTAGTTACTCAGACTGGCAAGAGGTGGGAAATGGCGTTCCTCAGGGATCGGTGCTGGCACCACTGCTGGTCACCATTTACATAAAGTATTTGGACTTGGGAATCGGAAGAACAATTTCAAAATTTGCAGATGACAGCAAATTGGGGGGGGGGTTATAGTTAATGCAGAGGAGAACTACACCAAAATACAGGAAGACATCAATAAACTTGCAGAATGGGCGCATAATTGGCAAATTAACTTCAACATAGATAAGTGTGAGGTAATACATTTTGGTAGGAGAATAAGGAGGCCACATACTCCAAGGAAAATATGTGTCTAAATGGGGTAGAGGAGCAGAGGGATCTGGGAGTACAGATACACAAATCACGAAAAGTAGTGATGCAGGTTTAAAAAGGCCATTTAAAAAAAGCAAACCAAGCACTGGGGTTCATTTCTAGAGGGATAGAATTGAAAAGCAGAGAAATTATGTTAAACTTGCATAGAACCTTGGTTAGACCACACTTGGAGTACTGTGAACAGTTCTGGTCTCCATATTATAAAAAGGATATAGAGGCACTGGAGAAGATGCAAAAAAGATTTTCTAGGATGATACCAAAACTGAGAGGTTATACCTATCAGCAAAGATTAAATAGGCTGGGGCTGTTTTCACTAGAAAAGAGAAGACTGAGGGGTGACCTATTAGAGATATTTAAGACTATGAAAGGGTTTGATAGGATATACATGGACAAGATGTTTCCACTTGCAGGGGAGACCAGAACTAGGGCCATAAATGTAAGACAGTCACTAATAAATCCAATAAGGAATTCAGGAGAAACTTCTTTACCCAAAGAGTGGTGAGAATGTGGAACGCGCTACCACAAGGAGTAGTTGTGGCAACTAGCATAGATGCATTTATGGGGAAGCTAGATATACACATGAGGGAGAAAGGAATAAAAGGATATGTTGATGGGGTTAGATGAAGGAGGAGGCCTGGATGAAGCATAAACACTGGCATGGACCTGTTGGGCTGAATGGCCTGCTTCTGTCTTGTAAATACTATATACCATGTAAGTAAGTAGATTTGTTTTAAGCTTGTTTAGGGTGGCTTAGGGGTTCTCCAGTTCATGATACTGGATATTCATCTTGAAGGACTGGTCTTTGTTCTTTGCAATCAGCTCATGATAAAGTGCACAGAACTTTAAAAAATTCCATCCCAGTTGCATTAATAGTATGATTACCATAGGCTGTGGCTACTCTCGAAGCTTTGTGACCTTCAGTAACTGTTTCCCTTCTTTGTACAGTTGGGCGTGTGATCCTTCAGAACTGCTTGTTGACAGGTACATTTTACACTTGAACATGTGATGGATTATGAGTGGAATGTATATTATATTCAGTAACCACATATGCATGGCCTATTATGGCCCATTATATTAGCATCTTATTTTAAGAGATTAATAAACTCTGTATTTAGGATTAATACAACATAGCTCATTTCTTTTTAATATCTTTACAGCAAATTCAAATTTCCTCCATTTTTTAAAATGCTTTACTTAACTCATTTAAGTCCTACTGCTTAATAAGGAGTCAAAATCAGCAATTGGGATGAGACCATTAGCTACTCATTAAGTACTCGTTAAGCACTTGGAGCCACATCAATCATAGACCATAGCTGAATGACTCGAAATGCAAGCAAATATGGATCCTAACTTTGAAAAGAAGGCTTGGATAATTGAGTGTTCTGGATCCTTGCCCAACGTTCAGGTAACTTGAGTTTGAATCTTGCCAATGCTTTTTACATCTTTGGAACAAGCCAATTACTCCACTCTGTGGCCCGTTGTCAATCATACCAAACCCACTTTTCTGCTCCTCAAACGCACGCTCTCATCTTGCAGTCTTTGTATCGCTGCATTTAAAGCCATGCCAAAAGGCTGTTTACACATTGTAGAAGATGCCCTGTTTGTATTGTGTATGGTTTCTCAATCATGAGATCAACAGTTTTAACAGCTCTACATACACAATTCTTGCATGCGTACTCTTGTTTTGAACATAAGAACATAAGAAATAGGAGCAGGAGTAGGCCATTTGGCCCTTTGAGCCCGCTCCTCCATTCAATAACATCATGGCTGATCTTCTACCTCATCTCCACTTCCCTGCACTATCCCCATATCCCTTGATTCCCTTAATATTCAAAAATCTATCGATCTCTGTCTTGAATGTACTCATCGACTGAGCCTCCACTGCCCTCTGGGTTAGAGAATTCCAAAGATTCACCGCCCTCTGAGTGAAGAAATTTCTCCTCATCTCAGTCCTAAATGGCCGACCCCCCTTATTCTGAGACTGTGACCCCTGGTTCTAGACTCCCCAGCCAGGGGAAACACCCTCCCTGCATCTACCCTGTCAAGCCCTGTAAGAATTTTGTATGTTTCAATGAGATCACCTCTCATTCTTCTAAACTCTAGAGAATACAGGCCTAATCTACAGAATCTCTTTTCATAGAACAATCCTCCCATCCCAGGAACCAGTCTGGTGAACCTTCGTTGCACTCCCTCTATGGCAAGTATATCCATCCTTAGGTAGTCACGATATCTTGTCGGTCTGCTCATGGGTGCCGGGGAAGCTAGAGAAAAGTCATTTTAATGGCCTATGTGAGATGCATGTGGGTGCCTGTTCAGCTGCTGTGGCCACAAGCCTGACTGCCATGTCTTTGCTGCAAGGAGTAACAGTACTGCTTCTGATAGTGCGCGTGGCCTCATTTACTTTATCACATTGCCAGCGACCTTGGTGGCAAAGTGGTCGGTGGACTGGTGGAAGTGTGTGCAGTTTAGCACACCCAAGCTGTTTAACACTACAGTGGTGGCTTCTCAATTGACATGACTTCTGGGATCAGTCAGATGTCATCCCATGATAGAAACCATGATAGAAAGCTTTCAAATAAAAATAACTACAAGGACCAGGCACAATAAGTTACAAGTAAAGGAGGCAACCAATAAATGGAGAACTTGACCTCAGAGACCCTGTAGTCGCTATTCAACTGACTTTGCTTTTTAAGAAACATTGGTCCAAGGTTCATAGTACAGGATTCCTTCAAGATTGAAAATGAGGAGGAGAAATGAGGTACATCAATGGTCAACATGGGATGGTAAGCTCCCCAGTTGTTACCAGAATGTTAAACCTGCTCTGTTTCTGTGGGGAAAAGAACTGCCTGGTTCCAAATATCTTTAGTCAGCATAACCTAATGGGGTTCATGTTGAAAATAAAAGGAAAAGAATTATATAAAAAAAAAACAGTCTGGAAAATTAGTCAATTTCATTGGGCTGAAACTGATTGGAAATAATGGCAGAGGACACAGTTCACCAGCAATGGGAGATATTTAAAGATGAGATGGACAAGGTGGGAAAATAATGCATAGGGAGTTTGAGCACAGAGCTTGGAGACAGAGCTGGGTGAATGCAATCTGAGTGGATCGCAAGCATAGTGGAGGAATTTGGTAAGAGCAAGAATTCAGTGGAGAGGAGGAAGGCGGTTGAGATGTCTAACTGAAAAGGAGGAGTGCAGCCACAGACCCGAAGGACTCTAAGTTAATAGGCCCAAGAGCGGACCTGCGGGAGAGCGAGAGATAAAGGTAGGTCCCAGAGCCCAGAGCCCAGAGCGTCAGGGAGCCAGGTAAAAAAACCTAAAGTGCCATCAGCACAAGGGAAGGAGCTAATTGGTGAGTAGCTGGTGATTGCTTTTCTTTAAAGTCTTGAATTTATTTCTGTTAAGCTAGTTAATTGTCTATTAAATAGAGGCATGGCAGGGCACCTCAGTCCCTTGGAATGCACATCTTGTGCCATGTGGGAACTCCAGGATGCTTCCCATGTCCTGGACAACCATGTGTGCAGGAAGTGTCATCAGTTGGAGGAGCTCGAGCTCCGGGTTTCAGAGCTTGAACAGCAGCTGGCGTCACTGCGGTGTATCCGTGAGGCTGAGAGCTACGTGGATAGCACGTTTCAGGAGGTGGTCACCCCGCAGCGTAAGAGTGTGCAGGCAGAGAGGGAATGGGTGACCGTCAGACAGACAAGGAGGACCAGGCAGGTAGTGCAGGAGTCTCCTAAGTGCATCTCACTCTCTAACCCGACTGGTGAGGGTGATGGTTCCTCTGGGGAGTACAGCCAGAGCCAAGTCCATGGCACCACAGGTGGCTCAGCTGTACAGGGGGGGAGGACGAAGATCGGGAAAGCAATAGTGATAGGGGATTCGATAGTTAGGGGAACAGACAGGTGTTTCTGCGGCCGCAGACATGATTCCAGGATGGTATGTTGCCTCCCTGGTGCCAGGGTTTAGGATGTCACTGAGCAACTGCAGAACATTCTGAGGGGGGAGGGTAAGCAGACAGAGGTCGTGGTCCATATCGGCACCAACGACATAGGTAGAAAGAGGGATGAGCTCCTGCAGGCAGATTTTAAGGAGCTAGGAAAGAGATTGAAAAGCAGGACCTCAAAGGTAGATATCTCCGGATTGCTCCTGGTGCCATGAGCTATTGAGTAAAGAAAGAGGAGGATAGAGCAGATGAATGCATGGCTGGAGAGATGGTGCAGGAGGGAGGGCTTTAGATTCCTGGGACATTGGGACTGGTTCTGGGGGAGGTGGGACCTGTACAGGCCAGACGGGTTTCACCTCAACAGAGCCAGGACCAATGTCCTTGCGCGGGGGGAGGGTTTAAACTCATTTGACAGGGGCATGGGCACCAGGATGTAGCATTAGAAAGGAGTAACAAGGTGCACAAATGATTGGGAGAGACAGATAGCACTAGAGTAAGAAATAGTACAATATTAGGTGGGGTCAGACTAAGCGAGAATACAAGAAGGTGTAAGAGAGGTTTGCAGTGCATGTGTGTAGATGCACGAAGCGTGGTAAATAAGGGTGGTGAGCTGCAGACACAAATAGACACATGGGAATATGATGTTGTGGCGATAACGGAGACCTGGCTCAAAAAAGGGCAGGATTGGGTATTAAATATTCCTGGATATAAAGTGTTCAGGAAAGGTAGGGAAGGAAAGAAAGGAGGTGGGGTGGCAGTATTGATTAAGGAAAATATTACAGTGCTGGAGAGAGAAGATGTCCTGGAGGGGGTCAAGGACAGAATCTATTTGGTTAGAGTTAAGAAACAATAGAGGTGCCATTACACTACTAGGTGTATTCTACAGGCCACCAACTAGTGGGAAGGATATAGAGGAGCAAATTTGCAGGGAAATTACAGAGTGGTGCAAGAACTATAGAGTAGTGATAATGGGGGCCTTCAACTATCCTAATAGAGACTGAGATAGTAATTGTGTAAAGGGCAGAGAGGGGGAAGAATTTCTGAAGTACAGGATACCATAATCCAAGGCCCAGAGTACATGAGAGGAAGATGTGAGACTGGAGAGGTTTACAGAGGGAAAAAGAGGCAAGGTCACAAAAGGATTTGTAGACGAAGAGGTATACAAGTGGCTAAGTACTTTAAATCAAAAGTAATTTATCCCCTGCAGTTAATTTTACCATTAAGCATTTGAATCAAGGGTGACTTGACATTTGTTGAACGTACTCAATGAGTGTGCTGAGCTTGAGATCTGATTGTAATGGCTTAAACAGAATATGGATGTTAACATTGTAAGAAATGTTTCAAAGTTCAAAAGATTAATTTTGCAAAAACACATTAAGAGGTAATTTGCTGGGGAATATAAATCTGTAAGGCAGGCATTTAATGGGTTGTTGGACACAACTAACTGCTAATTTGTGTCAAATGGCATAATTAGCACATGTTGCAAAGACAAAGGAAAGGTTTGAAGCCTGAAGCTGGTGGAAACTGTTGAAATTTAAGTAGCCCCTTTTACTTAAAAAAAAGGAAGCACCGCCCTCCCCCACAGGTAACCATGGTAACCGACTTTGAAAACGCTAATGGTGAATATGGAAATCATTCAAATGACTTAGAAACATAGAATCCTACAGCACAGAAGGAGGCCATTCGGCCCATCGTGCCTGTGCCGGCTCTCCGAAAGAGCTCTCCAATTAGTCCCACGCCCTCACTCTTTCCCCATAGCCCTGCAAACTTTTCCAATTTAAGTACATATCCCATTCCCTTTTCAAAGTTACTAATGAATCTGATTCCACCATCCTTTCAGGCAATGCATTCCAGATAATAACAACTCACTGAGTAAAGAAAAAAAATTCTCCTCATCTCTCCCTGGCTTTTTTGCCAATTATCTTAAATCTGTGTCCTCTGGTTACTGAGCCTCCTGCTAGTGGAAACAACTTCTCCCTATCTACTCTGTCAAAACCCCTCATAATTTTGAACACCTCTATTAAATCTCCCCTTAACCTTCTTTGCTCTAAGGAGAATAATACCAGCTTCTCTAGTCACTCTATAAAACTAAATTTCCTTATCCCTGGTACCATTCTGGTAAATCTCCTCTGCACCCTGTCCAACGCCTTGACGTTTTTTGTAAAGTGTGGTGCCCGGAATTGGACACAACACTTTAGCTGAGATCTAACCAGTGATTTTTAAAGGTTTGCCATAACTTCCTTGCTTTTATACTCTAAGGGGGAGAAATTCGGTATCGGCCCATTTGGGGCGCAATTATCGGCCGGGCGCAAAGTTTAGCGCCTGGTGCTAATTATCGCCTCCAACTGCAAACTTGGCCTCTATCGCCCCTGGAGGTGATTTGAGCGCTAAATCAGGCACTACACACCTCTCTTAAGGCACTTAACGCCGAGGAGCGAGGCGCTCCCTCAAAGCGCTTGCGAAGCTCGTGATGTCAGTTAGCAATGGAACACAGACACACTGTTCTTAAAGGGGGAGGGTCGATCGGAATATCTGGGCCAATAAGTGCAATTATGGTCCAACCAGATAAAAGACCATGAGGTTAAGCTACACACGGTCTGTTTTTTTTTTAAAGATTCTTTGGGCTGTTTACATCACTGGCAAGGCTGGCATTTATTGCTCATCCGTATTTTTCCCCAAAAAAGGTAGTGATGGGCCACCTTCTTAAACTGCTGAAGTCCATGTACTCTCACAAAACTGTTTGGTAGGGTGTTTCAAGATTTTGACCCAGCAGAAGTGAAGGAACACTGATATATTTCCAAGTCAGGGTGGTGTGAGACTTGGAGGGGAACTTGGAGGTGATGGTGTTCCGATGCACCTGATGTCCTTGTTCTTCCAAGTGTTGGAGGCCACGGGTTTGGGAGGTGCTGCCAAAGAAGCCTTGGCGAGTTGCTGTAGTGCATCCTGTAGATGATACACACTGCAGCCCGGGTACGCCGATGATGGAGGGAGTGGGATGATTAAGCCAGTGGATGGGGTGCCAAACAAGGGGTCTTTTTTTTTCCTGGATGGTGTCAAGCTTCTTGAGTGATATTGCAGCTACACCTGACATGAATCTTGTCATTCATGTGGAAATGACTTATGAAATAATACTGGGCGGCCTGCTGGTGGCGCTGTCCAGGGAGAGTATAAATACTCGGGCATGGGCCCAGCTTGCTCAGGACATTCTTTAACAGGAACTAGTCAAGGACACAACTCGACCTCCATGTTGAAAATCAGTTGATTAAAGCTTTGTTTAACGCTTAGATCAAGTGCCTAGTAGTTTTCTTATGTCAACACCCATCCAGGGAAGTATTTCATCACAGTTCTTGCTTATGCCTTGTAGGTGGTGGAAAGGCTTTGGGGAGCCAGAAGTTGAGTCAATCATCGCAGATCACTTAGCCTCTGACCTGCTCTAGTAGCCACGGCATTTATGTGGCTGGTTCAGTTGAGTTTCTGGTCAATGGTGATCCCCAGGATGGTGGGGGACTTAATGGTAATACCTTTGAATGTCAAGGGCAGATGGTTAGCCTCTCTTTTGTTGGAGATGGTCATTGCCTGGCACTTGTGTGCCGCGAATGTTGCTGGCCATGTATCCGCTCAGTGTGACAGTAAGTGTGACATGTTGTCTGGGTTGTAAGCGAGCTGTATATTTGCTTTCCTTTAGTTATAATAAATCCCTTCTGTTTGTATCATAGCTCTGACGCTTCATGCAATTTGGTAATGAGAAGAGAGAGCTAGAGAGCCATGTAACTAGGAGCTGACCTTGGCGTTGAAACAGGAGACATGTTACACTGAATTGAAAATTTCCTATGCAGTGCAATTGGATCCTAAATTCACCGTGCAAAATCTGAATGTGTGGTGGTTTGCAGGTTTCAGTTAATAGTTCGACTCACTCGGTCTCCTATCAAATTGTAAGTGACTGCTATTTCCCTTTAGGTTGCAAAGTACATTCTGTACAGTTGAGTTGAATTTATAGAATCGAGTTGAAGGGCATTCTGTTGATAAAGCTGTCAGATTCACAGATTACTGTTGCAGCACATCATAAGTCCATGTATTGGGCTGCTTGTAAATTCCACACATACTTAAACCTTTCTAAGATTCTTTTACTGCAAAATGTACCTTCTTTATTGTAGAATAGACTGATTGGGTTTGGGGCCCACAGAAATGTTATCTGTAACCCCCTCCAGCCCTAAACCCGCCGAGATCTCTGTGCTCCTCTAATTCTGTCCTCTTGCGCATCCCCGAGTTTCATCACTCCACCATTGGTGGCCGTGCCTTCAGCTGCCTAGGCCCTAAGCTCTGGAATTCCCTCCCTAAACCTCTCCACCTCTCTACCTCTCTCTCCTCCTTTAAGACGCTCCTTATAACCTACTACTTTGATGAAGCTTTTGGTCACCTATCCTAATATCTCCTTATGTGGCTCAGTGTCAAATTTTGTTTGAAAATTATCCTGTGAAGCGCCTTGGGATGTTTTACTATGTTAAAGCACTATATAAATGCAAGTTGTTGTTGTTGTCATCACTTTTGGACTATTGTTCCAGTATCACTTGTGTGAATATTTCATTTAGAATGGCACTGACGTTGCAATACAACTTGAATTATTACAACATTGAAGTTATACAGTTGTAATGTATCACTCATTAATGACATGTAATAGTTGAAGATGCAGACGGCTTTACACAATGCTCTTCATTAGGAGAAAGCGTTGTCACTGAATGTAAATAAACTCATTAATAGTCAGATAAATGGGTTGTTTTTATTTGAAGGAATCTGCGACACATTGATATTGTGGTGGTGGGAGATGTTTAAGATCATTAGAATATATGAAATAGCAGCAGGAGTAGGCCATTCGGACCCTCAAGCCTCGAGTAAGATCATGGCTGATCTTCTACCTCATCTCCACTTTCCTGCACTATCCCCATATCCCTTGATTTCATTAATATTCAAAAATCTATCGATCTCTGTCTTGAATATACTCAATGACTGAGCCTCCACAACCCTCTGGGGTAGAGAATTCCAAAGATGCACCACCCTCTGAGTGAAGACATTTCTCCTCGTCTCAGTCCTAAATGGCCGACCCCTTATTCTGAGACTGTGACCCCTGGTTCTAGACTCCCCAGCCAGGGGAAACATCCTCCCTGCATCTACCCTGTCAAGCCCTGTAAGAATTTTGTATGTTTCAATGAGATCACCTCTCATTCTTCTAAACTCTAGGGGGTAGAAATTAGGTCGCGCCCCATTTGTGGCGCAAATATCGTCTGGGCGCAAATATTAGCGCCTGGCGCTAATTATCGGCACTGACTGGAAACTTCACTTTTACCGCCCCGGGAGGTGAGTGGAGCGCTAAATCAGGCGCTGCACACCTGTCTTAAGGCGCAAAGGCCAAGGAGTGAGGCGCTAACTCAGAGAGCTGGCGAAGCTCATGTAATGTCAGTCAGCAATGGAACACACACACAATGGCACGGGCCAGTTCTTAAAGGGGATGGTTAATCTTGCTTTCCATCCACATCCTGTTCATTGCAGCCTTGAATCTCGGCCTGGAGAGACTTGCACATCAAATGTGCTGGAAAGAACAATGGAGAGTACCAGGCAAAGAGCTCAGAGTGCAGCTCCCACAGTCTCTGCTAAATCGATACAAGGAATGGCAAATCAAAATGAACCTGCAAAGTGCTGCTCAGTACCCAAAACTCCTTCACACAACGTTGAATCTCTCCAGAAGTCTCTCCCTCTCTCTCTCAGAATGCATAGTTCAAAAATGCCACCAACAATAAAAGACAGGAAGAGGCCCCCTTTAAATAGCGCCCTCCCCAGCCCCACAGCGATTGATAGCGTTCCAGTCTTCTGGTCGTTGGATGCACCAGGCGGTAAGGCAGGGGGCGCCACTCAATTTCCGCTCCGGGGCGCCACAAGGGCGTTGCACCATGGAATGACGTCACAATCTGCGCGCGCAGGTGGTCGCAGCGGTAAGTTTTAGCGCCGCCGCACAATCTCAAGTTAAGTTCTCGAGCGGCGCAAACATCGCTGCGCCCGGGCGTTAGCGGCTTTGCGCCCCATTAGCGCCCTCTTAAGGCGCTAACGGGAGGCGCAACCAACTGAATTTTTACCCCTAGAGATTAAAGGCCTAGTCTACTCAATCTCTCCTCATAGGACAATCCACCCATCCTAGGAACCAGTCTGGTGAACCTTCGCTGCACTCCCTCTATGGCAAGTATATCCTTCCTTAGGTAAGGAGACCAAAATTGTACACAATACTCCAGGTGTGGTCTCACCTGGAGTTTGTTGGTTTCCTGGTGGCCAGTATAGTTTCGCAGATTATTTGCCCCCAATTTCTTCACTTTAACGAGGAAGGCTGTTGTGTCTCACTGAAGCATCTTTTCATTTGCTAAACCTTTCTTCCAAATTGTTCTGACTTTGGCAACACTATAAGAGCCTCAATTTTACAAGGCTCCTCTGGTGCCACATATCCTCGCATGACAGGCACAGGCCGCATAATTGGATAGCAGGCCCGTGTGTCGATGTGATGCGCGCTGCATTTTTGCGGTGGTGAAAGTGGCCAACAGTTTTCAGTGCAGTATGAACCCGGTAATTGATCCCACAACGGATTTCATGATGTTTACACTGGCTCCTTCCCTGTAGCGCAGCTTGTCCACATTAATTGGACGCATGACCATTGCCTGGCCTGTAAAAGTAGGCTTCATAAATCTCTATTGCTGTCCATGGTACATTTTGTGCATTGTAAATCTTTGTTACCATTCCTTTTTCCTAAAAACGGCCTTGCTTCCAGCTGCAGGTTCTCCTGGCAGGAATGTTCTTGGGCTAGAAATTGGTCATCGTCATGCCTGTTTTCCAAACAGAAAATTGGGGCAAAAATGACCAATTTTGTAGAGCTGTGCCCTACGCCCCAAGCATGCCTGAAAACCATCCAACGTCATATTGGCCTCGGATGATTTTCAGGCATCCAGCGGGACCGTCTAAAGCCAGCATTAAGCCCCTTGATAATGCTAATGAGGGGCCAGTTTTAGGACTCCTCTTAGAATTTGGGCTGCCGTGAGTGGAACAGGCACTGGGGCCTGTTCCATTCAGGTTTTTCTGGTGTGGATGCGGCTTAGGAACTGGGCGCCACTGAATAGGTAATGTGGAGCCACGAGGATCAGGAGTGCTTCTCCCAGTTCCACAGCACTCCTGAGGGCCACTGCCGACCAGCGGTCTGCCTCCCCTCTCCCGTTCTTTCTCTCTTGCCCCCGGGCACTTACCTAAGTGTCGCTGCTGCCGAGGTGAGCGACCCTGAAATTAGTCTCCTGAAATGGGTGAGCTGCCTGTGGAGACACATTGAGGTTGTCTAACTTATTGAAATGAAATCTGAAGCCCAAATTCAGGCTGGCCTCGGAGCTCCCGGTTGAGGCGTGTGCTGCCTGTGCAGTGCCAATTCTGAGCCTGAAAATGAGCCCAGGTGAATTTCTAGCCCCCTGTAGTCTTTTCCAGTTGCAAAAAGCTTTTCCTCTGTGTTATGTTCTTAAGCCAAGTAATGTCAGGAAATGTAGCTTTGCTTACTTTGATTGGATTCCCTCCATAATAGTTCATTTATTATTCTAAGCGTTTACCATTGCAGTAAATCCATATTGGAAAGGATGATGTGAGCCAAACACTGCCTAAGCATTAGAAGAAGTTGTTGCATTGATAGAGCACCTTTCATATTCTCAGGATACCTCAAACTGCTGCACAGCCAATGGGGTCGATAAATACAGAGGCAGTTCCTGACGATTGAAGGATAACAAGTGTTGCGTCAATATTCAAAAAGAAAATGAGACTTGGACTGGGGAATTGCAAACTTCTTTATCTAAAGCCAATTGCGTGGAAAATAAACAGCGCAAATACCATCCGATGGACCTGCGTTTTATATGATGAGTTGTCGATCTCGGCCACTCCATCGGGATAGGTGCTGAGTGGAGTCCTGATGCTTCCTTGGAGGAAGAGGGCTGAGATCCGTGGACACCATCTAATGGTCAGTGATGACGAAGATGTGGCAGAGGCTTGGCGGGGTGGGGTACGTCAGACCTGCCTCTCCCTTAGGTGAGGAAAAGTGGGCCTTGCAGGAAAAGAATGGGTTCAACAAAAAAAAAACTCACTAAAACTAGAGAAATCTCCCAAAGCATAAAACACAATAGCCCGAGTATTTGGTTTTATTATTTCATTATTTTAATGCTATGAAATTAAGATTAATTAGACGCGCTGATCGTCGAGTCAAAAAATACACATTCACATGAACGATGGGTCTAATCTTTGCAAGTTATCCAAAATAAGCTCAATAATAAGTTTGGGAGTTGCCATGGAAACTATTAACTACCTAATTGCTATCTCAAATTCCATGAGGACTGCTTAGCCAAAAGACAATTGTGTGAAGGTTTGATGGACAAAAGTAATTATGAATCTTTGCAGTCACAGATGGAGATCGGCTGCTAATTACACACATGCATGTTCAGTAATGCCTGGCCCTGGTAGCATTCATTTTGGTGTCAGAGAAAAGTACACGTTAAACAATTATAACATCTCCATGTTCAGAGGAAATTACATTTCTAGTGCGATTGAGAATCTGACCCAGTTGTGTTACATATTTCATGAGTTTTAGCTTTGCATGGATCAAAGTGCACTATAACTTGGGTATGGATCAAATATAGATGGGCAATTGTAAGATCACCTCAAGCAAATAGTGACGCAGCACTTAAACTTCACACCATCTGCACCATAACTACAACTGATGCAAAGGGAAGTTTTAAAAAGTTCCCAGGTGGTTTATACAGTTTCTTAATGTTAACACAAGAGCCAGCTGTTCCAGTTCGTTCTTCATTGCCATCAAAATTTAACTGGTGTTCAGTTACCAGTAAGCAGAGCTTCATTGTCCCTCGATGGCAGTGACGTGGGGCTAGCAGTGTGACTTGGTTTCTGTCCAGCTCCAGGTCACTTTAAGCAGGTACTAGTCTCGCCATCCAGTATTGCCATCAATGCAGCTCCTACACTAGGAATAAGGACATTTGTTTAGTATCCTCACTAAATGGCCGCGATTTTGCCAGCGCTCAGAAGGCGAGTTCGGAGGCGGGTCAGCTGTTAAAGTCACAATGATTGACAGCGGGTTGGAAACCTGTCGCGATCCCGCCTCTGTGTGAGTTTCCAGAGTGTCGGGTCTGCGATTTCAGAACAGACCCGACACCAAGGGTGAGGGATTAAAGATACTTAACTCCTTGTTATGTGCTTGTTAACTGCTATTTTGACAGCCTTTTCCTATTTTCCCGCATTTTCAATGGGTTTCACGACGTTCGGAGATCACGTCAGGTAAGTATGTCGGGAGCAGCAGCGAGCTGCATAGTTCACAGCTGCAACTGCAGTATAAATGCTGAACTCTCACATCTGTTCACTTTCAAATGTCAGAGGTTGGTGATTTCAGGATTTGGAAGACACATTGATCTGTCTTATGGCTGTAAGTGTGTGGTGTTAACTCTATATGCACTGTCACCTCCTTGGAATCACCTCTCTCCCCATTGACTGAATGCTTCTAACATCTCATCCTCAACTGCCATATATAACAGCAGAATGGGAACGCTTTATACTCTCTCATCCTGGTCCTCACAATCTGAGGAGGATCAGCCGCAGCTACAGGAGAACCAGGCACACCAGCAGCAACAACAACAAGAGCGCCAACCTTCTCCTCAACCACCTGATGCTGTGCAGGGCAGAGGGGATCAGCACAGGGCTGCACCGCACCGCAGGAGATACCCCCAACACAGGGTTTACAGGCTGAGGATGAGCTTCCTCAACATGACTAAGCAGCAGTGCCCAAGGAGGCTCAGACTTTCGCGACAGGTAGTCGCAGACATTTGCACACATTTGCACAATGCTCGATCAAGAGCTGCAGCCCAGAGGAGCGGGTGGACACGCCTGACCAATGGCTGTCAAAGTCACCACCGCCCTCAACTTCTTTGTGTCTGGGTCTTTCCAGGGGTCAGCAGCAGACATTAGCGGCATCTCCCAGTCGGCCGCCCTCAGATACACCACGCGGGTCACCGATGCCCTCTTTGACAAGTCCGCCAATTACATCCACTTTGCCACTGATGAGGCAAGTGTTACCGAGCGGGCACTAGGCTTTGTCAATCTGGCTGGCTTCCCACGGGTGCAGGGCGTCATCGACTGCAAACATGTGACCATCAGGGCACCTCATCAGAACCCAGCAGTATTTGTCAAGCACAAGGGCTTCCACTCCCTCAACGTGCAGCTGGTGTGCAACCATAGGAAGAGCATCATGCATGTGTGCGCCAAGTTCCCTGGCAGCTGCCATGACTCTTACACCCTGTGCCAGTCCGCTGTCCTCAGCTCTTCGCACCACCAAATGAACTTTCCGGCTGGCTCCTTGGAGACAAGGGCTATCCCCTGAAGACGTGGCTAATGACACCATTGAGGAGGCCATCAAATGAGTCTGAGGAGCGTTATAATCAAAGCCACATTTGCATCAGAAGTCTCATAGAGCAAACAATAGGGTTGCTCAAAAAGCGCTACAGATGCCTGGACAGATCTGGTGGAGCCCAACAGTACGCAGCAGCCAGGGTCTCCAGAATCATCGTTGTCTGCTGTGCCCTGCACAACATCGCACTGCAGCGAAGATCAGCGCTGGATGAGGAACAAGGCGCAGAGCACACAGCCTCTTCGGAGGAGGAGGAGGAGGTGCAGGAGGAGCAGAATGAGGTGCCAGATGAGGAAAGTCAAGAGGAGGCGGCTGACCCATTGTGACCAGCACGCGAGAGTATTGCTGCTCGTGATGCCAGGGATGGCCTAATCAATGCCAGATTCACCTACATTTATGCAGCACAGACATGTGGCTGCCACATCCACACGAAGGTTGCCATGACCCCACTTCAACACCGTAGAGCATCTCTACAATGACCTGTGGATTCCTTGCACTGTCACCACCATTGCTAGACATAAAAGGCGCCCTTACCCTTCAATGTGCCACTTCAAATTGAGACCACACATAAGGCAACCAATTTCAAACATTCATACAACATTAATTTATTCCAACAGAGTAAAAGAACAGAAACTTAACATTGATTTGTAGAAGAACACCCAAGTGAGTACCCTTGTGATTATTTATGTGGCAGCTTTCTCTTACACGCTTCTACATAGTGCTACCCCTGTGGCTTCAGCAGATGTACAGGCAGCCTGTTCTGACAAAAGGTCTTCAACCTGAAACATTAACTCTGTTTCTCTCTCCACGCATGCTGCCTGGCCTGCTGAGTTTTTCCAGCGTTTTCTGTTGTTATTTCAGCCTGCTCACTTCCCTGCTGCGCCTGCTTAGATGCCTTTGGCGGTCGTCCTCTGGGTTTTGGAGCCTGTGAAGGTCCTACCAAAGTCTGCTGCTCCTGCGGCTGCACAGGGGCAGACTCGACCACCCCTGTTCGGGGCTCTGACCGAGGGGTTGGCAAGGGGATGGCAGTTTGAGCGCTTAGGAAGGAGCCCCCACTTCCATGTCCCCTCCCACCATCATCCCGCTCATGGATCGCCCGCACTTCTCTGCTAGCAAGTAGCTGGAGAGCACCTTGCTGCACATCAGTGGGGCCATGAGGACCCGTCTCTGTACTGACAGTCCTCATAATGGGGACATCCATGAACCTTTGGTTCCTCTCCACGATAGATGCCCATCTCTCCTCCATCGATGACTATCTATTTAGAAGTGTTACCATGTTCTCCTGAGTCTGGCGATTTATGTCCTCCATGGAGGTGGCCGTCCTTTCCATGGCAGAACCTACATTCGCCAGTGCGTGCGCCATGGCGTTGCTCATATTTGAGATGGACTCCTCCATTCTCTTCACGCTCGCAGTCACCATGGTTGCAAACCCTGTCAGAGCCTCCTGAACTTGTTCTGAAGCTCCAGGATCGCCCTCTTCCTGGATGGCCCCCGAGGCTCAGCGTCTACATGCAGCTTAGCAGAGCTAGGAGCGTCCTGCACCCTCCAACGAGGAGTCTCCACCGCTGTCCCTGTCTCCACCATCTCATCTTGCTCACTTGTGGCTTGTGATACACCAGGTGACAACACTACTGTATCTCGCATAGGACCCACCGAGGTGTGTGTCTCTGCGCTGGTGCTGGGTGCGCTCATTTTTGCTGACACTGCTCCCTCAGAGACTGGAGGATCCTCTGAGGAGTCCTCCTGCTCTTCCTCCTGGACAGTGGGAGGGGCTCTTGATGGTCCTGTGGGAGAGTAAAGACATGAGTTAGACATGTGATATGTAGATTGCAGACACATCCCATTATGCACATGATGAGCATTCAATTTCTCTTGACATCAGACCCCATATGAGTCACTCATGAATGCAAAATAAGATGTCTGGAAAATAATTCTGTCACCAGGTTGTTCTAATGAGCCCCTCTCTCCGTCCCTCACTTCAGGCTGCTCAACTTCTCCTGTGATCTCCAGAGCTGCCTCCTCAGCGTTGGTGAGATCAGCCAATGATGGTGGTCCTCCTCCTGTTCTCTCCCACTTCCTCTTATTGTGGGCTCTCTCTTCCTGCAATGAGGGAAAGAAGTGCAGTTTTAGTGAGAGTGATGGAATGAGTGTAAAGAGTGGATGGGATAGATGTTTAGAGGGAGACTATGATGGAGTGGGGTACCAATACCAAGTTGCCTCCTTTTCAGTTGTTAGTTGTTGTCATTGCATAACGATGAGGGTGAGTGTGAGGGGTGCATGGTAAGATGGGGATATGATTCTGTACATAGGGAGAGACGGATGGGGGATGGTACAAGGGATGTTGGGGTAAGTAAGGATTGCAGGAGTAGGGTTGGCAATGCAGAGTGATGGAGATATGATGACAGGCACAGCAGAATTAAGATAAGTGTGCTTTTATAGTCACTTTTCCTGAATGCAGGAGATCATTGAACCTCTTCCTGCATTGCACCCAGGTGCGATCAACCACAGACCTTGCAGTGACCTCCTCAGCTATTTGCAGCCAGGCTGCCGTGGTCTGGTGAGGAGGTCTCCTCCTTCCATCCCCAGGGAATAGAGCCTCCCTGCGTTCTCTGACTCCCTTCACAAGAACATGGAGGGAGTCATCGTTGAAGTGTGGCGCAGCCCTCTGTCTCTGTGCAGTCATTTTGCTATCAAACAGCATTTGGGAGTGTGGAAGTAGAAGTCAGAGCAAATATGGACACGGCCCCCTTAAATACAACAGCAGCAAACGCATCATCAGAGGAGCTGAACAGACCCGCACCTAGTGATTGAGCTGGGCAACGCGCATCGAGGGCTTAGCACGCTCAATTATCGCAAAATTGTATCCGCAGAGTGGCTGCAGCCGGGAGCGGGACCGGAGCCCGTCAACTACCTCTCCTGCTGCCAACCCACCTCAGCTGGGAAAATCCAGCCCTAAAGTCACTAATGATGAGGAGCTGCTCAGTGCAGAGGCTGAGTGAGGTAGGATATCGTGGGGAGAAACTTGGGGTGGGGCTTGAGAGGCGGGGGGGGGGATCGGTAGATAATGAGGATTATAAATCAGAAATGAGTGTGATGGAACAAGGCGAGATGCTGAAAGGAAGAGCAGGTGACTGAGGATCGAAGGAGAGGCCAAGGTGATGAGAGCCACACCAGCACTGCGCCAGCTTGGGCGAGGGAGGTGGTTGTCAGTACAGCCAGGCAGGAAAGCTTCAGTAAAGGGCAAGGTGTTGCCACTCGTGAGCAAAGCTTCAGTCAAAGCTAGGATGTCAATGTAATCATTCACAATAAGGTCGTAGATGGCAAGGGCCTTATTCAAAAGTGAACTGACATTCTGGGGAGAAATGTGAGATGGTGATTGATCCTTTGGCAGAGGCCAGGGGAGTCGTGGTGAGTGGGATGGGAAAGCAGTTTGGTGAAGTTAGTCTCCAGTTGCCACGCTGGGTGCAAAGGTCAGCAAGAGTGGATGGGGCAGTTTTGGTTGCTGCTCATAAGAAGGCAGTGATGGGCCATTTGGAGAAAGCTAAGAGAGATACAGAGGGTAGTTGCGGCTTATTCAAGGGGGATTCAAACCTGGAACGGTGGCAGGAGAGAAGGAAGACAGAAGGGTTGTGATGAGTGGGGTAAGGATTTGGGGAGGGGCAAAGTACCCAAGAGGGGAGAAATGCAAGATGTCCACAGAATTGAGGGCAAATTATTGACCTGGTTAGGAAATTGGCTGAGCGGCAGGAGATAGAGAGTAGGGATAATGGGCAGGTACTCAAATTGGCAGGATGTGAGTAGTGGTGTCCCGCAGGGATCTGTGTTGGGGCCTCAACTATTCACAATATTTATTAACGACTTAGATGATGGCATAGAAAGTCATATATCCAAATTTGCCAATGTCACAAAGATAGGCGGCATTTTAGGCAGTGTAGATGAAGGCATAAAATTACAAAGGGATATTGATAGATTAAGTGAATGGGCAAAACTGTGGCAAATGGATTTCAATGTAAGCAAATGTGAGGCCATCCACTTTGGACCTAAAAAGGATAGAACAGGGTATTTCTAAATGGTAAAAAGCTAAAAACAGTGGATGTCCAAAGAGACTTGGGGACTCAGGTACATAGATCATTAAAATGTCATGGACAGTTACAGAAAATAATCAAAAAGGCTAATGGGATGCTAGGCTTTATATCTGGAGGACTAGAATACGAGGGGGTAGAAGTTATGCTGCAGCTATACCAAACCCTGGTTAGACCACACCTGGAGCACTGTGAGCTTTTCTGGGCACCACACCTTAGGAAGGATATATTGGCCTTGGAGAGAGTGCAGCGGAGGTTTACCAGAATAATACCCGGACTTCAAGGGTTAAGTTACGAGGAGAGATTACACAAATTAGGGTTGTCTTCCCTCGAATTTAGAAGGATAAGGGATGATCTGATCGAAGTTTCCAAGATATTAAAGGGAACAGATAGGGTAGAGAGAGAGAAACTATTTCCGCTGGTTGGGGATTCTAGGACTAGGGGGCATAGTCTAAAAATTAGAGCCAGACCTTTCAGGAGTGAAATTAGGAAACACTTCTACACACAAAGGGTGGTAGAAGTTTGGAACTCTCTTCTGCAAATGGCAATTGATGCTAGATCAATTGTTAATTTTAAATCTGAGATTTGATAGATTTTTGTAAACCAAAGGTATTAAGGGATATGGGCCAAAGGAGTTAGATCGCAGATCAGCCATGATCTCACTGAATGGCGGAACAGTCTCGAGGGACTGAATGGCCTACTCCTGTTCCTATGCATGACTGGATGACAGGAAGGGGTGGAAACAGGAGAGAAGGGGACAAGAGAGAAAAAGAAGGGAGATTGAAGTAAGGAGCTTGGGTTTGGAGTGGCAACCGTAATGCAGATGCAAATGGGGACAAAGCGAATTCAGGTCATATCGGCATGGAAGAGAGTAGCAGATACATGTCCTGGATGTAGTACAAGCAATTGCTAAAGAAGATGACCCACCACCTGAGGGCACATCCTAAGAACAACTTTAAGAAACAATGTACAGAAGAGAAAAAAAATACTTTGGGGGTGAAATTCCCCTTGTGGGCACTAAGTAAAAATGTTTGGAAAGTTGGCTCCAGGTGCTAACCTTTCAAACATTAGTTAAATTCCCATTTTTTCTTCCAAGAGAGAAATGGAGCGCTAAATCAAGCGCTCCACTAGCCTCTTGGAGCACAAGAGGCAGGGAATGTCCCAGTCCGGGGCGAAGTGCTCAGCAGCGCCACAAGTGCCCATGCGTGGCGTTGCCGCGTTGCAGGGGCTCTTCCCTGCATTAAAGGGAAGGGCCCCACGCTGCGAGCTCTGCCAGTTTATATTTAGATATGTGGGCCACCGGGGAGCGGGAGTGCTGCGTGATCAGCAGAGTGCCGGGCTGACCGATTGCGGCACGGACGCCGCGACCGGTGGCCGAAAATAAATATTTTTAAAAATCGGCGAATTGTTTTGGCCGGCCGCCCACCGCGCCTTTAAGTTGCGCCCCGCGAGCGGCCGGCCTCAGTGTTCGCGACCCCTGCAGCAGTCGGTAACATCAGCTGGCGCTGCTGCGGGGCACGATTGCGAATTTTTCTACCGGGGCGCTGCGCCCGGAGATGACGTCATGATCTCCAGGGGCAGAAGATCGGGGCGCCGCCGCTAATCTCCCGCGGAATTTCGCGGGAGGTGCAGTTATCGCCTCGGGGGGGCGGAAAACCATTCGCGCCCCGTTCGCGCCTCCCACTGGAGGCGCAAACGAGGAGAATTTCGCCCCCTATGAGTCGTTGATGTTCATTCTCTGCTCTCCTGTCCTGGACATCAGAGGAAATCATTAGCTGCAAAATAACTATACTGCTGACATTACCAAGGTAGAAAATGGTAGATGGTGAGCCAGATAAAGAAGTACTGGCAACACGATGTTAAGCCTAGGTTTGAGTTGCTGCAGATGTTAAGAGAAAGGGAAGTTCTATATATTTGAATTAACATAGGCGTTTACCATAGCAAGGGAGCAGAGAGGAAGATGAGCATGCCAGACACCAGCTGAACTTTGCCACAATGAATTATGCTTTGCCTTTTTCTTTTTCAGGTGAGAGATATGGGTTAATCTGCCTTCTCATATTAAAGGCTGGAAACAGAATATTTTATTCACATTCTGTGGGATTCCCCCTGAGCATCCCAAAAGGAGATTTAATGCATGTCAATAATTGTTTATTTCCTATTGACCAAAGAGACCATGGGATGAATCAGTAGCCACTCCGTGCTATGTCCTTCCCCGAGACTGCACTTTTATAACTGCTGGAGACCGTTAAATTCAGCCTCGCCTACTGGCACACTCACATACTGCTGCTTCTTTTCTATGAATATTGTAATAGAAAATTATTTTCAAGGCAGAAAAGTATTGCATGACTCCACGACGCTGAAATCTTGCTAAGTATTAAATGCAGTACACAGCAGTGTTTCTCGATGTGATGTCTGGAGTGAGATATTATAATTTCTTGCAGAATACGTGCACACACATGCTTTCATGCTAATTACTTACCATTACAGTAACTAGTTGATGTGTTTATGCGTGTATCACAAGGTTCACCATTGATCCTGTCACTAGTACAAGGTGACTGCTGAATTTATGATTCTTGCAGACCCTTATTAGTTTGTATTGAAACAACAATTATCACCATCATGATCCCTGTTTACAAGTATTAATTGGAAATTATCCTCATTGGCCTCACGATAATTTTATTTCAAAAACTATTTGGATTTTTTTTTTTTTAAACTTTGATGCTTTGGATATGCCGTGGCCAGGAGCTGAATTGGCGTATATGAACTATTCTCAGATAAGAGATTAAACATGGCGAGATTCGATGGTTTCCAAAAACCATAAGAGATGTTGAGCTTTTAACTCAGTAAAACCACCCTCCCAATGATTCAGTGGTGACTTATTTTTCTATAACCCGCTGTGTGCCAGCTTGTCTCAGTTGCTCTCTCACCTTGGAGTCTGAAGGTTCTGGGTTCAAGCCCCGCTGCAGACCTGTGCACGTAATCTAGGCTGACACTTAAATGCATTACTGAGGAAAGCTGCATTGTCAGAGATGCTGTATTAAGGGAGAGAGATTAAACCAAGGTCTCTGTTTTCATACTTGGGTCGGTGTCAAAGATCCCACTGCACTATTCAAGGAAGAGCAGGAAATTCTCAGGGTGTCCAGGCCAACATTTCTCTGTCAACCAACTCCACCAAAAAATAGATGATCTGGTCATTCATTTATTTGCTGTTTATGGACCCTGTCTTCTCCTTCTTCTTCTTAAGCAGTCCCTCGGAACCGAGGATGACTTGCTTCCACATTAAAAAATGAGTTCTCAGGTGACTGATGAGTCCAATGCGGGATCTACAGTCTCTGTCACAGGTGGGGCAGATGGTGGTTGAAGGGGCGGGTGGGTGGGGTCCTTGAGTTGACGTGCGCTCCTCGCGCTGCTTGCGCTTGGCTTCCGCTTGCTCCCGGTGAAGAGACTCGAGGTGTTCGGCGCCTTCCCGGATGCTTCTCCTCCACTTTGTGCGGTCTTGGGCCAGGGATTCCCAGGTGTTGGTGGGGATGTTGCACTTTTTCAAGGAGGCTTTGAGGGTGTCCTTGAAGCGTTTCCTCTGCCCACCTGGGGCTCTCTTGCCGTGCCGGAGCTCCGAGTAGAGCGCTTGTTTTGGGACTCTCGTATCGGGCATGCGGACGATGTGACCCGTCCATCGGAGCTGATCGAGCGTGGTCAAAGCGTGGGACCCTGTCTGCATGTAAATTGGCTACCGCATTTGCTTACACGATAACAGTAACTGCACTTCAAAAGCAATCCATTGGCTGCAAAGTGTTTTGGCATGTCTCGAGGATGTGATCAAGTCCTGTGTAAATGCAAGTTCACTCATTCTTTAAACCCATTCCATCTGACTGCGTATCTTGTTTACATTACACCTTTAGAGTTCGTTTATATTTGAAAAGCTGAGACAAAATAATGGCTTTATTCTTTGGGGACATATTCTGGCAGGAATGCAACGAGAGCAGGTAACAAGTAAAATAGGAATTGATCATCTTCAGAGAGATTTTGGGCTATTTCTGAGATATAGGAAATGGATTTTCATGTTCCATGATTAGATATAGTATGAACAGCAGAGGTTCCAGAACAGATTCCTCTGGAGGAAAAGCAAAATACTGCGGATGCTGGAAATCTGAAATCAAAACAGAAAATGCTGGAAATACTCAGCAGGTCAGGCAGCATCTGTGGAGAGAGAAACAGAGTTAACGTTTCGGGTCGATGACCCTTCGTCAGAACTGGAAAAAGTTGGAGAGGGAACAGGTTTTTAAGCAAGTGCAGGGGCAGGGAAAGGGGGGAGGGGAGGAAAGAACAAAAGGGAAGGTCTGTGATAGGATGGAAGGCAGGAGAGATTAAGAGACAAAAGGGATGATGGTGCAAGGCAAAAGGAGATGGTAATGGGACAAGTTAAGAAACAAAAGATGGCTCTAGATGAAGTGTAAATGGCGATGGCAGAATGAAAGACAGCTGCCATGTGAGAGGGATGCCCCTACACTTGCTTAAAAACCTGTTCCATCTCCAGCTTTTTCCAGTTCTGACGGAGGGCCATCGACCTGAAACGTTAACTCTGTTTCTCTCTCCACGGATTCCTCTGGAACACTGACTACTCTTTCCCGGGCTGAGCTTCACCGTTTATTGCCGCCCTCTGTCATCTGTTAGTAAGCCCATTTTCAATCTCTCTAGATAATTTATCATTTATTCCATGAGCCTTAACTTTCATTGCTAGTTTGGCATGAGAAATTTTGTTGCACGCCTTTTGAGAATCCAAATAAATGACTTCTACTGAATTAACCTTGGTTTAGTAACCTCCTCAAAGAATTCCAGCAGGCTTGTAAAACATGATCTAGTACTTTGGAAACCATGCTGACTGCTCCCGATAGTAGTGATGCTCCTTTAAACTCCACTGATACCCTACATGCACTTGGAGGTCCATAAGGCTTTCGCTCTTGCCAACTTGTGGTAAATTACCTGATGGGTAAGTGGAATAGGGACACAGTGTGCGCTCCATATTCGGCAAAGAGAAACTACTTGTGGAGGCGTCCAAGCACGGTGATGGGGCTCCACCTGTAGCTCACGGCCAACTGACCAAAATAAAATCCCGGCAGTTGCCAAGTTAACCGTGGAGGCAAAAAATGCCAGGTGTGTGCATGATGGAGCTGTATGAGAAATAGTGGGTAACATGAGAAATGGTGGGTAATGTGGGAAATAGTGGATAAAGGCCGGAATTTTGCCGGCGCTCAGGGGGCGGGTTTGGAGGCGGGACCGCTGGCAAAAAATCGCAAAGATTGACAGCGGGCAGGAAATCCGCTGTCAACCCGCCTCCAATCAATCTTCCCAAGTGTTGGGTCCCCGATTTGCGCATGGACCCGACACCTAGCGACGGGAAGAGGATTATAGCCACTTAACTGGCTGTTAACGGGTACTTGATACTTGTTAACAGGCTCTTTTTCAATTTTGCCGCTTCTGCTTCGGGCTTCCCGACATCCGGACACCACGCTAGGTAAGTGTGGTGTGTTGTGAGTCTGCTGTAGTGTTTCTGCATTGGTGGCAGCTGCAGAAGTGGTGTGAAGGATCCAATGGTGCACTGGTGAGTTTCAGAGGTAAGAAAATGTTGGGAAAATCATTGTTAATGCATTTACACTTTTCTGTAGGTAACAAGTTTTGAATTGTTTGTCTTGTCCCACCTCATTGGGAAAACCTTTCTCACCAGTGACAGATCACTTCTGTAACCTCACCTGCCGTGCCATCTGTTCTAGCCTAAGGAGGGAGTCACTGGAGAGCCTGGGTGTAAGAGCTCACCTTTGTACAGTGATTGCCAGTGTTTGCAGCACCTCAATGCTGTCAAACACTGAGAAATCAGCTGTCAAAAAAAAATTGTGCGTGGTCCCTTTAAGAAAACCGGCAGATGATGTGTCATCAAATGACGTCATCTGATCGGCTTCCTCTTAATTGGCTGGCAAGCCCGCAGGGCGGGCTTAACAAGGCCAATTGACGTAAAATCACGTCTGTGGGCCGGATGCAGTTGGGGGCGGGACTGGAACCCGGAAACCAGCTGTCCCGCTCTCTTTGTGTGGTCACATGAGTGTAATAAATGTGAGCTGCATAACAAAAGGATAGTTGGCAGTACCCGAGAGTTTTGCTCACATTACCACATTTATAGTTTCTTCGGTCATTGAGTACATCATTTCATATCACTGTGGTGATCATAGGCCTTGAAATTGGGCCAGGTCGCGCCCATTTTTCAGGCGCTACATAGCCTACTAAGGCCCCATAATGGTGGCAGGAAGTGCACGCACACTTCTGGCCAGATGTGCGTCGTCCGCCATAGTGGGTAAGGATAACCAAGAGGCATCCTTTACCCACGCCTCAAGTAGGCATTCGGCCCTTTACATATGCAACTAAGGGGCCTAACGCCTGCTTGAGGTCCCTGCTCCAACATTGGTTTGCCCTGAGGCAGCCATCATGGGCTGCAGTCAGGGAAACCAGCCCTGCCAACCAAAACGGTAGGTAGCTTACCTGAATGTGGAGCCGGGCGGAGCAGGAGTGCTTCTCCCGACCCAATATTAAAAGAACCACTCCTGACCCGACCCCTGGTCGTGGACTCCGAGCCAACCCCCCGTCTGCTTGTCTGGAGCCCCAACCTGACCCGACCCGACCCACAGACCCACTTACCCGAGGGCCACTGTGACGCTAGCAGTAGCCCGATTTTCGTCTCGCTTCCTCTAGTCTTCACCGGCAGGCTGTTGCACTGCACCAGCTCTATAACAATAAGGTCCAAGACCCCAATTCCTGGGGGAAACTCAGACCTCACCATTTTGACATGGGGTACTTGCTCCTTGTGACCCCTTCCCCCGCCCCCCACCCCCCCCCCCCACCGAATGTCCAAAATGGGCGTTCCCGAATTTCTAGGCCATAGAACCACAGAGGTGGCCATTTGACCCATCGTGTCGACTCTTTGAAACAGCAATACAATTAGTCCCACTCCACTGCTCTTTCCCCATAGCCCTGCAAATTTTTCCTTTTCAAGTATTTATCCAATTCCCTTTTGAAAGTTACTATTGAATCTGCTTCCACCGCCCTTTCAGTCAGTGCGTTCCAGATCATAACATTTCTCCTCCTCTCCCCTCTGGTTCTTTTTGCCAATTATCTTAAATCTGTGTCCTCTGGTTACCGACCCTCCTGCCACTGGAAACAATATCTACTTATTTACTCTATCGAAACCCCTCATAATTTTGAACCCCTGTATAGAATCATAGATTGAGCTGAGAGTAAAATGTTGGTTTCTATTCTTGTTTTAAGTTGTATGTGTCCTCCCTGCTTATACACTATATATGGCTCATTCCTTTAGCTTAAAGTGATGATAAAGCTTGGAAGTTACTTGTTAACTGCTATTGGAGAGTGTCGGCTTTCTTTACAGTGTAGGAAGCTGGTGTTATTTAGCAATTCTAATGGATTCAGCTGCACTCTGTGTAAAAGACCACATTATAACTCAAGGTAAATTGGTCCTTTCTAATTTTATTAATGGAGACAGATTGCTGCAATTCTGTTCCCCTTTGACAACTGGATTAATTTATCTTAAAAAAAAGTCACATTCACAATTTAAAAGTCACAATGACTATTGAGGCACAATCCTTTGCGTAACAAGATTTTCAATTGGGCACAAATCCAAAGCAAAATCAAGGCTACTGCATACCTGGCAGTAAGTGATGCTTTTTATTTCTGCCAGTGAAGCCTTCTAGATAATTTACAAAGAACAAAGTCACGATTTCGCTCTCGTCAGGGTCGTGACTGGAAATGAAAACCACGTCGCAGCAAGTCTCGGTTATCCAGGTCATTGGGAGTGGAGTTCTCTGTAACTCTGAACTGACCATAACTGAGCTTGTATTGTACTTGGAAATATGTCCAGGATTTGAGAGACTGGCCCGTATTTTCCGATCCCTACGGGTGTGTACGCGCTGTGTACACACCCGTAGGGACATCGGAAATGCCGGTTTCAGTCACGCGAAGCGCATGCGCTGAAAACCGGCATTTCCGATCAGTCAAGAATCCTTATGACAGATCGGACGCCTGCTCTGGAGAAGGGCCTCTGCAGGTGGAGAGTTCCGCTTTCTGGAGAACCTCCGCCCGCAGAAAACCCTTAGAAATCTTAGGCCTGGTAAAAGCAGGTGTAAGGCCTGCTTTTACCAGCATAAGAGTTGAAAAAAGTTTTTTAAAAAATTAAAAAATTTCACTCATTTATAATTTAAAAATACTTTTAAAAAAGGCAAGTTTATTTTTAGCCCCGTAAAAAACTTTAATTATTTTTTTCAAAAAATAAAAATTTTGTTTTAAATATTTAATTTAAGGTCATTTTAACTCATTTTAAAAACGTGATTTAAAAAAAATGTATTTAATGTTTTAGTGTGTTTTTGGGGTGATCTCCATTCATATATTTGACAGGTTTATCTGTCAAAAGTGTGAAGGGAGATTCCCTTCTCCTATTGGCTGGCCTGGCCCACGTGATCCCAGGGACGCTTGCAAACTGCCTGTGCCTCTGGGATACGTGGGCCCTGCGCATTTCGACTGTGGAGAGGCCCAGGAGCGGAAGTGTCCGGACCTCGGGAGCCCTCAGGTAAGGGCGTCGATTTTTTTTTCGATAGGAGGCCTCCGCACGCAGGAAGCCTCCGATCGGAAATTACAGGCCACTGATTGGCCCAAAATTTGCGGTCGGAGGCTTGCGACCTGCAAAAAAATCTACGAATTTAGCTGGTTGTCCGGGGGGTTGGTAGATTCGCGCTCCTGCGCCTCTCCGGGTTCGCAAGCGCCCCTGGGATCATAAGAACATAAGAACATAAGAAATAGGAGCAGGAGTAGACCAATCGGCCCCTGGGCCCGCTCCACCATTCAATGAGATCATGGCTGATCTGATCCAACCTCAACTCTAAAGAACACAAGAAGTAGGAGCAGGACCAGGCCACTCGGCCCCTGGGCCCGCTCCGCCACCCACAGGGCCTTGACCGATCCGAACTCAGCCTCATGTCCAATTTCCAGCCCGCTCCCCGTAACCCCTGATTCCCTTTACTTCTAGGAAACGGTCTATTTCTGTTTTAAATTTATTTATCATGTGGGCCGACCCAACCAATGAAAGAAGGGGACTCCCCATTCATACTTATGGGAATTCCGTATGTACGGAACTCCCATAAGTATGAATGGGGATCACTTAAAAAATACACGAACGCATGAAATAATTTTTTTAAAATTACATATTTAAAATTAATTTAAATGCCATTTAATTAAATATTTTAAACAAAAATTTAATTTTTGGAAAATGTTTTTTATATGTTTTAACGGGGCTAAACATAAACTTTTCTTATTGGACAGGGTTTTTAATGTATAAATGAGTGATAAAATTTTATTTTTCTATTTTTTAAAACCCTGACACTGGTAAAAGCAGGCCTTACGTCTGCTTTTACCAGGCGTAAGAATTTCACAGGCATTCTCTGGGCAGAAGTTGGTCAAATAGCACAACTCTCCACCTGTGGAGGCCCTTCTCCCGGGAGTGCGGGTGATCTGTCAAGTGACAGATCGCAAGTTCCAGGTTTCCGTACATGCGCTTCGCATGCCTAAACCCGGAACTTGTGCGGGCGTGTGTGCACCTCGTACGCACCCGCAGGGGCCGCAAATTACAGCCCATTGTGAAAAACATATTCTGCTGTGTAGGGGCCATCATGTGTTTTGGGCCAGTTATACTGCAGATTTTGTATTAAAGTTAAAAAATGTCACAGAATCCTAGATCTAGGATCGAAGGAGGCCATTTGGCCCATCGTGCCTGTGCCGGCTCTTTGAAAGAGCTATCCAATTAGTCCCACTCCCCTGCCCTTTCCCCATAGCCCTGCACATTTTTCTTTTTGTTTTTCAAGAATGTATCCAATTCACCAGCATGTGGATGCTAATGGCCAGATCTCTGCTTATTCTCTTCTACTTCTGACCAGAGGGCAGTGAACAGCCGGTGTTAAGACACCGTGCTAATGGCTTTCACTGCTGTGTAGCAGGTACCGGTGTTCCCTGCAGTGTAATGGGCATTGTGCAGTACTGAGAGAGGACTACATTGTTGGGGGGTGCCTTCCTATGAAAGAGACATCAAACCCATGGTCCTATCTGCTGGTTCTAGTGGTTCAGGTAGATGTTAAAATAAAAGATCCCGTAACACTATCGGAAGGAGAGCAGGGAGTTCTCCAACATTCCACCCTTGGTTAACATTCCGCCCTCGACCATCACCACCGACAGGAAATTAATTTTGTCGGATGTTGTTGGTGCAGAATAACTGTTTGTATTAACTGTCTAACTAAAGTGAGTGCAGGTCAAACAATGATACATTCTATAAAACATGTTCTGATGTGATGAGGCGCTACATAAATGCAAGTATTTTTTAGTCTGCGACTGGAGGTGATTATTTGCACAGTGCTGTTCTAATTAACGGATCAACCAATTTAAATAACACACTTCTTCAACTCCAGAGATGAATTTGTTTTTGAACGGTATTTTCTTCCTATTTTCTCCCTTTCTGTCTCTCCGTACTGAGACCCTGGTGATGAAAGAAAACCAACAACTAGCCCCTTGGCCTCTGCCGATTCTACACTGTAATTGGCCAGGTGATTCTTCTTCCCCCACCCACCCCCCTCTCTCTCTCTCTCTCTCTCTCTCTCGGAAAGCACCTGGCCTATATATGATGTCATGGCTGGGACTGGTAACTTACTGTGTGGGGAATTATGGATGTGAAGCCTCAATCCATCACCCTAGGTCACGATGCAATGGATATTGAATAAAAGGAAAGTCCATGCAAAAGAAAAATACAGCCAGGATGCAACTGTGTAGTGCAATGAAAAGGCATTGCAGCTTAGTATTGATGGTGAAAATTGTAACATTAGCTAAGAACCAGCAGGGGAGATGGTCTCACAGCGCTTGTATTAAATCAAATAATGCTGAGATTTCTGGTTATACACATAAAATCTGCAGTAAAACTAGGCCACAGCACATGGAAGCCTGACTGGATGGAAAAATTAAAATTTTGCTTCTGTACAGAATGAAACAAGAGATTATAGGCAACAATGTATTCACAGCAATATATTCCTGCACTGTGGCACAGTTACCTTCACAACTGTTCTGCTACTGTTCAATACAAGAGGCTGGGAGAGAGGGGTAAAGAAGGAATGTCTGAGAGAAGTCAAAGGTTAGACCTAGTGCATTTTCCACAGTTAGACTCAGGAATCAAAAGCCACTGGCCTCACCTATCAGATCAAGGGAACGGTAGAATAGTGGTAATGTTACTGGGCTAGTAATCCAGAAGCCTGGACTAATAATCCAGAGACGTGAGTTCAAATCCCACCATGACAGCTGGAGAATTTAAATTCAGTTAATTAAATAAATCTGGAACAAAAAGCTAGTCTCAGTAAAACTAGGACCATGAACCTATTGGATTGTTGTAAAAACCCCTTTGGTTCTTTAGGGAAGGAAATCTGCCGTCCTTACCTGGTCTGGCCTATATGTGACTCCAGACCCACAGCAATGTGGTTGACTCTTAACTGCCCTCTGAAATGGCCTAGCAAGCCACTCAAGGGCAATTAGGGATGGGCAATAAATGCTAGCCTTGCCAGCGAAGCCCACATCCCGTGAATGAATAAAAAAAAAGTTTCATCAAAGACATGCCTTTTCTCCAAGACCTCCCCCTCAGTTTACAGTAGTCTAGTGTCCTGGTGGCATGTGTCAGTTTGACTCAACTGGTTGCACACGTGTCCCCAAGAAGGTAGTGGGTTCCAACTTTACTCTAGGACTTGGGCACGTTACCTCAGTTGACATTCCAATACTGAGGAAGTTCAGTAATAGTTAGAGCTGCCCCATCTCAAATAAGTTGTTAAAATGAGACCCTTTATGTCAATTCTGGTGGTTCAGGTGAATGTTAGCAATTCCACTATTTGTTTGTCTTAGCCAACATTCTTCCCTCAACCAATGCCACCAAAAATAGATTAATTTGTCATTCATTGCATTTCATCTGACCTTGACTACATCAATCTCCCCAGAGGCGATCTTCAGTTAAGTCTGGAGGTGTGTAAGATGACTGCCATGTTTGTCTGCATAGCAGTCACTTCAGTTCAAAGCAATGTATTGTGTCAAATTTGGATCACAGGTCACACATAGATTACCCAAAGGCTCTTAGGCGTCATAGGTCGTTTTATTAAGGAGCGGCAGTTCAAATATAGTTAAGTACAACACGTAATCAGGATAGACATAGTAAACATACAACCCGTAACAGATGAGAATGGTTTACTGGCCCCGGAATGGATGGACGAGCAGAAGGACGGGTGTTGAGGCAAAACGGTGGTCTCGGATTCCCGCAGCAGTGATCTCTTCCTCTTTGGTCATCTTCCCGAGGCTGGTGGAGGTGTTAAGCTGAAGCCAGTATGAGATCCACCTCAGAGGAAGCTCTCCCCCTCTCTGCCTATTCTTCCCTTTCAGCTGCCCGTTTATATACCTTATTTCGGGGGCCGGTGGATACCTCGCGTCAATCATTTATTACTCATTCAATTGTCCAATTACAGGGGAATAGTTACCTACAGCAAACCCTGCCTGTCCCCATGAGATCATCCCTCTGCTTATCTCTTGTTTGGACATCTTGCACTTTCTCCTAGACAGTTTGTTTATCATAAGGCTCCTTACTCGACCTCTTATCAGGCTTAGCTATAACTACATGAAGGCCTGTTTCTGCGCTATGCCCCTGTAAACGACCTCAGCTCTTTGTGCAACTCCTTATCTAACATGATTGGTTTCTTCTGTGTCATTAGCTTATCCTGGCTGCTGCGCTCAGCAAACCCATTTCTTTTATAAAACCATTATTTCCTTTACAATTCACAATTTCTTCCAATTCACGATTTCTTACAATTGTACGTGAAGCGCTTTGAGTCATTTCCTCTCCATAACACCCAGCTTCATTATAACTGCTCATTTTACCATCTAGTACCATGTATTGGAATGGTAACTTGGGACTCCAGCCTCAAATCCCTTCTGCTTTTCAAACATTTTCATATTCCTTGATTTGACCTCTAAACCTCCCACCATGATTTTAAACGTCTTGGCTGTCTTTGAACTTATCTTAGCTAGGTGCACATAAGTACATAGCTCATGACTTCACCAGCCTCTCCAGAGGTCACCTTAAACTAAGTCTGGAGGTGCAGAACCTAGACATACTCCTTGATCCCTACATCCATTCCATTGGCTAGACTTTTTTCTTGAATCATTGTTAAACAGCTTGCCTCTCCTGTACCGCTATTGAAACCCAAATATTTGCCTCTGTTACCTTGAGGCTTGTTTTTTTTTCTGATGCTCTTCCAGAAAACCTCCACCCCCCCCCCCCCCAACAAATTACCACTCTGAGAACACCATGGAGCATGACTTGATCCACAAAAAGTTTCGCAATCCCATTACCCTCATCCTTGGCAAGTTCCATTGGCACTGCAGCCCAGTGTATTGACTGGAGCAGCCTCGTCCTGGTTTCCAAATACTTTCAAGCCCTTGCCTTACCCTCTCCTCCATCCCTACATCCCTAAAAACACCTTCCCCACCTCCATCAACTGTTTACTCCATCTTTCCCTCTTCCTTCTATTTTACCATCAATGGTTGCTGCTTCAGTATTGCACGCATGCCCTTTGGACTCCAGCCTCAAATCCCTCTGCACTACCAGCTCCTTCCCTATCCTTCTGCTTGACCTGCCCCAACCTGACATCTTTAGTTTTCAATCTTGCTTGATATCCATTGTTTTTCATCACCCTGAGACTTATTTCTGTATGTGAGGGACACTACCAATCAGTAGTATCCAATTGATTGGTAGAAGCAGGGCAGCAGCCATGGCCTTCACCTCTGTGCTAGGGAGGGGTGGGGAAATGACCTAGGGTTCCAGTCCTTGATTGCCACCCAGTGACTTTAACTGGAAAGTGCACACGTGGGCATCAGATGAGAGCAGGATTGAGCTTGATGGAGATGTTGTCCAAGGTGGAAAGCCTGCTGACAGTCACTATGCAGCACAGAGATGTAAAACAGCCACTTGGTACTGATGGTTGCTGGCAACCTTAGAATCCTGGACCTCAGCAAGATTTGTGTCTAGAGGACAGGTGGGGAGAAAGTGGGTGTGGGCAGAGTTCCGTGAATAGCAACAAGTCCAAAGAGCAGTCAAACAAAAGAAAGCCTCCTGATCGAGAACTCATTACACCACTGGAGGTAATGACACAAAAACTGCTGGGCATCTAAAAGGTGTAAACTGACAAATAATGATTACAATTTATTGCAGTGAGTAAATATGCGGCCTTAATCTGAGTGTGGATCAATTCTAAATCAATTTAGGGCTGCTGTACAATTTTTATGATTAACAATAATGCATTACAACTTCAATGAAGGTGGAAATCTCACAGATCTTGCTAACCAAAGTCCACAAATCGTTTGAAATACCTGCCTCCTCTATCAAGGAACAGAGGCCTGATTTGTGAAAATATATTAACAATTGATTTTGTTTTTAATGTTTCTCTCAATTCAAGTTAAGACAACAAAAGTTAACATCCGGACTGGACCATTCAGAGCAGGAAGCTGTCCGGTTCCACCCCTGCCCGGCGCAGATTAGTGAGTTCAGCCAGGTGCCAATACGGGCGTTACAAATGGCCTCAGTGGCCCTGGTTTATGAAAGAGAAAAGAAATCTGCAATGGTTCCTGCTCCTGAGTGACCCCCGACTTGAAAATGTATGGTTGACGGCATGATCTGGTCCTGGCTGTAAGGCCTCCCCTTTTGCTTTAATATCTACCAAATACTCCATTCAGGCTTGCAAATGAAAGAAAGAACTTGCATTTATGCAATGCTTTTCACACCCTCCAGCAGTGCTTCACAGCAAATGAATTGCTGTCATTGTTACTTGGTCGGCAAACGCAGGCAGCCGGTTTGCAGACAGCAACGGCTCTCGCGCAGGAAATTAGATGAATGGCCGCTTAATTTGTTTTCATGTTGCTGGGTTGAGGACAGAATGTTGGTCAGGACAGCGGGAGAACTGCATTTCTCTGATTTGAATAGCACCCATGAGATCCTCCCTGTCCACCCGAGAAGGCAGACTTAGCTCAGCAGCAGCACTCTCACCTCCGAGTCAGAAGGTTGTGGGTTCAATCCAGGACTTGAGCATGAAATCTAGGCTGACACTTAGTGCAGCACTTGCTCAGTACTGCACTGTTCAGAGTTGCCATCTTTCAAATGAAACAAGGGGCCAGGCGGGCGGAGTTATTAAGAAAGGAAGGGGGAGAAATTCAGTATCACCCCATTTGGGGCGCAATTATCGGCTGGGCGCAAAGATTAGCGCCTGGCGCTAATTATCGCCACCGACTGCAAACTTGACTTTTATCGCCCCTGGAGGTGATTGGAGCGCTAAATCAGGCGCTTCACACCTGTCTTAAGGCGTAAAGGCCGAGGAGCGAGGCGCTACCTCAGAGCGCTGGCGAAGCTCATGTAATGTCAGTCAGTAATGGAACACACACACAATGGCACGGGCCAGTTCTTAAGGGGGATGGTTAATCTTGCTTTCCATCCACATCCTGCTCATTGCAGCCTTGAATCTCGGCCTGGAGAGACCTGCACATCAAATCTGCTGGAAAGAACAATGGAGAGTACCAGGCAAAGAGCTCAGAGTGCAGCCCCCACAGTCTCTTCTAAATCGATACAATGAATGGCAAATCAAAATGAACCTGCAAAGTGCTGCTCAGTACCCAAAACTCCTTCACACAACGTTGAATCTCTCCAGAAGTCTCTCTCTCTCTCTCTCTCAGAATGCGTAGTTCAAAAATGGCACCAACAATAAAAGGCAGGAAGCGGTCACCTTTAAATAGCGCTCCCCCTTTCCCTTCATGACTGCAGAACGCTCCCCTCAACCTTTGTTGCTGTTGTTGCTGTTGTTGCTAGCGTCAGGCGGTAAGGCAGGGGGCGCCACTCAATATCCGCTCCGGGGCGATACCGGGGTGTTGCGCACTCGACTGACGTCACGATCTGCCGGCGCAGGAGATCGTGGCGGTAGTGTTTAGCGCCGCCGCAAAATGTCTAGTTAATTTCGCGAGCGGCGCAAACTTCGCCGCGCCTGGGCGCTAGATGCTTTGCGCCCCATTAGCGCCCTCTTAAGGCGCTAACGGGAGGCGCAACCAACTGAATTTTTCCCCCGAAGGCTCAAAAGCTGAGGGTTCTACCACAAAATTCTGCTCTCTTGCCATTGTCTCCATCTCCCACCCAAAATACTCTCTTCTATTAATGCATTCAATTCAAAATCCTTGTCTATAAATTCCTCCGTGGCCTTGCATCACCCTATCTCTGCAAACTTCACCCAGATCGATATCTCCCTCACCAATTCTCAGTTCCTCTTACTCTGACCTTCTGTGCACCCCCTCCCTTTCCCCCACCAATGATGGTGCAGCCTTCAGCTACCATGGCCCTACTCTTTGAAACTGCCTCCCCTGAACCTCTCTACCTCTTCCTCCACCTCTAAAGTCCTTCAAAACCCATCTCTTTCACCAAGCTTCCACTTCCCCAAAGCTCATTAGTAACAACGGGTTGGACAAGTGCTGAGAAATCTTTTCTAACGTGTGCTTGCAGCTGTATATCCCTCAAGTATTCATGTATAAATTCCCTGCAACACAGACAAGGCCTTTTTGTTAGACACTTGGTTTGGGGGTCATTTGACCTGAAGAGTATGAAGTGGGTGGTGGGGCGGGGGGGGGTGGAATTGTTCGATAAGGAAGGCTGAAAAGCTGAGGTTCAAAGGAATTTCATGTTAAACATTTAAGTAACAAAGCAGATTGTTCAAATCTCAAATGCATTGGTTTTAATTGAAGCAAATAGAAAGTACATGTTGGTGAACTAATGCTGTATGATTTGCTCACAGCAAGCCCCAGCTTAGTAAGAGACCAGCTATATCCTATTAATCGCTCAGTATGCTTTTATTGCAACTATGTATGGGACCATGTTCTGTGCTCAGCATGTTAATACTTTCTGTGATATTCAATGATACGCTCCGGAGCCTTTTAATGGGTAAATGTCTTTTACAGCCATTTGAAGTATTTCCCTTTGATAAACAGTTGGTGAGACAAGATCTGCTCCCATGTACAAGGTAAAAATGCTTTAATATTTTAGGACTTGTTACTCATCCAGTAAAGAGTTGCCACATGCACAAATTGCGCATTAATGCGGAGCAATTTTTCCACATTCCAGCTAACATGGGTTTCAGAGGCTGCTTGTCCATCACACACAATAACTATCGGGGTTTTCACACATGAGCAAATTAACATCTAGCTTGTGCAATTTTGCACATTCACTTCCTCTCAATTGAAAGAAGGGAAAGAAAGAATTTACTTGCATTGATGTAGCATCTTTCATAAGAACATAAGAAATAGGAGCAGGAGTAGGCCAATCGGCCCCTCGAGCCTGCTCCGCCATTCAATAAGATCATGGCTGATCTGATCCTAACCGCCAATCTACTATCTACTATCACAGAACCATCTCCTGCATCTAACAGAATTGCACACACGAAATAGGAGCAGAATCAGGCTACACGGTCCCTGGGCCCGCTCCACTACCCACAGGGCCATGACCGATCCGAACCTAGACTCATGTCCAAATTCCTGCCCGCTCCCCGTAACCCTTAATGCCCTTTACTTCTAGGAAACTGTCTATTTCTGTTTTAAATTTATTTAATGATGTAGCTTCTACAGCTTTTTGTGGCAGCATATTCCATGGACCTACCACCCTCTGAGTGAAGTAGTTCCTCCTCATCTCAGTTTTGAAAGAGCAGCCCCTTATTCTAAGACTATGTCCCCTAGTTCTAGTCTCACCTGTCATCGGGAACATCCTCCCCGCATCCACCCGATCCAACCCCTTCACAATCTTATATGTTTCAATAAGATCGCCTCTCATTCCTCTGAACTCCAATGAGTAGAGTCCCAATCTACCCAACCTCTCCTCATATGACCGCCCCCTCATCCCCAGGATTAACCGAGTGAACCTTTTTTGCACTGCCTCGAGAGCAAGGATGTCTTTCCTTAAGTAAGGACACCAAAACTGTATGCAGTATTCCAGGTGCAGTCTCACCAATACCTTGTACAACTGAAGCAATACCTCCCTATTTTTATATTCTATCCCCCTAGCAATGAAAGCCAACATTCCATTTGCCTTCTTAATCACTTGCTGCACCTGCATACTAACCTTTTGAGTTTCGTGCACCAGGACTCCCAGATCCCTTTGCACTTCAGTACTCTCCAGTTTCTTGCCATTAAGATAATAAATTGCTCCAGGATTTTTCCTGCCAAAGTGCATCACCTCACACTTTCCAGTGTTGTATTCCATCTGCCAAATCTCTGCCCACTTACTTAGCCTGTCTATGTCCCCTTGCAGGTTTTTTATGTCCTCCTCACTCACTACTTTCCCTCCCATCTTAGTATCATCTGCAAATTTTGATATGTTACACTTGGTCCCTTCCTCCAAATCGTTAATATAGATTGTAAAGAGTTGGGGACCCAGCACTGACCCCTGTGGAACACCACTAGTTACTGATTGCCAGTCTGAGAATGAACCATTTATCCCAACTCTTTGCTTTCTGTTAGATAGCCAATCCTCTATCCATGCCAGAATATTACCCCCAATCCCGTGATTTTTTACCTTAAGCAATAATCTTTTGTGTGGCACCTTGTCAAATGCCTTTTGGAAGTCTAAATACACTACGTCCACTGGTTCCCCTTTTTCCACTCTATATGTTACTTCCTCAAAGAACTCCAGCAAATTTGTCAAACATGACTTCCCCTTCGTAAAACCATGCTGACTTTGTCCTATTAAATTATGATTATCCAAATGTCCTGTTACTGTTTCCTTAATAATGGACTCCAAAATTTTACCTACCACAGATGTTAGGCTAACCGGTCTATAGTTACCAGCCTTCTGTCTACTGCCCTTTTTAAATAAGGGTGTTACATTAGCAGTTTTCCAGTCTGCCGGGACCTTAGCGGAATCCAGGGAGTTTTGAAAAATTATTACCAATGCATCTACAATCCCTACCGCCACTTCCTTCAAGACTCTAGGATGTAAGCCATCAGGTTCAGGTGATTTATCCGCCTTGAGTCCCATTATTTTACCGAGTACCACTTCCTTAGTGATTTTGATTGTGTTTAGCTCCTCTCCCCCTATAGCCCCCTGTTTGTCCAGTGTTGGGATATTCTTAGTGTCCTCTACTGTAAAGATTGATACAAAATATTCATTCAGTGTTTTTGCCATCTCCATATTTCCCACCATTAATTTCCCGGTCTCATCCTCTAAGGGACCAACATTTACTTTAGCCACCCTTTTTCTTTTTATATAACTATAAAAACTCTTACTATCTGTTTTTATATTTTTTGCTAATTTACTTTCATAATCTATCTTCCCTTTCTTAATCAATCTTTTTGTTATTTTTTGCTGCCTTTTAAAGTTTTCCCAATCCTCTGTCCTCCCACTAGATTTTGCTACCTTATATGCCCTTGTTTTTAGTCGAATACTATCCTTAATTTCTTTACTTAGCCACGGATGACTGTCCTTTCTTTTACACCCTTTTCTTTTCAGTGGAATATATATTTTTTGGAAGTTGTAAAATAACTCCTTGAATGTACACCACTGATCATGTGTCGTCTTACCCTTTAATCTATTTTTCCAATCCACACTACTCAATTCCGCTCGCATACCTTCATAGTCACCTTTATTCAAGCTTAGCACGCTTGTTTGAGATCCAACCTTCTCACCCTCTAATTAAATATGGAATTCAACCATGTTATGGTCACTCATTCCAAGGGGATCCTTTACTAGGACATTTTTAATTAATCCTGTCTCGTTACACAGGACCAGATCTAAGGTTGCTTGCCCCCTGGTCGGTTCAGTTACATACTGCTCAAGAAACCCATCCCTAATACACTCAATGAACTCATCCTCAAGGCAGCCCTGCCCCATTTGATTTGTCCAATTAATATGATAGTTAAAATCCCCCATAATTATAGCTGTTCCCTTATTACATGCCTCAACTATTTCCTGATTGATACTCCGTCCAACAGAGTTGCAACTGTTCGGAGGCCTATAGACTACGCCCACTAGTGTTTTTTTCCCCTTATTATTCCTTATCTCCACCCAAACTGTTTCATTATCATGATTTTTTGACCCAATATCATTACTCTGTATTACAGTGATTCCTTCCTTTATTAACATAGCCACCCCACCTCCCCTTCCTTCCTGCCTGTCCTTCCTGATCGTTAAATAACCTGGTATGTTTAATTCCCAGGCATTGTCACCCTGCAGCCATGTTTCTGTAATGGCCACAATATCATAACCATATGTAGTTATTTGTGCCATTAACTCGTCTATTTTGTTACGAATGCTACGTGCATTCAGATAGAGAACTTTCAAATATGCTTTGTGGCACTTAGTTCCTGCTTTTTCACTTTTTACCACTTTACCTTTTACTCAGGATGTCCCAAAGCGCTTTATAGTCAATAAAGTACCTTTTGAAGTGTAGTCACTGTTGTAATGTAGGAAACGGGGCAGCCAATTTGTGCACAGTAAGGTCCCACAAATAACAATAAGGTAATGACCAGATAATCTGTATTTTAGTGATGTTGGTTGAGGGATAAATATTGGCCAGGACACTGGTGAGTACTTTCCTGCTCTTCTTCAAATAGTGCCATGGGATCGTTTGCATCCACCTGAGAAGGTAGCCGGGGCCTCCGTTTCTTCTTCTTCTTCTTAGGCAGTCCCTCGGAAACGAGGATGACTTGCTTCCACACTAAAAATGAGTTCTCGGGTGACTGATGAGTCCAATGCGGGACCTACAGCCTCTGTCACAGGTGGGGCAGACGGTGGTTGAAGGGGGCGGGTGGGTGGGGTGCTTGGGTTGACGTTTATCATCTCATCTGAAGGACAGCACACCCTCAGCACCGCACTGGGCTGTCAGCTTAGATTTTGTGCTCAAGTCCCTGGAGTGGGACCAGAACCTTCTGACTCGGAGGCAAGTGTGCCACCAACTGAGCCACGGCTGACACCACAGTTGTGAGGATGTCATGCCCATGAAATCTGGTGCTGGAGCTGCGGTGCAAGTTGACATTGCCTGTAGAAGAAGGAATCTCCAGTTAGAAGTCTTGTTCTCTGTTGCTCTCTGTGAACAAATACTGGAGAGAATCTAATGAGTTGAGATATGTGGAATGAGCCGGGGAAAAGAGGAAAAGGAGTGTTAGGAGGGGCGGAGGTCAAAGAGACGGCTAAGGAGAGGGCTTCTGGGATTTCTTTTGAAGGTAGGGGGCCAGATGCTAAAGCAAGGAGAGTTTGGAGGAGTTACGGCAGGCAGACATGTAGTGACGAAAGGGGAAGCCACTGGTGGTAGAGTGAAGATAGTGGGGAACCAGCAGCAATACATGGTCAGGGGAGCAGATGGTGCAAGTGGAAAAGTATGGTTGAAGAAGATCACTCAAAAGTAAGACTGAAGCTGTGGAGAGACTTTAAAATGGGCCACTGGGCTTTGCGAGGATGGGGTTGACGGAAGATTAAGACTTCATGTGGAAGAGAATAAGGTGAAGGAAAGCTGACATGACAATAGACCGGGTCTGAGTTAGAAAGCTTAGCTTGGTTTTGAATAGGATGCTGAGCTTCTGCACATCCAGATTTAGCTTAAGAGGGCACCCAAGGAAGTTGATGGGGTCAAGCTGGTAGGGTTAAAGATGACAGCTTAGTCCACTATACCCACTATACTATCTCTGGCAATGAAAGTGACCATAGCCACAGGGTAATTGTGGGCAATTGCAGGAGACCCAATTAGGATTAGCTAGATTGCAATGCACTGATCCATCAAACAAGTGATGGGATGTCTTGTTTCAGCATGCCGAGTGCAGATGAAGTGGCAAACAGTTTTCTTCTAAAATTACAATTTACCTGGGTTATAAGGCTGGATTAACTCTATGAATGTTGTAATTCAAGCACAGGCCCAATGGGCCGAATGGCCTCTTTCTGTGCTGTATCATTCTACGAATGCAGTGCCCCACAATATCCAATTAGTCTGTGACCACAGAATTAAGTTCCTGCATGCCTCCCAGCATCGTATATGACTCCAATGTTAACCTTAATTAATTTATACCCAAATTCTGCAAAGAGGAATGATGGTTCCAAATTTGGTTCCTTAAAAACCAGGGGTACAAACTGGAAAAGTAGCTGTTAACACTTCTTTGATGTCCTTGTGCACCAGTGGAGCCCAGCCACATTGAGGCACATGGATATGCCAGACCAATTGTTGAGCAGACATTTGGCCTCCTTAAACAAAAAAAGGAAAAGAAAGCTGAGGTACTTTACAGTATGCCTCAGATGGGGTCTGCAAAATCATTATGGTATGCTGTGTGTTCCAGAACATTGCGGAAGATAGAAGTGCCCCAATAGAAATGGCTGAGGAGAAGAACAAATCTGAAGAAGTTGAGAAGGTATAGAAGCTATCAACAGGAGAGATACTGGTGCCAGAGGAGAGATTGTCACATCAGATACCCAGTGAAGATTTAATTTCACATTGAGTCCCAAAGTGGTCCTGGAAACAGTTCAGTGGCCTGGTTGTTACACTGTTATGAAATTACAGTTAATACAACGTAAAAATGTAAAACCTAACATTCAGCCCATCTGTTTTTGAAGTTCTTTGTTAGTTCCTTCCATAGCCCATCACTTCCTGCTGAATCAGGTATCCAACTATTTCAAATAGTATAACTAAGTTAGCATTCACTTTTACTGAGTGGCAGTACTTACCTTAACAAAACTTCTCATAATGACCCTACTCCAACTAAAACTACTTCTTGTATTTATTGTTGATCTCCCATGATTTAAAATGTTGATGGTGCCACCTCCCAATTTTCTTTTACTAGCGAGATCAGATTTATCTCTCTTGACGTGCATTTACACTGCAGTTAGTTCCGGTTCCAGCCAAACAGAACTAATGTTCACATTGCCTGGCTGCTGCCTGACTGGAACTGCAATTGTCTTGCCCAGGAGAGCTGTTTGTGTGCCTGGATACCGGCATGGACAGTGCTCTCTACCAACAATCAAAAATATAAATGTTTAGAAAGCTGGAAGAAGAGAATGCCTGCTCCCTAACCATTTAAATTGAGGAAAGATGTGTTTATACAAGGTCTAAAGAGCCCAAACAACTCCGTAAGCATTTTGTAAACCAAGTTTGACACCACATTTGATTAGATACCTTCCAGCCCCATTACCTCTACCACCGAGAAGTACAAAGATTGCATTATCATGGGAACACCATCACTTCCAGGTTCTCCTGTAAGTCACACAGCATCCTGACTTGAACATATGCTGTTCCTTCATTATTTCTGGATCATTATCCTGGAATTCCCTACCTAACACCATTGTTGCAGCACTATCAACACAAGAACTGGCGCGGTTCAAGGAGAAGGTGGTGCCACTTTACCAGGGCAACTAGAGCTGTTGTAATAAATAAAGCCTTGCCAGCTCCCATGAACAAATAAACATTTCACGTGGTGTCAAACTAAAACAAACTACCCTCTTCAAGGAGTCTTACTCCAGAGTCAAGTTAGGCCCCGACTCCAGATTAACGTTACAAGTTTAGTGTCAGTTCAAAGCTGATAGATCTATGCACCAACGTTAAACTTGAAGCGCAAAAGCACCTCAGTCTCTTCATAACTCCAATAATCCAAATTCTGCATTCAGTTTTATTTTCCCTTTTAATGTCCAAGTATTTTTTTTCTAGAATAACCGAACCTGAACACATTACTTCAATGCATTTTGTAGCGTCAGTATCTTTACATGTATAATTCTGTTATCCATTATAACCACTGAAATACACGCTGATGTTTCATTACAGCTGTTGAAAATTGAGGTCTTTGTGATCCAGCTTACAGAATTCCTGGTAGGTTTCACATAACTATGTCTAATGAGCATCAATTAACTATTCTCAGTATTAAATTCTATCCATCATGTTGCTACATTTGGACAACTTCAAATATTATCCCATTGATTTCAGCATTGTATTTCCCACATAACTTAGCATAATCTAGAAATGTAAATATTCTATGTACAATGCCATCATGCAAGTCATTTATATACCATATGAGTAGAAGTGGTGTAGGAGCAATTTCTGGTAATGCCTCTGTCAGTCGCTCATGATTAGAATTACCAGCATTAATAACCAGCACTTGTTTCTTGTCCCTATCTGACTGATTAACTAATTTAGAGTGTCTTTCAATTTAATCACAAGTCTTTTGTGAGGGATCTTCATAAACGCCTAGAAATATGATACCCATATATTACCATCATCCAACAACTCACTAACATCTGGGGACTTGTGTCAAAATTGGGAGAGCTGTCACACAGACTAGCAACAGCCTGACATAGTCATACTCAAAGAACCATACCTTTTTGCCAATGTCCCAGACTCCTCCATCACCATGCCTGGGTATGTCCTGTCCCACCGGCAGGACAGTCCCACCAGAGGTGGCGGTACAGTGGTATACAGTCGGGAGGGAGTGGCCCCGGGAGACCTCAACATTGACTCTGGACCCCATGAAGTCTCATGGCTTCAGGTCAAGCATGAGCAAGGAAACCTCCTGCTGATTACCACCTACCGCCCACCCTCAGCTGATGAATTAGCACTCCTCTATGTTAAACACCACTTGGAAGAAGCACTGAGGGTAGCAAGAGCACAGAATGTACTCTGGGTGGGGGACTTCAATGTCCATCACCAAGAGTGGCTCAGTAGCACCACTACTGACCGAGCTGGCCGAGTCCTGAAGGACATAACTGCCAGTCTAGGCTTGCGACAGGTGGTGAGAGAACCAACACGAGGGAAAAACCTACTTGCCCTCATCCTCAGCAAACTAACTGTCACAGATGCATCTGTCCATGACAGCATTGGTAGCAAAGACCACCGAACAATCCTTGTGGAGACGAAGACCCGTCTTCACACTGAGGACACCCTCCATTGTGTTGTGTGGCACTACCACCGTGCTAAATGGGATAGATTCAGAACAGATCTAGCAGCTCAAATCTGGGCATCCATGAGGCGCTGTGGGTCATCAGCAGCAGCAGAATTGTATTCCACCACAATCTGTAACCTCATGGCCCAGCATATCCCTCACTCTACCATTACCATCAAGCCAGGGGACCAACCCTGGTTCAATAAAGAGTGTAGAAGAGCATGCCAGGAGCAACATCAGGCATACCTAAAAATGAGGTGCCAAACTGGGGAAGATGCAACACAGGACTACATGCATGCTAAACAGCAAAAGCAGAATGCCATAGACAGAGCTAAGCGATCCCACAACCAACGGATCAGATCTGATGAAGGGTCATCGACCTGAAACGTTAACTCTGTTTCTCTCTCCACAGATGCTGCCTGACCTGCTGAGTATTTCCAGCATTTTCTGTTTTTATTTCAGATTTCCAGCATCTGCAGTATTTTGCTTTTGAATCAGATCAAAGCTCTGCAGTCCTGCCACGTCAAGTCATGGACAACTAAACAACTAATGGGAGGAGGAGGCTCCATGAATATCTCCATCCTCAATGATGGCGGAGCCCAGCACGTGAGTGCAAAAGACAAGGCTGAAGCGTTTGCGAGTGGATGATCCATCTCGGCCTCCTCCTGATTTACCCACCATCACAGAAGCCAGTCTTCAGCCAATTCAATTCACTCCGCGTGATATTAAGAAACGACTGAGCGCACTGGATACAGCAAAGGCTTAGGGCGCCGACAACATCCTGGCTATCGTGCAGAAGACTTGCACTCCAGAACTAGCCGCGCTTCTAGCCAAGCTGTTCCAGTGCAGCTACAAGACTGGCATCTACCCGACAATGTGGAAAACTGCCCAGGTATGTCCTGTCCACAAAAAGCAGGACAAATCCAATCTGGCAAATTACCGCCCCATCAGTCTACTCTCAATCATCAGCAAAGTGATGGAAGGTGTCATCGACAATGCTATCAAGCAGCACTTACTCACCAATAACCTACTCACCGATGCTCAGTTTGGTTTCCGCGAGGACCACTCGGGTCCAGACTTCATTACAGCCTAGGTCCAAACATGGACAAAAGAGCTGAATTCCAGAGGTGAGGTGAAAGTGACTGCCCTTGACATCAAGGCAGCATTTGACCGAGTGTGGCATCAAGGAGCCCTAGTAAAATTGAAGTCAATGGGAATCAGGGAGAAAACCCTCCACTGGCTGGAGTCATACTTAGCACAAAGGAAGGTTGTGGTGGTTGGAGGTCAATCATCACAGCCCCAGGACATCGCTGCAGGAGTTCTTTAGGGCAGTGTCCTCGGCCCAACCATCTTCAGCTGCTTCATCAATGACCTTGTCGCCATCATAACGTCAGAAATGGGGATGTTCGCTGATGATTGCACAGTGTTCAGTTCCATTTGCAACTCCCCAGATAATGAAGCAGTCCACGCCCGCATGCAGCAAGACCTGGACCACATTCAGGCTTGGGCTGATAAGTGGCAGGTAACATTCGCGCCACACAAATGCTAGGCAATGACTATCTCCAACAAGAGAGAGTCTAACCACCGTCCCTTGATATTCAACAGCATTACCATCACCGAATCCCCCACTATCAACATCCTGGGGGTCGCCATTGACCAGAAACTTAACTGGAACAGCCACATAAATATTGTGGCTATAAGAGCAGGTCAGAGGCTAGGTATTCTGCGGTGAGTAGCTCACCTCCTGACTCCCCAAAGACTTTCCACCATCTACAACGCATAAGTCAGGAGTGTGATGGAATACTCTCCACTTGCCTGGATGAGTGCAGCTCCAACAACACTCAAGAAACTCGACACCATCCAGGACAAAGCAGCCCGCTTGATTGGCACCCCATCCACCACCTTAAACATTCACTCCCTCCACCACCGGCACACTGTGGCTACAGTGTGTACCATCTACAAGATGCACTGCAGCAACTCGCCAAGGCTTCTTCAGCAGCACCTCCCAAACCTGCAACCTCTACCACCTAGAAGAACAAAGGCAGCAGGCGCATGGGAACACCATCAGCTCCAAGTTCCCCTCCGAGTCACACACCATCCTTCATCGTCGCTGGGTCAAAAACCTGGAACTCCCTCTCTAACAGCACTGTGGGAGCACCTTCACCACACGGACTGCAGCGGTTCAAGAAGGCGGCTCACCACCACCTTCTCAAGGGCAACTAGGGATGGGCAATAAATGCTGGCCTTGCCAGCGATGTACACATCCCAGGAACGAATAAAAAAAAAACCTCCGACTCTGTTACTTCTTCAGATAATTCTAGTCTTTGTTGTTCGCACGGAATGTTATGAAATGTACCTTTATAAGTGCAAAGGTCGAATTGCAAAATAGTGAACTTGATGATGCTGCATTTAAAACCCAATAACAAGAGTTAGTTTCTCTGTGGCTTTCTGTTAATGCAAATAACTGGTAGATTTGGACTGCGCAGAGGAACGCAATCATGATTTAGAATTTGCCCAGCAATATGGTCCTACTGTTTTAGGACTGATGGTCCAGAAATATCCAGCTGTTGACTGACATAAGAATATTTATTTTCATAAATTGATTGGTACCCATGCAATAAGTTGTCTGTATTATTAGTATGGTTTTCAGACTTAATAGCTTGACATCACTTCCTGATGAAGACAACATTATTCATATTGTCTTAAATTTTCAAGAAAAATGGTACTTTGCATTTGCACTGATGAGCAAACTAATATTTCCACTCCCATCTCCAACACGGGGCAAAATGTTGAACTTAATTTAATTGCATAGCCATTGGCAGAATCTTTGCTCTCGTCACTGTGTTGGAGTTGGTGCCAGAGTAACATTAAATGTTAGCAACAGAATAATTAAAATAGAGATACTTCTATCCAGATTCCTGTCATTCTGGGGTTTTGAGCTCAATTATCCTTTTATTATGAAATTCCTGCTTTGTATTGGATTATCACCAACTCTCAGCTGGTGGTAATTGTAACAAGTCTTTACAATGGCAGAACAAGGAAGCCCAGCTTGAAAAGAGACAAAGTGCCCTTTTCCCACCATCGCTCTGCTAAGTATTAACAACAGCTTGCATTTATATAGCACCTTTCACAGTAAAACGTCCCAGGGCGCTTCACAGCAGCGTTATCGAACAAAATTTGACACCGAGCCACATAAAGAGATATTAGGGCAGATGACCAAATGCTTGGTCAAAGAGGTAGGTTTTAAGGAGAGAGAGGTAGAGAGGCGGAGAGGTTTAGCGAGAGAATTCCAGAGCTTAGGGCCGAGGCAGCTGTTGGCACGGCCGCCAATGGTGGAGTGACTAAAATGGGTGATGCTCAAGAGGCCAGAATTGGAGGAGCACAGAGAGCTCTGATGGTTATAATTTCATTGTATTGCAGCTACCAGGGATGTCAAACTATGAGGGTCAGTTCTCCCCACACACCCACCCCCTACCCGTCCTGTTGCGGAATTATAAATAATGAGCCCCCGACCCACGATGGGGGCACACTGTCAGCAGAGGTGGGATAGAGTGTAAAAAGAAAGACTTGTATTTATATAGCACCTTTCACGACAACCTGAACAACACTCAAGAAGCTCGACTCCATCCAGGACAAAGCAGCCCGCTTGATTGGCACCCCATCCACCACCTTAAACATTCACTCCCTCCACCACCGGCGTACCGTGGCTGCAGTGTGTACCATCTCCAAGATGCACTGCAGCAACTCGCCAAGGCTTCTTCGGCAGCACCTCCCAAACCCGCGACCTCTTCCACCTAGAAGGACAAGGGCAGCAGGCACATGGGAACACCACCACCTCCAAGTTCCCCTCCAAGTCACACACCATCCTGACTTAGAAGTATATCGCCGATCCTTCATCGTCACTGGGTCAAAATCCTGGAACTCCCTCCCTAACAGCACTGTGGGAGTACCTTCACCACACGGACTGCAGCGGTTCAAGAAGGCGGCTCACCACCACCTTCTCAAGGGCAACTAGGGATGGGCAATAAATGCTGGCCTTGCCAGCGATGCCCACATCCCATATACGAATAAAAACAAAGTTGATTGAAGAAAGCTTCACTCTGCAAGTTCAGGTATTGGCAAAATAAAGAACTAAGGCCTTGGGTGAAGGCAAAGACAATTGGACAAAGAGCGTTGGTGGGTGGGGAGGTAACCGCCATCTTTGAGGTCAGAGTATGATGGAAGGTAAATGGAAAAAGAGAAAAAAATACAAACATGTAGAAATTTGCAAACTACATGTTAATGGTATCCTCATTATCATGGTTCAGACGTTTTGTGTGGTGACAAACTAACTTTCGACATTTTTATTCTGTTAGATTCAAAAACCTTGTTCTTTTTAAAGTGTATATATTCTGTAGTGTGCTTTGAACCTTTTTCTGTCAGCTGCCTCGGAGAGCCCATCAATATCTCCTTCAGTGATCATTCTCTTGCTGTATTGCATTGTACACGTCTGAATCGCACTATCCGTTGCCAGCAGCCAATTACAATTTTAGTGCTTCACAAACTGGATTTCTATTCTATTCACTGTTTAATGCTTCACTTTTCATTTCAAGGTTGTTTAGTTTCCATTTCACATCTTTGGCCAACATCCATATTTCAAAGATTAAACTTCATACATTATTTTGACAGCGCATCATTTCCATTTCGTTATCAAATGGCATCATTTGTTTTTTCAATGTTTTTTTTTTAGTTTCCATTCATGCTTCTGACTAGACATGGTCCCGTCACCTGAGCTCCTCAACACCATTAGAATTTGGAAATGAAGAAGTAGTTCGCCCATCGGGGTGCCTCGTCATTGAGGTTATGTTCCCTGGCCCATCTTATGCTCCCTGGCCTATCCTAAACCCCCTACAATACCCCTTCTTCCATCAAATACGGAATCTATTCCCACATTTTCCTTTTTGAGAGCTTCAGAGTCTATGTTAACTGTGCAAGGCAGCAGTCGACTCCTAATAGAGCATCGCTACGTCTAACAAGTTGTTCTCTTAGATTTAGCTTGTGACTCATTTAGCTTTTATAATGTGTATCTGTTCATGCGCTCCAAGGAATGTTGGTTGTGAAAACTGTCACTAGCTCACCAGCAGGATCCACGCATCCTTTTATTCACCAATTATCATGAAGAAAATGCTCTTAGTTTAGCAGTAAGTGTTTAACTGTTTCAAAATCTTGAATATCACTTCTTCCTGTGAGTTACATGTACTTTATTCATTGAATTTCACATGGGTGTAATTTTATAATTTTATAATCTAAAGCAAATCGTGCAAACAATAACTTTGCTTTTCCTGAAGGCAGTGAATCAGTTGAAAGGGTAGAGTTCCATGAGTGTGGCAAATGAGAGGAGCTCACCTAAGTATTCTTTCTTCATGTGTGATCCTAGAATGTCTGGACCTGAAACTACATTATGGGATCATAGAATCATAGGATGGTTACAGCACAGAAGGAGGCCATTCGGCCCATTGAGCACTTCAGCTAGTCCCACTCCCCCGCCCTTTCCCCGTAGCCCTGCAAATTTTTTCCCTCAGGTACTTATCCAACTCCCTTTTGAAAGCCACAATTGAGTCTACCTCCACCACCCTTTCAGGCAGTGCATTCCAGATCCTAACCACTCGCTGCGAAAAAAAGTTTTTCCTCACATTGCCTTTGGTTCTTCTGCCAATCACCTTAAATCTGTGTCCTCTGGTTCTCGACCCTTCTGCCAATGGGAACAGTTTCTCTCTATCTACTCTGTCTAGACCCCTCATGATTTTGTACACCTCTATCAAATCTCCTCTCAACCTTCTCTGCTCTAAGGAAAACAACCCCAGCTTCTCCAGTCTATCCACGTAACTGAAGTCCCTCATCCCTGGAACTGTTCTTGTAAGTCTTTTCTGCACCCTCTCTAAGGCCTTCACATCCAGTTGAGGCTGAACCAGTGTTTTAGAAAGGTTCATCATAACTTCCTTGCTTTTGTACTCTATGCCTCTATTTATGAAGCCCAAGATCCCATATGCTTTTTCAATCACTTTCTCAACCTTTCTCAACGATTTGTGCACATATACCCCCAGGTCTCTCTGTTCATGCAACCCCTTTAGGACTGTACCCTTTAGTTTATATTGCCTCTCCTCGTTCTTCCTACCTATGCTGGCATTCAATTAAAAAAAACTGTTAACCTTTTCAATGAGGCAGCTGATTGCGTCATCATCCGATGCCCATGCATAGATATTTTCTACTACAGGGTCAGGAGCAGGAACCTTGGCCAATATTTGTTTCTTCAACCGCACCCTTCCCTCAACGAAAATAGAACACTGCTCAGAACCGAGACCATAATGTATGGCCCATTTACCCACCAAGCTATTGTGAGGAACCACAAAGAATATGGGCCAGAAATTCGGCACTTGCCGGGTGAGTGCACGCTGTGTACTCACCCGTAAGGCCTCCTGAAGTGCCGGTTTCCTGCATGCACTGCGCATGCACGGGAAACTGGAACTTTCGTTCCCCTGAAGGGAGGGGTTCAGAGGTGAACCACGTGTGCGGGAGAGGCAGCGCGCACGCAGCGAACTTTGGTTTTTTTTCAGGTTTCTCCGGGAGGGTAAGTATGGAGAAGCTGCGCTTTTAAAAAGGAGGCGCAAGACCCGTTTTTAACAAGGTAAGTGGTTAATTAATTACAATTAAAAAAATTATTCAACAGGTTTATCTTTTTTAGATACTTTAAAGAAAGGTAAGTTTATTTTTAGCACTGTTAAAAAGTATTTTAATTTTTTCAAAAATTAAAATTTTTGTTTAAAGTAGTTAATTTATTTAACTTATAGTTATTTTAAAAATGTGATGGTTTTAAAAAAAATTTATTTGAAGTTTAGGTGTTGTTTTGGGGCCGATTTCAATTCATAGATTTGACAGGTCTACCTGTCAAATCTATGAATGAAAGATGGTCTGCTGCCATTGGCTCTCCATGGCCCACGTGGTCCCAGGGGACGCATCGCACTAACTACGCCCCTGGGACACGCAAGCACTGCGTGCCGGCAGCTGCAGAAGGCCCAGGAGCTGAAGTCCCCGTGGGCCCAGAGGTCAACGGCAGGCGCGGTAGGTAGGTGCGCGCGGGATCCTTGCACCCACGGGAAGCCAGGGAGCCGAATTTCTGGCCCTATAATTTTGAACCTGAATCTAGATCATTGTCAGAGAACAGGCCGAATGACAACTATGGTTGACTGCATATTTATTTTATGAGCATTCCACAGTTGCGATCAACTAATGAGGTTTTAATCACTAAGGATTTTCTTCTGGCCAATTTCCTTCCCTCCTCTCCTTCAGATATTGAGACATTTTTTACTGTTTAGTCCCCATTGTTACCTGACTACCATATTGTACTAGAATTGGGCTGTGCCCCTGAGGGAAAGGGTGCATATCAGTTTTCCTGTCCCAGGTCTTTTGCCCGGTTTGGGTACATTCCTTCCCCTTGGCAAAGCCTTGTGGTGGGATCGGTAGCTACACTCCTGCTCGCTGGCCTCTGAGTCTTCTGGCTCTTGCTAGAGAGAATGCCCAAAGATAGTCAATGGGGAGGCCATTCCTCAAATGCTGCAGTTACTTTGCCTCCTGTTGTTTCTTTGGGGTGCTCCATGGACATGTGCAGACCCTGGGATCTGTGAAGGGTCCTTGGGTAAGCCCGACTTCTGAGTTTCTTCAGCTGCTCCTCCATTTGAACGCTCAATAGGCAAAATGACAAGGAAAGTGCGGCGGAAAACTGGGATTGCCCCTTCTGCCTCTTTTGCATCCTTATGGTAGGTGTACGCCAACTGCACGCTGAGCTGGCGAAGCCCTGGACATCCCAGGGCACTAGTAGGGTCAGATACCCGATGTAACAAGCCACTCTTTCTTCCCCACCCCCATTTCATTTTTGCTGTACTTGGGAACTGAGAGCTCCCCAAAGGCAACAAAACTACCCTGTTTGCTCCTTATTGGGGTAAAGTTCCACCGATGTTGGGCACCTTCCAATCCACCGCCCAAGTGGTCATTATTCATGTGTGGGCATTGGTAGTGAGCTATTTTATTTTTGGTGGCAACGCTGATCCTGTCTTTGCCCAGCACTCACCGATTATACTGATCCTTGGCACATACATTGGATGATTCTTCACCCCTCCACTTTTACCACTTGAAAACACTAAGTCAGTCAAGGGCAATTTCACTGGTACTTTATTTAACAGTCTATTTATGAGCCTAAACAGAGCTACTTTACAAATGAAACAGTATCCATATGTTTAGTTAATGAAGTGAGCCAAATGCTTGATTGATAGTCGGAGGGATTATTGCTGGAACTCCATTGACTTGTCAACAGTTTGGCTCACGGTAACTGTTTCAACAACCTGGTGTAAAAAAACGGCATGGTTACATCTTGGCTTGTTGAACACTGATATTTGCGAATAGTTCACAAGTGTTAGCTAGATACCAGAGTAATTCATTCCCTGTGCTGAAAGGGTGAGTGACTGGCTTTTATTGGTAATGGTAATACTTTATTTATCTAAATCATGTTGCCATACTCTAACGCAATATATTTATTTTCTGTCCAAAATAATTGCTTCTGCACCTGGTTCATTATTTTAGTCATTTGATATATTTTCCATTTCTTCCATTCTAATACTTTCATATCTCCAATTCTTCCACATCAATAACTTTAAAATTGGACAATTCATTTGATTATTTTCAATTCAGTAATTCTCTGAAGTATCCAGACCTGATATCACTATCTGTTTTTTTCCTGTTAGTGGTAGCACTCTCGCCTCTGAGTCAGAAGGTTGTGGGGGAGGGGTGGGGGGGGGAGGTGTCACCTTTCGTATGAGATGTTAAACTGAGGCTCCCTCTCAGGTGGATGTAAAGGATCCCACGGCCACTATTGCAAAGAAAAGCAGAGGAGTTCTCCCCGGTGTCCGAGACAATATTTATCCCTCAACCATCAACGTTAAAACAGATTATCTGGTTATTATCTCATTACTGTTTGTGGGACCTTGCAACTTGGCTGCCATGTTTCCTTTATTACAATAGTGACTACACTTCTAAAAGTACTTCATTGGCTGTACAGCACTTTGGGACATCCTGAGGCCATGAAAGTTCTTTCTTTCTAATAATCTATCTTTTTTTCCCCTCAGCATAATATGTTGTGAACTGAAATTCAAAATTTATGTAAGTGTTACACATGCAGTGCTGATTCCTGCATCCATCTGCATAAACTATTTTGTTTGCATTTGTTTATATCTACTTTTCTGGTGTCTCCTAAGTATCATACCCTACATCTCCATTAGGGAAGATCGCAATGCTAACAGTAGAATTCTTATTGCCAATGTGGTGTTCCTGTTCATTTCCTTGGATTGTCCTGCCATTCTTTCCTTGGTTTTCCTTTTAGTTGTTGGCCTCTCATTTCTCATAGCCTAAGAGTCTTCCCTCGGTCTTTCTCCCTCTGTTATATATCCCAAGTATTGGAGTTCTTTTCTTTATCTTGGCGAGCATCATTCTCATGGTTCTTCACCTTTCAAGCAACCATTTCATTATTCCTCTTTGCAATCCATGCAATTCTGAGGATCTTTCTATATCCCTGCATCTCAAAGGTTTCCTAGATTTCTATGCCCTTCTTTCTCAGTGTCCATACTTAACAACATCTATGAACAGCTGCTGGCTAGATCATGGTTTATGGAATTCTCTACTTTATTCTGCATGATACGCCTCTATCCTTCTGAATCTTGTGTGATGTCTTCTTTCAGATTACAAGATTCTCCACATTATGGGGTAGAGTTTCAGCTGTGGGCGCTAATTCCGCCCAAAATTGCGCCCATTTTGAAAAGTGGTTTTTTTCCCCTCGGGTTTCCGCTCAAACTCATTTGCATATTGCAGAACGCAAAATCTGCCGTGAACCAGCGCAATTGGGCAGCGTTTTAAAACGTAATTCAAAAGTAAAATTGCTTTAAAAATGATTCCTTGATATATTTAAGAGTGGTAACTGGGTGCAGTTTGATTAAAAAGGGTGAAAATGGGTTGATCACAAAAAATAAGCATTTTTATCACAGTGTCTAATCCACCACCTGTGAGTAACCCGATTTTAAAATCACTGAAAATAACGTTAAAAAAATATACAGAACCATTTCCTAGTTATATTAGGGCACGGTAATCAGTTTCTTAGTACATTTTTAAAAAGTTCAAAAGCTTTTAAATCGCGCCCAAAAAAACTAGCTTAATTTTTGGGGCCTCCTCCAAGGCTTCGCAAATGAGCGCAATTAGTGGAAACTCCCAATGGTGATTAATTCACCCTGCGGGCGTGGCCAGTTTTGTGGGCGGGGCTGGCTTCTAGCGCGATGTTTTTAAAACTAGCCCACGAGATCGCGGAAACTCGATTTGCGCTGGACGTAAATTGCGCTTAAAAATTTCGTGATTTTTTTATGCGGGTTATGCCACATAAATTTTGAAGCCTTGTTTAAACTAGCACAAAGGAGTCTCTTTCTTTTTGGTCATTTCTTCATATCATTTTTCCCTTTATTTATATATATCCCTTTTCTCTCAGTTTTCTCTTTTATACATCTTTCTTTTGTTTTCAATCTTTCTTTGTATCTCTCCATCCCGCAATATGGTTTGTTTATCCCATTTCTCACAGTAAATTTAATGGTGTTCCACTGAAGTGAAGCACTTTAATCATGCAGAGATCATTCTAAGAATAATGAAGAGGTTGGTTCTAAGATAAATTTTATTACTAATGTCAGTAATATGAATTTTGAATATGCATCATTATTAGTCAGTACATGCAAAACTGCTGAAGAGAAATAAAAATGTAAAGCTGCCTTTGGGAGGCAAAAATATGCTAACTAGGCCAAACCAGTTCATTGTAGCTACTTCATCATAAGGTCAGAAGTGGGGATGTTCGCTGATGACTGCACAGTGTTCAGTTCCATTCACAACCCCTCAGATAATGAAGCAGTCCATGCCTGAATGCAACAAGAGCTGGATGACCTTCAGTCTTGGGCTGATAAGTGGCAGGTAACATTTGCGCCACACAAGTGCCAGGAAATGACTATCTCCAACAAGCCAGAGTCTAACCACTGCCCCCTGACATTTACCGGCATTACCATCGCCGAATCCTCCACCATCAACATCCGGGGGGGTCACCATTGACCAGAAACTTACCTGGACCAGCCACATAAATACAGTGACAACAAGAGCAGGTCAGAGGCTGGGTATTCTGAGGCGAGTGTCTCACCTCCTGACTCCCCAAAGCTTTTCCACCATCTACAAGGCACAACTCAGGAGTGAGATGGAACACTCTCCACTTGCCTGGATGAATGCAGCTCCAACAACACTCAAGAAGCTTGACACCATCCAGGACAAAGCAGCCTGCTTGATTTACACCCCATCCACCACCTTAAACATTCACTCCCTCCACCATCGGCACACCGTGGCTGCAGTGTGTACCATCTACAAGATGCACTGCAGCAACTCACCAAGGCTTCTTCGACAGCACCTCCCAAACCTGCAACCTCTATCACCTAGAAGGAGAAGGGCAGCAGGCGCATGGGAACACCAACAGCTCCAAGTTCCCCTCCAAGTCACACACCATCCTGACTTGGAAATATATCGCTGTTCCTTCATCGTCGCTGGGTCAAAATCCTGAAACTCCCTTCCTAACAGCACTGTGGGAGTACCTTCACCACACGGACTGCAGCAGTTCAAGAAGGTGGCTTACCACCACCTTCTGAAGGGCAATTAGGGATGGGCAATAAATGTTGGCCTTGCCAGCGACGCCCAGGACATCCCAGGAACTAATTTAAAAAAAGGATCATATTTTGTAACGCGATGAATGAATAAATTACTGCACCCCATTTTTTGTGTACTTCTATAGTCGGGGTCTATTTGCCTACATGAGGGTCAGTGGACATTTTGTTCCTCGAGCAGTTATGATTGCAATGGAAGATTTTCAGGATTCCATTGCATACAATCATATGAAAATGAAGGCTGAGAAAAGACCAGGTGGTCCATACTGTCACCGTGCAACTTGAGCACACTACGACTTCCAACCAACCCCCTTGCCCCCCAAAAAATCATACAATCCCCTGGGAGAGGCAAAGAAAGAGAGAGAAAATCCGAGGCAAATTTAGGGACAAATCTCTCGGAAATTCCTCTCTGACCCCCAAAGGCCATCAAGCAAGTTCCAGGAGAGCAGAGTAACTGGGGAACACATCCGCCCAATATCCATGTACCTTCTATGCGCAGTTATGCCCGCCACACTCAGGATTTCATCCAACACCCTTTGTAGTGTTTGCACTGAATCCACACTCACTGCATGACCCTGAAATGTCAACAACTCTCTGAGAAGAAATACCTTCAGACTTCTAACCTAGTTCTATGTTTTTGTAACATATACTCTTGTCCCCTGGCCCTCCCTGAACTATCTAACTCAAATAGCCTATCCACATGGACTGAATCTAATCCTTTCATTAATCCGTCAAATCTCCTCGAAGTCTGTGGTTTCCGAGAGTAAAAGGTTCCAGCTCTCTGCCTGCAATCTATTTCTCTCGTCTAAGGTCCTAACGCCTGAACAAAATCTTTGTATCATCCACAAACTTGAGGACAGTTCCCCTGATGCCTTCATCCAGAGCATTGATTAAGATGGTGAAGAGCAACATGTAGAAAAACTTTATGCATGGTTCGAAAAGTAAATTCGCACCGTGCATAAAAATAGAAATAATAGATTCTGCATATATTAAACATCGCTCTCTTTCTGAATCTCATTGGTTGCATTAATATTCCATTAAGATCCTTCACTCTGTATAACTCAGTCATGCTGTAAGTACACGCTGTGCAATGTGACTAGAGTAGTATTCATTGCGTTCAGTGAAAGTAGTACAAAACAATTATTTAAGTTGAAAATCCCAATTGGATTGTTAAGTAGTAACTGAATATTAAGTCCTAGTGCTTTCTGACAGCTGTAAGCAAACGCAAAGTAGTTTTGCCCCAACTGAATTGTAAATGTATTTCCTTCATGTAAAATCAGGACTTTAATTAAAGTCTCGTAAAAGTAATGCAAGGATTGCTCAAATTTGCAACACTCTGACCGACCAAAAAATGGGAAAGGGTAAGAAGTTAATACACTGTCATGGGCCATGTTGTAGTGGATTATTAATTTGAAATCTTCACCCGACACTAAATTGTTGCATAAGCAATAAGACAGCACAACACTTGCACCTCCTTGCTCTAAATGAAACAGTTATCAATGGCTGACAGGCTGTAGTTGGTGAGGAAAAACTGTTTCAACTAAAAAAATTGACCTATTTTGACCCTTTGATTGCTAGCATGTCCAGGGAAATTAAAATCTTCATGGAATGGCAAGTTTTTCCTATAGGACCATAATTTGCTGTAGCAGGGCATCTAACGGCGTCTGCCATTAGTTAGACTTGACCTTGCACGTTTAGCTTTTAAAGTTTTTTGCGTGGCAAGTTGCCGAAAGTGCGAGCTGATAATGGCACAGTGAAGGAAGCTGGGCATCTGGAACCTGAGTGAACAGGTCAAGCAACTGTGTATCTCCTTAACCAATCAGATTGAAGGATTGTGAAATTAACAGTGCGAGGACTGAGAAGGAGGGTGAATTAAAGGGGGTGAATTCAATGTCAAATCAGGTACAGATAGAGAGAGGGAACAAAAGATTGAATTCAGAGATAGAGAAAAAGAGGCAAAAAAGTGTAAAAAAACATTTTTTAATTTTAAATTTGATATTTTTATAATCTCCAACAACAATTAAAACCTGAAGGAATGAGACTCCACACTTGTAATAGTTCATTTTCAATGCCAGAGAGGTTGATTGAAATAATTAACAGTTATCTCCTTGTTAAAAGGGTACTTAGACTGAAATGGACAATACTTAACTTTCTGTGGTGAGTTTAGTTCATATCTACCACCCAAATACAGCGACTTCACACCATTCAATGGTGAGCCAGACGGTGAGATGCCGTTTTCGCGTAGCTAACGGTGGAGCGGCGCAACTCGGACAGCAACTCTTGGATATTTGAGTTTAACCGCGCATCTGCCCCTCGCCTGAAGTTGCTGCACCATTTGCGCATAAATAACGGCGAGCGTCGTTAGCCTCACCGTTATTTTGACTGAAAAATCTGGGCCAATGTTTTCAGTTCAAGCACCAGCTTCTGCACTACTTCTGAAATAAACAGTATTATTACAATAATAATCAAATGCCAGGTATTGTTTTACTATGTTAAAATACACAATATAAAAACAAATACTCCTGGTTGTCCTGTCCCACCTCCCCCACCATTCTCTCTTGTATTTCGGCTTATTATTTTTATTTTTATGGTAATCCCACTTAGCATATCTATTTGAACGTTTCATTCTATTTTAAGAAAAACTTGGAACACTTTCCTCCCTGTTTTTCCTTTCTTCTGACTCACTCCCTTCTACCTTTGGACCCTAGTTGATCTCGGCGCACTGGGCCATCTTCAAACAATTGGGTTTCCATTGGCAGAACCCCAGCTCCAAAGTTGGAAAATTTCTTTGGTCACATCGTAGTCACAGCAGAGTCTATCTTTGACGTGCTGAAGAACATCAAACCCAGAAGGGCTGCTGCTGAATGAATAATCTTTTCTAATTATACTAAAGGTTAAGAAAGCAATTAAAAAAAATGATTTTTCCCTTTTTGCTTGCCTACCATTTTTTCAACTGCCACTTATGGGACAACAGAAGGAGGAAATCACCGGGTCAAAATTAACCCTTCATATTTAGTGCTTTTAGTCGAGAGTAGCCACGGTCATTCATGACATTAGCCTCAGCTTGTTTACATCGTCCTATGTCTCCTTTTGCGTTAATTTATTAAAGCACGAGGTTTAGTAAACCTCAAGAAGCTTGACATCATCCAGGACAAAGCAATGTGCTTTGAGCCTGATTTTGACACTTCATTTCCATCCTCCCTCCATCCCCCGCCCCCCCCTCCCCCCATGGCAGCAAAATCATTCCCACTCAACCACGCTCCCCACCCCCGTCCCCCCAACAGAACATTTGCTGGGTTGCAGGTACAGGGTGGCTAAGCACCTCCTCCCCTCCACCCCAAGTGTGGACAATTGTGGGAGTTTCTGTGAGCAGATAGGCACCAGAAATGCCCCACAATATTGCTTGTGTCTTTCTGTCCTGTGCACATGAGATGTCCTCCTCCTAACCCCGCAATCTCTGGCAGGGGACTGTTGGGCAAGATTCCAGTATGACCACTGGGATTGTGACCCAAGGATATTGATCCCAGTCGTCTGAAGAGGACAATCCAGGTTAAATACATCGCCACTTCAGCAGCAGAATAATGCACTGTGCATTGCATGGTATAACACTCCTGTTCAAAGCAGTGTATCCTTTGACTTGCCACAAGTAATGTCTGTTGGTGGGATCTTTCTGTGGATCTGTGCTGGTAGGACTGGAATGCATGCAGACACCTATCTCAGAACCTGTATTCCAAATGATTGCCCCATCTTCCTCTCTCCCTCCATACAAATTATCAACTCCTGAATATTGACAGCTATCAGGGGAAAACAGCCATATTAAATTCCACACATACCATGGTTTGCACTGATGATATCTCAACCAAATGAAGATGCTGTTGAGGCTGCCGCGAAACACGAATGGAGGCTGAATCCATATGTGGAAAACAAGAAATTTTAATTCACTGCATGGCACACAAAAAGGTTGAGAAAGCTGCTCCCAGAATTCCCTGGAAAAACCCTGAAGCCCCGCCCACTCCTGTCTTAAAGGTAAGGTGCCTTAAGGGAAGGTTCACCGATATATTGTCCACAGACGGAAAAGTGGGTTATGCCCGTTTAGGTGGCGATCCGCCACACAGCTCCCCCCAGAATCCGCTTAGGAGGTGTGGACGAGACGGTGCGGCGGTCTGATGGGCCGGCCGGAGCGGCTCTTGTAGGACGCCGGTGGACGTGGAACGGCCGGGCGTGGAGCAGCCGGCTGAACCGGCTTGAGGGCAGGTCGGCCGCGTGGAGGTGGACGAGCTACAGGGACCTGCTCACCGGGCTCCGAGTGTGCTGGCTTGAGTCGGTCAACCGACACTTTTTCGGTCCTGTCGCCCACTTGCAGGGTGAAAAATTTGTCCCCCGCCTGTAGCACCTTGTAGGGCCCATCGTACGGGTGTTGAAGGGGTCCGCGGCGGGCGTCGTGCCGGACGAAAACAAACCGTGCCTGGTGCAGGCTTAGTGGGACATGTGAGGTGGATTCGCCGTGTCGAGCAATGGGCACCGGGGCGAACTGCAGCGCCGGTGAGGCGAAGTCGTGGCGTTGCTGGTTGACTGACCAGGGTGTCATGGCAGTGGGCAGGAACTCGCCGGGTACGCGCAGCGGCTGACTGTACATGAGCTCTGCTGCCGATGCATGGAGGTCTTCTTTAACCGCGGTGCGCAGGCCGAGGAGGACCCACGGAAGTCGGTCGGTCCAGGCGCCGTCTTGGAGGCTGGCTCGAAGAGATGCCTTCAAGGATCTGTGGAACCGCTCACACAGTCCGTTGGCTTGGGGGTGGTATGCTGTGGTGCGGTGATTGGTCACCCCGAGATTGCGTGCAACGGCGGTCCAGAGTTCAGAGGTAAATTGCGGACCTCTGTCCGACGTCATGTCGGAGGGGACGCCGAACCGTGCGACCCAGGTGCTGACGAAGGCTCTGGCGATGTCGGCGGTGGTGGTAGAGGTCAGTGGAATTGCCTCAGGCCAGCGTGTGGTGTGGTCAACGATGGTCAGCAAGTGCGTGTGGCCTTGCGACGGCGGCAGGGGCCCGACGATGTCCACGTGGATGTGGTCGAATCTCCGCGAGGGGACGGTAAACTCCTCAAGGGGTGCTTTCATGTGTTGCTGTACCTTGGCCCGTTGGCAGGCTAGGCAGGAGTTGGCCCAAGTACGCACATCCTTGCGAAGGCCGCGCCAGACGAAGCGGTTGGCTAACAATTTGATGGATGCGCGGGCGCCGGGGTGGGAGAGGTTGTGGAGAATGTCGAATACCCGGCGGCGCCAGGACGCTGGGATGACGGGCCGAGGTTGACATAGGGATATGTCGCACTTGACCGTGACTGTGGTCGGGCCACAGGTGACGTCGGCCAGGCGTAGCCCTGGTAGATTGGTGGGTGCGGAGAGCAGATCAGGGTCAGTGATCTGGTCTGCTGCGAGTTGAGCGTAGTCGACTGCTAGGTGTGCGGCGTGGATGGCGGGGCGGGAGAGGCAGTCGGCTACCACATTGTCTCGGCCGGAGACGTGTTGGATGTCCGTGGTGAACTCGGACACTGCCGCGAGCTGGCGCTGCTGCCTGGCGGACCAGGGGTCGGTTGTCTTTGCCATTGCGAATGTCAGGGGCTTGTGGTCGACAAACACTGTGAAGGGGTGGCCCTCAAGCAAAAACCGGAAATGGCGGACCGCCAGGAACAGCGCGGGGAGCTCGCGGTCGAAGGTGCTGTACTTGACCTCTGGGGGGGCGTAGTTGGCGGCTGAAGAAGGCAAGTGGTTGCCAGGTGTCGTCGACTCACTGCCCATACACGGCGCCGACCGCGTGGTCAGAGGCGTCCGTGGTGAGCGCTACCCTGGCATTGGGCCGTGGGTGCGCGAGCAGGGTGGTGTTGGCGAGCGCGGTCTTGGTGGAGTCGAAGGCGGCTGATGCGTCTGCCCCGGAGGGCTTCATACAGGGGTCTCATGAGGGACACCGCTTTGGGGATGAAGCGGTTATAGAAGTTCACCATCCCGAGGAACTCCTGGAGGCCTTTGATGGTGGTGGGGCGGGGAAATTGTTGGACGGCCTGCACCTTGGTGGGCAGGGGAATGGCCCCAGCATGGGTGATGTGGTGGCCGAGGAAGTCGATCTTGTCCAGGCCGAACTGGCATTTGGCTGGGCTGAGGATGAGCCCGTGGTCGCTGAGGCGCCCGAACAGGATGCGGAGGTGTTCGAGGTGTTACTGCTTGGAGGAACTCGCTGCCAGGATGTCGTCCAGGTAGACGAACAGGAACTTCAGGTCCCGAAGGACCGAGTCCATGAGCCGTTGGAATGCCTGGGCCGCGTTTTTGAGGCCGAAGGGCATCCACAGGAACTCGAACAGGCCGAAGGGGGTGATTACGGCCGTCTTGGGGACGTCCGCGGGGTGGACGGGGACTTGGTGGTAGCCGCGCGCCAGGTCGACCTTGGAAAAGACTTAGCGGCCGGCCAGTCTAGCCGAGAAGTCCTGAATGTGCGGCACGGGGTACCGATCAGGGGTGGTGGCGTCATTGAGGCGGCGGTAATCCCCGCAGGGGCGCCAACCTCCGCCTGGTTTGGGGGCGATGTGGAGTGGGGAGGCCCAGGGACTGTTGGAGTGGCGGATGATGCCGAGCTGTTCCATGGTGGCAAACTCGGTCCGCGCGATCTCCAGTTTGGCCGGGTCCAGCCTGCGGGCGTGGGCTTACACTGGGGGGCCTGTGGTGGGGATGAAGTGTTCCACCCCGTGTTTGGCGGCCTCCGCGGAGAAGGTCGGATTGGTAAGGGCTGGGAATTCGGCCAGGAGTGCCGAGTAGTCATCCGTGGCCCGGGCGTGGCACTGTGACGCCATGTCGGCGGGTTGACGGGGGGCCATGGCGCCCAGGATGGGGGACATGGTGTTCATGTCCACGAGGCGGTGACGAGGGATGTCTACCAGTAGGCCATGGGCGCACAGGAAATCTGCGCTGATGAGAGGGGAGAGCACCTTGGCAGTGATGAACTCCCATCGGTAGCGGCGACCAGCGAGGTCGAGGGTGACTGTCCGGGTGCCATACGTCCGGATTTCCGAGCCGTTAGCAGCAGCCAGCGCCGGTCCTCGTTCGCCCTTTTGGATGTCGAGGGAGGAGGCTGGGATGATGCTGTGCTGAGCCCCAGTGTCGCACAGGAACCGGCGGCCGGTTTTGTCATCCGTAACGAACAGCAGGGAGCTCGCGTGGCCCACAGCCATCGCGGGGGCTGGTACGGGGGCGGACTTGAAAGAGCAGGGAGGTGTGCACCGTTGTGCCCTGGCGCCGAACCGTGCGTGGTAGTAACAGTGGCCCAGGTTAGTGGGGCGTGAAAGCCCCGTGGGCCTGGTGACAGGCCCTTGTGGCCGCGTGCTGGATGGTGAGGGGCGCGCCCAGGCATTGGCTGCCAAGTCCGGAGTGACGTCGCAGCTGGAGTGAGCGGACAGCAGCTTGTCGGCCTCATCGGCCAGGGCTTCCAGGTTCGTGAGGCCGGACGCCACGATCGCTGGGCGGATGCTGAGAGGTAGCTGGCGGATGAACAGCGTGCGGAAGAGGGATCCGGGTGGGCTCTCGTCGGTGAGGGAGAGCATGTGGCAGAGGAGGTCTGATGGTGAGGCATCACCGAGGCCTGGAAGGTCGAGGAGGTGGCAGTTTCACTGATATGCCAAGGCCGTAAATTTTTTAAGGAGCGCTGTCCTGAGATGTGCGTACTTGCCTTCCTCTGGTGGGTTCTGCAGCGTTGTCCAAACCTTCGAAACTGCGGCGCTACTGAGTGATGTGACGAGATAGTCGTACTTCGTCCCATCTGTGGTGATATTTCGCAGCCGGAAGCAAGATTCAGCTTGGAGAAACCAGGCTTCGGGCTGGTTTTCCCAAAACTCCGGCAGTTTCACGGAAACTGCGTTCGTGTCCGCCATTGCAGTGCTCGGAATACGTTCTGAGCATCGGGGTTACCAATGTTGAGGCTGCCGCGAAACACGAATGGAGGCTGAATCCATATGTGGAAAACAAGAAACTTTAATTCACTGCATGGCACACAAAAAGGCTGAGAAAGCTGCTCCCAGAATTCCCTGGAAAAACCCTGAAGCCCCGCCCACTCCTGTCTTAAAGGTAAGGTGCCTTAAAGGGAAGGTTCACCGATATATTGTCCACAGATGGAAAAGTGGGTTATGGCCGTTTAGGTGGCGATCCGCCACAATGCCCTCTTTAGATGGATTGCCTCCTTTGCACTATTAATGTCCAGAACTGATATCAGCAGAATGTTTACCAGGAAAATTAGAGCAGCTCTTTTGCAACAACAACATGCATTTATATAGCACCTTTACTGTAGTAAGATGTCCCAAGGCTCTTCACGGGACTGCAATCACACAAAAATTGACACCAAGCCAAATAAGGAGACATATTGGCCCAGAAATTGATCTCGCTCTGTTCCCGCGGGGGTAAGGAGCAGGCGCGATCTCTCACTCCGCGTTGGCTTTTTCAGATCCAGCTCGCACGAACTTGATGTTCCAGACATCAGCTGGGCAGTGCTTGCGTATCCCACCGGCGTAGTGAATTCGTGCGATCTGTGGGATCACGTGACTCAGTTAGAGCCAATGGCAGCACACCATCTTCCATTCATAAGTTTCACATACGTGCTGTGAAAGCTATGAATCTTACACCCCCCCAAAATAACAGCTAAACCTCAATTAAATTTTAAAAAAAACCATCACATTAATAAAATAAGTATAGTTAAATAAATTAACCATTTTAAATAAAAAATTAAATTTTTGAAAAAATTTAAAATCTTTTAAAAAGTTATAAAAATAAACTTACCTGTCTTTAAAGTCTCTAAAAAAGATATACCTGTTAAAAAAAATTCAAAAAAATACTTAATTCACTACTTACCTTGTTAAAAGTGGGTAGTACTCCTCCTTTTTCCATTTCTAAAATCTTCCGTCCTTACCTGCGCGTCCAAAGCACTAAGTGCACAGCGTGCGCGCAGCCTGTAGCGCGCACGCGATGCACCGAGGAACCGCCCCCTTTTCCAAAGACCAAGTGCCGGTTTTCAGCGCATGCGCAGGGCATGCAGAAAACCAGCAATTGGAGAGAGAATATGCGAGAGTACGCATCGCGCAGCGGGATGAATTTTTGGCCCATTAGGACAGATGACCAAAGGCTTAGTCAAAGAGGTAGCTTTTAACCAGAGTCTTAAAAGGAGGAAAGGTGGAGAGGCAAAGAGGTTTGGGGAGGGAATTCCAGAGTTTAAGGCCGAGAGGGCTGAAGGCTTGACTGCCAATGGTGGGGTGAAAGAAGTGAGGGATGCACGAGAGGCCAGAGTTGAAGGAACCTAGAGTTCTCAAATGGTTATAAGGCTGGAGGAGGTTACAGAGATAGGAAGGGACGAGGCCATGGAGGAATTTGAACACTATAGTTGGGCATATTGATCAGGGTAGATTTTTCTCTGTCCTAATTCCAAACAGCACCAGAAAAACAACTTTTTTCTCCAACATTTAAGAGTAGCATATCTCAATACTACTGGAACAATTGGAGAAACATTTCAGAAGGAAATGTTCTTGTGCAGTATTTGCATATTTAACCCCACTATGTTAATTGCAAAAACAATTTAAGATCTGCAATTTGTAAACGGAAATGTTGGCTGGAATTTTGCCTACCTGGGCAGGTACGGTGCGATGGTGTCCATGGCAGGGTCGCGACCCCGCTGCTGGCTCCATCCCACTACTGAAAATGACTTTCCCTTAATAGGGCCTATTAAGCCCACCCTGCGTGTTACCTGGCCCAATTAAACGGTGCGAGTCTGGTGATGTCATCGATGATGCGTTTTCAGCCGGGATCTTTAAAGGGGCCATGGCCACATTGGATTTAAATGTCAATGTAACATAGAACTGTCAGTGCACTACAGCATTGGAGCGCTGCAAACATTAGCAATGACTGCACAGAGGCACAGGGCTGCACCCAGGTTCTCCAATGATTCCCTCCATATGCTTATGGAGGGAATCAGAGCAGCCAGGGAGGTCCTCTTCCCTTCCAATGGGCGGAAGAGACCTCCCAGGAGACCAAAACAGCCTGGTTGGAGATTGCAGAGGAGGTTACCAGCAGGGATGTGGTCAGGAGGATCAGGAAATGTGAGTACAAAGCCACACTCACCTTCATCCTGCTGTGCCTCTCATCACATCCCCATCACTCTGCCTTCCCTACCCTACTCCTGCACATCCTTACTCACACCAACTTACCTTGCACCTCCACCCATCCCTCTCCCTCTATCTACATTATCACATCCCCATCTCACTAGCCAGCCCTCACACTCACCCTCATCCTAGTGCAATCATATCAACTAACAACACACAAGGAGTCCTCTTGGGTGTTTAATCCAATGTTTATATAAAGTTTCCATTAATGTGCTGTCAAACATAAAAATCTTTTCTTTTGTGTGCACCTTTGGAAGTGGCTTAGTGAGTTGCAGTGAATGATGAGACATAACGGTACCCCCCCCCCCCCCCGCAATGGTGATGAGTGTGAAAGGAATGGCTTGGTCATTGTAGGGATGCTTTATGGTGTTGGTGTGGTGCCAACCTGGCGCATCATGTGGCAGCCAGGGTGTACAGCGTCAAGTGAAGTAAATCTGGCCACAATGAGGCCATCCCTGGCCTCCCGGACAGCAATGTGGTCGGGTGCTGATGCCCTGTGTCCTGTGCAGCATCAGTTGATTGCGGAGAAGGTTGGTGGTTGTGTTGTTGGTGCTGCTGGTGTTGGGGCTCATCGTGGTGGGATTCTGACGACCAAGGTGAGACAGTATAAGCAGCATCCATGCTGATGGAATAGATGGCAGGTGGAGTAGAGATGACAGAAGCAATCTGTCAATGGTGAGAGAGTTCTTCCAGTGAGGTGAGTCTGGATGGAGACTTTGCTGGAAAGACTGTGAAGGAATAGCCAGGATTCAGAAAAATACACGATACTACGAACAGATTTCTGAAATTATTAATAAATGACATATTGGGTTTAAAAGACTTAAGCCTTAGCAGACACAGGCTGCAAACAGAATACAGGCTTATGAGATAAGATGGTTTGTTAACACAAAGCTGTGAACACAAGCTTTGATATGGGAATGGGATATTGACAAAGACAATGCCCTATTGAAGCAAACCATTGGGAGGTTCCTCTATGTCTAGAGTTTGGGAGAAAAACAATGGAATGACCCAAGTAAAGTGTTATAATCTATCACATCGAACAGGTGCACAGAACATTAAAAAAACCAAGTGCCTTTGAAAAAATGACATCAAGTAAGAAATACCTGTCATAAAATAGTTTTATGTTAAACTTAGAAACAGGAAACATGATTAAATATGCAACCAATTCAGATAGCTAGAAAACAAGTAAACACTGAGTTAAAGTGTTTTCAATTTACATATTGTAAATATCATACCTACAGAAGCCTTTGAAGAAATGACATCAAGCAAAAGAAACGCCTGCTGAAAAAATAGTTTTAATGTTAAGCTTGAAATATGGAGTCCCGAGGTCTGATAAAAACCAATTGAAGTAAATTAGAAATGCATGAAGATACTAGAGAAGTGTTTTTAATTTACAAGTTGTAAAAAGTACAAACAAGACGACTTTGAAAATATTACTTCAATGGATGTACCAAGCAATTACATTGTTCTTGTATTGAACTTGGAATACCACGGAGTCACAACGTCTGATAAAAGCCAGTTAAAGTAGTATTAGAAATTCAATAGAAAGACTTCGATAAGAATTGCATCAAACAGAAACCATTGCTGTCATTGTGTTTATGATGGTTTTGGAAACACCTAAACAGGACACAAGTCTAAAAGCTGACAGCTGAAATGACAGTAAAGAATAGAACAAAGTCAGCAAAAAATGACTTGACATAATTAGCTTACATCAGCACGAATACTTCAAAGGATAAGCCACCTAAGAAAAGATATAAAAATACGAGCTTTTCAGACAGAAAGTCAGAAGTCGCTGGGAAGACAAGCTTTTCTCAACTTTACAGACATTCGCTGTAAGTTTACAACTTTTGAGTCTCGGGTAATCAAGGTATTTGATTTTGGTGGATATTCTGGATTAAGAAATAAGTAGAAGTGTGGAAATGTAACGAAGTTAAGATTTGAGAATAAGGATCTCTGATAAGAAATAGAAGCTATTTGTATTTTGAACGATTAAAGTTGCGATTGCCATAATAAATGTTATCCAAATGTCGGTTCGTTAATAAATCTATATATTGTTAGAATTGTCTCAAAGAGTATTCTGTATCATCTTGCGAACTCAATTTCTGTACACTCAAAGGAGTTGCAGAATTCTGGGGGGTATTCCGGACCCTTATAATATCCGGAAGGTTACAGTCTAGTTAAACTTATTAAAAGTACTATCTGGAGGACGGTAACATCTTTAGACCGTTTCTTTCCTTTAGGGAGAGGTAGTCTGACCTTTAGACCCAATTAAGCATCTTATAGGATCCGGCTACCGCAAACATTAGTTGAAGGTAAATGTCTGGGGAATACGCCTGATCTGGGGTAGTCCGAAAGGGCTAGGACTTGTAATTATCCCTTCAGTAGACTGCAGCCTGCAGAATCTGTGCTGGGATTGCAGTGAGAAACAGCTTCTGCTGAGGAAAGTGATAATCTGTCAAGTGGGAGCTTTTATAGTATATTTGATGCTGTCAACTAATCAGCTGGAGCAATGGCCACGGAACTCCCGCCTCAGGTTGACAGACGTGGTTCCCGAGCAGCGTGTTTCCCGTGGCCATGCAGTTAAATATAAAAGGTAAGGTTAAAACCACTCTTAAGGGCCTGACAACTAGCTACTAATGATTTAAATTGGGTCGCACACCTCTGCCGGTCAGGCCTGCACTGACAGACGTGCCTGGGGGAAAGGTGCTTGGGAGTGGGATGACAGCAGGTTCGCTGGGGAAGAAAAGTCAGAGCTATGATATTTTCTTTCGGATATAGAACAGCAAGTTATACGTAGGAAATATCTCTAGGCCCTTTACCATGATGTGTGTGGGGGGGAAGTGGGGGTGGGGGGGGTAGGCGATGGTGGTGGGGGAGGTAGCAGACACCATGCAGGAGCTGGCAAAAGAGTTAGGGAAGATTACCAAAGGTATGGTGGCAGAGGTAGGTTTTGAGGAGAACTTCAAAAATAGGGAGAGATGTAACAAGGTGAGGGATCATGATGGTTCTGCCACTGGTGGTGGAGCAGAGGGAAGGGCAGATGCACAGTAGTACAGAGTTGGAACAGCAGAAGTTGTGAGGTGGAACATAGGGCTGGAGGAGCTTGCAGAGGGAGGATGGAACAAGGTCATAGAAAGATTTGCAAGCAAGGTCATTGATTTTGAAATCAATGCGCTGAGGGATGGGGAGCCAGTGGAGGCTGGTGAGGGCGGGAGTGATCAGTAACCAGGGGACTTACAACAGGATAGGAGCTGGGCGCTAGAGTCATGGAAGAGTTGGAGTTTGAGTTGGGTGGAGTTCAGGGAGGAGAATGTTGGAACAGTTGAGCCTGGATTTGATCAAATTGTGCAAAATACTTGGCCAGGTACCAGAACTTGAGATGTATGAGTAGATTGGAGAGTTAAGAATTCAGTCTGCGGGTCCTGCCCTTCATTATTCTAGCCAGCCGAGAGTTCTGAGGTCCAGTGAACATACAGGAACAGCTGGATTCAGAGGCATGAAAACTGGGGGCAGTGCATCATGTTGATACCCCAAAGAACTACACCAGAAAGTTAGGATTACACAGAGATCTCACCTTAAACTTGTTCAATGGAAGATGATGAATGACATTCAAACAATTTCTCCATAAATAGTGAAGGTGAAAGAAAGTTGCTGGCCACTAAATACAGAAAGACATGAACTGGGGCAGAGGGTGAGCTACAAGGAAAGAGGGGGAATAACACTTTTTCATCACATTTAACACTTAAAGTACAGATCTGCTTTGTACCAAGTGTATTCTTCCTGCTTAAAACAAAATTATAAATACACAAATGGGGTGAAACTCTTAATGAGAGCTGTTATAATTGAGGGACATATATATATATATCAATGTAATTTCATGAAACCGAGTATATTGTACACCGCCACATCAATAATTTACTTGGCATTCATTCCGCACCGTATAGGAGCTGTATGGAACTAATGCGATGAATCTCATATTGAACTCTGCTCAGGTTTCTCTATCTCTGATTATCCCTCAATTTACTAAGCATTCAATTATTTACATTACACTGAAGGCTGTAATCATAGCTCAGATTTCCCATTTAGAAGATTGGGCAAAATATATGTTTCAGTTAAAAGTCCTGAGTTTCTGGAAATCAAATCCCTATGTGTAATCATTGCAACTCTCCTGTATAATTACACTCGCTGACCTTAATCAGAAACCTGATAACGCTGCATCCAAACGAGAACTCTGGTTTGTTCTGCACTTCCATCACAGATTGACCTCTGCCTGGTGGCTCTAAAGATGATTCAAGCAGGGGCGTGAGGCTACCGATAAAAACAGCTAAAAGGAGAAATTATTTGCAAATAAATTGGTTTTGAAGTCAAAGTATGAAAAAACACCAAATCATTGTTTCTGGTCCCATTAACAACTCAAAGCAAAGACCAGTGGAACGCGACTAATGTTGAGCAGGATCTCTCTTGATCCTTTAATTAGTAATTGAATTGAAAGGTGTTGAACTGAGCCGTACAGAAAAGGAAGTCACTGGTGGTAGGAGCACTAAAGAAAGAAACAAAGATCTTGCATTTATACAACGCTTTTCACAACCCCAGGATGTCCCAAAGCACTTTACAGCCAATGAAGTGCTTTTGAAGCGTAGTCACTGTTCTAATATAGGAAATGCGACAGCCAATTTGCGCACAGCAAGCTCCCACAAACAGGAACGAGAAATGACCTGATCATCCGTTTTTTTGTGATGTTTGTTGAGGGATAAATATTGACCAAAACACCAGGGAGAACTCCCCTACTCTTCTTCAGATAGTGCCAGGGGATCTTTCACATCCACCTGAGAAGGTTTAATGTCTCATCCGAAAGACGGCACCTCCAACAGTGCAGCACTCCCTCAGTACTGCACTGGAGTGTCAGCCTAGATTTTGTGCTCAAGTCTCTGGAGTGGGTCTTGATCTTGAACCCACAACTTTCTGACCCAGAGGCGAGAGCATGCCCACTGAGCCATGTCTGACACCTCTAGTATTGGCTTCAGCACCCCTGGTCTAGTCAACCTGGATACCTATTTCTGATCACTATCCAGGACCAGAGGCGGTGGACCTGAGCGGGAGAGGAGCGAGAGCTGAACAGGGATAAAGAGCGCGGTGACAGGAGGCCTGAGACCAGAAGGAGTGGACCTGAAATAAAGCAGAGTGAGAACAGAGCTGGGAACAACTCAACACAGGCAGAATTTGAAAGAGTGACGTCAGAGAAAAAAACCTAAAGTGACGTCAGCACAGGGGAAGGAGCTGATTGGTGAGTAGCTGGTGAGTGTTTTTTTTAGGTTTTAAGTGTATTTCTGCTAAGTCAGTTAATAGTCTATTAAATAGAGGCATGGCAGGGCACCTCAGTCCCATGGAATGTACATCTTGTGCCATGTGGGAAATCCAGGATGCTTCCCGTGTCCTGGAAAACCACATGTGCAGGAAGTGTCGTCAGCTGGAGGAGCTCGAGCTCCGGGTTTCAGAGCTTGAACAGCAGCTGGCGTCACTGCGTGAGCATCCGTGAGGCTGAGAGCTACGTGGATTGTACGTTTCAGGAGGTGGTCACCCCGCAGCTTAAGAGTGTGCAGGCAGAGAGGGAATGGGTGACCGTCAGACAGACAAGGAGGACCAGGCAGGAAGTGCAGGAGTCCCCTGAGTGCATCTCGCTCTCCAACCAGTAGGGCGATGGTTCCTCTGGGGAGTGCAGCCAGAGCCAAGTCCATGGCACCATGGATGGCTCAGCTGTACGGGGGGGAGGAGGGAGATCGGGAAAGCAATAGTGATAAGGGATTCAATAGTTAGGGGAGCAGACAGGTGTTTCTGCGGCCCCAGACATGATTCCAGGATGGTATGTTGCCTCCCTGGTGCCAGGGTCAAGGATGTCACTGAGCAACTACAGAGCACTCTGAAGGGGGAGGGTGAACAGTCAGAGGTCGTGGTCCATATCGGTATCAACGACATAGGTAGAAAAAGGGATGAGGTCCTGCAGGCAGATTTTACGGACCTAGGAAAGAGATTAAAAAGCGGGACCTCAAAGGTAGTAATCTCCGGATTACTCCCGGTGCTAAGCGTGAGTGATTATAGAAATAGAAGAATAGAGCAGATGAATGCGTGGCTGGAGAGATGGTGCAGAAGGGAGGGCTTTAGATTCCTGGGACATTGGGACCGGTTCTAGGAGAGGTGGGACCTGCACAGGCCGGACGGGTTGCACCTCAACAGAGCAGGTACCAATATCCTCGCGGGGCGGTGTTGCTAGTGCTGTTGGGGAGGGTTTAAACTAATTTGGCAGGGGGATGGACACCAGGATGTAACATTAGAAAGGAGAAACATGGTGCACAAAAGTGTGGGCGAGATTCAGATAGCACTAGAGTAAGAAATAGTACAATATTAGGTGGGGTCAGACTAAGAGAGAATACAAGAAGGTCTAAGGTAGGTTTACAGTGCATGTGTGTGAACGCACAAATCGTGGTAAACAAGGTTGGTGAGCTGCAGGCGCAAATAGCCAAATGGGAATATGATGTCATGGCGATAACGGAGGCCTGGCTCTAAAAAGGGCAGGATTGGGTATTAAATATTCCTGGATATAAGGTGTTCAGGAAAGGTAGGGAAGGAAAGAAAGGAGGTGGGGTGGCAGTATTGATTAAGAAGAATATTACAGTGCTGGAGAGAGAGGATGTCCTGGAAGGGTCAAGGACAGAATCTATTTGGTTAGAGTTAAGAAACAATAGAGGTGCCATTACACTACTAGGTGTATTCTACAGGCCACCTATTAGTGGGAAGGATATGGAGGAGCAAATTTGCAGTGAAATTACAGAGTGGTGCAAGAACTATAGAGTAGTGATAATGGGGGACTTCAATTATCCTAATATAGACTGGGATAGTAATAGTGTAAAGGACAGAGAGGAGGAAGAATTTCTGAAGTGAGTTCAGGAGAACTTTCTAGATCAGTACGTTTCCGGCCCAAAAGGAAGGAGGCGTTGCTGAATCTGATTCTCGGGAATGAGGTGGATCAGGTGGATCAAGTTTCAGTAGGGGAACATTTGGGGAAGAGTGATCATAGCATCATAAGGTTTAGGTTAGCTATGGAAAAGAAAAAAGAGCAATCTAGAGTCAAAATACTTAATTGGAGGAGGTCTAATTTCAATGGGCTGAGAACAAACCTGGCCCGGGTAAATTGGAATCAAAGATTGGCAGGCAAAACTGTAATTGAACAATGGGCTGCCTTTAAAGAGGAGATGGTTCGGGTACAGTCGAGGTACATTCCCATGAGGGGGAAAGGTAGGGCAACCAAAGTCAGAGTTCCCTGGATCACGAAAGAGATAGAGAGTAAGATAAAGCAGAAAAAAGGGGCGTATTGACAGATGTCAGGTTGAGAATACAAGTGAATACAGAAAGTTCAAAGGGGAAGTGAAAAAGGAAATAAGAAGGGCAAAGAGGGAGTATGAGAACAGACTGGTAGCTAACGTAAAAAGGAATCCAAAAGTCTTCTATAGGCATATAAATAGTAAATGGGTAGTAAGAGGAGTAATGGGGCTGATTAGGGACCAAAAAGGAGACCTACGCATGAAGGCAGAGGGCATGGCTGAGGTACTAAATGAGGACTTTGCATCTGTCTTTACCAAGGAAGAATATACTGCCAAAGTCATAGTGAAAGAGGAAGTAGTTGAGATATTGAATGGGATAAAAATTGATAAAGAGGAGGTACTAGAAAGGCTGCCTGTACCTAAAGTAGATAAGTCACCAGGACCGGATGGGATGCATCCTATGATGCTGAGTACAGGTAGAAATTGCGGAGGTACTGGCCATAATTTTCCAATCCTTCTTAGATATGGGGGTGGTGCCAGAGGACTAGAAATTGCAAATGTTACACCCATGTTCAAAAAAGGGTGTAAGGATAAACCCAGCAACTACAGGCCAGACAGTTTAACCTCGGTGGTGGGGAAGCTTTTAGAAACAATAATCCGGGACAAAATTAACAGTCATTTGGACAAGTGTGGATTAATTAAGGGAAGCCAACACAGATTTGTTAAAGGCAAATCGTGTTTAACCAACTTGATTGAATTTTTTGATGAGGTAACAGAGAGGTTTGATGAGGGCAATGCGGTTGATGTGGTGTACATGGACTTCGAAAAGGCGTTTGATAAAGTGCCGCATAATACGCTTGCCAGCAAAGTTGAAGCCCATAGAATAAAAGGGACAGTAGCAGCATGAATACGAAATTGGCTAAGTGACAGGAAACAGAGAGTAGTGGTGAACGGTTGTTTTTCGCACTGGAGGAAGGTATATAGTGATGTTCCCCAGGTACATCACTACTAGGACCACTGCTTTTTTAAAATTCGTTCCTGGGATGTGGACGTCGCTGGCAATGCCAGCATTTATTGCCCATCCCTAATTGCCCTTGAGAAGGTGGTGGTGAGCCACCTTCTTGAACTGCTGCAGTCCGTGTGGTGAAGGTACTCCCACAGTGCTGTTAGGGAGGGAGTTCCAGGACTTTGACCCAGCAACGTTGAAGGAACGGCGATATAGTTCCAAGTCAGGATGGTGTGTGACTTGGAGGGGAACTTGGAGGTGGTGGTGTTCCCATGTGCCTGCTGCCCTTGTCCTTTTAGGTGGTAGAGGTTGCGGGTTTGGGAGGTGCTGCCGAAGTAGCCTAATGATTTGGATTGAGGTGTACAGGGCACTATTTCAAAATTTGCGGATGACACAAAACCTGGAAGTATAGTGAACAGTGAAGATGATAGGGATAGACTTCAAGAAGACATAGACAGGCTGGTGGAATGGGCGGACACGTGGCAGATGAAGTTTATCAAAGAAAAGTGCGAAGTGATACATCTTGGTAGGAAGAACGAGGAGAGGCAATATAAACTGAAGGGTACAATTCTAAAGAAGGTGCAGGGACAGAGAGACCTGGGGGGTATATGTGCACAAATCGTTGAAGGTGGCAGGACAGGTTGAGAAAGCGGTTAAAAAAGCTTTTGGGAACCTGGGCTTTATAAATAGAGGCATAGAGTACAAAAGCAAGGACATTATGATGAACCTTTATAAAACACTGGTTTGGCTACGCCTGGAGTACTCTGTCCAATTCTGGGCACCGCACTTCGGAAAGGATGTGAAGGCTTTAGAGAGGGTACAGAAAAGATTTACGGTTCCAGGGATGAGGGCCTTCAGTTACATGGATAGACTGGAGAGGCTGGGATTGGTATCATTAGAGCAGAGGAGGTTGAGAGGAGATTTGATAGAGGTGTTCAAAATCATGAGGGGTCCAGACAGAGTAGATAGAGAGAAACTGTTCCCATTGGCAGAAGGGTCAAGAACCAGAGGACACAGATTTAAGGTGATTGGCAGAAGATCCAAAGGCGACATGAGGAAAAACCTTTTTACGCAGCGAGTGGTTAGGTTCTGGAATGCACTGCCTGAAAGGGTGGTGGAGGCAGATTCAATCGTGGCTTTCAAAAGGGAATTAGATAGGTACTGAAGGAAAAAATTTGCAGGGCTACGGAGAAAGGGTGGGGGAGTGGGACTTGCTGAAGTGCTCTTGCAGAGAGCCGGCACGGGCTCGACAGGCCGAATGGCCTCCTTCTGTGCTGTAACCATTCTACGATTCTATGATTCTATGACTCCTGCTGGAAAATGGGCTTCTGTGGATGTTGGGTGCGGACAGGACCAGGCTCAACATGGCTGACAGGAAATATCTGGGCTCCCGTATGTACTAATCTGAGAATCTAACCACACATGATCCAAAAAGCTGACACAATGCCAAAGAAGTTATCATGATCTCAAAAATAGCCTTGAATGCAAGCCTTAAGATGAATAAATCAAAGAGTTAGGCTGAAAGCGGGACATGGACCTTGTCATAACTTAAGGTGCAGGTGTCTCCAACATTCCATCACTTCCGTTGCAGCCGAAGAACTTGAAGTCCACAAGTGTAGTTTTTATCAGAGGTGAAATTAGAAATTCATGAAGGAGGATGTGAATGCTGAAGGCATGAGAATTATTTTCAAGAATGGTTTGGAGACCTGCTATATCCCCTTGCAGAAATGTGGCTTTTTGACAACTCATTTTCTGCCATTGTGAAGCCGGCTGTAATTCTGCCTTTCAAACCAAAAATAGTTTCTTCTGGAAGGGTTACAGATTTTTTAAGAACAACAATAAAAGTACATGAACAGATTTCAACTTTAAAGGGTCAGGTTCCTTTCATGGGGAATTTAACCCCAGATATATTTGTGCACTGAAACTTTTTACATCAGGGGCCAACATTAATCCCATCAGACACGAACACTATTCCCAGCAGCCACCTACACTAATCCCAACAGGCACCTACACTAATTCCAATAGGCACCTACACTAATTCCAATAGGCACCAAAACTAATCCCAATAGGCACCTACACTAATCCCAACAGGCATCTACACTAATTCCAATAGGCACCAAAACTAATCCCAATAGGCACCTACACTAATCCCAGCAGGCACCTACACTAATCCCAACAGGCACCTAAACTAATTCCAATAGGCACCAAAACTATTCCCAAAAGGCACCTACATTAATCCCAACAGGCACCTACACTAATCCCAACAGGCTCCTACACTAATCCCAACAGGGACCTACATTATTCCCAAAAGGCACCTACATTAGTACCAACAGGTACCTACACCAATCCCAACAGGCACCTGCACTAATCCCAACAGGCTCCTACATTAATCCCAACAGGCACCAACATTATTCCCAACAGGCATCTACATTATACCCAACATGCACCAACAATAATCCCAACAGAGACATACACTATTCCCAACAGGGACCTACCCTCATCCCAAAAGGTTCCTAAATTGATCCCAACAGGCAACTGCACTAATCCCAATAGGTACATACATTAATCCCAACAGGCATCTCCAATAATCCCAACAGGTTCCTACACTAATCCCAACAGGTCTACACTAATCCCAACAGGCACCTACACAATTCCCAACAGGTACCTACACTAATCACAACAGGCAACTACACCAATCCAAACAGGCACCTACACTAATCCCAACAGGCACCAACACTATTCCCAACAGCCACCTAGACTAATACCAAAAGGCACCTACGTTAATCCCAACAGGCAACAACACTAATCCCAACAGGCACCTACACTAATCCCAACAGGCACCTACACTAATCCCAACAGGCACCAACACTATTCCCAAAATGCACCTACATTAAACCCAACAGGCACCTACAATAATCCCAACAGGCTCCTACATAATCCCAACAGGCAACTACACTATTCCCAACAGGCACCTACACTATTCCCAACAGGCTCCTACACTAATCACAACAGGCACCTACACTAATCCCAACAGGCACCGACACTAATCCCATAAGGCACCTACACTATTCCCAACAGGCTCCTACACTAATCACAACAGGCACCTACACTAATCCCAACAGACACCTACACTAATCCCAACAGGCATCTACACTAATCCCAACAGGCACCTAAACTAATCCCAACAGGCACCGACACTAATCCCAAAAGGCACCTACACTAATCCCAACAGGCACCTACACTAAACCCAACAGGCTATTACACTAATCTCAACAGGCACCTACACTAATCACAACAGGCACCTACATTGTTCCCAATAGGCCCCTACATTGTTCCCAACAGGTGAATACACTAATCCCAACAGGCACCTAAACTAATCCCAACAGGCACCGACACTAATCCCAAAAGGCACCTACACTAATCCCAACAGGCACCGACACTAATCCAAAAAGGCACCTACACTATTCCCAACAGGCTCCTACACTAATCACAACAGGCACCTACACTAATCCCAACAGACACCTACACTAATCCCAACAGGCATCTACACTAATCCCAACAGGCACCTAAACTAATCCCAACAGGCACCGACACTAATCCCAAAAGGCACCTACACTAATCCCAACAGGCACCTACACTAAACCCAACAGGCTATTACACTAATCTCAACAGGCACCTACACTAATCACAACAGGCACCTACATTGTTCCCAATAGGCCCCTACATTGTTCCCAACAGGTGAATACACTAATCCCAACAGGCATCTACATTAATCCCAATAGGTTCCTATGCTAATCCCAACAGGCACCTACACTATTCCAAACAGACACCTACACTAATCCCAACAGGCATCTACACTAATCCCAACAGGCACCTAAACTAATCCCAACAGGCACCGACACTAATCTCAACAGGCACCTACATTGTTCCCAACAGGCCCCTACATTGTTCCCAACAGGTGAATACACTAATCCCAACAGGCATCTACATTAATCCCAATAGGTTCCTATGCTAATCCCAACAGGCACCTACAGTATTCCAAACAGGCACATACACTAACCCCAACAGGTACCTAAACTAATCCCAACAGGCACCTACACTATTCCAAACAGGCACATACACTAACCCCAACAGGCACCTAAACTATTCCCAACAGGCACCTGCACTATTCCCAAAAGGCACCTACACTAATGCGAACAGGCAGCTAATCTAATCCCAACAGGCAGCTACATTAATCCCAACAGGCACCTACACTAATCCCAACAGGCACCTACACTAATCCCAACAGGCACATACACTTTTCCCAACAGGCACCTACACTATTCCCAAAAGGCACTTACACTATTACCAGCAGGTACCTACATTATTCACAACAGACACCTAGACTAATCCCAACAGGCACCAACACTAATTCCAACAAGCACCTACATTAATCCCAACAGGCACCTACACTAATCCCAATAGGTTCCTGTACTAATCCCAACAGGCTCCTACACTAATTCCAACAAGCACCTACACTATTCCCAACAAGCACCTACACTAATCCCAACAGGCACCTACACTCATCCCAACAGGCACCTGCACTAATGCCAACAGGAACCTACACCATTCCCAACAGACTCCTAAACTAATCCAAAAAAGTTCCTACACTAATCCCAACAGGCACCTGCACTAATCCCAACAGGCACCAACACTAATCCCAACAGGCACCTGCACTAATCCCAACAGACACCTACACTAATCCCAACAGGCACCTACACTAATCCCAACAAGCACCTGCACTAATCACAACAGGAACCTACACCATTCCCAAGAGACTCCTAAATTATTCCAAAAACGCTCCTACACTAATCCCAACAGGCACCTACACTAATCCCAACAGGTGCATACACTAATCCCAACAGGTGCCTACACTAATCCCAACAGGCATTACACTAATCCCAACAGATACCTACACTAATCCCAACAGGTTCCGATATTAATCCCAACAGGCAGCTACACTAATCCCAACAGGCTCCTACATTAATCCCAACAGGCACCTACATTATTCCAACAGGCACCTACACTAATCCCAACAGGCTCCTACACTAATCCCAGTACGCACCTAAAATAATCCCAAAAGGCACCTACATTAGACCCAACAGGCACCTACACTAATCCCAACAGGGTGTAGTTTTTATCAGAGGTGAAATTAGAAATTCATGAAGGAGGATGTGAATGCTGAAGGCATGAGAATTATTTTCAAGAAAGGTTTGGAGACCTGCTATATCCCCTTGCAGAAATGTGGCTTTTTGACAACTCATTTTCTGCCATTGTGTAGCCGGCTGTAATTCTGCCTTTCAAACCAAAAATAGTTTCTTCTGGAAGGGTTACAGATATTTTAAGAACAACAATAAAAGTACATGAACAGATTTCAACTTTAAAGGGTCAGGTTCCTTTCATGGGGAATTTAACCCCAGATATATTTGTGCACTGAAACTTTTTACATCAGGGGCCAACATTAATCCCATCAGACACGAACACTATTCCCAGCAGCCACCTACACTAATCCCAACAGGCACCTACACTAATTCCAATAGGCACCTACACTAATTCCAATAGGCACCAAAACTAATCCCAATAGGCACCTACACTAATCCCAGCAGGCACCGACACTAATCCCAACAGGCACCTAAACTAATTACAATAGGCACCAAAACTATTCCCAAAAGGCACCTACATTAATCCCAACAGGCACCTACACTAATCCCAACAGGCTCCTACACTAATCCCAACAGGGACCTACATTATTCCCAAAAGGCACCTACATTAGTACCAACAGGTACCTACACCAATCCCAACAGGCACCTGCACTAATCCCAACAGGCTCCTACATTAATCCCAACAGGCACCAACATTATTCCCAACAGGCACCTACATTATACCCAACATGCACCAACAATAATCCCAACAGAGACATACACTATTCCCAACAGGGACCTACCCTCATCCCAAAAGGTTCCTAAATTGATCCCAACAGGCAACTGCACTAATCCCAATAGGTACATACATTAATCCCAACAGGCATCTCCAATAATCCCAACAGGTTCCTACACTAATCCCAACAGGTCTACACTAATCCCAACAGGCACCTACACAATTCCCAACAGGTACCTACACTAATCACAACAGGCAACTACACCAATCCAAACAGGCACCTACACTAATCCCAACAGGCACCAACACTATTCCCAACAGCCACCTAGACTAATACCAAAAGGCACCTACGTTAATCCCAACAGGCAACAACACTAATCCCAACAGGCACCTACACTAATCCCAACAGGCACCTACACTAATCCCAACAGGCACCTACACTATTCCCAAAATGCACCTACATTAAACCCAACAGGCACCTACAATAATCCCAACAGGCTCCTACATAATCCCAACAGGCAACTACACTATTCCCAACAGGCACCTACACTATTCCCAACAGGCTCCTACACTAATCACAACAGGCACCTACACTAATCCCAACAGGCACCGACACTAATCCCATAAAGCACCTACACTATTCCCAACAGGCTCCTACACTAATCACAACAGGCACCTACACTAATCCCAACAGACACCTACACTAATCCCAACAGGCATCTACACTAATCCCAACAGGCACCTAAACTAATCCCAACAGGCACCGACACTAATCCCAAAAGGCACCTACACTAATCCCAACAGGCACCTACACTAAACCCAACAGGCTATTACACTAATCTTAACAGGCACCTACACTAATCACAATAGGCACCTACATTGTTCCCAATAGGCCCCTACATTGTTCCCAACAGGTGAATACACTAATCCCAACAGGCACCTACACTAATCCCAACAGGCACCGACACTAATCCAAAAAGGCACCTACACTATTCCCAACAGGCTCCTACACTAATCCCAACAGGCACCTACACTAATCCCAACAGACACCTACACTAATCCCAACAGGCACCTACACTAATCCCAACAGGCACCTACACTAATCCCAACAGGCACCGACACTAATCCCAAAAGGCACCTATACTAATCCCAACAGGCACCTACACTAAACCCAACAGGCTATTACACTAATCTCAACAGGCACCTACACTAATCACAACAGGCACCTACATTGTTCCCAATAGGCCCCTACATTGTTCCCAACAGGTGAATACACTAATCCCAACAGGCATCTACATTAATCCCAATAGGTTCCTATGCTAATCCCAACAGGCACCTACACTATTCCAAACAGACACCTACACTAATCCCAACAGGCATCTACACTAATCCCAACAGGCACCTAAACTAATCCCAACAGGCACTGACACTAATCTCAACAGGCACCTACATTGTTCCCAATAGGCCCCTACATTGTTCCCAACAGGTGAATACACTAATCCCAACAGGCATCTACATTAATCCCAATAGGTTCCTATGCTAATCCCAACAGGCACCTACAGTATTCCAAACAGGCACATACACTAACCCCAACAGGCACCTAAACTAATCCCAACAGGCACCTACACTATTCCAAACAGGCACATACACTAACCCCAACAGGCACCTAAACTATTCCCAACAGGCACCTGCACTATTCCCAAAAGGCACCTACACTAATGCGAACAGGCAGCTAATCTAATCCCAACAGGCAGCTACATTAATCCCAACAGGCACCTACACTAATCCCAACAGGCACATACACTTTTCCCAACAGGCACCTACACTATTCCCAAAAGGCACTTACACTATTACCAGCAGGTACCTACACTATTCACAACAGACACCTAGACTAATCCCAACACCGACACTAATTCCAACAAGCACCTACATTAATCCCAACAGGCACCTACACTAATCCCAATAGGTTCCTGTACTAATCCCAACAGGCTCCTACACTAATTCCAACAAGCACCTACATTAATCCCAACAGGCACCTACACTAATCCCAATAGGCACCTACACTCATCCCAACAGGCACCTGCACTAATGCCAACAGGAACCTACACCATTCCCAACAGACTCCTAAACTATTCCAAAAAAGTTCCTACACTAATCCCAACAGGCACCTGCACTAATCCCAACAGGCACCAACACTAATCCCAACAGGCACCTGCACTAATCCCAACAGACACCTACACTAATCCCAACAGGCACCTACACTAATCCCAACAGGTGCATACACTAATCCCAACAGGTGCCTACACTAATCCCAAGAGACTCCTAAATTATTCCAAAAACGCTCCTACACTAATCCCAACAGGCACCTACACTAATCCCAACAGGTGCATACACTAATCCCAACAGGTGCCTACACTAATCCCAACAGGCATTACACTAATCCCAACAGATACCTACACTAATCCCAACAGGTTCCGATATTAATCCCAACAGGCAGCTACACTAATCCCAACAGGCTCCTACATTAATCCCAACAGGCACCTACATTATTCCAACAGGCACCTACACTAATCCCAACAGGCTCCTACACTAATCCCAGTACGCACCTAAAATAATCCCAAAAGGCACCTACATTAAACCCAACAGGCACCTATAATAATCCGAATAGGCACCTACACCATTCCCAACAGGTTCCTAAACTAATCCCAACAGGCTACTGCACTAATCCCAATAGGCACCTATACTAATCGCAACAGGCACCTACACTTTTCCCAACAGGCACCTACACTAATCCCAATAGGCACCTACAGTTTTCTCAACAGGCACCGACACTAATCCCAATGGGCACCTACACTTTTCCCAACAGGCATCTACACTAATCCCAACAGGCACCTACACTTTTCCCAACAGGCACCTACACTTTTCCCAACAGGCACCTACACTAATCCCAACAGGCATCTACACTATTCCCAACAGGCACCTACAGTTTTCCCAACAGGCACCTACACTAATCCTAATAGGCACCTACACTAATCCCAACAGTAAACAACACTTTTCCCAACAGGCACCTGCACTAATCCCAACAGGCACCTACTTTAATCCCAGAAGGCACCTAAAATAATCCCAATAGGCACAAACATTAAACCCAACATGCACCTATAATAATCCCAACAGGCACCTACACCATTCCCAACAGGCTCCTACACTAATCACAACAGGATCCTACACTAATCCCAACAGACACCTAAACTAATCCCAACAGGCACCTACACTAATCCCAACAGGCACCTACATTATTCCCAACAGGCAATTACACTAATCCCAACAGGAACCTACAGTAATCACAATAGGCATTTCACTAATCCCAACAGGCACCTCGACTAATCCCAACATCAAACTACTATATTCCCAACAAGGCACCTACACTAATCCCAACAGGCATTTCACTAATCCCAACAGGCACCTAGACTAATCCCAACAGGCAACTGCATTATTCCCAACAAGGCAATTACACTAATCCCAACAGGCACCAACACTTATCCCAACAGGCACCTACACTAATCCCAATAGGCACCTACACTAATCCCAACAGGCAACTACACTAATCCCAACAGACACCTACACTTTTCCCAACAGGCACCTACACTAATCCCAATAGGCACCTACACTTTTCCCAACAGGCACCGACATTAATCCCAAGAGGCACCTACACTTTTCCCAACAAGCACCTACACATTTCCCAACAGGCACCTACACTAATCCCAATAGGCACCTACACTTTTCCCAACAGGCACCTACACTAATCCCAACAGGCTCCTACACTAATCCCAGTATGCACCTAAAATAATCCCAATAGGCACCTGTATTAAACCCAACAGGCACCTATAATAATCCGAACAGGCACCTACATTAATCCCAACAGGTTCCTAAACTAATCCCAACAGGCTCCTGCACTAATCCCAATAGGCACCTATACTAATTGCAACAGGCACCTACACTAATCGCAACAGGTTCCTAAACTAATCACAACAGGCTCCTGCACTAATCAAAATAGGCAACTACACTAATCCCAGCAGGCACCTACACTTTTCCCAAAGGGCTCCTACATTATTCCCAACAGGCACCTACACTAATTCCAACATGCACCTACCCAATCCCAATAGGCACCTACACTTTTCCCAACAGGCACCTACACTAATCCCAACAGGCTCCTACAGTAATCCCAGTATGCACCTAAAATAATCCCAATCGGCACCGACATAAAACCCAACATGCACCTATAATAATCCCAACAGGTACCTACACCATTCCCAACAGGCTCCTACACTAATCACAACAGGATCCTACACTAATCCCAACAGACTCCTAAACTAATCCCAACAGGCACCTACACTAATCCCAACAGGCACCTACATTATTCCCAACAGGCAACTACATTATTCCCAACAAGGCACCTACACTAATCCCAACAGGCATTTCACTAATCCCAACAGGCACCTACACTAATCCCAACAGGCAACTACATTATTCCCAACAAGGCACCTACACTAATCCCAACAGGCATTTCACTAATCCCAACAGGCACCTAGACTAATCCCAACAGGCAACTACATTATTCCCAATAAGGCAATTACACTAATCCCAACAGGCAGCAACACTAATCCCAACAGGCACCTACACTAATCCCAACAGGCACCCAAACTAATCCCAACAGGCACCTACATTATTCCCAACAGGCACCTACACGAATCCCAACAGTCGCCTACACTTTTCCCAACAGGCACCGACACTAATCCCAATAGGCACCTACACTTTTCCCAACAGGCACCTACAATAATCCCAATAGCCACCTACACTTTTCACAACAGGCACCGACTTTAATCCCAAGAGGCACCTACACTTTTCCCAACAGGCACCTACACTAATCCCAACAGGCATCTACATTAATCCCAACAACCGTCTATAATAATCCCAACAGGCTCCTCAACTACTCCCAACAGGCTCCTACATTAATCCCAAAAGGCACCTACATTATTCCCAACAGGCACCTACACGAATCCCAACAGGCACCTACACTAATCCCAACAGGTACCTACACCATTGCCAACAGGCACCTACACTATTCCCAAAAGGCACCTACACTAATCCCAACAGGCAGCTAATCTAATCCCAACAGGCATCTACATTAATCCCAACAGGCACCTACACTATTCCAGCAGGTACCTACACTATTCACAACAGACACCTAGACTAATCCCAACAGGCACCTACACTAATTCCAACAAGCACCTACATTAATCCCAACAGGCACCTACATTAATCCCAATAGGTTCATGTACTAATCCCAACAGGCACCTACATTAATCCCAACAGGCTCCTACACTAATCCCAACAGGCAACAACATTAATCCCAACAGGCACCTACATTAATCCCAACAGGCATCTACACTAATCCCAATAGGTTCCTGTACTAATCCCAACAGGCAACTACATTAATCCCAACTGGCACCTACACTAATCCCAATAGGTTCCTGTACTAATCCCAGCAGGCTCCCACACTAATCCCAACAGGCACCTGCACCATTCCCAACAGGCACCTACACTAATCCCAACAGGCACCTACACTATTCCCAACAGGCACCTACACTAATCCCAATAGGCACCTACAGTTTTTTCAACAGGCACCGACACTAATCCCAATGGGCACCTACACTTTTCCCAACAGGCAGCTACACTAATCCCAACAGGCACCTACACTTTTCCCAACAGGCACCTACACTTTTCCCAACAGGCACCAACACTAATCCCAACAGGCATCTACACTATTCCCAACAGGCACCTACACTTTTCCCAACAGGCACCTACACTAATCCCAATAGGCACCTACACAAATCCCAAGAGTAACCAACACTTTTCCCAACAGGCACCTGCAGTAATCCCAACAGGCACCTACTTTAATGCAAGAAGGCACCTACATTATTCCCAACAGGCACCTACACGAATCCCAACAGGCACCTACACTAATCCCAACAGGTACCTACACTAATCCCAACAGACACCTACACTAATCCCAACAGGCATCTACACTAATCCCAACAGGCACCTAAACTAATCCCAACAGGCACCGACACTAATCCCAAAAGGCACCTACACTAATCCCAACAGGCACCTACACTAAACCCAACAGGCTATTACACTAATCTCAACAGGCACCTACACTAATCACAACAGGCACCTACATTGTTCCCAATAGGCCCCTACATTGTTCCCAACAGGTGAATACACTAATCCCAACAGGCATCTACATTAATCCCAATAGGTTCCTATGCTAATCCCAACAGGCACCTACACTATTCCAAACAGACACCTACACTAATCCCAACAGGCATCTACACTAATCCCAACAGGCACCTAAACTAATCCCAACAGGCACCGACACTAATCTCAACAGGCACCTACATTGTTCCCAATAGGCCCCTACATTGTTCCCAACAGGAGAATACACTAATCCCAACAGGCATCTACATTAATCCCAATAGGTTCCTATGCTAATCCCAACAGGCACCTACAGTATTCCAAACAGGCACATACACTAACCCCAACAGGTACCTAAACTAATCCCAACAGGCACCTACACTATTCCAAACAGGCACATACACTAACCCCAACAGGCACCTAAACTATTCCCAACAGGCACCTGCACTATTCCCAAAAGGCACCTACACTAATGCGAACAGGCAGCTAATCTAATCCCAACAGGCAGCTACATTAATCCCAACAGGCACCTACACTAATCCCAACAGGCACATACACTTTTCCCAACAGGCACCTACACTATTCCCAAAAGGCACTTACACTATTACCAGCAGGTACCTACATTATTCACAACAGACACCTAGACTAATCCCAACAGGCACCGACACTAATTCCAATAAGCACCTACATTAATCCCAACAGGCACCTACACTAATCCCAATAGGTTCCTGTACTAATCCCAACAGGCTCCTACACTAATTCCAACAAGCACCTACACTATTCCCAACAGGCACCTACACTAATCCCAACAGGCACCTACACTCATCCCAACAGGCACCTGCACTAATGCCAACAGGAACCTACACCATTCCCAACAGACTCCTAAACTAATCCAAAAAAGTTCCTACACTAATCCCAACAGGCACCTGCACTAATCCCAACAGGCACCAACACTAATCCCAACAGGCACCTGCACTAATCCCAACAGACACCTACACTAATCCCAACAGGCACCTACACTAATCCCAACAGGTGCATACACTAATCCCAACAGGTGCCTACACTAATCCCAAGAGACTCCTAAATTATTCCAAAAACGCTCCTACACTAATCCCAACAGGCACCTACACTAATCCCAACAGGTGCATACACTAATCCCAACAGGTGCCTACACTAATCCCAACAGGCATTACACTAATCCCAACAGATACCTACACTAATCCCAACAGGTTCCGATATTAATCCCAACAGGCAGCTACACTAATCCCAACAGGCTCCTACATTAATCCCAACAGGCACCTACATTATTCCAACAGGCACCTACACTAATCCCAACAGGCTCCTACACTAATCCCAGTACGCACCTAAAATAATCCCAAAAGGCACCTACATTAAACCCAACAGGCACCTATAATAATCCGAATAGGCACCTACACCATTCCCAACAGGTTCCTAAACTAATCCCAACAGGCTACTGCACTAATCCCAATAGGCACCTATACTAATCGCAACAGGCACCTACACTTTTCCCAACAGGCACCTACACTAATCCCAATAGGCACCTACAGTTTTCTCAACAGGCACCGACACTAATCCCAATGGGCACCTACACTTTTCCCAACAGGCATCTACACTAATCCCAACAGGCACCTACACTTTTCCCAACAGGCACCTACACTTTTCCCAACAGGCACCTACACTAATCCCAACAGGCATCTACACTATTCCCAACAGGCACCTACAGTTTTCCCAACAGGCACCTACACTAATCCCAATAGGCACCTACACTAATCCCAACAGTAACCAACACTTTTCCCAACAGGCACCTGCACTAATCCCAACAGGCACCTACTTTAATCCCAGAAGGCACCTAAAATAATCCCAATAGGCACAAACATTAAACCCAACATGCACCTATAATAATCCCAACAGGCACCTACACCATTTCCAACAGGCTCCTACACTAATCACAACAGGATCCTACACTAATCCCAACAGACACCAAAACTAATCCCAACAGGCACCTACACTAATCCCAACAGGCACCTACATTATTCCCAACAGGCAATTACACTAATCCCAACAGGAACCTACAGTAATCACAATAGGCATTTCACTAATCCCAACAGGCACCTTGACTAATCCCAACAGGCAACTACAATATTCCCAACAAGGCACCTACACTAATCCCAACAGGCATTTCACTAATCCCAACAGGCACCTAGACTAATCCCAACAGGCAACTGCATTATTCCCAACAAGGCAATTACACTAATCCCAACAGGCACCAACACTTATCCCAACAGGCACCTAAACTAATCCCAACAGGCACCTAAACTAATCCCAACAGGCACCTACATTATTCCCAACAGGCACCTACACTAATCCCAACAGGCACCTACACTAATCCCAACAGGCAACTACACTAATCCCAACAGACACCTACACTTTTCCCAACAGGCACCTACACTAATCCCAATAGGCACCTACACTTTTCCCAACAGGCACCGACATTAATCCCAAGAGGCACCTACACTTTTCCCAACAGGCACCTACACATTTCCCAACAGGCACCTACACTAATCCCAATAGGCACCTACACTTTTCCCAACAGGCACCTACACTAATCCCAACAGGCTCCTACACTAATCCCAGTATGCACCTAAAATAATCCCAATAGGCACCTGTATTAAACCCAACAGGCACCTATAATAATCCGAACAGGCACCTACATTAATCCCAACAGGTTCCTAAACTAATCCCAACAGGCTCCTGCACTAATCCCAATAGGCACCTATACTAATTGCAACAGGCACCTACACTAATCGCAACAGGTTCCTAAACTAATCACAACAGGCTCCTGCACTAATCAAAATAGGCAACTACACTAATCCCAGCAGGCACCTACACTTTTCCCAAAGGGCTCCTACATTATTCCCAACAGGCACCTACACTAATTCCAACATGCACCTACCCAATCCCAATAGGCACCTACACTTTTCCCAACAGGCACCTACACTAATCCCAACAGGCTCCTACAGTAATCCCAGTATGCACCTAAAATAATCCCAATAGGCACCGACATAAAACCCAACATGCACCTATAATAATCCCAACAGGTACCTACACCATTCCCAACAGGCTCCTACACTAATCACAACAGGATCCTACACTAATCCCAACAGACTCCTAAACTAATCCCAACAGGCACCTACACTAATCCCAACAGGCACCTACATTATTCCCAACAGGCAACTACATTATTCCCAACAAGGCACCTACACTAATCCCAACAGGCATTTCACTAATCCCAACAGGCACCTACACTAATCCCAACAGGCAACTACATTATTCCCAACAAGGCACCTACACTAATCCCAACAGGCATTTCACTAATCCCAACAGGCACCTAGACTAATCCCAACAGGCAACTACATTATTCCCAATAAGGCAATTACACTAATCCCAACAGGCAGCAACACTAATCCCAACAGGCACCTACACTAATCCCAACAGGCACCCAAACTAATCCCAACAGGCACCTACATTATTCCCAACAGGCACCTACACGAATCCCAACAGTCGCCTACACTTTTCCCAACAGGCACCGACACTAATCCCAATAGGCACCTACACTTTTCCCAACAGGCACCTACAATAATCCCAATAGCCACCTACACTTTTCACAACAGGCACCTACATTATTCACAACAGGCACCTACACGAATCCCAACAGGCACCTACACTAATCCCAACAGGTACCTACACCATTGCCAACAGGCACCTACACTATTCCCAAAAGGCACCTACACTAATCCCAACAGGCAGCTAATCTAATCCCAACAGGCATCTACATTAATCCCAACAGGCACCTACACTATTCCAGCAGGTACCTACACTATTCACAACAGACACCTAGACTAATCCCAACAGGCACCTACACTAATTCCAACAAGCACCTACATTAATCCCAACAGGCACCTACATTAATCCCAATAGGTTCATGTACTAATCCCAACAGGCACCTACATTAATCCCAACAGGCTCCTACACTAATCCCAACTGGCAACAACATTAATCCCAACAGGCACCTACATTAATCCCAACAGGCATCTACACTAATCCCAATAGGTTCCTGTACTAATCCCAACAGGCAACTACATTAATCCCAACTGGCACCTACACTAATCCCAATAGGTTCCTGTACTAATCCCAGCAGGCTCCCACACTAATCCCAACAGGCACCTGCACCATTCCCAACAGGCACCTACACTAATCCCAACAGGCACCTACACTATTCCCAACAGGCACCTACACTAATCCCAATAGGCACCTACAGTTTTTTCAACAGGCACCGACACTAATCCCAATGGGCACCTACACTTTTCCCAACAGGCACCTACACTAATCCCAACAGGCACCTACACTTTTCCCAACAGGCACCTACACTTTTCCCAACAGGCACCAACACTAATCCCAACAGGCATCTACACTATTCCCAACAGGCACCTACACTTTTCCCAACAGGCACCTACACTAATCCCAATAGGCACCTACACAAATCCCAAGAGTAACCAACACTTTTCCCAACAGGCACCTGCAGTAATCCCAACAGGCACCTACTTTAATGCAAGAAGGCACCTACATTATTCCCAACAGGCACCTACACGAATCCCAACAGGCACCTACACTAATCCCAACAGGTACCTACACTATTGCCAACACGCACCTACACTATTCCCAAAAGGCACCTACACTAATCCCAACAGGCAGCTAATCTAATCCCAACAGGCATCTACATTAATCCCAACAGGCACCTACACTAATCCCAACAGGCACCTACACTATTCCAGCAGGTACCTACACTATTCACAACAGACACCTAGACTAATCCCAACAGGCACCTACACTAATTCCAACAAGCACCTACATTAATCCCAACAGGCACCTACATTAATCCCAATAGGTTCATGTACTAATCCCAACAGGCACCTACATTAATCCCAACAGGCTCCTACACTAATCCCAACAGGCAACAACATTAATCCCAACAGGCACCTACATTAAACCCAACAGGCATCTACACTAATCCCAATAGGTTCCTGTACTAATCCCAACAGGCACCTACATTAATCCCAACTGGCACCTACACTAATCCCAATAGGTTCCTGTACTAATCCCAACAGGCACCTACACCATTCCCAACAGGCACCTACACTAATCCAAACAGGCACCTACACTATTCCCAACAGGCACCTACACTAATCCCAATAGGCACCTACTGTTTTTTCAACAGGCACCTACACTAATCCCAACAGTAACCAACACTTTTCCCAACAGGCACCTGCAGTAATCCCAACAGGCACCTACTTTAATCCCAGAAGGCACCTACACTAGTCCCAACAGGCTCCTACACTAATCCCAGTATGCACCTAAAATAATCCCAATAGGCACCTACATTAAACCCAACAGGCACCTATAATAATCCCAACAGGCACCTATAATAATCCCAACAGGTACCTACACCATTCCCAACAGGCTCCTACACTAATCACAACAGGATCCTACACTAATCCCAACAGACTCCTAAACTAATCCCAACAGGCACCAACACTAATCCCAACAGGCACCTACATTATTCCCAACAGGCAATTACACTAATCCCAACAGGAACCTACAGTAATCACAATAGGCATTTCACTAATCCCAACAGGCACCTCGACTAATCCCAACAGGCAACTACATTATTCCCAACAAGGCACCTACACTAGTCCCAACAGGCATTTCACTAATCCCAACAGGCACCTAGACTAATCCCAACAGGCAACTGCATTATTCCCAACAAGGCAATTACACTAATCCCAACAGGCACCAACACTAATCCCAACAGGCACCTACACTAATCCCAACAGGCACCTAAACTAATCCCAACAGGAACCTACATTATTCCCAACAGGCATCTACACTAATCCCAACAGGCACCTACACTAATCCCAACAGGCAACTACACTAATCCCAACAGACACCTACACTTTTCCCAACAGGCACCTACACTAATCCCAATATACACCTACACTTTTCCCAACAGGCACCGACACTAATCCCAATAGGCACCTACACTTTTCCCAACAGGCACCTACACTAATCCCAATAGGCACCTACATTTTTCCCAACAGGCACCGACATTAATCCCAAGAGGCACCTACACTTTTCCCAACAGGCACCTACACTTTTCCCAACAGGCACCTACACTAATCCCAATAGGCACCTACACTTTTCCCAACAGGCACCTACACTAATCCCAACAGGCTCCTACACTAATCCCAGTACGCACCAAAAATAATCCCAATAGGCACCTATATTAAACCCAACAGGCACCTATAATAATCCGAACAGGCACCTACATTAATCCCAACAGGTTCCTAAACTAATCCCAACAGGCTCCTGCACTAATCCCAATAGGCACCTATACTAATCGCAACAGGCACCTACACTAATCCCAACAGGTTCCTAAACTAATCACAACAGGCTCCTGCACTAATCCCAATAGGCAACTACACTAATCCCAACAGGCACCTACACTATTCCCAACAGGCACCTACACTATTCCCAACAGGCACCTACACTAATCTCAACAGGCACCTACACTAATCCCAACAGGCACCTGCACTAATCCCAACAGGCACCTACACTATACCCAACAGGCACCTACACTTTTCCCAACAGGCACCTACACTATTCCCAACAGGCACCTACACTTTTCCCAACAGGCTCCTACATTAATCACAAAAGGCACCTACATCATTCCCAACGGGCACCTGCACTAATCACAACAGGCACCTACACTAATCCCAACAGGCACCTACACTAATCACAACAGGCACCAACACTTTTCCCAACAGGCACCTACACTAATCCCAATAGGCACCTACACTTTTCCCAACAGGCACCTACACTATTCCCAACAGGCACCTACACTTTTCCCAACAGGCACCTACACTAATCCCAATAGGCACCTACACTTTTCCCAACAGGCACCTACACTATTCCCAACAGGCACCTACACTTTTCCCAACAGGCACTGACACTAATCCCAGTGGGCACCTACACTAATCCCAACAGGCACCTACACTAATCCCAACAGGCACCTACACTTTTCCCAACAGGCACCTGCACGAATCCCAACAGGCACCTACTTTAATCCCAGAAGGCACCTACACTAGTCCCAAGAGGCTCCTACACTAATCCCAGTACGCACCTAAAATAATCCCAATAGGCACCTACATTAAACCCAACATGCACCTATAATAATCCCAACAGGCACCTACACCATTCCCAACAGGCTCCTACACTAATCACAACAGGATCCTACACTAATCCCAACAGACTCCTAAACTAATCCCAACAGGCACCTACACTAATCCCAACAGGCACCTATATTATTCCCAACAGGCAACTACATTATTGCCAACAAGGCACCTACACTAATCCCAACAGGCATTTCACTAATCCCAACAGGCACCTAGACTAATCCCAACATGCAAGTACATTATTCCCAACAAGGCACCTACATTAATCCCAACAGGCATTTCACTAATCCCAACAGGCACCTAGACTAATCCCAACAGGCAACTACATTATTCACAATAAGGCAATTACACTAATCCCAACAGGCACCAACACTAATCCCAACAGGCACCTACACTAATCCCAAAAGGCACCTAAACTAATCCCAACAGGCACCTACATTATTCCCAACAGGCACCTATACTAATCCCAACAGGCACCTACACTAATCCCAACAGGCACCTACACTAATCCCAACAGGCACCTACACTTTTCCCAACAGGCACGTACACTAATCCCAATATACACCTACACTTTTCCCAACAGGCACCTACACTAATCCCAAATGGCAACGACACTAATCCCAATAGGCACCTACACTTTTCCCAACAGGCACCTACACTAATCCCAAGAGGCACCTACACTTTTCCCAACAGGCACCTACACTTTTCCCAACAGGCACCTACACTAATCCCAACAGACACCTACACTTTTCCCAACAGGCACCTACTTTAATCCCAAAAGGCACTTACATTAATCCCAAAAGGTACCTACACCAATCCGAACAGGCACCTGCACTAATCCCAACAGGCTCCTACATTAATCCCAACATGCACCAACAATAATCCCAACAGAGACATACACTATTCCCAACAGGGACCTTTCCCTCATCCCAAAAGGCACCTACATTAATCCCAACAGGCAACTGCACTAATCCCAATAGGCACCAACATTAATCCCAACAGGCATCTCCAATAATCCCAACAGGCTCCTACACTAATCCCAACAGGCATCTACACTAATCCCAACAGGCACCTACACTATTCCCAACAAGTACCTACACTAATCACAACAGGCACCTACATTGCTCCCAACAGGTGCCTACACTATTCCCAGAGGATACCTACACCAATCCAAACAGGCACCTACACCAATCCCAACAGGCACCAACACTATTCCCAACAGCCACCTAGACTAATCCCAACAGGCACCTACATTGATCCCAACAGGCAACTACACTAATCCCAACAGGCACCTTCACTAATCCCAACAGGCACCACCACTATTGCCAAAATGCACCTACATTAAACCCAACAGGCTCCTACATTAATCCCAGCATGCACCTACATTAATCCCAACAGGCAACTACATTATTCCCAACAGGCATCTGCACTTATCCCAACAGGCACCTACACTAATCCCAACAGGCACCTACACTAATCCCAACAGGCTCCTTCACTAATCTCAACAGGCACCTACACTAATCACAACAGGCACCTACATTGTTCCCAACAGGCCCCTACACTGTTCCCAACAGGCGAATACTCTAATCCCAACAGACATCTAAATTAATCCCAATAGGTTCCTATACTAATCTCAACAGGCATCTACACTAATCCCAAAAGGCACCAACATTAATCCCAACAGGCACCAACATTAATCCCAACAGGCACCTACACTATTCCCTACAGGCACCTGCACTAATCCCAACAGGCATCTACACTATTCCCAACAGGCTCCTGTACTAAACCCAATAGGCACCTATACTAATCGCAACAGTCACCTACACGAATCTCAACAGGTTCCTAAACTAATCCCAACAGGCTCCTGCACTAATCCCAATAGGCAACTACACTAATCCCAACAGGCTCCTACACGAATCCCAAAAGGCACCTACATTATTCACAACAGGTACCTACACTAATCCCAACAGGCTCCGACATTAATCCCAAAAGGCACTTACATTATTCCCAACAGGCACCTACACTAATCCCAACAGGCTCCTACATGAATCCCAACAGGCATCTACACTAAGCCCAACAGGCACCTACACTAATCCCAACAGCCGTCTATAATAATCCCAACAGGCTCCTCAACTACTCCCAACAGGCTCATACATTAATCCCAAAAGGCACCTACATTATTCCCAACAGGCACCTACACTAATCCCAACAGGCACCTACACTAATCCCAACAGGTACCTACATTAATCCCAACAGGCTTCTACACTAAGCCCAACAGGCACCTACACTAATCCCAACAGCCGTCTATAATAATCCCAACAGGCTCCTCAACTACTCCCAACAGGCTCATACATTAATCCCAAAAGGCACCTACACTATTCACAACAGACACCTAGACTAATCCCAACAGGCACCTACACTAAGTCCAACAAGCTCCTACATTAATCCCAACAGGCACCTACACTAATCCCAATAGGTTCATGTACTAATCCCAACAGGCACCTACATTAATCCCAAGAGGCTCCTACACTAATCCCAACAGGCAACAACATTAATCCCAACAGGCACCTACATTAATCCCAACAGTCATCTACACTAATCCCAATAGGTTCCTGTACTAATCCCAACAGGCACCTACATTAATCCCAACTGGCACCTACACTAATCCCAATAGCTTCCTGTACTAATCCCAACAGGCTCCCACACTAATTCCAACAGGCACGTACACCATTCCCAACAGGCACCTACACTAATCCCAACAGGCACCAGCACTAATCCCAACAGGCACCTACACTAATCCCAACAGGCACCTACATTAATCCCAACAGGCACCTGCACTAATCCCAACAGGAACCGACACCATTCCCAACAGACTCCTAAACTATTCCAAAAAGGCTGCTACACTAATCCCAACAGGCACCAACACTATTCCCAACAGGCACCTACAATTTTCCCAACAGGCTCAAACATTAATCCCAAAAGGCACCTACATTATTCCCAACAGGCACCTACACTTTTCCCAACAGGCTCCTACACTAATCCCAATAGGCACCTACACTTTTCCCAACAGGCACCTACACTAATCCCAACAGGGACCAACACTAATACCAACAGGCACTTACACTATTCCCAACAGGCACCTACACTTTTCCCAACAGGCACCTACACTAATCCCAACAGGCTCCTACATTATTCCCAACAGGCACCTACACAAATCCCAACAGGCACCTACACTAATCCCAACAGGTACCTACACTATTCCCAACAGGCACCGACACTATTCCCAAAAGGCACCTACACTAATCCCAACAGGCAGCTAATCTAATCCCAACAGGCATCTACATTAATCCCAGCAGGCACCTACACTAATCCCAACAGGCACCTACAGAATTCCAGCAGGTACCTACAATATTCACAACAGACACCTAGACTAATCCCAACAGGCACCTACACTAATTCCAACAAGCACCTACATTAATCCCAACAGGCACCTACACTAATCCCAATAGGTTCATTTACTAATCCCAACAGGCACCTACATTAATCCCAACAGGCTCCTACACTAATCCCAACAGGCAACAACATTAATCCCAACAGGCACCTACATGAATCCCAGCAGGCACCTACACTAATCCCAATAGGTTCCTGTACTATTCCCAACAGGCACCTACATTAATCCCAGCAGGCACCTACACTAATCCCAACAGGCACCGACACTAATCCCAATAGGCACCTACACTTTTCCCAACAGGCACCTACACTTTTCCCAATACGCACCTACACTAATCCCAATAGGCACCTACACTTTTCCCAACAGGCACCTACACTAATCCCAACAGGGACCTACACTAATCCCAACAGGCACTTACACTATTCACAACAGGCAACTACACTTTTCCCAACAGGCACCTATACTAATCCCAACAGGCTCCTACACGAATCAAAACAGGCATCTACACTAATCCCAACAGCCATCTATAATAATCCCAACAGGCTCCTAAACTAATCCCAAAAGGCTCCTACATTAATCCCACAGGCACCTACATTATTCCCAACAGGCACCCACATGAATCCCAACAGGCACCTACACTAATCCCAACCGGCAGCTAATCTAATCCCAACAGGCACCTACACTAATTCCAAAAAGCACCTACATTAATCCCAACAGGCACCTACACTATTCCCAACAGGCACCTACACTTTTCCCAACAGGCACCTACACTAATCCCAATAGGAACCTACACTTTTCCCAACAGGCACCTACACTATTCCCAACAGGCACCTACACTTTTCCCAATAGGCTCCTACATTAATCCCAAAAGGCACCTACATTATTCCCAACAGGCACCTGCACTAATCCCAACAGGCACCTACACTAATCCCAACAGACACCTACACTATTCCCAACAGGCACCTACACTTTTCCCAACAGGCACCTACACTAATCCCAATAGGCACCTACACTTTTCCCAACAGCCACCTACACTAATCCCAACAGCCACCTGCACTAATCCCAACAGGCACCTACATTAATCCCAATAGGCACCTACACTTTTCCCAACAGGCTCCTACATTAATCCCAACAGGCACCTACACTTTTCCCAACAGGCACCTACACTAATCCCAACAGGCACCTACACTTTTCCCAACAGGTACCAACACTAATCCCAATAGGCACCTACACTTTTCCCAACAGGAACCTACACTAATCCAAATAGGCACCTACACTTTTCCCAACAGGCACCGACACTAATCCCAATAGGCACCTACACTTTTCCCAAAAGGCACCTACACTTTTCCCAATAGGCACCTACACTAATCCCAATAGGCACCTACACTTTTCCCAACAGGCACCTACACTAATCCCAACAGGGACCTACACTAATCCCAACAGGCACTTACACTATTCTCAACAGGCTCCTACACTTTTCCCAACAGGCACCTACACTAATCCCAACAGGCTCCTACACGAATCCCAACAGGCATCTACACTAATCTAAACAGCCATCTATAATAATCCCAACAGGCTCCTAAACTAATCCCAACAGGCACCTACATTATTCCCAACAAGGCACCTACACGAAACCCAACAGGTGCATACACTAATCCCAACTGGTACCTAAACTATTCCCAACAGGCAGCTAATCTAATCCCAACAGGCATCTACATTAATCCCAACAGGCACCTACATTAATCCCAACAGGCACCTACATTAATCCCAATAGGTTCATGTACTAATCCCAACAGGCACCTACATTAATCCCAACAGGCTCCTACACTAATCCCAACAGGCACCTACATGAATCCCAGCAGGCACCTACACTAATCCCAACAGGCACCTACACTAATCCAAATAGGCACCTACACTTTTCCCAAAAGGCACCGACACTATTCCCAATACGCATCTACACTGATCGCAACAGGCACCTACACTTTTCCCAACAGGCACCTACACTAATCCCAACAGAGACCTACACTAATCCCAACAGGCACCTACACTTTTCCCAACAGGCACCTATAATAATCCCAACAGGCTCCTACATTAATCCCACAGGCACCTACATTATTCCCAACAGGCACCCACACGAATCCCAACAGGCACCTACACTAATCCCAACCGGCACCTACACTATACCCAACAGGCATCTACACTAATTCCAAAAAGCACCTACACTTTTCCCAACAGGCACCTACACTTTTCCCAACAGGCTCCTACATTAATCCCAAAAGGCACCTACATTATTCCCAACAGGCACCTACACTTTTCCCAACAGGCACCTACACTATTCCCAACAGGCACCTGCACTAATCCCAACAGGCACCTACATTAATCCCAACAGGTACCTACACTATTCCCAACAGGCACCTACACTAATCCCAACAGGCACCTGCACTAATCCCAACAGGCACCTACACTAATCCCAACAGGTGCATACATTATTCCCAACAGGCACCTACACTATTCCCAACAGGTACCTACACTATTCCCAACAGGCACCTACACTTTTCCCAACAGGCTCCTACATTAATCCCAACAGGCACCTGCACTAATCCCAACAGGCACCTGCACTAATCCCAACAGGCACCTACACTAATCCCAACAGGTGCATACACTATTCCCAACAGGCACCTACACTTTTCCTAACAGGCACCTACACTTTTCCCAACAGGTGCATACACTAATCCCAACAGGCACCTACACTAATCCCAACAGGTGCATACACTAATCCCAACAGGCACCTGCTTAACCCCAACAGGCACCTACACTAATCCCAACAGGTGCATACACTAATCCCAACAGGCACCTACACTAATCCCAACAGGTGCATACACTAATCCCAACAGGCACCTACGCTTTTCCCAACAGGCACCTACACTATTCCCAACAGGCACCTACACTAATCGCAACAGGCACCTACATTAATCCCAACAGGCACCTACACTTTTCCCAACAGGTGCATACACTAATCCCAACAGGCACCTACACTAATCCCAACAGGTGCATACACTAATCCCAACAGGCACCTGCTTAACCCCAACAGGCACCTACACTAATCCCAACAGGTGCATACACTAATCCCAACAGGCACCTACACTAATCCCAACAGGTGCATACACTATTCCCAACAGGCACCTACGCTTTTCCCAACAGGCACCTACACTATTCCCAACAGGCACCTACACTAATCGCAACAGGCACCTACATTAATCCCAACAGGCACCTACACTATTCCCAACAGGCACCTACACTTTTTCCAACAGGCACCTACACCAATCCCAAAAGGCACCTACACTATTCCCAACAGGCACCTACGCTTTTCCCAACAGGCACCTACACTAATTCCAACAGGCACCTACACTAATCCCAACAGGCACCTGCACTAATCCCAACAGGCACCTACACTAATCCCAACAGGCTCCTACACTAACCCCAGTAAGCACCTAAATTAATCCCAAAAGGCACCTACACTTTTCCCAACAGGCACCTACACTATTCCCAACAGGCACCTACACTAATTCCAACAGGCACCTACACTAATCCCAACAGGCACCTGCACTAATCCCAACAGGCACCTACACTAATCCCAACAGGCTCCTACACTAACCCCAGTAAGCACCTAAATTAATCCCAATAGGCACCTACACTAATCCAAACAGGCACCCACACTAAACCCAATAGGTTCCTGTACTAATCCCAACAGGCTCCTACACAAATCCCAACAGTCACCTACACCATTCCCAACAGGCACCTACACTAATCCAAACAGGCACCTACACTATTCCCAACAGGCACCTGCACTAATTCCAACAGGCACCTACACTAATCCCAACAGGCACCTGCACTAATTCCAACAGGCACCTACACTAATCCCAACAGGCACCTTCACTAATCCCAACAGGCACCTACACTACTCCCAACTGGCACCTACACTAATCCCAACAGGCCCCTGCTCTAATCCGAACAGGAACCTACACCATTCCCAACAGACTCCAAAATTATTCCAAAAAGGCTCCTACACTAATCCCAACAGGCACCTTCACTAATCCCAACAGGTGCATACACTAATCCCAACAGGCGCCTACACTAATCCCAACAGGCATCAAACTAATCCCAACAGACACCTACACTAATCCCAACAGGTTCCGAAACTAATCCCAACAGGCTCCTACATTAATCCCAAAAGGCACTTACATTATTCCAGCAGACATCTATAATATTCCCAACAGGCAGCTACACGAATCCCAACAGGCAGCTACATTAAACCCAACAGGCACCTACATTATTCCCAACAGGCACCTACATTAATCTCAACAGGCACCTACACTAATCCCAACAGGCACCTACACTATTCCCAACAGGTACCTACACTTTTCCCAACTGGCTCCTAAACCCATCCCAACAGGCTCCTACATTAATCCCAAAAGGCACCTACATTATTCACAACAGGCACCTAAACGAATCCCAACAGGCACCTACACTAATCCCAACAGGCATCTACACTATTCCCAACAGGCACCTACACTAATCGCAACAGGCACCTACACTAATCACAACAGGCACCTACATTGCTCCCAACAGGTGCCTACACTATTCCCAGAGGATACCTACACCAATCCAAACAGGCACCTACACCAATCCCAACAGGCACCAACACTATTCCCAACAGCCACCTAGACTAATCCCAACAGGCACCTACATTGATCCCAACAGGCAACTACACTAATCCCAACAGGCACCTTCACTAATCCCAACAGGCACCACCACTATTGCCAAAATGCACCTACATTAAACCCAACAGGCTCCTACATTAATCCCAGCATGCACCTACATTAATCCCAACAGGCAACTACATTATTCCCAACAGGCATCTGCACTTATCCCAACAGGCACCTACACTAATCCCAACAGGCACCTACACTAATCCCAACAGGCTCCTTCACTAATCTCAACAGGCACCTACACTAATCACAACAGGCACCTACATTGTTCCCAACAGGCCCCTACACTGTTCCCAACAGGCGAATACTCTAATCCCAACAGACATCTAAATTAATCCCAATAGGTTCCTATACTAATCTCAACAGGCATCTACACTAATCCCAAAAGGCACCAACATTAATCCCAACAGGCACCAACATTAATCCCAACAGGCACCTACACTATTCCCTACAGGCACCTGCACTAATCCCAACAGGCATCTACACTATTCCCAACAGGCTCCTGTACTAAACCCAATAGGCACCTATACTAATCGCAACAGTCACCTACACGAATCTCAACAGGTTCCTAAACTAATCCCAACAGGCTCCTGCACTAATCCCAATAGGCAACTACACTAATCCCAACAGGCTCCTACACGAATCCCAAAAGGCACCTACATTATTCACAACAGGTACCTACACTAATCCCAACAGGCTCCGACATTAATCCCAAAAGGCACTTACATTATTCCCAACAGGCACCTACACTAATCCCAACAGGCTCCTACATGAATCCCAACAGGCATCTACACTAAGCCCAACAGGCACCTACACTAATCCCAACAGCCGTCTATAATAATCCCAACAGGCTCCTCAACTACTCCCAACAGGCTCATACATTAATCCCAAAAGGCACCTACATTATTCCCAACAGGCACCTACACTAATCCCAACAGGCACCTACACTAATCCCAACAGGTACCTACATTAATCCCAACAGGCTTCTACACTAAGCCCAACAGGCACCTACACTAATCCCAACAGCCGTCTATAATAATCCCAACAGGCTCCTCAACTACTCCCAACAGGCTCATACATTAATCCCAAAAGGCACCTACACTATTCACAACAGACACCTAGACTAATCCCAACAGGCACCTACACTAAGTCCAACAAGCTCCTACATTAATCCCAACAGGCACCTACACTAATCCCAATAGGTTCATGTACTAATCCCAACAGGCACCTACATTAATCCCAAGAGGCTCCTACACTAATCCCAACAGGCAACAACATTAATCCCAACAGGCACCTACATTAATCCCAACAGTCATCTACACTAATCCCAATAGGTTCCTGTACTAATCCCAACAGGCACCTACATTAATCCCAACTGGCACCTACACTAATCCCAATAGCTTCCTGTACTAATCCCAACAGGCTCCCACACTAATTCCAACAGGCACGTACACCATTCCCAACAGGCACCTACACTAATCCCAACAGGCACCAGCACTAATCCCAACAGGCACCTACACTAATCCCAACAGGCACCTACATTAATCCCAACAGGCACCTGCACTAATCCCAACAGGAACCGACACCATTCCCAACAGACTCCTAAACTATTCCAAAAAGGCTGCTACACTAATCCCAACAGGCACCAACACTATTCCCAACAGGCACCTACAATTTTCCCAACAGGCTCAAACATTAATCCCAAAAGGCACCTACATTATTCCCAACAGGCACCTACACTTTTCCCAACAGGCTCCTACACTAATCCCAATAGGCACCTACACTTTTCCCAACAGGCACCTACACTAATCCCAACAGGGACCAACACTAATACCAACAGGCACTTACACTATTCCCAACAGGCACCTACACTTTTCCCAACAGGCACCTACACTAATCCCAACAGGCTCCTACATTATTCCCAACAGGCACCTACACAAATCCCAACAGGCTCCTACACTAATCCCAACAGGTACCTACACTATTCCCAACAGGCACCGACACTATTCCCAAAAGGCACCTACACTAATCCCAACAGGCAGCTAATCTAATCCCAACAGGCATCTACATTAATCCCAGCAGGCACCTACACTAATCCCAACAGGCACCTACAGAATTCCAGCAGGTACCTACAATATTCACAACAGACACCTAGACTAATCCCAACAGGCACCTACACTAATTCCAACAAGCACCTACATTAATCCCAACAGGCACCTACACTAATCCCAATAGGTTCATTTACTAATCCCAACAGGCACCTACATTAATCCCAACAGGCTCCTACACTAATCCCAACAGGCAACAACATTAATCCCAACAGGCACCTACATGAATCCCAGCAGGCACCTACACTAATCCCAATAGGTTCCTGTACTATTCCCAACAGGCACCTACATTAATCCCAGCAGGCACCTACACTAATCCCAACAGGCACCGACACTAATCCCAATAGGCACCTACACTTTTCCCAACAGGCACCTACACTTTTCCCAATACGCACCTACACTAATCCCAATAGGCACCTACACTTTTCCCAACAGGCACCTACACTAATCCCAACAGGGACCTACACTAATCCCAACAGGCACTTACACTATTCACAACAGGCAACTACACTTTTCCCAACAGGCACCTATACTAATCCCAACAGGCTCCTACACGAATCAAAACAGGCATCTACACTAATCCCAACAGCCATCTATAATAATCCCAACAGGCTCCTAAACTAATCCCAACAGGCTCCTACATTAATCCCACAGGCACCTACATTATTCCCAACAGGCACCCACACGAATCCCAACAGGCACCTACACTAATCCCAACCGGCAGCTAATCTAATCCCAACAGGCACCTACACTAATTCCAAAAAGCACCTACATTAATCCCAACAGGCACCTACACTATTCCCAACAGGCACCTACACTTTTCCCAACAGGCACCTACACTAATCCCAATAGGAACCTACACTTTTCCCAACAGGCACCTACACTATTCCCAACAGGCACCTACACTTTTCCCAATAGGCTCCTACATTAATCCCAAAAGGCACCTACATTATTCCCAACAGGCACCTGCACTAATCCCAACAGGCACCTACACTAATCCCAACAGACACCTACACTATTCCCAACAGGCACCTACACTTTTCCCAACAGGCACCTACACTAATCCCAATAGGCACCTACACTTTTCCCAACAGCCACCTACACTAATCCCAACAGCCACCTGCACTAATCCCAACAGGCACCTACATTAATCCCAATAGGCACCTACACTTTTCCCAACAGGCTCCTACATTAATCCCAACAGGCACCTACACTTTTCCCAACAGGCACCTACACTAATCCCAACAGGCACCTACACTTTTCCCAACAGGTACCAACACTAATCCCAATAGGCACCTACACTTTTCCCAACAGGCACCGACACTAATCCCAATAGGCACCTACACTTTTCCCAAAAGGCACCTACACTTTTCCCAATAGGCACCTACACTAATCCCAATAGGCACCTACACTTTTCCCAACAGGCACCTACACTAATCCCAACAGGGACCTACACTAATCCCAACAGGCACTTACACTATTCTCAACAGGCTCCTACACTTTTCCCAACAGGCACCTACACTAATCCCAACAGGCTCCTACACGAATCCCAACAGGCATCTACACTAATCTAAACAGCCATCTATAATAATCCCAACAGGCTCCTAAACTAATCCCAACAGGCACCTACATTATTCCCAACAAGGCACCTACACGAAACCCAACAGGTGCATACACTAATCCCAACTGGTACCTAAACTATTCCCAACAGGCAGCTAATCTAATCCCAACAGGCATCTACATTAATCCCAACAGGCACCTACATTAATCCCAACAGGCACCTACATTAATCCCAATAGGTTCATGTACTAATCCCAACAGGCACCTACATTAATCCCAACAGGCTCCTACACTAATCCCAACAGGCACCTACATGAATCCCAGCAGGCACCTACACTAATCCCAACAGGCACCTACACTAATCCAAATAGGCACCTACACTTTTCCCAAAAGGCACCGACACTATTCCCAATACGCATCTACACTGATCGCAACAGGCACCTACACTTTTCCCAACAGGCACCTACACTAATCCCAACAGAGACCTACACTAATCCCAACAGGCACCTACACTTTTCCCAACAGGCACCTATAATAATCCCAACAGGCTCCTACATTAATCCCACAGGCACCTACATTATTCCCAACAGGCACCCACACGAATCCCAACAGGCACCTACACTAATCCCAACCGGCACCTACACTATACCCAACAGGCATCTACACTAATTCCAAAAAGCACCTACACTTTTCCCAACAGGCACCTACACTTTTCCCAACAGGCTCCTACATTAATCCCAAAAGGCACCTACATTATTCCCAACAGGCACCTACACTTTTCCCAACAGGCACCTACACTATTCCCAACAGGCACCTGCACTAATCCCAACAGGCACCTACATTAATCCCAACAGGTACCTACACTATTCCCAACAGGCACCTACACTAATCCCAACAGGCACCTGCACTAATCCCAACAGGCACCTACACTAATCCCAACAGGTGCATACATTATTCCCAACAGGCACCTACACTATTCCCAACAGGTACCTACACTATTCCCAACAGGCACCTACACTTTTCCCAACAGGCTCCTACATTAATCCCAACAGGCACCTGCACTAATCCCAACAGGCACCTGCACTAATCCCAACAGGCACCTACACTAATCCCAACAGGTGCATACACTATTCCCAACAGGCACCTACACTTTTCCTAACAGGCACCTACACTTTTCCCAACAGGTGCATACACTAATCCCAACAGGCACCTACACTAATCCCAACAGGTGCATACACTAATCCCAACAGGCACCTGCTTAACCCCAACAGGCACCTACACTAATCCCAACAGGTGCATACACTAATCCCAACAGGCACCTACACTAATCCCAACAGGTGCATACACTAATCCCAACAGGCACCTACGCTTTTCCCAACAGGCACCTACACTATTCCCAACAGGCACCTACACTAATCGCAACAGGCACCTACATTAATCCCAACAGGCACCTACACTTTTCCCAACAGGTGCATACACTAATCCCAACAGGCACCTACACTAATCCCAACAGGTGCATACACTAATCCCAACAGGCACCTGCTTAACCCCAACAGGCACCTACACTAATCCCAACAGGTGCATACACTAATCCCAACAGGCACCTACACTAATCCCAACAGGTGCATACACTATTCCCAACAGGCACCTACGCTTTTCCCAACAGGCACCTACACTATTCCCAACAGGCACCTACACTAATCGCAACAGGCACCTACATTAATCCCAACAGGCACCTACACTATTCCCAACAGGCACCTACACTTTTTCCAACAGGCACCTACACCAATCCCAAAAGGCACCTACACTTTTCCCAACAGGCACCTACACTATTCCCAACAGGCACCTACACTAATTCCAACAGGCACCTACACTAATCCCAACAGGCACCTGCACTAATCCCAACAGGCACCTACACTAATCCCAACAGGCTCCTACACTAACCCCAGTAAGCACCTAAATTAATCCCAAAAGGCACCTACACTTTTCCCAACAGGCACCTACACTATTCCCAACAGGCACCTACACTAATTCCAACAGGCACCTACACTAATCCCAACAGGCACCTGCACTAATCCCAACAGGCACCTACACTAATCCCAACAGGCTCCTACACTAACCCCAGTAAGCACCTAAATTAATCCCAATAGGCACCTACACTAATCCAAACAGGCACCCACACTAAACCCAATAGGTTCCTGTACTAATCCCAACAGGCTCCTACACAAATCCCAACAGTCACCTACACCATTCCCAACAGGCACCTACACTAATCCAAACAGGCACCTACACTATTCCCAACAGGCACCTGCACTAATTCCAACAGGCACCTACACTAATCCCAACAGGCACCTGCACTAATTCCAACAGGCACCTACACTAATCCCAACAGGCACCTTCACTAATCCCAACAGGCACCTACACTACTCCCAACTGGCACCTACACTAATCCCAACAGGCCCCTGCTCTAATCCGAACAGGAACCTACACCATTCCCAACAGACTCCAAAATTATTCCAAAAAGGCTCCTACACTAATCCCAACAGGCACCTTCACTAATCCCAACAGGTGCATACACTAATCCCAACAGGCGCCTACACTAATCCCAACAGGCATCAAACTAATCCCAACAGACACCTACACTAATCCCAACAGGTTCCGAAACTAATCCCAACAGGCTCCTACATTAATCCCAAAAGGCACTTACATTATTCCAGCAGACATCTATAATATTCCCAACAGGCAGCTACACGAATCCCAACAGGCAGCTACATTAAACCCAACAGGCACCTACATTATTCCCAACAGGCACCTACATTAATCTCAACAGGCACCTACACTAATCCCAACAGGCACCTACACTATTCCCAACAGGTACCTACACTTTTCCCAACTGGCTCCTAAACCCATCCCAACAGGCTCCTACATTAATCCCAAAAGGCACCTACATTATTCACAACAGGCACCTAAACGAATCCCAACAGGCACCTACACTAATCCCAACAGGCATCTACACTATTCCCAACAGGCACCTACACTAATCGCAACAGGCACCTACACTAATCCCAACAGGCACCTGCACTAATCCCAACAGGCACCTACACTACTCCCAACAGGCACCTACACTATTCCCAACAGGCACCTGCACTAATCTCAACTGGCACCTACACTAATCCCAACTGGCACCTACACTAATCCCAACAGGCACCTGCACTAATCCCAACAGGAATGTACACCATTCCCGACAGACTCCTAAATTATTCCAAAAAGGTTCCTACACTACTCCCAACAGGCACCTTCACTAATCCCAACAGGCGCCTACACTAATCCCAACAGGCATTACACTAATCCCAACAGACACCTACACTAATCCCAACAGGTTCCGACAATAATCCCAACAGGCTCCTACATTAATCCCAAAAGGCACCTACACATTTCCCAACAGGCACCTACACTAATCCCAATATACACCTACAATTTTCCCAACAAGCACCGACACTAATCCCAATAGGCACCTACAGCTTTCCCAACAGGCACCTACTCTAATCCCAATATACACCTACACTTTTCCCAACAGGCACCGACACTAATCCGAACAGGCACCTACACTTTTCCCAACAGACACCGACATTAATCCCAATAGGCAACTCCACTTTTCCCAACAGGCACCTACACTTTTCCCAACAGGCACCTACACTAATCCCAATAGGCACCGACACTATTCCCAACAGGCACCTACACTTTTCCCAAAAGGTACCTACACTAATCTCAACAGGCACCTACACTGTTCCCAACAGGCACCTACACTTTTCCCAAAAGTCACCTACACTGATCCCAATAGGCACCTACACTAATCCCAACAGGCACCAACACTAATCCCAACAGGCACCTAAACTATTCCCAACAGGCACCTACACTTTTCCCAACAGGCACCTAAACTTTTCCCAACAGGCACCTGCACTAATCCCAACAGGCACCTACTTTAATCCCAAAAGGCACCTGCACTAATCCCAACAGGCTCCTACACTAATCACAGTACGCACCTAAAATAATCTCAATAGGCACCCACATTAAACCCAACATGCACCTATAATATTCCCAACAGGCACCTACACCATTCCCAACAGGCTCCTACAATAATCCCAACAGGAACCTACATTAATCCCAAGAGGCACCTACACTTTTCCCAACAGGCAACTACACTTTTCCCAACAGGCACCTACACTAATCCCAATATACACCTACACTTTTCCCAACAGGCATTGACACTAATCCCAATAGGCACCCACACCTTTCCAAACAGGCACCTACACTAATCCCAACAGGCACCTACACTTTTCCCAACAGGCACCGACATTAATCCCAATAGGCACCTACACTTTTCCCAACAGGCACCTACACTTTTCCCAACAGGCACCTACACTAATCTCAATAGGCACCTACATATTTCCAAACAGGCACCGACACTAATCCCAACAGACACCCACACTATTCCCAACAGGCACCTACACTAATCCCAATTGGCACATACACTAATCCCAACAGGCACCTACACTAATCCCAACAGGCACCTAAATTATTCCCAACTGGCACCTACACTTTTCCCAATAGGCATCTACACTTTTCCCAACAGGCACCTGCAGTAATCCCAACAGGCACCTACTTTAATCCCAAAAGGCACCTACACTAATCCCAACAGGCACCTACACTAATCCCAACAGGCACCTACACTTTTCCCAACAGGCACCTACACTTTTCCCAACAGGCACCTACACTAATCCCAATAGGCACCTACATTTTTCCAAACAGGCACCTACACTAATCCCAACAGACACCCACACTATTCCCAACAGGCACCTACACTTTTCCCAACAGGCACCTACACTAATCCCAATTGGCACATACACTAACCCCAACAGGCACCTAAACTATTCCCAACTGGCTCCTACACTTTTCCCAACAGGCATCTACACTTTTCTCAACAGGCACCTGCACTAATCCCAATTGGCACATACACTAATCCCAACAGGCACCTAAACTATTCCCAACTGGCTCTTACACTTTTCCCAACAGGCATCTACACTTTTCCCAACAGGCACCTGCACTAATCCCAACAGGCACCTACTTTAATCCCAAAAGGCACCTACACTAATCCCAACAGGCACCTACACTTTTCCAAACAGGCACCGACATTAATCCCAATAGGCACCTACACTTTTCCCAACAGGCACCTACACTTTTCCCAACAGGCACCTACACTAATCCCAATAGGCACCCACACCTTTCCAAACAGGCACCTACACTAATCCCAACAGGCACCTACACTTTTCCCAACAGGCACCGACATTAATCCCAATAGGCACCTACACTTTTCCCAACAGGCACCTACACTTTTCCCAACAGGCACCTACACTAATCTCAATAGGCACCTACATATTTCCAAACAGGCACCGACACTAATCCCAACAGACACCCACACTATTCCCAACAGGCACCTACACTAATCCCAATTGGCACATACACTAATCCCAACAGGCACCTACACTAATCCCAACAGGCACCTAAATTATTCCCAACTGGCACCTACACTTTTCCCAATAGGCATCTACACTTTTCCCAACAGGCACCTGCAGTAATCCCAACAGGCACCTACTTTAATCCCAAAAGGCACCTACACTAATCCCAACAGGCACCTACACTAATCCCAACAGGCACCTACACTTTTCCCAACAGGCACCTACACTTTTCCCAACAGGCACCTACACTAATCCCAATAGGCACCTACATTTTTCCAAACAGGCACCTACACTAATCCCAACAGACACCCACACTATTCCCAACAGGCACCTACACTTTTCCCAACAGGCACCTACACTAATCCCAATTGGCACATACACTAACCCCAACAGGCACCTAAACTATTCCCAACTGGCTCCTACACTTTTCCCAACAGGCATCTACACTTTTCTCAACAGGCACCTGCACTAATCCCAATTGGCACATACACTAATCCCAACAGGCACCTAAACTATTCCCAACTGGCTCTTACACTTTTCCCAACAGGCATCTACACTTTTCCCAACAGGCACCTGCACTAATCCCAACAGGCACCTACTTTAATCCCAAAAGGCACCTACACTAATCCCAACAGGCACCTACACTTTTCCAAACAGGCACCGACATTAATCCCAATAGGCACCTACACTTTTCCCAACAGGCACCTACACTTTTCCCAACAGGCACCTACACTAATCCCAATAGGCACCTACATTTTTCCCAACAGGCACCTACACTTTTCCCAACAGGCACCTGCACTAATCCCAACAGGCACCTACTTTAATCCCAAAAGGCACCTACACTAATCCCAAAAGGCTCCTACACTAATCACAGTATGCATCTAAAATAATCTCAATAGGCACCTACATTAAACCCAACAGGAACCTACATTAATCACAATAGGCACCGACACTAATCCCAACAGGCATCTACATTAAACCCAACAGGCATTTCACTAATCCCAACAGGCACCTACACTAATCCCAACAGGCACCAACACTTTTCCCAACAGGCACCTACACTAATCCCAATAGGCACCTACACTTTTCCCAACAGCACCTACACTTTTCCCAACAGGCTCCTACATTAATCCCAGCAGGCAACTACACTTTTCCCAACAGGCACCTGCACTAATCCCAACAGGCACCTACACTAATCTCAACAGGCACCTACACTTTTCCCAACAGGTACCTGCACTAATCCCAACAGGCACCTACTTTAATCCCAGAAGGCACCTACACTAATCCCAACAGGCTCCTAAACTAATCCCAGTAAGCACCTAAAATAATACCAATAGGCACCTATAATAATCCCAACAGACACCTACACCATTCCCAACAGGCTCCTACACTAATCCCAACAGACACCTGAACTAATCCCAACAGGCACCTACACTAATCCTAACAGGCACCTAAACTAATCCAAACAGGCACTTACACTAATCCCAACAGGCAATTACACTAATCCCAACAGGAACCTACACTAATCCCAACAGGCTCCTACACTTTTCCCAACAGGCACCGACATTAATCCCAATAGGCACCTACACTTTTCCCAACAGGCACCTATACGTTTCCCAACAGGCACCTACACTAATCCCAATAGGCACCTACATTTTTCCCAACAGACACCTACACTAATCCCAACAGGCACCTACACTATTCCCAACAGGCACCTACACTAATACCAGCAGGCATTACACAAGTCCCTACAGACACCTACACTAATCCCAACAGGTTCCTACATTAATCCCAACAGGCAACTACACTATTCCCAACAGGCACCTAAACTATTACCAACAGGCTCCTACACTAATCTCAACAGGCACCTACACTAATCCCAACAGAAACCTACACTAATCCCAACAGGCATCTACACTAATCAAAACAGGCTCCTACACTAATCCCAACAGGCACCAACACTATTCCCAACAGGAACCTACACTAATCTCAACAGGCACCTACATTAATCCAAACAGGCACCTAGACTTATCCCAACAGGCACCTACATTAATCCCAACAGGCCCCTACACTAATCTCAACAGGCACCCTTACTAATCCCAACAGGCACCTACACTAATCCCAACAGGCACCAACCATATTCCCAAAATGCACCTACATTAAACCCAACAGGCACCTACAATAATCCCAACAGACTCCTATAATAATCCCAGCAGGCACCTGCAATAATCCCAACAGGCAATTACACTATTCCCAACAGGCACCAACACTATTACCAACAGGCTCCTACACTAATCTCAACAGGCACCTACACTAATCCCAACAGACACCTACACTAATCCCAACAGGCATCTACACTAATCCCAACAGGCACCTATAATAATCCCAACAGGCACCTACACAAATCCCAACAGGCTCCTACACTAATCTCAACAGGCACCTACACTAATCACAACAGGCACCTACATTGTTCCCAACAGGCCCAAACACTGTTCACATCAGGCGAATGCACTAATCCCAACAGGCATCTACATTAATCCCAATAGGTTCCTATACTAATCCCAACAGGCACCTACACTAATCCCAAAAGGCACCAACATTAATCCCAACAGGCACCAACATTAATCTCAACAGGCACCTACACTATTCGCTGCAGGCACATACTCTAATCCCAACAGGCAACTACACTATTCTCAACAGGCATCTGCACTAATCCCAACAGGCACCTAAACTAATCCCAACAGGCACCTACACTATTCCCAAAAGGCACCTACACTAATCCCAAAAGGCAGCTAATCTAATCCCAACAGGCATCTACATTAATCCCAACAGGCACCTACACTAATCCCAACAGGCACCTACACTAATCCCAAAAGGCACCTACACTAATCCCAAAAGGCACCTACATTAATTCCAACAAGCACCTACATTAATCCCAACAGGCACCTACATTAATCCCAACAGGCTCCGACACTAATCCCAACAGGCAACAACACTAATCCCAACAGGCAACAACACTAATCCCAACAGGCACCTACACTAATCCCAATAGGTTCCTGTACTAATCCCAACAAGCACTTACATTAATCCCAACAGGCTCCTACACTAATCCCAACAGGCAACAACACTAATCCCAACAGGCACCTACATTAATCCCAACAGGCACCTACACTAATCCCAATAGGTTCCTGTACTAATCCCAACAAGCACCTACATTAATCCCAACAGGCTCCTACACTAATCCCAACAGGCAACAACATTAATCCCAACAGGCACCTACATTAATCCCAACAGGCACCTACATTAATCCCAACAGGCTCCTACACTAATTCCAACAGGCTCCTACACTAATCCCAACAGGCACCTACACTAATCCCAACAGGCACCTACATTAATCCCAACAGGCACCAACACTAATCCGAATAGGTTCCTGTACTAATCCCAACAGGCTCCTACACTAATCCCAACAGGCACCTACACCGTTCCCAACAGGCACCTACACTAATCCAAACAGGCACCTACATTTTTCCAAACAGGCACCGACACTAATCCCAACAGACACCTACACCGTTCCCAACAGGCACCTACACTATTCCCAACAGGCACCTACATTAATCCCAACAGGCACCTACATTAATCCCAACAGGCACCTAAACTAATCCCAACAAGCACCTACATTAATCCCAACAGGCTCCTACACTAATCCCAACAGGCAACAACATTAATCCCAACAGGCACCTACATTAATCCCAACAGGCACCTACATTAATCCCAACAGGCTCCTACACTAATTCCAACAGGCTCCTACACTAATTCCAACAGGCTCCTACACTAATTCCAAAGGCTCCTACACTAATCCCAACAGACACCCACACTATTCCCAACAGGCACCTACACTAATCCCAATTGGCACATACACTAATCCCAACAGGCACCTACACTAATCCCAACAGGCACCTAAATTATTCCCAACTGGCACCTACACTTTTCCCAATAGGCATCTACACTTTTCCCAACAGGCACCTGCAGTAATCCCAACAGGCACCTACTTTAATCCCAAAAGGCACCTACACTAATCCCAACAGGCACCTGCACTTTTCCCAACAGGCACCAACATTAATCCCAATAGGAACCTACACTTTTCCCAACAGGCACCTACACTTTTCCCAACAGGCACCTACACTAATCCCAAGAGGCACCTACATTTTTCCAAACAGGCACCTACACTAATCCCAACAGACACCCACACTATTCCCAACAGGCACCTACACTTTTCCCAACAGGCACCTACACTAATCCCAATTGGCACATACACTAATCCCAACAGGCACCTAAACTATTCCCAACTGGCTCCTACACTTTTCCCAACAGGCATCTACACTTTTCCCAACAGGCACCTGCACTAATCCCAACAGGCACCTACTTTAATCCCAAAAGGCACCTACACTAATCCCAAAAGGCTCCTACACTAATCACAGTATGCATCTAAAATAATCTCAATAGGCACCCACATTAAACCCAACAGGAACCTACATTAATCACAATAGGCACCGACACTAATCCCAACAGGCATCTACATTAAACCCAACAGGCATTTCACTAATCCCAACAGGCACCTAGACTAATCCCAACAACCAACTACATTATTCCCAACAGGCACCTACATTATTCCCAACCAGCACCTACACTAATCCCAACAGTCACCTACACTAATCCCAACAGGCACCTACCCTAATCCCAACAGGCCCCTACACTATTCCCAACAGGCACCTACATTATTCCCAACAGGCACCAACACTAATCCCAACAGGCACCTACACTTTTCCCAACAGGCACCGACACTAATCCCAATAGGCACCTCACTTTTCCCAACAGGCACCAACACTTTTCCCAACAGGCACCTACACTAATCCCAATAGGCACCTACACTTTTCCCAACAGGCACCTACACTTTTCCCAACAGGCTCCTACATTAATCCCAGCAGGCACCTACTTTAATCCCAAAAGGCACCTGCACTAATCCCAACAGGCTCCTACACTAATCACAGTACGCACCTAAATTAATCTCAATAGGCACCCACATTAAACCCAACATGCACCTATAATATTCCCAACAGGCACCTACACCATTCCCAACAGGCTCCTACAATAATCCCAACAGGAACCTACATTAATCTCAAGAGGCACCTACACTTTTCCCAACAGGCACCTGCACTAATCCCAACAGGCACCTACTTTAATCCCAGAAGGCACCTACACTAATCCCAACAGGCTGTTACACTAATCCCAGTACGCACCTAAAATAATCCCAATAGGCACCTACATTAAACCCAACATGCACCTATAATAATCCCAACAGGCACCTGCACAAATCCCGAAAGGCTCCTACACTAATCCCAACAGGCACCTACACTAGTCCCAATAGGCACCTACATTATTCCCAACAGGCAATTACACTAATCCCAACAGGAACCTACAGTAATCACAGTAGGCACCTACACTAATCCCAACAGGCACCTACACTTTTTCCAACAGGCAACTACACTTTTCCCAACAGGCACCTACACTAATCCCAATATACACCTACACTTTTCCCAACAGGCATTGACATTAATCCCAATAGGCATCTACACCTTTTCAAACAGGCACCTACACTAATCCCAACAGGCACCTACACTAATCCCAATAGGCACCTACATTTTTCCAAACAGGCATCTACACTAATCCCAACAGACACCCACACTATTCCCAACAGGCACCGACACTTTCCCCAACAGGCACCTACACTAATCCCAATTGGTACATACACTAATCCCAACAGGCACCTACACTAATCCCTACAGGCACCTACACTTTTCCCAACAGGCACCGACATTAATCCCAATAGGCACCTACACTTTTCCCAACAGGCTCCTACACTTTTCCCAACAGGCACCTACACTAATCCCAATAGGCACCTACATTTTTCCAAACAGGCACCTACACAAATCCCAACAGACACCCATACTATTCCCAACAGGCACCTACACTAATACCAATTGTCACATACACTAATCCGAACAGGCACCTAAACTATTCCCAACAGGCACCTACACTTTTTCCAACAGGCAACTACACTTTTCCCAACAGGCACCTACACTAATCCCAATATACAACTACACTTTTCCCAACAGGCATTGACATTAATCCCAATAGGCATCTACACCTTTTCAAACAGGCACCTACACTAATCCCAACAGGCACCTACACTTTTCCCAACAGGCACCGACATTAAACCCAATAGGCACCTACACTTTTCCCAACAGGCACCTACACTTTTCCCAACAGGCACCTACACTAATCCCAATAGGCACCTACATTTTTCCAAACAGGCATCTACACTAATCCCAACAGACACCCACACTATTCCCAACAGGCACCGACACTTTTCCCAACAGGCACCTACACTAATCCCAATTGGTACATACACTAATCCCAACAGGCACCTACACTAATCCCTACAGGCACCTACACTTTTCCCAAAAGGCACCGACATTAATCCCAATAGGCACCTACACTTTTCCCAACAGGCTCCTACACTTTTCCCAACTGGCACCTACACTAATCCCAATAGGCACCTACATTTTTCCAAACAGGCACCTACACAAATCCCAACAGGCACCTAAACTATTCCCAACTGGCTCCTACACTTTTCCCAACAGGCATCTACACTTTTCCCAACAGGCACCTGCACTAATCCCAACAGGCACCTACACTAATCCCAAAAGGCTCCTACACTAATCACAGTATGCATCTAAAATAATCTCAATAGGCACCTACATTAAACCCAACAGGAACCTACATTAATCCCAACAGGCACCTACACTAATCCCAAAAGGCACCAACATTAATCCCAACAGGCACCAACATTAATCCCAACAGGCACCTACACTATTCGCTGCAGGCACATACTCTAATCCCAACAGGCAACTACACTATTCTCAACAGGCATCTGCACTAATCCCAACAGGCACCTAAACTAATCCCAACAGGCACCTACACTATTCCCAAAAGGCACCTACACTAATCCCAAAAGGCAGCTAATCTAATCCCAACAGGCATCTACATTAATCCCAACAGGCACCTACACTAATCCCAACAGGCACCTACAGAATTCCAGCAGGTACCTACACTATTCACAACAGAGACCTAGACTAATCCCAAAAGGCACCTACATTAATTCCAACAAGCACCTACATTAATCCCAACAGGCACCTACATTAATCCCAACAGGCTCCGACACTAATCCCAACAGGCAACAACACTAATCCCAACAGGCACCTACATTAATCCCAACAGGTTCCTGTACTAATCCCAACAAGCACCTACATTAATCCCAACAGGCTCCTACACTAATCCCAACAGGCAACAACATTAATCCCAACAGGCACCTACATTAATCCCAACAGGCACCTACATTAATCCCAACAGGCTCCTACACTAATTCCAACAGGCTCCTACACTAATCCCAACAGGCAACAACATTAATCCCAACAGGCACCTACATTAATCCCAACAGGCACCTACATTAATCCCAACAGGCTTCTACACTAATTCCAACAGGCTCCTACACTAATTCCAACAGGCTTCTACACTAATTCCAACAGGCTCCTACACTAATCCCAACAGGCTTCTACACTAATTCCAACAGGCTTCTACACTAATTCCAACAGGCTTCTACACTAATTCCAACAGGCTCCTACACTAATTCCAAAGGCTCCTACATTAATTCCAACAGGCTCCTACACTAATTCCAACAGGCTACTACACTAATTCCAACAGGCTCCTACACTTTTCCCAACAGGCAACAACATTAATCCCAACAGGCACCACCACTAATCCGAATAGGTTCCTGTACTAATCCCAACAGGCTCCCACACTAATCCCAACAGGCACCTACACCGTTCCCAACAGGCACCTACACTAATCCAAACAGGCACCTACACTTTTCCCAACAGGCACCTACACTAATCTAAATAGGCACCTACATTTTTCCAAACAGGCACCGACACTAATCCCAACAGACACCAACACTATTCCCAACAGGCACCTACACTAATCCCAATTGGCACATACACTAATCCCAACAGGCACCTACACTAATCCCAACAGGCACCTAAATTATTCCCAACTGGCACCTACACTTTTCCCAATAGGCATCTACACTTTTCCCAACAGGCACCTGCAGTAATCCCAACAGGCACCTACTTTAATCCCAAAAGGCACCTACACTAATCCCAACAGGCACCTACACTTTTCCCAACAGGCACCGACATTAATCCCAATAGGCACCTACACTTTTCCCAACAGGCACCTACACTTTTCCCAACAGGCACCTACACTAATCCCAATAGGCACCTACATTTTTCCAAACAGGCACCTACACTAATCCCAACAGACACCCACACTATTCCCAACAGGCACCTACACTTTTCCCAACAGGCACCTACACTAATCCCAATTGGCACATACACTAATCCCAACAGGCACCTAAACTATTCCCAACTGGCTCCTACACTTTTCCCAACAGGCATCTACACTTTTCCCAACAGGCACCTGCACTAATCCCAACAGGCACCTACTTTAATCCCAAAAGGCACCTACACTAATCCCAAAAGGCTCCTACACTAATCACAGTATGCATCTAAAATAATCTCAATAGGCACCTACATTAAACCCAACAGGAACCTACATTAATCACAATAGGCACCGACACTAATCCCAACAGGCATCTACATTAAACCCAACAGGCATTTCACTGATCCCAACAGGCACCTAGACTAATCCCAACAACCAACTACATTATTCCCAACAGGCACCTACATTATTCCCAACCAGCACCTACACTAATCCCAACAGGCACCTACACTAATCCCAACAGTCACCTACACTAATCCCAACAGGCACCTACCCTAATCCCAACAGGCCCCTACACTATTCCCAACAGGCACCTACATTATTCCCAACAGGCACCAACACTAATCCCAACAGGCACCTACACTTTTCCCAACAGGCACCGACACTAATCCCAATAGGCACCTCACTTTTCCCAACAGGCACCAACACTTTTCCCAACAGGCACCTACACTAATCCCAATAGGCACCTACACTTTTCCCAACAGGCACCTACACTTTTCCCAACAGGCTCCTACATTAATCCCAGCAGGCACCTACTTTAATCCCAAAAGGCACCTGCACTAATCCCAACAGGCTCCTACACTAATCACAGTACGCACCTAAATTAATCTCAATAGGCACCCACATTAAACCCAACATGCACCTATAATATTCCCAACAGGCACCTACACCATTCCCAACAGGCTCCTACAATAATCCCAACAGGAACCTACATTAATCTCAAGAGGCACCTACACTTTTCCCAACAGGCACCTGCACTAATCCCAACAGGCACCTACTTTAATCCCAGAAGGCACCTACACTAATCCCAACAGGCTGTTACACTAATCCCAGTACGCACCTAAAATAATCCCAATAGGCACCTACATTAAACCCAACATGCACCTATAATAATCCCAACAGGCACCTGCACAAATCCCGACAGGCTCCTACACTAATCCCAACAGGCACCTACACTAGTCCCAACAGGCACCTACATTATTCCCAACAGGCAATTACACTAATCCCAACAGGAACCTACAGTAATCACAGTAGGCACCTACACTAATCCCAACAGGCACCTACACTTTTTCCAACAGGCAACTACACTTTTCCCAACAGGCACCTACACTAATCCCAATATACACCTACACTTTTCCCAACAGGCATTGACACTAATCCCAATAGGCATCTACACCTTTCCAAACAGGCACCTACACTAATCCCAACAGGCACCTACACTAATCCCAATAGGCACCTACATTTTTCCAAACAGGCATCTACACTAATCCCAACAGACACCCACACTATTCCCAACAGGCACCGACACTTTCCCCAACAGGCACCTACACTAATCCCAATTGGTACATACACTAATCCCAACAGGCACCTACACTAATCCCAACAGGCACCTACACTTTTCCCAACAGGCACCGACATTAATCCCAATAGGCACCTACACTTTTCCCAACAGGCACCTACACTTTTCCCAACAGGCACCTACACTAATCCCAATAGGCACCTACATTTTTCCAAACAGGCACCTACACAAATCCCAACAGACACCCATACTATTCCCAACAGGCACCTACACTAATACCAATTGTCACATACACTAATCCGAACAGGCACCTAAACTATTCCCAACAGGCACCTACACTTTTTCCAACAGGCAACTACACTTTTCCCAACAGGCACCTACACTAATCCCAATATACAACTACACTTTTCCCAACAGGCATTGACATTAATCCCAATAGGCATCTACACCTTTTCAAACAGGCACCTACACTAATCCCAACAGGCACCTACACTTTTCCCAACAGGCACCGACATTAAACCCAATAGGCACCTACACTTTTCCCAACAGGCACCTACACTTTTCCCAACAGGCACCTACACTAATCCCAATAGGCACCTACATTTTTCCAAACAGGCATCTACACTAATCCCAACAGACACCCACACTATTCCCAACAGGCACCGACACTTTTCCCAACAGGCACCTACACTAATCCCAATTGGTACATACACTAATCCCAACAGGCACCTACACTAATCCCTACAGGCACCTACACTTTTCCCAAAAGGCACCGACATTAATCCCAATAGGCACCTACACTTTTCCCAACAGGCTCCTACACTTTTCCCAACTGGCACCTACACTAATCCCAATAGGCACCTACATTTTTCCAAACAGGCACCTACACAAATCCCAACAGGCACCTAAACTATTCCCAACTGGCTCCTACACTTTTCCCAACAGGCATCTACACTTTTCCCAACAGGCACCTGCACTAATCCCAACAGGCACCTACACTAATCCCAAAAGGCTCCTACACTAATCACAGTATGCATCTAAAATAATCTCAATAGGCACCTACATTAAACCCAACAGGAACCTACATTAATCACAATAGGCACCGACACTAATCCTAACAGGCATCTACATTAAACCCAACAGGCATTTCACTAATCCCAACAGGCACCTAGACTAATCCCAACAACCAACTACATTATTCCCAACAGGCACTTACATTATTCCCAACCAGCACCTACACTAATCCCAACAGGCACCTACACTAATCCCAACAGCAACCTACCCTAATCCCAACAGGCCCCTACACTATTCCCAACAGGCACCTACATTATTCCCAACAGGCACCAACACTAATCCCAACAGGCACCTACACTTTTCCCAACAGGCACCGACACTAATCCCAATAGGCACCTCACTTTTCCCAACAGGCACCTACACTTTTCCCAATAGGCACCTACACTAATCCCAATAGGCACCTACACGTTTCCCAACAGGCACCTACACTTTTCCCAACAGGCACCTACACTAAACCCAATAGGCACCTACACTAATCCCAACAGGCACCTACACTAATCCCAACAGGCACCAACACTTTTCCCAACAGGCACCTACACTAATCCCAATAGGCACCTACACTTTTCCCAACAGCACCTACACTTTTCCCAACAGGCTCCTACATTAATCCCAGCAGGCAACTACACTTTTCCCAACAGGCACCTGCACTAATCCCAACAGGCACCTACACTAATCTCAACAGGCACCTACACTTTTCCCAACAGGTACCTGCACTAATCCCAACAGGCACCTACTTTAATCCCAGAAGGCACCTACACTAATCCCAACAGGCTCCTAAACTAATCCCAGTAAGCACCTAAAATAATACCAATAGGCACCTATAATAATCCCAACAGGCACCTACACCATTCCCAACAGGCTCCTACACTAATCCCAACAGACACCTGAACTAATCCCAACAGGCACCTACTCTAATCCTAACAGGCACCTAAACTAATCCAAACAGGCACCTACACTAATCCCAACAGGCAATTACACTAATCCCAACAGGAACCTACACTAATCCCAACAGGCTCCTACACTTTTCCCAACAGGCACCGACATTAATCCCAATAGGCACCTACACTTTTCCCAACAGGCACCTATACATTTCCCAACAGGCACCTACACTAATCCCAATAGGCACCTACATTTTTCCCGACAGACACCTACACTAATCCCAACAGGCACCTACACTATTCCCAACACGCACCTACACTAATCCCAGCAGGCATTACACAAGTCCCTACAGACACCTACACTAATCCCAACAGGTTCCTACATTAATCCCAACAGGCAACTACACTATTCACAACAGGCACCTAAACTATTACCAACAGGCTCCTACACTAATCTCAACAGGCACCTACACTAATCCCAACAGAAACCTACACTAATCCCAACAGGCATCTACACTATTCTCAACAGGCATCTGCACTAATCCCAACAGGCACCTAAACTAATCCCAACAGGCACCTACACTATTCCAAAAAGGCACCTACACTAATCCCAAAAGGCAGCTAATCTAATCCCAACAGGCATCTACATTAATCCCAACAGGCACCTACACTAATCCCAACAGGCACCTACAGAATTCCAGCAGGTACCTACACTATTCACAACAGAGACCTAGACTAATCCCAAAAGGCACCTACATTAATTCCAACAAGCACCTACATTAATCCCAACAGGCACCTACACTAATCCCAACAGGCACCTACACTAATCCCAATAGGTTCCTGTACTAATCCCAACAAGCACCTACATTAATCCCTACAGGCTCCTACACTAATCCTAACAGGCAACAACATTAATCCCAACAGGCACCTACATTAATCCCAACAGGCACCTACACTAATCCCAATAGGTTCCTGTACTAATCCCAACAAGCACCTACATTAATCCCTACAGGCTCCTACACTAATCCCAACAGGCAACAACATTAATCCCAACAGGCACCTACATTAATCCCAACAGGCACCTACATTAATCCCAACAGGCACCTACACTAATCCAAACAGGCACCTACACTACTCCCAAGAGGCACCTGCACTAATCCTAACAGGAACCTACACCATTCCCAACAGACTCCTAAACTATTCCAAAAAAGGTCCTACACTAATCCCAACAGGCACCTGCACTAATCCCAACAGGCACCTACACTAATACCAACAGGCACCAGCACTAATCCCAACACGCACCTACACTAATCCCAACAGGCACCAGCAGTAATCCCAACAGGCACCTACACAAATCCCAACAGGCACCTGCACTAATCACAACAGGAACCTACACCATTCCCAACAGACTCCTAAACTATTCCAAAAAGGCTCCTACACTAATCCCAACAGGCAACTACACTAATCCCAACAGGCCCATACACTAATCCCAACAGGCGCCTACACTAATCCCAACAGGCATTACACGAATCCCAACATTATTCCAGCAGCCATCTATAATAATCCCAACACGCTCCTAAACTAATCCCACAGGCTCCTGCACTAATCCCAATAGGCACCTATACTAATCGCAACAGGCACCAACACTAATCCCAACAGCAACCTACCCTAATCCCAACAGGCCCCTACACTATTCCCAACAGGCACCTACATTATTCCCAACAGGCACCAACACTAATCCCAACAGGCACCTACACTTTTCCCAACAGGCACCGACACTAATCCCAATAGGCACCTCACTTTTCCCAACAGGCACCTACACTTTTCCCAATAGGCACCTACACTAATCCCAATAGGCACCTACACGTTTCCCAACAGGCACCTACACTTTTCCCAACAGGCACCTACACTAAACCCAATAGGCACCTACACTAATCCCAACAGGCACCTACACTAATCCCAACAGGCACCAACACTTTTCCCAACAGGCACCTACACTAATCCCAATAGGCACCTACACTTTTCCCAACAGCACCTACACTTTTCCCAACAGGCTCCTACATTAATCCCAGCAGGCAACTACACTTTTCCCAACAGGCACCTGCACTAATCCCAACAGGCACCTACACTAATCTCAACAGGCACCTACACTTTTCCCAACAGGTACCTGCACTAATCCCAACAGGCACCTACTTTAATCCCAGAAGGCACCTACACTAATCCCAACAGGCTCCTAAACTAATCCCAGTAAGCACCTAAAATAATACCAATAGGCACCTATAATAATCCCAACAGGCACCTACACCATTCCCAACAGGCTCCTACACTAATCCCAACAGACACCTGAACTAATCCCAACAGGCACCTACTCTAATCCTAACAGGCACCTAAACTAATCCAAACAGGCACCTACACTAATCCCAACAGGCAATTACACTAATCCCAACAGGAACCTACACTAATCCCAACAGGCTCCTACACTTTTCCCAACAGGCACCGACATTAATCCCAATAGGCACCTACACTTTTCCCAACAGGCACCTATACATTTCCCAACAGGCACCTACACTAATCCCAATAGGCACCTACATTTTTCCCGACAGACACCTACACTAATCCCAACAGGCACCTACACTATTCCCAACACGCACCTACACTAATCCCAGCAGGCATTACACAAGTCCCTACAGACACCTACACTAATCCCAACAGGTTCCTACATTAATCCCAACAGGCAACTACACTATTCACAACAGGCACCTAAACTATTACCAACAGGCTCCTACACTAATCTCAACAGGCACCTACACTAATCCCAACAGAAACCTACACTAATCCCAACAGGCATCTACACTATTCTCAACAGGCATCTGCACTAATCCAACAGGCACCTAAACTAATCCCAACAGGCACCTACACTATTCCAAAAAGGCACCTACACTAATCCCAAAAGGCAGCTAATCTAATCCCAACAGGCATCTACATTAATCCCAACAGGCACCTACACTAATCCCAACAGGCACCTACAGAATTCCAGCAGGTACCTACACTATTCACAACAGAGACCTAGACTAATCCCAAAAGGCACCTACATTAATTCCAACAAGCACCTACATTAATCCCAACAGGCACCTACACTAATCCCAACAGGCACCTACACTAATCCCAATAGGTTCCTGTACTAATCCCAACAAGCACCTACATTAATCCCTACAGGCTCCTACACTAATCCTAACAGGCAACAACATTAATCCCAACAGGCACCTACATTAATCCCAACAGGCACCTACACTAATCCCAATAGGTTCCTGTACTAATCCCAACAAGCACCTACATTAATCCCTACAGGCTCCTACACTAATCCCAACAGGCAACAACATTAATCCCAACAGGCACCTACATTAATCCCAACAGGCACCTACATTAATCCCAACAGGCACCTACACTAATCCAAACAGGCACCTACACTACTCCCAAGAGGCACCTGCACTAATCCTAACAGGAACCTACACCATTCCCAACAGACTCCTAAACTATTCCAAAAAAGGTCCTACACTAATCCCAACAGGCACCTGCACTAATCCCAACAGGCACCTACACTAATACCAACAGGCACCAGCACTAATCCCAACACGCACCTACACTAATCCCAACAGGCACCAGCAGTAATCCCAACAGGCACCTACACAAATCCCAACAGGCACCTGCACTAATCACAACAGGAACCTACACCATTCCCAACAGACTCCTAAACTATTCCAAAAAGGCTCCTACACTAATCCCAACAGGCAACTACACTAATCCCAACAGGCCCATACACTAATCCCAACAGGCGCCTACACTAATCCCAACAGGCATTACACGAATCCCAACATTATTCCAGCAGCCATCTATAATAATCCCAACACGCTCCTAAACTAATCCCACAGGCTCCTGCACTAATCCCAATAGGCACCTATACTAATCGCAACAGGCACCTACACTAATCCCAACAGGTTCCTAAACTATTCCCAACAGGCTCCTGCACTAATCCCAATAGGCACCTACACTAATCCCAACAGGTACCTACACTAATCCAACAGGCACCTACACTATTCCCAACAGGCACCTACACTTTTCCAAACAGGCACCTACACTAATCCCAACAGGCTCCTACATTAATCCAACAGGCACCTACACTATTCCCAACAGGCACCTATACTTTTCCCAACAGGCACCTACACTAATCCAAATAGGCACCTACACTTTTCCCAACAGGCATGTACACTATTCCCAACAGGCACCTACACTTTTCCCAACAGGCCCCTACATTAATCCCAACAGGCACCTACACTTTTCCCAACAGGCACCTGCACTAATCCCAACAGGCACCTACATCATTCCCAACAGGCACCTGCACTAATCCTAACAGGCACCTACACTTTTCCCAACAGGCACCTGCACTAATCCCAACAGGCACCTACTTTAATCACAGTAGGCACCTACACTAATCCCAACAGGCTCCTACACTAATCCCAGTACGCACCTAAAATAATCCCAATAGGCACCTACATTAAACCCAACATTCTCCTATAATAATCCCAACAGGATCCTACACTAATCCCAACAGACTCCTAAACTAATACCAACAGGCACCTACACTAATCCCAACAGGCCCCTACACTAATCCCAACAGGCACCTACACTAATCCCAACAGGTACCTACATTATTGCCAACAGGCAATTACACTAATCCCAACAGGAACCTACAGTAATCACAATACGAACCTACACTAATCCCAACAGGCATCTACATGAATCCCAACATGCACCTACACCTTTCCCAACAGGCACCAACACAAATCCCAACAGGCACCTACACTTTTCCCAACAGGCACCGACACTAATCCCAATAGGCACCTACACTTTTCCCAACAGGCACCTACACTTTTCCCAACTGGCACCTACACTAATCCGAATAAGCACCTACATTTTTCCCAACAGGCACCTACACTATTCCCAACAGGCACCTACAACTTTCCAGCAGCCATCTATAATAATCCCAACAGGCACCTACACTAATCCCAACAGGCAGCTACATGAATCCCAACACGCTCCTACACTAATCCCAACAGGCTCCTACATTAATCCCAACAGGCACCTACATTATTCCAACAGGCACCTACACTAATCCCAACAGGCTCCTACACTAATCCCAGTACGTACCTAAAATAATGCCAATAGGCTCCTACATTAAACCCAACAGGCACCTATAATAATCCGAACAGGCACCTACACTTATCCCAACAGGTTCCTAAACTAATCCCAACAGGCTCCTACACTAATCCCAATAGGCACCTATACTAATCGCAACAGGCACCTACACTAATCCCTACAGGTTCCTAAACTAATCCCAACAGGCTCCTGCACTAATCCCAATAGGCAGCTACACTAATCCCATCAGGCACCTACACTAATCCCAACAGGCTCCTACACTAATTCCAACAGGCTCCTACACTAATCCCAACAGGCTTCTACACTAATTCCAACAGGCTCCTACACTAATTCCAACAGGCTCCTACACTAATTCCAAAGGCTCTTACACTAATTCCAACAGGCTCCTACACTTTTCCCAACAGGCAACAACATTAATCCCAACAGGCACCTACATTAATTCCAACAAGCACCTACATTAATCCCAACAGGCTCCCACACTAATCCCAACAGGCACCTACACCGTTCCCAACAGGCACCTACACTAATCCAAACAGGCACCTACACTACTCCCAAGAGGCACCTGCACTAATCCTAACAGGAACCTACACCATTCCCAACAGACTCCTAAACTATTCCAAAAAAGGTCCTACACTAATCCCAACAGGCACCTGCACTAATCCCAACAGGCACCTACACTAATACCAACAGGCACCAGCACTAATCCCAACACGCACCTACACTAATCCCAACAGGCACCAGCAGTAATCCCAACAGGCACCTACACAAATCCCAACAGGCACCTGCACTAATCACAACAGGAACCTACACCATTCCCAACAGACTCCTAAACTATTCCAAAAAGGCTCCTACACTAATCCCAACAGGCAACTACACTAATCCCAACAGGCCCATACACTAATCCCAACAGGCGCCTACACTAATCCCAACAGGCATTACACGAATCCCAACATTATTCCAGCAGCCATCTATAATAATCCCAACACGCTCCTAAACTAATCCCACAGGCTCCTGCACTAATCCCAATAGGCACCTATACTAATCGCAACAGGCACCTACACTAATCCCAACAGGTTCCTACACAAATCCCAACAGGCACCTGCACTAATCACAACAGGAACCTACACCATTCCCAACAGACTCCTAAACTATTCCAAAAAGGCTCCTACACTAATCCCAACAGGCAACTACACTAATCCCAACAGGCCCATACACTAATCCCAACAGGCGCCTACACTAATCCCAACAGGCATTACACGAATCCCAACATTATTCCAGCAGCCATCTATAATAATCCCAACACGCTCCTAAACTAATCCCACAGGCTCCTGCACTAATCCCAATAGGCACCTATACTAATCGCAACAGGCACCTACACTAATCCCAACAGGTTCCTAAACTATTCCCAACAGGCTCCTGCACTAATCCCAATAGGCACCTACACTAATCCCAACAGGTACCTACACTAATCCAACAGGCACCTACACTATTCCCAACAGGCACCTACACTTTTCCAAACAGGCACCTACACTAATCCCAACAGGCTCCTACATTAATCCAACAGGCACCTACACTATTCCCAACAGGCACCTATACTTTTCCCAACAGGCACCTACACTAATCCAAATAGGCACCTACACTTTTCCCAACAGGCACCTACACTTTTCCCAACAGGCACCTGCACTAATCCCAACAGGCACCTACATCATTCCCAACAGGCACCTGCACTAATCCTAACAGGCACCTACACTTTTCCCAACAGGCACCTGCACTAATCCCAACAGGCACCTACATCATTCCCAACAGGCACCTGCACTAATCCTAACAGGCACCTACACTTTTCCCAACAGGCACCTGCACTAATCCCAACAGGCACCTACTTTAATCACAGTAGGCACCTACACTAATCCCAACAGGCTCCTACACTAATCCCAGTACGCACCTAAAATAATCCCAATAGGCACCTACATTAAACCCAACATTCTCCTATAATAATCCCAACAGGATCCTACACTAATCCCAACAGACTCCTAAACTAATACCAACAGGCACCTACACTAATCCCAACAGGCCCCTACACTAATCCCAACAGGCACCTACACTAATCCCAACAGGTACCTACATTATTGCCAACAGGCAATTACACTAATCCCAACAGGAACCTACAGTAATCACAATAGGAACCTACACTAATCCCAACAGGCATCTACATGAATCCCAACATGCACCTACACCTTTCCCAACAGGCACCAACACAAATCCCAACAGGCACCTACACTTTTCCCAACAGGCACCGACACTAATCCCAATAGGCACCTACACTTTTCCCAACAGGCACCTACACTTTTCCCAACTGGCACCTACACTAATCCGAATAAGCACCTACATTTTTCCCAACAGGCACCTACACTATTCCCAACAGGCACCTACAACTTTCCAGCAGCCATCTATAATAATCCCAACAGGCACCTACACTAATCCCAACAGGCAGCTACATGAATCCCAACACGCTCCTACACTAATCCCAACAGGCTCCTACATTAATCCCAACAGGCACCTACATTATTCCAACAGGCACCTACACTAATCCCAACAGGCTCCTACACTAATCCCAGTACGTACCTAAAATAATGCCAATAGGCTCCTACATTAAACCCAACAGGCACCTATAATAATCCGAACAGGCACCTACACTTATCCCAACAGGTTCCTAAACTAATCCCAACAGGCTCCTACACTAATCCCAATAGGCACCTATACTAATCGCAACAGGCACCTACACTAATCCCTACAGGTTCCTAAACTAATCCCAACAGGCTCCTGCACTAATCCCAATAGGCAGCTACACTAATCCCATCAGGCACCTACACTAATCCCAACAGGCTCCTACACTAATTCCAACAGGCTCCTACACTAATCCCAACAGGCTTCTACACTAATTCCAACAGGCTCCTACACTAATTCCAACAGGCTCCTACACTAATTCCAAAGGCTCCTACATTAATTCCAACAGGCTCCTACACTAATTCCAACAGGCTCTTACACTAATTCCAACAGGCTCCTACACTTTTCCCAACAGGCAACAACATTAATCCCAACAGGCACCTACATTAATTCCAACAAGCACCTACATTAATCCCAACAGGCTCCCACACTAATCCCAACAGGCACCTACACCGTTCCCAACAGGCACCTACACTAATCCAAACAGGCACCTACACTACTCCCAAGAGGCACCTGCACTAATCCTAACAGGAACCTACACCATTCCCAACAGACTCCTAAACTATTCCAAAAAAGGTCCTACACTAATCCCAACAGGCACCTGCACTAATCCCAACAGGCACCTACACTAATACCAACAGGCACCAGCACTAATCCCAACACGCACCTACACTAATCCCAACAGGCACCAGCAGTAATCCCAACAGGCACCTACACAAATCCCAACAGGCACCTGCACTAATCACAACAGGAACCTACACCATTCCCAACAGACTCCTAAACTATTCCAAAAAGGCTCCTACACTAATCCCAACAGGCAACTACACTAATCCCAACAGGCCCATACACTAATCCCAACAGGCGCCTACACTAATCCCAACAGGCATTACACGAATCCCAACATTATTCCAGCAGCCATCTATAATAATCCCAACACGCTCCTAAACTAATCCCACAGGCTCCTGCACTAATCCCAATAGGCACCTATACTAATCGCAACAGGCACCTACACTAATCCCAATAGGTTCCTACACAAATCCCAACAGGCACCTGCACTAATCACAACAGGAACCTACACCATTCCCAACAGACTCCTAAACTATTCCAAAAAGGCTCCTACACTAATCCCAACAGGCAACTACACTAATCCCAACAGGCCCATACACTAATCCCAACAGGCGCCTACACTAATCCCAACAGGCATTACACGAATCCCAACATTATTCCAGCAGCCATCTATAATAATCCCAACACGCTCCTAAACTAATCCCACAGGCTCCTGCACTAATCCCAATAGGCACCTATACTAATCGCAACAGGCACCTACACTAATCCCAACAGGTTCCTAAACTATTCCCAACAGGCTCCTGCACTAATCCCAATAGGCACCTACACTAATCCCAACAGGTACCTACACTAATCCAACAGGCACCTACACTATTCCCAACAGGCACCTACACTTTTCCAAACAGGCACCTACACTAATCCCAACAGGCTCCTACATTAATCCAACAGGCACCTACACTATTCCCAACAGGCACCTATACTTTTCCCAACAGGCACCTACACTAATCCAAATAGGCACCTACACTTTTCCCAACAGGCATGTACACTATTCCCAACAGGCACCTACACTTTTCCCAACAGGCCCCTACATTAATCCCAACAGGCACCTACACTTTTCCCAACAGGCACCTGCACTAATCCCAACAGGCACCTACATCATTCCCAACAGGCACCTGCACTAATCCCAACAGGCACCTACTTTAATCACAGTAGGCACCTACACTAATCCCAACAGGCTCCTACACTAATCCCAGTACGCACCTAAAATAATCCCAATAGGCACCTACATTAAACCCAACATTCTCCTTTAATAACCCCAACAGGATCCTACACTAATCCCAACAGACTCCTAAACTAATACCAACAGGCACCTACACTAATCCCAACAGGCCCCTACACTAATCCCAACAGGCACCTACACTAATCCCAACAGGTACCTACATTATTGCCAACAGGCAATTACACTAATCCCAACAGGAACCTACAGTAATCACAATAGGAACCTACACTAATCCCAACAGGCATCTACATGAATCCCAACATGCACCTACACCTTTCCCAACAGGCACCAACACAAATCCCAACAGGCACCTACACTTTTCCCAACAGGCACCGACATTAATCCCAATAGGCACCTACACTTTTCCCAACAGGCACCTACACTTTTCCCAACTGGCACCTACACTAATCCGAATAAGCACCTACATTTTTCCCAACAGGCACCTACACTATTCCCAACAGGCACCTACAACTTTCCAGCAGCCATCTATAATAATCCCAACAGGCACCTACACTAATCCCAACAGGCAGCTACATGAATCCCAACACGCTCCTACACTAATCCCAACAGGCTCCTACATTAATCCCAACAGGCACCTACATTATTCCAACAGGCACCTACACTAATCCCAACAGGCTCCTACACTAATCCCAGTACGTACCTAAAATAATGCCAATAGGCTCCTACATTAAACCCAACAGGCACCTATAATAATCCGAACAGGCACCTACACTTATCCCAACAGGTTCCTAAACTAATCCCAACAGGCTCCTACACTAATCCCAATAGGCACCTATACTAATCGCAACAGGCACCTACACTAATCCCTACAGGTTCCTAAACTAATCCCAACAGGCTCCTGCACTAATCCCATCAGGCACCTACACTAATCCCAACAGGCACCTACCCTAATCCCAACAGGCCCCTACACTTATCCCAATCGGCACCTACATTATTCCCAACTGGTACCTACACTAATCCCAACAGGCACATACACAAATCAAAACAGGCACCTACACTATTCCCAACAGGCACCTACACTTTTCCCAACAGGCACCTACACTAATCCCAACAGGCACCTACACTAATCCCAACAGGCACCTACACTAATCCCAACAGGCACCAACACTAATCCCAACAGGCACCTACACTATTCCCAACAGGCACCTACAACTTTCCCAGAAGGCACCTACACTTTTCCCAACAGGCACCTACACTAATCCCAGTACGCACCTAAAATAATCCCAATAGGCACCTACATTAAACCCAACATGCACCTATAAAAATCCCAACAGGCACCTATAATAATCCGATCAGGCACCTACACTAATCCCAACAGGTTCCTAAACTAATCCCAACAGGCTCCTGCACTAATCCCAATAGGCACCTATACTAATCGCAACAGGCACCTACACTAATCCCTACAGGTTCTTAAACTAATCCCAACAGGCTCCTGCACTAATCCCAATAGGCAGCTACACTAATCCCATCAGGCACCTACACTAATCCCAACAGGCACCTACCCTAATCCAAACAGGCCCCTACACTTATCCCAATCGGCACCTACATTATTCCCAACTGGCACCTACACTAATCCCAACAGGCACATACACGAATCAAAACAGGCACCTACACAATTCCCAACAGGCACCTACACTTTTCCCAACAGGCACCTACACTAATCCCAACAGGCACCTACACTAATCCCAACAGGCACCTACACTAATCCCAACAGGCACCTACACTATTCCCAACAGTCACCTACTTTAATCCCAGAAGGCACCTACACTAATCCCAACAGGCTCCTACACTAATCCCAGTACGCACCTAAAATAATCCCAATAGGCACCTACAACTTTCCCAACAGGCACCTACACTTTTCCCAACAGGCACCTACACTAATCCCAACAGTCACCTACTTTAATCCCAGAAGGCACCTACACTAATCCCAACAGGCTCCTACACTAATCCCAGTACGCACCTAAAATAATCCCAATAGGCACCTACATTAAACCCAACATGCACCTATAAAAATCCCAACAGGCACCTATAATATTCCCAACAGGCACCTACACCAATCCCAACAGGCCCCTACACTAATCACAACAGGATCCTACACTAATCGTAACAGACTCCTAAACTAATCCCAACAGGCACCTACACTAATACCAACAGGCACCTACATTATTCCCAACAGGCAATTACACTAATCCCAACAGGAACCTACAGTAATCGCAATAGGCACCTACACGAATCCCAACAAGCACCTACACTTTTCCCAACAGGCACCGACACTAATCCCAACAGGCACCTACACTTTTCCCAACAGGCACTGACATTATTCCCAATAGGCACCTACGCTTTTCCCAACAGGCACCTACATTTTTCCCAACAGGCACCTACACTAATGCCAACAGGCACCTACACTAATCCCAACAGGCACCTACATTGATCCCAACAGGCACCTAAACTATTCCCAACTGGCACCTACACTTTTCCCAAAAGGCACCTACACTTTTCCCAACAGGCACCTGCACTAATCACAGTACGCACTTAAAATAAACTCAACATGCACCTATAATAATCCCAACAGGCACCTACACCAGTCCCAACAGGCTCCTACACTAATCCCAATAGGCACCTACATTAATCACAATAATCACCAACACTAATCCCAACAGGCATCTACATTAAACCCAACAGGCATTTCACTAATCCCAACAGGCACCTAGACTAATCCCAACAGGCAACTACATTATTCCCAACAAGGCACCTTCACTAATCCCAACAGGCATTTCACTAATCCCAACAGGCACCAACACTAATCCCAACAGGCACCTAGACGAATCCCAACAGGCACCTAAACTAATCACAACAGGCACCTACATTATTCTCAACAGGCACCTACACTAATCCCAACAGGCACCTACACTAATCCCAACAGGCACCAACCCTAATCCCAACAGGCCCCTACACTTATCCCAACAGGCACCTACATTATTCCCAACACGCAACTACACTAATCCCAACAGGCACCTACACTAATCCCAACAGGCACCAACCCTAATCCCAACAGGCCCCTACACTAATCCCAACAGGCACCTGCACTAATCCCAACAGGCACCTACTCTAATCCCAACAGGCACCTACACTATTCCCAATATGCACCTACACTTTTCCCAACAGTCACCTACTTTAATCCCAGAAGGCACCTACACTAATCCCAACAGGCTCCTACACTAATCCCAGTACGCACCTAAAATAATCCCAATAGGCACCTACATTAAACCCAACATGCACCTATAAAAATCCCAACAGGCACCTATAATATTCCCAACAGGCACCTACACCAATCCCAACAGGCCCCTACACTAATCACAACAGGATCCTACACTAATCGTAACAGACTCCTAAACTAATCCCAACAGGCACCTACACTAATACCAACAGGCACCTACATTATTCCCAACAGGCAATTACACTAATCCCAACAGGAACCTACAGTAATCGCAATAGGCACCTACACGAATCCCAACAAGCACCTACACTTTTCCCAACAGGCACCGACACTAATCCCAACAGGCACCTACACTTTTCCCAACAGGCACTGACATTATTCCCAATAGGCACCTACGCTTTTCCCAACAGGCACCTACATTTTTCCCAACAGGCACCTACACTAATGCCAACAGGCACCTACACTAATCCCAACAGGCACCTACATTGATCCCAACAGGCACCTAAACTATTCCCAACTGGCACCTACACTTTTCCCAAAAGGCACCTACACTTTTCCCAACAGGCACCTGCACTAATCACAGTACGCACTTAAAATAAACTCAACATGCACCTATAATAATCCCAACAGGCACCTACACCAGTCCCAACAGGCTCCTACACTAATCCCAATAGGCACCTACATTAATCACAATAATCACCAACACTAATCCCAACAGGCATCTACATTAAACCCAACAGGCATTTCACTAATCCCAACAGGCACCTAGACTAATCCCAACAGGCAACTACATTATTCCCAACAAGGCACCTTCACTAATCCCAACAGGCATTTCACTAATCCCAACAGGCACCAACACTAATCCCAACAGGCACCTAGACGAATCCCAACAGGCACCTAAACTAATCACAACAGGCACCTACATTATTCTCAACAGGCACCTACACTAATCCCAACAGGCACCTACACTAATCCCAACAGGCACCAACCCTAATCCCAACAGGCCCCTACACTTATCCCAACAGGCACCTACATTATTCCCAACACGCAACTACACTAATCCCAACAGGCACCTACACTAATCCCAACAGGCACCAACCCTAATCCCAACAGGCCCCTACACTAATCCCAACAGGCACCTGCACTAATCCCAACAGGCACCTACTCTAATCCCAACAAGCACCTACACTTTTCCCAACAGGCACCGACACTAATCCCAACAGGCACCTACACTTTTCCCAACAGGCACTGACATTATTCCCAATAGGCACCTACGCTTTTCCCAACAGGCACCTACATTTTTCCCAACAGGCACCTACACTAATGCCAACAGGCACCTACACTAATCCCAACAGGCACCTACATTGATCCCAACAGGCACCTAAACTATTCCCAACTGGCACCTACACTTTTCCCAAAAGGCACCTACACTTTTCCCAACAGGCACCTGCACTAATCACAGTACGCACTTAAAATAAACTCAACATGCACCTATAATAATCCCAACAGGCACCTACACAGTCCCAACAGGCTCCTACACTAATCCCAATAGGCACCTACATTAATCACAATAATCACCAACACTAATCCCAACAGGCATCTACATTAAACCCAACAGGCATTTCACTAATCCCAACAGGCACCTAGACTAATCCCAACAGGCAACTACATTATTCCCAACAAGGCACCTTCACTAATCCCAACAGGCATTTCACTAATCCCAACAGGCACCAACACTAATCCCAACAGGCACCTAGACGAATCCCAACAGGCACCTAAACTAATCACAACAGGCACCTACATTATTCTCAACAGGCACCTACACTAATCCCAACAGGCACCTACACTAATCCCAACAGGCACCAACCCTAATCCCAACAGGCCCCTACACTTATCCCAACAGGCACCTACATTATTCCCAACACGCAACTACACTAATCCCAACAGGCACCTACACTAATCCCAACAGGCACCAACCCTAATCCCAACAGGCCCCTACACTAATCCCAACAGGCACCTGCACTAATCCCAACAGGCACCTACTCTAATCCCAACAGGCACCTACACTATTCCCAATATGCACCTACACTTTTCCCAACAGTCACCTACTTTAATCCCAGAAGGCACCTACACTAATCCCAACAGGCTCCTACACTAATCCCAGTACGCACCTAAAATAATCCCAATAGGCACCTACATTAAACCCAACATGCACCTATAAAAATCCCAACAGGCACATATAATATTCCCAACAGGCACCTACACCAATCCCAACAGGCCCCTACACTAATCACAACAGGATCCTACACTAATCGTAACAGACTCCTAAACTAATCCCAACAGGCACCTACACTAATACCAACAGGCACCTACATTATTCCCAACAGGCAATTACACTAATCCCAACAGGAACCTACAGTAATCGCAATAGGCACCTACACGAATCCCAACAAGCACCTACACTTTTCCCAACAGGCACCGACACTAATCCCAACAGGCACCTACACTTTTCCCAACAGGCACTGACATTATTCCCAATAGGCACCTACGCTTTTCCCAACAGGCACCTACATTTTTCCCAACAGGCACCTACACTAATGCCAACAGGCACCTACACTAATCCCAACAGGCACCTACATTGATCCCAACAGGCACCTAAACTATTCCCAACTGGCACCTACACTTTTCCCAAAAGGCACCTACACTTTTCCCAACAGGCACCTGCACTAATCACAGTACGCACTTAAAATAAACTCAACATGCACCTATAATAATCCCAACAGGCACCTACACCAGTCCCAACAGGCTCCTACACTAATCCCAATAGGCACCTACATTAATCACAATAATCACCAACACTAATCCCAACAGGCATCTACATTAAACCCAACAGGCATTTCACTAATCCCAACAGGCACATAGACTAATCCCAACAGGCAACTACATTATTCCCAACAAGGCACCTTCACTAATCCCAACAGGCATTTCACTAATCCCAACAGGCACCAACACTAATCCCAACAGGCACCTAGACGAATCCCAACAGGCACCTAAACTAATCACAACAGGCACCTACATTATTCTCAACAGGCACCTACACTAATCCCAACAGGCACCTACACTAATCCCAACAGGCACCAACCCTAATCCCAACAGGCCCCTACACTTATCCCAACAGGCACCTACATTATTCCCAACACGCAACTACACTAATCCCAACAGGCACCTACACTAATCCCAACAGGCACCAACCCTAATCCCAACAGGCCCCTACACTAATCCCAACAGGCACCTGCACTAATCCCAACAGGCACCTACTCTAATCCCAACAGGCACCTACACTATTCCCAATATGCACCTACACTTTTCCCAACAGGCACCTACACTAATCCCAATAGGCACCTACACTTTTCCCAACAGGCACCTACACTATTCCCAACAGGCACCTACACTTTTCCCAACAGGCACCTACACTAATCGCAATAGGCACCTACACTTTTCCCAACTGGCATGTACACTATTCCCAACAGGCACCTACACTTTTCCCAACAGGCCCCTACATTAATCCCAACAGGCATCTACACTTTTCCCAACAGGCACCTGCACTAATCCCAACAGGCACCTACTTTAATCCCAGAAGGCACCTACACTAATCCCAACAGGCTCCTACACTAATCCCAGTATGCACCTATAATAATCCCAACAGGCACCTATAATAATCCCAACAGGCTCCTACACTATTACCAACAGGCACCTACACTAATCCCAACAGGTACCTACATTATTCCCAACAGGCAATTACACTAATCCCAACAGGAACCTACACAAATCCCAACATGCACCTACACTATTCCCAACAGGCACCTACACTTTTCCCAACAGGCTCCTACAGTAATCCCAAAAGGCACCTACATTATTCCCAACAGGCACCTACACTAATCCCAACAGGCACCTACACTTTTCCCAACAGGCACCTGCACTAATCCCAACAGGCACCTACTTTAATCCCTGAAGGCACCTACACTAATCCCAACAGGCTCCTACACTAATCCCAGTATGCACCTATAATAATCCCAACAGGCACCTATAATAATCCCAACAGGCTCCTAAACTAATACCAACAGGCACCTACACTAATCCCAACAGGTACCTACATTATTCCCAACAGGCAATTACACTAATCCCAACAGGAACCTACACAAATCCCAACATGCACCTACACCTTTCCCAACAGGCACCAACACAAATCCCAACAGGCACCTACACTTTTCCCAACAGGCACCGACATTAATCCCAATAGGCACCTATACTTTTCCCAACAGGCACCTACACTAATCCCAATAGGCACCTACACTATTCCCAACAGGCACCTACACTTTTCCCAACAGGCTCCTACAGTAATCCCAAAAGGCACCTACATTATTCCCAACAGGCACCAACCCTAATCCCAACAGGCCCCTACACTAATCCCAACAGGCACCTGCACTAATCCCAACAGGCACCTACTCTAATCCCAACAGGCACCTACACTATTCCCAATATGCACCTACACTTTTCCCAACAGGCACTTACACTAATCCCAATAGGCACCTACACTTTTCCCAACAGGCACCTACACTATTCCCAACAGGCACCTACACTTTTCCAAACAGGCTACTACAGTAATCCCAAAAGGCACCTACATTATTCCCAACAGGCACCTAAACTAATCCCAACAGGCACCTACACTAATCCCAACAGGCACCTACACTATTCCTAACAGGCACCTATACTTTTCCCAACAGGCACCTACACTAATCCCAACAGGCACCTACACTATTCCTAACAGGCACCTATACTTTTCCCAACAGGCACCTACACTAATCCCAATAGGCACCTACACTATTCCCAACAGGCACCTACACTTTTCCCAACAGGCCCCTACATTAATCCCAACAGGCACCTACACTTTTCCCAACAGGCACCTGCACTAATCCCAACAGGCACCTACTTTAATCCCAGAAGGCACCTACACTATTCCCAACAGTCTCCTACACTAATCCCAGTATGCACCTATAATAATCCCAACAGGCACATATAATAATCCCAACAGGCTCCTACACTAATACCAACAGGCACCTACACTAATCCCAACAGGTACCTACATTATTCCCAACAGGCAATTACACTAATCCCAACAGGAACCTACACAAATCCCAACATGCACCTACACCTTTCCCAACAGGCACCAACACAAATCCCAACAGGCACCTACACTTTTCCCAACAGGCACCGACATTAATCCCAATAGGCACCTATACTTTTCCCAACAGGCACCTACACTTTTCCCAACTGGCACCTACACTAATCCCAATAAGCACCTACATTTTTCCCAACAGGCGCCTACACTAATCCCAACAGGCACCTACACTATTCCCAACAGGCACCTACAACTTTCCAGCAGCCATCTATAATAATCCCAACAGGCTCCTACACTAATCCCAACAGGCTCCTACATTAATCCCAACAGGTACCTACATTATTCCAACAGGCTCCTACATTAATGCCAACAGGCTCCTACATTAAACCCAACAGGCACCTATAATAATCCGAACAGGCACCTACACTAATCCCAACAGGTTCCTAAACTAATCCCAACAGGCTCCTGCACTAATCCCAATAGGCACCTATACTAATCGCAACAGGCACCTACACTAATCCCTACAGATTCCTACCCTAATCCCAACAGGCCCCTACACTTATCCCAATCGGCACCTACATTATTCCCAACTGGCACCTACACTAATCCCAACAGGCACATACACTAATCAAAACAGGCACCTACCCTAATCCCAACAGGCCCCTACACTTATCCCAATCGGCACCTACATTATTCCCAACTGGCACCTACACTAATCCCAACAGGCACATACACTAATCAAAACAGGCACCTTCACTATTCCCAGCAGGCACCTACACTTTTCCCAACAGGCACCTACACTAATCCCAACAGTCACCTACACTAATCCCAACAGGCACCTACACTATTCCCAACAGGCACCTACAACTTTCCCAACAGGCACCTACACTTTTCCCAACAGGCACCTACACTAATCCCAACAGGCACCTACACTTTTCCCAATAGGTACTGACTCTAATCCCAATAGGCACCTACACTTTTCCCAACAGGCACCAACACTGATCCCAATAGGCACCTACACTTTTCCCAACAGACACCGACACTAATCCCAATAGGCACCTACACTTTTCCCAACAGGCACCTACACTTTTCCCAATAGGCACCTACACTTTTCCCAATAGGCACCTACACTTTTCCGAACAGGCACCGACACTAATCCCAACAGGCACCTACACTATTCCCAACAGGCACCTACAGTTTTCCCAACAGGAACCTACACTCATCCCAATAGGCACCTACACTAATCCCAACAGGCATTTACACTTTTCCCAACAGGCACCTACACCTTTCCCAACAGGCGCCTGCACTAATCCCAACAGGCACCTACTTTAATCCCAAAAGGAACCTACACTACTCCCAACAGGCTGCCACTTTAATCCCAGTACGCACATGACATAATCCCAATAAGAATCTACATTAATCCCAACATGCACCTATAATAATCCCAACAGGCACCTACACTATTCCTAACAGGCACCTACACTAATCCCAACAGGCACCTACATTATTCACAACAGGCAATTACACTAATGCCTACAGGAACCTAGATTAATCCCAAGAGGCAACTACATTATTCCCAACAAGGCACCTACACTAATCACAACAGGCACCGACACTAATCCCAACAGGCACCTAGATGAATCCCAGCAGGCACCCGAACTAATCCCAACAGGCAGCTAATTATTCCAAACAGGCACCTACACTAATCCCAACAGGCACCTACACTAATCCCAACAGGCACCTACACTTTTCCCAACAGGCACCTACACTAATCCCAATAGGCACCTACACTTTTCCCAACAGGCACCGACACTAATCGCAATAGGCACCTACACTTTTCCCAACAGGCACCTACACTAATCCCAATAGGCACCTACACTTTTCCCAACAGGCACCAACACTTATCCCAATAGGCACCTACACTTTTCCCAACAGGCACCTACATTTTCCCAACAGGCACCTACACTTATCCCAATAGGCACCTCACTTTTTCCAACAGGCACCTACACTAATCCCAACAGGCACCTACTTTAATCCCAAAAGGCACCTACACTAATCCCAACAGGCTCCTACACTAATCCCAGTACGCACCTAAAATAATCCAAATAGGCACCTACATTAAACCCAACAGGCACCTATAATAATCCCAACAGGCACCTACACCAGTCCCAACAGGCTCCTACACTAATCCCAATAGGAACCTACATTAATCACAATAGTCACCAACACTAATCCCTACAGGCAGCTACATTAAACCCAACAGGAATTTCATTAATCCCAACAAGGCACCTACACTAATCCCAACAGGCATTTCACTAATCCCAACAGGCACCTAGACGAATCCCAACAGGCACCTAAACTAATCACAACAGGCACCTACATTATTCCCAACAGACACTTACACTAATCCCAACAGGCACCTACACTAATCCCAACAGGCACCAACCCTAATCCCAACAGGCCCCGACACTTATCCCAACAGGCACCTACATTATTCCCAATACGCAACTACACTAATCCCAACAGGCACCTACACTTTTCCCAACAGGCACCTACACTAATCCCAACAGGCACCTACACTAATCCCAACAGGCACCTACACTAATCCCAACAGGCAACTACACTTTTCCCAACAGGCACCTACACTTATCCTAATAGGCACCTACACTTTTTCCAACAGGTGCTTACACTAATCCCAACAGGCACCTACACTAATCCCAACAGGCACCTACATTATTCCCAATACGCAACTACACTAATCCCAACAGGCCCCTACACTTATCCCAACAGGCACCTACATTATTCCCAACACGCAACTACACTAATCCCAACAGGCACCTACACTAATCCCAACAGGCACCAACCCTAATCCCAACAGGCCCCTACACTAATCCCAACAGGCACCTGCACTAATCCCAACAGGCACCTACTCTAATCCCAACAGGCACCTACACTATTCCCAATATGCACCTACACTTTTCCCAACAGGCACCTACACTAATCCCAATAGGCACCTACACTTTTCCCAACAGGCACCTACACTATTCCCAACAGGCACCTACACTTTTCCCAACAGGCACCTACACTAATCGCAATAGGCACCTACACTTTTCCCAACTGGCATGTACACTATTCCCAACAGGCACCTACACTTTTCCCAACAGGCCCCTACATTAATCCCAACAGGCATCTACACTTTTCCCAACAGGCACCTGCACTAATCCCAACAGGCACCTACTTTAATCCCAGAAGGCACCTACACTAATCCCAACAGGCTCCTACACTAATCCCAGTATGCACCTATAATAATCCCAACAGGCACCTATAATAATCCCAACAGGCTCCTACACTATTACCAACAGGCACCTACACTAATCCCAACAGGTACCTACATTATTCCCAACAGGCAATTACACTAATCCCAACAGGAACCTACACAAATCCCAACATGCACCTACACTATTCCCAACAGGCACCTACACTTTTCCCAACAGGCTCCTACAGTAATCCCAAAAGGCACCTACATTATTCCTAACAGGCACCTATACTTTTCCCAACAGGCACCTACACTAATCCCAAAAGGCACCTACACTAATCCCAACAGGCACCTACACTATTCCTAACAGGCACCTATACTTTTCCCAACAGGCACCTACACTAATCCCAACAGGCACCTACACTATTCCTAACAGGCACCTATACTTTTCCCAACAGGCACCTACACTAATCCCAATAGGCACCTACACTATTCCCAACAGGCACCTACACTTTTCCCAACAGGCCCCTACATTAATCCCAACAGGCACCTACACTTTTCCCAACAGGCACCTGCACTAATCCCAACAGGCACCTACTTTAATCCCAGAAGGCACCTACACTATTCCCAACAGTCTCCTACACTAATCCCAGTATGCACCTATAATAATCCCAACAGGCACATATAATAATCCCAACAGGCTCCTACACTAATACCAACAGGCACCTACACTAATCCCAACAGGTACCTACATTATTCCCAACAGGCAATTACACTAATCCCAACAGGAACCTACACAAATCCCAACATGCACCTACACCTTTCCGAACAGGCACCAACACAAATCCCAACAGGCACCTACACTTTTCCCAACAGGCACCGACATTAATCCCAATAGGCACCTATACTTTTCCCAACAGGCACCTACACTTTTCCCAACTGGCACCTACACTAATCCCAATAAGCACCTACATTTTTCCCAACAGGCGCCTACACTAATCCCAACAGGCACCTACACTATTCCCAACAGGCACCTACAACTTTCCAGCAGCCATCTATAATAATCCCAACAGGCACCTACAGTAATCCCAACAGGCAGCTACACGAATCCCAACATGCTCCTACACTAATCCCAACAGGCTCCTACATTAATCCCAACAGGTACCTACATTATTCCAACAGGCTCCTACATTAATGCCAACAGGCTCCTACATTAAACCCAACAGGCACCTATAATAATCCGAACAGGCACCTACACTAATCCCAACAGGTTCCTAAACTAATCCCAACAGGCTCCTGCACTAATCCCAATAGGCACCTATACTAATCGCAACAGGCACCTACACTAATCCCTACAGATTCCTACCCTAATCCCAACAGGCCCCTACACTTATCCCAATCGGCACCTACATTATTCCCAACTGGCACCTACACTAATCCCAACAGGCACATACACTAATCAAAACAGGCACCTACCCTAATCCCAACAGGCCCCTACACTTATCCCAATCGGCACCTACATTATTCCCAACTGGCACCTACACTAATCCCAACAGGCACATACACTAATCAAAACAGGCACCTTCACTATTCCCAGCAGGCACCTACACTTTTCCCAACAGGCACCTACACTAATCCCAACAGTCACCTACACTAATCCCAACAGGCACCTACACTATTCCCAACAGGCACCTACAACTTTCCCAACAGGCACCTACACTTTTCCCAACAGGCACCTACACTAATCCCAACAGGCACCTACACTTTTCCCAATAGGTACTGACTCTAATCCCAATAGGCACCTACACTTTTCCCAACAGGCACCAACACTGATCCCAATAGGCACCTACACTTTTCCCAACAGACACCGACACTAATCCCAATAGGCACCTACACTTTTCCCAACAGGCACCTACACTTTTCCCAATAGGCACCTACACTTTTCCCAATAGGCACCTACACTTTTCCGAACAGGCACCGACACTAATCCCAACAGGCACCTACACTATTCCCAACAGGCACCTACAGTTTTCCCAACAGGAACCTACACTCATCCCAATAGGCACCTACACTAATCCCAACAGGCATTTACACTTTTCCCAACAGGCACCTACACCTTTCCCAACAGGCGCCTGCACTAATCCCAACAGGCACCTACTTTAATCCCAAAAGGAACCTACACTACTCCCAACAGGCTGCCACTTTAATCCCAGTACGCACATGACATAATCCCAATAAGAATCTACATTAATCCCAACATGCACCTATAATAATCCCAACAGGCACCTACACTATTCCTAACAGGCACCTACACTAATCCCAACAGGCACCTACATTATTCCCAACAGGCAATTACACTAATGCCTACAGGAACCTAGATTAATCCCAAGAGGCAACTACATTATTCCCAACAAGGCACCTACACTAATCACAACAGGCACCGACACTAATCCCAACAGGCACCTAGATGAATCCCAGCAGGCACCCGAACTAATCCCAACAGGCAGCTAATTATTCCAAACAGGCACCTACACTAATCCCAACAGGCACCTACACTAATCCCAACAGGCACCTACACTTTTCCCAACAGGCACCTACACTAATCCCAATAGGCACCTACACTTTTCCCAACAGGCACCGACACTAATCGCAATAGGCACCTACACTTTTCCCAACAGGCACCTACACTAATCCCAATAGGCACCTACACTTTTCCCAACAGGCACCAACACTTATCCCAATAGGCACCTACACTTTTCCCAACAGGCACCTACATTTTCCCAACAGGCACCTACACTTATCCCAATAGGCACCTCACTTTTTCCAACAGGCACCTACACTAATCCCAACAGGCACCTACTTTAATCCCAAAAGGCACCTACACTAATCCCAACAGGCTCCTACACTAATCCCAGTACGCACCTAAAATAATCCAAATAGGCACCTACATTAAACCCAACAGGCACCTATAATAATCCCAACAGGCACCTACACCAGTCCCAACAGGCTCCTACACTAATCCCAATAGGAACCTACATTAATCACAATAGTCACCAACACTAATCCCTACAGGCAGCTACATTAAACCCAACAGGAATTTCATTAATCCCAACAAGGCACCTACACTAATCCCAACAGGCATTTCACTAATCCCAACAGGCACCTAGACGAATCCCAACAGGCACCTAAACTAATCACAACAGGCACCTACATTATTCCCAACAGACACTTACACTAATCCCAACAGGCACCTACACTAATCCCAACAGGCACCAACCCTAATCCCAACAGGCCCCGACACTTATCCCAACAGGCACCTACATTATTCCCAATACGCAACTACACTAATCCCAACAGGCACCTACACTTTTCCCAACAGGCACCTACACTAATCCCAACAGGCACCTACACTAATCCCAACAGGCACCTACACTAATCCCAACAGGCAACTACACTTTTCCCAACAGGCACCTACACTTATCCTAATAGGCACCTACACTTTTTCCAACAGGTGCTTACACTAATCCCAACAGGCACCTACACTAATCCCAACAGGCACCTACATTATTCCCAATACGCAACTACACTAATCCCAACAGGCCCCTACACTTATCCCAACAGGCACCTACATTATTCCCAACACGCAACTACACTAATCCCAACAGGCACCTACACTAATCCCAACAGGCACCAACCCTAATCCCAACAGGCCCCTACACTAATCCCAACAGGCACCTGCACTAATCCCAACAGGCACCTACTCTAATCCCAACAGGCACCTACACTATTCCCAATATGCACCTACACTTTTCCCAACAGGCACCTACACTAATCCCAATAGGCACCTACACTTTTCCCAACAGGCACCTACACTTTTCCCAATAGGCACCTACACTTTTCCCAATAGGCACCTACACTTTTCCGAACAGGCACCGACACTAATCCCAACAGGCTCCTACATTAATCCCAACAGGTACCTACATTATTCCAACAGGCTCCTACATTAATGCCAACAGGCTCCTACATTAAACCCAACAGGCACCTATAATAATCCGAACAGGCACCTACACTAATCCCAACAGGTTCCTAAACTAATCCCAACAGGCTCCTGCACTAATCCCAATAGGCACCTATACTAATCGCAACAGGCACCTACACTAATCCCTACAGATTCCTACCCTAATCCCAACAGGCCCCTACACTTATCCCAATCGGCACCTACATTATTCCCAACTGGCACCTACACTAATCCCAACAGGCACATACACTAATCAAAACAGGCACCTACCCTAATCCCAACAGGCCCCTACACTTATCCCAATCGGCACCTACATTATTCCCAACTGGCACCTACACTAATCCCAACAGGCACATACACTAATCAAAACAGGCACCTTCACTATTCCCAGCAGGCACCTACACTTTTCCCAACAGGCACCTACACTAATCCCAACAGTCACCTACACTAATCCCAACAGGCACCTACACTATTCCCAACAGGCACCTACAACTTTCCCAACAGGCACCTACACTTTTCCCAACAGGCACCTACACTAATCCCAACAGGCACCTACACTTTTCCCAATAGGTACTGACTCTAATCCCAATAGGCACCTACACTTTTCCCAACAGGCACCAACACTGATCCCAATAGGCACCTACACTTTTCCCAACAGACACCGACACTAATCCCAATAGGCACCTACACTTTTCCCAACAGGCACCTACACTTTTCCCAATAGGCACCTACACTTTTCCCAATAGGCACCTACACTTTTCCGAACAGGCACCGACACTAATCCCAACAGGCACCTACACTATTCCCAACAGGCACCTACAGTTTTCCCAACAGGAACCTACACTCATCCCAATAGGCACCTACACTAATCCCAACAGGCATTTACACTTTTCCCAACAGGCACCTACACCTTTCCCAACAGGCGCCTGCACTAATCCCAACAGGCACCTACTTTAATCCCAAAAGGAACCTACACTACTCCCAACCGGCTGCCACTTTAATCCCAGTACGCACATGACATAATCCCAATAAGAATCTACATTAATCCCAACATGCACCTATAATAATCCCAACAGGCACCTACACTATTCCTAACAGGCACCTACACTAATCCCAACAGGCACCTACATTATTCCCAACAGGCAATTACACTAATGCCTACAGGAACCTAGATTAATCCCAAGAGGCAACTACATTATTCCCAACAAGGCACCTACACTAATCACAACAGGCACCGACACTAATCCCAACAGGCACCTAGATGAATCCCAGCAGGCACCCGAACTAATCCCAACAGGCAGCTAATTATTCCAAACAGGCACCTACACTAATCCCAACAGGCACCTACACTAATCCCAACAGGCACCTACACTTTTCCCAACAGGCACCTACACTAATCCCAATAGGCACCTACACTTTTCCCAACAGGCACCGACACTAATCGCAATAGGCACCTACACTTTTCCCAACAGGCACCTACACTAATCCCAATAGGCACCTACACTTTTCCCAACAGGCACCAACACTTATCCCAATAGGCACCTACACTTTTCCCAACAGGCACCTACATTTTCCCAACAGGCACCTACACTTATCCCAATAGGCACCTCACTTTTTCCAACAGGCACCTACACTAATCCCAACAGGCACCTACTTTAATCCCAAAAGGCACCTACACTAATCCCAACAGGCTCCTACACTAATCCCAGTACGCACCTAAAATAATCCAAATAGGCACCTACATTAAACCCAACAGGCACCTATAATAATCCCAACAGGCACCTACACCAGTCCCAACAGGCTCCTACACTAATCCCAATAGGAACCTACATTAATCACAATAGTCACCAACACTAATCCCTACAGGCAGCTACATTAAACCCAACAGGAATTTCATTAATCCCAACAAGGCACCTACACTAATCCCAACAGGCATTTCACTAATCCCAACAGGCACCTAGACGAATCCCAACAGGCACCTAAACTAATCACAACAGGCACCTACATTATTCCCAACAGATACTTACACTAATCCCAACAGGCACCTACACTAATCCCAACAGGCACCAACCCTAATCCCAACAGGCCCCGACACTTATCCCAACAGGCACCTACATTATTCCCAATACGCAACTACACTAATCCCAACAGGCACCTACACTTTTCCCAACAGGCACCTACACTAATCCCAACAGGCACCTACACTAATCCCAACAGGCACCTACACTAATCCCAACAGGCAACTACACTTTTCCCAACAGGCACCTACACTTATCCTAATAGGCACCTACACTTTTTCCAACAGGTGCTTACACTAATCCCAACAGGCACCTACACTAATCCCAATAGGCACCTACACTAATCAAAGTACGCACCTAAAATAATCCAAATAGGCACCTACATTAAACCCAACAGGCACCTATAATAATCCCAACAGGCACCTACACCATTCCCAACAGGCACCTACACTAATCCCAACAGGATCCTACACTAATCCCAACAGGCTCCTAAACTAATCCCAACAGGCACCTACACTAATACCAACAGGCACCTACATTATTTCCAACAGGCAATTACATTAATCCCAACAGGAACCTACATTAATCAAAATAGGCACCGACACTAATCCCAACAGGCATCTACATTAAACCCAACAGGCATTTCACTAATCCCAACAGGCACATAGACTAATCCCAACAGGCAACTACATTATTCCCAACAAGGCACCTACACTAATCCCAACAGGCATTTCACTAATCCCAACAGGCACCTAGATGAATCCCAACAGGCACCTAAACTAATCACAACAGGCACCTACATTATTCCCAACAGACACTTACACTAATCCCAACAGGCACCTACACTAATCCCAACAGGCACCAACCCTAATCCCAACAGGCCCCGACACTTATCCCAACAGGCACCTACATTATTCCCAATACGCAACTACACTAATCCTAACAGGCACCTACACTTTTCCCAACAGGCACCTACACTAATCCCAACAGGCACCTACACTAATCCCAACAGGCACCTACACTAATCCCAACAGGCAACTACACTTTTCCCAACAGGCACCTACACTTATCCTAATAGGCACCTACACTTTTTCCAACAGGTGCTTACACTAATCCCAACAGGCACCTACACTAATCCCAACAGGCACCTACACTAATCAAAGTACGCACCTAAAATAATCCAAATAGGCACCTACATTAAACCCAACAGGCACCTATAATAATCCCAACAGGCACCTACACCATTCCCAACAGGCACCTACACTAATCCCAACAGGAACCTACATTAATCAAAATAGGCACCGACACTAATCCCAACAGGCATCTACATTAAACCCAACAGGCATTTCACTAATCCCGACAGGCACCTAGACGAATGCCAACAGGCACCTAAACTAATCCCAACAGGCACCTACATTATTCCCAACAGGCACCTACACTAATCCCAACAGGCTCCTACACTAATCCCAGTACGCACCTAAAATAATCCCAGTAGGCACCTACATTAAACCCAACAGGCACCTATAAAAACCCCAACAGGCACCTATAATAATCCCAACAGGCACTGACACCATTCCCAACAGGCTCCTACACTAATCCCAACAGACTCCTACACTAATCCCAACAGGCACCTACACTTTTCCCAACAGGCACCTACACTTTTCCCAACAGGCACCTACACTAATCCCAAGAGGCACCTACATTTTTCCCAACAGGCACCTACACTAATCCCAACAGGCACCTATACTAATCCCAACAGGCACCTACACTGATCCCAACAGGCACCTACACTAATCCCAACAGGCACCAACCCTAATCCCAACAGGCCCCGACACTTATCCCAACAGGCACCTACATTATTCCCAATACGCAACTACACTAATCCCAACAGGCACCTAGATGAATCCCAACAGGCACCTAAACTAATCACAACAGGCACCTACATTATTCCCAACAGACACTTACACTAATCCCAACAGGCACCTACACTAATCCCAACAGGCACCAACCCTAATCCCAACAGGCCCCGACACTTATCCCAACAGGCACCTACATTATTCCCAATACGCAACTACACTAATCCTAACAGGCACCTACACTTTTCCCAACAGGCACCTACACTAATCCCAACAGGCACCTACACTAATCCCAACAGGCACCTACACTAATCCCAACAGGCAACTACACTTTTCCCAACAGGCACCTACACTTATCCTAATAGGCACCTACACTTTTTCCAACAGGTGCTTACACTAATCCCAACAGGCACCTACACTAATCCCAACAGGCACCTACACTAATCAAAGTACGCACCTAAAATAATCCAAATAGGCACCTACATTAAACCCAACAGGCACCTATAATAATCCCAACAGGCACCTACACCATTCCCAACAGGCACCTACACTAATCCCAACAGGAACCTACATTAATCAAAATAGGCACCGACACTAATCCCAACAGGCATCTACATTAAACCCAACAGGCATTTCACTAATCCCGACAGGCACCTAGACGAATGCCAACAGGCACCTAAACTAATCCCAACAGGCACCTACATTATTCCCAACAGGCACCTACACTAATCCCAACAGGCTCCTACACTAATCCCAGTACGCACCTAAAATAATCCCAGTAGGCACCTACATTAAACCCAACAGGCACCTATAAATACCCCAACAGGCACCTATAATAATCCCAACAGGCACTGACACCATTCCCAACAGGCTCCTACACTAATCCCAACAGACTCCTACACTAATCCCAACAGGCACCTACACTTTTCCCAACAGGCACCTACACTTTTCCCAACAGGCACCTACACTAATCCCAAGAGGCACCTACATTTTTCCCAACAGGCACCTACACTAATCCCAACAGGCACCTATACTAATCCCAACAGGCACCTACACTGATCCCAACAGGCACCTACACTAATCCCAACAGGCACCAACCCTAATCCCAACAGGCCCCGACACTTATCCCAACAGGCACCTACATTATTCCCAATACGCAACTACACTAATCCCAACAGGCACCTACACTTTTCCCAACAGGCACCTACACTAATCCCAACAGGCACCTGCACTAATCCCAACAGGCACCTACACTAATCCCAACAGGCAACTACACTTTTCCCAACAGGCACCTACACTTATCCTAATAGGCACCTACACTTTTTCCAACAGGTGCTTACACTAATCCCAACAGGCACCTACACTAATCCCAATAGGCACCTACACTAATCAAAGTACGCACCTAAAATAATCCAAATAGGCACCTACATTAAACCCAACAGGCACCTATAATAATCCCAACAGGCACCTACACCATTCCCAACAGGCACCTACACTAATCCCAACAGGATCCTACACTAATCCCAACAGGCTCCTACACTAATCCCAACAGGCACCTACACTAATACCAACAGGCACCTACATTATTTCCAACAGGCAATTACATTAATCCCAACAGGAACCTACATTAATCAAAATAGGCACCGACACTAATCCCAACAGGCATCTACATTAAACCCAACAGGCATTTCACTAATCCCAACAGGCACATAGACTAATCCCAACAGGCAACTACATTATTCCCAACAAGGCACCTACACTAATCCCAACAGGCATTTCACTAATCCCAACAGGCACCTAGATGAATCCCAACAGGCACCTAAACTAATCACAACAGGCACCTACATTATTCCCAACAGACACTTACACTAATCCCAACAGGCACCTACACTAATCCCAACAGGCACCAACCCAAATCCCAACAGGCCCCGACACTTATCCCAACAGGCACCTACATTATTCCCAATACGCAACTACACTAATCCCAACAGGCACCTACACTTTTCCCAACAGGCACCTACACTAATCCCAACAGGCACCTACACTAATCCCAACAGGCACCTACACTAATCCCAACAGGCAACTACACTTTTCCCAACAGGCACCTACACTTATCCTAATAGGCACCTACACTTTTTCCAACAGGTGCTTACACTAATCCCAACAGGCACCTACACTAATCCCAACAGGCACCTACACTAATCAAAGTACGCACCTAAAATAATCCAAATAGGCACCTACATTAAACCCAACAGGCACCTATAATAATCCCAACAGGCACCTACACCATTCCCAACAGGCACCTACACTAATCCCAACAGGAACCTACATTAATCAAAATAGGCACCGACACTAATCCCAACAGGCATCTACATTAAACCCAACAGGCATTTCACTAATCCCGACAGGCACCTAGACGAATGCCAACAGGCACCTAAACTAATCCCAACAGGCACCTACATTATTCCCAACAGGCACCTACACTAATCCCAACAGGCTCCTACACTAATCCCAGTACGCACCTAAAATAATCCCAATAGGCACCTACATTAAACCCAACAGGCACCTATAAAAACCCCAACAGGCACCTATAATAATCCCAACAGGCACTGACACCATTCCCAACAGGCTCCTACACTAATCCCAACAGACTCCTACACTAATCCCAACAGGCACCTACACTTTTCCCAACAGGCACCTACACTTTTCCCAACAGGCACCTACACTAATCCCAAGAGGCACCTACATTTTTCCCAACAGGCACCTACACTAATCCCAACAGGCACCTATACTAATCCCAACAGGCACCTACACTGATCCCAACAGGCACCTAAACTATTCCCAACAGGCACCGACACTAATCACAATAGGCACCTACACTTGTCCCAACAGGCACCTACATTTTCCCAACAGGCACCTACACTTATCCCAATAGGCACCTCACTTTTTCCAACAGGCATTTACACTAATCCCAACAGGCACCTACTTTAATCCCAAAAGGCACCTACACTAATCCCAACAGGCTCCTCCACTCATCCCAGTACGCACCTAAAATAATCCAAATAGGCACCGACATTAAACCCAACAGGCGCCTATAATAATCCCAACAGGCACCTACACCAGTCCCAACAGGCTCCTACACTAATCCCAATAGGAACCTACATTAATCACAATAGTCACCAACACTAATCCCAACAGGCAGCTACATTAAACCCAACAGGAATTTCACTAATCCCAACAGGCACCTAGACTAATCCCAACAGGCAACTACATTATTCCCAACAAGGCACCTACACTAATCCCAACAGGCATTTCACTAATCCCAACAGGCACCAACACTAATCCCAACAGGCACCTGGACGAATCCCAACAGTCACCTAAACTAATCACAACAGGCACCTACATTATTCCCAACAGACACTTACACTAATCCCAACAGGCACCTACACTAATCCCAACAGGCACCAACCCTAATCCCAGCAGGCCCCGACACTTATCCCACCAGGCACCGACATTATTCCCAATACGCAACTACACTAATCCCAACAGGCACCTACACTTTTCCCAACAGGCACCTACACTAATCCCAACAGGCACCTACACTAATCCCAACAGGCACCTACACTAATCCCAACAGGCAACTACACTTTTCCCAACAGGCACCTACACTTATCCTAATAGGCACCTACACTTTTTCCAACAGGTGCTTACACTAATCCCAACAGGCACCTACACTAATCAAAGTACGCACCTAAAATAATCCAAATAGGCACCTACATTAAACCCAACAGGCACCTATAATAATCCCAACAGACACCTACACCATTCCCAACAGGCACCTACACTAATCCCAACAGGATCCTACACTAATCCCAACAGGCTCCTACACTAATCCCAACAGGCACCTACACTAATCCCAACAGGCAACTACACTTTTCCCAACAGGCACCTACACTTATCCTAATAGGCACCTACACTTTTTCCAACAGGTGCTTACACTAATCCCAACAGGCACCTACACTAATCAAAGTACGCACCTAAAATAATCCAAATAGGCACCTACATTAAACCCAACAGGCACCTATAATAATCCCAACAGACACCTACACCATTCCCAACAGGCACCTACACTAATCCCAACAGGATCCTACACTAATCCCAACAGGCTCCTAAACTAATCCCAACAGGCACCTACACTAATACCAACAGGCACCTACATTATTTCCAACAGGCAATTACATTAATCCCAACAGGAACCTACATTAATCAAAATAGGCACCGACACTAATCCCAACAGACATCTACATTAAACCCAACAGGCATTTCACTAATCCCAACAGGCACATCGACTAATCCCAACAGGCAACTACATTATTCCCAACAAGGCACCTACACTAATCCCAACAGGCATTTCACTAATCCCAACAGGCAGCGACACTAATCCCGACAGGCACCTAGACGAATGCAAACAGGCACCTAAACTAATCCCAACAGGCACCTACATTATTCCCAACAGGCACCTACACTAATCCCAACAGGCTCCTACACTAATCCCAGTACGCACCTAAAATAATCCCAATAGGCACCTACATTAAACCCAACAGGCACCTATAAAAACCCCAACAGGCACCTATAATAATCCCAACAGGCACCTACACCAATCCCAACAGGCTCCAACACTAATCCCAACAGACTCCTAAACTAATCCCAACAGTCACCTATACTAATCCCAACAGGCACCTACTTTAATCCCAAAAGGCACCTACACTAATCCCAACAGACTCCTAAACTAATCCCAACAGTCACCTACACTAATCCCAACAGGCACCTACATTATTCCCAACAGGCTCCTACACTAATCACAACAGGATCCTACACTAATCCCAACAGGCACCTACACTTTTCCCAACAGGCACCTACACTTTTCCCAACAGGCACCTACACTAATCCCAAGAGGCACCTACATTTTTCCCAACAGGCACCTACACTAATCCCAACAGGCACCTATACTAATCCCAACAGGCACCTACACTGATCCCAACAGGCACCTAAACTATTCCCAACTGGCACCTACACTGTTCCCAAAAGGCAACTACACTTTTCCCGACAGGCACCTACACTAATCCCAACAGGCACCTACTTTAATCCCAAAAGGCACCTACACTAATCCCAACAGGCTCCTACACTAATCCCAGTACGCACCTAAAATAATCCAAATAGGCACCTACATTAAACCCAACAGGCGCCTATAATAATCCCAACAGGCACCTACACCAGTCCCAGCAGGCACCTACACTAATCCCAACAGGATCCTACACTAATCCCAACAGGCTCCTACACTAATCCCAACAGGCACCTACACTAATCCCAACAGGCAACTACACTTTTCCCAACAGGCACCTACACTTATCCTAATAGGCACCTACACTTTTTCCAACAGGTGCTTACACTAATCCCAACAGGCACCTACACTAATCAAAGTACGCACCTAAAATAATCCAAATAGGCACCTACATTAAACCCAACAGGCACCTATAATAATCCCAACAGACACCTACACCATTCCCAACAGGCACCTACACTAATCCCAACAGGATCCTACACTAATCCCAACAGGCTCCTAAACTAATCCCAACAGGCACCTACACTAATACCAACAGGCACCTACATTATTTCCAACAGGCAATTACATTAATCCCAACAGGAACCTACATTAATCAAAATAGGCACCGACACTAATCCCAACAGACATCTACATTAAACCCAACAGGCATTTCACTAATCCCAACAGGCACATAGACTAATCCCAACAGGCAACTACATTATTCCCAACAAGGCACCTACACTAATCCCAACAGGCATTTCACTAATCCCAACAGGCACCAACACTAATCCCGACAGGCACCTAGACGAATGCAAACAGGCACCTAAACTAATCCCAACAGGCACCTACATTATTCCCAACAGGCACCTACACTAATCCCAACAGGCTCCTACACTAATCCCAGTACGCACCTAAAATAATCCCAATAGGCACCTACATTAAACCCAACAGGCACCTATAAAAACCCCAACAGGCACCTATAATAATCCCAACAGGCACCTACACCAATCCCAACAGGCTCCAACACTAATCCCAACAGACTCCTAAACTAATCCCAACAGTCACCTACACTAATCCCAACAGGCACCTACATTATTCCCAACAGGCACCTACACTAATCCCAACAGGCTCCTACACTAATCCCAGTACGCACCTAAAATAATCCCAATACGCACCTACATTAAACCCAACAGGCACCTATAAAAACCCCAACAGGCACCTATAATAATCCCAACAGGCACTGACACCATTCCCAACAGGCTCCTACACTAATCCCAACAGACTCCTACACTAATCCCAACAGGCACCTACACTTTTCCCAACAGGCACCTACACTTTTCCCAACAGGCACCTACACTAATCCCAAGAGGCACCTACAGTTTTCCCAACAGGCACCTACACTAATCCCAACAGGCACCTATACTAATCCCAACAGGCACCTACACTGATCCCAACAGGCACCTAAACTATTCCCAACAGGCACCGACACTAATCGCAATAGGCACCTACACTTTTCCCAACAGGCACCTACACTAATCGCAATAGGCACCTACACTTTTCCCAACAGGCACCAACACTTATCCCAATAGGCACCTACACTTTTCCCAACAGGCACCTACATTTTCCCAACAGGCACCTACACTTATCCCAATAGGCACCTCACTTTTTCCAACAGGCACTTACACTAATCCCAACAGGCACCTACTTTAATCCCAAAAGGCACCTACACTAATCCCAACAGACTCCTAAACTAATCCCAACAGTCACCTACACTAATCCCAACAGGCACCTACATTATTCCCAACAGGCTCCTACACTAATCACAACACGATCCTACACTAATCCCAACAGGCACCTACACTTTTCCCAACAGGCACCTACACTTTTCCCAACAGGCACCTACACTAATCCCAAGAGGCACCTACATTTTTCCCAACAGGCACCTACACTAATCCCAACAGGCACCTATACTAATCCCAACAGGCACCTACACTGATCCCAACAGGCACCTAAACTATTCCCAACTGGCACCTACACTTTTCCCAAAAGGCAACTACACTTTTCCCAACAGGCACCTACACTAATCCCAATAGGCACCTACATTAAACCCAACAGGCATTTCACTAATCCCAACAGGCACCTAGACTAATCCCAACAGGCAACTACATTATTCCCAACAAGGCACCTACACTAATCCCAACAGGCATTTCACTAATCCCAACAGGCACCAACACTAATCCCAACAGGCACCTAGATGAATCACAACAGGCACCTAAACCAATCATAACAGGCACCTAGACTTTTCCCAACAGGCACCTAAACTAATCCCAACAGGCACCTACACTAATCCCAACAGGCACCTACACTATTCCCAACAAGAACCTACACCTTTCCCAACAGGCACCTACACTAATCCCAATAGGCATTTCACTAATCCCAACAGGCACCTAGATGAATCCCAACAGGCACCTAAACTAATCCCAACAGGCACCTACATTATTCCCAACAGGCACCTACACTAATCCCAACAGGCACCTACACTAATCCCAACAGGCACCTACACTTTTCCTAACAGGCACCTACACTTTTCCCAACAGGCACCTACACTTTTCTCAATAGGCACCTACACTTTTCCTAACAGGCACCTACACTAATCCCAACAGGCACCTACACTATTGCCAACAGGCACCTGCACTTTTCCCAACAGGCACCGACACGTTTCCCAACAGGCACCTGCACTAATCCCAACAGGCACCTACTTTAATCCCAAAAGGCACCTACACTAATCCCAACAGTCTCCTACACTAATCCCAGTACGCACCTAAAATAATCCCAATAGGCACCGACATTAAACCCAACATGCACCTATAATAATCCCAACAGGCACCTACACCATTCCCAACAGGCTCCTACACTAATCCCAAGAGGATCCTATACTAATCCCATCAGGCTCCTAAACTAATCCCAACAGGCACCTACACTAATCAAAATAGGCACCAACACTAATCCCAACAGGCATCTACATTAAACCCAACAGGCATTTCACTAATCCCAACAGGCACCTAGACTAATCCCAACAGGAAACTACATTATTCCCAACAAGGCACCTACACTAATCCCAACAGGCATTTCACTAATCCCAACAGGCACCTAGATGAATCCCAACAGGCACCTAAACTAATCCCAACAGGCACCTACATTATTCCCAACAGGCACCTACACTAATCCCAACAGGCACCTACACTAATCCCAACAGGCACCTACACTTTTCCCAAAAGGCACCTGCACTAATCCCAACAGGCACCTACTTCAATCCCAAAAAGCACCTACACTACTCCCAACAGGCTCCCACTCTAATCTCAGTACGCACATGAAATAATCCCAATAAGCATCTACATTAAACACAACAGGCACCTATAATAATCGCAACAGGAACAGACACTAATCCCAACAGGCACCTAGACGAATCCCAACAGGCACCCAAACTAATCCCAACAGGCACCTACACTAATCCCAACAGGCACCTACACTTTTCCCAACAGGCACCTACACTAATCCCAACAGGCACCTACACTTTTCCCAACAGGCACCGACACTAATCGCAATTGGCACCTACACTTTTCCCAACAGGCACCTACACTAATCCCAATAGGCACCTACACTTTTCCCAACAGGCACGAACACTAATCCCAATAGGCACCTACACTTTTCCTAACAGGCACCTACACTTTTCCCAACAGGCACCTACACTTTTCTCAATAGGCACCTACACTTTTCCTAACAGGCACCTACACTAATCCCAACAGGCACCGACACTATTGCCAACAGGCACCTACACTTTTCCCAACAGGCACCTACACTAATTCCAACAGGCACCTACACTATTGCCAACAGGCACCTGCGCTTTTCCCAACAGGCACCTACACATTTCCCAACAGGCACCTGCACTAATCCCAACAGGCACCTACTTTAATCCCAGAAGGCACCTACACTAATCCCAACAGTCTCCTACACTAATCCCAGTACGCACCTAAAATAATCCCAATAGGCACCGACATTAAACCCAACATGCACCTATAATAATCCCAACAGGCACCTACACCATTCCCAACAGGCTCCTACACTAATCCCAAGAAGATCCTATACTAATCCCATCAGGCTCCTAAACTAATCCCAACAGGCACCTACACTAATCAAAATAGGCACCAACACTAATCCCAACAGGTATCTACATTAAACCCAACAGGCATTTCACTAATCCCAACAGGCACCTAGACTAATCCCAACAGGAAACTACATTATTCCCAACAAGGCACCTGCACTAATCCCAACAGGCATTTCACTAATCCCAACAGGCACCTAGATGAATCCCAACAGGCACCTAAACTAATCCCAATAGGCACCTACATTATTCCCAACAGGCACCTACACTAATCCCAACAGGCACCTACACTATTCCCAACAGGCACCTACACTTTTCCCAACAGGCACCTACACTAATCCCAATAGGCACCTACACTTTTCCCAACCTGCACCGACACTAATCGCAATAGGCACCTACACTTTTCCCAACAGGCACCTACACTAATCCTAATAGGCACCTACACTATTCCCAACAGGCACCGACATTTTTCCCAACAGGCACCTATACTTATCCCAATAGGCACCTAAACGTTTCCCTACAGGGACCTGCACTAATCCCAACAGGCACCTACTTTAATCCCAAAAGGCACCTACACTAATCCGAACAGGCACCTAGACTAATCCCAACAGGAAACTACATTATTCCCAACAAGGCACCTACACTAATCCCAACAGGCATTTCACTAATCCCAACAGGCACCTGGATGAATCCCAACAGGCATCTAAACTAATCCCAACAGGCACCTACATTATTCCCAACAGGCACCTACACTAATCCCAACAGGCACCGACACTTTTCCCAACAGGCACCTATACTTATCCCAATAGGCACCTAAACTTTTCCCTACAGGGACCTGCACTAATCCCAACAGGCACCTACTTTAATCCCAAAAGGCTCCTACACTAATCCCAACAGGCACCTACATTATTCCCAACAGGCTCCTACACTAATCCCAACAGGAACCTACAGTAATAACAATAGGCACCTACACTAATCCCAACAAGCACCTACACTTTTCCCAACAGGCACCGACACTAATCCCAATAGGCACCAACACTTTTCCCAACAGGCACCTACATTAATCCCAACAGGCACCTACATTTTCCCAACAGGCACTGACATTAATCCCAATAGGCACCTACACTTTTCCCAACAGGCACCTACACTTTTCCCAACAGGATCCAAAATAATCCCAACAGGCTCCTAAACTCATCCATACAGGCACCTACACTAATCCCAACAGGCACCTACATTATTCCCAACAGGCACCTACACTAATCCCAACAGGCACCGACACTAATCCCAACAGGCCCCTACACTAATCCCAGCTGGCTCCTACATTGATCCCAATAGGCAATTACTCTAATCCCAATAGGCACCAACACTAATCCCAACAGGCAACTACATTAATCCCAACAGGCTCCTACACTAATCCCAACAGGCATCTACATTAAACCGAACAGGCACCTATAATAATCCCAACAGGCTCCTACACTAATCCCAACAGGCTCCTACACTAATCCCAACAGGTACTGACACAAATCCCAACAGGCTCCTACACTAGTCCCAATAGGCAACTACATTAATCCCAACAGGCTCCTGAACTAATCGCAACAGGCACCTACACAAATCCCATCAGGCACCTAAACTAATCCCAACAGGCTCCTGCATTATTCTCAACAGGCAATTACACTAATCTCAACAGGAACCTACAGGAATCACAATAGGCAATGACACTAATCCCAACAGGCATCTACATTAAACCCAACAGGCATTTCACTAATCCCAACAGGCACCTACACTAATCCCAACAGGCATTTCACTAATCTCAACAGGAACCTACACTAATCCCAACAGGCCCCTACACCATTCCCAGCAGGCTCCTACATTGGTCCCAATAGGCAATTACACTAATCCCAACAGGCACCTACACTAATCCCAACAGGCAGCTACACTAATCCCAACAGGCTCCTACATTAATCCCAACAGGCATCTACATTAAACCCAACAGGTAACTATAATAATCCCAACAGGCACCGACACTAATCCCAACAGGCACCTACATTAATCCCAACTGGTACCGACACAAATCCCAACAGGCTCATACACTAGACCAAATAGGCAACTACACTAATCCCAACAGGCTCCTACACTAATCCCAACAGGCTCCTGAACTAATCGCAACAGGCACCTACACCATCCCCAACAGGCTCCTACCTAATCCCAACAGGCCCCATCACTAATCCCAACAGGCTCCGACACTTATCCCAACAGGCAAATCACTAATCCCAACAGGCACCTACACTAATCCCAACAGGCAGCTACATTATTCTTAACAAGGCACAAACACTAATCCCAACAGGCACCTAAACTAATCGAAACAGGCACTTACATTATTCCCAGCAGGCACCTATACTAATCCCAACAGGCACCTAGACAAATCCCAACAGGCACCTACACGAATCCCAGCAGGCACCTACACTATTCCGAACTGACACCTAAACTAATCCCAACAGGCACCTACACTAATCCCAACAGGCACCTACACTAATCCCAGCAGGCTCCTACATTGGTCCCAATAGGCAATTACACTAATACCAACAGTCATCTACACTAATCCCAGCAGGCACCTACACTAATCCCAACAGCCAGCTACACTAATTCCAACAGGCACCTACACTATTCCCAACTGGCAACTACACTAATCCCAACAGGCACCTAAACTAATCCCAACAGGCACCGACACTAATAACAACAGGCACATTCACTAATCCCAACAGTCACCTAAACTAATCCCAACAGGCACCGACACTAATCCCAACAGGCTCCTACACTAATCCTAACAGGCACCTACACTATTCCCAACAGGCAACTACACTAATCCCAACAGGCACCTACACTAATCCCAACAGGCTCCTAAACTAATCGCATCAGGCTCCTAAACTAATCCCAACAGTCACCTAAACTAATCCCAACAGGCACCGACACTAATCCCAACAGGCTCCTACACTAATCCCAACAGGCACCGACACTAATCCCAACAGGCTCCTACACTAATCCGAACAAGCGCCTACACTAATCCCAATAGACATTTCACTAATCAAAACAGGCACCTACTAATCCCAGCAGGCAGTTCACTAATCCCAACAGCCACCTATACCATTCTCAACAGGCTCCTACACTAATGCCAACAGGCCCCTGCACTAATCCCAACAGGTGCCTACACTAATCCCAACAGGAATTTCACTTATCCCAACAGGCACCTACTAATCCCAACAGACTCCTACACTAATCCCAACAGGCACCTCCAAAAATCCCAACAGGCATCTAGACTAATCCCAATAGGCAACTACACTAATCCCATCTGACACCTACACTATTCCCAACAGGCACCTACACTAATCCCAACAGGAACCTACAGTAATCGCAATAGGCACCTACATTAATTCCCACAGGCACCTACACTAATCCCAACAGGAACCTACAGTAATCCCAATATGCACCTACACTAATCCCAACAGACTCCTGCATTGGTCCCAACAGGCATCTACACTAATCCCATTAGGCACCTGGATTAAACCCAAAAGGAACCTACAATAATCCCAACAGTCTCCTACACTAATCCCAACAGGCTCGTACACTAATCCCAACAGTCACCTACACTATTCCCAGCAGGCACCTGCACTATTCCCAACAGGCACCTACACTAATCCCAACAGGCTCCTACACTAATCCCAACAGGCTCCTACACTAGTCCCAATAGGCAACTACACTAATCCCAACAGGCACCTACACTAAACCCAGGAGGCAGTTAAAATTATCCCAACAGACACCTACATTACGCCCAACAGGCACCTAAACTAATCCCAATAGTCACCTACCCTAATCCCAACAGGCACCTACACTATTCCCAAAAGGCATCTACATTATTCCCAACAGGCACCTACACTAATCCCGTTAGGAACATAAATTGAACCCAACAGGCACGTACAATAATCCCAACAGATTCCTACACTAATCCCAACAGGCAACTACACTATTCCCAGCAGGCAACTACACTAATCCCAACAGGCTCCTACACTATTCCCATCAGACACCTACACTAGTCGCAACAGGCACCTACACTAATCCCATCAGCCACCTACACTATTCCCAACAGGCATCTAAACTAATCCCAGTAGGCACCTAATATAAACCCAACAGGCTCCTACACTAATCTCATCAGGCACCTATAGTAATGCCAACAGTCAACTAAACTAAACCCAAGAGGCACCAAAACTAATCCCAAAAGGCCCCTAAACTAATCCCGACAGGCTCATAATCTAATCCCAACAGGCACCTACATTAATCCCAACAGGCACCAACACTAATCCCAACAGGCACCTAAACTAATCCCACTAGGCACCTACACTAATCCCAGCAGGCACGTACACTAATCCCAACAGGCACCAAAGCTAATTCCAACAGGCTCCTAAACTAATCCCAATAGACACCTACACTAACCCCAACAGGCACGTACACTATTCCCAACAGGCACATACACTAATCCCCACAGGCTGCTACATTGGTCTGAATAGGCAACTAAACTAATCCCAACAGGCACCTACATTAATCCCAACAGGCACCAAAACTAATCCTAACAGGCACCTAATCTAATCCCAACAGGCACCTACACTATTCCCAACAGGCACATACACTAATCCCAACAGGCACCTACAATAATCCCAACAGGCATCTACACTAATCCCAACAGCCACCTACACTAATCCCAACAGGCATCTACTCTAATCACAACAGGTACTACACTAATCCCAACAGGTACCTAAACTAATACCAACAGGCTCCTACACTAATCCCAACAGGCTCCTACACTAATCCCAACAGGCTCCTACACTAATCCCAACAGACTCCTACACTAATACCAACAGGCACCTACACTATTCGCAAAAGACACATACATTATTCCCAACAGGCACCTACACTAATCCCAACAGGCACCTAGCCTAATCCCAACAGGCACCTACACTAATCCCAACAGGCAACTACACTAATACCATCAGGCATCTACACTAATCCCAACCGGCACCTACACTAATCCCAACAGGCACCTAGCCTAATCCTAACAGGCTCCTACACTACACACAACAGGCACCGACACTAATCCCAACAGGCACCTACACTAATCCCAATAGGCACCTACACTAATCCCAACAGGCACCTAGCCTAATCCCAACAGGCACCTACACTAATCCCAACAGGCACCTACACTAATCCCAACAGGCACCTAGCCTAATCCGACCAGGCACCCACAGTAATCCCAACAGGCACCTACACTAATCCCAACAGGCACCTACGCTAATCCCAACAGGCAGCTAGCCTAATCCCAACATGCTCCTACACTAATCCCAACAGGCACCTACACTAATCCCAACAGGCACCTGCACTAATCCCAACAGGCACCTAGCCTAATCCCAACAGGCACCTACACTAATCCCAACAGGCACCTACACTAATCCCAACAGGCACCTGCACTAATCCCAACAGGCACCTAGCCTAATCCCAACAGGCACCTACACTAATCCCAACAGGCACCTACACTAATCCCATCAGGCACCTACACTAATGCCAACAGGCTCCTACACTAATCCCAACAGGCACCTGCACTAATCCCAACAGGCACCTAGCCTAATCCCAACAGGCACCTACACTAATCCCAGCAGGCACCTACACTAATCCCAACAGGCACCTGCACTAATCCCAACAGACACCTACCCTAATCCCAACAGGCACCTACACTAATCCCAACAGGCACCTACACTAATCCCATCAGGCACCTACACTAATGCCAACAGGCTCCTACACTAATCCCAACAGGCACCTACACTAATCCCAGTAGGCACCTGAAATAATCCCAATGGGCACCTACACTAATCCCAACAGGTGCCTACACTAATCCCAACAGGCCCTTATAATAATCCCAACAGGCACCTACATTATTCCCAACAGGCACCTACACGAATCCCAACAGGTGCCTACAGTAATCCCAACAGGCACCGACACTAATCCCAACAGGCACCTAGCCTAATCCTAACAGGCTCCTACACTACACACAACAGGCACCTACACTAATTCCAACAGGCACCTACACTAATCCCAACAGGCACCTACACTAATCCCAACAGGCACCTTGCCTAATCCAAACAGGCACCTACAGTAATCCCAACAGGCACCTACACTAATCCCATCAGGCACCTACACTAATCCCAACTGGCACCTACACTAATCCCAACAGGCAGCTAGCCTAATCCCAACAGGCTCCTACACTAATCCCAACAGGCACCTACACTAATCCCAACAGGCACCTGCACTAATCCCAAGAGGCACCTAGCCTAATCCCAACAGGCACCTACACTAATCCCATCAGGCACCTACACTAATCCCAACAGGCACCTACACTAATCCCAACAGTCTCCTAAACCAATCCCAACTGGCACCTACACTAATCCCAATTTACACCTACATTATTCCCAACAGGCACCTACACTGATCCCAACAGGCACTTACATTAATCCCAACAGTCACCTACACTAATCCCAAAAGGCACCTACACTAATCCCAAAAGGCACCTACACTGATCCCAACAGGCACCTGCACTAATCCCAACAAGCACCTACACTATTCCCAAAAGGCAGCTACACTATTCCCATCAGTCACCTACACTCACAGAATCCCCACAATGCAGATAGAGGCCATTTCGGCCCATCGAGCCTGCACCGACACATATCCCACCCTATCCCCGTAACCCCACGTATTTAATCCCCCTAATACTAAGGGTCAATCTATCATAGCCAAATCAACCTAACTTGCACATCTTTGGACTGTGGGAGGAAACCGGAGCACCCGGAGGAAACCCACGCAGACACGGGGAGAATGTGCAAACTCCACACAGACAGTCACCCGTGGCCGGTTTCGAACCCGGGTCCCTGGCGCTGTGAGGCAACAGTGCTAACCACTATGCCACTGTGTTGCCCTTTAACTATTCCCAACAGGCACCTACACTAATCCCAGTCGGCAACTAAAATAATCCCAATAGGCACCTACATTAAACCCAACAGGCACCTACACTAATCTCAACAGGCTCTTACACTAATCCCAGTAGGCAACTAAAATAATCCCAATAGGCACCTACATTAGACCCAACAGGCACCTACACTAATCCCAACAGGCTCCTACACTAATCCCAGTAGGAAACTAAAATAATCCCAATAGGCACCTACATTAAATCCAATAGGCACCTACACTAATCCCAACAGGTTTCTACACTAATCCCAGTAGGCAACTAATATAATCCCAATAGGCACCTGCATTAAACCCAACAGGCAACTATAATACTCCCAATAGGCACCTACACTAATCCCAACAGTCACCTACACAAATCCCAACAGGCTCCTACATTATTCCCAACAGGCACCTACACAATCCCAACAGGTGCCTATAATTATCCCAACAGGCATCTACACTAATCCCAATAGGCACCTACACTGATCCCAACAGGCACCTACACTGACCCCAACAGGCTCCTACACTAATCCCAACAGGCACCTACACTAATCCCAACAGGCTCCTACACTAATCCCAGTAGGCAACTAAAATAATCCCAATAGGCACCTACATTAAACCCAACAGGCAACTATAATAATCCCAATAGGCACCTACACTAATCCCAACAGGCACCTAAACTAATCCCAACAGGCACCTACACTAATCCAAACAGGCACCTAAACTAATCCCAACAGGCACCTACACTAATCCCAATAGGCACCTACACTAATCCCAACAGGCACCTACACTAATCCCAACATGCACCTACACTAAACCCAATAGGCACCTACACTGATCCCAACAGGCACCTACACTGATCCCAACAGGCTCCTACACTAATCCCAACAGGCACCTACACTAATCCCAACAGGCACCTACACTAATCCCAACAGGTGCCTCCACTAATCCCAACAGACCCCTACAATAATCCCAACAGGCACCTACATTATTCCCAACAGGCACCTACACTAATTCCAACAGGTGCCTACACTAATCCCAACAGGCCCCTACAATATTCCCAACAGGCACCTACATTATTCCCAACAGGCACCTACACTAATCCCAACAGTCACCTACACAAATCCCAACAGGCTCCTACATTATTCCCAACAGGCACCTACACAATCCCAACAGGTGCCTATAATTATCCCAACAGGCACCTACACTAATCCCAACAGGCACCTACACTAATACCAACAGGCACCTACATTATTCCCAATAGACACCTACACTAATCCCAACAGTCACCTACACAAATCCCAACAGGCTCCTACATTATTCCCAACAGGCACCTACACAATCCCAACAGGTGCCTATAATTATCCCAACAGGCACCTACACTAATCCCAACAGGCACCTACACTAATACCAACAGGCACCTACATTATTCCCAATAGACACCTACACTAATCCCAACAGGCACCTACACTAATCCCAACAGGCACCTAAACTAATCCCAACAGGCACCTACACTAATCCGAACAGGCACCTACACTACTCCCAACAGGTGCCTATAATTATCCCAACAGGCACCTAAACTAATCCCGACAGGCACCTACACTAATGCCAACAGGCACCTACACTAATCCGAACAGGCACCTACACTACTCTCAAATGGCAGCTATGCTTATCCCAACAACGACATGGAATAATCCCAACTGGCAGAACACTCATCAGTGGGAATTTTTTGGAAGGTCAGTGGACGCATTTGGTGGCGGGTCAGGTGGGAAGAAAATCGTGAACCCACTGTCAACCCGCTGCCAGACTAGTTTCCCAGATGTCGGATCTGTCAGCGCTGAATAGACCCAAAACCAAGTGGCGGGGGAGACAATTTAGGTGATTAAAACCTTGTTAACAGCCTGTTAAAGGTTATTTTGAGCTCACCTTAACATTTTACAAGATCGCTCATGGGTTCCACGCTGTTCCGGGATCACGTCAGGTAAGCAGGTCGGGAATTGTGTCACCATTATATCATCTCTTTACTTGACAGCTGCAAATGTGCTATAAAAGCTCCCAACTCACAGCTGTTCACTTTCCAAGCTCAGAAGCTGTTGCTTACTGCATTTGGAAGACATATTGAGCTTTATGCAGCTAGCAAGTGTTTGGAGCAAACTCTGTATCCAGTGTCACCTCATTGGAACAACCTCTCTCACCATTGACAGATCGCTTCTGTCATCTCAACTTCACCTGCCATCAATTCCATCAGCATCAGTGCCCTAGAAAAAATCTCACCTTGGTCCTCAGAATCCCACCATGATCAGCCCCAACACCAGCACCAACAACAACACCAACCTTCTCCGCATCAACTGATGCTGCACAGGACACAGGGCATCAGCACCCGATCACATTGCTGCCCAGGACGCCAGGGACGGCCTCACCATGGCCAGATTTACTTCACTTGACCCTGTACACCCTGGCTGCCACATGATGCACCAGGTTGGCACCACCCCACACCAACACCATAAAGCATCCCTACAATGCCCAAGCCATTCCTTTCACACTCATCACCATTGCGAGGTGTACCATTATGTCTCACCATTCACTGCAACTTCCAAAGGTGCACAGAAATCTGTCCAAGAACACAAAGTGTTGAAAATAAAGATTTAAATGTTTGACAGCACATTAACAGAAACTTCACATGAACATTGGCTAAAACACCCAAGTGCCTACCCTTGTGTGTTGTTAGTTGGTATGATTGGACTAGGATGAGGGTGAGTGTGAGGGGTGGTTAGTGAGATGAGGATGCGATAATATAGATAGAGAGGGATGGATGGAGGTGTAAGTTAAGTTGGTGTGAGAAAGGATGTGCAGGAGTAGGGTAGGGAAGGCAGAGTGATGGGGATGTGATGAGTGGCACAGCAGGATGAGGTTGAGTGTGGCTTTGCAGTAACGTTTCATGATCTACTGAGATCATTCAAAGGTTTGTGCCACTGCAGTCTCATCCTCCTGACGAGATCCCTGCTTGTGTCCTGTGCAATGTGCAACCAGTTGTGTTGATCTCCTGTAGAGGTCTCTTCCGCCCATGGGAAGGGAAGAGAACCTTCCTGCGTGCTGTGACTCCCTCCATAAACATATGGAGAGAGTCGTAGGAGAGGCTGGGTGCAGCCGTGCACCTCTGTGCAGTGCTTGTCAGTGTTTGCATCACCTCAATGCTGTAGAACACTGAAAGCACAACAGTCAAAATCAACTTGCACATGGTCCCTTTAAGGAAACTGGCTGATGACGTGTCATCAAGTGAACTCATTGGACCCACTTCCTTCAATTGGCCGGCAAAGACATTGGGCGGGCCTAACGAGCCCAATTAGGGGTAAATCATTCTACAGAGCAGGCTGGAGCCAGCAGCGGGGTCGGGACCCGCCACCGACGTCGCCCGCCACCGACCCACCGAGGCAGGGGAAATCACGGCCTACATTCCCAAAACTGCCACATTATCCCCTTGGCAGCCCAGAGGCAGCAAGAGATTACCTGGATTGAGGATATGCTGATTTAACTATTTTAAATACATTTATATCTTTAAGTGGCTTCAGGAAGGATAAGGGCCAGTCATCAAAACAAACCTTGGAGCCAAATTCTGATGAAAGTCACACCCAGAACATGAACCTGTCTTTACCTGTTTTAGATGCTGATTAATCTGCTGCACTTTTCAAACATGTTCTGTCCATAAAACCTTAAAACACGAGGCTAGAGATTACAGCTGGCAATAAAAGATGAATATTTTATATGACATTCCCCTGCTGTTTTTTTTAATGGAGGAATTAACTGATAAACAGGCCTCTGCCCCATCCACGGACTGATCTGATTGGTTGGTGCTGACAACCTCCAATCCCAGTAGTGGGCTGGGGGAGGCGGGTGAAAGCTGATTCTTCTTGTGAAAACCTAACAAGCTGCCGCCTGGGTTGAAAGACTGTGTCACCTGAGGGTTGGCACGCATAGGGCACATGCTTGAAGAATGCCCACCTGGGCTGAGGCATCTGTGGAATCCCTCCATGAGTTAGTGGCGGCAGGGCAGGAGGGAAGGAAGAAAAAAGGAAAAAGTTGAGCTTAATTTGGAAGATTTATTCTGTACCATAAGAAATAGGAGCAGGAATAGGCCACTTGGCCCCTCGAGCCTGCTCCGCCATTCAATAAGATCATGGCTGATCTTGGGCTCAAAGCCACTTCCCAGCCCGCTCCCCATAACCCTTCACTCCCTTGTCTTGTAAAAACCTGTCTATCTCCACCTTAAATGTATTTAATGACCCAGCCTCCACAGCTCTCTGGGACAGAGAATTCCACAGATTTACGACCCTCTGAGGGAAGAAATTCCTCCTCATCTCAGTTCTAAAAGGGCGACCCTTTATTCTGAGACTGTGCCCCCGAGTTCTAGGTTTCCCCACGAGGGGAAACATCCTCTCTGCATCATGTATGCAGATGATGTCAGTGATTGTTGGAAACATTCGGCCCTTTCTTCTTGGTAGCAAGTGCTATTACAATGCCCAGCTTGTTACACCTTGGCTGCTAAATCAAGTTTTAATGCAAGGCTTGTGGAGGCTGGAGACATTGAGCTGGCTAGCTTACAGCAATGGAACATCACGCTCGACAACCAGGAGGCATGACCCCTACTAGCTTCATGTCATGAGGAATAAATAAGCAGGAAAAGATTTCAGTGCCCTCAGACTGAGTCAGTGCCTGTTGGCTCGAGTGAGTATGAGAGAGAATAATCTTATTTTAAAATAACCACCAACACCTTTCTGCCTGTTCCGTTTCAGTTTAAGAAAAACCTATTTATATATCTATCTAATCCTCTGTATCTCTATCTCTCTTATCTGTCCACCAATCGATATATATGGTCTTCTGTTCACTGTGAAGTAAAGTATCATTATCATATTTGTGTGGGTTCTGTGACCATATGTTTTCACATCTTTAAGCTGCAGACGTTCTAGAAACCAGCCAATGCTTTTTCAACTGCTAAAATGCTGCATTTGAGCCTGAAATCCCTAATGTACAATTATCGTTACAGTTCCCACGTGCTCACTTACCCACAGCGTGAGCGGGCATGTCAAAGAGCATCCCTCCCCACTCACTCAGATTGTTAGCATTACATTTTTATCCTTTTTATTGATTTTTTTTAACCTTATCACCCACAGCCAGTGGAGGTCACGGCTCCTCGTTGCCCTGCCTTGACATCCTGCTGCTGTCAAGCTGGCCAGCTCAGTGTCTGAAATCTCTGCTTTAGCAGCCAAGCTCTCTTCGGTGCAACAGACTGGGCACGGAAGCGTTCAGTCTCAGCTGTCACTCTGTACCAACTGTCTGCTTTGCTCCGCCACACTCCAGTTGCTAGCATGCTTGTTTTTTGTTGTTGTTGTTGTTGTTGAAGCTGAGAGTTCCTATTTTATTCCAAAAGTTACTTTCTTCCTCCCCCCCCCTCCCCCCTCCCCCTCCATTTTTTGTGTTTTTACCATTTCCGGCTGAGGGGGTTGGAAAGAAAACTTTCTAAACTTTTTTAAATTTAATCTTCTGAATGTGGGCGTCGCTGGCAAGGCCGGCATTTTATTGCCCATCCCTAGTTGCCCTTGAGAAGGTGGTGGCGAGCCTTCTTCTTGAACCGCTGCTGTCCGTGTGCTGAAGGTGCTCCCACAATGCTGTTGGGTAGAGAGTTCCAGGATTTTGACCCTGCGACGATGAAAGAATGTGTCCAATTCTCCAGCAATGATGCTTCGCTATCTGATGACAAAAGATGCCAGATGTGGACCATTGATTCTCCCCTCGCTCCCCTGTTCCTTTATCCCCATCCCATTTAGAAATGCTTATCTTCCAAATAACAGTTGAGATCATTACCTCAACTCTGGTGTCCACTTTTCTGTTAGTGCTCTATGAAGGGACATTGGCCTAGAAATTCGAAACCGCTAAAAACGGAGTTAACAGCCGCCAAAATTAATGGCGCTGGCTGGACCAGGATATTGGTGCTGGTTGCTAATTAAAATTAGCCCAAGGGGTTAACATTGCAAGAGAGGTTCTCTACCCACAGGGGCCAGGAGGCCCTCCAGAAAGAACGATGTGGGACCGGATCACCGAGGCCGTCACTGCCAGCAATGTCGCCCCCACGACCTGGCTCCAGTGCCCAAAGAAGCTTCATGACCTCAGGCAAGTGGTTAAGGTCAGTGAATGCATCTTCAGAAGCCATCTCCTACCAACTGCACCACTAGCCAAACATAATGCTCAATGCATGGCTCCCGCACCCTCCCAGCTCTCACCTACCAACAATCTCTACCAAACACAAGGCGCACCTCCCATTCCTAGCTTCACCTCACCCCCTTGGAGGAGACGGTGCTGGCCATTCTAGGCAGGGGCATGGCTGAGCCCTTGGCCAGTGGTGAGGCTGAAAGGATGCAAGATGCTGGTATCCTCATACGCTATCCTCCTTCTGGCATACACCTCTTGCTTTCCCACCCTTCCCTCACCACAACACTCTTGTGCCTTCCTGATTTCACCCAAGAAATGCAGCCTGCCCCACCAAGAAGAGGGAGAGGAAAATGAAGAAGAAGAAGAAGAGGAAGAGGAAGAGGAAGCAGAAGAAGAAGAAGAAGAAAAGAAAGACCGTCACTCGATTTCACACTCCCAGTCACCAGTCCCTCAAGGTCGACCAGCAAGGCCATTTGCAGTGTTCCCCACTGAAAGTCAGCAGCCTTCCACCAGCCATGCTGCAGCCACTGGGGTAGCACTGCGTGACATCAGTAGGATAGGCAAAGGCACACACAAGACAGTCACTATGGGAATCCATAAGGGTGATGAGTTGATTTCTTGATGTCATATTGGATGAATAGATGTATAAAGTTGGATTGGAATGTTTACTTTATGGTGGCTTTTATTTCAGCGTTGTGGCCAAGAGGACGCTGTGATGGTCAGTAACAGAGGGAAGGTAAGGTGTGGGACAAATGTGGAAAGGGGAATTGGGGTTGTGGTCACTGCTACCGCAGGCAAATGATTCTATCCCGGATATCCTAGTCAGAAAGGGGCTGTCTGGGTTGCATCCTTCCGTCTGCTTCCTCCTCTTCTGCTTCTTCCTCCTCTGCGTCTTCCTCTACTGCACCTTCCTCTTCCCTCTGTGAGCGGATGCTGTAAATCTGAAATGAAAGCATAAAATGCTGGAAATACTCAGCAGCTCAGGCAGCATCTCAACCTGAGATGTGAACTCTGTTTCTCTCTCCTCGGATGTTGCCTGGCCTGCTGAGTATTTCCAGCATTTTCTGTCTTCTCGGGGGCCTTCCTTTACGATCCGAGGCCTTGCAAGTGTCCAGCAGCACTCCCTGCTCACTTAAAAAAAACTTTTAACATGTATTGCACCAAGCCACTACTTCAATAAAATGTAAAGGGCTAGAAATTGGCCTCCTTAGCACCTCCCATTATCACCTCCGGGGGCGATAACGGGGTGCTAACGACTTACTGCCCAGGCGCGGTGAGATGAACGACTACTGTAAACTTCGGTGAGAGGTTTGCGGTGGCAGTAAGACTTCGCGCCATGATCTCCTTCACCCGGAGATCATGACGTCATTGCCATGTGCATCGCCCCGGTAGCGCCCTGCACCCGAACTTCGGTTCCACCCCCTGCAGCATCGCCGGGCGTTGACACCGACAGCTGCCAGAGACATTGATCTGGAGGCCGGGCGCTTCGGGGGCAAAAGTTAAAGGGGAGGTTGCCGAGGTAAGTACCTAAATTTCTGAGAAGTTTTTGATCAATGTTTTTTGCTTCTCCTGGGCTCGATCAGCCCGTCACTCTGCTGGAGCACGTGGGGCTGATCGAGCCGGATCGCGGCCACCATCGGGAACCAGCTAACTGGTCCCAATGCACAGCCTGCAGCGACGGCCCTTCCCTTTAAGGGAGGGAAGGAGCCTCGGAACGTGGCAGCGCCGCACTACTATTGCCCCGCCTGCATCCTTTAGCGCTCCAGGAAGACAGTGGGGCGCTTGATTTCCGCTCCACTTTCTTCCTGGAGTGCTAAACCCAATTTCGTGAAAGCTGGGAATCAGTAGCACCCGGCGCTAAGTTTCCCAGCTTTCAAAAGTTACCGTCCCAAACGGGGTGATAATGAATTTCTCCCCCAAAAAATCTAGCCCAAAAGCTAAATGCAAACTTACCTGAAAGATGTGTGTGTCCCTTTAAGAAGTGCTACCAACAGCTGCAGCACCTTACTTAAGGGAGCAACTGCTGTGTAACTCATTGAGGGAATTCTCGGCCAATATTCTAACTGATTTGTACAGCATTAGCATTATTTCTTTGATATTGTACGCTATACCTCTATTTATAAAACCTTTTTGCAGCTTTACCAGTTTGTTCTCCCACATTTAAAGATCTGGTTATCCGAACCCCTAAGCCACTGTGCTCCTTTTGAAGTTTTACCATTTACTCTATCTGGTGTCTCTCTCGCTCTCTATTCTTTCTCCAAAAATGTATCCCCTCACATTTGACTGCGGTAAAATTTATCTGACAGCTCTCTGCCCAACTTGTCTACGTCCTCCTGAAGTCACTTACAATCATCTGCGCAGTTATCCACACTCCCGATTTTGGAGTCATCTGTGAATTTTGATATTGCAACCCATACACCCAAGTCCAGATAAGTTCTATTTATAAGAACATAAGAACTAAGAGCAGGAGTCGGCCATTCGGTCCCTCGAGCCTGCTCCGCCATTCAATAAGATCATGGCTGATCATCGACCTCAACTCCACTTTCCCGCCCGATCTCCATATCCCTTGATTCCCCTAGAGTCCAAAAATCTATTGATCTCAGTCTTGAATATACTCAATGACTCAGCATTCACAGCCCTCTGGGGCAGAGAAGTCCAAAGATTCACAACCCTCTGAGTGAAGAAATTCCTCCTCATCTCAGTCTTAAAAGGCCGACCCCTTATTCTGAGACTATGCCCCCTGAGTTCTAGACACTCCAGCCAGGGGAAACAACCTCTCAGCATCTACCCTGTCAATCCCCTTCAGAATCTTGTATGTTAGCGGAGGGCTTCACCTGCATTTAAAATAAAAGCTGACCGAGGAATGTCTTGCGCAGATGTTAAACATTCGTCCATTAATAACAGCAGCGGTCATTATCAGGTCCAACTGCAACATCTTTAACACGACCTAGAATCTGATGCTTTTCATACAATGATGACACACCACTGTCCTTTGTCACTAAAACCGATTATCTGGTCACTATCGCATTACTGTTTGTGGGAGCTTGCTGTGCTCAAAATGGCTGCTGTATTTCTTACATTACAACAGTGACTACACTTCAAAAATACTTGGTTGGCAGTGAAGTGCTTTGGGACGTCCTGAGGTCATGAAAGCGCCATATAAAGACAAGCTCTTACTTCTTCTTCCTGTAATGTCATGCCGGTGTCAGATGAAGATTTCCATTCGGTGGCTTCACTGTAAACCTCAGCTCGAATCGGGAGTCTCCTGTGTCTGCACTGAGGGGGAGGCTGCCAAAGCATTAGTTCGCAATGTCTTCCGCAGCTTTAAAAATTCATAAGTACCTGTTCAAAAAGGTAAACTCACTCAGATGAGAGAACTGGAACGGTTAAATTCAATAAGCCCAAGAAGTTTGGTCATTAATTCTCATGGGGGATACGATTCCTCCACTTGCTGCGTGTGGTGATTCCCTGAACAGGTGAAGGTTCCTCCATTCACTATTTCTAGTGAAATTCTAAAATATACTTGGTTATGACCAAACAGAAGAAATCTTACAAGCACATTTGTAATATTGTAATATTCTTACCTCATGATTAGGTCACAGTTGACGTGCATTTTTCACTAAACACTGAGTGGTTATTATGAAGAAGCCAGTATTTTATAAATAGGTCCACAACTCTGGGAAACTTAGCTTCCCACTTAAAACAATGCAATTCCAGTTGAGACGTCAAGAAAATACCTTTCTAAGTTGTTATTGCAGGATGGTTTTCATATAAGATGCTGTGATTCTCGGTTAAAGCATTGTGAAGGAGAAGGGGATTAATCTTCGAATCCAGTTCAACTCGCTCAGTGACTTTGGTCTTCCCTCTTCACTTTACAGAACTGTAGCTTGAACAGCAGTCATTCTTCTACGAAGTGGAAAAGCCCCTGATCTGGTTGGGCGTCCTATACTTTTATGAGAAGCGCTGACCATTTTTTATTTCTGTCGGTTTGAACAGAGAAACTGTTTCCACTGGCAGGAGGGTCGATAACCAGAGGACACAGATTTAAGATAATTGGCAAAAGAACCAGGGGGGAAGATGAGGAGAATTATCTTTTACGCAGCAAGTTGTTAAGATGTACTGCCTGAAAGGGTGGTGGAAGCAGCTTTAATAGTAACTTTCAAAAGGCAATTGGATAAATACTTGGAAAGGAAAAATAAAATTGCAGGGCTATGGGGAAAGAGGGAGAGGAGTGTGACAAAATGGCCGTCTTCTGTACTGTAGGGGACGATTTTCCCACTGGACGCGAGATGGAGGCGGGTTTCAGTTTGGGTGGGTTTGAATATCGCCTCCACTGATAGGTTTCAAAAATGTGCAATTTTCCCATGATTGTCCACTTGATTTCAGAGGTGTGGGATGCCCTTGCTCAATTAGTGTTTTGGGACTGAAACTCGCCTCTGTTGACAACACTTTTCCAGTCTGATTTTATGGCTTCTTGCTCCCTTGGCTCATTCCACAGCATTTCTGCGTCTCCTGCACCACCTCCAACATCTTTTGAGAAACCACTATGTCCAATTCCAAGGCAAGGGCCTGCCCGAGGCTCTTGGATGAGGCGCTACAAATGTTGTTTGAGGGGGTGACAGCTAGCATGGAGGTGCTGTTCCACTCATCTCGGAGGAAGAGGCCTGCCAGAGAGACCAAGGCTGTGTGGGTACAGATGGCAAGGGATATAACCTCCAGATCTGTGTGCAGATTGGGAGACTGTTTCTGTGTATTGATGAAATGCCATCCCTATTGGAAAGCATTAAAATGATTTGAAGCCAAAATGTTGGTGTTATGCCATCTGTTCTTTCGCCTTAGGCAGCTCCACATTGCAGGCACTGCCACACTTGCGTAGTCAGGTTGGTGGCCTGAGTGAAAGGAGGCCAAAGAGTCATGTCCATTGTCAATGATGTCCTAGGATGGAGCCAAGGGCATGTGCCAACTTGGGCAACCTATGCAAATCTGGCCAAGATAAGTTCATCCCTTGCATCCCGGGCAGCCATGTGCTCGCGTGCTGCCACTGCCGCTGGTCGATACACCGGCGCTCTGACCTCCTCCTCCTCCAGATCCTCCTCCAGATCTGCTCCTCCTCATCCTCATCTGAGGTCCATGCAGAAAGAAAACGAATGGTTCCCATGCTACTTGTAGATGCCTCCTTTGGGGAAGCGCTCATTGCAAGCGGGGAGAGGGTCTTCCAAGGAGGTCCCACAGTTGATGGAGTCAAGCTGCAGCACCTTCAACTTCAGAAGGCCTCCTAAAAGTGCTCAGAGACCTTTTAAAGCCAAGGTCTGGCACCTGCAAGTAATCCTTGCTGCAATAAACGAGGTCTTGTTAGACCTGCAGCAGTGAGGAGGCCACCCACGAGTCAACCCGCCAGGTTTACCTGGCGTGGTTTAGGAGGTGCGTGGATCACACCGAAATGTTGGAAAAATCAGGAGGGCCTCTCAAAATAGGCTAGAGAGGCCCTTAACGAGCATTTAAGGAGGTTAAATTGCGCAATGGCCAGCTGGAGGCGGGAGCGTTTCCCGACCTCCAAAACCGGCACCGGCAAAATCCCGCGGAGGCGGGTTGGAGGCGGGTTCCGAGCCCGACCTCTTCGATTCTGATTTTTCCGCCTTTCCCGACTCCAAACCCGCCTCCTCCGACATCAGAAAATCGCCCCTGTAAGGTTGTATGATTTTATGATTTTGTATCATCAGACATTGGAGGATTGTACCTATCAGCTGTGGCTCAGTTGGTAGCACACTTGATTCTGAGTCAGAAGGTTGTGGGTTGAAGTCCCACTCCAGGGACTTGAGCACATAAAGCTAGGCTGTTCGGATGAGACAATAAACCGAGGCACCATCTGCTCTCTCAGGTGGATGTAATAGATTCCATGGCAGTATTTCGAAGAATAGTAGGGGAGTTATCCCCAGTGTCCTGGCCAATATTTATCCCTCAACCAACATAACAAAAACAGATTATCTGGTCATTTTCACATTTGCTGTTAGTGGGAGCTTGCTGTGCACAAATTGCCTGCCGCGTTTCCCACATTACAACAGTGACTCCACTTCAAAAGTACTTCATTGACTGTAAAGCGCTTTGAGACGTCTGGTGGTCGTGAAAGGCGCTATAGAAATGCAAGTCTTTCTTTCTTTCTATCAAAGACCTTCCACAAGCTTAATATATTAGTTAAAGAGGGCAAAAAAAGTTTTGATTACTCACCATGGAAATCAAATCATTGACTTCAAAATGCTGGCAAAGGTGCTGAGATTTGAATCCCTCTTCAGTCTTAAAATCAGTCCATCTGAATCATTTGAACTACAATCAGAGTATTATTTTTAGAATTGGGGGACTGTTTGCAAAGCTGCCAACATTGGATAAATCATAGCTGGGAGATTTTCAGTTGCGAGCCCCATGCCTAAGATTGAGACCATCTGTTCAGCTACCTCTGCATCTGCTCCCTCTTCCCCTTGCACCCTAACACTGAACCCGTGTCTTTCTCCAGTTTCTCTCCTATTTCCCCTCTCTGAGCTCATCTTGTCCATGAGACCCACCTCCTGCTCCCTTGACCCCATTCCCACTCAAAGGCTGACCACCCAACTTCCCTTCCTGGTGCCTGTGCTCGCTGACATTGTAAATGGTTCACTCTCTTCGGCTACTACACGGTCATCACCCACCTCCTCAAAAAAAAAAACCTTGATCCCTCTTTGCTTGCAAACAACTGCCTCATATCCAATCTCCCTTTCCTCTCAAGTCTTTGAACATGTTGTTGATTCCCAAATCCATCCCCAGCTATCCTGCAACTCCATGTTTGAGGTTTCCATTAGGTTTCCATCCCTGTCATAGCTCCAAAATGGCCCTAACCAAAGTTACAAATGACATTCTCAGTGACTGTGACCATGGTGCACTAACCCTTCTTGTCCTCCTCAACCTCTCTGCACCCTTTGACACAGTTGACCACTTCATCCTCCTCGAGGTCTGTTCCTCCATTGTCCAGCGCAGTAGGATTGCCGTCACTTGGTTCCACACTTGCCCATCAATCACAGTCAAAGCATCTCCAGCAATGGCTTCTCTTTTGCCCCTACATTCTTACCTCCAGAGACTCCCAAGGATGTATCATTGACCCTCTCCTCTTCTACATGTTGCCCTTGGTGACATCATCCGCAAACATAAGGTCAGCTTCCACATGTAAATTGATGACACCCAGCTCTCCCTCTCTACCGTGCTTCACAACCCGTCCACTGCCTCTGTGTTGTCAGACTGCTTGTCCGAGATCCAGTTCTGGATGAGCCGGAATTTCCTCCAGTTAAATATTGGCGACCGAAGCCATCATCTGCGGCACCTGCCACAAACTCTGTACCAAAGCCACTGATTCTATTGCCCTCCCTGGCCTTTGTCTCAGACTAAACCAGACTGTTCACAAACTCAGCGTCCTACTCCACCCCAAGCTGAACTTTCAACCCCATTAACACCCCATCACAAAGACCATCTACTCCCACCTCTGTAACGTTTACCGCCTCCGCCCCTGTCTCAGCTCATCTGCTGCTGAAACCTTCATCCATGTCTTTGCCACCTCCAAACTCGACTATTCCAATACTCTCCTAGCCGGGCACCCATTCTCCACCTTTCATAAACTTCAGCATATTCTAAACTCTGCTGCCCATACCGTATCCCGCAACAAGTCTCGCTCAGCCATCGCCCCTTTCCTTGCTGACTTACAATGGCTTCAGGTTCCTCAATATCTCAAATTTAAAATTCTGATTCTTGTGTTTAAATCCTTCATGGCCTTTTCTCTCCCTGTTTCTAACCTACTCCAGCCCTAAAATCCATGCTCCCCTGAATTCTCTCATCCTCTGACTCTGGCCTATTATGCATCCCTCTTTCCCTTCATCCCACCATTGACAGGCGTACCTTCAGTCATCTAGGCATCAAGCTCTGAAATTTGCCTCCCTCCCTCCAAACCTCTCTGCCTCTCCATCTCCCTCTCCTCCCTTTAAGCCCTCCTTAAAACCCAACTCTTTGTCCAAGCTTTTGGCCACCCCTTCCTCATATCTCCTTCTTCGTCTTGCTGTCCATTTGTGTCTGATTACAACTCTGTGAAGCACCTTGGGATGTCTTTCTATGTTAAAGGTGCTATATAAATGCAACTTGTTCACACACTGTAAAAACATATACAGGAGTAAAAGTGCAAGTTATATCTGTCACATTCACATATTCCTTTTTTTTAAAACTATGTTTCCAATGCATGGCCATGGAATTTAAACACGTTTTGTGTTGGTGATTCCCAAATGAACAAGGAGAGAACATCCAGTGGGAGATCACCATTTCGTGACACTCCTTCATGTATGAGGTCGGAGTGCTGCAGTTGATTTGAATATTCCTTTCACATCTAGGACTTGAGTTTGAATAGGATTAAAGTCTCTTTTCTCCATTGTTTATACAAGCCCATTTCTAATTACAACCTTTATATTCTGCACCGAGTTCTCATATGGGAACATAGGAACAGGAGTAGGCCATTCAGCCCCTGAAGCATATTCCGTCATTCAGTTAGATCGTGGCTGATCCGTAGCTCAACTCCATCTACCTGCCTTGGTTCCGTAACCCTTAATGCCCTTGCTGAACAAGAATCTATCGATCTCAGTTTTGAAATTTTCATTTGACCCCCCCAGCCTCAACAGCTTTTTGTGGGAGAGAGTTCCAGATCTTCACTACCCTTAGTGTGAAGAAGTGCTTCCTGATGTTCCCACTGAACGGCCTTGTTTTGATTTTGAGGTTATGCCCCCTTGTTCTGGACTCCCCCGCCAGAGGAAATAGTTCCTCTGTATCTACCCTATTAAGCCATTAATCATCTTAAACACCTAAATTAGATCACCCCTTAATCTTCTACACGCAAGGGAACACAAGCCTAGTCTATGCAACCTGTCCTCATAATTTAACCCTTTCAGCCCCGGTATCACTCTGGTGAATCTGCGCTGCACTCCCTCCAAGGCCAATATATCCTTCCTGAGGTGCGGTGCTCAGAATTGAACACAGTACTGGGGTCTAACCAGAGAGTTATATAACTGTAACAAAACTTCCACCCCTTTGTATTTCAGCTCTCTCGAGATAAAGACCAACATTCCATTAGCCTTTTTAATTAGTTTTTGTACCCGTCCACTAGCTTTTAGTGATTTCTGTACTTGGACCCCAAAATCTCTCTGCTCCTCCACAGTTCCTAACTTCTCGCCATTTAGAAAATACTCTGATCTATCTTTCTTAGGTCCAAAGTGGATGACCTCACATTTTCACACTTTGAACTCCATCTGCCACACTTTTGCCCACTCACTGAATCGATCAATGCCCCTTTGAAACTTTCTCCTCCTATCCACACTATTTACTGTGCCACCTAACTTGGTGTCATCATCAGACTTAGATATATGGCTTCCTCTTCCGTCATCCACAACAACAACAACAACTTGTATTTATATAGCACCTTTAACGTAGTAAAATGCCCCAAGGCGCTTCACAGGAGTATTATAAGACAAAAAATTTAACACCAAACCACATAAGGAGAAATCAGGGCAGATGACCAAAAGCTTGGTCAAAGAGATAGGTTTTAAGGAGCATCTTATGGGAGGAAAGAGAGGTAGAGAGACGGACAGGTTTAAGGAGGGAATTCCAGAACTTAGAGCCTAGGCAACAGAAGGCACGGCCATCAGTGGTTGAGCGATTATAATCAGGGATGCTCAAGAGGGCAGAATTGGAGGAGCGCAGATATCTCGGGGGGTTGTGGGGCTGGAGGAGATTCCAAAGATGGGGGGGCGAGGCCATGGAGGGATTTAAAAACAAGGATGAGAATTTTGAAATCAAGGCGATGCTTAACCGGGAGCCAATGTAGGTCAGCGAGCACAGGGGTGATGGGTGAACAGGGCTTGGTGCGAGTTAGGACACGGGCAGCCGAGTTTTGGATTACCTCAAGTTTAAGTAGAGTAGAATGTGGGAGGCCAACCAGGTGTGCGTTGGAATAGTCAAGTCTAGAGGTAACAAAGGCATGGATGGGGGTTTTAGCAGCAGTTGAGCTGATACAAGGGCGGAGACAGGACGATGTTACGGGGCTGGAAATAGTTATGCCGTGGATATGTGGTCGGAAGCTCATTTCAAGATCCAATAATACACCAAGGTTGCGAATAGTGTGGCTCAGCCTCAGACAGATGTTAGGGAGAGGGACGGAGTCAGTGGCTAGGGAACGGAGTTTGTGGCGGGGACCGAAGACAATGGCTTTGGTCTTCCCAATATTTAGTTGGAGAAAATCTCTGCTCATCCAGAACTGGATGTCGGACAAGCAGGCTGACAATTTAGAGACCGTGGAGGGGTCGAGAGAAGTGGTGGTGAGGTAGAGCTGGGTGTCGTCAGCATACATGTGGAAACTGACGCGATGTTTTTCTAAGTCATTTATACGTATAATGAAACGCTGAGATCCCAGTACAGATCCCTGGTGGACACCATGAGTCACATCCTGCCAATTGGAGTACATAACCATTATCCCTACTCTCTGTCCCCTACCTCCTAACCAACTCCCTATCCGTGTCAATAGGCTGCTTCCAATTCCATGTGCTCCCATTTTTGTTAGCAGTCTCTTATGTGTAACCTTCTGGAAGACCATATAAATAACATCCATAGACACTCCCTTATCTACAACGCTAGTTACCTGCTCAAAAATTTCAACTAGGTTTGTTAGACATGACTTGCCCTTTACAAATCCATGTTGGCTCTCACTGATCAGTTCATGTTTGTCCAATTTCTCAGTCACTCCGTCCCTAATAACAGAATCTAGTAACTTCCCCACAACAGCCGTTAGAGTAATAGGGCTACAATTTCCTAGTTTGTCTCTCTTACCCTTCTTAAATAGTGGAGTGGCAGCAGCAATTTCCAATCCAAGGGGACAATTCCTGAATTGAGGGAGTTTTGGAAGATCATTATAGAAGATTACAATTTCCTCACCTACTTCTTTTAATACACGGGAGTGGAAACCATCAGCTCTTGGAGATTTGTTTATCCCTAGTCTCATTATTTTCTTACTGGAATGAAAGACAAAAAGCAGCATCAAACTGGGGGCGGGGGGAAAGGCATTTTCTCTTCACTACCTGGGCATTAACCTGGTGTTGTGCGACTTCTCATTTTTGTCCACCCCAGTCCAACGCCGGCATCTCCACATCATGGGCATTAATCTGGCAGAGCAGATCGCTTGCCCTTTATAGAACCCTTCAAATTTTTGAAACCAATGGAATGAAAATCAGGTAGGTTTTATAACGAGCAGTTGATCCTTTGTACCAGATTACCGCCCGACGATGAAGTGTCTGTCTTCACGGAAGAAGATGCAAAAATCTTCCTGGAAATAGTGGAGAACCAAGGCTCTAGCGAGAATGAGGAACTGAAAGAAATTAGTATAAGTAAAATAATAGTACTGGAGAAATTAATGGGACTGAAAGCTGATAAATCCCCTGGACCTGATGGCCTACATCCTAGGGTTTTGAAAGAGGTGGCTATAGAGATAGTGGATGCATTGGTTGTCATTTTCTAAAATTCCATAGATTCTAGAACAGTTCCCGCAGATTGGAAGGTAGCAAATGTAACCCCACTATTTAAGAAAGGAGGGAGAGAGAAAATGGGTAACTACAGACCAGTTAGCCTGACATCAGTAGTAGGGAAAATGCTAGAATCAATTATTAAGGATGTGGTAACAGGGCACTTAGAAAATAATAATAGGATTGGGCAGAGTCAACACGGATTTATGAAAGGGAAATCATGTTTGACAGATCTGTTAGAGTTTTTTGAGGTTGTAACTAGCAGAATAGATAAGGGGGAACCAGTGGATATGGTGTATTTGGATTTTCAGAAGGCATTCGATAAGGTGCCACACAATAGGTTATTAAACAAAATTAGGGTTCATGGGATTGGGGGTAATATACGAGCATGGATTGAGGATTGGTTAACAGACAGAAAACAAAGAGTAGGAATAAACGGGTAATTTTCAGGTTAGCAGGCTGTAACTAGTGGGGTACCGCAAGGATCAGTGCTTGGGCCTCAGCTATTCACAAGCTATATCAATGATTTGGATGAGGGGACCAAATGTGATACATCCAAGTTTGCTGATGATACAAAGCTGGGTGGGAATGTAAATTGTGAGGAGGATGCAAAGAGGCTTCAAGGGGATATAGACAGGCTAAGTGAGTGGGCAAGAACATGGCAAATGGAATATAATGTGGAGAAATGTGAAGTTATCCACTTTAGTAGGAAAAATAGAAAAGCAGGGTATTTTTTAAAAGGTGAGAGATTGGGAAATGTTGGTGTTCAGAGGGGCCTGGGTGTCCTTGTACACGAATCACTGAAAGTTAACTTGCAGGTACAGCAAGCAATTAGGAAAGCAAATGGTATATTGGCCTTTATTACAAGAGGATTTCAGTATAAGAGTAAAGACGTCTTACTGCAATTATATAGGGCCCTGGTGAGACCACACCTGGAGTATTGTGTACAGTTTTGGTCTCCTTACCTAAGGAAGGATATACTTGCCATAGAGGGAGTGCAACGAAGGTTCACCAGACTGATTCCTGGGATGTGGGGATTGTCTTATGAGGAGAGATTGAGTAGACTAGGCCTACGTTCTCTAGAGTTTAGAAGAATGAGAGGTGATCTCATTGAAACATACAAAATTCTTACAGGGCTTGACAGGGTAGATGCAGGGAGGATGTTTGCCCTGGCTGGGGAGTCTAGAACCAGGGGTCACAGTCTCAGAATAAGGGGTCGGCCATTTAGGACTGAGATGAGGAGAAATTTCTTCACTCAGAGGGTGGTGAATTTTTGGAATTCTCTAACCCAGAGGGTTGTGGAGGCTCAGTCGTTGAGTATATTCAAGACAGAGATCGATAGTTTTTTGGATATTAAGGGAATCAAGGAATATTGGGATAGTGCAGGAAAGTGGAGATGAGGTAGAAGATCAGTCATGATCTTATTGAATGACGGAGAAGGCTCGAGGGGCCAAATGGCCTACTCCTTCTCCTATTTCTTATGTTCTTATGCAAGTCCCCTGAGAAACCGAAACCTCACGTGGGTACAGTGCATTTTTCCATGGTTGGTGGGTGGGGGGGGGGGGGTGGGGGGCGGCGGGGTAACAATGTCAGCTTCCCTTCATCTAACCTGTGTAGAGTCTGACCTGCAATGCTGAAGAAGGTGCAAGAAGTAGGGGATTATCAAAAGGGCGTTTGACCTCCCTATCTCTGTAACCTCCTCCAGCCCTCCAACCCTCCAAGATCTCTGCGCTCCTCCAATTCTGGCCTCTTGCGCATCCCCGATTGTCATCACCCCACCATTGGCGGCCGTGCCTTCAGCTGCCTCGGACCCAAGCTCTGGAATTCTCTCCCTGAACCTCTCCACCTCTCTACCTCTCTCTCCTCCTTTAAGACGCTCTTTAAAACCTACCTCTTTGAGCAAGCTTTTGGTCACCTCTCCTAATATCACCTTGTGTGGCTCGGTGTCAAATTTTGTTTGATAACGCTCCTGTGAAGCACCTTGGGACATTTTACTACGTTAAAGGCGCTATATAAATGGAAATTGGTGTTTGGAATTCCCACGGGTTTGGACCCTCCTGAGCATGGTGATGCTATTCTGGACATGTTAGCCATTAGGCTGATCAAGGAAAAAAATGCGTAATGTAACTGCACTGCACTGACCATTATGAACATTCTTTAAAAATACATGTCTGGTGCTAGGACGTGGAGTACTTTTTTATAAAGCAGGCTGTTTCAATCTTGAGTCATAAATTAGGTCAAGGAAACAGTACGAGATGTGAAAAATGGAGGAGATTCAATTACATTTATTTCTTGCCAATGAAATGGAATGGAAAACTGTTTCGTGAAACATGCCTTTGACCTCTTACCAATGAAAAATGGCTGTACATTTATTGTACGACAGCTGGCATCTCCAAATAACGAATAGAACATTTGAAAGGATTGTCTAACCATTAACAAGTCTCTCTCCAGAACAAATCCATTCATTCCCACATTCAGCACAAGGCAAGTGACCCAGAACTAAGACGGACTGAAGTGTGATTACTTCGAAGAGGTCACACTCTTTCCCATATCAATGCAATTCTCAAAGGATGGACAGCGTTCCTATATTTTACGGGTCGAAAGGAGCAGGGGCTGGGTCGAGCTCCAGGAGGTAGTTGTGTAACGACAAGTGCGTTCATTGCACAACTGAATTCTTTATATTTCCTCTTGTTTTCTCCTCCTCCTCCTCCTGAGAGTTTTTGACCTTTCTCCCCGAGTGAGTGCTGGCAGCCTATTTAAGGGTGAGAGACATCACAGCGGAGCCTGATCCTGTCCCCACCCAATTTCCATATGTGAACTTCTAATCAAGATTACTGGATAGAAGTCAGGAGCTGAAACTCAATTAATGAGAAGAAAATCCTTCGCTAAGCGAGGTGCACTGAGGTGAATCGTCACAATCTGCTGGCGCTCCTAGTTGAGATTAGCCAATTTAGTACAGAATGAGGATTGGACCAAGGATCTCCCTGCTCTTTGTGGCTCAGCCACTTAACACTTAACCAGCGAAGCCATCAGGGAACGTCAATATATTTCCTTAATCATGTTATTCAGATTCCTAATGGTGCTTAAAATGGTGACAGCTGTTGGGATGCTAATTCTGTGTCTAAACAGGCAATTTGCTTTTGGCTCTTTGCATATTGGTACAATGAGATGGACGCTGTGTGGCACAGTCCTGCCAACTCTGGCTGGCACTTGTCTGCCAACAGTCTTGCACGGGATTACCCTTGTGAAGAAACTGAATGAAGAATCATTCTCTTCTCATGCCAGGCTCTGAACCCACTTATAGTTGGGGCACCAGAGATTTCTTTGTTGTGCCAGTTTGGCGAGACAGACCCAACGGAATCTTCAGTCATGCACGAGCCTCCTTCCAGATTACTAACATTGGTACAATTGTCGGGTACTTATTTACCCTCTCTGATCTCTTGCGAGAGTGTATGAAGGGTAGGGGGTAGCTTGCAAGGCTCCAGCCTCCATATCCAGCCCTGTAGGGTGCAGGCGCCACCAAACATCCACCAAGTCACGGTTGTTGCAGCATTGCCACAGAGGTTCTGTTGCTTGCTTTTGATGTTCTGTGCCTGCCACAAGCCTGTCTCATGAATGGAGTGTGCAGTTCAAGTCCCCACCCATTATGTCCGTGTCCTCTATATGGGGGGTGGGGGGAAGGGGAACGAGTGTCGGGAAAGTTATGGAGAGTCCAGTGGTGACTATATTTGGAATATGGATGTTTAGCGTTTGCAATCTGCTAAACACCCATTTACCAGAAGGAAATCTGGTTCTGTTTAATTCTGTTAGATGCAGGAGATGGTTCTGTGATAGATAGTAGATTGGCGGTTAGGATCAGATCAGCCATGATCTTATTGAATGGCGGAGCAGGCTCGAGGGGCCGATTGGCCTACTCCTGCTCCTATTTCTTATGTTCTTATGTTCTTATGAAATGGCTACATTCTATTGGGATGGAGATCTCTCCTCTTGTCCTAGACTTCTCACCAGTAGAAAATGTTTCTCCCTATCTACCCTATCAATTCCTTTCAAAATCCTAAAAACCTCAATCAAATCACCCCTTAACCTTCTATATTCCAGGGAATACAAGCCTAGTTTATGCAATCCTGCCTCGTAATCTAACCCTTGGAGCCCTGGTAACATTCTGGTGAATCTGCACTGTACTCCTTCCAAGGCCAATATATCCTTTCTAAATGCAGGGTCCAAAACTGTACACAGTACTCCAGGTGTGGTCTAAGCAAGGCTTTGTATTCTGTAGCAAAACTTCTTCTCCTTTACATTCTAGCCTTCTAGTTATAAAGGCTGACGTTCTATTAGCCTTTGTGATTATTTTTGTACCTGACTACTACATTTTAGTGATTTATGTACAGGGACCTCTAAATCTCTTTGGACCTCCACGGTTCCTAACTTTTTACCATTTAAATAATACTCGGATCTATCCTTTTTTGCTCCAAAATGGATAACCTCACACATACCTGCATTGAAATTCATCTTCCAAAGTTTTGCCCACTCAGTTAATCGATCAATGTCTCTTTGTAATTTTGTGTTCCCTTCTACACTACTTACTCTACCACCAATCTTTGCATCATTGGTAAACTTGGATATATGGCTCTCTATTGTGTTATATATGCCATTAATAAATATAGTGAATAGTTGAGGCTCTAGCACAGATCCTTGTGGGACACCACTAGTCACTTCCTTCCAATTCGAGTACATACCCCTTATCCCTGCTCTCTGTCTTCTACTGTTTAACCAATCATCCAATCAGGTTAATAATTTGCCTTCAATTCCATGAGCTTTAATTTTAGCTATCAGTTTCTTATGTGGAACCTTATCGAATGCCTTCTGGAAATCCACATAAGCTACATCCATAGACATTTCCCTGTCCACTAATTAAGTTACTTCCTTAAAAAATTCAATTAGGTTCATTAGGCATGACCTACCCTTTACAAATCCATGTTGGCTCTCTTTAATCAGTGCTTAGTTACTCTGTCCTTAATTACAAATTCCAATAACTTCCCCACAACCAACGTTAGACTAACAGGTCTATAATTTCTCTCTCTCACCTTTCTGAAATAATGCAGTTACATTTGCAATTTTCCAATCTGAAGGAACAAGTCCTGAATAGAGAGCGTTGGAAGATTATAGCTAAAGCATTTGCAATTTCCTCACTACTTCATTTAAAACCCTGGGGTGGAAACCATCAGGTCCTGGGGATTTGTCAGTCTTTACATAGGATTACATAAGATATAGGGCACAGAAACAGGCCATTCGGCTCAACTAGTCCATGCCGGCATTTATGCTCCACTCGAGGCTCCTCCGGTATTTCCTCATCTAAATCTATCAGCATAACCCTCTATTCCCTTTTCCCTCATGTGTTTGTCTAGCCTCCCCTTAAATGCATCTATACTATTCACTTCAACCACTCCCTGTGGTAGCGAGTTCCACATTCTCACCACTCTTTGGGTAAAGAAGTTTCTTCTGAATTCCCTATTGGATTTCTTGGTGACTATCTTATATTGATGGCCTCCGGTTATGCTCTTCCCCACAAGTGGAAACATTCTCTCTGTATCCACTCTATCAAATAATATCATAATTTTAAAGACCTCTATTAGGTCACCCCTCAGCCTTCTTTTTTCAAGAGAAAAGAGACCCAGCCTGTTCATCCTTTCCTGATATGTATACCCTCGCATTTCTGGTATTATCCTTGTAAATCTTCTCTGCACCCTCTCCAGTGCCTCTATATCCTTTTTATAATATGGCGACCAGAACTGCATGCAATACTCTAAGTGTGGTCTAACCAAGGTTCAATACAGGTTTAGCATAACTTCCCTACATTTCAATTCTATCCCTCTAGAAATAAACCCTAGTACTTGGTTTGCTTTTTTTATGGCCTTGCTAACCTGTGTCGCAACTTTTCGTGATTTGTGTATTTGTACTCTGAGATCCCTTTGTTCCTCTACCTCACCTAGACTCACACCCTCCCTATGAGAAATGACCTCCCTATTCTTCCTATCAAAATGTAATACCTCACATTTATCTGTGTTGAACTTCATTCGCGAATGATGTGCCCATTCTGCAAGTTTATTAATGTCCTCCTGTAATTTGTTGCAGTCCTCCTCAGTATTGACTATCCCCCCACCCACAATTTGGTATCATCCGCAAATTTAGAAATTGTGATTTTGATTCCAAAATCTAAATCGTTTTTGGCCCACCTGCCCGCACCTGCCCCCTCTCGCATCCTCCCGTGGGGTGCCGGCCGCGATCGCTCAGCCCAGCACTCCTCGGGTGCTGGGCTCTTTTGCCGGCACCCCACTGCCTGGTGGTCCAACAGGGCCCCGGTGCGCGCTGCGCTAGGCCCCTCCCCTTTAATCAGGGGAGGGAGGCCTGTAGTACCACGGCGCTACATGCTGACGTGCGTGGCGCTGTTGCACGTAGCACCGCGATATTCAATGGGAGCGCCCCAAGAGGGAGGGGGAGCGCTTCCAGTAGCGCCCCGCCTCCTGCTTGGGGCGTTAACATTCAATTTCGGGCGCGGGTGCACCAACTTTTTTGGGTAAAGTAGCGCCCCGGCGAAGTTAGCGCCCCAAAGGGGGCACGAGACAATTTTTCCCTCTAACTCCTGAAACTCTTTCAGCAGGATCTCCTCCCTATTCCTACCTGTCGTGTGTTCCAATATGGACCATGACAACTGGATTTACCCCCTCCCTTTCCAAGTTCCTCTCCAGCCGCCATGAGATATCCCTTACCCTGGCACCGGGTAGGCAACACACCCTTTGGGATTCTCGTTCTTGGTTGCAGAGGACGCTATCTGCCCCCCTAATTATAGAGTCCCCTATTATTACCACATTTCTATTCTGCTCTTCCCCCCCTTGGACAGCCTTCTGAGTTGTGGCCTTGATCTGCATTGTGGCTGTCCTCCCTGCAGTCTTTCTCCTTGTCCTCACAGGTAGCGAGTACATCGTACCTGTTGGACAGGACCAGTGTCTGCGGGACCTCCTTCTCAACCTCTCCTAAATCCCCGCTACCCAGCTCCCTAACATCCTCCCCTTCCTGAACCTGTGCTTTCCTCTGGGGTGTGACTGTATTCTGCATAAAACTTTCCAGAAATTCTTCCCTTATGTGTCGGAGTGTCTCCAACTCACACTCCAGCTCAATGACTCTGAGTCGGAGAGATTCGAGATGGAGACATCTCCTGCAGATGTGTTCGCTTGGGATAGTCTCGCCGTCCACAAACTCCCACATACTGCAGTCCAGACACACAACCTGCCCTGCCATATATTAAGCTATAAATGTAATACAGTACTTTGTAGTTTCCCGCACCTAGCTTAAAGCACTGTCCGAGGTTAGAGAGGAAAAAACCTTAATACTCACCAACTAATCACCTACCTGCTTTCCTGTGACGTCACTCTTTGTTTTCTTTTGGAAACTGTTGACGGTTCAGCCACCGCTGGTGTCTCCAATCAGGTCGGCGCTGTTTCCCCCGCTGTTTTATGTTCCGCCGCTGGTGTCTCCATTATTTTTTCCAATATTATTTTCTTGCTTGTTAACTTTAGTGAGTTCCAGTCCTTGATTCATTATTAATTTCCTTAAAATTTCAGGTATAGTATCGTCTTCCTCTACTGTGAAGACTGACACAAAGGGCTGAATTTTGATACTGGGGCGGGTTGGGGTCGTGTCATCCACTTTTCGTGTTATCCACCCGACTGCAATTGGATGTGGGAGATTGATGCGATTTTCACCTAATTGGGCAATTGAGTTCTAGCATGTGGGAACCCATGAGCCAATTAGTGTTTTCAGTCTGAAAGTCGCCTCTGATGATGTCATCATTGCTGCTGCATTGAAGGTCTTCAGAGACTGCCTGGCCTTTGCTGTGAGAGGACCTGTATGCAAAATGAGCAGCAGCAGCCCTAAGTCTGTTCCCAGATATTTTTGCACCACCACTCCCAGATATGTCTCATCCATCCATCACCACCACTCCCAGATATGTCTCATCCATCCATCACCACCACTCCCAGATATGTCTCATCCATCCATCACCACCACTCCCAGATATGTGCCAGCCAGTCAGCTATCCAAATGTGCTCCCGCCAGGTTTCACATTCGTGGTTCAGAACAGGCGTGCTTCACGTAGAAAAACGGTTAAAATCACAAAGGCCTTTCAAAATGGCATTATAGAGGCAATTTAGTGCTTGTTAAGGGCCTTAACAGCCTATCCCACCTCTTAGGGAGGGAAAGAACCTTTAAGGGAGGGAAGGAACCTTCCAACGCGGCAGCGCTGCACGGCCCATTGTTCAGCGCTGCACACCTACTGCCCCGCCTGCTGCCTGTTGCACTCCAGGAAGGAAGTGGAGTGCTTGAGTTAGTGTTCCACTTCCTTCCTTCCTGGAGCGCAAAACCGAATTTTTTTAAAGTTGAAAAGCATTAGCGCCTGGCACTAATTTTTCAACTTTTAAAAGTTAGCACCCCAAACGGGGCGATACCGAATTTCTCCCCCTTAGTAACTGTGTTAAATTTCTCCTTTTCAAGCCTAACATTGAAATCGATCACATTATGATCACTGTTAGATAACCATTCCCTTACTGTTGGATTATGAACTCATTACTAAATCTAGTATGGCCTGCCCATTTGGTGACGATTTGGTATAAGTATTCTACTTGACTCACTGTGGGCAGGGATGGAATTTCCGACCTCTTCCAGACTGTCAGGCATCGATGGCCTGTAATCCCTCATCGCTTGGCTGCCAACATCGCTCTGAGGGATTGGGAAGAAATCTGAAAAGAGATTTAAAATTCATTGAACTTTCTCTTGCATGTCACCAAGCTGGCTCATGTGAAGTTTCTCAATCAATGCCAAATCCAGGATTCAGATGTAGGTATCAGTTAGGCTTGACGCGGATGAATTTGTTATATCACAAAAAGACACTTAAATACTTTTCTCAGTTGAATGAATAATTTGGTTTGATCAGAACCAACTATATATATTTTTGAGATAGCAACAAGGCAAGGGTTTCAGCACCCACAAGCTATTTAAAATTCCTCTCATGCTGATTTATTGATGAACAATCTTAATAAGGCTTCTTTAGCAGCACCTCCCAAACCCACAACCTCTACCACCTAGAAGGACAAGGGCAGCAGGTGCATGGGAACACCACCACCTCCAAGTTCCCCTCCAAGTCACGCACCATCCTGACTTAGAAGTATATCGCCGATCCTTCATCGTCGCTGGGTCAAAATCCTGGAACTCCCTCCCTAACAGCACTGTGGGAGCACCTTCACCACACGGACTGCAGCGGTTCAAGAAGGCGGCTCACCACCACCTTCTCAAGGGCAATTAGGGATGGGCAATAAATGCTGGCCTTGCCAGCGACGCCCACATCCCACAAATGAATTTTAAAAAATGCTCAATAATAAATTAAAATGTATTATTTGTCTTTACCCCTAAAGTCCCTCCAACCTTCCTAAAACCTCTTCGCCTTGTTGCATCCTTTTCAAAGCCTCCTTAAAACCTACCTGTTCAGTTGCATATTAAGCCATCGCCCCTAAATTCCCGCAGGTTTGCCTTTGAACTGCAGAGCACCATGGGACCTTTCGCTCCATTAATAGTATTTGGACGTAAATTGTTGTCCTTGCTCCAGGAATATTGAGGTGTATTGTGTGAGCAGTGTAGAGGGATTTTAGTCTCTGTCCTATCCCTGTCTTAACTGACCTCTGAGTGTGTGATACTGACACTTGGGTGGTCAAGAATGGAAAGGTTTTCCATTTCTCAAAGCCCTCGCTTTGATGAAGCCGAAACACTCCCAGAAAATGTAAGTCTCGTTTTAACCCGAAGTCTGAGAGCAGTTTCAGGGAAACTCTTGTCTCCCTGGGGTAACCAGTTATGTACGTTTCTAGCGTATACACTATAGGGTGAATTTTAACCCCCAAAAAGCACGTGGGTTGGGGTCGCATCAGATGTTAAAAAATTTTAAATTTCAAACTCAACCCCATCCCGCCTCCAAACCGCCCACTTTCGGGCTTAACGGAGGTGGGATAAGGGGCGGGTAGCCAACCCGCTCCCAGGAGGCGGGTTGACAATTTAAATATTGTAGTGAGGCTGGCAGCCTCTGATTTAACCTGCTTTGCAAGTTTAACATTGGCCGGCCAGGTTTCCCAGACCTCGGGAAACCTGGCAGCTGAAGGGAGGCGAGGACAGCTTTGGGGAGAAGGTAAGTACCTTCACAGCACTGCTTGTGGGCCAGGAAGAGCAGGAGTGCTTCACCCCGGCCCCCCAAGCTCCCCCCATCAGACCCCCCCCCATGCCCCACGCTCCCTGCCTGCTCCTGCGGCCTGCTCCGGAGTCCTCTCCGCCCGACTGGAAGTCAAGCCTGTCAATCAGGCTGACTTCTAGGCGGGGAACCTGTCAAGGAGAAAAGTTGCACGTTTTGGAGTTAAAACACCACAGCATGCGAGGAAACCTAGACTTCCGGGATTCCCGTCCGAAACTCCACCCCCCCTCCCGCCTACGCAACCCGCCCCTATCAATATTGGAGCCTACGATGCTGAAGAACAAATAACAACAACAACTTGCATTTATATTGCACCTTTAACGTAGTAAAACGTCCCAAGGCACTTCACAGGAGTGTTATAAGACAAAAGAAATTGACACGGAGCCACATAAGGAGAAATTCGGGCAGATGACCAAAAGCTTGGTCAAAGAGGTAGGTTTTAAGGAGTGTCTTAAAGGAGGAAAGAGAGGTAGCGAGGCGGAGAGGTTTAGGCAGGGAATTCCAGAGTTTAGGGCCTAGGCAACAGAAGGCACGGCCACCAATGGTTGAGCGATTATAATCAGGGATGCTCAAGAGAACAGAATTAGAGGAGCGCAGATATCTCAGGGGATTGTGGGAGTTATGACTGGGTTATGAAGGATAGTTTGTGTTCGTTCTCACGGCCGGTTTATAAAAGCGGTACAAAACAGGGACCATGTTTGTACCAATGTTTACACCGCTTTGGAGGAGATTACAGAAGTAGGGAGGGGCGAGGTCATGGAGGGATTTGAAAACAAGGATGAGAATTTTGAAATCAAGGCGCTGCTTAACCGGGAGCCGATGTAGGTCAGCGAGCACAGGGGTGAACGAGAAATTGGTGCGAGTTAGGACACGAGCAGCCGAGTTTTGGATGAGCTCAAGTTTACATAGGGTAAAATGTGGGAGGCCAGCCAGGAGTGCGTTGGAATAGTCAAGTCTAGAGGTAACAAAGGCATGGATGAGGAATGAACAAACACTAATATTACAATAATAAATCTACTTAAAATCAGAAATCGCCTAAAGGACAAAAATAAACACAGCACAATTTGACAAAAACTAATTGATCTCAGATAATGCTAATCGTCAAATTAGTTCTTCCTAGAATCATAGAAGATAGGAGCAGGAGTAGGCCATTCGGCCCCTCTAGCCTGCTCTGCCATTCAATGCGATCATGGCTGATCATCCAAATTCAGTACTCTGTCCCTGCTTTCCTATAGTTGTCTCTTTGCTGACCCCCAATCTCTAATTTCTGTCTCCTACTCTATCTTTCCACCTGCCTTCCTATCTTCCTATATCCCTTGCAAAATGTCTCTGATTGTTATATCTGTATCTCTGTGATACATTCTCATTCTTCCTCCACCCTTGTGTCTGTAAATCTTTTCTTCCTATCTCCTCTGCCTTCTGAAAGTCTCTCACCTTTTCTATATGGATCCGATGCACTTTTTCTCCTTTCATGCTTACGTGGATGTATTCTTCTCTTCTCTCTTAGGCAGCCCCTCAGAACCGAGGATGACTTGCTTCCACATTAAAAATGAGTTTGCAGGTGACTGATGAGTCCAATGCGGGACCTACAGTCTCTGTCACAGGTGGGGCAGATGGTGGTTGAAAGGGCGGGTGGGTGGGGTGCTTGGGTTGACGTGCGCTCCTTGCGCTGCCTGCGCTTGGCTTCCGCTCACTTCCGGCGAAGAGACTCGAGTTGTTCGGCGCCTTCCCGGATGCTTCTCCTCCACGTTGTGCGGTCTTGGGCCAGGGATTCCCAGGGGTCGGTGGGGATGTTACACTTTTTCAAGGAGGCTTTGAGGGTGGCCTTGAAGCGATTCCTCAGCCCACCTGGGGCTCTCTTGCCATGCCGGAGCTACGAGTAGAGCACTTGTTTCGGGAGTCTCGTATCGGGCATGCGGACAATGTGACCCGTCCATCGGAGCTGATCGAGCGTGGTCAAAGCTTCGATGCTGGGGATATTGGCCTGAGCGAGAACACTGACGTTGGAGTGCCTATCCTGCCAATGGATTTGCAGGATCTTGCGGAGGCAGCGTTGGTGGTACCTCTCCAGTGCTTTGAGGTGCCTGCTGTATATGGTCTATGTCTCTGAGGCATACAGCAGGGAGGGTATCACTGCTGCTGGGTTTGAGGTCCAGGTCTTCAAACACTCTCTTCCTCAGGCGACCGAAGGCTGCACTGGCACACTGAAGGCGGTGTTGGACTTCGTCATCGACGTCTGCCCTTGTTGACTGTAGGCTCCCAAGGTATGGAAAGTGGTCCACATTGTCCAAGGCCTTGTCATGGATTTTGATAATCGGGGGGCAGTACTGTGTGGCGGGGGCAGGTTGGTAGAGGACCTTTGTCTTACGGATGTTTAGTGTAAGGCCCATGCTCTCGTACACTTCGGTGAAGGTGTTGACGATGGTTTGGAGTTTGACCTCCGAGTGAGCGCAGACGCAAGCGTCGTCTGCATACTGTAATTCGCCGACAGAGGATGGGACGACCTTGGATCTGGACTGGAGGCGATGGAGATTGAACAATTTCCCGTTTGTTCTGTAAGTTTGCTCCACTCCAGCGGGTAGCTTACTGAGGGTGAGATGGAGCATTGCAGCAAGGAAGATCGAGAAGAGCGTTGGTGTGATGACACAGCCTTGCTTGACCCTGGTCTGTACATGAATTGGGTCTGTGGTGGAACCGTTGGTCAGGATCACGGCTTGCATGTCGTCGTGAAGCAGGCGGAGGATGGTGACAAACTTTTGAGGGCAGCCGAATTTGAGGAGGACACTCCATAATCTCTCACGGTTGACAGTGTCAAAGGCCTTTGTGAGATCAAAGAAGGCCATGTACAGCGGTTGGTGCTGTTCCCTGCATTTCTCTTGTAGTTGACGCGCGGTGAAGATCGTGTCCATTGTGCCCCTTAGTGGGCGGAATCCGCATTGCGACTCTGGGAGGAGTGCTTCAGCCACTGGGAGAAGGCGATTGAGGAGGATTCTTGCAATGACTTTCCCTGTGGCAGACAGCAGAGAAACTCCTCTGTAATTACCGCAATCGGACTTGTCACCTTTCTTGAAGATGGTCACAATTACGGCGTCTCTGAGATCCCCTGGCATGCTCTCCTCCTTCCAGATAAGAGAAATTAGTTCATGAATTCGCGCCAGTAGTGCTTCTCCGCCATGCTTTAGTGCCTTGGTGGGGATTCCATCTGCTCCTGAGGCCTTGTTGTTCTTCAGTTGTCGGATGGCCTTTTCAACCTTATGCCGGGCTGGGGTTGTGCTGAGATGGTGGCGGGTAGCATGCTGCGGGATGGAGTTGAGGACACTCGCGTCGGAGACAGAGTCTCGGTTAAGGAGATCTTCGAAGTGCTCCTTCCAGCGGGCACTGACTACCTCTCTGTCCTTGATGAGTACCTCTCCATTCTTGGCTCGCAGTGGGGTAGGGCCTTGGGTGCTTGGGCCGTAGGCGGACTTGACTGCGCTAAAGAATCCACGCACGTCGTGGTTGTCGGCTAGCTGCTGGATCTCCTGCGCTTTCTCCACCCACCATCTGTTCTTTAGGTCGCGAGTTTTTTGTTGAACCTCGGCCTTCAGGCGTCTGTAGAGCTGCTTTCTTGCTCTCGAGTTGTGTTGCTGTTTCCAGATCAGGAATGCCTTGCGCTTGCGGCTTATTAGCTCCTGGATCTCCTGGTCGTTCTCATCGAACCAGTCTTGGTGTTTCCTGGTCGAGTGACCGAGCGTCTCTTCACAGGTGCTGATTATGGAGGCCTTGAGTGCCGACCAGGCACTGTGGGCACTCTGTGTCTGGAGTCGTCAGGTTGTTTGTGAGGCACAAGCTGAATAGGGCCTTCTTAGCGGGGTCTTTGAGTGCTCCAGCGTTGATTTTCCTGCGGCATTGTTTCTGTTGCCACCGCTGTTTTGGGGCTACGTTGATGGAGATGACAGAGCGGATTAGGCGGTGGTCTGTCCAGCAGTCGTCAGGCGTGGGTGATGCGGACGTCCTTGCGGTCCCTCGCTCGGACGATGACGTAGTCCAGCAGATGCCAGTGCTTGGAGCGAGGGTGCTGCCATGAAGCCTTGTACTTGTCTCTCTGACGGAACAAGGTGTTGATTATGACAAGGCCATGTTCTCAGCATTTCGTCAGGAGAAGGGGACCGTTGGAGTTGACTTTCCCTACCCCCTCTCTGCCGATCACACCTCCCCAGAGGTCTGTGTCCTTTCCAACTCTGGCGTTAAAGTCGCCAAGGAGGAACAACTTGTCGCCCGTTGGGCCTCAGGACAGGGATTGTTCGAGGCTGGAGTAGAATTCCTCTTTGGTCTCGTCTGTGGCTTCCAGTGTTGGGGCGTACACACTGATGACCGTAGCGTACTGTTTCCGGGCTAGGGTGAGCCAAAGAGTCATGAGGCGCTCGTTTATACCGCTAGGAGAGTCTCTGAGATGCCCAACTAGTTAATTTTTTATGGCGAAGCCTACCCCATGGAGGCGGCGTTCTTCTTCAGGTTTGCCTTCCAGAAGAAGGTGTACCCACCACCTTGCTCCTTGAGCTGGCCTTCCGCTGCCCGCTGGGTCTCGCTTAGGGCGGCGATGTCAATGTTGAAACGTCTGAGCTCCCGGGCAACAATAGCAGTATAGGCGTTCCGGTCTGTCACTGTTGGGGTTGTCCATGAGGGTCCTGACGTTCCAGGTCCCGAACTTCATTTTAAAGGGTGGAAGATGCCTGTGCGTGAATTTTTTCACGTGGGGTGGCCGTTGCACACCAGCTACCACACGGGCTTGACAGAGCAAGGTCTTGGTCCAATGGCAAGGGGGGTCCAAGACGATTGGAGACCAGGCTCTGCTACAATGGCCTAGCACACACACACAAACATACTGCTACTGTCCTCCTCCCTCCTTCCCGCAGGTCCTCTCTGCCTGGGTTTCGTAGGATGCATTGTCCTCCCGACCTCGCTGTTGGCCCGTGCCGCACCTTCCCTGGGCCCCGACCTCGCTGCTGGTCCACGCTGTGCTACTCCTGGGCCTTGACCTCGCTCCTGGGCTCGTCCTCGCTCCTGGGCCCCGGCCTCGGACATGAATGATGTTGTCTCTCACAGGATCAAAGTAGCACTGATATTCTCGCGATCCCTGGCCCCAAACTCCACTCGCGATCCACTAGTCACTAGATCACTAGTCTAGTCTTGGGTTTTTGTTGACTCCCAAAACAAAGCTGAGCAGCTGTGCATTGTGCAAGGTAGATACATAATGGAGGAGAAGGCAGTGGTGTTGAATTTTGCAAGAAAAGCCTAAGGCTATTCAAATGGAATCCTCGCAGGAGAGCTGCTCTTTGAAGAAGTTTAGCTAGTTGCTTGAGCTTTTGAATCTAGAAAGAACGTTTCCTTTTAATCATCAGTTTTGATTGACAAATTCATGAATCCTTCCTGTTGGAAACAATAAGCCAAAGTATGGTGACAAAAGCATGTAATAAATTATTCCAAGTATCTCTCAGTTTAATCAGAAGTATAAACCAGAACCTTTGTGAAAAGTGTAGAAAGATACAAATGAAATTGTAGGGGCCTGTGAGTACGCAAACATTATTCCTTATACAATTTCCTCCTTATCCCTTTTAAAAATGACTTTATTAGAACAATCTTTTTTCATAACTCCTTGAATTAATTTACAACCACATTCAATCAAATTCTTCATCACTCAAATGCTTTGAAAAGTCATCACATCTAATGCAATCTGACGCGTGTTTTGCTCTCCATTACTATCGTGGAGGAGTCATTTTACATAAGTATACTTTCCCTATGTATCTTCCTCCGACGGAAACAGGTCAACATATTTGGAATAAATCTTCTGGTGCCAACAAGCCTCCCGGTGTGTGGAAACGTGGCTCATTGAGGAGCATTGGTGTCTCTGGGTCAGGAGGGTAGTGGTTCAGCTCTATAGTGGGACTTTAGCGCACAAACGAGGCTGAGGTGTCGGTATCGTGTTGGGAGCCGTGCCACATTGTTAGACGTGTCAGCTTTCAGAGCCGAAGTCAAACTGAGATCCGACCCGCTGCTCAGGTGGGTGCTAAAGATCCAGTGGCATTACTCAAAGAAGAGAAAGAAAGACTTGCATTTATATGGAGCCTTTCACAACCTCAGGAATTCCCAAAGCTCTTTACAGCCAATGAAGTACTGTACTTTTGAAGTGTTGTAGGAAAAAGGACAGAAGTCCCCTGGTGCCCTGGCTGACATTTTCCTTCAACCAATACGACTCAAACATAGGTTAGCTGGTGATTTATCCGATTGCCGTTTGTGGCATGGTTTGGGCACAGAGAGCCTGCCACATCTGCTCACATAACAACCGCTGAACTTCAAAACATTTCACTGTGTGAAGTACTTTGAGATGTTTCAATGACGTGGTAAGACACAAGGTACTTCTTTTTATTCATTTTCAAACCTTGTGAGCTTTTTTGGAAATCTCACAATACTGTGACAGGCAGTAGCTGTTTCAAATTCTTGTGTGAGTCTTCTCTCCTCTAACAATGCTCAGCATGCATTGTAAAGTTCGGTTAGACTGCAGCTCAAATTTCAAGGGCTCGATTTTGCCAGGCCCGAGGAGGCGGGATTGGAGGCGTGTGAGGTGTTAAAATCGCAAAAAATGGCGTGCGGGCCCGATCCCGCTTCCATCCCGCCTCCGAGCAATTTTCCCAGAATCGGGGTTTCAGACCCCGTTTCCATCCCACCTCCAAGAGGCGGGATAGGCCTTTAAGGCCCTTAACAACCACTTAATTGCCTCTATAATCCCATTTTGAGAGGCCTTTCTGATTTTTAGACATTTCCCCCATCCTACACGCCTCCTCTGGAACACGCCAGGTAATCCTGGCGGCCTCACAAGTGGATTGCTTAGTAACAGCTGCAGCTCCACCATTAAAAAGGAGTTTTCAGCAATCATCATTTGCAGGTGGCAGAACTTTGTTGTCTCAGGTCTGGGGGAACTTTTAGCAGGCCTACTCATTGTTGTGGAAGTTTGGAGCCTGAAACCCATCTCCAGTGTGACCTCCTGGGAAACCCCTCTCCCCACCTTGACTGAGCGCGTCCTCAACTGAGGTATATAGCAGAAGCATGGGAACCATTTATTTCCTTTCCTCCTGGACATCAGATTCGGACAAAGACCAGCCGCAGCAGCAGCAGAACCCTGAACAACAGCAGTACCAACAGCAGAGCAACAACAGGAGCGCCAAGCTGCTGCTCACCCACCTGAAACTGCACAGGCCAGAAGGTGCCAGAGCGCGACCACATTGCTGCCCGGGATACAAGGGACGCACTCATGTTGGCCAGATTTGCTTAGCCTGCACAATCAAACACTTTTGTCTCGCACCTTCTTACCAGAGCATTGACAATGGACAAGAACCTGCGGATTCCTATCACTCTGACCACCGTACTGACAATTGCAAGTCGCCCTAAGCCCTCAATCATAAAGTCCCATTTGCGAAATGACACAACTTCAACAGTTTGCCATCAAATCTGTTTATGATACCATGACAAGGATGGCTGGACCAAATACAATACATCACAGCACCCAAGTGACTACCCTTGTGACTACTTGTGCATTATCTTCCTCTTACGCGTGCTCCTACGTGGTGCTTCCCCTGTGGCTTCAGCAGATGTGGAGGCCCCTTGCTCACTTTCTTGCTGCTCCTGTCTCGACGCCTTTGGCGGGCGTCCTCTGGGATTGCGAACCTATGAGGGCTTGGCAACAGTCTGCTGCTCCTGCGGCTGTGCAGGGGCTGAGACGCCCATCTCAGTTGGATGAGGACTCTGGTGGAGCTCTGACCGAGGGCTTTGCAGTAGCATGGTCATGTGAGCGCTTGGAGAGGAGCCCCCACTTCCTTGTTGTCTGCCACCAACATCCCTCTCATGGGTCAGCCACACTTCAGAGCTAGCAAGTGGCTTGACAGCACCTTGCTGCACTTCAGGGGGGCCATGAGGACCCGTTTCTGCACTGGAAGTTCTACTCCAGAGGACCTCCATGAAGGTCTGGTTTCTATGCTCAATAGCTGTCCATCACTCCTCAAGAGATGTCAATCTATTCTGAACAATGACCATGTTTTCAAGACCCTGGCGACTAAGCTCCTCCATGGCCGTAGCGATCCTCTCCACTACCGTAGCCATCCTCTCCTCTATGGTAGCCATCCTTTCCACGGAGGTTGCCATCCTTTCACTGGTGATGCGTTCATGCGCCAATGCCTCCACAAAGGCTCTGCTCATGTTAGCGATGGACTCCTCCATTCGCTCCACACTCGCAGCGACCCTGGAGACAAAACCTGCCAGAGACTCCTGCACCTGTTCCTGGAGTTCAAGCACCGCTCTCCTTCTGGATGGACCCGGAGGCACAGGGTCGACATGCAGCTGAGCCGAGCTGGCAGAGTCCTGCGCCCTCCAACAAGGACTCTCCACTGCTGTCCCTGTCTCCACCATCTGCTGATGCTCACTTATGAGCTGTAATACACCAGGTGCCAACACTACTCTATCTCGCGAAGGTCCTACCGAGGTGTGAGTGTCTGCGCTGGTGCTGGGTGCGCTGAATTCCGCTGACACTGCGCCCTCAGAGGTTGCAGCTTCCTCTGAGGAGTCTTGAAGCTCAGGTTCTTCCTCCTGGACAGTGGGGATGGGGGCTTCGATGGTCCTGTGGGGGAGTAAAGGAAAGAGTTAGAGATGTGAGGTCAAGGTTATATACACATTGAATTGTGCAGATGATCATAAGTCAATCTGTTAGAGCATCAGATTCATTATCAGTAACTCATACAATGTCAATGAGAGAGATGCCAAACTATTCTATCACTAGCTTGCTGTGATGCGCCCGTCTGTCCGTCCCCCACTTGGGAATCCTCCTCAATCCCGGCGATTTCCAGGGCTGCCTCCTCCCAAGTGGTGATCTGGGCTACTGAGGGTGGCCCTCCTCCTGTCATGGCTCTTTCCCTCTTATTGTGGGCTCTCTTTTCCTGCAATGAGGGATACAAGTGGAGTTTGAGTGAGAATGAAGGAGTGAGTGTAGAGAATCCATAGCATAGATGCTTAGAAGGAGACAAAGGGCCCTCCCTGTGTGTTGTAAGTTGTTGTTGTTGTTGCATCACAGTGATAGGGAGTGTGAGGGCTACATGGTCGAATAGTTAAGTGAATGTGACCATAGAGAGAGAGGCAATGGGTAAGGGTGCAGGGATGTAAGTGTCAAGTGGGATGTGGAGGAAGAGGTTAGCAAAGCAGAGTGCTGGTGAGGAGCGGTGATGGGGATCAGATTGAGTGTGATGGGAAAGTTATACTCACTTTTCCTGTGCAGAGAAGGTCATGAAACCTCTTCCTGCATTGCCGCCAGGTTCTGCGGCTCATCGATATGGAGTTGACCTCCTGGGCCACTTGCAGCCACACAGCTTTAGTCTGCTGGGGTGGCTTTTTTCTCCCTGAGGAAGGGAAGAACACCTCCTTTTTCAATCTTGCTCCCTCCACCAGAGCTTGGAAGGAGGGCTCATCGAAGCGTGGAGCACACTTTGGCCTACGGTGGACACAGTCGATCAATGAATTCCTTACTACAATCACCAGAAAGTTTGCAGTCTCCAGAAGAAACAAGGCTGCTTGCAGGCCTTAAATCCAGCAGCATTGATTACATCATCGGAGGCAACTTTCTGGATGAAAAGACTAATTGGGCCAGGGGTTCCCACACGCTGAAAATCAATTCCCCAATTAGGGGAAAATCGTACTTTTTCCCCCACTTCACTTCGGAGTCGAGGTCCTGACACGAATGCCACCTGACGCCCCAGCCCGCCCACACTGGCAAAATCGAGCCCCAAGTGTTCCAGAAACAAGTCAAGCGATGACACAGCTGTCCCTTAGAAAATCTATGCCAACATCTAAAGATTCTCTCGAGATTCTTTGCAGTTGGGGACTCCATGAAAGGTTCATGTGAGGCCTGTGATTTCATAGAATCAGAGGGGGTGATTTTCTCAATGGGGAGCTTTTGGAGGCGGGACTCCCACTTGTCGGGTTTTAGTCCCGCCTCCATCAACTTCTGGCCAACCCACGCTATTTTCCCTTGATTGACCTTGTTAAGCCCGCCCAGCAGGTTTAGCAGGCCAATTAAGGGAAAGCCAGTTGCAGAGAACGTCAACGTATGACGTTTCATCTGTCAAAAATTTTTGACAGATGAATTGTCATCGTTTGACAGCTCTGTGAAGCTGTCAAACACTGACATTCTCTGTAGTTTGATGAGGTCTTGAATTCAAGACCTCATCAAACCTCTTTCTTTTGTAGAATTAGATGGTTGCTGCATTGGAGAATGCAACGGCCATCTGTCATCTCCAACACGGAGGTGCGAGACTCTCCGCATACCCACCGATTTAAGCCTGCAGGAAGAAACAAAGGTAAGTACATTTTTAATAACACTTTGCACTTACCTCAGATACTCACCTCTCCACACTTGCACCCATCACTCACCTCCACTGCACACTTTTGCACCCCCCCCCCCGTCCCCCGCAGACCCAGTACTCGCCTCGCTGACATGGCGGGTTTCGGAGCCTTCGGGAAGCCCGCACTTGTGAGGGCAAAAAGGGGATAATCCTATTTTCTGCCTGTTAACTACCTGTTAACAGGCAGTTAATAGGCTTTAATCCCTTCCCGCCTGCAAGGAGACAGGACCCGGTGTGGGACGGCCACCCGCCTCCTGGGAAGATGGCATGGAGGTGGGTTGGGCACCCGCCCCCAAATTCTGCTATTTTCCCGGCAGTCCCGCATCCATACCCACCTCCCCAGGACTGGCAAGATCATGCCCAGAGACTCAAACAGCACAGAAGGAGGCCATTCGGCCCATCGTGCCTGTGCCGGCTCTTTGAAAGAGCTCTCCAATTAGTCCCACTCCCCTGCTCCTTCCCCATAGCCCTGCAAATGTTTCCTTTTCAAGTGTTTATCCAATTCCCTTTTGAAAGTTACTATTGAATCTGCTTCCACCACCCTTTCAGGCAGTGCATTCCAGATCAGAACGGCTCGCTGTGTAAAACATTTCTCCTCATCATCCCCCTGACTTTTTTGCCAATTACCTTAAATCTGTGTCCTCTAGTTACCGACCCACCTGCCAGTGGGAACAGTTTCTCCCTATCTACTCAATCAAAAGCCCTCATTACTTTGAACACCTCTATTAAATCTCCCCTTAACCTTCTCTGCTCTAAGGAGAACAATAAGCCCAGATTCAAAATTGGCTCCAATGGTTTGTAGCTGTGTTGCAAGATAAGTTATTTCTGTAATGCAGAGCTAAGGTCCATATGGACAGTTAAAGAATTATATATTTAAAGCCCATTGGGGATGGGAAGTCAAGCCATTCAGTCTTGCATCAGTGTTAATTGCTTAATATTGCCATGACAACTGTACATCTCTATTGCTAACAGTAATTATTACCCAATATAACGTTGATCAACAAAAGGACAAATCAAGCCATCCTGTGTAACCTGTTACTCATTGAACCTTAAGCATTTCTTCCCTGCTCCTTTTCTCATGAAAGTGATGACTCACATTGGGGCATGGTCCCTAAGGTGCCAGGTGTATTCTGGTACTTAATTCAAGTGGTCATTCTTCATGTGTGACCTCAGACAGTAAGGGGTCAATATTTACTGGGGGCACGTTCGAGGATGGGCGGGGCTGCGGGTCAGGAGGGAAACTCTTGCAGGAAGCTCAGCGTGAGGCCTGGGGGCCATTTTAACTCCAGGGCCTCGTTTAAATAAATCCAGGACAGTCCCCCGCCCAAAATCAACGGGAGTGACACCCAGGCCAGCGGGTGGGAGTAAAAATCGGTTTGGGAGCTCAAGGAAACCGGAACATAAGTGAACGCTGCCCAGCATAAATTTAGTGATAGGCAGGGGCTTTAGCAGGTGGTGCCAATGCTGGAAGGGTAGGGAAAGGTAAGGCCAGAGCTGGGGAGGTCCCAAGGCAGGACCTGACTTCCCTTGGCCTTTCTGGCCACTTTGCAACTCCCATCATGGTCCGGCTGTCACAGTTGGCCCCGTGCATGGGCCTCCCGAATCTGGAAGTTAAAATGCCATTGAGATGCCGATGACATCATCGGCCTGCGACTTTTCCATGTAACGTAGGACCCCTGAGCATGGAGGCCGCACAGACTCCTGATTTCATAGTTTACCCTTACTCTGCTGCTGATCTGTAGAATTCGCAAATTATCGCGATTTAAAAATAATGAGAAAGAGACATACAGTTTCGTAAACACAGCTTTATTTCAGCAAAATGCTGTCAGGTTTCAAAACGGACACAAGCAGCCTGTAAAATGGCCGCCACGCCTCGTGGCAGAAGGTTCTAGACTTTCAGCAGGCAGACAAGATGGCGTTTCAATAAACATTTCAGCAAGATCGGACAGGACTCAGCATATTGAGATAAGACAAGACGAGATCGTTTTGCATTTTAACACCCAAGCCAGGAATATAAGTGCTGGAATCGGGTTTTTCCATGCACAAATGAGAGCTATTGTACTGGGCAATCAAGAGGCCCATCAAAAGACATTGATACGCAAATTCCCCACGGCTCTACGATGAGAGAGCCGTTCGCGGGTACTCACAGCAAGAATTCGGAGGCCCCCAAAACCCCTCCAGGGAGACTCCTAGCCGGTTCCAAAAGGGGAGAAATATTAACGGGTACTCAGACAGTTACAAGTATCACCGAAACCCATTAACAACAAGTACCACCCCATACAAGAAGTTTGAGCGCCAAAACATGACAAAAGATGACATTAAGATTGGGCGGGAGATAAGGAATTACAGTACTATAACTGTAGTGTCCAAACGTCCATCTTTCTCTTATTCCTTTGACTCGCTAGAGAACTCTTGACTCTTATTCTCTGATCCGCTGATTTTCCGGGAGTCAACCTCGTGGCTTGCCACGAAGATCTGTGGAGAGCTGGTCTGCGAAGGCCAGTAAGCGGGCGCACCATCCCGAGAAGTCGGTAAATGGTGTTGGAACCGAAGGCCCGAGAGGAGATGAGATGAGATGAGAAGAGAAGAAGACGACTACACGTGCCGCCGCGGTCAGTAAACCCCGACCGCGCCCGAAAATCGATTAACCACTTCTTCGAATTCTATCGGCTACTCCACAGCTGGCCCTGGAAGACTTTTCTTCGAGTTCTACCGACAACTGGTGTCGGGCACAGGAAGACTCTTCTTTGAGTTTTATCAGAGTTCCGAGGTCAACACAGATCTTCATGACAGCAGACGGTCCAGCCTGCTAGCTGGAGCAAAGCGAGTAAACAAGTGGGGTACAGAGACCTCTGATCAACACGTGAATAGTCAGGTGCTGTGGTGAAAACATCCGAGCAGCGTTTCGGAATTCTCCGAGTTATCACGAGTGGTGAGCATGAGTCTAGATCCTACAGATCTAGATTAGGACAGGTATTGATAGGGGAGGGTTTTTTGTTTTAAGGATAATTATAATGTGTGCCCCCTTTTACGATGTGTCGTGCGCTCCTCGTTTCCCTAAACCTAGTTGCATAAATGTATGTAAGTTTGTACTGTCATTAATCTGTGCTTATGACATGTATTTCGTAATCTTGAATAATATGCAATAAAGATTTTCCATTTCATACTATTCAACCGGGTCTACCTGAGTTTTCTCTGCATTACTGCTCTCGCACCTAAGTCCAGTGTCAGAACCGTAAGGGCGAGTGGGTCGAACCACTCACAGGTGTCTAGTGTTACCAGGCTGGCTGGAGACCAGAACAGGCAACAAGGCCTAACCCCGCACTAGCACCCAGGCTAAGCACAGAGCCAACCGAAACCCCTTACAGATCCATTGAGGAGTTAGCAAGGAACAGAGCACTGCAAAGACCATTGTTGCCGACGCTTAGCCATTTAATTTAATAGTACACAGCATGTATTTAGAAGTGTCTCGTAATTATCAGGCTTAGTGTAGTGTGATCAGAAAAGATGGAGTCTTTAGCTGCGAATTTGCTGGAGGGGGCGGGAGAGCTGGTTTCCTGGTTCCGGTCGCGCTTCCAGCTGCATCCGCTCTGTAAACGTGATTTTCCCTTAATTGGCCTTGTTAAGTCTGCCCTGCGGGCTTCCCGGCTAATTAACAGGAAGTGGGTCTGATGACGTCCACGTAGAGTTTGACAGTTGTTCTCTCAGTGTTTGACAGCATTGAGGTGCTGCAAACACTGACAAGCACTGCACAAAGGCGGACACTTGCACCCAGGCTCTCCAATGACGCCCTCCATATGCTTAGGGAAGGAGTCACAGCACGCAGGGGGCTTCTCTTCCCTTCCAATGGCAGAAGAGACCTCCCCAGGACACCAACGCAGCCTGGTTGCACATTGCACAGGAGGGCAAAAGCAGGGATGTCGTCAGGGGTCCCTGGCTGCAGTGGCGACAACCTTTCAATGATCTCAGTGGATCACGAAACGTTACTGCAATGTGTTGTCATACAGTGAAATCTATTTTTCCAAAAGTGCCCCTTATTGGACAGATCTGTGCGCACCTTGAGAAGTGTCTTACTGAGTTCCAGTGTTTGTTCAGACATAACTCCCCCGCCCTCCCCCCCCCCCGCCCCGCCCCCCCGCTGTAGTGATGAGTGTGCATGGAATGACTTGGACATTAAAGGGATGCTTCACGGTGCCGGTGTGGGATGGTGTCAACCTGCTGCATCATGTGGCAGCCAGGGTTAACAGCATCAAGTGAAGTAAATCTGGCCATGGTGATGCCATCACTGGCCTCCTGGGCAGCAATGTTGTCAGGGGCTGATGCCCTGTGTCCAGTGCAGCATCAGATGATGGCGGAGAAGGTTGGTGATGTTGTTGGTGATGTTGTTGGTGATGTTGGTGTGCCTGGTGATGTTGGTGTTGGGGCTGATCGTGGAAGGATTCGGAGGACCAAGGTCTGATTGTTTCATTGGCTCCGATGTTGCTGGAATAGATGGCAGCTGCAGCTGAGATGGCAGAAGCGATCTGTCAATGGTGAGAGAGGTTCTCCCAATGAGGTGGCACTGGACATGCAGTTGGAACAAAAACTTGTAAGCTAAAGAAATCTCTATATGTATTAAAAATGCAGTAACCAACATTTTCTGCGCTCTGAAACTCACCGTCTGCAACATGGCATCCTTGACACCACTTCTGCAGCTGTCAGCTTATCAGAAACATCAGAGCAGACTCAAAACACGCCAGGTTGAGCTGGAGTGTTCCCCGAGCAGCGGGTAACTGTGGGGGAGAAAGTAAATTTAGAAGTAAGCCTCAAAATAGTCTTAAATTGGCTCTTAACAAGCCATTAAAGTAGTTGAATTGTCTCCCCCGCCGCTTGGTGTCGGGTCAGTTCTCCGCTGACAGACCCGACACCTGGGAGACTCGCATTGAGACAGGTTTCCTACCCGCTGTCAATCTTTGCGATTTTGACAGTGGACCCGCCTCCAAACCCACCCCCTGAGCGCGATTAAATTCACGGCCAATGTGTTTGTGTGAATTGAACTGTTTGTTTCTGTTATCATCTACTGTCAACTCTGCCTGGAATCATTTTGGGGATTGAGCTTAACTTATGTTTGGTGGTTTGCACCTGCGCTAACATATACAGATAACTAAAGATAGTCCCTTCTCCAAAAAAATCAGATATTAGGAAGAGGGTGAAAGACGTGTTGATGAGAAGGAGGAATCGTGGGCAGTCTGCCCCCTTGTTGGTGGTGAGCAGGGGGCGTTCTCCCGGCGTCCTGGCCAACACTTATTCCCCAACCAACACCTAAAGCAGATGATCCGGTTATTTATTTCATTGCTTGCTGTGAGAAAATTGGCAGCCTGCGTTTCCTACATTACAACAGTGACTACACTTCAAAAAGTACTTCATTGGCTGTACAGCACTTTGGGACGTCCTGAGGTTGTGGAAGGCGCTATATAAGTGCAAGTCTTTCTTTTTAATCGCACCATTAACACCCTCTGCTTGACTATTGTTGGAGTGGCAGCTGTTGCCTTTTTTAAGCAGTGATCTGATGTGGTTTTAAATTGTGCAGACACGAGAGTGTGAGAGGAACCCGATGAGCAAGCCTTTTGCACCTCATGTTGAAGGATTGACAAGATTGCTCGGTGCTGATTAGTGGTGCTTCCAGCAGCTGCCTAATGCTGCTTTTATTCATTGTTCTGTCAGTCAGTTACAGCTACTGACAAACGATCAGCAAAAGGATTTCTGTGCTCATCAAGGTGAGATGGCAACATCAGGCAACAGGATACCCAATATCAGCAGCTAGCTCTCCCATGTCCAGTTTCGGATCAACAGTGTGCTTCAGCCCAGCACAGTAGCTCCCAGTGCTACAGTGTGACACATTCCCCACACTAGCCATCCTGTGAGATCTCGGAGCTAGATAGCCAATAAACGGGCAAATTCTGCACTCCCAGCAGGGAAGTAGACTCAAAGAGAATGTGTGTAGGAGATAGGGTATTGTGACCCTGATTCTGCAGCATGCACCCCCTGCTAGGGTGGCTCACCCCTGGGAGCACAGGACCTTCGGCAGCACCTCCCAAACGCCCAAACCCGTGACCTCTTCCACCTAGAAGGACAAGGGCAGCAGGCGCATGGGAACACCACCACCTCCAAGTTGCCATCCAAGTCACACACCATCCTGACTTGGAAGTATATCGCCGATCCTTCATCGTCGCTGGGTCAAAATCCTGGAACTCCCTCCCGAAGAGCACTGTGGGAGTACCTTCACCACACGGACTGCAGCGGTTCAAGAAGGCGGCTCACCACCACCTTCTCAAGGGCAACTAGGGATGGGCAATAAATACTGGCCTTGCCAGCGACGCCCACATCCCAGGAACGAATTTTTCTTTTTAAATTGCATAGCTACTCTATATAGAGGGCGATTTTCACCCTACTCGCTCAGCAGAAACCTGGCAGGTGGGCAGTTAAAATCGCCCTGGCTCTTACCTGTCCAAAAGCCGCCATGATCGCAACATCTGCAATTTTAACCTGCTCTCCTGAGCAGGCAGCAAGGACAGGCGCCCGGAGCCAACAGGGTCCTTCTTTACACGTGCATGTTGCGGCCCGATGACATCATTGAGACCCAACTGTAATTTTTACTCAGGCCTGAGCGGGTTAATTGCCAAATTAAGGGCTATTTTTGCACTGTGAGCCCATGTCCATTAGTAACTGGGCTGAATCTACTTCTCAAACTGATTGTCATAGAGAACCCCAAGAGCCAGCCCAGGCTGCTGATTTATTTTTTAAGAGTACAGGCTATCTCTGCAGCAGTTTTGCTTCCCCCAGATTTCCTTGCAATTTTTTTTTACCACAACCCTGTTTCTGAATAAAGAAATGATCGTGTGGAATTCTCTGCCCCAGAGAGCCGTGGAGGCTGGGTCATTAAATACATTTAAGGTGGAGAGAGACACAGTTTTGCAAGATAAGGGAGTGAAGGGTTATGGGGAGCGGGCGGGGAAGTGGCTTTGAGCCCAAGATCAACCATGATCTTATTGAATGGCGGAGCAGGCTCGAGGGGCCAAGTGGCCTATTCCTGCTCCTATTTCTTATGCTCTTATGTTCTTACGTGTGGTCATTGGCTGTGATTTAGTTAGGCCGTTTCAAACCTGCATTATGGCAAGCAGGTAAAATGGGATGAACTCCTGGAAGGTTTTAGTGAATAGATTTACAGTAAACTCTTTCTTATCCGGCACCTATGGGACCAGGATGGTGCCGGTTGATGAAAAATTCTGGATAACAGAGAGGTATACCTACCAAGGCAATTTTTAACACAAACAAAAATAAAAAATCAAGAAATGTACTGCATAATTGGGTACTCACCTACAGAATGTTCCGTTAAATGTATGGTAGAATCGGCAAGATTACCGGTTATTGAGGTTGACATGAATCTTGTCATTCATGTATGAAGTAATACTGGGTGGCCTGCTGGTGGCGCTGTCCAGGGAGAGTATAAATAACCGGGCATGGGCCCAGCTTGCTTAGGACATTCCTCAACAGGAACTAGTGAAGGACACAACTAGACCTCCATGTTGAAAAACAGTTGATTAAAGCTTTGTTTAATGTTTAGACCAAGTGCCTAGTAGTTTTCTTGCGTCAGAGGTGTTGTTTTGTATTGAGATATATCTATTTTGCCGGTTATTAAAGTATTCCGGATGATAAAGTGCCGTTTTAACAAGAGTTTACTGTATCTTTATTTGTTAAACATCGGGCTCTCTGAAGGTGTCTTTTTAATTTAAGAAGCCATCCACATATATTTTAAAACACTTCATGAGTATGGAAATGGTCCTGGGAGGCCTGAGAGGGGGAGGGATTATCCCCATGCACATTCTCTGAGATCAAGGCAAAGCAGCCCTTTCAAATTTACTCTCTCTTCCTGTGGCCAGGACTGCCTATTGCCTGTGCAACATTGCTCACTTCTACCCGAACTCAACCCATTCACTGGTGAAACCCCGGCCCATGCTTTTCTCACTTTCAGACTCTAATTATTCCAGTGCTTCTCCATTCTGGTCTCACAGTCACGGCCCACCATAGAGCCCAGCTTGTTCAAAATACAAGCACCCATAGCCAGTCCTGCATGGAATCCCGTTCACACATCACTCCCATCCTTGCTGGTCCCTATCCCCCAGCGTATTGAATTTAAAGCCCTTGTCCATTTTTCAAATCACTCCATGGCCATTACTTAAGAAAGAAAGAAAGACTTGCATTTATATAGCGCCGTTCACGACCACCGGACGTCTCAAAGTGCTTTACAGCCAATGAAGTACTTTTGGAGTCACTGCTGTAATTTGGGAAACGCAGCAGCCAATTTGCGCACAGCAAGCTCCCACAAACTTCAATGTGATAATGACCAGATAATCTGGGTTTTTTTGTTATGTTGGTTGAGGGATAAATATTGGCCAGGACACCGGGGATAACTCCCCTGCTCTTCTTCGAAATAGTGCCATGGGATCTTTTACGTCCACCTGAGAAAGCAGACAGGGCCTCAGTTTAACGCCTCATCCGAAAGACGGCACCTCCAACAGTGCAGCACTCCGTCAGCACTGCACTGGAGTAACCTTATCTCTGAAACTTTCTTCAGCCTCATATTGCCCATACCATTCAGTCCGGTGACGGTGGCATTTTGTGTGTCCCCTCTGCCAATTAGTGACAGATCCCTCAGTCACTTGACCTCAGTCTCTGAAACTAGACTCTTTTGCCTCTCCACTTCTCTCTCCTCCTTTTAAAACCATTCTAAAATCCCAATCTTTTTGACCAGGCTTTCAGTCAATCCTAATTTCTCTATCCGTGGCTCAGTATCTGTTTCCCTGTCTAGTTACATTTGTGAAGTGCCTTTGGGTGCTTTATACATTAAGTTGCTGGAGTAGAATTCCTCTTTGGTCTCATCTGTGGCTTCCAGTGTTGGGGCGTATGCACTGATGACCATAGCACACTGGTTCTGGGCTAGGGTGAGCTGTAGAGTCATGAGGCGCTCGTTTATTCCACAAGGGGAATCTCTGAGACGTTCAACTAGCTCATTTTTAATGACGAAGCCTACCCCATGGAGGCAGCGTTCTTCTTCAGGTTTGCCTTTCCAGAAGAAGGTGTAACCACTGCCTTGCTCCTTGAGCTGGCCTTCCTCTGCCCGTCGGATCTCGCTTAGAGTGGCGATGTCTATGTCGAAACGTCTGAGCTCCCGGGCAACGATAGCAGTACGGTGTTCCAGTCTGTCGCTGTTGGGGTTGTCCATGAGGGTCCTGACATTTCAGGTCCCGAACTTCATTTTAAAGGGTGGAAGATGCCTGTGTGTGAATTATTTTAACGTGGGGTGGCCGTTGCACACCAGCAACGGGCTTGACAGAGCAAGGTCTTGGTCCAATGGCAAGCGGATCCAAGACGATTGGAGACCAGGCTCTGCTACATCGGCCTAGCGCACACACACAAACATACTCCTACTGTCCTCCTCCCTCCTTCCCGTAGGTCCTCTCTGCCTGGGTTTCATAGCCTGCAGTGTGGTCTTCCCAACCCCGCTGCTGGTCCACGCTGCACCACTCATGAGCCTCGACCTCGCCCCTGGGCCTCGTCCTCACTCCTGGGTCCCGTCCTCGCTCCTGGGCCCCGTCCTCGCTCCTGGGCCCTTGTCCTTGCCCTGAAGGGATAATTACTAGTCCTAGCCCCTTTAGGGTTACCCCAAATCAGGCGTATTCCCCAGACGTTCACTTTCAACTAAAGTTTGAGGTAGCCGAATCCTAAAGACGCTTAATTGGGTCTAAAGGTCTGGACCATCTCTCCCTAAAGGAAAGGAACAACCTGAAAATGTTACCGTCCTCCAGATAGCACTTTTAATAAGTTTAGCTAGACTGTAACGTTCTGGATATTATGAGGGTCCAGAAAACTCCCCAGAATTCTGCAACTCCTCACCAAAGAGTGTACAGAGATTGAGTTTGCGAGTTTGATACAGAAGTATTATGTGAGATAATTCTAAAAATATATAGATTTATTAAAGAACCGACATGTAATTTACAGTTGGTGAGTCAATCGCAACATTAACAGTTCCAAAAACAGAAAGCTTATAATTCTATTAACAGAGATCCTTACTCTCAAAACTTAACTTCGTTACATTTTTACAGTTCTTAGTCTTATTCAAGATATCCACCAAAATCAATTACAGTACCTTTGATCCCCGAGATACAAAGAGTTGTAGACTTACAGAGCTGTCTCTGAAGCCGAGAATCGCTTTGCCCCTTTACAGCGAATCTACTATCCTATTTGAGAGTTCAATATTTATACCCTTTTCCAGTGATATTCCCTTTAAGGTTTTCTGCTGATGTCAGCTAATTATCTCTAGTCATTTTTCTGCTGACTTCTGCAATTCTTGCAGTCACCTCAGCTGGTAGCAATACAGAATCATGTCTCTCCTCTAGGTATTCTAAGCTTACCATAAAAAACGGTGTAACAGCAGGTGCATTTTATTTGATGTCATTTTTACTAAGGTCTTCTGTTTGTGCCTCTTTACGAAGTGTAAATTAGAACACCTTAACCAGGGTGATCTATGCAATTCTTAGTCACCTCAGCTGGTAGTAATATAGAATCATGTCTCTCCTCTGTAGGTGTTCTAAGCTTAACATAAAAACAGTGTGACGGCAGGTGTTTCTTTTACTTGATGTCATTTTAACAAAGGCATATGTTTGTGCTTCTTTATGAAGTGTAAATTAGAACACCTTAACCAAGGTGAACTATTGTTTGTTCCCAAAGATTCAGACTGTCGGGAGCCTTTAACCTGCTGTTTCAATAAGGTTATTGATTCAGTGTCAACAACTATCTTATCTCTATAGCCAGAAAGCTTTCACAGCTTCCCCATAATTTAGGTTTCCAGACTTCCAAACCCAGCCTGTCATGTTTTAATAAGGCCAGAATTCTTTCATAGAATGGTGTATTTTCCTGAATAGGTTTTATGGCTTATTCCTTCACAGCCCCTGGGCCTCGACCTTGCTCCTGGGCCTCGACCTCGCTCCTGGGCCTCGACCTCGCTCCTGGGTCCCGACCTCCTTATAGTGTGTCTCCTTCTAGTGAGTGTGTCCCGCAGTGTCTCCTTCTAGTGAGTGTGTCCCGCGGTGTCTCCTTCTAGTGAGTGTGTCCCGTGGTGTCTCCTTCTAGTGAGTGTGTCCCACGGTGTCACCCTCGCTCCAAGCACTGGCATCTGCTGGACTACGTCATCATCTGAACGAGGGACCGCAAGGACATCCGCATCACCTGCGCCATGACAGGAGCTGACGACTGCTGGACAGACCACCGCCTAATCCGTTCTGTCATCTCCATCAACGTAGCCCCAAAGCAGCGGCGGCAACAGAAGCAATGTAGCATGAAAATCAACTCTGGAGCACTCAAAGACCCTGCTAAGAAAGCTCTATTCAACCTGCGCCTCACATCCAACCTGATGACTCCCAGTGATGCAGAGACACAGTGTGTCCACAGCACCTGATCTGCACTCAATGCCTCCATAATCAACACCTGTGAAGAGACACTCGGTCACTCGACCAGGAAACACCAAGACTGGTTCGATTAGAACAACCAGGAGATCCAGGAGCTAATAAGCTGCAAGCGCAAGGCATTCCTGATCTGGAAACAGCAACACAACTCGAGAGCAAGAAAGCAGCTCTACAGATGCCTGAAGGCCGAGGTCCAACAAAAAACTCGCGACCTAAAGAACAGATGGTGGGTGGAGAAAGCGCAGGAGATTCAGCAGCTAGCCGACAACCACAACGTGCGAGGATTCTTTAGCACAGTCAAGACCACCTACGGCCCAAGCACCCAAGTCCTACCCCACTGCGGGCCAAGAACGGAGAGGTACTCATCAAGGACAGAGAGGCAGTTAGTGCCCGCTGGAAGGAGCACTTCGAAGATCTCCTTAACCGAAACTCTGTCTTCAATGCGAGTGTCCTCAACTCCATCCCGCAGCATGCTACCTGCCACCATCCCAGTACAACCCCAGCCCGGCATGAGGTTGAAAAGGCCATCCGACAACTGAAGAACAACAAGACCTCAGGAGGAGATGGGATCCACACCGAGGCTCTAAAACATGGTGGAGAAGCACTATTGGCGTGAATACATGAACACATTTCTCTTATTTGGAAGGAGGAGAGCATGCCAGGGGATCTCAGAGACGCCGTAATCGTGACCACCTTCAAGAAAGGTGACAAGTCCGATTGCGGTAATTACAGAGGAGTCTCCCTCCTGTCTGCCACAGGGAAAGTCATCACAAGAATCCTCCTCAATCGCCTTCTCTCAGTGGCTGAAGAGCTCCTCCCAGAGTCGCAATGCAGATTCCGCCCACTAAGACTACAAGACAAATGGGAACAGCACCAACTGCTGTACATGGCCTTCTTTGACCTCACAAAGGCCTTCGACACCGTCAACCGTGAGGGATTATGGAGTGTCCTCCTTAAATTCGGCTGCCCTCAAACGTTTGTCACCATCCTCCGCCTGCTTCACAACGACATGCAAACCGTGATCCTGACCAACGGATCCACCACAGACCAAATTCACATACGGACCGGGGTCAAACAAGGCTGTGTCATCGCACCAACGCTCTTCTCTATCTTCCTGGCTGCAATGCTCCATCTCACCCTCAGTAAGCTCCCCGCTGTAGTGGAGCTAATCTACAGAACAAACGGGAAACTGTTCAACCTCCGTCGCCTCCAGTCCAGATCCAAGGTCGCCCCATCCTCTGTCATCGAATTACAGTATGCAGACGATGCTTGCGTCTGCGCACACTCTGAGGCCGAGCTCCAAACCATCGTCAACACCTTCACCGAAGCATGGGCCTTACACTAAACACCCGTAAGACAAAGGCCCTCTACCAAACTGCCCCTGCCACACAGTACTGCCCCCCGATATCAAAATCCACGACGAGGCCTTGGACAACATGGACCACTTTCCATACCTCGGGAGCCTACTGTCAACAAGGGCAGATGTCAATGACGAAGTCCAACACTGCCTTCAGTGTGCTAGTGCAGCCTTCGGTCGCCTGAGGAAGAGAGTGTTTGAAGACCAGGACCTCAAACCCAGCACCAAGCTCATGGTCTACAGAGCAGTAGTGATACCTGCCCTCCTGTATGCTTCAAAGACATGGACCATGTACAGCAGGCACCTCAAAGCACTGGAGAGGTACCACCAATGCTGCCTCCGCAAGATCCTGCAAATGCATTGGCAGGATAAGCACACCATCGTCAGTGTTCTCCCTCAGGCCAACATCCCCAGCATCAAAGCTTTGACCATGCTCGATCAGCTCCAATGGACGGGCCACATTGTCCGCATGCCCGATACGAGACTCCCAAAACGAGCACACTACTCAGAGCTCCGACACGGCAAGAGAGCCCCAGGTGGGCAGAGGAAACGCTTCAAGGACACCCTCAAAACCTCCTTGAAAAAGTGCAACAACCCCACCGACACCTGGGAATCCCTGGCCCAAGACCGCACAAAGTGGAGGAGAAGCATCCGGGAAGGTGCCGAACACCTCGAGTCTCTTCGCCGGGTGCAAGCGGAAGCCAAGCGCTAACAGCGGAAGGAGTGCACGTCAACCCAAGCGCCCCACCCACCTACCCGCCCCACCTGTGACAGAGACTGTAGGTCCCGCATCGGACTCATCAGTCACCTGAGATTTCATTTTTAGTGCGGAAGCAAGTCATCCTCGGTTCCGAGGGACTGCCTAAGAAGACAATGGCCCAGAAATTAGGCCCCCTGGCTTCCCGCGGGTGCAATGATCGCGCGCGCACCTACCTACCACGCCTGCCGTTGACCTCTGGGCCCACGGGGACTTCAGCTCCTGGTCCTCCCCCAACTGCCGGCGCGCAGTGCTTGTGTATCCCAGGGGCGTAGTTAGTGCGATGCGTCCCCTGGGATCACGTGGGCCATGGAGAGCCAATGGCAGCAGACCATCTTTCATTCATAGATTTGACAGAAGACCTGTCAAATCTATGAATTGAAATCGGCCCCAAAACAACACCTAAACTTCAAATACATTTTAAAAAAAACCATCACATTTTTAAAATAACTTTAAGTTAAATAAATTAACTACTTTAAACAAAAATTTAAATTTTTGAAAAAATTAAAATACTTTTTAACAGTGCTAAAAATAAACTTACCTTTCTTTAAAGTAGCTAAAAAAGATAAACCTGTTGAAAAAATTTTTAAATTGTAATTAATTAACCGCTTACCTTGTTAAAAACGGGTCTTGCGCCTCCTTTTTAAAAGCGCAGCTTCTTCAATACTTACCTTCCCGGAGAAACCTGAAAAAAAACCTAAGTTCGCTGCATGCGCACAGCCTCTACCGTGCACGCGGTTCACCTCTGAACCCCTCCCTTCACGAGACCGGAAGTTCCAGTTTCCCGCACATGCGCAGTGCATGCAGGAAACCGACACTTCAGGAGGCCTTACGGGTGAGTACACAGTGCGTACATAGAAACATAGAAACACAGAAGATAGGAGCAGGAGTAGGCCATTCGGCCCCTCGAGCCTGCTCCGCCATTCGATGAGATCATGGCTGATCATCCAAACTCAGTACCCTGTCCCTGCCTTCTCCCCATATCCCTTGATACCTTTAGTTTTAAGAAATATATCTAACTCATTCTTGAATATATTTAATGAATTGGCCTCAACTACCATCTGTGGTAGAGAATTCCACAGGTTCACCACTCTCTGGGTGAAGAAATTCTTCCTCATTTCTGTCCTAAATGGTTTACCCGTTATCCTTAGATTATGACCCCTGGTTCTGGATTCTCCGACCATCGGGAACATTCTTCCTGCATCTAGTTTGTCCAGACCTGTCAGAATTTTATATGTTTCAATGAGATACCCTCTCATTCTTCTATACTCCAGCGAGTATAAGTCCAATCGACCCAATCTCTCCTCATATGTCATTCCTGCCATCCCAGGTATCAGCCTTGTGAATCTTCGCTGAACTCCTTCCATGGCAAGAACATCCTTCCTCAGATAAGGCAACCAAAACTGCACACAGTACTCAAGGTGTGGTCTCACCAAGGCCCTGTACAACTGCAGCAGGACGTCCCTGTTCCTATACTCAAACCCTTTCGCTATGAAGGCCAACATACCATTTGCCTTCTTCACCGCCTGCTGCACCTGCATGCTTACTTTCAGCGACTGGTGCACAAGGACACCCAGGTCTCGTTGCACTTCCCCTTCTCCCAATCTATTGCCATTCAGGTAATAGTCTGCCTTTCTGTTTTTGACACCAAAGTGGATAACCTCGCATTTATCCACGTTATATTGCATCTGCTACGCTTCTGCCCACTCACCCAACCTGTCCAAATCATCCTGGAGTTTCTCGGTATCCTCCTCGCAGCACACACTCCCACCCAGCTTTGTGTCATCTGCAAACTTGGAGATATTACATTTAGTTCCCTTATCTAGATCATTAATGTATATTGTGAATAGCTGGGGTCCAAGGACCGATCCCTGCGGTACCCCACTAGTCACTGCTTGCCACTCAGAAAAAGACCCATTAATTCCTACTCTCTGCTTTCTGTCCGCCAACCAGTTCTCTATCCAAGTCAATACCTTGCCCCCAATCCCATGTGCCTTAACTTTACACGCCAATCTCTTATGCGGGACCTTATCGAAAGCCTTTTGAAAGTCCAAATACACCACATCTACTGGTTCTCCCTTATCTATTTTCCCAGTTACATACTCAAAAAATTCCAGTAGATTAGTCAAGCACGATTTACCTTTTGTAAATCCATGTTGACTTTGGCCGATCCTGTCACTGTTTTTCAAGTGCTCAGCTATTACATCCTTTATAATGGACTCTAGCATTTTCCCCAATACTGATGTCAGGCTTACCGGTCTGTAATTCCCTGCTTTCTCTCTACCACCCTTTTTGAATAGTGGGGTAACATTAGCTACCCTCCAATCCATGGGTACAGTTGCAGATTCCATCGAATGTTGGAAGATGATCAGCAATGCATCTACTATTTCCATGGCCACTTCCTTAAGTACCCTAGGATGTAGATTATCAGGCCCTGGGGATTTATCGGCCTTCAATCCCGTCAATTTCCCTAACACCATTTCCCTGCAAATACTGATTTCTTTCAGTTCCTCCCTTTCATCAGACCGTATGTTCTCCAACATCTCTGGGAGGTTATTTGTGTCCTCCTTTGTGAAGACAGAACCAAAATATGCATTTAATTGGTCTGCCATTTCTTTGTTCCCCATTATAACTTCCCCCGCTTCTGACTGCAAGGGACCTACACTTGATTTCACTAATCTTTTTCTCTTCACATATCTATAAAAGCTCTTACAGTCAGTTTTTATGTTCCCAGAAAGCTTACTTTCATATTCTATTTTCCCCTTCTTAATTAATCCCTTTGTCCTCCTTCGTTGAATCCTAAACTGCTCCCAATCCTCAGGGCTACCGCTTTTTCTGGCCAATTTATATGCCCTCTCCTTGGATCTTATGCTATCCCTAATTTCCCTTGTTAGCCACGGTTGAGTCACCCTTTTTGTTTTATTGTTATGCCACTCTGGGATGAACAAATTCTGTAGTTCATCCATGCAGTCTTTGAATGTTTGCCATTGCCTATCCACCGTCAACCCCTTGAGTGACATTCCCCAATCAATCCTACCCAATTCGTGCCTCATACCATCGTAGTTTCCTTTATTTAAATTCAGGACCCTAGTCTCTGATTCAACTACTTCACTCTCCATCCTAATGAAGAATTCTATCATATTATGATCACTCTGACCCAAGGGGCCTCGTACAACAAGATTGCTAATTAATCCTTTCTCGTTACATAATATCCAGTCTAAGATGGCCTGATCTCTGGTTGGTTCCTCGACATATTGTTCCAGAAAACCATCTCGTAAACATTCTAGGAATTCCTCCTCCACAGTATTTTTACTAATTTGGTTAGCCCAATCTATATGTAAATTAAAGTCACCCATGATGACTGCTGTGCCCTTACTGCATGCTTCTCTAATTTCCCTTTTAATGCCGTCCCCAACCTTCGTATTACTGTTTGGAGGTCTATATACCACTCCCACTAACGTTTTCTGCCCCTTGTTATTTCTCAGTTCTACCCATACAGATTCCGCATCATCAGAGCTAATATCCTTCCTTTCAATTGTGTTAATCCCCTCTTTAACCAGCAATGCTACCCCACCTCCCTTTCTTTTTTGCCTATCTTTCCTAAATATTGAATAACCCTGGATGTTGAGTTCCCAGCCTTGGCCACCCTGGAGCCATGTTTCTATAATCCCAATCAAATCGTATTCATTTACCTCTATTTGCGCAGCTAATTCATCCACCTTGTTCTGAATGCTCCTTGCATTAAGACACAAAGCCTTCAGGACTTGTTTTTTTAACGCTCTCAGACCTATATGAATTATTATTTACTGTGACCATGTTTGATTTAAATCGTTGAGTTCTTTGCCTTCTACTTTTGTTTTTCTCCTTCCTGTCTTTAGCTTTTATCCTTGTTTCCCTTTCCTCTGTCTCCCTGCTCAGGTTCCCAACTCCCTGCCACTTTAGTTTAAACCCTCCCCAACAGCACTAGCAAACACTCCCCCTAGGACACCGGTACTCACCCGGCAAGTGCCGAATTTTTGGCCCATTAAGTTGCTATAAGTGTAAGTTGTTGTAGTACCTGTCATCTTCAAATGAGAGCTAGGCCATTTAGGACAGAAATCAGGAAGCACTTTTTCACACAAAGTGTAGTAGAAATCTGAAACACTCTCCCCCAAAAGGCTGAGGATGCTGGGGGACAATTGGAGCTTTCAAGACTGAGATCAGTTGATTTTTGTTAGGTTAGGGTATCAAGGGATATGGAACAAAGGCGGGTAAATGGAGTGGAGGTACAGATCAGCCACGATCTAATGGAATGGTGGAAAAAGCTTGAGGGGCTGAATGGCCTCCCACTGTTCCTATGTAATAGTTGCAGTTGTTGTTGTAGTCGGATGTCGTCATGTAATGTCACTGTATCCTATTACCCTGTGAACTGTAATAGTTACATCAGATAATGATTATGGGTTTGGTTGAAAGAATGAAATGCAATCATAGGGGCACAGGAACACTGCACAAAGAAAGTACACGTGCTCCACTCGAAAAACAATTCTGACAAAACTTGTTTATTCTGAAGGATTGAACAGTTAATAGAAGCAACTGAGGTGGAAAGCACACGTCAGTTGTGTGATCTGTGGGAGGAGCAGTCTTAATGGTCTTTTCAAATCTCAGGTTTTTTCCAGTTATTTCCCCCCTGTTTTTTCCCCCTTTATCCTGCTCCTCTCCTAGAGAGACTTTCCTGGCTTCTGTTACTCATTTGCTGGTGCATTTATCAATTGAGTCACATGGAACCGATCCCAGACTCTGACCCAGTGGAAAACAGTCAGCTGTGGATGAAATTGTCATCGTTAATTACAACATCTCTGTTTGGCAAACGTTACCAGCAATATTGCCTCCCTTCATAATAGTAAAACACATCACTGGGAAAAGCACATATAATTAGGTACATGACATAAATGTACACTATACAACCAAAGCTGGCGTAAATAATTGTAGTGTGGGTTATGAATTAGAGGCTAATACATTTAAATAAGTTGGGAGTGAATTTAGACTCTGTAGCACCCGTTTTTAAGGCACTACGTGGCCTCCTAATGCTCAAAAATGGGTTCCGTGATGCACGCGCACACTTCCAACAGGAAGTGCACCAGGCACCATCTTGGTAAAGGGGTTTGCGCCCGCGCACCGAATGACCGCCGGCAGCATGCAGAGCAGGCAGATTATGACGTCAATCAGTGTACAACGCTGATTTGATGCCAGCATTACTGTTTGCGAACTCCACGGTCCAGCCAATGCTCTGTCTTTACCTTGCACAGCTGAACACGTGTTAAACAAAATTAAGGACCCCCCACCAGTGCTATTTAAAGGGATCATGACCTGCTTACTGGTTAGTTGCTGGATTATTTCTTCTGGCTGCTGATGCAATTGTACGTGTTTTTGGAGCTTTCCTGTACTTGGCTAAAGATTCAATAGTCTGCAGGGAGTGTTCTGACTGGTGCCGAAGTATTTTTCTGTTGATTTAAAAGCTTGTGTTGAAACAAGTTATTTCCAGACATGGGTGGCCTGGTAAGGATTTGTTTGGGAATTGAGCATGACTGGGAGAATGAAGAGAGGTCACGCAGAGCAGGACAAGCTGCTAGAAGAGGGAGGAGGAGGAGGGGGAGAAGGGCTCTCAGCAGGAGGCCATATCCACCAAAGCTCTTTCGGGAGAAATTCTCTTACCTCAACTTCAGCAAGGACATCTTCGCTTCACGAAGAGGTTGTGACTGAAATCTGCCAACTGTTGCTGCCACAACTGCTACCTCAGAGCAGCGCAAGGACCGGATTGCCTGTAGATGTCAAGGTGACCTTGGCTCTTAGCTTTTATGCATCTGGCTCCTTCCAGGCTGTTGCTGAAGATATAAGCAACATCTCACAGTTTGCTGTGCACTGCTGCATTAGGGAGATCACTGAGGCTCTCTATACACAGAGAGACAGCTTCATCTCATTCCCTCTTGCCAGAGACAAGCAGGTGGAGCGAGCACAAGGGTTTGCACAGATTTCAGGCTTCCCCATGGTGCAGGGTGCCATTGATTGTAGGGGGTGGTGTGGTTGGGCCAGCTTCACCTCTGACTTCAGTGAGCAGTTCGAATCGCTCCCACTCCCCTGGTTCTAGACCGTGGACTTATTTGGGGGTCGTGAACAAAGGTGCAGTAGACAACAGGTTTTGATGAAAGAACTTTGACTTTTATTCAAGAAAAAGGTAAATACAACACAAACAATCTTAAAACATACTTAATACTTAAACACAGGTTGGGGAACACATGGTACAGGCGAGGGAGAATTACAGTATACAAAACCCCTTATCCCTCCCAATCCCACTACCTAGCTAGGTTTGATTCCAGAGGACCAGGGATAATGCTCACCAAATGACAGTTCTTGACAGTTGAGGTATTTCGTGATTTCGGGGTTCACTGGGGTTTTTGGTTGTTTGGGCCTGCCGTACCCCGGATGTGGTGGAAGACTTCAGCTGCACTCCAGGTCAGTTTGGGTCTGTCCGCTGATGCGGTAAGGTGCGTATTGGATCTATCAGGTGAGTACCCAATTTTCTTCGTTAGAGGTAGGGTTTAGAGTTTTTTAAGGGAAAATCTTACCCAGGGGTAAGTCAGGAATAGTTTGTAGTGTGGAAACTTGCGTGTCTTCGGTTTTTCCTGGTGTTGGTCTTTCGGTGGTCGCGACGGCCTGGTTTGCACCTGGTTGGTCGGTGGCGTTGTGTTGGTTGGTTCGTGGGGCCTTGGTTGCTGCGAGGCGTTGGGAGCCTTTTCCCAGTCGGGTTCGTCGATGGCCCCCCTTACTGTGGCGTGTTGTCCTTGCGTGCCTCGGTACTGTTACTAACTTGAAACTGCCTCTCTGGACAGCCTTGAACTAACTTTTAGTATAGTGTTGTAACAAACCGCACGGCTTCAACAGAAACCACCACAGTGTCTCTCGGGTTCCACGTGTCTTCTTGCCCGTGGCTTTAGGCTTGCCTGCCTTCCAAAGGTTCTTCTTGTGACTCGTTCCTTGTTGCTTGGCTCTGGTGTCGCCCTCGTGTCGTGTGTGTTGAACCTGTGTGGCTCTCTTTCTTCGCTTCCTTCTTGGGGGAATAGGCCCTCAATTATATTGTTCAGGTCTATTGTGTTTTTCGCGCCAAAACTGCTTTACTAATCGATTTTGCGTTAAAGTGATTTAGGTTTCAGTTGAGGCCTGTTTATCTTCGCGCCAAATCTCGCTTCTTTTGTCTTAGGTTTTGGCAGGCCCGTTAAGTCTGATGACTTTAACTTTGTGTTAACTTGTCCTGATGGCTACCGATGTCTTCCATTGAGACAGGGCCTCTATCTACACGCCAAATCTCGCTTCTTTGGTCTTAGGTTTTGGCGGGCTAGTTAAACTGTTCCTGTCAATACTTGGCTAATCGGGTTTTGATGGGATGATGGGCTATGAAACTGTGTACTGGAAGTTTTATTGTTAGGAATTGTTTTCAGACTTCCAGCATCTGGACCTGGGGATTTCAAAAGGGTCTTGGTTTATTCATTTTTGAATGTGTTTGTGATGTTTTGGATGAGGCTCTTCCTCCTTGGTTGGATTGCAGTACAAACATCTCCCAGACAGCTTGACTTGGTCCCAATACCCAAAAGCTGTCCACTGCCTCACCACACCCCTTCCTGCAGTCTGTGTTTCTGTGACTGCAGGTTTACCCAATGGCCCTTTTTTAAAAAGGTATCTTATCATGCAAAGTCATTTTCCTCATGGTTTTTTTTCTTCTTCCTTGATCCTGTCAAAATGTACTTCAGAACTGAGGTTTTGGCCTCAAATTCCTTCATTTCGGTCCCACCATTCCAAATTCGTGTTAAGATCCAAGAATCACCCCCTTTAGGGTTCTATTCGAGTTTCTGGGGGATTTTGCGAAGCCTACAGATTGCACACACATTGCCTTGCGTGTGTCCCGTGTGAACTTGGCCATTTTCCTGAACCGATAGGGGCAGCTCATCATGCAGGTGAATGCCCGTTATTCTGGCAGTAGTCACAATTCCTTCATTCTGCGGCAGTCCTCTGTACCAGCTGTATTTGACCCACATCGGCATGTCAAAGGCTGGCTACTGGGCGACAAGGGTTATCCACTGATGATATGGCTCATGACTTTGGACAGGAACCCACACACACGTGCACAGCAGGCCTACAATGAGAACCATACTGCCACAAGGAACATTATACAGCACACCATCAGCATCCCCAAGCAACGCTTCCGCTGCCTGGACCACTCTGGAGGAGCCCTGCAGTACTCAGCTGAGCACGTATCAAGAGCTGTGGTAGTATTCTGTATGCTGTACAAGCTGGCCATGATAAGGGAACAGCCCTTGCCACCACCTATCAGGTGAGAAGCTGAGGAGCAGGAACACGTGGAAGAGGAGGAGGAGGAGGAAGAGGAGGAGCAGGTGGAAGAGGAAGTAGAGGAGGAGGAAGTGCAACAGAAAGTGGAGGAACACAAAGAGGAAGGGAGGCTTCAACGCAGACAGCCCCTTTCTGCCCGGACTCTAGGTGATCCAATAATTGATGAGTGATGTGAGCAACCTCAACCACACCTCCCCATTCACCAACAGTCCGACACTCCTTACGTTTCCTCAATCACTGACCATCACATTGTCCTCTTTCCAACAACACAAAAATAAAAGCCACCAAATGCACATTCTAATCCAATTTTATTAATTCAATCATGACATAATGCATAAAAAATAAACTAATCACCTTTGTGCATTCCCTTTGTGCCTATCTTCCGTGTGCCTTTGCCCGTTCTAGTGCTCCGACGAGATGCTTCCCCAGTCGCTGTAGTATGGACGGTGGAAGGCTGCTGACTTTCAATTGAGGAGACTGCAGATGGCCTTGGAGGGATCTTATGCAGCTCTGGGCCAAGAAGGCTCGGCTTCAGACTGCACCATCTCGGCCTGGGTTGCAGCAGTCTGGGCGGGCTGGCTGACAGGCACTGGCGGAGTGGCAGGGGTGTGAGTACAAATGCTGTGATCCTGTAAGCGGACAGCAGGTTTGTGCTCCATGGAGCCACTGCCACTCTCCCGGGGTGGCGCCTCAGCAATCCTAGTGACCTGTTGGAGAACAGATTTGATGGACTGCTGTAATGGCCTGGAAGCCCCTTTGAACACTGGTATCCAGAGCCATGATGGCAGCGGTCTGAGCTTCCACTGCAGCACTCAGAACTCTGATGGAAGCTGTTTGTGCTGCAATGGAAGCTGTGACATCGGCCATCAGACGCTGCATCATGGTGGATTCCACAAGTGTACTGATGGAGGTGACCACCAGTTCCATGTTGGAAAGGATGGGCTCCAAGCTCTGTGGAAAGCCCTGTGCCAAGTTGGTGCTGGACTCCTCCATGCTCCTTGACATTGAGCGCAGGATTTCTGGCAGGCTTTCCAATGCACCAAGCATTTGGTTATGTACATCCATCAACCTTCTTCTGTAATAAAAATAGAAAATGCTGGAAATATTCAGCAGGTCAGGCAGTATCTGTGGAGAGAGAAACAGAGTTAACGTTTCAGGTCGAAGACCCTACATCAGAACTGGAAAAAGTTAAAGATGTAATAGATTTTTAAGCAAGTGCAGGGGCAGGAAAAGGGGGGAGGGGAGGAAAGAACAAAAGGGAAGGTCTGTGATAGGATGGAAGACAGGAGAGATTAAATGACAAAAGGGATGATGCTGCAAGGCAAAAGGAGATGGTAATGAGACAAGTTAAGAAACAAAAGATGAGTCCAGATGAGGTGTAAATGGGAATGGCACAATCATCAACAGCTGCCATGTGAAAAAAAAACTAGGGGCAGAGGTTATGGTCTGAAATTGTTGAACTCGATGTTGAGTCCAGGAGGCTGTAAAGTGCCTAATCGAAAGATGAGGTGCTGTTCCTCGAGCCTGTGTAGCCTGATTCTGCTCCTATTTTGTGTGTGCAATTCTGTTAGATGCAGGAGATGGTTCTGTGATAGATAGTAGATTGGCGGTTAGGATCAGATCAGCCATGATCTTATTGAATGGCGGAGCAGGCTCGAGGGGCCGATTGGCCTACTCCTGCTCCTATTTCTTATGTTCTTATGTTCTTATGTTCTTACGCTGAGTTTCATCGGAACAATGTAAGAGGCTGAGGACGGAGAGGTCAAAGTGGGAGTGGAGCGGAAAAATAAAGTGACAGGCGACCGGAAGCTCGGGGTCACGCTTACCGACTGAACGAAGGTGTTCCACAAAACGATCACCCAATCTGCATTTAGTCTCCCCAGTGTAGAGGAGACCACATCGTGAGCAGCGAATACAGTATACTAAATTGAAAGAAGTACAAGTAAATCGCTGTTTCACCTGGAAGGAGTGTTTGGGGCCCTGGACAGTGGAAAGGGAGGAGGTAAAAGTGCAGGTGTTGCATCTCCTGTGCTTGCACGGGAAGGTGCCGTGGGGAGGGGAGGGGCTGTTGGGGGTGATTGAGGAGTGGACCAGGGTGTTGCGGAGGGAGCGGTCCCTTCGGAATGCTGAAAGGGGAGGTGAGGGGAAGATGCGATTGGTGGTGTGATCACGCTGGAGGTGGCGGAAATGGTGGAGGATGATCCGTTGAATGTGGAGGCTGGTGGGGTGAAAGGTGAGAACAAGGGGAACTCTATCGTGGTTCCGGGAGGGAGAGGAAGGGGTGAGAGCAGAAGTGTGGGAAATAGAACGGACACAGTCGAGGGCCATGTCAACCATGGTAGAGGGGAATCCTTGGTTGAGGAAAGAGGAAGACATCTCGGAAGCACTGGTATGGAAGGTGGCATCATCCGAGCAGATGCGGCAGAGACGGAGAAACTGGGAGAATGGAATAGAGTCCTTACAGGAAGCGGGGTGGGAGGAAGTGTAGTCCAGGTAGCTATGGGAGTCAGTGGGCTTATAGTGAATGTTTGTCAATAGCCTATCCCCAGAAATGGAGACAGCGAAGTCAAGGAAGGGAAGGGAAGGGAAGAGTCAGAGATGGGCCATGTGAAGGTGAGGGAAGGGTGGAAATTGGAAGCAAAATGAATGAAATTTTCTAGTTCAGGGTGAGAGCAGGAAACGACACCGATGCAGTCATCAATGTACCGGAAAAAGAGGTGAGGAAGGGGACCTGAGTAGGACTGGAACAAAGAATGTTCCACATATCCCACGAAAAGGCAGGCATAGCTAGGACCCATACGGGTTCCCATAGCAACACCTTTAATTTGGAGGAAGTGAGTGGAGTCAAAGGAGAAGTTGTTCAATGTGAGAACAAGTTCAGCCAGGCGGAGGAGGGTGGTGGTGGATGGGAACTGGCTGGGCCTCTGTTCAAGGAAGAAGCGGAGAGTCCTCAGGCTGTCCTGGTGGGGGATGGAGGTATAGAGGGAGTAGACATCCATAGTGAAAAGGAGAAGGTTGGGGCCAGGAAACTGGAAACTGTTAAAGTGGCGGAGGGCGTCGGAAGAGTCGCGGATGTAGGTGGTAAGAGACTGGACAAAGGGAGAAAAACAGTGTTGAGATAGGTAAAAATGAGTTCCGTGAGGCAAGAACAGGCTGAAACGATGGATCTACCAGGGCAGTCCTGTTTGTGGATCTTGGGAAGGAGGTAGAAGCGGGCTGTGTGGGGTTGGGGAACCCATTTACAGCTCATCTAGACTCATCTTTTGTTTCTTTACTTGTCCCATTACCATCTCCTTTTGCCTTGCACCATCATTCCTTTTGTCTTTTATTCTCTCCTGCCTTCCATCCGATCACAGGCCTTCCCTTTTGTTCTTTCCCCCCCCTCCCCCCTTTCCCTGCCCCTGCACTTGCTTAAAAATCTGTTACATCTCTAACTTTTTCCAGTTCTGATGAAGGGCCATCGACCTGAAACGTTAAATCTGTTTCTCTCTCCACAGATGCTGCCTGACCTGCTGAGTATTTCCAGCATTTTCTGCTTTTATTTCAGATTTCCAGCATCTGCAGTATTTTGCTTTTGCATGAACCTTAGAGTCATAACGGCACAGAAGGAGGCCATTCGGCCCATCGAGTCCATGCCGGCTCTCTGTAGAGCAATCCAATTAGTCCCATTCCCCCGCTCTATCCCCATAGCCCTGCAAGTTTATTTCCCTCAAGTGCCTATCCAGTCTCCCCCTGAAAACATTGAGTGTCTCCGCTTCCACCACTTCTGTCAGCAGCGAATTCCAGGTCATCACCACTCGCTGCGTAAAAATGTTTTTCCTCACATCCCCCCTGTATCTCTTGCCCAAAACCTTAAATCTGTGTCCCCTAGTCCTTGTACCATCAACTAATGGGAACAGCCTTTCCCTGTCTAGCCTATCCAAATCCGTCATAATCTTGTACACCTTTATCAAATCACCTCTCAACCTCCTTTGCTCTAATGAAAACAAATCCAGCTGCTCCAACCTGTCCTTGTAGCTAAGATCCCCCATCCCCAGAACCATTCTGGTAAGCTTCTTCTGTAACTTGGCCCATCGAAGTCCTCATCTGACTCCTCTGCTGCAGAACTAGTGTGTGACCTCACCCTCCGGTGAGCTGACACCTGCGTTATCCTTTCCCCCACCCTGGCTCCTGCGCACTTGTGCCCAGTGTCTCACCACGTGCAGATCCCTTCTCTATCTTAGTCTCTAAAATATGTGCAGTGTCCATCTCTGAGCTGGTGGCTGCGAGTGTAAGATCGAGTGGCGGTGTCTCTTCATCATCGCTGTCTTATTCCTCTTCCTCCTCTGACTAGGAAGGTTCCAGTTCTTGGGTGTCTGAAATGAAAAAAGGTCAAGAGTTGGGTTATGTTGAGGGGAGAGGAGAAAGTAAGAAGTGCGTGCTCACACCATCTATAGCTTGTGAGCCAGAAGAGATTGAGGGGTGAGGGAGGATGAGAGGAGGAGGATTAGGTAAGCAGATATCCTAATCATCGATCCTTTCAGCCTCACCAGTGGCCACAGTCTCAACGATGCCCCTTCCCATGATGGCCAGCACTGTCTCCTCCATGGGGGTTAAAACATGCAGGTGCGCTTGTCCTCCTCCAGTTCTTTGCTGCTGCTTGCTGTTATGCACCACCTTCTTCTGCAAGAAAGACTGAAGTGTGTCAGTGAGTATCCTGTAATATGTTTGGGTGATGTGGCTGTCATGGTTGAATAAGCGAGCTGTGAGTTGTGTGTGTGAGGCTTGCAACAGTGCTAAGTGCGTGATGATGAGGTAAAGCATATGAATTTTAGGGTTGAGCACTAATTGATAGAAATTATTGGTAAGTGGGTGATGGGGGTGCAGTGAATTGAGCACTGGATGAGGCTAGTGGTGCAGGATATGACATTTGAAGATGAACTCACTCACCTTGACAACTCATGTCAGATCGTTAAACTTCTTCCTGCACTGCATCCATGTTCTTGGAGCAACACTCCTGGCATTGACCTCCACTGCTACTTCTTCCCACTGCCCCCTGAGCATATGTCTGGAGGGCTTCCTGCACCCCTGTGGATACAGGACATCTCTCCTTCTTTCCACTTCTTCCAGCAAGACCTCCAGCGCATTGTCTGAAAACCTTGCTACTCGTTCTCTCGCATGTTCAGTCATTGCTCAAAGTATCACAGCCCAGATTGTCTTTTGAAAATGCTCCCACCACTTCTTGCAGCCACAATGCACCTCCCCTTTAACAGGTGCAGGCTGCCTTTAAGTAGCGCTAGCCAGTCGCGATATCGGGCCCCCTGCTGATGCTTGAAGCCAATGAACAGCGCGGGGAGTGCTGGCTGCACGCAGCAATCATTTAAAAGAGCAGGCAGCACCAATTTAACGTGCTGCCTGCAACGCAATGAACGGGTGCGGGTTAATTGCGCGCCCCGATGCCCATGCCCGTGTTCGGGGGGGTTATACAATTTAAGCCCCAGTGTGCTTTGATAAGTGGGTTTTACTTCAGAATGTTGTTCCATTTATTAAATGGTGGAAGGTCATGTTCTCAGTGCTATCACAAGAAATGCAGCCTCATAAAAAAAGACGAGTAGCTTTCATCACAGGGATAGAAGCTAACATTGATAGATACAAGATCGCAGTTCTATCACCAAGCCACCTGCGGCCCAGCCATCAGTCTGAAACTGGTTTGATAGCATTAATCCGTTCTTCACCATCATCATTACATTGCACTCTGTCAAGGCCATTAATACCTGATCAATAAACACAATACTCTGTGCAGTGTACATTCACTAACGCTGTGACAACCTGCAATTTCTTGTCCTGTTCCCCAACTATTTCACCCATATGAAGCAATGAATAACCAAGCATCTCGCCTCAAAAACGAATATAGCAACACTCTTCTTCAGCCACACGAGTAACATCCATTTTCTTGGGTCTTTCTTCAGGGTTGTAAATATGGAGTTATTAACTTCATTCCACAAGGAGCAGAGCTAGGCCTCAGAATTAATACCATAGAGTTTAAAATCAAACAGATAATATTTGAAATGCACAGTAGGTTGGATAGCATCTGATAAAATGTTAACATTTTGGATGGGATTCATCAGAACTGCCACAATCAGCCTGGAGAAGCCATTTTATTGGATTAAAAAAAAGAAATACTTGCATTTATATAGCGGCTTTCACGACCTCAGGACGTCCCAAAGCTCTTTAGAGCCAATGAAATACTGTTGAAGTGTAGTCACTGTTGTAATGTAGGAAACGTGACAGCCAATTTGTGCACAGCAAGCTCCCACAAAGAGTAATGTGACAATGACCAGATAGTCTGTTTTAATGATGATAGTTGAGGGATAAATATTGGCCAGGGCACCGGGAGAACGCCATTGATGTTCTTTTAATAGTGCCACAGGATCTTTCGCCTCAGTTTAACGTCTCATCCGAAACGACAGTGCAGCACTCCCTCAGTACTGCACTGGAGTGTCAGCCTGGATTAGATGCTCAAATCTGTGAAGTGGGAGCTTGAACCCACAACCTTCTGACTCAGAGGCGAGACTGCTACCCACTGAGTCACAGATGACATTAGGAGCTGTCTCCAGCCCTGTGAGTGCTGCAGTTTGCTCGGAGCATGAGATTGCAGAATTACCCCTTAGATCTTCCCAGCAAATCCTGATGAATTGCTTTGTCAGATCCACTGTAGTGTGCTTGAGCTATTAAGATAAAGAACTGGAGAATACGATTACAGATGCTCAATAAGTGCATGCTTCTTATAACAGTACAAATCAACCTGACGGGGTAGGGTGGTGCAATGGTTTAACTTACCACAATTTCAACAGCCTGGATACGGCCCAGATTGACAGGAAAAAATTCATTTTCCCTTGACACATGTAACATCATTTAACCGAGAGAGCTAACGCCTCTTAATGGATCATTCTGGCAGAACTAAATCTTCTCTATTTATCAGAGCATTCGTATCGGGCAAAGCGCTGACTTAAATGTAGCGGAAAGCAGTTAAATGTGAGAAAAAGGAATGCCCACAATAAAGGAATGCTCACCCCTGTGTTAACATCGCCCACCAACTCAGATTTCTCCATAATGCCAAAACACGAACATATGAAATTGATCGGCAGGAGAAGGCCAGCTGGTCCATCAAGCCCTCCCCCACACCGCGATGGCTAGAGAATCGTGACTCGACACTTCCACTTCGCCCCTCCCCCCCCCCCCCTCAGCCATAAAATGGATACCGCAGACCATAGCTTTGCAAAAGTGAGCAACCAGAGGCCATCAGATTTCTGTCTGTTCGGGCTGGAGATAGCTCACAACTGGGCAATGCACTATTCTGTATTATTCCCATATTTGTTGAATTACTGCCAAGTTCCCTTTGTTGCTGTACATCAATGAAAAGGATTTTCTGCAATGATAGCACAGTTTTCCTTTGTGTAACTGGAACTGCCATTCATACATTAAAATGGGGGCAGGGGCCGGAGGGGCCCAAACACAGAAAATTTGAAAACCACTGATATAGATTGGAGGAATAGTAAGTGTCCTTCCTACTGATCGATGACTTTACATCTAGTGCTACGCTTTTCATACATTAAAATTTTCTCACTGACTTGAACACATAATCCAGGTTGGCACTCCAGTGCCAGTACTGAGGGAGTGCTGCACTGTCGGAGGTGCCGTCTTTCAGATGAGACATTAAACCAAGGGCCCCGTCTGCCCTCTCAGATGGATGTAAATCATACCACGGCACTATTTCGAAGACGAGCAAGGGAGTTCTCCCCTGTGTCCTGGCCAATATTTATCCCTCAACCAACATCACTAAAAACAGATTATCTGGTCATTATCACATTGTCATTTTCTGTGCGCAAATAGGCTGCCACGTTTCCCTAACATGACAACAATGACTACAATTCAAAAGTAGTTAATTGGCAATTGCTAGGTACACTGAGTGCATTGTAAGAAGTAAAGTCAAACGCTTTGTAGTTTCTTCTTGTAAAATAAACCTCTGTTTGAAAGATAAGGTTTAGACATATGGTCGCCCTATCTGGCAGAGACACAACCACATATCAAGATTTGGAAGGGGCACGAGGTGTAATTCGGAGCAGGAGAAATGAAGGACATAACTCATGCCCAAAAAATTCCAGGGAGGTGTTGTTACTCCCAGCATTCTGCCGATGGCATATGTGGGGAAAAAGTAGTCAGACAACTCCACATCTTTGATTTCTTCATTTTACAGCCAGTGCTTGCAACAGGAAGTTCCTATCCTCAGTTGCATTATTAGCTACGAAGATAAGAATAGTTTGGAACAGTTGGACTCGAACTCGACTTCCAACAGTAAGTGATTTTCATCTCAACTGCAGTTAAATAAAGGTTTAATTGACCATTGCTATTTTAAGGCTGACAAGCTATTATTTTAAGTGAGTCATTCTGTCAGTTGTGTAACGACAATGAAGTTACTGATTGGCAGGGTGCAGTTCCACACCCACAATTCCCCGCACTGCACGACTCCAATCTCAGATGGACTTTTGGGTAGAAAGGGAACATCAACCTGGGCCAGTCTGTACAACTCTTAGAGAGTATAACAATGAGGGGAAATGAATTGAAAATTGGGATAACTAAAAATAGGAAGGCTATATTTGATTTTTATAATGTAATCTTTCTATCCCGTCTTGAGCACGAGTATTATTGTTTTCTTCTCTCAAAGAGTTGGATTTGGAGGTTCAGCTGAGACCCCTTGTTGCTGTGGTAAACTTTCTGTGCCCATTGACTGGAGTGACATCAATCTGGACCTAATCCAAGCGTTGGGACATGTTGTGACTTGCGCAAACGTGTGATATTGGTGAACGTGATTGACGACCAGAGTGTTGCAAGATGTTTGTTTTGCATTTTGACATGGAGTCAATCATTAGCTTTTCTCAGATGGTCTTTGACTGTAACTCGATCAAGCGAGAGTGCTTAGTGTTAATAAGGATAATGGGCATTCGTCTTGACAGCTTTGACATACAGCCGATGTGGGTTGGCATAAATATCAGATTGAGGCGTCTGTGGGTGACCTGATATCATTTCCATTTAAATGGTGCTGAAGGCATCCATTCATCCATAAAGGCATTTGTGAGCAGCCTCTTAGTAATCCAGTATTGAATCATTGCCTTTGGTTCTTTGCAGCATGGTAACTGTTGCAGCCTACTAATGCAGTGAGGTGCTTATTACTCATGGCTCATGGAAACCACAGAAGAATGCAGACAGTATATAGGAGGGTGACGTTTTGTGTTCTTCATTTGGAAATATCCTGGATTATGTGAGGTCCGACCCAACAAATATCATGTCTTGTTACCTTCCAGGTTAATTTTCACTGCTTAATGAAGGGACCTGCAGCATGGAAGGAATTGGCTGCGATCAATATTGCTGCTTAAAATGCCACAAATTTACTCTCTAAATGCCACATCAATGAATTTAAATCAGCCTTGGCGTTCAGATAGTGTGTAAGCATCAAAGTTAACCAGCCACAAAAATTGGTGGTGTTGAAAGAGATGTCCAGGTGATCTGGTTCTTTTATAGTTCAGCCATCAGGCACGCTGGTTTCGATTTGGACATTGGAAGATTGTACCCAAGATTCATAGATTATAGCTAGTCCAGTGTGTCAAAAATTGGTGATCATTGTCATTGGTCATTGTGCTCCATCCAAGCCCACTGCCAGAGTTTGCTTTGATTCTGGCATCATATCACCTCAAATAAGCAGCATATGTTGGGATCTTCTTGGTCCTGATGTAACTGGGCTTTACTGTTATCTTCACTATTGTTAGTTGGAGCACATATAATGATGACTGACAGATGCTCATGATACTGTTGAAAGCTCACCATTGAAAGCAGGATAATCTTCAGCCGTTGGATGTTCACTGACTCACGCCACTTCATACCAGAGGTTGGGGTTCTGGGAAGCACATCCTGTAAGAATCCAACCTCCTACAAAACAAATGACAAAGTCCTGCAAAGGGAAACAATGATTGCCTCATTGAACAGGACAATTAAAGATGGATTAGTGCTGTACAACAAATCAGATGATCCCAATTAGATCAACGGTTTACCAATACACCAGAGAGATCAGACAAGCTGAAATGATGTCGCAAATTCATGAGCATTTGTTCCTGGAACATAACAATACTGAACTACATAGCCAGCCTTACTCAACTGGCTATGGAACTTTGATGACACAAACTCTCTCAAATATATAGTTCTGTAAAACATTGTGGTTTATGATATGATATACACACATGGCAGTTGTACCTTTAGAAATCATTGTGGTTTATATTATAATGGCCCATATTTTCCGATCGCAGGCCTCCCGCGGGCGGAGGTCTGCAATCTGGAAAAATCTACGCCCTCACCTGAGGGCTCCTGGGACGCATACGCTTCCGTTCCTGGGCCTCTCCAAACTCTAAGTGCGCAGGGCCCACGTATCCCAGGGGCGCAGGTAGTTCGCAGCGTCCCTGGGATAACGTGGGCCATGGGGAGCCAATCACAGAAGGGAATCTCCCTTCATACATTTGACAGGAAGACCTGTCAAATATATGAATGGAGATCACCCCAAAAACATAGTAAAACTTGAAATAATTTTTTTTTTAAAAATCACATTTTTAAAATGACTTGAAATTACAATAAATTAAGTATTTTAAACAAAACTTTAATTTTTTGAAAAAAATAATTAAATTTTTTACAGGGCTAAAAATAAACTTACCTTTTTTTAAAGTATTTTTAAATGATAAATCAGTGAATTTTTTTTTTAACTTTTTTAAACTCTTATCCTGGTAAAAGCAGGCCTTATGCCTGCTATTACCAGGCATAAGAATTGTAAGGGTTTTCTGCGGGTGGAGGGTCTCCAAAAAGCGGAACTATCCGCCCGCAGAGGCCCTTCTCCAGGGCAGGTGGAGGATCTGCCGGTTTTCAGCGCATGCGCTGTGCATGCCTGAAACCGGCATTTCCGATGTCCCTACGGGTGAGTACACAGCGCGTACCCACCCGTAGGGATCGGAATATCTGGGCCAATATATACATATAAATTGTTATAGTGTCAAATTGGCTCAGTTAATAGCACTCTCACCTTGCATTGGAAAATTCGAATTGTAACTAAGTTCAGCAGTTTCACAGTTCAGACTGTCTCAAGTGTCAAGTGACAGTGCTCTTGCCTCCGAGTCAGAAGATTGTGGGTTTCAGTCTCACACCAAGGAAGTACACAATTTCGATCCACCAGCACTGAGGGAGTGCTGCATTGTCACAGGTGCTGTCCCCCAGATGAGACATTAGACTGAGACCCAGTCTGCCAGTTCACATGGACAAAAACTTAAATCATTGAAGAAGAGGGAGTTCTTTTGGCCAACATGCCTCCCTCAACCAAAAACAAATTAACTTGTCACTTGGATGTTGTCGGGAAATGGCTGTTGTGTTTTTCCACTAGCAACAACAACAACTTGTATTTAGATAGCGCCTTTAATGTAGTAAAATGTCCCAAGGTGCTGCACAGGAGTATTGTAAGTCAAAAAATTTGATAGTAATTAGATTTCATAGCAATTAATTGAATGTCAGGTGCTCTGCGATGTTCTCAAAAAAGTGTTAAAGCACTACAAGTACAAGTTATTTCTTATATACCTCTGTAAAACGTTGTGTAGTTCATTATAGTACAGTCTACATAGAATTTACAGAAAACTGGTCTGTGCTGGTGTTTATGCTGCACACGAGCCTCCTCCCTCCTGCTTCATCTAACCCAATCAGCATATCCTTCTATTCCTTTCTCCCTCATGTGATATCAAGAAACTGCTGAGCGCACTGGATACAGCAAAGGCTGTGGGCCCCGACGACACCCCGGCTGTCGTGCTGAAGACTTGTGCTCCAGAACTAGCCGCGCCTCTAGCCAAGCTGTTCCAGTACAGCTACAACACTGGCATCTATCCGACAATGTGGAAAACTGCCCAGGTATGTCCTGTCCACGAAAAGCAGGACAAATCCAATCCAGCCAATTATCGCCCCATCAGTTTTCTCTCAATCATCAGCAAAGTGATGGAAGTTGTCGTCGATAGTGCTATCAAGCGCCATTTACTCACCAATAACCTGCTCACCGATGCCCAGTTTGGGTTCCGCCAGGGCATTCGGCTACAGACCTCATTACAGCCTTGGTCCAAACATGGACAAAGGAGCTGAATTCCAAATGTGAGGTGAGAGTGACTACCCTTGGCATCAAGGCAGCATTTGACTGAGTGCGGTATCAAGGAACCCTAGTAAAATTGAAGTCAATGGGAATCGGGGGGAAAACTCTTACTGGCTGGAGTCATACCTAGCACAAAGGAAGATGGTTGTGGTTGTTGGAGGTCAATCATCTCAGCCCCAGGACATCGCTGCAGGAGTTCCTCAGGACCGTGTCCTCGGCTCAACCATCTTCAACTGCTTCATCAATGACCTTCCCTCCATCATAAGGTCAGAAGTGGGGACATTCAGGCTTGATAAGTGGCAAGTAACATTTGCGCCACACAATTGCCAGGCAATGACTATCTCCAACAAGCCAGAGTCTAACCACCACCCTCTGACGTTCAATGGCATTACCTTCACTGAATCCCCCACCATCAACATCCTGTGGGTCACCATTGACCAGAAATTACCTGGACCAGCCACATAAACACTGTGGCTACAAGAGCAGGTCAGAGGCTGGGTATTCTGCGGCGAGTGTCTCACCTCCTGACTTCCCCAAATCCCTTCCACCATCTACAAGGCACAAGTCAGGAGTGTGATGGAATACTCTCCACTTGCCTGGATGAGTGCAGCTCCAACAATACTCAGAAGCTCGACACCATCCAGGACAAAGCAGCCTGTTTGATTGGCACCCCATCCACCACCTTAAACATTCACTCTCTCCACCACCGGCGCACTGTGGCTGCAGTGTGTACCATCTACAAGATGCACTGCAGCAACTTGCCAAGGCTTCTTCGGTAGCACCTCCCAAACCTGCGACCTCGACCACCTAGAAGGACAAGGGCAGCAGGTGCCTGGGAACATCATCACCTGCAAGTTTCTCTCCAAGTTACACACCATTCTGACTTGGAAATATATCGCCAATCATTCATCGTCACTGGGTCAAAATCCTGGAACTCCCTCATTGATTGAAATGCAGGCATTTTTCTTATCGTTTTGACCATTTTGATTCCCTCCACCATCTGAATACAATATCGTACGGATGTAATATAGAAAGTCTTTATGTAAAAATAGCAAAATATAAGGTAAAGATAATCTTATATCCAATGTCGTTGTCACAGATGTTGAACAGAAAGCATCAAAACTTAGCACTGTGGGAATACCTTCACCACACCTTCTCAAGGGCAATTAGGGATGGCAATAAATGCTGGCCTTGCCAGCGACGCCCACATCCCAGGAATAAAAATAAATCTATGCTATTCGCCTCAACCAGTCCTTGTGGTAGCAAGTCCCACATTCTAACCACTCTCTGGGTAAAGAAGTTTCTCCTGAATACCTTACTCGATTTATTAGTGACTATCTTATATTTATGACCCCCAGTTTTGGATTCCCCCACAAACGGAAACATTCGGCTGGATTTTCTCAATGAGAAGCTTTTGGAGGTGGGACTGCTGCTTACTGGCTCTCAATCCCACCTGCATCAGCTTCTGGTCAACCAGCGTGATTTTCCCCTGATTGACCTTGTTAAACCCACCCGGCGGGCTCAGCAGGCCAATTAGGGGGAAGTCACTGACAGAGCACGTCAACGTCTGACGTGCCATCTGTCAAGATTTCTTGAAAGAAGAAATGTCAGCATTTGACAGCTCTGTGAAGCTGTCAAACACTAACATTCTGAGGATCCAACAGCCAGTCTGTGAAATCTACAATGAAGATGTCGAGACTCCGGATCCACAGCGGCTGAAGGCTGTAGACAGAAACAAAGGTAAGTGAACATTTTATAACACTTAACAGTCACCTTACATACTTACCACTCCACACTTGCACCCATCACTCACCTCTACATCTCACTTTCAGACCCCTCCGACCCCTGCAGACCTCCTCTTCGCCTCCTCCACCCTGGCGGGGTTCTCCGAGGTCGGGAAGCTTGCACTTGGACAGGTAAAATGGGACTAATCCTTTTTTCTGCCTGTTAACTACCTGTTAATAGGCAGTTAATAGGATTTAATCCCTTTCCCGCCTCAAGGAGACGGGACCCGGGGCAGGACGGCTTCCCGCCTCCTGGCAAAAGGGCACGGAGGTGGGATGGGGGTGGGTTTGCCAGCCGCCCCCACATTCTGCAACTTTACCGGCAGTCCCACCTCCATACCCACCTCCTCGGGGCTGACAAAATCCAGCCCATTATCTCTACGTCAACTCCATCAAACCCCTTCATGATTTTAAATACTCCTCTGTTCTGGAGAAAAGAGCTCCAGCCTGTTCAGTCTCTCGCTAGTTATAACCTCTCAGTCCTGGTGTCATCTAAACAGAAAGATTAAACCTGCATGAAACAATGTATATTGTAGAAAGTGAATAGAGCAGCACATTTTTTACAGGGCTGAATTCTATCATGGTAGAGAGTCTGAAGTCAAGTCAGTGAAACAAGACCACTGGTCACAGCAAGAGTTTGCAGGGCTACCAGAATCAGCCTAATGTGTGAAGGATAGACTTATTACAGAAAGAACGAATGAAAGGAGGGGAAGAGCGAGAGATAAGGAAGGACTTCAAATCTATAATGAAGAATGGGATGATATAGGAGGTTTCCTCTAAACAGATGGAAAATCGTCAGTGGGACACGGTTAGCAACAGGTGGGAGACTGAAGAAGTTCAAGAATAGTTGCAACCAACTGTTTTGCAAACAAGTGTTGTGCCCCTGTCAACCTCAATACAATTTTAATGTACCTTCATCTCTCCTTAAGTACTTTTTCTAGCAGCCAGTTTAATTTTAAAAATTCAAGTGCTTGGCTCTCCTGAAGCTTGTCAGTGGAGTTTTAAAACAATACATGGGAGGTTAAATTGGATAACCCCTGAAAATGGGTGCAGGGATCACGATGCGCGATTAACCCGTGCCCGTTGATTGAAATGCAGGCATTTTTCTTATCGCTTTGACCATTTTGATTTCCTCCACCATCTGAATACAATATTGTACGGATGTAATATAGAAAGTCTTTATGAGCAAATAGTAAAACAATAAGGTAAAGATAGTCTTATATCCAATGCTGTTGTCACAGATGTTGAACAGAAAACATCAAAACTTACCACTGAAAGAATTTTTCAAAATCAAAATAACAGCTGGCATTTATATGGCAAAACTTCATAACATAAAGTCCCAAGGCATTTCACAGCAGGAGCAGTAAAGCAGAAATAAAGGAGAAGTTAGGGAAGTGGGCAAAATGACAATCAAAGAGGTAAGTTTTGTCGGTGGAGAGATAGATAGCAAGGTGACAGGGTCAGGATCCAGAGTGCTGGGATGCGGAGGAGGTAAGGTCAGTGGGGAGGGAAGGCCCCTTGACAATTTGGAGGGATTTGAAGATAAGAAGGAGGATTTTGAAGTTGAAGCGATGGGGAAAAGAGAGCCCATGGAAGTCAGTCAGGGCAGGAGTGACAGCTACAAGGTGTGAGCTTCAGGTAGGGTACGGGCTGTGGATGAGTGGGAGTTGGGGTAGAGTTGCACTGGTGAGAAGAATGTTCGAGAAGTTGAGCCTGGAGGGGGTCAAAGGCATGGGGTTTTAATGGATTTCAATGTCACTGGGGGTAAGGTAGGATCCCAGATGGGTTCTGATGAAAGGTTATTGGGCTGTAATGTTAACTCTGCTTCTCGCTCCACGGATGTTGCCTGACCTGCTGAGTATTTCCAGCATTTTCTGTTTTTATCCTAGCTGGGCGAGGTTCTGGGCTTGTAAGTAGGTAGTCTTGAAAATAGAACTGGAACAGATTTTGAACAAAATAGTTATAAGCAGGATGAAAGGATATTGATAATTATCTCAATTCATTGTAACACACAGTACTTTCCTCCAATTTCTCTATTCATCTCTTGAAGATGGTGACACTTGTACCTCAGGGAGCTGAGACAGTAAGTGCATAAGAACATAGGACGTAGGAGCAGGAGTAGGCCATGTGGCCCCTCGAGCCTGCTCCGCCATTTAATAAGATCATGGCTGATCTGATCTTGGCCTCAATTCCACTTCCCTGCCCGCTCCCCATAACCCTTGACTCCCTTACCTTTCAAAAATCTGTCTATCTCCAACTTAAATATATTCAATGACCCAGCCTCCACAGCTCTCTGGGGAAGAGAATTCCAAAGATTCACGACCCTCTGAGAGAAGAAATTCCTCCTCATTTCCGATTTAAAAGGGTGCCCCCTTATTCTGAAATGATGCCGCCTAGTTCTAGATTCCCCCATGAGGGGAAACATCGTCTCAGCATCTACCCTGTCAAGCCCCTTCAGAATCTTATATGTTTCAATAAGATCCCCTCTCATTCTTCTAAACTCCAATGAGTATAGGCCCAACCTGCTCAACCTTAAATACTGTGACAACAAGAGCAGATCAGAGGCTGGGTATTCTGCGGCAAGTGTCTTACCTCCTGACTCCCCAAAGCCGTTCCACCATCTACAAGGCACAAGTCAGGAGGGTGATGGAATACTCTCGACTTGCCTGGATGAGTGCAGCTCCAACAACACTCAAGAAGCTCGACACCATCCAAGACAAAGCAGCCCGCTTGATTGGCACCCCATCAACCACCTTAAACATTCACTCCCTCCACCACCGGCGTACCATGGCTGCAGTGTGTACCATCTACAAGATGCACTGCAGCAACTCGCCAAGGCTTCTTCGGCAGCACCTCCCAAACCCGCAATCTCTTCCACCTAGAAGGACAAGGGCAGCAGGTGCATGGGAACACCACCACCTCCAAGTTCCCCTCCAAGTCACACACCATCCTGACTTAAAAGTATATCGCTGATCCTTCATCGTCGCTGGGTCAAAATCCTGGAACTCCCTACTTAACAGTACTGTGGGAGTACCATCACCACACGGACTGCAGCGGTTCAAGAAGGTGGCTCACCACCACCTTCTCAAGGGCAGTTAAGGATGGGCAATAAATGCAGCATTTCCAGCGATGCCCTGATCCCATAAACAAATAAAAAATAACATTCCTCATAATACAAGCGGATTATTTTGGGGGATATCACCACCAATTCTGATCCTGTCCTCACCCGGTGTCCATCTGCGCACATTTCCAGCAGCAATCTCTGTGGCACTCAGGAGTAGGGATCCTGGCTGATATTTTCCCTCTATTCCCAGGGGAACTGAGCCCAATTGTAGCAGCCTACAAGCTACTCAGCTCAGCCCAATTAACATTGCACAGACTGTGAATAAAACCAGGAGCCTTCTAATCTGTATGCCTCAGTTTGACACAAGACTGTGAGAGCCATTAAGGGAACACACCATCTTCTCTAAATGGGAATCAGTATGTCGGGGCCAATGATAACAATAGTCTTCCAGTCGCGGAGTGTTAGCTTGCACTAAGTTATATAATTAATCAGGTACTGTTCTGAGTTCATGCTGCCTGCAGAATAAAAGAGTATTGATAACCATCTCCATTCTCTGTAACAGTTGTTCCATGCAAAATGGAGCCATAGAAAGATAGGACCAGGAGTCGACCATTCAGCATCTCGAGCCTGTTCTGCCTATCAATTAGATCATGGCTGATCTGTACCAATTACCTGCCTATGCTCCATATTCCTTTGATACCCTCTCAGTCTTCAAAATTTCAATTGTCCCAACATTCTCAGCCTTTTGGGGGGAGAGAGTTCTGCTGTTGCCATTTACAGCTCCTCTAGACCCATCTTTTGTTTCTTTTCTTGTCCCATTACCACCCCATTTTGCCTTGCACCATCATCCCTTTTGTCATTTAATCACTCCTGCCTTCTGCCCTATCACAGACCTTCCCTTTTGTTCTTTCCTCCCCTCTCCCCTTTCCCTGCCTCAGCGCTTGCTTAAAACCTGTTACATCTCAAACTTTTTCCAGTTCTGACAAAGGGCCATCAACCTGAACCGTTAACTGTGGTTCTTTCTCCACAGATGCTGCCTGACCTGCTGAGTATTTCCAGCATTTTCAGTTTTTATTTCAGATTTCCAGCATCCGCAGTATTTTGCTTTTATATATTTCCTGAGGTTTGGTGCCAAAACTGAACGCAATACTCCAGATGGGTTCTGGCCAAGGCTCTGTACAACTGATGCATCACTTCCTCACTTGTGCATTCCAATTCATTTGAGGTAAAGGCCAACAAACCATTAGCCTTTTTGCTTACCTTTTGTGCCTGTGTCCTGGCTTTTAGTGATTCGTGTACCTGGACATCTAAATCCCATTGCTCCTCCACAGCTACTAGTCACTCACCATTAAGAAAATATTCCGATTTGTCTTTCTCAGATCCAAAGTGGATGACCTCGCACTTTCCCACATTGAACTCCATCTGCCCGTGCCCTCTCGATAATCTGCCCATTCGTTTTAAAGGAGAGAATAATTAAGGGAGGCTTGCCCACAGCTCCCCGATATATGGGCGGTAGGTGAGGCTCAAAGGCAGTCGTGCGAGCTCAGAAACCCTTTCAATCCCGGAACGCATTGCTCGTCTACAAATCATTGGAGAAACGCAAGCAGGTCAGCTGTACCAGAACGTGCATTTAAAATAAAAAAGAATCACGTTTGAGACGGAGCACAGTGGCACTGAATGTGATTGATTGACTGACTAGTCCCATGTAAACCTGTGCCCACATCATATCTTTATTTAGAACCGCGGTAGATCAGGCTTTGATGGGTGGCTCTGCCTCACCACACTACTGAGCAAACTATGGCCTGAAATACGTGACCTGTATGTAAATTCCTGCTTCTCTGTATTATTTTAAATAAATTACCGGCGATAACTATTTTGAACCTGTAATCAGAACAATTCTTCAGTGCAGCATATGAACATTACCACACATGGCCGGTGTGTCACCTTTATTGAAAATAAAGGAATAGGCATGGGGAGGAAAGTTAAATGATTCCATATATGTTTGGATACCCAACCCGCGCTGATTTGAGCATCGTGTATGCTCTTGCCCCATGTGTATTCATTTTTTCTTTTGCTAAAGCGTTCAGTGAGGTAAGCAACATTTTCCTGAAGGATTGGCCATTGCTGCAGTGCAAGCTGCAGTTAACAAAGTCAGGGGGTGGGAATCTCGTCGGTTGTTTCCCGAACACTGCATGAATTGGGTGAATTCCTGGAGAGACAGAATCTTCAGGTTTCACACCCCACCAGGCTTTTACTTACAATCGACTTCGATGGAAATAAAAGTGGAGAGAGGTGTAAAATGGGCTGCCGACTCGCTATCGCACCAAGTCAAGATCCACCTCAGTGTGTGTGTGTGAGTGGGCATTTGGAAAGGGAAGCATGGAGAACTGCCAATGATGTGCCAGTGTTTCCAGGGTGGGGAGACGGCTCACACCTGAAACATCGACTTATTTGTTCTCTCCACAGATGCTGCCTGACCTGCTGAGTGCTTCCGGCATTTCTGCTTTTGTTACCTCAGACAATGTGTTGGCTGCCGTCAGTACCCAAGGTCAAGTGTTTACAAACCATGTCATTTCTACCTTGGTATTCCAGAGCCTGCCTGTCTTCACTTCCTTTGCTTCAGTGCTGAGGCAGTGTCTGCACTATGCTTCAGGCTGACTTACAGACGGCCTGAAAGACTGGGACACCTCTTCCCGTAGCAGTGAAAAGAAGGAAAGACTTGCATTTATATAGCGCCTTTCACGACCACCGGACGTCTCAAAGCGCTTTACAGCCAATGAAGAACTTTTGAAGTGGAGTCACTGTCGTAATGTGGGAAACGCGGCAGCCAATTTGTACACAGCAAGATCCCACGAACAGCAATGTGCTAATGACCAGACAATCTGTTTTTGTGATGTTGATTGAGGGATAAATATTGGCCAGGACACCAGGGATAACTCCCCTGCTCTTCTTCGAAATAATGCCCGTGGGATCTTTTGCATCCACCTGAGAGAGCAGACAGGGCCTCAGTTTAACGTCTCATCTGAAAGACAGCACCTCTGACAATGCAGCGCTCCCACAGCACTGAACTGGAGTGTCAGCCTAGCTTTGTGTGCGCAAGTCTCTGGAGTGGGACTTGAACCCACAACCTTCTGACCCAGACGCGAGTGTGCTAACCACTGAGCCACAGCTGACACAGCTGAATGCCACTACATCTTTAAACTTCTATGTAGCAGAATCCTTCCAGGCCACGGCAGGGAATATCTGGCAGATAAACCAGTCTTTAGTTCATAACTGTGTTAAGCAAGTGACCGATGCCATGTTTCCCAGAAGAAACACCTTTTTTCACTTTCCCAGTGAAAAGGAGACAACAACTGGAGAGGGCTCTAAACAGTCACTGTCTGACAGGCTTTCCAAGCATCCAGAGTGCTATAGATAGAAACTGTGTGGTGATAGAACAAGTGGAGATGACATTGGATGTTGAGATTAGTAATGAGTTAACTGCATTTAAAATAAAATGAGGAGAAATACGAAATAAACTAAAGAGGATAAAACCCCTGGTCTGGACCAATTACAGCCATGCATTTTAAAGGAATCTAGGGAAGAGATAGCAGAGGCATCACTACACATATTTAGTAATTTGTTAGAAAAAGGTGTAGTGCCAAAGGACTGGCAGATAGCTAGCATAATACCTATATTTAAGAAGGGAGATAGAACATGTCCAGGGAATTATAGACCAGTCAGCTTAACATTGGTGGTAGGAAAAATAATGGAATCCCTACTAAAGGAGAAAATAGAAGAACATCTAGAAACAAAAAATATAATAATAAAGTCAGCATGGATTTCAAAAGGGAAAGTCTTGCTTGACCAACCTCATTGAATTTTTTGAAGAGGTAACAGAGAGAGTAGACAAGGGTAATGTAGTAGATGTAATTTATCTAGATTTTCAAAAGGCCTTCGATAAGGTACCCCATAATAGACTAATGAATAAGGTCAGGGAATGCAGAGTCAGGGGACAAGTAACAGATTGGATAGCTAGCTGACTTCAGGACAGAAAGCAGAGACTAGGGGTAAAGGGTAGCTATTTAGAGTGACAGAAGGTGGGAAGTGGTGTTCCACAAGGATCAGTGCTGGGACCACTGTTGTTCACAATTTATATTATCGATTTAGACCTTGGAATCAAAAACACAATTTCTAAATTTGTGGATGACACCAAATTGAGGGGGGGGGGAGGAGATAGTCAATATTGAGGAGGAGTGCAACAAGTTACAAGAAGACATTAAAAAACTTGCAGAATGGGCAAATGAAATTCAACACAGATAAATGTGAGGTATTACATTTTGGTAAGAAAAATAGGAAGGTTGTATATTACTTGGAAAATAAGAATCTAAATGGGGTGGAGGAACAAAGGGATCTAGGAGTACAAATACAGAAATCACTATAAAAGTTTTGACACAGGTTAGAAAGGCCATAAAAAAAAGCAAACCAAGCACTAGGGTTTATTTCTAGAGGGGCAGAATTGAAAAGTAGTGAAGTTATGCTAAACCTGTATCGAACCTTGGTTAGACCACACTTAGAGCAGTGCGTACAGTTCTGGTCGCCATATTATCAAAAGGATATAGAAACACTGGAGAGGGTGCAGAGAAGATTTACAAGGATGATACCGGAAATGCGAGGGTATACATATCAGGAAAGGATGAACAGGCTGGGTCTCTTTTCTCTTGAAAAGAGAAGGTCTAATAAAGGTCTTTAAAATCATGATAGGTTTTGATAGAGTAGATACAGAGAGAGTGTTTCCACTTGTGGGGAAGAGCAAAACTAGAGGCCATCAATATAAGATAGTCACCAAAAAATCCAATGGGGAATTCAGAAGAAACTTCTTTACCCAGAGAGTGGTGAGAATGTGAACTCGCTACCACAGGGAGTGGTTGAAGTGATTAGTATAGATGCATTTAAGGGGCGATTAGATAAGTATATGAGGGAGAAGGGAATAGAGGATTATGCTGATAGGGTTAAATAAGGAAAGACGGGAGGAGGCTCGAGTGGAGCATAAATACCGGCATGGACTGGTTGGGCCGAATGGCCTGTTTCTGTGCTGTATATCCTATGTAATCCTACGTAATAAGGGTCCACAGCTCAACCCAAATGCATACAAATGAGCCGGCAAGCTGCCGAGAACAACAGACAGCTCGCAGGCGAAGGATGATTGACGATCGGGCCACTGCTGGCTTGAGAGGAAGCGCCTTCTTCTACAATGGTGCTGATTGATCACTCATCTGCATGAGACTAGTCTCCAATGGTGTCTCCAATGGGGAAGTTAAATTACTCAGCTGATGAATCAGTACTCCTCCATGCCGAGCAGCACTTGGAGGAAGCACTGAGGGTATCAAGGGCACGGAATATACTCTGGGTTAGAGACTTTGAAGTTCATCACCAAGAGTGGCTTGCTAGTGCCACCGCTGACCGAACTGGATGATTCCTGATGGACATAGCTGCTGGACGGGGTTTGCTGCAGGTGGTGAGAGAACCAGCCTGAGGGAATGACTTACTTGACTTCGTCCTCACCAATCTACCTGTCGTAGATGCGTTTGTCCATGACGGTATTTGTAGGAATGACCACTGCACAGTCTTTTTGAAAACCAAGTCTTGTCTTCATCATGTCATGTGGCACTACCACCGTGCTAACTGGGATAGATTAAGAACAGATCTAGCAGCTCAAAACTGGGTATACATGAGGGCTGTTGTCCATCAGCAGAAGCAGAACTGTATTCCACCACAAGCTGTAACCTCATAACCTGGCATATCCTTCACTCCTCCATCACCTCTCCGTCCACCTCAGGCAATCAAAACCAGTCCAGGCGATCACGTGGACCGAGTGTTATCTATAAAGACACTTACCTTCTATATGATGCGATCTCTGCCCCAGTCAAGAACCGGTCCAGCTCCCTCTTGCAGGCGTTCAGAGAGTCAGCACCCACCCCATCAGCCAGCAACGTATTCCAGAGGCTCACTACTCTCTGGGAAAAGAAGAACCACCTAACATGCAGTCTATTCCTACTCTTCCAAAGTTTAATTAATAAAAGTGTTTATTAATAAAAGTTATTAATCAGATGTCTCTTTATTTCTTGGTCCTTTAATCTGCATTGAGGTGAAGGATAGAAAGAAAGAATAAAGACTTGCATTTATATAGCGCTTTCACGACCTCAGGATGTTCCAAAGCACTTTACAACCAATGAAGTACCCAAACAGCTGTCGAGGCCGGGGGTCAATTGAAAATGTCAAAATTGAGATCGATAGATTTTTGTTAGGCAAGGGTATTAAGGGTTACAGAACTGAGACAGGTAGATGCAGTTAAGATACAGATCAGCCGTGATCTAATTGAATGGCGCAACAGGCATGAGGGCCTGAATGGCCTACTCCTGTTCACAAAGCAGTGAAAATTGATTTTGTCATAAATGCAGCAATTATACAAGATACTGGACTGTCCTTTTCACTTTGATAAATCTTCGCAGAGGCCAAAGTTGTGGACAAATTGAGAATTGTTGAAGTTTTACTTTTATGCTTTACCAGACATGCTGTTGCACCAGGCGTTCATATAACCCAGCTGTCAAGATATTTCTACCAGCTCTTGTGCACCCGAGCTTGGTATAATACAGCATTAGTTAGTTGTGCTTTTCATTTTTCCTTCATGAAGGTCGCAGTATCTTGTATAAGCCCAATGAAGCTGTCCTGCCAAGATTCAATTCTCATTGGGTGAATGATGCGCCATCTTGGATCAGAGCCAGTGCAGAGAGCTGTGACTGTCTGCCCCTCCCCCCTCCTCTGCATCCTCGTAACGTGCCGACAGGAACAGACACGATAGACTCATCATCATGTCTGCCCTTGTCCCTGACCCTTGCGGAGTAGCGAGAGGCTGTAGTAGGCCCGACATTTGAGGCTGTTGTTCTCTCATAATTAGTTTGGTTTTAAATTTTTTTAAAAAGCTGCCGGTAGAAAAAGGGATAGAAACAGAAATCTTGCGAGAAAAGGTTTAAGGACCTTTGTAATAAAATTAGACAATGGGTCGGTAAAGCCAAAAAGACATAAGAACGATCCTATAAATAAATAAATAAAGGCTGGACACGGCAATCTATTAGAAATCTTATTAATGGTATTTTGCGTCTCTTTTGGAAATGATTGATTGTATTCCAGGAAAGATGATACATCAGTAATGAAGTCCCTGATAATGCATTGTGTGTGCACTGTTGCTGTATGTACAGTTGGATCAGTGCCACACCAGTGGCCATGGTGTTCGTCTCTTGCACTGTTGATTTATGAGTACCTGCTGTTCAAATGACCCAGCTTCCTGATACATGCAGGAATCGGTCAGCGATATCGTGGAGAGCTGGCAACGCTAAATGCCTCTTAAAGCTGCAGTTGCTCTGTAACATCTTTTGGTTTTTTTCGGTGAAAGTCACTTGTTGTGGTCGTAAACATTTGTCCCAGCGGAGGCCAAGATCTGCTTGCGGTCTTGTTAAACCGTTTCCGTTTTGTCTGAGCTCAGGTTCTTTGATAGGAACCTGATGGTGAGGTAGTTGTCTAGAGTTGGGAATAGCGAAGGTGACTGGTGCTCCTCCCAGATAAATCAGGTGACATAAGAGCATAAGAAATAGGAGCAGGAGTAGCCCATTCAGCCCTTCGAGCCTGCTCCAACATTCAATAAGATCGTTGTTGATCTTCTACCTCAACTCCACCTCCCATATCCCTTGATTCCCTTAATATCCAAAAATCTATTGATCTCTGTCTTGAATATGCTCAATGACTGAGCATCCACAGCCCTCTGGGGTAGAGAATTCCAAAGATTCACCACCCTTTGAGTGAAGATATTTCTCCTCATCTCAGTCCTAAATGGCCTGACCCCTTATTCTGAGACTGTGACCCCTGGTTCTAGACTCCCCAGCCAGGGGAAACATCCTCCCAGCATCTACGCTGTCAAGCCCTGTAAGAATTTTATATGTTTCAATGCGATCACCTCTCATTCTTCTAAATTCTAGAGAATATAGGCCTAGTCTTCTCAATCTCACCTCATAGGACAATTACCCCATCCCAGGAATCAGCCTGGTGAACCTTCGTTGCACTCCGTCTAAGGCAAATATATCCTTCCTTACGTAAGGAGACCAAAACTGTACACAATACTCCAGGTGTGGTTTCACCAAGGCCCTATATAATTGCAGTAAGACTTCTTTACTCTTATATTCCGATCCTTTTGTAATAAAAGCTAACATACCATTTGCTTTCCTAATTGCTTGCTGTACCTGCATGTTAACTTTCAGTGATTCATGTACAAAAACACCCAGGTCCCTCTGAACACCAACATTTCCCAATCTCTCACCATTTAAAAAATATTCTGGTTTTCTATTTTTCCTACGAAAGTTGATAACTTGTAACGTAATGAGGTACCTGAACCACAGGATGAGGTTACAGCCTTATAATCAGGTAGTTTGCATTCCTGGAATTGATTTGCACGTTAAAAAATCCTTCCATCTTTGCAATCGACACAGACAGGATTGTTTTTTCCCCCCTTAAACTTCTACATTGCATGTTAGTTGGCTGGGCTGGTGAAGGCAAAGAGTGTCTGAGCCATTCAGACCAAGAAGGTCCCAGGTTCAATCTCTCGTCCCAGCAGGAGATTGGTAGGTGGGCTACAATTTGCCTGCTCCCCTGGTCAGGGTTCCTGCTCCTGATCATTATCCAGAGCTAGTAATGCATGTGTGTGTGGCTGTCGGATACGGACTGGATCAGGCTTGTTAGTGATGTCACCCGCTCCCCGCCTGTAGTCAAATAGCCTGCAGGCACCCACTGCTGTGTTTAGGGATGCTCATCTATTTTTCCACGGACAGAATTACAAGTTTATTTGCGTTCAAGTGTTGGTTTTAAGTGAAAGCAAGTTCACAAAATGTTAAAACCCATCTTACTAGTCGCATTCTGGAGCCACTGGGGGTAAGAGATGAATGGTATGTCAATGGACTCACCTGAGACTCATTGGCCCAGAAATTGATCTCGCTCTGTTCCCGCGGGGGTAAGGCTTCCCCGCGATCTCTCACTCCGCGTTGGCTTTTTCAGATCCAGCTCGCACGAACTTGATGTTCCAGACATCAGCTGGGCAGTGCTTGCGTATCCCACCGGCGTAGTGAATTCGTGCGAGCTGTGGGATCACGTGACTCAGTTAGAGCCAATGGCAGCACACCATCTTCCATTCATAAGTTTCACATACGTGCTGTGAAAGCTATGAATCTTACACCCCCCCAAAATAACAGCTAAACCTCAATTAAATAAAAAAAAACCATCACATTAATAAAATAAGTATAGTTAAATAAATTAACCATTTTAAATAAAAAATTAAATTTTTGAAAAAATTTAAAATCTTTTAAAAAGTTATAAAAATAAACTTACCTGTCTTTAAAGTCTCTAAAAAAGATATACCTGTTAAAAAAAATTCAAAAAAATACTTAATTCACTACTTACCTTGTTAAAAGTGGGTCTTACTCCTCCTTTTCCCATTTCTAAAATCTTCCGTCCTTACCTGCGCGTCCAAAGCACGAAGTGCACAGCGTGCGCGCAGCCTGTAGCGCGCACGCGATGCACCGAGGAACCGCCCCCTTTTCCAAAGACCAAGTGCCGGTTTTCAGCGCATGCGCAGGGCATGCAGAAAACCGGCAATTGGAGAGAGAATACGCGAGAGTACGCAGTGCGTACTCTCGCGCAGCGGGATGAATTTTTGGCCCAATGAGTTGCTGCTGAAACAGTTACTCTTGGCAATCTGATACTATAGAGGAGTCATTAATTTATCTGAGGCATTCCCAGCATACAGTCACACTTTTGGGGGCTGGAATGTTCCTTCCTGTTGAACTTTGCAGAAGCTAGCCTCAAATGGGGGTGGGCACAGTAGCAGTCTTGATTGGTAGCTCTACTGACCAACTCCTGGGCAGGGGGGAAGAAAGACTTGCATTTCTATAGCACCTTTCACGACCGCCGGATGTCTCAAAGCACTTTACAGCCAATGAAGTACTTTTGGAGTGCAGTCACTGTTGTAATATGGGAAACGCGGTAGCCAATTTGCACACAGCAAGGTCCCACAAACAGCAATGCGATAATGACCAGATAACCTGATTTGGTGATGTTGATTGAGGGATAAATATTGGCCAGGACACCAGGGATGACTCCCCTACTCTTCGTCGAAATAGTGGCCATGGAATCTTTTACATCCACCTGAGGGAGCAGACGGAGCCTCGGTTTAATGTCTCATCCGAAAGACAGCACTTCTGACAGAGCAGCACTCCCTCAGCACTGCACTGGAGTGTCAGCCTAGATTTTATGTGCTCAAGTCCCTGGAGTGGGACTATGAATCCACAACCTTCTGACTCAGAGGCGAGTGTGCTACCAACTGAGCCACAGCTGACACTAAGGGGGAGGGGTTGGGATATCAAGACCCCTAACTTCCTGTGGGACAAAAAAACAAAGAACATGTTGGACGTAATTTGGTGAGTTCTGCAAGATCCAGGCAGATTACCTTAGAATAGAGTTGACCAGGCCCAGCGTATGCAGTGATCTGATTCAATGCTAAGATGGACCAAAAACAAGTATGTTTAGCCTGCTAACTGGGAGAAGGCGGTGTGGTTTATTACTTATTTATGAGAAGGACCAAGATTAAGATGTAGTAAGTCAGATTTGCACTGTTAACTCACTTGGTAACTGTAAAATAAAGCAGCTTAATGGTTTGTATCCAGCCTCATCTCACTAAAGTGTTAATCAGTCCACCTACTGGAAGATTGGAGAAGTGCATGTGAGGGCATACGAGAAGGACATGATATCCAGTTCAGATAATACAGGGGCCCCATTGCTACACCCCCTCCCCCGTCACACTATCACATAACTAGATACTGAGCAGTACGGCTGAACGTAAGAGATGTGGGGTCAACTTACTGAAGTGACTGACACAATTGAATCTGAGAGGACCTCTAAGGTAGACTCAGAATTATACTAATACAAAAAGAAAATACTGCAGATGCTGGAAATCTGAAATAAAAACAGAAAGTGCTTGAAACACTCAGCAGGTCAGGCAGCATCTGTGAAGAGAGAAACAGAGGCAACGTTTCAGGTCGATGACCTTTCGTCAGAACTGGAAAAAAGCAGGAAATGGAACAGACGTTTAAGCAAGTGTAGGAGCTGGGTAAGGGGGGAGGGGATGAAAGAACAAAAGGGAAGGTCTGTGATAGAAGGCAGGAGAGGTTAAGAGACATTAACAGATATTCAAGGCAAAAGGAGATGGTAATGGGACAGGTTAAGAAACAACAGATGGCTCTAGATGAAGTGTAAATTGCGCTGGCAGAATGAAAGACAGCTGCCATGTGGGAGAGAAGAACAGAAAACACAAACAAAAAAAAGTGTGGGAAAAAAAAAGTGTGGAAAAAAATATATATGACAGGGGCAGAGGTTATGGTCTGAAATTGTTGAACTCTATGTTGAGTCCAGAAGGCTGTAAAGTGCCTAATCAAAAGATGAGGTGCTGTTCCTCAAGCTTATGTTGAGCTTCAGTGGAACAGTGTAAGAGGCCGAGGACGGTGAGGTCTGAGTGGGAGTGGAGCGGAGAATTAAAGTGACAGGCGACCGGAAGCTCGGGGTCCCCCTTACGGACTGAACGGAGATGTTCCGCAAAGCGGTCGCCCAATCTGCGTTTGGTCTCCCCAATGTAGAGGAGACCGCATCGTGAGCAGCGAATACAGTATACTAAATTGCAAGAAATACAAGTAAATCACTGTTTCACCTGGAAGGGGTGTTTGGGGCCCTGGACAGTGGGAACGGGGGAGGTAAAAGGGCATGTGTTGCATCTCCTGCGCTTGCACGGGAAGCTGCCGGGCGAAGGGGAAGGGGTGTTGGGGGTGATAGAGGAGTGGACCAGGGTGTCGCGGAGGGAGCGGTCCCTTCGGGATGCTGAAAGGGGAGGTGAGGGAAGATGTGTTTGGTGGTGGGATCACGCTGGAGGTGGCGGAATGGCGGGGATGATCCGTTGAATGTGGAGGCTGGTGGGGTGAAAGGTGAGGACAAGAGGAACCCTATCGTGGTTCCGGGAGGGAGGGGCAGGGTGAGGGCAGAAGTGCGGGAGATAGAACGGACACGGTCGAGGGCCGTGTCAACCACAGTAGAGGTGAATCCTCGGTTGAGGAAAAAGGAAGACATGTCGGAAGCACTGGTATGGAAGGTGGCATCGTCAGAACAGATGCGGTGGAGACGGAGAAACTGGGAGAATGGAATAGAGTCCTTACAGGAAGCGGGGTGGGAGGAAGTGTAGTCCAGGTAGCTGTGGGCGTCAGTGGGCTTGTAGTGAATGTTTGTCAAAAACCTATCCCCAGAGATGGAGACGGAGAAGTCGAGGAAGGGAAGGGAAGAGTCGGAGATGGACCATGTGAAGGTGAGGGAAGGGTGGAAATTGGAAGCAAAGTGAATGAAATTTTATGCTAATCCCTCACTGAAATGAATAGCCAGCTGACACTCACTGTCTAGGCTCGCACACGAACTTGGAAAGTTTTATGTTAGAAAAATTAAAAGCCGTGTGCAAGACTGAGGTCAAGGAAAGCAGAAATATGAGGCATTATAGGGTGTCAATGGAACCCTACTGTAGTAAGGAGGCTAAAGCCTTCAAGGGGAATGGAAGATAGAGTAATAGCAAAGGAAGGAAGTGGGGACATAGTCATAGATTTACCTTAAAGAACAAAATTGAAGTTAAATTGCAGGAGACAGTGGAGCATTACATCTCTGAAGGTCGTGTGTCAAATGAGATTGTATCCTTGCAAGCGAAACACCCTCTTGCTCACCAAGAAAGTGGGTATTTTAGAATTTCAAAATTCTGGTTGTAATAGGAAACTACTGCAGTAAAAAGCCCGGACTTGAACAAGAGGACCATCAGAGGGTGAACAAGGACAGTACGAGTAGACAAAGTGGTTCATGGAGGAAAACACTGGAACAGGCATGTTGGCTCAAGAATGTTTTCAAAGTGCAGAAAAGCTGGGAGTAATAAGAGAGAGTTCACATGATGTCAAACGATGGCAACAAAGAATGAGCATTTTACAACTGCTCATAAAGCTGACAAGTCGCCTTGGAGTATCAATGATCACTTATACTGGTCTGAGCCCCATTTTTGTAGGCAAAGTACCCGACAGCACTGGTCCAGACTAGACCAGACAATGAGGCACTGCAGTCGAGAGCTTTGTATGCAACGCCGAGGCTTGGAAACCAGACAGGTAATTAGTGATCTTCTCGCATAAATCAAGAGATATATAAAGAGTTATCTGAACCCCAGATAAGACTACACTCTGGGTGCGTTGCCATTTCTGCAGTGGGACTGCAGCTACTTCCTTAATCATCAGCCAGTAGCATGGAGTCGGGTGGCATGTTGGCACAGCATGTTGGCACAGCATGTTGCCACTCCAATGTGTTGTATCACAGGGTGATTCAGGTGCGGTTCATAGTCAGGATTCCCACACACCAAGTTCCCAATCATTATTTCCAATATATGTACCACAGAGTTTACGGGGTGGCATTGTTCCATTTTGGTCATTTTCTTTTGCCAGTGTTGTGGTATATTCAGAAGCAACTGCACTCAATGGGGTAGATCTTGACTTTGTGGGATAGTGTAAAACGGGTGATAGTGAATCAGCAGCTCGTTTTACATCTCTGCCCATTTTTATTTTCATTTACTTTAACGGAAATAAAGATGGGGAGAGATGTAAAACGGGCTGCTGATTCACTATCACCTATATCGCACAAGGTCAAGATCTACTCCAATGTGTCTGATTCAGGATGGTATCTACAATGAGATGTCACAGCGCAAAAATTAACCATGAGTACTTCTACGGGTTGGGGGGTGGGGGGGGGCGCGGGGTGGGGGAGACATTATTGCCTCTAGTTTTAGTTGTTAGTTAATTCATAATTGCTTTTTACTGATCCTGTTCTAAGCAGTTACCAACATTTTAGCCGGAATTTTCGGTACCTGGGCAGGTCGGCGTGGTGGGTCACGACCCCGTTCTTGCTTCCATCCCTCTACAGAAATCGACTTTGCACCAATGAGGACTATTAAATGATGCGGGTCTGATGGTGTCATCAATGACGCGTTTTTAGCCGGGATATTTAAAGGAGCCATGGCCGCATTTCATTTGAAGGTTCATCTAGGAGTGGGCAGGCAGCACACTGGAGGTTTTGATTGCTCCAAACAATTGGAGAGATGTGGGCACAGAGGAAGAGGGCTGCACCCAGGCTTTCTGATGACTCCCTCCATAAGCTTGTCACAGCACGCAGGGAGGTCCTCTTCCCTTCCAATGGGCGGAACAGACATCCCCAGGAGACCAAAACAGCCTGGCACCAAATTGCAGAGGAGGTCAACAGCAGGGATGTGTTCAAGATACCTGGGTGCAGTGTCGAAAATGATTCAATGATCTCATTAGATCAGGAAAGGTGAGTCCAAAGCCACATTCAACTTCATCCTGCTGTGCCTTTCATCACATCCCCATCACTCTGCCTTCCCAACCCTACTCCTGCACATCCTTACTCACACCAACATACCTTGCACCTCCACCCATCCCTCTCTCTCTATATACATTATCACATCCCCATCTCACTAGCCACCCCTCACACTCACCCTCATCCTAGTGCAATCATACCAACTAATAACACGCAAGGAGGCCACTTGGCATTGGCACCCAACTCCATCATAGTCTCCCTCTAAAGATCTAACCCATCCATTCCATCACTCTCACTAAACCTTCTCTACTTTCCCTCCTTGCAGGAAAAGAGGGCCCACAATAAGAGGGAGAGGGAGAGAACCGGAGGTGGAATGCCATCATTGGCGACCCTAACATCTGCAGAGGAGGCTGCGTTGGAAGTTTCTAGAGTTGCCGAGCAGCTGGACGTGGGAGACGGAGAGAGGGGGACATCTCAGCAACCTGGTGACAGAATTATATATCATACAGTGACATGGCATACAGCAGTCACTCATATGGGAACTGATGTCAGCAGCCACCGAATGGTCATCATGTGCATAATGGTATCCGTACCCATTCTTCATATGACATTTCTAACTCATCTCCTTACTCTCCCACAGGTCCATCAAGAGCACCGCGCACACCACCCCCCCCCACCCCCCACTGTCCAGGAGGAAGAGGAAGATGACTCCTCAGAGGCGCCTCCAGCCTCTGAGGGTGCACCGTCACCAGACATAAGCGCACCCAGCACCAGCGCAGATACACACACCTCGGTGGGTCGCACACGAGATAGAGTAGTGTTGTCACCTGGTGTATCACAACTCACAAGTGAGCAAGAGCAGATGGTGGAGACAGGGACAGCAGTGGAGACTCCTCGCCAGAGGGCGCAGGACGCTCCCTGCTCTGCTCAGCTGCATGCAGACACTGAGCCTCAGGGGACACACAGAAAGAGGGCGATCCTGGAGGTGCAGCAAGAAGTGCAGGAGGCTCTGACTGGTTTTGCGACTGTGATGTCTGCAAATGTGCAGAGAATGGAGGAGTCCATCTCCAACATGAGCATCACCATGTTGCAGGTGATGGCGTCAGTAGGCTCCTCCATGGATATGATGACCACCTGCATGGAGCAGCTAATGCGCCACTCACAGGAGCACATGGTCTCTATGGCAAATAGATGGCTATTTATGGAGCATAGATGGCAGAGGCTCATAGACCTCCTCTCTAGGCGGGATGTCAGTATAGACGTGGGTCCTCATGGCCCCACTGCTGTGCAGCAAGATGCTCTCCAGTTCCTTGTTAGCAGGGAAGTGCGGGTGGCCCATGAGAGGGATGATGGTGAGAGGGGACATGGAAGTGGGGGCTCCTCTCAAAGTGCTTACACTTCTCCCCCATTGCCACCCCCTCAGTCAGAGCCCCAGATGGCTCCCCGGACAGCGATGGCCGAGTCTTCCCCTGCACAGTTGCAGGAGGAGCAGACTTTGGCAGGGCCATCACAGGCTCCAAAACCCAGAGGACGACCGCCAACAGTGTCGAAGCAGTCGCAGCAGGAAGTGAGCAGGTTGCCTCTACCTCTGCTAAAACCACAGGGGTAGCACCTCGTAGAAGCAAGCGGAAGAGAAAGATGACACATAAGTAGATTCACAAGGGTAGCCACTTGGGTGTTTTAGTCAATGTTAATGTCAAGTTTCCGTTAATGTATTGTCAACCATAAAATCTTTATTTTCACGACTTTCCTATCTTGGACACATTTGTGTGCATGTTTAGAAGTGGCTTAGTGAGTTGCAGTGAATGGTGAGACATAACAGCACCTCCAGAAATGGTGGTCAGTGTGAAAGGAATGGCTTGGTCATTGTCGGGATCCTTTATGGTGTTGCTGTGGGGTGGTGCCAACCTGGCGCAGCATGTGGCAGCCATATGGGTGTAATGCGTAAAGTTAAGCAAGTCTGGCCATTATGAGACCATCCCTGGCCTCCCGGGCAGCAATATGCTCGGGTGCTGGTGGGATCTGGGCCGCAGGTTCCTCCTGCCCTTCCTCCTTGTCTTCCAGCTGATGCTCCTCCTCCTCCACCTGCTTCTCCTCCTCTGAAGAGGATGTGCCCTCATTCCTTTGCTCCTCATTTAGCGCTAATCCTCGCTGCTGCACTATGTTGCGCAGGGCGTAGCAGACCACGATGATTCTGGAGAACCTGACTGGTGTGTACTGAAGGGTTCCTCCAGATCTGTCAAGGCATCTGAAGTGCATTTTCAGCATGCCTGTTGTCTGCTCTATGACACATCTGGTGGAAATGTGACTTCCATTATATCTCTCCTGGGCCTCAGTACTTGGCCCCCTCAAGGGTTTCATGTCTTCAGTGGGTAGCCCTTGTCTCCATGCAGCCAGCCAGAAAGTCTGTTTGGAGGAGCGAAGAGCTGAGGGAGGGTGGACTGGCGCAGGACAGAAGAGTCATGGCAGCTGCCAGGGAATTTGGCACACACATGCATGATGATCTTCCTATGGTTGCAGATGAGCTGCACATTGAGGGAGTGGAAGCTCTTGCGGTTGACAAGACTCTTGGGTGATGATGGGCTTCCCCGATGGCCACATGTGTGCAGCCGATGACACCCTGCACCTGTGGGAAGACAGCCAGAGCGGCAAAGTCGAGCGGCCGCTCAGTCACATTGGCTTCATCAGTGACAAAGTTGATATAATTGGCTGACTTGTCAAAGCGGGCATCGGTGACCTGTGTGATGCATCTGTGGGTGGCCGACTGCGAGATGCCGCAAATGTCTGCTGCAGATCCCTGGAAGGAGCCTGAGGCAAAGAAGTTGAGGGCGCTGGTGACTTTGACAGCCACTGGTAAGGTGTGTCCACCCGCTCCTCTGGGCTGCAGGTCTTGCTTGAGCAATGTGCAAATGTCTGCAACAACCTGGCACGATAGCCTGAGCCTCCTTTGGCACTGCTGCTCCGTCATGTTGAGGAAGCTCATCCTCTGCCTGTATATCCTGTGTTGGGGGTATCACCTCCAGCGCGGTGCAACCTTGCGCGTGGTGCACTCTATTCGGTGCAACATCAGGTGTTTGAGGAGAAGGTTGGTGGTGGTGTTGTTGGTGCTGATGGTGTGCCTGGTGCTGCTGGTGTTGGGGCTCATCGTGGTCAGATTCTGAGGACCAAGGTGAGAGAGTATAAATGGCACCCATACTGATGGAATAGATGGCAGGTCAAGTAGAGATCAGAGGAGCAAGCTGTCAATGGTGAGATAGGTTGTAACAATGAGGTGAGACTGGATGGCGACTTTGCTGGAAACACTTGCAGCCTGTCGAAAGCTAAATCTGTGCTGGGAATGCAGCCAGCAACAGCTTCTGCCTGAGGAAAGTGATCAGCTGTGCGGTGGGAGGTTTTATAGTACATGTCATGCTGTCATCTAATCAGCTGGAGCAATGGCCACTCAACTCCCGCCTCAGGCTGACAGACGTGGTTCCCGAGCTGCGTGAATATCATGGGCAGCCAGGGAAATTTGTAAAGTAGGCTGAAAAAGGCGCTTAAGGGTCTGACAACTACCCGTTAACGATTTGAATTAGCTCACCCGCCTCTGCCGGTCAGGTCGCTGCCGCACCAGCAAACGTTCCCGAGGGAAAGGCGCGTGGGGGCGGGATGACGGCGGGTTCCTGACCCGCTGCAACTTATTTCAAATTTCCCACCCGGCCCGCCTCCAATCGCGTCCACAGCTTGTGAGTTTTAATCCAATCCACCACACCGAATGTTTCAGAATGTTTCTAAGTGTCCCATTGCTTCACTGCAGAAATTGGACATTATGCATATCTCAATATTTGACAGAACTGGACTATCTCCCAGTCGATCACAGTGGTGTGCTTGTGATTTAGTTATATACATCCCTTCCATGTTTTCTGATCCAATCAGCTAGGCGACTGATACCGTAAATGTTTTGAGAGGGTATGAGATGGAAGTACGTGACTGAGAATGATGGTGCAATGAATACCATTTACAATATCTCTAGTGTTATTTGAAACGGAATGATGCACCATGTATTTGATGTATTACTTTAATACTAAGGATACTGGGACTGTCAATAAAAATACAAACTATTACTCTGAGAAACAAAAAAACAAATTAAGGTACAGAAAATTCCAGAAACATTCCACATAGAATAAAAATAAAATAAAAAAATAAATGAAAACAGAGACAGATGTAGTAGATCATTTCACAGTCCGCCACAGGTGCTGACCCATATTCATTTGGAGTTAGATAGAAACATTAGATCCAAGATAAATTGAACAAGAGCCTAATGGAACTCATTGTTCCAGAAAACCCTCCTATCATCTTCCCATTATAGGACTGTTCGCAATCTCAGCATCCTATTTGACCCTGTGCTGAGCTTCCGACCCCGTATCATCTTCATCACCGAGACTGCCTAAATCCACCTCTGCAATATCGCCCGTCTCCGCCCCTGCCTCACCTCATTGGCTGCTGAAACCCTCATCCATGCCTTTGTTACCTCCAGACTCGACTATTCCAATGCTCTCCTGGCCAGCCTCCTACCTTCCACACTGGAAGGTGAGCTCATCTAAAGCTCTGCTGCCCCTGTCCTAACTTGCACCAAGTCCAGTTCACCCATCACCCCTGTGCTTGCTGACCTACATTGGATCCCAGTCCGGCAACACCTCAATTTCAAAATTCTCATCCTCGCGTTCAAAACCCTCCATGGCCTCGCCCCTCCCTATCTCTGTGACCTCCTTCAGCTCTACAACCCTCCGAGATCTCTGCGCTCCTCCAATTCTGGCCTCTTGCACATCCCTGATTTTAATCGCTCCACCATTGGCGGCCGTGCTTTCAGCTGCCGAGGCCCTCAGCTCTGGAATTCCCTCCCTAAACCTCTCTGCCTCTCTCTTTCCTCCTTTAAGTCGCTCCATAAAACCTACCTCTTTGATCAAGCTTTTGGTCACCTGCCCTAATATCTCTTTATGGGGCTCGGTGTCAAATTTTGTCTGTTCAAGCCCCTGTCAAGCACCATGGGACGTTTTTACTGTGTTAAAAGCGCTGTATAAATGAAAGTTGTTGTTGTTGACCTAAATTTCTCTGAAATGAGTCCAGTGTCTTTACCTCAGTCACACTCCCTGGTAACCCTTTCAGGATATTCTGTGGGGAGTGGCTCACCTTCTGACTCACCAAAGCCTCTCCACCACCTATATGGCAGAAGTCAGGAGTGTGATGGAATTCTCTCCACTTGCCTGGATGGGCGCAGCTGCAACAGCATTCGAGAAGCTCGACACCATCCTGAACAATGCAATTCACTTGATCGGCAGCCCATCCACCACTTTAAACATACACTCCCTCCACCACCGGCGTACCGTGGTTGCAGTGTGTACCATCTACTAGTTGCACTGCAGCAGCTCACCATGGCTTCTTTGGTGGGTTTGATCACTATGGCATCCAGGCTCTAAAGGCCCTGCAGAGCATAGCAACAAGACCGTAACTCGTTACTCAAACCCATGATCTCCACCACATAGAAGGACAAGGGCAGCAGGCTCATGGGAGCACCACCACCTCCAGGTTCCCCTCCATGTCACACACCATCCTGAAATGGAAATATATCACCGTTCCTTCATCGTCGCTGGGTCAAAATCCTGGAACTCCCTCCCTAACAGCACTGTGGGAGTATCTTCACCACACGGACTGCAGCGGTTCAAGAAGAAGGCCCACCACCACCTTCTCAAGGGCAACTAGGGTTGGGCAATAAATACCGGCCTTGCCAGCGACGCCCACATCCCGAAAATGAATTTATTATTATTATTTTCTAGATGTTGATCACCATCTGTGTACATAGGAACATAGGAACAGGAAGAGTAAGCCAATCAATTACATCACGGCTGTACCTCAACTCCATTTTCCCGCCTTTGATCCATATCCTATGATACCCTTACCTAACAAAAATTGCACATAATAGCACATCGGAATTTTTGAATAGGTACAAAGAACATATGAATTTAAAAATGGAGGGGGGGTGGGGTATAATAGATTTCCCAATGGAAATACCATTATTCCTGTGTTACGAGGAGAAAGGTGAGGAGATAAGGAGGCACAAACCCAGCACATTTCCAGCGGGGAGGGACGTTTGCTCATCTTTCACATCTGTCTGCTGCAATACTGCCTGAAAAATATGAGACGTCACACAACACCAGGTTATAGTCCAACAGTTTTATTTAAAATTATGAGCTTTCGGAGCTGCTGCCCCTTCGTCAGGTAGAGGTACAGTGAGGGAATCTAATACACAGTATATATACACAGAGAGCGATTTGTCTGCAGAGATACAATCTGTTAGGAAGGCATTACATCAAAGACACATCAGAGTACAGCTAAGACAATGAGGTGGGTCACAGGGGGTCCAACATGTCAAATGTTGCCATCTGCAGTTGAGCTTTTAACTTTTTTCTTTGGTTGTTTTTTTTTTTGTGTTTTTTTTTAAACTGGAAAGACAGACAACGATGTCGAGTCACGTCCTGTAGCGTGACATGAACCCGAGATCCCTATTGAGGCCGTCCTCATGGGTGCGGAACTTGGCTATCAGTTTCTGCTCGATGATTTTACGTTGTCGTGTGTCTCGAAGGCCGCCTTGGAGAACGCTAACCCGCAGATCCGAGGCTGAATGTCCTTGACTGCTGAAGTGTTCCCCGACTGGGAGGTAAGAATCCTGCCTGGCGATTGTTGCGTGGTGTCCGTTCATACGTTGTCTCAGTGTCTGCATGGTCTCGCCGATGTACCATGCTTCGGGGCATCCTTTCCTGCAACGTATGAGGTAGACAACGTTGGCCGAGTCACGTGAGTATGTACCATGTACCTGAAAAATAAACAGTACACGTGAGGAAAGTCTAGGCTTGAACGTTCCAGAGATTCGGAAAACAGCATAGGGTGAATGAAGTTCAGCAGGAAGAAGATTCTGATCAGTCAAACCACACTGATCCAAATTTATCCTGCACAGGTGATGGATACGTTTATGTTACCAACTGTCAACTGAGATGCAGGCGATGTAATATCTGTACGAGCAAAGTTTAACTGACTTAAAACCATAACTTGAACAGCATAATTGAGATTATAGACTTCTATGTAGGAACTCATAAGGGCTGAAAGGGTTTAATTATGAGGACAGGTTGCCTAGACTGGGCTTGTATTCCCTTGAGTATAGAAAATTAAGGGGTGATCTAATTGAGGTGTTAAAGATGATTAAAGGAGTTGATAGGGTAGAAAGAGAAAAACTATTTCCTCTGGTGGAGGATTCCAGAACTAGGGGGTATAAGCTTAAAATTAGAGCTAGGCCGTTCAGGGGTGATGTCAGGAAGCACTTCTTCACACAAAGGGTAGTGGAAATCTGGAACTCTCTCCCCAAAATGTTGTTGATGCTGGGGGGGGAGCAATTAAAAATGTCAAAAATAAGATTGATAGATTTTTGTTAGGCAAGGGTATTAAAGATTACGGAACCAAGGCAGGTAGATGGAGTTAAGATACAGATCAGCCGTGATCTAATTGAATGGCGGAACAGGCTCGAGGGGCTGAATGGCCTCCTCCTGTTCCTATGTTCCTAACCCCAATAGATCTGTTACTTTTATTATATATTCCATGGAGCTTGAGAGCGTAGTTTTATTCTGTTGACGATCTGCCCATTTGGCCATTAGCTATGTGCATCACAAGCTTTGAGAGCCAGGATGCGCAGTGTAGCTGTTGCATAGTGACATTGGCACCAAAAGATCTAACCATTCCCATGAAATTATACATTCAGTATGAATTGAGCTTCAATGTTGATGTGACTATCCTGGCTGAGAGAAGAAAGTAGCAAAAATCAAGTCCCTTTCCCATTATACTTTTGTTTTCCCTCGATGTGCAGTGTTGTATAATAACTACATAGAATGTACAGCACAGATGCAGGCCATTCAATCCAACTGGTCCATTACGGTCGGTGCTTAAGCTCCACATGAGCCTCCTCCACCTCATGGAGATCGCCAGCCTCACGCATGTGGCTCTTGCCCAGGGTAGGTCATGGCCTTACTATTGACCAACCCTCAATGGTGTGCTGGACACAGCAGCGGAGAAGCAAAGCAATTCACTGACATGCAAGAAAGGCTGGTGAAGAAAGGCATCCTGTGGCAAGCTCCACATTTCCAATCTTTCTGATGAATGATATCAGATGCAGTCTCAGCGCATAACGGGGCCTGTTTCAGCAAGCTTCAGGCTGTATACAGTTAAACAAGGCATTGTGAATCAAATAAATACTTCTGTCTTGTGTGCAACATGTTCTGCAGTCATCCTACATTGTTACAGAAGCTACACATAACTGAACTATAGACGATTCATTAGCAACAGCTGTGGGTGCACAGTGAGGGAGGGGTTGAGATCTCGAGATGTGATAATGAGTTTTAAAAATCAAAAGTATTTTTCACTTTGCTTGATTCTTGCCAACAGTTTCTCCCTGAAGAACCCCCTCATGTGTGATTTCTGCATTGTGAGAGGGAGCGCAGAGACGGAATCACCGTGCTCAAATGCCATTAAAATTCAAATATGCGAGAGAGAGAGATTCAGGGTTGTGGTGATAGTCTCTGAGCGACTGACGTGCCCACTGAAAACAGCTGAGTTCTTTCCAGAATGTTCCACGTTCCCATTTAAATTCTGTTCGGTACCCCCAGCACTATTCCCAACATTGTATGAGTAAGCGGATTGCAAAAATTTTATGAGGACTATGAGCCACTGATGAGCATGAATTGTTGCTGAAGAGATGGGTTTTTGTGATGATTCAGTTGAATGTTTGGTGTAGAGTGTTGCACATAGGTATAAAATAAAACAATTGATCACAGAACTAATGCAGTTTAATGTTGCTCCATTAGAAGAAGTTCGTGCTCATCAGGGATACATCACTGTAGACGTAGAGAAGATGTTTCCACTTGTGGGCGAGTTCAAAACTAGGGGTCATAAATATAAGATAGTCATCAGTACATCCAATAAGGAATTCAGGAGAAACTTCTTTACCCAGAGAGTGGTGAGAATGTGGAACTCGCTACCACAGGGAGTGGTTGAAGCGAGTTACAGAGGCCGGAATTTTTCGGGGGGTCAGGGGGCACGTTTGGTGGCGGGTCGGCTGGGAAAATGTTTTTTTTCTAACAGCGGGTAGGGAACCCGCTGTGAACCCGCCTCCACGCTAGTCTCCCAGATGTCGGGTCTGTCATCGCAGAACAGACCCGACACCAAGCGGCGGGGGAGGCAATTTAGATCAGTAGCTGGATTGTTAAGAGGCAATTAAGTATTATTTTAAGCTTACCTTTAGATTTTTAGAGTTCGCCAACAGCTTCCCCGCTGATCGGGGATCACGTCGGGTAAGGAGGTCGGGTGTTGTGTCAGCATGGGATGATTTCTTTACTTGACAGCTGCAAATGGTCTATAAAAGCTCCCATTTCATAGGTCTTCACTTTCCAAGGTTAGAAGCTGTTGCTTACTGCATTTGGAAGACAGATTGAGCTTTATGCAGCTAGCAAGTGTTTGGAGCAAACTCACTATCCAGTGTCACCTCATTGGAACAACCTCTCTCACCATTGACAGATCGCCTATGTCATTTCAACCTCACCTGCCATCTATTCCATCAGCATCGGTGCCCTTGAAACTATCTCACCTTGGTTCTCAGAATCCCACCACAATCAGCCCCAATACCAGCACCAACAACAACACCAACCTTCTCCGCAATCAACTGATGCTGCACAGGACACTGGGCATCAGCACCCGACCACATTGCTGCCCGGGACGCCAGGGATGGCCTCACCATGGCCAGATTTACTTCACTTGATGCTGTACACCCACATGGTTGCCACATGATGCGCCAGGTTGGCACCACCCCACACCAACACCATAAAGCATCCCTACAATGCCCAACCCATTCCTTTCACACTCATCACCATTGCGGGGGGTACTGTTATGTCTCACCATTCACTGCAACTCACTAAGTCACTTCCAAAGGTGCACACAAATCTGTCCAAGAACACAAACTAAATTTGCGCATGATCCCTTTACGGAAAACGGCTGATGGCGCATCATCAAGTGACGTCATCAGACCCGCTTCCTTCAATTGACCGGGAAACGCGCTGGGCGGGCTTAACAAGCCCAATCCGCGTAAAATTCTTTTCACAGCGCGGGATTGAGCCAGCAGCAGGGTCACACCCTGCTACCAATCCTGGCCGCCACAGACCCGCCTCGGTAGGTGAAATCACGGCCATAGAGTCTACAGCACAGAAACAGGCCGTTCGGCCCAACTGGTCTGTGCTCCACACGAGCCTCCTCCCACCCCTCTTCATTTACTCAGAGGGTACGTGACAGACACAAAATAGATGGAGCACAAACACCAGATGGGCCGAATGGCCTGATCTGTGCTGTAAATTCTAAGTAATTCTATGTTGTGACTATGTCTGGCTGTTGCTTGATTAGTCTGTGGGACAGCTCTCCCAATTTTGGCACAATTACCCAGGGAACTACAGACCGGTTAGCCTAACATCAGTTGTAGGGAAAATGCTGGAGTCTATTATAAAGGATGTGATAACAGGACACTTAGAAAATATCAACGGGATGAGACTAAGTCAACATGGATTAATGAAAGGGAAATCGTCTTTGACAAACCTACTGGAGTTTTTTGAGGATGTAACTGGTAGAATAGATAAGGGAGAACCAGTAGATGTGGTGTATTTGAATTTTCAGAAGGCCTTTGTTAAAGTCCCACATAAGAGGTTAGTGTGCAAAATTAAAGCACATGGGATTGGGGGTAGTATACTGGCATGGATTGAAAATCGGTTAACAGACAGGAAACAGAGAGTAGGAATAAATGGGTCTTTTTTGTGGTGGCAGGCGGTGACTAGTGGGGTACCACAGGGATCAGTGCTTGGGCCCCAGCTATTCACAATATATATCAATGATTTGGATGATGGAACCAAATGTAATATTTCCAAGTTTGCTGATGACATGAAACTAGGTGGGATTGTGAGTTGTGAGGAGGATGCAAAGAGGCTTCAAGGCGATTTAGACAAGTTGAGTGAGTGGGCAAATACGTGGCAGATGCAGTATAACGTGGATAAATGTGAAGTTATCCACTTCGGTAGTACAGCTGTACAGCTTTATACGCCATTTTATTGACTAACCGGAAAGAGTTGGCTATGTTTCATTTATAGGATTTGAAACAGTGGTGTATCACTGGTGAACAGGGACTTTTTCTGCATTATGCAACGTGCCATTGTATAACTCTGTTGGGATGGGACACTGCTGTGTAAAAGGTACCATTCGATGCATTATGTATAGCTTCTTCCTCGTTGTCAGAATCTAAGACGCGCATTGTCTCATTTGATGTGTTATGATAATGCAGAAGTATTGTATCTTGATAACACAGTGTTCTCATTTCCAAAGTTATTCTCGCTTTCAGAAGTTAGCATTCTCCCTTTGGCCTAGTATTGTCGTCTGGAGATTACACTGTGCGATATTATAGAATAATGCATTGTGGTCAAATTCCTTTCTCCCGGAGTGGGTGATGCACTTTCGAAAGAGAGGGGGACAGTGCCTGAGAAGAGATAACGATTTGCAATATTAAAATATAAAAGTTTATCGTTTTCCATACAGACTGCAGCTTTTGACACATTAGACCCCCTGTAACCCCACCTCATTGTCTCAGTTGTATCTTGCTATGTCTTTGATGTGGTGCCTTCCTGGCTGACCTGATTGTTTATCTGCCGAGGTGTGACAAAAGGCAGTCAGGAGGATTAAATGTAGTCGTCTGCCATTGTACGCTTCACATGCATTGTTCTCTATCTATATATGCTTTGTCGATTTGTATTCCTTTACTTCACCTGACGAAGGAGCAGCCGCTCCGAAAGCTTGTGATTTCAAATAAAACTGTTGGACTATAACCTGGTGTTGTGCGACTTCTCACTTTTGTCCACCCCAGTCCAACACCGGCATCTCCGCATCATGGGCAATATTAAGTAACACTGAGATCAGGATGGTAAGTTAGGGGGTTTACAGGGAGAGCGTGGGGGGAAGATGCGAGAGTAACAAAAAACAGAGACTGAGGTACAGGGCTAGAAAGAAAGACTTGCATTTATATAGCGCCTTTCACGACCACCGGATGTCTCAAAGTGCTTTACAGCCAATGAAGTACTTTTTTGGAGTGGAGTCACTGTTGTAATGTGGGAAACGCAGCAGCCAATTTGCGCATAGCAATGTCCCACAAACAGCAATGTGATAATGACTAGATAATCTGGTTTTTTTTTGTTTTGTTTCGTTGATTGAGGGATAAATATTGGCCAGGACACTGGGGAGAACGCCCCTGCTCTTCTTTGAAATAGTGGTCATGGGATCTTTTATGTCCAACTGAGAGAGCAGACAAGGCCTCGGTTTAACGTCTCATCCGAAAGACGGCACCTCCGACAGTGCAGCACTCCCTCAGCACTGCACTGCAGTGTCAGCCTGGATTTTATGTGCTCAAGTCCCTGGAGTGGGACTATGAACCCACAACCTTCTGACTCAGAGGCGAGTGTGCTACCAACTGAACCACAGCTCGGGGATTTATGGAGGTGCTTGGTGTTAGAGGAAATAATTCTGGGATTATCTTTACCCTTCAGGATGATCCTAGCCTTGGGGGAAATTGTGGCAGAGGAGTTTGAAGTCTGGCAGCGTTTAATGTGATCCAGCCTGATCTAGTGATGTACCAGTGATGATCCAGTTGTGTACCAGGTGTACAAGTTGGCTCACCGATCAGACACATTTCCACACACGGGGATGATGTTCATTGGAGCAGAGAAGGCTAAGTGAAGATTTAATAGATCTGACTGGGGAGTTATAGACAAGGGGTCATCAATTCAAAATGGTCACTGAGAGTGAAGGGTTAGGAGAAATTGTTGGAGCATGAAATTCTTTACCACTGAGAGCGATTGAGCCAAAACTCAATGCATCCTTTAAGGTTAAAGTGGATAAATATTTGAAGCAGAGGACTATAGGGTGAGAACGCAGGGCAGTAGGAATAGTTTTGGATTGCTCTAGCAAAGAGCCGGGACAGGCACGATTTGCAAGTGGCCTCCTTCTATGTAATCTTCTATGATCCCTAGTCCTGAATTGAGGAAACAAGGGTCATTCCTGAGACTTTGATGATAGGCCACTCGTTCAGCAAAATCACCACCTAATTTGAAGTGATGTGAAGGTGCGACCCATACATTGGATTTTCTGGCTGATGCAAACTGTAACTGGATTGTAGTAACAGGAAGTCACTTGGTGGCGCCATTGAGCACAGGCCACAGGATGACGGAGATCATTTGGTGGGTTATGAAGAGTCAGAGAGAGGCAAGCCAAGTATGTTTGGCAGACAGCAAGATCAGAGACACATGCTGCAGGCACAGATTTTTCTGGAGGTAAGCTGCTGTTAAAGTGCTGTCTCCTGATAGTACCTTACATTAAGCGAAGCAGGAATCTAACAATATTAACCTGGAAATAAAGGATGGTGTTCGGGATCCAGAGTGATGGTTTGTGAAACATTCTACTGAACAATACTGAAAGCTTGAAATACTTTTTTGCACATAATGTGCATCATTTTTACATGGTAAAATGGGTCCAAAATTCAGGTGAGTATGCAAAGGCTTGCAGTAAGCAAACCGTCTGGTGAAATGGAGTCCAAAGCTATTTTGGGAGAGATTAGAGTTTGCAGATAACATTCGCTCGTTTCTGTCTTATCTGCTGCAGCTCATCAGAGGACATCATGTTCCTCCCTGCAGCACTATATATATATATATATATATATGTATTAATAATATATATATTATGTGTGTAGATGATCCAAGCATTGGGGGAAATTGTGGCAGAGGAGCGTGAAGTCTGATAGAGTTTAATGTGGTCCAGCTTGATCTAGTGATGAAGGGCTAAGCTAGTTGTGTACCAGGTGCTCAAGTTGGCTCATTGATCAGACACATTTCCACACACAGGGATGATGTTCATTGGAGCATGTATGAAGAGAGCTTGGCAATACCTTGCATAGTGCAAAGTTGGAGGTGTTTAACTAGACATTTGACTTAATTTGAACTTGCGTGAAATGGCCCAATGAAGAAGGATCCATTCTGCTGCCTTTGAGATGAAAGTGATGGAGGCTGATGAAGAGAATGGGATCAGAACAGTGGCTTGTCGGTTCAACATGATTAAGTCCAGCATGTGAGACTGCAAGAAGAGAGAAGGGCAAAAGCCTTGCTTGCCCTTTTGCAAGCAAGGCTTTGAAAGGGAAAGTGGCCGAAATTAGAAGAGAATCTACTGGGTCAATGCGAAGACTAGTCATGGTATAATTGCCAACAACACAATGTGTCATGAAGATGAAGCTGACAAGTGTTAAACACAGCCCAAGGTGGCTGTTTAAATTGAGAAGGAGTGAATTGAGTGCTTGCCTCGTGCAAGAGTGGGGCAAGCAATTACTACCTGACCTTCGAGAGAAATTGGTCAACTTCTGGAACATGGGAGGTCTCCATAACATTGGACATGTGTAAAACATCATTGAGCTCTGACGCAACTGGAAAAGTCAGTTAGGAGAATAGTGTGTGTTGGTGCTTGCAATTGGTCAAATAGAGATCATTCTGTATTTTATATTTTTGAAGTAACTAAAATTAAAACAGAAGCTGTATTGCCAAACCAAATTTCAAAAAGAAGACTGAAGCCCAGTTTTATGCTAGGCACAAGCCATGTTGTTTAACTTGTAACTTTTTCAAGTTACATATGCTTTGTCTTGGGTTCTAGTTAAGTTATACTTGGTCAAAGCATTGGCCCAGAAATTGATCTCGCTCTGTTCCCGCGGGGGTAAGCCTTCCCCGCGATGTCTCACCTCGCTTATGCTTTTTCTGATCCAGCTCGCACGAACTTGATGTTCCAGACATCAGCTGTGCTGGGCTTGCGTATCCCAGCGGCGCAGTTAATTCGTGCGAGCTGTGGGATCACGTGACTCAGTTAGAGCCAATGGCAGCACACCATCTTCCATTCATAAGTCTCACAGCATGGCTGTGAGACTTATGAATCTTACACCCCCCCAAAATAACAGCTAAACCTCAATTAAATTTAAAAAAAAACCATCACATTAATAAAATAAGTATAGTTAATTAAATTAACCATTTTAAATAAAAAATTAAATTTTTGAAAAAATTTAAAATCTTTTAAAAAGTTATAAAAATAAACTTACCTGTCTTTAAAGTCTATAAAAAAGATATACCTGTAAAAAAAAATTCAAAAAAATACTTAATTCACTACTTACCTTCTTAAAAGCGGGTCTTACTCCTCCTTTTTACATTTCCAAAATCTTCCCTACTTACCTGCGCGTCCAAAGCATGAAGTGCACAGCGTGCGCGCAGCCTGTAGCGCGCACGCGATGCACCCAGGCCCCGCCCCCTTTTCGGAAGAGCAATTGCCGGTTTTCAGCGCATGCGCAGGGCATGCCGAAAACCGGCAATTGGAGTGGGAATACGCGAGAGTATGCAGTGCGTACTCTCGCGTCCCGGGATCAATTTTCGGCCCAATAACTGGTCCTGGGTAAACAGACAATATGCCAGATGGACAGTGCTCCCTGCTCTTTGGCAAGCAAACCAAAATCTGAAAGATTAGTCGTGATAAAGCAATTCATAGGATATTGAAAGCTGCTCTCAAGGAGGTTTGGGAAACATAATATTTGATGACTGCATACATTCATTATAAACAGAAGAATCAGACGCATGGGAATCTACACCCTCAATAGTCTGTGTCAAACTATCATAAAGATAGAAAAAGAAAATACTGCAGATGCTGGAAATCTGAAATAAAAGCAGTAAATGCTGGAGATACTCAGCAGGTCAGGCAGCATCTGTGAAGAGAGAAACAGACTTAACGTTTCAGGTCGATGACCTTTCATCATAAAGATAGGGTAGCTATTCACAGTGGCAGAAGGTGGGTAGTGGTGTTCCACAAGGATCAGTGCAGGGACCACTGCTGTTCACAATTTATATTAACGATTTAAACTTTGGAATCAAAAACACAATTTCTAAATTTGCGGATGACACCAAATTGGGGGGAATAGTTAATACTGAGGAGGACTACAACAAACTACAGGAAGATATTAATAAACTTGCAGAATGGGTATAGAATTGGCAAATGAAATTCAGCACAGATAAATGTGAGGTATTACATTTTGGTAGGAAGAATAGGGAGGTCACTTATTACTTGGAGGGTGCGAGTCTAGGTGAGGTAGAGGAGCAAAGGGATCTCGGAGTACAAATACACAAATCACTAAAAGTAGCGACACAGGTTAACAAGGCCATAAAAAAGCAAACCAGGCACTAGGGTTTATTTCTAGAGGGATAGAATTGAAAAGTAGTGAAGTTATGCTAAACTTGCATCGAAACTTGGTTAGACCACACTTGGAGTGCTGCGTACAATTCTGGTCGCCATATTATAAAAAGAATATAGAGGCACTGGAGAGGGTGCAGGGAAAGGTAGCATAATGGTTAGCTTACTGTACGAGTAATCCAGAGGCTTGGACTAATGATCCAGTAGACGTGAGTTCAAATCCCACAGCAGCTGGATAATTTAAATTCAGTTAATTAAATAAATCTGGAGTAAAAAGCTAATATCATTAATGGTGATCATGAAACTATTGAATTGTCGTAAAAACCCATCTGGTTCACTCATGTCCTTTAAAGATGAAATCTTACCTGGTCTGGGCCTATATGTGACTCCAGACCTACAGCAATGTGGTTGACTCTTAACTGCCCTCTGAAATGGCCGAGCAAGCCATTCAGTTGTACACAACCACAACGATAAAGCAATAATAATAAGAATAAAACCAGACAGACCACCCGGCATTGATCTTGGCTACGGACACGGCAACGGCACACCCAGCCCAGTCGACCCTGCAAAGTCCTCCTCACTAACGCAGGAGTAGGCCATTCGGCCCTTCGAGCGTGCTCCGCCATTCAATATGATCATGGCTGATCCTCTATCTCAATACCATATTCCTGCTCTCTCACCATAGCCCTTGATACATTTTGTGTCTAGAAATCTATCTATCTCCTTCTTAAATATATTCAATGACTTGGCCTCCACAGCCTTCTGTGATAGAGAATTCCACAGGTTCACCGCCCTCTGAGTGAAGAAATTTCTCCTCATCTCAGTCCTAAATGTCCTACCCCGTATCCTGAGACTGTGACCCCTTGTTCTAGACCCCCCAGCCAGGGGAAACACCCTGCCTGCATCCAGTCTGTCTAGCCTTGTCAGAATTTTATACGTTTCAATGAGAGCCCCTCTCATTCTTCTAAACTCTAGTGAATACAGGCCTAGTTGACCCAATCTCTCCTCATACGACAGGAATCAGTCTGGTGAACCTTCCCTGCACTCCCTCTATGGCAAGTATATTGTTTCTTAGGTAAGGAGACCAAAACTGCACACAGTACTCCAGGTGTGGTCTCACCAAGGCCCTGTATAACTGGAGAAAGACATCCTTGCTCCTGTACTCAAATCCTCTTGCAATGAAGGCCAACATACCATTTGCCATCCTAACTGCTTGCTGCTCCTGCATGTTTGCTTTCAGTGACTGGTGTACAAGGACACCCAGGTCCCGCTGTACATCAACATTTCCCAATCTATCACCACTTAAATAATACTCTGCCTTTCTGTTCTTCCTACCGAAGTGGATAACTTCACATTTATCCACGTTATACTGCATCTGCCATGCATTTGCCCACTCACTCAACTTGTCTAAATCGCCTTGAAGCCTCTTTGCATCCTCCTCACAACTCACAATCCCACCTAGTTTCGTGTCATCAGCAAACTTGGAAATATTACATTTGGTTCCCTCATCCAAATCATTGATATATATTGTGAATAGCTGGGGCCCAAGCACTGATCCCTGCGGTACCCAACTAGTCATCTCCTGCCACCACGAAAAAGACCCATTTATTCCTACTCTCTGTTTCATGTCTGTTAACCGATTTTCAATCCATGCCAGTATACTACCCCCAATCCCATGTGCTTTAATTTTGCACACTAACCTCTTATGTGGGACTTTAACAAAGGCCTTCTGAAAATTCAAATACACCACATCTACTGGTTCTCCCTTATCTATTCTACCAGTTACATCCTCAAAAAACTCCAGTAGGTTTGTCAAACACGATTTCCCTTTCATTAATCCATGTTGACTTAGTCTATCCCATTGATATTTTCTAAGTGTCCTGTTATCACATCCTTTATAATAGACTCCAGCATTTTCCCTACAACTGATGTTAGGCTAACCAGTCTGTAGTTCCCTGGGGAATTGTGCCAAAATTGGGAGAGCTGTCCCACAGACTAGTCAAGCAACAGCCAGACATAGTCATACTCACAGAATCATACCTTTCAGCCAATGTCCCAGATTCCTCCATCACCATTCCTGGGTATGTCCTGTCCCACCTGCACAGTGGTATATAGACGGAGGGAGTGACCCTGGGAGTCCTCAACATTAACTCCAGACCTCATGAAGTCACATGGCTACAGGTCAAGCATGGGCAAGGAAACCTCCTGCTGATTACCACCTACTGCCCTGCCTCAGCTGATGAATCAGTACTCCTCCATGTTGAACACCACTTGGAAGAAGCACTGAGAGTAGCAAGGTCACAGAATGTACTCTGGGTGGGGGACTTCAATGTCCGTCACCAAGAGTGGCTCGATAGCACCACTACTGACTGAGCTGGCCGAGTCCTGAAGGACATAGCTGCCAGACTAGGACTGCGGCAGGTGGTGAGGGAACCAACACGAGGGAAAAACCTACTTGACCTCATCCTCACCAATCTACCTGTTGCAGATGCATCTGTCCATGACAGCATTGGTAGCAGTGACCACTGCACAGTCCTTGTGGAGACTAAGTCCCGTCTTCACACTGAGGACACCATCGTGCTGTGTGGCACTACCACCGTGCTAAATGGGATAGATTCAGAACAGATCTAGCAGCTCAAAACTGGGCATCCATGAGGCGCTGTGGGCCATCAGCAGCAGCAGAATTGTATTCCAGCACAATCTGTAAACTCATGGCCCGGCATATCCCTCACTCTACCATTACCACCAAGCCAGGGGACCAACTCTGGTTCAATGAGGAGTGTAGAAGAGCATGCCAGGAGCAGCACCAGGCGTACCTAAAAATGATGTATCAACCTGGGGAAGCTGCAACACAGGACTGCATGCATACTAAACAGCAGAAGCAGCATGCTGTAGACAGGGCTAAGCGATCCCACAATCAACGGATCAGATCAAGGCTCTGCAGTCCTGCCACATCCAGTTGTGAATGGTGGTGGGCAATTAAACAACTAACGGGAGGAGGAGGCTCCGGGAATATCCCCATCCTCAATGGTGACAGAGCCCAGCATGTGAGTGCAAAAGACAAGGCATCTTTGCAACCATGTTCAGCCAGAAGTGCCGAGTGGATGAACCATATCGGTCTCCTCCTGAGGTCCCCACCATCACAGAAGCCAGTCTTCAGCCAATTCGATTCACTCCACGTGATATCAAGAAACGGCTGAGCACACTGGATACAGCAAAGGCTATGGGCCCTGACAACATCCCGGCTGTTGTGCTGAAGACTTGTGCTCCAGAACTAGCCGCACCTCTAGCCAAGCTGTTCCAGTACAGCTACAACACTGGCATCTACCTGACTGAAGTGGGGCTATCGAGCTCTACTATAATTAAAGGGTTAAGAATGGGAATCGAATGAGCTAATCGGCCTTTGCAGTAGTAAGCTTTTTCTAAGTTGCTGAACTGGCAGTTGAGATAACCTAAGAATAACATATTGAATTTGCAGTAGTGTTAGAATGATTGATGACTGCAAGATGTGTAACTTGGAGACAATTGCAAATAGCCGGACGTTGAACCATAAGAGGCCCAGAGAATGTAAGTTCTGCTCTGGCAGAAAAGCAGGACAATGAGTCAGTAGTACAATGTTGGTGAAACCCCATCTGGCATGAACAAAGGTCAAAGGTGCAACAACAGCTTGCGGTGATAACGGACATATACTTTTCCGGTAATAAAGGCGGTACTTTAATGTAACGCGGTGCAGGCAACCAATCAGTGAATGTGCACACGGGGCGAAACCCAATCAAATTGTTAAGATGGATCGTGCACGAGGCTAATTATGTACCTATATTTTGTATAAAAGACTGCTTAAAACTTTGTATCATTGGAGAGAAGCCTGGCTAGACAGATAGCAGGTTGTCTCCCCACCGGTGCGAATAAAGACTGCTTGAATCTTCGAATGCAGACCTGGTGTCGAGTGTTTATTTCAAATACTCCACTTCAATTGGCGTAGTCGGCAGGATACCTATGGATGGAGGACACAGGCGGATGAAACCGAGCCACCGCGTGAGTACGTTTGAAATTACCACATTTAATAAGGACAGAGTGGAAGTTGTCCTGTGCCTGCCACCCCAGGTATCCGAATCTGCAGGTCTGGCTGAAACTTCAACTAGTCTGCGGTAGTTCCCAGGTGAAACGATTATGATTGGTTATGTAGAAGTGTCTGTGTAACGTTGCGATTGATAATTGGTATAGGTTGCAAGTAACGGTCTCACTCTGCGAGAGTAAGTAAGAGACGTACCTCTGACAACAAGTGTTGCAAGTAACGGTCTCACTCTGCGGGAGTAAGTAAGAGACGTACCGCTGACAACGAATAGCCATGGGAAGTGAAAAACTCGAGTGGGTACCGGAGGGGTCCTTGATGCGGTACCTAGCGGACAAGAATCAGAAACTAATTGAAAATGTGATTAAGCAAAATTGGAAACCCAACGACCCACCCGCCGATCAAAGGAAATGGTGGGAGTCTGAAAAAAGACAAAAAGTGGAATAATCCCTCATTTTAGTTACTCGCGCGTATTATGAATTGAGTAGATGTACTCGACGTTGGACTAAGGACGGGTGTGTGCACACAGATGCCAGTAACGGCTACCGCCCCTCCGGCATCAAATGAGAAAAAGGGACAGGACGACGATGATGTAAACTGGGGAGACTTAGGTAGAAAGGCAGCCGATTACGACCGAGACCACGGGTGGGACGGACCACCCCCTTATGGGAAACAAATGCCAGCAGCCCCCATTAAGGTAGAGTTTATACCCGGTACTGCAGCTATACCTGCGGTAGGGAATAATCCAGTCGTCCCTGCAGGCGCTCCACAGATTAAAACAATATGTGTAATTCTCTCTGAGTGACAAATTAAAATTATTGCAAATACTTCCAGATTTAAAACCCAGACAGAGCAATGGGGCGTTTTGGCAAAAAATGATGGAGATGCGAATATGTCACAACTTTCACAATCGCGATGTTGTAGGATTAGTCAGAGCAAAAATGAGCGAGAATATTTGGGGACAACTGGCCCAAAATTTCAGGGACGGAATATGCTGCGACAAAGTGGCACCCACAGTTGCCCAACAAGAGGCAAGTTACGACCTATTCAGAGGCGAGGTTACACGAGTTATGGGAGTAGTACCAGTAAACTGGGGAATAATAATGGTGGTTGATGTAAGAAAACTACTAGGCACTTGGTCTAAGCGTTAAACAAAGCTTTAATCAACTCGTTTTCAACATGGAGGCCTAGTTGTGTCCTTCACTAGTTCCTGTTAAAGAATGTCCTGAGCAAACTGGGCCCATGCCCGAGTATTTATACTCTCCCTGGACAGCGCCACCAGCAGGCCACCCAGTATTACTTCATAAGTCATTTCCACATGAATTACAAGATTCATGTCAGGGGGTCACCCAAAATAAAGGAGAGTCCGCACACGACTATGGAGAACGAAAATGTTCCAGTTTTCTGGCCCATTCAGGCATGGTACAACCCAACAGGAACAATCTAGCCTTTCAAAAATGCATAAAGAGGGACTGAGTAGTGCTCACCAAGCCATATTAGAAACCGATCTGGTCACAATGCAAACATATGATGACCTAGTACGATGGGCAACCAAAATAGACAACCAACAAAAAGCAAAGGTGGCCGCTGCGGAGGAACTAGAAACAGTGGGGGCGGTAGGAAAACCCGAAGTCTGTTATAACTGTAACAAACCCGGGCACCGACGCAATCCGTGTAGAGCCACCAAGAAAGATAACAGAGGACGATGTCATCATTGCAATAAGCCCGGACATGAAGCCAGGGAGGTAGTGAGGGACAGGGACCTAGAGGATAACAACATCCTACCCCAAACGAGCAAGTATCCAATATGGACAACATGAATAGGAACCAACTGATTGAAATCATCAAAACATTGGCACAAACTAAAGCATAGGTAGCATTGGCCCCCGGAAAAGGACACGACCCCCGCATATACATAACTGTGCTGATAGGGGGCCGGCAGTGTGATATGTTAGTAGATACAGGGGCGTCAGTGTCAATAACGGATTTAGACCTCCCCCTCACCAAACATTCGATACTTATCCAAGGAGTGGGGGGAAGCCAAACTAGAGCGTATAAAAGCGAAACACAATTATTGGAGGTAGAAGGGGTGTTGTTACCGGTTCAGTTATGAGTATGTAAAAACCCTGAAGGAACTATTTTAGGTGTAGATGTTCTGAGTGAATTGGACATATTAATTGATCCAAAGAATAAATAACTGAGATGGATGGACGCACCAGATGACAGGGAATAGGGCAATGGCTAAGTATATAACTAATATAGAGAGTACAAAACCCTTAGGTAGGGATTGGGCCAAAGAAGGGAAATGGGGAATAGTGTGCGAAGCCGTTAACAGGGTCGGGGCAGTCAACAAACAAGAATGTGGGTTGGTAAAAACAGACCCCATTGTAGTACCGGGACAAGTCCACAACACACACCGACAATATACCTGGACAAGAGTCCCACAGGGATTTCACAATAGTCCCAACATATTTCACCGGGTAATAAGCTAAGCAGTAGAGGACTTGGATCTGACCCGGTATAAAAGCACCCTGGCTTCAGGTGTGGTGCCGGAGGACTGGAGGACTGCTAATGTGGTACCCTTGTTTAAAAAGGGAGAAAAGGATAGACCGAGTAATTACAGGCCAGTCAGCCTTACCTCGGTGGTGGGAAAATTATTGGAAAGATTTCTGAAGGACAGGATAAATCTTTCATTTAGAAAGACACGGATTAATCAAGGATAGTCAGCACGGATTTGTTAAGGGAAGGTCGTGTCTGACAAACTTGATTGAATTTTTTGAGGAGGTAACAAGGAGGGTAGATGAGGGTAGTGCATTTGATGTAGTGTATATGGACCTTAGCAAGGCTTTTGATAAGGTTCCACATGGCAGACTGGTCACGAAGTTAAAAGCCCATGGGATCCAGGGCAAAGTGTCAAGTTGGATTCAAAACTGGCTCGGAGACAGGAAGCAGAGGGTTGATGGGTGTTTTTGTGACTGGAAGGCTGTTTCCAGTGGGGTTCCGCAGGGCTCAGTACTAGGTGCCTTGCTTTTTGTGATATATATCAATGATCTAGACTTGAATATGGGGGGTATGATTAGGAAGTTTGCAGATGATACTAAAATCGGCTGTGTGGTTGATACTGAAGAAGGAAGCTGTAGACTGCAGGAAGATATCAATAAATTGGTTAGGTGGGCAGAACAGTGGCAAATGGAATTCAATCCGGAGAAGTGTGAGGTAATGCATTTGGGGAGGGCTAACAAGGAAAGGGAATACACATTAAATGGTAGGACAATGAGTAGTGTAGAGGAACAAAGGGACCTTGGAGTGCATGTCCACAGATCCCTGAAGGTAGCAGGCCAGGTAGATAAGTTGGTCAAGAAGGCATACGGAATGCTTGCCTTTATTAGCCGTGGCATAGAATACAAGAGCAGGGGGGGTTATGCTTCAACTGTATAAAACACTAGTTAGGCCTCAGCTAGAGTACTGCGTGCAGTTCTGGTCACCACATTACAGGAAAGATGTGATTGCACTAGAGAGTGTACAGAGGAGATTTACAAGGATGTTGCCGGGAGTAGAGAATCTTAGCTATGAGGAAAGACTGGATAGGCTGAGTCTGTTTTCCTTGGAACAGAGGAGGCTGAGGGGAGACCTTATTGAGGTGTATAAAATTATGAGGGGCATAGATAAAGTGGATAGAAAGGACCTATTTCCCTTAGCAGAGGGGTCAAAAACCAGGGGGCACAGATTTAAAGTAATTGGTGGAAGGTTTAGAGGGGATTTGAGGGGAAATTTGTTCACCCAGAGGGTTGTGGGGGTCTGGAACTCACTGCCTGAAAGGGTGGTAGAGGCAGGAACCCTAACCACATTTAAAAAGTATTTGGATGTGCACTTGGGATGCTCTACACTGCAGGGCTACGGACCAAGAGCTGGGAAGTGGGATTAGGCTGGATAGCTCTTTGTTGGCCGGCACAGACACGATGGGCCGAAATGGCCTCCTTCCGTGCTGTAACTTTCTATGATTCTATGATTCTATACAGTATGTAGATGACCTCTTGATCACATCCGAAAGCCAGGAAGAACACATGGGAGCACTACTATGCACCCTAAAAATGCTGGAACGAGCTGGCTTCAAGGCAAACCCCAAGAAAGCTCAGGTAGGGCTCACCCAGGTGCGATACTTAGGACACAAAATAAGTCAAGGTTCTAAAACCTTACCCGGGGATCGAAAGATAGCCATAAGTGGCATGCCAAGACCACGTACAGTAAGGGGAGTACGAAAGGTACTAGGGTTGTTTAATTATTGCCGGAACTTTATACCCCATTTCACAGCTATTACGGAACCCATACAGAAACTGGTGAAGGGAGGAAAGGCCTCCACGGATAAAATAGAATGGGGAGCGGAGCAAGATACGGCATACACTGAACTAAAAACAGCTTTAATATCGGCACCCGCCTTGGGACTCCCAAACATGACCCGACCTTTCCATGTACACTGCAGCATAGAAGGTAACTTCTATAATGCCGTGTTTTCACAGGAGCATGGGGGAAATATGAGACCTCTCTACCCAACAGACACCCGTAGTCCATGGGATGGCTCGGTGTGTGGCCGCACTAGACTGTGCAGCCTGGGCAGTTAGGATCTGTGAACCAGTGGTGATGTCAGGACAGATAGTGTTACACACGCAGCACACACTAGTAGAATTGTTAAATACTGGTAAACTGTGGTCGGTTTCGGATAGCCGAAGAGCCACCTGGGAAGCAGTCCTTATACCTAAGGACTGGTCAGTACAGATAGTAAGGGATGGCAGGCTGAATCCGACGGATGGTATATTAACAGAAGGCGAAACACATGAATGCCAACCGACGGGAGACACCGATGTACAAGGAAATATACTAGATGAACCCATTGAGAATCCTGACCAGACTTTATATATAGATGGATCACGTAGATATATAAATGGAGAACCCCATATGGGCTGGGCCATAGTTAACCAAGACAGAGAAGTCATAGCAAAGGGAGGATTAGAGGGAACACTATCAGCACAAGTTGCGGAGTTAGTAGTCCTCACCGAAGCTTTATGAATATCCAAGGGAAAAAGAGTCAACATCTATACTGATAGCCGATATGCATTTGGAGTAGTACACGATTACATGGAGTAGAAGGGGATACATAACGATGGGAAGAGGACACATAAAACACGAAAATATCATTAGGCGCTTAGTAGAAGCCACCCAGGAACCTGCAGAAGCGGCAGTGATAAAGATAAAAGCCCACAGAAAGGTAGCAGATGGCCATCAAAGGGGTAATGACTTAACAGATGGGGCCGCTAGAGAAGCTGCAAGCACGGAGCCAGTTACGACAATTGCTGCAGCAGCCATAGGACCTGGGGAAATGAGTATACGCAAGTTACAGGAGGATACGAGTACAGAGGAACAGGAATCATGGACTAGGAAGGGAGCCGTAAGAGGGGGAGATGGAATATGGAGGAAGGATCTACGAGTGGTAGCTCCCGATTGTATACATTCAGAACTATTAAATATATACCATGGACCCGACCATGGAGGACGCAATAGTATGATTGAAAGGCGAAGCCAAGACTGGTGGTGGAACGGGCTGGGAAACGACATGGCGAAATATTGTCAACGATGTATAGTATGTGGCCAGCATAACCCGGGAAGACCCACTACCCACAGGCCATGACGATCCGAACCTAGACTCATGTCCAAATTCCTGCCCGCTCCCCGTAACCCTTAATGCCCTTTACTTCTAGGAAACTGTCTATTTCTGTTTTAAATTTAATTAATAAGAGTGAAAATGGCTCACCAGCCACGACCCAAAGGCTTGTGGGAGAATTTACAGATAGACTTTATGGGACCGTTACCCAATAGCCGAGGGAAGACATTGCCTGGAAGTGATAGATCAATTCACCCGATGGGTGGAGGCATCCCCCACCCAAGACTGTAGCACCAGAACAGTGGCCCGAATCCTCGCATGCGAGATTATCCCACGGTGGGGAATTCCCCTTCAGATAGACTCTGATCAGGGTATCCATTACAGGAAAGGTCATGAAGGATGCCTGCCATATTGTTGTCGGTCAACAACGATTCCCATCCCGTACCACCCTCAGAGCTCGGAATGATCGAACGAATGAATCGTTTCGTTAAAAAAACCGCCGTAGGCAAGGCCAATTAGAGAGACCGGACGGGGATTGGGTATACGTCCCTCCCATGGTATACTAATGCGCCTCCGGGCAACACCTAATCGGACAACCGGACTGACCCCAGATGAACTCATGACCGGATGTGCCATGCGTCTACCGGAAGGGGATATCTACCGGAAGTGAGGACTTAGGGCCAATAAGGGACTGCATTCGAAACTATGTGCGACTCTTAGACGATCAACTACGGGACTTGCGACAGGAAGTAAAAGAGCAACAAACCATTAAAGACCAAGAGGCCCAGAGTAAGGGACCAGTGGAGCCTGTACCGAGAGTAGGCGAGCGCGTGTTCGTCCAGGTGGTACCCGGGCGAACTGGGTTTGCTCCCAGGTGGACCGGAACGGACCGTACGAGGTGATTCTGACCAGTGATACATGTGCCTATGTGGACATGAGGGGCAAGGGTAGATAGAAGCACTGGACCCAACTAAAACGGTATAAGACTGAAGGGGTAGCTGAGGTTAAGCCATATCACAGGAAAGCGACCAGCAGATGCCTTAACTACAATAGCAAAATACTGCGGATGCTGGAAAATTGAAACAACAACAGAAAACGCTGGAAAAACTCAGCAGGCCAGGCAAAATCCGTGGAGAGAGAAACAGAGTTAATGTTTCAGGTCGAAGACCTTTCGTCAGAACTGAGAAAAAAGCAGGAAATGAAACAGATAAAAAAGCAAGTGGGAGGCTGGGGGGAGGAATAAAAGAACAAAAGGGGTGGTCTATGATAAGTAGAGACATTAAGAGATGCTCAAGGCAAGACGAGATGGTAATAGGACAGGTTAAGAAACAAAAGATGGCTCAGAAGTGTGAAGTGTGAAATGCTGGCAGAATGAAAGACAGCTGCTGTGGGGGAGAGAGAGAAAAAAAGGGAAAAGGCACAAACCAAAAGGGTGGATAAATATATATATATATATATATATGTGGTAGGGGCCGAGGTTATGATTTGAAATTGTTGAACTCGATATAGAGTCCAGAAGGCTGTAAAGTGCCTAATCGGAAGATGAGGTGCTGTTCCTCGAGCTTGCGCTGAGCTTCCGTGCAACAATGCAAGAGGCCGAGGACAGTGAGGTCTGAGTGGACGTGGAGCGGTGAATTAAAATGACAAGCGACCAGAAGCTCGGGGTCACCCTTACGGACTGAACGGAGGTGTTCCGCAAAGCAGTCACCCAATCTGCGTTTGGTCTCCCCAATAGTTAAGATGCCTTAACTATTTTGTTTCAGCAACGCCTATGGAGCAATGGCGGAAATAGTATTGGAGAGCAACAGGGCATGGGATGACTTATGGGGAACGGCTGGTATTCAACTAGCTTTGATCGTAGGAATAAGATGTACTATACTTTTCTTTTGGAATCTACTCCTTTTTTGGTGGATATGGGGTGGTAAGTGGCGAAAACAATCGGAAATAATAACCCCTGGTGACGACCAGAGTATGATTTAATCCATAGGTCAACGATCAACATGGCAAATATCCGGTGGATTATTCTTGCAGCCCTCACCGTCACGAGCGGAGACAGGTCCCTGTATTACACACCAAACATTGAGGAGTGTGACCATAAAGGACAGCTTTGTGTAAAAACCGGAACTGAACTCCAAGTGAGCTGCGCAGACGGCGGCAAGCTCACAGATGGGACGGAGGTCTTCCACCAATTACCGGAGGGAACGGGGAGTGTGGGATTTACTGTGTTACTAAAATGGAATTCCGCGGGATATGTTACTTGGCACGGAAATAGTGGCGTCATAAGTCGGACGTGACGAATAGATGCAGTGTCCATTGAACGCCTAGACGCGGCACATCAACGACAGCGCCGGGACACGGACACCGGTGCTTGTAGTACATGAAATGGAAGGTATGAAATAAGGAGGGGACAGAAGCCAACCCCGCCGCACCCTCTGCCATGTCCCACATTATGGGAGGGAGCCCGAGGAGGTCTGGTTGTGAAACGAACCAGAAAGATGGGATATTTTGGAGTGTCCCACTGAATGATTAAAATTGCCCTTAATATCAGTGGGATAGTCTTACCCGAGCGATGTGATAAACACACGACGAGATTATGGGAGAATTTATTAAAGGTACAATTAATGGGACCACAAGGGCGATTAAATAGGAAAAAGAGGGGGGCCCTAGAAATGGCAGGAGCAGGGTATGCGGCGGGGGTGGCAAGTGTTAACACCTTTGACATAAGTAGTATAGACCAAGAGGTCCAAGACTTAGCTCAATGCTTAAGGGCCCTTCTGAAGAAGGGTAACGATCTGACTTCCCGGTAATCAGGAACAGGGGAAGAAATCGCTGGACAGATGCTGCAGGTCAAGGAGATCCTAGAGCCTCATTCCCAAACCATTAATAAAATAAGTGCACGACTGAATGATCTAACCCAAGAAACACATAAAGAACTCGTATGTGCAATGTATGACACATGGTTACTAGGGAATATCCAACATAATGTAAACCAGATGAAACAGGGTAAGATACCCGATTGGATAAGTAATGATCAGTTGTCCAAATGGACATGCGACGGTATTGCCCTCTGCGATGTGCGGAAGACAACACAGGTATTCCTATCTCCAAGTAATTGCATTACTAAAAAACTGAAACAGATGGGTATGATTTTAGCTATTCCACAAATAGAGGTCTCAGAGGCCGAACCTCTGTGGGCAGTACAGAACATAGGGGAAGTACAAGGTCAATCCCGGGTAAAATTCCACGATACGCCCCCTTATGCAGTAAAACAAAGTGATACATTCCAGGGGGTGCAAATCGAAGGTTGCACTCAATATTTGGATGTGGTAGTGTGTGCACACCCCATGGAGGGAGGGCAACGCACAATGTGCGGGTTCACCGAGACGGTTAATTGCACGTTGGAAATGAGTCCCCTCAGTCATAGAGGAACCGAGGTGGCAGCCCGGGGTAATGGGACGTACTGTATATCGACCAACAAAATTAAGTACGATCATGGTGGCACTGAATGTGCAATCCCACAACCTGACTTCTGTTTTACGCCTAAAACTGTGGCCAAGCTAGGTCATCATCACCTATTCCCACCTATTCCCACGAAGAGAGGAACACGTCGAGAACATCACCTTAAGCAATCAGGACACTCTGAGAAGAGCGTACGACATTATCATGAGATCTTGGAAGATTCCATACAGCATTCAAAGGACATCGAAGAAACCCTGAAAGACACTCAATGGTGGGAACGTGTATGGGATTGGGGACTGAATGTTGATATACATCCATGGATTCGTATAATCTCACATGTATTGGTAATCGTGCAAGTTATATTGGTAATAATGTTGCTCATAATGGCATGTGCAGGATGTAAAAGAGTACAGAGGAAGAGAAAGGCAAAAGCTTTAGTTAAGGAACAGGAAAAATTAATGCGCTCTGGAATGATCTGAGTTACTAAGAATAAGCATTGGCAGACAAATAGATTAATGGGCTCTTGTAGTGGTAGGCTTTTAATTAATGACAGGGGAAGGATGAAATAACAGTAATGCTCACAATTTAATGCACCTGAAGCCACACGCCTCCTATGACCAAATTGAGCAGATCACTCAAGATGAAATGGGAAAAAGAAGTGTGCAGGTTGGGTGGATTACTTGAACTATTGTACAAGTACCAAAAGGGTGGACTGAAGTGGGGCTTTCGAGCTCTACTATAATTAAAGGGTTAAGAATGGGAATCGAATGAGCTAATAGGCCTTTGCAGTAGTAAGCTTTTTCTAAGTTGCTGAACTGGCAGTTGAGATAACCTAAGAATAACATATTGATTTTGCAGTAGTGTTAGAATGATTGACGACTGCAAGCTGTGTAACTTAGAGACAATTGCAAATAGCTGGACGTTGAACCATAAGAGGCCTAGAGGATGTAAGTTCTGCTCTGGCAGGGAAGTAGAACAATGAGTTGGAAGTAAAAAGGCCTAGAGGGGCAGGAAAGCAGGGCAATGAGTCAGAAGTACAATGTTGGTGAAACCCCATCTAGAAACATAGAAACATAGAGACTAGGAGCAGGAGTAGGCCATTCGGCCCGTCGAGCCTGCTCCACCATTCAATACGATCATGGCTGATCATCCAAATCCAGTACCCTGTCCCTGCTTTCTCACACAGAATCCCCATCGAGCCTGCACCGACACATATCCCACCCTATCCCCATAACCCCACGTATTTAATTCCCCCTAACATATCCCATCCTATCCCCGTAACCCCACATATTTAATCCCCCCCTAACACTAAGGGTCAATTTATCATAGCCAAATCAACCTAACCCGCACATTTTTGGACTGTGGGAGGAAACCGGAGCACCTGGAGGAAACCCACGCAGACACGGGGAGAATGTGCAAACTCCACACAGACAGTCACCCGAGGCCAGATTCGAACCCGGGTCCCTGGCGCTGTGAGGCACCAGTGCTGACCACTATGCCACCGTGTTGCCCTTGGCATGAACAAAGGTCAAAGGTGCAACAACAGCTTGCGGTGATAACGGACATATACTTTTCCGGTAATAAAGGCGGTACTTTAGTGTAACGCGGCACAGGCAACCAATCAGTGAATGTGCACACGGGGCAAAACCCAATCAAATTGTTAAGATGGATCATGCACAAGGCTAATTATATACCTATATTTTGTATAAAAGACTGCTTAAAACTTTGTATCATCGGAGAGAAGCCTGGCTGGACAGATAGCAGGTTGTCTCCCCACCGGTGCGAATAAAGACTGCTTGAATCTTCGAACGTAGACCTGGTGTCGAGTGTTTATTTCAAATACTCCACTTCATGACAATGTGGAAAGCTGCCCAGTTTTTCCTGTCCACAAAAAGCAGGACAAATCCAATCCAGCCAATTACCTGCCCCATCAGTCTATTCTCAATCATCAGCAAAGTGATGGAAGGTGTCATTGACAGTGCTATCCAGCGGCACTTACTTACCAATAACCTGCTCACCGATGCCCAGTTTGGACTCCGCCAAGACCACTCGGCTCCAGACCTCATTACAGCCTCGGTCCAACCATGGACAAAAGAGCGGAATTCCAGACGTGAGGTGAGAGTGACTGCCCTTGACATCAAGGCAGCATTTGACCGAGTGTGGCATCAAGGAGCCCTAGTAAAACTGAAGTCAATGGGAATCAGGGGGAAAACGCTCCACTGGCTGGAGTCATACCTAGCACAAAGGAAGATGGTTGTGGTTGTTGGAGGTCAATCATCACAGCCCCAGGACATCGCTGCAGGAGTTCCTCAGGGCAGTGTCCAGCTGTTTCATCAATGACCTACCCTCCATCATAAGATCAGAAATGGGGATGTTCGCTGATGACTGCACAGTGTTCAGTTCCATTTGCAACTCCTCAGATAATGAAGCAGTCCATGCCCGAATGCAGCAAGACCTGGATGACATTTAGGCTTGGGCTAATAAGTGGCAGGTAACGTTCGCGAGACACAAGTGCCGAGCAATGACTATCTCCAACAAGCGAGAGTCTAATCACGGCCCCTTGACATTCCATGGCATTGCCATCACCGAATCCCCCATCATCAACATCCTGGGGGTCACCATTGACCAGAAACTTAACTGGACCAGCCACATAAATACTGTTGCAACAAGAGCAGGTCAGAGGCTGGGTATTCTGCGGCAGAGTGTCTCACCTCCTGACTCCCCAAAGTCTTTCCACCATCTACAAGGCACAAATCAGAAGTGTGATGGAATACTCTCCACTTGCTTGGATGAGTGCAGCTCCAACAACACTCAAGAAGCTCGACACCATCCAGGACAAAGCAGCCCACTTGATTGACACCCCATCCACCACCTTAAACATTCACTCCCTCCACCACCGGCACACCATGGCTGCAGTGTGTACCATCTACAAGATGCACTGCAGCAACTCGCCATGGCTTCTTCGACAGCACCTCTCAAACCCGCGACCTCTTCCACCTAGAAGGACAAGGGCAGCAGGCGCATGGGAACACCACCACCTCCAAGTTCTACTCCAAGTTACACACCATTCTGACTTGGAAATATATTGCCATTCCTTCATCGTCGTTGGGTCAAAATCCTGGAACTCCCTCCTAACAGCAGTGTGGGAGTACCTTCACCACAAGGACTGCAGCGGTTCAAGAAGGCGGCTCACCACCACCTTCTCAAGGGCAATTAGGGATGGGCAGTAAATGCTGGCCTTGCCAGCGACACCCACATCCCAGGAACGAATATAAACTTTATTTTACAAGCGTGATACCAGAAATGCAAGGGTATACATATCAGGAAAGCATGAACAGGCTGGGTCTCTTTTCTCTTGAAAAAAGAAGACTGAGGGGTGACCTAATAGAGGTCTTTAAAATTATGAAAGGTTTTGATAGAGTAGATACAGAAAGAGTGTTTCCACTTGTGGGGAAGAGCATAACTAGAGGCCATCAATATAAGATAGTCACCAAGAAATCCAATAGGGAATTCAGAAGAAACTTCTTTACCCAAAGAGTGGTGAGAATGTGGAATTCGCTACCACAGGGAGTAGCTGAGGCAAGTAATATAGGTGCATTTAAGGGGAGGCTAGATAACCATCTGAGGGAGAAGGGACTAGAGGGTTATGCTGATAGAGTTAGATGAGGAAAGACGGGAGGAGACCTATTTCTGTGCCGTATATTCTATGTAATCCTGTGTAATGCTGTGGATCCTTGAGAATCCACTAGATGGGTCTTGATCAAGATGCATCTTTCGTGGCAATTGTAAAAGGTGTCTGTAGAGAAACATGCTGCACCAGGGTGTTGTGAGGACTGATTGGGGTTGTTACAGTTGGACAGTAATGATGAGGTGTTTCTTAGCTTTGACCTTATGAGTGACTTTGCCATTGTATGTTGATACTCTGGGTTGTTATTGTATCGTACCTTTTATTTTTGTGTTTTACAATTGGGATTTTTCACTGCATAGTTAATAGGTTAGAGTTGGTTAACATAATCAGCAGATTTCCATTTTTTTTTCATTTTAATCATAAAGGCCAACAGAACAGAAAATTATGGAGTTGGTGTTTATTTCAGTAACATTGATTGGACCTGGCAAAACAAATATTGGAAGTCCTAGAAATAGTGCGTGGATTGTGATCCTCCTAGAAACAGGCAACCAGAGGCCCAATGGCTCAGCGCAGCTTACTCCCTGGCAATAACCCCTCATTCCCTTGGCTCAAACAATCAGCTCACAGAGGCTTTCAGTGGCAAAAAACTTGAACTAGAGCAGGTTAGAGAGTGAGCCATCGCCACAGCAACTGTGTTCGTCCTCTAGGCTGTGAAAGAAAAGGTTTGTGAGCAGCATGGCAGCTCAGGAGTGAGGCCCCAGCATCGAAGCTTTGACCACGCTCGATCAGCTCCGATGACGGGTCACATCGTCCGCATGCCTGATACGAGACTCACAAAACAAGCGCTCTACTCGGAGCTCCGACACGGCAAGAGAGCCCCAGGTGGGCAGAGGAAACGCTTCAAGGACACCCTCAAAGTCTCCTTGAAAAAGTGCAACATCTCCACCGACACCTGGGAATCCCTGGCCCAGGACCGCACAAAGTGGAGGAGAAGCATCCGGGAAGGCGCCGAACACCTCAAGTCTCTTCGCCGGGAGCAAGCGGAAGCCAAGCGCAAACAGCACAAGGAGCGCACGTCAACCCAAGCACCCCACCCACTCGCCCCTTCAACCACCGTCTGCCCCACCTGTGACCGAGACTGTAGGTCCCGCATTGGACTCATCAGTCACCTGAGAACTCATTTTTAGTGTGGAAGCAAGTCATCCTCGGTTCCGAGGGACTGCCTAAGAAAAAGAAGAAGAAGACAAAGAAGCTCAGGAGTAGAACAGCCTGTCACAGGCTGAGGAGGAAGCGGCAGCCATTATTTTTTTCAAACTTGGATTGAGTGGAATCATGAACAAAACGGTGAATTTGATCAAAGTAAACATGAGAAACCAAAAAGTTGCAGCAGATGCGTCAAGAATTTCGAAGCAAAGTTGGGAAGTTTTTCATTAATTCGACTCCCAACTTGATAAATGCAATTGTTTAATTCAACTATTTATTTATTTTTGCAGGGTGTGCGTTTCCTTTGCAAGTTGTGATTAAAAAGAGAAGCAATTAATGGCTTCATACAATTCAAACGCGTGGCAATTATCTAGCTGGGGAGATGCTCGGGCTCTGTAGAAAAATGCCAACAGCAAACAAAGCAGACAGGGCATGACTGAGAATAGATGTGGATAGTTACTTTGCTAAGACTCAAAAACCAATCTACTCAAGTGACTGACTTCCATCAGAATTTTCAACCTCGAGAACCAGTGAAGAATTCATAAATATTATTACTGTGTATAACCCATTGTTTTATGCCAATTATCCAAGCACTTTTCATTTCACAGTTTTTCAATCATCCACTTCTTTCTTAAATTGCATACTAACTACCAATTTGCTGCAGCTGAATGAAGCTAATGCTTTGCTGCGCAGAGCACAGCTGAAACCAATAGAATCCACTTGTGCAAATATTGGAAGTTGTTTTTGAGAGGCATGAAAACTATCTCTGTGTTTAAGCAACTTCAAACCAAGTTACCGAGGAATCCACACTAATTGAATTTCCATTTGTTGGCTATCGATGCCTGCTCTCTCTGCATGTGAACACTTTCCACTTACCCAAGATGATAGAGCTTAGGTGCAAGTTTGCAGAGCCAAGTCTTAGGGACCCCCGAATGTGCGGAGGAGTACTGACGAACTACCATCTGCTTACACCATGGGGGCTACCCCGACCCATTAGGGCATTGACTGGGAGTAGTGCATATTTAATTTTTTTTTATTTGTTCCTGAGATGTGGGCGTCGCTGGCAAGGCCAGCATTTATTGCCCATCCCTAGAGTAGGACATGCAGGAATTACCCCTCGCCCCGTCCAACAGGTTCTAGAGTTCGGACTTGAGACTTATGAGAAATTACACCAGACACACGGGTTCTGCCTTTAACCTTTTATTGTTCCTACGACAGATTCAAAACCCCAACCACTATTCGAGCAGTTCACCAATAACGTTACAGGAAATCATAAATACAACCACCCGCAGATGATCAGTCCAGCGTTGATTGTAGGCCACTTCCGTCCAACTGCAGCTCTTCACCTTATGACTGCAGCTCTTCACCTTCCGACTGCAGCTCTTCACCTTCCGACTGAGGCTCTTCACCTTCCGACTGCAGCTCTTCACCTTCCGACTGCAGCTCTTCACCTTCCGACTGCAGCTCTTCACCTTCCGACTGCAGCTCTTCACCTTCCGACTGAGGCTCTTCACCTTCCGACTGCAGCTCCTCACCTTCCGACTGAGGCTCTTCACCTTCCGACTGCAGCTCCTCACCTTCCGACTGAGGCTCTTCACCTTCCGACTGCAGCTCTTCACCTTCCGACTACGGCTCTTCACCTTCCGACTGCAGCTCTTCACCTTCCGACTGCAGCTCTTCACTTTCTGACTGCAGCTCTTCACCTTCCGACTGTGGCTCTTCACCTTCTGACTGCGACTCTCCACCTTCCGACTGCGGCTCTTCACCTTCCGACTGCAGCTCTTCACCTTCCGACTGCAGCTCTTCACTTTCTGACTGCGACTCTCCACCTTCCGACTGCAGCTCCTCACCTTCCGACTGCAGCTCTTCACCTTCCGACTGCAGCTCTTCACCTTCCGACTGCAGCTCTTCACCTTCCGACTGCAGCTCTTCACCTTCCGACTGCAGCTCTTCACCTTCCGACTGCGGCTCTTCACCTTCCGACTGCGGCTCTTTGAGTTGAGACGATCAGCCAGGCCCCGCCTTCCAACTGCAGTGCCGATATTTTTCATCACTGGCTTTTAGACAGTTTTCCTTGCCTTTTGCAGTAAATCAATCATTCAGAAATGGTGAAATGTTCCTTTAAACTTTCAAACTTTTACACTCACGCACCCTGTGTGGCTATCCATTAGTTGCCTTTATCAATTGCCACAATTGTTCATTCACTCATAAAGTTTACAAAAGTGGCAGAAAACCATTTGGTTACAGTTCATGTGTTACGTCGTATTCTGCATTTCAAAACTTCAAAGGTTTGACTCCTCCCCGTTAGCCACCAAAAATCTTCCTACAATCTTGTAGCCCATTTCGTTGTAGACATGATGGCTGCAAATCAAAGGAGGTTTGTTTATCTCTGTTGTCTACGACTACCCCCTGCAGTCACAACCATGTTTGCTGCCTTTTAGTAAAGCACATCAAAGCACATTCCATGTCCACTTATCAGTGAAAGACTGTCTGTTACAATTTTGTTTCACTGTGAAAAAAACCTTTTGGCCTGGCAAAGCATTTCAATATATACCAAATTAAGGGTCTGTGCATGCCTACACTAGTTGCCCTTGAGAAGGTGGTGGTGAGCCACCTTCTTGATCGCTGCAGTCCGTGTGGTGAAGATACTCCCACAGTGCTGTTAGGGAGGGAGTTCCAGGATTTTGACCCAGCGACGATGAAGGATCGGCGATCTACTTCCAAGTCAGGATGGTGTGTGACTGGGAGGGGAACTTGAAGGTGGTGGTGTTCCCATGCGCCTGCTGCCCTTGTCCTTCTAGGTGGAAGAGGTCGCGGGTTTGGGAGGTGCTGCTGAAGAAGCCTTGGCGAGTTGCTGCAGTGCATCTTGTAGATGGTACACACTGCAGCCACGGTACGCCGGTGGTGGAGGGAGTGAATGTTTAAGGTGGTGGATGGGGTGTCAATCAAGCGGGCTGCTTTGTCCTGGATGGTGTCCAGCTTCTTGAGTGTTGAAATCATCTGGTTGATCTTGATCTCTGGGGAACAGCCAATCTGGAAGAACAGGTGTTCTTGTCTGCTTAACTAGTTGCTATACTTTCCCGGACTCTGATGTATTGCTGTTCTTAGCTTATTTGCGAAGTGATACATTTTGGTCGGAAGAAGAGGGGAGGCAATATAAACTAAAGGGTACAATTCTAAAGGGGGTGCATGAACAGAGAGACCTGGGGGTATATGTGCACAAATCGTTGAAGGTGGCAGGACAGGTTGAGAAAGCAGTTAATAAAGCATATGGGATCCTGGGCTTCATAAAGAGAGGCATAGAGTTCAAAAGCAAGGAAGTTATGATGAACCTTTATAAAACACTGGTTCGGCCTCAACTGGAGTATTGGCCCAAAAATTAGTCTCAGTATGCGAGAGTACGCACTGTGTACTCTCGCGTATTCTGTCTCCAATTGCCGGTTTTCTGCATGCACTGCGCATGCGCTGAAAACCGGCACTTCATGTTGGTTCACCTGCAGGTATCTCCGTGGAATCGCGTGGGCCGGAGATTCTGCGCGTGCGTCCTGAACTTTAATATTTTTCTGAATGAAAGTAGTGTGTGTAAGCTCCTAGCAGTTACACATGTAAAAAACAGGAGTAAGAGCCATTTTTGAAGATCCGGAGACAGCAGGAGGAATAAATCCTTTTGCAGTGGGGCTACTGAAGTGAGTTTTTTTAAATCTGAAAGCCACCAAAGTTTATTTAATTAAGTCGTAGGTAAGTTTGCAATTTTAAAAAAAGTTTAAAAACGGGTTTTGACCATTTGGAGTAGTATAGCAACTGTGGGTGTGTACAAGGCATATTTAGGTATCTATCATAAATGTGAAAATGAAAGTTTAAAAATGAACTATTTACATTTCAAAAAGTTTTAAAGATGAAAATGAGTAAGTAAGTATGTATGTATGTATGTATGTATGTATGTATGCATTAATTTATGAAAATGTTACAGTTCTGGAAAATCAACTAGGGCCGTGTGGCGGGTAGATGTGTTCCCAATCCGATAGCGCACGTTTCCCACCATAGCCCAACCTGATTTTATAGCCACTCACTTTACTAAAGTTACTTTAACAACTATTTCCATTTTTTCATTACAACTTTCTGTTTGAAGAGGAAGCCTGTGAGGGAGAAAGATGCCCTTTCACAATCAATTCCTGTTCCTCTGTGGGATTTTGTATCAGAGAATTTTTGACGCCAGACAACAAATCAGACGGAGGAACCAAGCCCGTCTCCTCCTGAGAAGGAGAAACTACTACCCACCAAATAGAGTGTACAGGGAGAGGCTGTCATTTGAGATGCTGTCGGAGGAGTTGTGTGTGAGGAGGCTGCGCTTCAGTAAAGAGTCAATTGGCCGAATCTGTGACATGTTAAAGGAGGACCTTCAAACACGCTCGAAGAGCCACACTGCATTGTCAGTGAGCATGAAGGTAACCACAGCACTGAACTTCTTTGCAAGTGGGACTTTTCAGGCAAGCACCGGTGACATTTCCAACATATCCAAGAATGCTGCGAGGGCCTGCATTCACCAGGTCACAGAAGCCATTTTCCGTAGGGCTTCTGAGTTCATTAACTATGACTTGTCCACTCGCCATCAAAAGGAGATGGCACTTGCATTTCATAACATTGCTGGATTCCCCAAAGTGATTGGGGCCGTCGATGGAACCCATGTAGCATTGAAGGCACCAGGGGTTGCACCTGTGACATTTATCAACAGGAAGGGGTTTCATTCATTGAATGTCCAGATTGTCTGTGATGCGCATCTCAGGATCTTAAATGTGAATGTAAGTAACCGTGGAAGTAATCATGACTCCTTCGTCCTCCGTAACTCTAACTTATATGGCGCCCTCAACGCATTGCCTCCAGGATCCGCATGGATATTGGGCTACAAGGGCTACCCGCTAAGACCATGGCTGATGACTCCCTACCGCAAGACCAATAATGAGGCTCAGGAGAGATACAACCAGGCACACGTGTCCACACGGCAAGTGGTGGAGAGGACAATCGGAGTTCTGAAATCACGCTTCCGGTGCCTGGACAGGTCAGGGGGGACCTTGCAGTATTCTCCTCTGAAAGTGGCAAAGATTGTGGTGGTCTGTTGTGCTTTGCATAACTTTGCCCTGCGGGAAGGACTGACCCTTAACGCTGCAGATGAACTACCTGCAGAAAGGGAGGACGTGGACAATGCCAATGTGCCTGTGGGAAGGCATGATGGGGAAGAGCCAACTGCTGCTCAAAGTAAGGCTGTTCGGGAGCAGCTGGTAGCCAACACCTTCACGAGGTAGTGTCGCCTTGTACCTCCCCCTCCCCCTCCCTCTCCCTCTCTCCCAGCAAGGCAAATAAAGGTACAGACACAATTTAAAGTGAAACAGTGCTCTTTTATTGCAGCATTATAGACTTCTGAGGTTCATTGTTGATGTACATAGTTTATAACTTTTCAATGTTAACTAGCTACTTTTCAACTTTGTAAACAATCATAAACAGAAATAGGTTATAAAAAAATTTGTAAACAGTTCTGACTTACTTTTTTGCTTCGTTAATGCAATAAAGACATTCAAGATGGAAAATAACTCTTTCCTAAATGTAAAACAGTTTTAATGTTCAATTTTTGTGTGCAAATAAACAATTTTAATTTTTAAAAAGTGAATAGAGGCTGTACTTTTTCAATGAAAAGCTTACTTACAGTTTCAGTGTCAAATATATATTTAAATAAAAAAAAATGAAAACATGTAACTTTTAAATAAAACGAAAAATTAAACAATTGAAAAATTTACCCACTCGAAACTATTCCTGAGGGTCAATGGATGTGCATTGTGGAACATGCAACACCCTACTGTCTCTTGCGCTTTCCCGCTCCCCGTGACCGGTGCCCTGTGCTGCGACTTGAAACGGCCCTGCTTGCCGTCTCTTGCCCTTCAGCAATTGCCTCCTGACAGGGTTGTTGCTGCTGCTGCTGCAAGGCAATGTTTGCTTGCATCATCATAGGCGGAGCAGGTGGCTCTTGGACCTGCACTGATTCTGCGCTGGGAGCAGGTAAGGTTGGTTCTGAGGGAGTCACAGTAATGGCAGCAGAAATTATTTGCATGAGTCCAACAAGAGACTCATTTATTTTCTTAAGATCCATTCCCAAATCGGGTTTCTGCAACAGTCCAACAAGAGACTCATTTATTTTCTTAAGCTCCATTCCCAGATTTTGAGCAATGATAGACTCTTTCATTTCATTAAATGACATGCACAGACATTCCACTCCCTGCTTGACCGAGGCAAGACAATCAACTTCTTTCTCTGTAAGAGAAGACATCGATTGCCTCAACCCTTCAAGATGGTGGATGTGACCCTGTACAAACCTTGAGCGTTCGCAATAAATCACTGAATTTTTTGCGACATTGCTCAGCTGTACGAGGAATGGTCGAGGTTGCGGTCACACTTTGAGCAACCTCTTTCCACGCTGCCATTTGGCCTTTTCGAGGCGGTTTGGACTTCTCAGTTCCAATTATCCTTAATCGCTTCGCTTCTACCTCGTCGAGAAGTGTGCGGAGATCATCATCACTGAAATTCTGTGTTCTTTTGATAAATTGGATATTGCTGATAGCAGCCATTTCCGTTTGCTGATTATAAACAGTAAAATCAATGAAAAAAATGATTTCTGGGCTTTTAAAACTATTTAAATTACTTTAAATCTCTTTGCAACTGTTTAAAATTACTCCAATTCAACTAAAAATCTTTAAAAGTTTTCAAAACATGCATTTAAATCCAACTTACTTTAACTGCCACGTCTACCACTGTTAGAATTGTGCCTTCAGCTGCTGTGTAACTGCATTCAATTGAAAAAAAAATTGGGGGCGTGGCCTACGGTAAAGAGACTTTAATGGGCGTGTCTTCACTCGACATCACATGCGATGAAATGCACAAGCTGCGCTGCAGGGCGGTGTGACGTCATACGCTGCCCTGCACTCCAGCTCCAAAAAGATGAAGTTCCTCCGTGGAAAAATGGAAACGGCAGACGCGGTATGTATTACCGTGTCGGCTCCTTACCCCCGCGTGAAGAGACAGAGATTAATTTCTGGGCCATTGTGTCCAATTCTGGGCACCACATTTTAGAAGGGACGTGAAGGCCTTAGAGAGGGTGCAAAAAAGATTTACAAGAATGATTCCAGGGATGAGGGACTTCAGTTACGTGGATAGACTGGTGAAGCTGGGGTTGTTCTCCTTATGATGCGGAGATGCCGGCGTTGGACTGGGGTGGACAAAAATGAGAAGTCGCACAACACCAGGTTATAGTCCAACAGATTTATTTAAAATTACAAGCTTTCGGAGCTGTCGCCCCTTCCTCAGGTAAGTTACAAGACCTGAGGAAGGGGCGACAGCTCCGAAAGCTTGTAATTTTAAATAAATCTGTTGGACTATAACCTGGTGTTGTGCGACTTCTCATTTTTGTTCTCCTTAGAGCAGAGAAGGTTGAGAGGAGATTTATTAGAGGTGTTCAAAATTATGAGGGGTCTAGACAAAGTAAATAGAGAGAAACTGTTCCCTTTGGCGGAAGGGGCGAGAACCAGAGGACACAGATTTAAGGTGATTGGCAAAAGAACCAAAGGCGACATGAGGAAAGACTTTTTTACGCAGCGAGTGGTTAGGATCTGGAATGCACTGCCTGAGAGGGTGGTGGCGGCAAATTCAATCATGGCTTTCAAAAGGGATTTGGATAAGTACCTGGAGGAAAAACATTTGCAGGACTACGGGGAAAGGGTGGGGGAGTGGAACTAGCTGAAGTACTCTTGCAGAGAGCCAGCACGGGCTCGATGGGCCGAATGGCCTCCTTCTGTGCTGTAACCATTCTATGATTCTGTTTCGCCTCCTGTGCTGGCCTGGTTTGGTTTAAAAGTTTGAATAAGCGTCCATGAAGGAGCTGCAGATTATTTTGTAATTCCTCAGTTCCAGGCTGAGTTTGAACATTACTCATTCCCATTCAAATATGTCCTGTAGATGTTTCTGCTACTTATTTGTTATAGAAAGAAAGAAGTTGCATTTATGTAGCGCCTTTCACGCCCTCAGGACGTCCCAAAGAGCTTTACAGCCAATGAAGTCCTCTTGATGTGTAGTTTGTGGTTTCTTAATTTGCAGCAGACAGGTCGAATGGATCGAGACTGACATCAATATGGTTTATAATGGCTATTTTATTGTCAGCAAGTAAAAGATCAATACATGTAAGTATTTAAGTGGTAGTTAACAGAATAGGGCAAGAATTGATATTACCCGCTCCAATTCTGGGTTAGGCCCAAAGCCTCGTTTGCCAGTCTCCCGTCAAGTTGCACCTTCCTTTGTTGCCTTGACTCCACACTCCTTCGGCGTGACTCCTAGTTTTTATGCTACAACTTCTTTTGCAAACTTGCCTCTGCTTTTAAACCCAAGGAACAGGGAAGCTGCAAACTGCATTCTTGTCCTCCGGAGAGTCAATTACACCTATCTCATCTCCTAAACCATCACACTGCAGTTAGCACCTCTGTCCAACAGATAATGGTCATCCTGTTTGTTGGACTATTTCTCAATTTAATCTATAATTTCCGACCTAGCGCTTCAAAAGAACATGAGGGGAAATTGAGACCATCCCAGCTGGTTAATGTGATCTTGCAGCTACTCTTTGTTAGCTCCATTGTTCTGACCGATCTGATATTAACACCTCACATGGGGTGCTGCCGCCTCATCTGCTTCTTCCTGCTTCCCCGTTGTCCCGACTGATCTCCAATATTGGCATATCTTAATCAGGACAATGACCCCATCATGTGATCAGCTTCTGACCTGTGTCATCACTCTGTGGTTTTGAACAATATCACTTTAGATGATTTACAACGCAACATGGCTAATACTGGCAATCAAAAGACGTTTGTTTTGCTCCTCTGTCCAATACTCTCTGCTGTAATGTAGTATGGCAACAATTGTGCTCACTCATAGTTTTGTGAACATATTATAAATGAATACTCTTCTTCTTAGGCAGTCCCTCAGAACCGAGGATGACTTGCATCCACATTAAAAATGAGTTCTCAGGTGACTGATGAGTCCAATGCGGGACCTACAGTCTCTGTCACAGGTGGGGCAGACAGTGGTTGAAGGGGCGGGTGGGTGGGGTGCTTGGGTTGACGTGCGCTCCTTGCGCTTGGCTTCCGCTTGCTCCCGGTGAAGAGACTCGAGGTGTTCGGCGCCTTCCCGGATGCTTCTCCTCCACTTTGTGCGGTCTTGGGCCAGGGATTCCCAGGTGTCGGTGGGATGTTGCACTTTTTCAAGGAGGCTTTGAGGGTGTCCTTGAAGCATTTCCTCTGCCCACCTGAGGCTCTCTTGCCGTGTCGGAGCTCCGAGTAGAGCGCTTGTTTTGGGAGTCTCGTATCGGGCATGCGGACAGTGTGACCCGTCCATCGGAGCTGATTGAGCGTGGTCAAAGCTTCGATGCTGGGGATGTTGGCCTGAGCGAGAACGTTGATGTTGGTGCGCCAATTTATAATATTATAAATTAATACTAACATGTACAATTAACAAGCCAGAAGAGTACACTGCTTCGGTCAGCCCGCCCTTTGTGTACTGTTACCAGTTCTGGCCACTGAGACACAAGAAAGTAATTCAAACCCTGGAATTAGTTCAGAGAAGAACTACAAGATTGATCTCTAATGTCAAGGGGTTCAAGTGTAAGGAAAGAATATAGGGGGAAAAAATTTGGTATCGACCATTTTGGGGCACTAACATCGCCTGGGCGCTAACACCTCACCTCGCTAATTAGTGCCAGCAACTGTGAAATTGAGTTTTAGTGCCCCAAGAAGTCAAGCGCTCCACTTCCTTCTTAGGGCGCTAACGTCGGAGAGCGGGGCAGAGACTTCAGCAGCATTGCACACTGGGCCGTGCAGCACTGCCGCGTTCAAAGACTCCTTCCCTCCCTTAGAGGGAAGGGCCATCGCTGCAGGCTCTGCAATAGAAAAAGTACCTACCTGGACCACCAAGGCAGCCGTGATCCCGCGCGATCAGCCCGGTACTCAAGCAGAGCGCCGGGCTGATCGATTACGGGCAGGGACCCGCGAAAAAAACTCGAACAGGAAAGGTAAGTTTTTTTCCACTTACCTCGGCCACCTTGCCTTTAATCATCGCCCCCCGAAGCGTCCGGCCGCCTGTTGCCCGCCTCCTGCAGCTGTCGGTGTTTTCGACCGGCGCTACTGCAGGGGGCGGAAGTCAATTTCGGGTCCAGGGCGCTACCGAGGAGATGCGCACGGCGATGACGTCACGATCGCCGGGCGAAGGAGATCAGGGCGCAACGCCGTAGCGCTGCCGTATAACTCCTGCCGAATATGGCGGGAGTCGATGTCAGTGCCACGCCTGGTCGCAAAGCCATATGCGCCCTGTTAGCGCCCCCCGGGGGCGCCAACGGGAGGCGCAAAGCCACCCAATTTCACCCCTATAGAAACTTGGGCTTATTCAACATTGACAGAAGTGACTAGAAGGTGACCTTATAGAGGTATATAAGATAGTGAATGCTTTGGAGAAGGTTGATCAGGACCATTATTTTAAACTAAACCATAACAGTAGGACAAGGGAACACCGATTCATAGTATTAAAGGGCCTGATGTCCGAAAGCTCTTCATCCAGAGTGGAGTGAACTCCAGATTGGGCAGTGGAGGGTAAACCCTGGAATCTTGTAAGGAGCATGTAGATGCTGTGAAGGGAGAACAATAGGGTAATTCTGTTTGGATGTGCCAAATATTAACAGAGCCAGATTACTTTACTTTTGTGAAGTGACTCCTTTAATATTTAATTGCTTAAAACTTTGTGTGCTACATAAACGATAGCAGAGATAGACCCCATCTTGTTTCAAACCATAACATTTGTATTATCTTTTTCACATGAATTTTTAGATATTGTGAATTTAAAATGTGAGCTGTTTTCTGAAACAAATTTGCTTTTTGTCTTTGTCAGGGGAGAAGTGAGTTAAAACAATACACAGATGGGGATTAACATTTCTGTGGGACTATCACGCCATCTGATTTTCTGGTGAATAGTCATTATATGTTAATTGCATCAAGAATTCTCTCTTGGCGTTCAAATGTTAGAAGCCTGCAGACTAAGTGTTCCTCTGGAGACCCGGCTATTTGATATACAATCTGTGTCAAAACCAAATGTGAAACCAAAGTTGGAAGGCTCCAATTCACAGTCTTTGACCTGAAAAAGAAAATTAATTAATAACAAATTGCCCGGAGCGAAGAGCTCCTTTGTTCAGGAGTGGTGAAAGCTATAAATGTAGCTGTGTAATAAAAACAGAAAGTGCTTGAAACACTCAGCAGGTCAGGCCGCATCTGTGGAGTGAGAAACAGAGGCAACGTTTCAGGTCGATGACCTTTCGTCAGAACTGGAAAAAGTTAGAGATGTAACAGATTTCAAACAAATGCAGGGGCAGGGAAAGGGGAGAGGGGAGGAAAGTACAAAAGGGAAGGTCTTTTTTAAAATTTGTTCATGGGATCTGGGCATCGCTGGCAAGGCCAGCATTTATTGCCCATCTCTAACTGCCCTTGAGAAGGTTGTGGTGAGCTGCCTTCTTGAACTGCAGCTATTAGGGAGGGAGTTCCAGAATTTTGACCCAACGACAACGAAGGATCGACGATATATTTCCAAGTCAGGATGGTGTGTGACTTGGAGGGGAACTTGGAGGTGGTGGTGTTCCCATACGCCTGCTGCCCTTGTCCTTCTAGGTGGTAGAGGTTACAGGTTTGGGAGGTGCAGCCGAAGAAGTCTTGGCGAGTTGCTGCAGTGCATCTTGTAGATGGTACACACTGCAGCCACGGTGCGCCAGTGGTGGAGGGAGTGAATGTTTACGGTGGTGGATGGGGTGCCAATCAAGTGGGCTGCTTTGTCCTGGATGGTGTCGAGCTCCTGGAGCGTTGTTGGAGCTGCACTCATCCAGCTGCAGGAGGCATGCATCGGGTGGCTGGCCGCTTCAGGGTCGATGATTAAAGGCGAGGTGGCCGAGGTAAGTGGAACAAAAAACGTACCTTTCCTGTTCTAGTTTTTTTTGCGGCTTCCTGCCCGTGATTGATGCCCACTCTGTTTGAGTGCCGGGCTGATCGCGCGGGATCACAGCTACATTGGTGGTCCAGATAGGTGCTTTTTAAATTGCAGAGCCTGCAGAGATGGCCCTTCCCTTTAAGGGAGGGGAGGAGCCTTTGAACGCGGCAGCGCTGCACGGCCCAGTGTGCAGCGCTGCTGAAGTCTCCGCCCCGCCTGCTGCCGATTGCGCTCCAAGAACGAAGTGGAGTGTTTGATTTAGCTCTCCACTTCCTTCTTGGAGCGCAAACAGCAAATATTTCAAAAGTTTGAAATCGTTAGCGCCTGGCACTAACTTTGCAAACTTTTAAAAATTGGCGCCCCACACGGGACGATAGTGAATTTCTCCCCCTAAGAGTTTTGGATCATAGTCTGCCTGTAGCAACTACACTTTGCTGTGAACATGAATTAATAGAGATGGAATGGAGCCCGAATTGCTACCTATTCACCAGAAAAGACACATGCATCTCCATTTGGAATTCTGATGTCTCAACTCCCAGGATGCTTCGCAGTCATTTGAATTCCACTTACATTACCGTGGTAACTGGTAATTTCGTCCAGAGATAAGTGGAAAGATTTTAGAGAGACAGATGGTACCAGCGACTGAGCCCACTGCATCTTGACTCAGACATTCGGTGTGATGCTCCTGTTTTTAGTGGCTGAAACCATTTTTTTGTCTCAATCTTACAATTATTCGGAACCTTGAATACGTGGCCCATGACATTCAATTGCATTCAATCGTGCTCCCTCATTCACGACAGTGTGAGTCTATTCGCAGTGATATGATGCCATCAGTGTATGGAGGTGACCAGGGAATTACTGGCTTATTGTTCGAAGATTGCTGCAATTTATTTCAGTGGCAAAGACAAGCCAAAAACAAAGTGGGAATGTGTTCAAAACATTTAAATTTAATGCTGAAAGGAAAAAAAAAAATTGCAGGGCCACGGGGAAAGAGCAGGGGCGTGGGACTCGTTGGTTGCTCTTCCAGAGAGATAGCCACGGGCACGATGGGCCGAATGGCCTCCTTCTGACGCTCCTTGCAAGGTAAATCTTCAACAAAAACTTTTGGTCACCTGTCCTAATATCTCCTTATGTGGCTCGGTGTCAAATTTTGTTTGATAACATTCCTGTGAAACGCCTGGGGACATTTTACTACATTAAAGGCGCTATATAAATGCAAGTTATTGTTGTTGTATGATTCTAAGTTATTTCTTCAATGCACAGATTTTCCTTTGAATCAAAGTTTGGTTCCTGTAATTACCAGAACAGCTAAAATCTTCATTAAACGTACTAGGGTGGATTTTCCTCTTCATTGCCCAGTTCTCCAGCAAAATGATTGGCGGGGGCGGGGTGGGGGGGATGCTGTCGCGGGGCAGGGGGCACAGAGACCTGGTGAGTCATGTCTCCAACCCCATGGGGTGGCTTCCCCAGGATTTTTGGGAGTTTCCAAAATGGCAGGACAGGACCTGTGTCTGGATCTGGGAGCAAGCCCAGCATTGGCACGCAGATTAGTTGGGAAGGGCCGTTCCTAGCTCTCCAGCCTCACCTTCTTCCCGGTGTGCCTGTGGGCCATGGAACTAGAGATCCAACGAAAGCAAGGCTGGCAGTGGGACTTGCTTTTCAGCAGACTGGAGGCCCTGTCAGGGGTCACAGAGGATGCCGAAGGTCTAAGGAGGCACAAGGTTATTAAATGCTTCCCCTCCCGCCCACCGCATAATTGATAAGCCTCTCCGACAGCATCCAGAAGAATATGAGGCTTGCAGCTACATTCCTCTTTCCGTCCCACAGTCCTAACACAGAGCAATGGCACGAGGCAGGCCTGTGCCCAAGGAGCAAGTGGCCAAAGCCATGAAAACCAGCAGATTCCTTCCTCCAGGACTGTGCAACTGTCGAGGGCCCAGAGGGGTAAAGCAGCCCTATATTTTTTTCTTATTCTTTGCTACAGAAGTATACTAATTATGGAATGATTCTAAAACCCAACACTGGTTTATTAACACTTGTATTTAAATTAATAAATTGTCCTATTCTATCCAAAATATTTGATGCTCTCTCTGTGTTAGTTAATTAAAGTTTGTACACTTGGTGCCGGAACATAACTACTGAGGATTTCATGATGTATTAACTTCATTATGTGAACAATACCTGTTTCTTTATTACACATTTGGGCCTAACTTTCTTTCCTCTGTTGCATGGGGAGAGAGAGGAAGGCAAGGAGGGATTTTGTCACTGAGGTGAGCACAAGATTATTTTACCTTCCCTGATAATCAGCCTTCAGAAAGATGAAACATGAACTCACAGGGCGAGGGAATGTCTGATAAAACCAGGATGTGGAGATGCTATGAGCAGGAGGTCAATTTCTCCCATTGTTGGACATGTGGTCTCATCAGAACATAAGAACATAAGAAATAGGAGCAGGAGTCGGCCATTTGGCCCCTCAAGCCTGCTCCGGCATTCAATAAGATCATGGCTGATCTTCTACCTCAACTCCACTTTCCTGCACTATCCCCATATCCCTAGATTCCCTTAATATCCAAAAATCTATCGATCTCTGTCTTGAATATACTCAATGACTGAGACTCCACAGCCCTCTGGGGTAGAGAATTCCAAAGATTCACCACCCTCTGAGTGAAGAAATTTCTCCTCATCTCAGTCCTAAATGGCCATGATCTTATTGAATGACAGAGCAGGCTCAAGGGGCCAAATGGCCTACTCCAGCTCCTATTTCTTATGTTCTTATGAGACCACATTTCCTTATTCCCCATTATAATTTCTCCTGTCTCAGCCTGTAAGGAACCCACTGATGTAAGAAAACTACTAGGCACTTGGTCTAAGTGTTAAACAAAGCTTTAATCAACTGTTTTTCAACATGGAGATCTAGTTGTGTCCTTCACTAGTTCCTGTTGAGGAATATCCTAAGCAAGCTGGGCCCATGCCCAAGTATTTATACTCTCCCTAGACAGCGCCACCAGCAGGCCGCCCAGTATTACTTCATACATGAATGACAAGATTCATGTCACCCACATTTACTTTTGCTAATCTTTTCCTTTTTACTTACCTATAGATGCTATTACAGTCTGTTTTTATGTCTCTCGCTAGTTTACTCTCATATTCTATTTTTCCTTTCTTTATCAATTTCTTGGTCCTCCTTTGCTGAATACTAAAATCCTCCCAATGCTCAGGCATACTACTCTTTTTGGCAACATTATTAGCCTCTTCCTTTACATAAGAACATAAGAAATAGGAGCAGGAGTAGGTCATTCGGCCCCTTGAGTCTGCCCCGCCATTCAATATGATCATGGCTGATCTGATTTGCCTCAAAGCCACTTTCCCGCCCGCTCCCCATAACCCTTGACTCCCCTGTAGCTCAAATATATGTCTATCTCAGCCTTGAATATATTCAATGACTCTTCCTCCACAGCTCTCTGGGGTAGAGAATTCCAAAGATTCACAACCCTCTGACAGAAGAAATTCCTCCTCATCTCCATCTTAAATGGGCGACCCCTTATCCTGAAACTGTGCTCCCTAGTTGTAGATTCCCCCACGAGGGGAAATATCCTCCCTGCATCTACCTTGTCAAGCCCCCTCAGAATCTTATATGTTTCAATAAGATCCCCTCTCATTCTTCTAAATTCCAATGAATATAGGCCCAACCTGCTCAACCTTTCTTCATAAGACAACCCCTTCATCTCAGGAATTAACCTAGTGAACCTTCTCTGAACTGCCTCCAATGCAAGTATATCCCTCCTTAAATAAGGAGACCAAAACTGCACGCAGTACTCCAGGTGTGGTCTCACCAGTGCCCTGTACAGTTGTAGCAAGACTTCCCTACTTTTATACTCCATCCCCCTTGCAATAAAGGCCAACATTCCATTTGCCTTCCTAATTACTTGCCGTACCTGCATGCTAACTTTTTGTGTTTCATGCACGAGGACCCCCAGATCCCTCTGTACCGCAGCATTATGTAATCTCTCTCCATTTAAATAATAATTTGCTTTTTTTTTCCTACCAAAGTGGATAACCTCACATTTTCTCACATTATACTCCATCTGCCAAATTTTTGCCCACTCACTTAACCTATCTATATCCATTTTCAGAATCTTTGTGTCCTCACAACTTGCTTTCTCACCTATCTTTGTATCATCAGCAAATTTGGCTACAGTACACACGGTCCCTTCATCCAAGTCATTAATATAGATTGTAAATAGTTGAGGCCCCAGCACTGATCCCTGTGGCACCCCACTAGTTACAGTTTGCCAACCGGAAAATGACCCATTTATCCCGACTCTTTGTTTTCTGTTAGTTAGCCAATCCTCTATCCATGCTAATAAATTACCCCCAACCCCGTGAGCTCTTATCTTGTGCAGTAACCTTTTATGTGGCACCTTATCGAATGCCTTCTTGAATTCCAAATACACTACATCTACTGGTTCCCCTTTATCCCACCTGCTTGTTACATCCTCAAAGAACTCTAGCAAATTTGTCAAACACAATTTCCCTTTCATAAAACCATGTTGACTCTGCTTGATTGTATTATGATTTTCTAAATGTCCTGCTGTTACTTCCTTAATAATGGATTCCAGCATTTTCCCAATGACAGATGTTAGGCTAACTGGCCTATAGTTTCCTGCTTTTTGCCTCCCTCCTTTCTTGAATAGGGGTGTTACATTTGCGGTTTTCCAATCCGCTGGGACCTCTCCAGAATCCAGGGAATTTTGGTAGATTACAACTAACGCATCCACTATCTCTGCAGCCACCTCTTTTAAGAGCCTAGGATGTAGGCCATCAGGTGCAGGGGACTTGTCAACCTTTAGTCCCATTAGTTTGCCTAGTACTTCTTCTCTAGTGATAGTCATTGTTTTAAGTTCCTCCCTCCCTATAGCCCCTTGATTATCAATTATTATTGGGATGCTTTTAGTGTCTTCTACCGTAAAGACCGATACAAAATATTTGTTCAAAGTCTCTGCTATTTCCCTGTTTCCCATTATTAATTCCCCAGTCCCATCCTCTAAGGGACCAATGTTTACTTTAGCTACTCTCTTAGCTACTCTCTTCCCTTTTATATACCTGTAGAACCTCTTACTGTCGGTTTTTGTATTTTTTGCTAGTTTACTTTCATAATCTATCTTCTCCCTCTTTATTTTTTTTAGTCATCCTTTGCTGGTTTCTAAAAAATTCCTAATCCTCTGGCATACCACTAATCTTCACAACATTGTATGCCTTTTCTTTCAATTTGATACCATCCTTAACTAATACTATCTTTAACTTCTCTTGTTAGCCATGGTTGGACCACCTTTCCTGTGGGATTTTTGTGCCTTAAAGGAATGTATATTTGTTGTAAATTATGTATTAATTCTTTAAATGCTAGCCATTGCTTCTCTACCATCATAACTTTTAATGTAGTTACCATATCTACCTTAGTCAACTTGCCCCTCATACCTATGTAGTTTGCTTTGTTTAGATTTAAGACCCTAGTTTCAGATTTAGCTAAATCACTTTCAAATTCAATATAAAATTCTATCATATTATGGTCACTCTTCCCTAAAGGCCCCTTTACTACAAAGTTATTAATTAACCCTTTCTCGTTGCACAATACTAGATCCTAGATCTAAAATAACCTGTTCCCCAGTTGGTTCCTCAACATATTGATCTCGAAAACTATCTTGCATACATTCCATGAATTCGTCCTCCACACTATTACTGCAAATTTGATTACAGCCATGGTATTCATTTTAGAATAGGCCATTTGTAACGGAACATCGCTCCCTAACTGCAATCGCCACATTGCTTGTTAGTTTTGCTGTCAATTTTTCCTTATGATTTTCTTCGATTATTTCTGCCTCTTGAAGGTGGTGACTCATGCAGAGATACGTTTCTGTGTTGCTAATGACTCTCTGGTGCCTTACTCAACCAACAGTGTCAGTAGGTTCATGAGCTATGAGCAGGATTCTACACATACATGCGCATATTCTCTCATGCACACTCTGTCTGTTGTCTCTTTCTCTCTCTCTCTCTCTCTCATACACACATATCCCTTCAAGTAAGGCTATGTGGATGCAAGCATTAATAGGAGCCTAGGCTACCCGGGCTGAGCCTGGCTAACTCAGCAGAAAGCAAGCATTAAACTTGGCATCTTTTTGGTCTGTAAGCTTCAATAACAATAACAAGCTGGTCGTGCATTTATCCACTGAAACACTGACTGGAGGCCATCTCTGTATTCTTGAACACAAGGAAGAGCATTGTAGATTGACACGTTAATGAGCTTCTCGCCAAAGTTAATTACGTGGGGGACAGCAGACGATTATGTTCAAAGTAGGAGTTGCAATGCAGCAAATTCCATTGACGTGGATGGAGAATTAATCTCCCATTGCAGTTCCTCAGTTCTGTGTTCTGAGCAATGTCAGGAAGGCTGGTCCCAAGTCGAGAAGGAGCTCAGATGTTTGGCTGTCAACTGATTCTATTTTCTTGGAGGGATGGTTTCCTGATTTGATATCTCACTGTGCAGTCTGTCAAATTAATGAAGATGTTGATTGTTGCTGAATGGACCAAAAGACCAAATTGTGATGAAACCTCTTTTTAAAAAACAAACAAAGCAAGTTGGAATCAGTGTGAAGAGCACAAATAGCAGTTACTGCACAAAATTGGATTTCTCTGAAAAAGAAATTGTATTTAAACTAGTAAAAATCCATGAGTTGGCCATTGAACCTGTTATAAAAACAGATATATAAGTAGAAAGTCCTGTCTCATTTTTGGGTGGACTGTTGCTTGACTTCTATTTTCTTCCCTTCTTTACACGTCTCCATACAATGCACCATTTTCTGGCCAATGCAATGGGCATATTAGCTTTTGTCAATATGGAAATTTCACCCAAGTCAGCGTCCCCTTATTGGTAACCTCTGACCTCTCCCTAGTCCGAGTCCCACAAAACAACATGAATTCGAAATATTAAACCCGCCCCAATGGTTTAATGAGTAATTGCACTACCCAGTGTGAAACTGAGGCCTGGAGATCAAGAATGACCCAACTCTCATCCCAGGTCTCTGATGAGGTAGATGAGAGGGGCATCACAATTGGCTGACTAGCGTGGGGAAGATCAAGCCAGGGTTCACTCCCCACTGACTCTTGCATGTGTGAATGACAGGTCTCACTGTAACGAGTCCTCCATGGTTAAACACCCTGCTAACACTCAGCTGTAAGGGCTCACAGGTGAAGAATGGTCACTTGGTTGAGGTGTAAGATGGCAGCTGGTAACTGTGGAACTACAAAGACTTGGGCAAAGACGTGGCTTTCAATGAGAGGCTAGAAGAAGAGGAGGGAGTTGCTGCTTGAGACTTGTAACTTTTGATCAAGCAACTAGATTCTGAAATCATTTGGATCTATTTATAAAAATCTTAATATGAAATGGCAAAAGACTTCATAATCTTACCCCTTCACTTTCCATATTTGCCACGTGCCTTAGCGTTCAATAAACATTTCTCTGTAAGTACTGAACAGATCCTTCCTTAGTTTCTTTCATTTCCAGTTTCCAGTATTAAATCACAAGCCCGGAGAATAGCACACTTTACAATATCATAGTCTGTAATATTGGCAGAATAGATATGAGAAAGCGCGAGCACTTTTCCACTTAGTGACGCAATGAATCGGCCGGCCTATTCATTACAACCCACTTGGAGTCAATTCAAATCGATTCAAATCCCTTTTGGAATCAGATTCAGCTTAATAGAACGGTGGGCCCGTAATTCGCAACCTCGCTTACGGACCCACTGCCGATGCATGTTTCTCTGCTAGTTCAACAGCACCGACATGCTCTTTCTCCTTCTCATTGGCCTTATGCTGGTGCTGTTTCTCCTCATCCTGGTGCTGCTTTTCCTTCCTGGCCTCGAATTCGCGTCATTCCCTCTCTTCTTGCAGGCTGCGTCGCTCTTCCTCTGATTCCAGTGCTCTTGCTCTTGAACTTCTTCAGCCTCAAATTGCAGCTTTTCTAGTCGGAATGCCCTTCCTTGTCTTTATCCTCCATTTCATGCTGACACGTTGCTTCACTTCGGCTGCCAGTCAAGGCAATTCAAGTTCTGCTTCTGTTTTTTAATCTGGTTGAAATTTTTAGATATCATGTGATTGCTTTACCTGGGGTGAACACTCAAGAGTATCAGTTACAATCAAATCACATCTTAATCCAACTAACTACAGTGAACAAGAAAAATAATAAATATACACCACTCTATCCCTATTAACGGGCTCACGTAACTCTTTCTGGCCTGCCTTATTGCCAAGTCTAACCGGCTGTCTCTACAACAACAACAACTTGTATTTATATAGCGCCTTTAACATAGTAAAACGCCCCAAGGCGCTTCACAGGAGAGTTAAGACAAAATAAATTGACACCGAGCCACCTAAGAAATTAGGGCAGGTGACCAAAAGCTTGGTCAAAGAGGTAGATTTTAAGGAGCGTCCTAAAGGAGGAAAGAGAGATAGTGAGGCGGAGAGGTTTAGGCAGGGAATTCCAGAGCACAGGGTCTAGGCAGCTGAAGGCACGGTCACTACTGGTGGAGCGATTATAATCAGGGATGCTCAAGAGGGCAGAATTAGAGGAGCACAGATGTCTCAGAGGTTTGTGGGGCTGGAGGAGATTACAGAGATAGGGAGGGGTGAGGGGGTGAGGCCATGGAGGGATTTGAAAACATGGATGAGAATTTTGAAATCAAGGCGTTGCTTAACCGGAGCCAATGTAGGTCAGTGAGCACAGGGGTGATAGGTGAACGGGACTTGGTGCGAGTTAGGACATGGGCAGCCAAGTTTTGAATGACCTCAAGTTTACGTAGGGTAGAATGTGGGAGGCCAGCCAGGAGTAGGTTGGAATAGTCAAGTGTAGAGGTAACAAAGGGATGGATGAGGGTTTCAGCAGCAGATGAGTTGAGGCAGGGGTGGAGACGGGCGATGTTATGGAGGTGGAAATAGGCAGTCTTAGTTATGCCGCGGATATGTGGTCGGAAACTCATTTCAGGGTCAAATATGACACCAAGGTTGTGAACAGTGTGGTTCAACCTCAGACAGATGCTAGGGAGAGGGATGGAGTCGATGGCTAGGGAACGGAGTTTGTGGCAGGGCCCGATGACAATGGCTTCGGTCTTCCAATATTTAATTGGAGAAAATTTCTGCTCATCCAGTATTGGATGTCAGACAAGCAGTTTGTCAATTTAGAGACCGTGGAGGGGTTGAAAGAAGTGGTGCTGAGGTAGAGCTGAGTGTCATCAGCGTACATGTGGAAACTGACGCCGTGTTTTCGGATGATGTCGCCAAGGATAGATCCTTGGGGCACACCAGAGGTAACGATGCGGGAGTGGGAAAAGAAGCTCTATGTCTAATTGGTTGTCTCTTAAACAGGGAAATGTCCACATTTCATCTCCTTTACCAGGACTTATACCAAACTGACCTGCACGTGTTCTTCTGTGTTGTCTCTCATCCATCTGGACAAGAATTATAAACTGATCTCTGACTCTCTCCCCATCCAGGGATTGGCCATCAAAGCTGCCAATTTAGCTGGCTGCAGGCCCCTCACTCTGCCTGTAGATCCCTCCAAAATGTTGGGAACGCCTGTTATTCTCAAAATGAATGAGATCATCTTGACATAATGAGACCAGGATGAGTCAATTAACTCTAATTGTCTTAGTTCAAAGTGGTATGTGAGGAGCTAAATTCCACACACCTGTCGGTCTAGCTTTAACACCCCCGCATCCCCATCCTCTGGCAGTTGTAGTAATTTTAATCCCTTGAAAGCTAAATTCAACTTAAAGGTAATATTTTTTTAATATAAATCATGCCAAATCCTTTCCATGAAAAATGGTAAAAATTCCTGAAATGTGGCAGCCATGAAGATGAGGAAAAGAATTTTAGATTTGAGATGTTGGTGGTTCAAGAGCCAAGGTAGGTCAGCCAGGAAGATATTGATCAGCACACGGGAATTGGTGTGGGATAGGATACAACCAGCAGAGTTTGACTGAGCTGCTGTTTACAGAAGGGTGGAGGATGGGAGACTGGCAAGGAGGCCTCGAAAAAAGAAAAAAAAAAGACTTGCATTTATATAGCGCTTTTCACGACCTCAGGACGTCCCAAAGCGCTTTACAGCCAATGAAGTACTTTTGAAGTGTAGTCACTGTTGTAATGTAGGAAACGGGGCAGTCAATTTGTGCACAGCAAGGTCCCACTAACAGCAATGCAATAATGACCAGATAATATGTTTTAGTGATGTTGATTGAGGGATAAATATTAGAGTAATAGGGCTGTATTTTTTCTTAGGGTCGGGTTGGCGTCGTGTCATCCGCATTTCGTGTTGCCCCCCCCGACTCCAGATTAATGTGGATGAATGATGCAATTTTTACTTAATTGGGTAATTGAGTTCCAGCATGTGGGAACCCATGAAACAATTAGTGGTTTTAGTCTGAAAGTCGCCTCTGATGATGTCATCATTGCAGGTCAGAGACTGACTGCCTGGTCTCAGAGACTGCCTGGTCTTTGGTGTGAGAGGACCTGGATGCAAAATCAGCAGCAGCTCTAAGGACAGAGAGAGAGAGAATGAATTTTTTTTGCATCCAGGTCCTCTCACAGCAAAGGCCAGGCAGTTTCTGAAGACATTCAATGCAGCAGCTTCAGAGGCGACTTTCAGACCTAATACTACTACTACCTTCATCACATCTCCATTGTAATAGTGGACCTGCAGCTGATAGTCAGCTATCCACTTGTGCTCCCGCCAGGTTTCACTGACGTGTTTCACATCAGGCGTACTTCATGTCGGAAAAGGGTTAAACTAGCTAAAACATTTCAAAATGGCATTACAGAGCCAATTTAGGGATAGTTAAGAGCGTTAATAGCCTCTCGTGCCTCTTGGAGGTGGGACAGAGTCGGGAACCCCGCGACCCATTTTGTCAAAATTGCATGGAGGCGTGTTGGAGTCGGGATGGGGTCGGGACCCCCGAATCTGCTACTTTAACCCCCCACACGCCTCCAAACCCGACTCCACGGGTCATTCAAAATCCAGCCCATAGAGTCTGGAGGAGACAGAGGGATGAATGAGGGTCTCGTCAGTGGAGGGGTTGAGGTAGGAGTGGAGGCACGGCATGTTAGGGAGCTGCAACCAAGCCACCTTTCTGTTAGAGAAGACATGAGAAGGAAACGCAGTTCAGGGTTGAACAGGATACCGAGGTTGCAAAATCCTGGCTGAGACAACATGAGTCTACTCCTTCAGAAGAGGAGAGGAGAGGCAAAAATCAAAAATTCATGAAAACGTTTGTGCAATAAAATATGCAAGTTGAAACTTGGGAAATTTACTGATTCTTTCAGCTGTTCACTAGCAGAACAAGAAAGAAAAGTTAAATAAAAGACAACGGAACCCAACTGGGAAGCAAACTACTTGAGGATAAGAGCATACAAAACAAATATTACAACGTTAGGCAGATCCGATTGATTGTAATGATGGAATATCATATTTTAGGCTATTACATTTTTTATAACTTGTTTCAGTGCCTCAAGTTACATCAGAAATTCAAGCACAGAACTGAGAACTACAAAGGCACAGGGTCGATTTTCCAGTATTGTTTGTTTTTATCATTGCACTCAAACTATGATGCGTTGATGCAGACTAAAATCGTATTGCAAAAAAAATCTGTGTTTATCCCAATATTCAGTCACCATTAAATCAAACTTGAGAGTGAGATGTTATGCTAAAGCTTACATTATTATACAGTCAAATGTCAATGCATCACAAGGTAACTCAGCTGTATAAATTATTCTCCAATTTTTCCGCTATCAAAATATTATGAACAATCTGAGCCCTATAAGCTCTGACGATGAAGTCTTATTGTAGAGTGCCCTGTAGCAGTGTATTACTAGGCATGTGTTAGGCTGGATTAAAATCCATCTTTTGCATGTTTGCTTAAAATGTTATTGGGTTTCTGTTACAAGTCTCCTGGCAGAGTTTCGACAGTGGCAATCCCCTATGGGCATATTGATAATAAAACAGCACTGAAAGGGAACTGCATATGGGAATATTAATCCACAAATTATTTTGCCGATTCACCTTTTGAAGACCAGAGGCCAGTTTGCTAACTAGGTGGACTGCATGCCTTGCACCGCACGCCTTTATAAATGGTGATCTGCACATTTATAATACTCCATCTTAAAACTGCCTGTCTCCACACTTTATCCACCCTCAAATAAACACCAAAAGGCCCCCTCTCTGGAGGTGGTGATGTTGACTCTAATAGGTTGGAACCTATAGAGCACCCATAAGACCCCAAACTGTGCAATTCACTTTACAATCTCTTTATTATATTGAGTCGTAAAAATGCAACTTTTCCTCATTTTCTAGTGCTACGTATTTTTGTGACTGCCATCGATCTCAGCGAAAGTACTTGTAGTCACATACAGCTTGAAGGTTTAAATTACCAATGTGCATTTACCCTATAACTCCTAGGTTTAATATTCTGTCCTTGTGTCTCTGCCTTTCATGTCTTCCTGAACTCCAACTGGGAGGATGGGTAAGTAAAGCAAAGATTATGGAGTCCTTCAAGAAGCAGTTAAGCACCGTTATGAGATCGGCCAAACGGTCTCCCTCATCTGCACTGATCTGTGATTTTATTTTGATCTTTGTGATACCTCCACATGAATTCCATATTTTATAGGAAAACAAGTCAAATTTGGTCACTGAGAAAGGAACCTGACACATCAGTAGGGTTTCAGATACTTGTACTTGGCCCACCACAGTTTGGGGTTTTATGGGTGTTCTATAGGTTCCAACCTATCAGAATCAAAATCACCATCTCCAGAGAGGGGGCTTTTGGTGTTTATGTGAAGGCAGGAGAAAGTGTGGAGCCAGGCAATTTTAAGATGGAGTATTATAAATGTGCAGATCACCATGGTGTTTTCAAAACCAAAAATATACCCGTAATTGACCTGACGACATGATTGATTAGAAGTCTAGGTACCGTTTTAATGCTGAGCAATGGTTCATCACAGCAGTTCTGTTGCTTTTCTTGATGAGCTGCCTTTTAGAGGGAAAGCCAGGGATTTATACAATAAAACAATGAAAGAATTGCAGGAAAATTTCACGGAAAAGTCCAGGTCTAATCTAGGAGACGACTAAACCACCCTGTGCTATCTTGGCAGTAAGTGGACAATTGTAACACTCATTGATGTTACCCATCCCACTAACTAACTAGGATCTTTCCTCCATCTGATGCCATGGGTAACAACACCTTATTGCTGGGTTGTTGACTTTGGCTGAGGGGAAGTCTGGATAGGTGGGGGCAGGGAAAGGGTTCATGTCTTGAGATCTAATGTTTGCACTGCCAATGCTGAAAATTCATTGCAAACCTGAAACAGTGGATCCTTTGACATCATAAATTACATAAACAAAGATGAAATTCTTTACTCAAAGGGTCATAACTGTCTATAATAATCCACCAGCTCGAAAGAAAACCATTATGGAAGTCTAAAATGCGGTCTGGAAGAGTCTGGTTACTGGAAGGGTGAGTCTGGTGTGCTGAAAGGCTTTTCACACACGAACAGGTGAATTCGATGGGCAGGAAACAACCAGCAGGTCCATCAAGCCTGGCCCACACTACGGCGATGCTTAGAGCTTCACCGTTAAGCACCCATACCTACCAGCACCCACACCCACCAGCTCACATACCCACCAGCACCCACACCCACCAGCACCCACACCCACCAGCACCCACACCCACCAGCACCAATAGCACCAGCACCCACACCCACCAGCACCCACACCCACCAGCACCCACACCCACCAGCACCCACACCCACCAGCTCACACACCCACCAGCACCCACACCCACCAGCACCCACACCCACCAGCTCACACACCCACCAGCACCCACACCCACCAGCTCACACTCCCACCAGCTTAGAGCTTCACCGTTAAGCACCCATACCTGCCAGCACCCATAGCACCAGCACCCATACCCACCAGCACCCATAGCACCAGCACCCATACCCACCAGCAGCCATACCCACCAGCTCACACACCCACCAGCACCCATAGCACCAGCACCCATACCCACCAGCAGCCATACCCACCAGCACCCACACCCACCAGCACCCACACCCACCAGCACCCACACCCACCAGCTCACACACCCACCAGCACCCACACCCACCAGCACCCACACTCACCAGCACCCACACCCACCAGCACCCACACCCACCAGCACCCACACCCACCAGCACCCACACCCACCAGCACCCACATCCACCAGCACCCACACCCACCACCACCCACACCCACCAGCTCACACACCCACCAGCTCACACACCCACCAGCACCCACACCCACCAGCACCCACACTCACCAGCACCAACACCCACCAGCACCCACACCCACCAGCACCCACATCCACCAGCACCCACACCCACCACCACCCACACCCACCAGCTCACACACCCACCAGCACCCACACCCACCAGCACCCACACCCACCAGCACCCACACCCACCAGCACCCACACCCACCAGCTCACACACCCACCAGCACCCACACCCACCAGCACCCACACCCACCAGCTCACACTCCCACCAGCACCCATACCCACCTGACCACCATCAGTCATGTAATCTCCTGGGAGAGGCAAAAAAAGCAGAAAAAAAAATCCACGGCCAATCAGGGGAAAATATGAAATCTGGGCAAATCCTCCCTGACCCCCATAGAGTTGAAAGATCGAAAGCAGTCTAGAAGATCACCTGGACCATGCGCATAGCACGGGGTGTTTGACCCTTTTATAAGATCGGGTCTATGTGGGGCAGGCTCAATGGGCCTGCTGGTCTTTTCCTGCCTGTTGGATTTTTGTGTTCACATGTAAAAGGCCTTACAGCCCATCATGGCTCATCCTGGTGTAAAGAATATCAGAGCCTCTTTAAATGTGTGTCCTCTGGGCCCACTGGCCTTACTTACATTGAAGCAATATCCTGGTTGACTTTTTCTATGCCATGTAATATTGTATTTAGCTTGGCTAGGTCTTCCCATAACCACTTACTCCCCAGACCAGAGGCAGTTGGCTCATCTAATCTTTCTTCATTGTCCATCCCCTTTACTCTCGGAATCATTCTTGTTGCTTTTCTCTGCACTGTGGCATGGCGACCAGAATTTAAACATGCACTTCAGATTTAAAAATCAGAATTTGGCATCTGGCTCTATGTTTTAGCCCACTGCCTAATTCAAAACCGAATGGGTGGCAACCCTATTGATTGAGGGAAGGGAGGGGAGGAGAGCAATAGAGGAGCCCTAATTCAAACCTGAGTCAGGGCACTGATTCAATGGCCTATGCACCCATCCCATGATCCTTTTAGCGCCACTGCCAACTCTTAGATCTTTTTATACAGTATCTCTTGTACCTGCGCAGTGTTTCATTCCATGTACTAAAAAAAAGAAAGGCTTGTATTGATACACTGCCTTTCATGACCCCAGGACTTCGCAGAGCACTTTACAGCCAATGAATTACTTGTGGAGTGTAGCCACTGTTGTAATGTAGGAAACGCGGCAGCCAATTTGCGCACAGCAAGGTCCCACAAACAGCAATGAAATAAATGACCACATCATAGAAACATAGAAAAATAGGAGCAGGAGTAGGCCATTCGGCCCTTCGAGCCTGCTCCGCCATTCAATATGATCATGGCTGATCCTCTATCTCAATACCATATTCCCACTCTCTCCCCATACCCCTTGACGTCTTTTGCATCTAGAAATCTATCTATCTCCTTCTTAAATATATTCAGTGACTTGGCCTCCACAGCCTTCTGTGGTAGAGAATTCCACAGGTTCACCACCCTCTGAGTGAAGAAATTTCTCCTCATCTCAGTCCTCCTCATCATCTGTTTTAGGTGTTGGTTGAGGGATAAATATTGACCAGGACACCGGAGAACTCCCCTGTTAATCTTCGAAAAGTGCCGTGGGATCTTTTACATCCACTTAAGAGGTCAGGTGGGGCTTCGGTTTAGCGTCTCATCGATGTACTGTGCCCTGTATTTGTGCCCCTGTAGCTCAGCATATTGTACATAGAAAACCTTGGCTGCTGTAGTATTGTTCAGTATAACTGTGTTCTCTTTCTTCACTCTCCTCCTGAAGGCCTTCACTCAGGCTCACGTACAGATCCAAGGGCACTGCCTGTCCAGCAGTACCCTGCCCGAGTGGCACGCTTTCGTATGTGACCTAGCCAATAAGTACACGAAGGCCATTTAAAAACAGTGGGGGATGGGGGTGAACAGCCCTCACCTGACATGCGCACTTTCCTGCTCACTTTCCTGTGGGGGGTCACTGAGAGCGTGATTTGTATTAGGAATCGTGGCTGATTTTCCCCCTCTCGGTGCCAGTTTTGGCATCCCTCCATTATTCTGTGCTCCATGCTACAAAAAGGACATGGAAGCGCTGGAGAAAGTGCAGCAAAGAATTACAAGGACGTTACCGGAATTAAGAGGACGCAACCTCCTCAGGAAAGATTGAGCAGGCTGAATTGATGCCTGCAATATTTTTAAGTAAGTTCCATTGGAAGTTTTTTTGTTCAGCTGGGGATTCACTGAGGGCCACACAATAACAGAATGGCGGAGAATCTACAGCACAGAAACAGGCCATTCGGGCCATCTGGTCTACGACGGGGTTGGGGGGGGGGGGGGTGAAGGTTCAAAGGGGTGGATATGGTGAAAATGTGAGCAAGTCCAGAATAATAGGGCATAAATGTAAGATAGCTACAAACAGATCAAATAAAGAACTTAGGAGGAATTTCTTTACGCAGCGACTGGTGAGAATGTGGAGCTCGCTGCCGCAGTGAGTAGTTAGCGCAGATAGCACTGATGCGTTTAAGGAGAAGCTGATGCATACATAAGGGAGAAGGGAATAGAGGGATATTGGGGTAGGGTGGTAAGAGATAACTAGAGTGGGAGGAGGCTCGTGTGGCGTATATCCCCCCCCCCACCCCCAGCGTAGACCAGATGGCCTGTTTCTGTGCTGTAGATTCTCCGCCATTCTGTTACTGTGTGGCCCTCAGTGAATCCCCAGCTGAACAAAAAAACTTCCAATGGAACTTACTTAAAAATATTGCAGGCATCAATTCAGTTTATTGCAGGCCATGAAGCAACCTGCTCAATTCACAAATTACCTGCCCCAACTTAAACAGCAATTATATGGTTCAGAACTGAACGATCAGCCCAGGCACCGCCAATTAATTATGATTGATACTTGAGAGGATTCACAGCATCTCATTTCCACATGCAGCAATGGTAGGCTGTTGCAAACAGCAAAAGGATTTACATTGAGACAGATTGCATAGCCTTTGAAGTTAATAGGAATTTAGGAGTAGCGAGGACTGTAAAAGTGTATGTGCTCGCTATAACCAACCCGAAAGCTTTACAGAAAACAGAACACTGTCTCTTGAATCACTCAATAACTTCTAGTGCCGAATAAAAAACGATTCCGTTCCCTTTTGATTTTGTTGGCAATTGAGCAAATTTCCATATTTTTCATCGCTGAAATTTGGGGATGCATTGTTCACGATCACTCCAGACCTCTGCCCAGGTTTCCGAAAGGGTTCGCCAGATTTAAGCCTGTTTATTGGGCAAACCCAATCAGGAAAGGATGGGAGAATTCTAGAAGAAATGATTTAGGGAGGGCACCTGACTCGTGTTGATGCCAGCTGACAGTGGACGTCCCATTTCAAATAATCAATAGATCACAGCGGTGCCTGGGTCACATCCACCCCTTCGCAAGCAAATGAGACAATGAGGGGCAGAATAACCCAACGCCAAATACAAATGCATAAAATATGCTCAAATGCAATGTGTACATCAAGATGTTCACTATAATCATTAACTTTATAACTAAATATTACCATTATTTTTTTTTAAAGTGTGATATAGTAAAACTTGAATTCTCTAGTTCTGTACAATTCCAGTCTATTTTTTAACTCTGCAGTTAATGGTGCAATATAAAGCTAGCAGGACACAGGAGAGCAATGTTGAACCATACCGCGTGACATAAAATATGTCCCCAAGCACGTCATAGGAGCTGAACAGTAAAAAAGCCAAATCCTTTTGCTTTCCAAAAAGCTTGAAAACACTTGCCTGCATGGTTTTCAAGCTCTGACTGGGCATTACTCTCGTGCTCAGTACCAAGGACCCACTTACATCTCAAGCCTTCACTCCTGTAAACTGAAGGTCTCTCATTGCCGAGGGTGGAGAAACGGAGGCAGGACCTGCCCTCCTGGAGCGGGTGGCTGTGCCATTATAATATTTAAATGAGGGTGGCAACATCTTAGGTGCAATTTACCGACGCTCAATGATATTTATGTCCCTGTGTGATGGACGTCCAGTGTTGCTAGGGAACCGGCTGTGCTCCTAAGTTCACTTAAAGGGCGTAGTTAGATAATTCATCAACAGTTTTCAGATTATTTCTACACAGGTTTCCTCTTTTTTTTTAAATTCTGTTGCCACTTAGATTTTGAGGAATCTTTGTGGCAATTCTGCCTCTCCTGTTTTTCCTATTGCTTCAATCCTGTCGTCAGTGGGTTTCCCCAATGGGAATCCCGGTAATCTGAGGACCAGTGAAAGGATGCCAATCACACCCAAGGTGTTGTGTACCCACATCTACAGACAGATATTGGCATACTTCACTTTGGCAAAGTCTTAGTGTCAGCCAGGGTTCGCTGGTAACACTCTCGCTTCTGAGTCAGAAGGTTGTGGGTTCAAAATCCCACTCCAGGGACTTAGCATAAAATCTAGGCTGACACTTCCTCAGTGCTGCACTGTCGGAGGTGCCGTCTTTCAGATGAGACGTTAAACCGAGGCCCCGTCTGCTCTCTCAGGTGGACGTAAAAGATCCCACGGCACTATTTCAAAGAAGAACAGGGGAGTTATCCCCGGTGTCCTGGCCAATATTTATCTGTCAATCACCGTCACTAAAACAAAGTATCTGGTCATTATCACATTGCTGTTTGTGGGAGCTTGCTGAGCGCAAATTGGCTGCCGTGATCCCTGCATTACAACAGTGACTAGACTTCAAATTACTTCATTGCCTGTAAAGTGCTTTGGGAAGTCCTGAGGTGATATAGAAATGCAAGTCTTTCTTTCTATCCTGAACCTCAATACGGATTAAAGGAACAAGAAATATAGAGATGTTTGACAAGTCTTTCTTTTTTTTTGTAGTTATTTTCCCTCAGGAGATTAAGTGGATGGGCCAGTTTCCATGGTGACAGAAATTGCACATCACCTGTGCACTTTTTGGGTCTTTTCTTGTACCAAGATCTTTTTGTTTTTATAATTTCTAACTTGATTCCCCAGCAATGGGGATTTATAAGTGATAGATGTAGTGATTGCATGCAGAAAAGCGAAAGCTGCTTTGCATAAAGAAATAAAAACAACACAGGTCAGGCATCAATACAACTGATGCAACTGTACAATTTGTTTTCTAGTATTCCACAAGTGTAATCCAAATAGAACAGCTGATGAAAACACCCAGAAATTGATCTCGCTCTGTTCCCGCGGGGGTAAGCCTTTCCCGCGATGTCTCACCTCGCTTATGCTTTTTCTGATCCAGCTCGCACGAAATTGATGTTCCAGACATCAGCTGTGCTGGGCATGCGTATCCCAGCGGCGTAGTTAATTCGTGCGAGCTGTGGGATCACGTGACTCAGTTAGAGCCAATGGCAGCACACCATCTTCCATTCATAAGTCTCACAGCATGGCTGAGAGACTTATGAATCTTACACCCCCCCAAAATAACAGCTAAACCTCAATTAAATTTAAAAAAAAACCCATCACATTAATAAAATAAGTATAGTTAATTAAATTAACCATTTTAAATAAAAAATTAAATTTTTGAAAAAATTTAAAATCTTTTAAAAAGTTATAAAAATAAACTTACCTGTCTTTAAAGTCTATAAAAAAGATATACCTGTAAAAAAAAATTCAAAAAAATACTTAATTCACTACTTACCTTCTTAAAAGCGGGTCTTACTCCTCCTTTTTACATTTCCAAAATCTTCCCTACTTACCTGCGCGTCCACAGCATGAAGTGCACAGCGTGCGCGCAGCCTGTAGCGCGCACGCGATGCACTCAGGCCCCGCCCCCTTTTCGGAAGAGCAATTGCCGGTTTTCAGCGCATGCGCAGGGCATGCAGAAAACCGGCAATTGGAGTGGGAATACGCGAGAGTACGCAGTGCGTACTCTCGCGTCCCGGGATCAATTTTCGGCCCATTGAGTGTGCAGTATCTCCACTCAGGAATGGAATCTACATGATCCATACTTGGCTGTAGCGTGAATAACCTTCTTCCTCCTTACCTGTGGATACATTTTACAATCAATGACTCCTTATCAAGTATCCTCAGTTGACAACCATGGCACAGTAGATTCAAAGTATATTCAACGAGTCAGAAAATTCCATTGTTTGCCCATTAAACCACAAACCTCTTTGTAATGTCGCAAAATGTTGATAGTAGAGGTTATGAATTTAGTGGATTAGTGGAATGGAGTTACTGCTGTCAAAAATAGCAGCTTTGAAGTTTCTGTTTCAGCACTGCTGCAGAGACTGGGGCTAGGAGGGTGGATCCTGGCCTCCTTAGAACTGCACCTCAGAGCTACAGCAAGGAGCTGAGTTGCTTATCACTGTACAGCCAGGCTGCTCAGTAAGGGATTGAATGAGCCAGACCCAGCTCAGACACTCGCTTCGGAGCAAAGCAATCAGGAAAGCATATGGCTCTCACTTAATACAGATATTTGAAGCAACTTTTGTTTGTTAAGCACTAGTCATAGAAGTGTAGTAGCAGACTGTGTGCTATAGCGTGGTTACCATATTATGAAGTATTTTTCACGGCTCTTAAACTTTGAGTGGTTGAGATGATGATGACATAAGGTAAAGTTTAGTCCCAGTGGGTTGGCTGAGATGCCAAGGACAGGATTAGGTGCAACTGTGTCAGCCAGAGCTCAGTGGGTAGCACCATAGCCTCCGAGTCAGCAGGTTGTGGGTTCAAGTCCCACTCCAGGGACCCGAGCACATAAAAGCTAGGCTGACACTCCCAGTGCAGTGCTGAGGGAATGCTGCACTGTCGGAGGTGCCGTCTTTCGGATGAGATGTTAAACCGAGGTGCCGTCTGCTCTCTAAGGTAGATATAAAAGATCCCATGGCACTATTTCAAAGAAGAGTAGGGGAGTTATCCCCGATGTCCTGGCCAATATTTATCCCTCAATCAACATCTAAAAAAACCAGATTATCTGGCCATTATCACATTGCTGTTTGTGGGAGCTTGCTGTGCGCAAATTGGCTGCCGCATTTCCTACATTACAACAGTGACTCCACTTCAAAAAGTAGTTCATTGGCTGTAAAGCGCTTTGGGACGTCCGGTGGTCGTGAAAGGCGCTGTATAAATGCAAGTCTTTCTTTTTTTAACTGTAATGCTTCTGAGAGCTGACATGCACTCTCTGGGCTCACGTGTGGGACATACACTTGGGTGACATACCAGAGAGTGGATGGCATGTGCAGAACTGTACCCCCGCATCAGTCCAGAACATTCAGGGGAGGGGGGCAGCAGCCGAGGTGGAAGGGGGGAAAGGCAAAGCTTGAGTGCATTATCTTGTATTCCAAGGCTAGTCTGTGTTACACCCATGCAATGTGCTTCAGACTTCTCACACTGTATGGTGCATGGAATGTTATATAATTGGTGAGAGTTAGAGTGTCGTCTATAGCGGGCCGCTGGCTAAGGTCAAAAGGTGCAGACATGAGGAGGGATGGAGATTATGGAATTTTTTTGCTTCATTACTTTGGAAAGCAGGGAGTGTTTATGCAGACCTGTTTCTCAGATGATTAGATGGATGGTATATAGCTCATAATTGGGCAGATTGTACATGGTCTGTGGACAGAGTGGACTGGATGAGTCGAATGATTTAATTTAAGTTTCTAATTGTTTGGAAAATTTTGGTCAATAGGAACTTCATTGTAGAGGTAAGTGTTAATAGTGACTGAGGGGCAGCACTTACGCTGGAGGAGTCTCAGTTACAACAACAACAACTTGTATTTATATAGCGCCTTTATCGTAGTAAAACGTCCCAAGGCGCTGCACAGGAGTATTTTAAGACAAAAAATTTGACACCGAACCACATAAGGATAAATTAGGGCAGGCGACCAAAAGCTTGGTCAAAGAGGTAGGTTTTAAGGAGCATCTTAAAGGAGGAAAGAGAGGTAGCGAGGCGGAGAGGTTTAGGCAGGGAATTCCAGAGCTTAGGGCCAAGGCAACAGAAGGCACGGCCACCAAAGATTGAGCAATTATAATCAAGGATGCTCAAGAGGGCAGAATTAGAGGAGCGTGGATATCTCGGGGGAGTTTTGGGGCTGAAGGAGATTACAGAGATAGGGAGGGGCGAGGCCATGGAGGGATTTGAAAACAAGGATGAGAATTTTGAAATCGAGGTGCTGCTTAACCGGGAGCCAATGTAGGTCAGCAAGCACAGGGGAGATGGGCGAACAGGACTTGTTGCGAGTTCGTACACGGGCAGCCGAGTTTTGGATGACCTCAAGTTTACGTAGGGTAGAATGTGGGAGGCCAGCCAGGAGTGCGTTGGAGTAGTCAAGTCTAGAGGTAACAAAGGCATGGATGAGGGTTTCAGCAGCGGTTGAACTGAGGCAAGGGCGGAGACGGGAGATGTTACGGAGGTGGAAGTAGGCGGTCTTTGTTATGCCGCGGATATGTGGTCGGAAGCTCATTTCAGGCTCAAATATGACACCAAGGTTGCGAACAGTGTGGTTCAGCCTCAGACAGATGTTAGGGAAAGGGATGGAGTCAGTGGCTAGGGAACGGAGTTTGTGGCGGGGACCGAAAACAATGGCTTCGGTCTTCCCAATATTTAATTGGAGAAAAGTTACAGTAAACAGACTTAATCACACTGATACCGATTAAAGAAATAGATGACTCTAAGCAGATTCCCTCAACCTGCATCAGTGTCCTGTTTAGGAGGTAAAATGCAGGACCTTTGAATGGAATCAATTAGAAAGTGAATTGTTCCCTCCTTCAAAGCCTCCTTCAAAACCCTAACCATACATTGCAAACTGAACATCACATTTTATGCATTGTTTTTGTGGCCTGCAAATCTCAGGGTATGATTTGCGAGATTTTAAAAGAGTGTACAGATCACGACTAGGACTTTTACGCTAATGTGAACAATATACCTAACTTTATGTTAAGCATCTGGAACTCATCTTGGGCTCTGTATTTCAAATTGAGGGCACCTCTCCTACACTAATGACCATGTGACAGGATCATTTCTAATGCGATCGTGGAGTTTCCTCTCGTAATGTTACTGTTTATGTAATTGTAGATGGTAATACACATGATTTATTCAGTAACTCGTGCAATTTTGGTTGTGGTTGGACACTGGATAGTCCCAATTCTGGGTTACGTTATCCCTGGTGCATTTAACCTAACAAAGCAGCAGAGGGAGTCGCTGGATGGATTCAAGCTTTCATTATTTGCAGCTCCACAGTAAAGCCCCTCTGGCCCTGGTGTCCCGCGTTACAGATCGGCCCTGAGAATCCGCGGGAGATGATGCCGTGGATTGAACCAGGATCAAAGCTGGTTGGTGCCTTCCAGCGTTGACCCCTGGCAGGGTTTACTGGGGTCAGCAAGAAGGTTATCTCGTTTAAATGGGGCCGGCATCACTAAAGTAGATTATTTGGTCATTTATCACATTGCTGTTTGTGGGAGCTTGCTGTGCGCAAAATGGCCACCGCATTTCCTACATTACAACAGTGACTACACTTCAAAAGTGCTTCATTGGCTGCAAAGTGTTTTGGGATGTCCTGAGGTTGTGAAAGGCACTATATAAATGCAAGTCTTTTTTTCCTAGTGCGGGGAGTCCTTGCCCCTGGCACCAGCCTCCAACAACAGCTGCATGTAAGTTGGTTCCACCCCTTGTGAGGCAGGCTGGAAAAGTCCAGGGAGGCCAAGCACAGCCAGGTCCCTGCCAGTTTCTGGCACGGTAATGCCGGGACTCTGGCAGAATCCCCGAGGAAATTCAGTGCCATCTCCCGAATCAAATCCTTAAACTTACAATATAAACTGCTGGCACTAACGCTTTCATTATTGTTAATAGGCTCTGCGACTGCACTTAATAGTGTTGGCCATTGATTTCTGGGTCTCAAAGACACAAAGGGCTCCACTGAATCCACTTTAATTTATTGACTGTTCGGGAAAAATAGTGTTATTCACTTTGTCACACTTAGCAGCAACAGCCAGGGACTGAATTCTATTTTCATTTTTAATTGACAAAGCGGGGGGGGGGGGGAAATATCATTAATTTTTGATTTTACAAAGAAAATAACCAAAGTATAAATCAGCTTTATGTTCCCTTATGCCTGTGGCCTCAAGGTAACATCCATATCGCATATTTGTTTTATATTTCAAAAACATACTTTATGCATAACATTTGTCAAAATACATTACAATACAATCCAAAAATCATATTACATATAGCGCGGTACAGATGAATGCAGTACATGGTACTCTATTTACAGAAACAAATTACAAGTACATTTTCATTAAAACATTTTCTACATCATACAGCCCAAGGGGGGTATTACACTGGTTCCAGCCCCTCGGTGTATAGTGGCGGGAGGGCCTTAAACTGTGGCCCTTCCCATCGTGCCTTTGCGACAGCGGCACCAACCTTTAGTGCGTCCCTCAGCACGTACTCCTGGACCTTGGAATGTGCCAGTCTGCAACACTCGGTCGTGGACAACTCCTTACTCTGGAAGACCAGCAAGTTTCGGGCAGACCAAAGGGCGTCTTTCACCGAGTTGATGATCTTCCAGCAGCAGTTGATGTCTGTCTCGGTGTGCGTCCCTGGGAACAGTCCGTAGAGCACAGAGTCCTGTGTTACGGAGCTGCTCGGTATGAACCACGACAAAGACCACTGCATCTCTTTCCAGACCTCCTTTGCAAACGTACATTTCAGAAGGAGATGGATGACGGTCTCGTCCCCACCGCAGCCGCCTCGAGGGCAGCGTGCGGTGGAGCTGAGACGTTGCGTGATCATGAAGGATCTGACGGGGAGGGCCCTTCTCACCACCAGCCAAGCTACGTCTTGGTGCTTGTTTGTGAGCTCTGGCGATGAGGCATTCTGCCATATAACTTCAACAGTCTGCTCAGGGAACCATCCGACAGGATCCATCATCTCCTTTTTCCGTAGGGCCTTGAGGACGTTACGCACTGACCACTGCTTTATGGCCTTGTGGTCAAAGGTCTTTCCCTGTACAAACTTTTCCATGAAGGACAGGTGGTCCGGCACGGTCCAACTGGATGGAGCGTTCCGCGGCAGCGTGGCCAGGCCCATCCTTCGCAACACCGGGGACAGATAGAACCTCAGCACGTAGTGACACTTGGGGGTAGAAATTAGGTCGCGCCCCATTTGGGGCGCAAATATCGTCCGCGCGCAAATATTAGCGCCTGGCGCTAATTATCGGCACTGACAGGAAACTTCACTTTTACCGCCCCGGGAGGTGAGTGGAGCGCTAAATTAGGCGCTGCACACCTCTCTTAAGGCGCAAAGGCCTAGGAGTGAGGCGCTACCTCAGCGCACGAGCGCAGCGCAGCTGCTGCCAGTTAGCGAGGGAACACAGACACACTGGCGCCGGACACTTCTTAAAGCGGGGGGGGCCACTTGCTCCCCAGCCACACCCTGCTCATTGCAGCCTTGAATCTCAGCCTGGAGAGACCTGTAATCCATTTTGCTGCCAAGCATGGAGAGGGTGAGAGAACGCGCTCATCGCTTCACCGAGCGGGCCTTGGATGCTCTGGTTGACGCAGTGGAGCGCAGACGATGCATGCTGTTCCCGGAGAGTGGCAGGAGGCCTTTGCCACGCGAGTTCAGAAGAGTGTGGAGGGAGGTGGCTCAGAGCGTCTCCTCCAGGAGCATGGTGCCCAGGACCCATGTCCAGTGCCGCAAAAAGTTCAACGACCTCACTCGGGTCGTCAGGGTGAGTGGCTTTTTCTCAATACCTCTCCATCCCTCCATCTCAACCTCACTCTATGGTCAGAGGGTCTTAAAACCCCAATGCACAACACTCATGCAACACCTATGGCCCTTTCATCAAACACACACACACATTCCACACTTTGCATACAGTAAGGGCTATTCACCTATGGGAGGCACATCAGGCAAGACCATGGCTGCATATTGTAAGGGCTATTCACCTATGGGAGGCACATCAGGCAAGACCATGGCTGTATATTTACTCAGATGCTGTCCTTTTTCTTGCAGGCTAAGCTGGCTCATAATCGGAGACAGCAGCAACGGACGGGTGGAGGGCGGCTTCAGCTGCAACCCCTCAGCGATCTGGAGGAGCGCGTCCACAGGATTGTGGCAAGCCGGGTGATCGGTCCCGTCGCCACTGGAGACGCCGACCCCGTTCTGGACAGCAATGGTAAGGTCATCACCTTTTTGTCCTCTGTCCTTCCACTTGTCCCTCACAATACCAGCCTTTGACACTTTCAATCCAACTTGCTAACTCGCTGCACTTATTCCTCCCTTACTGCCACCCTGTCCTCACGCTAAAGCCACTCTTGTACCTCCCTGCTTTCAGATGGTGATTCACCAGCTGAGGAGATGGTCCCTGAAGCTGCCACTGGGAGTGATGCTGCAGCTGAGGAGGAAGAGGAAGCCGGAGCATCAGTGCCACCCTCTCCCGAGGAAGCCCATGGCCACACTGGGAACACGCCTTCCCCGGAGGGGAGCAGGGGGGAAGGGGCTGATGATGGTGAAGTTCCAGGACCCAGCGGGCTGCAGCAACGCCATGGGGGGGGAGGGAAGAACGGGGGAGCAGGGGGGAAGGGGCTGATGATGGTGAAGTTCCAGGACCCAGCGGGCTGCAGCAACGCCATGGGGGGGGGAGGGAAGAACGGGAGCCTTCTCCCCAGAGGGAGAGTATGCCAGACACTCCTAATGCAATGGACACAGAGGAGGAGCGGCTGATTGCAGAAATGAACAGCCAGGCGGTGGGCATGCACACTGAGCTCATGGGTGCAGTGGGAAGGGTGCCCGAATGCATTGAGGCACTGGCAAGGAGTGTGGAGCACTTCGCTGTAGCACAGGCGGATGCCACACTAAAGCTTACTGCTGCAATTCAGTCACTGGCTGCCAGGAACCCATCTGAGACTGCTCTCATGCAGACTCAGATTGAGGCCACGCGAGCACTGACTGCTGCCATCCTCGATGGTTCGTGCACATGTCCCCGGGGCTGTCACCGCGCCGCAGCAGGCCAGCAATCTGTTCTCCGGCAAATTGCTCCGGATGCTGAAGTGCTGCCCCGTGGGAGTGCCAGTGTGTCGGGCGAGCAGGGAGTTGCTGTCCTCTCTCACGATGACAGCATTCCTGCTGCCAACACTGTCACTTCTCCACTGCACTTGCCACCGCCTGTAGGACAGACTGCTGCCGCCCATGCAGAGTTGGTGCAGTCTGCAGCCGGGCCCTCCAGGCCCAGAAGTGGTCGAGGCCGTCCTTCAGGGGCATCTGCAGTGTCAGGGTCTGACAAGCAGCAGCCTTCCACCAGCCTTGCTGCAGCCACTGAGGTCCCATTACGGAGGAGCAGTAGGGTTAGAAGGGGGGAAGTGCGCAAGGGAAGGAGATCACCCTCGAAGGGCAAAAAGTAGGAGGTGTGCCAAAATGCTGGTCATTTTTTTATTAAAGGCCGAGGTTCATGGCCCAACTTTTGTTTAGTGTTTTGGACATTATCTCCAGGTTGTGAGAACCAGTTATGTTATTGACTGTTTTTTTGTGTTTATTTCTATGAGTTTGTCATGAGGAATTGACACACACAGAGTTTGTACAATAAATAAGTTTCTGTATTCAAAATATACATGGCTGGTGGTTGGAATTATTGGTGCCTTGGCCGGCTTAGGGGTTGCGTGCTGGGTTGATTCGTGTTTGTAGCACTGGCAGGGGCCCTAGAAGCGGCTTGCTATTAGTCGTTGACGGACGGCCCTTGCAGTTTGACCATTGTGGGCCGCCCTCCTGCCTTGGTGCTGCTGCTGATCATCGTCCTCGGCCTGTTCCTCCTCTTCCTCCTCCTCCTCTTGTGGTGCTGCAAGGCCTGGTGGCATTGGCTGCGTCCTGAGGATTGCCATGTTGTGCAACATGCAGCACACCACTACGAATTTGGAAACTTGCTCAGGCGAGTACTGCAGGGCTCCTCCGGAATGGTCCAGACAGCGGAATCGTTGTTTGAGCACGCCGATTGTGCGCTCAATAATGTTCCTCGTTGCTTGTTGGCTTTCCTGGTACCGCAGCTCAGCAGGGGTGTTTGGCGCACGGAGCGGTGTCATCAGCCAGGTGCTCAATGCGTACCCCTTGTCCCCCAGAAGCCAACCAACTGGCTGATGCGGTGCCTCGAAAATTTCTGCCACAGTACTCTGGCGCAGGATGAAAGCATCGTGGCAGCTGCCCGGATAGTGGGCATTGACAGCGAGAATCACCTGTCTGTGGTCACAGACCAACTGCACATTCAAGGAATGGAACCCCTTTCTGTTCCGGAACTCCTCTGCATTCTCTCGCGGAGCACGCAAAGCCACATGCGTGCAGTCAATGGCGCCCTGCACCATGGGGAAGCCCGCTACCCTCGCAAAGCCCATAGCACGGTCATGCTGCTTGTCTGGGGTCATAGGGAAGGAGATGAAGTCTCGTCTCCTTGTGAAGAGGGCATTGGTGACCTGCCGGATGCAGCGATGCACCGCAAACTGGGAGATATTGGCGAGGTCCCCAACAGCAGCTTGGAATGAGCCAGTGGCGTAGAAGTTCAAAGCCACTGTGACCTTCACTGCCACCGACAGAGACGTCCTGGACCTCAGCTGAGGCTGCAGATCTGGCTGCAGCAGGTGGCAGAGCTCAGTGACCACCTCCTTGCTGAATCGCAGCCTTCGCAAACACAGCTCCTCGGACATGTGGATGTAGGAGAGCTGTTCACGATATACCCTGGGAGGGTAAGCTCTCCTGTACATGCGCCTGATGGGCCTCCTCCGTCTGGCCATCATTGCCACTCTCTGTCTGCGTCTCACTCTCCTCCGATTGAGCTGGAGCAGGACGACGCCCCCAATCATTGCAGCCCCCATCTTCTCTTTGCCAGAAAAGTAATGAGGTACAGCAACGAAAGTAGCAGCAAAGTTAGGATGAACTAGGCAAAACTACCTCACAAAGCGTTGAGTCAATGTAGAAGTCTCTCTCTCTCTCTCTCCGAATCTCTCTCTCTCTCTCAGAACGAGTGGTGCATAAATGTCGACCACAGAAAAAGACAGGAAGAGGCCCCCTTTAAATAGCGCCCCCCCCAGCCCCACACCGATTGATAACGTTCCAGTCTTCCGGTCGTTGGAAGCGCCAGGCGGTAAGGCAGGGGGCGCCACTCAATTTCCGCTCCGGGGCGCCCCAAGGGCGTTGCACCACGGAATGACGTCACAACCTGCGCGCGCAGGTGGTCGCAGCGGTAAGTTTTAGCGCCGCCGCACAATCTCAAGTTAAGTTCTCGAGCGGCGCAAACAGCGCTGCGCCCGGGCGTTAGCGCCTTAACGCCCCATTAGCGCCCATTTAAGGCGCTAACGGGAGGCGCAACCAACTGAATTTTTACCCCTTGGTGTTTGCGTACCGAGGGTCGATGCACAGCTTGATGCAGCCGCACACAAAGGTGGCCATCAGGATGAGGGCGACGTTGGGTACGTTCTTTCCCCCTTTTTCTGGAGATTTGTACATCGTGTCCCTCCGGACACGGTCCGTTTTTGATCTCCAGATAAAGTGGAAGACGGCTCGGGTGACTGCGGCGGCGCAGGGTCGGGGTATGGGCCACACCTGCGCCACGCACAGCAACACCGACAGCACCTCGCACCTGATGACCAGGTTCTTGCCCACAATCGACAGGGAGCGCTGCTCCCACATTCCCAGTTTCTGTCGTGCCTTGGCGATACGCTCCTCCCAGTTTTTGGTGCACGCCCCGGCCGCTCCGAACCATATTCCCAGCACCTTCAGATAATCTGACCTGACGGTGAAGGGCACAAAGGATCGGTTGGCCCAGTTCCCAAAGAACATGGCCTCGCTTTTGCTGCGATTAACTTTCGCTCCCGAGGCCAGTTCAAACTGGGCGCAGATGCTCAGCAATCTGCGGACCGACAGCGGATCCGAGCAAAAGACGGCGACATTGTCCATGTACAGGGAGGCCTTGACCTGAGTGCCTCCGCTGCCTGGGATCGTCACCCCTCTTATGCCCGCATCCCTCCTGATGGACTCGGCAAAAGGTTCGATACAACACACAAACAAGACAGAGGAGAGAGGACAGCCCTGCCTAACTCCAGATTTGATCGGAAGGTTTTTTGATTCCCACCCGTTGATTACAACTGCGCTGCTGATGTCTGTGTAGAGCAGTTGAATCCAATTGCGGATTCCCTCCCCAAACCCCATTTTGGAGAGCAGGTCCATCATGTACGTGTGCGATATTCTGTCAAAGGCCTTCTCCTGGTCCAAGCTGATTAAGCAGGTGTCCACCCTCCTGTCCCGCACGTAGGCGATGTATCCCTGAGTAGCGCGAGGCTATCGGAGATCTTCCTGCCGGGTACGGCGCAGGTCTGATCCGGGTGGATCACCAGCTCCAGAGCAGACTTGACCCTGTTGGCGATGACCTTGGACAGAATCTTGTAATCTACGTTGAGCAGTGAAATGGGCCGCCAGTTTCTGATTTCTTCCTTCTCCTCCTTCTGCTTGTAGATGAGGGCGATGATGCCTTTCCTCATGGATTCTGACATGCTGCCGGCCAGAAGCATACACTTCCAGCAGCTCTGGGCCCATCCAGTCCGACAGAGCCCAATACAACTCGACCGGTAAACCGTCGCTTCCGGGAGTTTTACTCGTCTCGAAGGACCGGACAGCCTTTGTCAGCTCGTCCAGAGTTAGCGGGTGATCCAGACTCTGCCGCTTGCTGTCGTCTAACACCTCCATATGGCATATGCTGCAGTTACTGAGCAGAGCAGATTCTGCAACTGATGTTCCCAACCTGCTGAAATTATGGCTGACTAAAATCTACCGAGCACTTTGAAGTATTGATGAGCCGGGTAACTGTTTCATGTGGTACTTATAAGTGGGCATGCACTATGGTGTAAAGTGGCATGTATGGCCATATAGTCCTGCCAGTACTTGAATGTTTTTACTTCTAAGAGTGAAATACATTTGGTGAAATCATTTGCATTTCACAAGAAAGTTGAAAGCCTGGAAAGGTCTGTTTTTTTTTAGATCGAACCTTTCATGGCATCAGCACGTCCCAAAGCGCTTTACAGCCAATGGATTACTTTTGAAGTGTAGTCACTGTTGTAAAGTAGGAAACGTGGCAGCCAATTTGCTCCCACAAGCAGCAATGTGATAATGACCAGATAATCTATTTTAGTGATGTTGGTTGAGGTAATAAAAATTGGCCAGGACACCGGGGACAACTCTCCTGCTCGCCTTCGAAATAGTCATGATGCGGAGATGCCGGTGTTGGACTGGGGTGGACAAAAGTGAGAAGTCGCACAACACCAGGTTATAGTCCAACAGCTTTATTTGAAATCACAAGCTTTCGGAGCGCTGCTCCTTCGTCAGGTGAAGTCAGTTAGAGGCAGGTACTTCACCTGATGAAGGAGCAGCGCTCCGAAAGCTTGTGAGTTCAAATAAAGCTGTTGGACTATAACCTGGTGCTGTGCGACTTCTCACTTCGAAATAGTGCCATGGGATCTTTTATGCCCACCTGAGGGAGCAGATGCGGCCTTGGTTTAACATTTCATCCAAAAGACGGCACCTCCGACAGTGTAGCACTCCCTCAGCACTGTACTGGAATGTTAGCCGAGATTATGGGCTCATGTCTTGGAGTGGGACTTGCATGAATTCTTGAACCAATTTTTAAATGGTAGATGGTAAATGGTTGACTCACTGCGAGCAGCCGAGGAGGAGCGGACCGAGCCGGGAACCGGAGCAGAGGCCAGTAAATAAAGAGTGGGGTCGGAGAGGGGCCTGAACTCACTGCGAGCAGCTGAGGAGGAGCGGACCGAGCCGGGAACCGGAGCAGAGAGGAAAAAATCCAGGAGTCCAAAAAACAAGGAGTGACATCACAGGAAAGCAGGGAAGTGATTGGTTGGTCAGTATTTCTCTCTTTATCTTGGGCATTGGTTTAAATTAAGAGCCGGGATTAAAAACTAAACGTTCAAAAAGAGGGAGCTGATTGGTGCGTATCTGGTAAGTGTTTTTACTTGGCTTTCTTAAAGTTTTTAAGTTTATTCCAGCTAGGTTAGTAAATAGTCTGTTAATTAGAGGCATGGCAGGGCAGCTCACACCCGTGGAATGCATATCCTGTGCCATGTGGGAAGTCCTGGACACCTCCCGTGGTCTGGACGACCACATGTGCGGGAAGTGTCGCAGCTACAGCAGCTCAAGCACCGGGTTACAGAGCTTGAGCGGCGGCTGCAGTCACTGCTGTGCATCCGCGAGACTGAGAGCTATGTGGATAGCACGTTTCTAGAGGTGGTCACCCCGCAGCTCAAGAGTGTGCAGGCAGAGAGGGAATGGGTGACCATCAGACAGAAGAAGAGGACCAGGCAGGTAGTGCAGGAGTCCCCTGAGCCCATCTTGCTCACCAGCCAGTATTCAGTGCTGAGTACTGGTGAGGGCAATGGTTCCTCTGGGGAGTGCAGCCAGAGCCAAGTCCACAGCACCATGGATGGCTCAGCTGCACAGGCAGGGGGAAAGAGGAGAGGGAGAGCAATAGTGATAGGGGATTCAATAGTTAGGGGAGCAGACAAGCATTTCTGTGGCCTCAGACGTGACTCCAGGATGGTATTTTGCCTCCATGGTTCCAGGGTCATGGATGTCACTGAACGGCTGCAGGGCATTCTGAGGGGGGAGGGTGAACAGCCAGAGGTCGTGGTCCATATCGGTACCAACGACATAGGTAGGAAGAGGGATGAGGTCCTGCAGGCAGAGTTTAGGGAGCTAGGGAAGAGGTTAAAAAGCAGGACTTCAAAGGTAGTAATCTCCGGATTACTACCAGTGCCATGTGCTAGTGAGTACAGAAATAGGAAGATAGAGCAGATGAATGCGTGGCTGGAGAGATGGTGTAGGAGGGAGGGCTTTAGATTCCTGAGGAATTGGAACCGTTTCTGGGGGAGGTGGGACCTCTACAAGCCAGACGGGTTGCACCTCAACGGGAATGGGACCAATATCCTCGCGGGAGGGTTTGCTAGTGCTGTTGGGGAGGGTTTAAACTAGCTTGGTAGGGGGATGGGAACCTAAATATAGAGTCAATAGAGAGGGAAGAAAAACTGGAATTGGAAAACAAAAATGCAGAAAGTAAATTGGAAGGACAGAGGAATCAAGGGCTAGATAGTAGTCAACAAGGAGGTTTGCCTGTACTAAATGGTATATACTTTAATGTAAGGAGTATAGTGAACAAGGCAGATGAGCTGAGGGCACAGGTAGATACTTGGGACTATGGTATTATAGCTATTACAGAGACGTGGCTGAAAGAGGGGCAGGTATGGCAGCTCAACATTCCTGGTTACAGGATTTTCAGACGGGATAGAGAGGGAGGTAAAAAGGGAGGGGGGGTCGCGGTATTGATTAAAGAAACTATTACAGCTGTGAGAAGGGATGATATGTTGGAGGAATCATCAAACAAGGCCATATGGGTCGAATTGAAAAACAAAAAAGGGGCGATCACACTGCTGGGAGTGTACTACAGACCCTCAAACAGTGAGAGGGAGATAGAAGAACAAATATGTAGACAAATTTCTGAGAAGTGCAAAAACTATAGGGCAGTAATAGTAGGGGATTTCAACTACCCCAATATTAACTGGGATAAAATTAGTGTGATGGGTATAGAGGGTACGGAATTCCTAAAATGCATTCAGGAGAACTTTTTTAGCCAGTATGTAGCAAGCCCAACAAGGGAGGGGGCGGTTCTGGACTTAGTTTGAGGGAATGAAGCTGGGCAGGTAGAAGGCGTATCAGTGGGGGAGCATTTTGGTGCTAGTGACCATAATTCTGTTAGATTTAAGGTAGGTATGGAAAAGGACAAGGATAGACCAGGAATAAAAATTCTAAACTGGGGAAAAGCAAATTTTGCTAAGCTCAGAGGGGATTTAGCCATAATGGATTGGAAACAGCTACTGAAGGTAAATCAGTGTCAGAGCAGTGGGAGGCATTCAAGGAGGAGATCCGGAGGGTTCGGATCAAACATGTGCCCTTAAAGAAAAAAGGTGGGACTGTGGCGGATCGCCACCTAAACGGGCACAATCCACTTTTCCGTCCGTGGACAATATATCGGGCACCTTGCCTTTAAGGCACCTTGCCTTTAAGGCAGGAGAAAAGGAGTGGGCGGGGCCTCAGGATTTTTCCAGATAATTCTGTGAGCAGTTGTTTTTCAGCCATTTTGACCAGGCAGTTGTATTAAAAAGCCTTTGTGTTCCACACATGGACTCAGTCTTAATTTGTGTTTCGCGGCAGCCTCAACATTGGTGACCCCGACGCTCAGAACGTATTCCGAGCACTGCAATGCCGGAGTTTTGGGAAAACCAGCCCGAAGCCTGGTTTCTCCAAGCTGAATCCCGCTTCTGGCTGCAACACATCACCACAGATGGGACGCAGTATGACTACCTCGTCACATCACTCGGTAGCTCCACAGCTTCGAAGGTTTGGACAGCGCTGCAGAACCCACCAGAGGAAGGCAAGTATGCACATCTTAAGGCAGCGCTCCTTAAAAAATTTACGGCCTCGGCATACCAGCGAAACTGCCACCTCCTCGACCTTCCAGGCCTCGGTGATGCCTCACCGTCAGACCTCCTCTCCCACATGCTCTCCCTCACCGACGAGAGCCCACCCAGATCCCTCTTCCGCATGCTGTTCATCCACCAGCTACCTCTCAACATCCGCCCAGCGATCGTGGCGTCCGGCCTCACAAACCTGGAAGCCCTGGCCGATGAGGCCGACAAGCTGCTGTCCGCTCACTCCAGCCGCGACGTCACTCTGGACCTGGCAGCCAATGCCTGGGCGCGCCCCTCACCGGCCACCACGCGGCCACAAGGACCAGCCACCAGGCCCACGGGGCCTTCGCGCCCCACTAACCCGGGCCACTGTTACTACCACGCACGGTTCAGCACCAGGGCACAACGGTGCACACCTCCCTGCTCTTTCAAGTCCGCCCCCGTACCAGCCCCTGCGATGGCCGTGGGCCACGCGGGCTCCCTGCTGTACGTCACGGATGACAAAACCGGCCGCCGGTTCCTGTGCGACACTGGGGCTCAGCACAGCATCATCCCAGCCTCCTCCCTCGACATCCAAAAGGCCGAACGAGGACCGGCGCTGGCTGCTGCTAACGGCTCGGAAATCCGGACGTACGGCACCCGGACAGTCACCCTCAACCTCGCTGGTCGCCGCTACCGATGGGAGTTCATCACTGCCAAGGTGCTCTCCCCTCTCATAGGCGCAGATTTCATGTGTGCCCACGGCCTACTGGTAGACATCCCTCGTCAACGCCTCGTGGACATGAACACCATGTCCCCCATCCTGGGCGCCATGGCCCCCCGTCAACCCGCCGACATGGCGTCACAGTGCCACACCCGGACAACGGATGACTACTCGGCACTCCTGGCCGAATTCCCGGCCCTTACCAATCCGACCTTCTCCGCGGAGGCCGCCAAACACGGGGTGGAACACTTCATCCCCACCACAGGCCCCCCAGTGTACGCCCACGCCCGCAGGCTGGACCCGGCCAAACTGGAGATCGCGCGGACCGAGTTTGCCACCATGGAACAGCTCGGCATCATGCGCCGCTCCAACAGTCCCTGGGCCTTCCCACTCCACATCGCCCCCAAACCAGGCGGGGGTTGGCGCCCCTGCGGGGATTACCGCTGCCTCAACGACGCCACCACCCCGGATCGGTACCCCGTGCCGCACATTCAGGACTTCTCAGCTAGACTGGCTGGCCGCTCAGTCTTTTCCAAGGTCGACCTGGTGCGCGGCTACCACCAAGTCCCCGTCCACCCCACGGACGTCCCCAAGACGGCCGTAATCACCCCCTTCGGCCTGTTCGAGTTCCTACGGATGCCCTTCGGCCTCAAAAACGCGGCCCAGGCATTCCAACGGCTCATGGACTCGGTCCTTCGGGACCTGAAGTTCCTGTTCGTCTACCTGGACGACATCCTGGTAGCCAGTTCCTCCAAGCAGGAACACCTCGAACACCTTCGCATCCTGTTCAGGCGCCTCAGCGACCACGGGCTCATCCTCAGCCCAGCCAAATGCCAGTTCGGCCTGGACAAGATCGACTTCCTCGGCCACCACATCACCCATGCTGGGGCCATTCCCCTGCCCACCAAGGTGCAGGCCGTCCAACAATTTCCCCGCCCCACCACCATCAAAGGCCTCCAGGAGTTCCTCGGGATGGTGAATTTCTTCAACCGCTTCATCCCCAAAGCGGCGTCCCTCATGAGGCCCCTGTATGAAGCCCTCCGGGGCAGGAGTGGCAAGATGGCGGTTGAATGGACGGCAGACGCGCCCGCCGCCTTCGACTCCACCAAGACCGCGCTCGCCAACGCCACCCTGCTCGCGCACCCACGGCCCAATGCCAGGGTAGCGCTCACCACGGACGCCTCCGACCATGCGGTCGGCGCCGTGTATGAGCAGTGGGTCGATGGCGCCTGGCAACTACTTGCCTTCTTCAGCCACCAACTACGCCCCCCGGAGGTCAAGTACAGCACCTTCGACCGCGAGCTCCTCGCACTGTTCCTGGCGGTCCGCCATTTTCGGTTTTTGCTGGAGGGCCACCCCTTCACTGCGTTTGTCGACCACAAGCCCCTGACATTCGCAATGGCAAAGACAACCGACCCCTGGTCCGCCAGGCAGCAGCGCCAGCTCACGGCAGTGTCCGAGTTCACCACGGACATCCAACACGTCTCCGGCCGAGACAATGTGGTAGCCGAATGCCTCTCCCGCCCCGCCATCCACGCCGCACACCTGGCAGTCGACTACGCTCAACTCGCAGCAGACCAGATCACCGACCCTGATCTGCTCTCCGCACCTACCAACCTACCAGGGCTACGCCTGGCCGACGTCGCCTGTGGCCCGACCGCAGTCACGGTCAAGTGCGACATATCCCTATGTCAACCTCGGCCCGTCGTCCCAGCGTCCTGGCGCCGCCGGGTATTCGACATTCTCCACAACCTCTCCCACCCCGGCGCCCGCGCATCCATCAAATTGGTAGCCAACCGCTTTGTCTGGCGCGGCCTTCGCAAGGATGTGCGTACTTGGGCCAACTCCTGCCTAGCCTGCCAACGGGCCAAGGTACAGCAACACACGAAAGCACCCCTCGAGGAGTTTACCGTCCCTTCACGTAGATTCAACCACATCCACGTTGACATCGTCGGGCCCCTGCCGCCATCGCAAGGCCACACGCACTTGCTGACGATCGATGACCGCACCACGTGCTGGCACAAGGCAATTCCACTGACCTCTACCACCACCGCCGACATTGCCAGAGCCTTCGTCAGCACCTGGGTCGCACGGTTCGGCGTCCCCTCCGACATGACGTCGGACAGAGGTCCGCAATTTACCTCTGAACTCTGGACCGCCGTCGCACGCAATCTCGGGATGACCATTCACCGCACCACAGCGTACCACCCCCAAGCCAACGGACTGTGTGAGCGGTTCCACAGATCCTTGAAGGCATCTCTTCGAGCCAGTCTCCAGGACGGCGCCTTGGCCGACTGACTTCCGTGGGTCCTCCTCGGCCTGCGCACCGCGGTTAAAGAAGACCTCCACGCATCGGCAGCAGAGCTCGTGTACGGTCAGCCGCTGCGTGTACCCGGCGAGTTCCTGCCCACCGGCACGACACCCTGGTCAGCCAACCAGCAACGCCACGACTTCGCCTCACCGGCGCTGCAGTTCGCCCCGGTGCCCATTGCCCGACACGGCAAATCCACCTCACACGTCCCACTAAGCCTGCACCAGGCACGGTTCGTTTTCATCTGGCACGACGCCCACCGCAGACCCCTTCAACCCCCGTACGACGGGCCCTACAAGCTGCTACAGGCTGGGGACAAATTTTTCACCCTGCAAGTGGGCGACAGGACCGAAAAAGTGTCGGTTGACCGACTCAAGCCAGCACACTCGGAGCCCGGTGAGCAGGTCCCTGTAGCTCGTCCACCGCCACGCGGCCAACCTGCCCTCAAGCCGGTTCACCCGGCTGCTCCACGCCCGGCCATTCCACGTCCACCGGCGTCCTACAAGAGCCGCACCGGCCGGCCCATCAGACCGCCGCACCATCTCGTCCACACCTCCTGAGCGGATTCTGGGGGGAGCTGTGTGGCGGATCGCCACCTAAACGGGCACAATCCACTTTTCCGTCCGTGGACAATATATCGGGCACCTTGCCTTTAAGGCACCTTGCCTTTAAGGCAGGAGAAAAGGAGTGGGCGGGGCCTCAGGATTTTTCCAGATAATTCTGTGAGCAGTTGTTTTTCAGCCATTTTGACCAGGCAGTTGTATTAAAAAGCCTTTGTGTTCCACACATGGACTCGGTCTTAATTCGTGTTTCGCGGCAGCCTCAACAGGACTAACAAATCTAGAGCTCCCTGGATGTCTAGAGACATACAGGGTAGGATAAAGAAAAAACATGCAACCATGCAACACGGTGGCATAGTGGTTAGCACTGGTGCCTCACAGCGCCAGGGACCCGGGTTCGAATCTGACCTCGGGTGACTGTCTGTGTGGAGTTTGCACATTCTCCCCGTGTCTGCGTGGGTTTCCTGCGGGTGCTCCGGTTTCCTCCCACAGTCCAAAAATGTGCGGGTTAGGTTGATTTGGCTATGATAAATTGACCCTTAGTGTTAGGGGGGGATTAAATATGTGGGGTTATGGAGATAGGATGGGATATGTTAGGGGGAATTAAATACGTGGGGTTACGGGTGTGGGATATGTGTACTGTGGGGATTAAAGCAGGGACAGGGTACTGGATTGGATGATCAGCCATGATCGTATTGAATGGTGGAGCAGGCTCGATGGGCCGAATGGCCTACTCCTGCTCCTAGATTCTATGTTTCTATGTATGCTGTTGAGGAGGGGGAGGGCGGGGAGGATTTGTAGGAGTTACATATTCATTTTTATTGACTTTTTAAAAAATATCATTAAGACATTTAGGAAGAGAGCCAAAATAGGGGAAAAACATAAACCATTTTATTTTGTCTGATGTTCTATAGTCCTAACAACTCCCAGGAATAATGTAAATATAGATTTCTTCTTAAACGTTTAGTGGAGTGTTAATAGAAACAAGAGTTATGTAATGATGTATAAAAATTGCAGGAAGCTACTTTAGAAGAAACCACTATTTGTTTATTGAGAAAGACACAGAAAATACTTTGATTAAACTGATAATGTACAATTTTGATTTGGTATAAATGTTTGAAATAGGAGATTAAAAATTGAGAGTACAATGAAGTTTGTTTCCCACTATTTAAATGGGAAGTACCTAAAATAATTCAACACTTTTCATGATATGAGCAGGGATTAATATTGTGGAGAATGTTTGAGAGAAAAACATTAGAAGCGAAATTTGTAAATTAACATCTTTACGTCACCATATTAGTAAACATTTCCAAGTCAGCCTGATTGGTTTTCTTGTCCAGGCAGGAAGACGGATGTTTATTTCTGTTAAATCATAGCTTTTCCTGCTTTTTGTTTTTAATTCGGTGACGCAAATTATGTATGTGTTTATTTGCACTTGTGAATAAGTGCTGCATTTCTGATATGCTACATGGGACGTGGTGGTTCAAGAAGACAACGGGGGGGAGAAATTGGCCTCCTTTGCACCTCCCATTAACGCCTCCAGGGGGCGATAACGGGGCGCTAAGGGCTTACCGACCGGGCGCGATGAAATTACCGACGCTCGCGAACTTCCATGGCGGGTTAACGCTGGCGCTATAACTTACTGCCTCGATCTCCTGCGCCCCGGAGATGGTGACATCATCCGGTGCGCAGTGCCCCATTAGCGCCCCGGATGTAAAATTCGCTTCAGCCTCCTGCAGCATCGCCGGGCGTCAACAGCGGCAGCTGCAGGAGGCGTTGTCACCTCGGCTGGCCGCTTGGGGAGCGCTAATCAAAGGCAATGGTGGTCAGGTAGGCAAAAATTTAATAATGTCCCCAGTGTGCTGTATTTTGATTTTTTTCCAGCCCGGGATTGCTCAGCCCTGCACTCTCTCTCTCAGAGTGCTTGGGGCTGCGGCACGCGAATCGCAGGTGCCGTCGACGACCATTCCCAGCCTTAGCCTTCAATGACCGCAGCGTTGGCCCTTCCCTTTAAGGGAGGGAAGGAGCCTGTAAAACCGGCAGCGCTGCACGGAACATTGCTCAGCGCTCTGCCGCTACCGCCCCTCTCGCTCCCTTTAGCGCTCTAAGGGAAGTGGGAGCGCTTGATTTAGTGCTCCACTTCCCTCTTGGAGCACTAAACCGCAAGTTCCCAATGGAATCAATTGTGTAGCTCCTGCAAAAGTTATTGCCCCGAACGGGGCGCTACGCAATTTCTAGTCCAACGTTTATTAATGGAAGTGGTTGAAGTTGGAAATACAGATACCTGTTTTTGTTCAATTCTTTTTAATACAGTGAGCTAAAGAACTACAGCACTTTATATTTGTTGGTTGTCTGGTTGCATTGTGATTAATATTCTAATCACTTATGTGGACGTACAGCACGTCAGCGCCATAGGAAAGACACTACTCCTGCTGCTTGTGCAGCCACTGCTATAGTGACATGAGGGATGGGCTAATATGTTGAAAACTTTAAAATTAATACAAATTGCACAAATAGATATGCCTCTTTCAGCTCACCTTGGGCTTTTGGATTGTTTGTCAATGCATAACCGTGTAACTGAGTGACGTTTCTGAAGTGTTAATGCATTATTATGCAGTTCTTTTATATCCCAGTCATTTCTGACAAGTAATTTTTTATTAAATAGAGTTTGTACATGACAAACTAAAAGCTTTTAATTAATTCTGCCATAAACAAACTTGCAGAATGGACATGTAAATGACAAATGAATTTTAATATAGATAACTGTGAGATGGTGTATTTTGGTAGGAGGAATAAGGAGGCGACCTACTCCTTGGAAAATAAGAGTCTAAATGGGGTCGAGGTGCAAAGGGATTGAGGGGTATTGATTCACAAATCATTAAAAGTAGCAACGCAGGTTAAAAAAGCCATAAAAGTGCAAATAAAGCACTGGGGTTCATTTCTAGAGGAATAGAATTCAAAAGCAGAGAAGTTATATTAAACTTGTATAGAACCTTGTCTGATTGTCTCATGATTTGAGACGGCGGGGTGGCAATATGGCATTACTGGATATATGCTTTTAAGTGGTTGCTGTTGCTGCTGTTAAAGTTGTTGTTGTAAACGTTGTTGTTGTTTTAAAATTTGCTCAAGGACGAAAAGGTCGCGCTCAGTACAAAAAAAATTAGAGGGAACATCGATCCAGACCTCATTACAGCCTTGGTCCAAACATGGACAAAGGAGCTGAATTCCAGAGGTCAGGTGAGAGTGACTGCCCTTGACATCAAGGCAGCATTTGACCGAATGTGGCATCCAGGAGCCCTAGTAAAACTGAAGTCAATGGGAATCGGGGGGAAAACGCTCCACTAGCTGGAGTCATACCTAGCATAAATAGATGGTTGTGGTGGTTGGAAGTCAATCATCTCAGCCCCAGGACATCGCTGCAGGAGTTCCTCAGGGCAGAGTCCTAGGCCCAACCATCTTCAGCTGCTTCATCAATGACCTTCCCTCCATCATAAGGTCAGAAATGGGGATGTTCACTGATGATTGCACAGTCTTCAGTTCCATTTGCAACTCCTCAGATAATGAAGCAGTCCATGCCCGCATGCAGCAAGGCCTGGATGACATTAAGTGGCAGGTAACATTCGCGCCACACAGGTGCCAGGAAATGACTATCTCCAACAAGCCAGTGTCTAACCACCTCCCCTTGCCATTCAACGGCATTACCATCGCCGAATCCCCCACCATCAACATCCTAGGGGTCACCATTGACCAGAAACTTAACTGGACCAGCCACATAAATACTGTGGCTTCAAGAGCAGGTCAGAGACTATGTATTCTGTGGTGAGTGTCTCACCTCCTGACTCCCCAAAGCCTTTCCACCATCTGCAAGGCACAAGTCAGGAGTGTGATAGAATACGCCCAACTTGCCTGGATGAGTGCAGCTCCAACAACACTCAAGAAGCTCGACACTATCGAGGACAAAGCAGTCCATTTGATTGGCACCTCATCCACCACCTTAAACATTCACTCCCTCCACCACCGGCACACCGTGGCTGCAGTGCGTACCATCTGCAAGATGCACTGCAACAACTTGCCAAGGCTTCTTCGACAGCACCTCCAAAACCCGTGATCTCTTCCACCTAGAAGGACAAGGGCAGCAGGTGCATGGGAACACCACCACCTCCAAGTTCCCCTCCAACTTACACACCATCCTGACTTGGAAATATATCGATGTTCCTTCATCGTCACTGGGTCAAAATCTTGGAATTCCTTCTCTAACAGCACTATGGGAGTACCTTCACCACACGGACAGCAGCGGTTCAAGAAGACAGCTCACCACCACCTTCTCTCGGGCAATTAGGGATGGGCAATAAATGCTGGCTTTGCCAGCGACGCCCACATCCCATGAGTGAATAAAAAAAATGTTCCACCTGTATGCTGACGACACCCAGCTCTACCTCACTACCACCTCTCTGATTTGTCACGCTGGTTGCCCAATATCCAGTATTAGATGTGCAGAATTTTCCATCAACTAAATATTGGGAAGATCGAAGCCATTGTCTTCGGTCTCCGCCACAATCTTCGTTCCCTAACCACCAACTCCATCCCTCTCCCAGGCCACTATCTGAGGCTGAACCAGATCATTCGCAACCTTGGCGTCCGATTTGACCCTGAGATGACCTTCCGACCACATATCCGCTCCATCACGAAGATCGCCTACTTCCACCTCCGTAACATCGTCCGTCTCTGTCCCTGCCTCATCACATCTGCTGCTGAAACCCTCATCCATGTCTTTGTTACCTACAGACTCGACTATTCCAATGCTCTCCCAGCCGACCTCCCACCGTCCACCCGCCGTTAACTTGAACTCATCCAAAACTCTGCTGCCCATATTCTAACTCGCACCAAGTCCCGTTCACCCAGCACCCCTGTGCTCACTGACCGACATTGGCTCCCGGTCCGGCAACGGCTTGATTTTAAAATTCTCATCATTGTTTTCAAATTCATCCATGGCCTCGCCCCCCTCCCTGTCTCTGTAACCTCCTCCAGCCCCACAACCCTCCGAGATCTCTGCGCTCCTCCAATTCTGGCCTCTTGCACATCCCTGATATTCAACGCACCACTATTGGTGGCTATACCTTCAGCTGCCTCGGCCCCAAGCTCTGGAATTCCCTTCCTAAACCTCTCCGCCACACTACCCCTCTCTCCTCCTTTAAGATGCTCCTTAAAACCTACCTCTTTGACCAAGCTTTTGATCACCTGTCCTAATATCTCCCTATGTGGCTCAGTGTCAAATTATGTCTGTTAATGCTCCTGTGAAGCGCCTTGGGATGTTTTACTACGTTAAAGGCGCTATATAAATGCAAGTTGTTGTTACTCTGGTGGCATTCAGCTTTTTGAGATCCGAACCCAAACTGCTCCAAATTTCGTAATATCAAGGGCAGCAATGTTGCAGTTAACTGGAAAATCAGACGGAGGCAGAGATGCTGAACAAACAGTGGGGAATCCGAACAAAACGGTGAGAACATTAGAGCCTCCTGCTGCGAGTTGCCAGCACTTTCTTGCTCCATTACCGCAGGGTCGTGTCCCATGGGAGGACAAAGTTCTCCGGGACAAAGCCGCTGCTGGTCAGCGCTGTTCGCAGAATCAGTGTGTGCACAAAGAACACTTCGACAGTTTGACTATAAATAGCAAGTAGCAAAAATCTCCCCCTCTCCCAAATCCATCTGATGTGATGGAAAAGCCAGGCGGCATCATGATTTTCTCCCTCTGGCTTTAAACATCCTGTTTCATTTCCTGGATAATGGGATTCCACAGCACAGAACTGAGAGTTAAATGACATTGCTTGGCGGGGGAGAAGCAGAGGCAGATTAAACCTCCGTCTCACCTGTACTTGCTGCTGAGACTGGGCTCAACAAGTAGAAAGATATTCTTTTCTCCAGCCCGCCCCTTAATTAACATAAAGTTTCCCCCAAATATTTTTGAAGTCAATTTCGGCCTGTTTGTATTTAGTGCATTTCTGTATCTTTTTTTTTACTCTATTCTCATATATTTTGCATATTGGTTCCCTTGTTTGGACAATTTTCATCAGGTGTTGTTGAAGAACTCCCTCACTTTAGGCAGGATGTGAAGGCCTTAGAGAGGGTGCAGAAAAGATTTACGAGAATGGTTCCAGGGATGAGGGACTTCAGTTACGCGGAGAAGCAGGGGTTGTTCTCCTTGGATTTAGACCACACTTGGAGTACTGCGTACAGTTCAGGTCGCCATATTATAAAAAGGATATAGAGGCACTGGAGAGGGTGCAGAGAAGGTTTACAAGGATGATACCAGAAATGTGAGGATATACATATCAGGAAAGGATGAACAGGCTGGGTCTCTTTTCTCTTGAAAAGAAAATGCTGAGGGATGACCTAATAGAGGTCTTTAAAATTATGAAAGGTTTTGATAGAGTAGATACAGAGAGTGTGTTTCCACTTGTGGGGAAGAGCATAACTAGAGGCCATCAATATAAGATAGTCACCAAAAAATCAAATGGGGAATTCAGAAGAAACTTCTTTACCCAAAGAGTGGTGAGAATGTGGAACTCGCTACCACAGGGAGTGGTTGAAGCGAATAGTATAGATGCATTTTAGGGGCGGTTAGATAAGCATGTGAGGGAAAAGAGAATAGAGGATTATGCTGCTAGGGTTAGATGAGGAAAGACAGGAGGAGGCTCGAGTGGAGCATAAACACCGGCATGGACTGGTTGGGCCGAATGGCCTGTTTCTGTGCTGTATATCCTATGTAATTGAGAGGAGATCTGATAGAGGTGTTCAAAATCATGAGGGGTCTAGACAGAGTGGACAGAGGGAAACTGTTCCCATGGGTGGAAGGGTCGAGAACCAGAGGACACAGATTTAAGGTGATTGGCAAAAGAACCAAAGGCGACATGAGGAAAAACTTTTTTACGCAGCGAGTGGTTAGGATCTGGAATGCACTGCCTGAGAGGGTGGTGGAGGCAGGTTCAATCATGGCTTTCAAAAGGGAGTTGGATAAGTACCTGAAGGAAAAGAATTTGCAGGGCTACGGGGAAAGGGCGGGGGAGTGGGACTAGCTGAAGTGCTCTTGCAGAGAGCCAGCACGGGCTCAACGGGCCGAATGGCCTCCTTCTGTGCTGTAACCATTCTATGATTTAATGCTTCTATGTCCTTATCATTAGTATGGTGGTGAGTATCCCTGCCTATCAGGTGGGGGGACCAGAGTTCAATTCCCCGATGGGGAGACTTTCAAACATCATTTACTGGCACAGATGTGATGGGCTGAATGGTCTCCTTCTGTGCTGTAAATTTCTAGGATTCTAGTAAGACTGTGAGAAAATCTACCTTATACGCAATTTTGTAATCCAATATCTGACAACTCCTGTTTCAACACTAGATAGTTGCACAATATGAAGTTGCTGGATGTATTCTAATCTCCCATTGTACGCCTCAATAGAAATAATGCAGAGGCAATATTTAATGACCACTGTTGATTTATTTTGGGCTCTCTGGAGAGCATAGTCGCAAAATTCATTTTCTTTACAGATGAGCTTAAACTCCAAATGTAATATAAACATTATAAATATTTAAAAGCCCTAGTTTCATTGTGTAAATAGTATTTTCTAAATGAAAATGAAGCAATGCATTAAAGCAATTGGAGCTTTCAATCCACTTCCAAACGTGAACTCTGCTCGGTTTCCGACGGAGAATATCTCTGTGTTGATTAAAATGCCCAGGACAAAGGATGGAACATTTTCTTTCTTTCTTGTATTCGTTTTCGAATTGTATTTATTGTAATGCTTGTTTGGGTTTTTTTCGCCAGCAAATGCAATTTGTTGCAATGTGATTCGATTCATTTGTTCCAGCGACTGCCATTCCTATTATTGGAACTACCTGGCTGGCTGTCTTCAGAAGGTTGAAAATTTCTGGCCAGAGTGAGGACGGTATGGATTTAAGAACTTCAGATTAAAGCTACTGTTATGAGCCTAACTGTTTCTGTACTGAGACCAACTGGAACAAATACCCACCGCTAGAGACACACCCCTAGAGACCCACCGCTAGCGACCCACCCCTAGAGACCCACCGCTAGCGACCCACCCCTAGAGACCCACCCCTAGAGACCCACCCCTCGAGACCCACCACTAGAGACCCACCGCTAGTGACCCACCCCTAGAGACCCACCCCTAGAGACCCACCCCTAGTGACCCACCCCTAGAGACCCACCCCTAGAGACCCACCCCTAGAGACCCACCCCTAGAGACCCACCCCCAGAGACCCACCCCCAGGGACCCACCGCTAGTGACCCACCCCTAGAGACCCACCCCTAGTGACCCACCCCTAGAGACCCACCCCTAGAGACCCACCCCGAGAGACCCACCCCTAGAGACCCACCCCCAGAGACCCACCCCCAGGGACCCACCGCTAGTGACCCACCCCTAGAGACCCACCCCTAGAGACCCATCCCTAGAGACCCACCCCTAGAGACCCACCCCCAGAGACCCACCCCCAGGACCCACCGCTAGTGACCCACCCCTAGAGACCCACCCCTAGAGACACACCCCTAGAGACCCACCGCTAGGGACCCACCCCTAGAGACCCACCCCCAGAGACCCACCCCCAGAGACCCACCGCTAGGGACCCACCCCTAGAGACCCACCCCTCGAGACCCACCGCTAGTGACCCACCCCTCGAGACCCACCCCTCGAGACCCACCCCTAGAGACCCACCCCTCGAGACCCACCCCTCGAGACCCACCGCTAGTGACCCACCCCTAGAGACCCACCCCTAGAGACCCACCCCTCGAGACCCACCCCCAGAGACCCACCCCCAGAGACCCACCCCCAGAGACCCACCGCTAGTGACCCACCCCTAGAGACCCACCCCTAGAGACCCAACCCTCGAGACCCACCCCTAGAGACCCACCCCTAGAGACCCACCCCCAGAGACCCATCGCTAGAGACCCACCGCTAGAGACCCACCCCTAGAGACCCACCCCCTAGAGACCCACCCCCTAGAGACCCACCCCCTAGAGACCCACCCCTAGAGACCCACCCCTAGAGACCCACCCCTAGAGACCCACCCCCTAGAGACCCACCCCTAGCGACCCTCCCCTCGAGACCCACCCCTCGAGACCCACCCCTAGAGACCCACCCCTAGCGACCCACCCCTAGCGACCCACCCCTCGAGACCCACCCCTAGCGACCCACCCCTCGAGACCCACCCCTAGAGATCCACCCCTAGAGACCCACTCCTAGCGACCCACCCCTCGAGACCCACCCCTCGAGACCCACCCCTCGAGACCCACCCCTAGAGACCCACCCCTCGAGACCCACCCCTCGAGACCCACCGCTAGGGACCCACCCCTCGAGACCCACCCCTCGAGACCCACCCCTCGAGACCCACCCCTAGAGACCCACCCCTAGAGACCCACTCCTAGAGATCCACCCCTAACACAAAGGCAATGTGGTGGTGCCTCTCTCCTGGCAGGTGTTTGGCTCTTCATGTGGTTGAGGAAGGTAGTGCCTCAGAGATCCCTGATGGTATCATTTTGTGTGCCTATGTTCAGGATTATTCGGCAGTGAGAAGCGTATGGATGCTGCTCTGACCTGGGTTATAATCTGAGTTGTGTTGTGTTTTATACTGAGGTCTGGTTTTTCAGTGCAACCTTAGAGGTCCAATCCACTTAGGATGGAGTCAGTGAAGCTGCCCTGTTTACACTGATGTCTTCCATTTCCTGCACTTCTGCTCTCACCCCTTCCCCCCCTCCCTCCCAGAACCACGATAGTGTTCCCCTTGTCTTCACCTTTCACCCCACCAGCCTTCACATTCAACGGATGATCCTCCGCCATTTCTGCCATCTCCAGTGTGATCCCATCACCAAACACATCTTCCCCTCCCTTCCTCTTTCAGCATTCCGAAGGGACCGCTCCCTCATCGACACCCTGGTCCACTCCTCAGTCACCCCCAACAACCCTCCCTTTCCCACGGCACCTTCCCATGCAAGCGCAGGAGATGCAACACCTGCCCTTTTACCTCCTCCCTTCCCACTATCCAGGGCCCCAAACACTCCTTCCAGGTGAAACAGCGATTTACTTGTACTTCTTGCAATTTAGTATACTGTATTCGCTGCTCACGATGTGGTCTCCTCTACACTGGGGAGACCAAACGCAGATTGGGTGACCGCTTTGCGGAACACCTCCGTTCAGTCCGTAAGCGCGACCCCGAGCTTCCAGTCGCCTTAATTCTCACTTTAATCCAGTCACTTTAATTCTCCGCTCAACTCCCAGTCTGGCCTCGCTGTCCTCGGCCTCTTACACTGTTCCAACGAAGCTCAATGAAAGCTCGAGGAACAGAACCTCATCTTTCAATTCGGCATTTTACAGCCTTCTGGACTCAACATCGAGTTCAACAATTTCAGACCATAACCTCTGCCCTTATTTTTTCACATGGCAGCTATTGATGATTCTGCCATTCCCATTTACACCTCTTCTAGACTCAAACTTTGTTTCTTTACTTGTCCCATTACCATCTCCTTTTGCTTTGTACCATCATCCCTTTTGTCATTTAATCTCTCCTGCCTTCCATCCTATCACAGACCTTCCCTTTTGCCCTTTCCTCCCCTCCCCCCTTTCCCTGCCCCTGCACTTGCTTAAAAACCTGTTCCATCTCCAACTTTTTCCGGTTCTGACGACGGGTCATTGACCTGAAACGTTAACTCTGTTTCTCTCTCCACAGATGCTGCCTGACCTGCTGAGTATTTCCAGCATATTCTGTTTTTATTTAAGGCAGGAACGGTGCTGGGGAGGGAGAAGCACAGGAGTGGTAGTAAGGAGGGGAAGGGGGCTGGGAGCAGTGCTCATTTTCATCCACCGACACAAGAGAAGCATACAGTCTCCTGATAAACACTGACTGTCCATATTGTGTTCCACTGCTCCAAGTAAACGAGGATTTTCTGTTCAAGCGGAAATAATCCTTCCATCAACACAGATAAAACAAATGGCCGACTGTAAAGTTTTTATTCTGGATTGTTTTAGAGTTCGCTGTAATTCAAGATTGAATGAAGAAACTTTATTATGATTTTAATATTCAGCAGCTCAACCTCTACTTACAACAACAACTTGTATTTATACAGCGTCTTTAACGTAGTAAAACGTCCCAAGGCGCTTCACAGGAACGATTATCAAACAACATTTGGCACCGAGCCACATAAGGAGAAATTAGGGCAGATGACCAAAAGCTTGGTCAAAGAGGTAGGGAGGGAATTCCAGTGCTTAGAGCCTAGGCAGCTGAAGGCACGGCCCCCAATGGTGGAGCGATTAAAATCGGGGATGCGCAAGCGAAAGAAAGACTTGCATTGATATAGCGCCTTTCACGACCACCGGACGTCCCAAAGCGCTTTTCAGCCAATGAAGTACTTTTTTAAAAAAGTGTAGTCACTGTTGTAATGTAGGAAATACGGCAGCCAATTTGCGCACAGCAAGCTCCCACAAACAGCAATGCAATAATGACCAGATAATTTGTTTTAGTGATGTTGGTTGAGGGATAAATATTAGCCAGGACACCAGGGATAACCCTCCTGCTCTTCTTCAAAATAGTGCCATGGGATCTTTTACGTCCACCTGAGAGAGCAGATGGGGCCTCGGTTTAACGTCTCATCCGAAAGACGGCACCTCGGACAGTGCAGTACTCCCTCAGCACTGCACTGGAGTATCAGCCTAGATTTCTGTGCTCAGGTCTCTGGAGTGAGACTGTGAACCCACAACCTTCTGACTCAGAGGCGAGGGTGCTACCCACTGAGCCACAGCTGACACAGGCCAGAGGCTAGGATTGGAGTAGTGCAGAGATCACGGAGGGTTGTAGGGCTGGAGCGGGTTACAGAGATAGGGAGGGGCGAGGCCATGGAGGGATTTGAAAACAAGGATGAGAATTTTAAAATCTATTTGGCAGACTCTTGGGTCCGTGCAGTTTGGTTTTGCCTAACTGATGTATCGGTTCTTCGGGGAACTGTCTCTAATTTACACTCAAACTAAAATGAAATATTTACACTTAAAGAAGTAAGCAAATGTCTTTAAATGTTCATTCTACATTACAACCTACAACGTCCAGGTGTAAGCCTGAATTCCTACACCTCAGTACGAAGAGTATTTTAAATTTTTGCTTAAATTCACAGCAAGATTTTTACAATTAGCAGTATTTAGGAACTTCCCCCTCCCCCCTAAAACTCCCCTTAACACCCCCCCCTCCCCGCCCTCCCCCCGCCCGGCCATCACTGGAGAAGCACCATTCCAGTAAGTGTCAGCGAAATGTTCACTCCGAGTCCATTTGGCCGTCTCAGTATTTAGTTTGGCTCCACCACTGGTTACAGACAGTCCCAGGAAAACACTCAAAGGCAGGGAGTCACGCTGGTGTGTACAACCTTCAGTTACTCACCACAAAGTCAACCTGGTATGAAATTCCTCTCAACAAACAAAGGGTTGCCGCTCTCTCTACAATTAATGATCTGCTAAAATGGGAGAGTGCCTGTTCTCTCCAGAATTAATGATCCCCATCGAAATCTTATTCTCAGGAATCGCAAATTTCAAAGCCATAATTTCACCAGTAGATTGTTAATGATGGCGAGAAGATTTATTTCACCCTTTGTCGTTGGAACGACAGAAATCTGGTCCAACCCACTTGTGGTGTAAATAAGCGCAGCCAGTATAGTGCAGTGGACTCCTGCTATAGTGATCGATTTGACGAATGTAAGGGTTTTGCGTGTGTGGCTCTGTGCTCAGCCTGGGTGCTAGTGCGAGGTTAGGCCTTGTTGCCTGTTCTGGTCTCCAGCCAGTCTGGGAGCACTAGACACCTGTGAGTGGTTCGACCCACTCGCCCTTACGGTTCTGACACTGGACTTAGGTGCGAGAGCAATAATGGAGAGAAAACTCAGGTAGACCCGGTTGAATGGTACGAAATGGAAAATCTTTATTGCATATTATTCAAGATTACGAAATACATGTCATAAGCACAGATTAATGACAGTACAATCTTACACGCAGTTATGTAACTAATTTTAGGGAAACGAGGAACGAACGACACATCGTAAATGGGGGCACACATTACAGTTATCCTTAAAACTTAAACCCTCCCCTATCAATACCTGCTCTAAACTAGATTTGTAGGATCGAGACTCATGCTCACCACTCGTGATAACTCGGAGAATTCCGAAAACTCTGCTCGGATGTTTTTACCGCAGCACCTGATCACCCACGTGTTGATCAGGGGTCTCTGTACCCCACTTGTTTTCGTTTCTGCTCCGGCTAGCAGGCTGGACCGTCTGCTGTCATGAAGATCTGTGTTGTCCTCGGAGTTCCGACACGACTCGAAAAATAGTCTTCCTGTGCCCTCGCCCCGATGCGATAAAACTCGAAGAATGGTCTTCCGATGCCAGTTCTGTAGAACTCAAAAGATAGTCTTCCTGGGCAAGGAAAGTGTCTATTCGACCTACAGGCGCGGTCGGGGCTTACTGACTGTGGCGATACGTATGGTCGTCTTCTTCTCTTCTCATCTCATCTCATCTCATCTCATCTCATCTCATCTCATCTCATCTCGGGCCTTTGGTTCCAACACCGTTTACCGACTTCTCTGGATGGTGTGCCGGTTCAAGGCTTCACAGCCCGGTTCCACACAGATCTTCGCGGCAAGCCACGAGGCTGATCCTGGCGGATCAGAAAGTTCAATAATCTTCTAGCAAGTCGAGCAGCAAGGAGTCAAGAGACAGCGTCAAGAGGATAAGAGGAAGATGGACGGTTGGAGCTTACAGTTATAGTGCTGTGATTCCTCTTTTCCCGCCCAATCTTAATGTCTTTTCTTTTGTCAGGGTTTTGGCGCCCAAACTTCTTGTATAGGGTGATCTCCGTTTAATGGGTTTCGGTGATACTCGTAACTGCCTGAGTACCTGTTAATACTTTTCCCATTGTGTAACCGGTCAGTATTCTCCCTGGAGGGGTTTTGGGGCTTCCAAATGTTTCTGTAACTACCCGCAAACGGCTCTCTCATCGTAGAGTCGTGGGGATTTTGCATGTTAATGTCTTTGGATGGGTTCTTGATCGCTTGGTACAATAGCCCTTATTCGCACCTGGGAGACCGATTCCAGTATTTATGTGTAAAATGCAAACCCATTATGTCTTGTGATTTATCTCAAATGTGCTGAGTCTTGTACGATCTCGCACAAATGTTTATTGGAACGCCATCTTGTCTGCTTATCGAAAAGTCTAGAATGTTCTGCCACGAGGCGTGGCGGCCATTTTACAGGCTGCTTATGTCCACTTTGAAAACCTGACAGCATTCTGCTGAAATAAACTGTTTGAACGAAACTATGTGTTTTCTCCTTATTTATAAAATCGCGATTATATTGCGAATTCTACACGAACCCAATGATCATTGTATCAGATGTGTGCTGCACTCTCAGCACTCACTGGCATTTTAAACAGGTTATTAAGTAGCTGTTCAGCTATCGTGCTGCTCAGTATATTAGCGCTTTTACTGTGGTTTGTTTATTGCTTTCGACCTAATATCGGCATTCTGGGTGGAGTAGTGTACATCTGTTGACAGTGCTCTGAGCAATAAGCAATGCTTTATTGGGTCGATTACAGTTAATTTAAGGACAATTAGCATCCTATTATTGATGTCATTATCATTCTTATGCTAGATGGTGCAGATTAGCAATGTTATAATTGAGGCAAATGTCTTTCTAAAGTAATCCCGACAAATGAACTGCACTGATCACTACAAATAAAGGCAATAAGATTATACCAGGTGGGTCGTGGTTTTTGATCATTCCGAGTGACTGATCACTGCAAACAGTAATGAATAGGTCAGGATGTCACCGCTGTACGCATCACGTGAACAGGAGGAGGCCATTCAGCCCCTCGTGCCTGCTCCACCATTCAATGAGATCATGGCTGATCTGCTCCTCAACTCCATTTACCTGCCTTAGCCCCCATATCCTTTGATACCATAATAATTGCATCATAAAAATACTGTGTGCGTTTCTCAAAAAAACAGATTATCAAAGAAGAAAGGTACAGCTAACAAAGGTAGTCATAGAGTCATATACAGCACAGAAAGAGGCCCTTCTCTCTCTATTTCCTTTCTGAAAGAATTCCACTGCTCTGATGTGGATTTTCCTACAAGTAGCTGATCCCAGTCCACTTTGGCCAGATCCTGCCTTATCATATTAAAATCGGCCTTCCCCCAATTTAGAACCTTTATTTCCGGTCCATCTTTGTCCTTTTCCATGACTACCTTAAATCTCACCGAATTATGGTCACTGTCACCAAAATGCTCTCCTACTGACGCTTCTACCACTTGCCCGGCTACATTCCCTAGAATTAGGTCCAGTACCGCCCCCTCTCTTGTAGGACTTTCTACATGCTGGCTCAAAAAGCTCTCCTGGATGCACTTTAAGAATTCCGCACCCTCTAAGCCTTTCATACTCTGACTATCCCAGTTAATATTGGGGAAGTTGAAATCCCCTACTATTATTACCCTATTATTTCTACACTTCTCTGAGATTTGCCTACATATCTTTTCCTCTATCTCCCCCTGACTGTTTGGGGGCCTATAGTACACTCTGGGGGCCTATAGTACACTCTGGGGGCCATCAGCCTGAAACGTTGAGCCTACCTTCCTCTTTCTGCAGATGCTGCTGAGCATTTCCAGCCTTTGCTGTTTAGATTTTAGACTTCCAGCATCTGTGGTATTTGGCTTTTTGTTAGCAGATTATCAAAAGCAGCCATCAAGAACAAGGGGACATAATCTTAAGATTAGAGCTGGGCCATTTAGGAGAAAAATCAGGAAACACTTCGGGAACCTGGAATTCCCTCCCCTGAAAGGCCGAGGATGCTGGGGGAAAACCGGAGCTTTCAAGACTGCGACTGATAGATTTTGATTCGGTAAGGGTATCAACGGATATAGAGTCAAGGCGGGTAAATGGAGCTGAGGTGCAGATCAGCCATGATTGGTGGAGTAGGCCCGAGGAGCTGAATGGCCTCCTCCTGTTCCTATTTCAATTTGTAATCATTCTCGCAAGTCAAGTTTTTATTTTTAACAGGCTTTACGTTTCTATAATGTAGCGGATTGAACGGCTTATCCGCATGTAGTGTAAAAGTTGAAGTGCAAACAGTAAATATAATTATGCCGTCCTGTTCTGAATGTGCAGCGTTCTCCCTTTCCTCCTTTCCATTGCTGTGCAGCTTGCTAAAACCCGATAGATTTGCTATGGAAAGGCCTGAGTAGTTGGCATTTGCTTTGGATATGCAATATGATTTTCGAGCTGTCATTTGTCATTTTGTCAGGAGCTGCCCCTGTAATCCAGGATGGTAATGGGGTCAAATCTTACAACCAGCGGAAAAGTACCTTTATGTACAGGGTCTGGCATAAGGAGGAGGCAACTTTGCAAATGCCGCACAAGTTGCTGCAGCCTGAGGAACAAGTGAGCGTCTCCAGATAATCCGTTTCCATCTATCCGTATTGCAGCTCACACGCGCTCCTCACACTTCAGTGTCACACATTGTTACAGATGTAGAATCTTTAAAAAAAAAATTAAAGCCAGCCATTTCCTACTGGTTTTTCTGATTTTAGCGTGGAGCCAAAGAGTTACAACCAGCCTCCAATCTACAGGGGAACGGTTACACCTCTAATTGACCTAAAAGATGTGCCTATTTACAGCATTTAGACCTGGTAGCCTCAGAAGAACACAAGCCCTGTCCTAGGGGCATATTAGGTCGGATTTCCAGATCAGTTCCATCTGATTACCAGACATAAACCTGGCGTGGCCAACCGGGAAAATGGGCAGAGATCCGTTAATGCCAGATTCCCGCCTCATCCAATTTTCTGGTAGTTTTGTAACGGCAGCTTGCAGTTAATGGCATTAACGTTAGACCCTGATGAGATTGATTAGACATTGATTAGACATGTACACAATTTCCTGCTGTATAGCACTCAATCATCTACCAACCCATTTAAATGTGTGCCCAGTGCTGGGTGTGCTATTTTCGGAAGTCCTTTTAAAGAGTTCTATAATAAAATTCTGTAGTAATATTTTGAGGCTATTTCTGAACTCTTTTTCTCTTTCCACTTAGTTAATCAGGCTCTGTGCCAAGTGTGCTGGCAGTGATGGTTGTTTTGGTTTCCACAATATTCGGACAGTGGATTTCCCAATGGGAATTGCTCTTTCCCTTATATTTTTGAGGAAGAAGAGGAGAATTAGTGGGATGTCAGGAATACGGTGCCTGCGTACCAGTACTCTCCCACTCACTGTTACAGGCAGAGGCACACCTGGCAATGACCATGTGAAACTAGCCACGCAGACTCTGGGGTCACGGCACAGGTACAGAACTGTGTCACCTGCTGGAACAACACCTGCAGCTAATGTAGGCTTGGCCTTGCCAGTGGCAACAAAATAGATCTCGCATTTCTATAGCGCCTTTCACAACCTCAGGATGTCCCAAAGCGCTTTAAAGCCAATGAAGTACTTTTGAAGTGTAGTCACTGTTTGGAATGTAGGAAACGCAGCAGCCAATCTGCGCACAGCAAGCTCCCACAAACAGCAATCTGATAATGACCAGATAATCTGCTCTGACGATGGCACCTTCCATACTAGTGCTTCCGACATGTCTTCCTTTTTCCTCAACCGAGGATTCCCCTCTACTGTGGTTGACACGGCCCTCAACTGTGTCCGTTCTATCTCCCGCACTTCTGCCCTCACCCCTTCCCCTCCCTCCCGGAACCACGATAGAGTTCCCCTTGTCCTCACCTTTCACCCCACCAGCCTCCACATTCAATGGATCATCCTCCGCCATTTCCGCCACCTCCAGCGTGATCCCACCACCAAATGCATCTTCCCCTCACCTCCCCTTTCAGCATTCCGCAGGGACCGCTCCCTCCGCGACACCCTAGTCCACTCCTCTATCACCCCGAGCACCCCTGCAAGCGCAGGAGATGCAACACACGCCTTTATACCTCCCCCCTTCCCACTGTCCAGGGCCCCAAACACCCCTTCCAGGTGAAACAGCGATTTACTTGTACTTCCTGCAATTTAGTATACTGTATTCGCTGCTCACGATGCGGTCTCCTGTACATTGGGGAGACCAAACGCAGATTGGGTGACCGCTTTACGGAACACCTCCGTTCAGTCCGTAAGGGGGACCCCGAGCTCCTGATGGCCTGTCACTTTAATTCACCGCTCCACGCCCACTCAGACCTCACCGTCCTCGGCCTCTTGCATTGTTCCACGGAAGCTCAGCGTAAGCTCGAGGAACAGCACCTCATCTTTCGATTAGGCACTCTACAGCCCTCTGGACTCAACATAGAGTTCAACAATTTCAGATCATAACCCCGGCCCCCATCACATATATATATATATTTATTTATTTATTTTTATCCACACTTTTGTTGGGCCTTTTCTTCCCTCCCAGAAGCTGGCAGCTGTCCTTCATTCTGCCAGCGCAATTCACACTTCATCTAGAGCCATCCTTTATTCCTCAACCTGTCCCATTTCCACCTCCTCTTGCCTTGAATATCTCTTAATGTCTCTCAATGTCTCTTAATCTCTCCTGCTTTCTATCCTATCACTGACCTTCCCTTTTGTTCTTTCATCCCCTCCCCCTTTTCCCAGCCCTAAACTTGCTTTAAAATCTATTTCATTTCCTGCTTTTTTCCAGTTCTGACGAAAGGTCTTCGACCTGAAACGTTAACTCTGTTTCTCTCGCCACGGATGCTGCCTGGCCTGCTGAGTTTTTCTAGCGTTTTCTGTTGTTATTTCAGATTTCCAGCATCCGCAGTATTTTGCTATCTTAATCTGTTTTAGGTGTTGATTGCAGGATAAATGCTGCCCAGGACACCGGGAGAATGCCGTGCTCTGCTTTGAAAAATGCCACGGGATCTTTTACGTCCACCTGAGAGGGAAGACGGGGACTCAGTTTATGCTCTCAAGTCTCTGGAGTGCACCTTGAACCCACAGTCTTCTGACTCAGAATGCGAGAGTGCTACCACTTACGAAGACTTATGGTAGGGTAAAACAGAGCCCCACAATTCCCCCTTAGAGATTTAATTTAATTGCTCCAGTGAAAAAATCAGGTCTTCCTGGCTCCCGACCTCAGTGAATCCAGCAGGTTTATCCTGGTGTTGCCGCTGGCTTTGCAAGACCCACGTGTTGGGAGTCATCGGCACTAGAGCGATATAAAGGCAGCTTTAGGAAAGGTTGAATGAAGGAAAGAGAATAGGGTTGGTAACCCTCTAGGATTGCCCTGGGGTCTCCAGGAGTTAAAGGTTAATCCGGTGAACATTGCTCCCAGCAACTCAGGAGAAAAAAAAAATCAAAGGGACGTTAAAAAGTCTTCAATTTCTTTTTCTTCTCAGAAGCGAGAGTGCTGCCAACTGAGCCGCAGCTGACACAGATCTGTGCCCCCTGGTTATCGACCCAATTTGCTTTCCAATTTGAGTGGGAAGGAGCTGCGCTGTGAGGATGGACGTGTCAGGTGACCAATGGTCGGAGCTTGGGGTCGGGGCGGGGGGGGGGGAGATTGGAGATGAGAGATCATGTGATAAAACCTCCAGGAATATGTACAACCAGAGTTGGCGACCCCAGAAAAGAGGCGAGAGGAAAAAACAGGGTGTCCAGGTGTGGTTCCACAGACATGACGGACATGTCAATAAAAAGTCACAGGCACCACCTATCAGACGATCACTTTCTTGACACCATTTGCTAGATTGCAGGATATGCGGCTTACGTTTCTTAGTAGATTATCGCGAAATGACAATGTAGCGATTTCCTGTTTTGAAATACTCTTGCATTCCTCAAGATTCTCCTAGCCTTCCTTTTAAATCTCGTGTGTTTTTATTTATTTTTCTTGAGGCTTCTGGTCCAATACAGTACCTCCAAAAGTACGGGTACAGTCCCCATCGCTGACACCACCCATGCTTATCATGGGCAGCCGCCTATATCAGGCAAATAGCGCTAACCCGCTTGCCGTTACCATAGACGTCAATTGCAAAGGCGCCACTTATAACGTATTAAGCGTGTCGGCTATTTCGGGCAGTTGAATAAGTACTTAACCTGTACTTAGCTATTTAATAAAGCTTCTGCTGATCGCAGGCAAAGTTGGGTCTTCAAGCAGTTTTAATCAGCTGTTCACACCTCGTTAAAGTGCAATTACCTTATTGATGAGATGCAACTGTTAACAATTACGAGAGGCCGTTTGCTCAGGGAGAACTTCCAGTTTAAAAAAAAATGTTAGTTACTTCGCTTTTTGCTTGCACCTTCCACTGTGTATAGCAGGCAAATCGCGCTAACGGCAGCTATAAGTGGTGGGGACTGTACTGGAGAACATGGGAGTAATCGACCTGTCTGTGCAGGGCTGTGAAATGGTGATCAGTACTTAGCATATTTACAGTCCAATGACTTCTGCATTGCTGTGTTATAAATCTCGACTCTTTGAAATATTTATAAGGGCTGACCTTGGCCGGACCATGTATCTGTATGAGACATTAGAGTCTGCAAATCAAACTATACGGTAATAGTATGATGCATCAGCCTTGGCTCAGTTGGTAGAATCGCAAGAATCCTCCTCAATCGCCTTCTCCCAGTGGCTGAAGAGCTCCTCCCAGAGTCGCAATGCGGATTCTGCCCACTAAGGGGCAGAATGGACATGATCTTCACCGCGCGTCAACTACAAGAGAAATGCAGGGAACAGCACCAACCGCTGTACATGGCCTTCTTTGACCTCACAAAGGCCTTCAACACTGTCAACCGTGAGGGATTATGGAGTGTCCTCCTCAAATTCGGCTGCCCTCAAAAGTTTGTCACCATCCTCCGTGTGCTTCACGACGACATGCAAGCCATGATCCTGACCAACGGATCCACCACAGATCCAATTCACGTACGGACCGGGGTCAAGCAAGGCTGTGTCATTGCACCAACGCTCTTCTCGATCTTCCTTGCTGCAATGCTTCATCTCACCCTCAGTAAGCTCCCCGCTGGAGTGGAGCTAATTTACAGAACAAACGGGAAACTGTTCAACCTCCGTCGCCTCCAGTCCAGATCCAAGGTCGTCCCATCCTCTGTCATCGAATTACAGTATGCAGACAAAGCTTGCGTCTGCACACACTCGGAGGTCGAACTCCAAACAATCCTCAACACCTTCACCCAAGCGTACGAGAGCATGGGCTTTACACTAAACATCTGTAAGACAAAGGCCCTCTACCAACCTGCCCCCGCCACACAGTACTGCCCCCCGATTATCAAAATCCATGACGACGCCTTGGACAACGTGGACCACTTTCCATACCTCGGAAGCCTACTGTCAACAAGGGCAGACGTCGACGACGAAGTCCAACACTACCTTCAGTGTGCCAGTGCAGCCTTCGGTCGCCTGAGGAAGAGAGTGTTTGAAGACCAGGACTTCAAACCCGGCACTAAGCTCATGGTCTACAGAGCAGCAGTGATACCCGCCCTCCTGTATGCTTCAGAGACATGGACCATGCACAGCAGGCACCTCAAAGCACTGGAGAGGTACCACCAATGCTGCCTCCGCAAGATCCTGCAAATCCATTGGCAGGATAGGCGCACCAACGTCAGTGTTCTCGCTCAGGCCAACATCCCCAGCATCAAAGCTCTGACCACGCTCGATCAGCTCCGATGGACAGGCCACATCGTCCGCATGCCCGCTACGAGACTCCCAAAACAAGCGCTCTACTCAGAGCTCTGACATGGCAAGAGAGCCCCAGGTGGGCAGAGGAAATGCTTCAAGGACACCTTCAAAGCCTCCTTGAAGAAGTGCAACATCCCCACCGACACCTGGGAATCTCTGGCCCAAGACCGCACAAAGTGGAGGAGAAGCACCGGGAAGGCGCCGAACACCTCGAGTCTCTTCGCCGGGAGCAAGCGGAAGCCAAGCGCAAGCAGCGGAAGCAGCGCACGTCAACCCAAGAACCCCACCCACCCGCCCCTTCAACCACCGTCTGCCCCACCTGTGACAGAGACTGTAGGTCCCGCATTGGACTCATCAGTCACCTGAGAACTCATTTTTAGCGTGGAAGCAAGTCATCCTCGGTTCCGAGGGACTGCCTAAGAGGAACCTAAGAAGAAGGTAGCACTCCCGCCTCTGAATCAGAAGGTCATGAGTTACAGTCCCACTCCAGAGACTTGAGCACATAATCTAGGCTGACACTCCAGTGCAGGACTGAGGGAGCGCTGCACTGGAGAACATGAGAACAATCAACTTGTGTCTGTGCCGGGCTGTGAAATGGTGGTCAGTAATTGGCATATTTACAGTCCAATGACTTCTGCATTGCTGTGATATAAATCTCAACTCTTGAACTGTCAGCCGTGGCTCAGTGTAGCACTCTCGCCTTTGAGTCAGAAGGTTGTGGGTTCAAAGTCCCACTTCAGAGACACGCTGGGCTCGATTTTAATTCCCGAGGCGGGTTGGAGTCGGGTTGCGTGGTGGGCGGGTTCTGGAGCCGCCTCCGGCAGGATCAGCTGCTGATGTCCAATTTTGATTCAATGCGCTTGTTGATTTCAATGGGGCGCGCTGGCCGGTCCAATGAGTGCGATCGGGTCGGCTGGCCGCCTCTGATGATGTCATCATAGCAGCTGGTTTTAAAACTGCCATTCAGCCTAAGCCTTTCTCTTGTGGATTCCTGGACTCATTGAAATTGATTGATACACAAAGGGCTGGATTTACTCAGCCCCGAGGAGGCGGGTATAGAAACATAGAAACATAGAAAATAGGTACAGGAGTAGACCATTCGGTCCTTCGAGCCTGCACCGCCATTCAATGCGTTCATGGCTGAACATGCTACCTCAGTACCCCATTCCTGCTTTCTCGCCATACCCCTTGATCCCCTTAGTTGTGAGTGTTATATCTAACTCCCTTTTGAATATATTTAGCGAACTGGCCTCAACAACCTTCTGTGGAAGAGAATTCCATAGATTCACCACTCTCTGGGTGAAGAAGTTCCTCCTCAGCTCAGTCCTAAATGGCTTCCCCTTAATCCTTAGACTGTGACCCCTGGTTCTAGTTTTCCCTACCATTGGGAACATTCTGCCTGCATCTAATTTGTCTAAACCAGTCAGGATTTTAAATGTCTCTATAAGATCCCCCCTCATTCTTCTGAACTCCAGAGGATACAAGTTCAGTTGACCCAATCTTTCTTGATATGTCAGTCCGGCCATCCCAGGAATCAATCTAGTGAACCTTCGCTGCACTCCCTCAATAGCAAGAATGTCCTTCCTTAAGTTAGGAGACCAAAACTGCGCACAATACTCCAGGTGTGGCCTCACCAAGGCCCTGTACAACTGTAGCATCACCTCCCTACTCCTGTACTCAAATCCCCTTGCTATGAAGGCCATCATTCCGTTTGCTTTCTTGACTGCCTGCTGCACTTGCATTCCCACCTTCAGTGACTGATGTACCATGACGCCCAGGTCTCGTTGCACGTCCCCTTTCCCTAATCTGCCACCATTCAGGTAATAGTCCGCCTCTCTATTTTTACCACCAAAGTGGATAACCTCACATTTATCCACATTGTACTTCATCTGCCATACATTTGCCCATTCACCCAACCTGTCCAAGTCACTCTGTAGCCTCCTAGCATCCTCCTCATTGTTCACACTGCCTCCCAATTTAGTGTCATCCGCAAATTTGGAGATATTACATTTAATCCCTTCGTCCAAATCATTAATATATAATGTAAACAGCTGGGGTCCCAGCACCGAACCCTGCGGTACCCCGCTGGTCACTGCCTGCCATTCTGAAAAGTACCCATTTACTCCTACTCCGGGACTGCCGGTAAAGTTACAGAATGTGGGGGCGGTTGGCAAACCCACCCCCATCCCGCCTCCGTGCACTTTTGCCAGGAGGCGGGAAGCCGTCCTGCCCCGGGTCCCGTCTCCTCGAGGCGGGAAAGGGATTAAATCCTATTAACTGCCTGTTAACAGGTAGTTAACAGGCAGAAAAAAAGATTTGTCCCATTTTACCTGTCCAAGTGCAGGCTTCCCGACCTCGGAGAACCCCGCCAGGGTGTAGGAGGCGAAGAGGAGGTCTGTGGGGGTTGGAGGGACCTGAAAGTGAGATGTAGAGGTGAGTGATGGGTGCAAGTGTGGAGTGGTAAGTATGTAAGGTGAGTGTTAAGTGTAGTAAAATGTTCACTTACCTTTGTTTCTGCCTACAGCCTTCAGCCGCTGTGGATCCGGAGTCCCGACATCTTCATTGTAGGTTTCACAGACTGGCTGTTGGATCCTCCGAACCAACAGCCAGGTGATTTCTGCAAAGTTGAAAGTTGAACACAAGGACTCATCAAACTACACAGAATGTCAGTGTTTGACAGCTTCACAGAGCTGTCAAACGCTGACATTTCTTCTTTCAAGAAATCTTGACAGATGGCACGTCAGACGTTGACGTGCTCTGTCAGTGACTTCCACCTAATTGGCCTGCTGAGCCTGCTGGGCAGGCTTAACAAGGTCAATCAGGGGAAAATCCTGGCTGGTTGGCCAGAAGCTGATGGAGGTGAGACTAAGACCCAGCAAGCAGCAGTCCCCCTCTACAACACGTCTCCACTGAGAAAATCCAGCCCAATGACTTCTTCCAGAGGCAAGGCAGCCCCTCGTTTTAATAATGACTCCCTCCATGCTCTTGTGAATGCTGTCAGAGGGTGCAGGGAGATTCTCTTCTCTCCTGATGGCCGGAGGAAGCCTCCTCAGCAGACCAAGGCAGCCTGGCTGCACATTGCTCAGGAGGTCAGCGCAAGGTGCATTTATGCACGCTCATGGATCCAGTGCCGAAAAAGGGAAAATTCCCCAGCTCTTCTTCGAAATAGTGCCATGGGATATTTTATGCCACCTGAGAGGTCAGACGGGGCTGTTTAATGTCTTATCCAAAAGACAGCACCTCTGACAGTGCAGCACTCCCTCAGCACTGCACTGGAATGTCAACCTAGATTTTTGTGCTAAAAGGCTCAATTTTAATAGCCCTGAGGAGGTGAGTTTGGAGGCGGGTCTGTAGCGAAAATCAGAAAAAATGACTTCAGACACCCAACCCGCCCCCACCCCACCCCCACCTGATTTTCATGAGTGTCTGTTCAGCCGCTCCCAAACTGACTCAACTGGAACCGGTGGGACAGGTGGTTAAGGCAGTTTACAGCCTGTTAACTGCCTTGCTAATCCTATTTTGATAGTGGTTTCCTATTTTTGTGCTTCTGGCTTCTGTTTCCCGACTTGTCAGAAACAAGCCAGGTTCAAGGAGCCGAGTTGCTGGAGGACATGATTTGTATGCATTGGTGGAGCACTTTAAAAGCGCCCCTGAAACATGGCTGACATTCAAATACAACAACTTTGCTGTTGTAGGTGTGGGATAAGATTTTGCACATCTACTGACCTTGTGACTGTTCAAGCTGACACCCATCTGCAGTGTGACCTGAATGGAATAATTTCAGGCCACTTCGATTGTGCACTTGCAAGCTTGTTGCCTCAAATGAAATCTATAGCAAGGGGATGGGAAAAATTTATGCCCTCTCACCCTGGTCCTGATAATCGGAGGAGTAGCAGCCGCGTGGCTCAGTGCAGATCTTCCTGGGAAGAGGAGTAAGAGGAGGACGAGGGGCACCTTGCATGCCCTGTTGTGACCAATGCAGCATCCCTCCAGTTCACTGCTGCCCGTCAAGCAGGGTATGCACACTGCCATGCCACATTAGCATAAGCTTACTCTTCAACCACAGGTGGCCACATATGGCTCTCTAATTGTAGGCGACATTTGTCCAACATCATACATTATCTCTGCGATACCCTGTTATTTCCTATCACTTTTACCGGAAGCATTACAAAAGCAAGTCGCCCTGAGCCCTCAATGCACTTTTGCCATTTCCCAGAACACATAGGCCACACAATCAACTGTTTGCCATAATTTTTCTTTTACACATGACAAAAGGATAATAAACCAACAACAGTCAGAAAAAAAAGACAAATCACCCAAGTGAGTGCCCTTGTGACTATAAATGTTTAATCTTTCTCTTACGCGTGCTTCTACGTGGTGCTTCCCCTGTGGCTTCAGCAGATGCAGAGGCACCTTGCTGACGAGGATGCTGCGCCTGCTTAGATGCCTTTGGCGGGCGTCCTCTGGGTTTGGGAGCCTGGGAGGGCTCTTCAGCAGTCTGCTCTTCCTGCGGCTGTGCAGGGGCTGAAACGGTCATCTCAGTTGTCTCTGCAAAGTGGGTCTCTGACCGAGGGCTCCGCAGTAGCATGGTCGTGTGAGCGCTTTGAGAGGAGCCCACACTTCCTTCTGTCCTGCCAACAACATCCCTCTCATGGGTCAGCCGCACCTCAGTGCTGGCAACTGGCTGGAGGGCACCTTGCTGCACATCAGGGGGACCATGAGGACCCGTATCTGCACTGGCAGTCCTCATCAAAAGGACATCCATGAAGCTCTGGTCTCTCTGCTCAATAGCTGCTCATTGCTCCTCCAGAGATGACATTCTATTTTGAACAGTCACCATGTTTTCCTGACTTTGGCGACTTATTTCCTCCATGGCGGTAGCCATCCTTTCCACTGAGGTAGCCAGCCTTTCCACTGAGGTTGCCATCCTATCCATGGTGGTGTGTTCATGCCCCATTGCCTCCACCACGGCAGTGCTGATGTTACAGATGGACTCCTCCATTCTCTCCACATTCGCACTAACCCTGGAGGCAAACCCTTCCAGAGACTCCTGCACTTGTTCCTGTATTTCCCGAGACGCTCTTTTTCTGGATGGCCCCAGAGGCACAGTGTCTGCATGCAGCTCAGCAGAGCTAGGAGATTGCCGCGACCTCCACCGAGGACTCTCCACTGCTGTCGCTGTCTCCACCTTCTGCTGATGCTCACTTGTGCGCTGTGATAGACCAGGTGGCAACACTACTCTAACTCGCGAGGGCCCCACCGAGGTGTGCGTTGCTGCACTGGTGCTGGATGCGCTGAGTCCTGGTGACGCTGCTCCCTCAGAGGCTTCAAGTTCCTCTGAGGAGTTGTCCGGCTCTTCGTCCTGGATCACGGGGAGGGGGGGCGCTCGCTGGTCCTGTGGGAGAGAAAAGGCATGATTTAGACATCTGATATTGATGTAGCAGACACATCTTTTTGAGCAGATGATACAACGCGATTGTCTATGAACATCATACGCCAGTGCAGTCTGACAGGGATGAAACTCTATTATGTCGCCAGCTTCCTCTAGTGTGCCCATCTCTCCATTGCCCACTTCCAGGTCCTCGCTACCTCCAACAATCTCGTTTGCAGCCTCCTCAGCACTGCTCAATGTTGCTAGGGTAGGTGTTCCTCCTCCAGTTAGTGCTCTCTCCCTCTTATTGTGGGCTATCTTTTCCTGTAAGGAGGGACACAAGCGGTGTTTCACCCACAGTGATGGAGTGAGTGTGAATAATCCCCACCATAGAAGCTTTGAGGGAGATGAAGATGGGGTAAGGTGCCAAGAGGAAGCTAGCTCCCTGTACGTTGTTAGTTGTTGTCACTGCATGACAGTGAGACCGAGTCTAAGGGCTATTAAAATCGAGCCTCTAAGCACAAAAATCTAGGTTGACATTCCAGTGCAGTGCTGAGGGAGTGCTGCACTGTCAGAGGTGCTGTCTTTTGGATAAGACATTAAACAACCCCGTCTGACCTCTCAGGTGGCATAAAATATCCCATGGCACTATTTTGAAGAAGAGCTGGGGAGTTTTCCCCCAGTGTCTGGGCCAATATTTATCCCACAACCTACATCAATAAAACATATTGGGAGAAATTCAGTATCGCCCCATTTGGGGCGCAATTATCGGCCGGGCGCAAAGATTAGCGCCTGGCGCTAATTATCGCCTCTGACTGCAAACTTGGCTTTTATCGACCCTGGAGGTGATTGGAGCGCTAAATCAGGCGCTACACACCTGTCTTAAGGCGCAAAGGCCGAGGAGCGAGGCGCTACCTCAGAGCGCTGGCGAAGTTCATGTGATGTCAGTCAGCAATGGAACACAGACACACTGGCACTGGCCAGTTCTTAAAGGGGAGGGTCGATCTTGCTCTCTATCCACACCCTGCTCATTGCAGCCTTGAATCTCGGCCTGGAGAGACCTGTACATCAAATCTGTTGGAAAGAACAATGGAGAGGCCCAGGGAAAGAGCTGAGTGCAGCCCCCACAGTCTCTTCTAAATCGATGCAAGGAAGATCAAACCAGAAAGAACCTGCAAAGTGCTGCTCAGTACCCAAAACTCCTCAACTCAGCTTTGAATATCTCCTGCAGTCTCTCTCGCTCACTCAGAATGTGTGGTGCAAAAGTTTCGCCGACAAAAAAAGTCAGGAAGCAGTCGCCTTTAAATAGTGCTCCCCTAGTCCCTTCCCGACTGCAAAACGCTCCCCTCAACCTGTCGTTGCTAGTGGCAGGCGGTAAGACAGAGGGCACCACTCAATATCCTGTCCGGGGCGCTACCGGGGCGTTGCACTCTCGACTGACGTCACGATCGGCCGGCGCAGGAGATCGTGGCGGTAGTGTTTAGCGCTGCCGCAAAATGTCTAGTTAATTTCATGAGTGGCGCAAACATCGCCGCGCATGGGCGCTAGTTGCTTTGCGCCCCATTAGCGCCCTCTTTAGGCGCTAACGGGAGGTGCAAACCAACTGAATTTTTCCCCCCTTATCCGGTCAGTTATTTCAGTGCTGTTTGTGGGAGCTTGCTGTGCACAAATTGGCTGTCATGTTTCCCTACATTGCAACAATGACTATGCTTCATAAGTACTTCATTGGTTGTAAAGTGCTTTGGGATGTGCAGAATCGTGAAAGGCGCTATATAAATGCAAGTCTTTCTGTGTCTTTTGTTTTCTTGTTTATATCAGAGGCATTAACTTGTTTATTTTAACCAGGTTAACACCTCTATTAAAATAGCTGACAAACCAACTTGATACAAACATGTTAAAAGCATCCTGGGCTTGCTTGAATTACCCATAGTTAAAAGGTTGTTTCTCATAAAATCAACAACAACAACTTGTATTTATATAGCGCCTTTAATGTAGTAAAACGTCCCAAGACGCTTTACAGGATTATTATAAGACAAAAAATTTGACACCAAGCCACATAAGGAGATATTAGGAGAGGTGACTAAAAGCTTGGTCAAAGAGGTAGGTTTTAAGGAGCATCTTAAAGGAGGAAAGAAAGGCGGAGAGGCGGACAGGTTTAAGCAGGGAATTCCAGAGCTTAGGGCAACAGAAGGCACGGCCACCAATGGTTGAGCGATTATAATCAGGGATGCTCAAGAGGGCAGAATTAGAGGAGCGCAGGTATCTCGGGGGGTTGTGGGGCTGAAGGAGATTACAGAGATAGGAGGGGCGAGGCCATGGAGGGATTTGAAAACAAAGATGAGAATTTTGAAATCGAGGCGCTGCTTAACCAGGAGCCAATGTAGGTCAGCGAGCACAGGGGTGATGGGCGAAAGGGACTTGGTGCAAGTTAGTACACGGGCAGACGAGTTTTGGATGACCGCAAGTTTACATAGGGTAGAATATGGGAGGTCAGCCAGAATGTGGGAAGCCAGCCTGGAGTGCGTTGGAATAGTCAAGTCTAGAGGTAATAAAGGCATGGATGGGGGTTTCAGCAGCAGATGAGCTGAGGCAAGGCCGGAGACGGGCGATGTTACGGAGGTGGAAATAGGCGGTCTTTGTTATGCTGCAGATATGTGGTCGGAAGCTCATTTCAGGGTCAAATATGACACCAAGGTTGCGAGCAGTGTGGTTCAGCCTCAGACTGATGTTAGGAGTCAGTGGCTAGGGAACGGAGTTTGGGACAGGATGAAAAAAATGGCTTCGGTCTTCCCAATATTTAATCGGAGAAAATTTTTGCTCATCCAGGACTGGGTGTCGGACAAGCAGTCTGACAATTTAGAGACCGTGGAGGGGTCGAGAGACGAGGTAGTGAGGTAGAGCTGGGTGTCGTCAGCATACATGTGGAAACTGACGCTCTGTTTTCAGATGATGTCGCCAAGGGGCAACATGTAGATGAGAAATAGGAGGGGGCCAAGGATAGATCCTTGTGGGACACCAGAGGTAATGATGCGGGAGCGGGAAGAGAAGCCGTTGCAGGTGATTCTCTGGTTACGATTAGATAGATAAGAATGGAACCAGGCGAGTGCTGTCCCACCCAGCTGGACGACGGTGGAGAGGTGTTGGAGAAGGATGGAGTGGTCAACCGTGTCAAAGGCTGCAGACAAGTCAAGAAGGACGAGGAGGGATAGTTTATCTTTGTCACAGTCACAAAGGATGTCATTTGTGACTTTGATGAGAGCCGTTTCGGTACTGTGGCAAGGGCGGAAACCTGATTGGAGGGATTCAAACATGGAAGTGCGGGAAAGATGGGCACAAATTTGGGAGGCGACATGTTCAAGGACTTTGGAGAGGAAAGGGAGGTTGGAGATGGGGCGGTAGTTTGCAAGGACGGAGGGGTCAAGGGTTGTTTTTTTGAGGAAAGGGGTGATGACGGCAGATTTGAGGGAGAGGGGGACAGTACCTGAGGAGAGAAAACCGTTAACAATGTCAGCTAACACGGGAGCCAAATCATGGAAATCAAATCTACCAACTCCCCCGATGTATTTTTTCATGATTACTCCGTCTTCTTTCAAAATGTTAATTTTCCAGGTCATTCAGGTGTTGATTCGGCCGAGAGTCTACTGGTTGCAGCCAAGCGTAACCCAAGCTTTGTCTTTCCAAAGCCATTTCAGATACCTGACTTGAGATGATCTTTGTATTGTATGTAGTTTGTTAAAGAAAGAACTTGCATTTATATAGCACCTTTCATGACCTCATAAAAGAATGCTTTTCAAATAGAGATAGAGCTAAGATTGTGTATGCTTGCTGGTTCAATTTTACTAAAGAGACAAGTCATTATTTCTAAATTAGAAAGGAGTATTCTGTTGAAGTATGAATAACACCATTGAGAAGGTTGATATTAACAAGTGTCAGCTGTGGCTCAGTGGGTCGCACTCTCATCTCTGAGTCAGAAGGTTGTGGGTTTAAGCCCCACTCCAGGGACTTGAGCACAATAATCTAGGCGGACACTTTGTGTAGTACTGAGGGAGTTCTGCACTGTCTTTCAGATAAGACGTAAAAGATCTATCTGAAGAAGAGCAGTGAGTTTCTCCTGGTATTCTGACCAACATTTATCCCTCAATCCAAGAACAGATTATCTTATCATTTATCTCACTGCTGTTTGTGGGAGCTTACTGTGCGCAATCTGGCTGCTGTGTTTACTAACATTACAACAGTGACTAAACGTCAAAAAAGCACTCCATTAGCTGTAAAGCACTTTGGAATGAACTGTCCAGACCTGAAAAGTGCTTTATATATGCAAATTTGTTTGTTCGCTCATAGCAGTCTCATTTAATCATGTCAAATTTAGCTGCATGTGCTGTTTAATTATATAATTGTCTTTATTCACAATTTCTATTCACATTATTTCTTCTGTTGGCATGTCCCACTTAATTGAATATGTAAACATGCGAAAGTGGTTTCTAAGCCTTGAGGTTGGACCTTCAGGTTGCTTTTTCATGCTTATTTGCATATTTCATGAAAATTGATCCCCTGATCTTACCAGTGGCAAATAAACTCTCCCCTGATCTGACAGACAGTGGAGTCTGAGAGAGCGCAGCAATGCATAATCAAACCGGGGATCCCTGAATTATTCAATTGTTTCAGTATTTTGTGTGTTTGTCCTAATAAACTTTGGAAAGCTCAGCTCCAAGACAGAACCAGAGACCATTTGCAATAAGAGAGTTGGAAAGGAAGACCAATTCTCAGTTCATGTCAGTGGAGCTCAATTGCACATTGTTTAACTGTTTAAATTTCACGTCCCCATCTTGCGTACTTAGGCGGTGAAAATTGCTTTTAAATGATTCCTGCTTTAAGAAGTACAATAATCAGAGAGAGATTATGTCAGGAGACCGAGTAACAGTGGAATAACGCACTGCCTCTTTACTTAAGGGACAAAAGTTCAAATTGAACTAAACTGATGGGATGAAAATCTCCCCTCTCTGCTGGCCAGAAAGGTCCCAAGTGAAAAGAGTTTAGCAGCAGTTTTGACCCAGATCTTATTGGGCACGAGTCCATACCACAAGATTGTCCGTCAAGGGGCACAAAAAACTACTCATGTCATTAGGTGCAACGACAATTGGCACTTCCTCAGTACTGGACTGAAGTGTTACCTTAGATTATGTGCTCAAGTCTCTGGAATGGGACTTCAACTCACACCTTTCAGCCAAGCTGAAAAGTTTAGAAAGAAAAGTCAAATAAACAGGTTGGAAATAATTTGAGAATCAGGACTGGTGATCTACTGAACATAGAAACATAGAAGATAGGAGCAGGAGTAGGCCATTTGGCCAGAACATTTGAAGGTTCCCTGATGGTCAGCTCAGTTTGCTTTATGAAGAATTCTGTGGTTCTCAGTATGCAGTGCTTAATGAAAATCCATCAAACAGGGTGGCCTCTGGCGGAACTGTAATGATTGAAATCAACTGAAGTAGTAATGGGGGATGTTCTGGTTTATGCGTAGATAGGCTGATGTAGTTGATTGACAAAAGACTTTTCTTCCAAGTATTTTACATTAATTTTGCTACATCTCCACAAAAGAGAGAGAGAAGGTTGAAAATCTTTTCGACTTTCATGCTTTTGTTAGGATGCAAGAGCCATTCCAGCTGCAGCTCAGCACCATACATCAACCCAAAAAGTCAATGCACAGTGCCGAGGACGAAGCTTCAATCATTCCATCTTTTGCCTGTTAAACCCCAAAGGACAGATTCCCCATTTGGGAGCTTACCAGAAAGGCATGATGCTTGCAGGGAGCACTGACTGATTTTTCACCCATTTAAATGATTGATTTCCCAACCATTAACATCTTCAGACACGCTCAGAGAATCAGCCATATAGCACTGTCACCAGGAACTCTATAGAAGCCTTTATAGAAGCCCATTCACCACCTTAAACTCCCTCTATCACCAGCGCACCGTGACTGCAGTGTGTACTATCTACAGGATGCACTACAGCAACTTGCCAAGGCTTCTTCGACAGCACCTCCCAAACCAGTGACCTTCACCACCTATAAGGACAAGGGCATGGGAACATCACCTCTAAGTTCCCCTCCAAGTAACACACTATCCCAGCTTGGACATATATCGCCGTTCCTTCATCATCATTAGGTCAAAAGTCCTGGAACTTCCTACCTAAAGCATTGTGAGAGTACCTTCACCACACGGACTGCAACGGTTGAAGGCGGCGGCTCACCACCACCTTCTCAAGAGCAACTAGGAATGGACAGTAAATGCTGGCCCTGCTAGCAATGCCCATATACCCAGAATTAATTAAAAATTGAAAATTAAATCATTAGTTGATGAACCAGGGCTGTCGGAGCATGGAACTGGCTATTGGAAGCTCCAAGTTTGGCAATAACAACCCGATTCATTTTTCTGTGCGTTCAGCAAACAACCATTGAGGGGAATAAAGGGGACACCGACCTTTTTTGTATAGGTTATGTCCTCCTCTCCCCCACTCCAAATCCCTGAACCTCTCTTGGTGTCCTATCCAATTCTTTATACCTTGCACCTCTGCTACCAGGGTTGGTTTAGTGAACAATTTATCTTCATTAAAGTTGGCTTCAACTACATCCAGTTATATAGACAAGACAAATGTGAACAGTCTAGTTGATAAATGCTGTTTTTAATGGCCTGAACCATTACTATTAGGTTTAACATCTGACACTTTTTAAATTCTGAGTTTTCTAATCATTCCTGTCCAGGACATGTGTGTTCATTATGCTCTTAATAATTCAGGGGCTGCAATATTGACTGGAATAAGAGTTATATATGCAAAATTGGCTGAGTATAAATGATGCATGTATTAGTTGGAATATGACAATGAAACTAGAGAGACCTATAACGAGGACAGATCTCTCGTGAATGGAGTCCTGGCAGTTACTGCATGTATAGAATTTATACTGGGGTACTAACAGGCAAATTGCAAACTTCTCATTGCCTAATGCACGCAATCTCCTCATTGGGTTTTCTCACCTTCTCTTCTAAAGGTTCTCATTCATGCTGGAATACAGTTCCACAGGCACCAGCCTCCCGAGTGGCCATCCTTAATGTTTGACCCTTGATGGCTAAGGGTTGCAGTCTCTTCAAATGGGTGGGGGGGAGGGGGGGGGCGGCGGGGGGATGGTGTTGGAAGCATCTGAGGCGAGCCAAATCCTATTATCATCTGGCGTGCACATGTATGTTTTCCAATGGGAATTACTGGACTGCAATCATCAGCAGGAACCCATGTCGATTTTGCCATCCCAGGAGAGCTGAGGCCAATTATAACATCTCTGCTTCTGTCCTAGCTTGGAGATCAACTGATTCAATGCAAACTTAAAAGAGCAAGCCTGGGAGCTTCTAGGTCTTTAAGCCTCAATACCACACTGGGCAGTTAATAAGTGGACTGCCCTGAAATTGACCCCCATAGTCACTCTCAGTATAGTGACGACAGGCCAATCACAAACCTCCCATCGTCTAATGTACCCTTGTTCAGTCAGTGATGGCAGCCACCATGGGATACAGAGGCAAAATCACTAGGGTTCCTGCTCATGTCCGATATCTAGCATCTCCCGTTGCAGACGTTAGACGAGAATGAGAATGGCCTTGGTTATCGTGCCCAATCCACTCAGCATTTGAGTAGCCCTTTCAGGCGTCAAAGGTTCAAACATTAAGATTGGCCACTTGGGTGCCTCTGAAAGAAAGACTTGCATTTCTATAGCGCCTTTCATGACATCAGGACGTCCCAAAGCGCTTTACAGCCAATGAAGTACTTTTGAAGTGCAGTCACTGTTGTAATGTAGGAAACGCGGCAGTCAATTTGTGCACAGCAAGCTCCCGGAAACAGCAACGTGATAATGACCAGATAATCCTGTTTTTAATGATGTTGGTTGAGGGATAAATATGGGTCAGGACACCGCATCGGGAACTGTATCCCAGCATGAATAAGCCAAAGCAGTGAACCATCAGAGGATGAATAGCTGCATTGCAGGGTTAGAAGCGACCCAGAATGTTGAAGCGCAACTGCCATAGTACCTCCTGTGCTCCTGACAGAAACATGAAGATTAGGTTTAAGCACTGGCAATTGTTGAGGCGTCGCTCCATTCATAATCTTAACAAGGGCTGACAGCCTGGGCACATCTCCTTGGCAGTTTTGACGTGTAGGTTTTTAGGAGCCAAATCCAATCGTGTGCTGGCACAGAGCAGGCCGACATATTCTGCCATCTGACGCATGATAACCCGAGTTTTCAACATCATAATGATGAGGGCTGGATTTCATGGGTAGGGTTTCAGTACCGTGACATTTTTGCACAATATCTCGGAGCCACAGGAAGTAGCTGTAATTTTTGTGATGTGTTTCTCAGCCTTGGCTTTGTGCTTGGCAGATAGAATCCTATTTCAGACCTTTAAATATTCATTTCCAGTCTTGATTCCCAAGCTCATCAGGCTGGGTTAGCGCCCTCTCCTCACTGTGCGCTGAATACAATTCAAACTAGGAAACCATGGTGCTCAAAATGAACGCTGTTAAAATAAATCACTGTCATTACTGGACAGAGCTTAAAAAGGGAAATGTCACCTGAAACCAATTCATTAATAGACATTTTATGGAATGAAGCACCAAACTACATCCTAATAATTTACACTAACTTTTTTAAAATTATATTCATTCTCGGGGTGTGGGCGCCGGCATTTAATGCCCATCTCTAGTTGGCCTGAGATGGTGATGATATGACTGAGTGACTTGCCAGGCCACTTCACAGGGCAGTTAAGAGGCAACCACATTGGAGTGGGACTGGAGTCACATATAGGCCAGATCAGGTAAGGACGGCAGGCAATGTTCCCTCTAATTTTATCTTTGGGCTGTGCGAACACTTCAAGTTTCCACGCATGCGCGGTTTTTCCCATTTAAAAGCCGATGAGTGGCCTGCGCGGGACCTCCAGACCGTGTCGCGGCTGCACAGCTTACCGGGAACATTGACGGCAGATCTCCTTCCCTAAAGGACATTAGTGAACCAGTTGGGTTTTTACGACAATCCGACAGCTTCATGGTCACCATTACTGATACCAGCTTTTTTATTCCCCAGATATTTTAAACAGTATTCAAATTCTCAAATTGCCATGATGGGCATAATCCTCATATTATCTGGATTATTAGTCCAACCGCTGGATTACTAATCCAGTAACCTAACCACTACATTACCATACTCGAGCATGGTAAATTCTAAACGTTTGCAATATGTTCTATACTGTTTAAGCCCAACTAAGCTGAACGCAACACAAAAACGTTCCTGAATCTCTTCCCACTAAAATGAAACCCTAAAAATTACTGTTAAGAGTACAAACATTTAGGGGGAGAAATTCGGTATCGCCCCGTTTGGGGCGCAATTATCGGCCGGGCGCAAAGTTTAGCGCCTGGCGCCAATTATCGCCTCCGACTGCAAACTTGGCTTCTATCGCCCCTGGAGGTGATTGGCGCGCTAAATCAGGCGCTATACACCTCTCTTAAGGCGCTAACGCCGAGGAGCGAGGCACTAACTCAGAGCGCTGGTGAAGCTCATGTGATGTCAGTCAGCAATGGAACACAGACACACTGGCGCCGGCCAGATCTTAAAGGGGAGGGTCGATCTTGCTCTCCATCCACACCCTGCTCATTGCAGCCTTGAATCTCGGCCTGGAGAGACCTGTACATCAATTCTGCTGGAAATAACAATGGAGAGGCCCAGGGAAAGAGCTCAGAGTGCAGCCCCCACAATCTCTTCTAAATCGATGCAAGGAAGGACAAATCAAAATGAACCTGCAAAGTACAGCTCAGTACCCAAAACTCCTTCACACAGCATTGAATCTCTCTAGAAGTCTCTCTCTCTCTCTCTCAGAATGCGTGGTGCAAAAATGTCACCGACAAAAAAAGTCAGGAAGTGGTCGCCTTTAAATAGCGCTCCCCCAGTCCCTTCCCGACTGCAAAATGCTCCCCTCAACCTGTCGTTGCTAGCGGCAGGCGGTAAGGCAGGGAGCGCCACTCAATATCCGGTCCGGGGCGCTACCGAGGCGTTGCGCACTCGACTAACGTCATGATCTGTGGGCGCAGGAGATTGTGGCAGAAGTGTTTTGCGCTGCCACAAAATGTATGGTTAATTTCGCGAGCAGCGCAAACATCGCCGCGCCCGGGCGCTAGTTGCTTTGCGCCCCATTAGCGCCCTCTGAGGGCGCTAACGGGAGGCACAAATCAACCGAATTTTTCCCCCTTAATGTCTTACAGGTTTAGCACCTCAATTAAAGTAGCAAAGTAATGTCACACGGATGCTTATTAGACACAGTTGTTTCTAGGCTAAAATGTGACCATTTCTATTAACACCTTAGAATGTAAGCAGTCATGTCCATTAATTCTTTAATTTATTCAGAGCTGTTTTTGCAGCTGTTCCTTAAATCTTTCTCAGTTCTTCACATCCTCACTTTCCTTTCTTGAATTTCTTCCTCAGTTCTACCGCTCACCATTGTCAGGATATGAACATGGTGACTAACTGTGTATAAAAGATAGAAGAGTTTTGCAGTTTACCAGGTTTGTATCTGGTGCATTACAAGTACTCTGTATTTTACTAAACATTCATCCATCTTACTGAAAGCAATAGGATGCTATAGTGGATGTTTTGTTATCTGCATACTTCACCACAAACTCAAGGGCTAATTCTGTAATCCCGGTAGCCACTCACAGGGAACACATTGCTGGAAAATGCAGGCATCCAGCTGTGATTTTCTGTCCATTAATTATAACAAGTGGAGGTGTGATTTCTTGCTACGAGTGTGGGATCGAGGGGTGGATTGACACACGGGCCGATGGGGGCCTTGCCCAGGAGCCACAGCCAAATATGGGGCCCCCGCTAGGTGTGGGGGATCGTGGAATCAGTCCATTGGTGAATTCCAATGGCATTGTTCAGAGGGAAAAGCACCAAAGATTGTCTATTCCTCCCTCCAGCTGCCCATCACACTTTTGTACTCTGATTTTTCTGTCTTTCTATCTTTCAAGTCGTATTTCACTCCTTGCATTCTCTATTGTTTTGCTCTCTCCCCTTCCTCTCTATATGGTTCTCTCACTATTTTATCATTGCATCTCTATTTGTCTATCATCTCTATTTCCTCATTTTTATCTATTCTGTCTCTTCTCTCTTGTCCTAATCTGTCTGCCTTACGCAATTCCTTTACTGCTGACGTACCTAACCTTTTTAAAATACAGGGTACACAGCAAGATGGCAGCCCATGTTCTTGGATCGAGGTTGGTACCTGGACCAGGTAGGGATCTGGGAGTACTTGAGGGAGGGCTGTGTTCTGGAAGACGGGGGAGGTGCAGATGTGTGGAGGGAGGCTAGGTTCTGGGAATAATATGGGTACTGGGGTTGTTGAACACTTGGGGAGGACTGGGAAGATGCGGAGGAGTAGCATGGTGCGGGGCAAATGGTTAATGGAGCACTTGGAAGCTTGAGGGTTCTGGGAGCACCTGGGGAGGGCTGGAGTCAGAGTGCATTGATGGGATGAGAATACTCAGGGAGGCTAGGGTCTGAGGTCTGTGAGCACGTAGGGCTGGAACTTGGAGCATTTTGGTCTCAGTTGAGGCCCATCTGCGTCAATAGGAATCACAGAGATACACAGAAATTACAACATGGAAACAGGGCATTTAGCCCAATCAGTCTGCGTCGGTTCTTAACCTTCATGTGGGCAGTAGTCTTGATCCCATCCTGTTCCTCTGATCCCTTTGTTTCCCTTTCCTTCAACCACTGATCTAACCTATTCTTAAATGTAGACATGTCTCTTCGCTAGTTCTGGTAGTACATTCCACAGCCTCACAACGGTATGTGTAAAAAATGTTTCACCTGCTCTCTGCCCTGAACTCTCCTACATTTAATCATATCTATGTCCCCTTGTTCTCAACTACAAGGAACAGTCTGTTTCTATCTGATCCGTCCAATCCCTCCTAGAATTTTAAAAACATCTATTAATAGAAACATAGAAACATAGAAGATAGGAGCAGGAGTAGGCCATTCGGCCCCTCGAGCCTGCTCCGCCATTCGATGAGATTATGGCTGATCATCCAAACTCAGTACCCTGTACCTGCCTTCTCCCCATATCCCTTGATACCTTTAGCTTTAAGAAATATATCTAACTCATTCTTGAATATATTTAATGACTTGACCTCAACTACCTTCTGTGGTAGAGAATTCCACAGGTTCACCACTCTCTGGGTGAAGAAATTCTTCCTCATTTCTGTCCTAAATGGCTTACCCGTTATCCTTAGATTATGATCCCTGGTTCTGGACTCTCCGACCATCGGGAACATTCTTCCTGCATCTAGTTTGTCCAGACCTGTCAGAATTTTATATGTTTCGATGAGATCCCCTCTCATTCTTCTATACTCCAGCGAGTATAAGCCCAATCGACCCTATCTCTCCTCATATGTCATTCCTGCCATCCCAGGTATCAGCCTTGTGAATCTTCGCTGAATTCCTTCCATGGCAAGAACATCCTTCCTCAGATAAGGCGACCAAAACTTCACACAGTACTCAAGGTGTGGTCTCACCAAGGCCCTGTACAACTGCAGCAGGACATCCCTGTTCCTATACTCAAACCCTTTCGCTATGAAGGCCAACATGCCATTTGCCTTCTTCACCGCCTGCTGCACCTGCATGCTTACTTTCAGCGACTGGTGCACAAGGACACCCAGGTCTCGTTGCACTTCCCCTTCTCCCAATCTATTGCCATTCAGATAATAGTCTGCCTTTATGTTTTTGACACCAAAGTGGATAACCTCGCATTTATCCATGTTATATTGCATCTGCCACGCTTCTGCCCACTCACCCAACCTGTCCAAATCATCCTGGAGTTTCTCGGTATCCTCCTCGCAGCACACACTCCCACCCAGCTTTGTGTCATCTGCAAACTTGGAGATATTACATTTAGTTCCCTTATCTAGATCATTAATGTATATTGTGAATAGCTGGGGTCCAAGGACCGATCCCTGCGGTACCCCACTAGTCACTGCTTGCCACTCGGAAAAAGACCCATTAATTCCTACTCTCTGCTTTCTGTCCGCCAACCAGTTCTCTATCCAAGTCAATACCTTGCCCCCAATCCCATGTGCCTTAACTTTACACGCTAATCTCTTATGCGGGACCTTATCGAAAGCCTTTTGAAAGTCCAAATACACCACATCTACTGGTTCTCCCTTATCTATTTTCCCAGTTACATCCTCAAAAAATTCCAGTAGATTATTCAAGCACGATTTACCTTTTGTAAATCCGTGTTGACTTTGTCTGATCCTATCACTGTTTTTCAAGTGCTCAGCTATTACATCCTTTATAATGGACTCTAGCATTTTCCCCACTACCGATTTCAGGCTTACCAGTCTATAATTCCCCGCTTTCCCTCTACTACCCTTTTTGAATAGTGGGGTAACATTAGCTACCCTCCAATCCATGGGTACAGTTCCAGATTCCATCAAATGTTGGAAGATGATCAGCAATGCATCTACTATTTCTAGGGCCACTTCCTTAAGTACCCTAGGATGTAGATTATCAGGCCCTGGGGATTTATCGGCCTTCAATCCCATCAATTTCCCTAACACCATTTCTCTGCAAATACTGATTTCTTTCAGGTGAATCACCGGCAAAAGAGCCCAGCACTCAAGAGAAGTGCCGGGTTCACGGAGCACAGCCGGCACTCCACGGGGGTGCTGCTGAGGAGGCCAGGACGGCAACGGGGACAGGTGCTGGCAGGCGGTCAGCAACAAAAATGGCCGCCCAGCACCTCACCTTTAATTAGCGCCGCCCTGGCCGCAGGTAGGCCCCCCTGACCCCATCGGACATAGCGTGCAGTTTTAAGTCAGGGGGCGCTACCGAAGATCGTGGCCGGGGTGCTGCGCACGGCGATGACGTCATCGCTGGTGGCGCTGCGCCACGGGGCACTAATGGTTACCGCTGCCGCTAACCTCCCGCTGAATTTCGCATGAGGCGTTGGTGGCGCCGCGCCTGGGCGCTAGTTGCTTTGCGCCCCGTTAGCACCCTCTTAGGGCACTCACGGGAGGCGCAAAGCAAACAAATTTTTCCCCCATACTCTCTGGAGTTTAGAAGAATGAGAGGCGATCTCATTGAAACATACAAGATTCTGAGGGGGATTGACAGGGTTGATGCTGAGAGGTTGTTTCCCCTGGCTGGAGTGTCTAGAACTCGGGGGCATAGTCTCAGAATAAGGGATAGGCCATTTAAGACTGAGATGAGGAGGAATTTCTTTACTCAGAGGGTTGTGAATCTTTGGAATTCTCTGCCCCAGAGGGCTGTGAATACTGAGTCTTTGAGTATATTCAAGGCTGAGATAGATAGATTTTTGGACTCTACGGGAATCAAGGGATATGAGATCGGGCGGGAAAGTGGAGTTGAGGTCGATGATCAGCCATGACCTTACTGATTGGTGGAGTAGGCTCGAGGGGCCGTATGGCCTACTCCTGCTCCTATTTCTTATGTTCTTATGTTCTTATCAACCCTTAATCTCCTCTGTTCGAATGAAAACACCTTAAATTTTTCAAGTCTTTCTCCATATTTGTATTTCCTCATACCAGGCAGCACCTTAGTGAACCTGTGCTGTATCCTCCCCATTTGCCTCATCATCAATGTTCCCTGTAATTTTGTTTGGCCCTGTGCGGCCCCATTTAAAATCTTGCGCATGCGCGGTTTTTACATTGAAAAGCCGGCTGCGCAGGTTCCCTGGAGCGCTGGGTGACTGCGCAGCTTAAAGGGAACATTGCTCATCATCCTTCCTATAGGGTGGAGCTGCATACAGTACTCCAACTGTGGGCTGACTAAGGTTTTGTATAGATGCACCATTACATCTTGACTTTTATATTCTGCGCCTCTTGACATAAAACACAATAGAGACAGCAGCCTCTGGTCTGTGGATTCAAGTCCCACTCCAGAGACTTGAGCACAATAGGCTGACACTCCTGCGCAGTACTGAGGGAACGCTACACCGTCGGAGGTGAGACGTTAAACCGAGGCCCCGTCTGCCCTCTCAGGTGGACGTCAAAGATTCCATGGCACTGTATCAATGAAAAGCCGGGAAGTTCTCCCCGGTGTCCTGGCCAATAATTATGCGGGCACCTGTGAGAGACAGAGCTGGCAGCTGGGAGCAGAGCTTGTGCGTAGGCCCCTGTACACCTGTGTGGAGTGACAGCAGAAGACCAAAGAGCACTGAGATCATACGTATGCAGAGGCCTGAAAAACATCAGGGCTCGGGTTGCCAATTCTGGTTGGAGGTATTGCTAGAGGTTTGATCACATGACATTCTGGCCATATGATGCCCGATCACATGACTTCTACAAATGTTACTGCATTTACCTTAGGTCCCCTGCAGTTGAATATTTTTGCTCGTGGTTTCACGCCAGCAGCTGTTGTGTGACAAGTTCCAAGAACCAGGAGGCTCCCCGTGAGCAGGGGAAGAGGGGAAAACCCGAGGGTGGGGGAAGCGATTCTCAGAGGGGAAACCAGAGGTGGAATGAACTTTGATCCCACCAGCAACTAATGGTAACTCACTGAAATTGCACCAATAACTAATAGCAAAGTGGTAACACTCAGATTCCCCTCATAACCAACAGTAATACAATAACTCACTCATAGTCCATATGTAACTGGTAGTAATAAATGCAATGCCCCGATATCCTAACTGTAACTAGCAGTGATCCTAGAAGTCAATGATCTTCACTGAAACCGCAGCCAGAATCCCCCTGCACTGCACAAGGTGCGGTCAGGCTTCCCAGTCAATGCCACTTTTAACAGGCCCGATCTCCTTGGACTCGAGTTTGCACTCTGGTTCAGTGTGAAGGTGACAATTCTGAACTGGGAGCCTCAGTCAGAACCAATCTGTATTTGTGCTTCACACGTCAAAACCGGGCAGCACAGACTGACCTGAACCAAACCAAGAGATCGCACAGAGGGCAGCGGGCTCGGTGTTTGGGGCACATCGTCCTAAACTCAGCTCAGCACCGACATTTCTAAACCATTCCATGGGCCCGGACTCGGTAAAGGAAAGTTTTCATAGAATTGATGGGCGCGAAATTCTGCTACTTTGCGCTTGCCGTTATTGCCTCCATGGGGCGCTAACGGGGCGCAAATGGGTTTTCGCCCAGGCGCGGTGATATTAGCGCTCCGCGCCAAATTGGGCCGGGTTTTTGTGGAGGCGCTAAGAGTTAGCACCCCACTCCTGAAGGTACCGCCCTGCTCGGCCACCGCCCCGTTAGCGCCCCGGATGGAAAATTCAGCCGCGCCCCCTCACTTACCGCCTGCTGCTAACAACGACAGCATCAGCTGTCGAGTTGCAGTCGGGAGCCGGCTCCACGCACGCTATTTAAAGGCGCCAACTTGGGGAAACTTTTTTGTCGGCCAGAACTCTGCTGAGATATTGTCAGACAAGCTGCTGAACATATCGCTGTGATTTTAGCTCCAAGGGCTGTCGTGAGTGTTAACAATTGCTGTATTTAACTCAGTGAATATTTGTGAAAACAATTTATACACTTTAATGGGGCCTCTATTGGCAGTCGACTACCTGCTCCGTCATGAACATCGGAGGCTTCTTAGGAGAAGAGCACTGAAGGGACAAAGGCCTGGAGATATGTAGGGAGAGAGGCCTGGAGAAAGACAGCAACATGTACCAGAGGGAGAAGGCGCAACAGGGCTAGCAACTGAAGCCCTTACCCTCCCAGGGTATTGCGGCAGCAGTTCTTGGACCTCCATTTCGCTGAGGAGCAGTGTCTGCGAAGGCTGCTCTTCAGCAAGGAGGTGGTAACAGAGCTCTGCCACCTCCTCCAGCCAGACCTTGAGCCTCAGACCAGGGTGAGGACGGCTCTCTCAGTGGCAGCGAAGGTGACCATCGTGCTCAACTTCTATGCCAGCAGTTTATTCCAATGTGCAACAGGAGACATCTCCAATGTCTCCCAGTATGCCGTGAAGCGCTCCAGCCGAGATTACACGGATGCACTGTATCGAAGGAGAAGGGAGTACATTTCCTTCCCTATGACCAGAGAGAAGCCGCACGAGCACGTCTGCGGATTTGTCAGGCTAGCGGGCTTCCCAATGGTGCAGGGCGCCATTGACTGCACCCACGTTGCCTTGCGGGCACCTCAGAACAATCCGGAGATATTCCTCAACCGAAAAGGCTACCACTCGCTGAATGTTCAGTTGATGTGCGACCACACACGCAGATTCCTAACTGTCAATGCCCGATTGTAGGACGTGCGGAATTACCCCTCGCCCCGCCCAACAGCTTATAGAGTTCGGACTTGAGACTTATGAGAAATTACACCAGACACGTGGATTCTGTCTTTAACCTTTTATTGTTCCTAAGACAGATTCAAAACCCCAACCACTATTCGAGCAGTTCACCAATAATATTACAGGAAATCATACATACAACCACCCGCCGATGATCAGTCCAGCATTGATTATAGGTCCTCGTAAGCGAAAAGACTGGCCAGGCCCCTCCTTCCTCCAACTGCAGCTTGATCCTCCTAGGCGAGATGACTGGCCAGGCCACCTTCTTCTGACTGCAGTGCTGATTTTCTTTAGCCACCGTGTTTTATACAGCTTTCCTTGTCTTTTGCATTAAATCATTCATTCAGAGATAGTGAAATGTTCCTTTAATGTTGGTCTGAGCTGTTTGAGCTGTCAAACGTTCACACTCATCCTGTGTGGCTTATCCTTATCACAGCCCAAAATTGTTCATTCACTCCTAAAGTTTACATCAGTGGCAGAAAACCACTTGGTTCGATTCATGAGTTACGTCATATTCTGCATTTCAAAACTTCAAAGGTTTGACTTCTCACCTCAGAAAGGTCACCAGAGACACCATGTCTACAATACTCAGGGGGTTTGTTTATCTCTGTTGACTATCACTACCCCCTGCAGTCACAACCATGTTTCCAGCCTTATCAGTGAAAGACTGCTTGTTACATTCACCAACTTTATTTCACTTTGTAAAACTTTTTTGCCTGGCAAAGCATTTCAAGAAATATTAAAATGAAGGGTCTGTATATACTTTCTACAGTACCCCCTCAAGTAACTGTCACCAGAATTGTTCTGAGTTAGTTACTTATACGAAAACATCCTGCATTTTCTGCAATAACCTGACTATTTCTTGTTGCTTGCGCCGTCTCTTGACACGACACATTAGCGTTAACAGGTATAACACAATTATCAACTGAATGATGACTAGAACGTGGGAAATAATCCTTATCCAAGGATGAACCTCGATATTTATGCCGATATTCCTTCAAGACGAATTGTCCCCAACTGTAAGTAATTCCGTCCTTATCTTATGATTCTTCTGGGTCAAAACATAATAATGTTTTTGAGACTGACTAATACGCTTCATGAACCCTATCAGGTACTCGGGCAGGGGTGGTATGTTGTATCCAAATCTAGCAACATATTGGTGCAACCGCTCATTTAGCTCATCTGTTCTATTAATAGTCAGTTGGTCATGTGAATATACATTTAATAACACCTTCGCTCCAGTCCGTACAGGTCGAACCAGAGTAAAACAAAATGTTCCCGTCACAATAGGACAGATCAGTTTACCGTACTGGTATTCCCGTTGTATGGTGCTTCAGCCAGTTGCAGTACTGTTTCACCGGGTATACTTACACTGATTTTCTGACCCGACACATAGTCAAATTCAGTTGGTAGGTGGACATAGCCCTTAAAAGTTGATCAGTCACCCACGAGGGAAGCCTCCCCTCAGCAATTCGCTGTAGGTTTCCCCTGGCTTGCTCCACCAACCAAGATCCATACATTGTACACACGTCATTTCGTGCGGCTTCATCGAAAACATAAACTTAAATTTAATAATGACCAATATCTTTACAATACACACAGCAAGTTAAAACATCAGACATCACTAGTAACACCACTACAAACATTCTACAAAATAACTCCATACACAATAATAGCATTCCCTTTCTTTCCCCCTGGTCACACATACTTGCAATTAGTCAATAATTTCCAAAAATTGTTGATGTGTTTTTGCCACATATCCGGAACTAGTAGCTTCCACACAAATTTACACCAACCAGAATTTCACCGTGGCCACAATAAAAGTCTGGTTTTAATAGGTTAATTAACCTCATAACTCCAATTTAATCTAGATCAATTTCTTAAACAAACCAGTATCACTTGAAAAAGAAAGGAAGAAGCCACAGCCACATTAACAAAGAAACAATCACCCATGCCTTGTCAACATTCAAATTCATTTTCCTCCAGGCACATTGGCAACTGTGACTTCAAGGCTGAAGCTTATCTTTTGTAAAACAATTAACAAACTTAAATTGAAATCAATTAACAAACTTAAAACAGCACATGCTTGTCCATCATTCAAGACAAGTCTTCAAAAGGTTAAACAACTTTTAGCTCCCTGTATAGAAAAGTAGGTGGAGCTAAAACAAATACAACAGACACTTTCTTTCAAAGACAGAAAACTTCCACACTTTTAACACACACTTTCACACAAACTGAGATTCCAGCATTCCTTTTAAGATTCCTTTCACTCAGCAAATCCTGTGTTTTACTTGTTTTGGACAGAAACTGATAGCGTCTGTGTCGATAAAACTTTTAAGTTTCCCTCTACCATTAGCCATTTCGGTTTTTGGTACTAATAAAGTCTAAATCTTAGGGGTGTTATTCTGTTTCTTTTACTACGTCGTGAGGTAGTAAGAATTTGTAGGTCTCGTCTGTGAATAGAAGGTGACTCCGGACCTAGGGTCGAGGAGGCTTCTACAGCTCCTGCGCCCTGTCCACCTTCATTTGGATCATACTGTACCTGGTGAGACGTGCCGTTGGGCATTTCCTCCATATCATCCCAGCAGACCGGCTGCATCCCAATCATGCTCATAATTGTAGTCTGTTGTCTCCTTGACCTGCTTGTGGGCTGAAAAAGCTTATCTGGTTAATATGAAACCACTTAACTCTCTTAGGTAGCTGAACTGCATACACCATGGGGCTAGCCTTATCAACGATACTGTATGGTCCCTTGTACAAGGGTTTGAACACACCCAACCTTGCGTAGTTTCGAACCAGCACCTGGCTACCGACCTCCCATTCCTGTGGCTTACTCGGGACTCGAAGTAATCGGTTGCCTTGGTGAGCCCTTCCGATATTGTGGGCAGCTCCCAGGTGTAACTCTTTCAGAGTTTCCCACAAGTCATTTAGGAACTTATCCCTGGTTACCTCTTTGATCTGTTTCTCTATTAATGTAGGAATCAGCAAGTGTGTTCGGGTTCTCATGAGTCTCCCTGTAACCAATTCATGCGGAGAATATCCCGTTCCCTTTGACTCTGTACTGCATATATTCATCAGGATTAGAGGCAGTAACTCGTCCCACTTGGTGGGGCTTTCATTCAGTTCTTTACGTAAAGCCAGTTTTAGGGTACGGTTCATTCTTTCCACAATTCCCGATGCCTGCGGGTTGTGAGCTACATGCCATTTTCCTTCAATCCCCAACAGTTTAAGAGTAGCCTGCATCACCTGACCTGTGAAATGGCTCCCTTGGTCTGACTCCACTACACGAGGGAGTCCCCATCTAGAGAACACCTCTTTTACTAGTGTTTTTGCAGTCCATAATGCCATGGCTGTTTTACAAGGGAATGCTTCCACCCATTTAGTGAAATTGTCCACTAACACCAGACAATATTTATTGTCCTTCTTAGTGGTGGGTAAGGGTCCAATAAAATCAATCTGGACACATTGCCATGGCCCTTCAGCCCTTCGCGTATGTCCCAAAGGTGCCTTTTTCCTGTGTGGGTTGGGATTATTGGCAGCACATATCAAGCAGTTTTTACAAAAATCCTCCACATCTCTCCTAAGGTGTGGCCACCATCCTACTTCTTCCACTCTCTTCCAGGTGGTTTCGGGTCCTGGGTGTCCCGCCCCTGGACCTCCATGTGCTAGTTGAATGAATTCCTCCCGGTATCCCTCTGGGACTACCCACTTGTCACGTTTAAATAGCATCCCTTCTCTGATTTCCCATTTTCCTTTCTCCCTTTTCCACAAAATTCGAGCCATCCACATAGATGTCTCGCCCTTCAGGGTGTATCCCTGATTTAAAACTCCCTTTCGTTTCCACACTCCCTCAACTGTATAAGTATGAGATTCTCCCTTGTAATTATGGTTGAAGGCTAATTTAGGGTCTCCAATGGCTTCGACCTTAAGATTCATGCCTTCTAACAGTAATGTCCATCTAGCTATTCGCAGAATAGACACTGTTCCCTCTTTAATTTTCCCGTCTAAGAGTAAACGAGTTGGGGTGTGAGCGTTAATAGAGTGACGGGTTGGGTTCCTGTGAACACCGCAAAATGTTTTACCGCCCAAAAGGTAGCTAGCAGATGTCGCTCGCAAGTGGAATAGCCTCTTTCCACTTCCTCCAGGACTCTGGAGGCATAGGCCACCGGTCTCATGTGATGGTGCACTTCCTGCATAAGGACGGCACTCAGACTGGCATCTGTAGCTGCCACTTCCAAATAAAAGCTTTTCCCAGGATCGACAGCTCCCAAAGCCGGAGCTATCTGTAGGTCTTGTTTTAATTGGATAAAGGCTTCCTCACATTCCCCGTCCCACTCCCATTCTACACCCTTCTTCAATAATCTCCGTAAAGGGCCTACTGTAGCTGCGTAGTTCTCAATGAATTCCCTACAGTAACCTGTCAGACCCAAAAACGATCGGAGAGCAGTTACCGAGCCTGGTCGGGGTAAGTCCTGCACCGCCTTACGCTTAGCCTCATCTATCGCACAGTCCCCTGGTCGAATAGTGAGTCCCAGAAACTGAACCTCCTCTTCCCCTATCTGTGCCTTCTTGGGATTAACCTTAAATCCGGCTGTTTTAAGCAATCCCAACAACTCCTCCAACAGTTTCTCATGTTCTCCTTCACTTTCGGAAAACAACAGTAAATCGTCTACATACTGTATCAGTCGATCTGGGCGACTGAACTCCTTTATGCATGCATCCATGCACTGATGAAAAATAGAGGGGCTGTTATGGAATCCTTGAGGAAGACAAGTCCATGTATACTGTTGTCCTTTAAAGGTGAAGGCAAATTTGTACTGATCCTCGGGGTGCAACGGAATGGACCAAAACCCATTTGATATGTCTAGGACCGTAAATACCGTGGCGTGCCTAGGGATGTTACCAATCAGATCTACTACGGCTGCTACTGTAGGGGCACAAGCAGGGATGTTCTTGTTCAACACCCTATAATCGATGGTCATTCGCCAGGAGCCATCCGGCTTCTTTACTGGCCATACAGGAGAGTTCACATGTGTAGCCAAGGGTCTCACGACTCCTTGTTCCACAAGGGATGTTACAGCCTTTTCCAAGTCCCTCTCTGCTTCTTTGGGGAAGGTATATTGTTTTTGTGGGCGGAGCATGGGCTCTCCTCCTACCCTGACTTCTACCCCTGTCACCCTCCCACAATCGTGCTTATGCGTGGACATAAACCTCTTTGTTAGCTTTAACTACAGCTGTGTACCTTTCTGGCACACTTGCTATTAAAGTTTGTAAATCGTAGGGGCCTGTCGGAGTCACTACCCAAGCCTCTCCATGTCTTGGAGGTATTACTACCACTTCGTTGCTACTCTCCATTCCTCCCCACAGGCAGTCGTTGAGCATGTCTACTATCACATTGTGCTCTAACATCCAATCCGAGCCTAGGACCCCCAATCCCGGTTGGTCCCACTTCATTAATATGCATGTCCACTTAGTTTGGAGGGATCCTACTTTAAAATTTAGGGGTTTAGACACTGCCCCAGCCATTGAATTGCCCGTGAAACCACCTAACACATATGGCTCCCTACTCGACCAAGGTGATGTCATCGGCGGGGGGGGGGGGGGAATGTACCACTAGATGCATTCAGTAGATGCTCCAGTGTCAACCAAATAATCTCCCTTCTTCCCCTCAACAATGACGTCTACACAAGGTCTACCATATTCGTCGTACCTGAGTGGACACAGGTACTCGGGCTGGGCGCGGCCTCTTCATGCCTGTGTCTCTCCGCAGTCTTTACCCTGGGCAGCATGAATTTTCCCCTGAGATTGCCTTTTCTCCCATCCTTCCAAGCATTCCTGCACACATTTAGAAATTAGTCTAGCTGTTTTCTCGTCGTCCTCCTCAAGGGGCGGGGGGGGGCGCGCTAGGACAATTTCTATATTCAATTTTGTTCTTACGGGGCTTCCAGCACTCCCGGATAAAATGGCCCTTCCCTCCACAGTTATAACACATTTATCCTTCTGTTCAGTAAAACCCTCGTGTTGCCATTTTTTAGGGGTTGTTTCCTTCATCTCACACACCTTGCCCTTTGGTTTGTTAATTGTCCCTGTGTTTCTTTTATCAAGCTGTCTTTTTTCAAACACCAAAGTTAGCTTCCTTAAAACCGTTTCCTCAGTGTTATTTTTGTCTGTGGGATCAAAGTCCGACATGACAGACTGTAAATATGGCAGACTATGAGCTATCAGAACCCGTAGCCAGTGATTTCTGGGTTGTGTCCAGTAAATCGGCTCGCACTCTACTCCTCCACCCGTTGCTTCCATATACTGTATGTAGGCCATAGTCTGTCGGCAAACACTGTGGGTGGTTCATTGGGCCCCTGTTCTATCTCTGCCATAGTCTTGAAGGGATCCCTGTTCCTACCCCCATCGCCTGAGCAACCCTTAATTTTAAATTCTCATATGTCCCATTACCAACCTTCATGTCAGGTGGGAGGCTGCTAAATACTTCAGGACTAAGAGTAAATAATAATAACTTCTTCTTTTCATCCTCGTCCATTTCACTTACAGCTGCTCTTTGTTCAACTGCAATGAAATGTCCTTGGGGTTCACCTCCAATTTCTAACTTTTTAATGTCAGACGCCATGTCTTTCAAACTCCTAAAATAATAATTAACAAAGAATTCCCTGTCCAAGTCACCACTCTCTCCCGGTCGGGTGTCCACTCCTGGGGCGAGATACCTCTGTTGACGTATGGGGTTCATTGGGGAAGGCGCAGTAGGAGGTGGTTTCATCTTTTTCCCAGGTATAGGTCCTAACTCCCCTTCTTCTTCAACCTCCTCCCACTCACTGTCTGATGATAACCATCCTAATACAGCTGTTCCCCTGGGCTTATAGCACACACAATTCCCCTTTGCACTCGTAGTTTTTCTTCTAACACTTTAATCTTCCTTTTGCATTCCTCATGGTCCTGCTGCCCACCTTGTTTCACAACCTGTTTCTGCACCACCCTAATGGCAGCTTTCAAATCCTCATTATCCTCTCTGCTTCTTCTGCCCGTTGTTGTTGGCTGCTAGCTTCCTCTTTCCAAGCTTTACTCTCGTTCCCTTGATTCACACACTGACTTTCCAAATATTGCTCTTTATTACACCATCTCGCTTTCTCCTTCTCAAACATCTCTTTATCTTTCTTACGACCTTCTCGTTCTTCCTCTAATTCCTTAAGAAGCCGGTTTACCACCGCTTCTCTGTCACTGGCTTTTCCTGCCATTTCCTCTATTTCCCTTTGTGACTTAATCTCTTCACGCTCATCGTTTGCAATCTTCCGTCGATAGGCTAACAACCAGACGGCTTTCATTATCCGTTGCCGACGTGTGGACTCTTTTGTCCATTGTTCGGCCTCAGAAACCGGATCATCACTGTCAATAATAACCTGTACCCACCTCTCCTGGAGAGGTAACTTCCCCGCAACATACTTTATAACTAACTCATCCATTGTCTTGGCGGTTTTTCCACCCATATTAATGGTCTGTAAATTTCTCGCTCAATGTCCCTCTGGTCGCCAAAATCTGTAAGATGTGCGGAATTACCCCTCGCCCCGTCCAACAGGTTCTAGAGTTCGGACTTGAGAATTATGAGAAATTACACCAGACACGTGGATTCTGTCTTTAACCTTTTATTGTTCCTAAGACAGATTCAAAACCCCAACCACTATTCGAGCAGTTCACCAATAATATTACAGGAAATCAGACATACAATCACCCGCCGATGATCCGTCCAGCGTTGATTGTAGGTCCTCGTAAATGAAAAGACTGGCCAGGCCGCTCCTTCCTCTGACTGCAGTGCTGATTTTCTTTAGCCATCGTGTTTTATACAGCTTTCCTTGTCTTTTGCATTAAATCATTCATTCAGAGATAGTGAAATGTTCCTTTAATGTTGGTCTGAGCTGTTTGAGCTGTCAAATGTTTACATTAACTCATCCTGTGTGGCTTATCCTTATCACAGCCCAAAATTGTTCATTCACTCCTAAAGTTTACAAAGGTGGCAGAAAATCACTTGATTCGGTTCATGAATTACGTCGTATTCTGCATTTCAAAACTTCAAAGGTTTGACTTCTTACCTCAGGAAGGTCACCAGAGACACACCGGGCTGGATTTTGAATGACCCATGGAGTCGGGTTTGGAGGCGTGTGGGGGGTTAAATTTGCGGGGTCGGGGTTTCCGACCCCATCCCGCCTCCATGCAATTTTGACATAATCAGTCGCGGGGTTCCCGACTCTGTCCCGCCTTCAAGAGGCGGGAGAGGCCATTAAAGCCCTTAACAAGCTCTAAATTGGCTCTGTAATGCCATTTTGAAACGCTGTAGCTAGTTTAACCCACTTCTGACGTGAAGCACGCCTGGTGTGAAACACTCCAGTGAAAGCTGGCGGGAGCACAAGTGGATAGCGGACTATCTGCTGCAGGTCCACTATTATAACGGAGATGTGTGATGAAGGTAGTAGTAGTATTAGGTCTGAACGTCGCCTCTGATGCTGCTGCATTGAATGTCTTCAGATACTGCCTGGGAGGACATGCTTGGCCAAAAAAATTCTAATCTCTCTCTCTCTCTCTCTCTCTCTCTCTCTCCTCCCCCCCCCCCTTTTTTTGCATCCAGGTCCACGTCCACTCACATCAAAAGCCAGGCAAGTCCTCTCTCACCAACAGTCTCTGAGACTAGGCAGTCAGCAATGATGACATCATCAGAGGCGCCTTTCAGACTGAAAACACTAATTAGTTCATGGGTTCCCACATGCTCCAACTCAATTGCCCAATTAAGTGAAAATTGCATCAGGCATCCACATTAATCTGGAGTCGGGGGGGGAAACACGAAATGCAGATTACACGACCCCAACCCGACCCCAAGACAAAATCCAGCCCACCATGTCTACAATCTAAGAGGGTTTGTTTATCTCTGTTGACTATCACTACCCCCTGCAGTCACAACCATGTTTCCTGCCTTATCAGTGAAATGAGAAGTCGCACAACACCAGGTTATAGTCCAACAGTTTCATTTGAAATTACGAGCTTTCAGAGCTCTGTTCCTTCTTCAGGTACAGTGAGGGAATAGAAATCGATTACACAGTATATATAGACAGAGAACAATGTGTCTGCAGAGATACAATCCGTCAGGGAGGCATTACATCAAAGACACATCAGAGTACAGCTAAGACAATGAGGTGGGTCACAGGGGGTCCAACGTGTCAAATTTGACATGTTGGACCCCCTGTGACCCCACCTCATTGTCTTAGCTGTACTCTGATGTGTCTTTGATGTAATGCCTCCCTGACGGATTGTATCTCTGCAGACACATTGTTCTCTGTCTATATATACTGTGTAATCGATTTCTATTCCCTCACTGTACCTGAAGAAGAAGCAGAGCTCCGAAAGCTCGTAATTTCAAATAAAACTGTTGGACTATAACCTGGGGTTGTGCGACTTCTCATTTTTGTCCACCCCAGTCCAACACCGGCATCTCCGCATCATTATCAGTGAAAGACTGCTTGTTACATTCACCAACTTTATTTCACTTTGTAAAACCTTTTTGCCTGGCAAAGCATTTCAAGAAATATTAAAATGAAGGGTCTGTATATACTTTCTACATGATATCCTCGAAGTAGCCACGATGCTTTTATCCTAAGCCAGACCAGTGTGCCAGATCTATTCCAGCCACCACATCAAGCTCGCAGGTGGCTGCTAGGTGACGAGGGCTATCCGCTCTCCACCTGGCTGATGACTCCCCTACACAACCCAAACACTCCTGCCCAGCACTCCTACAATGACAGTCATGCCACCACCAGGAGTGTGACTGAGCGGGCGATAGGAGTGCTGAAACAACAGTTCCGCTGCTTTGACCGCTCAGGAGGAGCCCTCCAGTACTCTCCTCATCGGGACTCCCTATTTGTTGTTGTCTGCTGCATGCTGCACAACCTCGCTATTATGAGGGCCCAGCCATTGCCACCAGGCATAGACGCACCACCTCAGGAGGAGGAAGAGGATGAGGAAAAAGAGGAGGAGCAGCAGCAGCAGCAACAGAGGAGCCATCCAGTCAATAGGGATTCTGCAAGGGCAGTCTGTGACCGTCTCATAGCAGCTCGGTTCAACTGAATGCCATCCCACTCCCATGTTCCTCTGGACTTCCCCAAGACCACATCAATATGGCCTTCCATAACCAACCCCCATAAGATACATGAAACACAACAGTAAACATTTAGCTTTCCAATTTAAATTTATGTTATAACGTTTGATTGTATAATAAACAAAACATTTATTTAAGAATCACCCTTGTGCATTTCCTTATATCCCCTCTTTGGCTTAACTACTCTAGTGCTCCTCCGCCGTGTGTCCCTTGTGTCTGCAGCATGGCTGATGGAAGGCTGCTGTGTGTGAGGGCTAGAGACTTCAGATGGCCTTGCAGGACGCCCTCGACCAGCTCTGGGCCTGGAAGACCCGGCTGTGGACTGCACCACCTCAGCATGGGCGGCAGCAGCCTGGACTGGCTGGAAGACAGGCAGCGACAAGGGCAATGGCAGAGTGGCAGTGGTGGGAGCAGGACTGCTGTCATCCTGAGAGAGGACAGCAGGTTCCTGCACCACTGACCCACTGCCACTCCCCCGGGGCAGCACCTCAGCATCCCCACCAATCTGCTGGAGCACAGATTGGTGGGCTGCTGGGAGACCTGTGAGATCCCCGGTGGACTGTGGTGGACCCTGCGGCGATGGCAGCAGTCAGAGCACGCGTGGCATCCAGCTGAGGCTGCATGACAGCACCAAGACATTGCGTGGCATGCAGCTGAGCCTGGATGAGAGCAGTCTGAGCTTCGATGCCACCAACCATTGCCTGTATTACAGCATTAAGACGTTGCGTTGCTTCCACCTGTGCTGCAATGGAAGCTGCCACATCGCCCATGACACATGTCATGAGGTCTGGATCCACACGGTCTCTCTGTGAGTCCACCATCTGGCACTGATGGGCTCCATGGTGTGCGCAGAGCTCTGTGCAATGCTGGAAGCGAACTCCTCCACGCTCCTTACCACTGCGGAGAGGCTCTCGGGCACCCTTGCCATTGCACCTATCATCTCGGAGTGCATGGCCATCACTGTTTTTCTAAAGGCCTCCCCATCGAGGTCCTCACCTGAGTCCTGTGCAGCAGAACTTGCGCGCAAACTCTCCCTCAGGGGAGATGGCTCGAGGTTCCCTTTCCTCTTGACCTTGCTGCAGCTCGCTAGGCCCCGGTGCATCACCCAGTGCTAAGCTAACCTCTAAGGAACGCGCAGTGCCAGTCTCTGAGCTGGTGCCTGCGGGTGAGAAATGCAGTGACGCAGCGCTTGGCTCCTCCTCCTCCTCTGCCTCCTCTTCCTCTCCCTCCTAAATGTGTTGGGGGTGGGGGGGGCCGCAGGTACAGGCTCCACATCTGCTGGGAGATTACAGAAAGCATAAACGGCACAAGACTCGCGTTAAGGTGAGGGCGAGTGGGAAGGTATGGAGCAAGGAAGGCAGATAGTATCAGGAGGTGGGAAGTGATAAATGCTTCTGCTTTGACGGGGAAGTGGGATGAGAAAAGAGAGGGGATAAAGATACCGTTGTTGTCCCCAGCTGGGTCGACGTCTCCGCCAGCCATGACGCCCACCACCTGCGGGCCAATGAGCCTCAGCACTCGCTCCTCAAGGTCAGAGAGGTCTCGCAGTTGAGGTTCCCCCCCTCCAGTCTGCTGTCGCTCCATCGTATTATGTGCCATCTTGGCCTGCAAAAGAAAGGAACTTGTGTGAGTGACAGGCCAGCTATGTCTGTGGAAGATATGCCTGCCGTGGTTGAATAGCTTTGAATGTAGGGAAGGTGTGAGATGAGGATGTGAGTTTGAGTAGATGCAGATGCTCGGTGGTTGAGTGGTGGGGAAGTGGTAGTTTGTACAGTGCGCACAGACAGAGGTTCAGAGGCTGGTATGTAGGAGGTCTGCAAGCATGTACTCACCTTCACCACCCGACTGAGGTCGTTGATTTCTTCCGGCACTGTGTAAGGGTTCGGTGTATGACAGTGCTGGCCGACACCTCCTCGGCCACTTCTCGTCAGATGGCCCTGAATATCTGTGGCGATGGCCTCCTGCCAGATGAAGGGAACAGCGATTCCGTCCTTATCTCCACTGCCCCCACCAATGTCTCCAAATCCACAGGGCTGAATCGAGTAGCCCTCTCCCTCTCCCTTGCAGCAGCCACGGCACAAAGCTGCCTCAGTCGCTGAGAGGTCGCGCTCCAGTGCAGCAATGCTGAGAATGAGCAGCTGCGGCTTGAAGTGACCTCCCCTTTAAGAGCTGGAATAAGCTCAAGTCAAGGCTTGAAGGCTGATTGCTGAACGCAAGTCAGCTGAAATTGGGTAGCGCTCTGGCAATAGCGCCCCTGCAGCGCTGCACTGAGACTGTTAGCGCCTCATTTACCGCCCGCTTCACTCCTGGGGCAAACACGCCCAATTTTGAAACATTTTTCAATGGATTTCAGGGCGCGCTAACTTTTCAAAAAGTTAAAAGTTAGTGCCCCAAACGGAGCGATACTGAATTTTGCGCCCAAAGAAATGACAGCACAGGAGGAGGCCATTCGGCCCCCAGAGCTGGCGCTCTCTCCTGTGACCCCATTCCGCCCCTAAAAATCTTTTAATATTCCTCCTTTTCAAATATTTATAACATTCCCTTTGAAATGAAGTTTTAGGTTGTACCCCAATCGCCACACGTGGTGAAGTATCCCATGGTCGAATAGTCCTGAGTTCAAGAACTTTCCTCTTCCCTTCCCCCTCGTTTCTTCCAGTGAAAATCCTTGTTTTCTGTTCCCCCTGCCCTCAATTTCAGACCTCCCTCCACCCCCCACCAAATTTCAGAGCTCTCACGAGTTCAGAGACTCCCAAAATGGACACTGGCACTTCCCAAGACTCCCGAGGGTTGGGAAATCTAAGGGCCCAAAGCTCGTGTGAAGCATTCAAACTCTGGAAATGGTGCAGAAGACAGACACAAGGTCTGTAAAAGAGGCTTTGGGCTGGCCTTCTGCATTATTCCCATATTTATTGGCAGTGGGGATGGGTAAGTTTATGGATATGTTTTATTATTTCTGTTCAGGACTGATTGTTACGTGCCTGTTATAAATTCTATTTTGCTGGATTAACATGGGGGGTGGCTGAGGAACCAACATGGTCATTTAAAGGACATGGACGTTTTTTACAGGGAGGCAAATGGGAGTTTTTTTTGAGAGATGACTATTTTAGACTTGATTGCTTGTCAGTGGAAGAGAAATTTAAGCCAATCAGTATAGTTTGTGCCCTGTGGATAGTCAGGCATTCAGCATATGCAAAACTTTAATTATATAAACCTGCGCGCAAATATAACACTCCCTTATAGTGTTCTGGAGCACAGAGAGTTAACTCTGTCAGTACGTATGACACATATTTGCAGTGTGTGCGAATGAATTTAAATTATGATTTTTAATGAGGCATGCCTGCGACTACAAGCTTTTGCCCATCTCCTTGCGCGTCTGTAATTGACAGCAATAACGGACATAATATCTCATCTAAATTAATGAAATTCCAGGAAGGGCCAGCTCGTCACCAAAATGACCTCTCTACTGAGTATCAGGCAGCGCTGATAGAAAACGATGATGTTTAAAATCAATGCTGTTAAATGCATTAGTGTCTTGCTGGGCAAAGCTTAAAGGTGCCGGAGGGGAGCAATATTACCAGTCAAATCTCCTTCTGTCTGACATGGTTCGGGCAATGGAGATGCCACACTGGTTCCAGAGAGGGTGCCACTCTGAGGGTTGGACATTAAAGCAAACTGTTCAAGCAGGGACGTGGGCTTTAACTGTGCTGTTCCTCACCTGGACTTGATGTTGACCCTCAGTTGTGGCTATTGGGAATGCGCTACTGTAAAGCACCGACCTCTCACCCCCCCCACCCACAAAATAAAAAGATAACGGGAGAGGGAAGTCAGGTTCCTTCCATATTTTAACTGAGTAATTCTTACCAATTAGTGTATTTACAGGGCAGGGGGGATATATTGGCTGAGATTTTCCTGTCAAAATAACGGTGAGGCTAATGGCGCTCGTCGTTCTTTATGCGCAAATGGTACAGCAACTTCAGGCGAGGGGCAGATGAGCAGTTAAACTCAAATATCCAAGAGTTGCGCCACTCCACCGTTAGCTTCACGAAAATGGCATCTCGCTATCTGGCTCCCCATTGAAATGCATTGAAATGCATTGAAGTCGCTGTATTTACACGATGCATACGAACTAAACTCGCAACAAAAAATGAAGTCTTGTCCATTCCAATTTAAGTACCATTTTAACAATGTTGTAAGTGCTAATTACTGCCAAGCAACCTTTCTGGCACTGGAAATTAACTATGACAAGTGGGGAGTCTCATTCCTTCAGGTTTTAATGGTTGTTGGAGATTTTGAAACTGTAAAAATGTTTAAAATTTCTCACGCAAGAAAATCTAAAAACCTAATCATGCGGGGCCAAGTCTAACTAACAGCAGATGCCGTTAGACGCCTGCTACAGCAAAATGTGGCCTATTATCTTAAAAAGGATTGTACACTGCAGAGTGAAAGAAAAAATCCAGAAAACTTTCCATTCAGTGCTGTCACTCTTTGCAGACTTTTATTTGCTGAGTATCCGGCTCTATTACATTGCCAAATGCTCCTAAGATTAGTTGTTTTGCTTTCTTCAGCTGTGAGGGTCCTTCGAAGATTGGGCTTCTTGTCTTTGCTTCTGAAAGTAAATGTCATCCTGAGATGTTATCACAGCTAAAATGTATTATTTTGTACAAAAAGTTAAGTGAGCCAGCCCTCAGATTGAGGCTATAATGGTCTCTACTTCAGTACAAACTCTAATGTAATAATTCATTTTACTCTGCTAATCAGCCCGAATGTCCTGGAAGAATTAGTCAGGATGAAGGTATCTCTCGCTAATCTCAAGGACACAGCTGCGACCCACCAGCCTGCGCTAGCTCTTAATCAAGACAAACTGTGGCTTGCTGCCCTGTGATGGGAGCGATTACAGTCGGCCCCCAGAGACCGCTGCCTGTTGAATGCATTCCATCCCCTATCCAGGTGCTCCATCTGTGTCTTGCAAGATCGAACGCATGACAAATTACTGCAACTCGCCAGTGGAAAACAACTTGGCCGTTTGAATAGCTGCAATGGGAACAAACCAGAAAGGCAGAAGGGGGTTCGTCTTGTGGTTTCAGCTGTGGCTCAGTGGTAGCACTCTCGCCTCTAACTCAGAAGGTTCAGGTCCCACTCCAAGCACTTGAGCACATAATCCAGGCTGGCACCTCTGAGCAGTACTTGAGGGAGTGCTGCACTGTCAGAGGTGCCGTCCTTTCAATAACAGCAACTGGTATTTATATAGCGCCTTTAACGTAGTAAAACGTCCCAAGGCGCCGAACAGCAGTGTTATTAGACAAGAAATTGACACCGAGCCACATAAGAAATTAGGGCAGATGGCCAAATGCTTGCTCAAAGAGGTAGGTTTTAAGGAACGTCTTAAAGGAGGAGAGAGAGGTAGCGAGGTGGACAGGTTTAGGGAGGGTATTTCAGAGCTTAGAGCCTAGGCAGCTGAAAGCACAGCCTCCGATGGTTGAGTGATTATAATCAGGGATCCTCAAGAGGGCAGAATTTGAGGAGCGCTGATGTCTCGGGGGGTTGTGGGGCTGAAGGAGATTACAGATATAGGGCAGGGCAAGGCCACGGAGGGATTTGAAAACAAGGATGAGAATTTTGAAATCAAGGCGTTACTTAACCAGGAGTCAATGTAGGTCAGTGAGCACAGGGGTGATGGGCGAACGGGACTTGGTGCAAGTTAGGACACGGGCAGTCGAGTTTTGGATGACCTTGAGTTTACGTAGGGTAGAGTGTGGGAGGCCAGCCAGGAGTGCGCTGGAATAGTCAAGTCTAGAGGTGACAAAGGCATGGATGGGGGTTTCAGCAGCAGATGAGCTGAGGCAGGGGCGGAGACAGGCAATGTCACGGAGGTGGAAATAGCCGGTCTTAATTATGCCGCGGATATGTGGTCGGAAGCTTATTTCAGGGTCAAATATGACACCAAGGTTGTGAACAGTGTGGTTCAGCCTCAGACAGATGCTAGGGAGAGGGATGGAGGTGACTAGGGAACTGAGTTTGTGGTGGAGCCTGAAGACAATGGCTTCGGTTTTCCCAATATTTAATTGGAGAAAATTTCTGCTTATCCAGTACTGGATGTCGGACAAGCAGTCTGACAATTTAGAGACCGTGGAGGGGTCGAGAGAAGTGGTGGTGAGGTTGTGAAGGAATAAGCCATATAACTTATTCAGAAAAATACATCATTCTATGAAAGAATTCTGGCCTTATTAAAACATGACAAACTGTGTTTGGAAATCTGGAAGCCTCAACAATCTAAAGCTGTAACAGCATACAGGCTATTGAGATAAGATAGTTGTTGACACTGAATCAATAACCTTATTTAAACAGAAGGTTAAAGGCTCCTGACGGTTTGAATCTTTGGGAGCAGACAATGCTTCACCCTGGTTAAGGTGTTCTAAATTACACTTCGTAAAAAGGCACCAACAGAAGGCCTCAGTAAAAATGACATCAAATAGAAACACCTGTTGTGACACCGTTTTTTATGGTAAGCTTAGGACACCTAGGTTAGAGACACAATTCTTAATGCTACAGCTGATCTGACTGTAAGAATTGCAGAAGTCAGCAGAAAAATGACTAGAGATAATTAGCTTACATCAGCAGAAAACCTTAAAGGAATACCACTGGAAAAGGGTATAAATATTGAACTCTCAAATAGGATAATAGATTCGCTGTAAAGGGGCAAAGCAATTCTCATTCTTCAGAGGAGGCTCTGTAAGTCTACAACTCTTTGTACCTCAGGGATCAATGGTACTGTATTTGATTTTGGTGGTTTTCCTGAATAAACTAAGAACTGTAAAACTGTAGCGAAGTTAAGATTTGAGAGTAAGGATCTCTGATAATAGAATTGTAAGCTCTCTGTTTTTGGAACTGTTAATGTTGCGATTGAATCACCAACTATAAATTACATGTCGGTTCTTTAATAAATCTATATATTTTTAGAATTGTCTCACATAATACTTCTGTATCAAACTTGCAAACTCAATCTCTGTACACTCTTTGGTAAGGAGTTGCAGAATTCTGGGGGAGTTTTCTGGACCCTCATAATATTCGGAACGTTACAGTCTAGCTAAACTTATTAAAAGTGCTATCTGGAGGACAGTAACATTTTCAGGTTGTTCCTTTCCTTTAGGGAGAGATAGTCCGGACCTTTAGACCCAATTAAGCGTCTTTAGGATTCGGCTACCTCAAACTTTAGTTGAAAGTGAATGTCTGGGGAATATGCCTGATCTGGGGTAGCCCTAAAGGGGCTAGGACTAGTAATAATCCCTTCAAGGTAGAGCTGGGTGTCATCAGCATACATGTGGAAACTGACGCCGTGTTTTCGGATGATGTCACCAAGGGGCAACATGTAGATGAGAAATAGGAGAGGGCCAAGGATAGATCCTTGGGGGACACCAGAGGTAACGATGTGGGAGTGGGAGGAGAAGCCATTGCAGGTGATTTTCTGGCTACGATTAGATAGATAAGAATGGAATCAGGCGAGTGCTGTCCCACCCAGCTGGACGACGGTGGAGAGGCGTTGGAGGAGGATGGAGTGGTCAACCATGTCAAAGGCTGCAAACAAGTCAAGAAGGATGAGGAGGGATAGTTTACCTTTGTCACAGTCACAAAGGATGTCATTTGTGACTTTGATGAGAGCCATTTCAGTACTGTGGCAGGGGCGGAAACCGGATTGGAGGGATCAAACATGGAGTTCCGGGAAAGATGGGTACGGATTTGGGAGGCGACAACACGTTCAAGGACTTTGGAGAGGAAAGGGAGTTTGGAGATGGGGCGGCAGTTTGCAAGGACGGAGGGGTCAAGGGTTGTTTTTTTTGAGGAGAGGGGTGTTGACAACAGATTTGAAGGAGAGAAGGGGACAGTACTTGAGGAGAGCAAACCGTTAACAATGTCAGCTAAAATGGGAGCCAGAAAAGGAAGTTGGGTGGTCAGCAGTTTGGTGGGAATTGGGTCGAGGGAGCAGGAAGTGGATCTCATGGACAAGATGAGCATGGAGAGGTCAAGAGGGGAGATCGGAGAGAAACTGTAGAAAGATGTGAGTTCAGGGCTAGGGCAGGGGGGAACCTTAGACGAAGTTTGGCTCGGTGGGCTAGGGGAAGGAAGGGAAGTGGCAGAGGCAGCTGAACGGATGGTCTCAATCTTAGAGACAAAGAAGTCCATGAGCTCTTCGTACTTGTTGTTGGAGGTGAGTGTGGAGGAGACAGGGGAGAAAGGTTTAAGGAAATGGTTCGCAGTAGAAAATAGGAGCCGGGGGTTATCTTTGCATTCTAGAATGATCCTGGAATAGTGAGCAGTTTTGGCAGACAAGAGTAGGACCCGATAATGCTTTACGTGGTCCAGTCAGACCTGGCTGTGAATAGCTAAACCAGTTGTCCGCCATATCTGTTCAATCTGCGTGCCTTGGACTTGAGGGAGCAAAGATGTGGGCCGTACCAGGGGGAGCAGGCCAGGGTCAGAGAGAAATGGTTTTAATAGGGACTAGGGCATCAAAGGTGGTGGTGAGGGTGTGGTAGCTGCAGAAATGTCATGGTGAATGGAGGGCCAAAGGCTGGACAGTTGTGATTTCGTAAGTGCAATTGTAAGAGAGTTGGGAGAGGGTTTTTCCCAGGGGCGTACATAGAAGGAAGTAGGGTTGGGTAGTGAAAGGGGAATGTGGGTGGAGAACGATACAAGGAAGTGGTCAGAGATGGCCTTATCTGCGATTGACACGGTGGGAGTAGCGAGGCCACGAGAGATGGCAAGATCAAGGGGGTGGCCGTGAATATGGGTTGGGGAGTTTACATGGAGGGAGACATTAAGGGAGGATAGGAGGCTAGTGATCTCAGAGGAGAGAGAGTATGATGAATTGAGATGGAGGTTGAAATCACTGAGGATGAGAAGTTGCCCGGCACAGAGGCTGAGGGAGGAAAGCAGTGAAGATATCTCGGTGAGAACATTTTTTTATCATACTTGGGTGGGCGGTAGAGAACAAGAATTTTAAATGAGAGGTGAGAGGGGTGGAACAAGGTGAGATGCTCAAAGGAGGAGAAAGTGTCAAAGGAGTAAAGGGATAGACCAAGATGTGATTTGGTGGTGTGAGCCACATCGCCACCACGGCGGTCTGAGCGGGACAAGTGGTGGAAGGTATAGCCAGGTGGGGAGGCTTCATTTAAGGATGTGGTGTCAACACCCCTCAGCCAAGTTTCTGTCAGGGCCATGATATCGATGCAATCATCCACGATAAGCTTATGGATGGCAAGGGCCTTGTTCGCAAGTGAACGGGCATTCTGCAGCGAGATGCAGAGAGGGTCGGTGATGGCTGATCCACTGCCAGCATCCTCTGGTCAGCGCTTGGAGGGGTGAGTTGGACAGGGAGGAGATTGGCAAGATTAGCCCCCCGCAGGTGCGCTGGACGGGAAGGCCAGAGAGAGAGTAGGATGGGATAGTTGGGGCTGTTACTCGTGAGGAGACAGTGACGATTGCCATGGTGGGCCCTTTAGAGGATGCCAAGACAGGCACAGAGGGAAGCTGTAGGTTGATCTAAGAGATGTTAGATGAGATGAGATGTTAAAGCGAGACCCCATCTGTCCTCTCAGGTGGACGTAAAAGATCCCATGACTGTATTCGAAGATGAGCAGAGGAATTATCCCCAGTGTCTTGGCCAATCAACAGCTACAAAAAATGATCTCACTACTGTTTGTGGGAGCTTGCTGTGTGCAAATTGGCTGCTGCGTTTCCCACATTACAACAGAGAAAACACACTTCTAAAGTACTTCATTGGCTGTAAAGCACTTTGGGCCATCCTGAGGTCATGAATGACACTATATAAATGCAAGTTTTTCTTTCTATTATGTTCATTATTACAAAAATGACTTTTAATTAAGATTGCTTTCACTCGGGTCAGTTGGGGTGACCAAGGGCCAGTTTCGTTTAGCACGGGTTTGGGAATCTAAATATTACTACAAAAAGTCATTTTTCATTACTCTATAAAACTTTATTTTCCATTCAGCAGTACGTCTCAGTGAGAATTGAAATTAGTTACACCATGTAAACTTGTATCCCTGTAAAATTCTACTGCTTAGATTTCCACTTGCATCGAGTTTGTCAAATCAGAAAATTATTGATGGGTAGGAGGGAACTTCAGGACCATGCTGTCGTACAGCTGAAGGGTTTGAACGACATAATGCGGAAAACCAAGGCTCAAGTAGTTTCTGGAACTTATCTAAACTCTAATGTAATTCACTATGTGACATGAATCTGTCATTCATGACTTATGAAATAATACTGAGTGGCCTGCGGGTGGCGCTGTACAGGGAGAGTATAAATACTCGGGCACGAGCCCAGCTTGTGCAGGACATTCTTAACAGGAACTAGTGAGGGACACAACTAGACCTCCATGTTGGAAAACAGTTGATTAAAGCTTTGTTTAACACTTAGAGCAAGTGCCTAGTAGTTTACTTACGTCACTATGTTTAACTAAAGTCTCACCAGGTGAACTGAGGGAGAGGCCAATGGGACAAAATACAATGGGGGAAAAATTGGGTTGCTTTGTGCCTCCCGTTAGTGGGGCGCAAAACCCCTCATGCCTGGGCGCGGCACCGCTAACGCCTCCCACGAAATTCAGCAGGAGGTCAGCGGCGGGAGTAGCTGGTAGTGCCCCGTGCTTCCGGCGATGACATCATTGCCATGCGCAGCGCCCCGCTTGCGGCCCGGTTGCAAACTTTGCTCGTGCCCCCTGACCTACCGCCGGATGCTATGTCCGACAGGGTCAGGGTGCCGTGTTTGCGGCCGTGGCGGCGCAAATTAAAGGGCAGGCCATTTTTTTTGTGCCGCCTGCCAGCACCTGTTCCCTTTCCCCTCCTCCTGCAGAGTGCCGGCTGCGATCGGTCAGCCCGGCACTCCTCTTGAGTGCCAGGCTCTTTTCCCGGCACCACGCTCCCCGATGGTCCCCAGTGCGTGCTGCGCTATGCCCCTCCCCTTTAATCAGGGGAGGGAGGCATGTAGTTCCGCGGCGCTACGTGCCAACACACGTGGCACTGCTGCATGTAGCACCGCAATATTCAATGGGAGCTCCCCAAGAGGGAGGGGGACTGCTTCCAGTAGCGCCCCGCCTCCTGCTTGGGGCGCTACCATTCAATTTCGGGCGCGGGGGCGTTAACTTTTTCGGGGCGCTAAAAGCAGCGCCCCGGCGAAGCTAGCGCCCCAAAGGGGGCACGACCCAATTTTTCCCTCAGTGGAGTTACTACTGGTTCAAAGAGAAATCTCGATGAATTAACAGTGCAAAAAATGAATGCCTTAATTACTGTACTTGCTCAGTTGACTCATTTATTGCAGCCATTTTATTCCATGGGGGAAAAAAAGAAAAAAAAGGCTTGCATTTATGTAGCCCCTTTCATGACCTCAGGACGTCCCAAATCACTTTACAGCCAATGAAGAACTTGTGAACAGCCCAACACATTACGCAGCCAATTTGTGCACAGCAAGCTCCCACAAACAGCAATGTGATAATGACCAGATCATCTGTTTTTTTAGTGATGTTGTTTGAGGGATAAATTTTGGCCAGGCCACGAAGGAGAACGCCCCTGCTCTTCTCCAAAATGGTGTCATAGAATCCTTTATGTCCATCTGAGAGGACAGACAGGACCTCGGTTTAACGGCTCATCCGAAAGACAGTGCAGCACTCCCTCAGTACTGCACCTGAGTGTCAGTCAAGATTATGATCTCAAGTCTCTGGTGTAGGACTTGAACCCACAACTTTCTGAGTCCGAGGCAATAGTGCGACCACTGCTGGCACTACCGGAATTCAGGGGCACTGGACATGGTAATATATAGACATAGTGGAGCATAAACGCCGGCATGGACTGGTCGGGCCGAATTGCCTGTTTCTGTGCCGTATATCCTATGTAATCCTATTTGTAATGGGTTAAGCGATAATCTTTTTTTGAAAAATGTCTTTGAGAAACCTCCCTGTACATTATGTGTGACAGTTACCATGTCTATTGATAGTACAGAGAAGCCCCTCTTACTGACTGGCCCACTCTCCTGTCCCTGTGCCTTCTCTTGGAGAAGGGGTGGTTCGGGGGCAGGGGGTGGGGGGTGGCAAAAGTGGTCACCTGCCAGCCGTGGCAAAATTGGGCAAGGATTTTTATGAATAGAAAAGTCAACCCCAGTCAAGCAGAATTCATATAGGAAATATTGCTGCCTGAAATCACGGTTTAGTGTTTGCACCATCCCTTATTGCAAAAAATGAAAAAAAAATTCTACACTTGATAAATAAGTAAGGAATTAACTTTGATTTACTGGAAAATATAAATATAAATGTTAGCATTTGTATCAGGAATTCTGTTGCTTTCGTATAAAGAGCTCGGTTTTAAATCCAGTTGTAATACTGTGGCATTGTTGGGAGTAGAGTTACCTATATCATAGGAACGTAGGCAGTTACAGCACAGAAACCAGTCATTCAGACCATCACTGAGAATACGGTGACAGAAGCAATGTTTATGTATCTGTGCTGAACCAAGGCCTATAGATAACGGGGATATACCAGAAGATGGAGAAAGAGCCAAGTGACCATGAGAAAGTACAGAATGAGAAAAGGCCTTTCAGCCCATCAAGCTTACTCCTTCCAACAGACAATGCACAATTGGTACTCGCCCCAGTGCATTTCGTTTTCTGAGAAAGATGGATAGTTGCAGGCAACACTTACAAGAATTCCCATGGGCAGTTGAGCAAAAAAGTAAGGATAGCATTGTAACATCATTCAAAGGCGGGTATATGGAGTTAGGTCACAGATCAACCATGATCTCATTGAATGGCGGAGCAGGCTCGAGGGGCTGAATGGCCTCCTCCTGTTCCTATGTTCCAATCCAATCATTCTTAGGGTCAGAACAAAGCTAGACTGCAAATCGAGTGGATGGACAAGGAAGAAAGAGACAGGGACTGAGTCAGGAGAGAATGAAGTGGCAGTGACTTTGTGGTGGACAAAGCCAGGAAGAAAAAAAAGGGATGTGTGAAGGCAAGCTTTACTCTAGACTGGCTCCAATCCATCTTTCTTTTAGTATTCCATGGCAGTAGAATCCTATTATATGCAATAAGAGGATGAAGGGAGAAGCAGTTAGCTGCGATACTGGGGGAGGGGGATTACAGTGTGCGGGATCTGAAAGGAGACTGCAACAGGAAAGAGATGGTTCTTAATAGTCATTCTTACTGGTTTGAAAAGCGACAGGTAGAGATCAGTAAAACCCAGTTAAGCATGCCTTTTGAAGTCTGCTACAATGAGTTACTGGTGACGTAGCCCTTGGGAAAATGTCATATTGTCTGAGAGGCATATTAAAGCTTCATCAATGGGGGCATGAATATCAAAGATCAGCGAACATCTTGTATTAGACTGCAATTTATTTGGTCCTCTCTAACATAGTGGGGGGGGGGGTGGAGAGGGGGGAGAAAAAGGTCGGTCGGTTGGTTGTATAGTGCCTTTCACAATCTCTGGATATCCTAAAGTGCTTTACAACCAATTAAGTACTTTTTTCTGACATGTAGTCACTGTTGTAATGCAGGAAATGTGGCAGCCAATTTGCGCACAGCAAGATCCCACAAACAGCAACGTGATAATGACCCGATAATCTGGTTTTTTTTTAGTGATGCTCAATTGAGGGATAAATATTGGCCAGAACACTGTGGAAACAGCCCGGCACTTAAGAGGAGTGCCGGGCTGAATGAGCGCGGCCGACACCCCACATACAAATGTGACGTCATCATCGCTGGCGCAGTGAAGCAGGGCGCTACCGGCTCCTGCCGCCGCTAACCTCCCGCTGAATTTCGCGGAGGCGTTAGCGGCGCTGCGCCCAGGCGCTAACGAGAGGTGCAAAGCAACCCAATTTCTAGCCCAAGATTTCTTAAAGGGCTGTACCCTTACTCGGGGATCAGGGCCCTCATCAGCCTACAGCTGACATTACCAGCTCTCAGTCACCCTTGTTGAAGTTTCGACTTCCGAGTAAGACTCTTTAAACAATATCGTCAAAGAAGGCTTTATTATTATATTTTACTTGCAAGGAGAATGCAACCATAGCCAAAATCGCTACGATGACAGACTGAAGAATCACAGAAAATGGAAGATCTTATACATTGAAAACACAAGCTTCCCATATCACATGACGTTGTTTAAGGTAAGCTAAGTTACGAGTTAAAAAAACGTAAGAAATGCCTTACAATGAGACTAGCTAATCTCTACATGGAGTCTATCTATCTGTTCTTCTCTCACCAAGGCCAAGGCGCCTGGTTTGTTTACTTCACTAGCCCTTGGTTAAATCTCAAGTTGATTAGAAGAAGCCTGCTATGTTCTGTACAATGCAAAACAACATAGTCTGCAAGTTTGAATGAGAAACATAACAACGGATTCTTGCTTTCCAAACAAGCCAGAGTCGGCCATTTTGTATCAGTTTAAATTCAAGGAAGCCATTTTGTCCGAGACAAAAACTGCACTTCCACACCCTGCTACAGTAATCATCTTCCAACCTTAGGATCATGATGACCCATGTCTGCTGGTTACAAATGTGACGCCCCCACAGTCAAAATTAAACTAAATTAGAATTGTTTAATAGCAAGATATTATTTTATTTTTTATTATGTAATGTAACAGTTTACAGATGTTCCAATTACTACAAGCAACAAGTTCGTTAACCTTCTGCCACAGAATGGCTATTACATATCCCTGCATTGTTTGTGATCGATTGCTCTTAGATCCTTTAGCTATTTTTCTTTTGGTGAATATTGTGGTCCTCAAGGTGAGGGTTGCTAACACTAGGAATCAGAACCTCTTCCCATTACTGGTACCCAAGGTCAGCATCAGTGTGAGCAGAAAGAAGCAAGGCCCCATTTACGTCAGGTCCCTGCTGGCTCCAGGAGTTCCCAGTCAGCTTTGTCAGGGACAGAACCTCCCCCCGGCTCTGAAGAGGCCAATGATGTCGAGGAGATGGAGATTCCACTTCCCCAGCTTAGAAGGGATCTAGCATATTACTGAAGGCTGGTACATCGAGAGAGATGAGGCGTACAATCTTCCAGATGGGTGCAAGTAGGCCCCACCCAGCAGAGGTTCAGATGAGGCAAGTGGTCTGGACTGCTGAAGAAGAGGTTTGTTATTGTATATTTTATAAAAATTTGGATTAGCCCCTGCAATGTATTATCACATGGTTTGTCACATGGTTTGGTATGCATGCTCAGTTTGCTCTGGCCTAATAAAGCAAGCACATGGACTAGCAACTCATCATGTCTCTGTCCTTCATTTGTTCTACCCAAATATATTACGTTTTGGCGATGAGGATGGGATCCCAAAGCCATTTTTAGGGATCATGGAAGGACACAGTGTTCAACATTCAAGTGGACAAGTTTAAGGTGAATTTGTGACACCTAAACTGAATTTTTGCGATGTTTTACCGTTAATGCTGATGCAGAATCATCTGTGCTTCGCCTTCGTGTGTATGTATACACAGCAACAGCGGCTGTTGATTCTCACAGGTACACGGGTAGCATGCTGAGTCACTGTTCGACGGGATCGAGACAATCATGGCGCACCTACAGGATTCATCGGAAGCCTCGGCATGTATGACTGAGCTCCCGAACCATTCAGTTCTTACATTGAGTGGATGGAGATGTTTTTTAGGGCCAATAACATTATTGAGACCGAAGGTGCAGATGAGAATAAAGTAATTCGTGAACGGAAGAAAGCAATTTTTCTAGCGGAGATCGGGTCAGATGTCTACGGATCGTTGACAAACCTACTTGTGCCCGGGAAAGCGAAGGATGCGTCGTTTGAGGACATTGTCGAGAAACTCGAAGACCATTTCGACCCAAAGCCATTAGAAATAGCAGAGAGCTATCAGTTTGGTACCAGAAACGAAAAACAAAGTGAAACCATCAGTGAGTACATTGTAGCTCTTAAGAACCTGTCTTTGCATTGTAACTACGGCACATTTTTGGATCATGCGTTGCAAGATAAGTTTGTGTGTGGACTGGTGGATGAGCGCACACAGTCCAAGTTACTGAACACTTCGAACCTAACGTTTGACATAGCATGCAAAGTTGCTCTATCTATGGAGATGGCGTCTAAGAATGCTAGGGAGCTCCGTCCAACTCAAGTGACTAGTGCAGCTGAGGTCTCCAGTCACAAAGCCACCGCCGAACCTAAAGCTGTGAGACCGGGTCAAAAGCATGTCGGTGAGAGCAGTTCAATGAATTGTTATCGCTGCAATGGAAATCACTCACCACAGACCTGCCAATACAGAAATGTGAAGTGTTTTCACTGCCAGAAGCAAGGCCATATTTCAACAGTTTGCAGAGCTAGATCTAAAACAGGAAGTAAGAACCATTCTAGTGGCAATTCAAAGCAGCAACAACAAAAGGGAGGAATTCACAATATTGAAGTGAAAACACCTGATGTTGAAGAACTAGGCATCTACAGTATCTATGCCACTAGTGGCAACGCTAGCAATCGTGAGAAAAACTTCCAAACAAAACTTTTGATCAACGAGCAATATATTGATATGTGTATCGACATGGCGGCGGACTGCTCTATCATGAATAAGGACACATATGAGAGTAAGTTTAATCAAGTACCACTTACAAAGATTACCGTAGAGTTAAAAACCTACTCTGGAGAAATCCTAGAGACATGTGGACAAATGGAATGTACAGTTCAACACAATGACCAGTCAGTAAAGCTGCCTATTATTGCAGCGAGCTACAACAGGCCAACTCTCATGGGCAAAGACTGGTTGAGAAAGTTAAAAATAGACTGGAAACACGTCTTCAGTGTAGATGCTTCAAAGAAGTGGCTTGACACAATGCTGAATAAGTATGAAAGCATGTTCACAGACAGTTATGAGGGCATCACTGGTTATGACGCGCATATCCACATCAAGTCCAACGTGAAGCCTGTCTATTGTAAGGCAAGGCCGGTCCCCTATGCATTGAAAAGTCAGGTGGATGAAGAGCTAGTGAAGCTGATAAAGAATGGAATGCTAGTAAAAACTGACAAAAGTGAATGGGTTACCCCGATTGTGGTAGTGCCCAAAGCAGACAAAACTGTACGCTTGTGCGGTGATTACAAAGTTACTATCAACCAAGCAGTTGACGATGAGCAGTACCCGTTACCTACATCACAAGATTTGTATGCAGCACTCTCTGGGTCAAAGGTTTTCGCCAAGCTTGACCTGTCACACGTTTACGCTCAGCTGAATGTTGACAAAGAGAGTCAACAGTATCTCACCATCAACACACAAGGGACTGTACTCATACACCAAGCTGCCATATGGTGTAAAGTCCTCCCCCAATATCTTCCAGGCTACGATGGATAAGATTTTGCAAGGAATTCCAAATTGCTTATGCAATCAAGACGATGTGCTGATCGCAACAAGCAACAAGGAAGAAAATCTAGAAGTGTTAGATATATTGCTTCAAAGGTTCAATGCCCACAATGTCAAATTGAAAAGGAGCAAATGAGCTTTTGTGCAGCCCGAGGTTGCGTACCTTGGTCTGAAAGTTGATGCAAATGGCTTGCAATTAGTGAAGGAAAAGGTTGATGCTGTCATCAATGCTCCAAAGTCACAGAACGTGTCTGAGTTAAGATCTTTCCTTGGAATGGTCCAGTACTACGCACGTTTCTTACCTGAGTTAGCGACCATGTTAGCTCCATTGCACGAGCTCCTCAAGAAGGATGTCCAGTGGAAGTGGACGAAAGTGCAACAGGAAGCTGACGACTCTTCAAAGAGAAGTCTCTCTAGTGATGCTCTACTTGTGCAGTACAACACGGAGCGTGAGCTTAAGTTAGTGTTCATGATGCGAAAAACCGCATAGACCTCCTCAGAAGACGAACACGGGACACAACCAACAGAGTACCCTACGTCGTCCAGTACTTCCCCGGAGCGGAAAAACTACGCCATGTTCTTCGCAGCCTTCAACATGTCATCGATGACGACGAACACCTTGCTAAGGCCATCCCCACGCCTCCACTACTCGCCTTCAAGCAGCCGCCTAACCTCAAAAGTACCATCGTTCGCAGCAGATTACCCATCTTTCAGGAGAACAGCAACCAAGACACCACACAACCCTGCCACGGCAACCTCTGCAAGACATGCCAAATCATGGACACAGATACCATCATTACACGTGAGGACACTACCCACCAGGTACACGGTACATACTCATGTGACTCGGCCAACGTTGTCTACCTGATACGTTGCAGTAAAGGATGCTCCAGAGCATGGTACATCGGCGAGACCATGCAGACACTGAGACAACGTATGAATGGACACCGCGCAACAATCGCCAGGCAGGAGGGTTGCCTCCCAGTCGGGGAACACTTCAGCAGCCAGGGGCATTCAGCCTCGGATCTGCGGGTAAGCGTTCTCCAAGGCGGCCTTCGAGATACACGACAGCGCAAAATCATAGAGCAGAAACTGATAGCCAAGTTCCGCACTCATGAGGATGGCCTCAATCGCGATATCGGGTTCATGTCACGATACAGAACGTGACTTGACATCATGGCCGGTCTTCCCAGGTGTTTTTTTTTTTTAAAAAGGCTAACACAAGAACACAAATTGACAGGATATGCAGCCAGCAGGTGGTTTGACACGTTGGACCCCCTGGGACACATCTCATTGTCTTGGCTGTGCTCTTTGTTGTAGCGAATAATGTGAATATATTTTGTCTGTGTTTAAATTGTGAATTCTGGGAGATTCTCTCATTGCTAACTTACCTGACGAAGGAGCGACAGCTCCGAAAGCTTGTAAAATTAAATAAATCTGTTGGACTATAACCTGGTGTTGTGCGACTTCTCATTTAAGTTAGTGTGTGATGCTTCCAGTTACTGTGTGGGAGCTCTCATAGCCACTTAATGGATGATGGCCAAGAGAAACCAATTGCATTCGCATCGCGAACCCTCACAAACAGCGAATGAAACTACACACAAATTGAAAAGGAAGCACTCACCATAGTGTTTGGAATCAAGAAATTCCAACAGTTCCTGATTGGCAGAAAGTTTACCCTGATAACCGATCGCAAACCACTCCTAGCAATATTGGGGCCCTAATCTGCCATCCCTGAAATGGCCGCATCAAGAATGCAACATTGAGCAGTGTTGTTGTCACAATATGACTACACGATTGAATATCACACTTCAAAGCAAAATGCAATCGCAGGTGCCTTTCCAGGTTGCCACATGAGGACTCGTGTTGGGAGTGAAGGTGAGATTTTCACACTAGGTGCAGTTGACAAAGACTTTCCCGAGATTGCAGATGAGACTCAAAAGGACTCAGTACTGCAAAGAGTGTATGAAAACTCCTTGAATGGATGGACTGATCAGTGTCTGAACACAGAATTGAAACCATTCCATAACCATCGTACTGAATTGTCTTGTGAGCAAGATTATATCAAGTGGGGAAACTGAGTAGTGATACCTACCTCTTTGAGAGATAGAATTCTGATCGAACTTCATACTGAACATCCAGGGATCGTCAATATGAAATTAATTGCAAGAAGCTTTGTTTATTGGCCTGGATTTGACAGTGATCTTGAATCACTTGTCAGCAAATGCAGTGTTTGCCAAAATTGCAGAAACAAACCACCCAAAACTTCACTACAACCCTGGTCATGGCCAAGTAGACCTTTTCAGAGAGTACATGTAGACTTCTGTAGGAAAGGAAATGATTATTTCCTGGTACTTGTAGATAGTCACTCAAAGTGGATTGAAGTGAAACACATGGGTTCAAATACTACAACTGAACGTAGCATAGATGAGTTGAGGTCTATCTTTGCATGTCATGGCTTACCTGAAGAGCTTGTTTCTGACAATGGCCCTCAGTTCTGTTCTGCTCTATTCCAAGAGTTCATGAAATGGAACGGTATCAAACACACTCTCGTTCCACCATATCATCCAGCTTCAAACGGAGCAGCCGAAAGGTCAGTCAGAATAGTGAAAGAAGCTCTCAAAAAGCAAGTGTTGCAGGGTTGTTCGGGACTCAGCATGAAGCAACGTTTGGCAAATTTCTTGCTGAAGTACAGAACTACTCCGCACACTACAACTGGATATACCCCAGCAGAACTCTTGATGAAGAGGAGATTAAGAACACGATTGAGTCTTGTTCAACTGAATTTGGCCTCAAGAGTTGAACAGAAACAGTTGAGTCAGAAACGTTATTATGACAGCAATCAGAAAGAATGCAGTTTCAAACAAAACGAGAGTGTTTGTGTTCTCAGTACCCCTGGCAAGTTGAGTTCACACCTGGGATATAGGAACCATAGTAGAGTTTGGTGGAACCAAGAGATATTTGGTTGAAATTGGTGACAACATCCGAAGAGTACATGTAGATCAAATGATCTCTGCTAGAGATGAACCAAGATGTGATCGTGAACCACTTGATCATCAACACATTCATGAGTTTGACTCCGTTCAGACTTCAGTATCTGAAGTATCAGGTTCAAACAAATCTGAGTTAGAAACAGGATCATCTTTGAGTTCGGAACCAAACAAAACAACCCGAAAATTGTTTCAACACCAAAACCTGCTGTAAGGAGATCAGGAAGGCTCCGCAAACCTGTTATTAAACTGAATTTGTAGTTCATTTAAAAGAAAAAAAGCCAGGAGTTTTTGTTATGTGGTACATGTAATGCTGGGAAAGGTGGGACCATAGTTTTGTTGTATTTGGTTTGCTATGAGTATGCTCAGTTCGCTCTGGATTAGTAAGGCCCCCTTATGCAAAGGTCCAATAGGGAGCTGGATGTGGCCTTGGGGCGAAGCAGCTACCCCCACCTTCCGCCCCCCCACCCCCCCCCCCCCACCACAACCCTCCCCTCCCCATTTGAACATGGGCTTCCCAGTAGCATGGGGCAGGCAGGCACTGGTGATGTGCTGATAGTGACATGACTACCAACTGGCTCTATGGAAACAAGGTGCCCTCCGCATTCCCAGATGGGGTCGGCACTGGAGGGCACCAGCAGGCGCAATGCCAGCACAACCACCGGGATCGCAGTCCACAGATGTTCGGGGTCAGAGTGTGCCAAAATGCCTTTGTTTGTGTGAGCTCAGCAGGGATTGGCTGCCCAGAGCCTTGACCGAAGAGGGTGGTAGAAGGTTTAATTGACAGTTCAATTGGCCAATTCCACGTCCTGGAGAGTTGAGGACGGGTCAAGAGTCAGGCTTTTGACTTCCTGTCCAACTAAGAAATGACAGGCAGTCTATAGGGATCTAGCAAGAAAGTCAGACACTAATAATGAGAGCTCCCTGCTTAAGTTTAGTGACAACTGGTTTCAGAGAATTTTCTAGTTAGTAAAGTGTATTAAGCCTGCAAACGGGGATAGTGTGAGGTTTGCTGTTAAAGTCTATGTCATGAGGAGTTTTACAAAATAGATTAAACCCCCCCACATATTTTTTTTAATACTTGTATTATTTATTTCTCTCTCACTCCCCACTCCCTCCCAGGTCTCCGTACTCTATAAGAAGCCAGAAACCCCCTTGGGTCCTGTACTGTACAGAAACACCCCTCCCCTCCTCCAGCCTCCTGTACAGCACAGAAACCTGCACCCTCCCCATGGTCCCATATGGCAGAGGAACCCATCCTGCAGGTCCACATACAGCACAGTAAACCACGCCCCTCCCAGACCGTATACGGTACAGGAGCCCAGACCTTCTCTCCCTGCTCCTCCACCCCTCCCCCCACTTGACCCAAAACTAATGGGAGAGATGTCAAGAGGGTGCAGCTGAGAGCAGGGATGTCGGCAGTCTCTGTTTGCCCAGGCCTTGTCTTACCATACGCTATGTGGCGCTGAGTAAAGAGTTTTCCTTCCCATCTCCTCTCTCCGCCGCTTTCCCCAGCAGCTACGGCATTCCTGACCGCTGGAACATTCACTGCTCGGCACGTCTGCCTGTTGCAACCTTGGAACTGATGGGTCGGAAGCGTAGAAGATCCCCAACTTGCGGCTCTCCGTGAGATGGTTTCTGGGAAAGGAATGGATGGATATGGTGGCAGAGTGAGAGGACGTAGAGTGGGAGGAGGCTCATGTGGAGCATAAACACCGAGTTGGGCCGAATGGCAGTTCACAAACTGCCATGGTGGGATTTGAACTCCATTCATCGGGACCCCATTTAAAAAAAGACCCCGCTGCCTTTCTGTGGGTGTCCTGTTCACCCGCGCAAAAGAAAAGGTTAATATCGGGACCCAGTGGGAAGGCAGCAGGACCACAGTGCGTAAGGCGCTGCCCTTATTTTAACTGCCCAGTTTCTGCCAGGTGGTGGAGTTAAAATCTTGAATCAGTAGTGCACACTGCACCATGCTCAGTATTGCACTCTGTGCATCAGTAGTGCACACTGCACCATGCTCAGTATTGCACTCTGTGCATCAGTAGTGCACACTACACCATGCTCAGTATTGCACTCTGTGCATCAGTAGTGCACACTACACCATGCTCAGTATTGCACTCTGTGCATCAGTAGTGCACACTACACCATGCTCAGTATTGCACTCTGTGCATCAGTAGTACACACTATGCAAGAAAAACGCATTTCCAAAAAAAATACTCGTTACATAAATGGAACTGGCTTTTTCAATTTTGTTTTGTGATAGGCAGCAAGCTATTCCCTCGCTGCCTCTGGTAAAACAACTATGCTCCAATTCCCAGAGGCGATCGATGATACTTGATTTAAAGGATTCCTGCTTTAGGAAGAAACTTTGAAAATTCTTAGCCACCTCCCAATGTTACTAGTAATCTTTCAATTTCATTCATTAAGGACAGGAACGGCAAAGTTACCTTTATACTGAATGCATCCAGTATTAGCAAATATTCAGGATTCTCTCTCTTTTCTCAGGTACAGATTGACACGTTCTTGACAGGTGCTCCCCGCTCTCAACGCATGTCTCTGTATCTAAACTTCCCAGCGATTGTAAATTCCCTTCGGATATATTGGTTTGCCTTAGGCGCTGACACAAGGTTGTTAGAAGCAACAAAGAAATTTCCATTTAATCAATACTTTCTTCTACAGAGCAATGGGTTCTTGTGACCGGCTTCTGATTAAAAGCCACATTGACAATACACAACCCATCAATCGTCAGAACAAGGTAACTTTGGGAGAAAAGGCTCGTCTGAAGGTACTAAAACATTTGCAGACAACTACATTTTTGTCGGCCTGTAACGGTCTGTGTTTTCTTTGGGGAGGTACTTTGCATTCATTTTTAACTTAACTCCCCTCAGGGCTTGGTGCGTAGTGTCAAAGGGAGTCACACAGGTTTGGGTTGATCCCTGGTGTGTGCTGCGTTGGTAAACCAAGTTCTTAAAATTTTTTTAATTATAATGCTGGTAGTAAATCCATTGTCAGAGTCTTCGAATAGGACTTTGGATTTTTAGACAACGAGCACTGCAAACCAGCTCAGGAATAGTGCAGCTAACATTCTTTTACAAAATCTTTTCTTGCCCTTAGGCGTCAGCTGTGGCTCAGTGGTAGCATCCTCCTCTCTGAATCAGAAGGTTGTGGGTTAGGGTTTCCAACACTCCCGGAACGACCGGCAGTTTCCCGGAATGGGGGATGTCTCCAGATTGTCTGGTCATTTATCACATTGCTGTTTGTGGGTCCTTGCTGTGTGCAAATAGGCTGCCGTGTTTCCTACATTACAGCAGTGACTACACTTCAAAAGTATAGCGTTGGCTGTGAAACGCTGTGGGACATCCTGAGGTCGTGAAAGGAGCTATATAAATACGCGTCTTTCTCTCGAAGTCTGCACGTACAAATAAGCTTATGACTGATGAATGTTTGTGGATGTCTGGTGGTCAGTAAGACGCCAAGGTTTCCATTGTGATTTACCTTAGCCGATTTCAGTGCTGGCTGTATTTAAAAAAAAGTCTTGTTTTAAGATTCTTATCCCCTTTTCAGATACTGTGTATTGCCAGCATTTTCAGTTTTTCTTACTCATCAGTTCATTATAAGAGAGGTTAATATTTCAGATGTGAACCCAAACCATTAATTGGTCCCTTTCTCCTTTCAGGAGCTGACTGACCTGCTGTTCATTTCAGCTTATACTTCAGATGTTTGTGGTCCTGGGTTGTAATTACTGTTTGTGAACATGGCTTTATGTGTGTGGCAATCGAAAGCTAGCGGTCTGGTGGAGTGCTGCAGTGTTTAATATTTACAGAAGCAACAGTGCCCCAGTCAACAGGCTGATAAGAAAACCCTTCACCCGCAAACCAGAAAGTTGTTCTCGAACCGAACTGCCCACTCTCTTGGCCTGTTGCCACTGCAGCTGTCAATCAAGGTGAGGTTTTCAAGGAGGTGAAGAAATGAATTTCACACTTGGCCAAAACTGAATAATAAGAAGCAAATGATTGGCACGATCGCATTGCCTGCAATTAATCAACCACTTAAAGTCCATTGAAATACTGTGCCTCGAGTATAAAGGGACATTATCCAGTGATCACACACTAATTGTACTATTTAGCCACTAATAAATCAAGCTTGCTTGCAGGGCTGTTGAGTCTGGGTGCTGATAGGTCTAATTATGCTAACAAGATACTAAGAATTGAGATGTTCAGATCAGACCAAAATTAGCGACTTGGTAATTGTTGGAACATGGGTGAACTGCTTAAAACCCCATTTATATTAAAGGATCTATTTCTCTATTATGTTGTCATTGGCGGGCAGCAGGCCAGAGACCTACCTTAATTCAAATAAAGGCCTGCATTTAAATAGCGCTTTTCATGACCCCCAAGACGTCCCAATGCACTTTACAGCCACTGAAGTATGTTTTGAGGTTTAGTCACTGTTGTAATGTATGGAACACAGCATTCAATTTGTGCACAGCAAGGTTCCGCAAACAGCACTGTGATAATGACCAGTGATGTGGGTTGAGGGATAAATATTGGGCAGGACACCAGGGAGAACTCCCCTGCTCTTCTTCGAAAACGTGCTGTTGGGATCTTTTGCATTCACCTGAGAGAGCAGACGGGGCCTCAGTTTAACGTCTCATCCAAAAGCTGGCACCTCCAACATTGCAGCGCTCCCTCACTACTGCACTGGAGTGTCAGCCTCGATTCAGTGCTCAAGTCCCTGGAGCGGGAAGTGAACCATCAACCTTCTGACTCAGAGTCTAGTCAAGAAGGCTACACACTGAGCGAATGCTGACATCTGAGACCTAATTGGACCAATATTTAATACCTTTAAGGGCGCCACCAATATAATAAACAAACTCGCGATCCGATCAAACTAAAAAATGCTAAAAGAAGCAATAAAGTGCCAACAAAAGCAAAAGGAACCTTACCAACTAATTCATAATGTTATTCCCTGTGTCTCTGAGACATTCAATCCCCTGCCGTGCCCACCACTCGCGGGAAAGCCTCAAGCGTACCTGTGGGCACCGTGTGCTCCCTCTCCAAGGCCACTCGGGCACAGACAATACCGCGGAAGAGAGGCAGGCAACCAGAGCGCGACCCCCCCTCCCCCCCACCCCGCTCCGTGCGGGCTGCGCCCATCCTGGTCCTGTCATTAGTGAAAACCAATAAATACTCAATTTGGGGGATCAGAAAGTCATTATACAGAACCTTCTCTCAGGAGACTGAATCAGTAATGGTAGATTTAATATCATCTAACAAAGGAGGAGCCTTGATATGCTGAATAGCCTTCTCTTATGCCAGCATGGCATTGTAGTAGCACTCGCATCTCTGAGGTAGAAGGTTGCAGGTTCAAGTCCCACTGCAAAGTCCTGAGCACTATATCTAGGCTGACACTGCAGTGCAGTACTAGGGGAGTACTGCATTGCTGGAGCTGCTGTCTTTCAGATGAGATGTCAAACCGAATTCCTGTCTGCCTGTTCAGATGGATGTAAAAGATCCCCCAGTATCGTGGACATTGATCCCTCAATGAACCCCACCAAAACTGTTGTTTGTGGGACCTTGCTGTGCGTAAATTGGCTGCTGTGTTTCCCCACTTAACAAAAGTGACTATATTTCAAAAGTCATTCATTAACTGTGAAGCACTTTGGGATGTCCCGAGGACGTGAAAGGTGCTAGATAAATGTAACTTCTTCCTTCCCTATGTATGAAGTGTGATGCTGGATTATGTGCTCAAGTCTCTGAAGTAGGGACTTTGAACTCACAACCTCTGACTCAGAGACAAGAGTGCTACCACTGAGCCAAGGCTGACACCAATTATTCAGGTGTGAATGAACTTTTCTTATCATGCTGTTCTTGTGGCTGGAAGGCTTTGGAAGTCTTGAAATCCAGGAGCCGATACCTCCTAGGCATTCTCCTTTATGAAACAAATGTGCTGCCCAGCATTAACGATACCTAAATGAACTTTTTATTGTTCGTACCAGTTCTGGATCCTTACAGCACAACGAGCATGACAGCAGATTAAACCAACCCCCTATGACAACGCAGCTGGAATTTATACCTTGACCTTTGGTCTCCTTGCCTAAGGAAGGATATACTTGCCTTAGAGGGAGAGCAATGAAGGTCCATGAGACCGATTCCTGGGATGAGGGGATTGTCTATGAGGAGAGATTGAGTGGACTAGGCCTCTATATTCCCGAGAGTTTAGAAGAATGAGAGGTGATCTCATTGAAACATATAAAATTCTTATGGGGCTTGCCAGGGTAGATGCTGGGAGGATGATTCCCCTGGCTGGGGAGTCTAGAACGAAGGGCCACAGTCTCAGAATAAGGGGTCGGCCATTTAGGACTGAGATGAGGCGAAATTGCTTCACACAAAGGTTGTGAATTTTTGGAATTCTCTACCCCAGACGGCTGTGGAGGTTCAGTCGTTGAGTTTATTCAAGTCTGAGATCGATAGATTTTTGGATACTAAGGGAGTCAAGGGATATGGCGATAGCACGGGAAGGAGGATTTGAGCTAGAACATTAGTCATGATCTCATTGAATGGCGGAGCAGGCTCAAAGGGTCAAATGGCCTCCTCCTGCTCCTAATTCTTATGTTCTTATGAAATGGTAAAAATGTTACGCTTTCAGATGGCCTATAGACAGAAACCCTTTTCCAACCTGAAAGACCAAAGATCCCTTCTGTCTACCATATTCAAAATGAGCTTTGCAAATCAATTCCTACATTACAACAAGTGACTACACTTCAAAAAAGTACTTCGTTGTCTGTAAAGTGCCTTGGAATGTCCTGACGTTGTGAAAGGCGCTATAGAAATGCAAGTCTTTCTTATCCAGAAAAGTCTCTTTCACTCAGATTCATGAAAAACTGTTTGGCCAAACATGTTCTCATTTGTAAGCACAGCAGAATTGGATAAATTGAAATCATCACGATGAAAATGACATTGGACCCTTCTGGCTGTTTGTTTCCCGACACACATTGTTTGCCAAGCTGTTTTGCATGACGAGCAGGCCCCTTTAACAGCCCGAGGACTGAGATGATGACCCAAACTGAAATGTATTCAGAACTTCTGAATTTCGTTCCATTCAACCCGTTTTCCAATTTAAATGTACTCGTTCCTTGAAAAAATATTTTCAATTTAAAATGGTTCAGTCAGTGTATATCTGTATCCTTTAATGGGGAATTGTGTATGTGTCTGGGAATAGGAAGGGACTGGGCATTTCAGTTCAATCCCCAGTGGTCATTTAGTGGAGAGTTGTGTGTTAGAAACCTGACAATCTGTTGTGAGGTATGCATGGCAACCAAGTATTTAATGAGGGACAGCTTCATTTTAATATTGTGCAGATCGGAACAGAGTGTTAAGCTGCGAGTTTGGTGAGTGAGTGAGTGACTAAGTGAGTGAGTTTGGGGAGGGAGGTGTTCCTTTCTTTTTCTATCTTTGTCAGCTTCCAGGAGAGCAGGAGCTAAAAAGCTGCACAAGAGGGGACAGAGAACCAGCGGTGAGTATTTCTACAGTATTTCTACAGTCCAGTCGTTAAAGTAAAAGTAAGGTCTCTAGTTTAGAGTAAGTAGTGTTTAAAGGGAAGTAAGGTCCCTAGTGTATTTAATATTCTTTAATTTAAAGGAAGTAAAGGGAGTAAATTAAGGGTAGGACATGGCAGGGTAGCTCGGCAGCGTGGAGTGCTCCTCCTGTGCTATGTGGGAAGTCAGGGACACTTTCGGTGTCCAGGGCGAACACATGTGCAGGAAGTGTCTCCAGCTGCACCTACTCGAAATCCGCGTTTCAGAGCTGGAGCTGCGGCTGGAGTCACTGTGGAGCATCCGCGAAGCTGAGATCTTCGTGGATAGCACGTTTAACGAGGCTGTCACACCACAGGTAAAGAGTGCACAGGCAGACAGCAAATGGGTGACCGCCAGACAGAGTAAAAGAACTAGGAAGGTAGTGCAGGAGTCCCCTGGGTCCAGCTCCCTCTCCAACAGATTTTCCGTTTTGGATACTGATGGGGGAGATGGTTTCTCAGGGGAATGCAGCAAGAGCCAAGTCCGTGGCACTACGAGTGGCTCAGCTGCACAGGAGGGGAGGAAAAAGAGTGGGAGAGCAATAGTGATAGGGGATTCTATTGTAAGGGGAACAGATAGACATTTCTGTGGCCGCAGACGTGACTCCAGGATGGTATGTTGTCTCCCTGGTGCCAGGGTCAAGGATGTCACTGAATGGCTGCGGGGCATTCTGAAGGGGGAGAGCGAACAGTCAGAGGTTGTGGTTCACATTGGTACCAACGACATGGGTAGAAAGAGGGATGAGGTCCTGCAACAAGAATTTAGGGAGCTAGGTAGCAGATTAAAAAGCAGGACCTCAAAGGTTGTAATCTCTGGATTACTCCCGGTGCCACGTGCTAGTGAGTATAGGAATAGGAGGATAGAGCAGATGAATGCGTGGCTAAAGAGTTGGTGCAGGAGGGAGGGGTTTAGTTTCCTGGATCACTGGGTCTGCTTCTGGGGAAGGTGGGACCTGTACAAGTTGGATAGGTTGCACCTGAACCGGAATGGGACCAACATCCTTGCGGGGAGGTTTCCTAGTACTGTTGGGGGGGGCGGGTGGAGGGGGCCGTTTAAACTACCTTGGCAGGGGGATGGGATACGGAGTGGAGTTATAGTAGGGGATGATGCACGGCCAAAAATAGAGGAAAAAACAAGTCAGCCTGGAAGGCAGAGCAAATATGTAATGGCACAAGGGAGTATGGCAAGGTTGGATGGCATTTATTTTAATGCAAGGAGTCTTGCGAGTAAGGCAGATGAATTGAAGGTGTTGATGAACACATGGGAGTATAATATTGTTGCTATCACAGAGACATGGTTGAGGGAGGGGCAGCACTGGCAACTCAATATTCTGGGGTATAGAATCTTCAGGCGAGACAGAGGGGGTGTAACAGAGGAAGGGGTGTCGCAATATTAATCAAGGACTCAATTACTGCTGTAAGGAGGGATGATATCTTAGCAGGTTTCTCGAATGAGGCCATATGGGTAGAACTTAAAAACAAAAAGGGGGCAAGCACTTTTCTGGGAGTGCACTATAGGCCCCCAAACAGTCAGGGGGAGATAGAGGAACAGATATGTAGGCAAATCTCAGAGAAGTGTAGAAATAATAGGGTAATAATAGTAGGGGATTTCAACTTCCCCAATATTAACTGGGATAGTCAGAGTGTGAAAGGCTTAGAGGGTGCGGAATTCTTAAAGTCCATCCAGGAGAGCTTTTTGAGCCAGCATGTAGAAAGTCCTACAAGAGAGGGGGACCTAATTCTAGGGAATGTAGCTGGGCAAGTGGTAGAAGTGTCAGTAGGAGAGCATTTTGGTGATAGTGACCATAATTCGGTGAGATTTAAGGTAGTCGTGGAAAAGGACAAAGATGGACCGGAAATAAAGGTTCTAAATTGGGGGAAGGATGATTTTAATATGATAAGGTAGGATCTGGCCAAAGTGGACTGGGATCAGCTACTTGTAGGAAAATCCACATCAGAGAAGTGGGAGTGTTTCAGAAAGGAAATAGAGAGAGTACAATGCCAACATGTTCCCGTAAAAGTCAAGGGTGGGACCAACAAGCCCAGGGAACCCTGGATGTCAAGGGATATACAAGAATGGATTAGGAAAAAAAGGGAGGCTTTTGGCAGATACAAAGGACTAAAAATAGTGGAAGCCCTAGAGGAGTATAGAAAGTGCAGGGGGGGGTACTTAAAAAAGAAATTAGGAGAGCGAAGCGGGGGCATGAAAAAGCACTGGCAGGCAAAATAAAGGAAAATCCCAAGGTGTTTTATAAGTATATTAAGGGCAAGAGGATAACCAGGGAAAGAGTAGGACCCATTAGGGACCAAAGTGGCAATTTGTGTAGAGCCGGAAGATGTAGGTGAGGTTTTAAATGAATATTTTGCATCTGTGTTCACTATGGAGAAGGACGATGTAGGCATAGAAATCAGGCAGAGGGATTGCAATATACTTGAACAAATTAGTATTGAGAGGGAGGAGGTACTAGCGGTTTTAGTGGGCTTAAAATTGGGTAAATCCCCAGGCCCAGATGAGATGTATCCCAGGCTGCTGTGTGAGGCAAGGGAGGAGATTGCAGGGGCTCTGACACACATTTTCAGAACCTCTCTGGCCACAGGGGAGGTGCCAGAGGACTGGAGGACAGCTAATGTAGTACCATTATTCAAGAAGGGTAGTAGGGATAAACCAGGGAATAACAGGCCAGTGAGCCTAACATCAGTGGTAGGGAAATTATACGAAAAAATTCTGAGGGACAGAATTACTCTCCACTTGGAGAAGCAAGGATTAATCAAGGATAGTCAGCATGGCTTTGTCAGGGGGAGATCATGTCTGACCAATTTGATTGAATTTTTCGAGGGGGTGACTAGGTGTGTGGATGAGGGTAATGCAGTTGATGTGGTCTACATGGACTTCAGTAAGGCTTTTGACAAAGTCCCGTATGGGAGACTGGTCAAGAAGGTGAGAGCCCATGGGATCCAGGGCAACTTGGCACATTGGATCCAAAATTGGCTTAGTGGCAGGAGGCAGAGGGTGATGGTCAAAGGTTGTTTTTGTGACTGGAAGCCTGTGTCCAGTGGTGTACCACAGGGATCGGTGCTGGGTCCTTTGCTGTTTGTAGTGTACATTAATGATTTAGATATGAATGTAGGAGGTATGATCAGTAAGTTCGCAGATGACACGAAAATTGGTGGAGTCGTAAATAGCGAGGAGGGAAGCCTCAGGCTACAGGACGTTATAGACGGGATGGTTAGATGGGCAGAACAGTGGCAAATGGAATTTAACCCTGAAAAGTGTGAGGTGATGCATTTTGGGAGGACTAACAAGGCAAGGGAATACACAATGAATGGTAGGACCCTAGGAAGGACAGAGGATCAGAGGGACCTTGGTGTGCATGTACATACATCCCTGAAGGCAGCAGGACAGGTAGATAAGGTGGTTAAAAAGGCATATGGGATACTTGCTTTCATTAGCCGAGGCATAGAATATAAGAGCAGGGAGGTTATGATGGAGCTGTACAAAATGCTAGTTAGGCCACAGCTGGAATACCGTGTGCAGTTCTGGTCACCACACTATAGGAAGGATGTGATTGCATTGGAGAGGGTGCAGAGGAGATTCACCAGGATGTTACCTGGGCTGGAGCACTTCAGCTATGAAGAGAGACTGGACAGGCTGGGGTTGTTTTCCTTAGAGCAGAGAAGGCTGAGGGGGGACCTGATTGAGGCATACAAAATTATGAGGGGCATAGATAGGGTAGATAGAAAGGAACTTTTCCCCTAAGTAGAGGGGTCAATAACCAGGGGGCATAGTTTCAAGGTAAGGGGCAGGAGGTTTAGAGGGGATTTGAGGAAAAACTTTTTCACCCAGAGGGTGGTTGGAATCTGGAACTCACTGCCTGAAAGGGTGGTAGAGGCAGGAACCCTCGCAACATTCAAGAAGCATTTAGATGAGCACTTGAAACACCATAGCATACAAGGCTACAGACCCAGTGCTGGAAAATGGGATTAGAATAGACAGGGTTTGATGGCCGGCGCGGACACGATGGGCCGAAGGGCCTCTTTCTGTGCTGTATAACTCTATGACTCTAATATTATTGAGATTCTGGACAGATTGGATCCTTGCTATAATATATTCGTGCAAATTCAACTATCCATTGCATAGTTGGACATAAAACCAGATTTATCAGTTTCACCTTTGAGCCACTCTCACTGTCTTAAATGTCAATTGGCAGCCCTCTTGCCTCTGAGTCACAAAGTCGTGGGTTCAAGGCCCACGCCAGAACTTGAGCAGGTATCTGGGCTGACACTCCAGTACGGTATTGAGGGACTGTTGTCTTTTCCGAGATGCCGTCTTTCGGTTGAGACAAGAAACCGAAGCCCTGTTCTGGTGGATTCGGGTGGACGCGAAAAAAATCTCGTGGCACTATTCAAAGAAGACCTAAGCGTTTTCCTGGTGTCTTGACTCGCACTCCTTCCTCAACTAACGCCAGCAAACACAGATTAACTCGTCAGGCATCTCATTGTTGTTTGTGTGCAAAATGGCTGTCATATATGTCGAAATGACAACAGCAATTGCACTTCAAAATTAATTAATTGTGTGAGTCAGTTTGAAGTTTCAATGTGATAAGGCACTGCATAAGATCAAGAAAAGTCTCGACCTGAAACATTAACTCTGTTTCTCTCTTCACAGATGCTGCCTGACCTGCTGAGTATCTCCAGCATTTTCTGTTTTTATATAAGATCAAGTGTTGCTTATTATAAAACTGAGACTGGTGAGTGACATGAATCTTGTCATTCATGTGGAAATGACTTATGAAATAATACTGGGCGGCCTGCTGGTGGCGCTGTCCAGGGAGAGTATAACTACTCGGGCATGGGCCCAGCTTGCGCAGGACATTCTTAACAGGAACTAGTGAAGGACACAACTAGATCTCCATGTTGTAAAACAGTTGATTAAAGCATTGTTTAACGCTTAGACCAAGTGCCTAGTAGTTTTCTTACGTCAATGTGTATGCATATAAACATTTCAATAATTAGGAACTTAACTGATGTAATATTACTGCTGCAGGAAAATATAACCACACCTACAAAGGCTTAGCATTAAATCTCTGAGAAAGGGGAACATGGTGGAAGATTTCTGCTATTCCCCAGAGTGAAATTGTAAACGTGTGTATAAAAATCATTCATGATTTCACTATAAATACCAAGTAGTGGAAATATACCCTCATAACATTGCCAAGGAGATACTAATGGCCCCTTTACAATGAGAAGCTCCAGGTGCAGTTAGGTGCAGGTGTGAGATTATGATCCTCATTCAAGAAAGCTGGAGATTCCAGCTTCATCCACAGGTTTCCCAATAAGCACAGGAGAGCTGGTAAACCTTGTTTTACTGAACTGAACCCAGCACTCAAATCAGAACACGATATTGAAGAAAGGGGATCAGAGGTTAGCTGAAAAAGAATCTGGCTGCGAGGACCTGAGGATTCCTATTATACTTACGGGTTTAAAAAGTATAATACATGGCATTGCTGAAGAGAACAATGAGACAGAGCAGCTCAAGATAAGCGCTACTCAACAGGGCAATGAGCTGACAGTGTGACTAATCCGTTGCAATAGTAGAAAATAAATGAAACCAATTCCCTCGTGCTATCACAACTAGCTAAAAGACAAGCTTATGTCTCTAGGACTCGAGTCCTTCTGAAAGTAAGCTATTTATATTGAAAAGTTCATGCATTTTTGAACACGGAGACTGTAATTTATATATTTCTTCTCGATATAGCTTTGAAGATAAGCCATGCAACTTGAACTCTTGATATCGATTTAAGCATAAGACGGAACAGATGGCTAAAGCGAGTGCAGTGTTTTACTGGTGTGTGATAAACGCTGGCTCCTTTTGTCGACCAATTCAAACATTCTATTAAAATGATTAATTGTTCGAGTCAGTTCCACACACTCTGTGGTTTGTTGAAAGCCAAAATACTTCCCCAGAAAGGAAAGATAGTGGAGTTGTGGAACAGAGACCCAGCAAAGCGACTGTGGCTGACTCAATTAATCCCTTCAAAAAGAAACTGGAGAAACATCTGATTGGGAATGGGATTGGAGGTTGTGGGGTTAGGTATTACTGAGCTGACCAGGTGCTCCAAGGGACATCTGTGCTACTGGGAAGGTGTTTTCTGGAGGGCAATAGATCAGGACTGAATAGCGGAAATGGAAGGATGGAGTTTGCTTGATAGCCATATGGGACCAGGGAGCATTTACGTAGATTTTTCTCTCAGCAGATTAAGAGTTCATGACAGGATAGATTGGATTATATGGGATCTGTGGGAAAACTGGGTCAGGAGACCTTCTCCCATTCCTTGTGTTCTAAAACAAACTGGGAAACATAAGAAAGAATGTGCTGAGGTTCTCTGTAAATATCAATCCGTCAGCCAGACCCCACAACATTACACATTGAAATACTAAATCTAGATACTTTTCAGCAAATATTGAGATAAAATAAATCGGGGTTTGTTGGCAGTTGAGGTGACTGATTTCTCCCTTTCTCTTCCATTGTCAATCTAACTCTCTCTTTCTCTCCACCATGCCCCAGAGGCAGGTCACAGATGCATCTTTTCTCAGTGGTGTAACCGATGTCGGGGTTTTATAGAACTGCTTTCTCTCCATTGGTTAAGCAGGAGTTCCTGGGCGTGAACATTGTCCCCTATGAACTAACACATACACCGTGGAGCCCACTTGCAGTAACGCACTTACTGGATTTTGCATAGCATCACGCTACACTACTAAAGTCTCTTGGAAATGACAGGTGTTAGCACACAGAGCAAAGGTTTACAGACTAAAATTACCAGTAGCTTTATCTACAAATGATCAGCAGCATGAAGCATATTAATTGTCAAATATTAGAAGTGTAGTACCTGTGAACATACACACAAGTGAAAAAGTTCATCATTGCCATTTGCAAGAACAGGAATATACATCGGAACAGGAGTAGGCCATTCAACACCTCCAGCCTGATCCGCCATTCAAACAGATCATGGCTGATCTGTACGATAGCAAAATACTGCGGATGCTGGAAATCTGAAATAACAACAGAAAACGCTGGAAAAACTCAGCAGGCCAGGCAGCATCCGTGGAGAGAGAAAGAGAGTTAACGTTTCAGGTCGGTGACCTTTCATCAGAACTGTGAAGAGCCGGAAATCAAATAGATTTAAGGCCAGAGTAAAGCTGGGAAAAGGGGGAGGGGATAAAAGAACAAAGGGGGAGATGAAGAGACATTAAGAGACATTAAGAGATATGCAAGGCTAGAGGTGGTGTAAATGTGACAGATTAAGGCTGAAAGAAGTGTGAAATCCACTGGCAGAATGAAGGACAGCTGCCAGCTTCTAGGAGGAAAAAAAAAGGTGGGGGGGGGGCAAATAAAAGGGTGGAAAAAATAAAATATAAATGTGATTGGAGCTGAGGTTATGATCTAAAATTGTTGAACTCGATATTGAGTCCAGAGGGCTGTAGCGTGCCTAAACGAAAGATGAGGTGCTGTTCCTCGAGCTTACGCTGCGCTTCAGTGGAACAGTGTAATAGGCCGAGGACGGTGAGGTCAGAGTGGGAGTGAAGCGGTGAATTAAAGTGACAGGCCACCGGGAGCTCGGGGTCCCCCTTACGGACTGAACGGAGGTGTTCCGCAAAGCGGTCACCCAATCTGCGTTTGGTCTCCCCAATGTAGAGGAGACCACATCGTGAGCAGCGAATACAGTATACTAAATTGCAGGAAGTACAAGTAAATCGCTGTTTCACCTGGAAGGGGTGTTTGGGGCCCTGGACAGTGGGAAGAGGGGAGGTGTAAGGGCATGTGTAGCATCTCCTGCGCGTGCACGGGAAGGTGCCGGGCGAAGGGGAAGGGGTGCTGGGGGTGGTAGAGGAGTGGACTAGGGTGTCGCGGAGGGAGCGGTCCCTGCGGAATGCTGAAAGGGGAGGTGAGGGGAAGATGTGTTTGGTGGTGGGATCACGCTGGAGGTGGCGGAAATGGCTGATCTGTAGCTTAACTTCATTTATCCATCTTGGTTCCATATCCTATAATACCCTTACCTAACAAAAATCTATCAATCTCAGTTTTGAAGTTTTCAGTTGACCCACAGGCTCAACAGCTTTTTGGGGGAGAGAGTTGGAGAGAGTTCCAGATTTCCACTACCCATTGTGTGAAGGAGTGCTTTCTGACATCACCCCTGAACGGCCTAGCTCTAATTTTAAGGCTATTCCCCCTTGTTCTGGAATTCCCCAATAGAGGAAATAGTTTCCCTCTATCGCAAGTACTTTTTGAAGTGTAGTCACTGCTGCAATGTAGGAAACACGGCAGCCAATTTGCACACGGTACGGTCCCACAAACAGCAATTAGATAAATGACCAGTTAATCTGTTTTAGTGATGTAGGTTGAGGGATAAATATTTGCCAGGACACTGGAGAGAACTCCCCTGCTCTTCTTCGAATAGTGCCATGGGATCCTTTACGCTAACCTAAGAGAGCTGACGAAAGACAAAAGCTCTGTTGTGAAATCTGGATTACAATGTGAACCATTGTGTGTTATTCTTAGTTCACTTAGAAAAAGTCTGTTTGTTTTATGCTTCCGGAGTCTGAGCATCAATTAATTTAGTAGTTAACCTAACTTCATGAGATTTCCAAATCCATTTTTGCTTCTGATTAATCTACAGCAACACTAATCCACTGGTCAATACCTATTTTCTATCTCTATAAAATCACGTAATGCTTTGGATCCATAGACTGCATTTTCTAAGGATGAATGATCACCCGGAGCATGCAAAAACCTATTACTGCTTAAAAATCTTAACTTTCCATATTGAAAGTATTGGCAGTATGTTTGCTGTGGATCTATTTTAGGTACTCAAATAGGCTGAATGAAATTTGTATTCTCAACATGAATTGATTTCCATGTTGATTCCAGTCCATTATCCTATTAGCTTCCATTATGTTTCCTTCTCCTTTCCTTCCCTTTCCCATCCTTTTCTGAAGCCAATGATTTCTGCTGGAATCTAGTTCCATGGGCTCTGGTAGCCTTCTGAAACCTTGCCCAATTCTTTGTTGTTTATCTGTTGCAAGTCCTGGCACTGAGTGCTGGTGAATTGTTGATCCAATTGCTCAATAGAATCCTGTCCTGTCTTTATTTTCTTAACTTCCGGAGACCCACATTTTTCCACAATTCAAGCAAGTGTAACTGGAACGCAATTGGGAATGGAACCTTCACCCTCCCTCCCTAACGACTAGGGTTGCCAACTCTGGTCGGACATATTCCTGGAGGTTTCATTACATGACCTCCAACCGCCTCACCCAGTCAAGCAGCCTTTTTCCCCCCATCTCTGATATTTTCATAACTAATAAATTAAAGGGGAAAAATTCAGTATCACCCCGTTTGGGGCGCAATTATCGGCCGGGCGCAAAGATTAGCGCCTGCCGCTAATTATCACCTCTGACTGCAAACTTGACTTTTATCGCCCCTGGAGGTGATTGGAGCACTAAATCAGGCGCTACACATTTGTCTTAAGGCGCAAAGGCCGAGGAGCGAGGCACTAACTCAGAGCACTGGCGAAGCTCATATGATGTCAGTCAGCAATGGAACACAGACACAATGGCCCCGGCCAATTCTTAAAGGGGAGGGTTGATCTTGCTTTCCATCCACATCCTGCTCATTGCAGCCTTGAATCTCGGCCTGGAGAGACCTGTACATCAAATCTGCTGGAAAGAACAATGGAGAGGCCCAGGGAAAGAGCTCAGAGTGCAGCCCCCACAGTCTCTTCTAAATCGATACAAGGAAGGGCAAATCAAAATGAACCTGCAAAGTGCTGCTCAGTACACAAAACTCCTTCACACAGCGTTGAATCTCGCCAGAAGTCTCTCTCTCTCTCAGAATGCGTGGTTCAAAAATGTCGCCAACAAAAAAAGGCAGGAAGCGGTCGCCTTTAAATGGCGCTCCCCCAGTCCCTTCCTGACTGCAAAACGCTCCCCTTAACCTGTCGTTGCTAGCGGCAGGCGGTAAGGCAGGGAGAGCCACTCAATATCCGCTCCGGGGCGCTACTGGGGCGTTTCACACTCGACTGACATCACGATCTGCCGGTGCAGGAGATCGTGGCGGTACTGTTTAGCGCCGCCGCAAAATGTCTTGTTAATTTTGCGAGCGGCGCAAACATCGCCGTGCCCGGGCGCTAGTTGCTTTGCGCCCCATTAGCGCCCTCTTCCCCCAAAGTGTTTAAAGAAAATGAAACAAAAAACACAATTTTTTTTGTAATGCCTCTATTATTTTTCTCCTGGATTGCTCTCAGAAGTGTCCTGGAGATTAATCTTTAATTCCTGGAGAGTCTAGGTCAATCCTGGAGGGTTGGCAACCCTGCCCGAGCATCAGGACATCAAGGCCAGTTATAGCGCCCCAGTACTGTCCCGAGTCAGATCAGTTAACTCTGCCCACAACAGGGATTGGGCCTGAGAACTTTGTGGACTATATAAGAACATAAGAACATAAGAAATAGGAGCAGGAGTAGGCCAATCGGCCCTTCGAGCCTGCTCCACCATTCAATAAGATCATGGCTGTTCTGATCCTCACCTCAAATCTGAAGAACACAAGAAGTAGGAGCAGGACCCGGCCACTCAGCCCCTGGGCCCGCTACGCCACCCACAGGGCCTCGACCGATCCGAACTCAGCCTCATGTCCAATTTCCTGCCCCCTCTCCATAACCCCTAATTCCCTTTACTTCTAGGAAACTGTCTATTTCTGTTTTAAATTTATTTAATGATGTAGCTTCCACAGCTTCCTGGGGCAGCAAATTCCACAGACCTACTACCCTCTGAGTGAAGAAGTTTCTCCTCATCTCAGTTTTGAAAGAGCAGCCCCTTATTCTAAGATTATGCCCCCTAGTTCTAGTTTCACCCATCCTTGGGAACATCCTTACCGCATCCACCCGATCAAGCCCCTTCACAATCTTATATGTTTCAATAAGATCGCCTCTCACTCTTCTGAACTCCAATGAGTAGAGTCCCAATCTACTCAACCTCTCCTCATATGTCCACCCCCTCATCCCGGGGATTAACCGAGTGAACCTTCTTTGTACTGCCTCGAGAGCAAGTATGTCTTTTCTTAAGTATGGACACCAAAACTGTATGCAGTATTCCAGATTCGGTCTCACCAATACCTTATATAACTGCAGCAATACCTCCCTGTTTTTATAATCTATCCCCTTAGCAATAAAAGCCAACATTCCGTTGGCCTTCTTGATCACCTGCTGCACCTGCATACTAACTTTTTGATTTTCTTGCACTAGGACCCCCAGATCCCTTTGTACTGCAGTACTTTCCAGTTTCTCGCCATTAAGATAATAACTTGCTCTCTGATTTTTCCTGCCAAAGTGCATAACCTCACATTTTCCAATATTGTATTGCATCTGCCAAATCTCCGCCCACTCACCCAGCTTGTCTATATCCCCTTGTAGGTTTTTTATGTCCTCCTCACTTTCTACTTTCCCTCCCATCTTTGTATCATCTGCAAACTTTGATATGTTACACTCGGTCCCCTCCTCCAAATCGTTAATATAGATTGTAAAGAGTTGGGGACCCAGCACCGACCCCTGCGGAACACCACTGGCTCCTGGTTGCCAGTCCGAGAATGAACCATTTATCCCAACTCTCTGCTTCCTGTTAGATAACCAATCCTCCACCCATGCCAGAATATTCCCCCCAATCCAGTGATTTTTTATCTTGAGCAATAATATTTTATGTGGCACCTTGTCGAATGCCTTCTGGAAGTCTAAATACACTACGTCCATTGGTTCCCCTTTATCCACCCTGTACGTTGTGTCCTCAAAGAACTCAAGCAAATTTGTCAGACATGACTTCCCCTTCATAAAGCCATGCTGACTTTGTCCTATTAAATTATGTTTATCTAAATGTTCCGTTACTGTCTCCTTAATAATAGACTCCAAAATTTTACCCACCACAGATGTTAGACTAACTGGTCTATAATTTCCAGCCTTCTGCCTACTACCCTTTTTAAATAAGGGTGTTACATTAGCAGTTTTCCAATCTGCCGGGACCTTTGCTGAGTCCAGGGAATTTTGGAAAATTATTACCAAAGCATCCACAATCCCTACTGCCACTTCCCTCAAGACCTTAGGATGTAAGCCATCAGGTCCAGGGGATTTATCCGCCTTGAGTCCCATTATTTTACTGAGTACCAATTCCTTAGTGATTTTAATCGTATTTAGCTCCTCCCCCCCCCTAGAGCCCCCTGTTTGTCCAGTGTTGGGATATTCTTAGTGTCCTCTACCGTAAAGACTGAAACAAAATATTTGTTCAGCATTTTTGCCATCTCCATGTTTCCCACCATTAATTTCCCGGTCTCATCCTCTAAGGGACCTACGTTTGCCTTAGCCACCCTTTTTCTTTTTATATAACTATAGAAACTCTTGCTATCTGTTTTTATATTTTTTGCTAATTTATTTTCATAATCTATCTTCCCTTTCTTAATCAATCCTTTAGTTACTTTTTGCTGTCTTTTGAAGACTTCCCAATCTTCTATCCTCCCACTAAGTTTGGCTACCTTATATGTCCTTGTTTTTAGTTGGATAATATCCTTAAATTCTTTACTTAGCCACTGATGGCTGTCATTTCTTTTACACCCTTTTTTCCTCAGTGGAATATATATTTTTTGAAAGTTGTAAAATAACTCCTTAAATGAACACCACTGCTCATGTACCGTCTTACCCTTTAATCTATTTTCCCAGTCCACTTTAATCAATTCCGCTCTCATACCATCATAGTCTCCTTTATTCAAGCTCAGTACGCTTGTTTGAGAACCAACCTTCTCACCCTCTAATTGGATATGGAATTCAACCATGTTATGGTCACTCATTCCAAGGGGATCCTTAACTAGAACATTATTAATTAATCCTGACTCATTACACAGGACCAGGTCTAAGGTTGCTTGCCCCCTTGTAGGATCAGTTACATACTGCTCAAGAAATCCATCCCTAATACACTCAATAAACTCTTCCTCAAGGCTGCCCTGCCCAATTTGATTTGTCCAGTTAATATGATAGTTAAAATCCCCCATAATTATAGCTGTTCCCTTATTACATGCCCCAACTATTTCCTGATTAATACTTCTTCCAGCAGAGTGGTTATGGCTAACCACCACCTCTCCTTGTCTACTGAGCCACTGAGAAGCCACCAATATATTCTTGATGAAACAAATTCTTGGAACAAAATAAATTTATAAACAAGTTAGGTTTCTTGTACCTTTTCCAAAATAAATGCTTTATTCTAGTGCAGAGATATTTCTCCTAGACCAATCAGTACGGATTGCAATGGTCCTGGTTTTGCTATGTGTTTTGACTTCATTGGTTTCCCTTTGACCCTTCTCGTCAATCACACGTGTGCCTTCAGGAAATTCCCAGTCTCTTTAATAATATTACTTTCCATTGAGCAGCACAGTCATTTTTATTCCCATAGTGAAACACCACAGTTTCCTCATGAAAGGTCCTGTTGAATTGAGATGCTGTATAGTAAAATTGGTAATGATATTCCATATACATCAGGCCAGTGTCGGGAGCAACATGAGAGAACAGTGAGTATTTAAACTCACTTTCGCGGGCCTTTTTCCTCAGAGGCTTACCAATCTCACAAACTGGCAGCGGCGTTCCAGAGCCACGTCACGATTCAAAAAGTGGCGCGGGCAAGAGGAAGCAGCTGATTGGGTAAGTACGGCCAGGTGAGTATTTATACTACTCTATAGTTTGACAGTTAAGGTTAATGGCCCAGAAATTAAACACTGAGCGTTTCTGCGGGGGTAAGGCTTCCCCGCGATATCTCACTGCGCGCCTACCTTTTCCCTCCTGGCCCACATGAACTTTAGTTTCAAGGCTGCAGCTGTGCAGTGCTTGCGAGACTCACAGACGCAGTTAGTTCGTGCGAGCTCTGGGATCACGTGATTCAGTTAGAGCCAATGGCAGCACACCATCTTTCATTCATAGTTTTGACAGGAGAACTGTCAAAGCTATGAATACAACTTACCCCCAAAAGAACAGCTAAACCTCAATTATTTTTTTTAAAACCATCACATTAATAAAATAAGTATAGTTAAATAAATTAACCACTTTAAACAAAAATTAAAATTTTTGAAAATTTTTTAAATCTTTTTAAAAGTTATAAAAATAAACTTACCTTTCTTTAAAGTCTCTAAAAAAGATAAACCTGTTGAAAAAATTTAAAATAATACTTAATTAACTACTTACCTTGTTAAAAGAGGGTCTTACGCCTCCTTTCTTTATGTGTAAAATCTTCCATGCTTACCTGCGCGTTCAAAGCACTAAGTGCACTGCGTGTGCGCAGCCTGTAGCGCGCACGCGGTTCACTTAGGAACCACCCCCTTTTGAGTTCACGAAGTGCCGGTTTCCCGCGCATGCGTAGTGCATGCTGGAAACCGGCAATTGGAGACCTAAAACGCGAGAGTACACAGTGTGTACTCTCGCGTATTAGGTCTAATTTTCGGGCCAATAGTTTATAAAGTTTAGAAGGTCTTAATTTTTGTGGTTATACTTTCTAAGGTCTCTGTTGTGTAGCGGGGAGTGCTAGTAAACAAGGGCCCTTGAGTATATCATTTAATTGTAGTGTAATTAGTGGTATTGATTTAATTTAATTTTAATTAATTAAAGGGTTAGTCATGGCAGCACAGCTCGGCCCCATGGCATGGTCCTCCTGCACTATGTGGGAAATCAGGGACACTTCCTGTGTCCCTGACGACCATGTGTGCGGGAAGTGTATCCAGCTGCAGCTACTGGCAGACCGCATTGCAACACTGGAGCTGCAAATGGATACATACTGGAGCATTCGCAATGCTGAGGACATCGTGGATAGCACGTTTAATGAGTTGGTCACACCGCAGGTAAAGGCTGCACAGGCAGGAAGGGAATGGGTGACCGTCAGGCAGAGTAGTAGGCGCAGGCAGGTAGTGCAGGGGTCCACTGTGTACATCCCTCTCTCAAACAGATATACCACTTTGGATATTGTTGAGGGAGATGGCTTATCGGGGGAAGGCAGCAGCAGCCAACTTCCTGGCACCATGGGTGGTTCTGCTGCACAGGACGGGAGGAAAAAGAGCGGGAGAGCTATAGTGATAGGGGATTCTATTGTAAGGGGAATAGATAGGTGTTTCTGCGGCCACAAACGAGACTCCAGGATGGTATGTTGCCTCCCTGGTGCAAGGGTCAAGGATGTCTCGGAGCGGCTGCAGGGCATTCTGGAGGGGGAGGGTGAACAGCCAGGTTTCGTGGTGCATATAGGTGCCAACGATATAGATAAAAAATGGGATGAGGTCCTAAAAGCTGAATATAGTGAGTTAGGAGGTAAATTAAAAAATAGGACCTCAAAGGTAGTAATCTCAGGATTGCTATCAGTGCCACGTGCTAGTCAGAGTAGAAATAGAAGGATATTTCAGATGAATACATGGCTAGAGGAATGGTGCAAGGGGGAGGGATTCAAATTCCTGGGACATTGGAACCAGTTCTGGGGGAGGTGGGACCAGTACAAACTGGACGGTTTGCACCTGGGTGGGACCAGGACCGATGTCCTAGGGGGAGTGTTTGCTAGTGCTGTTGGGGAGGGTTTAAACTAAAATGGCAGGGGGTTGAAAACCTGTGCAGGGAGACAGAGGAAAGGGAAGCAAGGATAGAAACAAAAGACAGGAAGGAGAAAAGCAAAAGTGGAAGGCAGAGAAATCAAGGGTGTAAATCAAACAGGGCTACAGTAAATAATAATTCTAAAAGGACTAAGAGTGTTAAAAAAAACAAGCCTGAAGGCTTTGTGTCTTAATGCGAGGAGTATTCGTAATAAGGTGGATGAATTAGCTGCGCAAATAGATGTAAACGGATATGATATAATTGGGATTACGGAGACATGGCTCCAAGGTGACCAAGGCTGGGAATTCAACATCCAGGGGTATTCAATATTCAGGAAGGACAGGCAAAAAGGAAAAGGAGGTGGGGTAGCATTGCTGGTTAAAGAGGAGGTTAATAACAAAAGTAAGGAAGGATATTAGCTCTGATTATGTGGAATCTGTATGGGTAGAGCTGAGAAATACCATGGGGCAGAAAACGTTAGTGGGAGTTGTATACAGACCCCCAAACAGTAATGCTGAGGTTGGGGATGGCATTAAATGCGAAATTAGAGATGCATGCAATAAGGGCACAGCAGTTATCATGGGTGACTTTAATCTACATATAGATTGGGCTAACCAAATTAGTAACAATACTGTGGAGGAGGAATTCCTAGAGTGTATATGGGATGGTTTACTGGACCAATATGTCGAGGAACCAACTGGAGATCAGGCCATCTTTGACTGAGTATTATGTAATGAGAAAGGATTAATTAGCAATCTTGTTGTGCGAGGCCCCTTGGGGAGGAGCGATCATAATATGATAGAATTCTTCATTAAGATGGAGAGTGAAGTAGTTGACTCAGAGACTAGGGTCCTGAATTTAAATAAAGGAAACTACAATGGTATGAGGTGCGAGTTGGCTAGGATGGATTGGGGAGTGTTACTTAAAGGGCTGACGGTGGATAGGCAATGGCAAACATTTAAAGATCGCATGGATGAACTACAGAATTTGTTCATCCCTGTTTGGTATAAAAATAAAACAAAAAAGGTGACTTAACCGTGGCTAACAAGGAAAATTAGGGATAGCATAAGATCCAAGGAGAGGACATATAAATTGGCCAGAAAAAGCAGCAAACCTGAGGATTGGGAGCAGTTTAGGATTCAGCAAAGGAGGACAAAGGGATTAATTAAGAGGGGATGAAATAGAATATGAAAGTAAGCTTACAGGGAACATAAAAACTAACTGTAAAAGCTTCTATAGATATGTGAAGAGTAAAAGATTGGTGAAGTTAAGCATAGGTCCCTTGCAGTCAGAATCAGGGGAATTTATAATGGGGAACAAAGAAATGGCAGACCAATTAAATACATACTTTGGTTCTGTCTTCACAAAGGAGGACACAAATAACCTCCCAGAGATGTCGGGGAACATAGGGTCTAATGAGAGAGAGGAATTGAATGAAATCAGTATTTGTAGGGAAATGGTGTTAGGGAAATTGATGGGATTGAAGGCCGATAAATCCCCAGGGCCTGATAATCTACATCCTAGGGTACTTAAGGAATGGCACTAGAAATAGTAGATGCATTGCTGGTCATCTTCCAAAATTCTATAGACTCTGGAACAGTTCCCATGGATTGGAGGGTAGCTAATGTAACCCCACTATTTTCAAAATGTGGTAGAGAAAAAACGGGGAATTATAAACTGGTAAGCCTGACATCGGTAGTGGGGAAAATGCTAGAGTCCATTATAAAAGATGTAATAGCAGAGCACTTGGAAAACAGTGACAGGATCGGACAAAGTCAACATGGATTTACAAAAGGTAAATCATGCTTGACTAATCTACTGAAATTTTTTGAGGATGTAACTGGTAGAATAGATAAGGGAGAACCAGTGGATGTGGTGCATTTGGACTTTCGGAAGGCTTTCGATAAGGTCCCGCATAAGAGATCAGCATGCAAAGTTAAAGCACATGGGATTGGGGGTAAGGTACTGACTTGGATAGAGAGCTGGTTAGCAGACAGGAAGCAAAGAGTTGGAATAAATCGGTCTTTTTCCGAGTGGCAGGCAGTGACTAGTGGGGCACCGCAGGGATCGGTGCTAGGACTCCAGTTATTCACAATATATATTAATGATCTAGATGAGGGAACTAGATGTAATATCTCCAAGTTTGCAGACGCCACAAAGCTGGGTGGGCGTGTGTGCTGTGAGGAGGATGCAGAGAAACTCCAGTATGATTTGGACAGGTTGGGTGATTGGGCAGATGCATGGCAGATGCAGTATAATGTGGATAAATGCGAGGTTATCCACTTTGGTGGCAAAAACAGGAAGACAGATTATTATCTGAATGACAATAGATTTGGAAAAGGGGAAGTGCAACAAGACCTGGGTGTCCTTGTGCACCAGTTGCTGAAGGTAAGCATGCAGGTGCAGCAGGCGGTTAAGAAGGCAAATGGTATGTTGGCCTTCATAGCGAGAGGATTCGAGTACAGGAGCAAGGATGTCTTGCTGCAGTTGTACAGGGCCTTGGTGAGACCACACCTTGAATATTGTGTGCAGTTTTTGTCACCTTATCTGAGGAAGGATGTTCTTCCCATGGAGGGAGTGCAGCGAAGATTCACCAGACTGATACCTGGGATGGCAGGAATGACGTATGAAGAGAGATTGGGTCGATTAGGCTTATATTCGCTAGAGTTTAGAAGAATGAAAGGGGATCTCATTGAAACTTATAAAATTCTAACAGGACTAGACAGATTAGATGCAGGAAGGATGATCCCGATGGTGGGGGAGTATAGAACTAGGGGTCACAGTCTAAGGATAAGGGGTAAGCCATTTAGGACAGAGATGAGGAGGAATTTCTTCACCCAGAGAGTGGTGAATCTGTGGAATTCTCTACCACACAAGGCAGTTGAGGCCAATTCATTAAATATATTCAAGAAAAATTTAGATATATTTCTTAAGGCTAAAGGGATCAAGGGATATGGGGAGAAAGCAGGGACAGGGTACTGAATTTGGATGATCAGCCATGATCTCATTAAATGGCAGAACAGGCTCGAGGGGCCGAATGGCCTACTCCTGCTCCTATCTTCTATGTTTTCTATGTTTACATATGCTTGGATTTGAAAAGTTAGATTTATTTATTTGTAATAAATCAAGCCTAAATCTGCGCTGAAAGTTTTGAGCATGCCAGCGATTATTGCATTGGCACTTGACCTGATCTACAACCTTGCCCAATTGCCAATTTTTCATCTGTGAACATAGATAAGCTCTTGGAGTGTGGGTGGTATCACAGCTGAGCTGGAATCTATCCTCACCTGACATCCACACGTTTTCCAGGAGTGGTGACTGGATCGAGTTCAGAAGGAGGAATTCCACCCCTGTGCTCGCTGACTGACACTGGCTCCGGAAAGAACCTCCACGGCGGGTTTAGTTGGTATCCACCGCGCAAATACAGCATCTTCACAACATTCCATGCAGGTCAGTGGTGAGGCAGACAGCGAGATGCCGTTTCCGCGAAGCTAACGGCGGAGCGGCGCATCTCGGACAGCAACGTTTTGGGTATCCGCATTTAACCGCGCATCTGCTCCTCGCCTGAATTTGCCGTACCATTTACCCATAAATAACAGCGAGGGCCATCAGCCTCACCATTATTTTGACCGCAAAATCTGGCCCAGTGGAAGAGCATGTCCTGAATGGTTTAGTAGATTTTATACTGAGTCTTCTTATCAGCAGGCCCTGGATAAATGTATAGAAACTTGGGTCAGAATCAATGGCTGTATAATCTGGTGTCGGAATCACCTTGCTACGGATTTGTGCGTGCTCTAAGTATGGGAGTGGAGTTTATAAACTACTGCAATTTATCGGGCATTTATTGAAAAAGCAATCATCCAATATGGAAGTGAACTATCTGTCGGCTTCAATGATCTACATATAACGTGAAGATGTTACAATTATAAAAGATCTTTCAAGCTTCCTGAGAAGTTCCATTGCACTTAAAACGTAAAATGTTCTGACCTGTCGACATAAAAGCATAACTCAGTTCTTAGTGCAGTACTTATGCCAACTATGGTTATATTAAGTAGACTGGAATTCAACAAAGGTACTTTCAGCAGCTCGCATCTCTCTCTCTCTCTTTCTTCACATATAATGACAGGCTTGACTTACTGTAGTGTCACACAGTGAATCAATCAAAACAACTCAGCTCAGAGATTTCAATTAATATGGTGGAATTCGACATTTCATAAACTGTTTCCTCTGGAGGATATTTTTGGCCGACTACCCATTAGCACATCACCAGCAAATGACAAGCCGGTGAGTAAGCTGAAATATGTTGCCGTACTTTTTAATGACAATTTATAATCAAGGCGTTTGTTCAATCCGTCTGAGCTGTTCACATGGGTTCGTAAGATGCCTCAAAATGGCCAAACAAATCAGCGGATTGACGTCAGTGTTCTTCAGTGACCTGTGTTCCTGGAAATTTGTTCGTAGATGTCAGCGATGTGGTTGCAACAAGGATGGAAAGTTGAAAGGCTGTACAGGGGATGTTAGCGTGAGAGGAGCTGCCGGCTCGATGACCGAGATGTTGTTGCGATAAGACTAAAATTGATACACTCTGTTAGAATCTGAACGTCAGTTATACATTATTTTGAACAGAAATCAACCATATAAGCCGTGAAATAGGATATGTGAGACAAGAAGTTTTGTGTGAAATTCCTTTGTTTGCTAACTTAACAGAGGAGTGAATCTGTTTAAGCTAAGTGGGTTAACAGTTCTGTTAAAGGAACAGATAAGAGATTTTCATATGAATGCATCAAAGATTTGGTTCAATAATATTCAAAGAGCCCAATTTCGAGGAAATAAAGGGGCTAAATTCGGTTGATTTGCGCCTGGGCACGGCGCCGCTAACGCCTCCTGCAAAATTCAGCGGGAGGTTAGCGGTGGTGCTAACCGTTTGTGGCGCGCGGTGTTGCGCCGCCAGCGATGACGTCAGCGCCCCACTCGTGCCCCGGCTGTAATATTGGGTGGCGCCCCCCCGACTTACCGCTGGACGCTATGTCCGCTGGGGTCAGGGGGGCCGGGGTGACGCTAGTTAAAGGGGAGGTGGCAGGCAGCCATTTTTGTTGCTGGCCGCCTGCCAGCACCTACCCCCGTTGCTGTCCCCGGCCCCCATGAAGCCCCCCCCCCGCGGGGTGCTGGCTGCTCTCCGTGAGCCCGGCACTCCTCTTGAGTGCCGGGCTCGTTTGCTGGCACTCCCGATCCCTGGTGGCCCAGCTGGGCGCCGGGATGCGCTGCGCCAGGCCCCTCCCCTTTAATAAGGAGAAGAAGGCCTGCCGTACCGCGGCGCGACGAGCCATGATATTGGCTCGCAGCACCCCAAGAGGGACGCGGGGCACTTCCAGTAGCGCCCCTCCTCCCTCTTGGGGCACTACCTGGGAAAATTGGCCGCGGGGGCGCTAATTTTTTTGGGGTGCTAAAATGAGCGCCCCGGCGAAGGTAGCGCAAGGGTGCTACCCAATTTTTACCCCTAATAATCTGGTAAAAACTGCTAATGAGTGAATTAAAGCTGGACAGTGCTAACCAAAGTCAACAATGATCAAGAACGTGCTCCATGATTTGTTCTTACAGTACTGCCAACATAATATTCACTGTGCTTAGTTTTCTTTGGTTATCTATTCCACTATTGATATAATGGAGTTTTTCTCGGTTTGATATTTGTAGTGAAATCGCAAATACATTCTTTATTTTCCCCATGGCAAAGAATGTAAGAACTAGAAACAATTCTGCTGCCAAACTTAACTGCTTCCCTCAGACTACCAGCGAAAATAGATAAAGCAGTCATTCATCTCACGGCTGCCTCTGGAATGTTGCTGTGCTCAAAATGGCAACAACAAAAAGCAAAAGTAGGTGCACTTAAAAGTAATTGTATGTGAAGCACTTTAGAATATTTCTGGGAGATGCGATGAGATGCTATATAAATGGAAGTTGTCTGCATTGATTGAAGAGAGAGAGAGAGCGAGGGGAGGGAATTCAGCACCTAAAATGAATCACAATGTACAAGCGTGAAAAACGTTTGAAACGCCTCACACTGTGAGCTTCAAGAGATTGATCAGGAGAGAAAAAAAAAGCATAAAACAAGGCAAGTCCTTTCCATTGACGAAAATCAGGCAGGGTGTATAACGGGCGGCCGATCGATCCGACGGCCCCAGCTTTCCGCTCCCGCTGAGGTTGAAAGTTCCCCACTATGTGCGCAAGTCAATGGAGTGGGGCGAGAACCCAGGCCCTGCTGCCCCTGAGGCAAGAGTGCTGAGCACTGAGCAAAGGCTGACACCTGAAGCCACTCGTCCTTATCTAACTCAGTCCCAGATGAGCGCACAGCGGTTTACCTTCCGCAAGTCAGGGGTTCTAGTCTGGTAACTATCTTTTGCCAGCAACCCTCACCCCTTTACCCTCATTTGCCCTGGCATTTTTCTAGCATGTCCTGGAGTCCGTATTAATACAGCGCACAAGTTCATTTGTTGATGTGATGCGCTGTGTGATTTTGATGCTGTGTGGCGGAGTGAAGTGAAATTAAATTAGTACAACTTTCGTGTTAAATGCTCCTTCATTAAAATCTAACCCAGCTTACACCAAGCCCCGAAGGAACAAGTGTTTATTTTTATTTCGATTGGGAAGGAAACGGCCCGTGAAATTGTAATGTGCTGTACAAGGGCAATGCTCTCAGCCATGTCACCATGAAGCTTCCCCTAGGCAAATGTGAAAGACTACAAAATCATGCTGATTAAAAGCACACTGGAGGTACATTAACTAATCGAATTAACATTAATTTAGTGCTCATTGCCTCAATGGAAAAGTCATAACAAGTAAAGGTCATCGAGCCTTGTAGCCCCATCAATCTGGAGCCTATGTGTGATTATTCTTTCATGGACTACCCTGTCACACCACCTGTTGGTCCCCTATTTTACAGAAGAAAGAAAGACTTGCATTTATATAGCGCCTTTCACGACCACCGGATATCCCAAAGTGCTTTACAGCCAATGAAGTGCTTTTTGGAGTGTAGTCACTGTTGTAATGTAGGAAATGCGGCAGCCAATTTGCACACAGCAAGATCCCACAAACAGCAATGTGATAATGACCAGCTAATCTGTTTTTGTTATGTTGATTGAGGGATAACTATTGGCCAGGACATCGGGGAGAACTCCCCTGCTCTTCTTCGAAATAGCATCATGGGATCTTTTACATCCACCTGAAAGAGCAGACGGGGGCCTCGGTTTAACGTCTCATCCGAAAGACGGCACCTCCGACAGTGCAGCACTCCCTCAGCACTGCACTGGACTGTCAGCCTAGATTTCTGTGTTCAAGTCTCTGAAGTGGGACTTGAACCCACAACCTTCTGCCTCAGAGGCGAGGGTGCTACCAACTGAGCCACAGATTTTATGAAAAATTACAGGGTTAATCCTGCAATCTCAGTCTCCCAGCCCTCAAATGGAATGCAGGCGTGGGAGACAGAGTTACAACACTGCAGTCCTGATCCTCTGATCCACACTACCTGCTCAATCAGGATCGATAGCACAGTGGTTATGTTACTGGACTAGTGATCCAGAGGTCTGGATTAATGACCCAGAGACATGAATCCCACCACAGCAGCAGGGGAATTTATATTCCGTTAATTAAGTAAATCAATTAAATAAAAAGCTACTATCAGTAATAGTGACCATGTGACTCCGGGATTGTTGTAAAAACCCATCTGGTTCACTAATGCCCTTTAGGGAAGGAAATCTGCCGTCCTTACCCGGTCTGGCCTATATGTGATAACCATGTGGTTGACTCTTAACTGCCCTCCGAAATGGCCCAGCAAGCCACTCAGTTGCACCAATGAAAGAGCAATTAGGGATGGGCAATAAATGCTGGCATTGCCAGCAATGCCCACATCCTGTGAATGAATAAAAAAAATCACACATTCAGCCCAAAGGTCGTTCCCTGGCATTCCCTTTAAAACAAAACACAGTTGTTTTGTCAAACCCTCAATCCCACTTCTCAACAGACATCAGTCCAACTCGATTTTAAATCTAAAGGCAAAATACTCCAGATCCTAGAAGGCTGAAACATAAACAGAAAGTGCTGGGAATACTCAGCAGATCAGGCAGCATCCGTGGAGAGAGAAACAGAGTTAACAGGCTGGATTTTAACACTCAAAAATGGGTGGGTTGGGGTCAGATCAGAGGTAAAATTAAAAAAAAATCTCAAACCTGACCCCAACCTGCCTCCAACCTGCCCACTTCCGGGTTTAACGGAGGCAGGACAAGGGGCCGGGCAGCCAACCCGCTCCCAGGAGGCAGGTTGGTAATGTAAATATTTTAATGAGGCTGGCAGCCTCTGATTCAACCTGTTGTACAGGTTTAACTGTGGCCTGCCGGGTTTCCCAGGCCTCGGGAAACCCGGCAGCTGAAGCAAGGTGAGAACAGCTTCAGGGAGAAGGTAAGTGCCTTCACAGCACTGCTTGTGGGCCAGGAGGAGCAGGAGTGCTTTCCCCCCCACCCCCCGCCCCAGAAGCTCCCTCCCCATAAGACCCCCACCCCCCAGAGTCGGGGATCAGACCCCCCCCACCCCCCGGAGTCGTGGATTGGACCTACCCGGTCCTGTGGCCTGCTCCGGAGTGCTCCCGCCCGACTGGAAGCCAAGACTGTCAATCAGGCTGACTTCCGGGCAGGGAACCTGTCCAGGACAATAGACGCATGCTTTTTCGGACTTCCGGATGACCTTTCATCAGAAATTTAATTTTAAATCTGCCCATTGATCCCATATCGCATACCCTCACTGGGAGTTTCTTCCATCTATCCACTTTCCTGTGTGGTTAAAAAAATAATAATCTCTAACCTTGCTCGACGCTTGTGAATTTGAATTTTGTACTTCAGACACTGTAAGGTGTGTTTTTGTCTGGATTCTGATATACTCTTCAGGAATAAAATTCAGAACTTAACCTGTCTTTTTGCCCACAATGCTGGTGCAGTATTCTACTTGTGTAATGTTCATTATCCACTGACATTTCGACACATGAGATTCTGGCCACTATTTAGAAAGGGAAATCAGACCCTTGGGGATATAAAACCCTTTTTAATAGCTTAGCTGTTCTGATTAATTGGAGAGTTCAATGCATGGCAAGAAGACTGAGTAATGTTGTCTCCTGTGTATAATATTGTTATCCTCTCTGCTATAAAATGATAATAACAGACAATCTTTATATTATGCAGGATCTGTAGTGCACGTGGATGCGCTGAATGGACTAGTCCTGCATTGGCACAGTTAAAAATGGATGACGATCACATATGGTTAATGTTATAATTCACTTTGTGTCATAGATTTAAAAAGCCCATCTTATTATTACTCCTCTTAGTGCAAGCTAGAGAGTAAACTGCATTTTGTTCCAGATCACTGGATCATCCAGTTAAGACAATGGGAGCTTACCAGCCTTTCACTGTGACAATGAATCCTGCTGTTTACAAAGACTGGGTCACAACCTTCTCTTTAAGACAAGAACGCTGAGACTTAGAAGGTTTGTTCTTTCAAGTGTCCAACGGGGCCCATGAGCCAGAAGCACTTGGCTTTGGTGAATTGCAAAGGCCTCTGTCTGCAACGAAGAGCAACTGTTAATGGACTCTCTCTGGTACGATATTTTAATTTTATATTCATTAGGGGGACTGGCTGGTTCGCGAGAAATATGCCCTGAAATCAGATCGGGTTTTGAAATCATTGCTTTCTCTTTCCACAGCAATTCCCACGGGCTGGGCTTGTTGCTGTGCCATCAGGAAGCGCACTTTCGTTTTATTAATTTTGCTCTGGCAGAGATAACACTGCCCGAGTCTAATTAATTCCCATTATGCTAAGTTGTACACTGAACTTTACATTGCCTCATTGTTACTTTCACAGTCACATGGTCAGCGGAATATCGATATGCACATCAGGTCACCAATGAAAATAGAATGAAAAATTGTACCAGACACAGATGGTTACTTTTGCTCTTCTCGTTCGGGGAGAGGCTAAAATCACTATAGCATTTACTTATGTTTAAATTCTATCTACAGAAGCACAGATATTAGATAAAATACCACAAAGTACAATGCAGTATCTATAATATATGAAAATTCATATTTCTATACCCACGTCCTGTGTCAGCTTTTGCATTATAAATTTCTATGTCCACGCTTGTAATGAAAGCTGCCTATGTAAACTTTTGTTGCTGTAAATATGACCTCCGACCAGTGGTGGTGCTGTAGCATAACTGGGGTTTGTTCCGTATTTCTGGCGAAGTTACAGCAGTGGAGTGGGGGCAGCTCCGAGGCCGGGCCTATATCAATATTTAAGATTGGATTGGATAGAGATGATACTGGGGCTTAGAGGGTTAAATTATGAGGACAGATTGCATAAACTTGGCTTGTATTCCCTTGCTATTACACAGAGAAATTCACAACTTACTGATAGCAGAGATAAGAACATAAGAACATAAGAAATAGGAGCAGGAATAGGCCACTTGGCCCCTCGAGCCTGCTCCGCCATTCAATAAGATCATGACTGATCTTGGGCTCAAAGCCACTTCCCCGCCCGCTCCTCATAACCCTTCACTCCCTTATCTTGCAAAAATCTGTCTCTCTCCACCTTAAATGCATTTAATGACCCAGCCTCCACGGCTCTCTGGGGCAGAGAATTCCACAGATTTACAACCCTCTGAGAGAAGAAATTCCTCCTCATTTCAGTTCTAAAACTGTGCCCCCCGAGTTCTAGATTTCCCCACGAGGGGAAACATCCTCTCTGCATCTACTCTGTCGAGCCCCCTCAGTATCTTTATATGTTTCAATAAGATCACCTCTCATTCTTCTAAATTCCAATGAGTATAGGCCTAGCCTGCTCAACCTTTCCTCATAAGTCAAACCCCTCATTTCTGGAATTAACCTAGTGAATCGTCTCTGAACTGCCTCCAATGCAAGTATATCCTTCCTTAAATAAGGAGACCAAAACTGTACGCAGTACTCAAGGTGTGGTCTCACCAATACCCTGTACAGTTGTAGCAGGACTTCCCTGTTTTTATACTCCAACCCCCTTGAAATAAAGGCCAACATTCCATTTGCCTTTTTGATTACTTGCTGTACCTGTTTGCTAACATTTTGTGTTTCATGCACAAGGACCCCCAGGTCCCTCTGAACTGTAGCATTTTGTAATCTCTCTCCATTTAAATAATAATTTGCTTTTTTATTTTTATTTTATTTTTATTTTTCCTGCCAAAGTGGATAACCTCGCACTTTCCCACATTATACTCCATCTGCCAAATGTTTGCCCACTCACTTAGCCTGTCTATATCCCTTTGCATTTTAGATAGATCAATTCACAAGGGGTTAAAATATCTTCTTCCGCATGTATTTCGTACAATCTGATCATCTGTCAGACCTTTGGAGGCAAGTCTTTTGTAGACTTCCTGATGCAGTGTTTGTATGTAGGCGAGGCAATATTCCTGTTCACCGCACAGAGTTCACGTGTCATACCATGTATAGTCCAGTCCAAAAGGCCTTTGAATAAAGAGCTGTCAATCATAGAAATACCTAGAGGTTGTAAGAATGTAAAGGGTTAATGGAGAAACTATAAGCTATTTGCTAAACGAATAGGTTTTGCAAGAGCAAACCACGGCTACATCCTGTTATTGATTAAAGCCGTTGCAAAGCCTATGTCGTTGCAAAGTCCAATCGTGTCTGTCTATGCCAGGTTCGCTTAACGATCAAGATGGCACATAGCACTTATTGACTATGTCGTTGCAAAGCCTATGTCATACGCGAGGTCGAGAAGGAACAAAAGGAGACGTTGAAGGTGCCAGACAAGATAAAAGAAGTGTCAATAAGTGCTATGTGCCATCTTGATCGTTAAGCGAACCTGGCGTGGACAGACACGATTGGACTTTGTTAGTCAAATGATCAGAACTTTGAAGGATAAAAGGAGACTGTTTGACCTGAGATGTACAGATGTAGAGAGAAGGGACACGGTACCTGTAGAGGCGGGTCCATACTAGCCAAATGCGTTTAACGCCTCTCTGATATGCTGGTATTGAGGAGCAGATCCATGCTGGTGAAAGCCTAATGCTCTTCTCTGCAAGTAAGACTACCACCGGACCGGATTAAAGAAACAACAGAGACATCGCACGCTACTCTGTCCAGTGACCGAATTTGGTAATATCCTTCAGAACTGTAAATTACTGTCAGTTAATATTAGTCTTTGGCGGCTGTATTGATTTCCACTGTATACCAATAGAACATCTACCATTGCCAATGTGGGGTCACGTCCAAATCATTAAGTTTGATTACAAGGTTACAACATGAAAACAAGCCATTTGACCCAACCATTGGTGTTTACTCTACTCGTGAGTAAATAGTCCAAATAACATTTATTCACCCTGTTACAATATCCCTTTATCTACTTTTCCTTCATCTATAGGACTATTAGGAACAGGAGTAGACAATTCAGCCCCTCGAGCTTGCTCCGTCATTATATTTAATAATGCTGTTCAATACAGAGCATCCCCCCCATCTGGAACATGAGCATCATCTGCAGGAGTGTTTCTGCTGTGTAATTACTTACTTGTAGCCTGAACAAAACAGTCTGAGAGTATTGTATTTACTACCTTTAGGCGTAGGGAGGAGAACGTGGTCAGTATCCCGAGTGATATCTGGTATGATATATCAAACGTAAGGGGTAAATGTTCATCCTGCAGCATGTCATCCCACTCATAAAATGCACACGTTCACATGTTTCGAATCATAGGAGACGTGGGCCCGGAAGTTGGCCCCAAAGTGAGGGGGACGGGTGGTGGGGAGGGGTGGGGGAGGTGGTGAGAGGGACAAAGCACAGCCTGTGGAGGAGCAGTGAATGACAGGCCGCAACTTCAGGATTTCCGCATGCGCCTGCGCCAAATCCCGAAGTTGCGGTCAGTTTCAAAGGCGGAATGACGGCCAACGCTGACAGTTTGCCATCATCCGGAATGCACATGATCTGCTAATGGAAACTGGCCATTCGCTGGGAGCACAGGTTAAAAGTGTTGAGAGAAAGCTCAAATCATCATAATAATATTGCACAGTGTGGAACTAAATCGTACAGTCCAGCTCCCAGTTTGATCTGCAGTCTATGTTGAGTTATTTTCTCCCAGCTAGATCAATGGTAGGAATGTTGCAATTGATATCTACATCCCTGGGCCAGTGAACAAAACCAGATCCGCCAATGTTCCCACTCCAAGTCTCTACACAGTGACCTCTGCTGGACGGATATGTCAATGTCAGGTGAAGATGGCATTGGTCTTTGCTCTTGTAACCCACAATTGAATATCCTGCAAACTCTGTTCAGGCTCACAAATTGAAGAGTGACGATTTAGGGAAGGTACCTAACCCTAACATAAAAACAGAAAATGCTGGAAACACTCATCAGGTCAGGCAGCATCTGTGGAGAGAGAAACAGTGTTAACATTTCAGGTCAATGGCCTTTCGTCAGAACTGGAAAAAGTTGGAGATGCAGCATATTTTAAGCAAGTGTAGGGGCAGGGAAAGGGGGGAGGGGAGGAAAGAACAAAAGGGAAGGTCTGTGATAGGGTGGAAGGCAGGAGAGATTAAAAGACAAAAGGAATGATGGTGCACGGCAAAAGGAGATGGTAATGGGACAAGTTAAGATGAGTCTAGATGAGGTGTAAATGGAAATGGCAGAATCATCAACAGCTACCATGTGAAAAAAATAGAGGCAGAGGTTACGGTCTGAAATTGTTGAACTCTATGTTGAGTCCAGAAGGTTGTAAAGTGCCTAATCAAAAGATGAGGTGCTGTTCCTCGAGCTTACTTTGAGCTTCGTTGGAACAGTGTAGGAGGCCGAGGACAGAGAGGTCAGAGTGGGAGTGGAGAAGAGATTTAAAGTGACAGGTGACCAGAAGCTCAAGTCCATCACTGGTGTAGAGGGAGTCCATCACTGGTAGAGTGGGAGTTCCTCACTGGTGAAGAGGGAGAGGGGTTACCTAACCCTAACCCTAACCCTGGAGACAGCATGAGTAATCACCTTCCAGAGAAGAAGGAAGAAAATTGGAGGGGCACTTAAATACAATATAGTCAATAAATGGTAAAAATCATTATTCTGTAAAAGTCAATGATTTGTCACCAAATCCTAAGGTGTCTGATTTAATAATTCCTGAGATCCAGTACACACATGAAGTCAGTATAGTTGCCTGTCCCGAACATCCATCAGATATTTAGTGATGGATTCCATGATATGTTGATCCTATTTGAAATGCAAATAACCATTTTTGTTGGCAAATTTTGAACAGCCAGTTTATCAATTGGTTTTCAGAATATGTTGAGCAATCTCCCAACACTAGTTGAAAAAATGGTGATCACCCTTTACTACTGCACTGATCAATCCAGTAAACAAGCTGTTTAATCACAAGTAGTTGATAGACTTGGTAACAGCATATCTTTCACTAATTTGTTTAATTATCTCTCATACTGAAATTCACCTGGTGCATTTTTGTTATTACACACATCCATCTGACATATGTCACCTTACTCACATTACCTCACAAGATGCCATGCAACTCTGTGATGAAAATGATTGAAAAACACATATAGCTATATTGTAGAATGACGCAGTGCCACCAATGATGGACTCCCTCCTCGCCAGTGATGGACTCCCTCTTCACCGGTGATGGACATCCACTCCACCGGTGATGGACTCCCACTCCACCGGTGATGGACTCCCTCTTCACCGGCGATGGACTCCCACTCCACCGGCGATGGACTCCCTCTTCACCGGTGATGGACTCCCTCTTCACCGGTGATGGACTACCACTCCATCGGTGATGGACTCCCTCTTCATCGGTGATGGACTCCCACTCCACCGATGATGGACTCCCACTCCACCGGTGAAGGACTCTCACTCCACCGGCGATGGACTCCCACTCCACCGGCAATGGACTCCCTCTTCACCGGCGATGGACATCCACTCCACCGGTGATGGACATCCACTCCACCGGTGATGGACTCCCTCTTCACCGGTGATGGACTCCCTCTTCACCGGTGATGGACTCCCACTCCACCAATGATGGACTCCCACTCCACCAGTGATGGACTCCCACTTCACCAGTGATGGACTCCCACTCCACCTGGTGATGGACTTCCACTCCACCGGTGATGGACTTCCACTCCACCAGTGATGGACTTCCACTCCACCAGTGATGGACTTCCACTCCACCAGTGATGGACTATTTCTCTACCACTGATGGACTATTTCTCTACCACTGATGGACAGGAATAATTATTCTACTATGGAGCCCAATTGAGTGAAAAGTAGCCTGCCAACACAAGATAATATTTGTCTTTACAAAGAACAAAGTGGATGAAGCAACATGATATATTCACTAATTGCTTAAAATACCTGAGTATTGACAGCTTATAATAACTGTCATAAGTTACTAAGGCCCAGATAGGTAATTAAACAACAATGAATGTCTTCTGCATACCTTGCTGTCAAATGTGAAGTAAGTTGATAGATTGTGCAGTTTCTTCTCAATTCCAAAGTACACCTCCTGAGCAGTTTTATTTGTTTGTTGTGTGTTCCACTATTATAAGTGAGGTTAATGCAACTTTTTACTTTGTTTTCCCACTGCTGATTTTATTGGACTTAATTGCCCCTGTTCCTCCTAAATGTCTTCCCTCCTTTCCTAAAGATTATTTACAGATGTTGAGGTACAGGGTGCCTACGATAACAGTTACGGCTCTGCAATTTTCCAACATTTGCTGATTCTACCTAGAGACAGGAGGTTTGCTTAAATTGGACAGGGTAGTTGCACGTGTTAACCACCATAATGGTATCATTCATTGCCATGAGCCAATGTCATCCATAAGCCTGGCTTGGACTAGTCCAACTTATCCTTAGAATAGGTGGCTAATTCAGGGGAGGAAAATAGCACCGTACGTTGGCTCCAACATGCTAAATCAGATGGGCACGGTGAAAGTTTCACCCCGATTCTCGAATTTCAGCTGTGCCATTGTGGGGTACGGTAGGGTAGGGAGAGCTGCTGAGTGGAGACTTTTCAAAGGAAAAGGGTAATTTTCTTAGTATGCCTCAGTTTTGAGGAATTACATGCAGGAGTCACTTTGGGCCGTACCTCCTTAAGGTAATGTCAAACTAGCAGTCTGCCAGATTCAATAGCTAGTCATTTATGCGAATACATAGCAGAAGTGTTCTGGTTGAGATACCAGCTCTACTAACTTTGCAATTGAAGCACAAGCATTTCAGCAACATTTTGGTGGTGATTGCGCGATCTCACGCTCCCAGCAGGTAAGTCACACTCGCAGGGAGCGTGAGTTGGAGACAGAATTAACACATCGTAGCTCCAATTCTTTGCCCCATACCTCCTGCAGGTGTGGCTGCCCCTCGAGAGCACAGGATCACAGAATCAGAGTTACTGCAGCCACCTTGATTCTCGAGTCCCTGTGTTAGCTTTTTAATGAATGCACAACTTAGATTATGAGTGTGGTAATATTTAAAACATTTGTGGAATAAAATACACACTGTATTCTCCTGAAGCTGAAAATGTTTTCTATTTTGGCTGTAATGTGGAGGATGACCTGGGTGACGGGGAGCTGCAGTTTTCTACCCAACTGAAAGGAATAATTCTCCTGGCCTCATGATCCAGTGGCTGATAAATTTACAGACATTGCTAAACTAATCAGAATGTCAGATTTCTTAAATAAATTAAATATTTAATTATCTGCAGTAGTCTGAAAAAGGTAATTAATTACATTCTCAATTTAATCTAAATTGTATAGATTCCATTTTCATAAATTCGACCATTCAGATTGCCGAGCAAACCTTTACAAGATTCAACAATAATTGAATGCTCTTTGAAAGAAGGTAAAAATGTAATCTCACTCTTATTCAGTCCGTTTTGTGCTTTACGTATAATCATCAGTTTTAGGGCCCAGATCTTTTCAGAGATTTATAATATATTGGTAGTGACATAATCAGTTCCAAATTCTTGTGCCATTACTTAAAAGGAAAGACAGCTCCATTCATATAGCTCAATGGATTATTCAAGCGGAAACCACGGCCCAGAATACTGAGCAGTGGCGGTGCAAAGAAAATCCACTCATGTTACTGCAGGGAAAGACAGGTAAATGGAATTGAGATACAGATCATCCAACAACAACTTGTATTTATATAGCACCTTTAACATAGTAAAATGTCCCAAGGCGCTTCACAGGAGTATTATAAGACAAAAAAAATTGACACCGAGCCACATAAGGAGATATTAGGGCAGGTGACCAAAAGCTTGGTCAAAGTGGTAGGTTTTAAGGAGTGTCTTAAAGCATCAAAGAGAAGTAGAGAGGTGGACAGGTTTAGGCAGGGAATTCCAGAGCTTAGGGCCTAGGCAACAGAAGGTACGGCAACCAATGGTTGAGCGATTGAAATCAGGGATGCTCAAGATGCCAGAATCAGAGGAGCGCAGATATCTCGGGGTGCGGGGCGGTGGGGTTGTGCAGCTGAAGGAGATTACAGAGATAGGGAGGGGCGAGGCCATGCAAGGGTTTGAAAACAAGGATGAAAATTTTAAATCGAGGCATTGCTTAACCAGGAGCCAATGTAGGTCAGTGAGCACAGGGGTGATGGGTGAACAGGACTTGGTGCAAGTTAGGACACAGGCAGCCGAGTTTTGGATGACCTCAAGTTTACATATGGTAGAATGTGGGAGGCCAGCCAGGAGTGTGTTGGAATAGTCAAGTCTAGAGGTAACAAAGACATGGATGAGGGTTTCAGCAGCAGATGAGCTGAGGCAGGAGTGGAGACGGGTGATGTTACAGAGGTGGAAATAGGCGGTCTTAATTATGCCGTGGATATATGGCCGGAAGCTCATTTCAGGGTCAAATATGACACCAAGGTTTCGAACAGTGTGGTTCAGCCTCAGACAGATGTTAGGGGGAGGGATAACAACAAAAGAACATAAGAAGTAAGAGCAGGAGTAGGCCATACGGCCCCTCGAGCCTGCTCCGCCATTCAATAAGATCATGGCTGATCATCGACCTCAACTCCACTTTCCCGCCCGATCTCCATATCCCTTGATTCCCCTAGAGTCCAAAAATCTATCATCTCAGCCTTGAATATACTCAAAGACTCAGCATTCACAGCCCTCTGGGGCAGAGAATTCCGAAGATTCACAACCCTCTGAGTAAAGAAATTCTTCCTCATCTCAGTCTTAAATGGCCTACCCCTTATCCTGAGACTATGCCCCCTAGTTCTAGACACTCCAGCCAGGGGAAACAACCTCTCAGCATCTACCCTGTCAATCCCCTTCAGAATCTTGTATGTTTCAATGAGATAACCTATCATTCTTCTAAACTCCAGAGAGTATAGGACCATTCTACACAATCTCTCATCATAGGACAGCCCTCTCATCCCAGGAATCAATCTAGTGAACCTTCGTTGCACCACCTCTAAGGCAGGTATATCCTTCCTTAGATAAGGAGACCAAAACTGTGCACAGCACTGCAGGTGTGGTCTCACCAAGGCCCTGTACAATTGTAGCAAGACTTCCTTACTCTTATACTCCAACCCCTTTGCAATAAAGGCCAACATGCCATTTGCCTTCCTTATTGCTTGCTGTACTTGCATGCTAGCTTTCTGTGTTTCTTGCACGAGGACACCCAAATCTCTGAACACCAACATTTAATAGTTTCTCACCATTTAAAAAATACTCTGTTTTTCTATTCTTCCAACCAAAGTGAATAACCTCACATTTCCCTACATTATACTCCATCTGCCACCTTACTGCCCACTCACATAGTCTATCTATATCCCTTTGCAGACTCTATGGGGTAGAAATTAGGTCGCGCCCCATTTGGGGCGCAAATATCGTCCGGACGCAAATATTAGCGCCTGGCGCTAATTATCGGCACTGACTGGAAACTTCACTTTTACCGCCCCGGGAGGTGAGTGGAGCGCTAAAGCAGGCACTGCACACCTCTCTTAAGGCGCAAAGGCCGAGCAGTGAGGCGCTAACTCGGAGCGCTGGCGAAGCTCATGTAATGTCAGTCAGCAATGGAACACACACACAATGGCACGGGCCAGTTCTTAAAGGGGATGGTTAATCTTGCTTTCCATCCACATCCTGTTCATTGCTGCCTTGAATCTCGGCCTGGAGAGACTTGCACATCAAATGTGCTGGAAAGAACAATGGAGAGTACCAGGCAAAGAGCTCAGAGTGCAGCTCCCACAGTCTCTGCTAAATCGATACAAGGAATGGCAAATCAAAATGAACCTGCAAAGTGCTGCTCAGTACCCAAAACTTCTTCACACAACGTTGAATCTCTCCAGAAGTCTCTCCCTCTCTCTCTCAGAATGCGTAGTTCAAAAATGCCACCAACAATAAAAGACAGGAAGAGGCCCCCTTTAAATAGCGCCCCCCCCAGCCCCACAGCAATTGATAGCGTTCCAGTCTTCTGGTCGTTGGAAGCGCCAGGCGGTAAGGCAGGGGGCGCCACTCAATTTCCGCTCCGGGGCGCCACAAGGGCGTTGCACCATGGAATGACGTCACAATCTGCGCGCGCAGGTGGTCGCAGCGGTAAGTTTTAGCGCCGCCGCACAATCTCAAGTTAAGTTCTCGAGCGGCGCAAACATCGCTGCGCCCGGGCGTTAGCGGCTTTGCGCCCCATTAGCGCCCTCTTAAGGCGCTAACGGGAGGCGCAACCAAGTGAATTTTTACCCCTATGTGTTCTCCTCACAGCTTACTGCCTCATCAGTAAACTTGGATACATTACACCCAGTCCCATCATCTAGGTCATTAATATAGATTGTAAATAGCTGAGGCCCCAACACTGATCCTTGCGGCACCCCACTAGTTACAGCCTGCCAACCTGAAAAAGATCCATTTATCCCTACTCTCTGCTTTCTGTCTGTTAACCAATCCGCTATCCATGCTATTATATCACCCCCAACCCCATGAGCCCTAATCTTGTGTTATAATCTTTTATGTGGCACCTTATCGAATGCCTTTTGGAAATCCAAATATATTACATCCACTGGTTCACCTTTATCTACCCTGCTAGTTACATCATCAAAAAACTCTAATAAATTTGTCAAACACGATTTCCCTTTCATAAAACCATGGTGGCTCTGCCTAATCATGTTATGATTTTCTAAGTGACTTGATACCACTTCCTTAACAATGGATTCCAGCATTTTCCCGATGACTGATGTCAGGCTAACTGGCCTGCAATTCCCTATGTTTTCTCTCCCTCCTTTCTTGAATAACGGTGTTACATTTGCGACCTTCCAATCCACTGGGACCATTTCAGAATCTAGGGAACTTTGGAAGATCAAAACCAATGCATCCACTATCTCTTCAGCCACCTCTTTTAGAACCCTAGGATGTAGGCCATCAGGTCCAGGGGATTTGTCGGCTTTTAGTCCCATTAGTTTCTCTGGTACTTTTTCTCTACTTACATTAATTATGTTACATTCCTCACCCTCATTGGACCCCTGGTTCCCCACCATTTTTGGTATGCTTTTTGTGTCTTCTACTGTGGAGAAAGATACAAAATATTTGTTTCATGTTTCTGCCATTTCCTTATTCCCCATAATAATTTCTCCTGTCTCAGCCTCTAAGGGATCAGCATAACTTTTGCTATTCTTTTTCTTTTTACATACTTGTAGAAAGTCTTACAATCTGCTTTTATATTTCTTGCTAGTTTTCTCTCATATTCTACTTTTTCCCTTTTTATCAATTTTTTGGTCAACCTTTGCTGGTTTCTGAAACTCTCCCAATCCTCAGACTATTATTCTTTGCAACATTATAAGCTTCTTCTTTCAATCTAATGCTATCCTTAACTTCTTTAGTTAGCCATGGTTGGATCACTTTTACAGTGGAGTTTTTGGGGGAAAAATTAGGTCGCGCCCCGTTTGGGGCGCAAATATCGTCTGGACGCAAATATTAGCGCCTGGCGCTAATTATCGCCACTGACTGGAAACTTCACTTTTACCGCCCCAGGAGGTGAGTGGAGCGCTAAATCAGGCGCTGCACACCTGTCTTAAGGTGCAAAGGCCGAGCAGTGAGGCGCTAACTCAGCGCGCGAGCGCAGCGCAGCTGCTGCCAGTTAGCGAGGGAACACAGACACACTGGCGCCGGCCACTTCTTAAAGCGGGGGGGGCCAACTTGCTCCCCAGCCACACCCTGCTCATTGCAGCCTTGAATCTCGGCCTGGAGAGACCTGTGAATCCATTTTGCTGCCAAGGATGGAGAGGGTGAGAGAACGAGCTCATCGCTTCACCGAGCGGGCCTTGGATGCTCTGGTTGGCGCGGTGGAGCGCAGAAGATGTATACTCTTCCCTGAGAGTGGCAGGAGGCCTTTGCCACGCGACTACAGAAGAGTGTGGAGGGAGGTGGCTCAGAGCGTCTCCTCCAGGAGCATGGTGCCCAGGACCCATACTCAATGCCGCAAAAAGTTCAACGACCTCACTCGGGTCGTCAGGGTGAGTGGCTTTTTCTCAAGACCTCTCCATCCCTCCATCTCAACCTCACTCTATAGCCAGGGGGTCTTAAAACCCCAATGCACAACACTCATCCAACACCTATGGCCCTTTCATGAAACACACACACACATTCCACACTTTGCATACAGTAAGGGCTATTCACCTATGGGAGGCACATCAGGCAAGACCATGGCTGTATACAGTAAGGGCTATTCACCTATGGGAGGCACATCAGGCAAGACCATGGCTGTATATTTACTCAGATGCTGTCCTTTTTCTTACAGGCCAAGCTGGCGCATAATCGGAGACAGCAGCAACGGACAGGTGGAGGGCGGCCTCAGCTGCAACCCCTCAGCGATCTGGAGGAGCGCGTCCACAGGATTGTGGCAAGCCGGGTGATCGGTCCCGTCGCCACTGGAGACGCCGACCCCGTTCTGGACAGCAATGGTAAGGTCATCACCTTTTTGTCCTCTGTCCTTCCACTTGTCCCTCACAACACCAGCCTTTGACACTTTCAATCCAACTTGCTAACTCGCTGCACTTATTCCTCCCTTACTGCCACCCTGTCCTCACGCTAAAGCCACTCTTGTACCTCCCTGCTTTCAGATGGTGATTCACCAGCTGAGGAGACGGGCCCTGAAGCTGCCACTGGGAGTGAAGCTGCAGCCGAGGAGGAAGAGGAAGCCGGAGCATCAGTGCCACCCTCTCCCGAGGAAGCCCATGCCCACACTGGGAACACGCCTTCCCTGGAGGGGAGCAGGGGGGAAGGGTCTGATGAGGGTGAAGCTCCAGGACCCAGCGGGCTGCAGCAATGCCATGGGGGTAGGGAAGAACGGGGGCCTTCTCCCCAGAGGGAGAGTATGCCAGACACTCCTACTGCAATGCACGCAGAGGAGGAGCGGCTGATCGCAGAAATGAACACCCAGGCGGTGGGCATGCACACTGAGCTCATGGGTGCAGTGGGAAGGGTGCCCGAATGCATTGAGTCACTGGCAAGGAGTGTGGAGCACTTCGCTGTAGCACAGGCGGATGCCACACTAACGCTTAGTGCTGCAATTCAGTCACTGGCTGCCATGATCCCATCTCTGACTGCTCTCATGCAGACTCAGATTGAGGCCACGCGAGCACAGACTGCTGCCAACCTCGATGGTTCGTGCACATGTCCCCGGGGCTGTCACCGCGCCGCAGCAGGCCAGCAATCTGTTCTCCGGCAGATTGCTCCGGATGCTGAAGTGCTGCCCCGTGGGAGTGCCAGTGTGTCGGGCGAGCAGGGAGTTGCTGTCCTCTCGCACGATGACAGCATTCCTGCTGCCAACACTGTCACTTCTCCACTGCACTTGCCACCGCCTGTAGGACAGACTGTTGCCGCCCATGCAGAGTTGGTGCAGTCTGCAGCCGGGCCCTCCAGGCCCAGAAGTGGTCGAGGCCGTCCTTCAGGGGCATCTGCAGTGTCAGGGTCTGACGAGCAGCAGCCTTCCACCAGCCTTGCTGCAGCCACTGAGGTCCCATTACGGAGGAGCAGTAGGGTTAGAAGGGGGGAAGTGCGCAAGGGAAGGAGATCACCCTCGAAGGGCAAAAAGTAGGAGGTGTGACAAAATGCTGGTCATTTTTTTATTAAAGGTCGAGGTTCATGGTCCAACTTTTGTTTAGTGTTTTGGACATTATCTCCAGGTTGTGAGAACCAGTTATGTTATTGACTGTTTTTTTGTGTGTATTTCTATGAGTTTGTCATGAGGAATTGACACACACAGAGTTTGTAAAATAAATAAGTTTCTGTATTCAAAATATACATGGTTGGTGGTTGGAATTATTGGTGCCTTGGCCGGCTTAGGGGTTGCGTGCTGGGTTCATTGATGTTGTTAGCAATAGCAGAAGCCATTTCCACAGCAGGGGCCCTAGAAGCGGCTTGCTATCAGCCGTTGACGGACGGCCCTTGCAGTTTCACCATTGTGGGCCGCCCTCCCGCCTTGGTGCTGCTGATGATCATCCTCCTCGTCCTCTTCCTCCTCTTCCTCCTCCTCCTCTGGTGGTGCTCCAAGGCCTGGTGGCATTGGCTGGGTCCTGAGGATTGCCATGTTATGCAACATGCAGCACACAACTACGAAGTTGGATACTCGCTCAGGCGAGTACTGCAGGGCTCCTCCAGAATGGTCGAGACAGCGGAACCGTTGCTTCAGCACGCCGATTGTGCGCTCAATTATGTTCCTGGTAGCTTGATGGCTCTCATTGTACCGCAGCTCAGCAGGGGTGTTGGGCGTACGGAGCGGTGTCATCAGCCAGGTGCTCAATGCATACCCCTTGTCCCCGAGAAGCCAACCAACTGGCTGATGCGGTGCCTCGAAAAGTTCTGCCACAGTAGTCTGGCGCAGCATAAAAGCATCGTGGCAGCTGCCAGGATAGTGGGCATTGACAGCGAGTATCAGCTGTCTGTGGTCACAGACCAACTGAACATTCAAGGAATGGAACCCCTTTCTGTTCCGGAATTCCTCGGCATTCTCATGCGGAGCACGCAAAGCCACATGCGTGCAGTCAATGGCGCCCTGCACCTTGGGGAAGCCCGCTATCCTCGCAAAGCCCAGAGCGCGGTCACGCTGCTTGTCTGGGGTCATGGGGAAAGAGATGAACTCTCGTCTCCTTTTAAAGAGGGCATTTGTGACCTGCCGGATGCAGCAATGCACCGCGAACTGGGCGATATTGGCGAGGTCCCCAGCAGCAGCTTGAAATGAGCCAGTAGCGTAGAAGTTGAGAGCCACTGTGACCTTCACTGCCACCGACAGAGACGTCCTGGACCTCAGTTGAGGCTGCAGATCTGGCTGCAGCAGGTGGCAGAGCTCAGTGACCACCTCCTTGCTGAATCGCAGCCTTCGCAAACACAGCTCCTCAGACATATGAATGTAGGAGAGCTGTTCACGATATACCCTGGGAGGGTAAGCTCTCCTGTACATACGCCTGTTGGCCCTCCTCCGTCTGGCCATCATTGCCACTCTCTCTCTGCGTCTCTGTCTCCTCCGATTCAGCTGGAGAAGGATGACGCCCCCAATCAGTGCAGCCCCCATATTCTCTTTGCAAGCAAAGTAATGAAGGACAGCAACTAAAGTACTAGCGAAGTTAGGATCAGTAGGCAAAACTACCTCACAAAGCGTTGAGTCAATGCAGAAGTCTCTCTTTCTTTCTCTCCGAATCTCTCTCTCTCTCTCAGAACGAGTGGTGCAAAAATGTCGACCACAGAAAAAGACAGGAACAGGCCCCCTTTAAATAGCGCCCCCCCCAGCCCCACAGCGATTGATAGCGTTCCAGTCTTCCGGTCGTTGGATGCGCCAGGCGGTAAGGCAGGGGGCGCCACTCAATTTCCGCTCCGGGGCGCCACAAGGGCGTTGCACCATGGAATGACGTCACAATCTGCGCGCGCAGGTGGTCGCAGCGGTAAGGTTTAGCGCCGCCGCACAATCTCTAGTTAAGTTCCCGAGCGGCGCAAACATCGCTGCGCCCGGGCGTTAGCGGCTTTGCGCCCCATTAGCGCCCTCTTAAGGCGCTAACGGGAGGCGCAACCAACTGAATTTTCACCCCTTTGTTTCTCAATGGAATTTATTTTTGTTGAGAATTATGAAACATGTCTTTAAATGCTACCCACTGCTTATCCACCGCCATTCCTTTTAATCTATTTTTCCAATCTACCTTAGCCAACTCACCCCTCATACCTATGTAATTGGCTTTATTTAAGTTTAAGACTCTAGTTTCGGACTTAGGTAAGTCACTCTCAAAATTAATGTAAAATTCTATCATATTATGATCACTCTGCCCCAGAGGATCCTTTACTATGAGATTGCTAATTAACCCTGTCTCATTACACAATACAAGATCTAAAATAACCTGTTCCCTGGTTGGTTCCATGACATATTGTTCTAGGAGACTGTCCCGAATGCATTCCATGAACTCGTCCTCCAGACTACCTTTGCCAATTTGATTTGTCCAGTCTATATGAAGATTAAAGTCCCCCAAGATTATTGCATTACCTTTGTTGCAAGCTCCTACTATTTCTTGCTTAATATTCTGTCCAACGGTATAGCTACTGTTAGGGGGCCTATATATTACTCCTACCAGTGTTTTCTGCCCCTTGTTACTCCTTATCTCCACCCATACTGATTCTACTTCCTGATCTTCTGAGCCAAGATCCTTTTTCGCTACTGTCCTTATTGAGTAAACTAGGCCTGTATTCTCTTGAATTCAGAAGAATGAGAGGGGATCTCATTGAAGCATACAAAATTATTACAGGGCTTGATAGGATGGATGCTGGGAGAATGTTTCACTTGGCTGGGCAGTCTAGAACCAGGGGCCACAGCCTCAAGATAAAGGGTAGGCCATTCAGGACTGAGATGAGAAGAAATTTCTTCACACAGAGGGTGGTGAATCTTTGGAATTCTCTACACCAGGGGGCTGTGGAGGCTCAGTCATTGGGTACATTCAAAACAGAAGTTGATAGATCTCTGACTAGTAAGGGCATCAAGGGATATGGCGATGGGGCCGGTGAATGGAGTTGAGGCAGAGGATCAGCCATGATCTCATTGAATGGCGGAGCAGGCTCGAAGGGCCGAATAGCCTACTCCTGCTCCTATTTCTTATGTTCTTATGTTCTTATGTCATCCTTCATTATCAGGGCTACTCCCCGTCCTTTTCCATTCTGCCTGAATTTTTGAAACGTCAAGTACCCTGGAACATTTAGTTCCCAACCTTGGCCACCTTGCAACCATGTCTCTGTAATGGCTATTAGATCAAACCCATTTATCTCATATGTGCCATTAGTTCATCTATCTTGTTACGAATGCTTCATGCATTCAGATAAAGAGCCTTTAATTAAAAAAAATTACAATTGCTCCCTGTTTTGACCTTATTCTGTGCTGCACTGCTACCATTAAACTCTCTGACCCTTCCTGTCACACACTGCTTATTTTTACCCAAATCGCTACACTGCTCTATTGCCTTGACCTTTCTCTTTAGATTTCTAAATTTCCCCTCACCTCCCCCCCCTTTTTTAGTTTAAAGCCCTATCTACAGCCCTAGTTATTTGATTCTCCAGGACGCTGATCCCAGCCTGGTTTTAGTGGAGCCGTCCCGACGGAACAGCTCCCTCTTTCCCCAGTACTGGTGCCAGTGCCCCATGAATTGAAACCCCTTTTTTCCACACCACTCTTTGAGCCACGCATTTAAATCTCTGATCTGCTTGACCCTATGCCAATTTGCGCGTGGCTCAGGTAGTAATCCAGAGATTATTACCCTTGTGGTTCTGATTATTAATTTAGACCCTAGCTCCTCCAACTCCCTCAGCAGAACCTCATTCTTAGTTCTACCTATGTCGTTGGTTCCTACATGGACCACGACAACTGGATCCTCCCCCTTCCACTCCAAGTTCTTCTCCAGCCGCAAGGAGATATCCTTAACCCTGGCACCGGGCAGGCAACACAGCCTTCGGGACTCTCTATCACGGCTGCAGAGAACAGTATCTATCCTCCTGACTATACTGTCCCCTACTACTACCACATTCCTTCCTTCTCCCCCCACTTGGATGGCCCTCTGTACCACAGTGCCGTGGTCAGTTTGCCCATCCTCCCTGCAGTACTTTTCCTCATCCATACAGGTAGAAAGTACCTCGTACCTTTTGGACAAGGTCCAGGGCTGAGGCTCCTCCATCACTACATCCTGGGTCCCCATACCTTCCTGACTCACAGTCACACCCTCCTGTCCCTGACCACTGACGAACTCTAACGTACTACTTAACCTAAAGGGTGTGACTGCCTCCTGGAACATAGAAACATAGAAGATAGGAGCAGGAGTAGGCCATTTGGCCTCTTGAGCCTGTTCCGCCATTTAATGAGATCATGGCTGATCATCCAAATTCAGTACCCTGTCTCTGCTTTCTCCCTATATCCCATGATCCCTTTAGCCTTAAGAAATATATCTAACTCCTTCTTGAATATATTTAGTGAATTGGCCTCAACTGCCTTCTGTGGTAGAGAATTCCACAGGTTCACCACTCTCTGGGTGAAGAAATTCCTCCTCATCTCAGTCCTAAATGGCTTACCCCTTATCCTTAGACTGTGACCCCTGGTTCTGGACTCCCCCACCATCGGGAACATCCTTCCTGCACCTAGTCTGTCTAGTCCTGTTAGAATTTTATATGTTTCAATGAGATCCCCTCTCATTCTTCTAAACTCTAATCGACCCAATCTCTCTTCATACATCATTCCTGCCATCCCAGGTATCAGTCTGGTGAATCTTCACTGCACTCCCTCCATGGCAAGAACATCCTTCCTCAGATAAGGCGACCAAAACTGCACACAATACTCAAGGTGTGGTCTCACCAAGGCCCTGTACAACTGCAGCAAGACATCCTTGCTCCTGTACTCGAATCCTCTCGCTATGAAGGCCAACATACCATTTGCCTTCTTAACCGCCTGCTGCACCTGCATGCTTACCTTCAGCGACTGGTGCACAAGGACACCCAGGTCTTGTTGCACTTCCCCTTTTCCCAATCTATTGCCGTTCAGATAATAATCTGTCTTCCTGTTTTTGCCACCAAAGTGGATAACCTCGCATTTATCCATTAATATATATTGTGAATAGCTGGGGTCCTAGCACCGATCCCTGCGGTACCCCACAAGTCACTGCCTGCCACTCGGAAAAAGACCCATTTATTCCAACTCTTTGCTTCCTGTATGCCAACCAGTTCTCTATCCAAGTCAGTACCTTACCCCCAATCCCATGTGCTTTAACTTTACATGCTAATCTCTTATGCGGGACCTTATCAAAAGCCTTCTGAAAGTCCAAATACACCACATCCACTGGTTCTCCCTTATCTATTCTACCAGTTACATCCACAAAAAATTCCAGTAGATTAGTCAAGCATGATTTACCTTTTGTAAATCCATGTTGACTTTGTCCGATCCTGTCACTGTTTTCCAAGTGCTCTGCTATTACATCTTTTATAATGGACTCTAGCATTTTCCCCGCTACCAATGTCAGGCTTACCGGTCTATAATTCCCCATTTTCTCTCTACCACATTTTTTAAATAGTGGGGTTACATTAGCTACCCTCCAATCCATGGGAACTGTTCCAGAGTCTATAGAATTTTGGAAGATGACCCTAGGATGTAGTTTATCAGGCCCTGGGGATTTATCGGCCTTCAATCCCGTCAATTTCCCTAACACAATTTCCCTACAAATACTGATTTCATTCAATTCCTCCCTCTCATTAGACCTATGCTCCCCGACATCTCTGGGAGGTTATTTGTGTCCTCCTTTGTGAAGACAGAACCAAAGTATGTATTTAATTGGTCAGCCATTTCTTTGTTCCCCATTATAAATTCCCCTGATTCTGACTGCAAGGGACCTACGCTTAACTTCACCAATCTTTTACTCTTCACATATCTATAGAAGCTTTTACAGTCAGTTTTTATGTTCCCTGTAAGCTTACTCTCATACTCTATTTTCCCCCTCTTAATTAATCCCTTTGTCCTCCTTTGCTGAATCCTAAACTGCTCCCAATCCTCAGGTTTGCTGCTTTTTCTGGCCAATTTATATGTCCTCTCCTTGGATCTTATGCTATCCCTAATTTCCCTTGTTAGCCACAGTTGAGTCACCTTTTTTGTTTTATTTTTATGCCAAACAGGGATGAACAATTTCTGTAGTTCATCCATGCGATCTTTAAATGTTTGCCTTTACCTATCCACCATCAACCCTTTAAGTAACATTCCCTAATCCATCCTAGCCAACTCGCGCCTCATACCATCGTAATTTCCTTTATTTAAATTCAGGACCCTAGTCTCTGAGTAAACTACTTCACTCTCCATCTTAATGAAGAATTCTTCCATATTATGATCGCTCCTCCCCAAGGGCCCTCGCACAACAAGATTGCTAATTAATCCTTTCAATGTGTCCAGGTAACTCTCCCCCTCCTTGATGTATCACAATGTCTGCAGCTCGTACTCCAGTTCAACAATTCTGAGCCGAAGTTCCTCGAGTTGCAGACATTTGCTGCAGATGTGGTTGCTCGGGATCACGATGCTCTCCAGAAACTCCCACATGCTGCAGTTATGACACTCCACCTGCCCTGCCATTTCTAACCTTGTTTTATTTATTAATTAATTAGTTAAAGATTTTATTCATTCGATATTTTAGGTTTATTTTTTGGTTATGTTATTTCAGTTTAAGTTATGAATTTAATAAGTACTAGCAAGTTACAGTTTCACAGCTCTTAATTTAACCCCCTTCCCTAACTTAGAGAGCAAAAAAGAGCTGTAATACTCACCAACGAATCACCTACCTGCTCTCCTGTGACATCACTCTTTGATGTTGTTTTTGAATCGGCGCCTCGCACTGCCGCTGCTTTAATTCAGCTCCGCTCTCGGGCCACTCTTCATCCTCTCGCCGCTGCCACTGCTTTAATTCAGGTCCGCTCTCAGGCCGCTCGTTATCCTCTCGCCGCTGCCGCTGCTTTAGTTTATGTCCGCTCTTGGGCTGCTCTTTATCTGCTCGCCGCTGCCACTGCTTTAATGATGGAGTCAGTGGCTACGGAACGGATTTTGTGGCTGGGACCAACAACAATGACTTCGGTCTTCCCAATATTTAATTGGAGAAAATTTATGCTCATACAGAACTGGATGTCGGACAAGCAGTCTGACAATTTAGAGACCGTGGAGGGGTCGAGAGAAGTGGTGCTGAGGTAGAGCTGGGTGTCGTCAGCGTACATGTGGAAACTGACGCCGTGTTTTCGGATGATGTCACCAAGTGGCAGCATGTAGATGAGAAATAGGAGGGGGCCTAGGATAGATCCTTGTGGGACACCAGAGGTAACGATGCGGGAGCTGGAAGAGAAGCCGTTGCAGGTGATTCTCTAGCTACAATTAGATAGATAAGAATGGAACCAGGCGAGTGCTGTCCCACCCAGCTGGACGACGGTGGAGAGCCATTGGAGAAGGATGGAGTGGTTAACCATGTCAAAGGCTGCAGACAAGTCAAGAAGGATGAGGAGGGATAGTTTACCTTTGTCACAGTCACAAAGGATGTTTTTGTGACTTTGATGAGAGCCGTTTCAGTACTGAGGCAGGGGCGGAAACCTGATTGGAGGGATTCAAACATGGAGTTGCGGGAAAGATGGGCATGGATTTGGGAGGCGACAACACATTCAAGGACTTTGGAGAGGAAAGGGAGGTTGGAGATGGGGCGATAGTTTGCAAGGACGGAGGGATCAAGGTTTGTTTTTTTGGAGAGGGGTGATGACGGCAGATTTGAGGGAGAGGGGGACAGTACCTGAGGAGAGAGAACCGTTAACAGTGTCAGCTAACATGGGAGCCAGAAGAGGAATTTATCTAATTCAATGGCAGATCAGGCTTGAGTGCCTGAATGGCTTACTCCTGTCCCTATGTTATTTAGATAATGCCATGCGATTTTTTTACTTCCACCATGAACAGGAAAACAGGGCCTCCGTTTACTATACCAGTAAATGTCAACAGTCTATCGGTCGAAAGTATCAGCCTAGATTCTATGATCAGGTCCTTGAGTGGGGCTTGAACCCACAACCTTCTGACTCAGTAGTCAGAGTGCTGTCACAAAGCCCAGCTGACGGATAGTTTGGCAGAAGGACAATCACAACAAATAGACACAGGCAAGGTAACATACATTGTTATATTGATTACTTCATAACCACACAAAGGCTATGTCAATTAAGGGAATACAAGTTAGTGAGGCTCATTTTCAATTTCACTGCTTTGGCCAGCTTCCCACATTCTACCCTCCGTAAACTTGAGGTCATCCAAAATGTTGTTTTATAACGCTCCTGTGAAGTGCCTTGGGATGTGTTACTATGATAAAGGCGCTATATAAATACAAGTTGTTGTTGTTGTTGTTATAGAACTCATCCACTACAGCAGATTACTGCCCAGATGGCTACTTGAAAATTAACCCCATTGCTTTTCATGCTACTCTTGCTGCACAGTGGCTAGATATTGAGAGTGAAACTGTGTAGCTCTTCCAATCAAATAGTATCATAGTGCCCCTCCATTTAGAATCAACCAATAGTCTGTTGACATTTACTGGTATAGTACATTCAATGCCAAACCCCCAAGAAATAGGACTGCATATTCGGAATTCAGGTCAAATTTCAGCTCTGGTGGAATCCCAATGGTTTGATTGATTTGGATCATCAAAAACCTGCAAATGTTGGCTTTGTTTGTAAAGGAATAGCCATATTTCAGAAAAATACACCATCCTATGAACAGAATTCTGACATTATTAAAATATGACAAACTGGGTTTAAAAATCTAAAAGCCTCAATGACACAAAGCTGTAAATACAGGCTTCTGAGATAAGATGAGCTTGTTAACACAGAGCTGTAAACACCATACAAGCTTTTGAAATGGGAAATGGTTATTGACACTGAGACAATGGCCCTATTGAAGAAGCAAAGGCTTTCTTCCAAGGAGTCTGCAGTTTGGAACCAACACAATGCTATACCCTGTTTAAAGTGTTAAAAAATAACATTTCGAACAGAAACACAGAACATTAAAAAACCATGTGCCTTTGTAAAAGTAACATCAAATGAAACAGGAAACACGATTATATATACAACCAATTGAAGTAGCTAAGAAATGCAAAGAACACCCCAGATGAAGTGTTTTTAATTTACATGTTGTAAAAATACCTACAGAAGACTTTGAAAATATTACATCAATAGATGTACCAAGCAATCACATTGTTTTTGTATTGAACTTGGAACAGTTGGGAGATGCGAAGTCTGGGTTACAAGCAGCTGAGGTGGTTTAGAATTGAATGGAAGACCTTCGTAAGAATAGCATCAAATAAAAAATGACTGTCAAATTGTTTTTGATGATAAGTTATGAAACACCTATACAGCAGACAGGATTCTGAGAGTTAGCAGCTGAACTAACAGTAAGAATAGAAAGAAGTCAACAGAAAGACTGACTGGAGATAATTAGCTTACATCAGCAGAAAACTTCAAAGGAGATACCACTGCAAAAAGAGTATAAGATATGGGATTTTCAAATGGGAAAACAGAAGTCTCTGGAACGGGCAGGTGATTCTCAGCTTCAGAGGTAGGCTCTGTAAGTTTTTAACTCTTTGAGTCTCGGGGATCAAACGGTACTTTTATTTGATTTTGGTGGATATTCTGGATTAAGAATAAGTAGAAATGTAAAAATGTAACAAAGTTAAGATTTGAGAATAAGGATCTCTGAGAATAAGAAATGTAAGCTATTTGTATTTTGAACTGTTAAAGTTGCGATTGACTCACCAACTGTTAACTAAATGTCGGTTCCTTAATAAATTTATATATTTTTAGAATTGTCTCAGAGTATTTCTGTATCAATCTCGCAAACTCATATCTCTGTATACTCTTTTGTGAGGAGTTGCAGAATTCTGGGGTTTTTTCTGGACCCTCATAATATCCGGAAGGTTACAGTCTAGTTAAACTTATTAAAAGTGCTATCTGGAGGATGGTAATATCTTCAAGTCATTTATTTCCTTTATGGAGAGATAGTCTGGACCTTTAGACCCAATTAAGCATCTTATAGGATTCGGCTATCTCTAACGTCTGGGGAATACGCCTGATCTGGGGTAGCCCGAGAAGGGCTAGGACTTGTAATTATCCCTTCATGTTCACCCAAATCCGAGGAGGTAGACATGAACCATTGCTCATTTCCACGAAGACGTGACCGGATGGGATGTATCCTAGGATGCTGAGGGAAGTAAAGGTAGAAATTGCAGAGGTACTGGCAATAATCTTCCAATCCTCCTTAGATACGGGGGTGGTGCCAGAGGACTGGAGAATTACAAATGTTACACCCTTGTTTAAAAAAGGGTGTAAGGATAAACCCAGCAACTACAGGCCAGTCAGTTTAACCTCGGTGGTGGGGAAGCTTTTAGAAACGATAATCTGGGACAAAATTAACAGTCACTTGGACAAGTGTGGATTAATTAAGGAAAGCCCGCACAGATTTGTTATAGGCAAATTGTGTTTAACTAACTTGATTGAGTTTTTTGATGAGGTAACAGAGAGGGTTGATGAGGGCAATGTGATTGATGTGGTGTACATAAACTTCCAAAAGGCATTTGATAAAGTGCCACATAATAGGCAAAGTTGAAGCCTATGGAATAAAAGGGACAGTGGCAGCATGGATATGAAATTGGCTAAGTGACAGGAAACAGAGAGTAGTGGTGAACGGTTGTTTTTCGGACTGGAGGAAGGTACTAGGACCACTGCTTTTCTTGATATATGTTAATGACTTGGACTTGGGTGTACAGGGCACAATTTCAGAATTTACAGATGACACAAAACTTGAAAGTATAGTGAAAAGTGAGGAGGATAGTGATAGACTTCAAGAGGACATAGACAGACTGGTGGAATGGGCGGACATGTGGCAGATGAAATTTAATGTAGAGAAGTGCGAAGCGACACATTTTGGTAGGAAGAACGAGGAGAGGCAATATAAACTAAAGGGTATAATTCTAAAGGGGGTGCAGGAACAGAGAGCCCTGGGGGTATATGTGCACAAATCGTTGAAGGTGGCAGGGCAGGTTGAGAAAACGGTTAAAAAAGCATACGGGGTCCTGGGCTTTATAAATAGAGGCAGAGTACAAAAGCAAGGAAGTTATGATGAACCTTTATAAAACACTGGTTCGGCCTCAACTGGAGTATTCTGTCCAATTCTGGGCACCGCACTTTAGGAAGGATGTGAAGGTCTTAGAGAAGGTGCAGAAAAGATTTACAAGAATGGTTCCAGGGATGAGGGACTTCAGTTATGTGGATAGACTGGAGGAGCTGGGGTTGTTCTCCTTAAAGCAAAGAAGGTTGAGAGGAGATTTGATAGAGGTGTTCAAAATCATGAGAGGTCTAGACAGAGTAGACATTGGCAGTAGGGTCGAGAACCAGAGGACACAGATTTAAGGTGATTGGCAGAAGAACCAAAGGCGACATGAGGAAAAACTTTTTTACACAGCAAGTGGTTAGGATCTGAAATGCCCTGCCTGAAAGGGTGGTGGAGGCAGATTCAATCGTGGCTTTCAAAAGGGAATTGGATAAGTACCTGAAGGGAAAAAAAATTGCAGGGCTACGGGAAAAGGGTGGGGGAGTGGGACTAGCTGAAGTGCTCTTGCAGAGAGCGGGCAAGGGCTTGATGGGCCAAATGGCCGCCTTCTGTGCTGTAACCATTCTATGATTCTCTAAGACTGTGCAGAAAATGACATTGAAGTGATGGTAATTACCACATTATAGTGCAGCCAAAAACAAATATAGATTTTGATAGAAAGTTACTGCAATGAGGTAAGTAATGCATCCTTTGTTTTGCATGATTCTATCTCTATATTGGCAAAGCAGCAATTACCTTCTTGCCCCAAACCATAATGAGAAATTTTTAGATGACAGGACCTATATATACAGTAGGGAAAATTGGCACATGAGCAAAAGCGAAGTACGTGAGAAAGATTGCCGTCTGCCCAACAGATAATAGAGCTGGTTATCTTATATCATCATTGATGAACTGTCGGAAGTTCTGATCCATCAGGAGTTGGAATCCGCTTAAAAATGGATGAAGCTATTTTTTTTTAAGCAAAAATAATTATGACTGGCTCTCTAATATTAATGTTCCCGTAAATCCTTGCTGCCAGCTTGGAAGGAGTTCAAGTGCTGCTTTTAGTGCTTTGTGCACTGTTTCAGACTGAAGCTCATTGAGACACCAGCTAAAATACGCTGCCAATGCAAAGCCATGTTCATTTAAAAAATAGTCTTGCAGAGATCAAATCCTTTTTATTCTAGTACAAAGTATGTTTTGGTCCACTACGAAAGCCATATTAGTTACTGCAGACAGTCTTTCTAAACATCATTCCGAGAGAACACACTTTATTAAATTTGCTGACACGCATTATTAGCTTTTAGATTTCCATTTTTGAAAGAGGTGGCCATTGGGATAGTGGATGCACTGGTTGTCATCTTCCAAAATTCTATAGATTCTGGAACGGTTCCTGCAGATTGGAGGATAGCAAATGTAACCCCGCTATTTAAGAAAGCAGGGAGAGAAAAAACGGGGAACCTCAGACCTGTTAGTCTCACATCAGTAGTTGGGAAAATGCTGGAATCTATTATAAAGGATGCAATAACTGGGCACTTAGAAACTAATAGTGAGATTGGGCAGAGTCAACATGGATTTATGAAAGGGAAATCCTGTTTGACAAACCTATTGGAGTTCTTTGAGGATGTAGCTAGTGGAGTAGACAAAGGGGAACCGGTAGATGTGGTGTATCTGGATTTTCAGAAGGCCTTCGATAAGGTCCCACACAAGAGGTTGGTGAACAAAATTAGGGCACATGGAATTGGGCATGGATTGAGAATTGGTTAACAGACAGAAAACAAAGAGTAGGGATAAACGGGTCTTTTTCAGGATGGCAGGCTGTGACTAGTGGGGTACCACAAGGATCGGTGCTTGGGCCCCAGCTATTCACAATCTATATCAATGATTTGGATGAGGGGACTAAATGTAACATTTCCAAATTTGCTGATGATACAAAGCTAGGTGGCAGTGTCAGTTGTGAAGAGGACGTGAAGAGGCTTCAAGGGGATCTCGACAGGCTCAGTGAGTGGGTGAGAACATGGCAGATGAAATATAATGTGGATAAATGTGAAGTTATCCACTTTGGTAGAAAAAACAGAAAGGCAGACTATTTCCTAAATGGTGAAAGACTGGGGAATGCAGATGCCCAAAGGGACCTGGGTGCCCTTGTACATGAGTCACTGAAAGTGAATGTGCAGGTGCAGCAAGCCATTAGGAAGGCAAATGGTATGCTGGCCTTCATTATAAGAGGATTTGAGTACAGGAGTAAAGAAGTCTTACTCCAATTATATAGGGCCTTGGTGAGACCACACCTGGAGTACTGTGTACAATTTTCGTCTCCTTACCTAAGGAAGGATATACTTGCCATAGAGGGAGTGCAACGAAGGTTCACGAGAGTGATTCCTGGGATGGCGGGACTGTCGTATGAGAAGAGATTGAGTAAACTAGGCCTGTATTCTCTTGAATTCAGAAGAATGAGAGGGGATCTCATTGAAGCACACAAAATTATTACAGGGCTTGATGGGGTGGATGCTGGGAGAATGTTTCCCTTGGCTGGGGAGTCTAGAACCAGGGGCCACAGCCTCAGGATAAAGGGTAGGCCATTCAGGACTGAGATGAGAAGAAATTTCTTCACACAGAGGGTGGTGAATCTTTGGAATTCTCTACCCCAGAGGGCTGTGGAGGCTCAGTCATTGGGTATATTCAAAACAGAAGTCGATAGATTTCTGACTAGTAAGGGCATCAAGGGATATGGCGATAGGGCCGGAGAATGGAGTTGAGGCAGAAGATCAGCCATGATCTCACTGAATGGCGGAGCAGGCTCGAAGGGCCGAATGGCCTACTCCTGCTCCTATTTCTTATGTTCTTATGTTCTTATTTAAAAGCAATTGATCTCATGCTGCAATTGTGAGCACTATAAAGTGCATTTCAATTTAACATTTTTAAGAAAAAGTTCATTTTTATTTTACAAAGAGCAGAGCAGATTCTGGCTAGGTGAGAACACTGAGAAATGCAGTGAACCGTAGAAGTTTACAGCACAGAAGGAGGCCATTCAGCCCATCTGAGCTGGCTCCTTGCTAGAGCAATTCAAGACAAATCGCATTGCCCTGCCTTTTGTTCTCCCAAAGCCCTGTGTCTTCCTCTGCTTCAAATGTGTATCTCCATTTCCGTTAAAAACTGCAATGGTGCTACCTCAACTATTCCCCGTGGCAAAATATTTCGTGCTCCATTGTAGTGTGTATGCCCGATTCGCCATTGTGCATGCAAAGGCAAAATTTGATAGCTCCCCTACTGGCTAACTTGGTAAATACACTGCCCAGTGTGATACTGAATCATATGAGATCAGGAGGATGCACCTTCAATCCGCAGGCTGGGTTGATTCAGCTAAACTCAAAGGGGCAACAATTCGCTCAAACTAAAGAGGGACGAAAACAAGTGAGCCATTGTTCCTGTTCCCACCTCTGTCAAACAAACACCAAGACATCACTTGACTGATGGTGAGAAGGTCTCTTCCTGACAGATCTTTCATGTACATCCTACATGACCTGATGCCCTCAATATGGCTGTGGCGATGAAAACACTGATATCCACCTCCTCCCAGTATCTGCATTTGCCAAAGAAATTCTGGAGAGAAATGCAATGACTGCTATTGAGATTTATCTCCCACGGTTCCATAATACAGAACTTTGCTCTGTGTTGTGTTCTACAATACGCACTGAGGAAATGAACTGACTGCTACTGGGAAAACATGAATTCATCAAAAGATTTTTTTTTCAACACAATGAAAGTTTGAGACTGTCAATATCTACCTTAGCACGTTCAAAATGTATCTGTATCCTAGTGAATGTGACTAAAGATTAAATGGAATAACTAAATGAATTAAATGGAACCTTCTTGTACAGTAAGCTGTACATGGTCTGAATGTATCGAGATTGGAATTGATATTATGTAGTGGACCTTCTCTAAGGGAGGGTATTCTGAAACTGCTGTATCATACCTGAAAGAATAACTATATGTGTATTTGATGTGTTTTTGAAAGTCTGTTTTTCAGATTGGAAAAATTGTAGGGACAGCAAAGGAGATACTCAGACAAATGTAATCAATTTTAAATTGACTCTCTTCAATGCTAGATTCAGTTAAGCACTCATTGTGAGTTAGGTTTTGCGCTACAGGTCATCAATCAGACGGAACCCCATAGTGAACCACTGCTGACTGAAGGACACTTTCAGAAATCCAGGGGAAGCAAACATAGAAACATAGAAACATAGAAAAATAGGAGCAGGAGTAGGCCATTCGGCCCTTCGAGCCTGCTCCGCCATTCAATATGATCATGGCTGATCCTCTATCTCAATACCATATTCCCGCTCTCTCCCCATACCCCTTGATGTCTTTTGTGTCTAGAAATCTATCTATCTCCTTCTTAAATATATTCAGTGACTTGGCCTCGACAGCCTTCTGTGGTAGAGAATTCCACAGGTTCACCGCCCTCTGAGTGAAACTATAGTAATACATCCTTGCTCCTGTACTCAAATCCTCTTGCAATGAAGCCAACATACCATTTGCCTTCCTAACTGCTTGTTGCACCTGCATGTTTGCTTTCAGTGACTGGTGTACAAGGACACCCAGGTCCCTTTGTACATCAACATTCCCCAATCTATCACCATTTAAATAATAGTCTGCCTTTCTGTTTTTCCTACCGAAGTGGATAACTTCACATTTATCCACGTTATACTGCATCTGCCATGTATTTGCCCACTCACTCAACTTGTCTAAATCGCCTTGAAGCCTCTTTGCATCCTCCTCACAACTCACAATCCCTCCTAGTTTAGTGTCGTCAGCAAACTTGGAAATATTATATTTGGCTCCCTCATCCAAATCATTGATATATATTGTGAATAGCTGGGGCCCAAGCACTGATCCCTGCGGTACCCCACTAGTTACCGCCTGCCACCCCGAAAAAGACCCATTTATTCCTGGTCTCTATTTCCTGTCTGTTAACTAATTTTCAACCCATGCCAGTATATTACCCCCAATCCCATGTGCTTTAATTTTGCACACTAACCTCTTATGTGGGACTTTATCAAAGGCCTTCTGAAAATCCTAATACACCACATCCACTGGTTCTCCCTTATCTATTCTACCAGTTACATCATCAAAAAACTCCAGTAGGTTTGTCAAACATGATTTCCCTTTCATAAATCCATGTTGACTTTGTCTAATCCTGTTGATATTTTCTAAGTGTCCTGTTATCACATCCTTTATAACAGACTCTAGCATTTTCCCTACTACTGATGTTAGGCTAACCGGTCTGTAGTTCCCTGTTTTCTCTCTCCCTCCTTTTTTAAATAGTGGGGTTACATTTGCCACCCTCTAATCTGCAGGAACTGTTTCATAATCTATAGAATTTTGGAAGATGACAACCAATGCATCCACTATTTCCATGGCTACCTCTTTTAGTACTCTGGGATGCAGATTATCAGGCCCTGGGGATTTATCAGCTTTCAGTCCCATTCATTTCTCCAGCACTATTTTTTTACTAATACTAATTCCCTTTAATTCCTCCTTCTCACTAGACCCATGGTTCCCTATCATTTCTGGGAAGTTATTTGTGTCCTCTTCCGTGAAGACAGAACCAAAGTATTTGTTTAATTGCTCTGCCATTTCCTTGTTCCTCATTATAAATTCTCTCGTTTCTGACTGTAAGGGACCTATATTTATCTTCACTACTCTTTTTCTTTTTACATACTTGTCAAAGCTTTTATAGTCTGCATTTATGTTCCTTGCAAGTTTACTCTCATACTCTATTTTTCCCCTCTTAATCAATCTCTTAGTCCTTTTTTGCTGAACTCTAAACTGCTCCCAATCCTCAGGCTTGCTACTTTTTCTGGCAACTTTATATGACTCCTCTTTGGATCTAATACTATCCTTAATTTCTTTTGTTAGCCATGGTTGGGCCACTTTTCCTTTTGTGTTGTTGCGCCAGAAAGGAATGTATAACTGTTGCAATTCATGCATTCGTTCCTTAAATGTTAGCCATTGCCTATCCACCGTCATGCCTTTTAATGAAGCTCCTCAATTGATCATAGCCAGCTCACTCCTCATACCATCGTAGTTTCCTTTGTTTAGATTTAGGACCCTAGTTTCGGATTGGACTTCTTCACTTTCCATCTTAATGAAGAATTCGATCATGTTATGGTCACTCTTCCCTAAAGGACCCCGCACAACAAGATTATTAATTAACCCCTTCTCATTACACAATACCCAATCTAGGATAGCCTGTTTCCTAGTTGGCTCCTCAACGTACTGGTCTAAAAAAACATCTCGTACACACTCTAGGAATTCATCCGCCACAGTATTATTGCTAATTTGGTTTGGCCAGTCTATATGTAGATTAAAGTCACCCATGATTACTGTAGTACCCTTGTTACATGCTTCTCTAATTTCCTGTTTGATGCCATCCCCTACATTACCACTACTGTTTGGAGGCCTATAGGCAACTCCCACCAATGTTTTCTGCCCTTTGGTGCTTCTTAGCTCCACCCAGACTAATTCTACATCTTGATTTTCTGAGCCAATATCCTTTCTCACTATTGCTCTGATTTCATCCTTTACTAACGATGCCACCCCACCTCCTTTTCCTTTTTGCCTGTCCTTCCTAAATATTGAATATCCTTGGATATTCAGCTCCCAGCCTTGGTCACCCTGCAGCCATGTCACCGTAATCGCAATTATATCGTATCCGTTTACATCTATTTGCGCTGTTAATTCGTCTACCTTATTACGAATGCTTCGTGCATTCAGATACAGTGCCTTTAGATTTGTCTTTTTAACATTTTTAGACATCTTAACATTTTTTTGTACTATGGCCCTATTTGTCTTACTAAAAGAGATGCATGCTGCAATTCACAGTGATCCACTAATGTATGACTGGGAGCAGCTTCCACACTAACTTAGGAAGATGCCAGGTCCCCGAGTGCCTTTTCCAAGAGGATTCAGATGGCGAAAAGGCGACCCAAAGTTGGAGAAACAAGTCAGCCTGAAAGTGTTTTCTTCAAAGAGTTCTTACAGCAGCACCTGTGACTCACTTAAGACAAGGATTATCAATCAAAGTGAGCATCAACTGGAAAAATTGAAGGGAATTCCGATTAGGTGGTGGGTCTTCTTAGATTGTCTGGGGTAGTATCATCACTGCACCTCATCGGTACTGGATAGATCCATGCATTCTTTCAGCATCCTGTGTTGGTGGTTAGATTCTACTTTGTACTATCTCTTCCCTGTCCCCTCACTCTCATAACCACACTCTCAAACTCTACTCTTTTAGGAAGGCGTTTGACAAAGTTAACAAAATTGAGGCTCACGGAATAGGTGGGTCAGTGGTAGTTTGGATGAGGAATTGGCTTAAGGACAGAAAACAACGAGTTGTGGTAAATGGCTGTTTTTCAGACTGGAGGATGGTAGACACTGGTGTTCCCCAAGGGTCAGTGTTGGGGCCACTGCTTTTTTTGATATATATAAATGACATGGATATTGGAATGCACAGTAGAATTTCTAAATTTGCCGATGACACCAAACTTGGGGGTGTGGCAAACAATTAGGATGATATCAATCGACTGCAACAGGACATAGAAAGGCTAGCAGAATGGGCAGACAAGTGACAGATGGAATTTAATACAGAGAAGTGTGAGGTGATGCATTTTGGCAGAAGGAACAGGGAGAGCCAATATACACTTAATGGCACAGTTTTAAAGAGTGTGCAGGGACAGAGGGACCTGGGAGTTAATGTGCATAGGTCCCTGAAGGTGGCAGGACATATTGGCCTAGAAATTCGCGTGGCCGGCTTGCCGCAGGGGTAAGGATCGCGCGCGCTCTTACCTACCGCGCCTGCCGTTGTGTTTTGGGCCCACAGGAACTTCGGGTCCTGGGCCTCTCCCAAGAGCCGGCGCGCAGTGCTTGCGTGTTCCAGGGGCGCAGTTAGTGCGATGCGACCCCTGGGATCACGTGGGCCATGGAGAGCCAATGGCAGCAGACCATCTTTCATTCATAGATTTGACAGGAGACCTGTCAAATCTGTGAACTGAAATCAGCCCCAAAAGAACAGCTAAACTTAAAATAAATTTTAAAAAAACATCACATTTATAAAATAACTATAGTTAAATAAATTAACCACTTTAAACAAAAATTTACATTTTTGAAAAAATTAAAATACTTTTTAAAAGTTATAAAAATAAACTTACCTTTCTTTAAAGTATCTAAAAAAGATAAACCTGGTGAAAAAAATTTAAAATTATACTTAATTAACCAGTTACCTTGTTCAAAAGGGGTCTTACGCCTCCTTTTTATTAGCGTAGAATCTTCAATACTTACCCTCGCGTAGAAACCTGAAAAAAAATCTAAGTGTGCTGCGTGCGCGCAGCCTCTACCACGCACGCGGTTCACCTAGGAACCGCCCCCTTCACCATACCGGAAGTTCCGGTTTCCCGCGCATGCGCAGTGCATGCAGGAAACCGGCACTTCGGAAAGCAATACGGGTGAGTACGCACTGAGTACTCACCCGGGAACGGCCGAATTTTTGGGCCATTGAGAGAGTGGTTAGCAAAGCTTATGGGATCTTGGGTTTCATAAATAGAGGTATTGAGTACAAAAGTAGAGAAATTATGCTGAATCTTTATAAAGCACTGGTTAGGCCACAACTGGAGTATTGCACCCAGTTCTGGTCACCACACTTTAGGAAGGATGTGAAGGCCCTTGAGAGGGTGCAGAGGAGATTTACTAGAATGGTTTCGGGGATGGGGGATCTTAGCTATAAGGACAGATTGGAGAAGCTGGATTTGTTTTCATTAGAGCAAAGGAGGTTGAGGGGTTATTTGATAGAGGTGTACAAGATTATGACGGGTTTGGATAGGTTAGACGGGGAAAGGCTGTTCCCACTAGTTGATGGTACAAGGACTAGGAGACACAGATTTAAGGTTTTGGGCAAGAGATATAGGGGGGATGTGAGGAAAAACTTTTTTTACGCAGTGAGTGGTGAGGATGTGGAACTTGCTGCCGACGGAAGTGGTGGAAGCGGAGACACTCAATGTTTTCAAGGGGAGACTGGATAGGCACTTGAGGGAAATAAACTTGCAGGGCTACGGGGATAGAGCGGGAGAATGAGACTGACTGGAATGCTCTACAGAGAGCCGGCACGGACTCGATGGGCCGAATGGCCTCCTTCTGTGCCGTTATAACTCTATGACTATGACTCTTTCTTGCCCTTCCAAACTTTTGGTTCTTCATATTTATCATCATATTTTCTCTTCGCCCTCCTCTAATCCCTGACTGTTTGATGGCTACTCATAGCTAGGGGAGGGCATGATGGGAATGGTAGCGTAGTGGTTATGTTACTGGATTAGTAATCCAGAGGCCTGGACTAATGATCTGGAGTAATGGACTAATGGCTAATGAGTTCAAATCCAACTGTGGAATTTTAATTAAATAAATCTGTAATAAAAAGCTAGTGTGAGTAATGGTGACCATGAAACTACTGGATTGTCATAAAAACTCACCTAGTTCACTAATGTCCTTTAGGGATGGAAATCTGGTGTCTTTACCTGGTCTGGCCTGTATGTGACTCCAGATCCACAGCAATGTGGTTGACTCTTAACTGCCCTCTGAAATGGCCTAGCAAGCCACTCAGTTGTATCAAAACCATGAGGAAAAATAATAAGAATAAAACTAGACAGACCACCCGGCATCGACCTAGGCACCAGATTTGGACACAGCAAAGGCGCACCCAGCCCAGTCAACTCTGCAAAGTCCTCCTCACTTGTGCCTAAATTGGGAGAGCTGTCCCACAGACTAGTCAAGTCTGACATAGTCATACTCACAGAATCATACCTACCAGCCAATGTCCCAGACTCCTCCGTCACTATCCCTGGGAATGTCCTGACCCACCGCCAGGACAGGCCCACCAGAGGTGGCGGCACAGTCGGGAGGAAGTAGCCCTGGGTTTTCTCAACATTGACTCCGGACCCTATGAAGTCTCATGGCATCAGGTCAAACATGGGCAAGGAAACCTCCTGTTGATTACCACCTACCGCCCTCCCTCAGCTACTAAATCAGTATTCCGCCATGTTGAACACCACTTGGAAGAAGCACTGAGGGTAGCAAGGGCACAGAATGTACTCTGGGTGGGGGACTTCAATATCCATCACTAAGAGTGGCTTGGTAGCACACTACTTACTGAGCTGGCCTAGTCCTGAAGGACATAGCTGCCAGTCTGGGCCTGCGACAGGTGGTGAGAGAACCAACACCAGGGAAAACCTACTTAACCTCATCCTCACCAATCTGCCTGACACAGATGCATCTGTCCATGACGGTATTGGTAGGAGTGACCACTGCTTGTGGAGTCCTTGTGGAGATGAAGTCTTGTCTTCACACTGAGGACACCCTTCGTCATGTTGTGTGGCACTACCACCATGCTAAATGGGATAGATTCAGAACAGATCTAGCAGCTCAAAATTGGATTGTATACCACCACAATCTGTAACCTCATGGCCCAGCATATCCCTCACTCTACCATTATCATCAAGCCAGGTGACCAACCCTGGTTCAATGAGGAGTGCAGAAGAGCATGCCAGGAGCAGTACCAGGCGTACCTAAAAATGAGGTGCCAACCTGGTGAAGCTACAACACAGGACTGCATACACACTAAACATGCTATAAACAGAGCTAAGCATTCCCACAACCAACGGATCAGATCAAAGCTCTGCAGTCCTGCCACATCCAGTCGTGAATGGTGGTGGACAATTAAACAACTGACGGGAGAAGGAGGCTCCATGAACATCCCCATTCTCAATGATGATGGAGCCCAGCATGTGAGTGCAAAAGACAAGGCTGAAGCGTTTGGAACCATCTTCAGCCAGTAATGCTAAGTGGATGATCTATCTCGGCCTCCTCCTGAGGTGCCCACCATCACAGAAGCCAGTCTTCAGCCAATTCGATTCACTCCATGTGATATCAACCAGTGGCTGAATGCACTGGATACAGCAATATCCTGGCTGTAGTGCTGAAGACTTGTGCTCCAGAACTAGCCGCGCCTCTAGCCAAGATGTTCCAGTACAGCTACAACACTGGCATCTACCCGACAAAGTAGAAAAAATTGCCCAGGTATGTCCTGTCCACAAAAAGCAGGACAAATCCAATCTGACCAAATACCGCCCCATCAGTCTACTCTCAATCATCAGCAAAGTTATGGAAGGTGTCATCGACAGTGCTATCAAGCGGCACTTACACACCAATAACCTGCTCACCAATGCTCAGTTTGGGTTCTGCCAGGAACACTCGGCTCCAGACCTCATTACAGCCTTGGTCCAAACATGGACAAAAGAGCTGAATTCTAGAGGTGAGGTGAGAGTGACTGCCCTTGACATCAAGGCTGCATTTGACCGAGTGTGGCATCAAGAAGCCCTAGTAAAATTGAAGTCAATGGGAATCAAAGGGAAAACTCTCCACTGGCTGGAGTTCCCCTCCAAGTCACACACCATACTGACTTGGAAATATATCGCTGCTCCTTCATCGTCGCTGGGTCAAAATCCTGGAACACCCTAACAGCACTGTGGGCGTACCTTCACCACACGGACTGCAGCGGTTCAAGAAGGTGGCTCACCACCACCTTCTCAAGGGCAACTAGGGATGGGCAATAAATGCTGGCCTTGCCAGCGACACCCACATCCCATGAATGTAAAATAAAATGTAGTTCCTGAAACCATTAGTACACTTTGAGAAGCTGCCCCATCAGCAGGTGAAAATCCTGCACTGTCAACTTGCTACTGGATTGAAATTTTTACTGTGTTGCTATAACCTGGGTAGGGAGGAGTATTAGCACTGGGCACTAGCACTGGGCACTAGCACTGAGCACTAGCACTGAGCACTAGCACTGAGGCACTAGCACTGGGCACTAGCACTGAGCACTGGCACTGAGGCACTAGCACTGAGGCACTAGCACTGAGCACTGGCACTGAGGCACTAGCACTGAGGCACTAGCACTGAGCACTAGCACTGAGCACTAGCACTGAGGCAACTGATGTAGCAGAATGTGTGGGATCTTCCAGGCCCCTCATATTACAATGATGATAGTCCTTTTGCTTGCTTACTCTTCTTTTCATCAATCTCATAGCACGAGGAAAGACTTGTACCCCATAAACTATAGCCATCACATCCACTCTTGCTTCTTCCTTTAGCCTGCATGTCAACATTCAAGGCACCTCCTCAAATCTTGATTCTGTCCTGTTCCACCTACAGTCACATGGCCTTCGGGCTACCTGCTGAACGTTGCTACGTGGTACAGACACCGATTCATTCCCAAACGTTCAGCGTAACCCTGCCAGGCTTTCAACCTGTTGATGAGGCAGCTTTCCAAAGGGCACCAATAACCTCAGGCCTGCCTGATCTTTCCTTATCTTTTGTTCCTCACTGAAAACCAAAGGAGTGAATTCCCATTGGGGCGTGTGGGGGCTTCTTCTATTCATCCACTGTAACTTCAACAGAAGAGCTGCAGAACTCCCCCCCACCCCCCCCCCCGCAAGCCCCCCACCCCGCCCTCCCACCCCGAGAAACATGTAAATGGTGTTTACGCCATTTCCCCAGGCTTTCTGTAACTCTTCCACCGAAGTTACAGCGGATGAGTGAGAGAATCCCAGTGGGAATTCACCCCCCTTGCATCTCTTCATGATTCTCCCATCGTCTCATTTGCCTCTTGCAGTCTTTACTTCAACTTGCTGACCCAAAGAAGGTGTCTGCATCACTGTTTGTTCTGAAGACTTTGATGCTCAGCTTAGCTGCTTTCATCATCTGACTTTCATCTTCCGTGCCTAAAAAGAATCTCTCACTCGCACCAAAATTTAATTGTTGTCTCCATCACTCTCCTAACCTTGAAAACTCTCATGGGGCTTTATTTTGCTCTCAGCAAATCTATTTTTTTTCTCGCCTGTTTTGTTTTACACTCAGACGAACACAAAGGTTTATTGACAGCACATTTGAGGAGCTTAGATGCAAGTAACACACAACCGAGCGGTCTATCAAAAGAAGAGGGCTGAATTATCCAATAACCCCTTAGTAGACACACAAGTGCTACAAATAACACTCATGCTTTTATTCAGCTGTGAAGTATGCAAATTGGAACTCTTCGGTAATAATTTTTGTAGATGGCGCACGGAAATGGAGAAATTCTCTTCCAGGTTGGAAGGTCAACTCAGCTAAGAAAAGAGTCCAGCAGGCATGGGAGGCAATGGCACCATGGTCTCCACAACCCTCCATGGTTGAAGAGATGTGCAAACAAAGGTGTTTGAAGTATAAAGTGCCAGGTAAACAATGAGGACCGCTGTTAATTATGTCACATTGCGATATATGGGCATGACTGTCAATTACTTCACAGTGATATCACAGAATGATACAGCACAGAAGGAGGCCATTCAGCACATCGTGCCTGTGCTGGCTCTTTGGTAGAGCTACCCAATTAATTTCACTCCCCTGCTCTTTCCCCATAGCTCTGTCAATTTTTTCCCTTTAAGTATTTATCCAATTCTCTTTTGAATGTCACTATTGAATCTGCTTCCACCACCCTTTTAGGCAGTGCATTCCAGATCACAACAACTCGCTGAGTGAAATAATATTTCCTCATGTTCTTTCGCCAATCACCGTAAATCTGTGTCCTTTGGTTACTGACCCTTCTGCCACTGTAAACAGCTTCTCCTTATTAACTCTATCAAAATCATTCATGATTCTGAACACCTCTATCAAATCTCCTCCTAATCTAAGGAGAACAACCCCAGCTTTTTCAGTCTCTCCACATAACTGAAGTCCCTCATCCCTGGTACCATTCTAGTAAGTCTCTTCTGCACCCTCTCAAAGGCCTTGACATCCTTCCTAAAGTGGGGTGCCCACATGTGAACGCAATACTCCAGTTGAGGCCTAACCAGTGTTTTATAAAAGTTTAGCATAACTCCCTTGCTTTTGTACTATATTCCTCTATTAATAAAGCCGAGGATTTCATATGCTTTTTTTTAAGCAGCCTTCTCAACCTGTCCTGCCACCTACAAAGATTTGTCTACATACACCCCCAGGTCTCTTTGTTCCTGCACCCCCTTTAAAATTGTACCATTTTAGTTCATATTGTCTCTCCTAATTTTTCCAACCAAAATGCATCACTTCACACTTCTCTGCATTAAATTTCATTTGCCCACGTGTTTGCCTATGTCCTCCTGAACTCTGTTACTATCCACCTCATTGTCTACTATATTTCTGAGTTTTGTATCATCTGCAAATGTTGAAATTATGCCCTGTATGCCCAAGTCCAGGTCATTAATATATATAAAAATGAGCAGTCCTAATATCGACCCACGGGGAACACCACAATTTAACTCCCTCCAGTCTGAAAAATAAACGTTCACCACAACATTCTGCTTTCTGTCCCTCAGACTATTTTTTATCATGCTGCCACTGTCCCTTTAATCCCATGGGCTTTAATTCTGCTTACAAGTCTATTATGTGGTACTTTGTCAAATGCCTTTTGAAAGTCCATATATACAACATCAACCACACTACCCTCATCAACCCTCTATATATGAGTAGAGGTGCCAATTACCTTACACTGGCCATCCAAGATGGTTGCAGGTGTCAGCCATATTTGTCTGAATAATTTCACCAGAAGAGTATTTCTGTGTAAAGCTCAATCAAACACGGAACCGAAAACATTGCAGAGGTCATTTTATGAGTCCTTTACTGGTCAAACATCATGGGTGTGCACCCAAATTCCAGAGATGCACTGTGGGAGGACATGGCTCCTTGCCAGCAGCATAGAATGCCACCTTCTGCCGATAGAATTGGCTGTATTCGACAATTAAAGGGTTCAATTATGAGGACAGGTTGCATAAACTTGGCTTGTATTCCCTTGAGTACAGAAGATTGAGAGGTGATCTGATCGAGGCGTTTAAAATGTTCAAAGAATTCGCTAGGGTAGCTACACAGAAACTATTTCCTCTGGTGAGGGAATCAAGAACAAGGGAACATAACCTTAAAATGAGAGCTGTGCCATTCAGGGGCGAAATCAGGAAGCACTTCTTCACACAAAGGGTAGTAGAAATATGGAACACTCTCCCGTCGCCCCCCCCCCAAAAGGCTGTGGATGTTGGGTCAATTGGAGCTTTTTAAGATTGAAATCGCCAGATTTTTGTGAGGTAAGAGTGCCAAGGGATATGGAACAAAGATGGGAAAATGGGGTTGAGGTGCAGATCAGCCACGATCTAATTGAATGGTGGAGCAGGCGCGAGTGGCTGAATGGCCTCCTCCTGTTCCGATCCTCCTATGTAACTAAAGCATGTAGCTGACTTTGGTAAACTCCAGTTACTTAAACTCCAGCAGCACCAACAGTACATAGTGTTACCAGATGCCTGTCTGGCTGCTAATTATACCAACATCATTATAATCCCGAATCCATTTTTTGACTGGTCTTTTCCCATACTTGGTGCAGTCCTTCACCATGGGCCTTGGCTGTTCTCCTAAGTTTCTTAATTTTAAAAAAATGACCTTTGAAGGCTGCACTGGTATGCAATTGTTCCCTCTTATTTTGTCTTTGGTACGCGGTCCCTTTAAGTGGCTGCGCGGCCCACTCAAATTTTCGCACATGCGCGGTTTCTCCCGTATAAAATCCGGTGAGCGGGACCTCCAGACCGCTGTGCAGCCACGCAGTTTAGCGGGAACGTTGCTGGCATGTCAGCTTAACAATCCAAAACTATCATCAATATTAAAGAATTATTCTGAAGAACTTCCGTGGGTGTTGCTTGCTGAGATGTTGAACTTTTTGAGTTGCTAAAGGCAATACTTCAGGCGGTGGACCAACTGGGAGAAACCAGCCTATGAAAAAGAAAGAAAGAAAGAAAGACTTGCATTTATATAGCGCCTTTCACGACCACTGGATGGCTCAAAGCGCTTTACAGCCAATGAAGTACTTTTGAAGTGTAGTCACTGTTGTAATGTGGGAAACGCGGCAGCCAATTTGCGCACAGCAAGCTCCCACAAACAGCAGTGTGATAATGACCAGATAATTTGTTTTTGTGATGTTGTTTGAGCGATAAATATTGGCCCCAGGACACCGGGGATAACTCCCCTGCTCTTCTTCGAAATAGTGCCATGGGATCTTTTACATCCACTTGAGAGAGCAGACGGGGCCTCGGTTTAACGTCTCATCTGAAAGACGGCACCTCCAACAGTGCAGCACTCCCTCAGCACTGCACTGGAGTGTCAGCCTAGCTTTATGTGCTCAAGTCCCTGGAGTGGGACTTGAACCCACAACCTTCTGAGTCAGAGGCGAGTGTGCTACACACTTTTTTTTAATTATATCATTTATTGAACATTAAGAACATTTACAACATCGTGCTCATTCCATTGTATCATTCAAATCCATTCCGCCGCTCTGCACAGCCATTCCTCCACCACATATTAACATCAAAACCTGAAGTTTAATTTGTCTCCCGTAACATATATTAATCAATTGTACTTTAAAAATTGATCATAAAATACTATCATTAAATTCCTTTCTGAATAAAACATCCACAGAGCCTTATAATGATCTTTTAGCTTATATTTAAAATACTCTTTTAGATTGATTCTCCTCCCCTTAAAAACCAGAGCATTCCTTCTTTGCACAATCACGAATCTAGCCAAACTGAACATTAAATTAATTACTGCTCTGCTAGACTCGGGCAGACTCTCCTGCAATCCCCATCTCAAAATTGAGTCCCACAGGATTCCCATTCTCGCTCTTCGGTCCCCACCCAGCAAAAAAACTTCACACAACTGTCGAACATAGTACTTAAAATCATTTAACTGCGGACGTAACACCAGTAAATGGGACAGAGTCTCATCCCATGTCCCACACACTGGGCAAGTTGCCCCCTCCACTCGCCCAATCTTACACAAGACCGTCATGGTAAAAATCCGGTTATGAGCCAATTTGAAATCCAGTTCAATCCACTCTGGACATTTAAAATTCACCCACACTCCCTTCCAAATCCTGTTGAAGTCCAGCTGTGGGTATATACTCTGCCAAAACTCCTGACCAGCAGGTGTCTTGAATCTCCATTCTCTAAAAACCTCATAGAAATCTTGAGTATTACAGTTGTCAAATTGGACCAACTCTCCCCCTTTCTCCAGCAGAAAGCTTGGAAAAGTGGGACGCATTTTACTTCCTTTGGAGATTTCTGCATTTATTTCTTCCATCCAATCCTGTGGCATTGCCCTCACAATCTTCTCATACATGATCATAATTGCTTTTTCCTCTACCTCCTGATCCTCCTCCCAAACCATGTCCCTCACTATCGCTTCCGGCAACCAACCTGGAATTACCTCGTATACTACATCTTTCACATATTTAATAACAGCTTTTATAAAAGCTTGATTAAATAATACCTCTCCTTCAATGTTGACCCACCTGTTCAAAAATAAGGGCTGTTCTAAAAATTCCTCAGCCTCCTTGGGCATAAACTGCACACTTTTTAAAAAATTGGGCCCAAGTCTCTACAACCCCTTATAAAACCTAGGGAGAGGTTTAATCGATTTCAAAAACAAATGCTTGTATTTCATATACAATATCCCCTGCCCTCCCATCCCACTTCATTTAAAAAAATGCTCAAAACAACTCTTCCAAAAACTTGTGTTTGACTTCTGAAGAAATCTCTTCACCCATTTGATTCTGAAGGATTTTTTTCTTCAAATCAATATCTGGGAAATTGAGTCCTCCCTGATTTCTCCGTCCAATGATGTAAGCAACCAAGGCTGGTTTCTCTTACCATAAAAACCTCACATAAACCTCTCGGATGGACTTTTCCGCCCACTCAGGAATATCCTCCACCGTCAATAAGTACCATAGCTTAGATAGCAGGAGAGCGGACACCACTGTCGCTCTTCCTGGCACTTTCAACCACCTTCTTTCCCATCTTCCCAAAATCTTTTTAATTTTCATAACCTTTGGTTCCCAATATAATTGATCCTCTTCATCCCTGTCTTTCTTGCACCCCATATGCAACCCCAGAACTTCCAAAACCTCCACCACCTTAAAGGGACTTTCCTCCAACCATTCCCCCCTACTCCTTCCTGCAACCAGGCATTGGGACTTACTATAATTCACTCTGGCTCCTGAAGCTCTACAATACTCCTCCACTACGTCCATAGCTTTCCTCACTGACTCCCCATTTCTCAACGTTAAGGTTGTGTCATCTGCATATTGATATATCACCGACACCAGCCCGGAACTGGGAACCGCAATCCCAACTACACCTTGTTTCTTTCGCATCATGTAACCTAATGGTTCTGCTACCAATGTGTACAACAATGGGGACAGGGGACAACCCTGTCTCACTGACCTCTGTATCGGAAAATACTTGGATAAAAAACTATTACATTTAACGCAGCTAAATATGTTTGAATAAAAAATCCTTATCCGCTAAATGAAATTTTCCCCGAAACCAAATGCTTCCAAAACCATCAATAAAAACTCATGAGAGACCCTATCAAAGGCTTTCTCTTGATCTATCTTTAATACATAAGCCTCCCGCCCACTCTCTTCCATGAGCTCTATTGTATCTCGGATTGAGACCACAGAGTCTGCGATGTCCCAGCCTATGACTCCATAGGACTGAGAGGGCAAAACTATCTGCGGCATCACATCCTTCATACGATTTGCCATAACCCTCGCCAAGATCTTATAATCCACATTTAATAATGTGATGGGCCTCCAATTCTTCAGATCCCTTCTATCTCCTTTATTTTTATAAGCTAAGCTTATGACACCTCTCCTCATAGATGGGGCCAGGCTTCCCTCAATTTTCATTTCCTTAAAAACTTCTAAGAGCAATGGACTTAAAATCTCGAAAAATTCTTTATAAAATTCTGCACTTAGTCCATCGGACCCTGGGCTTTCCCCCCCTTCATTCCACTTATTGCTACTTTTATTTCCACTAATCCTACTTCTTTGTCACACATGCTTCTCTCATCTTCCTTTAAACCCTCTTCAATAAAAGCACTAACCTTCTCCATTACCAAATTGGAAATGTCTTCTTTTGTATATAACTCTTGATAAAAGCTGCTAGCCGCCTCTACAATCTCCCCACTTTCATGAATGATCTTCTCCCCAACCTTCAACTCTCCAATTAATGATAATCTCTGTCACAGCTTCTCTTGCTGTAGAAAATATCTAGTGCATCTTTCGCCCTCCAATGCATCTCTAGCCTTTGCACGGAGAATGGCCCCCTTGCATTTTTCAGCTTGCAATAATTCCCACTCTTCCTTTAAAACCCGGAATTTAGTCTCAGCTCCCTTATCCCCTCCGTCAACTGCTTTACAGACATCCGTAAACCTTTTGTTTATATTCTCTTCTCGACACCAGTTAGCTGCCACTCTCTCTTTCCCATAAGACAACGAAAAAACTTTTACCTCATATTTGAAATTGTCCCACCAAACTCTTCTTTCTTTCAAGAACAAAGGTTCCTTCCGAGCATTCTTTATTATATTTAAAATACCTTCTTTATAAACAATTCTTTCAGGTATTGATTGTTTAAAATCCACACCCCTGGACCGATCTTAACTCTGCTGTTCCTAATTCTAAGAGTTAAAGCCGAGTGGTCACTAAAAAATACATTTTTGTAATAAATCTCCATCACCTCAGAACTTAACCCTTCCCGCATTAACACGAAATCTATTCGGCTCTGTTTTAAAACATCACCCACCCAACCTGTTCTGGAGAATTCCCTTTTTATGGGGTTCCGGTCCCTCCATAAGTCTCTCAAATTAAAATTTGCCATCATTTTTACAATCATCCCTCTGGAGTTATCATCCTTAAAGGTCATCTGGGCTGAAATGTCCATCCGAGATAAAAATACATTAAAATCCCCCACTATACAAGGGTTTTTCACCTCCTCCACTTCAGTGAATAACCACCGAAAAAACTCGCGACACTTGCAATGGTCGTTCGGTGTATAGATATTAAAGAGATCGCAATCAAATTCCTCAATTTTTACCCTTAGCCGTAAAAATCTCCCCTCAGTGTCCTTGTCCACCAAGGCAACGTTCTCTTTTATGGACGGACTCACCAAAACAGCCACCCCTCTACGGTTATTGATTGCACAACTTACAAACACCTCTCCCTTCCAAACCTTCCGAACTCTTTCTAGGATATCCTCATCCCAAAAGGTTTCTTGCAGACACAACAAGTCAGTGCCTTTAAAACACTGCAACAACTGCTGCAATTTCTTCTCACCCCTCAGTCCGATCACATTAATCGAGACCAATATAATCATGGCTCCAAATAAGGGAAGTATGTCTGATAATCTCCCCATCATTTAATCTCTGGCCCTTCCCTCCTCTCATGCTCCTTCTCAACTTTTCGGCCATCTGTTGCTTTTTCCTGCAGCCTCCGGCTCTTTTTCACCTCCTATTTGAAACTTCCCTGCTGTTTCAGCCTCTTCCTTGCATTAGGTTTGGGCCGAGGAGCTGTCCCTTTTCCCTCCTTCTGCCTCTCACTAACTTTTCCCTTTCCACTCGATGCCTCCCCACCCCCCACTGTGAAGGAATAAGCAATATACCTATTCAGAAAAATACACCATTCTATGAAATAATTCTGACTTCATTAAAACATGACAAACTAGGTCTGGAAATCTGGAAGCCTCAACAATGGAGAAGCTGTGAACAGCATTCAGGCTATTGAGATAAGATAAGTTCTTGACACTGAATCAATAGTCTTGTTGAAACAGGAGGTTAAAGGTTCCTGACGTCTGAATCTTTGGAAAAAAGACAATGGTACACCCTGTTAAGGTGTTCTAAAGTACACTTCGTAAACAGGCACATAAAAGAAGAAGAAACATATGCCTTCGTAAAAATGACATCAATAAAAGAAACACCTGCCGTCAAATCATTTTTATGTAAAACTTGGAACACCTACAGAGGGGAGACACGAGTCTGTGTTACAACCAGCTGTGGTGATTAAGAATTGCATAGATCATCCTAGTTAAGGTGTTCTAAATGCAAAAGACACAAACAGAAGACCTTGGTAAAAATGACATCAAATAGATGCACCTGCTGTTGCACTGTTTTTTATGGTGAGCTTAAGACACCTACACAGGAGACACAATTCTTAATGCTACCAGCTGAACTGACTGTAAGAATAGCAGGGGTCAGCAGAAAAATGACTAGAGATAATTAGCTTACATCAGCAGAAAACTTCAAAGGATATACCACTGAAAAAGGATGTAAATATTGAACTTTCAAATGGGATGATAGATTCACTGTAAAGGGGCAAAGCGATTCTCAGGCTTCAGAGGCAGGCTCTGTAAGTCTACAACTCTTTGTACCTCGGGGATCAAAGGTATCAAAGGTATTTGATTTTGGTGGATATCCTGGAATAAGACTAAGAACTGTAAAAATGTAGCGAAGTTAAGATTTGAGAATAAGGATCTCTGATAATAGAATTGTAAGCTTTCTGTTTTTGGAACTGTTAATGTTGCGATTGAAACACCTACTGTAATTACATGTCGGTTCTTTAATAAATCTATATATTTTTAGAATTGTCTCACATAGTACTTCTGTATCAAACTCGTGAACTCAATCTCTGTACACTCCTTGGTGAGGAGTTGCAGAATTCTGAGGGAGTTTTCCGGACCCTCATAATATCCGGAAGGTTACAGTCTAGTTAAACTTATTAAAAGTGCTATCTGGAGGACGGTAACATCTTCAGGTTGTTCCTTTCCTTTAGGGAGAGATAGTCTGGACCTTTAGACCCAATTAAGCATCTTTAGGATTCGGCTACCTCAAACTTTAGTTGAAAGTGAACGTCTGGGGAATACACTTGATCCGGGGTAGCCCTAAAGGGGCTCGGACTAGTAATTATCCCTTCACCACTTCCACGTCTCTGTCCCTCTCTGATTCCTCACTCTCGAGCTCTTCTGTGACCTTCTGTTCCTGCTCCCCGTCAGATAAATAAACCTGCTCCCCGTCAGATACATCATCTCCCACAGAGAGTCTTCCTACTATCACGGTTTCTCCAACAGTGCTGCTCCCTTCAGCCTCATCATCCCTTGCTCCCTGATCCTTCTCTCTCTGGGACAATGGCACACCAATATTGCTCCCTTCTGGCATTTTTGTCTCGCCGCTCCCGTCCTGCTGCCCCTTTAAGGCTCCTGCCTCTTGCACCCTCTCCTTGTCTTGCCCCCTCCTGCTCACCGAGATGTCCAACTCCCCGTCTTTCTTTGGAGTACTTACATTTACCACACACCCCGCTCCCGCCTCCTCTCCCCCCGCGGACCCCAGATTCTTTAGGGAGAGCCGAGCTGTATTATGGCTCGACTCTGCCCTCGACCCGTGATGCCCTCTGCTGTCTTTTTCCTTTTCCACTGTACTTGGCGTTTTCCACCATCTTCATCCTGTTCTCTGCCTCTTCCTGCGCTCTTTTCTCCGGGCCCCTCAGCAGCCATCTGGCTGTTGTTTTGGGGCCAAAAAGGCCCTAAAACTTGAAAAAAAACCACCACCAACTTTTTACAAGCTCACTCCAACTCCCTGCAGTAATCGGGCAACCAGCAGCACCTGCTCACTCCTAGCCCCTCCCACCTAGAGAGTGCTACCCACTGAGCCACGGCTGACACAGGATGGGTCCACCTTCACTAAGGTGGATGAGCAGCAGCTACTTCCAGTTTGTTGAAGTAAGGGGGTGGACTGATTTGGAGCTAGATTCCTGCTTATGTTGGATTTACATATTTTGGCTGAGCGGGAGCTTAGTGTAGAAACGTATTTAGTGATTCTAACAATGCAATATTCATCAAAAAAAACTGCAGGGATATGGGGAAAGAGTGGGGGAGTGGGACTAACTGGATTGCTCTACGAAAGAGCTGGCGCAGACTCGATGGGCTGAATGGCTCCCTTCCGTGCCGTACTATTCTATAATTCTATGAAAACTATAGCCGATTATTGTTCTGGCACTTCACAATTTTCCAAATTCCCGCAGATAGACGGTGCTAAGTGAAAGTAATAAGATTCATGCTGATGTCATTTAAGAAATCAATGAGATTCATTCAAAATGCCCATTGTGAAATAAACTGTCTTTTTTGTAATTTTATGCTTATCAAGGTAAGGGATATTAAACGTAGGGGATGGAACACTTTTCCAGTTCAGGCTCGCAGTGTGAGCTTCAAGTGCTCCCAGGTTAGGTTAAACAGAATAAAATCCACCACTCTGCCCCAACAATTTGCTTTGGCCTGAACCATGCGAGCGAGAGTCTAACCACCGCCCCTTGACATTCAACGGCATTACCATCGCCGAATCTCCCACCATCAACATCCTGGGGGGTCAACATTGATCAGAAACTTAACTGGACCAGCCACATAAATACTGTGGCAACAAGAGCAGGTCAGAGGCTGGGTATTCTGTGGCAAGTGTCTCACCTCCTGACTCCCCAAAGCCTTTCCACCATCTACAAGGCACAAGTCAGGAGTGCGATGGAATACTCTCACTTGCCTGGATGAGTGCAGCTCCAACAACACTCAAGACGCTCGACATCATCCAGGACAAAGCAGCCCGTTTGATTGGCACCCCATCCACCACCTTAAACATCCACTCCCTCCACCATCGGCGTACCGTGGCTGCAGTGTGTACCATCTACAAGATGCACTGCAGCAACTCACCAAGGCTTTTTCGGCAGCACCTACCAAACCCGGAACCTCTACCACCAAGAAGGACAAGGCAGCAGGCGCATGGGAACACCATAGTGATATTTCCCTGTTTCCTCTGTTGGTCTCTGTATGGCCTCTCTGACTGAGATTTGACGTTTGGTACTAATTGTTTCCCAATTAGCAGCAGTTATGGGTATATGCATGCTACAAACTGCCCAACCTCTTTTAATGTAGGACTCTTAAAGACCAAACCAAGGGGACTTTCATTCCATCAGTCCAGACTGGATTCAAACCTAGGTCCCAGAAACCAGTGTTTAATCCTCTTTCTTGGAAAATTCATTTTTAAAATATATCATCATCAGTGTACCGTGAAACCCTTTCTTGCATATATGTATCATACGTGTTTTATTGACTATAGTAAAACATGCTGGTGGTTGAGCTTATTGCCTTGTGGGAATGCCATTGTTTCAGTTCAGAAGTGGATGAGCTGAGCATTAAAGCCACAGATATCAGCAATCACTCAATGGGACCCCAGTTGTTTGAATCTAGTGCACCTATTAGTTAATGAAGAATCGGGAGGTGGTGGAACACATGAGACAATAGGTTATTGATATTGGCCCAGACTTTGCTGCCAAAATAACGGTGAGTTTAATGGCGCTCAATAGGGTTAATGTGTAAATCGGCCGGCAACTGATGGTGAGGAAGCGATACCTCATAAATTGCGAATCTCGACAAGTTGCTGGACGATTTGCGCCACTCTGCCGTTAGACTCACGAACACGACAGCTCGCCCTCAACCTCCCTGTGAGTTTTATGAAATTGCTGCATTTGTGCATTAATTGCCCATTAAACTCGCCACAGAAAATTAGGACTGGAACTTAACAACGTAAGTACCTTTATAATGACGAGATTTATGTTCCTGCAATGCCATTCAACCTCTTCGGCCCAGAAAGGGAACAATTTAAACTGTGGGGTCTCATTCCTACAGGTAGTAAATTGTTGTTAGAGACTTTTTAAATTTTTAAGTTTTAAAATGTTTTTCTTACTTTTCCTTTCTGTCTCTTTTTCTCTCTCTCTCTCTTAATCCAATCTTTCTATCCTTCTCTTTATTTCTCTTTCTGTATCTGCTTTGACTCTAATTCACAATGGGCCGAAAATTGATCCCGGGACGCGAGAGTACGCACTGCATACTCTCGCGTATTCCCACTCCAATTGCCGGTTTTCTGCATGCCCTGCGCATGCGCTGAAAACCGGCAATTGCTCTTCTGAAAAGGGGGCGGGGCCGGAGTGCATCGCGTGCGCGCTACAGGCTGCGCGCACGCTGTGCACTTCATGCTTTGGACGCGCAGGTAAGTACTGAAGATTTTGGAAATGTAAAAAGGAGGAGTAAGACCCGCTTTTAAGAAGGTAAGTAGTGAATTAAGTATTTTTTTGAATTTTTTTTTACAGGTATATCTTTTTTATAGACTTTAAAGACAGGTAAGTTTATTTTTATAACTTTTTAAAAGATTTTAAATTTTTTCAAAAATTTAATTTTTTATTTAAAATGGTTAATTTAATTAACTATACTTATTTTATTAATGTGATGGTTTTTTTTTTTAATTTAATTGAGGTTTAGCTGTTATTTTGGGGGGGTGTAAGATTCATAAGTCTCTCAGCCATGCTGTGAGACTTATGAATGGAAGATGGTGTGCTGCCATTGGCTCTAACTGAGTCACGTGATCCCACAGCTCGCACGAATTAACTACGCCGCTGGGATACGCAAGCCCAGCACAGCAGCTGTCCAGAACATCAATTTCGTGCGAGCTGGATCAGAAAAAGCATAAGCGAGGTGAGACATCGCGGGAAAGGCTTACCCCCGCGGGAACAGAGCGAGATCAATTTCTGGGCCTCTATTTCCTTTTCCATCATTCCTCTGTTTCTTTCTCAATCTTTAAATCTCATTGGTTAAGGAGATAGACTGTTGGTCCCGTCATTCACCAAGGTCCCAGATGCCATGTTGTCCTCACCACTCCGTAATCAGCTTGCACTTCCAGCAACTTGCAGGGCAAAATCTTTTCAAGCTGAAGGGTGAGAGAAAGGGTCCAACTCACGGGCCACGCTGTGAGATGCCCCACTCCAGCAAAGTCTGGGCCATTGTCTGACTTCAATCATTCAGTGACCTTCTGTGTGGGCCCAGTCCTTTTGCACCTGTTCTCTGAGGTATTAGGCAGTAGTATTCATCATCCTTCTTACAAGTACCTCATACTGAGGAATTTATTGATATTCAAAATATTTTTTTTTTAAACTGATTCAACAACCAGAGGGAATAAAGATGGATAATCTATTTGGCTATACAATGTATTTATTTAAATTGGTGTGCATAAGTCTTATTGAATGGGACAGAGTCGTTTCTAATTCAAGGTTTAGACTGGTTTTCTTTTTCAAAAATGGGCAATGTTTTGCACTAATACAGTCCCCTCATTAATTATTTGCGCTCTGTCTTGTGAATCTGCCTTTAATAAAAAAACAGCGTAATGCGGTAAGCCACTTGTGAGTTGGAGAGACGGCACTAATTGGAGCTTGTGGGTATTCGGCTGCCCAAAGTCTAGCAGTACTCACTACAATGCAATTGAACTGCATGAATATAATTAATTACTGGCCCAGACCGCATTATTCAGAGTCTGTGTCATTCTATGTCTCCTTATTGTGAATTCTGTAAGAGTGCCACTGAAAGTATTAAAAGTCCGGGTGATTCGATACATATCAGTTCAACTCGAAGAAAAGATATGGAAATAGTTGAGCCAAGTTGAATAAGTACTTGAAGGGGAAAAAATTACAGGGCTATGAGGAAAGAGCACGGGATTCGGTCTAATTGAATCACTCTTTCAAAGAGCCGGCACAGGCACAGTGGGCCGAATGGCTTCCTTCTGTGCTGTATTTTATTTTATTCGTTCCTGGGATGTAGGCGTCGCTGGCAATGCCAGCATTTATTGCCCATCCCTAATTGCTCTTGAGAAGGTGGTGGTGAGCCGCCTTCTTGAACCGCTGCAGTCCATGTAGTGAAGCTACTCCCACAGTGCTGTTAGGGAGGGAGTTCCAGGATTTTGACCCAGCGACGATGAAGGAACGACAATATATTTCCAAGTCAGGATGGTGTGTGACTTGGAGGGGAACTTGGAGGTGATGGTGTTCCCATGCACCTGCTGCCCTTTGTGGAAGAGGTCACAGGTTTGGGAGGTACTGCCATAGAAGCCTAGGCAAGTTGCTTCAGTGCATCTTGTAGATTGTACACACTGCAGCCACGGTACGCCGGTGGTGGAGGGAGTGAATGTTTAAGGTGATGGATGGGGTGCCAATCAAGTGGGCTGCTTTGTCCTGGATGGTGTCGAGCTTCTTGAGTGTTGTTGGAGCTGCACTCATCCAGGCAAGTGGAGAGTATTCCATCACACTCTTGACTTGTGCCTTGCAGATGGTGGAAAGGCTTTGGGGAGTCCGGAGGTGAGACACTTGCCGCAGAATACCTAGCCTCTGACCTGCTCTTGTAGCCACGGTATTTATGTGGCTGGTCCAGTTAAGTTTCTGGTCAATGCTGACACCCAAGATGTTGATGTTGGGGGGTTCAGCGAAGGTAATGTCGTTGAATGTCAAGGGGTGGTGTTTAGAGTCTCTCTTGTTGGAGATAGTCATTGCCTGGCACTTGTGTGGCGTGACTGTTACCTGCCATTTATCAGCACAAGCCTGATTGTCGTCCAGGTCTTGCTGCATGCAGGCATGGACTGCTTCATTATCTGAGGAGTTGCGAATGGCACTGAACACTGTGCAATCATCAGCGGACATCCCCACTTCTGACCTTATGATGGAGGGAAGGTCACTGATGAAGCAGCTGAAGATGGTTGGGCCTAGGACACTGCCCTGAGGAACTCCTGCAGCGATGTCCTGGGGCTGTGATGATTGACCTCCAACCACCACAACCATCTTCCTTTGTGCTAGGTATGACTCCAGCCAGTGGAGAGTTTTCCCCCGATTCTCATTGACTTCAGTTTTACTAGGGCTCCTTGATGCCACACTCGGTCAAATGCTGCCTTGATGTCAAGGGCAGTCACTCTCACCTCACCTCTGGAATTCAGCTCCTTTGTCCATATTTGGACCAAGGCTGTAATGAAGTCTGGAGCCAAGTGGTCTTGGCGGAACCCAAACTGAGCATCAGTGAGCATTCTATCATTCTATGATTCTAAGAAGTTTTTATTTTCTAAGAAAACTGCTTAGCCATTTTAAGTTTGGTGGTTTTGAAAAAGCCGATAAGAAGTGGATATTTGTGTAAAATCAACCATAAAAGTATATTTTGGTGTGAATTCTATTAGAATGCTGTTATCACTGTGGATCTGTACCTGTACTCCGTTTATAGGGCTCAAAATTGTTTTATTCAACATGCGGTCTTGCGGCTCGCTGCCAACAAGTTTTACATCCACTACTTCTCGTTGGCTGCTTTCTAGCTCATGTGGCAACAGCTTGTTGAAGAACCGTGTTATCCCCCATTATGAATTTGGCCGGGTAAAACAGAAAGCTTCACATCATACCACAAGTGAGAATGTCTTCTCAGGCAGGCCTCTTTATGTTCTCCAAGGTTGAAACGACACGTTCTGGCACACACTGTGATTGAATGTGGATCCCTTGGTGACTCACATATTACCACTGGCAGATGTAATTAAGTGAGGGTTGCTTTGCTGGAATGTCATTGTTTATGTAACAAGGAGAAATAAGAGCACAACCCAGAACCGCAAGTCTAGATGCAGAACAAATGAGTTCTCTCCACGCTAAAATGGTTCAAATGTTGATTTTTTTCGTTTAACAGAAGAAGCTCAAGATCAGCTTGCACTTGAAATAGAAACTCATTTCACATAAGTAGCTCAAAATAAAATCAATACAGCACTGCAGAATCTTGATAAAGGTGAAACCAGATGTTTCGATCAGTAAGCAACAATTTTAATCAGCAAAACAAAAAATGTACCCTTACCCTTATCCCAAAGAACAATTTGCTGCAAGTGAAGGATGTCACTGATGGAAAGGAATTGTTGTTCTGCTTTTGGTCCCAGTGTTGCCAAGTCAGTTACAGGGTGGTGTGTCTTCCAGGTAAGGCTGCCTCTACTCTGTCTCAACATCAAACAGACCCCCTCCCACTCGATCCGTGTGATCGTTCCATTCCCCACTCTGTTGTGGTCTCTCTTGAGTGAGTTTAAAAAAAAAATACGTTTAATACAAAGAAAGGTTATCAAGTGGATCGAGAAATAGCGCAGATTATAGTCAGCAAAAAGAGTCCAATGGTGCAGTTGTACTCCACTCTCAGAACAATGCCAAAAAGTGGCAGTGTAGCTCCAGGTCTGACTCCAATACACCTGGGTGTGCGAATTCCTGAGGGAGACTGGATAATTTCCGTGAGGTGTCAAACTGGGTTTATCTCGAATCAGAGAACAATGCAGCACAGAAGGAGGCCATTCGGCCCATCGAGCCCGTGCCGGCTCTTTGAAAGAGCGATCCAATTAGTCCCACTGCCCTGCTATTTTCCCATTGCCCTGCCTAGAGTTTGGTATGACCTTCTGGGCACTTTATAAACTTAAGCAGAGGTTTGTTAGTGTTTTGAGAATGCAGGCACTGCCACCATTTAAAACTTACCAACTTGGAGCAGAGCTCTGTGCGTGTGTGTAGGGAGTTTGATTCAGAGCCCAGCAGCATAAATCACCCACTACTAGGCTGGGGTCGATTCTCAGACTAAGAAATGCAAGTTGCTTCGCTTACCTTTAGTAAAGGTTAGGTCGCTCTTGTGCTGTAATGACTTCCCTCTAGATTAAAAACAGCATGAAACAACACAACCCATTTTCCCACAGCAGATTTATTTTCACTTATTGATTCATTACTTTGGTTTTGAAGGGCAATAATTGTCTCTTGAAATTCCCTTTGTTCCATTCTAAAACAGTGCACTTCACATGAAAACCATTTAATGCTTCCGCCTAATAACCTCAGCCTGAGGCACTGGACTTTAACTAGTGTGGTCAGCTTTTTGATTCCTTGAGGTTTCCGTAAGAATGGATTTTATTACTTCATTACAGCATTACGAGACTTATGATCTAGATATGAGTATATTTCAAAGCTTAATCTTTTAACACTTTTGGATTCGGCTTTGCTAATTTATTTCAGTCAATGCTTGGAAATTGAACACCAAAAGATCAAAGAATTAAAATTCCTGCCTTTGTTCATTTTTGCTTAAAAAGTAGAGAGCAGTAAAAAAGTGGATTAATTTTAAACCTAATGTGATAGACTTTAAACCGAGGCACCATCTGGCTTTTTAGGTGATATAAAGGATCCCATCATGGCACGAATGGAAGAATAGCAGGGAGTTCTCCTCATGTGTTTTTAAATTGTTCTTAGGATGTGTGGGTTTGGAAAGAAAGAAAGAAAGAAAGGAAGGAAGGAAGGAAGGAAGGAAGGAAGGAAGGAAGAAAGAAAGACTTACATTTCTATAGCGCCTTTCACGACCACCGGATGTTCCAAAGTGCTTTACAGCCAATGAAGTGCTTTTGAAGTGTAGTCACTGTTGCAATGTAGGAAACACGGCAGCCAATTTGCGCACAGCAAGCTCCCAGAAACAACAATGTGATAATAACCAGATAATCTGATTTAGTGATGTTGATTGAGGGATAGATATTGGCCAGGACACCGGGGATAACTCCCCTGCTCTTCACATGCAAACCAGACCAGTAGGATATTAATGAACTATCTGGGTTTAGGAGCAGTCATGGTCATTTTTCTGACAAGTTACCATATTTATTCAATTTCACAACTTGGCAGGAGTGGGATTTGAATTCCTGTGATCTCTGGGTTACCTAGTCCATACCATAACCATTACACTACTATCTCACAGTATTTTCACCAGCAATCCTCCCTGAACCAACACTGACAGAAACCAGATGAACTTGTCCTTTATTTTATTTGCTGTTTGTGGGATCTTGCTGATTATCCGCCGCAATTGCTTACATAACAAAAATGGCCGTATTGTTTTACTTCTGGACATCCGGGAGTGGTGGGGGAGGGGCCTGGTAGAGCGCAGGAAACCCAGAATGTCTGGGTTTTCCCATGCGTGTGACATCACGGACAGGATCCCCGCCCAGAAATCAGCCAAATTGACAAGCCGGCTTTCAGTCGGGCGGGGAATGCTGGACAAGAGGCCACAACCCCGGGTCGGTGCGAGACCCGACCCTGGAGGAGGGGGCGGTCTGATCCCCGACCCCAGGGGGTGGGGGGGTGGTTCGATCCATGATCCCAGTGGGGGGAGGGGGGGTGGTGTCCGATCCCCATGGGGGTCCAATCAATGTTCCCTCTAAATTGTCTTTGCTGTGCGCGACCTGTTTACTTCAACGCGCAGTCCCTTTAAATTTCTGCGCACGCGCGGTAATTCAAATGGAAGGGCTTGTGAGCGGGCTGCGCGGGACCTTGCAGATCACTGCGTGGCCGAGCACGCCCGCAGCTTAGAGGGAACATTGGGTCTGATCCCCGACCCCGGGAGAGGGGCATGTTTGTGTGGGGGGTGGGGGGGAGGGGGGCAGGGGCTGATGGTGGGGAGCTTGGCGGGCCGGGAGGAAGCACTCCTGCTCCTCCTGGTCCACCAGCATTGCTCCTCCGAGGTTGTCCCCGAATTGCTGCAGCTGCTGGGAAACCTGAGGCCCGGGAACCCCGGCTGGCCACAGTTAAACCTGCCCAGCAGGTTAAACCCGAGAATTCCCACCTCATTATCATATTTAAAGTGCTAATTTGTCTCCTGGGAGCGGGTTGGCTCACTGCCGCCGGTCCCGTCTATGTTAAAACCAGAAGTGGGCGGGTTGGAGGTGGGTTGGGGGCGGGATTCAGATTTTTAACACTTTAACCTCCCACCAGACCCCAACCCACCCGTTTTTTGGGGTTAAAATCCCCCCCAATGACTCCATTCCAAAACATTAATTCATTGAACATAAGAACATAAGACGTAGGAGCAGGAGTAGGTCATGTGGCCCCCTCGAGCCTGCTCCGCCATTCAATAAGATCATGGCTGATCTGATCTTGGCCTCAACTCCACTTCCCTGCCCGCTCCCCATAACCCTTGACTCCCTTATCGTTCAAAGATCTGTCCTATCTCCACCTTAAATATATTCAATGACCCAGCCTCCACAGCTCTCTGGGGAAGAGAATTCCAAAGATTCGCGACCCTCTGAGAGAAGAAATTCCTCCCCATTTCCGATTTAAAAGGGTGCCCCCTTATTCTGAAACTGTGCCCCCTAGTTCTAGATTCCCCCACGACGGGAAACATCCTCTCTGCATCTAGCCTGTCAAGCCCCTTCAGAATCTTATATGTTTCAATTCTTCTAAACTCCAATGAGTATCGGCTGCAAAGCAATTTGGGATGTCCTAAGGATTTAAAAACACACTTTAACAATACAACTAACTTTGTTGGTTTGTTGCTTTGTTTGTTTGCTTGCTTGCTTTCTTGCTTTCTTTCTTTATCTAAAAATACATGCCAGTTAATAGAGGTTTACTTCCATCATCCCACCCACATCTCCTCTCCCCATATTGTCATTGACATCTTTTGCACTGTAGCTGCACCATCCATTTTCTTTGCTTATCCAGGGCGATGTTTATTAAAGTATTTCAATTTATATTCAAAACAGCATCAAATCACACATTCATTACCTGTCAACGCACAAAAGCAATCTAAAAATGCTTTCTTAAATCACATTACAGCTGGTCCTCTCTACAATGCTGTCTTTTGTACCAGACAGTGCTCGAGCATGCCGTACAAAATTAATCAGCTTTCCAGCAAAAGGAGTTAACACTGCGTTGAGTAACTGCTTTGAAAAAGAGCTTGATAAACATCTGGTTGCAAGGGTAGGGTATAAATAGATATTGTCCAATGCTGTGTGGAGTTCAATAGCTTCTGAGCTGCTGGAACCTTGAAAAGCAGGGAAATTATTGGTCAGAGGTTGATTGTGTCGGCTGTCAGAAAAAAAAATAAGAACTTGCATTTCTATAGCGCCTTTCACAACCTCAGGACATCCCAAAGTGCTTTACCGCCAATGAAGTACTTTTGAAGTGGAGTCACTGTTGTAATGTAGGAAACGCGGCAACCAAATTGTGCACAGCAAGCTCCCACAAACAGCAATGAGATATCGACCAGATAATCTGTTTTAGTGATGTTGGTTAAGGGATAAATATTGGCCAGGACACTGGGGAGAACCACTCTTTGAAATAGAGTGTCATAGAATATTTTACGTCCACCTGAAAGGGCAGACGGGGCCTCGGTTTTAACATCTCATCCGAAAGGCAGGACCTCCGACAGTGCAGCACTCCCTCAGCACTGCACTGGAGTGTCAGCCTAGCTTTATGTGCTCAAGTCCCTGGAGTGGGACTAGAACCCACAACCTTCTGACTCGGAGGCGAGCGAGCTACCCACTGAGCCACAGCTGTGCTTTCAAATTTAAAAATAATCTTGATATTCTGCATTGATGCAACCCAAGAATCTGAACACTAATGTGCTGGAACTGTGGCCATACAGTATGCCCGGACCTCGGCACTGTTGCTTACAGAAACTAACTAAGCCTGTACTGTCCACCAGTTATCAAATGGCAAAGAGGAGCAGGTGCTGTCCTGGCTCATTTATTTCAACTGTTCTCTGAGCCTGCGCCACTCCATCTGACTGATCCTTTCACTTTTCAAAGTAAGGCCCTGATAGCTGCTGATAGTTACAGCTCGTGGTATCAACGTTCACAGGAGCCTCGTAAAGAGAGGCTGCTGCAACATCTTAATTATAACAGCCTGCATCGGGTTAACTATTTGGCTTCAGAGTAAGTCAGTTAACTTATGATACTCTCACTCTCATTGGCCAGAAATGGAGTGGTTCTCTTGATGCCAGGCAAGAGCACCCCTCAACATTGTTCGAGGTTGACATCCCAATCTCATTGAGAAGGTAGATGCTTGTCGCATATCTGATGAGTTGTTGACTAGATGTACAAATCCTGAGAAGATGAAAACACTGAGCCGTGCTAAGTGGCATCTAAACAGGGATCCCTCTTTGATGCAGGCTTGGGCCACTCTTATTTTTTTTGCGTTTGTCAATGACTCGTCGGATGAACTGTCCCTTTGCCGATGACGCCACGTTCTGCGGAGTGGTTGATACTGAAAAACAAACAAGCAGGCAGATATAGACAGAATTTGACAATGGTAGACAAATCCTATCTTCTCTCGAGCATTGAGAAGGCCAAGACATTGGGGGTAATATTAACTCTAACGGGATCAGGCAGAGCATCGGTTTCGCACCCCTCCCGATATTACTCTCTGTTGACGCGTATTCCACAGGTGCTGACTCCCCTCGAATGCTTCACCCAAATGCCCATGCATCAGGTGTGAGCAGATATGGTGAGCACTAGTCGGGTCCTGAGCCATGGGATTATATTTTTTGAGGTTTCCTGATTGCTGGATTAGATGGATCTTCTCCAGCTACCGGGAAAAGGCACAGCTGCCAGAAAAATGAAATCTCAGCCCATCACTTTAAAACATTTGTGTGGGAGTACGTTTAATAAACTGGGCAGATGATTCACAGCATTAGGCTGCACTTCTTTTAAAGTGGTTCTATAACAAACACAGAGGGAACACAAACATCTTATTCATCTGTGTGTTCCTCTAACACTGGGGTCTATTTAAACATTGTTCAATCAGAATTGTTTTAGCAGCGTGACTCATTAGCAGAGGGCTCAATGTGGGCGATCTTGACTTTGTGCAATGTTGTAAAACGGGTGATAGCGGGTCGGCAGCCGATTCACTATCACACTAAGTCAAGATCTACCCAATTGATCCTCGATAAACTATTTTTTGTATTATGCCTTGGTGCAAGCCTACCTGCTATCGAAATATATTCCAATCAAACAACTCTTACACCTCCTTACTACCCAGAGCAATCCTGGTTAATATGTTATCTCCATTCCTGTATTGTTTGCACAGCTGTCAAACATCACGGGGTAGAGTTTCCGCTCGGTTGCGCTGCGTTTTTTTTGGTGCAATTCGGCCCAAAATCAGCGTAACCGACGTAAAAGATGGCGGAATTTTAGGCGTAAGTTACGTCCAGCGCAAATCGAGTTTCCACGATCTTGTGCGCTAGTTTAATAAACAGCGCGCTAGAAGCCAGCCCCGCCCACAAAACTGGCCACATTCCCATTTCGTATTAATCACCCTTGGGAGTTTCCGCTAATTGCGCTCATTTGCGGGGAGTTCGCGGAGGCGCTAAAAATTAAGCTGTTTCTTTTGGGCGCAAGGACACCAATAGTAACGTTTTAAAAGCTTCTGAATGTAATTTTTTTTTTAATTTACTAAGAAACTGACTACTGTACCCCAATCTAACCAGCAAATGGTTCTGTATATTTTTTTAAAAGGCATTTTCAGTGATTTAAAACCGAGGTACTCGCAGGTGGTGGATTGAAACTGTGATTAAAAATGCTTATTTTTTCTGTATTAATCAAACTGCACTAAGTTACCGCTCTTAAATATATCACGGAATATTTAGTGAAGCAAAATTCAAAAAAAATTGTTTTAAAACGCTGTCGGATTGCGCTGGTTCACGGCAGATTTTGCGTTCAGCGATATGCAAATTAGTTTGAGCGGAAACTTAAGGGGAAAAAAGCACTTCTCAAAATAGGCACAATTTTGGGCGCAATGGGCACCCGGATCGCCGATTGCGCCCAAAGCGGAAACTCTGCCCCTTCATATTTAATAATTTTTGACTCATCTGAATATTAAGATAAAAGGAGCATTTGTTTCTCACCGAGGTGTTCCTGTTCTGTTCGCATTCCTCCTGCCTGTACAGTATGCAGTGATAGATTGCATGCCTGCACCAGGGTGCAGTGAGAATTTGGCCGTTATTGTGCATTGATGTGTTTAGTCTTCTGCCATAGTGCTGGCACTGTGCCGCACCTAAACAGGTGGTTTGGACACAGCGGCTAACAATCAGAGGTGGCCGTAGACTTTGGTGGCTTCAAATTGGCTGCTTGATGAAGGATCCCCCACACAAAACATTAACCGCTTTCAGGTGCTGACTGGCCGGCCGCATGTTATCAAAGATATTATCACATCTCCCGTGGTGTTGCTCGCAGTGACTCCGGTGATACGAATGTACGAAAACGACGGTTAGGAAAACACCCGCAGGTCCATTGATTCCATTCAGTCATGGTGCAACTGAGCATCGTGATCCCCGGTAACCCCCATTCATCAGCAGCCATGTCATCCCCAAGGGAGAGGCCAAAGAAAAAAAACACTAGCTCAATTCGGGGGGGTGGGGGGGGGCGGAAATCTGGGAGATTCCTCTCTGACCCCTGAAGGCGATTAAAACAAATTCCAGGAGACCACAGTGACCTTGAGTCCCACCACCCAATACCTTTTGATATCAGACACAGTCAGGAACTCATCCAGCTTCCTTTTCAACACTTGCAGCAAATCCACAGTCACTTCACGAGCTGGTAACTCATTCCAAAGGTCGCTGACCCACTGGGGAAATCAAAACCATCTGACATCTAACATAGTTCTATGCTCTTACATAACTTATACGCATGTCCCTGGTTCTGCCTAATTCAAGTAGTCTATCCACATGGACACAATCTAGATCCTTCATTATTTAAAAGACCTCAATTAAATCTCCCCAAAGTCTATGCTTTTGTAGAGAAAAAAGATCCATCTCCCTAAACCTATGGTGGTAACTAAGGGACTTTAAGCTATCAATCTGGTAATCCTTCTCTGAGTTTTTTCTAGGGTCTCCACAACACCCATTATGTGAGGAAACCAAAACTGAACACAGTATTCTACATAAGGCCTAACCAAGGCCTTGTATAATAGAGTGCTTTTAGACCTAGCAGGACATCCTAAGACGCTATTTGTTTTTGCTATAGCTTTGCAGCACCAATCGTGAAGCTTTAGAGATTCATGTACCATATACATCATGATCTTTTTTCCGCTCAACAGTCATTAGTTTGTAACCCTGCATGCAGGCATCCAAATTCAGCTGAAAGCATCACAGCTCTGAGCAGAAGTATATACTTCAAGTCCAGACTTTATGGAGAGGACAAGGCCTTTAAGTGAAAACTATAATGAAACATAAGAACATAAGAAATAGGAGCAGGAGTAGGCCATTCGGCCCCTCGAGCCTGCTCCGCCATTCAATAAGATCATGGCTGATCTGATCTTAGCCTCAAGTCCACTTTCCTGCCTGTTCCCCATAACCCTTGACTCCCCTGTAGCTCAAATATCTGTCTATCTCAGTCTTGAATAAATTCACTGACTCAGCCTCCACAGCTCTCTGGGGTAGAGAATTCCAAAGATTCACGACCCTCTGAGAGAAGAAATTCCTCCTCATCTCCGTCTTAAATGGGCAACCCCTTATTCTGAAACTATGCCCCCTAGTTCTAAATTCCCCCACGAGGGGAAACATCCTCTCAGCATCTACCCTGTCAAGCCCCCTCAGAATCTTATGTTTCAATAAGATCACCTCTCATTCTTCTAAACTCCAGTGAGTATAGGCTCAACCTGCTCAACCTTTCCTCATAAGACAACCCTTCAAGCACTAAAAGACACATAAAAACAAATTGAATGGAGTCATTTCTTCGTGTTATTGCAAAATATTTGTTTTTATTTTGTTTAAACCCATATTTTCGACATTAGAAACTTCAGCTAGTGAGGAAAAAAATGGCAATCGAGACATTTTGTGATAAATAAGACCCGCAGAAATCATTTCAAGCCATTTGTGAGGAAAACCACCAGGTAGCTAGATTGTACAATTACAGCGTGACGGGTTTACATAGAATCAGAGAATGATACAGCACAGAAGGAGGCCATTCGGTCCATCGTGCCTGTCAATTATAAATGTGAGCCTCGGAATTAATAATGGAAAAAGTTGACGCAAAATTCTGACCAAAATGGTGACAACAGGAAGTAAGGCTTTGGAAACATGAGGTGCAGGGAGATATAAGATTTTAAATAAGAGATAGGTGGGGGATGATTGCTTCTGTACGTGCGCTCTCTGTGGAACAAAATTGTAAGGATGCTCTATTTTACAGTCCTGTTACACATAGTACACAGAAGGACTCCTTCCCCCATCTGGCATTCTTTTCATGCTAGGAATGCATTTTCTACGCTTTTTATTTAAAGATAGGTTTTGATTTTGCGCCATCTCATAGGACAGGATTGGGTGAAGGCTGAACGAGCTGGCAATAGTTAGCAGCCAGCACGTGCGTATGGTGTAGAGAAATTAAGAGAGAGGAAATGGAAAAAAAAACAGAGATACCTTACAGAAGCGTAGCAAAAATGCCACACCACAGGCTGCAATATAATCATGTGTCATCACACCAAATATTAGCATATTTCTCTGGCTCTTTATTACACAGGACTGAAAATCAATGGTCAATTTATTGTTAACAAATAAAGAAATAGTCAAACCTCTTATGTAGAATAAAGAGAAATGGCCGCTCTCTGCTCTCTCCTGTCCTTTCTAGTGTTTGAGGTACACGGTACTTATGAGCAATTACGAGGAGAGTATGAATCATAGACATACACACTCATCTATAATTGCCCTCACTATTGCATAAAATAACAGCTCAGAAGCTCAGTGAGGCTACATTATCTTGTAAGCTATTACAGGAACACCATCAATATGACAGGAGCTGTGACAGTCAGGCACTGAATCTTTGAGTTCCCAACACAATTATGTGAAAGAAAAAACAAGGATCCAATTTTAGAAGAGGTGGACTCTGCACGTGCATTTTCAAACTCTGATTCTCTTCGCTGAGTTGATTTTTTTGAGCAGTTCTTGTATTTCCAAAGCTTCTGAGAAAGTAAAGGATGAACTGCGGGGGTGGGGGGAGGAGGGGCGGGGGGCGGGGTGGGGGGAGCGGGGGGCGGTGCAGGGAGAAGAGGGTAAACCAAAAGTAAGGTCAAAGAGATTAGGTTTTTAGGAGTCTTTTGAATCAAGAGAAGTCGCAAAGCAAGAAGTGCAGTTAGGAGAGAATTCCAGAGGGCCAAGGCATATTGACAGAATGATCGGCCTCCAGTGATGGAGAGGAGGGAGCAGGAAGTGGGAAGAAATCCAGAGTGAGAAGAGCAGAGGGTTTAGTCAGGGACATATGAATGAATGGAGGATAGCACTCATTTAGGACGAGTGAAGCCTTGCAAGGTTTGAAGATTAAGACAAAGATCTTTAAGTCAATTCACTAGGGCACAGGAAGCTAATGGAGCAGGTGATGGATGAATGGGATTTGGTGCAGGAAAGGATGAAAACCGTGGCATTCTAGATTAGATAAAGTTTGTGAATGATGAAACAATTCCTGTTTTGTATGTAGTACTTTTTAACTGGGAGTCCTCGGTGAAGGCGCAAGGCTTTAAACTAATGAAGGGGGGGAGGTGGTGGGAGGATTCAGAAAAGAGTAAATTTAAAAGCAGCGAGAGAAATGTCAAGGCTCTAGAGCAGAGTAGAGTTTTGGTAAAAATAAGCAGAGTGGGTCAGGAAAGGACAGAGAGAGTAACAAAGGTAATAAGGCATCAGTGACTAAGGTAATCAGGGAAAAATAGAAATAAGTCAAAGCTAAAGCCACTATATCCGAATGCGTGAAGCATTCGTAACAAAATAGATGAATTAATAGCGCAGACAGAAATGAATAGATTTGATCTAATAGCCATTACGGAGACGTGGTTGCAATGTGGCCAAGGTTGGGAACTAAGGCCATGATTTTATCATCACCGGCGGGTTGGAGTCGGGTTGGCTGGTCGGCGGGTTCCGGTCCTGCTGCCAGTTTCAGCTGCTCTGAATTAACTATTTTCCCTTAACTGGGCTTATTAAGCCCGTCGTGAGCGCTACCCGGCCCAATCAGTGGGTTCAGGTCTGCTGCTCGCCTCTGCTGACGACTTCCATTCAGCTTCATTTAAGGGGCCCATGCAGCCTTGTGGTTTTTCATTCATTTTCTGCTGCTTCTCAGTGTGGCAGATAGCGAGATTTGATGATGACTCCCTCCATGCTCTTGTGGAGGGAGTGAGAGGGCGCAAGGAGATTCTGTTTCCCAATGGACGGAGGAAACCTCCTCAGAAAATCAAGGCAGCCTGGCTGCAAATTGCTGAGGAGGTGAGCGCCAGGTCTTTGTGCTCACACACCTGAGTTCAGTGCCACAAAAGGTTCAATGATCTGCTACGCTCAGCAAAAGTGAGTATAACATCACACTTACCTTCAATCTGCTCCCCGTCTCCTCTCATCACCAGCACTCTGCATTGTCAACCTACTCCTGCACATCCCACTTTACCCTTACATCCCTTGCACCCTTAACCATCCCTCTCTCTCTATGTACAGAATCACTCCACCATTCTACTATGCACCCCTCACACTCGTTCTCACTGTTACGCAATGCCAACAACTAACAACGCACAGGGAGGGCCCTTGGTATTGGCACCTCACTCCATCTTTGTCTCCCTCTAAGCATCGATGCTATGGATTCTCTACACTCACTCCAACATTCTCTCTCAAACTCCACTTTTCTCCCTCATTGCAGGAAAAGAGAGCCTACAATAAGAGGGAGAGGGGGAGGACAGGAGGAGGGCCACCTTCCATGGCACACTTGACCACGGCTGAGGAGGCTGCAATCGACATCGTTGGAGGTGCTGAGGAGCTGGAAGTGGGGGACGGAGAGATGGGCGCAGTAGAGCGAGCTGGTGACAGAATAGATTTGCAACCCTCTCAATTAGATTGCATGAGTGTCTGATATGGCATCTGATGTTCATACAGATTGAGTTCTGATCATCTGCACAATGGCATGTGCCTGCTACGTTAATATTACATGTCTAACTCATGCCTATACTCCCCCACAGGACCATCGAGAGCCCCCCTCCCCACTGTCCAGGAGGAAGAGTCGGGAGACTCCTCAGAGGAAGCTGCAATCTCTGAGGGTGCAGCGTCAATGAATTGAGCGCACCCAGCACCAGCACAGAGACGCGCACCTCGGTGGATCATTTGCGAGATAGATTAGTGTTGTCACCTGGTGTATCACAGCTCATAAGTGAGCATCAGCAGATGGTGGAGACAGGGACAGCAGTGGAGAGTCCTCATCAGAGGCCATAAGGTGCTTCTAGCTCTGCTCAGCTGCATGTGGACCCTGTGCCTCTGGGGCCATCCAGAAAAAGGGCAGTGCTGGAACAAGTGCAGGAATCTCTGACAGGGTTTGCAACCACTGTAACTGCGAGTGTGCAGAGAATGGAGGAGTCCATCTCGAACATGAGCAATGCCGTGGTGCACGCAATGGCGAGTGTAGGTGCTGCCATGGAAAGGATGGCAACCTCCACGGAGGACATAAATCGCCAGACGCAAATGAACATGGTAACACTTCTAAATAGATGGTCTGCTATGGAGGATAGATGGGCATCTATTGAGGAGAGGAACCAGAGGTACATGGATGTCCCCGTTATGAGGACTGTCAGTACAGAGACGGGTCCTCATGGCCCCACTGATGTGCAGCAAGGTGCTCTCCAGCTACTTGCTAGCAGAGAAGTGCGGGCAACCCATGAGAGGGATGTTGGTGGTCGACAACAAGGAAGTGTGTGCTCCTCTCCACGCGCTCACACTCCCATGCCACTGCGGAGCCATCGGTCAGAGCCCCAGATTCCTCACCCAACTGAGATGGCCGTCTCAGCCCCTGCACAGCCGCAGGAGGAGCAGACTGTTGCAGAGCCCTCCCAGGCTCCCAAACCCAGAGGATGCCCGCCAAAGTCGTCGAAGCAGGCACAACATGGAAATGAGCAAGATGCCTCAACATCTGCTGAAGCCACAGGGGAAGCACCATGTAGAAAGCACGTGTAAGAGAAAGTTGACACACAAATAGTCACAAGGGTAGTCACTTGGGTGTTTTGATCTAATACAAAGTGAAGATTCTTTCCTCATTATTTCAATTGTAATAAAGAAATGCGATGGCAAAGATTCAAAGAGTTGGCCGATGTGTGCTCAGAAATGGAAGTGTCACAGTGAGGGGTCAGGGTGCCTTTCATCTGTAATGATGGTGCTGAGAGTGATAGGAGCCCACAGTTTATTGTACAGATGCTGTATTAAGAAGGTGTGTTAAGAAGGTCGACCAGACACTCATTTCCATGTGCCAGCCACATGTGTTTGCTGTGTAAAATTACGCGAATCTGGCATGGATTAGTGTATCGCTTGCCTCAGGGCCAGCAATGTGCTCACATGCTGGTGGAACTGGCACATCCACCTCCGCAAGGTCTTCCTCATCTGCCGCCTCCTCCTCCTCTGAGGAGGAGGAGGAGGAGGAGGCTGTGCGCTCAGCCACTTGTTCCTCAGGCAGAGCTAAGCCACACTGCTGTGCGATGTTGTGCAGTGCACAGAAGACCACGATGATTCTGGAGACCCTGGCTGGTGAGTACTGTGGGGCTCCACCAGATCTGTTGAGGCATCTGAATCGCATTTTGACCAAGCCGATGGTTTGCTCTATGATGCTTCTGGTAGAAATGTGGCTCACATTGTAGCGCTCCTCAGCTTCATTTGATGGCCTCCTCATCGGTGTCATGAGCCACGTCTTCAGGGGATAGCCCTTGTGTCCAAGTAGCCATCCGGAAAGTTGAGTTGGCGGATTGAAGAGCGGAGGCACAGTGGAATGCCACAGGATGAACGAGTCATGGCAACTGCCAGGGAACTTGGCGCAAACATGCATAATGTTCTTCCTGTGGTTACACACCAGCTGGACGTTAAAAGAGTGGAACCCCTTGCGGTTGACAAATACAGCTGGGTTATGATAGGGGGCCCTAATGGCCACATGTGTGCAGTCTATGATGCCCTGCACCACTGGGAAGCCTGCCATATTTGCAAAGCCAACCGCACGTGCGGTTACACTTGCTTCACCTGTGGAGAAGTGGATGTAATTGTGCGAATTGGCAAAGAGGGCATTGGTAACCTGCATGATGCAAGTGTGTGCGGCCAACTGGGAGATGTCGCTGATGTCTGCTGCTGATCCCTGGAAGGACCCTGAAGCAAAGAAGTTGAGGGCGGTGGTGACTTTGACAGCCACTGGTAAGGAGTGTCCACCCGCTCCTCTGGGCTCCAGGTGTTGGTGCAGCATTGTGCAGATGTCAGCGACTACCTCTCGCGAAAGTCTCAGCCTCCTTTGGCACTGCTGCTCACTCATGTTGAGGAAGCTCATCCTCGGCCTGTAAACCCTGTATTGGGGGTATCTCCTGCGGCGCGGTGCAGCCCTGCGCTGATGCCGTCTGCCCTGTGCAGCATCAGGTGACTGAGGAGAAGGTAAGCGCTCCTGTTGTTGCTGCTGCTGTTGTGCCTGGTTCTGCTGCTGCTGCGGCTGCTCTTCCTCCAATTCTGAGGACCAGGATGAGAGGGTATAAATGGTTCCCATTCTGCTGGTATATATGTCAGTTGAGGAATAGATGTTATATGAGCTCAGTCAATGTGGGGAGAGGGTTTTCCAAGGAGGTCACAGTGCATATGGATCTCAGCTTAAACACTTACAAGCTCAATAGACCTGCAAAATGTGTTCCAAATCCTCAAAACACAAAATTCTGGCATCTGAAAGTCAGCCACGTTACAGGTCCGCTTTTATGCTGCAGGTGCAGCTGTCAAGAATTCAGCTAGATGCTGAACCCGGCACAATCAGTTGGTGTGTTTGTCGCATGACGTGGAACACGCTGAAAATGTAGTAAAATGGGAAGAGCCTGTAAAAATGGGATTATGTAGGCAGTTAACAAGCTGTTAACTGCCTTAAGTGCCTCTCCCGGGTTCGCAACCCGCCGTCAATCATTTAGATTATCACTCCTGATCCGCCTCCAAACCCACCCTCTGAGCGCCGGCAAAATCGCGGCCTAAATATTCCAGGATACCTACCTTTTAGAAGAGATAGGCAAAATGGAAAAGGAGGAGTGGTAGCCCTGATAATAAAGGATGGGATAAAGACAGCAGAGAGAAAGGATCTTAGCTCTGAAAATCAAGAGCAGAATCAGTTTGGGTGGAGCTAAGGAACAGCAAGGGGCAGAAAACATTGGTGGGAGTTGTTTATAGGCCCCCAAACAGTAGTTGTAATGTAGGGCAGAGTATAAATCAGGAAATTAGAGGCGCATGTAGCAAGGATAATACTGTAATCATGGGGGACTTTAATCTACATATAGACTGGGCAAACCAAATTTGCAGTAATAGTGTGGAGGACGAATTCATGGAATGTATGCAAGATAGTTTTCTAGATCAGTATGTTGAGGAACCAACTAGGAAACAGGCTATTTTAGATCTAGTATTGTGCAATGAGAAAGGGTTAATTAATAATCTTGTAGTAAAGGGGCCTTTAATTTTACATTGAGTTTGAAAGTGATTTAGTTAAATCTTAAACTAGGGTCTTAAATCTAAACAAAACAAACTACGTAGGTATGAGTGGCGAGTTGGCTAAGGTAGATTGGGAAACTACATTAAAAGGTATGATGGTAGAGAAGTAATGGCTAGCATTTAAAGAATTAATACATAATTTACAACAAATATACATTCCTTTAAGGCACAAAAATCCCACAGGAAAAGTGGTCCAACCGTGGCTAACAAGAGAAGTTAAAGATAGTATTAGATCAAAGGAAGAGGCTTATAATGTTGCCAAAAAGAGTAGTAAGCCTGAGGATTGGGAGGATTTTAGAATTCAGCAAAGGAGGACCAAGAAATTGATAAAGAAAGGGAAAATAGAATATGAGAGTAAACTAGCGAGAGACATAAAAACAGACTGTAAAAGCTTCTATAGGTATGTAGAAAGGAAAAGATTAGCAAAAATAAATGTGGGTCCCTTACAAGCTGAGACAGGAGAAACTATAATGGGGAATAAGGAAATGGCAGAGAAAGTAAACAAATAGGGCAGGATTTTACCAGCCCTGCGGAGGTGGGTTTGAAGGCGGGACTGCTGGCAAAATCAAAAAGAATGGGAGCGGGTCCCGAACCCCGCTCCCAACCCGCCTCCAACCAATCTTCCCGGGAGTTGGGTCCCCGATTTGCACAGCGACCCGACTCCTAGCGACGGGAAGAGGATTATATAACAGGTAGTTAACAGGCAGTTAAGAGGCTTTTTCCAATTTTGCGACTTCTGCTGCGGGCTTCCCAATGTCGGGGAACCACGCCAGGGTAAGTGAGGCGTGATGTGGGTCTACTGTAATGTTTGTGTATAGATGACAGCTGCAGAAGTGGTGTGAAGGATGCAATGGGACACTGGTGAGTACCAGAGGTAAGGAAATGCTGGGAAAGTCATTTTTAATGTGTTTAGGTTTTTCTGTAGGTGACAAACTTTGAAGTGTTTGTGTGGCCTCAACTCATTGGGAGAAGTGACAGATCGCTTCTGTAACCTCACCTGCAGCTGCCAAATGTTTTATCCTAAGGAGATAGTCATTGGAGAGCCTGGGGGAAAGGGCTCACCTTTGTACAGTGATTGTCAGTGTTTAAAAGCACCTCAATGCTGTCAATCACTGACAGATCATCTGTCAAAAATAAATGGTACATGTTCCTTTAAGAAAACCGGCAGATGAAGCGTCATCCACTGACGTCATCTGACACCGGCTTTCCCTTATTTGGCCGGCAAGCCCACAGGGCGGGCTTAACAAGGCCAATCAGGGGAAAATAGCGTTTGTGCGTCGGACGTCGCTGGGGGCGGGACTAGAACCCGGAAGGCAGCAGTCCCACCACCAACTCGTCTCGGCAGGTAAATTCCAGCCCTTTTTCTCTGTCTTCAAGGAAGAAGACGCAAAAATCTTCCCAGAAATAGTGGAGAACCAACGGTCTAGCGAGAATGAAGAACTGAAAGAAATGAGTAAAAAAAAGTACTGGAGAAATTAATGGGACTGAAAGCTAATAAATCCCCTGGACCTGATGGCCTACATCCTAGGGTTTTGAAAGAGGTGGCTATAGAGATAGTAGCTGCATTGGTGTCATTTTCCAAAATTCCATAGATTCTAGAATGGTTCCTGCAGATTGGAAGGTAGCAAATGTAATCCCACTATTTAAGAAAGGAGGGAGAGAGAAAACGGGGAACTACAGACCAGTTAGCCTGACATCAGTAATAGGGAAAATGCTAGAATCTATTATTAAGGACGTGGTAACAGGGCACTTAGAAAATAATAATAGGATTGGGCAGAGTGAACACGGATTTATGAAAAGGAAATCGTGTTTGACTAATCTGTTAGAGTTTTTTGAGGTAGTAACTAGCAGAATAGATAAGGGGGAACCAGTGGGTGTGGTGTATTTGGATTCTCAGAAGGCATTCGATAAGGTGTCACACAAAAGGTTATTAAACAAAATTAGGGCTCATGGGATTGGGGGTAATATACGAGCATGGATTGAGGATTGGTTAACGGACAGAAAACAGAGAGTAGGAATAAACGGGTCATTTTCGGTAGTGGGGTACTGCAAGGATCAGTGCTTGGACCTCAGCTATTCACAATCTATATCAATGATTTGGATGAGGGGACCAAATGTAATACATCCAAGTTTGCTGATGATACAAAGCTGGGTGGGAATGTAAGTTGTGAGGAGGATGCAAAGAGGCTTCAAGGGAATATAGACAGGCTAAGTGAGTGGGCAAGAATGTGGCAAATGTAATATAATGTGGAGAAATGTGAAGTTAACCACTTTGGTAGGAAAAATAGAAAAGCAGAGTATTTTTTAAATGGTGAGAGATTGGGAAATGTTGGTGTTCAGAGGGACCTGGGTGTCTTTGTACACGGATCACTGAAAGTTAACATGCAGGTTCAGCAAGCAATTAGGAAAGCAAATGGTACGTTGGCCTTTATTACAAGAGGTTTTGAGTATAAGAGTAAAGATGTCTTACTGCAATTATATAGGGCCCTGGTGAGACCACACCTGGAGTATTGTGTACAGTTTTGGTCTCCTTACCGAAGGAAGGATATACTTGCCATAGAGGGAGTGCAACGAAGGTTCACCAGACTGATTCCTGGGATGGGGGGATTGTCCTATGAGGAAAGATTGAGTATACTAGACCTATATTCTTTAGAGTTTAGAAGAATTAGAGGTGATCTCATTGAAACATATAAAATTCTTACAGGGCTTGACAGGGTAGATGCAGGGTGGATGTTTCCCCTGGCTGGGGAGTCTAGAACCAGGGGTGACAGTCTCAGAATAAGGGGTCGGCCATTTAGGACTGAGATGAGGAGAAATTTCTTCACTCAGAGGCTGGTGAACGTTGGAATTCTCTACCCCAGAGGGCAGTGGAGGCTCAGTCATTGCGTATATTCAAGACAGAGATCGAAAGATTTTTGGATATTAAGGGAATCAAGGGATATGGGGATAGTGCAGGAAAGTGGAGATGAGGCAGAAGATCAGCCACAATCTTATTGAATGGCGGAACTGGTTCGAGGGGTCAAATGGCTTACTCCTGCTCCTATTTCTTATGTTCTTATGTGGTGCATGACACCACCAAGGTTGAAAAGAGTAGGAGAGTAGATGAGACAAATTGCGCAGTAGTAGTTAAGTGACACAAATCTTGTTTTAAAAGATTGTATGAAAAAGTGAAGACTGAGTTCCACAGTTTTCAATTCCAGTGAATGATTGACTTAGAGTAGGAAGCAATGTGATCAGTTTTGATTTCACACATGAAGGATGCATAGAAAAGGATGATTGTGGAAGATGATGTATTTGGAGCTGTGGCAAAATATCTCCTGTTTTTCAAGTCTCCTAATGTAAATTGGTGTAAAATCTGGAACTTAATGGTTCATTCCAGGATTCTCTGCTCCCAGTTGGGAGCTGGTGTTTTCCCAGGGAGTCTTAGGAACATAGGACCAGGAGTAGGCCATTCAGCCCCTCGAGCCTGTTCTGTAACCCTTAATACCTTGCTTTACAAAGCCTTGGGGCTGGATTTGACCAACATCGGTGGGTCCGGGCCTCACTGCTGGCTCCAGCCCGCTGTCCAAAATTATTTTACCCTGATTGGGCTTGATAAGCCCACCCAGCACGTTTCCCAGCCAATTGAAGGAAGCGGGTCTGATTTCCGCACCATCACAGAAGCCAGTCTTCAGCCAATTCGATTCACTCCACGTGATATCAAGAAACGGCTGAGCGCACTGGATACAGCAAAGGCTATTGGCCCCGACAACATCCCGGCTATCGTTCTGAAGTCTTATGCTCCAGAACTAGCCGCTCCTCTAGCCAAGCTGTTCCAGTACAGCTACAACACTGGCATCTATCTGACAATGTGGAAAACTGCCCAGGTATGTCCTGTCCACAAAAAGCAGAACAAATCCAATCCAGCCAAATACCGCCCCATCAGTCTACTCTCAATCATCAGCAAAGTGATGGAAGGTGTCATTGATAGTGCTATCAAGCGGCACTTATACACCAATAACCTGCTCAACGATGCCCAGTTTGGGTTCCGCCAAGACCACTCAGCTCCCTGACCTCATTACAGCCTTGGTCCAAACATGGACAAAGGAGCTGAATTCAAGAGGTGAGGTGAGAGTGACTGCCCTTCGCATCAAGGCAGCATTTGACTGAGTGTGGCATCAAGGAGCCCTAGTAAAACTGAAGTCAATGGTAATCAGGGGGAAAACATACCTAGCACAAAGGAAGATGGTTGTGGTGGTTGGAGGTCAATCATCACAGCCCCAGGACATCGCTGCAGGTGTTCCTCAGGGCAGTGTCCTAGGCCCAACCATCTTCAGCTGCTTCATCAATGACCTTCCCTCCAATATAAGGGCAGAAATGGGGATGTTTGCTGATGACTGCACAGTGGTCAGCGCCATTCACAACTCCTCAGATAATGAAACAGTCCATGTCTGCATGCAACAAGACCTGGACTTGATTTATATACATCACTAGATAATATAAGGGGATAAATAAGATGACCTCAGGTCAGGTGCTTCAAGTCTGATTGAGCCCTAGCGCAAAGCAATGATTAATATTGTAGTTACAGCTATGCTTGTGCACACATTGTCCAAGGTTAGTATAGCCGCAAATAGCAAGTACATCACTTACACCATCTGTATTAAATGGAAAACACTGAGCAGCTTCAAAACCCCGAAGGTATTTCACCTGAAGGTGGCATTTTAAGCATAAATGATGCCATCAATTCATTATACTGGGGATGGCTCCAGCATGATTCTCATCAAATGAAAAAACAATAAAAGCTTCCATTCTTCGATAAGAATTACATTCCCTTGAGCAAGATTTTGGCAACGAAAGTCCTCCCCCACCCTCATCAATATGGAATCCAATACCCATCAAGCAAGATGTCAGCTCCAAACCCCTCTCACCCACACCGAGGAAATTTTCCATCCTTAACCCCCTACCAATTCTGACAAGATTTTGGCATCCTTCCTCTCATGAGCAAAATTTCGACCCTTCTCCATGCCCCTCCCTCCCGGTGAATGCATTTTCCATCTTAACCCATCGGCTCACTGCCAATTCTTTTCTCCTTACAACCCCCCTCACTAGCTGCAGTTGCCCCTCACATGTTCACTTCATTTCCCCCTTTACACTAACCCCCCCAGTTGAATTTCTCACCCACAACACCAACCCCTCACTGGCTGTAATCCTCCCTCCTCGACGGTTGGTTCTTCCATGCCTCAATTCCCCCGACCCCCTGCTGATCTGAATTCTCCTTCCTCAGCACGCGATTCCTCCCCTACCCTCGCCCCTCCGACTGTCTTCTGCCTCCACTCCCCATTCCCCTTCCTCTCTTCTGCTCCCCGTCCTCCCTCGCCCCCTCCCTTTCCGCACACTGTAACTCTGTTTGGTCAAAAAAATAATAGAATTGGCCTTGACTACCCATGCGCAATGCCATGGGAGATCGACAAGTGATCCAATAAAAACCAGGGGTGGCTCAGTTTGTCAATGCATGGCCCAGAGTATGACTGTCAGGAATTCAGGCATTTTAGATTTATTTTTTTCGAGGAAGGGTTGATTTTAGTGGGTTTGTATAGCCCTCCTGACATGATGCAGAGCCACGCAGGTCATAATGATTCCAGGCTTCATCCTGGTCTGTGCCAAGAATGAATGATCTCAATCGGGCACCAACTGGGCTCACAACTCGATTCAGTCCTTTCAAGAAAGCAGCAGAGAAAAGATGGGATTATTTTTAATGCGGGGAGGAGCAGAGCTGTCTTTTGAGTTCAGTCTTCACCTAGTCTTTCTGCAAAGCACTCAATACAGTACAGTTCTAGTTAAAACCATATTTATCCATGCATTCCAATGAGGTTAGTACTGTTCTTTACAGCAATCGCACAAACTGTGTCATCAGAACCAATCTCATAAGAAAGGTCTAAACACTGGAGAAAGCTGAGCCTTCATCCTCCAAGGTGAGAAATCTTTCATTAGCATCCGCTTTATTAACAGTGCCAACTAGCAGCGATGACAGACTGGGGAATAACAATGCATTTCTTAGTTTGGAAACATGCAGGGTACAGAGAACAGTGAAGTTATAGAGCATGATTTCAATACACAAACACACAGGTTCTGTTGTGGCGAGCGTGTACTAGGCACTTGGGATGAGTGACAGCAGTGGGAGTATGAAGAAAAGATCTTGTTAGTACCAGTCAGAGACAAAATTGCAGCCGAGTAGTGGGAAGATTCAATGCTTCTGCAAACATGAATGTAGTTACTGCGTTGTATCAGCAAAGGGATTGAATACAAATACAAAAGACATTATCCGAGTCAGAACCTATCTGGACTACAATCCTGGTCACTTTAGCAAATATGTTGTTGCCCTCGATAGGGTGCAGAGGTGAAAAATCAAAATGGCCCTGAGTTTCAAGAGCTTATGAGGAATATCAATGAAGTTGGGTTTCTTCTAGTTGGAAAGGAGAGTTCAAAGTCAAATAACTGACGTTTTCAAGATTATGAAGGGGACTGACGAAGCTGATCCAAGCAAATTATTTGCGATGGTGACGGGTTTGTATAACAGAGAATACAAATTAAAAATTAGCAAATTAGAAGTAGGAGTTAGAAAGGAAATTGAATGCAACTTTTTTGTGCACAAAGGGTAACAGACTTATGGAATGAATTACCGGGGAAGGTCTTTGAAGTGGGCACTACAAGTGGGTTTAAGTGGCATTTCAGCAAATTGTGGGAGGTGGTGAGAAGTCAGGTAAATGGGGTCAGTATCATGGAAAAGCAGCGAGCTTGTTAGGCCTCAGGGGCATTTCCTGTTCTTAAAAATTATTGTAAATGGCAGGCTCCAAAGCCCAAAGGACTGAAATGACCGGATTTTAAATCCATTTAGTTGGTGCGCATCGAAACCGAAAATGACTGTACATGCGTTTCATGAATATTTAAAAACAGCTAGCTGCAGGTTCTCAGCTGCCATCATGCCTGGTCACTAAAACTGGATGCAGCAGCCCTGTCATTATGAAGGGGGAAAATAGGCCGGACAGATTCAGCTGGGAGCTCTGAGTCAAGTCAAAGCTCCCAGCTGAATCAAATGTCTTCCCTTAACCACTAGCTTCTCTAAACTGCATTTCCACTACAGATTCAGAATGCTGCAGGTCTTTACACAAGTCTCCATCCAGTCTGACCTCCGGATGACAATCTAGGCCGATACGGACGGTGCAACAAATGCGCACCACACTGGCGGGAAGCCTCGTCATTTAGCGGATTGAAAATCGTGGGGCAGCCGCGTGATTCCCTATTACATGCAGCCAGTGGATGAAGCTCCTGGCAAGTAGTGCGTATCCGTACAATCGGCCCTGATGGCTCTGCGAAGAATGCAGTAGATTTTGTTACAAAAGTCCACTCCAAAAAAACAGAAGTGAAAATCTTAATTTGTACATTTGAGAACATTTTAGGAGGGTAATGTTCATTACCATTGGACTTGTCAGCAAACTCATCAAACAGAAGGCTGGTTAATCGAGTCAATCTGGCTCAATATTGGAAAATCGTTGAAAATGTTTTTTTAAGGACAAGCCAGAGGAAGCTGGAGACGATACATTAATACACACTGTTGAACTTAAGAGCTTGGCCCCAATTCTTCAACCAAGGGGGGAATTTTCCGGGGGGTCGGTGGCGGATCGGGTGGGAAAGTGTTTTATTTTCCCCCGCTGTCAACCCGCCACCATGCGCCTTTCCCTGATGCCGGGTCTGCCAGCGCTGAGCAGACCCGACACACAGCAGCGGGTGAGGCAATTGAAACCATTAGTGGCTTGTTTACAGCCACTTAACAATGCTTTTTTCCCAGGTCGCCCACCGGTTTCTCGCTGTGCCTAAACTTCCTCAGTGAAGCTGAGGCGGGAGATGACTTGCCATTGTTTCAGCTGATGAGTTGACAGCTTCAAATGTCAAGTCAAAGCTCCCAGCTGAATCAGATATATTCCCTTAGCCACTAGCTTCTCTAAACTGCATTTCCACTACAGATTCAGGATGCTGCAAGTCTTTACACAAATCTCCATCCAGTCTGACCTCATTATCTCTCCCAACATTGACAGATCGCTTCTGTCATCTCTACTTTACCTGCCATCTATTCCATCATCATGGGTGCACTTTATACTCTCTCACCTTGGTCCTCAGAATCACACCACCATCAGCCCGAATATCAGCATCACCAGGCACACCAGCAGCACCAACAACAACAACACCAACCTTCGCCACAATCACCTGATGCTGCACAGGATACAGGGCATCAGCACCCAACCACATTACTGCCCAGGACGCCAGGGATGGCCTTACCATGGCCGGATTTACTTCACTTGACGCTGTACACCCTGGCTGCCACATGATGCGTCAGGTTGGCACCACCCCACACCAACACCATAAAGCATCCCTACAATGCCCAAGCCATCCCTTTCACATTCATCAGCATTGTGGGGGATACTTTTATGTCTCACCATTCACTGCAACTCACTAAGCCACTTCCAAAGGTGCACACAGATCTGTCCAAGAACGTAGTTTTGAAAATAAAGATTTCAATGTTTGACAGTACATTAACAGAAACTTCACATGAACATTGGCTAAAACACACAAGTGCCTACCCTTGTGTGTTGTTAGTTGGTATGATTGGACTAGGATGAGGGTGAGTATGAGGGATGGCTGGTGAGATGGGGAAGTGATAATGTAGATAGAGAGGGATGGGTGGAGGTGCAAGTTAAGTTGGTGTGACTGAGGATGTGCAGGAGTAGGGTAGGGGAGGCAGGGTGTTGGGGATGTGATGAGTGGCACAGCAGGATGAGGTGAGTGAGGTTATGCAGTAACGTTTCATATCTACTGAGATCATTGAAAGGTTTGTGTCACTGCAGCCTGGTACTCCTGACGATATCCCTGCTTGTGTCCTCCTGTGCAATGTGTAACCAGGCTGCGTTAATCTCCTGGGGAGGTCTCTTCCACCCATTAGAAGGGAAGAGAACCTCCCTGCGTGCTGTGACTCCCTCCATAAGCATATGGAGGGAGTCATGGGAGAGCCTGGGTGCAGCCGTGCACCTCTGTGCAGTGTTTGTCAGTGTTTGCAGCACTTCAATGCTGTAGAACACTGACAGCACAAATGTTCAAATAAATTTGCTCATGGTCCCTTTAAGAAAACCAGCTTTTTTAAATTCATTCATGGGATGTGGGCGTCGCTGGCAAAGCCAGCATTTATTGCCCATCCCTAATTGCCCTTGAGAAGGTGGTGGTGAGCCTCCTCTTGAACCGCTGCAGTCCGTGTGGTGAAGGTACTCCCACAGTGCTGTTAGGGAGGGGGTACCAGGATTTTGACCCAGCGACGATGAAGGAACGGCGATATACTTCCAAGTCAGGATGGTGTGTGACTTGGAGGGGAACTTGGAGGTGGTGGTGTTCCCATGCGCCTGCTGCCTTTGTCCTTCTAGGTGGTAGAGGTCGCAGGTTTGGGAGGTGCTGCCAAAGAAGCCTTGGCGAGTTGCTGCAGTGCATCCGGTGGTGGAGGGAGTGAATGTTTAAGGTGGTGGATGGGGTGCCAATCAAGCGGGCTGCTTTGTCCTGGATGATGTCGAGCTTCTTGAGTTTTGTTGGAGCTGCACTCATCCAGGCAAGTGGACAGTATTCTATCACACTTCTGACTTGTGCCTTGTAGATGGTGGAAAGGCTTTGGGGAGTCAGGAGGTGAGACACTCACCGCAGAATACCTAGCTCCTGACCCCCAGTATTTATGTGGCTGGTCCAGTTAAGTTCCTGGTCAATTCTGACCCCCAGGATGTTGATGGTGGGGGATTCTGTGATGGTAATGCCGTTGAATGTCAAGGGGCAGTGGTTAGACACTCTCTTGTTGGAGATAGTCATTGCCTGGCACTTGTGTGGCAAGAATGTTACCTGCCACTTATCAGCCCAAGCCTGAATGTCGTTCAGGTCTTGTTGCATGCGGGCATGGACTGCTTCGTTATCTGAGGAGTTGCAAATGGCACTGAACACTGTGCAGTCATCAGCGAACATCCCCATTTCTGACCTTATGTTGGAGGGAAGGTCATTGATGAAGCAACTGAAGATGGTAGGGCCTAGGGCACTGCCCTGAGGAACTCCTGCAGCGATGTCCTGGGGCTGTGATGATTGACCTCCAACCACCACAACCTTCTTCCTTTGTGTTGATGTGACTCCAGCCAGTGGAGCGTTGTCCCCCCGATTCCCATTGACTTCAGTTTTACTAGGGCTCCTTGATGCCACACTCGGTCAAATGCTGCCTTGATGTCACTGACAGTCACTCTCACCTCACCTGATGATCAATTCTCAACAGTTTTAGAAAAAATAGATCAGCCTGTCTAATCTGTTTATAACTGAAGATTGGTGTACAAAAATAAGCTGCTATGTTTTGATGAGTCGTTGAGTGAACCCTGGGGACTTGTTTGCTAGATACATTCCTAAGAGCCTGTGTTATAATTGGCCTCAGGTCATTGCAACTTCTGTTGAATGTTAATAGTCCCTTACGCCTTTCAAAAATAGATGTATTTCCTGTCAGGTTAAATCTATAGTTGATACATCTGGATATCATGGGAGGAATCCTCATTTGAAACTGCTGTCAAAACCAGCATAGGAGAGGTAATTACAAGTTACTAGCAGACATCAGCTGGACTTTTGCAGCCTTTCTTCAAAAAGATATGCTCCCTTATACTTTCCGTATCTTCCAGTCTTCCAGGAGCTTTTCTCTTTCACCAAAAGAGCTGGGCTAGAGACTTCAAGGCGGTTATCATAGAATCATATAGTACAGAAGAAGGCCATTCAGTCCATCATATCTATACCGGCTCTTTGAAAGAAATATCCAATTAGTCCCGTTACCCTGCTTGACGTAAGAAAACTACTAGGCACTTGGTCTAAGCATTAAACAAAGCTTTAACCAACTGTTTTACAAAAATGAGAAGTCGCACAACACCAGGTTATAGTCCAACAGTTTTATTTGAAATTACGAGCTTTCGGAGCTCTGCTCCTTCGTCAGGTACAGTGAGGGAATACAAATCGGTTACAAAGTATATATAGACAGAGAACAATGTGTCTGCAGAGATACAATCCATCAGGGAGGCATTACATCAAAGACACAGCAGAGTACAGCTAAGACAATGAGGTGGGGTCACAGGGGGTCCAACGTGTCAAATGCTGCAGTCTGCAGTTAAGCTTTTTACTTTTTTTTAAAACTGGAAATCACATCTGTGAACCAGACAACGACGTCGAGTCATGTCCTGTAGCGTGACATGAAACCGAGATCCCAAGGCGGCCTTCGAGACACACGACAACGCAAAATCATCGAGCAGAAACTGATAGCCAAGTTCCGCACCCATGAGGACAGCCTCAACTGGGATCTCGGTTTCATTTGTATTCCCTCACTGTACCTGATGAACGAGCAGAGCTCTGAAAGCTCGTAATTTCAAATAAAACTGTTGGACTATAATCTGGTGTTGTGCGACTTCTCATTTTTGTCCACCCCAGTCCAACACCGGCATCTCCGCATCACAACTGTTTTACAACATGGAGGTCTAGTTGTGTCCTTCACTTGTTCCTATTAAGAATGTCCTGCGCAAGCTCGGGCCCGTGCCTGTTTATTTATACTCTCCCTGGACAGCGCCACCCGCAGGCCACTCAGTATTATTTCATAAGTCTTTCTTCCATGAATGACAGATTCATGTCACTGCACTTCCACCGTAGCCCTGAAAATGTTTCTTTTGAAGTATTTATCCAATTCCTTATTCAAAGTTACTGCTGAATCTGCTTCCACTACCCTTTCAGGCAGTGCATTCCAGGTTATAACAACTCGCCACATAAAAAAAATTCTCTTCATCTCCCTTCTGGTTCTGTTGCCAATTATCTTAAATTGTGTCCTTTGGTTACCGACCCTCCTGCCAGTGGAAACAATTTCTCCTATCTACTCTATCAAAACTCCTCATAATTTTAATCACCTCTATTAGTTCTCTCATTAACCTTCTCTGACCTAAGGAGAACAAATGTGAGAAGTCGCACAACACCAGGTTATAGTCCAACAGTTTTATTTGAAATCACAAGCTTTCGGAGCGCTGCTCCTTCGTCAGGTGAAGTGAAGAGATACATATAGGCATAGCCTATGGGCAAGCCCTGCGAATACACAGGATCTGCTCAGACGAGGAGGAACGCGATGGACACCTACAGACGCTGAAAGATGCCTTCGTAAGAACGGGATATGACGCTCGACTTGTCGATCGATAGTTCCGACGGGCCACAGCAAAAAATCGCATAGACCTCCTCAGAAGTGGAACACGGGACACAACCAACAGAGTACCCTACGTCGTCCAGTACTTCCCCGGAGCGGAGAAACTACGCCATGTTCTTCGCAGCCTTCAACATGTCATCGATGACGACGAACACCTCGCTAAGGCCATCCCCACGCCTCCACTACTCACCTTCAAACAGCCGCCTAACCTCAAACAGACCATCGTTCGCAGCAAATTACCCAGCTTTCAGGAGAACAGCGACCACGACACCACACAACCCTGCCACGGCAACCTCTGCAAGACATGCCAGATCATCAACACAGACACCACCATCACACGTGAGGACACCACCCACCAGGTACATGGTACATACTCATGTGACTCGGCCAACGTTGTCTACCTCATACGTTGCAGGAAAGGATGCCCCAGAGCATGGTACATCGGCGAGACCATGCAGACACTGCGACAACGTATGAACGGACACCGCGCAACAATCGCCAGGCAGGAGTGTTCCCTCCCAGTCGGGGAACACTTCAGCAGTCAAGGACATTCAGCCTCCGATCTTCGGGTAAGCGTTCTCCAAGGCGGCCTTCGAGACACACGACAACGCAAAATCGTCGAGCAGAAACTGATAGCCAAGTTCCGCACCCATGAGGACGGCCTCAACCGGGATCTTGGGTTCATGTCACGCTACATGTAACCCCACCTGACGTAGAGTCATCCAGACTCGAGTCGTCGTTGGCTTGTTCTCTCTACACAGATGCGGCCAGACCTGCTGTGATTTCCAGCAAAAAAAGTTTTTTGTTTTCCATACAGACCCCAGCATCTGCCACATTGTCTTTGATGTAATGTTTTCCTGACTGACCTGTTTGGACACCATCCACACCTATGATTGCCGTGATTATCTCTCTGCCAAGGTGTGATAAAGGGCAGTTGGAAAGATTAACTGTAATCATCTGGCTGTGTTCTCTGACTATATATGCTGTGCCTATATGTATCCCTTCACTTCACCTGATGAAGGAGCAGCGCTCCGAAAGCTTGTGATTTCAAATAAAACTGTTGGACTATAACCTGGTGTTGTGCGACTTCTCACATTTGTCCACCCCAGTCCAACACCGGCATCTCCACATCATGGCTAAGGAGAACAATCCAAGGTCTCCTTATCTAAGGAAGGATATACTTGCCTTGGAGGCGGTGCAACGAAGGTTCACTAGATTGATTCCTGGGATGAGAGGGCTGTCCTATGATGAGAGATTGTGTAGAATGGGCCTATACTCTCTGGAGTTTAGAAGAATGAGAGGTGATCTCATTGAAACATACAAGATTCTGAAGGGGATTGACAGGGTAGATGCTGAGAGGTTGTTTCCCCTGGCTGGAGTGTCTAGAACTAGGGGGCATAGTCTCAGGATGAGGGGTAAGGCCAGTTAAGACTGAGATGAGGAGGAATTTCTTCACTCAGAGGGTTGTGAATCTTTGGAATTCTCTGCCCCAGAGGGCTATGAATGCTGAGTCGTTGAGTATATTCAAGGCTGAGATCAATAGATTTTTGGACTCTAGGGGAATCAAGGGATATGGAGATCGGGCGGGAAAGTGGAGTTGAGGTCGATGATCAGCCATGATCTTATTGAATGGCGGAGCAGGCGCGAGGGGCCGTATGGCCTACTCCTGCTCTTACTTCTTGTGTTCTTATGTTCTTAGTACCTTAGTCTCTTCACATTACTGAAGTCCCTCATCCCTGGTTTCATTCTGGTAAATTTCCTCTGCACCCTCTCACTGTTATTGTCACTGCCATGCCAGAATAAGTCAACAGGAGAAACATGTCCAGAGCACATAATTATGGTGTTGTTGTGGCCTTTGTCAGATAGTGAGTGTAAAAGTAAGCGTTACATGGACATAGCAGAGAGCAACTAAATCACTAAAGGCTATTTGGTCACCTGTTTGGTGGCATTCTTTGAGGTGATGACATAATCTGCATTTTTTTCATTACTAACTGGGTGAAGGACTGAGAACTTTAGGTGGAGCTTACATTCATGATGAAGTTGAGTTGATAACAAACTGGAAAAGACTTGAAAGTTTCAAAAAGTGCTGTTTAATGATCAGCCATTTCAACTAGAAGGAATACTCCGCAAACCTCCTGTACTTGACTGTGAAAACAAAGTTACATCAATATTGACACAGCACTGATATTGAGTAGAAGAGAGGCAATCAAGAGAGTTAATATTAAATGAATGTCTTTGATTACATGTTTACATTTCTAATAATAATCAGGCACCTTTCTCTACTGCAATCAGCGGGTAAAGAATTGAGATCAATAGCTATGTGGAACAGGCTTTATTTGGAACTCATAACCTTTTGCTCAATTGGCTTCCCACATTGGCAACGTGGTCTTTTCTCCCAAACTATTGATTGTGTATTCGATGTTGCATTACTTGGTATTTGCAACACCCATGAAGAAAATTCTGAGATAATTGGCCTGTTTCTTCTGTTGTACTGCCGAAAGAATTCCTTAAAAAGCAAAGGTCTCTGGAGATGTGCTTGTCCTTTTTGCTTGGATGTGAATAGAATTGTCGAGAAACATCATTAGGCACCTCAGGGCTTTCCTTGCGCTGGTTGCCTTGTAGGGATGTAATTATCTGCTTGGGTTCCTGGCTTCATGCACACAATGCATATCAGGCTTGACCCAATTAGAGTCCAAGGTTAATCAAAATTTCTTACATTTTTTAAAATTAGATGGTGCATTTGAAAGGGCCAATGCGGGAATGGTAGCATAGTGGTAATGTCACTGGGCTAGTAATCCAGAGGTCTGGACTAATGATCCAGAGACTGTGAGTTCAAATCCCACCACGGCAGCTGGGGAATTTAAATCTGGAATGAAAAGCTAGTGACAGTAATGGAAACTATCGGATTGTCGTAAAAACCCATCTGGTTCACTAATGTCCTTTAGGGAAGGAAATCTGCCGTCCTTACCTGGTCTGGCCTATATGTGACTCCAGACCCACAGCAATGTGGTTGACTCTTAACTGCCCTCTGAAATGGCCGAGCAAGCCACTCAGTTGTAACTAACCGCTACGAAACACAATAATAAGAATGAAACCGGACAGGACCACCCGGCATTGACCTCGGCACCGGCTACGGACACAGCAACGGCACACCCAGCCCAGCCCACCCTGCAAAGTCCTCCTCACCAACATCTGGGGACTTGTGCGAAAATTGGGAGAGCTGTCCCACAGACTAGTCAAGCAATAGCCTGACATAGTCATACTCACAGAATCATACCTTTCAGCCAATCCCAAACACTTCCATCACCATCCCTGGGTATGTCCTGTCCCATCGGAAGGACAGACCCACCAGGGGTGGCAGCACAGTGGTATACAGTCGGGAAGTAGTGGCCCTAGGAGTCCTCAACATTGACTCCGAACCCCATGAAGTCTCATGGCTTCAGGTCAAAAATCGGCAAGGAAACCTTCTGCTGATTACCACCTACCGCCCTCCCTCAGCCAATGAATCAGTACTCCTCCTTGTTGAACACCACTTGGAAGAAGCACTGAAAGTAGCAAGGGCACAGAATGTACTCTGGGTGGGGGACTTCAATGTCCATCACCAAGAGTGGCCCGGTAGCACCACTACTGACTGAGCTGGCCGAGCCCTGAAGGACATAGCTACCAGTCTGGGCCTGCAACAGGTGGTGAGAGAGCCAACACGAGGGAAAAACCTACTTGACCTCGTCCTCACCCATCTACCTGTCGCAGATGCATCTGTCCATGACAGTATTGGTAGCAGTGACCACCGCACAGTCATTGTGGAGACGAAGTCCCGTCTTCACCCTGAGGACACCCTCCATCGTGTTGTGTGGTACTACCACCGTGCTAAATGGGATAGATTCAGAACAGATCTAACAGCTCAAAACTGGGGATCCATGAGGCACTGTTGGCCATCAGTAGCAGCAGAATTGTATTCCACCACAATCTGTAACTTCATGGCCCGGCATATCCCTCACTTTAACATTACCATCAAGCCAGGGGACCAACCCTGGTTCAATAAGGAGAGTAGAAGAGCATGCCAGGAGCAGCACCAGGTGTACCTAAAAATGTGGTGAGAAGCTGCAACACAGGACTACATGCATGCTAAAAAGCAGAAGCAGCATGCTATAGACAGGGCTAAGCGATCCCACAATCAACGGATCAGATCAAAGCTCTGCTGTCCTGCCACAGCCAGTCGTGAATGGTGGTGGACCATTAAACAACTAACCGGAGGAGGAGGCTCCATGAATATCCCCATCCTCAATGATGGTAGAGCCCAGCACATGAGTGCAAAAGACAAGGCTGAAGTGTTTGCAAGCATCTTCAGCCAGAAGTGCCAAGTGGATGATCCATATCGGCCTACTCCTGAGGTCCCCACCATCACAGAAGCCAGTCTTCAGCCAATTCGATTCACTCCACGTGATATCAAGAAACGGCTGAGCGCACTGGATACAGCAAAGGCTATGGGCCCCTGACAACATCTCGGCTACAGTGCTGAAGACTTGTGCACTAGAACTAGCCACTCCTCTAGCCAAGCTGTTCCAGTACAGCTACAACACTGGCATCTATCCGACAATGTGCAAAACTGCCCAGGGTATGTACTGTCCACAAAAAGCAGGACAAATCCAATCCGGCCAATTACCGACCCATCAGTCTACTCTCAATCATCAGCAAAGTGATGGAAGGTGTCATCGACAGTGCTATCAAGCGGCACTTACTCACCAATAACCTGCTCACTGATGCCCAGTTTGGGTTCCGCCAAGACCACTTGGCTCCCAACCTCATTACAGCCTTGGTCCAAACATGGACAAAGGAGCTGAATTCCAGAGGTGAGGTGAGAGTGACTGCCCTTGAGTGAGGCATGAAGGAGCTCTAGTAAAACTGAAGTCAATGGGAATCAGGGGAAAACACTCCACTGGCTGGAGTCATACCTAGCACAAAGGAAGATGGTTGTGGTGGTTGAAGGTCAATCATCACAGCCCCAGGACATCTCTGAAGGTGTTCCTCAGGGCAGTCTTCTAGGCCCAACCATCTTCAGCTGCTTCATCAATGATCTTCCCTCCAACATAAGGTCAGAAATGGGGATGTTCGCTGATGACTGCACAGTGTTCAGTGTCATTCACAACTCCTCAGATAATGACGCACTCCATGCCCGCATGAAACAAGACCTGGACGGCGTTCAGGCTTGGGCTGATAAGTGGCAAGTAACATTCGCGCCACACAAGTGCCAGGCAATGACCATCTCCAACAGGCGAGAGTCTAACCACCGCCCCTCGACATTCAACACCATTACCATTGCCGAATCCACCACCATCAACATCCTGGGGGTCACCATTGACCAGAAACTTAACTGGGCCAACCACATAAATATTGTGGCAACAAGAGCAGGTCAGAGGCTAGGTATTCTGCGGCGAGTGTCTCACCTCCTGACTCCCCAAAGACTTTCCACCATCTACAAGGCACAAGTAAGGAGTGTGATGGAATACTGTCCACTTGCCTGGATGAGTGCAGCTCCAACAACACTCAAGATGCTCGACATCATCTAGGACAAAGTTGCCCGCTTGATTGGCACCCCATTCACCACCTTAAACATTCACTCCCTCCACCACCGGCGTACCGTGGCTGCAGTGTGTACCATCTACAAGATGCACTGAACCAGTCGCCAAGGCTTCTTCAGCAGCACCTCCCAAACCCGCGACCTCTTCCACCTAGAAGGACAAAGGCAGCAGGCGCAAGGGAACACCACCACCTCCAAGTTCCCCTCCAAGTCACACACTATCCTGATTTAAAAGTATATCGCCGATCATTAATCGTCGCCGGGTCAAAATCCTGGAACTCCCTCCCTAACAGCACTGTGGGAGCACCTTCACCACACGGACTGCAGCGGTTCAAGAAGGCGGCTCACCACCACCTTCTCAAGGGCAATTAGGGATGGGCAATAAATGCTGACCTTGCCAGCATCGCCCACATCCCATGAATGAATTAAAAAATATATAGTGAATGATTAAGTTGCGATAACAAAACTATAATTGAGCAACATTAATGCTTTTTATTGAAAGGCAAACCCTGGGTTTGAAACGGCCTCTATTAATTTATAATACAGAGTACTTCTCTGACATTTAACTCCCTTCTTGAGTTTCTTTTAATCTATACTCTATCGATATGTTTCACAGTTTCTTGAAAGCAGCCATTAGCTCCTTTGGAGCAACTGCATGATGTCATGGGACTGAGCTGCTGAAAAGTTGAAAGTTTGTCCCTATTAGTTAATTTTTATTGACTTTTTTTCTAGAAGAGCGCAGGATGGTCATTAATGCATCAACAGGTCCTTTCATCCGATCAGATCTTCTAATGAAGAGCCCCCATGTATTGACTTTTTAGTTTTCCTTACATTGTATTTTAGATTTCCTTGTATTTTGCTCGTATAACAGCACTCACAGCACCTCAAACATCGTTCATTGTATGTGAACCAATTTTGATGTGTTATTGAGAGATGAGATAAGGTATTATATGAAGGTGCTGCTTCATTTTTGTTGTAGCCAGCAACAGACACTGGAATGGAATAAAGATTCACCAGATATCGCCCAGGTGGCGAAGCCAAAAATGTACCCGCGTCACTTTGTAATTAGTGGGCAGCTTTAATATGAACTTTCACCTACTTATTGGACCTTGTAGGTTTTTACAGGGTCAGGACCATTTGACACAACCTTGGACTAGAAATTCATTATAGCTGAGGAATGGGGTATCATTAGACAAGTTGGAAAATTAGCGCCAGGCGCTAATGCTTTAGACTGCACGCAAAATTCATGCTCACTGCTCAAAGAAATGATTGGAGCGCTAATTCAAGTCTTTAAGCCCAAGCTCATTGGCATTGCACTCAAAGAATGGACCAATATCAAGTGCAGTCTAGTCGCAAGTCATGATTGACACAGACTTTTTCCAGTTCTTAAAGGGGAGGTTCATTGATGCTGCAGAACCTCATTCTCAGCTTTGCTGGCTGTGCAGCTGCCTCAGCAAGCAGCAGCAGGTCAAGGAGAAGCAGCCAGAGGACCGAAGCAGCTGTACTCATGGCAGATCCACGCCCCAGGGAGAGAGCCCACAGATTCAGCGATCAAGCATTGGAGGCGTTGGTGTTCCCTGTGGAGAAATGGAGGGTGGTGCTCTACCTAGCAAGTGGCAGGAGGCCCTCGCCGCAAGTCTTCCGCACTATATGGAGGGAGGTAGCGCAGCACGTCTCATGCAGCACTGTGGTCCCCAGGACTCACACACAGTGCAGGAAGAAATTTAACGACTTCAGTCGGATGGTCAGGGTGAGTGAATGCTTCAACAAATGCTACATACCACGATCTGAACCACAGTCTGCACACACTGCCCAAAGTACCACACCCCCAGCACTCACCCAACAACAATCTCTACCTACCAACACTCACACCCACATCTCACATCTTGCACACAATGACAAGCTATTCAACTATGGTAGGCACATCACCCAAACACATTGCTCCACACTCACTCATACACTTTCCTTTCTCTTGCAGGCCAAGGTGGCGCACAACAGGAGGGAGCAGGAGTGCACGGCAGGGGACAAGCTGACACCCAACCACTGTCTGCGCTGGAGAATAGAGTGCTGCAGATTATTGGGCGACAGGTGGTGGGCGCTATGGCCACTGGCAACGTTGACCCCCTTGGGGTCAACAACGGTATGTTCATCCCTACTCCTTCTTCTCACATCCCACTTTCCCCTCACCCCACAAGCGTTTCGCACTTTCCAGCTAATCATGCTGTATGCATGCATTTCTCCCTTCCTGCCCCCCTCCCCTCACCTTAACCCGACTCTTGTTCCTTTATGCTTTCAGATAATGAGCAAGCACCTGAGCAACCTGTCCCTGAGGGCATCGTGGAGAGTTAAGCGGGAGAAGAGGAGGAGGAAGAACACACCGCGTCACTGCATGTCTCACCCGCAGGCACCAGCTCAGACACTGGCACTACGCATTCTTTAGAGGCTAGTATAGTAGTGGGATCTGCACAGGGTGAGGCACCAGGGACGCGTGGGCTGCAGCAAGGCCAGGGGACAGGGTAGCTCGGGGACCAGCTCCCCAGAGATCGAGTTTGTGCACGAGTTCTGCTGCACAGGACTCAGATGAGGGCCTCGATGGGGAGGCCTTTAGAAGAAGGGTGATGGGCACACGGAGATGATTGGTGCAATGGCAAGGTTGCCCGAGAGCCTCTCAGCAATGGTGAGGAGTATGGAGGAGTCCGCCTCCAACATTGCACAAGGCTCTGCGCACACCATGGAGCCCATTATTTCCAGTCTGTAAAGGATGGTAGACTCCCAGAGAGACCGTGGCGACCCAGACCTGATGCCGCGTGTGATGGGCAATCTGGCAGCTTCCATTGCAGCACAGACGGAAGCGATGCAACGTCTTAGTGCTCTCATGCAGTCTCAGCTTGATGCCACACAAGCTCTGACTGCTGCCATTATGGTTGGGTCTACCACCATCGACCGGGGCTTTCACGGTGTCACAGCAGGCCAGCCATCTCTGCTCCAACAGATTGCTAGGGATGCTGAGGTGCTGCCCCGGGGGAGTGGCAGTGGGTCAGTGGAGCAGGAACCTGCTGTCCTTTCTCAGGATGACAGCATTCCTGCTCCCACCACTGCCACTCCGGCATTGCCCTTGTCGCTGCCTGTCATCCAGCCAGCCCAGACTGCTGGCGCCCATGCTGAGGTGGTGCAGTCGACAGCCGGGCCTTCCAGGCCCAGAGTTGGTCGAGGGCGTCCTGCAAGACCATCTGAAGTCTCCCGCACGGACACTCAGCAGCCTTCCACCAGCCCTGCTGCAGCCACTGGGCCAACACTTCGTAGGAGCACTAGAGTAGGCAAAGGCACAGTAACGACAGACACTAAGGGATTGCACAAGGGTGAATAGGTAATATTGTTGTTGTAAATATTTGCTCACTGATTATTGATAAATTTATTAATTCAGTTTGGATTCTTTTGTGGTGTCTCCCATTTCAGCTTTGTGCTGTGATATGGCCTGCGACGGGGATGGAATGATGGGGATGTGGTGAGTAACGGGGATCTGGGGTTTAATTTATTGGAACCGCAGTCTGATGAGGTGATCACGGACCGCCCTTCCGGAAGGCCGATTGAGTGGCTGCCTCCTCCCTCGCTCCTGTTTCCTCCTCATCCTCATCCTCCTCCTCGTCCTCCTCATCTTCCTCTTCCTTTTCATCATCCTCCTCCTCCTCTCCCTCTTCTTCCTCCTGAGGTGGGCCCGCAATCCCTGGTGGCAAGGGCAGGGCCCTCATGATGGCCAAGTTGTGCAGCATGCAGCAGACCACCACGAAATGGGACACCCTCTCAGCCGAGTACTGGAGGGCTCCGCCCGAGCAGTCAAGGCAGTGGAACCATTGCTTCAGCAGGCCGATGGTCTGCTCAATTATGTTCCTGGTGGCAGCGTGGCTCTCATTATATGACTGCTGGGCAGGAGCATTGGGGTTGCGAAGGGGAGTCATGAGCCAGGTGGAGAGCGGATAGCCCTTGTCTCTGACCAGCCAGCCGCGAGCTTGATGTGGTGGCTGGAAGAGTGCTGGCACACCGGTCTGGTGCAGGATGAAGGCATCGTGGCTGCTGCCAGGATAGAGGGCATTGACATTGAGGATTCGCTGTCTGTGGTCGCACACCAACTGTACATTAAGTGAATGGTAGCCTTTGCGGTTATGGAAGATCTCAGGATTGTTATGCGGTGCCTGCAAAGCCACGTGGGTCCAGTCAATGGCGCCCTGCACCATGGGGAATCCCGCTATCCTGGCAAAGCCACATGCACGCTCGTCCTGCTTCTCTCTGGTGATGGGAAAGGAAATGTAATCCCTTCTCCTACTTTAATGAGCCTCTGTGACCTCCCGGATGCAGTGATGGACGGCAAACTGCGAGATGTTAGCTATGTCTCCTGTTGCAAACTGGAAGGATCCACTGACGAAGAAATTGATGGCGACGGTGACCTTGACTGCCATTGAGAGAGTCATGGTTACCCTGATCTGAGGCTGGAGGTCTGGTTGCAGGAGGTGGCAGAGTTCTGTGATCACCTCCTTGGTGAAACAGAGCCTTCTAATACACTGCTCCTCACTTAATTGGAGGTAGGAGAAGTGCTCTTGGAATACCCTTGGAGGGTAAGGCCTCCTGTTGAGAGCCCTGATGGCCCTCCACCTCCCTCTGGCCACATGTTCCAGTCTTTCTTGCTGCCTCCACTCCCTCTGCCGTAGATCCTGGAGGGCGAGGTCGACTGCCAGGACAGCTCCCATTAATGTAACCAAGTGTAGAAGTTTGAATTTTTTAAGAATAAATATAGCTACTTTTTAGTTGCCACAACGCTCCTGATACAAAATAACCTTGAAATTATTGAATGAAACTGTTGGACTATGTGAAACTGGCAAGAAACCACAAACTCCACTAACCTGACAGCTGCGACTCATTAATGATGATCCCTTAAAATAACATCCCTGGAGCCGCCTTCCTGCTGCTTCACACCAGCTCTCCCTGTCGCTGTTTATTCCAGGCGCTAAGGTAGGTGGTGGCAATCAATTTCACAGATCAGGCGCTCAGTGAGCGTTGCACATTCACTGACATCACGATCCACCTGGTGTTGAGGCTTCCAGCGATAACTGTTAGCGGCAGCGCTGCGGTGGGGGGGGGGGGGTGTGGGGGCGGGATTTGGCATGCGCCATTGGATAATGCTCTAGCGCTCCATTAGCACCTTCTGCTGGCGCTAATGGGAGGCGCTAAGGTACTGAATTTTTCTCCCAATATGTCTACTTATCATTTCTATAGCATTGGTTTGGAAGATCTGATCCAGAGTTCATCTTTGACCGTGTTTGAAAAGTATCACACACTAAGTCCCATTCGCCCATGACCCCTGTCCTCTCTGACGTTTATTGGCTCCCGGCCCCCAAAGCTTACCATTCGTATGTGTTTAAATTCCTTCATGGCCTCAATCCCTCCCTATTTCTATATCCTTCTGTAGCTCTATTACTACCCTTTCCGTTCCTCTGACTCTGGCCTCTTATGAATCCTCCCCTTCATCCCATCATTGGCAGCTGTGCCTTCAGCAGCCTAAGACCCACTCTCTGGAATTCCCTCCCTAAACTTCTCCGCCTTGCCACCTTCCTCTCCTCCTTTAAAAGCCTCTTTGATCAACCCTTAGTCACCCTTTCTGATAGCTCCTCCTTCGGCTCGGTATCCATTTGTCAGATCCATTATCTCTGTTGTATACTTTTAGGAGTATGGTAGCATAGTGGTTAAGTTACTGGGCTAGTAATCCAGAGACCTGGGCTAATAATCCAGGAAATGTGAGGTCAAATCCCACCACGGCAGCTAGGGGAATTTAAATTCAGTTAATTAAATAAATCTAGAATTAAAAACCTAGTATCGGTAATGGTGATCATGAAACTACTCAATTGTCGAAAAAATCCAACTGTTTCAGTAATGTCCTTTAGGGAAGGAAATTTGCCTTCCTTACCTGGTCTGGCCTATATGTGTCTCCAGACCCACAGCAATGTGGTTGACTCTTAACTGCCCTCTGAAATTGTACCAAACCACTGCGACAAAGTCAGCACTGTTGGGAGTACATGGACTACAGTGGTTCAAGAAGGCGGCTCACCACCACCTTCTCAAGGGCAATTGGGGATGGGCAAGAAATGCTAGCCTCGCCAGTGACGCCCACATCTCGTGAACGAATAAATAAATAAAAACTTTTGGATGTTTTTCTGCATTAAGCGTCTATATAAATGCAAGTTGTTATTGGAGAATGACTGTGGGTTGTATAAGTACTGTCACGTTGGATTACCTTCATTTTGATTCTGCAGAATCTGTTTCCATGAGATTATTTTGCAGTGCAATTTGACTGTGGGTGGGAGGGGAATCTCGAACTCTTCAAGGTTCATCGGAGTAGCATTCAAATTCCTGAGCCTTTGAATTTACTGCCGGATGTTCCATGAAAGGAATAGTAAAGCACGGTGTAAATTGTAATGGAGCATTGAAAGGACCCAAAAAATTTCAGTCCTGCCATGGCTCAACACACAGTATTATATTAATGACATCTTTCAGCTACTGTGACCCTGGTCACTGACATTCTTTTTCTACAACCTCTTGGCCTTGCCACTTTTCTTCTTGCTCTCAAAAATCTTGTAAAATCCATTTTATCAGTTGTACCTTGAATCTCCCTCCCTCCCACTGCCTTCCAGTTCCTTCACTGCCTGCTTCCTTTTGCAAAGCACTCTTGAGGCATTCATCTACCTGAGGAGTGCCATATGTTGATGGCATTCAGTAGCAGGGTTCACAGAAGTTCCATTATGGACTTGCATGTCAGGAAATTGCACACACAAGTCTTTTTTTTTTTAATTGCAGACTGTGTTTTCCACAGGTGTGGACGCTCTAGTTATCCAGGTTTTTAAGGAATTTTCTTCATCATGATGGGTGGGACTCTGGGAAGACTTATTAAAATGATCTTAATGGCAGGGCCTCCACGTCCCCAGCCTTGCCGGGTTCGGCACCCACTACCGGGCTCCCACGCACCCTTCCCTCCCCCTGTACAGATCGAAACCTCAGTGTTGCAGAACTTCCCTAAAAGTAAACCAAATTGGCCCAAGTGTTGCACAAGTGCCACATCCCTGGTAGTTGGACATCTGCGGGGGTAAAGTTTCCACTTTGGGTATAATCGCGATTCTGACGCAAATTGCACCCGTTTTGAAAAGTGTTATTTTTTCCTCAAGTTTCCACTCAAATTCATTTGCATATTTTTTTTTTATTCGTATATGGGATGTGGGCGTCGCTGGCAAGGCCAACATTCATTGCCCATCCCTAGTTGCCCTTGAGAAGGTGGTTGTGAGCCGCCTTCTTGAATCGCTGCAGTCCGTGTGGTGATGGTACTCCCACAGTGCTGTTAGGGAGCGAGTTTCAGGATTTTGACCCAGCGACGATGAAGGAATGGCGATATACTTCTAAGTCAGGATGGTGTGTGACTTGGAGGGGAACTTGGAGGTGGTGGTGTTCCCATGCACCTGCTGCCCTTGTCCTTCTAGGTGGAAGAGGTCGCGGGTTTGGGAGGTGCTGCCGAAGAAGCCTTGGCGAGTTGCTGCAGTGCATCTTGTAGATGGTACACACTGCAGCCACGGTGCGCCGGTGGTGGAGGGAGTGAATGTTTAAGGTGGTGGATGGGGTGCCAATCAAGCGGGCTGCTTTGTCCTGGATGGTGTCAAGCTTCTTGAGTGTTAACCAGAGAATCACCTGCAATGGCTTCTCTTCCCACTCCCGCATCGTTACCTCTGGTGTCTCCCAAGGATCTATCCTTGGCCCCCTCCTATTTCTCATCTACATGTTGCCCCTTGGCAACATCATCAGAAAATACAGCGTCAGTTTCCACATGTACACTGACGACACCCAGCTCTACCTCACCACCACTTCTCTCGACCCCTCCACGGTCTCTAAATTGTCAGACTGCTTGTCGGACATCCAGTTCTGGATGAGCAGAAATTTTCTCCAATTAAATATTGGGAAGACCGAAGCCATGGTTTTCGGTCCCTGCCACAAACTCCGTTCCCTAGCCATTGACTCCATCCTTCTCCCTAACATCTGTCTGAGGCTGAACCACGCTGGTCGCAACCTTGGTGTCCTATTTGATCCTAAAATGAGCTTCCGACCACATATCCGCAGCATAACAAAGACCGCCTATTTCCACCTCCGTATCATCGCCTGTCTCCGCTCCTGCCTCAGCTCATCCGCTGCTGAAACCCTCATCTATGCTTTTGTTACCTCTAGACTTGACTATTCCAACGCACTCCTGGCTGGCCTCCCACATTCTACCCTACGTAAACTAGGGGGGAAAAATGGAGTCACGCCCCCTTTGGGGTGCTAACTTCGCCGGGGCACTACTTTTAGCGAAATTCATCGGTAGCGCCCCAAGAGGGATATTCCCTCCCGTATTCTAATGCTGGTTTAGCCAAATAATTGCAGCAAACTCATAACAGCAATGAGATTTTAATTCTATTTTTAATTAAAAGCTCGAGGATTGCTTAGGTATTACAACAACAACAGCTTGCATTTATATAGCGCCCTTAACCTAGTAAAATGTCCAAGGCCAGCCCTCTATTCTAGAGATTTACCAGACCAGCCCTCTACTCTAGAGGTTTAACTGGGATCATTGCAAATTGTTTTTATATAATATTCCCCCTGTTTCAATAATGATACTAAGCTGAATTCTGCCCATGCTTCTTTGTATGAGTTGAACTTTGGAACTTTAGGAAATTCGGATTGTCTGATCAGGTAACGATGCAGGACTGCCAATTCCATATCACTCTAACTCCAGTCTCAAACAAGCCTCTGCAGCATTAACAGTGCCCTCTCAGTCTCCTGCTCTGATCCTCATTATGTTACACTCACACGAACATTCATTTCAGTAATATTCATTTCAGCTCGTTGGTGTGCTGACTTTGATGTTGTCTATGTAATGAGTGCCTTTGCATTATAGAGAAGTTGAATGGTGTAAGTAACTGGCAAAATGCCCAGGCTCGCTTGATCTTGCTTTTCAGAAGGCAACGCTGAAACTGAGTGGGATCTTTCTTCTCTGGCAGTGATCGTTTTGATTCTTGGAACTGTTTCCCCCTGCTGCTTTTCGGAACTGCAGAGTTTTCTTCACATTTGGTGAGGATTGAACCATTTTAAAATCTTGGCCATTGTGACAGTGCCCCTTAGTATCTGTATTCAGCTTTTATCAGCTCCCAACAAGTTCAAACCAGCCTATGCTGGGTCGAGGCTGCTGCTTTCTAATGCAATAGGTAGCACTGTGTGGTCACCTTTGCCTTTGGATATCAGTTGACAGTCTTCATTGTCAATGTAATGTCTCCTGCCCGAAGACAGATTTCTAATATTTCTTTGGTAAGTAGTGTTAAAGTTGTTCGCTTGTCGAGGATATGAATGTCTCTCAATGTGGTCTGACCTCTATATCTGCTATGCAGTAGTCCTAGAAACCAAGAACATAAGAACTAGGAGCAGGAGTAGGCCATTTGGCCCTTCGAGCCTGCTCCGCCATTCAATAAGATCACGGCTGATCTTCTACCTCATCTCCACTTTCCTGAACTATCCCCATATCCCTTGACTCCCTTAATATCCAAATCTATGGATCTCTGTCATGAATATACTCAACGACTGAGCTTCCACAGCCCTTTGGGGTAGAGAATTCCAAAGATTCACCACCCCCTGAGTGAAGAAATTTCTCCTTATCTCAGTCCTAAATGGCCGACCCCTTATTCTGAGACTGTGACCCCTGGTTCTAGACACCCCAAGCCTGGGGAAACATCCTCCCTGCATCTACCCTGTCAAGCCCTGTAAGAATTTTGTATGTTTCAATGAGATCACCTCTCATTCTTCTAAACTCTAGAGAATATAGGCCTATCTCTCCTCTGAAAGAAGGTAGCATTTGAGGTAAACTATTGTGAAACGTGTTGTTTCCATTTGATTGTACGGACAACAACGTGTTATTCATTTGCTCTGAACTTCTTCGTCCATATTTATAGTGTGCATTCTTCATTTTGTGTTTGATTTTATAAGGAATATCTTATGCGCTGGTTCTGACTATTGTATTTACAAACTAATCCTTCAGTGACTTACGACCCTGTTGTGAGACCTCATCTACACACGGAGCTTCATTCCCTTTCTGTACATTTAGCAAAACTAGATACTAACAAGGTATCAGAGAATCAGAGAATCAGAGAAAGGCAGGACTGAGTGGCAAGTGGTTTGATCACTGTCCCTTCACTAATGGTTCTTGAATTCCAGAATCCACCCCCGCCTGATGGGGTGAAAGTCTCCCAATATCTGCTCCTGTTTGATCTCCGCCAGCTCGTTTTTATGCAGGCAATCTCCTCCTGGATCGATTCTCTTAGGCTGCTGATGGTTTGGAGCCCTTCCTGGGGTCTCAGCAGGACTCACGCCAGCTCTCAGTTGGCATGAGTTCTATTCAAGCCTTATAAGGGCGCACTGGGGTAGCTCAGGAACTCTCCCAGATGTGCCACCTTGACAAGGGTGAGGAGAGGGTAGATTTGCCCATGTCTCCTCCAACCGGAAAATAGCTCTCTGTAAAATATGGCGCAGAATTCTGGCCTATGAAGATTCCGCCCCTTAGTTCCAGGAGTTCTGCTGGGAATCTGCCTTGACCCCGATCAGAATTTTGGGGCCCAAGTTATTTTCTACTGTTTTCTGACCTACAGATAACCTGGCCTTTCCCCAAATAGAGGCGTGAAGCAGCTGTCAATCTCGAGCAACTTTCAACAACTACAATAATTATCCTCTAAGTGACCTCAGGACCTATTTCACAGACCGTCGCTTTTGTTCTTTCCTCCCTTTCCCCCTCTTTCCCTGTCCCTGCACTTGCTTAAAATCTGCTACATCTCTAACTTCTTCCAGTTCCGACAAAAGGTCATCAACCTAAAACGTTAACTCTGTTTCTCTCTCCACAGATGCTGCCTGACCTGCTGAGTGTTTCCAGCATTTTCTGTTTATATTTCAGGATCTATTTCAACCACTTCCCCACAGGAAGTACAAGAGCAAGAGCTTTGACTGGCCAGGTTAAGAGATGCTGAAGAACCCAGAGTACACATGATTAAAGTCAGGGGAGATCAGCTCGTATATATAAAAGCTTTGAGACACAGGCATCATACTTGCAAATTTTCTGTCTCTCGCTTAAAGAGAAAAGTGCAAAAATTGAGAAACAGAGGCAGTTATTGCCTGGTGGTTTCTTCCGATGTTGGGCAGCTTTGATTGATTGACGGGTTGTCAAAATATGGAGAAAAAAATTACATTGTAATTGACTTCAAGCTCTGCCTAAGAGCAATTAGCCTGTAATTGACTCTACTGTATATTTTTATACAGCAATCAGACCCATAGCATTGAAAGAATATGTTGCACACTGCTTTATTCCAGCAGCAGATTAATACATTGTGAGTGGGCCCCGATTTTAACTCCAGGTTGATTCCCCACTCAGGCCTGAGTTAAAATTACAGTCGGGTCTCAATGATGTCATCGGGCTGGAACATGCATTTGTAAAGAAGGACCCTGTTAGCTTTGGGCGTGTGTCCTTGTTGCCTGCGCAGGAGAGCAGGTTAAAATTGCAGATGTTGTGACCATGGCAGCTTTCGGACAGGTAAGTGCCAGGGCGATTTTAATTGCCCATCTGCCAGGTTTCTGCTGAGCGAGTAGGGTTAAAATCGCCTCCCTTCAGGTTCAGTCACGCTGGTCACACCTGTAAGTGGTCCCTGCATCTTATGCTCAGGAGTGTGCCTGTACTGCTCAATATCTAATCAATGATAACAGAACCCATGGGTGTAACAATAGGACCATCTTGTGATCTGAACTTGATATTGTGTGTTTCGCACGTGCCCTCACTTCTCCAATGTGTTGGTCGGCAAACTGAAAATATTGTAGTGAGATGAGGCCAGAACCGATTCATTAACCTGTTTTATTTTACAGACAGTAAATGCTTATACACAGTAACAGTTATAATCAAATTTCACCCTCATCCAACTAACTTTAGTTCCCTCATCATGAAAAATAAAAATAATTAAATAAGCCATATTGACCCTTTTAGCAGGCTGAAAAAAATTGCTTCATAAGAACATAAGAACATAAGAAATAGGAGCAGGAGTAGGCCAATCGGCCCCTCGAGCCTGCTCCGCCATTCAATAAGATCATGGCTGATCTGATCCTAACCTCAAATCTAAAGAACACAAGAAGTAGGAGCAGGACCCGGCCACTCAGCCCCTGGGCCCGCTCCGCCACCCACAGGGCCTTGACCGATCCGAACTCAGCCTCATGTCCAATTTCCTGCCCGCTCCCCGTAACCCCTAATTCCCTTTACTTCTAGGAAACTGTCTATTTCTGTTTTAAATTTATTTAATGATGTAGCTTCCACAGCTTCCTGGGGCAGCAAATTCCACAGACCTACTACCATCTGAGTGAAGAAGTTTCTCCTCATCTCAGTTTTGAAAGAGCAGCCCCATATTCTAAGATTATGCCCCCTAGTTCTAGTTTCACCCATCCTTGGGAACATCCTTACCGATCAAGCCCCTTCACAATCTTATATGTTTCAATAAGATCGCCTCTCATTCTTCTGAACTCCAATGAGTAGAGTCCCAATCTACTCAACCTCTCCTCATATGTCCACCCCCTCATCCCCGGGATTAACCGAGTGAACCTTCTTTGTACTTCCCCAGGACAGTATTTTTCTCTGGAATCTGACGAACTCTCTAAGCCAAGGCTGGATATTTTTTCTTAAAGGAGACCTGCATGGATGTAACTGGCCTCTCTCTCCTGAGTCCTGGCCAATATTTATCCCTCAACCAACATAACAAAAAAAATCTAGTCATTATCACATTGTGTTTATGGGACCTTGCTGTGCGCAAATTGGCTGATGCGTTTCCAACATTACAACAGTGACTCCATTTCAAAATTACTTCATTGGCTGTAAAGCGCTTTGAGACGTCCGGTGGTCATGAAAGGCGCTATATAAATGCAAGTCTTCCTTTCTTTCTTTCTCAGACCTCACCAGCTGAGTGACATCGATCCTATTTTTTGTTACTTCTGACCACGAGGGGTTGCTGTCACTCCAACATCTTTCCCTGTTCAATGATTCACCTGTCGGCCTGCCAGTAAAACCAGCAACCTCCCCTCCAAGAGTGAATTGCCGGCAGACATCCCATGCTGAGATCCATTGAATAGAATCATCCCAGCAATAATGGGTGTGGATGTTTGTTGGAAGCCTGAAATGAGATAACAAATTGACTGTTGTTCCGCTGTTATTGTGCAACACATCTTTAATGCCTGGCTCATTAACAGATAAACTCCTCTTTGTCTCTGTACATGGCTGTAAAAAGAATTTTAAGCCAGTACGAACCCACTTTAATTTAAAACTCGCCACCTAAATATAATTCATCTCCAAATCCTTTCTGTGGAAAAATGGTCAAAACCTCCAAAATGCAAAATATGGGATAATCCTCCTGTGCTTATAAAATGGCGCACTCTCCTCTATATCATCAGCAAGACAATAGGAGATCGCCTGGCAATTATTACATTCTTTAACATCTCTAGCACTTTCATACTGTTGGAGATCACTGACTCATTTGTCCATTTTAATGCAGTTAGTTACTTATGAGGAGCTGGTACACTGAAGACTGCATAAATCTGCCATCGATCCTCTTATGCTGTATACTTTTTACTGCTTTATGCTTATAATTTATATTTTCCAGTAATGTCTCCCAGGCAAGCCTGCCAATATATAAGCACCTGAGACACTGAGATAGTACTACAGGAGCATGGAGAAAATCCATTCGTGTGGTACTTTATTGTGGGATGAAATAATCGCATTGCTTTTTAATAGAAAGCGCAGCTCTAACAAATAGTGTTTCATAATCAAATTATTGTGCTACCTTCAGCAGATTATATTTAGAATTTTGCTTCACGAGCAGAATGGAATGATGTTCTGAATATGCATTTTTTAAATGTTCTTTCAATTAATTTCTGACATGGCTTTTTTTTTTAGCAGATTGGCTGATGACACAGAGCATTGATGGCACTTAATAAGAACATAAGAAATAGGAGCAGGAATAGGCCACTTGGCCCCTCGAGCCTGCTCCGCCATTCAGTAAGATCATGGCTGATTTTGGGCTCAAAGCCACTTCCCTGCCCGCTCCCCATAACCCTTCACTCCCTTATCTTGCAAAAATGTGTCTATCTCCACCTTAAATGTATTTAATGACCCAGCCTCCACAGCTCTCTGGGGCTGAGAACTCCACAGATTTACGACCCTTTGAGAGAAGAAATTCCTCCTCATCTCAGTTCTAAAAGGGCGACCCTTTATTCTGAAACTCTGCCCCCGAGTTCTAGATTTCCCCACGAGGGGAAACATCCCCTCTTAATGGCTGCAATGAAGGATTAAAATATGTACATTTCTATAGCACCTGGTCAAGTCTCTCAGAAATGTCTCAAAGCTTCACATAGGATGAATTATTTTAGAGTACAGCGACTGTAGACAAGTAGTCCAACCCGGCAGCCAATTTTGTGCTCAGCAATATCACATAAACAGCAATGGGATGAATGACCAGTTAATCTGTTTTTGGTAATGCTGGGGGGAGGAGAATTATTGGCCAGAAAAGCTCCCTGATTCTCTCTGACTAGGGCTGTGGGATCTTTAAATGCAACTGGACTACCAGATGGGATCTCACCTGAAACTCGGCACATCCAACAAAGCAGCACCCCTCTTGGTACTGCATTGCAATGTCAGCCTAGATTACGTTCTCAGGTCCTTGAATGGAGCTGGAGCCTACAATCATCTGACTTAGAAATGAGTGTGTTACTGGCATTGCTTGAGAACTTTTAGACTACCCCCAAGCCCCTTCTTTCCCTGTTGCATTTAATAGCCACCCAAGCATGGAATAGGCATGCCCTGATTTGCCTTGCATTGTCTGCATAATAGAGCACTTCTCCACATTAACGAAATTTGCTTATCTAAGTTTGCTTGCAATGTAATAATCTTTTCCTTTTTGCCATTCCTTGCATACATTTTGTATAATCTGCTAACTCAATAAGCACTATTGAATTCTTGATTCCTGAGCATGCTGGTTCATTGCTAGAATAGGGCATTGTACAGAGGGATCATCAGCTGTGGTTGCAATGCAGATCCCAGATCTCCAAGGAGCAGGCCCTCCATGTTATTCCTCCTTTAAAGAGCTATGTGATGTTGGATTGCCTCAGAACGAAAGTAGCATGGGGAGAAATTCGGTTAGTTGGCACCACCCGTTAGCGCCTCGGGGGGGTGGGGGGGGTGGAGGGGCGCTAACGACTTACCGCCCATGTGCGGTGATGTTAGTGCCGCCAGCGAAATTCACCTGGTGGTTCGCGGTGGCGCTAACCATTACCGCCACGATCTCCTGCACCCAGAGATTGTGACGTCATCCAGCCGCGCATCACCCCGGTAGCGCCCCGGACCGGAAATTTATTTTCGCCACTGACTCCATTACATCACTAAGCCATTGCGTTGCCTCGGCCTGTGCTGCAATAGTTGCTGCCACCTCACCCACGGCATGCGGCATGAGGTCTGGGTCCCCACGGTCTCTCTGCGAGTCAACCATCCTCTACAAAGTGCCAAGGATGGGCTCGAAGGTTTGCGCAGAGTTGAGAGCAATGCTGGAGGCGGACTACTCCACGCTCATAGCCAGTGCATCCATGCTCTCGGGCACCCTTGCCATTGCACCCATGAGCTCAGTGTGCATGCTCATCGCCTGTGTGGTCAACACCTCCACATCGAGGTCCTCATCTGAGACCAGTGCAGCAGAACTCGCGCGCACTCACCCTCCGGGGAAATGGACCCGAGCTTCCCTTTCCCCATGGCGTTGCTGCAGCCCACTGGGTCCCGGAGCTTCACCCACATCAGAGCCATTTCCTCTGCTCCCCTCCAGCGACCGCGTGGCCCCATTATCGGATGTCTCGCCCTCGGGAGACACAGGCAGTGAGGCTCCGGCTTGGTGTTCCTCCTCCTCTCCTGCGTCGCTGCCACTGGGAGGCTGAGGGACGGGCTGGTCAGATGGTGGCTGACTATCTGAAAGCATAAAGGCACAAGAGTGGTTTTAACATCAGGGGAGGGGGGCAGGAAGGGAGCAAGGAATCGAGACAGTATACTTCGATGGAAAGTGGGAAGGGCTTGTGTTGTGAGGGGGAAGTGGTATGAGAGAAGAGGGAGAGGTGATGACCATACCATTGTTGTTCCCAAGGGGGTTGACCTCTCCGACTGCCACAGCGCCCACGACCTGGGCCGCGATGATGCTGCGCACTCGCTCCTTCAGCTGCGGAAGGCGGTGCAGCTCCGCCTGACCTCCTCCCGTCCGTTGCTGCTCCCTCCTGTTATGGGCAAGCTTGGCCTGCAAGAAAAAGGACAGCGTGTGAGTGAGTGGGCAGCCATGTGTTTGGCAGATGTGCCTACCATAGTTGAATAGCTGTTAATGTATGCAAGGCGTGAGATGTGAATGTTACTTTTAGTAGATGGGCATAGTTGGTGGGTGTGTGTTGAGGATTTGGCGGTTTATACCGTCTGTGCACAGTCAGGTTGAGATGGTGGGATGTAGAGGATTTTGAAGCATGTACTCACCCTGACCACCCGAGTGAGGCCGTTGAACTTCTTGCGGCACTGGGTGTGAGTCCTGTGGACCAGGCTTCTGGCCGAGACGTACTGGGCCACCTCCCTCCACATCCTCCTGAACTCCTGTGGCAATCGCCTCCTGCCAGTGTCCGGGGAGAGCACTGCCCGTCGGCGTTCCACAGCCACAACCACAGCCTCCACTGCCTGGTCATTGAACCGGCGAACTCTCTCCCTGGGCCTCTGATCAGCCATGAGATTTGTGGTTGATGGTTTGCAGCTCCTCGCAGGCCCAGGTCACAAACAGCAATGATCAGAGTGAGGCTGTGCAACATGATTGAACCTCCCCTTTAAGAACTGGAAGGCGCCAGTCTGTCTGAGTACTTGTAATTGTCAGCGCCGGAATTTGAGTAGTGCTCTGCGGTAGCGGCCCTCTCCCCGACGTTAGTGCCCTAAGAGAAGTGTGTAGTGCTTGATTTAGCACTCCACTTCCCTATTGGGGCGCTAAAGCTGAATTTCGCAGTCACTGGCACTAATTAGCGCCGTGTGCTAAAGTTTACACCCGGGCGATGTTAGCGCCCCAAAATGGTCGATACTGAATTTTTCCCCCAGGGGGAGAAATTCGGTTGGTTAGCGCCTAAGGGATTAGCGACCGGGCGCGTCAAATGCAGCAACGCCCGTGAACTTCAGTGCCGGTTTAGCGCTGGCGCCAACTCTTACCGCCTGGGCCTCTAGCGCCTCACAGATCGTGACATCATAAAGTGTGCAGCGCCCCGTTATCGCCCCTGATGTGAAATTGCCTCCCGCGCCCGCCCCCCCACCGCTGTATCGCCGGGCGTGAACAACGGCAGGAAGAGGAGGTGTTGTCAACTCAGCTGGCCGCTTGGGGAGCGCTAATTAAAGGGAATGGTTTTCAGGTAGGCCAACCTTTATTAGTTGCACCAGTCTGGAGCCTGCTCAAAGTTTTTGATGTTGCATTGCTGCAAGATGTCCGAGCCCTCCACTTTGTGAGAGTGTTTGGGGCTGTAATGGCCGTCGCCCAGGTCGCCTTGCAACGCAGAACTGCCGACAAGTGGGTTGTGCACCATCATTGGCCCTTCCCTTTAAGCGAGGGAAGCGGCCTCTGATGCCGGTATCTTTGCGCTCCAAATTGTTCCGCGCTCTGCCGCTACCGCCCCGCTCTCGGACTTTAGTGCCCTAATAGAAGTTGTTAGCGCTTGATTTAGCGCTCCACTTCCCTCTTGGAGCGCTAAAGCTGAATTTCCCGGCAGGAGAGAATCATTAGCACCTGGCGCTACTTTTTCTACTTTTCAAAAGGAATTTCTAGCCCTCTGTGTTATACAAGTGGAGCAGTGACTACCATTATAGTGCAGATGGTTGACTGCTCTTCCAGGTCATGTAGATCAGACAGCACAAACGGCTTCCCCACTGAGCCCGAGTATAATTGTGCACTGTGCCTCAAAGAGCATGCGTGTTGTAATATAACTAATCCCGGGTGTAGTTTGCTCTGTGACTGGTGTGCCTCCTATGGCCTCTGCGTTCCCAAACCATCCTCTCCTCCAGCTCTCTCTGCTCTATATAATAACCAGAAATACCCATGGTGTGGAAATGGAAATTTCGCAGGGCTATGAACTCCTTCCAGTGTTGGTGGACCTTTTGAAGACCTTTCCCTTTATTCTCAGAAACGAACTCATGGGTACAGCTCTGAGCAGCCAACCCAATCGTTGTATTCATTTTATCCTGAGCAAACCTACATTGGATTGTATTGATTGCCCTATAATAAGGATGGAGCAGTCCTTAACAAGTAATTTATTTAGCATGGTCTAATTTCTGCAAGCACAATTATCGTTGGAGAAAGAGAAAATAACATGTTCGTCCCATGTATCAGTCTTGTTCATCGATGCTTTCGTTAAAGTTTAGCCAGGGAGGGAAAGACTTTTAAAGAAGTTCAGTTTAAAAATAAACTTTGAGAATTATATGTATTGTCAACTCTCTCGAGTGTTTTTTTAATATATAAAAGCTGATATTTAGTCGAGCACGTCTCTAATTGATCTTTGCCCAATCGGCTAGATGAGTAGAAGAGTCGCTGAGCATTGCAGATGGAGTTAGGCTGTAGGTGGGTGAATTCCACAGCTGTAGCCTGTTCAGTCCGCCCACACTGTTGTCAGCCCCGGTGAGTTAGCAGGAGTGCACCTGTTCTTGAAATGAATTTAAATAGTGGAATTTTTTTTAATGTAAATGTGTTTTTAATTAGATTGCGAATGGTAGGACTTAGAATCAGTGACATCGCCACCTGCAATCGACAACCTGCAGTTACAGTTGATTTTCCTCTTTTTGATGTAATCCGAACATTAGCTAATATCTATTAAAACACAGGAGTTACAGCTCCTCCAATGGAATTGGGAAAATGCACTGCCTGATCTGACACAGAACATAAGCACCAGAAACGACAAAGCCACACCCAGCCAAGTCAACACTGCAAAGTCTTCCCCATTAACATCTGGGGACTTGTGCCAAAATTGGGAGAGCTGTCCCACAGACTAGTCAAGCAACAGCCTAACATAGTCCTACTCACAGAATCATACCTTTCAGCCAACGTCCCAGCCTCCTCCATCACCATCCCTGGGTATGTCCTGTCCCACCGGCAGGACAGACCCACCAGAGGCGGGCAGCACAGTGGTATACAGTCGGGAGGGAGTGGCCCTGGGAGTCCTCAACATTGACTCTGGACCCCATGAAGTCTCATGGCTTCAGATCAAGCATGGGCAAGGAAACTCCTGCTAATTACCTACCGCCCTTCCTCAGCTGATGAATCAGTACTCCTCCTTGTTGAACACCACTTGGAAGAAGCACTGAGGGTAACAAGGGCACAGAATGTACTCTGGGTGGGGGACTTCAATGTTCATCACCAAGAGAGGCTCGGTAACCAAGCTGGTCGAGTCCTGAAGGACATAGCTGCCAGACTGGGCCTGCAACAGGTGGTGAGAGAAACAACACGAGGGAAAAACTTACTTGAATCAGGCTGTTGCTTGACTAGTCTGTGGGACAGCTCTGCCAAACAGATCTAGCAGCTCAAAACTGGGCATCCATGAGGTGCTGTGGGCCATCAGCAGCAGCAGAATTATATTCTACCACAATCTGTAACCTCATGGCCTGGCATATCCCTCACTCTACCATTACCAACAAGCCAGGGGACCAACCCTGGTTCAATAAGGAGTGTAGAAGAGCATACCAGGAGCAGCACCAGGCGTAACTAAAAATGAGGTGCCAACCTGGAGAGGCTACAACACAGGACTACATGCATGCTAAAAAGCGGAAGCAGCATGCTATAGACAGGGCTAAGCGATCCCACAATCAATGGATCAGATCAAAGCTCTGCAGTCCTGCCACAGCCAGTCATGAATGGTGGTGGACCATTAAACAACTAACGGGAGGAGGAGGCTCCATGAATATCCCCATCCTCAATGATGGTGGAGCCCAGCACGTGAGTGCAAAAGACAAGGCTGAAGCATTGCAACCATCTTCAGCCAGAAATGCCGAGTGGATGATCCATATCGGCCTCCTCCTGAGGTCCCCACCATCACAGAAGCCAGTTTTCAACCAATTCGATTCACTCCACGTGATATCAAGAAACGGCTGAGCGCACTGGATACAGCAAAGGTTATGGGCCCCGACAACATCCTGGCTATCGTGCTGAAGACTTGTGCTCCAGAACTATCCACGGCTCTAGCCAAGCTGTTCCAGTACAGCTACAACACTGGCATTTATCCGACAATGTGGAAAACTGCCCAGGTATGTCCTGTCCACAAAAAGCAGAACAAATCCAATCCAGCCAATTACCGCCCCATAAGTCTACTCTCAATCATCAGCAAAGTGCTATCAAGCGGCACTTACTCACCAATAACCTGCTCACTGATGCCCAGTTTGGGTTCTGCCAAGAACACTCGGCTCCCGGCCTCAGTACAGCCTTGGTCCAAACATGAACAAAGGAGCTGAATTCCAGAGGTGAGGTGAGAGAAAAGAAAGAAAGATTTGCATTTATATAGCGCCTTTCACGACCACCGGACGTCTCAAAGCACTTTACAGCCAATGAAGTAATTTTGGAGTGTAGTCATTGTTGTAATGTAGGAAACGCGGCAGCCAATTTGTGCGCAGCAAGCTCCCACAAACAGCAATGTGATAATGACCAGATAATCAGTTTTTGTTATGTGGATTGAGGGATAAATATTGAGTGACAGCCCTTGACATCAAGGCTGCATTTGACCGAGTGTGGCATCAAGGAGCCCTAGTAAAATTGAAATCAATGGGAATCGGGGGGGGAAAACACTCCACTGGCTGGAGTCATACCTAGCACAAAGGAAGATGGTTGTGGTGGTTGAAGGTCAATCATCACAGCCCCAGGACATCGCTGCAGGAGTTCCTCAGGGCAATGTCCTAGGCCCAACCATCTTCAGCTGCTTCATCAATGACCTTCCTTCCAACATAAGGTCAGAAGTGGGGATGTTTACTGATGATTGCACAGTGTTCAGCAACATTCACAACTCCTCAGATAATGAAGCAGTCCATGCCCACATGCAACAAGACCTGGATGACATTCAGGTTTGGGCTGATAAGTGGCAGGTAACATTCACGCCACAGAAGTGGCAGGCAATGACTATCTTCAACAAGCGAGAGTCTAACCACCGCCCCTTGACATTCAACAGCACTACCATCACCGAATCCCCCACCATCAACATCCTGGGGGGTCACCATTGACCAGAAACTTAACTGGACCAGCCACATAAATACTGCGGCAACAAGAGCAGGTCAGAGGTTAGGTATTCTGTGGCGAGTGTCTCACCTCCTGACTCCCCAAAGCCTTTCCACCATCTACAAGGCACAAGTAAGGAGTGTGATGGAATACTCTCCACTTGCCTGGATGAGTGCAACTCCAACAATACTCAAGAAGTTTGACACCATCCAGGACAAAGCAGCCCGCTTGATTGGCACCCCATTCACCACCTTAAGCATTCACTCCATGTATCGTGGCTGCAGTGAGTACCATCTACAAGATGCACTGCAGCAACTCACGAAGGCTTCTTCGGCAGCACCTCCCAAACCCGTGACCTCTTCCACCTAGAAGGACAAGGGCAGCAGGCGCATGGGAACACCACCACCTTCAAGTTCCCCTCCAAGTCACACACCATCCTGACTTAGAAGTATATCGCCATTCCTTCATCGTTGCTGCGTCAAAATCCTGGGACTCTCTCCCTAACAGCACTGTGGGAGCACCTTCACCACACAGACTGCAGCGGTTCAAGAAGGCGGCTCACCACCACCTTCTCAAGGGCAATTAGGGATGGGCAATAAATGCTAGCCTTGCCAGCGATGCCCACATCCCATAAACGAATAATAAAAAACCTCTCAATCATCATCAAAGCGATGGAAGGTGTGGTCGACAGTGTTATCAAGCAACACTTACTCTCAAATAACCTGCTCACCAATGCTCAGTTTGGGTTAAGCCAGCACCATTCAATTCCAGACTTCATTACAACCTTGATCCAAACATGGACAAAAATTCTGAAGTCCAGAGGTGAGGTGAGAATGACTGCCCTTGACATCTAGACAGCATTTGAACGAGTGTGGCATGAAGGAGCCCTAGTAAAATTGAAGTCAATGGGAATCAGGGGTAAAACTCTCCACTGTCTGGAGTCATATCTAGCACAAAGGAAGATGGCTGTGGTTGTTGGAGGACAATCATCTCAGCCCCAAGAGTGGGGATGTTTGCTGATGATTGCACAGTGTTCAGTTCCATTCACAATTCCTCAGACAATGAAGCAGTTCGTGCCCGCATGCAGCAAGACCTGGAAAACATTCGGGCTTGGGCTGATAAGTGGCAGGTAACCAAACGAATAAAAAAAAATGACCCGAATGATCCCAGGTTAAATACACAGCCTGTGTTAAGATAGTTGATCTCATTCAGCAGATGGGGTGCTGTAAATGGTCAGAGTGGCCCTGGGCTAAGGAGGTGACAACAATCAGACAGGGTTCCTGCTCCTGTATGCTATCCATGATTCGATGTACAGACAAGGTCAGGCTTGGCAGTATTGCAGTCCCATGCTCATGCAGTCTACCAGAATTCACAGCCACTGCTCAGGCAGGAAGATTGGCTGCTGCTGCCTGTAGAACTGTACCCGAGCAAGAGCCAGCACCTTGGGGGGGAATTTGGAAGAATCACGATGGGAGTCTCAGATTGAAATAGTTTCTGAGTGGTAGCACTCTCGCCTCTGAGTCAGAAGGTTGTGGATTCAAGCCTCACTCCAGAGACTTAAGCACATAATCTAGGCTGACACTACAGTGCTGTGCTGAAGGAGTGCTGCACTGTCAGAGATGCCGTCTTTCAGACGAGGCATTAAACTGAGATCCCATGTGCTCTCGCGGATGGACATAAAAGATCCCATGGCTCTAGTTCGAATAAGAGCAAGGGAGTTCTCCCTGGTGCCCTGGCCAATATTTATCCTTTAACCAACATCATTAAAATAGATAATCTGGTCATTATCACACTGCTGTTTGTGGGACCTTGCTGTGCACACATTGGCTGCCACACTTCCTACATTACAACATTGACTACATTTCAAAAAAGTACTTAATTGGCTGTACTGCCGTTTGGGACGGCGTGAGGTCGCGAAAGGCACTGTATAAATGCAAATCTTTCTTTTCTTTCTTTTTATTGTTCTGAAATCGGACAGAAAATCAAGGTAGCAGTATAGAAGTAAATAAATAAATTGTGAGACAGCCACAGCACGGCTAGGTTTAGAATTTGGCAAGAGTCACTCATTGTAGATGGTGTTGTAGCTGCCTTTTGCAGTTATGCTCTCATGATGACAGCTTCTCTGTAATCCATTTGGAACGTTGCTTTTTTTGAACAACGGGTTCTTGGGTCTCTGCTATGTAAGTACTGTCATGTCCTACTGTTGCGTTGTAAGCATTAGGCTGTTTCGTAACGTAATTAGCTTTCGCTTTCACATAACACCCTATGGGCACATTTTACTGTGGATCCATCCAAGTCTAATTAGAAATGTTTCTGTTTAATGGTGAGGTGGAGGAGCGCAGGTCTGCAGTAGAAGATAGCACAGGAGTTGAGGAGAAGAGAAAGTGAAATAATGCAAGAATTAATAGCTGGGCAATGTCAAGTTTGGAATTTTCAATGATTTACAAGGAGATCTGCAGCATGATTTAAAGGTAGAATCGGGACAATGGCACTCTTCGGCTGCTCTCCCAAAGACTGGCCTATAGTATAAGGACTACTGCTGTTCCAAGTTGCTTACTCCTATAACTGCAATATTTGAATTTCTGAAGAAGCTATTGAGATACAAGTCTCGATTGAATATCTATAACAAATATTAAAAACTTCATTTCATCTACATTTCTATTTAATTTAATCTAATTTCTAATTCTAGCCACGCTTCAAAATTTAAAATTCTCATTCTTGTGTTCAAATCCCTCCACGGCCTCACCTCTCCCTATCTCTGGAATCTCCTCCAGCCCCACAACCCTTCAAGATCGCTGCGCTCCTCAAATTCTGGCATCTTGCACATCCCCAAATTTCATTGCTCCACCATTGGTGGCCGTGCCTTCAGCTGCCTAGGCCCTAAGCTCTGGAATTCCCTCCCTAAACCTCTCCGCCTCTCTACCTCTCTCTCCTCCTTTAAGACGCTCCATAAAACCTAACTCTTTGACCAAGCCTTTGGTCATCTGCGCTAATATGTGGCTCGGAGTCAGATTTTGTCTGGTAACGTTCCTGTGAAGCACCTTGGGATGTTTGACTACATTAAAGGGGTTATATAAATACAAGTTGTTGTTGTTGTAAGCAGAGGCCTATACAGCATTAGTATCCTTAGTTTTATAAGTGGGACAGGCTGGATGGAGCAACAGGTCATTGTCTATCATTTTCCTCTGTCCGTATACCATACAGTCCTAGTAATACCACCACAGCCCCTACTGGTCAAGTCCCTGCTTTGGCCTTCTATATTATAGAGTCCATTATTACTCTGGTCACCGCCATTGGTCCAACGCACCACTTCACCCATCACCCCTGTGTTTGCTGACTTACATTGGCTCCCGGTCCCTAAACGCTTCGATTTCAAAATTCTCGGCCTCGTATTCAAATCTTTCCATGGCCTCGCCCCGCCCTAGCTCTATAATCTCCTCCAGCCCTACAACCCTCCGAAAACTCTGTGTTCCTCCAACTCTAGCCTCTTGTGCATCCCTCACTTTTTTCACTCCACCATTGATGGTGGTGCATTCAGCCGTCTGGGCCCTAAGCTCTGGAATTCCCTCCCTAAACATCTCTGCCTCTCTGCCTCTCCACCTCTCTTTTCTCCTTTAAGACACTCCTTATAGCCCACCTCTTCGACCAAGCTTTAGGTCACCTGTCCTAATATCTCTTTCTTTGGTTCAGTGTCAATTTTTGTCTGATTATGCTCCTGAGAAACATCTTGTGATGTTTTACTACATTAAAGGCGCTATATAAATGCAAGTTGTTGTTGTTATTACTATTTAGTCCCAGTTTCCTCAGCTGTTGGAGCCACTGCCTTGTTTTGCCAGGTCTTCTGCAGCTTCTCCTAGTTCAAACACTGGCAGAGACCTCCTACTGGCCTGAGGAAGCAGTTGACTGGATAATGTCATATATAACACATCTCCGAAGAGCATCCTCAATGAATCCTGATGGTTCTCAATCGAGTGTGAACCGTAGGATTACTTTTCTCTCTTGTGCAGAATACAAAAGGTCAAGAATCAAGCGAGACGCTGTAGTTATTTTCTAGCTGTAAAGAATTTAATTTGACATACACCGCGACAGTTTGTACCAGAAAGAAAGTAGTAACTTTGCGTCCAACTTTTTTTCTAGCAAGCCCAACTCAGGACAAAGAATTGATCAGATTCTTTGTCTTGGGAAGAAAACGATGGTTCCTTTCCCAGGGCATCTTGTTCTACTGTCGTCCGTGGTTTTCCTGAAAACCCTTGCAGAATGAGCTGTTTTATATGCGTTCCTTTCCAAAATCTGCTGTTTAAATATCAAACATCAAAGAATCGTTCATCAGTTTGCAGGCCTTGCTTCTTTACCTCTGCAATTGTTTCTTCTTATCAGTTACTTCAGGTATAATCTTACAACAATAACAACAACAACTTATATTTATATAGCGCTTTTAACAGAGTAAAACATCCCAAGGCACTTCACAGGAGTATTAAAAGACAACAAATTTGACACCGAGCCATATAAGGATAAATTTGGTCAGGTTGGTCAAAGAGGTAGGTTTTAAGGAGCGTCTTAAAGGAGGAGAGAGAGGTAGAGAGGTGGAGAGGTTTAGGCAGGGAATTCCAGAGCTTAGGGCCTAGGCAACAGAAGGCACGACCACCAAAGGTTGAGCGATTATAATCAGGGATGCTCAAGAGAGCAAAATTAGAGGAGCACAGATATCTCGGGAGGGCTGTGGAGCTGAAGGAGATTACAGAGATAGGGAGGGGCGAGGCCATGGAGGGATTTGAAAATAAGGATGAGAATTTTGAAATCGAGGTGCTGCTTAACCGGGAGCCAATGTAGGTCAGTGAGCACAGGGGTGATGGGCGAACGGGACATGGTGCGGGTTAGGACATGGGCAGTCGAGTTTTGGATGACCTCAAGTTTACGTAGGGTGGAATGTGGGAGGCCAGCCAGGAGTGCATTGGAATAGTCAAGTCTAGAGGTAAAAAAGGCATAGATGAGGGTTTCAGCAGCGGATGAGCTGAGGCAAGGGCGAAGACGGGCGATGTTACAGAGGTGGAAGTAGGTGATCTTTGTTATGCTTCAGACAAGTGGTTGGAAGCTCATTTCATGGTCAAATATGACACCAAGGTTGCGAACAGTGTGAAGCTCCATTTACGAAGGCTCCATTTTGTCTGGCTAACAAATACATTTCTTTCTCTCAGTACCTGGACAATATGCATCCTGGCTTTGCTCAAGCTGACAGCTGTGTTCTTTACCAAGCAAGCAAGATTTAATTAAAGTCCATTATTTTAGTCTTCTTTATGATAAGCATCAGATCAAACATGGGCAAGGAAACCACCTACTGATTTCCACCTACCGCCCTCCCTCAGCTGATGAATCAGTACTCCTCCATGTTGAACACCACTTGGAAGAAGCACTGAGGGCAACAAGGGCACAGAATGCACTCTGGGTGGGGGACTTCAATGTTCATCACCAAGATTGGCTCAATAGCACCACTGCTGAATGAGCTGGCCAAGTCCTGAAGCGGAGATGCCGGTGTTGGACTGGGGTGGACAAAATTGAGAGGTCGCACAACACCAGGTTATATTCCAACAGTTTTATTTGAAATCACAAGCTTTCGGAGCTATCGATCGCCCCTTCCTCAGGTGAAGTAGTACTTCACCTGAGGAAGGGGCGATCGATAGCTCCGAAAGCTTGTTAAGTCCTGAAGGACATAGCTGCTAAACTGTGACTGCGGCAGGTGGTTAGAGAACCAACACGAGGGAAAAACCTATTTGCTCACCAATCTATCTGACGCAGATCCATGACAGTATTGGTAGGAGTGACTACCGCACAGTCCTTGTGGAGAAGAAGTCCCATCTTCACACTGAGGACACCCTCCATCGTGCTGTGTGTCACTACCACCGTGCAAAATGGGATAGACTCAGAACAGATCTAGCAGCTCAAAACTGGGCATCCATGAGGTGCTGTGGGCCATCAGCAGCAGCAGAATTTTATTCCACCACAATCTGTAACCTCATGGCCCGGCATATCCCTCACTCTACCATTACCATCAAGACAGGGGACCAACCCTGGTTCAATAAGGAGTGTAGAAGAGCATGCTAGGAGCAGCACCAGGCGTACCTAAAAATGAGGTGCCAACCTGGGGAAGCTGCAACACAGGACTACATGCATGCTAAACAGCGGAAGCAGCATGCTATAGACAGGGCTAAGCGATCCCACAATCAACGGATCAGATCAAAACTCTGCAGTCCTGCCACATCCAGCCATGAATGGTGGGGGACCATTAAACAACTAATGGGAGGAGGAGGCTGCGGGAACATCCCCATCCTCATCCTCAATGATGGTGGAGACAAGCAAATGAGTGCAAAAGACAAGGCTGAAGAGTTTGCAACCATCTTCAGCCAGAAGTACCGAGTGGATGATCCATCTCAGCCTCCTCCTGAGGCCCTACCATCACAGAAGCCGGTTCTTCAGCCAATTCGATTCACTCCACATGATATCAAGAAATGGCTGAGCGCACTGGATGCAGCAAAGGCTATGGGCCCCGACAACATCCCGGCTATCATGCTGAAGACTTGTGCTCCAGAACTAGCCGCGCCTCTAGCCAAGCTGTTCCAGTACAGCTACAACACTGGCATCTATCCGACAATGTGGAAAAATGCCCAGGTATGTCCTGTCCACAAAAAGCAGGACAAATCCAATCTGGCCAATTAACACCCCATCAGCCTAATCTCAATCAGTGACGCCCACATCCCATGAATGAATAAAAAAGTATCAAAAGTCCAAAATCCTTCAGAACACAGCCAAGCACAGTAAACATACTGGCCCAAAATCTGTGATCGAAGGCTTCCTACGGGTGGCTGCATTTACCTGGTGGCCTGGGAGGTATGGAGACTTGCGATCCGGGACCTCTCCGGGTACCCGCGGGCAGAGGCCCACGTATCCCAGGGGCGCATGCGGTTCGCAAACACCCCTGGGATCACGTGGGCCGGCCCAACCAATAAAAGAAGGGAATCCCCATTCATACTTATGGGAGTTACGTACATACAGAATCCCCATAAGTATGAATGGGGATCACTTAAAAAATGCACGAACACATGAAATAAAAAAAAATTGAATTTTTTTAACATGTTTTAATGGGGCTAAAAATAAACTTACCTTATTGGACAAGGTTTTTAATATATAAATGAGTGATTACATTTTATTTTTCTATTTTTTTAAAATTCTTATGCTGGTAAAAGCAGGCCTTACTTACCAGGCGTAAGAATTTCACGGGCATTCGCTGGGCAGAAGTTGGGCAAATAGAGCAACTCTCCACCCGCGGAGGCCCTTCTCCCGGGGATGCGGAGGATCTGTCAAGAAGATTCTTGACGGATCGCAAGTTCCGGGTTTTAGCGCATGTGCTTCGCTTGCCTAAACCCGGAACTTGTGCAGCCCCTTACGGGCACATGCGCACCTCGTACTCACCCGTAGGGGTCGCAAAATACGGCCCAATATATGGGGGAATGTAAGAAATTTACAGTACCCCTAAAAATGTCTTGATTCCTTTTAAGAATTAGGTAATTGAAGTCCTTTTTTTTTCAAAATGAGCCTTGCTTGTAAGTAAAGAAATTCTACTCACCTTTAACATGTGAGAAGTCGCACAACACCAGGTTATAGTCCAACAGCTTTATTTGAAATCACAAGCTTTCGGAGCGCTGCTCACCTGATGAAGGAGCAGCGCTCCGAAAGCTTGTGATTTCAAATAAAGCTGTTGGACTATAACCTGGTGTTGTGCGACTTCTCACATTTGTCCACCCCAGTCTAACACCGGCATCTCCACATCACCTTTAACATGTTCACCGTAACTTGAATTTAAGTATGTTAATTTTTAAGTCTAAATTTAGCCTTCTATGTTTATAAGGAGTCTACATTGCTATGTGTATAATAGTAAAGGTCATCGAAGTGTATAATTTTGCTGTCCATACTCACAGTGCACTCCTCAATGAAAGATAAATGATACTATTGTAACCTTTGTAAATGCTAATCCATTAATTGTTCATTTAAATGCTGAAGGTTCATTTAACACCTCATTATTCACTGAAGCTGAGCCAGTGTCATATCTCTTCATCCTTTAAGCTATTGTCGGTTTATACATATTCATCTTTCTATTTGTTTTCCAGTTTGCTCCCTGTACATTGTTCAGAACCCCCACAGAACATATTTTTCTGAAACTTCTCCTTTATCTCTTGCTTTCCTGATTTAATGCCGAAATGTAGTTCCCCAAGAGCCAGCAACCCGAGGGTGCCTTGTCGAAGTGAGCACCCTTCATCTATGAGTCCAGACCGTAGGTCAGCAGATGCATCACAAACAAAGCCTCACCTTATTCTATTGGTGCAAACGTTGGGGCGGGGACAGGTGAATGAAGGGAACGCTCCCTCCACCCTCAAATTATTTCGCCATGGGTTATCTCCCCCTCCACTCTTCTGCTCCAATCTCTTTCAGCACACTGCACTGTGATCAATGGCAGGAAATCCATGGCAATTCCTTGTCCATCCCTAGCCCAGAAACACTGAGGCCATTTGTAGCACCACCTACTGAGATCGATTAACTTAGCAATTGAGTCGGGTTTAGCTGTCATGCTGTATTTACCCACCGTGATAATTGGGGAGCTCTGCCTGCATTCATTGTAAATCATAGAATCATAGAATCATAGAATAGTATAGCGCAGAAGGAGGCCATTCGGCCCATCGAGTCTGCGCCGGCTCTTTTGAAGAGCAATCCAGTTAGTCCCACTCCCCCGCTCTTTCCCCATATCACTGTAATTTTTTCTCCTTCAAGTATTTATCCAATTCCCTTTTGAAGGCTACTATGGAATCTGTATCCACCACCCTATCAGGCAGCGCATTCCAAATCCTAACCACTCGTTGCGTAAAAAAGGTTTTTCCTCATGTCGCATCTGTTTTTTTTTGCCAATCACCTTAAATCTGTGCCCTCTTGTTATCGACCCTTCAGCCACGGGAAACAGTTTCTCTTTATTTACTCTATCGAAATCCTTCATGATTTTAAACACCTCCGTCAAATCTCCTCTTAGCCTTCTGGAAATTGTGGGTAGACATTTGGCCCAAGCACTTCCTGCACACTTTTCGCTGCGCAGTGAGTTTCCTATCTCGGCTAAGCCTCTTGTAGCAGTGCTGACGGGTGGGGAGGAATTCCTGCACAAGGAGGGAAGTTTGCTAAGCAGCCCCTGAACTCTATGGACTTGGGTAAGCAGGGTGTACATCTTTGGGGAGAGAGTGTGCACTTCGTACTGGGCAAAGACTCTACTTGCGTGGTTTTCTCAGATTTGGAGACTTAAGTGTGGTGAAGGGTGTCAGACATCAGCCAAAAATTTAGCAACGCAGCTGAATTCAGTGTTGGTTTTCCTATTAAATAATGTCAGCAATATTTAGCAGAGGAGGATCTGAGTGATTTGATGAATCTTTATATTGCTAAAATGTGCCCATTTCTGCTGCTTTTGATGGCAAGATAATGAATTTATTATTTAACTTGCTGTTAACTACATGTTATAATTGATTCTGTTAGATTAATCATCACAGCCTGTGTCGTTTCATTATAATTATGTGAGAACTGCCAGCCCTGATTCTAACTCAGCCAGAATCTAGAGAGATTTCTGTATAACTGATCTTCAGTTTAGGAGACCCTGAAGGCAGTGATATATAATAAACAAGATGGCGGCCATGTCAGTGGAGGCCCAGGACACTAACTTTCATTAGCGTGCCTGTAAAGGGCAGTAACCTAGTTTTTACATTGCTGTTTGTATGTGCCTGACTTTGAGCCGCATGACAGGAAGAAATAAGCCAATGCGGAGATGCATTTTAAACGAAAGAACTTCATTTTTGTCACACAAAGGTAAAGAGCATCCTTCATATGCTCTCATTTATAAGCTGATGTCCGTTAAAGTCGGGAAATTTCATGTGAGTGCACTGCTGCGTTAATCATTGATATCACTGTGCAATTTCAACCCAGCCGCACCAAATCCAGGGCAAAACACTGGCAGCTGCCTCACATTGCAGAGCCGTTACCTCTGGTGTCCCCCGAGGATCTCTCCTTGGCCCCCTCCTATTTCTCATCTACATGCTGCCCCTGGGTGACATCATCCGAAAACACAGCGTCAGTTTCCACATGTGCGCTGACGACACCCAGCTCTACCTCACCACCACTTCTCTCAACCCCTCCACAGTCTCTAAATTGTCTGACTGCTTGTCCGACATCCAGTTCTGGATGAGCAGAAATTGGGAAGACCGAAGCCATTCATTGTTTTCGGTCCCCGCCACAAACTCCGTTCCCTAGCCACCGACTCCATCCCTCTCCCTAACATCTGTCTGAGGCTGAACCACACTGTTCGCAACCTTGGCGTCAGATTTGACCCTGAAATAAGCTTCTGACCACATATCCGCGGCATAACTAAGACCGCCTATTTCCACCTCCGTAACATCGCCCGTCTCCGCCCTTGCCTCAGCTCATCCACTGCTGAAACCCTCATCCAAGCCTTTGTTACCTCTAGACTTGATTATTCCAACGCACTCCTGGCTGGCCTCCCACATTCTACCCTACGTAAACTTGGGCTCATCCAAAACTCGGCTGCCCATGTCCTAACTCACACCAAGACCCGTTCGCCCATCACCCCTGTGCTCGCTGACCTACATTGATTCCGGTTAAGCAAAGCCTCGATTTCAAAATTCTCATCCTTGTTTTCAAATCCCTCCATGGCTTCGTCCCTCCCTAACTCTGTAATCTCCTTCAGCTCCACAACCCCCCGAGATATCTGCGCTCCTCTAATTCTGCCCTCTTGAGCATCCCTGATTATAATCGCTCAACCATTGGTGGCCGTGCCTTCTGTTGCCTAGGCCCTAAGCTCTGGAATTCCCTGCCTAAACCTCTCCGCCTCTCTACCTCTCTTTCCTCCTTTAAGATGATTCTTAAAACCTACCTCTTTGACGAAGCTTTTGGTCACCTGCCCTAATTTCTCCTTATGTGGCTCGGTGTCAAAAAATTTGTTGTCTTTTAATACTCCTGTGAAGTGCCTTGGGATGTTTTACTACGTTAAAGGCGCTATATAAATACAAGTTATTGTTGTTGTTGTTGTTTCCACTGGATGGAGTTCTGCAGTAGGAGATGTTAAGCTTTAATGGTGCCAGAGAGGCATTGCACTGCATTTTCATTCTAATTACCACCAGTTTTGGGCGATTGTGGGTGGGGGGGGGGGGGGGGGGGGGGTGGTGGCTAAACTGAGTTAAGTAGAGCAGTGAGCCCTAGCGCCTCAAATCTACCCCAGAAAATTGCGCTGGAATGATCCTCCCCAAAATCAGGCATTCCCCTTTAACGCCCACCAAGAGCCTGCTCCGCCATATTTAAATGGGGCCGGGTGGATGTGGCCAATGCTCCTGCTTCATTTTCCCCAACTTCCACGCCAAGCCCAACCCTAATTATAACCGATGCTACATCAGTGGTGGTGTAAGCAGTCATCAGTATCCACATTGAGGAGGCCATTTTGTCTCCTGTAGCTGAAGCTTTGTGTTACTTTCTTGAGTATCAATTTTAGCTGTTTGGTGCTCTGGAGGCCATATTTAGTCAGCCCTGCAGAAAGTACAGTTTTGGACTCTCGGCAATAATAAGGAGCCTGGAGGAGTCCACCTCCAACATTGCAGCACTAAGCCTGTGCTACAGCTCCACACTCCTTGCCAGTGCATCAATGCATTCGGGCACCCTTCCCACTGCACCCATGAGCTGAGTGTGCATGTCCACCGCCTGGGTGTTCATTTCAGCGATGAGCCGCTCCTCCTCTGCGTCCAGTGCAGTAGGACTCACTGGCCTACTCTCCCTCTGGGGAGAAGGCCCCCGAGCTTCCCTAGCCACATCGCGTTGCTGCAGCCCGCTGGGTCCTGGAGCTTCAGCCTCATCAGACCCTTCCCCCCTGCTCCCCTCCAGGGAAGACGTGGTCCCAGTGTGGGCAAGGGCTTCCTCGGGAGAGGGTGGCGCTGAGGCTCTGGCTTCCTCTTCCTCCTCGCCTGCGGCTTCACTCCCACTGGCAGCTTGAGGGCCCGTCTCCTCAGCTGGTGAATCACCATCTGAAAGCAGGGAGGTACAAGAGTGGCTTTAGCATGAGGACAGGTGGGCAGTAAGGGAGGAAGGAGTGCAGTGATTTGGTAATTTGGATTGAAAGTGTCAAAGGCTGGTGTTGTGAGGGACAAGTGGAATGAGAGAGGAGAGAAAGCTGATGACCTTACCATTGCTGTCCCGAATGGGGTCAACCTCTCCAGGGACGATGGGACCGATCACCTGGCTTGCCACAATCCTGTGGACGCACGCCTCAAGATTGCTGAGGGGTTGCAGCTGAGGCTGCCCTCCGCCCGTCTGTTGCTGTTGTCTCCTGTTATGAGATAGCTTGGCCTGCAAGGAAAAGGACGGCGTCTGAGTAAATATACAGCCATGGTCTTGCCTAATGTGCCTCCCATAATTGAATAGCCCTTACAATATACAGCCATGGTCTTGCCTGATGTGCCTCCCATAATTGAATAGCCCTTACAATATACAGCCATGGTCTTGCCTGATGTGCCTCCCATAGTTGAATAGCCCTTAATGTATGCAAAGTGTGGAATGTGCGTCTGTGTTTTATGAGATGGCCATAGGTGTTGGATGAGTGTTGGGCATTGGGGTTTTATGACCCTCTGGACATAGAGTGAGGTTGAGATGGAGGGATGGAGAGGTATTGAAAAAAAGCCACTCACCCTGACGACCCGAGTGAGGTTGTTGACCTTTTTGCGACATTGAGTATGGGTCCTGGGCACCATGCTCCTGGAGGAGACGTGCTGAGCCACCTCCCTCCACACTCTTCTGTAGTTGCGTGGCAAAGGCCTCCTGCCACTCTCAGGGTAGAGTATAGATCTTCTGCGCTCCACCGCGCCAACCAGAGCCTCCAAGGCCCGCTCGCTGAAGCGCTGAGCTCGTTCTCTCACCCTCTCCATAGTCCTTGGCTGCAAAATTTAGGCACAGGTCTCTGCAGGCCGAGATTCAAGGCTCCAATTAGCAGGGTGTGGCCGGAGAGCAAGATCGACCCTCCCCTTTAAGAACTGTCCGGCGCCAGTGTGTCTGTGTTCCATCGCTAACTGACATCACCTGCACTGCGCCAGCGCTCTGAGTTAGCGCCTCGCTCCTCGGCCTTTGTGCCTTAAGACAGGTGTGCAGCGCCTGATTTAGCGCTCCAATCACCTCCAGGGGCGATAAAAGCCAAGTTTGCAGTTGGAGGCGATAATTAGCGCCAGGTGCTAAACTTTGCGCCCGGCTGATAATTGCGCCCCAAACGGAGTGATACCGAATTTCTCCTCCCTAGAGTAGGCAAAGGCACAGTGACAAGAGGCACTAAGGGATTGCACAAGGGTGAATAGTTAATATTTTTGTTGTAAATATGTGTTCAGTCATTTTTGATAAATCTATTAATTCAGTTTGGATTCTTTTGTGGTGTGTCTCATTTCAGCTTTGCGCTGTGATATGGCCTACGACAGGGATGGAATGATGGGGATGTGGTGAGCAACGGGGATCTGAGCTTTAATTTATTTGAACCGCAGTCTGATGAGGCGATCACGGACCGCCCTTCCATAAGGCCGATTGAGTGGTTGCCTCCTCCTTTGCTCCTGTTCCTCCTCCTCCTCATCCTCCTCGTCTTCTTCTTCCTCCTCCTCCTCCTCCTCTCCCTCTTCCTCCTCCTGAGGTGGGCCCGCAATTCCTGGTGGCAAGTGTTGGGTCCTCATGAAGGCCAAGTTGAGCAGCATGCAGCAGACCATCACAAAATGGGACACCCGCTCAGCCGAGTACTGGAGGGCTCCTCCCAAGTGGTCAACCAAGCGGAACCGTTGCTTCAGCAGGCCGATGGTCTGCTCAATGATGTTCCTGGTGGCAGCGTGGCTCTCATTATATGACTGCTGAGCAGGAGTGATGAGGTTGCTGAGGGGAGTCAGGAGCCAGGTGGAGAGCGGATAGCCCTTGTCTCCGACCAGCCAGACGCGAGCTTGACTTGGTGGCTTGAAGAGTGCTGGCACACCGGTCTAGCACAGGATGAAGGCATTGTGCCTGCTGCCAGGATAGAGGGCATTGACATTGAGGATTCGCTGTCTGTGGTCGCACACCAATGCACATTAAGTGAGTGGTAGCCTTTGCGGTTACGGAAGATCTCAGGATTGTTATGCGGTGCCCGCAAAGCCTGTGGCTGCAGTCAATGGTGCCCTGCACCATGGGGAATCCCGCTATCCTGGCAAAGCCACATGCACGCTCGTCCTGCGTCTCTCTGGTGATGGGGAAGGAAATGTAGTCCCTTCTCCTACTGTAGAGAGCCTCTGTGACCTCCCAGATGCAGCAATGGACAGCGAACTGTGAGATGTTAGCTATGTCTCCTGTTGCAGACTGGAAGGATCCACTGGTGAAGAAATTGAGGGTGACGGTGACCTTGACTGCCACTGAGAGAGCCGAGTTTGCCCTGATCTGATGCTGGAGGTCTGGTTGCAGGAGGTGGCAGAGTTCTGTGACCACCTCCTTGGTGAAGCAGAGCCTTCTAATACACTGCTCCTCACTTAATTGGAGGTAGGAGAAGTGCTCTCGGAATATCCTCAGAAGGTAAGGCCTCCTGTTGAGAGCCCTGATGACCCTCCTCCTCCCTCTGGCCACATGTTCCAGTCTTTCTTGCTGCCTCCGCTCCCTCCACCATAGATCCTGGAGGGCGAGGTCGACTGCCAGTACAGCCCCCATTAATGTAACCAAGTGTAGCAGTTTGGTTTTTTTAAGAATAAATGTAGCTACTTTTTAGTTACCACAACACCCCTGATACTAAATAACCTTGAAATCACAGAATGAGACTGTTGCACTATCTGAAACTGACAAGAAGGCACTGAAACTCCACTAACCTACAGCTGCGACTCATTACTGATGATCCCTTTAAATAACGTCCCTGGAGCCAGCCTCCTGGTGCTTCACACCAGCTCTCCCTGTCGCTGTTTCCTCCAGGTGCTAAAGTAGGTGGCGACAATCAATTTCACAGATCGGGTGGTCAGTGAGCGTTGCACACTCACTAACGTCACGATCCATCTGGCATTGAGGCTCCCAGCGATAACTGTTAGCGGCGGCACTGCAGGGGGGGGGGCGGGATTTAGCATGCAGCGCTGGATTCGCCTCACCCCGGCAATAATGCTCTAGCATCCCGTTAGCGCCATCTGCTGGCACTAACAGGAGGCGCTTGGTGTTTTGTTGGCACAGTAATCTTCTGGACTGTTATTGTCTCCAGGGTGTTCTTCAAGCCTTGAGAAACATCCGGCAATGTTTTGTGATGTGGGCAGTGGATTCCTCCCACTTCTCCATCATCTCAACCATATGCATGCAAACCGTCTCCACTGCCTGCACAAGAGATTGATGTTCCTGATTCTTTGTTCTTTTGAAGACTAGGCTTCTGAAATCTGGGTTCCTGAGGCTCGTCAGCTAAGGATGATTGCTTCTGCACCCATTGTGCTCACTAGTGCTTCACCAAGTGAAAACCCTGCTGACTCACTAACTGCTTCCTCCTGAGTGACTGGGCTGGATTTTCATAGACCCGTGGAGGTGGGTTTGGAGGCGTGTGGGGGTTTAAAATTGCGAAAAGTGGCGGGCGGACCCGATCCCGCCTCCATTCCGCCTCCACGCAATTTTGATGAAATTGTGTGCGGTGATCCTGTCTCCGTCCCGCCTCCAAGAGGCGGGAGAGGCCATTAAATCCCTTAACAAGCCCTAAATTGGCTCTGTAATGCCATTTTGGAATGTTTTAGCTAGTTTAACCCTTTTCCCACGTGAAGTACGCCTGATCTGAAACCTGCCAGTGATGCTGCTCATTTTGCATCCAGGTCCTCTCACAGCAAAGGCCAGGCAGTCTCTGACCTGCAATGCAGCAACAATGATGACATCATTAGAGGAGACTTTCAGACTGAAAACACTAATTGGTTCATGGGTTCCCACATGCTGGAACTCAATTGCCCAATGAAGTGAAAATTGCATCAATCTCCCACATCCAATTGCAGTCGGGTGGATAACATGAAATGCGGATGACACGACCCCAACCCGCCCCAGTATCAAAATCCATCCCGATGTCTCCGGGCTAGTGCTGGAGTAGATGAGATGCCATGACGAAGTTGGTGAGGACATGGCAGCAGGTATGGATCAAGAAGTGCCTGGGTGTTCATCGGAGTGGCCAGCCTCTTCCTCTAAAGCACTCGTTATCACGTGACAAACGGGAGAGCTTGTTTAGCTGTGAACACAGTGACAGTCCCCCTTGGAATAAAATAGCAGCTGAGTGTAAGGGCATTGCAAAACTTTAAGAAAGCAGGTAAAGCTGGTACTACCGATGATAAGCCTTGCTTGGTATCTGGCAGCCTTCTTTTGCCATCTCACTTCTAACCTCACCAATTCCCATCGCTTCTCCTGTCTGACTGTCTATTAACTGCAGAACATCCTTGTGTGGACTCAAGGATTTCAGTAGCGGTGCTGCATTTCTCTGGCACTGGCTGTGCATGACCTTTTCATTTGTAGAGAGACAACGCAATGTTAAAGGGGTGTGAGTGGCATGAACATATTTCCCCCCATATGAGTGCATTGTCTCTAAATATCAACTGTCCTTCAGGACTAGCAGAACCCATTGTGGTAAGTGATGTGAGTTGACAGTGGTTGTGAGCGAACACGGTTCTTCATTGCTTCCAGAGGTTCCTCTTTGAATAAGTCAGTTTCCCAGATCATGATACAGAAAGTGTAAGAGAGGTAATGAGGTGAGTGAAGCCTCTATCATTGGTACAGTTTGTGCTATGGGAACAATGCCTTGATTTACCACCGCCACCCCTGTGAGATTGTTGCCCCTCTTCCTGCATGGTGTCGTTATTCTTGGGGTGGTGGAGGTAGCACCCAGTGCATCAGCAACCTCCCTCTATAGGGGCTGGACCATCTTCCTATGGGATTTCCTGACCTCAGTCCACAGTGGTCTTTCCCTTCTAGTCCTTACTTCAGCCAGTAAAACACAGGTGAGTCTTGGGCACCGAACTTCAGGAAGGGAGGGAAAAAGAGTGGCAGGGCTATAGTAATAGGGGATTCGATTGTAAGGGGAATAGATAGGAGTTTCTGTGGTCGCGACCGAGACTCCAGGATGGTAATTTGCCTCCCTGGTGCAAGGGTCAAGGATGTCTCGGCGCGGGTGCAGAACATTCTGGAGGGGGAGGGGGAACAGCCAGTTGTCGTGATACATGTTGGTACCAACGACGTAGCTAAAAAAAGGGAAGAGGTCCTACAAGTAGAATTTAGGGAGTTAGGAGCCAAGCTAAAAAGTAGGACCTCGAAGGTAGTAATCTCTGGATTACTACCAGTGCCACGTGCTAGTAAGAGTACAGAGAACAGGATAGTTAGGCTAAATACGTGGCTTGAGCAGTGGTGTAAGAGGGAGGGTTTTAAATTTTTGAGGCATTGGGACCAGTTTTGTGGTAGGTGTGACCTATACAAAAGGGACGGTCTACACCTGTGCAAAGATGGAACTGAGGTTCTCGGGGTAAATTTTGATAAAGCAGTTCGGGAGCATTTAAACTAGTATGGCAGGGGGCTAGAAACCCATGTAGTGAAATAGAGGAAAGTGAAAGGCAGACAGAAATAAATGGTAAAAAGGAGAGGAACAAAAAACAAAGGGCCAAACTAATTCATAAAAAATGTGAGCATAAAAAAAGCCTGAGGGTTTTATACCTTAATGCGAGAAGCATCAGGAACAAGGTAGATGAATTAGCTGTGGAAATAGAGGTTAATAATTATGATCTAATTGGGATTACGGAAACATGGTTGCAGGGTGAGCAGGGCTGGGAGCTTAACATACAGGGGTATTCAGTATTTAGGAAGGATCGACAAAAAAGAAAGGGAGGAGGGGTAGCATTGCTGGTAAAAGAGGGGATAAATGCAATTGAAAGGAAGGATATTAACTCAGTTAATACAGAATCTATATGGGTGGAGCTAAGAAATAGCGAGGGGCGAAAAACATTAATAGGAGTGGTATATAGGCCTCCAAATAGTAAAATAGAGGTTGGGGAGGGCATCACGAGGGAAATTAGAGAAGCGTGCAATAAGAGCACAGCTGTCATCATAGGTGACTTTAACTTACATATAGATTGGACTAGCCTAATCAGTAAAAATAATGAGGAGGAGGAATTCCTTGAGTGTTTAAGGGATGGTTATCTGGATCAATATGTCGAGGAACCAACTCGGGAACAGGCTATATTGGACTGGGTACTGTGCAATGAGAAGGGACTAATTAGTAATCTTGTTGTACGGGGACCCTTGGGTCAGAGCGATCATAACATGATCGATTTCTCACTCGAAATGGAGAGCGAAGAAATTGACTCAGAGACTCAGGTCCTGAATTTAAACAAGGGGAATTATGATGCCATTAGACGGGAACTGAGTAGGTCTGATTGGACAACGTTCCTGGGAGGACTGGAGGTAGATAAACAATGGCAAGCATTTAAAGATAGAATGACAAAATTGCAAAAATTGTTTATACCAATCTGGCATAAAAGGAAATCTAAAAAGGTGACTCAACCGTGGATAACAGGGGAAATTAGAGACAGCATAAAATCCAAAGATAGGGCGTATAAAATAGCCAAAAAACGCGCCAGAGTGGAAGATTGGGAACAGTTTAAGATAGAGCAAAGGAGGGCAAAGGGCTTAATCAAGAAGGGCAAAATAGCTTACGAAAGCAAGCTGGCGGAAAATATAAAAACTAACTCCAAAAGCTTTTATAAGTATATCAAGAGGAAAAGACTGGTGAAAACCAAAGTTGGTCCATTGCAGTCAGATACGGGGGAATATATAATGGGAAATAAGGAAATGGCAGACCAACTAAATGCATACTTTGGGTCAGTCTTTACGAAGGAAGACACAAAAAACCTCCCTGGGATATCGGGAAAAATAGGGACATTGGCAAAGGAGGAACTGACGCAAATCAATATCTCTAAGGATATGGTGTTAAGGAAGCTAAAGGGATTGAAGGCGGACAAATCCCCAGGGCCTGATAACATGCATCCTAGGGTACTGAAGGAGGTGGCCCTAGAGATAGCGGATGCACTAAGCATGATTTTTCAGAATTCATTAGACTCGGGAACAGTGCCCATGGATTGGAGGGTAGCTAACGTTACCCCACTATTCAAAAAGGGGGGTAGGGAAAAAGCAGGTAATTACAGACCTGTAAGCCTTACATCAGTTGTGGGCAAAATGCTGGAGTCCATCATTAAGGATGAAATAGCCGAGCACTTAGCAAATGGGGACAGGATAGGACAGAGTCAACATGGATTTACAAAGGGTAAATCGTGCTTGACTAATCTATTGGAATTTTTTGAGGGAGTAACTGGTAAAATAGATGGGGGAGAGCCAGTAGATGTGGTGTACCTGGACTTCCAAAAGGCCTTCGATAAGGTCCCACATAAAAGATTAGCATGGAAAAGTGAAGCTCATGGGATAAAGGGGAAAGTATTGACGTGGATAGAGAACTGGCTGTCAGATAGAAAACAGAGAGTTGGAATAAACGGCTCATTTTCTGAATGGCAGGCAGTAACAAGTGGGGTACCACAGGGATCTGTCCTGGGTCCCCAGCTGTTCACAATTTATATTAATGACCTGGATCAGGGAGTCGAATGCAGCATTTCCAAATTTGCAGACGACACTAAACTAGGAGGGGGGGTGGGCTCAGAGGAGGAGACCAGGAAGCTCCAGAGCGATTTGGACAGACTGGGTGATTGGGCGGATAAATGGCAGATGCACTATAATGTGGACAAGTGCGAAGTTATCCACCTTGGGTGCAGGAACGGGAGGGCAAATTATTATTTAAATGGCAATAAATTGGGAGAGGGGGAAGTACAGAGAGACCTGGGTGTTCTTGTACACCAGTCACTGAAGGCGAGCATGCAGGTGCAACAGGCGGTCAAGAAGGCAAACGGTATGCTGGCCTTCATAGCAAAAGGGTTGGAATACAGGAACAGGGATACCTTGCTGCAGCTGTACAGGGCACTGGTGAGACCACACCTCGAGTACTGTGTACAGTTTTGGTCGCCTCATCTGAGGAAAGATGTTCTTGCCATGGAGGGGGTGCAGCGGCGATTCACCAGGCTGATACCAGGAATGGCAGGATTGACCTATGAGGAGAGACTATGTAGTTTAGGGATGTACACACTGGAGTTTAGAAGATTGAGAGGGGACCTCATAGAAGTGTATAAAATTCTGACAGGTCTAGACAGATTAGATGCAGAAGGAATGTTTCCCTTGGCGGGTGAGAACAGAACTAGAGGACATAATTTAAGGATAAGGGCTAAACCATTTAGGACAGAAATGAGGGGGAATTTCTTCACTCAGAGAGTGGTGAACCTGTGGAACTCATTGCCACAGAGGGCAGTGTACGCCAGCTCATTAAATATATTTAAGAGGGAATTAGATATATTTCTACAGGCAAAAGGGGTTAAGGGTTACGGAGAGAAGGCGGGGACGGGATACTGAATTGAAGGATCAGCCATGATCTCATTAAATGGCGGAGCAGGCTCGAAGGGCCGGATGGCCTACTCCTGCTCCTATCTTCTATGTATCTATGTATCTATGTATCTAGGATATATTAGCTTTGCAGGGGGTACAACGCAGATACACCTGAATGATACCAGGGCTTAAAGGGTTAAATTATGAGGGCTTGTTGCATCTACTTGACTTGTATTCCCCTTGAGTTTAGAAGGAGGAGGGGTGATCTAATCTAGTTGTTTAAAATGATTCAGGGATTTGATAGGGTAGGCAGAGAGAAACTCTTTCCTCTGGAGAGGGATATCAGAACAAGGGGGCATAACCTTAAAATTAGAGAAAGGCCGTTGAGGAGTGAAATCAGGACGCACGTTTTCACACAAAGGGTAGTGTAAATGTGGAACTCACTCCCCCAAAAGGCTGTGGATGTCGGATCAACTGAAATTTCAAGACTGAGATCAATAGGTTTTTGTTAGGGAAGGTTATCAATGGATACGGATCAAAAGCAGGTAAGTGGAGTTGAGGTACAGATCAGCCATGATCTAATTGATTGGCTCGAGGGGCTGAATGGCCTATTTCAGTTTCCATCTTCCTAATCTGGGACCCTTGTCCCTCATCCTCCCCCAACCTCATTGACATTACTGCGGTCTTGGACACTGTGGCTTCTGCTCTTTAATTAGCGGTAAAGTTTTACCATCTCAACCAACATAACAAAAGCAGATTATCTGGTCATTATCACATTGCTGTTTGTGGGAGCTTGCTGTGTGCAAATTGGCTGCCGCGTTTCCCACATTACAACAGTGACTGCACTTCAAAAGTACTTCATTGGCTGTAAAGCGCTTTGAGACGTCCAGTGGTCGTGAAAGGCGCTATAGAAATGCAAGTCTTTCTTTCTTTCTATCTGCAGCAGCATTCTGTTTTACTCCCTCTAGTGGTGGTATTACTCATCCTGACCCACCCTGAATATTTAATCAGGGATCCCCCCCCAACCACCCAAGAAAGAAATGGCAGATTAGCATTGGAGTTAAGTGGGAAGATGGAAGTCCCACTCCACTGTTAAACTGGCCAACCAGTGAAAAATCCAGGCCATTAGCGTGAATTTGTATTTAAACCACTGCGTTGTTATCCAACCCGTAAATTAACACCTCGTCCTGTGTACCCTCGAACGCGCTGAATGATTCATCAGGAATCAACGGTTGTTCTCTCGATCTGTGTGGAAAACAATAAACATTCCCTTTGCAAGCTTGTGGTAGAAACAGGGGCTGTCAATTAACTAATTATATTTTTGAGAAATCCAGCAAATAGTTTGCTTTTTACAAAATAACGGTACTGATAAATTCTCATTTATTGCATTTCATCCTCCACTGTGGGGAATAGGATGCAGTAATTGCTGTTGGGTCAAGTCGGGTCCTGAACGATCTGAGTATGAGGCCAGTGACAGTCCTGGAACAGTGCTAAAGAAATAATGGGATGCAGCCCTGGAGTTAATGGAATTGTGCCCTCTTTGGGGAAAAGGGGAAGAGGGCGAGACAACAATTTTGATTTCTACAGAGCTCCTTACCAGCTAAGGGACGTCACAGTGAGGGTTTGAGGCAAAGAACCAATATGATGATAGAGGAAAAAAGAGAAAGGCAGTGAGTTATGAGCTGGGAGACTGAACGGCACAGTTGAAGAGAACAAAACTGTATTTTAGCCCCTGTGTCTGTTCTTTGCAGTGGCAAAACTATCAGTGTAGGAATTTAATGCAAACCAAAGCAATTTACAGAAACGGGTAATCCTTTCAAGTTTGCTAATCCCCCATTCCCTTACTCTCAGTTTTATATGTAAATATCTGTTTTGATGCATGTTTACTGCAGTGAAACATAAAGCATGAAACAAGGATTTTATATGGGTTTATTGAAATGGAAACATGGCTGTACTGAAATTAATCTGAAACGCAGGACAGGTTTCCAGGCACTGTAGGGTGCAGTGGTCTCAAAACGCCAAGTGACTCACACTACATTGCAAGCTAACACGCTACTAGTCTCAGTTAAAGAAAAAAGGCAAATAATAATTCTGTTTCATATCTTTTTGCCCTCGCTTATTTATCACCTTCCCTTTTTTTGTCCTCGATGCTGCAAGAGGGTGCATGGCTGGATGCCTCTTGATCTGGCTCCAATTTAATGTTGTGTTTCGGAAGATCAATGGTTATGATTTCAGAATATGTGGAATGAAGAAAGAAAGGGTCGTTCAGCTCATCGGGCTCCCCAGGGTAAATGACCACTGGCCTTTCCCTCTTTTGTGAGGGAGTGCCTGGTGCCTCATTGATGCTTCCCCACTGACATCACTGCTGAGGTCAACCACAACAGCATCAGCAACCTGCATTTATACAGTGCCTTCGACGTAGGAAAGTTGTCCCAGGCACTTCACATCAAACAAAAATCGACACCGAGCCAAAGAAGGAGGTAATAGGAGGGGTGAGTGAAAGCCTGGTTAAAAAACAGGGGTTTTAAAGAGGGTCTGAAAAGAGGAGAGGAAAGTGGGGAGGCAGAAAAGTTAGGGAGAGAATTACAGAACTTAGGATCTAAAATGGCTGCAGATATGGTCATCAATGGTGGGGTGAAGGAAGTGGGGGGTGCACAGAAAGCCAGAGTTGGAGAAAGGCTGAGTTCTCAGAGGTTTATCGGGCCGGAGGAGTTTACAGAGATAGGGAGGGCGTGAGTTCATGAACTGATTTAAGCACAAGAATGAGAATTTTAAATGTGAGTCTTTGGGGGACCAGGAGCAATGTATGTCAGTGAGCACAGGGGTGGTGAGTGAGCGAGACTTGGTGCAGCATAGGATGCGGGCAGAAGAGATTTGGATGAGCTGATCTTTACCAAGGTTGGGTGGCCAGCCAGGGGAGCATTGGAGTAGTTGAGTATGGAGATGACAAAGACATGGATGAGGGTTTCAGCAGCAAACTGGCTGAAGTAAGGTTGGAGACAAGCAATGTTATGGAGGTAGAAGTAGGCGGTCTTTGTGGCAGACAGCATATGGTGTTAGAAGTTCAGCTCGGGATCAAATAGGACACTGAGGTTATCAAGGGGGAGAAATTCAGTATCGCCCTGTTTGGGGCGCGATTATAGGCCGGGCGCAAAGTTTAGCGCCTGGCGCTAATTATCGCCTCCGACTGCAAACTTGGCTTTTTATCGCCCCTGGAGGTGATTGGAGCGCTAAATCAGGTTCTGCACACCTGTCTTAAGGCGCAAAGGCCGAGGAGCGAGGCGCTAACTCAGAGCGCGGGTGCAGCACAGGTGATGTCAGTTAGTGATGGAACACAGACACACTGGCGCCGGACAGTTCTTAAAGGGGAGGGTCGATCTTGCTCTCCAGCCACACCCTGCTCATTGGAGCCTTGAATCTCGGCCTGGAGAGACCTGGGACTACATTTTCCAGCCAAGGACTATGGAGCGGGTGAGAGAACGAGCTCAGCGCTTCAGCGAGCGGGCCTTGGAGGCTCTGGTTGGCGCGGTGGAGCGCAGAAGATCTATACTCTTCCCTGAGAGTGGCAGGAGGCCTTTGTCGCGCGAGTACAGAAGAGTGTGGAGGGAGGTGGCTCAGCACGTCTCCTCCAGGAGCATGGTGCCCAGGACCCATACTCAATGTCGCAAAAAGTTCAACGACCTCACTCGGGTCGTCAGGGTGAGTGGCTTTTTTTCAATACCTCTCCATCCCTCCATCTCAACCTCACTCTATGGCCAGAGGGTCTTAAAACTCCAATGCCCAACACTCATCCAAGACCTATGGCCCTCTTATGAAACACACACGGACATTCCACACCTTGCATACAGTAAAGGCTATTCAACTATGGGAGGCACATCAGGCAAGACCATGGCAGCTTACATTAAGGGCTATTCAATTATGGGAGGCACATCAGGCAAGACCATGGCTGTATATTTACTCAGATGCTGTCCTTTTTCTTGCAGGCCAAGCTATCTCATAATAGGAGACAGCAGCAACGGATGGGTGGAGGGTGGCCTCAGCTGCAACCCCTCAGCGATCTTGAGGCGCGCGTCCACAGGATTGTGGCAAGCCAGGTGATCGGTCCCATCGCCCCTGGAGAGGCCGACCCCGTCTGGACAGCAATGGTAAGGTCATCACCTTTTTCTCCTCCCTCATTCCACTTGTCCCTCACAACAACAGCCTTTGACACTTTCAATCCAACTTACTAAATTGCTCCATTCCTTCCTCCCTTACTGCCCCCCTGTCCTCACGCTAAAGCCACTCTTGTACCTCCCTGCTTTCAGATGGTGATTCACCAGCTAAGGAGACGGGCCCTCAAGCTGCCAGTGGGAGCGAAGCCGCAGGCGAGGAGGAAGAGGAATCCGGAGCCTCAGCGCCACCCTCTCCCGAGGAAACCCATGCCCACACTGGGACCACGTCTTCCCTGGAGGGGAGCAGGGATGAAGGGTCTGATGAGGGTGAAGCTCCAGGACCCAGCGGCCTGCAGCAACCCGATGTGACTAGGGAAGCTCTGGGCCTTCTCCCCGGAGGGAGAGTAGGCCAGTGAGTCCTGCTGCACTGGACGCAGAGGAGGAGTGGCTCATCGCTGAAATGAACACCCAGGCGGTGCACATGCACATTCAGCTCATGGGTGCAGTGGGAAGGGTGCCCGAATGCATTGATGCACTGGCAAGGAGTGTGGAGCACTTCGCTATAGCACAGGCGGATGCCACGCTAAAGCTTAATGCTGCAATTCAGTCACTGGCTGCCACGATCCCATCTCAGACTGCTCTCATGCAGACTCAGATTGAGGTCACGCAAGCACTGACTGCTGCCATTGTCGCTGGTTCGGACACATTTCCCTGGGGCTCTCACTGCGCCGCAGCAGGCCAGCAATCTGTGCTCCAGCAGATTGCTCTGGATGCTGAGGTGCCAGTGTGTCGATCGAGCAGGGAGTTGCTGTCCTCTCTCAAGATGACAGCATTCCTGCTGCCACCACTGTCACTTCCCCATTGCACTTGCCACTGCCTGTAGCCCAGACTGCTGCCGCCCATGCAGAGTTGGTGCAGTCTGCAGTCGGGCCCTCCAGGCCCAGAGCTGGTCGAGGCCGTCCTTCAAGGGCATCTGCAGTCTCAGGTTCTGACAATCAGCAGCCTTCCACCAGCCTTGCTGCAGCCACTGGGGCCCCATTATGAAGGAGCAGTAGGGTGGGAAGGGGGGAAGTGCGCAAGGGAAGGAGATCACCCTCGAAGGGCAAAAAGTAGGAGGTGTGACGAAATGTTGGTCAATTTTTTATGAAAGTCCGAGGTTCGCGTTCAAACTTTTGTTTAGTGTTTTGGACATTATCTCCAGGTTGTGAGAACCAGTTATGTTAATGAATGATTTTTTGTGTTTGTTTCTATTAGTTTTTCATGAAGAAATGACACACACAGAGTTTGTAAATTAAACAAGTTTTGTATTCAAAATGTACATGTTTGGTCTTTGGACTCATTGCTGCCTTGGCCAGCTTAGGGGTTGCGGGTTGGTTTCATTCATGTTGTTCTCCATGGCAGAAGCCATTTCCTCAGCAGGGGCCTAGAAGCGGCTTGCTATCAGCCGTTGACGGACGGCCCTTGCAGTTTCAACATTGTGGGCCTCCCTCCCGCCTTGGTGCTGCTGATGATCATCCTCCTCCTCTTCCTCCTCCTCTTCCTCCTCCTCTTCCTCCTCCTCCTCCGGTGGTGCTCCAAGGCCTGGTGGCATTGGCTGGGTCCTGAGGATTGCCAGGTTATGCAGCATGCAGCACACAACTATGAAGAGGGAGACTCGCTCAGGTGAGTACTGCAGGGCTCCTCCTGAGTGGTCCAGACAGTGGAACCGTTGCTTCAGCAAGCCGATCGTCTGCTCAACGATGTTCCTGGTGGCGAGATGGCTCTCGTTGTACCGCAGCTCAGCAGGGGTGTTGGGGTACGGAGCGGTGTCATCAGCCAGGTGCACAGTGGATAACCCTTGTCCCCGAGGAGCCAACCACTTGGCTGATGCGGTGCCTGGAAAAGCTCTGGCGCACCAGTCTGGCGCAGGATGAAAGCATCGTGGCTGCTGCCAGGATAGCGGGCATTGACAGCGAGTATCAGCTGTCTGTGGTCACAGACCAACTGGACGTTTAAGGAATGGAACCCCTTGCGGTTGCGGAAATCCTCTACATTCTCATGCGGAGCACGCAATGCCACATGCATGCAGTCAATGGCGCCCTGCACCATGGGGAAGCCCGCTATCCTCGCAAAGCCCAATGCGCATTCATGCTGTTTGGCCCGGGTCATCGGGAAAGAGATGTACTGTCATCTCCTTTTATAGAGGGCATTTGTGACCTGACGGATACAGCGATGGACAGCGAACTGGGAGATATTGGCGATGTCCCCAGTAGCTGCTTGAAAGGAGCTGGTGGCATAAAAGTTCAGAGCCAATTGTGATCTTCACTGCCACTGACAGAGATGTCCTGGTCCTCAGTAGATGCTGCTGATCTGGCTGCAGCAGGTGGCAGAGCTCAGTGACCACCTCCTTGCTGAAGCGCAGCCTGCGCAAACACTGCTCCTCAGACAAATTAATGTTGGAGAATTGTTAGCGAAATACCCTGGGAGGATAAGGTCTCCTGTACAGAGGCCTGTTGGCCCTCCTCCGTCTGGCCATGATTGCCACTCTCTCGCTGCGTCTATGTTGCCTCTGAATGTGCAGGCGCAGGACGACGCCCCGAATCAGTGCAGCCCCCAAGTCTCTTGGTAATCAAAGTAATGAAGGCCAAAATCCAAAAGTAGCTGCAAAGTGATGCTCAGTAGCCAAAACTACTTCGCACAGCGTTGACTCTGTGCAGAAGTCTCTCCTTCTCTCTCTCAGAATCTCTCTCCCTGTCAGAATGAGTGGTGCAAAAATGTCCACCACAGAAAAAGCCAGGAAGAGGCTGCCTTTAAATAGCGCCCCCCCAGCCCCACACCAACTGGGAAAGGCTCCAGTCTACCTGTCGTTGCTTGCGGCAGGCGGAAAGGAGGGGGGCACCACTCAATATCCGGTCCGGGGCGCCACAAGGGCATTGCACGCTCGACTGACGTCAAGATCTGCTGGCGCAGGAAATCGGGGCGGTATTGTTTAGCGCCGCCGCAAAATGTCTGGTCAATTTCGCGAGCGGCGCAGACATCGCCGCGCCCAGGCGCGAGTTACTTTGCGCCGCATTAGCGCCCTCTTAAGGCGCTAACTGACGGCGCAAGCCAACGGAATTTTTCCCCCCAACAGTCTGCTTCAATCTGAGACAGTGGCTAGGGAGGGGGACCAAATTGGTAATGAGGGTATGGAGTTTGTGGCGGGGACCGAAGACAATGGCTTGATCTTCCCAATGCTTAACTGGAGGAAATTGCAAATCATCCAGGACTGGATGTCAGAGAAACAGTCTACAGAGGAAGTAGAGGAGTCGGGAGAGGTGGTGGAGAGGTAGAGCAGGATGTCGTCAGCGTACATGTGGAATCTGACCCCATGTCTTCAAATGATGCAGCCAAGGAGTAGACGAGGAAGAGGAGATGGCTAAGGATAGATCCTCGGGGGACACCAGAGGTAAATGTGGGGGTGGGGGGGGGGGGTGCGGTGAAAGAAGTAAAAGAAGCTGGAGATGCTCTGGCTACAATCGGGTCGGTAAGAGTGGAACCAAGCGAGGGCAGTCCCACTGAGCTGAGCCACGAAGGAGAGGAGTTGGAGGAGAATGGTGTGGTTGACCATGTCAAAGGCTGCAGGAAGATCCAGAAGGTTGAGGAGAGATACTGCACTATGGTTACAGTCACAGAGGATGTAATTTGTGACTTTAGTTCGGGCCATTTCAGTGCTGTGGGAGGGACGGAAACCTGATTGGAGAGATACAAACGAGTAGTTGCAGGAAAGCTGGGCATAGTTTTGGGGAAGTGACAACACTTCCAAAGACTTTGGGGAGAAAAGGAAGTTGGAGATGGGGCAGTGGTACAAGGACAGAGAGGACAAGGATACGGTTTTTTGACACTGGACGATGATAATGGCAGTTTGGAAAGGGAGAAGGACAGTTCCTGACCAGAGGGAACCATTAAATTGTCAGCTCGCATGGGGGTCAGAAAGGGAAACTGGGTGGTCAGCAGTTTAGTGGGAATAGGATCAAAAGAGTAGATGGTGGGTCTCGTGGACAAGATGAGCTCAGAGAGGGCATGAAGGAGATAGGAGAGAAACAAGGAAAATGTGGGTTTGGCAACCTACTGTAGGGGGAGATTGTGGGTACAAACTGCCCCTACACATCACTCCACAGTGGTAAGTGTAGAGGTACCAGTGCACTGCACCATCTGAGCCACCTGTCTGCATTTCTGATTCAGTACCATTTGTCCAAATTTTTTTTGACTAAGGCCAACCTGGTTGTGCTCATATTGCAGTGAATGGACATCTATTGTAATTTTTATAATTCTGTTTCGCAACATTTTAAAATATATATTTTTAAATTGAATTGTATGCCGAGAATTTCTTAATATTTGTGGATTTGTCTAATTTTGTGCCTCTACACAAACTGGGAGTCATGTGCTGCTTGTCATCCAATCCCACTGAAGTGTTGTGCTTCACCTGATCCAACTTCCTGGAGCAACATGCAAGTCCATAGCACTTAATTAATTAAGGTTCCCGGGCTTTCGGAAAAGAAAAAAGAAAGATTTGTATTTCTATAGTGCACCCTATCCAGTCTCTCAGCAACATCTTAAAGTGCATCACCTACAATAAATTACTTTGAAGGGTATTGACCAATGTTATGCAAGTAAACTCAGTAGCCATTTTTTGCACAGCAAGATTCCACAACTAGTCGTGCTCTATTTCAAAATGTGATCGTGGAAAGGTAATCAGCTCACATTCTTTGATTTAATACAAAATTGTCGGGAAAGAATTAGAAATATATTTTGAATTCTCCTTTATTGAAACATTAGGAGTCCCATTTACAGATACATTGGTATAACGGGATTCTGAGAGCTCATTTGAGAGTGAAAATCCTTTTTTTGCTCATTTTAATGAAAAAGGTGAGCGAAAATCAGTCTTGCCCACTGTTAGTCAAGACTACATTTTCACTAAAACAAGCGCATCTCCCCTAGTGTTGGTCATGGTGAGTCAGAGGATATGATAAAAGTTTATGAGAGATAATGAAGTATGTCAATGACGGTGAACTGCTTTTCAATTGACACCATTTTTGGGCCAATCAGCACAATCGAGTAACTGTATTGATTGGATCAAATTTCCCAGGTGTGACATTTCTTCTGTGCTACAGACACACTTAAAGTGTGGCACATGCTGTACTCAATATATTATGAGTGGTTCTGTTGTGGCATTGCTCAATAAGTTTTATTATGGCAGGAATGTTATGCATGTGATATGCAATGTATTCTTCTGCTGCTAAAGTGCTGCTTTGCTTCACATGATGGACTCTTAAGTCTAATGACTCTAAGTAATTTGGTCAGCTGGAGAAGAATTGCTGTTGTTGAGGGAAGTTTGCAGGTTGGCGGGTGCTTAAAAATGTCCAATTCCAGGTGAAAAGAATCAGGCATGAAATTACTGTCTTTCTTTCTCTCTCGCTCATTATACTTTTGAAACTTTGAACTGTGAGGTTTAAAGTGCACATGACAGATAGGAACATAGGAATATACAAGTCCGAGAAGGACCATTATGGTCCATCTGGCCAATCTAATGATTGATAGCAAGCGTCTAACCACCACCCGTTGAACTTCAACGGCAATCCCATCGCCAAATCCCCCACCATCAATATCCTGGGGGTTACCATTGACCAGCAACTTAACGGGACCAGCCACATAAATACTGTGGCTACAAGAGCAGGTCAGAAGCTAGGTATTCTGAGACAGGTGTCTCACCTCCTAACTCCCCAAAGGCTTCCCATCATCTACAAGGCACAAGTCAGGAGTGTGATGGAATACTCTCCACTTGCTTGGATGAGTGCAGCTCCAACAACACTCAAGAAGCTCAACACCATCCAAGACAAAGCAGTCCGCTTGATTGGCACCCCATCCACCACCTTAAACATTCACACCCTTCACCACTGGCATACCGTGGCTGCAGTGTGTACCATCTACAAGATGCACTGCAGCAACTCGCCAAGGCTTCTTCGGCAGCACCTCCCAAACCGCAACCTTAATCACTTAGAAGGACAAGGGCAGCAGGCGCATGGGAACACCATCACCTCCAAGTTCCCCTCCAAGTCACACACCATCCTGACTTGGAAATATATCGGCCGATCCTTCATCGTCGCTGGGTCAAAATCCTGGAACTCCCTCCCTAACAGTACTGTGGGAGTACCTTCACCACACGGACTGCAGCGGTTCAAGAAGGTGGGTCACCACCACCTTCTCAAGGGCAATTAGGGATGGGCAATAAATGCTGGCCTTGCCAGCAACGCCCGCATCCCATGAACGAATAAAAAAAAAGGTAGGCAGATTTCCCCCCCCTCAGTTTCTAGTCAACCAGAAAATGCTGTTTTCCAACTTGTTGCTCCTTGTTCCCTCAACAGTAAGTGAAGTGTCCGATGGCAATATATTTTGCATTATTCATATTTATTGCTTAAGCAACCAGAAATGACCCTGTGCAACCGATGAGAGCAATTAAAACTGGTTTAGACACAAATCACATTTTAGCTGACTGTGATTGAAATAATTACCACAGAGTGCTTGTGAAATGGCTTAATTTATTTTAGTCCATAAAATTAATAAGTTCATTAGTGCAGATGATTTGAAAAAGCAAAAAAGCATTTCAATAACCCTTAAAACACGTTGCTTACGTGAAAATTGCACATAATTAACAAGAGCATGGGTGCAGAAAGGTAGCATCCAGAAACTCAGTGGCAGGAGAAGGAAAACGGGCTGCTAATCAAGGGAAAAGTCCCCTTCAAAACCAAAGATTAACCCCTCCTTCCAATAATAAGGCTGGATGGTAGTTTTAAAATACAAAAGCAAAATACTGCGGATGCTGGAAATCTAAAATAAAAACAGAAAGTGCTGGAAATACTCAGCAGGTCAGGCAGCCTCCGTGGAGGGAGAGAAACAGAGTTAATGTTTCAGGTCGATGACCTTTCATCGGAACAGTTCTGACAAAAGGTCATCGACCTGAAACGTTTGCCGGAATTTCCCCTATCTGGGCGGGTCGGGTGCGGGCGGTCGCCGTGGCGGGTCGCGACCCCGTTCCTGATTCCATGCCGCTCCTCAGATCGACTTTGTATTAATGGGGCCTATTTAAGCCGCCCTGCGCGTTTCCCGGCCCTATTGAATGGTGCGGGTCTGATGACGTCATCGATGATGCGTTTTCAGCCGGGATATTTAAAGGGGCCATGGCCACAATGCATTTGAAGGTTCATCTAGGAGTGTGCAGGCAGCACACTGCACAATTGGACTGCTGGAAAGAGTGCCAAACATGACTGCACTGAGGCAGAGGGCCGCACCCAGGTTCTGCAATGACTCCCTCCATAAGCTTGTGGAGGGAGTCAGAGCACACAGGGAGGTCCTCTTCCCTTCCGATGGGCAGAAGAGACCTCCCCAGGAGAACAAAAGAGCCTGGCTCCAAATAGCAGAGGAGGTCAACAGCAGGGATGTGTTCAGGGTACCTGGGTGCAGTGCTGGAAATGATTCAATGATCTCATTAGATCAGGAAAGGTGAGTACAAATCCACACTCAACTTCATTCTGCTGTGCCTCTCATCACATCCCCATCACTCTGCCTTCCCTACCCTACTCCTGCACATCCTTACGCACACCAACATACCTTGCACCTCCACCCATCCCTCTCTATCTACATTATCACATCCTCATCTCACTAGCCACTCCTCACACTCACCCTCATCCTCGTCCAATCATACCAACTAACAACACACAAGGAGGCCACTTGGCATTGCCTCCCACTCCATCATAGTCTCCCTCTAAATGTAACCCATCCATTCCTCACACTCATTCCATCACTCTCACTCAACCTTCTCTTCTTTCCCTCCTTGCAGAAGAGAGCCCACAATAAGAGGGAGAGGGAGAGAACCGGAGGTGGAACGTCATCATTGGCGACCCTAACATCTGCAGAGGAGGCTGCCTTGGATGTTTCTAGTGATGCCGAGCAGCTGGAAGTGGGAGATGGAGAGAGGGATATCTCACCAACCTGGTGAAAGAATTACATCTCATACAGCTACATGTCATACAGCAGACACTCATGGGGACTGATGTCAGCAGCCACTGAATGGTCATCATGTGCATAATGGTATCTGTACCCATTCTTCATATGACATATCTAACTCATCTCCTTACTCTCCCACAGGTCCATCAAGAGCCCTCCCCCCCCCCCCATTGTCCAGGAGGAAGAGGAAGACGACTCCTCAGAGGAGCCTTCAGCCTCTGCGGGCGCACCGTCACCAGACAGAAGCGCACCCAGCACCAGCACAGATACACACACCTGGGTGGGTCCCACGCAAGATAGAGTAGTTGACATGAATCTTGTCATTCATGTGGAAATAACTTATGAAATAATACTGGGCGGCCTGCTGGTGGCGCTGTCCAGGGAGAGTATAAATACTCGGGCATGGGCCCAGCTTGCGCGGGACATTCTTAACAGGAACTAGTGAAGGACACAACTAGACCTCCATGTTGTAAAACAGTTGATTAAAGCTTTGTTTAACGCTTAGACCAAGTGCCTAGTAGTTTTCTTACGTCAGTAGTGTTGTCACCTGGTGTCTCACAACTCACATGTGAGCAAGAGGAGATGGTGGAGACAGGGACAGCAGTGGAAACTCCTCACCAGAGGGCGCAGCACGCTCCCATCTCTGCTCAGCTACATGCAGATGCTGAGCCTTAGGGGCCATTGAGAAAGAGGGCGATCTTGGAGGTGCAGCAAGAAGTGTAGGTTTTGCATGGAAAGGATGGCCACCTGCATGGAGCAGCTAATGCACCACTCACAGGAGCACAAGCTATCTATGGAGAATAGATGACGGAGGCTCCTAGACCTCCTCTCTCGGAGGGATCTCAACGTAAACATGGGTCCTCATGGCCTCACTGCTGGGCATCAAGGTGCTCTCCAGCTCCTTGCTAGCAGGGAAGTGTGGGTGGCCCATGCGAGGGATGATGGTGAGAGGGGACATAGAAGTGGGGGCTCTTCTCAAAGCGCTCACACTTCTCCCCCATTGCCTCTCCCTCAGTCAGAGCCCCAGATGCCTCCTCGGAGAACGATGGCCGAGTCTGCCCCTGCTCAGTCGCAGGAGGAGCAGACTTTGGCGGGGCCATCAGAAGCTCCAAAACCCAGAGGACGTCCGCCCAAAGCGTCTAAGCAGTCGCAGCAGGGAAGTGAGCAGGCTGCCTCTACCTCTGCTGAAGCCATAGGGGTAGTACCTCATAGAAGCAGGCGTTAGAGAAAGATGAAGCACAAGTAGATTCCCAAGGGTAGCCACTTGGGTGTTTTGTTAAATGATTCTGTAAAGTTTCTGTTACTGTAAAGTTACACATAAAAATCTTTATTTTCACCACTTTCCAGTCATGGACAAATTTGTGTGCACCTTTGGAAGTGGTTTAGTGAGTTGCAGTGAATGGTGAGACATAACGTTACCTCCAGCAATGGTGGTCAGTGTGAAAGGAATGGCCTGGTCATTGTAGGGATGTTTAATGTTGTTGCTGTTGGGTGGTGCCAACCTGGCACAGCATGTGGCAGCCATATGGGTGTACTGCGTAAAGTTAATTAAACCTGGCCATGATGAGCCCATCCCTGGCCTCCCGGGCAGCAATGTGCTCGAGTGCTGTTGGGATCTGGGCCGCAGATTCCTCCTGCTTCTCCTTCTCCTTGTCTTCCAGTTGATGCTCCTCCCCCTCCTCCTCCTCCTCTTCTTCCTCTGAAGAGGGTGTCTTGCTCCTCATGCAGTGCTAATCCTCGCTGTTGTGCTATGTAGTGCAGGGCGCAGCAGACCATGACGATTCTGGAGACCCTGGCTGGTGTGTACTGAAGGGCTCCTCCAGATTTTTCAAGGCATCTGAAGCGCATTTTCAGCATGCCTATTGTCTCCTCTATGACACATCTGGTGGAAATGTGGCTTTCATTATATCTCTCTTGGGCTTCAGTACTTGGACTCCTCAAGGGTATCATGAGCCACATCTTCAGTGGATAGCCCTTGTCTCCAAGCAGCCAGCCGGAAAGTTTGTTTGGAGGAGCGAATAGCTGAGGGAGGGTGGACTGGCGCAGGACGAAAGACTCATGACAACTGCCAGGGAATTTGGCATACACATGCATGATGATCTTGCTATGGTTGTAGATGAGCTGCACATTGAGAGACTGAAAGCCCTTGCGGTTGACAAACACTCCTGGGTGATGATGGGGTGCCCTGATGGCCACATGTGTGCAGTCGATGACGCCCTGGCTTCATCAGTAGCAAAGTTGATATAATTGGCTGACTTGTCAAAGCGGGCATCGGTGACCTGTGTGATGCATCTGTGGGTGGCCGACTGCGAGATGCCGCAAATGTCTGCTGCAGATTCCTGGAAGGAGCCTGAGGCAAAGAAGTTGAGGGCGCTGGTGACTTTGACAGCCACTGGTAAGGTGTGTCCACCAGGTCCTCTGGGCTGCAGGTGTTGCTCCAGCAATGTGCAAATGTCTGCAACGACCTGGCGCAATAGCCTGAGCCTCCTTTGGCACTGCTGCGCCGTCATGTTGAGGAAGCTCACCCTCTGCCTGTATACCCTGTGTTGGGGGTATCGCCTCCGGCGCGGTGGACCCCTGAGCTGATGCCCTCTGTCCTGTGCAGCATCAGGTGGTTGAGGAGAAGGTTGGTGGTGTTGTTGTTGTTGCTGATGGTGTGCCTGGTGCTGCTGGCGTTGGGGCTCATCGTGGTCCGATTCTGAGGACCAAGGTGAGACAGTATAAATGGCACTGATTCTGATGTACTAGATGGCAGGTCAAGTAGAGATGAGAGAAGCAATCTGTCGATGATGTGATAGATTCTAACAATGAGGTGAGACTGGATGGCGACTTTGCTGGAAACACTTGCAGCCTGTCGAAAGCTAAATCTGTGCTGACAATGCACTCAGCAACAGCTTTTGGCTGAGGAAAGTGATCAGCTGTGCGGTGGGAGTTTTTATTGTACTTTCCATGCTGTGCACTAATCAGCTGAATCAATGACAATTCAACTTCCGCCTCAGGTTGACAAACATGGTCCCCGAGCTGCATGATTCCCATGCTCATCCAGTGAAATTTGAAAGGCAGGGTTAAAAAGACTCTTAAGGGTCTGACAACTACCCGTTAATGATTTAAATTAGCTCGCCCACCTCTGCCGTTCGGGTCGCTGCCGCGCTGGCAAACGCTCCCGAGTGAAAGGCACGTGGGGGCGGGATGGCGGCGGGTTCCCGACCCACTGCAAGATATTTCAAATTTTCCACCCGACCCGTCTCTGATCGCACCCGCAAGGAGCCCAGAAAATTCCGGCTGTTAACTCTGTTTCTCTCTCCACAGTTTTAAAATACTAATGAGTACTTCATTCTAAATAGCCATTTCTTCCCCAGAGCCAGTCAACGGCTCTTTTTGGTATTTGGCTAGTAGCACAGAAATGAAATTAAGCTTACAGATGTGATTGCACATACATTTCTGTAAGAGGTTGTATTAATGAGTTTTTTTAAAAAAGGGAACTAGTTATGTTTAGAGTATTTTATCCTCAGTCAATGTTGATTGTTATCTGCATGTAAACTGATCACCACGCTCATTGCTGATTACAGTTACGCTCGTTGAACTGGCTGGAAATCTAACTTCAAAGGGAAATATTGGAAAAAGAAAGCTAGTCTTTGACTCCGAAAGTACTGCAAACAAAGCAGAGATGTGTAGTGATTTGCTTGCATCATTTTATCAAGAAACTTTTGTGCACCCGAACTTACTGACAAAATCAATGAATGAAAAATTTGGGCAATGCACCCAGAATTTTCTGATTTGCACTGGTTGTGGGTAAGGTTCCACACTCTGAAAACTTAGGCCTATATCTTCATTTCTTCATGAAGGGATTCAAAAGGGTAACTAACACCTTGTGGACATTGCTAATGAAATTTATAATTGATTATTTTATCATTCTGATATTATCCGAAACCTTATGCTTCATTTTGTTTCTTAATTTATAAATAAATACTTCAGTTATTTTAGCCTGTTTTGATATTTTGCCATAACATGGTGATTGAAAACATAGTAGGTATATTACTTCCACTAATTGGGTGTGAAATAGGTATAATCAATGAAGAAAATAGGTGTACATCCATTTCACTGGATTTTGTGTCCCATTCAATTTTGCACTTGGGTTTGTGCTGTGACCAGATGTACCAACCAGTTTATAGTTTCTTATATTAGAATTAAGCACCAATAATGTAATCGCCTTAAATTTATGTGAATGTACAAAGGCTGAAATATACAGTAAAAGTATGAGCAGCCTTGGGAAAAGCTACCAGCATATTCAATCCCATATTGCAGTCACTTAACCGTAAGTGGACATATGCCATTAAATGTATCCATCACCCTTCGTAAGCAGTCCCTTTGCCTCACCTCTTTGACCAAGCTTTTGGTTACCTCCTTAATGCCTCCTCCTTTGACTTGCCATCCATTTTTTTGATTATGCCTTTGTGACATGCTTTAGGACCTCTTCTATGTTAAAGGCACTATATAAATGCAAGTTGTTGTTGCTACTGCTGACTTATAACCTTTGTGTGGTTAGGTTTGACAGAGGTACAGCTTTTGAATCGGGAGGGTCCTCCTACAGGAGCTGTCAGGAGTCCCTTCAATAAGGATTTAAAGCAGCTGCACTTTAACACTAGGATAGGGCTTTCAGCAAGAGCAATGCTGTGCCAAACAATGCCTTTTTAAAGAAGAGAGAGCGGTCTGAGTACCTGGTTAGGGGAAGGTTTGAGAGTTATCGGGCAGATTTTACGAATTTACATCACCATCCTACTATAGTTAAGGTGTCGACTAATGGGGACAAGAGATGGAGATGTCCAATTCTCAGATCTGTAGGAAAGGGTGCAAAATGGGAACAGACCTTGGAGGTGAATTTGATCAGTAGTCTTCAGATAGTTTCACTGGGAATGAAACCTTCTGATAGATGGTGGAATAAGAAGGAATTGCTCGCAACATTGGTCCTCCTAATTCAAAGAAATGACCACATAACATTACAAGAGCTCAGTGGCACCACGCCGTGAGCAAGCAATTCCCTTAATTCGCTACAAAGCCCAATTTGGTCCATGTCTGGGTGGCTGATCAAACGCCCCTTTCACACTCCTGGCAACGAAAAGATTTGATCAATAACCAATCCGTCTCTGATCTCCAGCCTCCCACCTCTCTCTCTGTTACTCCTTCAAAGTTTTTCTTGTCTCTCTCTACTTATCAACACTTCTATGGTTATTGCTCTTCTGAACCTCCCTCTCTAGTTCCTCCTTAGCTCCAACCGTACAAGCTCTTTTCTCTTCTCTAAACCCTCATTGTGCATAATCCATTTTGCCAGCTCTTCCTTTCCCATATCTTTAAAACTATCAAACTCCTTACCTCTTACAGACTCTCCTTCCTCCGACAATCTGCAGGCTTTTAAAACCCTAGCTTAGGGGCCAACTATTTCTAATCATAAAGTGACTAAAATTTCCTGTCAAAATAACGGTGAGGCTAACGATGCTCACTGACATGAATCATGTCATTCATGAAAGAAAGACTTTTGAAATAATACTGAGTGGCCTGCGGGTGGCGCTGTCCAGGGAGAGTATAAATACTCGGGCACGGGCCCAGCTTGCGCAGGACATTCTTAACAGGAACTAGTGAAGGACGCAACTAGACCTCCATGTTGTAAAACAGTTGATTAAAGCCTTGTTTAACGCTTAGACCAAGTGCCTAGTAGTTTTCTTACGTCACGCCCCAATTATTTATGCGTAACTTCAGGCGAGGGGCAGATGCGAGGTTAAACTCAAATATCCAAGAGTTACTGTCAGATTTGCGCCACTCCGCCATTAGCTTCGCGAAAACGGCACCTCATCGTCTGGCTCACCATTGAAGTGCATGGAACGGCGTGAAGTTGCTGTATTTGGCCGGTAGATACGAACTAAACTCGCCACAGAAAGTTATGTCTGGTCCGTTTCAATCCAAGTACCCTTTTAACGATGTGAGAAGTGTTATTGATGCCAGTGACCCTCTCTGGCATTAAAAATGAACTATTGCAAGTGTTGAGTCTCATTACTTCAGGTTTTAATTGTTGTTGGAGATTTTAAAAATGTAAAATTTTTAATTAAACTTTTTAAAAATCTTTTCCTTCCTGTCTTTTTTAACTCTCTCTCTTAATCCAACCTTTCTTTCCTTCTCTTTATTTCTCATTCTGTACCTGATTGGACATTGAATTCACCCAGTCTAATTTACACTTCCCTCTCAGTCCTTGCGCTGTTAATTTCACAATCCTTCAATCTGATTGGTTAAGGATTTACACAGTTGGTTGCCCTGTTCACTCAAAGTCCCCAGATGTCCGCTTTCCCTCGCTGCGACGTTATCAGCTCACACTTTCAGCAACTTGCCAAGCAAAAAAATTAAAAAACCTAAACATGCGAGGGCAAGTCTATCTACCGGCAAATGCCGTTAGATGCCTTGCTACAGCAAATTATGGCCTATTTTCTTAATTTTTCTTATCTTCTTTCCTCCTCTTTTCAAGCTAGACGGTGTCTTGAGCTATGAACCATGGCCCTACATCTAGGATTCCCAATTTTATAAAATATATCATCGAATGGAGCACAACCCCCTGCCACCGCTGTCTAGAATGAGCCCTCCCTAATGAGCCAAATCCAGATGAGATATAAAGCCTCCTGGGCAGAGGCCAATGATAGGGACACAGAGCGCACCAGGTTACAGTCGGGTAAATGACAGAACAGCTTAAGCAGAGAACGGATAGATTCTAAGGAGCTGATGTAAGAAGGATTGCAAATATCAAAAGGACTGGGTGGTGGACAAACAATGATTTTGAAGCACATAGAAATTAATTTATTGGTAGGACAGTATCATATTTTGATGTTTTCCAATTTCAATATAATGGAGAATTGTAGGTAGTTCAGAATAAAGAGATTTATTCAGAGGAACCAAATTTAACAGCAATGTATTTCAAAATGTTTCAGAACTGTGCTCGTTGCAATTTAGTGAGGTGTTAATCATTTGAAAATATAATTCAATATTTACAGCATTATCAAAATATTAGTTGTTTATTAAAGAGCTATTAGCTTTTTTTTTAAAGAAAACACAACAGAGCACATTAACATTATTTAATAACCACTTTTGTAAAATTCTGCATTTATTTTTTAGCAAGGGAAGTGCTCTGGCTCCCTGGTCTGTGCGAGCTCAGTTACAGCAGTGGTAAAGGTACTACAATTGGCCTCAATGCCCTTTCGTTCGGGAGAGGAAAAAAATCAGCCAGATTTCCCAGTTGATCTCTGACTTTTTCGAGAATGATTATGCTAGTGAGCTAATCCAGGAATTAAAAAAAAAAAAATTCTTCGGATGTGGGCGTCGCTGGCAAAGCCTGCATTTATTTCCCGTCCCTAGTTGGCCTTGAGAAGATGCTGGTGGGTCTTCTTCTTGAACCATTGGGAGCAGTTTGATACAACTGAGTGGCTTGCTAGGTCACTTCAGAGGGCAGTTAAGAGTCAACCACATTGGTGTGTGTCTGGAGTCACATATAGACCAGACCGGGTAAGGATGGCTGGTTTCCTTCCCTAAAGGACGTTAGTGAACCAGGTGGGTTTATAAACAGCCCACCGCCATTTGAGTCTGTCAAAAACCTGCCAGTAGCCACTCTACTGGTAACTACACCAAAAGAGGAAAATCTAGGCTCCAGTGTCGAGGCCAGAGGCGTCCAATCTTCTGACTATTCCAACTGCAGGGGTTGGTTTTGTTGTTTTCCGTGTACAGTCACGATTGGAGGAAGGCCCGATAACAAGGCTCTCCAAGTTTGCTCATGGTATCAAATTGGGTGGAGTCATCAATAGTAGGGAACAAAGGGGCCGATTACAGGAGGACTTGGATAGGTTGAATGATTGTTGGTTAATGTGGAGAAATGCAAAGCCATGGAGCGGAGCAAGGGAAACAAACAATTGGAGCACAAAGTAACTGGGAACAGTCTGCAGGAATAACAAAAGAGAGTGATATGGGGGCTTTAGTGGGAAACACCATCAGCATAATGTGTAGCAGTGGTAAAAAAAAAAGCACTTTGTTCCCTACTATTGATGACTCCTCCCAATTTGATACCATTAGCAAACTTGGAGAGCCTTGTTATCGGGCCTTCCTCCAATTGTGCCTGTACATGGAAAACAATAAAACTAACTGCTGCAGTTGGAATAGTCAGAACAGTCTCTCTCTCTCACATGGCAGCTGTCGATCATTCTGCCAGTGCCATTTACACTTCATCTAGAGTCATCTTTTGTTTCTTAACTTGTCCAATTACCATCTCCTTTTGCCTTGCACCATCATCCCTTTTGTCTCTTAATCTCTCCTGCCTTCCATCTATCACAGACCTTCCCTTTTGTTCTTTCCTCCCCTCCCCCCTTTACCTGCCCCTACACTTGCTTAAAAACCTGTTCCATCTCCAACTTTTTCCAGTTCTGACGAAGGGTCATCGAACTGAAACGTTAACTCTGTTTCTCTCTCCACAGACGTTGCCTGACCTGCTGAGTATTTCCAGCATTTTCTGTTTGTATTTGTTTAAAAAAAAGCAAACTGGAACTTGAAGTATAGAATACAAGTCCCAGGAGGTGATCATTAATTCATACAAAGCACTGGTCCACCCTTGAGTATTGTGTACAGTTTTGGGTATCATACCACAGGGGAAGTCCTGTCTAGGATAAAAGTGATTGGGTGGCTGTACTATGAGAAAAAAATTATTTACATTGGAAAAGTAAAGTCAGCTTACAGTTATTTTTATTGGAAACAATATGCAGTGTTAAAACAGGACATGGATTTAAACTCAGGCAGAAAATGGTGAATACACAATTATGATTTTTTTCATGCAGAGGGTGATGAATATCTGGAATTGCCTATTCTAGTGTCAGCTGTGGCTCAGTTGGTAGCACACTCGCCTCTGAGTCAGAAAGTTGTGGGTTTAAGCCCCACTCCAGGGACTTGAATACATAAAGCTATGCAGACACCCAAGTGAAGTGCTGAGGGAGTGCTGCATAGTCAGAGGTGCCGTCTTTCGGATGAGACGTTAAACCGAGGCCTCATCTGCTCTCTCAGGTGGATGTAAAAGATCCCACGGCACTATTTCGAAGAAGAGCAGGGGAGTTATCCCAGGTGTTCTGGCAAATATTTACCCCTCAACCAACATAACAAAACAACAGATTATCTGGTCATTATCACATTGCTGTTTGTGGGAGCTTGCTGTGCGCAATTTGGCTGCCACGTTTCCCACATTACAACAGTGACTACACTTCAAAAGTAATTCATTGCTGTTAAGTGCTTTGAGACGTCCGGTGGTTGTGAAAGGCACTATATAAATGCAGGTTGTACTTTATCCAGGAAGGTGACTTCAAGAGGGTGATCGATAAAGTTTTGGCAGACAGGGCTATTGAAGTGTATGAGAGTTAAAGTCAGGTAGTAAACCCATGGCCTTTGTGATTGGTCTGATGAATGCATTTCTTATGTTTGTATGAACACCAATGTTACTTTTAATTTCTTTTTCGGTGCGTGGCCCCTTTAAGGGGCTGTGCGTCCCATTCAAAATAACGTGCATGCGCGTTTTTTCCCATTAAAAGCCGGTGAGCTGGTTGCGCGGGAGCTCCAGAGCGCTGCGTGGCCGCGCAGATTAAAGGGAACATTGATGAACACCCACTTTGTGGCCGCGATTTCCCCTACCTCGGCGGGTCCGGGGCGGGCGACGTCAGTGGCGGGTCCCGGCCCCGCTGCTGGCTCCAGCCTGCTGTGAAGAATGATTTTATGTTGATTGGGCTTGTTAAACCCGCCCAGCGCGTTTCCTGGCCAATTGAAGGAAGCACGCCTGATGACGTCACTTGATGACACGTCATCAGCCGGTTTCCTTAAAGGGGCCATGCGCAAATTGATTTTGACAGTTGTTCTGTCAGTGTTCTACAGCATTGAGGTGCTGCAAACACTGACAAGCACTGCACAGAGGTGCACGGCTGCACCCAGGCTCTCCCATGACTCCCTCCATATGTTTATGGAGGGAGTCAGAGCACGCAGGGAGGTCCTCTTCTCTTCCAATGGGTGGAAGAGACCTCCACAGGAGATCAAAGCAGCCTGGTTGCACATTGCACAGGAGGGCACAAGCAGGGATGTTGTCAACAGGACCAGGCTGCAGTGGTGCAAACCTTTCAATGATCTCAGTAGATCATGAAATGTTACTGCAAAGCCACACTCAACCTCATCCTGCTCTGCCACTCATCACATCCCCATCACTCTGCCTTCCCTACCCTACTCCTGCGCATCCTTACTCACAACAACTTACCTTGCACCTCCACCCATTCCTCTCTATCTACATTATCACTTCCCCATCTCACTTGCCACCCCTCACACTCACCCTCATTTTAGTCCAATTATACCAACTAACAACACACAAGGGTAGGCAATTGGGTGTTTTAGTCAATATTCATGTGAAGTTTCTGTTAATGTGCTGTCAAACATTGAAATCTTTATTTTCAACACTTTGCGTACTTGGACAGATTTCTGTGCACCTTTGGAAGTGTCTTAGTGAGTTGCAGTGAATGGGGAGACATAACAGTATGGTGATGAGTGTGAAAGGAATGGCTTGGGCATTGTAGGGATGTTTTATGGTGTTGGTGTGGGGTGGTGCCAACCTGGTGCATCATGTGGCAGCCAGGGTGTACACCGTCAGGTGAAGTAAATCTGGCCATGGTGAGGCCATCCCTGGCACCCTGGGCAGCAATGTGGTCGTGTGCTGATGCCCTATGTCCTGTGCAACATCAGTTGATTGCGGAGAAGGTTGGTGTTGTTGTTGGTGCTGCTGGTGTGCCTGGTGCTGCTGGTGTGGGGGCTGATTGTGGTGGGATTCTGAGGACATAGGTGAGATAGTTTCAAGGGCACCGATGCTGATGTAATAGATCTCAGGTGAACTTGAGATGACAGTAGCGATCTGTCAATGGTGAGAGAGGTTGTTCCGTTGAGGTGACACTGGATAGAGAGTTTGCTCCAAACACTTGCAACCTGCATAAAGCTCAACCTGTCTTCCAAATGCAATAAGCAACAGCTTCTGAGCTTGGAAAGTGAACAGCTGTGAGATGGGAGTTTTTATAGCACACTTGCAGCTGTCAAGTAAAGAGATGATTTCATGGTAACACAACTCCCGACCTCCTTACCTGATGTGATCTCCAAGCAGCGTGGACCACGTGGGCGACCTCGTAAAATTTAAAGGTGAGCTCAAAATACTTTTTAAGTGGCTTTTAACAAGGTCATAATGACCTAAATTGCCTCCCTCGCTGCTGCGTGTCGGGTCTGTTCAGCGTTGACAGACCCGACATCTGGGAAAGTCGCATGGTGGTGGGTTGACAGTGGGTTCCTGACCCGGTCAAAAAAAAATTTTTCCCACCCGACCCGCCACCAAACGCGCCCACTGACCCCCCCAAAAATTCCCCCCATAGTTATTTTGTTATGACTTCTTTTGTACCCCCCAAAACCTGTCACATGACTTCAACATTCTCCTCTAAGGGCATGGGTGGGCTGAAAATTTCCAATGAACTTCCTTGTATCAGAAACATTTTCAACTATCAAAATTAAGAGTCGTCATGCATTCCTTTATCAGTTCTGAGGAAGAATCTGAATACAAAACAGTAACCCGTCTTTTCTCTTTTAGGATTCTGGAAAACAAATATGAATGGAAAATCCTGCTAACCTCTGCGTCCAAATTCTTGATACCTACTCCTGCTTGCTCAATTTTATGTCCTGAATTTGATCTCCTCTCTCCCGAATGCAGACCAGTTACTGTAGTATTTCACTCAGTTCGTACCTGTCCCTATACCACAGTTCCCATTACCACCAGATAGATTTATCCAGTTCCATTTTCAAGAAATTCATTCACTCTACCTCAGCTACTTTTGCTATGACTCTCTCCACATATCCCCGACTAAGCTCTCAGCTCACTTGAGGCTCATTTATTTTAAACCTCTGCAGTCTCATTCTGTGCTCACAGTTGAGGTCAAGCGGCCTGCTCACATCTGCGCAGCATTTCAAAAACCTGGATCACGACCCTCTGTGACTCTCTCTTCAAAACCTAATGGCCCACATCCCAGAATAACCTGTGTCACTATTTCTGAGAATACTGTACAGAATGCATAAAACTACCTGAACTCCATTGCTAACTATGTAGGAAATCTAAAACGAGAACTAAAAATAGGTGTGATAAAGAGCCAAATGAATGAAAAGTGAGTTTCTTGTATCCAACCAGTTGAAATGCCTTGTCTTGAGCCTGAATCTAGAAATCAAAGGGGATTTTTATCTTATAGTGGGGGGATAGCTGTTTGAATAAAATGAGAATTCTTTTGATACAGAATTGCAGCATAACATTGGAGAATTTGTTAAAGCGTTCAGAGCCGATAAAAGGTCTATTATACAAGGAAATCCATGATCAGCCAGAACCAGCAGAGATAGTGTTATTGCAAAGAAAGAGAAAATGAGAGAGACTTGCTTCATTTATTTCTCTTGGATCACTGTACAGTGTTCCATGGCACTCGAAGGCAATATGCAAGAATGAATGCATTCTGAGATAATTATTAAAATTCTTTCATTCGCCAGATACTTGAGAATCATTCGCTTCCATTTTCCATCAGTAAAATTTTACGTAATCAGACGACTCCAAATTCTTCCTCGAAGCTCAAGCAGTAGGCGGCAACAATTATAATCTGTCTTCGAGAATGATTTACCTCATCCTTAATGGCTTCCATTTGTTTTCCATCAACGTTTCAAGATTGCCCATTTTCAGATACGTCTGTTTTTCTGTGTTCCATTCCTCTCAGTGCAATGGTTTCAATTCATACTCTCATTTTTACCAGCTTTCCTCTTGTTTGCTCCTACTTGATGCATACTGTTATCCCGTGCTGTGCCTTGCACTTTTCCATATGTATGCAGATAGGTGTGATCGGTGACATGGTCACATAATTGCATCAGCAATTTTTATTTTTTTATTCTTTCATGGGATGTGGGCATCGCTGGCAAGCCAGCATTTATTGCCTATCCCTAATTGCCCTTGAGAAGGTGGTGGTGAGCTGCCTTCTTGAACCACTACAGTCCGTGTGGTGAAGGTACTCCCACAGTGCTGTTAGGTAGGGAGTTCCAAGATTTTAACCCAGCAATGATGAAGGAACGGCGATATACTTCCAAGTCAGGATGATGAGTGACTTGGAGGGGAACTTGGAGGTGGTGGTATTCCCATGCACCTGCTGTCCTTGTCCTTCTAGGTGGTAGAGGTCGCAGGTTTGGGAGGTGCTTCCAAAAAAGCCTTGGCGAGTTGCTGTAGTGCATCTTGTAGATGGTACACACTGCAGACACGGTACGCCGGTGGTGGAGGGAGTGAATGTTTAAGGTGGTGGATGGGGTGTCAATCAAGCGGGCTGCTTTGTCCTAGATGGTGTCGAGCTTCTTGAGTGTTGTTGGAGCTGCACTCATCCAGGCAAGTGGAGAGTATTCCATCACGCTCCTTACTTGTGCCTTGTAGATGGTAGAAAGGCTTTGGGGAGTCAGGAGGTGAGACACTCGCCACAGAATACCGAGCCTCTGACCTGCTCTTGTGGCCACTGTATTTATGTGGCTGGTCCAGTTAAGTTTCTGGTCAATGGTGACCCCCAGGATGTTGATGATGGGGTATTCGGCGATGGTAATGCCGTTGAATGTCAAGGGGCGGTGGTTAGACTCTCGCTTGTTGAAGATAGTCTTTGCCTGGCACTTGTGTGGCGTGAATGTTACCTGTCACTTATCAGCCCAAGCCTGAACATCTTCCAGGTCTTGTTGAATGCGAGCATGGATTGCTTCATTATCTAAGGAGTTGTGAATGGCACTGAACACTGTGCAGTCATCAGCGAACATCCCCATTTCTGACCTTATGTTGGAGGGAACGTGATTGATGAAGCAGCTGAAGATGGTTGGGCTGAGGACACTGCCCTGAGGAACTCCTGCAGTAATGTCCTGGGGCTGCGATGATTGGCCTCCAACTACCACAACCATCTTCCTTTGTGCTCGGTATGACTCCAGCCAGTGGAGAGTTTTCCCCCCGATTCCCATTTACTTCAGTTTTACTAGGGCTCCTTGATGCCACATTCGGTCAAATGCTGCCTTGATGTCAAGGGCGGTCACTCTCACCTCACCTCTGGAATTCAGCTCCTTTGTCCACATTTAGAACATAAGACGTAGGAGCAGGGGTAGGTCATTTGGCCCCTCAAACCTGCTTTGCCATTCAATAAGATCATGGCTGATCTGATCTTGGGCTCAACTCCACTTCACTGCCTGCTCCCCAAAACCCTTGACTCCCTTGTCATTCAAAACTCTGTCTATCTCCACCTTAAATATATTCAATGACCCAGCCTCCACAACTCTCTGGGGAAGAGAATTCCAAAGATTCACGACCCTCTGAGAGAAGAAATTCCTCCTCATTTCCAATTTAAAAGGGTTTCCCCTTCTGAAATTATACCCCCTAGTTCTAGATTCTCCCACGAGGGGAAACATCCTCTCTGCATCTACCCTGTCAAGCCCCTTCAGAATCTTATATGTTTCAATAAGATCCCCTCTCATTCTTCTAAACTCCAATGAGTATCGGCCCAACCTGCTCAACCTTTCTTCATAAGACAACCCCTTCATCTCCGGAATCAACCTTGTGAACCTTCTCTGAACTGCCTCCAATACAAGTAAATCCTTCCTTAAATAAGGAGACCAAAACTGTACGCAGTACTCCAGGTGTGGTCTCACCAATGCCCTGTACAGTTGTAACAGGACTTCCCTACTTTTATACTCCATTCCCTTTGCAATAAAGGCCAACATTCCATTTGCCTTCCTAATTAATTGCTGTACCTGCATTTTAACTTTTTGTGATTCATGTACAAGGACCCCCAGATCCCTCTGTACCTCAGCGTTTTGTAATCTCTCCCACTTTAAATAATAATTTGCTTTTTTATTTTTCCTACCAAAGTGGGTAACCTCACATTTTCCCACATTAAACTCCATCTGCCAGATTTTTGCCCACTCACTTAGCCTATCTATATCCCTTTGGAGATTCTTTGCGTCTTCCACATAATTTGCTTTCCCACCTATCTTTGTATCATCAGCAAATTTGGCTACATTACAATCAGTCCCTTCATCCAAGTCAGTAATATAGATTGTAAATAGTTGAAGCCCCAGCACTGATCCCTGCGGCACCCCACTAGTTACAGTTTGCCAACCTGGACCAAGGCTGTAATGAGGTCGGGAGCCGAGTGGTCTTGGCGGAATGCAAACTGGGCATCAGTGAGTAGGTTATTGGTGAGTCAGTGCCGCTTGATAACACTGTCGATGACACCTTCCATCACTTTGCTGATGATTGAGAGTAGACTGAAGGGGCGGTAATTGGTCGGATTGGATTGGTCTGCCTTTTGTGGACAGGACATACCTGGGCAGTTTTCCACATCGTCGGATAGATGCCAGTGTTGTAGCTGTACTGGAACAGCTTGGCTACAGGTGCAGCTAGTTCTGGAGCACAAGTCTTCAGCATGATAGCCGGGATGTTGTCGACGCCCTTAGCCTTTGCTGTATCCAGTGCGCTCAGCCGCTTCTTGATATCACGTTGAGTGAATCAAATTGACTGAAGACTGGCTTCTGTGATGGTGGGAACCTCGGGAGTAGGCCGATATGGATCATCCACTTGGCACTTCTGGCTGAAGATGGTTGCAAAAACTTCAGCCTTGTCTTTTGCACTCACGTGCTGGACTCCACCATCATTGAGGATGGGGATATTCATGGAGCCTACTCCTCCCGTTATTTGTTTTATGGTCCACCACCATTCACAACTGGATGTGACAGGACTGCAGAGCTTTGATCTGATCCGTTAATTGTGGGATCTCTTAGCCCTGTCTATTCCATGCTGCTTCTGCTTTTTAGCATGCATGTAGTCCTGTGTTGCAGCTTCCCCAGGTTGGCAACTCATTTTTAGGTACACATGGTGTTGCTCCTCGCATGCTCTTCTACACTCCTTATTGAACCAGGGTTGGTCCCCTGGCTTGATGGTAATGGTAGAGTGAGGGATATGCCAGGGCATGAGGTTACAGATTGTGGTGGAATACTATTCTGCTGCTGCTGATGGCCCACAGTGCCTCAACATCCAGGGGTATTCAATATTCAGGAAGGACAGGCAAAAAGGAAAAGGAGGTGGGGTAGCATTGCTGGTTAAAGAGTAGATTAACACAATAGTAAGGAAGGATATTAGCTCTGATGATGTGGAATCTGTATGGGGAGAGCTGAGAAATACCAAGGGGCAGAAAATGTTAGTGGGAGTTGTATACAGACCTCCAAACAGTAATGCTGAGGTTGGGGATGGCATTAAACGGGAAATTAGAGATATATGCAATAAGGGCACAGCAGTTATCATGGGTGACTTTAATCTACATATAAATTGGGCTAACCAAATTAGTAACAATACTGTGGAGGAGGAATTCCTAGCGTGTATACGGGATGGTTTCCTGGTCCAATATGTCGAGGAACCAACTAAAGATCAGGCCATCTTAGACTGGGTATTATGTAATGAGAAAGGATTAATTAGCAATCTTGTTGTGCGAGGCCCCTTGGGGAGGAGCGATCATAATATGATACAATTCTTCATTAAGATGGAGTGTGAAGTAGTTGACTCAGAGACGAGGGTCCTGAATTTAAATAAAGGAAACTACGATGGTATGAGGCGCGAGTTGGCTAGGATGGATTGGGGAACATTATTTAAAGGGTTGATGGTGGATAGGCAATGGCAAAAATTTAAAGATCGCATGGATGAACTATAGAATTTGTTCATCCCTGTTTGGCATAAAAATAAAACAAAAAAGGTGACTCAACCGTGGCTAACAAGGGAAATTAGGGATAGCATAAGATCCAAGGAGAGGACATATAAATTGGCCAGAAAAATCAGCAAACCTGAGGATTGGGAGCAGTTTAGGATTCAGCAAAGGAGAACAAAGGGATTAATTAAGAGGGGGAAAATAGAATATGAGAGTAAGCTTGCAGGGAACTTAAAAACTGACTGTAAAGCTTCTATAGATATGTGAAAAGAAAAAGATTGGTGAAGTCAAGCATAGGTCCCTTGCAGTCAGAATCAGGGGAATTTATAATGGGGAACAGAGCTCGCAGATTCGGCAACCAGGCATTGGAGGCGTTGGTCTTCGCTGTGGAGAGACGGAGGGCGGTGCTCTACCCGGCAGATGGCAGGAGGCCCTCGCCACAAGTCTTCCGCACCATGTGGAGGGAGGTAGCCCAGCATGTCTCAGGCAGCACTGTGGTCCCCAAGACCCACACACAGTCCAGGAAGAAATTTAACAACCTCACTCGGGTGGTCAGGGTGAGTCAATGCTTCAACAAATGCTACATACCACCATCTGAACCTCAGTCTGCACACACAGCCCAAAGTACCACACCCCAGCAATCATCCACCAACAATCTCCACCTATCAACACTCACACCCACATCTCACACCTTGCACACAATGACAGCTATTCAACTATGGCAGGCACATCACCCAAACACATTGCTCCACACTCACTCACACACTTTCCTCTCTCTTGCAGGCCAAGGTGGCTCACAATAGGAGGGAGCAGGAGCGCACAGGTGGGGGACATGCTGACACCCAACCACTGTCTGAGCTGGAGAATAGAGTGCTGCAGATTATTGGGCACCAGGTGGTGGGCGCTGTGGCCACCGGTGACATTGACCCCCTTGGGGACAACAACGGTATGTTCATCCCTACACCTTCTCACATCCCACTTGCCCCTCATCCCACAAGCCTTTCCCACTTTCCAGCTAATCATGCTGTACGCATCCCTTTCTTCCTTCCTGGCCCTTCTCCCATCACCTTAACCAGACTCTTGTGCCTTTATGCTTTCAGATAATGAGCAAGCACCGGAGCAGCCTGTCCGTGAGGGCACCGTAGAGAGAAAGGTGGAAGAAGAGGAGGAGGAAGAACACACCGCATCACTGAATGTTCCACCCGTAGGCACCAGCTCAGATACTAGCACGACGCGATCTTTAGAGGCTAATATAGTAGCGGGATCTGCACAGGGTGAGGCACCAGGGAGCAGCGGGCTGCTGCAACGCCAGGGGGAAAGGGTAGCTCGGGGGCCAGCTCCCCGGAAGGCTAGTTCGCGCACAAGTTCTGCTGCACAGGACTCAGATGAGGACCTCGATGAGGAGGGCTTTAGAAGAAGGGTGATGGGCATGTACACGGAGATGATAGGTGCAATGGCAATGGTGCCTAAGAGCCTCTCGGCAATGGTAAGGAGCGAGGAGGAGTCTGCCTCCAACATTGCACAAGGCTCTACGCACACCATGGAGACCATCATTTCCAGTCTGCAAAGGATGGTGGACTCCCAGAGAGACCGTGGCGACCCAGACCTCATGCCGCATGTGATGGGCGATGTCGCAGCTTCCATTGCAGCACAGGCAGAAGCCATGCAACGTCTTAGTGCTGTACTACAGTCTATGCTTGGTGCCATCGATTCTCAGACTGCTCTCATGCAGTCTCAGCTTGATGACATGCAAGCTCTGACTGCTGCCATCGTCGCTGGGTCGACCACCATCGACCGGGGCTTTCACGGTGTCACAGCAGGCCAGCAATCTGTGCTCCAACAGATTGCTAGGGATGCTGAGGCGCCGCCCCAGGGGAGTGTCAGTAGGTCAGTGGAGCAGGAACCTGCTGTCCTCTCTCAGGATGACAGCGTTCCTGCTCCCACCACTGGCACTCCGCCATTGTCCTTGTCGCTGCCTGTCATCCAGCCAGCCCAGACTGCCGCCGCCCATACTGAGGTGGTGCAGTCTGCAGCCGGGCTTTCCAGGCCCAGAGCTTGTCGAGGGCGTCCTGCAAGGCCATCTGAAGTCTCCCGCACGGACACTCAGCAGCCTTCCACCAGCCCTGCTGCAGCCACTGGGCCAACACTTCATAGGAGCACTAGAGTAGGCAAAGTCACAGTAACGAGGGGCACTAAGGGATTTCGCAAGGGTGAATAGCTAATATTGTTGTTGTAAATACGTGTTCACTGATTATTGATAAATTTATTAATTGGCTTTGGATGTTTTTGTGGTGTCTCTCATTTAAGCTTTGCACTGTGAAATGACCTGTGGCAGGGATGGAATGATGGGGATGTGGTGAGCAACGGGGATCTGGGGTTTAATTTATTGGAACCGCAGTCTGATGAGGCGGTCACGGACTGCCCTTCCAGAAGGCCGATTGAGTGGCTGCCTCCACCATCGCTCCTGTTCCTCCTCCTCCTCCTCCTCGTCTTCCTCTTCCTCCTCATCCTCATCCTCCTCCTCCTCTCCCTCTTCCTCCTCCTAAGATGGTCCCACAATCCCTGGTGGCAAGGGCTGGGCCCTCATAATGGCCAAGTTGTGGAGCGTACAGCAGACTGCGACGAAATGGGACATCCACTTAGCCAAGTACTGGAGGGCTCCTCCCGAGCGGTCAAGGCAACGGAACCGTTGCTTGAGCACCCCGATGGTCTGCTCGATGATGTTCCTGGTGGCAGCATGCCTCTCATTATATGAGTGCTGAGCAGGAGTGCTGGGGTTGTGGACTGGGAGTCATGAGCCAGGTGGAGAGCGGATAGCCCTTGTCTCTGACCAGCCAGCCGCGAGCTTGTTGTGGTGGCTGGAAGAGTCTGTCGCAGGCTGAAGGCATTGTGGCGGCTGCCAGGATAGAGGGCATTGACGGTGAGGATTCGCTGTGTGTGATCGCATCCCAACTGCATATTAAGTGAGTGGTAGCCTTTGTGGTTATGGATGATCTCAGGATTGTTATGCGGTGCCCGCAAAGCCATGTGGGTGCAGTCAATGGCGCCCGGCACCATGGGGCAGCCCGCTATCCTAGCAAAGCCACATGCACGCTTGTCCTGCTTCTCTCTGGTGATGGGGAAGGAAATGTAGTCGCTTCTCCTACAGTAGAGAACCTCTGTGACCTCCCGGATGCAGCAATGGACGGCGAACTGAGAGATGTTGCAGACTAGAAGGATCTGCTGCCGAAGAAATTGAGGGCGACGGTGACCTTGACTGCCACTGAGAGAGCCGTGGTCGCCCTGATCTGAGGCTGGAGGTCTGGTTGCAGGAGGTGGCAGAGTTCTGTGACCACCTCCTTGGTGAAGCGGCTCCTCGCTTAATTGGAGGTAGGAGAAGTGCTCTCGGAATACCCTCGGAGGATAAGGTCCCCTGTTGAGAGACCTGATACCCCTCCTCCTCCCTCTGGGCACATGTTCCAGTCTTTCTCGCTGCCTGCGCTCCCTCCGCAGTAGATCCTGGAGGGCGAGGTTGACTGCCCCCATTAATGTAACGATGTGTAGCACTTTGAAATTTTGCCAGAATAAATGTAACAAATTTTTAGTCTGAATTAAACTCTTGCACAATCACGGTGGCATAGTGGTTAGCACTGTTGCCTCACAGCGCCAGGGACCCGGGTTCGAATCTGGCCTCGGGTGACTGTCTGTGTGGAGTTTGCACATTCTCCCCGTGTCTGCGTGGGTTTCCTCCGGGTGCTCCGGTTTCCTCCCACAGTCTAAAGATGTGTGAGTTAGGTTGATTTGGCTATGATAAATTGACCCTTAGTGTTAGGGGGGATTAAATACGTGGGGTTACGGGGATAGGGTGGGATATGTGTCGGTGCAGGCTCGATGGGCCAAAATGGCCTCTATCTGCACTGTGGGGATTCTGTGACTGTTAGAGATATAAGGTGGCACCAAAGGTGTACTGTTCTGTGACAAACTGACAAGGAAGCAGTGAAACAGCACTAACCTGACAGCTGCGACTGCTCCCTTTAAATATCGCCCCTGGAGCCGCCATTTGCCTGCTTCATGCCTCCTCTTCCTGTCGTTGTCGGGGCGAGGCGCTAAGGCGGGGGGGCGCAATAATCAATTTGGCAGATCAGGAGCTGAGTGAGCGTTGCACGCTCACTGACGTCACGATCTGCCTGGCGCTAAAGCCCCAGGCACAAACATGTTAGCAGCGGCGCTGAGGGGCGACTGGTTTTGACGTGCGGTGCTGGATTCTCCTCGCCCCGGCGTTACTTCATTCACGCCCCGTTAGCACCCCCGCCAGGTACTAACCAACCAAATTTCTTCGCCTTTGTGTGGAGAGGAACTTCCTGACATAAATCCTAAATCTACCTTTCACTACCTTGAACCTGTCCTAGTTTAATTTGAAGTAGACTTCTGGATTTATCTTTTCTATACAATTTACTATCTTGCACATCTTGATAAGATCACTTCTCGGTCACCTCGAATCAAGGCTGAAATACTTCCAACTTAATCCTCTGCTGCTAGGGATATGTCTTGTAGTTCATCTCCTGGGACTGAATGTCCCTCTTGTGTCTCATGGCCAGAACTGGAAACTGTACTCAATGTGCAGTCTGATGAGAGCACTGTATAGAAAGAAAGAAAGACTTACATTTATATAGGCAAGTGAGATGGGGAAGTGATAATGTAGATAGAGAGGGATGGGTGGAGGTGCAAGGTAAGTTGTTGTGAGTAAGGATGTGCAGGAGTAGGGTAGGGAAGGCAGAGTGATGGGGATGTGATGAGTGGCACAGCAGGATGAGGTTGAGTGTGGCTTTGCAGTAGCGTTTCATGATCTACTGAGATCATTGAAAGGTTTGCACCACTGCAGCCTGGACCTGCTGACGACATCCCTACTTGTGCCCTCCTGTGCAATGTGCAACCAGGCTGCTTTGATCTCCTGTGGAGGTCCCTTCCACCCATGGGAAGGGGAGAGGACCTCCCTGCGTGCTCTGACTCCCTCCATGAACATATGGAGGGAGTCATGGGAGAGCCTGGGTGCAGCCGTGCACCTCTGTGCAGTGCTTGTCAGTGTTTGCAGCACCTCAATGCTGTAGAACGCTGACAGCACAACTGTCAAAATCAATTTGCGCATGGCCCCTTTAAGGAAACCGGCTGATGACGCGTCATCAAGTGACATCATCAGGCCTGCTTCCTTCAATTGGCCGGGAAACGCGCTGGGCGGGTTTAACAAGCCCAATCAACATAAAATCATTCTTCACAGCAGGCTGGAGCCAGCAGCGGGGCCGGGACCCGCCACTGACGTCGCCCGGCCCGGACCCGCCGAGGCAGGGGAAATCGCGGCCACAAAGTGGGTGTTCATCACTGTTCCCTTTAATCTGCGCGGCCACGCAGCGCTCTGGAGCTCCCGCGCAACCAGCTCACCGGCTTTTAATGGGAAAAAACGCGCATGCACGTTATTTTGAATGGGCCGCACAGCCCCGTAAAGGGGCCACACACCGAAAAAGAAATTAAAAGTAACATTGGTGTTCATACAAACATAAGAAAGGCATTCATCAGACCAATCACAAAGGCCATGGGTTTACTACCTCACTTTAACTCTCATACACTTCAATTGCCCTGTCTGCCAAAACTTTATCGATCACCCTCTTGAGTCACCTTCCTGGATAAAGAACAACCTGCATTTATATAGTGCCTTTCACAACCACCGGACGTCTCAAAGCACTTTACAGCAATGAAGTACTTTTGGAGTGTAGTCACTGTTGTAATGTGGGAAACGTGGCAGCCAATTTGCGCACAGCAAGCTCCCACAAACAGCAATGTGATAAATGACCAGATAATCTGTTTTTTTGTTATGTTGGTTGAGGGATAAATATTGGCCCAGGACACCAGGGATAACTCCCCTACTCTTCTTCGAAATAGTGCCGTGGGATCTTTTACATCCACCTGAGAGAGCAGATGAGGCCTCGGTTTAACGTCTCATCCGAAAGACGGCACCTCCGACTATGCAGCACTCCCTCAGCACTGCACTGGAGTGTCAGCCTAGCTTTATGCGCTCAAGTCCCTGAGTGGGACTATGAACGCACAACCTTCTGACTCAGAGGCACGTGTGCTACCAATTGAGCCACAGCCGACATAGTTCTGCCATGACTTCCTCCATCTTGAACTCTACTGTTTTGGTTATATAGTTCAGCATTCTATTGGTTATGTTGATTGCTGCTTCACAGTGATGGAGCTTGTTGAGCCTAGCACTCTCCAACTTCACCCTTCGCTCGTTCAACACCATTTATGGAACACTTATGTCACCCGTTTTTTCTCTCATATTCAATAATTGGATTTGCTGACGTTACTGAGGCGCACTATTCTATGTTCGCACAGGTCAGTGGGTAAACCAAGGACTCAATCTCCTTTAGCAGCATACACATTGAAGCACAGGAGAAGATGGGTGGTTCTCTCTCTCTCGAGTTACTACCAGTCTGTTGCCAGCACCTGTCTCTGGGCGAGTGACAGCCAAGGGAGGCTGCGCATGTAGGCCGCCACAGCTGGAACAGGACAGGCTGCTCCTAACTGACAGGCAGGGCCATCTGGTTTCTCGTCACATCAAGGTAGGTAGGCGGAGAAATCTGCAAGCTGGTTTTAAAGAGACCTCATGGGAATGTCCCAGCTCTACTGCTTCTGTTAGGGGAGCTTGTAGAAGTGCACAGCACAGCGCCACAGTGCACACATTAAGGGATTAACACAAAGGTGCATCATGACCGTACTCCCACTGAAATAAAAACAAATTCTGAATGTTGTAGACGCTGTATTCCTGGTGTTATTTATTGTTAATGCTAAACGTAGAACGCTACAGCCTCACATGTGTTAGAAGAGGGGAGAAAAGGGGAGCAAATAGGGAAAAATATTTAACTTTGATTCTCTAGATTTGATCTGTCCTCAGGTGGACGTAAAAGATTCCATGTCACTATATCGAAGAAGAGCAGGGGAGTTATCACCGGTGTCCTGGCCAATATTTATCCCTCAATCAACATCACCAAAACATCACTGATGGCATCCGAATAGAATACAAACCTACCTGATGGGGGCCCTCCTTCGCGAACTTGCTGTTGGACGCTGCATACTCGAGGGCAGCGTAATGGCCTACGGATCCCGGGGGCGCAGCGTTGGCGGAAGCGTACCTGGGATCACGTGGGCCTGGTGCTCCAATCAGTGGAAGCACCGAGTTTCCTCTTGTCGGATATGTGGGAACCAGCATCAGGTTTATAGGAGAAAGGACGGTGCAAACTGGCACCTGACCCGCTGAATCCACTCACAGAATGGGCACGGTCAATGACAGCAGCACCGTACAAAGACTTAAAAAGCTTTAATGTCAGGAAATAAGATATAAATATATAGTTAGGTTTAACAATTGTTCTTTATTTGGGATTTATTATTGGTTGAATTCAGATTGCCCCCACACAAATAAACTGGCGAAATGACAACGCCAAGCTTCAACATCAGGATTTCAATAAAATGTGTAGACAAAACAAACTGATAAAAAAAAGCTCTATGCAATTCTACGAAGCTCAGAGCTAAATTATTCAAAGCGAGCTCAGGTGTTTCCATCTGTTGTAATGTTCCAATTTCACTTTTATGTGAGCTAAATGCCGAACGATGCTTTGGATCTTTTGAGGTATCCCCTTACGCTGATGCAAACAGGCCCTATGACTGTTTGCATCAGCCGTAAAATGTTTATACTTAGTTGCTGGGCAGTTGGTGGGCAATTAGCCCAGCTCTGTGCCAGGAATTGTGATTGCCAAAGCGGAGCGGATGGTCTGTCAAGTCTTAACTTGACAGATCACAAGTTCGGGATTTAGCGCATGCACAAGCATATGCGGAAATCCAGAGCTTGCTGTCTATTTCAAAGGCGGTACGACGGCGTACTCTGAGAGTACCCCATCAGACCCACCGCAAATTCTGGCCCAATATCACATTGCTGTTTGTGGGAGCTTGTTGTGCGCAAATTGGCTGCCACCTGAGGTCCTGAGGTCATGAAAGGTGCTATAGAGTCATAGGGGGGAAAATTCGGTTGGTTTGCACCTCCCGTTAGCGCCTTAAGAGGGCTCTAATGGGGCGCAAAGCAACTAGCACCCGGGCGCGGCGATGTCTGCGCCGCTCGCAAAATTGACCAGACATTTTGCGGCGGCGCGAAACAATACCGCCCCGATCTCCTGCGCCCGCAGATCTTGACGCCAGTCGAGCGTGCTACGCCCTTGTGGCACCCCTGAACGGATATTGAGTGGCGCCCCCCTCCTTTCCGCCTGGTGCAAGCAACGACAGGTAGACTGGAGCCTTTCCCAGTTGGTGTGGGGCTGGGGGGGGGGGTGCTATTTAAAGGCGGCCTCTTCCTGGCTTTTTCTGTGGTAGACATTTTTGCACCACTCATTCTGACAGAGAGAGAGATTCTGAGAGAGAGAAGGAGAGTCTTCTGCACAGAGTCAATGCTGTGTGAAAGTAGTTTTGGCTACTGAGCATCACTTTGCAGGTACTTTTGGATTTTGGCCTTCATTACCTTGATTACCAAGAGACTTGGTGGCTGCACTGATTCGGGGCGTCGTCCTGCGCCTGCAGATTCGGATGCAACATAGACGCAGCGAGAGAGTGGCAATCATGGCCAGACGGAGGAGGGCCAACAGGCTTCTGTACAGGAGACCTTACCCTCCCAGGGTATTTTGCCAACAATTCTCCTACATTAATTTGTCTGAGGAGCAGTGTTTGCGCAGGCTGCACTTCAGCAAGGAGGTGATCACTGAGCTCTGCCACCTGCTGCAGCCAGATCTGCAGCCTTTACTGAGGTCCAGGACATCTCTGTCGGTGGCAGTGAAGGTCACAGTGGCTCTGAACTTTTATGCCACCGGCTCCTTTCAAGCAGCTACTGGGGACATCGCCAATATCTCCCAGTTCGCAGTCCATTGCTGCATCCGTCAGCTCACAAAAGCCCTCTATAAAAGGAGACGCCAGTACAGCTCTTTCCCGATGACCCGGGCCAAACAGCATGAACGCGCATTGGGCTTTGCGAGGATAGCGGGCTTCCCCATGGTGCAGGGCGCCTTTGACTGCATGCATGTGGCATTGCGTGCACCGCATGAGAATGCCGAGGATTTCCCCAACCGCAAGGGGTTCCACTCCTTAAACGTCCAGTTGGTCTGTGACCACAGACAGCTGATACTCGCTGTCAATGCCCGCTATCCTGGCAGCAGCCACGATGCATTCATCCTGCGCCAGACTGCTGTGCCAGAACTTTTCCAGGCACCACATCAGCCAAGAGGTTGGCTCCTCGGGGACAAGGGTTATCCACTGTGTACCTGGCTGATGACACTGCTCCGTAACTCCAACACCGCTGCTGAGCTGCGGTACAACGAGAGCCATCTCGCCACCAGGAACATTGTTGAGCAGACGATCGACGTGCTCAAGCAACTGTTCCGCTGTCTGGACCACTCAGGAGGAGCCCTGCTGTACTCGCCTGAGCGAGTCTCCCTCTTCATCGTTGTGTGCTGCATGCTGCATAACCTGGCAATCCTCAGGACCCAGCCAATGCCACCAGGCCTTGGAGCACCACCGGAGGAGGAGGAGGAAGAGGAGCAGGATGATCATCAGCAGCACCAAGGCGGGAGGGCAGCCCACAATGTTGAAACTGCAAGTGCCATCCGTCAACGGCTGATAGCAAGCCGCTTCTAGGCCCCTGATGAGGAAATGGCTTCTGCTAATGAGAACAACATGAATGAAACCAACCCACAACCCCTAAGCCGGCCAAGGCAGCAATGAGTCCAAAGACCAAACATGTACATTTTGAATACAAAAACTTATTTATTTTACAAACTCTGTGTGTGTCATTTCTTCATGACAAACTAATAGAAACAAACACAAAAAATTATTCATTAACTTAACTGGTTCTCACAACCTGGAGATAATGTCCAAAACACTAAACAAAAGTTTGAACGCGAACCTCGGCATTTAATAAAATATTGACCAACATTTCGTCACACCTCCTACTTTTTGCCCTTCGAGGGTGATCTCCTTCCCCTGTGCACTTCCCCCCTTCCCACCCTACTGCTCCTCCATAATGGAGCCCCAGTGGCTGCAGCAAGGCTGGTGGAAGGCTGCTGATTGTCAGAACCTGAGACTGCAGATGCCCTTGAAGGACGGCCTCGACCAGCTCTGGGCCTGGAGGGCCCGACTGCAGACTGCACCAACTCTGCATGGGCGGCAGCAGTCTGGGCTACAGGCGGTGGCAAGTGCAATGGGGAAGTGACAGTGGTGGCAGCAGGAATGCTGTCATCTTGAGAGAGGACAGCAACTCCCTGCTTGACCGACACACTGGCACTCCTACAGGGCAGCACTTCAGCATCCGGAGCAACCTGCTGGAGCACAGATTTCTGGCCTGCTGCGGCGCGGTGAGAGCACCGGGGAAATGTGTCCGAACCTGCGAGAATGGCTTGCGTGACCTCAATCTGAATCTGCATGAGAGCAGTCAGAGATGGGATTGCGGCAGCCACTGACTGAATTGCAGCACTAAGCTTCAGCGTGGCATCCGCCTGTGCTACTGCGTAGTGCTCCACACTTCTTGCCAGTGCATCAGTGCATTCAGGCACCCTTCCCACTGCACCCATGAGCTGAGTGTGCATGTGTACTGCCTGGGTGTTCATTTCAGCGATGAGCCGCTCCTCCTCTGCGTCCAGTGCAGCAGGACTCACTGGCCTACTCTCCCTCCGGGGAGAAGGCCCCTGAGCTTCCCTAGACACATCGCGTTGCTGCAGCCCGCTGGGTCTTGGGGCTTCACCCTCAGCAGACCCTTCCCCCCAGCTCCCAACCAGGGAAGACGTGTTCCCAGTGTGGGCATGGGCTTCCTCGGGAAAGGGTGGCGCTGATGCTCCGGCTTCCTCTTCCTCCTCGCCTGTGGCTTCACTCCCACTGGCAGCTTGAGGGCCCGTCTCCTCAGCTGGTGAATCACCATCTGAATGCAGGGAGGTACAAGAGTGGCTTTAGCGTGAGGACAGGGGGGCAGTAAGGGAGGAAGGAGTGCAGTGATTTCGTAAGTTGGATTGAAAGTGTCAAAGGCTGGTGTTGTGAGGGACAAGTGGAATGAGCGAGGAGAAAAAGGTGATGACCTTACCATTGCTGTCCAGAACGGGGTCGGCCTCTCCAGGGGCGATGGGACCAATCACCTGGCTTGCCACAATCCTGTGGACGCGCGCCACAAGATCGCTGAGGGGTTGGAGCTGAGGTCGCCCTCCACCCGTCCGTTGCCGCTGTTGAAGGGATAATTACAAGTCCTAGCCCTTTCGGACTACCCCAGATCAGGCGTATTCCCCAGGCGTTTACCTTCAACTAAAGTTTGCGGTAGCCGGATCCTATAAGACGCTTAATTGGGTCTAAAGGTCAGACTACCTCTCCCGAAAGGAAAGAGACGGTCTAAAGATGATACCGTCCTCCAGATAGTACTTTTAATAAGTTTAACTAGACTGTAACCTTCCGGATATTATAAGGGTCCGAAATACCCCCCAGAATTCTGCAACTCCTTTGAGTGTACAGAATTTGAGTTCGCAAGATGATACAGAAATACTCTTTGAGACTGTTTTAAATATATAGATTTATTACAGAACCGACATTCAGTTAACATTTATTATGGCAATCGCAACTTTAATCGTTCAAAATACAAATAGCTTACATTATCTTATTCTCAGATCTTTATTCTCAAATCTTAACTTCGTTACATTTCCACACTTCTACTTATTTCTTAATCCAGAATATCCACCAAAATCAAATACCTTGATTACCCGAGACTCAAAAGTTGTAAACTTACAGAGTGTGCCTGTGAAGTTGAGAAACGCTTGTCTTCCCAGCGACTTCTGTTTTTCTGTCTGAAAAGCTCGTATTTTTATATCTTTTCTTAGGTGGCTTATCCTTTGAAGTATTCGTGCTGATGTAAGCTAATTATGTCAAGTCATTCTTTGCTGGCTTTGTTCTATTCTTTACTGTCATTTCAGCTGTCAGCTTTTAGACTTGTGTCCTGTTTAGGTGTTTCCAAAACCATCATAAACACAATGACAGCAATGGTTTCTGTTTGATGCAATTCTTATCAAAGTCTTTCTATTGAATTTATAATACTACTTTAACTGATTTTTATCAGCCATTGTGACTCCGTGGTATTCCAAGTTCAATACAAGAACAATGTAATTGCTTGGTGTATCCATTGATGTCATTTTCAAAGTCGTCTTGTTTGTGTACTTTTTACAACTTGTAAATTAAAAACACTTCTCTAGTATCTTCATGCATTTCTAATTTACTTCAATTGGTTTTTATCAGACCTTGGGACTCCATCTTTCAAGCTTAACATTAAAACTATTTGTTCAGCAGGCGTCTCTTTCACTTGATGTCATTTTTTCAAAGGCACTTGTTTTTTTTAATGTTCTGTGCACCTGTTTGACGTGTTAGATTATAACACTTTACTTGAGTCATTCTATTGTTTTGATTCCAATGTCCAGACTCTCTGGAAGCAAACCTTTGCTTTATCAATAGGGCTTGTTTTTTGGTCAATAACCCATTCCCATTTCAAAGCCTGTGGTGTTTTACAACTTGTGAATAACTGATCTTTTTCTCAGAAGCCTGTATTGTGCCTACAGCCTGTGTCGCCGAGGCTTTCAGACTTTTAAACCCAGTATGTCTTTTATTAATAATTTCAGAAATCTGTTCGTGGTATCGTGTATTTTTCTGAATCCTGGCTATTCCTTCACACTGTCTCCTATTATGAGATAGCTTGGCCTGCAAGAAAAAGGATGGCGTCTGAGTAGATATACACCATGGTCTTGCCTGATGTGCCTCCCATAGTTGAATAGCCCTTAATGTAAGCAGCCATGGTCTTGCCTGATGTGCCTCTCATAGTTGAATAGCCCTTACTGTATGCAAAGTGTGGAATGTGCGTCTGTGTTTCATGAGAGGGTAATAGGTGTTGGATGAGTGTTGGGCATTGGGGTTTTAAGATCCTCTGGCCATAGAGTGAGGTTGAGATGGAGGGATGGAGAGGTATTGAAAAAAAGCCACTCACCCTGACGACCTGAGTGAGGTCGTTGAACTTTTTGCGACATTGAGTATGGGTCCTGGCCACCATGCTCCTGGAGGAGACGTGCTGAGCCACCTCCCTCCACACTCTTCTGTACTCGCGCGGCAAAGGCCTCCTGCCACTCTCAGGGAAGAGTATAGATCTTCTGCGCTCCACTGCGCCAACCAGAGCCTCCAAGGCCCGCTTGCTGAAGCGCTGAGCTCGTTCTCTCACCCTCTCCATAGTCCTTGGCTAGAAAATGTAGTCCCAGGTCTCTCCAGGCCGAGATTTAAGGCTCCAATGAGCAGGATGTGGCTGGAGAGCAAGATCGACCCTCCCCTTTAAGAACTGTCCGGCGCCAGTGTGTCTGTGTTCCATCGCTAACTGACATCACCTGTGCTGCGCCCACGCTCTGAGTTAGCGCCTCGCTCCTCGGCCTTTGCGCCTTAAGACAGGTGTGCAGCACCTGATTTAGCGCTCCAATCACCTCCAGGGGCGATAAAAGTCAAGTTTGCAGTCGGAGGCGATAATTAGCGCCAGGCGCTAATCTTTGCGCCCGGCCTATAATCGCGCCCCAAACGGGGCGATACTGAATTTCTCCCCCATAGAGTCATAACGGCACAGAAAGAGGCCATTCAGCCCATCGAATCCATGCCGGCTCTCTGTAGAGCAATCCAGTCAGTCCCAATCCCCCGCTCTATCCACATAGCCCTGCAAGTTTATTTCCCTCAAGTGCCTATCCAGTCTCCTCTTGAAAACATTGAGTGTCTCCGCTTCCACCACTTCCGTCGGCAGCGAGTTCCAGGTCATCACCACTCGCTGCGTAAAAAAGTTTTTCCTCAAATCTCCCCTATATCTCTTGCCCAAAACCTTAAATCTGTGTCTCCTAGTCCTTGTACCATCAACTAGTGGGAACAGCCTTTCCCCGTCTAGCCTATCCAAACCAGTCATAATCTTGTACCCCTCAACCCCCTTTGCTCTAATGAAAACAAATCCAGCTTCTCCAACCTGTCCTTGTAGCTAAGATCCCCCATCCCTGGAACCATTCTGGTAAATCTCCTCTGCACCCTCTCAAGGGCCTTCACATCCTTCCTAAAGTGTGGTGACCAGAACTAGCCGCAATACTCCAGTTGTGGCCTAACCAGCGCTTTATAAAGGTTCAGCATAACTTCTCTACTTTTGTACACAATACCTCTATTTATGAAGCCCAAGATTCCATATGCTTTGTTAACCACTCTCTCAATATGTCCTGCCACCTTCAGGGACCTATGCACATTAACTCCCAGGTCCCTCTGTCCCTGCACACTCTTTAAAACTGTGCCATTAAGTGTATATTGCCTCTCCCTGATCCTTCTGCCAAAATGCCTCACCTCACACTTCTCTGTATTAAATTCCATCTGTCACTTGTCTGCCCATTCTGCTAGCCTTTCTATGTCCCGTTGCAGTCAATTGATATCATCATCACTGTTTGCCACACCCCCAAGTTTGGTGTCATCGGCAAATTTAGAAATTCTACTGTGTATTCCAATATCCAGGTTATTTATATATATCAAAAAAAGCAGTGACCCCAGCACTGACCCTTGGGGAACACCATTGTCTACCATCCTCCAGTCTGAAAAACAGCCATTTACCACAACTCGCTGTTTTCTGTCCTTAAGCCAATTCCTTATCCAAGCTGCCACTGACGCAACTATTCCATGAGCCTCAATTTTGTTAACCAGCCTTCTATGTGGTACTTTGTCAAACGCCTTCCGAAAATCCATGTAAACAACATCCATTGCATTCCCTTCATCAATCCTCTCTGTTACTTCATCAAAAAATTCAATTAGATTAGTCAAACACGATCTTCCTTTTACAAGCCCGTGTTGGCACTCCTTAATTAGCTTAAACCTCTCCAAATGCCCGTTAATTTTATCCTTGATTATTGTTTCTAAAACTTTACCCACCACTGATGTTAAACTGACCGGCTTGTAGTTACTAGGATTGTCCTTACACCCTTTCTTGAACAATGGTGTCACATTTGCCATTTTCCAATCCTCAGGCACCTCCCCTGCATCTAGGGAAGATTGTAAAATTATGGCAAGCCCGTCCGCTATTTCCTTCCCCAATTCCCTTAGCAACCTGGGATGCAAGCCATCTGGACCAGGCGACTTATCCACTCTAAGCATACCCAGCCTTTCTAGTACATCCTGTCTATCAATTTTCAGCCCTTCCATTGCTTCTACCTTCTCCACTTCTACGAATATTTTGTCAGCATCCACCTCCTTAGTAAACACCGATACAAAGCACTCATTGAGTATTCTAGCCTTGCCCTGTGCCTCTAAGCATATATCACCTTCTTTGTCCCTAATAGGCCCCACCCCGCCTCTTACTATCCACTTACTATTTACATGCCGGTCGAAGATTTTTGGGTTCCCTTTTATGTTAACCGTCATTCTACTCTCATATTCTCTCTTTGCCAATCTTATTTTCATCTTCACATCCCCTCACAATTTATTGTATTTGGTCTGGTTCTCCCTTGAAGAATTCACCTGACCTGCATCATACACCCTCTTTTTTTGTTTCATCATCTTCTCTATCTCCCTCGTCATCCAAGGAGCCCTTGCTTTAGTTCCCTTACCCTTCCCTCTTGTTGGAATGTACCTAGCCTGTACTTGGAACATCTCCTCCTTAAAGATCACCCATTGTTCCGTTACAGGTTTTCCTGTCAGTCATTAGTTCCATTTTAACTTGGCTAGCCCTATTCCAGTTTAGAAGTTCCACTCTAGATTGTTCTTTGCTCCTCTCCATTGCTAATTTAAATCTTATGATACGATGATCACTCGTACCCAAGTGTTCTCCCACAGACACTTGGTCAACCTGGTCCACATCATTCCCCAGCACCAGGTCCAGCAATGCCTCCTTCCTAGTTGGGCCAAGAAAATATTGGTCAAGGAAATTCTCCTGAACACATTTCAAAAATTCCTCCCCCTCCTTTCCATTTACCCTAGAATTATCCCAATCGATATTTGGGTAATTAAAGTCCCCCAATATCACCACTCTATAGCTCGTGCATATCTCTGCGATTTCCCTGCAGATTTGCTCCTCTACCTCCCTCTCACTATTTGGAGGCCTATAGAATACCCCCAATAGCGTGATCATACCCTTTTTGCTCCTCAACTCTAACCAAATGGATTCTGTCCTTGTCCCCTCAAGAACATCCTCCCTTTCCAACACTACAATGTCTTCCTTAATCAGCACTGCCACCCCACCTCCCTTTTCTCCTTCCCTATCTTTTCTGAACACCTTATACCCTTGAATATTAAGTGCCCAGTCGTCACCGTATTTAAGCCACGTTTCCGTTATTGCCACCACATCATATTGCCACACGGCTAATTGTGCTTGTAGCTCACCAACCTTATTCACCACACTTTGTGCGTTTACGTACATGCATTCTAAACCCATTTTTGAATTTTTCGTAGTCTTCCTTCGTCTGCTCCTATCTAATATGGTACTTCTACCGCCTCTGGTACTATCTTCTCTATTACTATCCAAGACACGCTCTCTTTTATGCACCTTATTCCTCTTTTCTACTCCTATATGCTGGTGCCCATCCCCCTGCCAAGTTAGTTTAAACCCTCCCCAACAGCAGTAACAAACCTCCCCATGAGAATATTGGTCCCGGCTCTGTTGAGGTGTAACCCGTCCAGCTTGTACAGGTCCCACCTTCCCCAGAAATGGTCCCAATGCCTCAGGAATCTAACGCCCTCCCTCCTGCACCATCTCTCCAGCCACGCATTCATCTGTTCTATCCTCCTATTCCTGTACTCATGAGCACGTGGCACCGGGAGTAATCCGGAGATTACTACCTTTGGGGTCCTGCTTTTTAATCTCTCTCCTAGCTCCCTAAACTCTGCCTGCAGGACCTCATCCCTCTTTCTGCCTGTGTCGTTGGTACCGATATGGACAACGACCTCTGGCTGTTCACCCTCCCCCCTCAGAGTGTCCTGCAGCCGCTCAGTGACATCCTTGACCCTGGCACCAGGGAGGCAACATATTATCCTGGAGTCATGTCTATGACTGCAGAAACGCCTATCTGCTCCCCTAACTATTGAATCCCCTATTACTATTGCTCTTTCACTCTTTTTCCTCCCCCCCTGTGCAGCTGAGCCATCCATGGTGCCATGGACTTGACTCTGGCTGCACTCCCCAGAGGAACCATCGCCCTCACCAGTACTCAGAACAGAATACTGGTTGGAGAGCTCAGGGGACTCCTGCACTACCTGCCTGGTCCTTCTCTTCTGTCTGGCGCTCACCCATTCCCTCTCTGCCTACATACTCTTAAGCTGCGGGGTGACCACCTCTAGAAACGTACTATCCACGTAACTCTCAGCCTCGCGGATGCACCGCAGTGACTCCAGCCGCCGCTCAAGCTCCGAAACCCGGAGCTCGAGTTGCTGTAGCTGGCGACACATCCCGCATATGTGGTCGTCCAGGCTACCCGAAGCGTCCAGGACTTCTCACATGGCACAGGATGTGCACTCCATGGGGCTGAGCTGCCCTGCCATGCCTCTATTTAATAGACTAAGAACTAACCCAGCAGAAATAAACTTAAAACTTAACAAAAAACATTCCCCAGCTACTCACCAATCAGCTCTTTCCCTCTATTTAATAGGCTGTTAACTAACTTAGCAGAAATAAGCTTATTATCTTTAAAAAAAAATACACTCACCAAACAGCTCCTTCCCTTGTGCCGATGTCACTTTTTTTACTCTGACGTCACTTTTTCAAAAACTGCCTCTGTTGAGTTGCTGCCGCTCCTTTTAACTGCTCCGCTCTCGCTGTGCTCCCTCCAGGTCCGCTCTTTCCGGTCTCCTCTATATAAATGCAAGTCTTCCTTTTCTCCAAAGCAATGTCTCTTGCTCTCTATCTCTCTCTCTTTTACGCTTGCATTTCTTCTCTCTCTCCTCCTCGCTCCCCCTCTCCTCTCCCCTCTTCCCCTCTCTCTTTCTCTCTCCCTATCTCTCTCCCTCTTGTTCTCTCTCTCTCACTCTGGTGTTTTGTGGCCTGTGCATTCCATTAAAAAAAGCGCCTTTCACGACCTCAGGACGTCCCAAAGCACTTTACAGCCAATGAAGCATTTTTGAAGTGTAGTCAATGTTGTAATGTAGGAAACATGGCAGCCAATATGAGAACAGCAAGCTCCCACAAACAACAATGTGATAATGACCAAATAATCTGTTTTTGTTATGTTGATTGAGGGATGAATATTGGCCAGGATACTTACTAGTTCCTGCACAGGTAAATAGTGTCAGCTCCCGATATCATACCTGCCCATTCAAACACATTATCTAACTACATTCTTCTTTGCTTTACTCTGGATCTTTTACAATCAACTTTTCCAGGCAGTAACTTTCTTCGTGGCTCTTAAATACTGTGCCCACACTCTGTAATCTTTCTCTTCATAATTAGTCTCATGTTTCTCTATTTTCCTTGTTAGGTCAAGGATCGTCTCTTTAGTCATTCTTCGTGTCCAACTAACTTGCAGCATAAGCCTGTAGCACCATTATTCAAACGCCCCCAGCCTTGTCTTATTTCACTGTTCAAGGTCCAATTTTCATATCTTTTTAATACAGTTGACAACATATAATAGTTGAACATTCTCCTTTTACCTCCAGCTTGATTTGACAGTTGCGTGCCTTCAAGTTGTGAAATTATACTTTTACAATTGCTGTTCTCCATTTAACATACTTATTCCTTTGACCACCTGATGTTATTAGACTACCCAAGTAAACGATTTTATCTCCTTCCTCTATTTCCGTATTATTCACACTGATGTCAACTTTGGTGGGTATGCTTTTTTTGAGATTGCCAATGAGTTTGTCGTCATTTATTTTCAATCTGCATTCTAAACTTATCCCATTTACTTTTCAAAGTATCTCATAATCCCTTTTTTTATCTGCATTCAGTACTATACCATTGCCATAATTTAGCTTGTTTGTCAGTTTTCCACTGACCTTAATCCCAACTTCAAAGCACTCCAGGCTGTCTCTCACAATGAATTCTTCGAGTATATTTTGAAAAGAATGGGTGACTCATCTCACTCCTCTTCTGATTTTCATCTATTATTAACTCTTAATCAACTCTCACTGCTGTTCGTTGTAGTAAAGATTCAGAATAAATCTCATATATGTTTCCAACCAGTTCCAACTCCTTGCAAGACATTCACCACTTTGACAAGCACCTTTTCATAAGATATGAAGCACATTTTCACTTCAGTTCCTGTTGCCCTCTCACCTTTCTCAAATCAAATATTCCTTCTCGCTTTCTAAAACCAAATTCCGAATCCCCAATCCAGTTTCCTTTTTATTCTTTCCATTATGGTCTCTAGCGGTACTTTTCGTAGTGTGGCTCATGAGATTGATGGTTCCATGTTCTCCACATCTTGTGGACTTTTTGGGGAAGTGCAATAAAAGTGCTCCTCTCTCAAGGCGGCCTTCGGGATACACGACAGCGCAAAATCATAGAGCAGAAACTGATAGCCAAGTTCCGCACTCATGAGGATGGCCTCAATCGCGATATCGGGTTCATGTCACGATACAGAACGTGACTTGACATCATGGCCGGTCTTTCCAGCTTTTTAAAAAAAAAACTAACACAAGAACCAAACTCAACTGCAGAGGATATGCAGCCAGCAGGTGTTTTGACACGTTGGACCCTCTGGGACACATCTCATTGTCTTGGCTGTGCTCTTAGTATGTCTTTGATGTAGGGAAAGATTTGAATACATTTTTTCTGTGTTTATATTGTGAATTCTGGGAGATTCTCTCACAGCTACTCTACCTGAGGAAGGGGCGACAGCTCCGAAAGCTTGTAATTTTAAATAAATCTGTTGGACTATAACCTGGTGTTGTGCGACTTCTCAAGAAAAAAGAAGGTTGAGGGATGAACTAATAGCGGTTTTTAAAATTATGAAGGGGTTTGATAAGGTTGGTATTTTCACTTTTGGGGGAGGCCAACACTAGGGGTCATCAATATAAGATAGTCACCAATAAATCCAGTAGGGAATTCAGGAGAAACTTCTTTACCCAGAGAGTGGTAAGAATGTGGAACTCGCCACCACAGGGAGTGGTTGAGGCGAGTAGCATAGATGCATTTAAGGGGAAGCTGGATAAGCACATGAGGGAGAAAGGAATAGAAAGATATGTTGATAGGCTTAGATAAAGAGGTGTGGGAGGAGGCTCGTGTGGCGCATAAATACTCCAGTTGGGCCGAATGGCCTGTTTCTATGCTGTAGTCCTGGGATGGCAGGACTGTCGTATGAGGAGAGATTGGGTCGACTAGGCCTGTATTCACTAGAGTTTAGAAGAATGAGAGGGGATCTCATTGAAACGTATAAAATTCTGACAGGGCTAGACAGACTGGATGCAGGCAGGGTGTTTCCCCTGGCTGGGGAGTCTAGAACGAGGGGTAACAGTCTCAGGATACGGGGTAGGACATTTAGGACTGAGATGAGGAGAAATTTCTTCACTCAGAGGGTGGTGAACTTGTGGAATTCTCTACCACAGAAGGCTTTGGAGGCCAAGTCACTGAATATATTTAAGAAGGAGATAGATAGATTTTTAGACACAAAAGACATCAAGGGGTATGGGGAGAGAGCAGGAATATGGTATTGAGATAGAGGATCAGCCATGATCATATTGAATGGTGGAGCAGGCTTGAAGGGCCGAATGGCCTACTCCTGCTCCTATTTTTTCTATTTTTCTATGTTTCTATGTAGACTCGATGCAAATTCTATGTAATATAGATGTGGCAAATGTTTCATGCCCCTTTAAAGCAATTCCTTTCGGCAGAGATTGATCTCATGCATGCCCAGTGATACTTCTGCTGATTTAGAATAAAACGAGCAAGTTTTAAAATAAATGAAACAGAGAGCTTCAAACGGTTTTATATTTTGATATGAGCTCATACTAAAATCATGGAAGAGTCGTTGAACTTCCGATCTAAGTTGTTTGAGTAGGTTTATTGACAGTGGCTGCTGTGTGGTTTTTGGTTGATCTTTCTTGCCCTCTGTTGGAAGCTGGAGACAGTACAGCTGTGCTCATATGGTTCTTGCCTGTGAAATGCATTAATAATCCACTGGATTCCTCACAGAATCAGAGACTACGGGCCGAATATTCTGGGTGTGTGTACGCGCTGTGTACGCACCCCTAGGGGCCTTGCAAGTGCCGGTTTCAGGCATGCGAAGCGCATGCGCTAAAACCCGGCACTTCCGATCTGTCAAGAATCCTTATGACAGATCCTCCGCTTGCCCTGGAGAAGGGCCTCTGCGGGTGGAGAGTTCCGCTTTCTGCACAACCTCCGCCCGCTGAAAACCCTTAAATATCTTACGCCTCGTAAAAGCATGCGCAAGGCCTGCTGTTACCAGCATAAGAGTTTTAAACAATTAAAAAATATTTTTCACTCATTTATAATTTAAAATACTCTTAAAAAAGGTAAGTTTATTTTTAGCCCTGTAAAAAACTAAACTTTTGCTTAAAATATTTAATTTAATGTAATTTTAACTAATTTTAAAAAAGTGATTTTTTTTTTTTACATTTATTTAATGTTTAACTGTGTTTTTTGAGTAATCCCCATTCATACTTTTGACGGGTCTACGCGGAGAGCCCTGTCAAAAGTGTGCAGGGGGATTCCCTTCTTTGATTGGTTCCCCATGGCCCACGTGATTCCAGGGATGCTTACGAACCGCCTGCGCCCCTGGGATATCTGGGTTCTGCGCGCGCACCAGGAGAGGCCCAGGAGCGGAAGTCTCGGGACCTATGGAGCCAGCAGGTAAGTGTGTAGATTTTTCCCGATCGGAGGCATCCGCCCGCAGGAAGCCTCCGATCGGAAAATCCGGCCCGACATTTATTGGGGGTGATTTTTGTCTTACTACCACCCGGTTTTCATCCTTAACAGGGAGACAGTGGGCAATTTTATTTTTAAACAACCTTGCGCAGGTTTTGCGCTCACACCCGCCCGATGTAACTTTCAAGCAGTCCTCTGAAATAGACGGCTCGCACTCCTGCCCGAAACAGGTGGGATCCTCACTGAAAGATTGAACGTTGTGTATCCTACGTTGTATTTGCCACCCCGATGATATTTTGGTCTTCCAGTGGGTAGTGCATGCTCTCCGCCCAGTGGGACCGAATGTTGAACGGCCGAACCAGCGGCCCTTAAAGGGCTGCTCAGGGAAACCAAATCACCCATTTTCCCAATGTTTTTTGAATGCTCCTCCGGCCCACTGCCGATCCCTCCGTGCCCCCCTCTCCCATCGGTTTGCCTCCCCCATCTCTAAGGGCTGGATTTTGTCAATGGGGGCGGGACTGCTGGTTGTCGGGTTTCAGTCCCGCCCCCAGCGACGTCCGGCCAACCCACGTTATTTTCCCTTGATTGACCTTGTTAAGCCCGCCCTGCGGGCTTACCGGCCAATTAAGGGAAAGCCGGTGACAGAGGACGTCAGCGTATGATGTTTCATCTGTCGATAATTTTTTGACAGATGAATTGTCAGCATTTGACAGCTTTGAGAAGCTGTCAAACACTGATAATCTCTGTTCTAAGTTGAGCCCTTGCACTCTAGGTTCACCAAAACCTCTCTCCTCAGCAGAAATCAGATGGCTGCTGCATCTGAGAATGCAGCAGCCATTCTGTCATCTCTGCCGTTGAGAAGAGGCACCTCCGGATCCCCAAGGGTTGAAGCCTGCAGGAAGAAGCAAAGGTAAGGAAACCTTTTCCAACACTTTACACTCACCTCTCATACTTACCTCTCCACACTTGCACCCATCACTCACCTCCACAGCGCACTTTTCGATCCCTCTCACCCCCGCAGACCCACTGCTCGCCTCGTCGGGAAGCCCGCACTTGCAGGGGTAAAATGGGGATAAGCCTCAAAACTGCCTGTTAACTACCTGTTAACAGGCAGTTAATTGGCTGTAATCTCCTTCCCGCCTCGAGGAGACGGGTCCCTGTGCGAGCCGGGGACCCGCCTCCCGGGAAGATGGCACGGAGGCGGGTTGGGAGGGGGGTCAGTACCCGCTCCCAGTGTCTGCCATTTTCCCGGAAGCCCCACCTCCATACCCGCCTCCCCAGGGCTTGGAAAATTCCCCCCTTATTTCCAGCTCGGCTCCACAGAGGAGCCACTGGATTTCCCGACACTCCACCCTCCCTGGTCAGTGCGCTGCTTTTCAGAGCTGCTTTGGTGCCAGCAGCTCGTCAGTATTGATGCAATGAGGCCCAAACCTTGGAAAGGGTCTGGGCCTCTTGCCAACAACTTCGGGCAAACGTCCCAATCGCTCCCACCTGTACGATGTGTGCCTAAAACTAAAATTAGCCCCATTATTTATTAAATTAGAGGTCATCCTTCCATTCTATTCCTAAACAGGTATTGAAATGGAATATATGACACAGACCATCATTATTAAAAAGACTGAAGAGAAACTATAATCCAGGCTATAATAATATTGGTGCTGCATTATTTAGATGAACAATGAAAGCCTAAAGGAACAAATTCAGCAGGACAGGGTACTTACAAAGATTCATATAATCATCCAAGTACATTAAATTTAAATCTTCCATTTTAATTTTTGTTGCACTCTTTTTCTTTTGAGGTGAGACAGATTCTATAAGCGACAGACCTGTAGATGAAAGAAAATCAGTGCTTGCATTATAATACTGGGATTTATCCATTGCTGTATCAAATCAAAACGTCTCAATCAAAAACCTAATGAATTATTTTCCAAGTGGATGAGTGTTATTAAACAGTCAAATGTGGCAGCCATTTTCATTGGCAGCCATTTTCATTGGCAGCCATTTTCACTGACAGCCATTTTCAGCAGCAGTCTCCCACGGACAGCTATAAGGTGACTGAATCCGATATTTCTGTTTGAGGACGGAATGGTTGTCAGAACGACGGGAGAATTTGCTGGTCTCCTTTGCTGAGTACACGGAGCCTTCTGTCAAATAAACAATTGAAACTTTCATCATTTATTTTCTAGCCTTAATTATTGTTGTAAGATATGAAGCTATTGGGAAAAGGCTTCTTCTGGTTGATCTGCGACGGCAACCTGGGAGGTCACTATTTCCAGGGAAATTGTAAATGTATTCTTTTAGAATGTCTTTACGATTTTGCTAGAACTTGGGAAACCATCCACTATGCTTACAAGCCAGTTACAACACAAAATCTTCCCTCATTGAGCAGAAGATTCGACGGAAGGTGCTTCTGCAGAGGAATCGTAAGCAAGTAAAAGTGTAAGCAGGTAAAAGCAACTCTCTGACATCTCTTCGTGGCTGAATGCATAATGTTGGGAGTCCATTACAGAGGGGCTCAGTCAGCCTGTGTTGTAAAGGGCAGTGAGCTTGTTTTGGATCCTAAACCATGAAGGGGACAACATGTAAAACAAGATGGATGTTAATACAGGTATAACATGCACACAGCACAGGACTTGCATGTAAGTCACACAGAGGATGTATACGATTTATACAACTGTTATAAATAGTCTGAGGAACAAGAAAGTGCATACTAGAAACTCCATCTCTGATACACTTTATTCTATCTCAATTCTTCTACTATTGCACAGGATACTCCTTCCCCCTCCAATTTTATTCCCCCTTTCCCCCCTCCTCTCAGGCACTGACTCAGGCTGGGGCTGAGTTCCATGAGTGCTGGCCGGCCTCTGGTACCTTACTCAAGTGACCATTCTCCATGTGTGAGCCTTAACAGTGTGAGTGTTTGCAGACGATATGAATTTGGAAACATCATAGAGAAGCCCAGTGTTAACTACATAAAATCCACACACAAATTCTGTTCAGCACAGGTCACTGGATGGTAATCAGGAGCAGGAGCGCCAGCTGATTTTTTTTTACCCTCCCGAGCCCATAGTGCGTGGACAATGTAGTACTGAGAAATGCCTGGATGAGTGCAACTCCAACAACACACAAGAAGCCCGACATCATCCAGGACAAAGCAGCCCGCTTGATTGGCACCCCATCCACCACCTCAAACATTCACTCCCTCCATCATCGGCATACCGTGGCTGCAGTGTGTACCATCTACAAGCTGCACTGCAGCAACTCGCCAAGGCTTCTTCGGCAGCACCTCCCAAACCCGCGACCTCTACCACCTAGAAGGACAAGGGCAGCAGGCGTATGGGAACACCATCCTGACTTGGAAATATATTGCCGTTCCTTCATCGTCACTGGGTCAAAATCCTGGAACTTCCTCCCTAACAGCACTGTGGGAGGACCTTCACAACACGGACTGCAATGGTTCAAGAAGGCGGCTCACCACCACCTTCTCGAGGGCAATTAGGGATGGGCAATAAATGCTGGCCTTGCCAGTGATGCCCACATGCCATGAATTAATAAATAAAACAAAAAAAACATGTCTTTTTCAGTAGGAGGGCTATGATTATCACACCTTCCAGTGTGGAATGTCTACTGTTAGAGCAAGCCTCCAAAGTGATAAGGATAAGGGGTAAGCCATTTAGGACTGAGATGAGGAGGAATTTCTTCAACCAGAGAGTGGTGAACCTGTGGAATTCTCTACCACAGAAGGCAGTTGAGGCCAATTCATTAAATATATTCACGAAGGAGTTGGATATATTTCTTAAGGCTAAGGGGATCAAGGGATATGGGGAGAAAGCAGGGACAGGGTACTGAATTTAGATGATCAGCCATGATCGCATTTGAATGGCGGAGCAGGCTCGAGGGGCCGAATGGCCTACTCCTGATCCTATCTTCTATGTTTCTATGTTTCTATGTTACCTTACTTGTTAATGACCCTGAAGTAAGGAAAGGTGCGTGAAGAGAACCAAGTCTGCAGAAAAGATTCTCCAAGAAGACAGAACCCCTTCAATGCATTCACAGCAGCAATAGCACGCAAATGAAAGTCCTGAGCTCTTCTTTCTCCCGGTAGTGAACCTCAGCTTTACCCCAATTCTGTACAGTAGTGAGATCTCGTCAATCGCACATATCAGCCTAAAGTATCACTGCACAGTTCTCACCCAAGTTTAAATGCCTGTAGTTTCTAGACTTTCCATTTTGTTTTTACTGCAAATATATTCGTAACCAAAGGGTCATTGTCAGCAGGAATTTTAATGGTTTCCAAAAACATTTCAAATATGTAATCTTTAAAAATATTGTCACTGAAAAGGCCCTGGGGGGGCCTAGCTTGCCACCATGTTGGTCGTAGCTGTTGCTACTGGCAGCAGCTCAGGCTGTGATAAGCCTTTGGCAAACTGCCATCGCCATGACTTGTCTTCAGTATTGTCCACGCCAACCTGCCACATCTATTATGCCACTTTCACACATACCATACCCACAGTGGTATTGAGAGTGTTTAGTCAAATACCTATTCTAATAATGCATTTGGCAAAGCTTGGTACTGCAATCAATTTTGGAGTGAATATTCTAAGTTTGCTCAAGGCATGTTGATTTCCTGCCAGTCATAAAATATGTTCCTGTCATCGTTCGAACAATTTGGAATAGCCTAGACTGTTTCCCATAGCAACGGATCTCATGTTAAGCACTAAGCCAGCAAGATGGCTCACATGGACTGTGTCAACACTCCGCTGCAACATTGTCCATGTGTTGAGCTGCTTACTGTCATTTCCTTTCATTCAGTGCCCAGCGTGAAAAGAGACAAAAGTAATAAATAATAATTGTATTTATATAATGCCTTATTACGTGGAAATGGATAAAATGGCTTCACGCAATTAATTATTATTTTTTTTAAGTGCAATGACTGTTGTACACCAGCAGTGCCCAACAAACAGTAATGAGATGAACGATCAGTTAATCTGTTTCTTTGATGGGTTTGATATAGGGAAGAATTTGATCGAAGACACCAGGATAACTGTCTTTGCTTCTCCATTTAGGACTGAGATGGGGAGAATTTTCTTCATTCAGAGGCTGGTGAATCTTTGGAATTCTCTACATCGGAGGGCTGTGTTGTGTATATTCAAGACTGAGATCGATAGATTATTGGGCACTCAGGGAATCAAGGGATTTGGGGATAGTGCAGGAAAGTGGAGTTGAGGTAGAAGATCGGCCATGATCTTATTGAACGGGCGGAGCAGGCTCGAAGGGGCCGAATGGCCTCCTCCTGCTCCTATTTCTTAGGTTCTTATGATGAAAGTCACAGGAATCTTTAAGTTCCACAAGGACCAACTAACAGTTAGGACGTTAGTTTAATGCCACATCTGAGGGATCGCACGGCGACAAAAAAATGAAGCATTTTTGTCTAGTTTTAGCTCGCTGGTAGTCCCTTTAATGCAGTCTCGATACACAAGGGGACTGAAATACCTCACAAGTTCTGCTGGTCTCCTGCCACAGGAGACTGGCCGAAGCCCTCAAATAACGGGGAGGAACCAGTTGCACTAGGTCTCCGTTGTTTCCCAGCCTTCCCTGGTTGCCTTGTAAGGGACGGAACCAAGCGGCTCAGTTTTTGTTGACTTTTGTTAGGCAAGAGTATTAAGGGATACGTAACCAAGGCAGGTAGATGGAGTTGAGATACAGATCAGGAATGATCTAATTGAATGGCGGAACAGGCTTGAGGGGCTGAATGGCGAAGTCCTGTTCCGATGTTCCTATGCGCCCACGTCCTATAGCTATTGCTCATAGTGCCAACTCTGTCCGCACCTCATGCCAAGCAGGTTGGGTGGACCTCCGGCAGGGAAGGGTGCTCTGGGCATCCCTTTATTTTTGCTGCGCTTCTTGCAACATCAGAAAATGCAGGTGCTCTGCCTCATCGATCAGCCATTCCTAGATGTGCCCGGCAAGGATTAAGAAGCCCCTTGAAATCTCGTGAGGTTGGCCCAGTGCGACTTTGCCGCAGAGTACACTCCAATGGAATACTCTAAGGGAGCCCAAAGCTTGGTATGCTCCAGTCCCACCAGCACAGTGCTGGGACCCCTGGTGCCTTGAACCCATCACAAGTATTTTCTGTTGTGCATATTTGGTTCAAGATATGCGAGGCACTTTGCTAGTAAGTAATTTATGATTATGGACGATTTTCCCAGAATATTTTTGGACAGCAGCCAAATTTCCTACGCAAGTGAAGTCTGGAACCCAAACACATTGTGATTAATTTACAATTATATAACCTAAAAAGGGAATCAAAGCCCTGTGAGAGTTTAATATTTTATTTTGTTTTAATTAACATATTATTTAGACATTTAAAAAATTGCATTAGTGTGCAATTTATTAATGAATCTGCGTTTAAAATATTATTATGTTACAAATGGTTCCAACAGTTCTATTTGACCTATGGCAGATTTTTCTGCATGTCAATAAATATTCTCTTAATATGCAGCTTTAAGTGTTTTTTTTTTCCTCCAGACATTAAGAGGATGCCCAAAGTGTAATTATTTTCTCAAATAAATAAATTACGGGCTGTTGAAGTTGTTTGAATTAAATGGCTGTCATCGCAAAAGTTCACCAAGGCTGTCCTAAGGATGAACTTTGTTTTCCCTTGTAAACTGTTCTACCAGTAAACTTCTTCTCCTTCCTCTTCTTACTTCTTCTTCTCTTCCATATCTAGTAAAAAAGAAAAACTTGCATTTCTATAGCGCCTTTCACAACATTCCCAAAACGCTCTAAAGCCAATGAAGTACTTTTAGAAGTGTAGTCACTGTTGTAATGTAGGAAACACAGCAGCCAACTTGCACACAGCAAGCTCCCACAAACAGCAATGTGATCATCTGTTTTTGTTACTTTGGTTGAAGGATAAATATTTACCAGGAAGCCTGCTCTTCTTAGGAATAGTGCCATGGGATCTTTTACGTCCACCTGAGAGAGCAGACGGGGCCTCAGTTTAACATCTCATCTGAAAGACAGCACCTTCAAACAGTACAGCACTCCCTCAGCATTGCACTGGAGTGTCAGCCTAGCTTTTTGTGTTCAAGTCTCTTGGAGTGGGACTATGAACCCACAACCTTCTGCCTCAGAGATGAGAGTGCTACCCACTGAGCCACAGCTGAGACATGAGATAAGCCATTTTTTCCACTGCTTTTACATCCAGCAGATCGTGCTCTGGGTTGTTTTCATAACCAAGTCCCTTTTCACGTGTGCGGATCGTTAGTCTGACTTACAACAGGAGAACCAGCTAGATGCAATGGAAGGTCTCCACTCCACTTGCATCGGACACGAGAACTCCTATGGATGTCAACCTGACAATCAAAGGCTGAAGCTATGGCCTTCTGTTCGCCAGGGCTTTGATTGGAGTGGTGGGGGTGGGGATCCACTCCACTCCCATCAGATGCGAGCGCCCCGCTAGATGTCAACTCAGTATTCAGAGACCAGAATTCTCCTCTCCCCTCGCTGAGATACCAATAAACTTAGAGAAGGAAAACGCAAGGGGAGTAACTTGGGGGAAAAATAGTCTCATTCAATAATCTTCACCTCCTGAATCCTATGTCTCACCTCCCATATCTTCAATAATTGTAATAGAAACCTGGGGCTCGATTTTATCAATGGAGACGAGCAGGAGGCGGGACTCCTACTTTTGGGGTTGTAGTCCCGCCTCCATCGAGTTGTGGCCAACCCATTGCATTTTCACTTGATTGACCTTGTTGAGCCCGCCCAGCGGGCTCAGCAGGCCAATTAAGGGCCACCCGGCAACAGGTGATGTCACAGATTGACATTTCATCTGTCAAGAGCTTTTGACAGATGAAATATCAGCGTTTGACAGCTCCTTGAAGCTGTCAAACACTGACAATCTGTCCTCTAAGTTAATTCCTTCCTCTCAGGCTGATTTAGAGATCTCTGCAGAACAAAAAGCAGAGGCTGCAGCTTTTGACAGCTCAACGGCCATTCTGCTTTCTGTGCCGGTGAGATTTCTGACTCCCGAGACCTGAAGGGCTGACACCTGCAGAGGAAGTTAAGGTAAGTAAAACTTTTTTCCACACTTTACACTTACCTTACACACTTAACCTCTACACACATGCACCCATCACTCACCTGCCCACCGGACATATCGACCCCTCCAACCCCTGCAGACCCACGGTCCGCCTCGCTAAAACGGTGTGGTTTGGAGTCGTCGGGTAGCCCACACTTCAGGGCTAAAAATAGGGATTAGGCAACAAACTGCCTGTTAACTACCTGTTAACAGGCAGTTAATTGTCACTAATCCCCTTCCCGCCTTGGGGAGGCGGCTCCCAGCACAGGTCGGGTACCCGCCTCCAGCGAAACTGGCATGGAGGCAGGGTTGGGGGCGGATGGGTTCGGGACCCCTGAATCTGCTATTTTCCCACCCCACACGCCTCCAAACCCGCCTCCACGGGTCAATGAAAATTCTGCCCCTGGGCTTTTTTATTGCCTTAGAAAATCATTGCCACGTGCTTTATGAAGGGGAGGGTCAGGCTTTTAGCAAGATTTGGGAGAAGAGTTGAGTGAGCAGGTGACCTAAGGTGCAGTTCAAGAAGTTCAGGCAACACTTTTGAAAGTGAGAAGAGATGTGGCAAGGTGAAAGGATGTTCTGATTGAAGGCTGTGCTGCTGATGGTGGAAGAGGAGGGAGGGGGATAATGCACAGAAGACCAGACCTACAAGAGCAGACCGAGTGAAATGGGATGTAGGACTGAAGGTAGTTACAGAGTAAGAACAAAGCTATAGAGAGATTTGTAAAGAAGGACAAGGATTCTGAAATCAAATCTTACTGTGTTAGAATTCTCAATTTAATGCTGCTTCTCTTCACCACCTGTCCTACTTTTAGCTTTAATGTCCTAATGACAGTAACCAATTACTCAGCCCCTTGTCAATTTACATCCAGTCTGTACTTTCTAAACACTTCACAGTTTCCCCAAACTACTCTGCCCAGTTTTTCATCATCTCATATCAATATCAGAAACAGCCCAGGTATCATTTCTTTCACACTTCTATTTTACAATCTTAAGATATCTTCTTTTGTGGGACTTCTTTAGGGAGTAAATTAATCACGTTAGTGCTAATGACACAGAGCGCCGTGTGTTCAGAGCACATATTGGGAATTTGAATGCCTTCCTGATATATATGTGGGTAGAACAAATGAAGGACAGAGACAGGATAAGTTGCTAGTCCATGTGCTTTCTTTACTAGGCCAGAGCGAACTGAGCATGCTCATACTAAACCATGTGACAAACCATGTGATAATACATTACACTGCTTTCCCTTTAAAAGAAATGTACGTATTCCCCTCTCAAATACAACAAGGCTATGGTCCCACCTTTCACAGCATTACATCTACCACGCGTATTATAGCCAAATTTGCGGACGATACAAAGCAAGTGGCAAAGCAAGTTGTGAGGAGGACATAAAGAGTCTGCAAAGAGATATAGATAGGTTAAGTGAGTGGGCAAGAGTTTGGCAGATGGAGTATAATGTGGGAAAATGTGAAGATATCCACTTTGCTAGGAAGAATAGAAAAGCAAAATATTATTTAAATGAAGAGAGACTGCAGAATGCAGCGGTACAGAAGGATCTGGGTGTCCTCGTACATGAAACACAAAAAGTTAACATGCAAGTGCAGCAAGTAATTAGGAAGACAAATGGAATGTTGGCCTTTATTTCAAGGGGGATAGAGTATAAAAGTAGGGCAGTCTTGCTACAACTGTATAGGGCACTGGTGAGACCACACCTGGAGTACTGAGTACAGTTTGGATCCCCTTATTTAAGGAGGGATATACTTGCATTGGAGGCAGTTCAGAGAAGGTTCACTAGATTGATTTCTGAGATGAAGGGGTTGTCTTATGAGGAAAGGTTGAGCAGGTTGGGCCTATACTCATTGAAGTTTAGAAGAATGAGAGGTGATCTTATTGAAACATATAAGATTCTGAGGGGGTTGGACAGGGTAGATGCTGAGAGGATGTTTCCCCTCGTCAGGGAATCTAGAACGAGGGTGCATAGTCTCAGGATAAGGTGTCGACCATTTAAAATGGAGATGAGGAGGAATTTCTTCTCTCAGAGGGTCGTGAATCTTTGGAATTCTTTACCTCAGAGAGCTGTGGAAGCTGAGTCATTGAATATATTCAAGGCTGAGATAGACAGATTTTTGAGCAACAGGGGAGTCAAGGGTTATGGGGAGCGGGCGAGAAAGTGGAGTTGAGACTAAAATCGGATCAGCCATGATCTCATTAAATGGCGGAGCAGGCTCAAGGGGCCAAATGGCCTACTCCTGCTCCTATTTCTTAGAACAAAAACACCTGGCTTTTTTTTTAAATGAGCTGCAAATCCAGTTTAATAACAGGTTTGCGGAGCCTTCCTGATCTCCTTACAGAAGGTTTTGGTGTTGAACCAATTTTCGGGCTGTTTTGTTTTGGTTCCGAACTCAGAGATGATCCTGTTCCAACTCAGACTTGAACCAATGAGGCAGAAATTCCGATCCCTACGGGTGTGTACGCACTGTGTACTCACCCGTAGGGACATCGGAAATGCCGGTTTCGGGCATGCACTGCGCATGCGCTGGAAACCGGCATTTCCGATCTGTCAAGAAAGCTCTTGACAGATCCTCCGCCTGCCCGGGAGCAGGGCCTCTGCGGGTGGAGAGTTCCATTTTTTGGAGACTCTCCACCCGCAGAAAACACTTACAATTCTTGTACAAATTTTCACTGATCTATCATTTAAAAATACTTTAAAGAAAGGTAAGTTTAAAATACTTAATTTATTGTAATTTCAAGTCATTTTAAAAATGTGATGTTTTTTAAAATTTATTTAAAGTTTTACTATGTTTTGGGGTGATCTCTATTCATATATTTGACAAGTCTTCCTGTCAAATGTATGAAGGGAGATTCCCTTCTCTGATTGGCTCCCCATGACCCACGTGATCCCAGGGACGCTGCGAACCGCCTGCGCCTCTGGGATACGTGGGCCCTGCGCACCGGCAGTTTGGACAGGCCCAGCAGCGGAACTCTGCGCCTCCCGGGAGCCCTCCGGTCCAGGCACAGATTTTTCCAGATCGCAGCCCTCCGCCTGCGGGAGGCCTGCGAACGGAATTTCTGGGCCTATATGTTTCACTTCAATCCACTTTGCTGACAAGTGATTCAAGATCACTGTCCAATCCAGGCCAGTAAACAAAGCTTCTTGCAATTGATTTCATACTGATGATCCCTGGATGTTTAGTATTAAGTTCAGCCAGAATTCTATCTCTCAAAGAAGTAGGTACCACCACTCTGTTTCTCCACTTGATACAACCTTGCTCACAAGAAAATTCAGTGCGACAGTTATGGAATGGTTTCAACTCTGTGTCCAGACACTGATCAGTCCATCCATTCAAGGTCTTTTCATACACTCTTTTCAGTACTGAGACCTTTTGGGCTGGATTTTGAATGACCTGTGGAGTCGGGTTTGGAGGCGTTTGGGGGGTTAAAGTTGCGGGGTTGGGTGTCCCGACCCCGTCCCGACTCCATCCCGCCTCCACGCAATTTTGACAAAATCAGGCGCGGGGTTTCTGACTCCGTCCCGCCTCCAAGAGGCGGGAGAGGCCATTAAAGCCCTTAACAAGCCCTAAATTGGCTCTGTAATGCCATTTTGAAATGTTTTAGCTAGTTTAACCCTTTTCCAACGTGAAGTACGCCTGATGTGAAACACTCCAGTGAAACCTGGTGGGAGCACAAGTGGATAGCTGACTTTCAGCTGCAAGTCCACTATTACAACGGAGATGTGATGATGAAGGTAGTAGTAGTATTAGGTCTGAAAGTCGCCTCTGATGCTGCTGCATTGAAAGTCTTCAGAGACTGCCTGGCCTTTGCTGTGAGAGACTTGGATGCAAAAAAAATCTCTCTCTCTCTCTCTCTCTCTATTATTTTACATCCAGGTGCACTCACAGCAAAAGCCAGGCAGTCTCTGAGACCAGGCAGGCAGTCTCTGACCTGCAATGCAGCAGCAATGATGACATCATCAGAGGCGACTTTCAGACTGAAACCACTAATTGGTTCATGGGTTCCCACATGCTGGAACTCAATTGCCCAATTAAGTGAAAATTGCATCATTCATCCGCATTAATCTGGAGTCGGGGGTGGGGGGAACACGAAATGCAGATGACACGACCCCAACCCAACCCCAAGACAAAATCCAGCCCAAAAGTCTCATCTGCAATCTCAGTTGCATTCACGGGAAAGTCTTTGTCAACTGCATCTAGCGTGAAAATAGCACCTTAACTCCCAACACGAGTCCTCATGTGGCGTTCTGCCTTGAAGTGCGATATTCAATCGTGTAGTCATATTGTTACAACAACACTGCCCAACGTTGCATTCTTGATGCGGTCATTGCAGAGATGGCAGATTTGGGCCCCAATATAGCTAGGAATGGTTTGTGATCAGTTATCAGGGTAAACTTTTTGCCAATCAGAAACTGTTGGAATTTCTTGATTCCAAATACTATGGCGAGTGCTTCCTTTTCAATTTGCGTGTAGTTTCTTTCGCTTTTTGTGAGGGTTCGCGATACAAACGCGATTGGTTTCTCTTGGCTGTCATCCATTACATGGCTTATGACAGTTCCCACACTGTAGCTGGAAGCATCACATGAAAACTTAAGCTCACACTCTGTTTTGTAGTGCTTACAAGTGTTGTAAACTTCCTGTTGTGCTTTAGTCCACTTCCACTGGACATCCTTCTTGAGGAGTTCGTGCAATGGAGCTAACATGGTCACTAACTCAGGTAAGAAACGTGCGTAGTACTGGACCATTCCAAGGAAAGATCTTAACTCAGACACGTTCTGTGGCTTTGGAGCATTGATGACAGCATCAACCTTTTCCTTCACTGGTTGTAAGCCATTTGCAACAACTTTCAGACCAAGGTACACAACCTTGGGCTGCACAAAAGCACATTTGCTCCTTTTCAATTTGACATTGTAGGAATTCAACATTTGAAGCACTAAATCTAACACTTCTAGATTTTCTTCCTCACTGCTTGTTGCGAGCACCACATCGTCTTGATTGCATAAGCAATTTGGAACTCCTTGAAAAATCTTATCCATCGTAGCCTGGAAGATTTTGAGGGAGGACTTTACACCATATGGCAGCTTGGTGTATGAGTACAGTCCCTTGTGTGTATTGATAGTGAGATACTGTTGACTCTCTATGTCAACATTCAGCTGAGGGTAAGCGTGCAACAGGTCAAGCTTGGAGAAAACCTTTGACCCAGAGAGTGCTGCATACAAATCCTGTGATGTAGATAACGGGTGCTGCTCATCGTCAACTGCTTGGTTGACAGTAACTTTGTAGTCACCACACAAGCGTACAGTTTTGTCTGCTTAGGGTACCACCACAATCGGGGTAGCCCATTCACTTTTGTTAGTTTTTACTAGCACTCCATTCTTTCTCAGCTTCACTGGTTCTTCATCCACCTGACTTTTCAATGCATAGGGGACCGGCCTTGCCTTACAATAGACAGGGTTTGCGTTGGACTTCATGTGGATATGTGCGTCATACCCAGTAATGCCCTCATAACTGTCTGTGAACATGCTTTCATACTTGTTCAGCATTGTGTCGAGTTACTTCTTTGAAGCATCTACTCTGAAGATGTTTCTCCAGTCTATTTATAACTTTCTCAACCAGTCTTTGCCCATGAGGTTTGGCCTGTTGTTGTAGCTCGCTACAATAATTGGCAGCTTTACTGACTGGCCATTGTGTTGAACTGTACATTCCATTTGTCTACATGTCTCTAGGATTTCTCTGGAGTAGGTTTTTAACTCTACGGTACTCTTTGTAAGTGGTATTTGATTAAACTTACTCTCATATGTGTCCTTGCTCATGATAGAGCAGTCTGCCACCGTCTCGATACACATATCAATATATTGCTCGTTGATCAAAAGTTTTGTATGGAAGTCTTTCTCACGACTGCTAGTGTTGTCACTAGTGGCATGGATACAAGGATAGTCAGCACGTATTTGTTTAGGGAAGGTCGTGTCTGACAAACTTGATTGAATTTTTTGAGGAGGTAACAAGGAGGGTAGATGAGGGTAGTGCATTTGATGTAGTGTATATGGACTTTAGCAAGGCTTTTGATAAGGTTCCACATGGCAGACTGGCCACGAAGTTAAAAGCCCATGGGATCCAGGGCAAAGTGTCAAGTTGATTCAAAACTGGCTCGGAGGCAGGAAGCAGAGGGTAATGGTTGATGGGTGTTTTTGTGACTGGAAGGCTGTTTCCAGTGGGGTTCCGCAGGGCTCAGTACTAGGTCCCTTGCTTTTTGTGGTACATATCAATGATCTAGACTTGAATATAGGGGGTATGATTAAAAAGTTTGCAGATGATACTAAAATCGGCTGTGTGGTTGATACTGAAGAAGGAGCTGTAGACTGCAGGGAAGATATCAATAAATTAGTCAGGTGGGCAGAACAGTGGCAAATGGAATTCAATCCGGAGAAGTGTGAGGTAATGCATTTGAGGAGGGCTAACAAGGAAAGGGAATACACATTAAATAGTAGGACACTGAGTAGTGTAGAGGAACAAATGGACTTTGGAGTGCATGTCCACAGATCCCTGAAGGTAGCAGGCCAGGTAGATAAGGTGGTTAAGAAGGCATACGGAATGCATGCCTTTATTAGCCGTGGCATAGAATACAAGAGCAGGGAGGTTATGCTTCAACTGTATAAAACACTAGTTAGGCCTCAGCTAGAGTACTGCGTGCAGTTCTGGTCACCACATTACAGGAAAGATGTGATTACACTAGAGAGGGTACACAGGAGATTTACAAGGATGTTGCCGGGAGTAGAGCATCTTAGCTATGAGGAAAGACTGGATAGGCTGGGTTTGTTTTCCTTGGAACAGAGGAGGCTGAGGGGAGACCTTATTGAGGTGTATAAAATTATGAGGGGCCTAGATAAAGTGGTTAGAAAGGATCTATTTCCCTTAGCAGAGGGGTCAAAAACCAGGGGGCACAGATTTAAAGTAATTGGTGGAAGGTTTAGAGGGGATTTGAGGGGAAATTTCTTCACCCAGAGGGTTGTAAGGGTCTGGAACTCACTGCCTGAAAGGGTGGTAGATGCAGAAACCCTAACCACATTTAAAAAGTACTTGGATGTGCCCTTGGGATGCAAGTATAAAGCTGGGAAAAGGGGGAGGGGATGAAAGAACAAAAGGAGAGATTAAGAGATATTGAGAGACATTAAGAGATAATCAAGGCAAGAGGAGGTGTTAATGTGACAAGTTGAGGCTAAATGAAGTGTGAAATGCACTGGCAGAATGAAGGACAGCTGCCATACTTGCTTTAAATCTATTTCATTTCCTGCTTTTTTCCAGTTCTGACAAAAGGTCTTCGACCTGAAACGTTAACTCTGTTTCTCTCTCCACGGATGCTGCCTGGTCTGCTGAGTTTTTCCAGCGTTTTCTGTTGTTATTTCAGATTTCCAGCATCCGCAGTATTTTGCTATCGTGTTAGGTTCGGAGTGTTCAGTAACTTGGACTGTGTGCGCTCATCCACCAGTCCACACACAAACTTATCTCGCAATGCACGATCCAAAAATGTGCCGTAGTTACAATGCAAAGACAGGTTCTTAAGAGCTGCAATGTACTCACTGATGGTTTCACTTTGTTTTTCGTTTCTGGTACCAGACTGATAGCTCTCTGCTATTTCTAATGGCTTTGGGTCGAAATGGTCCTCGAGTTTCCCGATACTGTCTTCAAACAATGCATCCTTCGCTTTCCCTGGCACGAGTAGGTTTGTCAACGTTCCGTAGACATCTGGCCCGATCTCCGTTAGAAAATTTGCTTTCTTCCGTTCACGAATTACTTTATTTTGAGCTTGAACATTCTCATCTGCACCTTCGGTCTCAATAATGATATTGGCCCTAAAAAACATCTCCATCCGCTCAATGTAAGAACTGAATGGTTCGCGAGCTCAGTCATACATGCCGAGGCTTCCGATGAATCCCGTAGGCGCGGCCATGATTGTCCCGATCCTGTCGAACAGTGACTCAGCACGCTACCTGTGTATGTGTGAGAATCAACGCCGCTGTTGCTGTGTATACATACACACGAAGGCAAAGCACAGACAATTCTGCATCAGCATTATTGGTATACATCGCAAAAATTCAGTTTAGGTGTCACAAATTCACCTTAAACTTTTCCACTTGAACATTGTGTCCTTCCATGATCCCTAAAAATGGCTTTGGGTTCCCATCCTCAGCGCCAAAAATGTAATATATGTGGGTAGAACAAATGAAAGACAGAGACAGTCCATGTGCTTGCTTTAGTTGGCCAGAGCGAACTGAACAGGCTCATACTAAACCACGTGATAATACATTACAATTCCCAATTTGTGGGGCCAGATGTTTCATCCATAAATTACCGATATGCATCTACCTTCTGCCAGTGAGTGAGTGAGTGTCTGTGCCAGGAGTCTTTTTAAATTCATTTATGGGATCTGAGCATCGCTGGCAAGGCCAGCATTTATTGCCCATCCCTAGTTGCCCTTGCGAAGGTGATGGTGAGCCGCCTTCTTGAACTGCTACAGTCCCTGTGGTGAAAGTACTCCCACAGTGCCGTTAGGGAGGGAGTTCCAGGATTTTGACCCAGCAATGATGAAGGATCGGCAATATACTTCTAAGTCAGGATGGTGTAGGACTTTGCAGGGTTGACTGGGCATGCCGTTGCCGTGTCCGTAGCCAGTGCCAAGGTCAATGCTGGGTGGTCTGTCTGGTTTCATTCTTATTATTGTGTTTTGTTACAATTGAGTGGCTTGCTAGGCCATTTCAGAGGGCAGTTAAGAGTCAACCATTTTGCTGTGGGTCTGGAGTCACATATAGGCCAGACCAGGTAAGGACAGCAGATTTCCTTCCCTAAAGGGCATTAGTGATGGGTTTTTACAAAAATCCAATAGTTGCATGGTTACCATTACTGATACTAGCTTTTTATTCCAGATTTATTTAATTAACTGAATTTAAATTCCCCAGTTGCTGTGGTCCAGTCCAGGCCCTATTGGATTGCTAGCCCAGTGACATTACCACTACGCTACTGTTCCTGCAGGAGTGCTGAAGATGAAAATTTAACCTGTTATTAGCATGGGTGCATTTCTAGTGCTGAACATTGATCAACTCTCACCGTGATGGCAAGATTGAACATTACTCCCAATCCCCCACAGACTTCCTAAACCACATCCCTAATCATGAAACCCACAAGGCAATTACGTGTTTCATGTTAGTCATTCTTGATCCCCCTTTGCCCAACCTTTAATACAATATTGGTTTTACCAGCAATGGATGGTCCACACCCAATATGTTAACCTGTCTTATTTGTTTTCAGATACTGATGGACCTGCTGAGCATTTTCTGCTTTTATTTCAGTCTTCTGTCAAGCAGTGCGAACATTGAAACAGCAGTGTAATATAGATTTTGATTTTCTGTGTGGCTAAACATTGGATAATTAATATATGCTGCATATGAAATCTGTTACACGTTCCTGATTAACTGCAGGCTCAGCATCTTGCACAGTAATAGGCAGCTCTCATGCTGAATTATCCCAAATCTTAAATACGCTATTCCTGTCAACAAAATATTACGTTGCAAAACACGGCCTACAGAATACATTCAACAATAAATTGGAGGTGTCAAATCAAAACGCATTTTCTGTGATCACACTAAGCAGTGGAGCACCAGTGGAGCATAGTAGAGTGAGCACCAAACTGAATTCTGAGCCCAAAAAGACAGCCACTCCAGGAAATTGAGCACATAATCTAGATCGACACTTCAGTGCAGCACTCCCTCAAAGATGCTTTTCTCCAGATCAGAAGCCCCATCTGCCTGCTCAGGTGGCACTATTCACAGAAAAGCAGGGACTTTGTCTGGTGTCCTGGCCGACACTCATCCTCCAACCAATGCCACCAAAAACAGATTAACTGGTAATTCATCTCATTTACTATTCGTGGAATCTTGCTGTGTGCAAAATGGCTGCTTTGTTCACCTATATAGTAACACTTGCTGCACTTCAAAGTAATTCACTGTACGTGAAGCATGTTGCGAGGCTCTGAGAGACATGATAGCTGCTACATTAACCTAACTTCTTTCTTTCTTTAATTCGACCGGTCCATTTTAGTTCATTAATATCTGAATTGGTTCCAGTTCAAACTCTTCAGGTCAGGCTAGTCTTTTCCATTAATTAAAAAAAAAAAAGAAACAGCATCGCCCAGGTGAATGGGAACACATTGGCTCAGATTTTTCGGTTGTAATGCCAACGAAACTGTCAACGTTCGACATCATTACTCTGTGAAACTGACAGCCACTTCTGGTGTCCGCACATGCGCAGTTAAATCCAGAAATCCAGAAGTTGCTGTCAGTGATTCCCTGCACCTCCACAGGGTGCGCTGCTGACGGTCCCTGCAGACGGCGATCTTTAAAAATCGATTGAACTGATGTGAACATCACCTCTTACGCTATAATATCACTGTTAAAAGAAAAGTTAAACCTGGTTAAATGAGGTGTAAATAGGTTTTTGACAGCGTAATACGTCATAACTACTGCTGAACAACCTCTCTGGCACAGAAAACTAATTTTATATTTGCGGAATGTCAAATTTTCCCATTATGGTAAAAAATTCCATAGGTTTTTAATATAATAATTTTTTAAAAAAAATATTTCAGCTTTTACCATATCCCATGTGTAAGTCCCAATCTTTATTTTGCTCTGTAACATTTATTAAAAAAATGAAGGATAATCAGTGCTTTTACTTCCTGGTTTGCTGTCTGTGAGAATTCTTCAATGTGATTGGCTGCTTAGCCTGTTTGATGACATCACTGTTGCTGGTCGCTGGAGATCCCCTAGAGTTGGCGCCAGAATGAAATTAACGTCGGGAAAGATGAAATCAACGCCACAGAGATCACTAAATCTTTGTGGGCAGCTTTCTTCCAGGTCAGCGGCGAGCGCTGTCACTTCGCCGCTGACCGCAAAATCCAGGCCATTATCACTCTGTCTAGTGCGCAGCTATTTTCGATAATCCACTGTATGTTTTCCTTACTATCATTAGGCGGGCAGTTGTTACCTATGTGTTTTACATCAGCGTCTGTAGTCAATCAGATCTTGCAGCAATGTTTTTGACTTTGACCAAAGCCACAGTTATAAATGTGAGTGTTATAGTTTCAAGTCAATTTTTTTTAGTGTATGGTGAATGGGAGCATGTAGCCTCTGAGTGATGATGGATTTATCTGATATCTGGCAGGTCAGGGCAGGTGCGTGCCGATGTTTGAGTATGTGTGTATGTGCAACCCATACATAATCACCTTGAGGTAGGTGAAGCCAGTCTAACAAAGGAGCTTCACCTGAATTGAAGAGCACAGAATCATAGAATCACCCAGCACAGAAGGAGACCATTCGGTCCATCGTACCTGTGCCGGCTCTTTGGTAAAGCTCTCCAATTAGTCCCACTCCCCTGCTCTTTCCCCATAGCCCTGCAAATTTCTCCTTTTCAAGTACATATCCAATTCCCTTTCTGGGACACTTTGTCAAGACTTCAACAACACTCGAGCAACATTTATTCCAGAAATTCTGTGAGGACTTCACCTGAAAAGAGTAAGTGCTGTTCTACTCTACCTTATTGGAGACCTTGTAGGAGTCACAAGGGGAAAGGGATTGTTTGGTCATCGGCATCTTGCTCGGGGGTCCCCTTTAGTCTGCAGGAGGAATGGGAGGAGGACATGAGGCCAGGCAGAGCAGCGCCAGCTGCTGCGGGAGAGAGGGACAGGAGGGCAAGGTGGCATCCTTCACCCCTGCGGGTACAGGACGTCCCTCCTCCTCTGGATCTCCAGTGCTGAGTCCGAGAACCTTGGTCCCTGAGCCATCCTGCAATGTGCCGCTGTGTGCCAGCCAGCGCACTCCACACCTTCAGTGGAAGTGGGAGCATGGAGCCCACATGTACTGCTCCACCAAAATTGCATCTAATCAGCGCTTGAGTGCTAAACCTGCAGGTGTCTCTGTTTTAGCGCCTCCAGGCAAGTTCAAATTACGGTAATCAACAATTAGGACCAAAATTGCATGATAAATCCAGACTTTCAAACAGCGGTGTCTTATTACCACAGCACCCATTTAGTGCCTGTTTTCACCCTTTCACCAGAATAACCCCTCATGTCTTTTCCCTTCAGAAACCTGCTCTGTATTCCCATCATTTTCTCCTTTCTCAGGTTTCCAGCATTTGAAGATATTTTTTCTTTATATCTCAAAGGAATGGCAGATGAATTTTAAGTGGGTAAGTGTAAGGTAACACCTAGCAGATCAGAAACGTGGGGGTATATATTTTCCAATCGGCATTATTTTATCATTAACCCATTTATTTAAAATGGCTGGCTGGTAGTGTTAAAATGATGCTGATCAGAAAGTATGCCCAGTGGAGTTACGCACAACACACGACTGTTAATCAGGGAAAGTAAATAGCCCAGATGTAATTATTGACCGCTAACTGACGGTACTTCATCATGTGAAGCAGTTTCCAACAGAGCTATAATCAAGACTCGGGGATGTCTGATTCTAAATTGAAACAGGTACTAAACACCGTTGCAGTTCATTGGGCTAGAGTTAGAAAATTGATTAAAATTACACCACCTCCAAAAAAAAGATCGATGCACTGGAAAGAATTCAGAAAAGAATGACATGAATGATTCAGGATTTGGGCTTTCAGTCGTGAAGAGAATCTTGCAGAATTGAATTTTCTTCCCTTGAGGGAAAAATGATTGACGGGGCGGTGGGGTGGAGGGGGGCATTTAATGTCGGTCTTTAAAATACTGAACGGCACAAACAACATAGGTGAAAGTAGGTTATTTAATGGAAACTATGATTGCATAAACAAAACAGAAAAGCAAGGTGCAAAGTTAAAAAGGTGCAAAACGTGACTAGCAGAAGCCAGAGCTTGGTCACTGTCTCCACTGAGGCAGTGAAGCCCTCAGATATCCAGGTAGGAACAGTGTGGTCTGTAAACATGGGTCCTTGGGCACTGATGAGAACAAACGTGAAGGTGTTTCCCCAGAGAGTGCTGGATATGTGAGCTTTGATTCTGAGTCACCAGCAAAGCCAGGGCTCCACTCCCCCTTGACCAGTAGCAGGGGCGGAGGCTTGGCCTCACCAAATATGATGAGGCGAGCTCCTCCCTTTCATCTGGATGGACTCCCTGGGGGATCATTTTAACCTAACTCGCTAGGCAGGAAAGCCAGGGGATCGGATGGAACGCCGGTTTTACTCCCCACCCGATACCACTCTCTGTTGACTTCAGTGCAGAGTAAAACCGGGCGGGAGTGTAAAACCAGAGGTGCAACCGATCTCGTCAGTTTCTTGACGGGCGGGTTAGCTTAAAATTGCCCACAGGCCTGTGTATGGAAAACGTGCACGCGGACTCTGGCCTGAAAGCCGCTTGGCAAAATTGGCCAAACCAGCAGCTTTTAAAGGGCTGTCCTTTAAAGGGAAACAGCCTGCAGTTGTTCTGCTCGATGCTGAAGAGAAGAACAAGAGTTGGTAGCATTAAATGTGCTGCGAGGGTGACACCAAAGACTCCTCCCCTTCAGTAACAAGTCTTTGGAGACCCTGTTTCATGTCGAAGGGAATCCAACAGGTACCAGCTGCATGGATGGAGGGCACTAAGTAAATGAATGCAGACTCCTAGCTCCACTGGACCGTGGAGAAGATGAGGAAGCTGTCCAGTATCTTGGGTAGCGCTGCTGTTGTGCGGCGTTTTCTAATTGTTTTCATTGAGCTGGCAGCGGGTTTGCTCCGCCCGCCTCGCACCCACTGAAAAAAGGGGCTGCATCAGAATCGACCGTGCGGAGTGGCACTCTTTCCTGTTCAGATATGCATTCAGGTTGAAGATGCAAAGCCCCGAGAGCCACATGGGTTCCATCTGTAATGCTCTTGAGAAGTCTGCAAGCCATTAAAGATTCTGTGCCCTCTCCGGTTGGTGTCTCCTTTCCACTGGAAAAATAACAAAGGTGCTTTATACAGACATAAACTGCAGATTTGGCTTATCTGGCAGATGTCATCTATGATGTGTCCAGAAGGATAGAAACATACAAAAATAGGAGCAAGAGTAGGCCATTCGGCCCTTCGAGCCTGCTCTGCCATTCAATATGATCATGGCTGATCCTCTATCAGAAGGATTCTGTTGCATAGAAGCTTAATGTTGCAATGACTTTCATAGCCATGGGAAGAGCCAACCCATTCCTTGAGATTGTCAGCAAGTCTCAAATAGCAGAAGCCATAGCTTGGTCACTGTCTCCACTGAGATGTCCAGGTAGGAGCAGTGTGGTCTGTAAACATGGGTCCTTGGGCATTGATGAGAGCATAAACACAGTCTTTCTCCCCAGTGTCAGCCGTGGCTCAGTGGGTAGCACAGTCGCCTCTGAGTCAGAGGTTGTGGGTTCGAAGTCCCACCCCAGGTACTTGAGCACATAAAGCTAGGCTGACACTCCCAGTGCATTGCTGAGGGAGTGCTGCACTGTCGGAGGTGCCATCTTTTGGATGAGACGTTAAACCGAGGCCCCGTCTGCTCTCTCAGGTGGACGTAAAAGATCCCATGGCACTATTTCTGGCCAATATTAAACCCGCAATCAACATCACAAAAACAGATTAAATGGTCATTATCACATTGTTGTTTGTGGGATCTTGCTGTGTGCAAATTGGCTGCCGCGTTTCCTACATTACAACAGTGACTACACTTCAAAAGTACTTCATTGGCTGTAAAGCGCTTTGAGACGTCCGGTGGTCGTGAAAGGCGCTATAGAAATGTAAGTATTTTTTTTCTTTCGTGAATTCATTCTCTTCATCCAATTCACGCAGCACTATCATAGCAGGCAAAGGGATTCCCAAACACCTCAACTTTGTTAGCCAGACCTTGTACTGCAGCAGTAATGGCCAAGACGTCAGGAAAGTGTGGCTTCGCAATCTGAAGGCATCAGCAAAAAGGCAGAAAGAAAGAGGGAAGCCAAAGTGTGCAAGATGCTCAATGCAAAAGTGGAGAAATGCTCATTGTAAAAATAAAACAGGCTTCAGCAACTGAAACAACAGCAATACGATAGCAAAATACTGCGGATGCTGGAAATCCGAAATAACAACAGAAAACGCTGGAAAAACTCAGCAGGCCAGGCAGCATCCGGGGAGAGAGAAACAGAGTTAACGTTTCAGGTCGAAGACCTTTCATCAGAACGAAAGGTCTTTGACCTAAAACATTAACACTGTTTCTCTCTCCACGGATGCTGCCTGGCCTGCTGAATTTTTCCAGCGTTTTCTGTTGTTATTTGAAACAACAGCAACCTTGCTTTAACTCCAAATAGAATCCAATTGAATAGTTAACCTTCGTTACCATATCAACAGTGTTTTGGATAGTTTGTGACTTTTTTTCATCAATAAAACAATTATCTTACTTGATGACTTTCAGAACAAAATAAGCAGATAAACAAGGTTCTAATTGATGCATTAGTGTGCTTAAGCAACACTTTCAGCACAGTCAATTTGACGGTAGGAGCTTAATTAATCTGCACTCCCCAACCTTAATTGTTTGCAAGACAATCCATTTCAAACCTGGAATTGCTATAAAGAAAAGAAGAACAATACACTACTGGTCGATCTTTTGTGGTGTTATCCACGGGGAATCAAGAGGATCATTTTGACTTTGTGGGTTAGTGTAAAATGGGTGATCGCAAAAAATGGGGAGAGATGTAAAATGGACTGCCGACTCGCTATCAAAGAAAGAAAGACTTGCATTTTAATAGCGCCTTTCACGATCACCGGACGTCTCAAAGCGCTTTACAACCAATGAAGCGGAGTCGCTGTTGTAATGTGGGAAACGCAGCAGCCAATCTGCACACACAGCAAGCTCCCACAAACAGCAATGTGATAATGAGCAGATGATTTGTTTTAATGATGTTGATTGAGCGATAAATATTGGCCAGGACACCAGGGATAACTCCCCTGCTCGTCTTCGAAATAGTGGCCATGGGATCTTTTACGTCAACCTGAGAGAGCAGACAGGGCCTCAGTTTAACATCTCATCTGAAAGACAGCACCTCCGACAGTGCAGCACTCCCTCAGTAATGCACTGGAGTGTCAGCCTAGATTTTTGTGTTCAAGTTCCTGGAGTGGGACTCTGAACCCACAACCTTCTGACTCAAAAGCAAGTGTGCTACCCACTGAGCCATAGCTCACCCATTTCACACTATCCAATTACTGCCCAAGTGTAGTTTTCAGGTGAATTGGGGATGATTTAACCAGGGTAGATGTAAGTCAGTCCCCAATTTAAAGACAAGATTCTTATTTTTATATTGTACTTTGATGTTATGCTATTATTACCAACTAAATAGCACAACATATGGCTGTTTGGGACGTAAAGAAGTAGGACTAGTTGGAGCATAGGAGTTCCTCTGCAATACAGGCTGAGGAGCTGGGTGATGCAAAGACAGTGCACCAAGCTGGTGGGAAGGTGTAATTATAACATGAAAACTTTACATGAGCAGTTTCTCATATTAATGTGGACGTAGAAATTTATATTCATAGAATCATAGAAAGTTACAGCACGGAAGGAGGCCATTTCGGCCCATCGTGACCACACCAGCCAACAAAGAGCTATCCAGCCTAATCCCACTTCCCAGCTTTTGGTCCGTAGCCCTGCAGGTTAGAGCATCCCAAGTGCACATCCAAGTACTTTTTAAATGTGGTTAGGGGTCCTGCTTCTACCGCCCTTTCAGGCAGTGAGTTCCAGACCCCCACAACCCTCTGGGTGAAGAAATTTCCCCTCAAATCCCCTCTAAACCTTCCCCCAATTACTTTAAATCTGTGCCCCCTGGTTTTTGACCCCTCTGCTAAGGGAAATAGGTCCTTTCTATCCACTTTATCTAGGCCCCTCATAATTTTATACACCTCAATAAGGTCTCCCCTCAGCCTCCTCTGTTCCAAGGAAAACAGATCCAGCCTATCCAGTCTTTCCTCATAGCTAAGATTCTCTACTCTACTATTGGAAAACGTTGACACAAAAATGTGACAGCGGGAAGTACGTTCTTGTAGACAGGATGTGCGTACAGTTGGGTGCGCTATAGATGGAAAAAATGCACCATTTTCATCACTTTGATCATACAATACAAGAGAAAACCTTAATTGGAAATAAGTGCATTCAGGAGCAATGTTGGCTTAAGGAAACCAGATGGACCTGCTTTGAGGTTAAGTTTGTTTGTAATTTCACCCCGTTTCCTTGCCTGATAAGCATTTGCAAATTTCTGTCATGAGGTAAGTGCTTCATCCAGGCTGCATTCAATAGTCTTGTGAATGCCGTTGTTGTTTAGTCTGAAATATTTGGACTTGGGTTATAAACAAGAAAAAAAGTGATCTACAATTTCCAAAGTAATGTGGCTGTTTTTGTGAAAATTGAGAGTTTAATGTTTCTGTTGGGTAACATTGGCTAAGGTCAAAAATTTGACCACCGAAAAGTGCATGTTCATGTACTTCATGGTAATGTACGTAATAAAAGTGCTTTGTAAACACTGAATGTAATAAAACCTGGAACCCACACCAAGATTGGCATGCTAATCAAAAACTATTAAGTCTCATGGGTTCTGCTATGGAGTTTATGCTGTCAAGTGATTATTTTAGCACTGGCTCAGATTTCAGCTTCTCTCTGCAGTGCCAGTGAAGTCCTCGATGGTATTTTCACCCCATCAGGTGCATGTGTGCTCAGATCTGAGTGGCGGACTCTAGCTAGACCACTGGCAACACTGGGAGCAGTGAGACAAGTGACTGGTTTGTCTGTTGCTGTTCATGCAACCTGGTCCTTCTAAAAGCAAGGGAGTCAGTACTGGCAGTGTGTGAGGACAGGCTGATCTAGAGACTGATGTCTCTCAACCCGTTGTTATGTCTTCTTGATGCGAAAAATAGTCCAAAATGCTTGCAATTTTTCTCAAAGTGTAGCTGGATTAAAGAGCACGAAAATTCCTTTGACTTAAAAAAAATGCACTCTGATAAGCCATCACCACTGAAGTAGAGGAACAAACTACAAAATATATGGCATCTATGGGCCATGCTAACTGTCAGAAAGGTCAAGATTGATTTGCTGGCATCCAGCACAGGAACATTTTAAGGAACCTTAGTCAGGATAGGGTGGAAATGTCATCACAAGCTCCCAGCTGCAGGTATTATATGTGAAGCAAAGCAGGACTGTTTCCCTGTGGCCTACTGGAATACCATACCTGTAGCCATACATACAAACTCTATGATATTTGCAGGGAACCTAAGGCACATGCATGGCTGCCAGAATGCAGAAGAGGTGCTCAACAGAGGAAACAGACAGGATCAAAGTGCTAATGATGTCGGTGAGGTAAGGCTAAGCAAACAGGAGTAGACGTGATGAAGCCATCCATGCCCATGACACGATGCATGCGCAATAAATGCTGGTTCTTCCTCTTTTTGCAGGAAGCAATAGCCTTCAATGGGAAAGGCTGCCAACAGACTGAGGTGGCATCGAGCAACTGTGCCCACTGACCCTGTATGAAGGAGGTAATTACAGACTTTCTGGGAGAATTGGGTAAAGGAGAAGATAGAAGGCAGCACACAGCGTCTAGTTTGTACCAACTTATGCATTAATGTACCATATATCCGGACATTATCTTCTATTTATAATTGATGAAAACTCCAGGTAGCTGATAGCAGATATTTTAAAGTCCACAGGAACGGCCATAAGTTGTCCCCCAGTTGGGCTAAATTCTCTCCTGTTTCAAACAATCTGAAATGGTTAAAACTGATAATGGCAGTGACATAAATAGGCGCACACATGTCCTTGGGTTCTGATATCAGAAGATCGCTGCTTATTGACCCAAAGCTAATGAGGAAGCCAACTGCTTCACAAAACCCTACACAAACCATCCTTTCTGCATATAATTAAGGACATTTATGGAGACGGGAACTCTGTAATTTTTTCTGCAACTATAGAACAGCACCTACAAGAACTATTAGTTGATAGAGAACTCTGAATCTAGCTCTGTTTTCTTAACGTCTCATTTGAAAGACAGCACCTCTGACAGTGCAGCGCTCCCTCAGCACTGCACTGCAACACCAGCCTAGATTTCTGTGCTCAAGTCTCTTGGAGTGGGGCTTGAACCCACAACCATTCTGTCTTCAAGAGGCGAGAGTGCTACCACTGAGCCACGGCTGACACCTGACCAGGGCAACATGCTTTGATCAACATTCCCAAGCTATGCCATACAAAATTGACAAAGGTTGTCCATCTTTTCTTTACCGGTGGTACGCAGACCCATTTAATCCTAAGCTGCTCTACGTGACCGATGTTAACGGTTTCGCAGTCGCGGTGTAGTGACAGAGGCATGTGATCACAAGGAATCTGTCACACTTCCGGTTCCTCAGAAATTAAGGACAGCTTCTATCAAGATGATGATGAATTACTACAGTCAGAAAGGCCGCACAATCCACTAGAAGAACGCCTGAGACGCTATCCCGTAAGATATAACAAGGGACGACCACGCAATCTTGACTGAAGATTCAATAGGTACTGCAAACTACTACATCTCGTGGACATAATTTTGATATAAACTCACATAGCCTGTGTCAAGAGTATTGTTGTTTGGCCAGTCCAAAGCAATATTGTTTTTTTGTAAGACCACATTTATATTTCTAGAGTTGTTCACTGTGTGGATAAAAGGTAATGTTTTTTAAGAGAAAGGGAAAGATGTAGTTTATTGATCCATTCCATATTTTTGCCTGATACTTCAAGTAGTGTATTGATTCATTTCATAATTTGTCTTTGATATTTGATGTAATGTGTTGATCCATTTCATATTTTGTACATGACAATGACACAGTCTGACAATTGTGAGAAAATAACCAGCAGGAGTCAATACCAACTGGGAGTTGTTTTTAATCTAATATTGGAACTGTTCTGAACTACATGTATCCTTAGTCTTTATTCACTACAAGTATCAGAAAGCATACCTTCATTACACAGTCATGACAATGTACCAAACAAGTAACCTCATGCTGGCTCTCAGTTTCTATTAGCAGTCTGTCACTTGTTAGCCAAGGCACCACCTCATATTATTCTTTGCATCTGGAAATAATAAAAGGCTGGTATCAGTAAAAGTGACCATGAAGTTGTCGGATTGCCGTAACAACCCAACTGGTTCACTAACTCCTTTAGGGAAGGATACCCGCTGTCTGGCCTATATGTGACCCCACTCCCACACCATCATGGTTGACTCTTAACTGCCCTCTGAATTGGCCTATCAAGCCATTCAGTTGTATCAAACCATTACCAGTGGTTCAAGAAAAAGGCCCACCACCACCTTCTCCCTCAGAATGTTCATGATGGGGGACTCAGTAATAGTGATGTAGTTCAGGATGAGGGGGAAATGTTTGGGCCTTTTCTTGCTAAAAATCATTATTACCTGACATTTCCTTAGTGTGAATGTTACTTGCCATTTAGCAGCCCAAGCCTGGATGTTGTCCAGGTCCTGCTGTAGGCTGGCATGGACTGCTTCATTATTAGAAAAGTTGTGAATGGAGATGAACACTGTTTCATCAGCAAATAGCCCCGTTTCTGACCTTATGATGGAGGGAAGATCATAGATCAAACAGCTGAAGATGATTGGGCCGAGGACACATCCCTGAGGAACTCCTGCAGTGTTGGCCTGGGGCTGTGATCACTGACCTCCAACAACCATGATCGCCTTCCTTTGTGTCAGGTATGACTTCAGCCACTGGAAGGTTTTTCTCTTTAACAACAACAACAACTTGTATTTATATAGCGCCTTTAATGTAGTAAAACGTCCTAAGATGCTTCACAGGAGTATTTTAAGACAAAAAATTTGACACCGATCCACATAAAGATAAATTAGGGCAGATGACCAAAAGCTTGGTCAAAGAGGTTTTAAGGAGCGTCTTAAAGGAAGAAAGAGAGGTACGAGGTGGACAGGTTTAGGCAGGGAATTCCAGAGCTTAACTCCCATTGACATCAGTTTTTCAAGGGTTCCTGGCTGCCATACTCAATCAAATGCTGCCTTATTGAGAGCCACCATAAAGTGCGAGGGCCACATTTCAAATGAATGTTGCAAATATCTCAAGTTGCAGATATTAACAGATCTAGGTGCTTTGATTAGGATTTATCCATCAACAAGGCAACAGCACTAAACACAGCCTTTCCAAACTTCCAGATGCACATAATTTAAACATGACAAAGCAGAAATAAGAAATATAAGTACAAGGTGGGTAGTGGTGTGCCACAAGGATCAGTGCTGGGACCACTGCTATTCACAATTTATTTAACGATTTAGACTTTGGAATCAAAAACACCATTTCTAAATTTGCGGATGACACCAAATTGGGGGGGATAGTCAATACTGAGGAGGACTGCAACAAATTACAGGAGGACATTAATAAACTTGCAGAATGAGCATATAATTGGCAAAATGAAGTTCAACACAAATAAATGTGAGGTATTACATTTTGGTAGGAAGAATAGAGAGGACACTTATCACTTGGAGGGTGCGAGTCTAGGTGAGGTAGAGGAACAAAGGGATCTTGGAGTACAAATACACAAATCACTAAAAGTTGCGACGCAGATTAGCAAGGCCATAAAGAAAGAAAACCAAGCACTAAGGTTTATTTCTAGAGGGATAGAATTGAAAAGTAGGGAAGTTATGCTAAACCTGTATCGAACCTTGGTTGGACCACACTTGGAGTACTGCATACAGTTCTGGTCGCCATATTACTAAAAGGATATAGAGGCACTGGAGAGGGTGCAGAGAAGATTTACAAGGGTGATACCAGAAAAGAGAGGGTATACATATCAGGAAAGGATGAACAGGCTGGGTCTCTTTTCTCTTGAAAAAAGAAGGCTGAGGGGTGACCTAATAAAGATCTTTAAAATTATTAAAGGTTTTGATAGAGTGGATACAGAGAGAATGTTTCCACTTGTGGGAAGAGCATAACTAGAGGCCATCAATATAAGATAGCCACCAAGAAATCCAATAGGGAATTCAGAAGAAACTTCTTTACCCAGAGGGTGGTGAGAATGTGGAACTCGCTACCACAGGGAGTGGTTGAAGCGAATAGCATAGATGCATTTAAGGGGAGGCTAGACAAGCATATGAGGGAGAAGGGAATAGAGGGTTATGCTGATAGAGTTAGATGAGGAAAGACAGGAGGAGGCTTGTGTGGAGCATAAACGCGGCATGGACTGGTTGGGGCAAATGGCCTGTCTCTGTGCCGTATATTCTATGTAATCCTATGTAATATGTCACATATAATTTCTCATTGATACTGGTTATGTGAACTCTTTCTAATTTTCTGTCAATATTACTATTAAACCAAACTAGTAGAAGTTGGGAGAGAGCTGTAGGTGATTGACTCTTCCTGTGGGGAATAGCTGGGTTTCTCTCGGCATCTCCCACAGTGGTATTCGAGACCAAGAGCTCACCATCTAGACAATTATGGGAGCGTTGTAGAATAGTCCATTGGCACAATAACATGTTGTATCTGCCATTACCATTCTCCATAGCCACTCTGCCCAGGCTTCTTAGACCTGAATGTACAGTTTTATGTTGTGATATGGCATCCTGTTTGCACAGTTAACTAATGGCCATTGACAACATTGAAACAAATCCCTTCCCCCTTTCAGCCCTTTATCTGGACTGAATTCAAACCCGAGTCTCTTGAAGTAAACATGTACTAACTGAAAACTAATTAGTGTCACTCCAGAGTCCTAGAAATTGCCTGCAGTCTCATACTCACAGCATTCTGACCTGCTACTTGTAGAAATGTTGGCACTGAGGATCTGTTTTGCCAGGATTGTTGGTCACAATTGCAGGTGCATGCTTTGAGATGTGTCACATCAGTAACGGATAGTATGTTAATTTAATTATAGTACTAAACATTGAAGTTCCATAGCAGTTGCCTTACACCATTTTCCTTCTCATTTGTAAGGCAGGGTTTGTTTACCTTAAGTTTACAATATCTGTTGGACAATTCTGATAACAAATTAACTTTAAGCTCCTTAGAGTCTTATTCAAGACTACTTGACCTGGTTAAGAAGATGTGATTTTCTATTTAGAGGCTGACAGCGAAATGTCCTCTAAACTCCCGATGACCTTATCTAAGACAATTAGCAACTGTCCACAATCTTTTTATAATGAGGACATGTTGTAACCCACTTAAGCTGAATATAGACCTCTCACTGACACAGTGCATAATCTGGCCAGTCCCACCTAGCAATTGGGTTCAGTTGACGTAAAGCAACCAGTAAGAGAAAATTAAATATGTGCCTACATTGTGCTTTAGATCAAAATCTATATCCAATCTTAATTTTTTCTTCTTGTGAATTTTGCGTTCATCAACATAAAGGAACATTGGCCCGTAATTTCCGATAGGAGGCTTCTTGCGTGCTCTTACCCGAGGGCTCCCAAGGTCCGGACACTTACGATGCTGGGCCTCTTCACAGTCGAAATGCGCAGGGCCCACGTATCCCAGGGACGCATATGAATTGAGTTCTGACGAAAGGTCATCGACCTGAAACGTTAACTCTGTTTCTCTCTTCGCAGATGCTGCCTGACCTGCAGAGTATCTCCAGCATTTTCTGTTTTTATTTCAGATTTCCAGCATCTGCAGTATTTTCTTTTTGTAATAGGAGAAGGGAATGTCCCTTCACACTTTTGACAGATAGACCTGTCAAATATATGGATGGAGATCACCCCAAAAAGACACATAAACATTAAATAATTTTTTTTTAAATCACGTTTTTAAAATGAGTTAAAATTACATTAAATTAAATATTTTAAACAAAAATTGAATTTTTTGAAAAAAATAATTAACGTTTTTTACGGGGCTAAAAATAAACTTACATTTTTTTAAAGTATTTTTAAATGATAAATGAGTGAAAAAAAAAATTTATTTTACTTTTTTTCAACTCTTTACGCCTTACTGCTTTTACCAGGCGTAAGATTTTTAAGTGATTTCAGCGGGCGGAGGTTCTACAGAAAGCGGAACTCTCCCCCCGCAGAGGCCCTTCTCAGGGCAGGCGTCCGATCTGTCAAGAGCATTCTTGACAGATCGGAAATGCCGTTTTTTAGCACATGCGCTTTCTGTGCCTGAAACCGGCATTTCCGATGTCCCTACAGGCGTGTACACAGTGCGTACACACCCGTAGGCATCGGAACATACGGGCCATTAACACTGTGGATTGAAATAATTTGAGTTTTGGATACCCAGTGTCGGCGTTGAGGATATAGAGGAATTGGAGAAAATGCAAAAACAGATTTACAAGGATGATACCAAAACTGAGAGGTTATAGCCAATGTTCCCTTTAAACTGTGTGACTGTGCAGCGCTCTGCAGCTCCCGCGCAGCCAGCTCACCGGCTTTTAAATAGGAAAAACCGCACATGCGTTATATTTTGAATGGGCCGCGTGGCCCCTTAAAGATGCCACGGACCCAAAAAAATTAAAGGGAACGTTGTAACTGTCAGGAAAGACTGAATATGCTGGGGCTCTTTTCTCTACAAAAGAGAGGTCTTTAAAATTACGAAGGGGTTCGATAGGCTAGACATAGAGAAGACGTTTCCACTTGTGGCAGAGTCCAAAACTAGGGGACATAAATGTAAGATAGTCACGAATACATCCAATAAAGAATTCAGGAGAAACTTTGTACTCAGAGAGTAGGTGGAATGTGGAACTCGCTACCACATAGCGCTGTTGAGACAAATAACATAGATGCATTTAAGGGGAGGCAAAATAAGTACATGAGAGAGAAAGGAATAGAAGGATATGCTGATCGGGTGAGATGAAGCAGGGTGGGAGGAGTCTCGTGTGGAGCATAATCGCCAGCAGAGACCAGTTGGGCCGAATGGCCTGTTTCTGTGCTGTACATTCTATGTAATTGAGCTTTCTCAGCTCAAAGATAGAATGGCTGGAGGCTACCCCAGACCAAATCTCAAAGGAGTTGCCCCCATTATATCTTTCCATTTCTCATCCCTGCCATTCTTTGACTCAAATTGACATTTAGTACCAATGTAGGAGCAGTTTGGGGCTGAGGTCTCATGTTTGGTTCTCCGTGTAGGGTAGTGTATAATACAAAGGAAAAATAGCTTGACAATACAGAAGTCAGTATTAGTATCTTTGTATTATGCCAATATATTCTGTGTGATAGAGGCTAACACATGGTTACGATTAGGTTGTTAGGATCCCGCAGGGGAATGCTAAGTAAGCAGGAGATGCCAGGTTAATGCAATTTAAGAAGCGTCAAAAGATTTGTCTAAGAATTATAGCTAGTTTGGAGCTAACATGTCTACTTTTCAGTTGTTATCATTGTGTTAAGGTGTGATGTTTATAACCATGAAAAGTTGTGTTACCATTCACACAAACAAAGCCCACATTCCAGTGAGAATGGAGTGCATGCTGTGTGACATTTTCATCAACTGGCATCGTAGCATATGACACATAAAGATCACATGGCAATAATCTCGAATTGATAGGTTCAGAGCAAGTGAACTGACCTTGTCCATCTAGGTGTATGAATATAATCACTTTTAGTCATTCTTTGGCATTCCGCGCTGAACCTATATAATTAGGATTAATCTCCTTGGTTGATCGAACTTTCTTAAATACTTTCTCAGGAGGATTTTCAGACCACTCAAACATAGTGGGTGTTCTGTGGGAGAGACATCACCGGGTCTTGTATTCCCAATGTTCTTTTATTACATTTTGTTTACATGTTGTACTATTCCCTAGCAACACTTTACCCAACACACACTGTACTTCCAATGTGGTTGTGTTATTGATTAGAATTTAAAGATTCTGACTTTATGTTAGGATTAAACAAGCTCCACCTCAGTATTCCGGGCAGCATCAAAGCAGTGTTTTCATTCCTACTGCCATAGCTGAAGTGCTGTCAGTGAAATCCTTAATGCACTAGTGAGTGTTCTGTGGTACAGTTCACAGTAAATGGACGACAGTATTTTATAATGATGGGAGTGTTATACCACGGAACACACAATTTATTATTCTACGGCCAAGGTGGAGTTGTGTCTCAGGTGGCCTTTCTCTTTAAGGCCACAAAGTCCAATTGTTGTAAGTAAACACAGCTTGATGTCGATAGATTTTTGGACACTAAAGGAATCGAGGGATATGGGGATAGTGCGGGAAGGTGGAATTGAGGTAGAAGATCAGCCACGATCTTATTGAATGGCGGAGCAGGTTCAAGGGCCGAATGGCCGACTCCTGCTCCTATTTCTTATGTTCTTATGTTTTTACGATGTCGACCAGAGTTCAATTGCTGTCGTCGAGCAAATTATGTTGATTAGAAGATGCTTGTAAATTTTCGACTCCAGGTCAGAAAAAGGACACGCTGAAATTAGAGCCTTTCTATCTCTTTTTTATATACTTTAGACACTTAGAAACGTGACGTCTTAAACATCTGAACCTGACAGGCACTCTGAAAATGTTTAATCTTTGCTAGCAAATATCCTTTGGCTCTTCTCGTGGTAAGTCAGAGGATGTGCTGTTTTATAAGGGCAAGAGCATTATACCATCTACAACACAATGGGGGTTCTCCGGCTCATCTGCCAAAAGAACTGGGAAATTGTGAAAGAACTGAGAAAAGCACAGGAAAACAAAATTAAACAGTGTATTATTCTGCTGCTAAAGTATAGGTGCATGTGTCCCTATTATGGCTGCAAAGTCTAATTGATAGTTAAACACTGGGTGAGTTTATACAAAAGTTAATTTCTATTCAGGCTGGGGATCATTACCCCGGGTTTGTTTGGGGAATGGTCAAATACGAGCCTGTAGATATTATCGCTCCCTTACATTCTGTTAAAGAAAGAAATAAGGAAAGACTTGCATTTATATAGCGCCTTTCATGACCCTAGGACGCCCCAAAGCTCTTTACACTCAACAAAGTACTTTAGAAGTAAAAACAGAAAATGCTGGAAATACTCAGCAGGTCAGGCAGCATCTGTGGAGAGAGAAACAGAGCTAACGTTTCAGGTCGATGACCTTTCGTCAGAACTCAGTACTTTTGAAGTGTAGTCACTGTTGTAATGTAGCAGACAATGGACTCATAGCAAGAGCCTATAAACAGCAATGTGATATTGACCTGATAACCTGTTTTAGTGATGTTGGTTGAGAGATAAATATTAGCCAGGACACTGGGGATAACTCCCCTGCTCTTCTTCAAAATAGTGCCATGGAACCTTTTTTGTCCACCTGAGAGGACAGAAAGGGCCTTAGTTTAACATCTCATCTGAATGACAGCACAGCACTCCTTAAGTACTGCACTGGGAGCATCAGCCTAGATCTTGTGCTCAAGTCTTTGAAGTGGGACTTGAACCCACAACCTTCAGACTCAGAGCGCAAGTAATACCACTAAGCTGCAGCTGACACCTGCTGCTGGAGCGGCTTTCTGTGAAATGCAAATGTCTGCCTTTGTTCCTTTTTATACTTTTTTTAACTGCTGCAGAATTGTGACTTCAAACGCTACAGACATCTGAAGTGTGATGGACAGGAAGTGCACGGACATGTAAAGTTTTTACAATGCTAGTGGATCTCCCCTCGCATTGCTAACAGGAATGCTCCCCAGGAAGATGGGGGAACAGTAGCAGCAGATGGCGTATGATGCCATCAAGGTAATGGGGTGCTCTCCACTACACTCAGAAATAGTAGCCAGACAGTTAGTGAGGGTGAGGGTATAACATGAGCTTTTTAACCTCATGTCTCTTCAGTCACTAAAACTGCCTTCTTCTATGCCCAGATCACCCCCAACTGCTTCTCTCTTCATCAGGCTCCCCACATCCCCCAGTCACAAATTTCAGCTTATTCAGAGCACTGTGGCTCAAGCCTTCTCCCATCACCCCCATCCTCCTTGTGCCCCAGCAAATCAATGTTGAGATTCCTGTCCTTGTTTTAAATCTCTCCGTGACCTTGCTCCGTTCTATTTGGGAAATCTTCAGCTTGTACATCTCAGCCTACACCTACCATTCCTCTGACCCTGGAATACTGTTGTCCCTCCCTCACTCCCACCACTCCATCATCGTTAACCAGTCTTTCAGCCGCTGTGTCCTTGCTCTCCGAAGTCTTTTCTGAAACCAGTTCGTTCCTTGCTACCTCTCTCCCTGCCTAAACCCATTTCTTTGACCATGCCTTCAGTCTCCCCTTATCCCCCTTTGTCTGCCTTTCCTCCAAGTTCCTTTATTCCTGCTCAGTGTCCACCTTCCCTTTCTTAAAGCACTTCTCTCTGAGGAGGGCTCTGCAAATGGAGTTGTTGCTCTAACTGAATTGGCTGCACGTGCCAAGTGTATGATTACTGGTATTTATTAGGAATTGCTAGATGGAGAAAGAGCACGGTCCATCTAGTTCGCCTTCTACCATCCTGGTAGTTGCATGATACAATGACAATGGAGTTGTTGACTAATCATTGCAATCAATCTCTATCAGTTAGTCTCAACAGACCCAGACATGAGGAGAGGATAACCCCAGTGGTGGAGAACTTTGGGGACCATAGGTACATAATCACTTGTTCCTCCGAAGAATTCTCCACTTACCACATATCGGGGGGAATTTTGGGGGGAGTCAGTGGGTGGCGGGTCGGGTGGGAAAATGTTTTTTTTTGACAGCGGGTCAGGACCCCGCTGTCAACCACCACCACATGCCTTTCCCAAATGTCAGGTCTCTCAGTGCTGAGCAGATCCGACACGCAGCCGCGGGGGAGGCAATTGAAATCATTAGCGGCTTGTTTACAGCCACTTAACAATGCTTTTTTCCCAGCTTTTTGATTTTGAAAGGTCGCCCACCGGTTTCCCGCTGTGCCTAGACCTCGCCAGTGAAACTGAGGTGGGAGGTCATTGGCCATTGTTTGAGCTGATGAGTTGACAGCTTCAAATGTCAAGTCAAAGCTCCCAGATATCTTCCCTTAACCACTAGCTTCTCTAAACTGCATTTCCTCTACAGATTCAGAATGCTGCAAGTCTTTACACAAATCTCCATCCAGTCTGACCACATTACTTCTCCCACCATTGACAGATTGCTTCTGTCATCTCTACTTCACCTGCCATCTATTCCATCAGCATTGGTGCCCTTGAAACTATCTCACCTTGGTCCTCAGAATCCCACCACAATCAGCCCCAACACCAGCAGCACCAGGCACACCAGCAGCACCAACAGCAACACCAACCTTCTCTGCAATCAACTGATGCTGTACAAGACACAGGGCATAAGCACCCGAGCACATTGCTGCCCAGGAGGCCAGGGATGGCCTCACCACAGCCAGATTTACTTAACTTGATGCTGTACACCCTGGCTGCCACATGATGTGCCAGGTTGGCACCACCCCACACCAACACCATAAAACATCCCTACAATGCCCAAGCCATTCCTTTCACACTCATCACCATTGCAGGGGGTACCGTTATGTCTCACCAATAACTGCAACTCACTAAGCCACTTCCAAAGGTGCACATAAATCTGTCCAAGAACACAAAGTGTTGAAAATAAAGATTTCAATGTTTGACAGAAACTTTACATGAATATTGCATAAAACACCCAAGTACCTACCCCTGTGTGTTGTTAGTTGGTATGATTGGACTAGGATGAGGGTGAGTGTGAGGGGTGGCTAGTGAGATGGGGAAGTGATAATATAGATAGAGAGGGAAGGGGGGAGGTGCAAGGTAAGTTGGTGTGAGTAGGATGTGCAGGAGTAGAGTCGGGAAGGCAGAGTGATGGGGATGTGATAAGTGGCACAGCAGGATGAGGTTGAGTGTGGCTTTGCAGTAACATTTCGTGATCTACTGAGATCATTGAAAGGTTTGCACCACTGCTTGTGCCCTCCTGTGCAATGTGCAACTAGGCTGCTTTGATCTCCTGTGGAGGTCTCTTCTGCCCTTGGAAGGGAAGAGAACCTCCCTGCGTGCTGTGACTCCCTCCATTAACACATGGAGGGAGTCATGGAAGAGCCTGGGTGCAGCTGTGCACCTCTGTGCAGTGCTTGTCAGTGTTTGCAGCACCTCAATGCTGTAGAACACTGACAGCACAAATGTCAAAATAAATTTGCGCATGGTCCCTTCAAGGAAACTGGCTGATGACACATCATCAAATGACTCCATCAGACCCGCTTCCTCCAATTGGCAGGGAAATGCGCTGGGCGGGCTTAACAAGCCCAATCAGGGGAAAATCATTTTGGACAGAGGGCTGGAGCCGGCAGCGAGGCCGAGATCCGCCATCGACCTCGCCCGCCATAGACCCGCCAAGGTTGGTAAAATCCATCCCACCATGTCTCAAATTCCTCATACTGCACCTGAGAATGTTACTTTCTGAAAGAAATTGATCGAATTTGCATTTGAATGAATTAATATTAACTGCTTCCACTGTCTCCCATGGGAGTCTGTTCCATAGATTGGCCACTGTTTCACTGAAATATTGGTTCAGATTAGTTTTGAATTTACCCTCCTTCATGCACAGGCCTGTGGATTTATTGTCCCTCTTCTCTCTCCTGAAGGTACTGATTCTTCCTGGGCTGCAGATGGCAGCCAACCTCCAACCCAATCCTGTCCACACACTCACACTTCCCAGCAGGAATTAATGGGATATCAATCTACAGCGGGATCACTGGCTGACTTTGTTTCCTCTTTCGAGTCTAGAGCACTGAGGCCAGTTTCAGCTGCCAATTGCTCTCCAACTAAGCTCAGCATTTTATTTTATGATTTCAATTTTGTCTACATATTTTAATTTTGGTTAAAAAAATTCTCATTAGTAATCAACGGCAGATGAAATTGCTACCAGTAAAAAACATTAGCTTCAAATATGATTTAAGAAACTATTCGTGCCATAGCCATTTTCCCCTTGAGTTCCGAGTTTAAACACAAGGGGCTGGATTTTACCAGCCTTGAGGAGGTGGGTTTGGAGGCACAACTGCTGGGAAAGTCAAAAAGAATGGGAGCGGGTCCCAAACCCACTCCCAACCCACCTCCAACCAATCTTCCCAGGAGTTGGGACCCCGATTTGCGCAGGCACCCGACACCTAGCGGCGGGAAGAGGGTTATAGCCACTTAACTTCCTGTTAACAGGTAGTTAACAGGCAGTTAAGAGGCTTTTTCCAATTTTTAGACTTCTGCTGCAGGCTTCCCGACGTCGGGGAACCCCGCCAGGGTAAGTGAGGCGTGATGTGGGTCTGTTGTACTGTTGGTGTACAGATGACAGCTGCAGAAGTGGTGTGAAGTGGGACACTGGTGAGTATCAGAGGTAAGGAAATGTTGGGAAAGTCATTTTTAATGCGTTTAGATTTTTCTGTAGGTGACGAGGTTTGAAGTGTTTGTGTGGCCTCACCTCAATGGGAGAAGTGACAGATCGCTTCTGTACCCTCACCTGCAGCTGCCATCTGTTTCATCCTAAGGAGATAGTCAATGGAGAGCCTGGGTACAAGGGCTCACCTGTGTACAGCACCTCAATGCTGTCAAACACTGTCAAATCATCTGTCAAAAATTTATGGTTCATGTGCCCTTAAGAAAACTGGCGGATGAAGCATCATCAACTGACATCATCTGACACCGGCTTTCCCTTAATTGGCCAGCAAGCCCGCAGGGTGGGCTTAACAAGGCCAATCAGGGGAAAATAGCGTCTGTGCGTTGGACGTCGCTGGGGGCGGGACTAGAACCTGGAAGGCAGCAGTCCCGCCCCCAACTCGTCTTGGTGAGTAAAATCCAGCCCAAGTACTCAATACCGATCCTTAGTGTGGATGCAAAAAGCATTTTAAGGTAAAGTGTGTTTCACAGAGATTGTTCTATACAGTATCTCTATGGCTCCTTCTCTAAAACAATGCATTTTTATATTAGGGCCAAGAGTTTCCGCTTTGGACAACATCGGCGATCCAGGCACAAATTGTGCTCAAAATTGCGCAAGTTTCCGCTCAAACTCATTTGCACATCAACGAATATAAACTCTTCCATGAACCAACACAATCGGGGAGCGTTTTAGAATGTAATTTAAAACAAAAAATTTGCATTAAAAATATTCCTTGATATATTTAAGAGTGTTAACCTGGTGCAGTTTTATTAATACAGCTGAAAATGGGTTTATCACAAACAATAAGTATTTTTAATCAGCGTCTAGTCCACCACCTGTGAGTAACCTGATTTTAAATAACTGAAAATGACGTTAAAAAACTATACAGAACCATTTACACTGGTGTACAGTAGTCAGTTTCTTAGTAAGTTTAAAAAAAATTAATAGCTTTTAAAAGGTCCTTGCGCCTTAAAAAAAGCAGCTTAATTTTAAGAGCCTCCTCGAAGGCCCGCAAATTGGCGCAATTAGCGGAAACTCGCCATGGTAATTAATTCCATCGGGGGCGTGGCGAGTTTTGTGGGCAGGGCCGGCCTCTAGCTCAATGTTTTTAAACTAGCGTAGAAGATCGCGGAAACTCGATTAGCGCAGCATGTAATTTGCACTTGAAATACCGCCATCTTTTGCGCAGGTTTGGCCGATTTCTGGTGAATTGTGCTGAAAAAATCCAGAGCAACCGAACGGAAGCTCCAGGCCAAGATATTTTGCTAGGGTTACTGTAATGTTAAACAGCAAAGCTGCCATATATTTCAGTAAAAAGGTAAAATAATGGTGTTATTAAAGAGATATATTATGAAAAGAGGGCTCTATGGGGTAGATCTTGACTTTGTGCGAAAGTGTAAAATGGGTGATAGCGAGTTAACTTCAATAAAATCTGGAGAGATTTAAAACGAGCTGCTGACTTGCTAAAATCCAATTTACACTATCGCACAAAGACAAGATCTAACCCAATATTTTTTCTCCATTACTTCTTGCACAAGATGATGTCTGAAGATTCTTTAAAGTTTGGTTTATATTTTGGTATCCGTGGTCTATTATTGCTTGTAAAGTTGCTACTTCTCAAAACTAGCAAACCTTCTTGATTACCTGTTTTTCCTTTTATCCATGCGAGGCAGGAAAGTTTGGGATTTGTTTAAGGAAAGCTACTCTTGGTGTGTCTTGTTGCAATTGGGGCTCTCTAAGTTCAGTCCAGTCTTTCTTAAAATATAAGAACATAAGAAATAGGAGCAGGAGTAGACCATTTGGCCCCTTGAGCCTGTTCCGCCATTCAATAAGATCATGGCTGATCTTCTACCTTCACTCCACTTTCCTGCACGGTCCCCATATCCCTTGATTCCCTTAATATCCAAAATCTATCGATCTCTGTCTTGAATATACTCAACGACTGAGCCTCCACAGCCCTCTGGGGTAGAGAATTCCAAAGATTCACCACCCGCTGAGTGAAGATATTTCTCCTCATCTCAGTCCTAAATGGCCGACCCCTTATTCTGAGACTGTGACCCCTGGTTCTAGACTCCCCAGCCAGGGGAAACATCCTCCCTGTATCTACCCTGTCAAGCCCTGTAAGAATTTTGTATGTTTCAATGAGATCACCTCTCATTCTTCTAAACTCTAGAAAATATAGGCTCTTAAAGTGGAGGGTTTACCACCAGCACTTCTTGAAAACCAGTCATGAAATATAATTAGCTCTAATGTTCTTCTGTGTTTTTTTGGTCAACTTTCTAAATGTTTTTTACTTTGAAGTGCAAATGATGTTAACACCATCAGATGGAGCAAGCTTGGTTTTATGAAACCCACAGTGGAAGGGGGCTGAATTAATGGCCTGGATTTTGCAGTAAGAATAACGGTGAGGCTATCGGCGCTCTCCAGTATTAAAGAGTAAATCGGACAGCAACTTCCAGCTTCCGCACATGCGCAGTTAAACACGGAAATCAGGAAGTTGCTGTCCGAGTTGCCCTGCTCCTCGACAAGCTGCGCTATACTGGCACCTCACCGACAGACTCGGCATTGTAACACATGGAATGGCGTGAAGTTCTGTACTTATGTGATAGATACCCACTCAGCATACCAGAAAAAGTTAGGGCTGGTGCATTCAAGTGTAAGTACATTTTTACCGGTGTGGTACATCTTAATTACTGCCGAACAACCTCTCTAGCACTAAAAATTTACTTTTACAATTGTGGAATCTCATTCCTTCAGCTTTTAATTATTGTTGGAGATTTAAATTTTTTGTATTACTTTTTCTGTCTCTTTTATATCTTACTCTTAATCCAAACTTTCTTTCCCTCTCTTTATTTTGCTTTTTGTACATGATTTAACATTGAATTAAATATTCTAACTTACACTTCCTGGTTTAGACTCTGCACGTCTCAGTGAAGATTCTTCAATCTGATTGGTTAAGGAGACAGACAATTGCGTGCCCTCTTCCCACAGGTCCCAGATGACCTGTAGAGGGCACCGGGCTGTTTTTGATTTCTAATAAGCGCAACTTCCAGTATAAAAGCCAACAGAAAGCCTGTGGGCAAGTGTAAGTGTAATGAACGGCTAGCACCATATGTTTGCTGCTGACTGCAAAATCCAATTATATATAGTTGAGAGAACACAAATTATTTCAGTTTTACAGGTCACTTATTAGATGCACTGTTATTAGTTCAACGCCTCCACACTGAGTAAGTCTCCTAAAGGTGTTGAAATTCCTCTACGCTTTGGAGCTAGTGCACATCCTGAGGGTACATTAATGTGTTGTAATTTTGAATATCAGCAGTAACAGAGCCTGCACTAACTTTGTTTCATGCCCCTAAAATTCCTCTGGGGAGTATTCTGGTTTAATGCGCATTAATGCACAGACCCAACATCATTGGCACAGCATCAGTCTCAGAGGTGTGGGAGCAGGTCACCTGTTCACCATTCTAGCTCGGGAATGGTGCATGATGTAAGGTGGATCCAGAAACAAGAGGGACAATCAGAAACGGTGAAGGGAAGAAACCCAACAAATTCAAACTTTTGTCAATAATCTAAATGCAAAACCACACAGGATGACCAGAAATTGTATTAAGCATCAACACTCTGGACTGGGGGTTTTAAGTAACCTGGATCCCTTGATACATTAGAAATTGTTATTAGTAATTGAAAATGTTCCTATGTACCAAGAGCATTGGATTATGAAGAAGAACTGAAGAACTATTACTCTTTGGCAAGGAGACGACTGACAGGTGATCTTTTGAGGTCTTTATATTAAATGTTACAGAAACACAACATTCCTTCAAACTAAACCCTGGCAATAGGATACAAGGTTCAAATGAGTAAATTGCAAATTTAGGTCTGATGTCAGCAAGTTCTTCTTCGCATATAGACTGATCGATACATGGACCTTCAGAGAGGATAGTCGATCAAAAACCTGAGAATCATTTTATGAAGCAGTCAGATGCTATGATGTGGGCAATGTAGTATTTTTCTGGATAGATGAGTTAAGGTGAGATGAATGGCTTTTCTCAAGTGTATTTAGTGTGTGATTCCTGTTAGTAGAGCTCTCATCCGCTCTCCCTCAGGCAGTTCTCATTAGGTTGGGAAGAGGGAGGGGATCAAGATTCTTTTGCCTATAGAATAATCACTGCATTTCAAATTAATATGTTGCATGTGAAATGCTTTTGAGGCACTTTAATGATGTGTTAAGCCTCGATTGTAAATACAAGGCTTTTTTTTTTCTTTCCAGTTCTGGATGCCAATCCCAGCCCTCCAATGTTTTTTAAAAGTTACATTTTGTTTGTTGCCGTATTTGACTTTGATGTACTGCCCCTGAACATCAGGCTCTTTGAATCCTTGCAGGACTGGCGCTGACAGTTCTTGCGTTTTGGCAGCTGCAAACAGCCTGTAGAAACAAAACAAGATGAGTAATAATTCTGTTTTCATTAACATTTAGAAGTTCAGTATATAATTAGGCACGTTATACTGAGTCACTACAAAATAACAGATGGCACAGTTTGGCGCCAGATCGCTACAAAGCATAAACATTTGCTTCGCAACCTCAACAATTTCTTTTTCTATTTTGGATCCTCAGCATGCAGATCACTTGAGCTAATCAATCCATAAAAGGATTTTTCTCTTAACGGTAAAATGTGTTAAAAGGCAGTGCTGTAAAACTTCAAGTTTGGGTCAGTTTGTGGACGGCTACATCAAAATAAATAGTTTTGCCTTCCGAGGAGCATTTTGTTGGCCATAAATGTAGAGAGGGTGCTCGCTACATTTCAGTTGCTGTACATGTAGAAACTTACCAATAAATAGATGTAAAGTGGAAAATGTACAGCATTGGTACGATGGATTGACTGGAACAGGGATTGCTGGTTATGGCGATAGTTGATACAGCACAGAAGGAGGCCGTTCGGCCCATCGTGCCAGTGTCGGCTCTTTGGGAGAGCTATCCAATTCGTCCCATTATTTCCCTGCTCTTTCATCGCAGCCCTGCAATTTTTTTCCCTTCAAGTATTTTACCAATTTCCTTTTGAAAGTTGCTACTGAAACTGCTTTCACCACCCTTTCAGGCAGTGCATTGCAGATCATTACAACTCGCTGCATAAATAAATGTTTGCTTATGTCGCCTCTGGTTCTTTTGCTAATCACCTTAAACAGGCGTCCTCTGGTCACCGATTCTTCTGCCACTGGAAACAGTTTCTCCTTATTTACTCTTACTAAAATTGTTCATGATTTTGAATACCTCTATCAAATCTCCTCTTAACCTTCTCTGCTCTAAGGGGCTCTCATCCATCTTCTCCCTTTCAACTCGCAATCTGATTGGGCTCCAGGTGCCTAAAAACTGGTTTGACCTGGTTTCCAGTCACCTCTAGTGTTTCTTGGTGTTGTGTGTGGAACTCAAATTGCTTTTCAAGGTGGCACCACAACAAAAGACACACCGTGATTAGGCGTTGTGCGAGCAAGTGGATGGTTTTGAACAGTGTAAAGGAATTGAAGATTCAAAATTTCTGCAGTTTGTGGCTGTCGAGATGTATGTGCAGCCTGCTTGCCTGTAATGAGTTGCTGTCCATTTGGTTAACGAGTGATTGATTCGCTACCACCCCTCAACCCTCCACCCCAAAGACACTGCATGTATTCAGAGGTTTTTTTTTAATGATTAAGCAGCAGCTGAGGTGCATCTACCCCTCTCACTGGATGTGTTGCGCACAGATTTAATCAACTTATTGATTCATAGCTGGCTGGGTGATGTTGAAGCCCAGTTGCATGGACTGTAGCCACCTTTATTAATTTAACTGGTACTGAAGGCTGAATCCATTGACTGAAGGCCGAATGATTTATTTATTTAATTACAAGTGAGTGGGCTGCGGCTGGAGAGGGATGGATTTTATGGAGGCTGGATTTATTCATGTAATTAATTGCTGGTTGGCCCTCTGATGTTGAAGGCCGATTATATCCCAACACCTGAAGAGGGATAAGATCTACATAGGATTACATAGGATATACGACACAGAAACAGGCCATTCGGCCCAACCAGTCCATGCCGGCTGACGTAAGAAAACTACTAGACACTTGGTCTAAGCGTTAAACAAAGCTTTAATCAACTGTTTTACAACATGGAGATCTAGTTGTGTCCTTCACTAGTTCCTGTTGAGGAATGTCCAAAGCAAGCTGGGCCCATGCCCGAGTATTTATACTCTCCCTGAACAGCGCCACCAGCAGGCCGCCCAGTATTACTTCATACAAGATTCATGTCATTCTTCCCACCTGAAAGATTGGAAGTCCGGCGGCTTCCTTCTACCGAATTAGCCGGACTAAGAATAGACGCAGTCGATTGGATTTCCATTGGAGGCCGGAAGGCACGTCTCCTAGGACCGTGTTTTGGTCCCTGGGTCGCTTGGTTCGTACCGGCAGGCTGGCAGAGTCCGTGTCGCCTTGATCGACCTGAGTGGGACTGGGGAGATCGTGGCTCCGGGTGCGGGTCCCAACCGGCGCAGAGCTGATTTCATCCTGCTCAGTAGCCGGTGATTGACCGGCGTCCTGGCTTCGAGTGGCCATCCCGCGGGGAGCGCTCTGTTCCCCGGGTTGATCCAGCGGAGTAGCTGGCAGATCCCTTGATGTCCCGGGTAGGGCGTCATCCACGGAGGAGCGCAGAGTATTGGCGTCATTAATACGGATCTCTCTATCGATTGGTTGGGCAGGGAGCCAGATCCCGAAGTGAAACTGTGGACTCCCGGCCATCAGGGTATCGCACGTATGCGTATGTAGGATTGACATCCGTTAGTTCCACCTCGTCGACAAGGGGATGACTCTTGGAGGATCAGACGAATCTTCGGAGCAGCACGGAGCCAGGAGCTGCCAACCATGATGGTAGGGACGTCCCATGAGTGGAGCGACGCTGGAACCCGAAGAATCGTTCGTGAGGAGTAACATTGGTGGATGTAGAAAGAAGAGACCTGATGGAATGCAACGTGTCAGGGAGCATAGTTTCCCACTGCTGGTCTGGTAGATTGTGTGACCTCAGTGCAAGATGAACAGCGTTCCAAATGATAGCGTTGTATCTCTCAACCGGTCCGTTTCCAATAGGATGATATGGTGTCATTTTACTTGTGGCGATTCCCGTTGGGAAAGATAACTTTTGAGTTCACTTGACATGAAGGAGGGACCCCGATCAGAGTGGATGAAATTGGCCGTACCGCAAAGGGAAAAGACTTGATCGAGGCATTTGATCACTGTGGAAGTAAGCATATTGGGACAGGGGAAAGCAAAGGGAAAGCGTGAATATTCGTCCACCATAGTAAGCAAGTAGGTGTTTTGCGTTGAGGAAGGCAATGGCCCTTTAAAGTCAATGCTGAGTCGCTGCATAGGCTGTGTAGCGTGTATGAGCGAGCCATCCGACGGACGGAAGAATTGCGGTTTTAATTCCGCGCAAATTCTACAAGTGGAGCATGTTCTTTTCACGTCTTCTGTAGAAAATGGGAGATTTTTAGATCGCACAAAGTGCAACATACGGGTAACGCCAGGGTGGCATAAGTCAGTATGAAGATCCGCAAGAGTCGAAGTTGACATGGAAGAACAGAATGCACGTGTGAGAGTATCCGGGGCCACATTCTCCTTGCCGCGTCGATACTGTATGGTGTAGCCAAAGGCGGCCAATTCCATCCTCCAGAGCTGTATTTTGTTATTCTTGATTTTAGTGTGTTTCCGGTTATCCAGCATAAAGGCCACCGAGCGCTGATCGGTTATGAGCGTGAAATGGCGACGAGCGAGAAAATGACTCCATTTACGTACTGCTTCGATGGTAGCCGTAGCCTCCTTCTCGACAGGTGGATAATGAAGCTCGCTACCTTGCAAAGTTCTAGACAGAAATGCAACGGGTCGACCGCCTTGATTCAAGGTAGCCGAGATTGCCACCTCCAATGCATCGCACTCGACCACGAAAGGGAGATTTTCATCGATGGAATGAAGCGCGGCTTTTTCCAGTTGTTGTTTGAGGAGGTCGAAAGCTGAAATAGCCCTCGCCTCCAATGGAAATGACTTCGTGTGAAGCAGGGGCTGGATATGTCAGAAAAGTGAGGTATCCACTTCGCATAATAGGCGAACATGCCGAGGGCCCGACGAAGAGAGCTGAGATTCGTAGGAGGAGGGAGCTCCTGAAGCGGACGAAGTCGCTCCAGATCCAGTTTGATGACACCATTGCCCACCCAGTAGCCAAGGATGTTGACTGATGGTACTGATTTCACAGATTTGGAGTCATTTAAGGTTAAGTTGCGACGACGGAGAACGTCAAGAAATTTCTGGAGGTTGGCATCATGCTCCTTCTGGTCATGACCAGCAATGGTGATGTTATTCAGATATGGAAAAGTGTCTGTTAAGTTCTCCTGTTTGACTAGGCTATCCATTGCCCGTTGAAAGACGGCCACCCCATTGGTGACCCCGAATGGAAGGCAACAAAACTGGTAAAGCCGACCATTGGCCTCAAAAGCCGTATACTTTTTGTCAGAGTCCTTTAATGGTACTTGATGGTATACACTCTTTAAGTCAAAAGTTGAAAATACCTTGTAGTTAGCAAGGTTATTGACCATGTCATCGATGCGTGGTAGTGGGTAGGCATCCAGGTCGGTATACTGGTTAATAGTTTGCGAGTAATCGATGCAAAGACGTTTCTTGTGTTGCTTCAGAGGATTTTTAACAACGACGACTTGAGCCCGCCAGGAAGATGAACATGGCTCAATGATACCGTCAGCTAGAAGGTGAGAGATCTCTGCCTCGATAAAGGATAGGTCATCTTGGCTGAAACGTCGTGATTTAGTGGCTATGGGCTTACATCGGGGGGAAAGATTGGCAAACAAGGAGGGCTCGTGGAGCGAAGCCGCCGAAAGTGCACAAAACGGTACTTTGGAAATAGTAAGCTCCGGCTTTGATCCTCCAAACTCGAAAGTGAGTCTTTTGTGTTGTTTCTGGAAATCCTGTCCCAGGAGCACATCACTGCATAGGTTTTTGATCACCCCGAGCTGGGTAGAGAAATAAGTGCGGCCATTGAGAATAAGGTCGACAAGACAAAAGCCGGAAGAGTTAGTGGTCAGTGTCGTCAGAGCCATTGCAATTTCCCTGTCCGAGGGGTAAATACGCAGTTTTAACTTACTGACAGCCTGCTCACTGATGAAGCTGTCAGAACTGCATGAGTCGATTAATGCACTCAAAATGTGCCCATTTACCGAAACCTTCGTGGCTGCATGGGACAGGCTTTGGGGAAAAACAGCTGTGATGGGAGGAGGGGCAGTTTTATCCTTGACAGCTGTAACATAAGTAGTGGCTCTTGGGGGAGGAGCAGTTTTATAACTGACAGCTGTAACATTAGTAGTAGCTCTTGGGGGAGGAGCAGTTTTATAGGGAGCAGCTGTAACCCTAGAAGAGGCTCTTGACTGACATACTTTCGAGAATTGACCTTTCTTACTGCAATGATTGCAGATTGCATTATGAGCAGGACAAAATTTCCTATAATGAAATGCACCTCCACAGAAGAAACACTTCCTTTTAGATTGCCAAGATGCCGCTAGGGTAGGGTCATCATCAGCTAGGATAGAGTCGTCATCAGTGAGGGCTTCCGCCTGAGGCTTATCGGAGGAGTCACTAAAAGTGATAGCAGCAGTCCGTGCACGTGGTAAAAGATAGGCATCTGCATTTTTTTTTTGCCAAGTCCAGAGAATATGCCTGGTCATAGGCATCTTGTAACTCAAGGGTTTTATTCTCCAGCAGACGCTGGCGTATGAAGGGAGACGCAATTCCATTAATAAAAGAATCACGAATTAACTCCTCCTGGTACTGCTCAGCTGAGACAGCCTTGAGATTACAATCTTTGCTGAGCCTGCGAAGCTTTTGAAGGAATTCGTCAAGTGATACCCCGGGTTGTTGTCGAGTTGTGGCCAGTAGATACCGAGCAAAAATTTCGTTTGGGGCCTTAACATATAGTTGCTGTAGTATTCGGATAGCAGAGTCATAGTTTACACAGTCTTCGATATAGTCCAACACATAAGGGGATAGGTAATTGGCAAGTATCTCTAACTTATCAGTAACATTCTCACCACACACCCTGAGGAAGTTGCTGAAGGTACGATACCAGTGTTTCCATACCTTAGCAGTTGTAGGTGAATTCGGGTCCAGGTCGAGACGGGCGGGTTGGAGTCGTTTCTCCATGATGGATTGATTACTACGTCTGGTTCCCTTCTACCGTTTGAGTCGTAGCCGTCTGTTCCCCAAAACCACTCAGAGCGTGGAGCAGGTTCAGTTGATTAAATTGACGTAAGAAAACTACTAGGCACTTGGTCTAAGCGTTAAACAAAACTTTAATCAACTGTTTTCCAACATGGAGATCTAGTTGTGTCCTTCACTAGTTCCTGTTGAGGAATGTCCAAAGCAAGCTGGGCCCATGCCCGAGTATTTATACTATCCCTGGACAGCGCCATCAGCAGGCCGCCCAGTATTACTTCATACAAGATTCATGTCACCGGCGTTTATGCTCCACACGAGCCTCCTCCTGTCTTACCTCATCTAAATCTATCAGCATAACCCTCTATTCCCTTCTCCCTCACATGCTTGTCTAGCCTCCCCTTAAATGCATCTATACTATTCGCTTCAACCACTCCCTGTGGTAGCAAGTTCCACATTCTCACCACTCTTTGGGTAAAGAAGTTTCTTCTGAATTCCCTATTGGATTTCTTGGTGACTATCTTATATTGTTGGCCTCTAGTTATGCTCTTTCTCACAAGTGGAAACATTCTCTCTGTATCCACCCTGTCAAAACCTTTCATAATTTTAAAGACTTCTATTAGGTCACCCCTCAGCCTTCTTTTTTCAAGAGAAAAGAGACCCAGCCTGTTCATCCTTTCCTGATATGTATACCCTCGCATTCCTGGTATCATCCTTGTAAATCTTCTCTGCACCCTCTCCAGTGCTTCTATATCCTTTTTATAATATGGCGACCAGAACTGCACGCAGTACTCTAAGTGTGGTCTAATCAAGGTTCGATTCAGGTTTAGCATAACTTCCCTACTTTTCAATTCTATACCTCTAGAAATAAACCCTAGTGCTTGGTTTGCTTTTCTTATGGCCTTGCTAACCTGTGTCGCAACTTTTAGTGATTTGTGTATTTGTACTCCGACATCCCTTTGTTCCTCTACCCCATCTAGACTCGCACCCTCCAAGTGATAAGTGACCTCCCTATTCTTCCTACCAAAATGTAATACCTCACATTTATCTGTGTTGAACTTCATTTGCCAATTATATACCCATTCTGCAAGTTTATTAATGTCCTCCTGTAACTTGTTGCAGTCCTCCTCAGTATTGACTATCCCCCCCAATTTGGTGACATCCACAAATTTAGAAATTGTGTTTTAGATTCCAAAGTCTAAATCATTAATGTAAATTGTGAGCAGCAGTGGTCTAAGTACTGATCCTTGTGGAACACCACTGCCCACCTTCTGCCACTGTGAATAGCTACACTTTACTCCTACTCTCTGCTTTCTGTCCTGAAGCCAGTCAGCAATCCATTCTGCTACTTGTCCCCTGACTCCGCATTCTCTGACCTTGTTCATCAGTCTATTATGGGGTACCTTATCGAAGGCCTTTTGAAAATCCAGATAAATTACATCTACTGCATTACCATTGTCTACTCTCTCTGTTACCCCTTCAAAAAATTCAATAAGATTGGTAAAGCAAGATTTTCCCTTTTGAATTCCATGCTGACTATTCATTATTATATTTTTTGTTTCTAGATGTTCTTCTATTCTCTCCTTTAGTAGGGATTCCATTATTTTTCATACCACCGATGTTAAGCTGACTGGTCTATAATTCCCTGGACATGTTCTATCCCCCTTCTTAGATATAGGTATTAAGTTAGCTCACCACCAGTCCTCTGGCACTACACCTTTTTCTAACAAATTATTAAATATGTGTAGTAATGCCTCTGCTATCTCTTCCCTAGATTCTTTTAAAATGCGTGGATGCAATCCATCCGGACCAGGGGTTTTATCCTCTTTGAGTTTGATTAGTTTATTTAATATATCTCCTTTTTTATTTTAAATGCACTTATCTCATTACTAATCTCATCATCCAATGTCATGTCCACCTGTTCTATCTCCCTGGTAAATACTGAAGCAAAATAATGATTTAATATTTCTGCCATCTCTATCGCTGCCTGTGGTATTATCCTGTCTATCACTTCATGGCCCTATTCCCATCCCAACCTTCCTTTTTTTATTGATGTGCCTATAAAATATTTTACTATTTTGTTTTATGTTCCTGGATAATTTAATTTCATAGTTACTTGTTGCCTCCCTAATTTATTTTTTACTTCTCTCCTAATCTTTTCATATTCTCCCTTATCACGCACTCCCCTGCTGTCTATATACTTAATGTATGCCTCTTTCCTTACCCTCAATTGTTCCCTTATGGCTTTATTCATCCATGGAGTCTCATCATTGTTTAGTTTGTTCTTTCATTTTCGCAGAATATATTTTTCCTGCACTCTGTTGAATACCGTTTTAAATGTTTCCCATTGCTGTTCTACACCGTTGTTTGTTGAGGCCCCATTTATTTATATGGTTATTTGGTAGTCGACAGGCTGACCCTAATTCCATCGTGGCCAGCTCCCCGTGAAGACCAATACAATTTATTGAGGTTACACTTGCTGTATTTATTTATGTAATTGATTGATAGTTGGTTCAGTACCTGCAAAACCCAATTCTTTCTGACAGCATATTTGTCCAAAAATTAAAAGTTGAAGCGTGTCTGTGTAAGCATGCAATTTATTACAAAACCTATTCCTGCCCTCTACCTGATCACAGACCTCCCTTCTGGTTTTTTCTGCCCCCTCCCGCTTTTCCTTGGCTCTGTACTTGTCTAAAAGCTGTTTATTTCTAACATTTTCCAGCTCTGATGAAAGGTCATCGATCTGAAATGTTAACTCTATTTTTCTCTCCACTGATGCTGCCTGACCTGCTGATTGAGTGTTTCCAGCATTTGCTGTTCACATGTACAGTTTCTTTGTCTATTACTTTAAGGAGGCCTTAAACCGTTGTAACTAAGTTTGTCAACATCAAAATAGTGAGCAAAGGAATTGCACACAAATATGTTAAACCTTTGCACGCTAAACTTCACACAGTGTGTTTTGAGGGTCATGGTTATTAATGTGAAAAGATGATTTAAAAAGGTTTCTATTTTGACTTTAATCTGGCCAGTCAAATTAATACATTTGCAATTGTTTGGTTAAATCCACTCAACTCTTGTTTAAAAACGTTGGCACCATTAGATTCCAGAATGTTGTAATCATGGTTCACTTGCTGGAAAAAATGCAAAATTTAAAAGGCTGTCAAGAGTGTGTTCATGTGTACGTCAGCGCGCAATTTATTACAAAACCTACAATAAGAAGTTAGGCAAATAATATACATTTAATGCTTTTCAGAGACTCAAAGGTGTATCGTCCTTTGGTAGGAAAATAATTGCACCTGTCTAACCATAGTTGAACGCCAATTACAGACTCCAAGGATACAATTATTGCTCACAACTGTCTGCGTGCTTCCTGCTTTTTTAAAACAATTGTTGTTCTTATCAACAAAGCTTCAAGCTGGTTCAGCATTCTCATAACCGTTCTCAAATTGATTAAATTCTAAATTGAAACTGCAATTTTTAATGCCCATTTTATAAAACCAGTAAAAACTAGGTGAGAAAAGCAAACATGCTGGAAATGCTACTTCCATTTATAACTAGCCCAGTAAACTTTGACCTGATTATATAGCTGTCGGCATGCGTCAGACAAGCTATTTTGCATATATATTTTGCATATATATTCTGCAGAAGCTATGGGCTGGATTTTCCACCCGGAGGCGGGATGGTGGCGGGTCCGCTGTTCTGCAGGTTCCGGTCCTGCTCCCATTAAGTTGCAGACACCCTCCATTAAGGATTTTCCCTAGATTGACCTCATTAAGGCCGACGTGCGCGCTAGCCGGCCCAATTGGTGGGAGTGGGTCAGCTGCCCGCGCGTGATGACGTGCTAGGAGCCTGGATATTTAAGGGGGACATGTCCCCTTTGATTTTCACTTGCTTTCTTCTGCTTCCGAATGCTGGTTGCTGCAGGCATGGCAGCTCAACAGTCTAAGGCTGCTCCCCGTTTTGATGATGACTCCCTCCATGCTCTTGTGGAGGGAGTAAGAGGATGCAAGGAGGTCCTCTTCCCCTCTGATGGACGGAGGGAGCCTCCTCAGCATACAAAGGCTGTGAAGGTATAAGCCATATAAAACATGACAAACTGGGTTTGGAAATCTAGAAACCTAACTATGAAATAGCTATGAAAGCATTCTGGCTATTGAGATAAGATAGTTGTTGACCCTGAATAAATAACCTTATTGAAACAGAAGGTTAAGGACTCCGACAGGCTGAACTTTTTGGAACAAAACAATGGTTCACCCTGGATAAGGTGTTCTAATTTACACTTCGTAAAGAAGCACATAAAGTAAGGAACATCTGCCCTTGTAAAGATGACATCAAGTAAGGAACACCTGCTGTCACACCGTTTTTTATATGGTAAACTTAGAACACCTCGAGATGAGACATGAGTCTGGCAGTAAGAATTGCAGAGCTCAGCAGAAAAATGACTAGAGATAATTAGCTTGCATCAGCAGAAAACCTTAAAGGAAATACCACTGGAAAAGGGTATAAACATTGAACTCTCAAATGGGATAGTAGACTCGCTTTAATTGGACAAAGCGATTCTCAGCTTCAGAGGCAGCTCTGTAGTCTACCACTCTTTGTACCTCGGGGATCAAAGGTATTTGATTTTGGTGGATATCCTGTAGAACTGTAAAACGGTAGTGAAGTTAAGATTTGAAAGTAAGGTTCTCTGATAATAAGATTGTAAGCTTTCTCTTTTTGGAACTGTTAATGTTGCGATTGACTCACCAACTGTAAATAACATGTCGGTTCTTTAATAAATCTATATATTTTTAGAATAGTCTCACATAAGTCTTCCGTATCAAAAACTCACAAACTCAATCCCTGTACACTCTTTGGTGAGGAGTTGTAGAATTCTGGGGGAGCTTTCCGGACCCTCATAATATCTGGAACGTTACAGTCTAGCTAAACTTATTAAAAGTGCTATCTGGAGGACGGTAACATTTTCAGGTTGTTCCTTTCCTTTAGGGAGAGATAGTCCGGACCTTTAGACCCAATTAAGCGTCTTTAGGATTCAGCTACCTCAAACTTTAGTTGAAAGTGAACATCTGAGAAATACGCCTGATCTGGGGTAGCCCTAAAGGGGCTAGGACTAGTAACAATCCCTTCAGTTGGCACCCAACGTGTGTGTTAACGAATTGATACAGAACCCTATACTTATATTTATATCTATATCCATCTCGTAGATTGTTAAGTATAGAAGGAGTGTTTTACTGACAGTGGTACTAAGACCCAGATTTAAGTCTCTAGAGATGACAAGTCTCTGATCAGGCCTTGTAGAACTTAAATCAGAACTCCCTCAATATACCATTGAGGTCTAGAAATTTCTTATAAAGTTCATATTAAATCCTAACCGAGGTTAGGTCCTGACAAAATGGAAAACCCAGTCGGAATTGGCCAAGTCTTTTTATTAGGAAATTCAAACGATTGCTTTATTAGGGGAAATAATCCTATCCCTGAACCTCCACAAGACCAAGTAATAATTTTTGACTGTGATGGATCGTCAATGATGATTAAAAAAGGGACATCCCAACAATCCTCAGCTGGGATGGGGATAGTAGTAGGAACTTTTCGAGATTCCTATTCTTTTTATCCAGAAGAATTACTGTCTATACCCCTTGGCCATAAGACAGCGCAATATGCTGAAGCCGCAGCCCTACGGTATGCTTTAGAAAAGGCAGACCCTATTAAACCCACACTAATCTGTATGGATAGTGACTATTGTAAAAGAGGATATAACCAAGATCTAGTTTTCTGGAAACAAACAAACTTTACCAATCATCAGGGTAAACCCATAAAACATAAGTCATTGTGGGAAGACATTCTCCGTTCAAGGATGGAGAAACAGAATTGTCAGGTGATTCGTGTAAACGGGCATACCACTGGGACAGTGCACTCAAAAGGAAACAGTCTTGCAGACGAACAAGCGAAACGTTCAGTCTGCATGACACCCCTCGAGAGGGCCCTGCCAATATTAGTGTAATCACTTGGGCAGAATGGGCAGCTAATCAGGATGAGGAACTGATTCAGCTATTAGGCCCAACAAAGTACTTTTACTTGGAATTCCCTACTGGTATTGTGCTAGTTAAGTTGCCCAAGGGAAACCGAGAGACACAAATGAGAACAGCTTGTAAAAGAAGCTCACGAGGGCATAGGTCAAGCACATTGTGGTGCCAGAACAACATTCTGCAAATTGACTCCCTTATATTGGTGGCCAGGCATGCTTAAGGCCTGTAAAACATACGTGGCAAATTGTGAGCCATGCAATTTAACCAATAAGTCATCACTAATTAAGCCACCACCATTGGCTCCTGTGAAAGCTGATGAACCAATGGGAAAATTCTTTATGGACTTCATTGGACCACTTCCCCTGTCTTTGGGATACAGACATGTTCTCATTTGTGTAGATGGATGCACTTCCTTCTGCTGGCTGGTCCCCACAAAAACTGTTTCAGAAAACGCACTCGCCAATGTTATTACTGACATAATTACTGTAGCTGGTGCACCCAAAATCTTACACTCCGTTAAAGGTGGAGCCTTTGACTCCAAGGTCTTCAAAGACTACTGTGAACAAAGGGGGATTGGGTTAGAGCACAGCACGCCACGTCATCCGCAATCAGCGGGGCTGGTGGAATGTAAAAACCAGGAAGTAAAAAAGCTATTGGTCAAACTGTTGAGAATCAGGGGAAATAAGTGGACCACTGTCATTCCGGAGGTGCAGCTATCACTTAATAATATGCCCGCATCTGCATCAGGGACAGTGTCCCCTAAAACTCCATATTATCTAATGTATGGGGTTGAGATGCATACACCGCTTACCCATAGTTCTTTTACTGCCTCTACACTCTCTGAGTCCTTGACCCGACAGCGACAGTTAGATTTAAAAAAGAAGTAACAGAGGAGATTCATCAAATTGATCAGAGGATAAGGGAGACAAATATGCAGAAAAAATTGACAAACAAAGCATGGCAACCCCTAGCAGGAGAATGGGTACAGGAAAAGAAGTTTGAGCAAAAACACAGTTTAAGACCTAAGTGGAAAAAACCTGTTCAAATACGTTCCATTATTAATGAAAGAACTGTTAAAATACATATTAATCAGCCGAATGGCAAGCATATTCTTAAAACTGTCTCCATAGACAATCTCAAAAGATGTCCTGCGGGATACCGGAATGGAGGAACAATACAAGGTGCAGTTGTACACTGTCTTCTAAGACCCAGCTTGGAGCACAACATAGGAAATGGATGCAATCGAACTACTGACGATGGTCAGCCAGACAGTGTCACCGACTCCTCCACACGATGCTTGGCAACGCCTCAGGAATTGGATTCACAAAAAGCCACAACCAAAACAAGTAAAGACCAACAAGTTACTTCAACGAAGGAAGAGAACACTGCGGATGGAGAAGGAATTAACTGAGCTTCTGGCAAGGCCTTTACGAAAACAAGAATCTGTCCTCACGCTGGATCAATGGAACAGCGTGTCAAGCTTCAACCAGCTCCAAATGACATCTCCTTGACTCGTATGAATAACTCACCTCTACGAAACGTATATCTGCCAATTGGACATTCTAATTACATGTTGTTTCGCTAATTTCATGAAAATGTACCAATCATTCTTTTAATTTGTGTTCAATTTAAAATAAGGCAAAATATTGTCCTGGGATGACTCAAAGGAATTTTCATGTAGCACATGATTGGGCTCTTGTGAATCTCGTGAAATTAATGTACTATTGTAACATTGACCAAACTCTGCCTTGATGTTCGAGCTCATTCTTTGGTCAAGAGGGGTGTGTGAAGGAATAAGCCATCTAACCTATTCAGAAAAATACACTATCTTATGAAAGAATTCTGGCCTTATTAAAACATGACAAACTGGGTTTGGAAATTTAGAAACCTAACTATGAAATAGCTATGAAAGCATTCTGGCTATTGAGATAAGATAGTTGTTGACCCTGAATAAATAACCTTATTGAAACAGAAGGTTAAGGGCTCCGACAGGCTGAACTTTTTGGAACAAAACAATGGTTCACCCTGGATAAGGTGTTCTAATTTACACTTCGTAAAGAAGCACATAAAGTAAGGAACATCTGCCCTTGTAAAGATGACATCAAGTAAGGAACACCTGCTGTCACACCGTTTTTTATATGGTAAACTTAGAACACCTCGAGATGAGACATGAGTCTGGCAGTAAGAATTGCAGAGCTCAGCAGAAAAATGACTAGAGATAATTAGCTTGCATCAGCAGAAAACCTTAAAGGAAATACCACTGGAAAAGGGTATAAATATTGAACTCTCAAATGGGATAGTAGACTCGCTTTAATCTGGCAAAGCGATTCTCGGCTTCAGAGGCAGCTCTGTAGTCTACCACTCTTTGTACCTCGGGGATCAAAGGTATTTGATTTTGGTGGATATCCTGCAGACTTTAAGAACAGTAAAACTGTAGCGAAGTTAAGATTTGAAAGTAAGGTTCTCTGATAATAAGATTGTAAGCTTTCTCTTTTGGGAACTGTTAATGTTGCGATTGACTCACCAACTGTAAATAACATGTCGGTTCTTTAATAAATCTATATATTTTTAGAATAGTCTCACATAAGGCTTCTGTATCAAAAACTCACAAACTCAATCTCTGTACACTCTTTGGTGAGGAGTTGCAGAATTCTGGGGGAGTTTTCCGGACCCTCATAATATCTGGAACGTTACAGTCTAGCTAAACTTATTAAAAGTGCTATCTGGAGGACGGTAACATTTTCAGGTTGTTCCTTTCCTTTAGGGAGAGATAGTCTGGAGCTTTAGACCCAATTAAGCGTCTTTAGGATTCAGCTACCTCAAACTTTAGTTGAAAGTGAACGTCTGAGAAATATCAACAACAAACGTCTGATGAAAGGTCATCGACCTGAAACGTTAACTCTCTTTCTCTCTCCACGGATGCTGCCTGGCCTGCTGAGTTTTTCCAGCGTTTTCTGTTGTTATTTCAGATTTCCAGCATCCGCAATATTTTGCTATCGTCTGAGAAATATGCCTGATCCGGGGTAGCCCTAAAGGGGCTAGGACTAGTAATTATCCCTTCAAGGCAGCCTGTCTGCAAATTGCTGAGGGGGTCAGTGCTTGGTCGGTGTGTACATGCACCTGGGTGAGTGCAGAAAAAGGTTTAACGATCAGCAAAAGTGAGTATAACATCACATTTACCCTCAATCTGCTTCCCATCTCTTCTCATCCCCATCACTTTGCATTGGCAACCTATTTCTTCACATCCCAACTGACCCTAACATCCCTTGCACCCTCACCCATCCCTCTCTCTCTCTATGTACAGAATCACTTCACCATCCTACTATGCACCCCTCATACTCAATCTCACTGTTATGCAATGACAACAACTAACAATGCACAGGGAGTGACCTTGGTATTGGCACCTCACGCCATCTTTATCTCCCTCTAAACATCTATCTTATCCATTCTTTACACTCACTCCATCAATCTCGCTGAAACTCCACTTGTGTCCCTCAGTGCAGGAAAAGAGATCCCATAATAAGAGGGAGAGGGGTAGGACAGGAAGAGGACCACCTTCGATGGTGCATATAACAAATGCTGAGGAGGCTGCTCTCGACATCGAAGGAGGTGCAGAGGAGCTGGAAGTGGGGGACAGAGAGACGAGCACAGTACAGCAAGCTGGTGACAGAATTGATTTGCAACCCTATCATTTAGCTTTCATGAGTGACTGATATGCTCATAGAAATTGAGTTCTGATCATGCGCACAATGAGATGTGTCTGCTACCTAAATATCACATGTCTAACTCAATCCTTTACTCCTCCACGGGACCATTGAGAGCCCCTCCTCCCCACTGTCCATGAGGAACAGCCGGAGGACTCCTCAGAGGAACCTGCAGCCTCTGATGGAGCAGAGTCAGCAGAAATGAGCGCACCCAGCACCAGCGTAGAGACACACACCTCAATGGGTCCTTCGTGACATAATCGTCACAGTGTTGTCACCTGGTGTATCACAGCTCACAAGCGAGCAAGAGCAGATGGTGGAGACAGGGACAGCAGTGGAGAGTCCTCGTCGGAGGCCGCAGGGTGCTCCTAGCTCTGCTCAGCTGCTTGTAGACGCTGTGCCTCTGGGGCCATCCAGAAAGAGAGCGGGGCTGGAGCTTCAGGAACAAGTGCAGGAGTCTCTGACAGGGTTTGCAACCACGGTAACTGCGAGTGTGCAGAGAATGGAGGAGTCCATGTCAAACATGAGCAATGCCGTGGTGCACGCAATGGCGAATGTAGGTGCTGCCATGGAAAGGATGGCCACCTCCATGGAGGACTTAAATCGCCAGACTCAGGAGAACATGCTAACACTTCTAAATAGATGGTCAGCTATGGAGGATAGATGGGCATCTATTGAGGAGAGAAACCAAAGGTTCATGGACGTCCTTGTTATGAGGAATCTCAGTACAGACATGGGTCCTCATGGCCCCACTGATGTGCAGCAAGGTGCCCTCCAGCTACTTGCTAGCAGTGAAGTGCGGATGACCCATGAGAGGGATGGTGGTGGTCGACAACAAGGAAGTGGGGGCTCCTCTCCAAGCGCTCACACTCCCATGCCACTGCAGAGCCCTCGGTCAGAGCCCCAGATGCCTCACCCAACTGAGATGGCCGTCTCTGCCCCTGCACATACGCAGGAGGAGCAAAGTGTTGCGGAGCCCTCCAAGGCATCCGAACCCTGAGGACGCCCGCCAAAGGCGTCTAAGCAGGCGCATGAGGGAAGTGAGCACGCTGCCTCTACATCTGCTGAAGCCACATGGGAAGCACCACGTAGAAGCACACGTAAGAGAAAGCTAAAACACAAATAGTCACAAGGGTAGTCACTTGGGTGATTTCATATTATACCAGTTTAGGTTTGTGATCTTTATTTCTATTGTATTAAAGTAATGCGATGTGTCAATGATTCAATGCGTTGCCCTATGTATGCTCAGAATTGGAAGTGGCACCTTTCATCTGCAGTGATGGTGGGGAGAGTGATGGGAATGCACAGTTCATTGTTCAGATGCTGTATTGTGGAATGGAGGTCCTGCCAACCCTCATGTGCATGTGCCAGCCATATGTATGTACAGCGTAAAGTTCCGCGAATCTGGCATAGATTAGTCCATCCTTTGCCTGATGGCCAGCAATGAGGTCGCATGCTGGTACCACTGGGACAGCCTCCTATGCCAGGTGTTCCTCATCGACAGCCTCATTTGGCTCTTCCTCCTCCTCCTCCTCCTCTGAGGAGGAGGCTGTGCGCTGTGCCACTTGTTCCTCAGGCAGCGGTAGGCCACGCTGCTGTGCGATGTTGTGCAGGGCACAGCAGACCACGATGATTCTGGAGACCCTGGCTTGTGTGTACTGTAGGGCTCCACCAGATCTGTCCAGGCATCTGAAGCGCATTTTGAGCAAGCCTATGGTTTGCTCTATGATGCTTCTGGTGGAAATGTGGCTCTCATTGTAACGCTCCGCAGCTTCATTTAATGGCCTCCTCATCGGTGTCATTAGCTACGTGTTCAGGGGATAGCCCTTGTGTCCAAGTAGCCATCCAGAAAGTTGGGTTGGCGGATTGAAGAGCTGAGGCACAGTGGAATGCTGCAGGATGTACGAGTAATGGCAGCTGCCAGGGAACTTTGCGCAAACATGCATAATGTTCTTCCTGTGGTTACACACCAGCTGCACGTTAAGAGAGTGGAAGCCCTTGCGGTTCACAAATACAGCTGGGTTGTGATGGAGTGCCCTGATGGCCACATATGTGAAGTCGATGACGCCCTGCACCCTCGGGAAGCCAGCCATATTGGCAAACCCAACCGCCCGCGCAGTTACACTTGCTTCATCCGTTCAGAAGTGGATGTAATTGGCCGACTTGACAAACAGGGCATCGGTAACCTGCGTTGTGCATCTGTGTGCGACCGACTGGGAGATGCCGCTGATGTCTGCAGCTGATCCCTGGATGGAACCCGAATCAAAGAAGTTGAGTGCGGTGGTGACTTTGACAGCCACTGGTAAGGAGTGTCACCCTCTCCTCTGGGCTGCAGGTCTTGGTGCAGCATTGTGCAGATGTCTGCGACTACCTTTCGCGAAAGTCTCAGCCTCCTTTGGCACTGCTGCTCAGTCCTGTTGAGGAAGCTCATCCTCGGTCTGTAAACCCTGTGCTGGGGGTATCTCCTGCGGTGAGGTGCAGCCCTGCGCTAACGGCCTCTGCCCTGTGCAGCATCAGGTGGCTCAGGAGAAGGTTGTCGCTCTTGCTTTCGGTGCTGCTGGTGTTCCTGGTTCTGCTGCTGCCATGGCTGCTCATCCTCCGATCTGAGGACCAGGATGAGAGAGCATCAATGGTTCCCATTCTGCTGGTAAATATGTCACTTGAGGATGAAATGTTATAAGCGCTCAGTCAATGTGGAGAGAGGTTATTCCAAGGAGGTCACAGTGTATATAGATCTCACAACACACACTTACAACCTCAATACACCTGAAAAATGTCTTCAGCATCCTGCAATCAGAAAGTTCTGGCATGTGGAATTGAACTGATGTGGCAGGTTAGCTTTAATGCTGCACTTGCAGCTGTGAACTATTCAGCTTGTTGGAACACCCGACACAATCAGCTGGCGTGTTTGTCGAACGCCATGGAACACGCTGCAAATGTGGCAAAATTGAAAAACCCTTTCAAAATAGCATTAACAGGTATCTTAACGACCTTAACTGCCTCTCCCGCCACTTGGTGTCGGGTCTGATCAGGAGTCGCAGAGCTGACACTTTGGAAAGTCGCGTGGAGGCGGGTTCACAACCCGCTGTCAATCATCTTGGATTTAACTCCTGACCCGCCTCCAAACCCACCCTCTGAGCGCCGGCAAAATCGCGACCATAATTTCTGACGAAGGGTCATCGTCCTGAAATATTAACTCTGTTTCGCTCTCCACAGATGCTGCCTGACCTGCTGAGTGTTTTTCTGTTTTCATTTCAGATTTCAAACATCCGCAGTATTTTGCTTTTGTAAACTATTTTGCATCCCGAAACTGGTAAAATAGAGTGCATAAAACTCAAAAGGGTTATTTATATATTGTATTAAAAATCTCACATAAGGCTCACAGTTCATGTCCACGCACCTTATTTTCTATTATCATGATATTTGGAAATACTTTAGTGCCGGCTTTACCCAACATACAAAAATGACAGGCAGGAAAAGACCAGCTGGTCTTTCAAGCCTGCCCCACACTCCTGATGGGCTTTGTAATGGAGAGTATATGGGGTCGAAACCTCAGCTTAGGACAGCACGATTGCAATCAGTCTGGTGTATCCTGAGACAATGACCGGGGAGGGGCTAGAATCGGTGCCGTGGGAACGGAGTTTGTGGCGGGGCTGAAGATGATGGCTTTGGACTTCTCAAGTGATCAGCCGTGGCTCAGTGGGTAGCACACTCGCCTCTGAGTCAGAAGGTTGTGGGTTGACAGTCCCACTCCAGGGACTTGAGCACATAAAGCTAGGCTGACACTCCAGTGCAGTGTTGAGGGAGTGCGGCACTGTCGGAGGTGCCGTCTTTCGGATGAGACGTTAAACCGAGGCCCCGTCTACTCTCTTAGGTGGACGTAAAGGGTCCTGCAGCACTATTTCGAAGAAGAGTAAGCGAGTTCTCCCCGGTGTCCTGGACAATATTTATCCCTCAACCAACATCACTAAAACAGATTATCTGGTCATTATCGCATTGCTGTTTGTGGGACCTTGCTGTGCGCAAATTGGCTGCCGCGTTTCCCACATTACAACAGTGACTCCACTTCAAAAGTACTTCATTGGCTGTAATGTGCTTTGAGACGTCCGGTGGTCGTGAAAGGCGCTATAAAAATGCAAGTCTTTCCTTTTTTTTCTTAACTGGAGGAAATTTCTGCTCATCCAAGACTGGATATCAGACAAGCAGTCTGACAACGCAGACGCAACGGAGGGGTCGGGAGAAGTGGTGGAGAGCTGGAGCTGGGTGTTGTCAGTGTACATCTGAAGCTGAACCCCATGTCTGCGGATGATGCTGCTGAGGGGGCAGTGTGTAGATGAGGAAGAGGAAGGGGCCCGAGGGCAGATCCTTTGGGGACTCAGGAGGTAATGGCACCCGTACATGCTTTTTTCTCCAACTGTTTTCGCAATAGAAGATTTAAGTAGTTGCTAAATCAAACTGAAGTGATGGGACACATCAGAGTTTTTGGATAAAGTAGTCGTCAGCAAGAAAATAGAAAATGAAAAGACCGGAATACTTGAAGATGTATGAGGCGCCAGGACCAGATGGAATGTATCTGAGAGTCGTAACATAGATGGGAACAGCAGTAGGGGATGTTATGGTTTAAATTTTATGAAGCTTGAGAGTGAATAATGCCTAATGTGATTTAAATCTCCTAGAAGGGTCAGAATCATGATCATGAGAATTATAGACTGTTGGCTGAAGGCCCATACACGCCACAGATGGAACCATCCATGATTCTTTGTTTTAACTGAAGGAATCACTGGGCTGATTGCCCTTAGGAGTTTCAGCAGTTTTACCATTTTATTAAATAAAATAAACCAGGACCTGACAGCATCAAACTAATTGCATTTTACGGTAACCTAGTCACAATTCACAAACAGCGGGCATAAAAACATTGGGCAAAGAGCAGATCAAACAGATCTTTTAAAAAAAACATCTATTATGAATAACACGGATTATTCAAACTCTGCCTCAAATAGCTAAGGGTTTAGTGTTTGCGTGGCCATTCCAGGGCTGCGCACTCTTCAAAATGGATGTGGTTGTGTGTGTGTGTGTGTGTGTGTGTGTACTTATACGGTTTGTTGTGTGTGTGTGTATGTACTTATACGGTTTGTTGTGTGTGTGTGTGTATGTACTTATACGGTGTGTTGTGTGTGTGTGTGTATGTACTTATACGGTTTGTTGTGTGTGTGTGTGTGTATGTGGTTTTGTGTGTGTGTGTGGTTGGTTCTGCAAATTGCAGAATTCAGGAGATTGAAGGTTTTAATTGCAGCTCAATGCTCCTTTCTCAGAACACCAGGATTTGAGGACATAATCTGGGCTCATACTCCAGTGCAGTCCGCTCACACCATTCTGTGACTGACTACAATGAGGTTTGCAAAAGCAGCCCTGAACATGACTTCCCCATAGATTTTACCTTCCCTTTGTCTCTCTGGGGATATCTCCTCTCGACAACCCACCTGTGAGGGGGATCCATGAGCAAGAATCAGCCTCTTGCCATATTGTGGTAGGCACGTTGGCAGATCATCAGATGACCAAACGTGAGGGTACTTTGCAATGTCTGGCTACAGTCTGACTTTTGGCTTATGCCTGTTCAGGAAGGGTTATGGTGACAATAATATTCTACAAACCTTTCTCTAGTCACAGCTCACTATCATTGACCGCTGTCAAGTCCACATCACAGGCATGAAGAATGCTCTTGTAGCATTTGCTTAACTGCTGACGGAGAGTTGTGTCTCTCCCAGTCCATGTAACTCATGCACTGAGCACCCACTATTGCTGTACAAATAGAGCAAGTTCATTGTCCAGAATGTTCTGCAGAATTAAATAAATTGGGTGTATGATTCTTACATAAGGACATTTTCATTATAATTTCTTTTGTAGAATAATCTTTTCCAATAATTCTTTCACAACATATTTTATATGGGGCTTTCTCGATGGCTCAATTCTTGTGTTCTCAGCCCGTTTATCCAGTTAGTAGCTGAGCCAGACAGACCAACTACAACTTTTTCTTAGTTTCTTCCCATAACAAGCATTGCAGGTTACTTTACAGGAGACTGAAGGGCACAGCAGTAAAGTGGGGGAGAAGCTACAGGAGGTGGCCAACGGCACAGTCAATGAGGTTACATAGAAACATAGAAGATAGGAGCAGGAGTAGGCCATTCGGCCCCTCGAGCCTGCTCCGCCATTCGATGAGATCATGGCTGATCATCCAAACTCAGTACCCTGTACCTGCCTTCTCCCCATATCCCTTGATACCTTTAGCTTTAAGAAATATATCTAACTCATTCTTGAATATATTTAATGACTTGGCCTCAACTACCTTCTGCGGTAGAGAATTCCACAGGTTCACCACTCTCTGGGTGAAGAAATTCTTCCTCATTTCTGTCCTAAATGGCTTACCCCTTAGCCTTAGATTATGACCCCTGGTTCTGGACTCTCTGACCATCAGGAACATTCTTCCTGCATCTAGTTTGTCCAGACCTGTCAGAATTTTATATGTTTCGATGAGATCCCCTCTCATTCTTCTATACTCCAGCGAGTATAAGCCCAATCGACCCAATCTCTCCTCATATGTCATTCCTGCCATCCCAGGTATCAGCCTTGTGAATCTTCGCTGAACTCCTTCCATGGCAAGAACATCCTTCCTCAGATAAGGCGACCAAAACTGCACACAGTACTCAAGGTGTGGTCTCACCAAGGCCCTGTACAACTGCAGCAGGACATCCCTGTTCCTATACTCAAACCCTTTCGCTATGAAGGCCAACATACCATTTGCCTTCTTCACCGCCTGCTGCACCTGCATGCTTACTTTCAGCGACTGGTGCACAAGGACACCCAGGTTTCGTTGCACTTCCCCTTCTCCCAATCTATTGCCATTCAGATAATAGTCTGCCTTTCTGTTTTTGACACCAAAGTGGATAACCTCGCATTTATCCACGTTATATTGCATCTGCCACGCTTCTGCCCACTCACCCAACCTGTCCAAATCATCCTGGAGTTTCTCGGTATCCTCCTCGCAGCACACACTCCCTTTGTGTCATCTGCAAACTTGGAGATATTACATTTAGTTCCCTTATCCAGATCATTAATGTATATTGTGAATAGCTGGGGTCCAAGGACCAATCCCTGCGGTTAGAGGGGATCAGGAAGTGAATGCCAGAGCACAGAAGCATGGTGGCTGAAAGACTCTGCCAACAAACCCAGATTGGGGCGAGGGACCGTGTCTCCAGGTCGATCCTCGATCTGTGCTCACCTAGCTGAGGACGGTGCTACAGTTGGACTTGACATCCATGGGTTAGGGAAAGGAAATTCAGTCAGGTCTCCTGTGCGTTATAACTGCCTAGCACCTCCTGCTGGTAGGACAACCTGCCAACACTCACGGTCAAGGTCCATGTGTGAATAATGGCCGCTAGGACTAGATACTGCAGTAAGGAGACACGCAGGTAAATTTTCGAAGTCCACACCAGTGCGTATCGGAAAATCATGAGCACATAACGTTCCAATACGTGCTGGCATGCCAGCTCACTGCTAGTGCAGACTCAGAAAAGTTAGGCGAAAGGGAGATTGGCAAGAGAAAAATAGTTGTGTCAGGATGTCCATCATCCGGCTGTTAACAAGAGTCATGTACAGATTTGATTGCTGATTGTTCGGATGTGCAGGCTGTATTGATCGATGAAAGAGATGCAGCAGCTTCACCCATCGATCTGCTGCCAGATTCCTTTTTTAACAGCTTGTCATGGTCAGAAGACAAGGCCACTTGCGAAATGTCGCATGAGTATATCAATTTTGCGCTTGTTTGCGGTGATTTATCGGGAGCTGCTGTCATAGAAGCTACAGGCAATACTGGCAGGCTGTTGGCATAGTCATGCTGTGCTGCTGACACTTGTGACACGGAATACTAAGCAGGCCCCGGCAATACTTCCACAGATAGCAGGCGTCTGCTCTTGCCCTATCCAGCTGGAAGGCAATTTGAAGACACTCTTATGGACCAGTTGCAAAGCAGAATTGTCACGGCAGCCAAGGCTTGTCGGCCAAGGGAGTTATGTTGGCGCAGGATCGCCAAGGAAGGAAAGCAAAGGAAAATTAAAAAAAAGAAGACACTACATTTATTTGCCAATTCATTGCTCTTTTCTCCCTTGTTTAACTGTAATTTTAACTGTTCTGATCATGAAGTCACGGCTATGACAGTCAAGTCATGTGGTGCGAATGTCTGATGGACAAATTCTGAAGATCTTTTATGGAGCATTGACCACTGGGAAACAATTTCCTGGTGGACAACAAAAGAAATATAAAGACTGCTTAAAAGTGACTCTGGAACAGTGCAAAAATAGATGTCCATAAGTTGGAACAACTTGCTCAAGGTAAGAAAGCCTGGTGAAAAACCATCCATGAAGGCACCGCCTACTGAGTCCCGTTGAATTATCGATGCTGAATGTAAACGTCAGCTGAGGAAGTTTCGCCTGAAGAATGAAGATCCCCACCTGGTGTATCCGGGATCCACTGTTCAATCTGTGGACGTTTATTCCCAGCAAAAATAGGTCTCATCAGTCATCGGAGAACTCACTGTAGAAAAGGAGATGATATTCTGGCTGCCTTCTTCGATATCGAAGCACAAACGACAAACTATAATTTATGCACCAAGATCGGTGAATTTGTTTCAATTCTTTTTTTTTGTCTGTTTCTTCTTGCTAATCCTAATAAGCGGGACTGCAGGCTGGGATGCAGTTCCACAAGATCTCAGCCCCTCTCCGTCACCTCAACTAAGCAGCCATTCTTAATGCGTAAGCCTGGACAGTAACTGTTGGTGGACTATTTGACAGTGGGGCATCACTGCTGAGCCTGATCCAACGCTTGCTCGCACAACACACTCACGCACAACACACATGCAACGCAATCCCCTACAAGAGCCACTAAGCATCAGGAGCAGGAACCCAGGCTGATTTTTCCTCCCTTTACTAGTCCAGGGACACTGAGGTCAATTATAGGTTTCCTACTCCTGCACCAGTTGAAATCAGCTGAATCAAGACACACCCTGGACTGAATCTGAGAACCTCCTTATGTGTAAGGCTCAGTTCCACACTGGGCAGCACCAACTGAAGCATCGGGAAGCCCAGAAAGCTAGTATTCCAGCTATCTTTTGAGTCTGTAGTATTAGTATCGCTGTCAGGTTTTCCCATTAGCCAAAGGAGTTCCTGAGCTAAACAGAGATACCTGTACTTTACCTCATAGTCGTGGCTCAGTAGGTAGCACTCTCATCTCTTCCATCAGAAGGTTGTGGGTTCAAGTCCCACTCCAATAGACATAATCCTGCCTGACACTCCAGTGCAGTATTGAGGAAGTGCTGCACTGTTGGAGGTGCTGTCTTTTGGATAAGACGTTAAACCAAGGCCCAGTCTGCCCTATCAGGTAAAAGACCCCATGGCACTATTTTGAAGGAAAGCAGAGAAGTTCTCCCTGGCATATTGGCCAATATTAATCGCTCAACCAACATCATTAGAAAGAGATTATCTGGTCATTTATCTCATTGTTGTTTGTGGGAGCTTGCTGTACGCAATTTAACTGCTGCGTTCCCTATATTACAACAGTGACTTTCTTTCTTTCTTTCCTTCCTATACTGCTTAAGCAAATATTGATAATGAGAAGTGTTTATTTCTCTGATGAATGATGACAAGTGAGCTAAGGTCGCAAACTCTATAATCCAACACATTGCAAAACTGGCACTCATTTACATTCTTTTGACAGCTTTGCTTTGAGGCAAAGACTCAGCATGTATGGAGTACAAACCTTACCTTGCTGCAGAAATTGGGGTGATCTGTATGCGTGAGTCTTCTGGGTTGTACTAGGAGAAAGATGTTGTCCATGGTGCATTATTGATGATGTGGCACAGACAAGTCTACATGCTTGTGGAAGGTGTAGGTGTGAGATCCAGAACCAAACTGTGAGGAGAAATGGTCGCAGGGATGAATTTGGTGTGGTGTATGTGTGCAACCTACTGAGGGAGGTCCTTAACCACTGTTGAACTGTAGGGAGAGACATATACCTGCAGCTTAGCACCATGAAGGAGAAGTCATCCTCATGGCAGGCACCTCTCACCGTCAAAGCCCGAGGGCCCGGACTAAGCAGTTGGTGACAAGTAAGCATCATGGTGGTGGACTTGGACAGCTAGAACATTGAGGGCCAGCACGTCACATGATGTCCTGTATAGATACTTCCATCACACTCAAGGCAGATGTCCATCAAATAGCTGACATGGAAACTTTGAGGGTTGGGTGACAGCTGCTGGATTGCATTACCAAACTACCGCCCCATCTCCAACCTCCCTTTCGTCTCCAAAGTCCTTGAATGTGTTGTCGCCTCCCAAATCCGTGCCCCTCTTTCCCGGAACTCCATGTTTGAATCCCTCCAATCAGGTTTCCGCCCCTGCCACAGTACCGAAACGGCTCTCATCAAAGTCACAAATGATAATATTTGTGACTGTGACAAAGGTAAACTGTCCCTTCTCGTCCTTCTTAACTTGTCTGCAGCCTTTGACACAGTTGACCACTCCATCCTCCTCCAATGCCTCTCCACCGTTGTCCAGCTGGGTGGGACTGCACTCGCCTGGTTCCATTCTTATCTATCTAATCGTAGCCAGAGAATCACCTGCAACGGCTTCTCTTCACACTCCCGCATCGTTAACTCTGGTGTCCCCCAAAGATCTATCCTTGGCCCCCTCCTATTTCTCATCAACATGCTGCCTCTTGGCGACATCATCCGAAAACACAGCGTCAGTTTCCACATTTACACCCATCTCTACCTCACCATCACTGCTCTCGACCCCTCCACGGCCTCTAAATTGTCAGACTGCTTATCCGACATCCAGTTCTGGATGAGCAAAATTTTCTCCAATTAAATAATGGGAAGACCAAAGCCATTGTTTTCGGTCCCCACCACAAACTCCATTCCCTAGCCACCAACTCCATCTCTCTCCCTAACATCTGTCTGAGGCTGAACCATACTATTCACAACCTTGGTGTCATATTTGACCCTGAAATGAGCTTCCGACCACATATCCGCAGCATAACAAAGACCGCCTATTTCCACCTCTGTAACATCGCCCGTCTCCACCCTTGCCTCAGCTCATTCGCTGCTGAAACCCTCATCCATGTCTTTGCTACCTCTATACTTGACTATTCCAACGCATTCCTGGCTGGCCTCCCACATTCTACCCTACATAAACTTGAGGTGATCCAAAACTCGGCTGCCCGTGTCCTAACTCATACCAAGTCCTGTTCATCCATCACCCCTGTGCTAGCTGACCTACATTGGCTCCCGGTTAAGCAACACCTCAATTTCAAAATTCTCATCCTTGTTTTCAACAACAACAACTTGTATTTATATAGCGCCTTTAACGTAGTAAAACGTCCCAAGGCGCTGCACAGGAGTATTTTAAGACAAAAAAATTTGACATTGAGCTACATAAGGATAAATTAAGGCAGGCGACCAAAAGTTTGGTCAAAGAGGTAGGTTTTCAGAAGCGTCTTAAAGGAGGAAAGAGAGGTAGCGAGGCGGAGAGGTTTAGGCAGGGAATTCCAGAGCTTAGGGCCTAGGCAACAGAAGGCACGGCCACCAAAGGTTGAGCGATTATAATAACCTTTGTTACCTCGAGACTTGACTATTCCAACGCACTCCTGGCCGGCCTCCCACATTCCACCCTGCGTAAACTTGAGGTCATCCAAAACTCGGCTGCCCATGTCCTAACCCGCACCAAGTCCCATTCGCCCATCACCCCTGTGCTCGCTGACTTACATTGGCTCCCGGTTAAGCAGTGCCTCAATTTCAAAATTCTCATCCTTGTTTTCAAATCCCTCCATGGCCTCGCCCCTTCCTATCTCTGTAATCTCCTTCAGCCCCACAACCCCCCCGAGATATCTGCGCTCCTCTAATTCTGCCCTCTTGAGCATCCCTGATTATAATCACTCAACCATTGGTGGCCGTGCCTTCTGTTGACTAGGCCCTAAGCTCTGGAATTCCCTGCCTAAACCTCTCCGCCTCGCTACCTCTCTTTCCTCCTTTAAGACGCTCCTTAAAACCTACCTCTTTGACCAAGCCTGCCCTAATTTCTCCTTATGTGGCTCGGTGTCAATTTGTTTTGTCTTAAAATACTCCTGTGAAGCGCCTTGTGACGTTTTACTACGTTAAAGGCGCTATATAAATACAAGTTGTTGTTGTTGTTATAAATTCACGTGTATTTATTTATCCAGGGGTTGATGCCTACCTTGATTGGGTTGCAGTGAGGTAAGTAGTTGATGTTTAAATTATTAACCTCCCCAGCTGTTCAAAAGATTATGCTACGTGTCCATTCTATGGTTAGGAGGATGGTGGCAGTGCTCTCACACTTTTTATAGTGAATTATGTTGGTCAGTGGAAATTCTAAGTACCTTCTGTCTCCTCGTGGTCAGTTCTCTAATGACCGAGTGCTTTGCCCACTTGTTCCTGTGCATCAGCCCGCATGTCCCTGCTGTAAACCCAAGTCCTCATGTCCATCACTGTTCTACTCAAGGGCAGACCATTGTACTGCCACAGGGTCTGTGAAACCCCCACTCGCGGTTAATTGGAGTCTATCTACTAGCAGGCTGAAGCTGACCTTTATCGTGTTTTATATTTTGAACACCACTGCCTCAACAATATCAGTGGGAGCATTCCCCCTCATGGGGGAATCTAGAACTAGGGGTCATAGTTTCAGGATACGGGGTCACCCATTTAAGACAGAGATGAGGAGGAACTTCTTCTCTCAGAGGGTCGTGAATCTTTGGAATTCTCTACCCCAGAGAGGTGTGGAGGCTGGGTCATTGAATATATTCAAGGCGGAGATAGACAGATTTTTGAACTACAGGGGAGTCAAGGGTTATGGGGAACAGGCAGGAAAGTGGAGTTGAGGCCAAGGTCAGATCAGCCATGATCTCATTGAATGGCGGAGGAGGTTCGAGGGGCCGAATGGCCTACTCCTGCTCTTATTTCTTATGTTCTGATATTCCTGAGAAATGATCCAACTCTGCCCTCCTCCTGCATGCCTGAGATCTCCCGGCAGTGTTCTGCTCAATGGCAGTCCGCAGTGCCGAGCTCTCTTCCTGCATGATGTCGCCCAGCTGTTTGCATCAAGCCCTGCAAGGACCCAAGTGAGTGGTGAGTCATTCATGCTTTTAAACTATTCTTTGTTTCCTAGGTGGCCCCAGGAGTTATTCGTCACAAAATGACTCATCTGGGGCCAAGGTGATACCATGCCTCTCTTCAACAACTGCTAGCCCTTCTTCAACAGCCCCCCCCCCCAAATCCCCACCCCTCCCCTTATTCCCTTTCACCTCGACATGCAGTGGCCCAGCCTCGCATTTCTTCCAGTGAATCAGTGAAATCCTCTGCAGTGCACATCTCCAGACTGATGTAAAAACAGGAAATGCTGGAAATACTCAGCAGGTCAGGCAATATTCGTGGAAAGAGAAACAGAGTTAACGTTTCAGGTCTGGGAACTTGTCAGTAGAAATCTGATTTTAAAGATCCCAAGGCATTGACAGATTTTAGCCGTGGCTCAGTGTGTCGCACTCTCGGATCTGAGTCACAAGGTTGTGGGTTCAAGTTGCACTCCCAGAGACTTGAGCACAAAATCCAGACTGGCGCTTCAGTGCTGCACTGTCGGAGGTGCCATCTTTCAGATTAAGACGTTAAACTGAGGCCCCCTCTGCCCCCTCAGGTGGACGTAAAAGATCCCACGGCGCTATTTAAAGAGAAACAGGGGAGGTCTCCTCGCGTCCTGGTCAAGATTTATTGCTCAACCAATGTCACAGATTATCTGGTTATGCTCTCATTGCTGTTTGTGGGACCTTGCTGTGTGCAAATTGGCTGCTGCGTTTCCTGCATTACAACAGTGACTGCACTTCGAAAGTACTTCATTGGCTGTAAAGCACCTTGGCACGTCCTGAGGTCATGAAAGGCGCTATGTAAATGCAAGTGTTATTTTTTTCATTGAATGTGCGTCTGTTTCTTTTGCAGTCAGTTTGCACAATCCATCAAATGAAGTGAAGGATCAGTGGCGAGCCTGGCGTGGGGCTCGCTGTGTTTTGGTCTGACTGAAACAATGCAGCTGTTGGGAGATTTTACAGAAATTCTGAATCAAAGAAACAGGTTTTATTCAGGAAACTACCACAGAGGCAGCTTTTTGCCACAGTGTCTCGGTAGAAAGTCAAGCTATCGCTGAGGGACACAGAGGTAACCTCTCATTGTGAGAAACGGTAAGTAAAGCTTGGGGTGGGAGAGCGGGGACGGGGGGTGGGGGGGAATACACAGATGGAGCTCGTGTCTGCTCCAGTGTGCACGAACATCATTTGACTTGCATTCTGCACTTCAGTTGGAAATACACCATCTGGATTTAGCTCTTGTACACATCACATATAATGACGTACGAGGCCGATGAACCGAGTTGAAATTCTGTTGACCAGAGCTTGAGGCGAAAGATGGAAATCCTTGGCTCTGTTCTTTGCAGCACTAAGAAGCCGGATAAAGAGCAGGTATTCTGTATTAATGGCTAACGTTTCAGCCGGCAATCCAATTTTAAGTGGCAGATGGTTAATGTTCGATGCCGGCGAGGTTTGTGTGCAATAAGACTAATTTCCCATGGGATTTGCAGCTGTGTAAATTTTGCAGGTAGGCTTGAAATTCGCCATTTGAGTTTAACAAACAGATGATCCGTGTGAGGAGTTAAGAGGTGTTGGCAGCGATCCAAGGGACAGGGCTTAGAACAGCCACATTTCTTTCTGTGTCATTATAATGTCACACACTTAATGCCGTTTGTGTGATTTGATGTGATTTCTGTTGTTGTGTGATTACCATACTCAACAAAGAACATGACAATGACTGTTTACTAATAAGAACATAAGAAATAGGAGCAGGAGTAGGCCATTCGGCCCTTCGGGCCTGCTCCACCATTCAATGAGATCATGGCTGATCTTCTGCCTCAACTCCATTCACCGGCCCTATCGCCATATCCCTTGATGCCCTTACTAGTCAGAAATCTATCGACTTCTGTTTTGAATATACCCAATGACTGACCCTCCACAGCCCTCTGGGGTAGAGAATTCCAAAGATTCACCACCCTCTGTGTGAAGAAATTTCTTCTCATCTCAGTCCTGAATGGCCTACCCTTTATCCTGAGGCTGTGGCCCCTGGTTCTAGACTCCCCAGCCAAGGGAAACATTCTCCCAGCATCCACCCTCTCAAGCCCTGTAATAATTTTGTATGCTTCAATGAGATCCCCCCTCATTCTTCAGAATTCAAGAGAATACAGGCCTAGTTTACTCAATCTCTTCTCATACGACAGTCCTGCCATCCCAGGAATCAATCTCCTGAACCTTCGTTGCACTCCCTCTATGGCAAGTATATCCTTCCTTAGGTAAGGAGACCAAAATTGTACACAGTACTCCAGGTGTGGTCTCACCAAGGCCCTATATAATTGGAGTAAGACTTCTTTACTCCTGTACTCAAATCCTCTTGTAATGAAGGCCAGCATACCATTTGCCTTCCTAATGGCTTGCTGCGCCTACACATTCACTTTCAGTGACTCATGTACAAGGACACCCAGATCCCCTTGAGCATCTGCATTCCCCAATCTTTCACCATTTAGGAAATACTCTGCCTTTCTGTTTTTTCTACCAAAGTGGATAACTTCACATTTATCCACATTATATTCCATCTGCCATGTTCTCGCCCACTCACTGAGCCTGTCGAGATCCCCTTGAAGCCTCTTCACAACTGACACTGCCACCTAGCTTTGTATCATCAGCAAATTTGGAAATGTTACATTTAGTCCCCTCATCCAAATCATTGATATAGATTGTGAATAGCTGCCCTAATTTTGTTCACCAACCTCTTGTGTGGGACCTTATCAAAGGCCTTCTGAAAATCCAAATACACCACATCTACCGGTTCCCCTTTGTCTACTCCACTAGTTACATCCTCAAAGAACTCCAATAGGTTTGTTAAACAGGATTTCCCTTTCATAAATCCATGTTGACTCTGCCCAATCTTACTATTAGTTTCTAAGTGCCCAGTTATTCCATCCTTTATAATAGATTCCAGCATTTTCCCAACTAATGATGTGAGGCTAACAGGTCTGTAGTTCCCCGTTTTCTCTCTCCCTCCTTTCTTAAACAGCAGGGTTACATTTGCTATCCTCCAATCTGCAGGAACCATTCCAGAATCTAGAGAATTTTGGAAGATGACAACCAATGCGTCCACTATCCCAATGGCCATCTCTTTCAAAACCCTAGGATGTAGGTCATCCGGTCCTTGGGTTGATGCTGATGCCCTTTTAAAAGAGGATGGTGACTCTCAAACAGAATCTTTCAAAGGCCTCCTGGAAGGAGTTATGTAGAGTACAGTCAACATGAATGGATGTGACTGTCGCCATTACCTTTTATATTATTGGCATTTCCTTGACTCCACCTAGCCTGAGCAATTATGGCCATCTGTCAGTTGACAACATCCCAAAACATTTCTCAAATAACCACTACGTTGTTTAGCTAAATAGTTTACCCTATTAGCTTCCCAACACTCTGCTAAAATATCCAAAGACATCAGCAATAACCTAGCTGTTGTCCACATCCATCAGTTAATCTGCCCTACATTTAGTTAAATAGGCAAGGTTTCTATCCAGTTATTAGACAGGGTATATATGTTATCAGGAGTATCATCATGGGTGGTGTAATCACACTTAATTTATCCTTGTTAACTGTCTGAGATTGAATCAGACTGTTCACAACCTTGGTGTCATATTTGACCCCGAAATGAGTTTCTGACCACATATCCGCTCCATCACTAGGACCGCCTATTTCCACCTCCGGAACATTGCCCGACTCCACCCTTGCCTCAGCTCATCTGCTGCTGAAACCCTCATCCATGCCTTTGTTACCTCTAGACTTGACTATTGCAATGCACTCCTGGCCGGCCTCCCATGTTCTACCCTCTGTAGGATTCTGCTTCTTCAACTGAGAAGCTTAAGGGTTGACCCATAGGAAAGACACAACAACAGGTAGTCTTAGTTCAACTATTTTACTTGATTTGTCAACAGTAAGCAAACAGTACATAAACTTCCTTGGTACAAGTCCAAACGATTGATAAGTTCAGTTGAGCTCTTGTAGATCTTTGTGTGGGGAATCAACCCACCCGGCTGCAGTACGGCTGCTTAGTCTCACAGTCCTTTATTATCCCCTGGGTCAGTCATATGACCGAGCTGATATCTATCTGTCCTTTCCGTGATGTTTTTCCTGTTCGTCCACTCTTGGTGCGTCTTGCCGTACCAGCCGTCTCGGCAATTAGGGTTTTGATCAAGTCTCAACATGATGTTCCACTCTTGTCTCAAGGATTCAAATACAATTATATCTTATTTCAACACATACCCACAGGATTCAGTGTTAGTAAACTCAATCAATAGCAGTGATTAATTGTAAGAGACATAATCAAGGACACTTTGGAGTTCCATAGCTTTTTTATCGAAGAGTCTATGAATTAAATAGGCCTTTGTGGTTCCTAGGCACTTATCACAAAGAGGAGCATAAGATCTAATCAACAGCTAAAGCCTCCAAGGACAAGCTTTTCTCTTTGTTGGCTGCAATAGTTTCCACTGCCTATGCACCAGGCTTACTGGGTATTTTTTTTGGTCAAGTAAACCATACATTTAAATGAAGGCCGCATCCTTATTACAAATACATGACTGTGTATGGTTTCTTCACTCCCTGCACCTCCAGATAATGGTACAAGTTATACATACACTCCTTCACCTCCGTAAACTTGAGGTCATCCAAAACTCTGCTGCCTGTGTCCTAAGTCGCACCAAGTCCCGTTTTCCCATCACCCCAGTGCTCGCTGACCTACATTGGCTCCCGGTTCAGCAACGCCTCGATTTCAAAATTCTCATCATTGTTTTCAAATCCCTCCATGGCCTCACCCCTCCCTCTCTCTGTAATCTCCTCCAGCCCCACAACCCTCTGAGATATCTGCGCTCCTCTAATTCTGGCCTCTTGAGCATCCCCAATTTTACTCGCTCAACTATTGGTGGCTGTGCCAAGGCCCTAAGCTCTGGAATTCCCTACCTAAACCTGTCCGCCTCTCTAACTCTCTTTCCTCCTTTAAGACACTCCTTAAAACCTACCTCTTTGACCAAGCTTTTGGTCACCTGCCCTAACCTCTCCTTATGTGGCTCGGTGTCAAAATTTTGTTTGATAACGCTCCTGTGAAGCGCCTTGAGACGTTTTGCTTCGTTAAAGGCGCTGTATAAATATAAGTTGTTGCTGTTGTTAATTTCAGGACTATACTAGAGACTTTTGCATTTGGAAAATAGTGGAGGCTACTGAATAATGTTTGCATGATGGACTTGGTAGTAGGATTCTGTAAGGGTTATAGGCTCATTGGGATATGGGTGAATAGTGGTGGACTGGTGTAACATGTTCCGATAGCTGAAGCCCTCGGATAAGCTTCTGAACAGGAGTATCTGGGCAAACTATTGAGTGTTAATTGGGTGGGTGGAGAGATGGGACATTTGTAGTTTCTGCCAGTTTGCTATTAACGCTGGGTAAATTATGTTTGAGCTCCATTTCATGTCAGTCGCTATTCCTTTACATCTTCTTAATCCTCTTTAAATGAGATGATATATTAAGTTGATTGGCAAAACTTTGCTAAATTATGGAAATTTTTTCTAAATAATTTTGTATTGAGCAAAAGTTATAAATAAAAGGGAATTATGCCGTTAAATAACCATGGAATTCAAATAATGTGTAAATCTGCCAGAGATTCATGTTCTTGATGCATGTTACTCTTCCACTTCATCACTGACTTGTTCATTTTTACATTCCTGCCGTAGTTTATGTAATGCCAGAACTATTTCCCTAAACTCTGCTGCCTAGTTTAATCTCTCCTCATCTTTAAAAACCTCCTCTTTTCCCTCACCTCCTTGTCTCCTCCAACTCTTTTCCTAATTCCTGCTCAGCATCCAAATTTCCCCTTGGAATGTTTCGCTGCATTAAAGGTGCTATATTAGTTCTCTGCTGTGAAGGTGCTTTATTCTAACAATTCTTCATTATGTTTAAGTCTTAATATGACTGACTCGCGTTACCTCGGTCCTTGGATCCATTGGCACATCGTCTGACCTATCAGCATTAGTTCTCTTGTTCCTCCCTCTTTCCTACTTTCATTTGCTCCCTGATCTAAGGCAAGCAAATTCATGCCATTATGGTCTGTATGCAAATGACAAAAATGCTGGTCAGTCAACTGACGTTCTCTCAGCTTTACTTGACCAAGATTCCATTCCTCTCAGCGGTTAGCTTGAGTTCCCTTGGCTGTTCATTTTGTGTATTTGTCAAGTCATTGACTCACGTTCCTTTGGCACTCCAGATCCAATCTTTACCTTGACCTCTGAACTCAAAACATCTGCTGTCTGGATTAAACTCTGCTTCCCAGACCCATTTAATGTACTGGTTGTCCAATTTTTTTTCAACATTCATTTTAATATTTTCTTTTTCTGTTTTCTCTCTGGTATACCTCCTGTTCTATGCACTTTCCCCAACCAAGAGACTAGCTGGAGACCTACACCAGGTATATAATAGCACTATTTATAGCCCATCATTGGCAGTACCCTGGTCCTGGTCCTCTGGTCCTCTGCTTTCTTCTTCCCTATAGAGAAGCTTAGAACCTTTACATGGTGGTTGAGATCAGGAACTTATTTTATCTTACCCAAACTCCACCATCAGAAGGATAGTCATACTTGTCCATCAGACGAGCACGTGCTTGAGCCCTCACTAGGCAGATAGATGGGCTCCTCAGGATAGCAGCATAGTTATCAGCATAATGCACCATTAGATGTGTGAGTGCACTGCCACCATCCTACCGACCACAGCGTGGACACACGCCATATTCCGCTGAACGTTCGTTCCACCAATTGAACGTGTGGATCTTCAGCAGAAGCTTGCTTCTTCGCAACACGGCCATGGTTAGGAACTGAACCCTGAGTGGGTGCTGTCATACTCAACCTCCAGATCATACCCTCCAACTGTTGTCATCCCAACTCTCAGAATTTCCTCATCGAATGGATATCTGCCTTCAGCATAATGGAAGGACTTTTCGCAAGGCTGTATGTCCAAGTCTAGCTGTCCAAGACTGATGCTGTGAAATAGGCTTACTTGTCACCAGTTGCTTAATCCAAGTCATCAACTGAAGGGCTTTGTCAAAGATATATGCCAGCTGTGAGGCTGACTTCCCCTGCCAGGGTAATCAGAAACAGGTTGGTATATGTTGGATCCTAGGGAACTGTGCTGTGATTTCCTGATAAATCTAGATCTACTGCTCATCCTTTGTACCCAGGTAATGGTTGAAAATATTCAGTGCTTTAATACAGCAGGAAAATCTTTGTCATTATTGACTCCAGCAGGTGGCAGTATACAACTATCTCATGACAACAGCCTCAAGCACGTTCCAAAAGAACATTACAGTCACCAGCTTGCTTCCATAAAGCACATTTTGAAGAATTTCTGCAATTTCTTTTTTTTGCCGAACAATTTTCTTCCCTCCCTTGCCTGACTATTAGCTCCTATCCATGTGGGTATGGTAGTGTAGCGGTTATGTTACTGGACTAGTAAGCCAGAGGTCTGGACTAATAATCTAGCAGAACGTGAGTTCTCAGTTTGAGAATTTGAATACAGTTTTTTAAAAATCTGGAAATAAAAAACTGGTATCGGTAAGAGAAGCCATAAAGGTCTGGATTGTTCGTGAAATCCAACTGGTCCATTAATGTCCTTTAGGGAAGGAAACCTGCCGTCCTTACCGAGTCTGGCCTATATGTGACTCCAGTCCCACATCAATGTGGTTGATTTTTAACTGCCCTCTGAAGTGGCTTAACAAGCCACTCATTTGTATCAAACCGCTACACCGCAGCGGTTCAAGAAGAAGGCCCACCGTCACCTTCTCAGAGCAACTAGGGATGGGCAATAAATGCCGGCCTTGCCAGCGACGCCCACATCCCGAGAATGAATAATAAAAAGAAGCTGCATTTGCCAGCTTCTGGCCAAGTTGACTAAAACATCCACATCTTTCTTGAATCTGGGTCTGTTAGTGAACTAACAGAAGTTAGTCTGACTGCAGCCTAAATCAATAATTTGTGTGGGTTTAGCATTACCTTTTTGCTGCTGTATAATTTGCCCCAATTTATCAAACCAAGGATTCCCTAGTCATTTCCAGGCTATAGTTTCTTTATCTTGGTTGGGTTCACTGAGCGACTCCATGATTTATGCAAAAGGTGTGGGGGAAAAAAACTGGATAGACATCAGTTTCTCAAGGTTAAAAGGATAGAGACATTCATGATCAAATGCTGCAGGGAATGCAGTGCTTGTACTCCTGAGACTGAGGAAATGCCATCTATGGAATACAGCAGGTCATGCCTATAAATAATAACGTTTATATCCTGGTATTCCGCTAATCTCTTTGAAAGATTGACCTGTGGTTCCTCTCTCTCTCTCTCTTAGGAGATAAGATAAATTGGGAATTGTTCATGATAAGGCAAATTGTACACGGTTTGGGGTTGACATGACAAAGTCTTTTTGCCTTATGTTTCCTTCTTACTTTTCTTATTGATATTGGCTATCAGATGCAAATTGATCATTGATAAAGCTCACTGTAATCATTGATTGAATCACAGTATTGATTTAATAATCAACAATGTAAATTGATGAAATATTTGTCTGGCATTAGATACAGTTTGATCTTTGATAATGAATACTTATCACCGTTTAATCATACGTTGTGAATGTGATTTTAAATTATTGATTGTCAATCTTGGTTTGATCATTGATAATGCATTGTACTGAGAATCCCAGAAATGTTCTGAAAGGAAAATGCCAGGCTCCCTAACACACTTCTCCAGTATATCTCCACAATCAGCTCCAGTCCCATTCCCTCCATTACAAAGTGAATACACTCCAAAAGTACTTCATGGGCTGTGAAGAACTTTGGGACCTCCTGAGGACGTGAAAGGTTCTATATAAATGCAAGTTCTTTTTTTTCTTTCTTTCCTTGCCGCACAAACCTGTGGGTTGATTTTTACAGCACGTGAATCGACTTTAAAACAACTCTGCATTATTACCTCATAAATGAAGCTCGAGGAACAGCACCTCATCTTTCGATTAGGCACTTTACAGCCTTCTGGACTCAACATTGAGTTCAACAATTTCAGAAGATAATCCCTGCCCCCATTCTTCAGGCTGTATGATTTTGCCATCCCCATTTGCAACATTTTACCTTGCCTGCCTCCTACCTTAGGCAAGGGAGGAGATTGCAGGGGCTCTGACACAAATTTTCAGGTCCTCTCTGGCCACAGGGGAGGTGCCAGAGGACTGGAGGACAGCTAACGTAGTACCATTGTTCAAGAAGGGTAGTAGGGATAAACCAGAGAATAACCGGCCAGTGAGCCTAACATCAGTGGTCGGGAAATTATTGGAAAAAATTCTGAGGGACAGAATTAGTCTCCACTTGGTTTTGTCAGGGGGAGATCATGTCTAACCAATTTGATTGAATTTTTCGAGGGGGTGACTAGTTGTGTGGATGAGGGTAGTGCAGTTGATGTGGTCTACATGGACTTCAGTAAGGCTTTTGACAAAGTCCCGCATGGGACACTGGTCAAGAAGGTAAGAGCCCATGGGATCCAGGGCAATTTGGCACATTGGATCCAAAATTGGCTTAGTGGCAGGAGGAAGAGGGTGATGGTCGAAGGTTGTTTTTGTGACTGGAAGCCTGTGTCCAGTGGTGTACCGCAGGGATCGGTGCTGGGTCCTTTGCTGTTTGTAGTGTACATTAATGATTTAGATATGAATGTAGGAGGTATGATCGGTAAGTTCGCAGATGACACGAAAATTGGTGGAGTGGTAAATAGCGAGGAGGGAAGCCTCAGGCTACAGGACGATATGGACGGATTGGTCAGATGGGCAAAACAGTGGCAAATGGAATTTAACCCTGAAAAGTGTGAGGTGATGCATTTTGGGAGGACTAACAAGGCAAGGGAATACACAATGAATAGTAGGACCCTAGGAAGGACAGAGGATCAGAGGGACCTTGGTGTGCATGTACATAGATCCCTGAAGGCAGCAGGACAGTTAGATAAGGTGGTTAAAAAGGCATATGGGATACTTGCCTTCATTAGGCATAGAATATAAGAGCAGGGAGGTTATGATGGAGCTGTACAAAACGCTAGTTAGGCCACAGCTGGAATACTGTGTGCAGTTCTGGTCGCCACACTATAGGAAGGATGTGATTGCATTGGAGAGGGTGCAGAGGAGATTCACCAGGATGTTAACTGGGCTGGAGCGCTTCAGCTATGAAGAGAGACTGGACAGGCTGGGGTTGTTTTCCTTAGAGCAGAGAAGGCTGAGGGGGGACCTGATTGAGGTGTACAAAATTATGAAGGGCATAGATAGGGTAGATAGAAAGGAACTTTTCCCCTTAGTAGAGGGGTCAATAACCAGGGGGCATAGTTTCAAGGTAAGGGGCAGGAGGTTTAGAGGGGATTTGAGGAAAAACTTTTTCACCCAGAGGGTGGTTGGAATCTGGAACTCACTGCCTGAAAGGGTGGTAGAGGCAGGAACCCTCACAACATTCAAGAAGCATTTAGATGAGCACTTGAAACACCATAGCATATAAGGCTACGGACCAAGTGCTGGAAAATGGGATTAGAATAGACAGGGCTTGATGGCCGGCGCGGACACGATGGGCCGAAGGGCCTCTTTCTGTGCTGTATAACTCTATGACTATGACTATGACTTAGCACAGAATATTCCTTCAATTCCTTCCTCCCCTCCCAAACCCCTCCACCGCTCTCCCTGCCTCTGCACCTGCTTAAAATCTGTTACATCTCAAGCTTTTTCCAGTTCTGATGAAGGGTCCCAGACCTGAAACGTTAACTCTGTTTCTCTCTCCACGGATGCTGCCTGGTCTGCTGAGTATTTCCAGCATTTCCTGTTGTGCATTATTACCATTGCTTTTGGGACCATTTGACTGATGCTGGCACTTGTCCTCGATGCCTGGGAATGTGGGAGCACAGTCACGTTGCTGATCTAAGCAGAGGTAGGTGGGAAGGTTTCAGCCACGGTGCCTGTGATTGGCTGTGCCGCTGATGCCACTTTGATTGGCATTGGCACTGGAGGCACATCTTTGATGGTGACAACCACGTCCAATGGCAGAAGTGCAAAGATGTGATTGCACTGGAGTGGGTACAGAGGAGATTTACCAGGATGTTGCCAGGACTGGAAAGTTTTAGCTATGAGGAAAGATTGGATAGGCTGGGGTTGTTTTCCTTGGAACAGAGGAGGCTGAGGGGAGACTTATTTGAGGTGTATAAAATTATGAGGGGCCTAGCTAGAGTGGATAGGAAGGACCTATTCCCCTTAGCAGGGAGGTCAATAACCAGGGGGCATAGATTTAAAATAATTGGTAGAAGGATTAGAGGGGAGTTGAGCAGAACTTTTTTCACCCAGGGGGTGGTGGGGGATCTGGATCTCTCTGCCTGAAAGGGTGGTAGAGGCAGAAACCCTCATCGCATTTAAAAAGTACTTGGATATGCACTTGAAGTGCCGTAGCCTACAAGGCTACGGACCAAGAGCTGGAAAGTGGGATTATGCTGGAAACTCTTTTTCGGCCGACGCAGCCACGATGGGCCAAATGGCCTCCTTCTGTGCTGTAAATTTCTATGATTCTATGATCGTCTCACTGATGAATTTGATAGCATCTCTCTTCACTGCAAAAGTAAGTCCCTGCATTCACGGGTACAGTAGTGCAGTGGTTATGTTACTGGTCTGGTAATCCCGAGGCCTGGACTAATAATCCAGGAGAATTGTGAGTTCTAAATCCCACCATGGCAGTTTGAGAATTTGAATTCAATTTTGAATTTGAAATAAAATTTGGCATCAATAAAAATGACCATGAAGCTGTCGGATTGTCGTAAAATCACAACTGGTTCACTAATGTCTTTTAGGGAAGGAGATCTGTGATTCTTACCTGGACTGGCCTATGTGTGACTGCAGTTGCACACCAACATGGTTGGCTCTTCATTGCCCTCTGAAGTGGCCTAGCAAGCCATCCAGTTGTTCGGGATGGGCAATAAATGCTGGCCCTTGCCAGCGACGCCCACATCCCGAGAATGAATTTTTAAAAAATTGTTTGCCACTAAATGCTCTTAGAGAGACTTCCAGAGCATTAGACTGCAGGTTACCCACTCAAACGCAAAAGGATTCATTTGCCTTTGAAACACTCCAAACAGAATACAGGTCTTTTGTTGCAGACACCAAGGGCCAGAAATTCGGCTCCTTTGCACCTGCCGTTAGCGCCTCCGGGGGACACTAACGAGGCGCAAAGGGCTTATCACCCGGGGCGGGGGGGAGGGGGGAGGGAAAGCGCCTCCTGAGCAATTCGGCGGGGCGTTGCTCAGGCGCTACCCTATAGCGCCGTGCCCCCGCCGGTAGCACCCCGGGCCGCTGCGCCACCGGCGGTGACAACATCGGAGCGCTGCCGACATCGCCTCGGTTACCGCCCCACCATGAAGTGGAACGCCCGAGATTGCACTCCACTCCCAGTGCGCGGTGGTAAGCCGAATTTAGCGGCCAGGGTGGTACTTCCTCTCCGGGCGCTAAATGTACGGCCTTAACACGTTACCACCCCCAAATGGGGCGTAACCGAATTTTGCACCCTTCAAATGTTTCTGTTTCTTTACTATCCAGAATCTTGAAATCTGATTTAAAAAGTCACATTTTGTTGATATTTCCTGGCTACACAAAAGTGGGCACAGATGATGGAGACTGTCCGGCCCACCTAGCTCATCCTTCCTCAGAAAACCATGGTCCCATTGCAGTATCCACCTGCCTCTTGAATGGTCCACTTAGAACATAAGAACATAAGAAATAGGAGCTTCGAGCCTGCTCCGCCATTCAATGAGATCATGGCTGATCTTCTACCTCAACTCCATTCACCGGCCCTATCGCCACATCCCTTGATGCCCTTACTAGTCAGAAACCTATCGACTTCTGTTTTTAATATACCCAATGACTAAGCCTCCACAGCCCTCTGGGGTAGAGAATTCCAAAGATTCACCACCCTCTGTGTGAAGAAATTTCTTCTCATCTCAGTCCTGAATGGCCTACCCTTTATCCTGAGGGTGTGGCCACTGGTTCTAGACTCCCCAGCCAAGGGAAACATTCTCCCAGCATCCACCCTATCAAGCCCTGTAATAATTTTGTATGCTTCAATGAGATCCCCTCTCAGTCTTCTGAATACAAGAGAATACAGGCCTAGTTTACTCAATCTCTTCTCATATGACAGTCCCGCCATCCCAGGAATCAATCTCCTGAACCTTCGTTGCACTCCCTCTATGGCGAGTATATCCTTCCTTAGGTAAGGAGACCAAAATTGTACACAGTACTCCAGGTGTGGTCTCACCAAGGCCCTATATAATTGGAGTAAGATTTCCTTACTCCTGTACTCAAATCCTCTTGTAATGAAGGCCAGCATACCATTTGCCTTCCTAATGGCTTGCTGCACCTGCACATTCACTTTCAGTGACTCATGTACAAGGACACCCAGGTCCCTTTGAGCATTTGCATTCCCCAATCTTTCACCATTTAGGAAATACTCTGCCTTTCTGTTTTTTCGACCAAAGTGGATAACTTCACATTTATCCACATTATATTCCATCTGCCATGTTCTCGCCCACTCACTGAGCCTGTCGACATCCCCTTGAAGCCTCTTCACATCCTCTTCACAACTGACACTGCCACCTAGCTTTGTATCATCAACAAATTTGGAAATGTTACATTTAGTCCCCTCATCCAAATCATTGATATAGATTGTGAATAGCTGAGGCCCAAGCACTGATCCTTGCGGTACCCCACCATCCTGAAAAAGACCTGTTTATCCCTACTCTTTGTTTTCTGTCTGTTAACCAATTCTCAACCCATGCTTCACTTCAGGCTGCAATAGGCCTGATTCTGGCATCTTTGGACATGAAAGGCTGCTGATAGTTGTCTCCAAAGCATTGAATGACTAGTGTCAGCTCAATGAAAAAACATCATTTATTGTCGAGATCAAAATAAAAATCTGATGGTGCTGGGACAAGATACCAGGTGTGCTCTATACATTAATCTTTTGACAACTGCAAATCAGTTTAATCATCTAGAAGACTTGCATTTATATAGCGCCTTTCCAACCTTCGGATGTCCCAAAGTGCTTTACAGCCAATGAAGTACTTTTGACCTGTAAATTTTAATGTAAAAAATGCTGCGGCCAATTTTCACACAGCAAGATCCCACAAATAGCCATGACCATATCTGTTTTAGTGATGTTGGTTGCAGGAGAAATATTAGGCTGAACACCAGGGAGAACTCTCCTGCTCTTCTTCAAAGTCGTGCCATGGGATCTTTTACATCCACCTGGTTTAACGTCTCATCTGAAGGACGGTACCACAGACAGTGCAGCACCCCCTCGGTCCTGCACTGGAGTGCCAGCCTAGATTTTATGCTCAAGTCTCTGGCGTGGGGCTTGAACCCACAACCTTCTGTTTCAGAGGCGAGAGTGCTACCACTTTTTTTAAATATTTGTTTTATCGACATTAAAAACATTTACAACATCGTGATCATTCCATTGTATCATACAAATCCATTCCGCCACTCTGCACAGTCATTCCTCCACCACTTACTACCATCAAAAACTGAAGTTTAAATTGCCTCCTGTGACATATACTGAGCCACAGCTGACACCTTTGTAACAGTGCTGTGACTGGACACCAGGTGTGCTCTGCACAGTAGTCTCTTGAGAACTGCGAATGAGGTTTAGTTATCTCGTCACTCAACCAGGGCTGCAGTGTTGTTGCCAAGGAAACTTCAAGCAGCTGTCCTTCCATGTCTGGTGCATTCCTATTGGTCAAAAATTAGCCTGGTCACAGCTATATTGTGGACATGTCAAGCTTCAGAACCTGGACTTTTGATTGGCCTGAAAGTCGCCCCTTTAAAGTTAGATTTCAGCCAATGAACACTCATTTAGAACATCTCTCACCTCCAAAATGGATAACAGGAACAAATAAAATGGGGAGGGGGAGAAAAAAGATGTCAATACTTAGCAAGTCAGTCAGCAACTGTAAAGAGAAAAAGACAGGTTAATGTGTGCTTCTAGAATTTTCCATTTAGGGTGATAAGGAGCAGGAAGCAGAGAAATAACGCAAGTGGAAAAAAAATCAGCTAAAATAAGAGACTTTTTAAAAACTTGACCAAAAGTTAGAATGGGTAGAATTGAGATACAGAGAAATTATTTGCTCTGGTGGGGGAATCAAGAACAAGGGGACATAATCTTAAAATTAAAACTGGGCCATTCAGAGGCGAAATCAGGAAGCACTGTTCACACAATGGGTAGTAGAAATTTGGAATTCCATTCCCCAAAAGGCAGTGGATGCTAGGGAACAATTGGAGCTTTCAAGACTGAAATGGATAGATTTTTGTCAGGTAAGGGTATTAAGGGATATGGATCAAAGGCGGGAAAATGGAGTTGAGGTGCAGATCAGCCACGATCTAATTGAATGACGGAGCAGGCCCGAGGGGCTGAATGGCCTCTTCCTGCTCCTGATGTTCCTAACTGAACACAAACACACTGAAACACCCAAGTTTCCTCATTCTAGATTAGTATTTGCAGCAGATTGCGCACATTAGACCCTGATTACAGCCTCATTACCACCTAATTACATTAGTGCCATCTTCAGTGTCTATATTGCACAAAAGGCTGAATTGCGCATTGGTAAATTAAGCACAAACAATGATGTAACAATACATTGACCAGCCAGAATATCTCTGCTGCACTTTGAATTATAATTATGTGGGGGGAGGGGGGGTGGTTTCAAACTTTCAGTCAAACAAATCCAATTTGGAATCAGATTTACTTCACTCATCCTTGGGTACGATGTAGTGAAAAGTGCTTCAAAATAGCCCAACCACCAATAATAATTTCAGCTACCACTTCTGTTTAATTAACAAACAATAAGTCCCACAATTTTACAACCAGCATTATTCTTTACTACCTATTATAAAATGGCATAACAGTAATATATCCTACTCCAATAATAAAACCAATATAAACATCTGCAAACAGAATTGTATAAAGTTATTAGCAATGTGCTCCTTATAACTTTGTTGGAGCTGCCAGTTCGAGGCGTAAAATGTTCCACATTTATTGACAGGGACAAGGGGCGGAGAGGTTTCAGGAGGGAATTCCATTGCTTGGAGCCTAGACAGCTGAAGGCACGGCCGCCAATGGTAGGGCGAAGGAAGTCAGGGAAGCACAAGAGGCCAGAATTGGAGGAGCGCAGAATTCGCTGAGGACTGTAGGGCTGGAGGAGGTTACAGAGGTGGGGATAGGCGAGGGCATGGAGCGATTTGAACACAAAGGGCTCGATTTTGTCATTGGGGCGGGCTGGGGTTGTGTCATCCGCTTTTCGTGTTATCCACCCGACTGCAATTGGATGTGGGAGATTGATGCAATTTTCACCTAATTGGGCAATTGAGTTCCAGCATGTGGGAACCCATGACCCAATTAGTGTTTTCAGTCTGAAAGTCGCCTCTGATGATGTCATCATTGTTGCTGCATTTAAGGTCTGCAAAGACTGGGAAGCTTTTGGCCTTTGCTGTGAGAGGGACCTGGAGGTGCTCCCAGATTTTTTGTCCATGTCCACCACCACCACCACCACTCCAAACTTCCACAAAAATGGTTATGACTGCTAAAAGTTCCCCCCTTCTTAATGGTGGACCTGCAGCTGATAGTCAGCAATCCAAGTGTGCTACCGCCAGGTTTCACCGTCGTGTTTCAGAGCAGGCGTGTATCACGTCTGAAAAGTATTAAAATCAGAAAGGACTCTCAAAATGGGATTATAGAGGCAATTAAGTGGTTGTTAAGGGCCTTAAAGGCCTATCCCGCCTCTTGGAGGCGGGATGGAGACGGGATCAGAAACCACGCATTTGGGAAAATTGCTCGGCGGCGGGATGGAGGCAGGGTCGGGGTCGGGCCCGCCCGCCATTTTTTGCAATTTTAACACCCCACACGCCTCCATTCCCGCCTCCTCGGGCCTGGCAAAATCGAGCCCAAAGATTCAATAGTAAATTTCAAAAGGGAATTGGATATATCCTTGAAAAGGAAAAAAAATTGTCGGACTATGGAGAAAGAGCGGGGGAGTGGGAATAATTGGATCGCTCTTTCAGAGAGCCGGTGCAGGCACGATGGGCCAAACGGCCTCTTTCTGTGCTGTAGGATTCTATTAATTTTTATGAAACCAGTTTGGGAAATGTAATTATTCCACCCAGCAAAACTGACATTCTGTTAGACAAAGTAAAATGAAGGACCTAGGATGATGATGTACAGTATAATAATTATAGATAAAAATTTAATTTTTTTATTAATTTCGTGGTTTCTTTTCTGGAATGTTGGGTTGTGGACATCAGTAAATCAGAGATCCACTGACTACTTTCTTGTATAAATGTAAATGAATCATTTTTGTTTTCCTGGTGGTACAGTTGCTGACAGCAGTGCCCAGTGCTAAACTGAGTCCTACAGCCCAGGACGGTCACAGGGCTTATGCAGCATCCAGTCAATGCTGAGTTAGCCAATCTCAGCCGGGGCAGAAGCAGGGCTCAGCAAACGGCCTCACTGCCCCTGAACTTCAGGAGGGGCAACATCAGGCAGAGTTGAAAACACAGAGTTGGATAGCCTGCTGATACTGCTGCCTCACACGAGGAGCCAGAGGGCAGCTAGCAACCCGTGAGCTCGGACACCAGCACCAATCAGCGCCTTCAGAATAGGTCAGGATGAAATTGAGAGGAGACAAAAAGGATTTGTTGTATAAACAGGGCATCTCAAAGTGACCTGAAGTCAACTTAAATGCAGCAGTTCCCAGTATAAAGAGGAGTTATGAAGCTGACTGCCATTCTAGTGACTATGAGCGGAGATCTAGGAGGTCATTTTAACCTAACGTGCCAAGTCGGAAATGGGCGAGTTCGGATCGGACGCCCGTTTTACACCATGCCTGATTTTACTCTCCAGAAGTCAATGGGCAGTAAAATCGAGTGAGTTGTAAAACAGGCTCCCGACCCAAACCTGCCCGTGTCCTGCCCGGCCAGTTAGGCTACAATCAACCTTTTTTTTTAATTCACAGAATGTTAAACGTTTACTCCCATTTATCATTCTGAATTATTGAAAATTTTTGGAATCTTTGATCTATATATGCATGTAAATGCATATGCGATTGCTTTACCTTTTAAATGACAACGTTTGCAGTCGTATAGCACCTTATCAGATCTCTCAAACACTTCAAAGCCTTTCACATACAGTGAATGTTATACAAGTAAACACAGCAGCCATTTTGTGCAAGGACTAATTCACACATATAGTAATGAAAGACCAGTTCACCTGTTCTGGGCAGTGGAGAATTCACTGCTCGAATACTGTCATGGGATGTACAAGGTCCACTCGAACCACCAGAACAGGGAGGCAGGACCTTGGTTCAAAGTCTCATCTGAGGGATGTTGCCTCTGACAGTGCGGCACTCCTCAGTACTGTGCTCAAATATCAGCCTAGATTATGTGCTTTGCAGATGGTTAAGTGGCTTCTTACATGTGATGTGTTATTAAGGCATGTTTCACGTCTGTATTACATGAAATAGATGGTGAGGAATTACACTGAGATGTAATAACTAAGTCGATTTAGCAAATAACTACACACAGTGCTTGGGCTTATTTTCTATTTGGATAACTAATGAAGAAACAAATACAAATTTCTGGTGCATTAGTTTGTGTTTGAGGGCTCAAGTCTCCGCAATGAACCACTACTTGTTTACTAATAACATTCCATCAAATATTTGTCTTTCTGAGCACGCCACTTGTCTTGTAATTACAGGAAACAGGATAATATGCTGCATTCAATCAGTAACCAGTTGAGGCTGCCTACACAAATAGAGAGAAATTCATAAATATTTTAACCTGTTGGCAAATAAATGCAATTTAAATCTTGTCATGTTCGGTCACTACTGTGTTCAAGCAAGCTTGGCTTACAACACGGAAAGAGTTATTTCTGATCCACATACATACCATATAGGATTACATAGGATAAACGGCACGGAAACAGGCCATTCGGCCCAACCAGTCCATGCCATTATCCCTACTATATACTTACACGTACAGCATGGAAAGAATCCCTATTTCTCCCTTACTGGTGTCATAATATATCTTGTTGAAACTGAAATGGGATGGCGCTCTGATCACTTGTACCTTCTGCAAATATGAAAAAGCAATCTGCCACTAACTGCAGATGTAGATCATCAGGGTGGTGAGGAGTGTTCAAATCCCTCCATGGCCTCGCCCTCCCTATCTCTGTAACCTCCTCCAGCCCTGCAACCCTCCGAGATCTCTGCGCTCCTCCAATTCTGGCCTCTTGCGCATCCCCAATTTTCATCGCTCCACCATTGGCGGCCGTGCCTTCAGCTGCCTGGGCCCTAAGCGCTGGAATTCCCTCCCTAAGCGTCTCCACCTCTCCACCTCTCTCTCCTCCTTTAGAATATACCTTAAAACCTATCTCTTTGACCAAGCTTTTAGTCACCGAACCTAATGTCTCATTCTTTGGCTCGATGTCAATCCCATTATCTTATATCTTATCTTATTCTCATGTGAAGTGCCTTTCGACGTTTTACTACATTAAAGGTGTTATATAAATGCAAGTTGTTGTTGTTGAGTGGGTTAGGATGCCACCTTTGTTGTCCTTAAAGTTGCTCGTCATTCTTCACATTCCTGACCATTCATGGATTAGATTTGCTATGTTCCGAACCCGACATATATTGTGCCACTTGGCACCTATATAAGGGGTTTACTGAATGGCCAACATACATTCCATTCCATAAATTTTTCCAACAGCAGCATGCAACTGCTCATAAAGTCAGACAGAGTTTCAATAAATGCGTCTGAACACTGTTTACCTCATGTCACAAGTCTGTTTTCTATCAGTTTCCATTTAGCAAAATTATATTTCAAAAAATGATAATTCATTGAGAAGGCACAGACTAAACTCTGCAGTTGTGTTTATCAAAACCAGCTTAAGAACTACCAAAACACATTGAGCCTGGAACGTGTACGAGATCTCCAGCATGGCGATATGAGGAGGTGCCCTGTCCTTCTCCCAACCTGCAGAGATAATCTGGTCTAAACAGGTGAGCATGAAAACCATCCTGTTTTCATTGGCCTGAGCGCTGGGGGCTCACTGTGTTAAGAAAATAGAAACGCAAATGTACGATTTCCAAATTCTCATATAGCTTATTCCTGGATCCATCCTTTCCCTTCTCCTAAACCCACTAGTTTCCTAAACATCAGACAGTGAAGCAGAATATAAGCACCAAGACATGTCGGGGTGAAAATTCATCTTGGGTGGAAGCAAAGAATGGGTGATAGCCCATTTCAAGTCACTGGAAAAGTAAATCAGAGGATGTATATAATGGCCTGCCGATTCGCTAGTGCTCGTTTTGCACTACCGCCCAAACCAAATTTTTTTTTTTATTCGTTTATGAGATGTGGGCGTCGCTGGCAAAGCCAGCATTTATTGCCCATCCCTAATTGCCCTTGAGAAGGTGGTGGTGAGTCGTATTCTTGAACCGCTGCAGTCTGTGTGGTGAAGGTGCTCCCACAGTGCTGTTAGGTAGGGAGTTCCAGGACTTTGACCCAGCGACGATGAAGGAACAGCGATATACTTCCAAGTCAGGATGGTGTGTGACTTGGAGGGGAACTTGAAGGTGGTGGTGTCCCCATGCGCCTGCTGCCCTTTCCTTCTAGGTGGAAGAGGTAGCGGGTTTGGGAGGGGCTGCCGAAGATGCCTTGGCGAGTGGCTGCAGTGCATCTTGTAGATGGTACACACTGCAGCCACGGTACGCCGGTGGTGGAGGGAGTGAATGTTTAAGGTGGTAGATGGGGTTACAATCAAGCGGGCTGCTTTGTCCTGGATGGTGTCGAGCTTCTTGAGTGTTGCTGGAGCTGCACTCATCCAGGCAAGTGGAGAGTATTTCATCACACTCCTTACTTGTGCCTTGTAGATGGTAGAAAGGCTTTGGGGAGTCAGGAGGTGAGACACTCACCGTAGAATACCTAGCCTCTGACCCGCTCTTGTTGCCACAGTATTTATGTGGCTGGTCCAGTTAAGTTTCTGGTCAATGGTGACCCCAGGATGTTGATAGTGGGGGATTCGGTGATGGTAATGCCGTTGAATGCCATTGAATGTTTGGCGATAGACAATAATAATAGATAATTAGATAATGAGAAGTTACTTAAAAGGTTGGCAGTGCTCAAAGTAGAAAAGTCACCCTGGTCCAGATGGGATGCATCCTAGGTTGCTGAGGGAAGTAAGGGTGGGAATTACAGAGGCTCTGGCTCTGGCCACAATCTTTCAATCACCCTGAGATATGCGAGTGGTGCCAGAGAACTGGAGGATTGCAAATATTACACCCCTATTCAAAAAAGGGGTGAGGAATAAACCCAGCAACTACAGGCCAGTCAGCCTAACGTCAGTCGTGGGGAAACATTTAGACACATTAATCAGGACAAAATTAATTGGCACTTGGAAAAATATGGGTTAATAAATGTACACAAATCTTTGAAGATGGCAGGACAAGTTGAGAAGGCTGTTAAAAAGGCATACGGGATCCTTGTTTTTATTAATGAGGCATAGAGTACAAAAGCAAGGAAGTTATGCTAAACCTTTAGAAAACACTGGTTAGGCCTCAGCTGGAGTATTGTGTTCAATTCTGGGCACCACACTTTTGGAAGGATGTCAAGACCTTAGAAAGGGTGCAGAAGCGATTTACAAGAATGATACCAGGGATACCAGGGATGAAAGACTTCAGTTATGTGGAGAGAGAAGAAAAACTGGGATTGTTCTCCTTAGAGCAGAGAAGGTTAAGGGGAGATTTGATAGAGGTGTTCAAAATCATGAATGGTTTTGATAGGGTAAATCAGGAGAAACTGTGTCCAGTGGCAGAAGGGTCAGTAAGCAGAGGACACAGATTTAAGGTGATTGGCAAAAGAACCAGAGGCGACATGACGAAAAAAAATATTATGCAACGAGTTGTTGTGATCGGGAATGTGCTGCCTGAAAGGGTGGTGGAAGCAGATTCAATAGTAACTTTTACAGGGGAATTGGATAAATACTTGAAGGGGAAAATTTTGCAGGGTTATGGGGTAAGAGCAGGGGAGTGGAGCTAATTGGATAGCTCTGCCAAAGAGACAGCACAGGCACGATGGGCCAAAGGGCCACCTTCTGTGCTGTATCATTCTATGATTCTATAATCAGTAATATTGCTTCTTGTAATTAATATCTTGTTATTAGAACCAAAGCTGAGATAGTATAACTACTTAGGGGGACAACCGTGGGAGTTGACAGAGGGAATAGTTTGATGGCAAATCAGCTACAGCATCGAGGAGATTGATCTGACTAGTTTCTGCTTTTTCTAGCTTCAAATGGTAAAACGCATGTCATCTTGACTCTAAGTCTAATTGCGTCTAATAGATTTTATTCTTTTGATCAAGCCAATGTGCTTTTTATTTTAGACAGTTCCTACAAATCCCTCAACAAAATGGAAATAAAAAACAGTTAATTTTTGCTAAGCACAGTACACAGTTTAAAATATTCATAAGGAATTTTAATTTATGTCCCTTTCATCTTGTTACAGAGAGATACTTGTGTGGTTCTGAATCTAAAACATAAGAATATAAGAAATAGGAGCAGGAGTAGGCCTTGGCCCTTTGAGCCTGCTCCGCCATTCAATAAGATCATGGCTGATCTTCTACCTCATCTCCACTTTCCTGCACTATCCCCATATCCCTTGATTCCTTAATATCCAAAAATCTATCGATCTCTGTCTTGAATATACTCAACGACTGAACCTCCACAGCCCTCTGGGGTAGAAAATTCCAAAGATTCACCACCCTCTGAGTGAAGAAATTTCTCCTCATCTCAGTCCTAAATGGCCGACCCCTTATTCTGAGACTGTGACCCCTGGTTCTAGACTCCCCAGCCAGGGAAACATCCTCCCTGCATCTACCCTGTCAAGCCCTGTAAGAATTGTGTATGTTTCAATGAGATCACCTCTCATTCTTCTAAACTCTAGAGAATATAGGCCCATTCTAATCAATCTCTCCTCATAGGACATCTCCCCCCATCCCAGGAACCAGTCTGGTGAACCTTCTTTGTACTCCCTCTGTGGGAAGTATATCCTTCCTCAGGTAAGGAGACCAGAACTGTGGTCTCACCAGGGCCCTATATAATTGCAATAAGACGTCTTTACTCTTATACTCAAATCCTCTTGTAATAAAGGCCAACATACCATTTGCTTTCCTAATTGCTTGCTGTACCTGCATGTTAACTTTCAGTGATACGTGTACAAGGACACCCAGGTCCCTCTGAACACCAACATTTCCCAATCTCTCACCATTTAAAAAATACTCTGCTTTTCTATTTTTCCTACCAAAGTGGATAACTTCACATTTCTCCACAGTATATTCCATTTGCCATGTTCTTGCCCACTCATTTAGCCTGTCTATATCCCCTTGAAGCCTCCATGCATCCTCCTCACAACTTACATTCCCACTCAGCTTTGTATCATCAGCAAACTTGGATATATTACATTTGGTCCCCTCATCCAAATCATTGATGTAGATTGTGAATAGCTGAGGCCCAAGCACTGATCCTTGCGGTACTCCACTAGTTACAGCCTGCCAACCCGAATATGACCCGTTTATTCCTACTCTCTGTTTTCTGTCCGTTAACCAATCCTCAATTCATGCTAGTATATTACTCCCAATCCCATAAGCCCTAATTTTGTTCAATAACCTCTTGTGTGGCACCTTATCGAATGCCTTCTGAAAATCCAAATACACCACATACACTGGTTCCCCCTTATCTATTCTGCTAGTTACAACCTCAAAAAACTTTAACAGATTAGTCAAACACGATTTCCCTGTCATAAATCCGTGTTGACTCTGCCCAATCTTATTATTACTTTCTAAGTGCCCTGTTACCACGTAGGGAGGAAATGGCCGAGTGAGAGAATCATGGTTCACAAAAGAGGTTGAATGTCTAGTCAAGAGGAAAAAGGAAGCGTATGTAAGGATGAGAAAACAAGGTTCAGTTGGGTCGATTGAGGGGTACAAGGTAGCAAGGAATGAGCTAAAAAAAGAGCTTAGGAGAGCTAGGAGGGGGCATGAGAAGTCCTTGGCGGGTCGGATCAAGAAAAACCCCAAGGCTTTTTACTCTTATGTGAGAAATAAAAGAATGACCAGGGTGAGGGTAGGGCCGGTCAAGGACAGTAGTGGGAACTTGTGCATGGAGTCAGAAGAGATAGGAGAGGTTATGAATGAATACTTTTCGTCAGTGTTCACCGAGGAGAGGGGCCATGTTCTTGAGGATGAGAGTGTGATAAAGGTGGATAGACTGGAGGTGGTAAATGTTCTGAGGGAAGATGTTTTAGCAATTTTGAAGAACCTGAGGGTCGATAAGTCCCCTGGGCCAGATGGGATATATCCTAGGATTCTTTGGGAGGCAAGGGAGGAGATTGCAGAGCCTCTGGCTTTGATCTTTGGGTCCTCACTGTCCACGGGGATGGTGCCAGAGGACTGGAGAGTGGCGAATGTTGTTCCTCTCTTCAAGAAAGGAAATAGGAATGACCCTGGTAATTATAGGCCGGTTAGTCTTACTTCGGTGGTTGGTAAGATAATGGAAAAGGTCCTGAGGGATAGGATTTATGACCATTTGGAAAGGGGCAACTTAATCAGGGATAGTCAACACGGATTCGTGAAGGGTAAGTCTTGCCTAACAAATTTGATTGAATTCTTTGAGGAGGTAACTAAGTGTGTAGATGAAGGTAGAGCAGTTGATGTCGTATACATGGATTTTAGTAAGGCGTTTGATAAGGTTCCCCATGGTCGTCTCATGAAGAAAGTAAGGAGTTGTGGGATAGAGGGAAATTTGGCCGATTGGATAAGTAACTGGCTATCTCATAGAAGGCAGAGGGTGGTGGTGGATGGAACATTTTCGGACTGGAGACCAGTTACCAGCGGTGTGCCACAGGGGTCGGTGCTGGGTCCTTTGCTGTTTGTGATTTTTATCAATGACTTGGAGGAGGGGACTGAAGGGTGGATCAGTAAATTTGCTGATGACACCAAGATTGGTGGAGCAGTGGATGAGGTGGAGGGCAGTTGTAGGCTGCAAAGAGACATTGATAGGATGCAGAGCTGGGCCGAAAAATGGCAGATGGAATTTAACCCTGATAAGTGCGAGGTGATTCATTTTGGTAGGGCAAATTTGAATAAGGATTACAGGGTCAACGGCAGGGTTCTGAGGAACGTGGAGGAGCAGAGGGATCTGGGGGTTCATATCCACAGATCTCTGAAGGTTGCCACTCAAGTGGATAGAGCAGTAAAGAAGGCCTATGGTGTGTTGGCGTTTATTAACAGAGGGTTTGAGTTTAAGAACCGTGAGGTTATGCTGCAACTGTACAGGACCTTGGTGAGACCACATTTGGAATATTGTGTGCAGTTCTGGTCACCTCACTATAGGAAGGACGTGGAAGCATTGGAAAGAGTGCAAAGGAGATTTACCAGGATGCTGCCTGGTTTGGGAGGGAGGTCTTATGAGGAAAGATTGAGGGAGTTGGGGCTTTTCTCTTTAGAGCGGAGGAGGATGAGAGGCGACTTAATAGAGGTTTATAAGATGATGACGGGGATAGATAGAGTGGATGTTCAGAGACTATTTCCTCGGGTAGAGGCAGCTGTTACAAGGGGGCATAACTATAAGGTGCATGGGGGGAGATATAGAAGGGATGTCCGAGGTAGATTCTTTACTCAGAGAGTGGTTGGTGTGTGGAATGGACTGCCTGCTGTGATAGTGGAGTCGGACACTTTAGGAACTTTCAAGCGGTTATTGGATAAGCACATGGAGCACACCAGAGTGATAGGGAGTGTGATAGCTTGATCTTGGTCTCGGACAATGCTCGGCACAACATCGAGGGCCGAAGGGCCTGTACTGTGCTGTACTGTTCTATGTTCTATGTTTTATAATAGATTCTAGCATTTTCCCTACTACTGATGTCAGGCTAACTGGTCTGTAGTTCCGCGTTTTCTCGCTCCCTCCTTTCTTAAATAGTGGGGTTACATTTGCTACCTTCCAATCTGCGGGAACCGTTCCAGAATCAATGGAATTTTAGAAAATGAAAACCAATGCATCCACTATCTCTATAGCCACCTCTTTCAAAACCCTAGGATGTAGGCCATCAGGTCCAGGGATTTATCGGCTTTCAGTCCCATTAATTTCTCCAGTACTATTTTTTTACTAATACTAATTTCTTTCAGTTCCTCATTCTCGCTAGAGCCTTGGTTTGCCACTATTTCCGGGAAGTTTTTTGCGTCTTCTTCTGCGAAGAAATTGCTGGATTTTGCCAGCGAAGACGGGTTTGCGTCGGGTTCGCTGCTCGGCGGGTTCCGGTCCTGCTGCAGGTTTCAGCCGCACTGCGATAAGGATTTTGAGTTAACTGGGCTTATTAAACCCACCGTGCGCGTTACCCAGCCCAATCAGTGGGTTTGGGTCTGCTGCTCGCCTCTGCGGACATCTTCGATTCAGCTGCATTTAAGAGGCCCAGGCACCTTTGGGTTTTATTCACTTTCTGATACTTCTCCGTGGTATTGTGTGCGAGATGACTGCTGCAAGAACCAAGGCTTCTCCCCGTTTTGATGATGACTCCCTCCATGCTCTTGTGGAGGGAGTGAGAGGACACAAGGAGGTTCTGTTTTCCTCCAATGGATGGAGGAAGCTCCCTCAGCAAACCAAGGCAGCCTGGCTGCAAATTGCTGAGGAGGTGAGCGCCAGGTCTCTGTGTGCACGCACCTGGGTTCAGTGCAGGAAAAGGTTCAATGATATGCAGGCTGTAACTAGTGGGGTACCGCAAGGATCAGTGCTGGGGCCTCAGCTATTTACAATCTACGTTAATGACCTAGATGAAGGGATCGAGTGTAATGTATCCAAGTTTGCTTACGATACAAAGTTAGGTGGGACATTAAGCTGTGAGGAGAACACATAGGGCTGGATTTTGATACTGGGGCGGGTTGGGGTCGTGTTATCCACTTTTCGTGTTATCCACCCGACTGCAATTGGATGTGGGAGATTGATGCAATTTTCACCTAATTGGGCAATTGAGTTCCAGCATGTGGGAACCCATGACCCAATTAGTGTTTTCAGTCTGAAAGTCGCCTCTGATGATGTCATCATTGCTGCTGCATTGAAGGTCTTCCGAGACTGCCTGGCCTTTGCTGTGAGAGGACCTGAAGGCAAAATGAGCAGCAGCAGCAGCCCTAGGTCTGCTCCCAGATATTTTTACTACTACTACTCTGTTGTAATAGTGGACCTGCAGCTGATAGTCAGCTTTCGAAATGTGTTACCGCCAGGTTTCACATTCGTGGTTCACAACAGGCGTGCTTCACATAGAACAAGGGTTAAAATCACAAAAGCCTTTCAAAATGGCATTATAGAGCCAATTTAGTGCTTGTTAAGGGCCTTAACACCATATCCCGCCTCTTAAAGGCGGGACGGAGTCAGGACCAGCAGACACGGTTTAATGAAAATTGCATGGAGGCGGGATGGACTTGTGCCCACCTGCCAGTTTTCGCAATTTTAACCCCCCACACGCCTCCAAACCCGCCTCCATGGGTCAATGAAAATCCAGCCCAAAGAGTCTGCAAAGGGATATAGATAGACTAAGTGAGTGGGCAGTAAGGTGGCAGATGAAGTATAATGTAGGGAAATGTGAGGTTATTCACTTTGGTAGGAAGAATAGAAAACCAGATTTTTTTTAAATGGTGAGAAACTTTTAAACTTTGGTGTTCAGAGAGATTTGGGTATCCTCGTGCAAGAAACACAGAAAGCTAGCATGCAAGTATAGCAAGCAATAAGGAAGGCAAATGGCATATTGGCCTTTATTGCAAGGGAGTTGAAGTATAAGAGTAAGGAAGTCTTGCTACAATTGTACAGGGCCTTGGTGAGACCACACCTGGAGTATTGTGCACAGTTTGGTCTCCTTATCTAAGGAAGGATATACTTGTCTTGGAGGCGGTGCAATGAAGGTTCACTAGATTGATTCCTGGGATGAGAGGGCTGTCCTATGATGAGAGATTGTGTAGAATGGGCCTATACTCTCTGGAGTTTAGAAGAATGAGAGGTGATCTCATTGAAACATACAAGATTCTGAAGGGGATTGACAGGGTAAATGCTGAGAGGTTGTTTCCCCTGGCTGGAGTGTCTAGAACTAGGAGTCACAGTCTCAGGATAAGGGGTAGGCCATTTAAGACCGAGATGAGGAGGAATTTCTTCACTGAGGGATGTGAATCTTTGGAATTCTCTGCCCCAGAGGACTGTGGATGCTGAATCTTTGAGTATATTCACGGCTGAGCTAGATAGAATTTTGGACTCTAGGGGAATCAAGGGATATGGAGATTGGGCGGGAAAGTAGAGTTGAGGTCGATGATCAGCCATGATCTTACTGAATGGTGGAGCAGGCTCGAGGGGCCATATGGCCTACTCCTACTCCTATTTCTTATGTTCTTATGTGGCAGCCAGGGTGTACAGCGTCAAGTGAAGTAAATCTGGCTATGGTGAGGCCATCCCTGGCCTCTCGGCCAGCAACATGTTCGGGTGCTGATGCCGTGTGTCCTGTGCAGCATCTGTTGATTGCGGGGAAGGTTGGTGTTGTTGTTAGTGCTGCTGCTGTGCCTGGTGCTGCTGGTGTTGGGGCTGATCGTGGTGGGATTCTGAGGACCAAGGTGGGATAGTTTCAAGGACACCGATGCTGATGGAATAGATGGCAGGTGAACGTGAGATGACAGAAGCGATCTATCAATGGTGAGAGAGGTTGTTCCAATGAGGTGACACTGGATACAGAGTTTGCTCCAAACACTTGCAAGTTGCATAAAGCTCAATCTGTCTTCCAAATGCAGTAAGCAACAGCTTCTGACCTTGGAAAGTGAACAGCTATGAAATGGAAGCTTTTATAGCACATTTGCAGCTGTCAAGTTAAGAAATGATCCCATGGTGACACAACTCCCGACTTGCTTACCTGACGTGATTCCCGAGCAGCGGGGAACCCGTGGGCGAACTCTTAAAATTTAAAGGTGAGTTTAAAATAGTTTTTAAGTGCCTGTTAACAAGCTCTTAATCATTTAAATTGCCTCACCCGCTGCTTGGTGTCGGGTCTGTTCAGCGATGATAGACCCAACATCTGGGAAACTAGCGTGGCGGTGGGTTGACAGCAGGTTTCCTACCCGCTGTCAAAAACAAAATTTCCCGCCCAACCCGCCAGAAAACGCACCCGCTGACACCCCGAAAAATTCCCCCCTGAGAGTCAAGTCGGGTCCCAATGCCCAAATTGAGTCTTAAGTGAAGCAGAGGCATACCTCCTCCTGGGAGTCTCATTTCCACTAGTCGCAGGCCAGGCCCTGACAGATTCTGACTGCGTTTGCTCTATAACTGCAGCCAAAGTGCAAAGCCAAATGGCTGCACATTGACGCTGCACCATTGCATCTGCCGAATAGATGGTTGGATTTAATTTGGGTTTAATTAAATATTTGAGGAGCTGGTCCTTCCCTGGTTTCTTTCCTACCGTGAAGAATATTGCCACAGTTCAGACGACCAAAGTCATGGGGCAAGTTTTCATTCTCGGACTTGTTGGTTCTTGATGGGATAAATTTTGGAAACCAATAACACCAGTTGAAATGTTGTACCAGATTACTTTCCCATTGTGATGTTCAACTTGTGGAAGTTAGGATTTTGATTTTCACTGCTCTCTGTTTATAAAATTTCTAACCTGGGCCAAGGTTCCATTGTCAAGTGTTAATGCTTGTGTCTTATCTAAATTCCATTTGCACTGGCATAATAATCAAATCAGTCAATTGGGACAGATAAGCCAGGAACAGATGTCAGGTTGGTTAACATGCAGTGGTGTTTATTGCCATATTTTGTGTGCATTAGTCTCTGTTTGCGCCCGTATTATTTCCACAGTAAATCAAATATTAATGTCTGAGGTTCAGAATTCCAACTTAAGGCTGCAGTGCACAGAGTCCCTTTATCGAGAGAAATCCATTTGTACCTTTGAAAGAGTATTCAGAACAGATCACCTGCATAAATTCCAGCTTTCCTTAGAAAAAGTCACTCATTGAAAAGAGCTTTTAACGATAGCACTGAGGATGTTGATGAATGAACTAGAGCACCACACCTACAGACTGCTCCCCCTTAATGAAACCTAGTTTCCATCCTATGTTAAAGCTGCAGTGTCCACGGTTACAAAATTATTTGTTTTTCTGGCACAGAACGCTGTTTCCTCGTGTCCTAGATAGGAACTTGTAGAACATGACCATTCGAAAATGTTCCTACTAGCATCAGTCATGCTCGCGCTTTGGGCTCGATCTCCAGAAACTTGAAAACTCACCTTCGGCCTTGGCCCCTGCATTCCAGCTTGACGATTGGCAAAGACTCCGGGTCAGAAGGTGACGCTCAAAGCTACAGGACACAAATGATGCTACCTTGAAATATAGCAACAAAAGAAATGAAAGTCTTCACAATGAATGGTACTAGATATCTGTCCTTGGCAAGCTCCCTTGCCTCCCTGTCACCTCACATATTGACTTTAATATGCTGCTCTTTGGAGTGGTATTTTCACAGGGATTCTCCTGATCATCCACCATTTCTCAGGATTTCCTCCAAAGTTACAGCGGACGATTAGGAGAATCGCCATGGAACTTCACCCCACCACCTTATTTTCAAATCCCTCCGCGGCCTTGTCCCTCCTTATTTGAGGGGTCTGCTTCGTCCGTGTGTCCCCAATCGTACTGCACACTCTTCTGACATTGCATTACTTCTCGTTCCTCACTCCTTCTGCCCCACAATTGGCAAATGATCTTTCAGTCATCATGCCCATGCTCTTTAGAATTCTCAGCGATAACCACTTCACCTTCCTCGAAAAAGTCCCTCAAAAACTCTCTGACATTGCTCTAGGCCTCCCCTTGCGCCCCCTCCCATCCTTCCTGCTCGCTGCTTTGTTAAGTATTCTGAGAGGAGGGCTGCAAAAATGTGCGTTGTTGTAGAAAACATGTATAACAAGAGGTAAGATTCCATATACATTGGGAGGGGGTGGGCAATTACAGAATGAAGACAACTATGGAGTGCTACTGTGCTTTTGATGGTGATATTATCGAATCAATTCTAATTGTCTGGGGCAACTGTTAATGTAAAGCCTTACTAATTATTCATTTAAAAATTAAGTCGATTATCAGGAGTCAACTTGAAGATTATTAGAAGGGGACGACCTACCCGACCCATCTCCTTGATATTTTTAAGGAAGTGGTATCCCAAGTGCTCTGTGACAATTCCTACAATGTAGCGTATCTCGACGTCCAAAAGACGTTTGACAAAGTTCCGTACCAAAGAGCTACTCTTTAAGCTTAAAAGCTGGGCGTTCATGGTAAAATCTGGGAAAGGAAAAGTCATTGGCTGAGGGGCATGAAGCAATCAGTACTTGTTAGCGGAATCATGTTGGGGTTGCGGCGAGGGTAGTGCTGAGCAGGGCACCCTGGGATCAACATTGGAAACGACCCCGCAACAGGTTTTAATTTACATTGAAGACTTGGATTTAGAAACTCAATGCAAAGTGTTCAGATTTGCGATCAGCAGAGGCAGTTGAATCTGAGGAGAACTAAGAATGTGCAGGACAAAAATGTAATTGGACAGAACAATGCACGTGTAATTTATTATGTACCGGTGGAGGCAAAAAAGGTAGTAAATAATCCATCAGTATTGTCGCTATAGATAGGGATGAAGTTGAAAGAGATCAAGTTTTAGTATATTCAGTGGTCAACTTCTCCAATCACATGCCGCAGTAATAAACATAGCAAATAGGGCGCTGAACTATACAGACAAACCAGTACAGTACTAATCCGAGATAGTCACGGTCAAACCATGTCGAGTTCTGGTCAGACCCCACTTTCACTATTGTGTCCAGTTCTGGTAACTGAGACATTCAAGTCCTGGAGGCAGCTCAGAGAAGAGTCATTGTAATGTAACATGGCTTATCACATGGTTTAGTGTGAGCATGCTCAGTTCGCTCTGGCCTAGTAAAGCAAGCACATGGACTTGCAGTTCATCCTGTCTCTGTCCTTCATTTGTTCTACCCACATATATTACATTTTTGGGAACGAGGATGGGATCCCAAAGCCATTTTTAGGCATCATGGAAGGGCACACTGTTCAACCTTCGAGTGGAAAAGTTTAAGGTACACAGGTAGCGTGCTGAGTCACTGTTCGACGGGATCGGGGCAATCATGGCCGCGCCTACGGGATTCATCGGAAGCCTCGGCATGTATGACCGAGCTCACGAACCATTCAGTTCTTACATTGAGCAGATGGTTTTTTAAGGCCAATAATATTATTGAGACCGAAGGTGCAGATGAGAATGTTCAAGCTCAAAATAAAGTAATTCGTGAATGTAAAAAAAGCAATTTTTCTAATGGAGATCGGGCCAGATGTCTACGGATCGTTGACAAACCTACTCGCGCCAGGAAAAGCGAAGGATGTATTGTTTGAAGACATTGTCGAGAAACTCAAGGACCATTTCGACCCAAAGCTGTTAGAAATAGCAGAGAGCTATAAGTTTGGTACCAGAAACCAAAAACAAAGTGAAACCATCAGTGAGTACATTGCAGCTCTTAAGAACCTGTCTTTGCATTGTAATTACAGCACATTTTTGGATCGTGCGTTGCAAGTTACGTTTGTGTGTGGACTGGTGGATGAGCGCACACAGTCCACGTTACTGAACACTCCAAACCTAACGTTTGACATACCATGCAAAATTACCCTATCTATGGAGATGGCGTCTAAGAATGCTAGGGAGCTCCGTCCAACTCAAGTGACTAGTGCAGCTGAGGTCTACAGTCACAAAGCCACCGCCGAACCTAAAGCTGTGAGACTGGGTCAAAAGCATGTCGGTGAGATCAGTTCAGTGAATTGTTATGGCTGCAATGGAAATCACTCACCACAGTCCTGCCAATACAGAAATGTGAAGTGTTTTCACTGCCAGAAGCAAGGCCATATTTCAACAGTTTGCAGAGCTAGATCTAAAGCAGGAAGTAAGAACCATTCTAGTGGCAATGCAAAGCAGTGATAACAAAAGAGAGGAATTCACAATATTGAAGTGAACACACCTGATGTTGAAGAACTAGGCATCTACAGTATCTATGCCACTAGCGGCAACACCAGCAGTCGTGAGAAAAACTTCCATACAAAACTTTTGATCAACGAGCAATATATTGATGATATATCGACATGGCGGCGGACTGCTCTATCATGAGTAAGGACACATATGAGAGTAAGTTTAATCAAATACCACTTACAAAGAGTACCGTAGAGTTAAAAACCTACTCGGGGGAAATCCTGAAGACATGTGGACAAAAGGAATGTACAGTTTAACACAATGGCCAGTCAGTAAAGCTGCTTATTATTGTACAACAACAGGCCAACTCTCATGGGCAAAGACTGGTTGAGAAAGTTAAAACTAGACTGGAAAAACATCTTCAGTGTAGATGCTTCAAAGAAGCGACTCGACACAATGCTGAACAAGTACAAAAGCATGTTCACAGACAGTTATGAGGGCATCACTGGGTATGACGCGCATATCCGCATCAAGTCCAACGTGAACCCTGTCTATTGTAAGGCCAGGCCAGTCCCCCATGCATTGAAAAGTCAGGTGGAGGAAGAGCTAGCGAAGCTGAGAGAGAACAGAGTGCTAGTAAAAACTGACAAAAGTAAATGGGCTACCCCGATTGTGGTAGTGTCCAAAGCAGACAAAACTTTACGCTTGCGCGGTGACTACAAAGTTACTATCAACCAAGCAGTTGACGATGAGCAGTACCCGTTACCTACATCGTAAGGTTTGTATGCAGCACTCTCTGGGTCAAAGGTTTTTTCTAAGCTTGACCTGTTGCACGCTTATGCTCAGCTGAATGTTGACATAGAGAGTCAACAGTATCTCACCATCAACACACACAAGGGACTGTACTCATACACCAAGCTGCCATATGGTGTAAAGTGTAAAGTCCCCACACCCCCCCAAAAAAATCTTCCAGGCTACGATGGATAAGATTTTTCAAGGAGTTCCAAATTGATTATGCAATCAAGATGATGTGCTGATCGCAACAAGCAGCGAGGAAGAAAATCTAGAAGTGTTAGATTTAGTGCTTCAAAGGTTGAATTCCCACAATGTCAAATTGAAAAAGAGCAAATGTGCTTTTGTGCAGCCTGAGGTTGTGTACCTTGGTCTGAAAGTTGATGCAAATGGCTTGCAACCAGTGAAGGAAAAGGTTGATGCTGTCATCAATGCTTCAAAGCCACAGAATGTGTCTGAGTTAAGATCTTTCCTTGGAATGGTCCAGTACTACGCACATTTCTTACCTGAGTTAGCGACCATGTTAGCTCCATTGCACGAGCTCCTCAAGAATGATGTCCAGGGGAAGTGGACTAAAGTGCAACAGGAAGCTTACGACGCTTGTAAGAGAAGTCTCTCTAGTGATACTCTACTTGTGCACTATGACACAGAGCGTGAGCTTAAGTTAGCGTGTGATGCTTCTAGCTATGGTGTGGGAGCTGTCATAAGCCACGTAATCGATGACGGCCAAGAGAAACCAATCGCGTTTGTATCGCGAACCCTCACAAAGAGCGAAAGAAACTACGTGCAAATTGAAAAGGAAGCACTTGCCATAGTGTTTGGAATCAAGAAATTCCAACAGTTCCTGATCGGCAGAAAGTTGATCCTGATAACCGATCACAAACTGCTCCTAGCAATATTGGGGCCCAAATCTGCCATCCCTGCAGTGGCCCCATCAAGAATGCAACATTGAGCAGTGTTGTTGTCACAATATGACTACACGATTGAATATCGCACTTCAAAGCAAAATGCAGTTGCAGGTGCCTTGTCCAGGTTGCCACATGAGGACTCGTGTTGGGAGTGAAGGTGAGATTTAAACGCTAGGTGCGGTTGACAAAGACTTTCCCGAGATTGCAGATGAGACTCAAAAGGACTCATTTCTGAAAAGAGTGTATGAAAACACCTTGAATGGATGGGCTGATCAGTGTCTGGACATAGAATTGAAACCATTCCATAACCGTCGTACTGAATTGTCTTGTGAGCAAGGTTGTATCAAGTGGGGAAATTGAGTAGTGATACCTACTTCTTTGAGAGATAGAATTCTGGCCGAACTTCATACTGAACATCCAGGGATCGTCGGTATGAAATCAATTGCAAGAAGCTTTGTTTACTGGCCTGGATTGGACAGTGATCTTGAATCACTTGTCAGCAAATGCAGCGTTTGCCAAAATTGCAGAAACAAACCACCTAAAACTCCACTACAACCCTGGTCATGGCCAAGTAGGCCTTTTCAGAGAGTGCATGTAGACTTCTGTGAGAAAGGAAATGATTATTTCCTGGTACTTGTAGATAGTCACTCAAAGTGGATTGAAGTGAAACACATGGGTTCAAATACTACAACTGAACGTACCATAGATGAGTTGAGTTCTATCTTCACATGTCATGGCTTACCTGAAGAGCTTGTTTCTGACAATGGCCCTCAGTTCCGTTCTGCTTTATTCCAAGAGTTCATGAAATGGAACGGTATCAAACACACTTTCGTTCCACCATATCATCCAGCTTCAAACGGAGCAGCCGAAAGGTCAGTCAGAATAGTAAAAAGAAGCTCTCAAAAAGCAAGTGTTGCTGGGTTGTTCGGGACCCAGCATGAAGCAACGTTTGGAAAATTTCTTGCTGAAGTACAGAACTACGCCGTACACTACAACTAGAAATACCTCAGCAGAACTCTTGATGAAGAGGAGATTGAGAACACAATTGAGTCTGGTTCAACCAAATTTGCCCTCAAGAGTTGAACAGAAACAGTTGAGTCCGAAACGTTATTACGACAGCAATCAGAAAGAACGCAGTTTCAAACAAAATGGTGTGTTCGTGTTCTCAGTCCCCCTGGAAAGTCTGGTTCACACAAGTGGGACACAGGACCATAGTAGAGGTTGGTGGAACGAAGAGATATTTGGTTGAAATAACAACAGAAAATGCTGGAAACACTCAGTAGGTCAGGCAGCATCCATGGAGAGAGAAACAGAGTTAACATTTCAAGTCTGTGACCCTTCGTCAGAACTGGAAAAAGTTTGAGATGTAACAGATTTTAAGCAGGTGCAGAGGCAGGGGGAGTAGAGGAAAGAACAAAAGGGATGGTCTGTGATAGGGTGGAAGGCAGGAGAGATTAAATGTTGCAAATGGGAATGGCAGAATCATCAACAGCTGCTGCCTGAAAAAATAGGACTACACGATAACATAAACAAGTTCCATCCCACCATCAAACTCACCATGGACTACTCCTCAGAATCGGTCTCATTCCTGGACACACGAATCTCCATCAAAGACAGACACCTCAGCACTTCACTCTACCGCAAGCCCACGGACAACCTCACGATGCTCCACTTCTCCAGCTTCCACCCTAACCATGTTAAAGAAGCCATCCCCTATGGACAAGCCCTGCGAATACACAGGATCTGCTCAGACGAGGAGGAACGCGATGGACACCTACGGACGCTGAAAAACGCCCTCGTAAGAACGGGATATGACGCTCGACTCCTCGATCGACAGTTCCGACGGGCCACAGCGAAAAATCGCATAGACCTCCTCAGAAGGCAAACACGGGACACAACCAACAGGGTACCCTACGTCGTCCAGTACTTCCCCGGAGCGGAGAAACTACGCCATGTTCTTCGCAGCCTTCAACATGTCATCGATGACGACAAACACCTCGCTAAGGCCATCCCCACGCCTCCACTACTTGCCTTCAAACAGCCGCCTAACCTCAGAAGTACCATCGTTCGCAGCAAATTACCCAGCTTTCAGGATAACAGCGACCACGACACCACACAACCCTGCCATGGCAAACTCTGCAAGACATGCCAGATCATCAACACAGATACCACCATCACACGTGAGGACACTACCCACCAGGTACATGGTACATACTCATGTGACTCGGCCAACGTTGTCTACCTCATACGTTGCAGGAAAGAATGCACCGCGGCATGGTACATCGGCGAGACCATGCAGACACTGAGACAACGTATGAACGAGCACCGCGCAACAATCACCAGGCAGGATTGTTACCTCCCAGTCAGGGAACACTTCAGCAGTCAAGGACATTCAGCCTCGGATCTGCGGGTAAGCGTTCTCCAAGGCAACCTTAGAAACACAAGACAACGCAAAATCATCGAGCAGAAACTGATAGCCAAGTTCCGCACTCATGAAGACGGTCTCAACCGGGATCTTGGGTTTATGTCACGATACATGACGTGATCCGGACTCGAGTCGTCGTTGGCTTGTTCACAGATGTGATTCCCAGTAAAAAAGTAAAAATTTTCCCAGTAAAAAAGTAAAAATTTTAAAGCTTTTCGTTTTACATACAGACGGCAGCTTTTGACACGTTAGAACCCCTGCGACTGCACCTCATTGTCTCAGTTGTATCTTGCTATGTCTTTGATGTGGTACCTTCCTGGCTGACTTGATTAACTTTATCACACCTCGGCAGATAGTCAGGATGATTTAATTTAGTGGTCTGCAATTGTAAGGTACACATGCTTTGTTCTCTATCTATATATGCTTTGGCGATTCTGTATCTAATTTACTTCACCTGAGGAAGGAGCAATCGATAGCTCCGAAAGCTTGTGATTTCAAATAAAACTGTTGGACTATAACCTGGTGTTGTGCGACCTCTCAATTTTGTCCACCCCAGTCCAACACCGGCATCTCCGCATCATGAAAAAATAGGGGCAGAGGTTATAGTCTGAAATTGTTGAACTCAATGTTGAGTCCAGAAGGCTGTAAAGTGCCTAATCGAAAAATGAGGTGCTGTTCCTCGAGCTTACATTGAGCTTCATTGGAACAGTGTAAGAGGCCGAGGACAGAGATGTCAGAGTGGGAGTGGAGCGGAGAATTAAAGTGACAGGCGACTGGAAGCTCTGGGTCACCCTTACGGACTGAACGGAGGTGTTCCGCAAAGCGGTCACCCAGTCTGTGTTTGGTCTCCCCAATGTAGAGGAGACCGCATCGTGAGCAGCAAATATAGTATACAAAATTGCAAGAAGTACAAGTAAATCGCTGTTTCACCTGGAAGGGGTGTTTGGGGCCCTGGACAGTGGGAAGGGAGGAGGTAAAAGGGCAGGTGTTGCATCTCCTGCGCTTGCAAGGGAAGGTGCCGTGGGGAGGGCAGGGGCTGTTGGGGGTGATTGAGGAGTGGACCAGGGCGTTGCGGAGGGAGCGGTCCCTTCGGAATGCTGAAAGGGGAGGTGAGGGGAAGATGTGTTTGGTGGTGGGATCTCGCTGGAGGTGGCGGAAATGGCAGAGGATGAGATCTTTGGTTGAAATTGGTGACAACATCCGAAGTGTTCGTGTAGATCAAATGATCTCTGCTGGAGATAAACCAAGACGTGATCGTGAACCACTTGATCATGAACTCATGCATGAGTTTGACTCCATTCAGACTTCAGTAACTGAAGTATCAGGTTCAAACAAATCTGAGATAGAAACAGGATCATCTCTGAGTTTGGAACCAAAACAAAACAACCCGAAAACTAGTTCAACCTGCTGTAAGGAGATCAGGAAGGCTCCACAAATCTGTTATTAAACTGGATTTGTAGTTGATTTAAAAGAAAAAAAGCCAGGAGTTTTTGTTATGTAGTACATGTAATGCTGGGAAAGGTGGCATAGCCTTGTTGTATTTGAGAGAGGGAAGATGTACATTTTTTTTTAAGGGGAAAGCAGTTTAATGTATTATCACATGGTTTGTCACATGGTTTAGTATGAGCATGCTCAGTTCGCTCTGGCCTAGTAAAGCAAGCACATGGATTAGCAACTCATCCTGTCTCTGTCCTTCATTTGTTTTTCCCACATATATTGCAGTCATGTGACGGTGCCTTGTTTCAGAGATCTGCATTATAAGAAAAGGCTTCAGGGATGCAAATTTGGGCATTTGAGCCTTGAAAGGAGGTGATTAAAAGGTGAGTTTATAGAGGTGTGTAAGAAAGTGAACACTATGGAAAAGTTAGCTCTGGAACACTACCTCAAGTTGAACCATGACAGTAGGACAATGGGATAGAGGTTCAAGCTTGAGGACTCTTGTTAGCAAGTTCTTCAAAGAGTGGTCAATACACGGAAGGGACTTTTTGGCAAAGAAGTCAGGGCAAAAACTTTGGAATTGTTTAAAGAACAGTTGGATGTTGTGAAGAGGGACCTGCTGTTCTTTCTGAGCTGAAGTAGGTTAGGGCCCTGGTGAGACCACACCTGGAGTATTGTGTACAGTTTTGGTCTCCTTACCTAAGGAAGGATATACTTGCCATAGAGGGAGTGCAACGAAGGTTCACCAGACTGGTTCCTGGGATGGGGGGGATTTTGCTATGAGGAGAGATTGAGTAGACTAGGCCTATATTCTCTAGAGTTTAGAAGAATGAGAGGTGATCTCATTGAAATATACACAATTCTTACAGGGCTTGACAGGGTTTCCCCTGGCTGGGGAGTCTAGAACCAGGGGTCACAGACCCAGAATAAGGGGTCGGCCATTTAGGACTGAGATGAGGAGAAATTTCTTCACTCAGAGGGTGGTGAATCTTTGGAATTCTCTACCCCAGAGGGCTAGTGGAGGCTCAGTCTTTGAGTATATTCAAGACAGAGATCGATAGATTTTTGGATATTAAGGGAATCAAGGGATATGGGGATAGTGCAGGAAAGTGGAGATGAGGTAAAAGATCAGCCATGATCTTACTGAATGGTGGAGCAGGCTCGAAGGGCCAAATGGCCTACTCCTGCTCCTATTTCTTATGTTCTTATGGCCCTCTTCATCTACATTGATCTTGTGGATATTAATTTTGTACTTGTTCTTTCTTTAAAGTCCACAAGAATCGAGGATATTCATGCTTCGTTGTTCAATATTTTCCTTAGATTTTTCTTCCATTACAGCAGACGAACCGTGAGCATTTGAGAAAACTACTGTGTAAATAACAGAACCATAAATAAATAGGGGAATGGCAGCTGCAAAGGAATTCGACCACCAGCATTCAGCAGACTTGGGGAGCTGGGCTGCTGTGCTGGCAGTGAGTAAAATTTGGTATTGTCTGATAATTACTTTCCGAACCTCTGTGATCCTAATGCTATCCCAGTGAGTAATGTCAGATAAATCCGATCATCTGTGGAAAGAGAAGGAAATACTTGCATTTTTGCAGTGCGGAAACATCTCAAAGCACTTTGCACACTCAATTACTTTTGGAATGCAGTGACTGTGGTTATGCAGGAATATATAGCATGCTCAGACCATTAACTTTACTGCAGATACATATGGCTTGTAGTCAGAAACATGAGTGTGTTTCCTGATCGTGTGCCTTCCAGTTTCCTGTAAGAACTGGAAGCAAAGACAGATTCAATTTCTAATGTTGCTAGTAGATGCATTTAATGTAAGAGGTTACTGGCTATTTTATCAAAATTTACTGGCCATCCCCAGCCAGTACGTACTTTGTTGTCCTTGTGCAGGTGTCCATTGAGAAATAATGGGACATTAGGGGTCATCTTCAACTTCACCACCCCCAGTGGTAATCTGGCGGAGCAGATTGCTGAACCTGCCCAATTGTCATCCCAATGATTTCAACTCGGCCAGAAGGCAGTGAAGGTAAAAATTACATCCATTACATTCAACCTGAACCTTAACCCTCAAAGCACAGTGACTATTCATTTTTGCTACCTTGATATTTGCAAGGTTTTTTGTTTAAGCTGGTCGACCCTTAAACCTAAAAAAAAATGATGGAGATCTGGCTGCACAACAGAAGCTGCTGGTCTCAGACTGCTACCTGTGGAGTGTAATGTACAGCTGGCGTATCTACATTATACCACCGGCTGCACATCACAGAGTTTAGTGATGCTTATACCTGTCCCCAGGTAGCTCATTTGTAATGTTGAAAGAGCAGGTGCGAGCGTTCACTTTCTCATAACATTAACAGCGTCGAAAAATTCTTCCATTAAGTTGCCGGAAAGTCCAAGGGCAAATTTAAAATGGAGCAGAGTCCAACTGCATCTGGTGCGAACACCAACCGGTGTGCGACTGACGACCTGTTGGAGGTGGTCTCACATCTCTTGCTTTAGTCTACCTGAAAGGTTGTTAATCCTGAGAGGCACATTTTACTTTTAACCTTAAGTGGATTTAATGTTGATAGATCTACTTCAGTCTGTACTAGAGCAGCTGCCTCTCCTGCATTTCCCCTTCCTGTTACCCATCAAGCCCCCAGACCCTAACTCGGAGCCCCCGTCTTTTCCATATCCCCCATGCCCTCTCTGAACTCACCTCATCTATGAGACACACCTTCTGCCTCCTGGACCCCGTTCCCACTGAAGTGCAGACCACCTAACTTCCCTTCCTGGTCCCGCTCTCGGTGACGTTGTAAACGGTTCCCTCTCCTCAGGCACTGTCCCCATCCCTTTCAAAACTGAGGTCATTACTCACCCGCCCTTCAAAAAAACCAACCTCAAACCCTCTGTCCTTGCAAACTACTACCCCATCTCCAATTCCTGCTCCCCTTTCCTCTCCAAAGTCCCTGAGCGTGCTGTTGCCTTCTCCGTCTGTCCCGCAACTCCCTTTTTGAATCCCTGCAATCAGATTTTTGCCCCTCCCACAACCCCAAAAAAGCCCTAACTAAAGTCGCAAATGACATTCTTTCTGACTGTGAACATGGTTCATTATCCCTCTTCACCCTTATTAACCTTTCTGCAGTCTTTGACATGATCCTCCTCCAGCACTTCTTTTCCAGTTTACAGCTCGGTGAGACTGCCCTCACATCGCTCCACTCTTGGCTAACCAATCAGAGCCAGAAGGCCTCTGCCAATCACGTCTCTTCCCACCCCTGCCCCACCACTTCGGGAGGTCTAACCTTGGCCTTCTCCTCATTGTACCTCATTGGCTGTAGAGCGCCTTAGGATATCTGGTGGTCAGGAAAGGCGCTATAAAAAAGGCAAGTCTTCCTTTTTCTTCCTCATCTCCAAGCTGCCCCTTGGCACCATCATCTACAGACATGGGGTCAGCTTCCACATATACGCTGACAACACTTAGTTCTACCGCCCCACCTCCTCTATCGACCTCTCCGTTACCTTTTGTAAGTAACAGAGATTTTAAAGTGAAATTTTAGTCACAGGACAGGTCTGCTTTGTATTACGTACAGGCCTACCTAAGATAGAGGCTATTAGATTCTCAATTTAAAAATCTTGGATGAGCCACAATTTCCCCCAGCTGAACTTTGGTAAGACTGATGATGGTGAGTACTCATTTCTCTAGCTTGGAAATTGCAGGTGTCAGCAATATACCTGTATGGAATTACAAGCAGTCTAAAATAGGGGCAAGCAGTGACATGACTCATGAACAGCACAAACATGACTGGGCATTTAAATCAGATTATGCACAAATCAATAAGACTTGAAATAGATGAAATATTAAGTCTGAGTTTGAAGAAACCCGGCCTGTTCTTCATTCAGTTTAAGTGATTCTCACAAGGTGAATAAAAATGGAAAAGGATTCGATCTTCTTGAATGCAGCAGATGGCTGGACCAGTTGCCTTGAAGATTTAATTTTGGAAGTGTCTTTTAGGACTGCACTTATAGAGTACAGTGACAGGAATGATAACCTCTGGGAGTAACTGCTTACAGTATTCATAGTGTAAACAGATTTTCTTTATGCCGATAAAGCTACTGAACCCTGGGCCTCATTAGAAGAACGGCTGTAGAGATTACTGAGAACACAAACAGTGTGCTGAACGTGCCTTTTGGCACACTGGTGCTGTCATCATCCCAAAAGCACACTGACATTGACAAGACTTCACTTCCCGTCCGTGGGAACTAGCTTCTTAAGGCAATAAATTTGTGCCTTTTTCTGGCCACTTGTTTTCATCTGGATTGGGTAGATAGAAAGAAACTATTACCTCTGGCAAGGGGGTGGGGGAGTCCAGAACAAGTGGATCTAACCTTAAAATTACAGCTAGGCCGTTCAGGGGTGATGTCAGGAAGCACTTCTTCACACAAAGGGTAGTGGAAATCTGGAACTCTCTCCCCCAAAAAGTTGTTGAGGCTGGGGGTCAATTGAAAATATAAAACTGAGATTGATAGATTTTTGTTAGGTAAGGGTATTAAGGGTTACAGAACCAAGGCGAGTAAATGCAGTTGAGATACAGACCAGCAATGACAGGAGAGGCTCGAGGGGCTTAATGGCCTATTCCTGTTCCTATGTTCCTACTCTGTATTCATCAGAATAGCCTTCAGCTGGGAATTTAATTAATATAGACCTGTATTACTGGGAACGGTAGCATAGTGGTAATATTACTGGGCTAGTAATCCAGAGGCCTGACTTATGATCCAGAGACGTGAGTTCAAATCCCACCACGGCAGCTGGGGAATTTAAATTCAGTTAATTAAATAAATCTGAATAAAAAGCTAGTATCAGTTGATGAATCACTACTCCTCCATGTTGAGTACCATCTGGAAGAAGCACTGAGAAGCAAGGGCACAGAATGTACTCTGGGTGGGAGACTTCAATGTCCATCACCAAGAGTGGCTCAGTAGCACCACTACTGACTGACTCCTGAAGGACGTTGTCTTCACACTGAGGACACCCTCCATCGTGTTGTGTAGTACTACCACCGTGCTAAATGGGATAGATTCAGAACAGATCTAGCAGCACAAAACTGGGCATCCATGTGGGCCAGCAGCAGCAGCAGAATTGTATTCCACCGCAATCTGTAACCTCATGGCTTGGCATATCCCTCACTCTACTATTACCATCAAGCCAGGGGACCAACCCTGGTTCAATAAGGAGTGTAGAAGAGCATGCCAGGATCAGCACCAGGCGTACCTAAAAATGAGGTGCCAACCTGGGGAAACTGCTACACATGTAAGATTCTCAAAATTCACAGATCCCCCAAAACTTGGAGAAAAACCCTAAAGAAAAGGACTTTGGACTCTTTTCTAACTACTTCAGGGTGATAAAATGTATTGGGCCTAACAGAGGGAGATTCAAGGTCAAAAACCAAGATTTGGTATTTTAAAAAGGCATGTTTGGGCTTGTAAAGAAAAAGGCTGCAACAGGAGTTGGGCTCAACCTCTGTAATAGACGGTTTGAGTATTGGATTTAATCAAGCTGTCTGGGGAACTGTTTAACGTCACTCAGCCCCTATCAGACATTAACATCCGAACAATAGACCCACGGAAGAGCAGTCCCCACCCAAATTACAGGAACCATCAAAAACATGCATAAAACAGATCACTTCGACCCACTCTATAGAAATCTCAGGCCCAGTCAGGAAACTCGAAACCTGAGCACAATTGACTACAATCAAGCAAGAAGATCGACAGGATGGAACCATCCCAAAACCACTTCACACATTCATAAACAAGTTACTATTAACGAGCACGCCAAAATCTTACAATAAACCAGGACTGATTTGGCGCGCAGATAAGAAAGCTTCAATTGGTATAATTGAAGGCCCGTTCTCAACAGAAAGGAGTTCTCCAGTACAACCATACACAGTTCAACAGAAACAAGTTCAAGCAGCAAGGAGTTCAGCAGTTCTCAGGAGTTCATCGAGTTCGAAGAAGTTCACAGTTCTAGAAGCAGGTCAACATATAAGAAGATACCAGAGCAACAGTTCCAGTGACCATCAGACACCTCGCGGCAACAAGGGCCTTACAAAACTTTTTTTTACTTAAAAAGACTCTAAACTCTATCTCTAACAGAGGAAAAGTGGGTACTCACCCGATAAATCCAATCCAGCGAACCCCGAAACCGTGAACCAGCTCAACTGTCAAGGATTCGTTTGGTGAGCATTATCTCTGGTCCTCTAGAGTCCAACTTAGCTAGTAAAGTGGGATTGGGAGGGGTGAGGTATTCTTCTAATGTAATTTCCCTCATGTGTATCGAAGTGTTCCCCATTTTATTAGAGTGTTAAGATTGTTGTGTTGTATTTTCTCTCTTGAATAAAGGTCAAAGTTCTTGCACCAAAACCAGTTGTCTACTGCACTTTTGTCACAACCCCCAAATAAGTCCAAGGTCTAGAACCAAGGGAGTGGGAGTGATTCGAACTGCTCAGAAGTCAGAGGTGAAGCTGACACACACCGCCATCCCCTACACACAGGACTACATGCATGCTAAAAAGCAGAAGCAGCATGCTATAGACAGGGTTAGGAGGTCCCACAATCAACGGATCAGATCAAAGCTCTGCAGTCCTACCACATCCAGTCGTGAATGGTGGTAGACCATTAAACAGCTAACGGGAGGAGGAGGGTCCATGAAAATCCCCATCCTTAATGATGGTGGGGCCCAGCACGTGAGTGCAAAAGACAAGGCTGAAGCCAGAAGTGTCGAGTAGATGATCCATATCGACCTCCTCCTGAGGTCCCCAACATCACAGAAGCCAGTCTTCAGCCAATTCGATTCACTCCACGTGATATCAAGAAACGGCTGAGCGCACTGGATACAGCAAAGGCTATGGCCCCGACAACATCCCAGCTATCGTGCTGAAGACTTGTGCTCCAGAACTAGCCGCGCCTCGAACCAAGCTGTTCCAGTAAAGCTAAAAGACTGGCATCTATCCAACAATGTGGAAAACTGCCCAGGTATGTCCTGTCCACAGAAAGCAGGACAAATCCAATCCGGCCAATTACCGCCCCATCAGTCTACTCTCAATCATCAGCAAATTGATGGAAGGTGTCATCGACAGTGCTATCAAGCGGCACTTACTCACCTATAACCTGCTCACTGATGCCCAGTTTGGGTTCCACCAAAAACACTCGGCTCCCGACCTCATTACAGCCTTGGTTCAAACATGGACAAAGGAGCTGAATTCCAGAGGTGAGGTGAGAGTGACTGCCCTTGACATCAAGGCAGCATTTGACCGAGTGTGGCATCAAGGAGCCCTAGTAAAACTGAAGTCAATGGGAATCAGGGGGAAAACTCTTCACTGGCTGGAGTCATACCTAGCACAAAGGAAGATGGTTGTGGTGGTTGAAGGACAATCATCACAGCCCCAGGATATCGCTGCAGGCATTCCTCAGGGCAGTGTCCTAGGCCCAACATTCTTCAGCTGCTTCATCAATGACCTTCCCTCCAACATAAGGTCAGAAATGGTGATGTTCGCTGATGACTGCACAGTGTTCAGCGCCATTCACAACTCCTCAGATAATGAAGCAGTCCATGCCCGCATGCAACAAGATCCGGACGACGTTCAGGCTTGGGCTGATAAGTGGCAGGTAACATTCGCGCTACAGAAGTGCCAGGCAATGACTATCTCCGTCAAGCGAGAGTCTAACCACCGCCCCTTGACATTCAACGGTATTACCATCACCGAATCCCCCACCATCAACATCCTGGGGGTCACCATTGACCAGAAACTTAACTGGACCAGCCACATAAATACTGTGGCAACAAGAGCAGGTCAGAGGCTATGTATTCTGTGGCAAGTGTCTCGCCTCCTGACTCCACAAAGCCTTTCCACTATCTACAAGGCACAAGTAAGGAGTGTGATGAAATACTCTCCACTTGCCTGGATGAGTGCAGCTCCAACAACACTCAAGAAGCTCGACATCATCCAGGACAAAGCAGCCCGCTTAATTGTAACCCCATCCACCACCTTAAACATTCACTCCCTCCACCACCGGCGTACCGTGGCTGCAGTGTGTACCATCTACAACATACACTGCAGCAACTCGCTAAGGCTTCTTCGGCAGTACCTCCCAAACCCACAACCTCTTTCACCTAGAAGGACAAGGGCAGCAGATGCATGGGAACACCACCACCTTCAAGTTCCCCTCCAAGTCACACACCATCCTGATTTGGAAATATATCGCCGTTCCTTCATCGTCGCTGGGTCAAAATCCTGGAACTCCCTCCCTAACAGCACTGTGGGAGTACCTTCACCACACGGACTGCAGCGGTTCAAGAAGGCAGCTCACCACCAGCTTCTCAAGGGCAACTAGGGATGGGCAATAAATGCTGGCCTTGTCAGCGACACCCACATCCCATGAATGAATAAAAAAAGATAGGTTTTGTGGTGGACGTTTGAAGGTGGGGTGAGGTGCCGCAAGATGGAGGGGTTTGGAAGAGAACTACAGAGTACAGAGGCATAATGGTTGAAGGCTCCAGCACAAATGGTGGAAGGAGGGGAGGAGAGAAATCACTGGTCATAAACTAAAATCTCCTTGTCCCTGCTATAAATGCAAGTATACTGTGCCTGCCTGTAGGTTCATGTCTATGCTTTCTGATTTGTATAAGGTTTCTGCTTGTTCTTGATTGGTTAAGAAAAATAATTCTCCTGGATGCAGCCCAAGTAACAGTTCCCCACTTAAGTCTCCGCAGCCAGCCCTGAAAAGATAGAAAAGCAAAGAGGTACGTCGTAAATTACCGGCAGAAGGGTGATGACACAATCGTACAGACTCCGCTTGGAAACTGCTCTCTACTCTAAATTGAGCAGCATGCCATTTACTGCACATCTGTTAATTGCTGGCTGTCTAACTTGAATGGGATATGAAACAGAGAAATGACTGAGCTTCCTAGAAATGTGAGAGAAGATAAGCAGCAGATGTGTGCCAGCTGTCTCTGGGGACGTGTGAACGCTGCCCACAAGAGCGCACACACTTCAGCTCTATGTTGTCTTTTATGGCACAACATCAGGCTCTTCTTATCAGACACATTCATCCATTGTACCCAGACCCCTGTGCTGTTGAATTCATGCTCAAGAAAAGGCAACCAGAGAAAAATGCATTCCAATGAACCAACGATGGGAGCGTGTTTATATAAACGCAAAATGAGGCAGCTGCCTTTTATTAATCTCAATTCTTTTATTAATCTTAATCTTGAACTGTCATATATCTCTCACGGAATTGATAGATTAGTACCACACAATATTGCTCAAACCAATCTTAAAAGGTCAATGTTGTCTGATAAAATTGCCTTGAAAATTGCCTCCGCATTCCTCCCCATTGTGGAGACGGCACAACGGAATGGAGGCAGGCACAGGAGTGGAGGTAGTCCTACAAGGTCGAACCTAGAAGTGGCTGGAGTACACAAAGACTTGGTGAAATCATGGCTCCTGGTCAACAAAAGGCAAGAGGTCATTGGGAGTGGTCCAGGGGGCTCGAGAAAGCTGGGAGACAGGAGACGGGGTTGGATCTTGCCGCCACCCCCCCCCCCCCCCCCGCCCCAAAATAAAGCACAGATGTAAAGTCAGAGAAAGAAATATCTCAAGAGTCTGATCGAGAGTCTCTACCCAACACCATCTTCTCTCTTTTCAGATGCTGACAGGCCTGGTGTGTATTTCCAGCTGTTCATGATTTTATTTTGGGGCAAACCTGCTGGGAACCAGTGGGCAAGTTGCAGATAATAGGTGCATGCTCCAGCAAACCTGGTGCAGTCAGCAATAGACCACAAACAATAGAGTGGCATCCAAGAGATTGAGTTCGGGTGATAGCACTGGGAGAGGGTTCTATGTGTAGTAATGAAGCCTCGCTGCTGACACTGTTCACGGAACGTTGGGATCAATACAAGACGTCGAGGTGCAGCAGCTCCTGTACTGCTGGCAAAAACATGGCCATCCAGTTCCAAGTCTATAAACAGAGAATTGTATAACTGCACTATTCACTCAGGTCGGTGAATGTGTCCTTATACAGAATCTAGCATCAAAACAGGAAAACCGCATTGCACTTCTTCCCGCTGCAGTAGATATAAAATCAACAGCAGCACAAACCTTCATCACAGATCAACATTTGATATTTATTTTAAAATCAAAGAAGTATACGTAGCAAGAAGAGGTTGCCGCATGAAATTATCTGTGATTTAATTTAAATATTTTTCTCTTAAGTTTTAGCTTGATGTTAATTTTTTTCATCATTAAACCTTTATTTGCAAAAAACCTTTTCCTGGCTTAATTCAATACAATATTATAACCATTGTTTGGTAGTGACCATGTAGTTTACTTAAGGAAGGAACCAACTCACTCAATTCAAATACAAACATGCTATGTGAATTATACAGAAATGTGTCTGATTGGCAGCAATTTCAATTTAACACACATGTATTTAGTCATAAAGTTTGGGCTATAGTTTCAGGGTATTTATCAATTTGCACTTTTTAAATCATTGAGTTTGATCTGACCAGAACCTCTGACAAGCACAAGATAAGCCAGACAACTTCTATAATTGGAAAGGAAAAGATTTTATTAAACAACGTAAAAAGTAAATATAGTTCTAACACTAAAATTGTGAACCACTCATTATTTTCAACAATACGTGAGCTGGGAGCGCATCAAGTGCTGTAAATATATATGTTATGTTTCTGTTTTTATTTGCTGGTTCTATTAGCACTTAATTAATTTGTTTCGTGGTTAAAGCCCAAAACAAGGTCCAGTATAAAATTACTCTGCCATTTCTGAAGACAAGGATGATTCTGTAGATAGAATGGAAAGGGAAAACCGTGAAGAATACCGGGATATCGGGGCAACTGAAAACACACTGGCGGTAGGAACCTAGTGCTCATCTATAAATATAGTGGTAAGCATGGAAGCCAAAAATAACTAGGGTGAAAAAGGTGAAAGAAGTTAAAGGCGTTTTTGTCTAAATTTTTGAACTCAATGTCAGCATCAAGCCGGTCAGGTACAGCAGAGTTTAGATACACAGTAACACTCCCACTAAAAGGTGCCTGAGCTTGATTTCAGAAGAACAATCCATACTGCATCAATGTGGCAACCAAGCATTTCCCATACAGGTAATTCTGTGACTTTTTCTGAGTGCGATTGCCAATTAGCACCAAATTAGGCCCTGTTTTATACTGTGGGCCCATCCTCAATCCACGGAGCTGGGGTGGAACTGGCCAAACTCATTTCATGTAGCATCTTTACAACCAGCAGACTGAGGAGACTTTTGTCCCATCAGTCCACTCTGGATTTGAATCCATGTCCCAGAGATGAATGGTCACAGCGTTACCCAATGCATCACCCAATACAATCCCTACCACAATGTTAAAACTGAGTTGTTGGAGCAGGCTATTCCAAGAATGGATCTTTCTTGAACCCCCCCTCCCCCTCCCGGTGAGCTCACAATCCTCTCTTTCAGAGTGTAGAGTAATAGTTGTATAATTATCAGTTTCAAATGTCAGACTTGTGAGTTCACAATTTGTACTTTTTAATTTTTTGAATGATATTGAGCGCCTGAAAAACACCAAAAAGAACACTGAATGCTGGAAATCAATGGCTTTGAAAACCCACAAAAGTGAGGCTGTGAATCCATGCTGTACAGCTTGATTAGGAAAATCTGTCCGATATAGGGCATCTCCATGGACAACCTCAACAGTTTCCCTTGATCAAGCTATCCGAACATACCATTGAATCGGGCAAGAGGGAATTGTGAATACAGGTTTGCATTGAGTTCTAAAAATTCTCAGTTATATCAGTTTCCATCATCTTTCCTTCTCTCCCTAGACAAAGTAGCAGAGACTGACAAACCTCTTTCTGTTGGAATGCAGCATGAATTACTCAAAACTGGGATTTGAATCCTACATAAAAGCCCAATGCTCTAGCATTGTTCTTCTTTAATTCTGTTTGCAATGCAACCTTGGGGTACTTGATGAGTTAACTTGAGAGTAACAAGTCACCTCAGCCAGATAAGTAAGGTTAAGTATCAATGGCTAGTGCCTTGGAGGAAGCACCAAGCACCCGTGAGGTGCCATAGTTCTGGAAGCAGGTTAACGTAGTACCTATATTTCAGGAGGGTGACAAATCTGAGCTAGGCAACTATAGACCGAATATCAGTAATGGGTAAAGTAATGGAATCTATTCTAAGGTTAGGCCGGAGGTGTACCCCATGTATAGCAATAACAATGAGAAATGGTCAGACTGGATTTTCAATGTTAGCCAGGAGAATAAAAGCAATTGAGGTTATTCTATCTTGTCCGACTAAAATGGCCCATGTACTTGGATTTACAGAAGCATTGAGTACAGTTTCAGGCAAAGCCCTGATTGTTACTCTTTTTGCTTCCAGACTGCTTCTGGCGAAAGGTCATCGACCTGAAACGTTAACTCTCTTTCTCTCTCCACGGATGCTGCCTGGCCTGCTGAGTTTTTCCAGCGTTTTCTGTTGTTATTTTTGCTTCTGATTAATGATGTTGAAATTCAGGCTGGTCTACATATATTGACTAGTCTACCAGCTACAATTTTAATAGTTACTTAGGGGGAAAAATTTGGTTGCTTTGCACCTCCCGTTAGCACCCGGGTGAAATTCAGTGGGAGGTTAGCGGTGGCGGTAACCGTTAGCGCCCCGCGGTGCTGCACCGCCGGCAATGACGTCATCGCCGTGCGCAGCGCCCCGCTCGCGCCCCGGCCGCAATCTTCGGTAGCACCCCCTGACTTACCACCGGGTGCTATGCCCGACGGGGTCAGGGGCGCCAACCTGCGGCCGGGGCGGCGCTAATTAAAGGCAAGGTGCCGGGCTGCCATTTTTGTTGCTGGCCACCTGCCAGCACCTGCCTCCATTGCCGTCCCTGGCCTCCTGAGCAGCCCACCCCCCAGCGGAGTGCCGGCTTGCGCTCCGTGAGCCCGGCACTTCTCTTGAGTGCCGGGTGCTATTGCCGGCACTCTGATCCCTGGTAGCCCAGCTGGGCCCCGGGTCGCGCTGCGCAAGGCCCCTCCCCTTTAAGAAGGGGCGGAAGGCCTGCAGCAGCACCACGATATTCACTCGCAGCGCCCCAAAAGGGAGGCGGGGTGCTTCCAGTAGCGCCCCGCTTCCCTCTTGGGGCGCTACCGATGAATTTCGGCCGCAGGGGCACTAATTTCTTTGGGGGGGCGAAGTTAGCGCCCCAAAGGGGGCGCGACTCAATTTTTCCCTCTTAGTCTCTCACTCTGAGATTTTCTGATAGCGGGGAACCGAGATCTCTCTTGGTGTGTGAAGACTTGTTTTCGGCATCGATTGGCCACAGTTCAATTTATCACAATGGCAAAACCACAATATTTTCCATCATTAGTATAAAGTGAATCTATTAATAGTAAATACCCAGCAGCCAATCAGATCACAAACAGAAAAGTGCTAGTTAATTAGCCCTGTGATTCCAAATTGAATCTCTTGACCTTTAGTAATGAGTCTAAAGGAGTTTCTGCTAGTGGAGATCAGTGGAAAATAAAAGGAGAAAAAACAACAATGTTTACCCAACATTATTTCCAGATACAGTGGCCACTTCAATGGAAGGTTAAGGAGAGTTAAGCTTCATGACAAACATTAGAAATATTAGATGTTGGCTGTTTATAGGGGAGTTTCCACAATCAGACTGGGATTGTGACATCACTGTCCATTGTCCTGAAGAACATATTGTACACTTCAGTGCAGAAGCCATCTGTGTAACTAATGCAGTTACAGGAAATTCAGCCATCCATAGTGAAGTGCATGCATTTATCATTGCAATGTTATTGAATGCAATGGGAGTGATTATGATAGCAAGTTATTTGAGACCCAAACGTAGCATGTGGTGTTAGAGATAAATTCATTGAAAAACAACATGACTGCATGCTGCCCTTTTTTTTTCCATTCGGTCATTTATTGCCCAGCCCGAGTTGCCCTGGTTACAACTGAGTGGCTTGCTAGGCCACTTCAGAGGGAAGTTAAGAGTCAACCATGTTGGTGTGGGACTGGAGTCACATATAGGCCGGACTGGGTAAGGATGGCAGGTTTCCTTCCCTAAAGGACATGAGTGAACCAATTGGGTTTTTAACGACAATCCTACAGCTCCACGGTCACTTTTACTGATAGCAGCTTTTTATTCTTGATTTTTAAAAAAAACTAAATTCAAATTCTCAAACTTTGATGGTGGGATTTGAACCATCTCTGGATTATTCGTCCAGGCCTCTGGATTACTAGTTCAGTATCATATCCACTACACTACTGTACACCACCTCAAATGTAATTTGTTGTTATATAAATTATCGCAACATCTAGTACACCCTTATGTTGACAAGTATTCACCAATATATTAGTGACTAGCGGTTAAAAATGTCTGCCTATTCTATTGTATTGCAATATTTGGACGAACACTAAAATTAGTTGGCTGTGGATTGGTTGTGAGATGACCCTTTGTGATAAAGGATCCCACTAAAGATTTTTTAAGCAAATCTGTTTAGTTGGACAGTCAGACTGAAGTGATGAAGAGCTTTGCAGGGATTTTCAAGATGAGTATCTTTGGTAAATGATGATACATCACTACCCACTTTAAACCTCTGCTGAATTCAAAGTTTATTTTTGGTGGGATATATTGACACATGATCCAAATGTTAGCAGAATTTCAGGAGGGGTTTAACAAATCTGAGTTTTCATTTCAAAGTACCAGTTAGACGGGAAAGTGATAGAGTGTCAGGTAGACTAGGTTTTAGGTTAAAACTTTCAGGATAAGTTTTGTGAAAAAGGTTAAGGTGTGAAGGGTTATAGGAAAGGTTAGTTCGCGAGGGTTAAGGACCAATGTTCCCCCTAATTTTTTGGGGGGATGCGCGGCCCCTTTAAGGGGCTACTTGGCTCAATCACAGTTTCACACATGTGCAAAACTTAACATTGAAAAAGCTGGTTCCAGGGTGCGTGGGACCGGCAGAGAGCTGCGCAGCCGCACAGCTTAGAGGGAACGTTGTTAAGAATATAGGGAAAACTGCTGAGCACCAATGAGCAGACTTCCCTTCTGAGTATAGGACTGGCATACAGCCTTAACTCCGGCCTCACAGGCTGTCTCATTGGTTTTGTTCAGTATGATTGTGACGTGATGAACCACTAACAGCGTCAGTGTCAGCTGTGTCTCAGTGGGTAGCACTCTCGCCTCTGAGTCAGAAGGTTGTGGGTTCAGGCTCCCACTTCAGGGACTTGAGCAGATAAAGCTAGGCTGACACAGCAGTGCAGTGCTGAGGGAGTGCTGTAACGTCAGAGGTGCCGTCTTTCGGATGAGATGTTAAACCGAAGCCCTGTCTGCCCTCTCAGGTGGATGTAAAAGATCCCATGGTACTATTTCGAAGAAGAGCAGGGGAGTTATCCCCGGTGTCCTGGGGCCAATATTTATCCCTCAACCAACATAACAAAAACAGATCATCTGGTCATTATCACATTGCTGTTTGTGGGAGCTTGCTGTGTGCAAATTGGCTGCCGCATTTCCCACATTACAACAGTGACTCCACTTCAAAAGTATTTTATTGGCTGTAAAGCGCTTTGAGACGTCCGGTGATTGTGAAAGGCGCTATATAAATGCAAGTCTTTCTTTCTTTCTAACTGGATCATCTGCTTCTAACACTCTCTTCCTGTGCAAACTGTCTTGACAACCTTTGCGTGTGTTCTGTCTCTCCTGAACTGTCTGGTTTTCTTAGAAGTATATTCCTGATCTGCCTGGCTCTGCTAAAGAGATTACTAGTGGTCAGGGGTCTTTTGGGGGGCGGGGCGGGGCGGGGGGGGGCGGTTGCAGGGCAGTGGGGGGCGGGCGGTGGGTGCTGACCTGCACATTTGCCCAAATTAGGCAAGAGTGGTGAAACAAGAAGGGATAGAACATAAGAAATAGGAGCAGGAGTAGGCCATTCGGCCCCTCGAGCCTGCTCCACCATTCAAGCTATATGAGGATATACAAAAGGTTGAGGTTTGTTAGAGAAGTTGAGCAGCTTGAAGTACCTGGACTAGAGGTAAGAACTGGTGTTCTCAACTTTCGTACGAGCTACAGTTCTTTAGAGCCACTGAAATACTTTGGAAGTGCAGTCACTTCAAGTGCGCACAGCAAGCTCCCACAAAGAGCAATTAAGTAAATGACCAGATCATCAGTTTTACGTGTTGGTTGAGGGAGGGATGGCCAGGACATCAGGAGAATGCCCAGCTCTTCTTCAGATAGTGCCGTGGGATCTTTTGCGTCCATCTGAGAGGGCAGATGGGGCCTCCCTATAACATCTCAACCGAAAGACGGCATCTCTGACAGTGCAGCACTCCCTCAAAACGGCACTGAAGACTCAGCCTAGATTATGTACTCAAATTTCTGGAGTGGGGCATGAGCCCACAACCTTCTGACTCAGAGAGTGAGAGTCCTGCCACTGAGCTACAGCTGATACCTGTTACTGTGAAATACCAGTACAGTTATAACATATAGAAACCTGAATAGTTTCCATTTTTAGCACAAATCTGTTGTGCTGTGAATATTTATAACCCTCATCAAGCTGCTTGAACTGCTCATTGGCTGAGACTTGAGCTGAATCACCAAATATTGGGAAGATCAAAGCTATTGTCTTCGGCCCCAACACAAACTCCGTTCCCACTCTGTGAGCACAGTCTCAGGCTAAACCAGACTGTTCGCAACCTTGCTCTCCTATTTAACCCTGAGCTCAGCTTCTGACACTACATCCTCTCCAGCACAAAGACCGCCTACTTCCACCTCTGTAACATCGCCCGTCTCCACCCCACCTCAGCCCATCTGCTGTTGAAATCCTCATCCATGCCTTTGTTACGCCAAGACTGGACTATTCCAATGTTCTCCTGGCCAACCTCCTATCTTCTGCCCTCTGTAAGCTTCAGCTCATGCAAAACTCTGCTGCCCGTATCCTAACTCACACCAAGTCCCGTTCACCCATCACCTCTGTGCTCGCTGACCTACATTGGCTCCCTGTCCGGCAATGCCTCAAATTTAAAATTCTCACCCTTGTGTTCAAATCCCTCCATGGCCTCACCCCTCCCTACGTCTGTAATCTCCTCCAGCCCCACAATCCTCCAAGACCTTCCTCTGCGTTTCTGGCCTCTCGTGCATCCCCAATTTCCTTCGCCCCACCATTGGTGGCCGTGCCTTCAGCTGTCTAGGCCCTAAGCTCTGGAATTCCCTCCCTAAACATTTCTACCTCTCTCCCCCTTTAAGAAACTCCTTAAAACCTACCTCTTTGACTAAGCTTTCGGTCACCTGTCCTAATATCTCCTTGTGAGGCTCGGTGTCAAATTTTGTCTAATAACGCTCCTATGAAGTGCCTTGGGATGTTTTACTATGTTAAAGGTGTTATAGAAATGCAAGTTGTTGTTGTTTTACCAGAGGTCACTCTGTGAGCTATCAAACTTGCCGAGTTTTTTTACCAGGGAGGAGACTCTCACGCAGACTCCACATGAACAGTTAAAAATCAAAAAAAGCAGCACGAAAATGATCTTCGAACTTGATGCCAAATATAAATTTAAATGGTGATCTAATCAAACTGCAATGAGACTTTATACAGAAAGGTTCAAACAAGTAGTCCTCGAGAACTAGAAATAAATAACAATTGACAAGTACAAGACATTAATCAGTTGTGGACTGTTGTAGGTTTTCTTAATTTGCATCAAATGAGCCAGTGGTGTCAAGAATCTGAGACAGTTTTGTGAAATGAATTTAAACTTGTCAGCCCAGATTTATTTATTTATTTTTAACTGTGTCCAGACTAAGCAGTAATATAGTTAGGAAAGCTTTGACTTCTGACTGACTGGGACATAATAATAAGGACGGGAGCCAACTATGAAGGGAAGTACAGATTTGTCCCAATGGCTTGAGAGTGATTGATAGTGTCATTGGCTACCTGAAATGGCACGTGTTCCATTGACCAACACTAAAACCCCTCACCTTGAGTGCAAAGTTAATAAATAAGTCTGAAGGTTGACCTAACCTTCCCACCCTGATGTAACCATTTCCACTGTGACTATTGACACCACTGCGTCTGCCACTGAGTAGGCGGTGCGGCGAGACTTACAGCAGCACTTGCCACAAACAGTCTATTTCACAACAAACAGTCTATTTCACAGCAAACAGTCTCTTTTATAGCAAACAGGCCAGGAATCGTGGCGTCACTGTATGCAGCCTGAAAACTCTGTCACGACTGCCAAGTCTATTGATAAGGGATCAAAAGCACAAGAGCGCATTCTAGCTCCTTGGCCCAAGAAGCACAGAGAGAATCAAGGGCACAGAATGTACTCTGGGTGGGGGACTTCAATGTCCATCACCAAGAGTAGCTCAGTAGCACCACTACTGACCGAACTGGACGAATCCTGGAGGACATAGCTGCCAGTCTGGGCCTGCGACAGGTGGTGAGAGAACCAACACGAGGGAAAAACTTACTTGACCTCATCCTCACTAAACTACCTGTCGCAGATGCATCTGTCCATGACAGCATTGGTGGCAGTGACCACCGCACAGTCATTGTGGAGATGAAGTCCCGTCTTCAAACTGAGGACACCCTCCATCATGTTGTGTGGCATTACCACCATGCTAAATGGGACAGATTCAGAACAGATCTAGCAGCTCAAAACTGGCCATCCATGAGGTGCTGTGGGCCATCAGTAGCAGCAGAATTGTATTCCACCACAATCTGTAACCTCATGGCCCGGCATATCCCTCACTCTACCATTACCATCAATCCAGCTGACCAATCCTGGTTCAATGAGGAGTGTAGAAGGGCATGCCAGGAGCAGCACCAAACGTACCTAAAAATGAGGTGCCAACCTGGGGAAGCTGCAACACAGGACTACATGCATGCTAAAAGGCGGAAGCAGCATGCTATAGACAGGGCTAAGCAATCCCACAATCAACGGATCAGATCAAAGCTCTGCAGTCCTGCAACATCCAGTCGTGAATGGTGGTGGACCATTAAACAACTAACGGGAGGAGGAGGCTCCATGAATATCCCCATCCGCAATGACGGTGGAGCCCAGAACGTGAGTGCAAAAGACAAGGCTGAAGCGTTTGCAACCATCTTCAGCCAGAAGTGCCGAGTGGATGATCCATATCGGCCTCTTCCTGATGTCCCCAACATCACAGAAGCCAGTCTTCAGCCAATTCGATTCACTCCACGTGATATCAAGAAACGGCTGAGCGCACTGGATACAGCAAAGGCTATGGGCCCCGACAACATCCCGGCTATTGTGCTGAAGACTTGTGCTGCAGAACTAGCCGTGCCTCTAGCCAAGCTGTTCCAGTACAACTACAACACTGGCATCTATCCAACAATGTGCAAAACTGCCCAGGTATGTCCTGTCCACAAAAAGCAGGACAAATCCAATCCAGCCAATTACTGCCTCATCAGCCTACTCTCAATCATCAGCAAAGTGATGGAAGGTGTCGTCGACTGTGCTATCAAGTGGCACTTACTCACCAATAACCTACTCACTGATACCCACTTTGGGTTCCGCCAGTACCACTCGGCTCCAGACCTCATTACAGCCTTGGTCCAAACATGGACAAAGGAGCTGAATTCCAGAGGTGAGGGTGAGAGTGACTGCCCTTGACATCAACGCAGCATTTGACCGAGTGTAGCATCAAGGAGCCTTAGTAAAATTGAAGTCAATGGGAATTGGGGGGAAAACTCTCCACTGGCTGGAGTCATACCTAGCACGAAGGAAGATGGTTGTGGTAGTTGGAGGTCAATCATCGCAGCCCCAGGATATCGTTGCAGGTGTTCCTCAGGGCAGTGTCCTAGCCCAACCATCTTCAGCTGCTTCATCAATAACCTTCCCTCCATCATAAGGTCAAAAATGGGGACATTAGCTGATGACTGCACAGTGTTCAGTGCCATTCGCAACTCCTCAGATAAAGAAGTAGTCCATGCCCGCATGCAACAAGACCTGGACGACATTCAGACTTGGGCTGATAAGTGGCAAGTAACATTCGCGCCACACAAGTGCCAGGCAATGACTATCTCCAACAAGCGAGAGTCTAACCACCGCCACTTGACATTCAACGGCATTACCATCACCGAATCCCCCACCATCAACATCCTGGGGGTCACCATTGACCAGAAACTTAACTGGACCAGCCACATAAATAATGTGGCAACAAGAGCAGGTCAGAGGCTAGGTATTCTGCGGCGAGTGTCTCACCTCCTGACTCCCCAAAGCCTTTCCACCATCTACAAGGCACAAGTAAGGAGTGTGATGTAATACTCTCCACTTACCTGGATGAGTGCAGCTCCAACAACACTCAAGAAGCTTGACACCATCAGGTCAAAGCAGCCCGCTTGATTGGCACCCCATCCACCACCTTAAACATTCACTCCCTCCACCATCGGCTTGCCATGTCTGCAGTGTGTACCATCTACAAGATACACTGCAGCAACTCACCAAGGCTCCTTCGGCAGCACCTCCCAAACCCGCGACTTCTACCACCTAGAAGGACAAGGGCAGCAGGCACATGGGAACACCACCACCTCCAAGTTCCCCTCCAAGTCACACACCATCCTGACTTGGAAGTATATTGCCGTTCCTTCATCGTCGCTGGGTCAAAATCCTGGAACTCCCTACCTAACAGCACTGTGGGAGCACCTTCACCACACAGACTGCAGCAGTTCAAGAAGGTGGCTCACCACCACCTTCTCAAGGGCAATTAGGGATGGGCAATAAATGCTGACCTTGCCAGTGATGCTCAGATCGCATGAACGAAAAAATAAATTCCCTACCATATCGGCACGTGTTAGCGCCGCTGTCCTGGCAAAAAATGGCGGCCACCACTCTAATGCCCTTCTCTGGTGCGGGACTCGACGGTCGCCATTTTGGTGAGGGCCTTAGCGCTGCTGATAGCAGCGTTGGCCCTGGAGATGCAAATATTGAGAGCGTGACATCAGTCAGCGTGCAATGCTGACTTAATGTCACACTCTGCGACCTTCGACCTAGCACTGTTTTTTACGTGGGTCCTAAGCTTGCTCTGAAAAGTGAGCATGCAGCAGACTAACAGAGACACTGTCTGCACTTCTTACAGGGACATATACATCTTTCAGCTAAGTTTGCACTTCAGCTTTTGGACTGGATTTTTTTTATTTTATTGAAGTAGTGGCTTGGTGCAATACATGGTAAAAGTTTTTTTGAAGTGTGCAGAGAGTGCAGGGAGTGCTGCTGGACACTTGCAAGGCCTTGGATGGTAACAGAAGGCCTCTGAGGTGACAGAAAATGCTGGAAATACTCAGCAGGTCAGGCAGCATCCGTGCAGAGAGATACAGAGTTCTCGTCTCAGGTCGAGATGCTGCCTGACCTGCTGAGTATTTCCAGTATTTTATGCTTTTATTTCAGATTTACAGCATCTGCTCGCAGAGGGAAAAGAAAGACGCAGAAGAGGAAGACACAGAAGAGGGGGTAGCAGAAGAAAGGATGCAACACAGACAGCCCCTTTCAGGCCGGGATATCCAGGATGAAATCATCTGCTTGCGGTACCAGTGACCACAACTCCAATTCCCCTTTCAACATTAGCCTCACACCTTCCCTTCCCTCTGTTACTGACCATCACAGTGTCCTCTTGGCCACAATGCTGAACTAAAAGCCACCATAAAGCAAACTTTCCAATCCAACTTTATACATCTACCCATCCAATATGACATCAAGAAATCAATTCATCACCCTTATGGATTCCCGTAGTGACTATCTTGTGTGTGCCTTTGCTTATCCTACTGATGTCACGCAGTGCTACCCCAGTGGTTGCAGCATGGCTGGTGGAAGGCTGCTAACTTTCAGTGGGGACACGGCAAATGGCCTTGCTCGTTGACCTTGAGGAGCTGGTGGCTGGGAGTGTCAAATCAAGTGACAGTGTTTCTTCTTCTTCATTTTCTTCTTATTCTTCCTCTTCCTCTTCCTCCACTCTCCTCTCTCCTTGGTCAAGCACTGGCTGGGCAGGCTGCATTTCTTGAGTGTGTGAAATGAGGAAGGCATGAGGTGGAATTGTGGTGAGGGAAGGGCAGGAAAGCAAGAGTTGCATGCGAGAAGGAGGATAACGTATGAGGATACCAGCACCTTGTATCCTTTCAGCCCCGCCTCTGGCCAAGGGCTCAGCCATGCCCCTGCCAAGAATGGCCTGCACCGTCTCCTCCAAGGGGGTGAGGTGAAGCTAGGATTGGGAGGTTTGGTACAGATTATTGGTAGATAAGTGAGTGGGGGAAGTGGGGGGGGCAGTGGCGGAGTTGTGCATTGTGTGAGGCTAGTGGTGCAGTTGGTAGGAGACGGCTTTTGAAGATGCATTCACTGACCTTGACCACTAGTCTGAGTTCATGAAGCTTCTTTGGGCACTGGAGCTAGGTCGTGGGGGCGATACTGCTGGCAGTGACGGCCTCGGTGATGTTGTCCCACTTCCTTCTTTCTGGAGGACCTCCTGGCCCCCTGTAGGTAGAGGACCTCTCTTGCAGCGTTGACCCCTGCACAAGCTGGAATGCTGCATGAGAGACCCTGGAGTGCCCCTTCCCTAGCTTGCTGAGTCATTTGTGTTAGTGCTGAAGCACTTTTAGCAATTTTTTAGATGCGGAAGGGAATTCAGCTTTAAGAGCTTGAAGACTTCTATTTGGGAATTCTTTTTAACATTAATTTTTTTCCCAGAAGGCAGTTGAGCTGTAAGGGGTAAAAAGAAAACTGCCTATTTTACATGATTTTTTTTTCATTTCAGAAGGCAGTTCCCCTTTAAGGGACCGAGCTGCTTTCTGAAATGACAGCTTTGCTCTAAGAGAAGGCTGTTCTTGCTGCAATAATGCTACGGCCTGGACATTGGGGCCTCCTGCTGGGACTACCGCCACCAGCACGGCATTGCACGGTGAGTTTAGCGCTGGGCTAATGTTAATTAGCCACCAGGGCTAATTTACCGGTCCTGCCAGCTACATCAATTTCGGCGGCCGTCAACACTGGCCCACGGTGGCACCGGCAGGTTTTTAGCAATGTCGAATTTTTAGCCCCCTATGTTTTAACCATTTTTCACTGTATATTTTATAAGTTTGGCTAAATGCCAATTGGAATGTGCGCTGGTTATTTAAATTACTAAATTGAGGATATGAATTTATGTCAACAGTGTCTGCACAATTCCAGGTCATAATGTTTTCTCAAGGAGTATTAATTTTGGGGTTCCAGTACATGGACCATTCAAGGGAAATAAATTGTAATATTTTTACATAACCAGCTCAAAACTTGCACTTTGGGAAGACAACCATTAAAACCCAGTTACATTACTGGAACAAATGCACCGAGCTTTTGTTGTGTTCCTAAGTCAGTCGATTACACCTGTTGTTGTTTCCGCGGTCCCGCCCTTGGTGCTATTTAACGGTTCGCCTCAGTAACTTTTATTCGTTCTGAAGTTGCGACCTGCGAGAGAGAGCATTGACACCGCAAGCTTTACTTTTTGGATTTTTATCTTTTTATTTTTTTACTATTTAACCTTCTGTATTTCTTTCGGTAGTTTGTCATGAACAGCGTATAAATCATGTTGACGTCTTGAACTAAAATTCCCACCCGGGACCCTTTAAGAATGAACAAAGTCCGCATGTCTTGTAAAAGTGATGGAGATCCAACACAGACATTTTCCTTCTTTTCTTAGCACCATGTATGGGTCCCTCTAATCTGTTGAATTAGGAAAATGTCCCATTTCTTTATTGAATGCTTGAATTGATTTACATTCAATGCCCTCGGTGGTGACCTACTGCCTCAGTATTTTGATATAATGCCATGTAATTAATCCGTAAATCACACATAGCTTAAGATTTCCTCAGTTTAACATGCTGGTTCTCTGCATCAGCCTCACTATTCTTGTTCAGCATTTTGAAAAATGTAATCAAATCTCTTTCCCACACCAGTAAGAACGCATCATCTTTTGTGCCCGCTCCTTCGCATACCTCATTCCTTTGAGCCCCAGTATATTTTAAATGATTTCAAATGCCTTTACATCCTATGGTATGTCTGGTGATCAAACTAGAAATATGAAACCCAAGCATGAACTCCCCAATGTTTTAGAATGTCGGTAGCACTCCTTGAACCAATACTCGCGTATACACTCTAAACTTGGTCCATATACTGTGACATTATGGCCCCAAAAATCACAAAACAGGATCGCAGCAATTGCGGAGTTTGCGGGGTCATTGGGAGGGCACACAATTTGCACGGGACAGGTCGACATTGAAGCACTGTAGGCACATCTGAGTTCTGATGAAAGGTCATTGACCTGAAACGTGAACTCTGTTTCTCTCTCCACAGATGCTGCCTGGCCTGCTGAGTATTTCCAGCTTTTTCTGTTTTTATTTTAGGTATATCTCTAGCCCGCCCCATGCAGCTGGAAAATCCCAAGCCTGGACAACTTTTGAAGGGTGGGGGAAGGTTGCTCAGGCATTTTCAGCCCGGATCCCACGTGGTCTTCCGCAGTCACCTCACACAAGGGGGTCGAGGCCACTTCGCCCCCCCTCCCCAGTGGAAACCACAACTGCCAATCTAGAGATTGGTACACTTCATCTCGCTCAGTGTCCAATAACATGCCGAACACCGGCTGGGGGCAGGGAAGTGGGCACTCCTGACATAGGGAGCTCTTTGTCCTGAACCCGCTCCCCCTCCTCTCAGGGCAGAGGATGGGCAGAGGTTGGAAGGGAACTACTTATGTTTGGGAAGATGAGGTGTGAGAGGTGGGGGCTGCAATGGCTTTCAGTTAATTCCTTCGCACAGTCTCATAGATTTTGGAAATTGCGTTTTTCCTTTGGCTCAAACATCCTGGGGTAGATTTTTTTCTTCACCGGCCGGGAGGTAATCTGGTGGAGCAGCCCTTTAAAGAACCTGCCCGATTTTTATTCTTTTGAACTCAATGGATTGGAAATCAGACGGGTTCTCTAGAGAGTGGGCGGTCTGTTCTGCCAGGTTGCAATCTGGACATTGAAGATAAAAAAACGAATCCTCTGTCTGTTCACTGATTATGTTGAATGTGTTGCTGGAAAGCAATATACACAAATGATCAAAGGCTAATAAGAACATGTTTACAAAATGTCACCACTGGCTTTATATTGTGATATTAACCATCTAACTAATATACACTAAAGAGCGAACATTGAAATGTTTCTACTCACCCTGTCTTCTATCTTTTCAACTTTTAATTTATTTCTCTCTAAACAGTCTGTTCTATATCTTTATCTTAAAACTAAATTAAAGCTTTTATTTTTTTTAGCTTCTTAGCTCCCACCATTCATTTTGGCGCCAGGCTACAGATTGGAAAACTAACCATTGGCTCCAAACAGTATCAAAGGTTTTGTTTTAAGTCAGTTGAGTTCAAGTTCACAGATGTGACCAGGTCAGGTACTGAGGGCTGGATTTTCCGGGGGGTCAACAGGTAAGATCGGTGGTGGGTCGGGTGGGAAAGTGTTTTTTTTTACAGCGGGTCGGGACCCTGCTGTCAACCCACCGCAACACGCCTTTCCCAATGTCAGGTCTGTCAGCGCAGAACAGAGCCAACAGGCAGCGGTGGGTGACCCAATTAAACTCATTAGCATCTAGTTGACAGATCACTAACAGGCTTTTTTAACTTACCTTTTGATTTTAACTTCATGGCCACGGGAACCAAGCTGTTCGGGGACCATGGCTGTGAACCTGAGGCAGGAGTTCAGTGGCCATTGCTCCTGCTGATTACTTGACATCTTCAAATGTACAGTAAAAGCTCCCACCTGACAGATCATCACTTTCCTCAGCCACAAGCTGTTTCTCAGTCCATTTCCAGCACAGATTCTGCAGGCTTTCCACTTTCCACTCTCCATCCACTCTTACCTCATTGGAAGAACTCTCTCACCATTGACAGGATGCTTCTGTCATCTCTACTTCACCTGTCATCTATTCCATCAACATGGTTGCCCTTTATACTGTCTCACCTTGGTCCTGAGAATCCAACCACATCAGCTCCAACACCAGCAGCACCAGGCACACCAGCAACACCAACAACAGCACCAACCTTCTCCGCAATCACCTGATGCTGCACAGGACAGAGGGCATCAGCACCCGAGCACATTGCTGCCCGGGAGGCCAGGGATGGCCTCACCATGGCCTGATTTACTTCACTTGATGTTGTACACCCTGGGTGCCACATGATGCGCCAGGTTGGCACCACCCCACACCAGCACCATAAAGCATCCCAACAATGTCAAAGCCATTCCTTTCACACTCACCAGCATTGTGGGGGTTACCATTATGTCTCACCATTCACTGCAACTCACTAAGCCACTTCCAAGTGAGGATGTTCGCTGATGATTGCACAATGTTCAGTTCTATTCACAAGACCTGGACGACATTCAGGCTTGGGCTGATAAGTGGCAAGTAACATTTGCGCCACACAAGTGCCAGGCAATGACAATCTCCAACAAGCAAGAATCTAACCACCTCCTCTTGACATTCAACGGCATTACCATCACTGAAACCCCCACCATCAACATCCTGGGGATCACCATTGACCAGAAACTTAACTGGACCAGCCACATAAATACTGTGGCCACAAGAGCAGGTCAGAGGCTAGGTATTCTAACTCCTGACTCCCTAAAGACTTTCCACCATCTACAAGGCACAAGTCGGGAGTGTGATGGAATACTCTCCACTTGCCTGGATGAGTGCAGCTCCAACAACACTCAAGAAGCTCAACACCATCTAGGACAAAGCAGCCCGCTTGATTGGGACCCCATCCACCACCTTAAACATTCACTCCCTCCACCACCGGTGTACCGTGGCTGCAGTGTGTACCATCTACAAGATGCACTGCAGCAACTTGCCAAGGCTTCTTTGGCAGCACCTTCCCAAACCTGCGACCTCTTCCACCTAGAAGGACAAGGGCAGCAGGCGCATGGGAACACCACCACCTCCAAATTCCTCTCCAAGTCACACACCATCCTGACTTAGAAGTATATCACCGATCCTTCATCGTCACTGGGTCAAAATCCTGGAACTCTCTACCTAACAGCACTGTGGGAGTACCTTCACCACACGGACTGCAGCGGTTCAAGAAGGCAGCTCACCACCACCTTCTCAAGGGCAACTAGGGATGGGCAATAAATGCTGGCCTTGCCAGCGACGCCCACATCCCAGGAACGAATAAAAACAAATGTACATAGTCAGTTTTGAGACACCACTGGGCGGAGCCAGGCACACTCCGCTCATTGGTACCGGGCATTGAGAGGCCTAACCAGTGGTCCTTAAAGGGACCGATGCAGGCTGTTCAGAAACCTAGTAGGTTTCTGTCTTTTAACGATTTTAATGGGGCCAGGTGTAGCATAAATGCTCCTCATGGCTGGGCAAAAATCTGGACACCTACAGGCAGCCTCTCCATGCTCCATCCTGCTCCCCCCCGCCTCCCGCCCCTGCAATTGCTTCCCCATCTTACAGATACAACTTTCACCTCAGCTCCGCTCTGGAACCACCGGGTTTCCCGTCTGCCCCAATCAGCACCGGTTCACCGCTCGCCGCTCAGTTGTGAACGAGTCCTGGCCCACAAAATGGCTCAGGGCCTCACGTTGCGGACATTAAGCAGGTGGCGTGATCATACTGCCCGCCCACCCGTCGATGTCCACCCTGGGTTAAAACCAACCCCTGAGTCTATCAAACAAAACTGCAAAAAACTGCTAAGGCTATGTAGCTGAAAGAGAAAGAGCAGGCCAGATGGCATCTGCAGAGAGAACAGATACATCTCCGGTGGAGGCCCTTCATCAGAAGTGGGAAAATGTGCAGATGAACAACATTTTAAAAGGAATGGAAGTAGGGAAAGGGGGGAAAACACACACACGAGACAGGAAGGGGAAACGGGGAAAACCCGCACACAGGAGAGGAAGTAGATTGAACTGCAAAGTACTTAAACGGAGAACAGGAGATAGTTATTAACATGAGATGATAGAAAGAAGCATAATGAAAGAAGTTAAAAACATTTAAGAGACATAGAGAAGGTGTAAATAGTTGAGGCGGTGAGGGGGGCGGGGTAAGGCAGGTCTGCAATGGGAACAGGAAATAGATCCTTTAAGATTGTGGGGTGGGAAAGTAATATGATGGAATTGCTTCTCCTCCCCCCCACGCCCCAGAAAAGGAGTAGGAAATTCACTCAAGGTCATGAAGAAAATGGATATTATTAATGAAATATTCATTTAAAAACTTGAATATTCAGCATGTAACCGGACCACGTGTAATGCATCCAAAAAGACAATGAGGCTTGAAGTAAAAGAACTGTAGCTGAATCTTTACACACCTCATTAAATATCGGAAGGTTGAATACCAGCTGATGTTGCTTCAATTTTCGATGACGGTTTACAAACAGGAATTGTAGCTCTGTTAGCCCAGCACCTGACATGTTGGCATTAATCGTAAAAGAAGCAGTGCAAACAATTTTAACAAGTCGGTTCCACGACAACAAGGGTTCATCAAAGGTCAGGCGTGCCTGCTCAATTTATTTGAGCTCTCTGAGGATATAACAGAACAGGTGGGCATTTTATACCTTTACTTTCAGAAGGTATTTGATAAGAATAAAGCCTCACAACAAATATGATTCAAATAAAGGGTCTGGGGATAAAGGAAGAAATACTAAACTGACTAACAAAGAATAAAAATGGCTGATCATTCTAGTTGGTCACCTGTGACTAACAAGGCATTGGGGTCTGTCCTAGAACATCTGTTTACAGCATTTAAAAGGGTCTTCATGAAAGGATTAAAGGTAGAATGGATGTAGCGAGGCAAGCCCAGGATTGGGGAACCCGAGGACATAATTATAAGCCGAGGTAGTCGCAGGTTAAAATTCAAGAATGATTTCTTCACATTTTGCTATGAGAATATGGAATAGTCTGGCATCTACTGCAGTGGAACAGGTGAAGTGAAAGGGGGCTTGGAATCTTCATTCAACAAGGAGCAGAGGGACCCGGGCTTAGGCTTAGAAAAGGATGAAATGCGGTCTGATTGGATTCTTGATGGAATGAGCTGGATGAGCTGAATGCCCCTTAGTTGTACCTACATTCTTGTTTTAAAATCTTGTGATTTTGAGTGACTTTTTTTTGTAGTTTTAATACCTTTGCTTCTCCGAAGCTGCTACCAATGCCCCCCCTGTAGCTGGCTACCAGGAGGCACCAAGGACCACCCCGGTTTGACACATTTGGAACGTCCTGAGGTCTTACATAGTCTTACATAGTATATACAGCGCAGAAACCGACCATTCGGCCCAACTGGTCTCTGCCGGCGTGTATGCTCCACACAAGCCTCCACCCACCTTTCTTCATCTCACCCCATCAACATATCCCTCAATTCCTTTCTCCCTCAAGTGTTTATCTAGCTTCCCCTTAAATGCATCTATGCTAGTCGCCTCAACTCCCCCTTGTGGTAGCGAGTTCCACATTCTAACTACTCTCTGGGTAAAGAACTTCCTCCTGAATCCCCTATTGGATTTATTAGTGACTATCTTATATTTATGGTCCCTAGTTCTGGTCTCTGCTGCAAGTGGAAACATCTTCTCTACGTCTACCATATCAAATACTTTCATAACCTTAAAGACCTTTATCAGGTCACCCCTCAGTCTTTTCTTTTCTAGAGAAAAGAGTCCCAGTCTGTTCAATCTTTCCTGATCGGTATAACCTCTCAGTTCTGATGTCATTCTAGTAAATCTTTCTTTACAAGTTTAACATAACTTCTCTGCTTTTCAATTCTATCCCTCTAGAAATTAACCCCAGTGCTTTGTTTGCTTTTTTAAGGCCTTATTAACCTGTGTCACTACTTTTAGTGATTTGTGTACCTATACCCCAAGATCCCTCTGCTCTTCCACCTCATTTAGACACTAAGGGCTGGATTTTACCAGCCCTGGGGAGGCGGGTTTGGAGGTGGGACTGCCGGGAAAATGGCAGAATTTGGAGGTGGGTGCCCAACCCGCCCCCAACCCGCCTCCACACCATCTTGCCAGGAGGTGGGTAGTTAACAGGCAGATAAGAGGATTATCCCCATTTTGCCCACACAAGTGCGGGCTTCCCGAAGGCTGCGAACCCCGCCAGGGTCACCGAGGCGAGTAGTGGGTCTGCGGGGGTCGGAGGGGTCCAAAAGTGTGCTGTGGAGGTGAGTGATGGGTGCAAATGTGGAGAGGTGAGTATCTGAGGTAAGTGGAAAGTGTTAGAAAAAGTGTACTTACCTTTGTTTCTTCCTGCAGGCTTCAATCGGTGGGTATGCGGAGAGTCTCGCACCTCCGCGGTAGAGATGACAGATGGCCATTGCATTCTCCAATGCAACAACCATCCAATTTCTGCAAAAGGAAGAAGTTTGATGAGGTCTTGAATTCAAGAACTCATCAAACTACAGAGAATGTCACTGTTTGACAGCTTCACAGACCTGTCAAACGATGACAATTCATCTATCAAAAATTTTTGACAGATGAAACGTCATACGTTGACGTTCTCTGTAACCGGCTTTCCCTTAAATGGACTGCTAAACCCGCTGGGCGGGCTTAACAAGGTCAATCAAGGGAAAATAGCGTGGGTTGGCCAGAAGTTGATGGAGGCGGGACTGAAACCCGACAAGTGGGAGTCCCGCCTCCAAAAGCTCCCCATTGGCAAAATCCAGCCCTTATTTTCCAAGGAGTATGTGGCCTCCTAAGTCTTCCTACCAAATGTACCACCTCATACTTATTTATATTTAAGCTCATTTGCCAATTACATGCCCATTCTACAAGTTTATTATTGTTTTCCTGTATTTTGTCGCAGCCCTCCTCTGTATTTACTGCACTCCTAATTTGGTGTCGTCCGCAAATTTTGAAATTGTACTTCTGATTCCAGAGTCCAAATCATTTATATAAATGGCCCGGCACTGATCCTTGTGGAACATCACTTCCCAACTTTTGCCAGTCTAAGTAACTATCTTTAACCTATACTCTCTGTTATCTGTTTTGTATCCAGCTTGCTATCCATTCTGCTAATTGTCCCCTGACTCCACATGTTCTGACCTTAGTCATGAGTCTACTATGCAGTACCTTATCGAAGGCCTTTTGGAAATCTAAATATATTACATCTATTGTTACCCTTATCTACCCTTTATGTTACTTCTTCAAAGAATTCAATAATGTTGGTCAAGCATGATCTTCCCTTTTGAAATCTGTGCTGACTACTCTTTATTATATTTTAAAATTCTAGACGTTCTTCTATTACATCTTTGAGTAAGGATTCCATTATCTTTCCTATCACCGACGTTAAGCTATTTGGTCTGTAGTTCCCTGGACTTGTTCTATCTCCCTTTTTAAATATAGGAAACACATTAGCTGTTGGCCAGTCCTCTGGCACTATTCCCTTTTCTAATTAATTTTTACTTATATGTAATAGTGCCTCTGCTATCTCTTCCCTAATTTCTTTTAATATGTGCGGAAGCAATCCATCCGGACATGGGGTTTTATCCTTTCTAAGTTTGATTAGTTTATCAATGATCTCCCCCATTTCTATCTTAAATGTCTTTATATCTTTTTTTGATCTCTTCTTCTAATGTCATGTCCACCATGTTAGTCTCCCTGGTAAATACTGAGGCAAAGTAATGATTTCTGCCATTTCACTGTCATTACCTGTGAGTTTATCATGTGTATCCCTTAGTGGCCCTATCCCTATCCTGATTTTTCTTTTATTATTCACCTGTCTGTAGAATACTTTACTACTTCTTTTTATATTCCTTGATAATTTAAATTTGTAAATTCTCTTTGCCTACCTATTTTCTTATTTCTTTCCTAACCTTTTCGTATTCCCTTTTCTCATCCTCTTCTTTTCTGTCTATATACTTAGTGTGTGCCTTTTTCTTTAGCTTCAATTTTGCCCTTATTTCTTTATTCATCCATGGTGTGCCATAACTGGCTAGTTTCTTCTTGCTTGTAAGTGGGATATATTTCTCCTGGACTCGATTGATCACTGTTTTAAATGTTTCCCACTGCTATGCTATTTTTTGATGTGGAGATGCCAGTGTTGGACTGGGGTGGACAAAAGTGAGAAGTCGCACAACACCAGGTTATAGTCCAAACAGTTTTATTTGAAATCACAAGCTTTCGGAGCTGCTGCCCCTTCGTCAGGTGAAGTGAAGGAATACGAATCGTATTGAATCGTATTGCCGATTCGTATTCCTTCACTTCACCTGACGAAGGGGCAGCAGCTCCGAAAGCTTGTGATTTCAAATAAAACTGTTGGACTATAACCTGGTGTTGTGCGACTTCTCACTTTTATGCTATTTTTTGTTTGACAGTAAATATTTTCAGTTTATTTTCCCTAGCTCCACTCTCATCCCCTTAAAATCAGCTTTAATCCAATGTATTACTTTGGTCTTTGTCTTACTTATGCCCTGCTCGATCTTTATCTTAAATCTTATTATGCTGTGATCGCTATTGCCTAGATGTTCCCCTATGCTTACTTCTCTTATCTGTTCTGGTTCATTTCCCATTACTAGATCCAGCAGTGCTCCCTCGCTTTTTGGGCTTTTTACATACTGGGTAAGAAAGGAGTCCTGCATTCATTGTAAAAACTTTATTCGCCGTACTCCTCTCACAACCTCTTCCTGCCAATTTATTTGGGGGTAGTTAAACATCTCCTGTGATTATAAGTCAATGTCCTTTACTCATTTCACATATTTGCTTAAATATTTTTCCTCCACCTCCTTTCCACTATTAGGTGGTCTGTAGTATACCCCTATTTGTGTGATCGAACCCTTGTCTTTTATTTCAATCCATATGGATTCTGTTTCTACCCTATTGTTAGTTATGTCCCTTTTGTCGACTGCCGTTGTTATCTCTAATGAGTGCAGCTACCCCACCCCCTTCTTCCTTCCCTATACTTTCTGATTATGTCATAACCTGCAATGTTTAGTTGTCATTCCTGTTCTTTAAATAACCATGTTTCAGTTATTCCGACTGCATCCGGTTCCTCACCACAGATTATTGCCTCCAGTTCCCCCATTTTATTTCAGATGCTCTGTACATTGCTGGACAGGCAGTTTAATTTGTCTTTAATAGTTGTCCATTTTACTTTATTTTTAACAGTCCTTTTGTACTTCTGTTTTATAACTGCATTTGTTCCCTGCTTGTTTATGTTACCCTTCTTTTTTTTTGTCTTAAAATACGCCTGTGCAGCACCTTGGGATGTTTTACTATGTTAAAGGCGCTATATAAATACAAGTTGTTGTTCTTCTTCTTCTTCCTTACCTTGGTCTGACCTTTACTCTCATCACCTATTTTGTTTATCTTCAGGTCGTGAAAAGCACCATATAAATGTAAGTTATTTCTCCCTAATGTTTCCATCCTACATGTTAGTAGGTAATAGAGTTCCACCCTGAACCTCACCTTCACACTTCCAGGGGAACCTGTATCAAACAACATTCAATTATTATTTCCATATCTTCAGTTGTAAGTGTGCAAACTCAATAATGAAGTGGATTTTTGCATTATTCATACTTTCAGCACTTAAATAAACATGTTTATATATATTATATATAAAATAATATTTAATCTATATTCACACTTCTCCCCTGCCCTCCCACCGCAATATTTCACTGAGTTGAAATTAGAACTCATTATATGGTTTTCTACCATTAAGCATTCCTTCCAGGACTTCAGTCTTGGATCAGCATTGGCCTCTGGGATGGTAAATCAACACAGAGAAATATTTTACTGGTGTCATCCATGCCTCTGAGTCAGAAAGTTATAGATTCAAGTCCCACTCCAGAGACTGGAACACATATTCTAGGCTGACACTCCAGTGCAGTGCTGAGGGAGCGCTGCACTGTCGGAGGTGCCGTCTTTCAGATGAAACCTTAAACCTTACGTCTTTCCCCTCAGGTGGACGTATAAGACCCCATAACAATATTTTGAAGAATAACTGGGGAGTTCTCCCCAGTCATTTAGTCATTACCATATTGCTGTTTGTGGAACCTTGTTGTGCACAAATTTGGCTGCCTGTGTTTCCTACATTCTAACAGTGACTACACTTCAAAGGTCCTTCATTGGTGCTTTGGGACATCCCAAGGTCATGAAAGGAACAATATAAATGCAAGTCTTTTTCTAAATTTGCCAAAACCAGTTCACTGTCTGATGTGATGACATTATTGTCATGTGAATTTCAGCACATGCTCAAGTCAGTACTTGTGCTAGAGGACGATGTCGTTTTGGATGTGGTTTCATACAGCTGTTGAAAACTGCTGGCAGCGGGCAGTCGGGCCCTTGAACTTTTTCTAGGACAGACTGTCAAGCATATGTGATTCCAATTAAAATTATTACAGCAGCTATCAGACATGCTGTTGTCAGGAACTTCCTATTGACTTGGCTTGAAGGCTGAAAGGTATTGCGTTTTATTGCAAAGCTTTGAGACGTATTAGTTTAGTACTCATTTGAAAAAGAGATACTTAAATAACGAGTAGCTTGAAGCAATATATTACATTTTGAAATTATGCATGGGTTGGGTCTATAATTGGTGCTGTCTGCTACAGGACCATTAACATCATAAACACATAAAAGTTAATCTGCTGCTACAGTTTCCTTCGTTTTATAGATGTTCTAATGAAAAACTGATAAGGGTGGGATTCCTACATGAGCTTATTGGTCGACTGAACTCTAGTAACATTCATAATTTGATATGTTTTTAGCGCACTCATGAGGAGCAAACTCATTGCGTCTTTTACCATTGAGTTATTCTGGTGGCAGCTCAGCACAGGTAAGGCAGCATGAGCCCTAGTAAAACTGAAGTCAATGGGAATCGGGGGGAAAACTCTCCACTGGCTGGAGTCATACCCAGCACAAAGGAAGGTGGTTGTGGTTGTTGGAGGCCAATCATCTCAGTCCCAGGACATCTCTGCAGGAGTTCCTCAGGGCAGTGTCCTAAGCCCAACCATCTTCAGCTGCTTCATCAATGACCTTCCCTCCAACATAAGGTCAGAAATGGGGATGTTCACTGATGATTGCACAGTGTTCAGTTCCATTCGCAACTCTTCAGAAAATGAAGCAGCCCATACCTGCATGCAGCAAGACCTGGACAACTTTCAGGCTTGGGCTGATAAGTGGCAGGTAACATTCGTGCCACACTAGTGCCAGGCAATGACCATCTCCAACAAGTGAGAGTCTAACCACCTGCTCTCGACATTCAATGACATTACCATTGCCAAATCCCCCACCATCAACATCCTGGGGGGTCACCATTGACCAGAAATTTAACTGGACCAGCCACATAAATACTGTGGCTACAAGAGCAGGTCAGAGGTTCAGCAGCTGGGTATTCTGCAGTGAATGTCTCACCTCCTGACTCCCCAAAGCCTTTCCACCATCGACAAGACACAAGTCCGAAGTGTGATGGAATACTCTCCACTTGCCTGGATGAGTGCAGCTCCAACAACACTCAAGAAGCTCGACACCATCCAGGACAAAGCAGACTGCTTGACTGGCACCCCATCCACCACCTTAAACATTCACTCCCTCCACCACCGGCGTACCGTGGCTGCAGTGTGTACCATCTACAAGATGCACTGCAGCAACTCGCCAAGGCTTCTTCGGCAGCACCTCCCAAACCCGCGACCTCTAACACCTAGAAGGACAAGGGCAGCAGGTGCATGGGACCGCCATCACCTGCAAGTTCCCCTCCAAGTCACACACCATCCTGACTTGGAAATATATCGCAGTTCCTTCATCGTCGCTGGGTCAAAATCCTGGAACTCCCTCCCTAACGGCACTGTGGGAGTACCTTCACCACACGGACTGCAGTGATTCAAGAAGGCGACTCACCACCACCTTCTCAAGGGCAACTAGGGATGGGCAATAAATGCTGGCCTTGCCGGCGACGCCCACATCCCACGAATGAATTTTTAAAAATGAAACAATATTGCTTCACTTATCCCTTGTCATATATTTCCCTGGTCAGCTGTGCTCAGTTGGTAGCACTCTCGCCTCTGAGTCAGAAGGTTGTGGGTTCAAGCCCCACTCCAGAGACTTAAGCACATAATCCAGGCTAACACTCCAGTGCAGTAATGAGGGCATGCAGCACTGGCAGAGATGCCGTCTTTTGGATGAGACGTTAAGCAGAAAGCCCCATCTGCCCTCTCAGGTGGACATCTCCACAGATGATGCCTGACCTGCTGAGTGTTTCCAGCATTGTCCTTTTTTAATTTAACTTACATCACATCTTTGCGAGAGGAAATAGATCAACCTCCCCAACAGCTCTCTCGATTGGCAAGTTTGCTCGAACTAGTAAGTGGAATACTTTTTAAAACAATATAAACTTTCTCCCTTTGGGCATGTTTTAAAAGTTTATTATTTAAAAGCTCCCTTTAAATCCTAAGGGGGAAAAATTCAGTTGGTTGCGCCTCCCGTTAGCGCCTTAAGAGGGCGCTAATGGGGCGCAAAGCCGCTAGCGCCCGGGCACAGCGATGTTTGCGCCGCTTGGGAACTTAACTAGACATTGTGCGGTGGCGCTAAACTTTACCGCTGCAACCACCTGCGCACGCAGATTGTGACGTCATTCCATGGTGCAACGCCCTTGTGGCGCCCCGGAGCGGAAATTGAGTGGCGCCCCCTGCCTTACCGCCTGGCACATCCAACGACCGGAAGACTGGAACGCTATCAATCGCTGTGGGGCTGGGGGGGCGCTATTTAAAGGGGGCCTCTTCCTGTCTTTTTCTGTGGTTGACATTTTTGCACCACTCGTTCTGAGAGAGAGAGAGAGATTCGGAGAGAGAGAAAGAGAGACTTCTGCATTGAGTCAACGCTTTGTGAGGTAGTTTTGCCTACTGATCCTAACTTCGCTGGTACTTTGGTTGCTGTCCTTCATAACTTTGCTTGCAAAGAGACTATGGGGGCTGCACTGATTGGGGGCGTCGTCCTGCTCCAGCTGAATTGGAGGACACAGAGACGCAGAGAGAGAGTGGCAATGATGGCCAGACGGAGGAGGGCCAACAGGCGTATGTACAGGAGAGCTTACCCTCCCAGGGTATATCGTGAACAGCTCTCCTACATTCATATGTCTGAGGAGCTGTGTTTGCGAAGGCTGCGATTCAGCAAGGAGGTGGTCACTGAGCTCTGCCACCTGCTGCAGCCAGATCTGCAGCCTCAACTGAGGTCCAGGACGTCTCTGTCGGTGGCAGTGAAGGTCACAGTGGCTCTCAACTTCTATGCTACTGGCTCATTTCAAGCTGCTGCTGGGGACCTCGCCAATATCTCCCAGTTCGCGGTGCTTTGCTGCATCCGGCAGGTCACAAATGCCCTCTTTAAAAGGAGACGAGAGTTCATCTCTTTCCCCATGACCCTAGACAAGCAGCGTGACCGCGCTCTGGGCTTTGCAAGGATAGCGGGCTTCCCCATGGTGCAGGGCGCCATTGACTGCACGCATGTGGCTTTGCGTGCTCCACATGAGAATGCCGAGGATTTCCGGAACAGAAAGAGGTTCCATTCCTTGAATGTTCAGTTGGTCTGTGACCACAGACAGCTGATACTCGCTGTCAATGCCCACTATCCTGGCAGCTGCCACGATGCTTTCATCCTGCGCCAGACTACTGTGGCAGAACTTTTCGAGACACCGCATCAGCCAGTTGGTTGGCTTCTCGGGGACAAGGGGTATCCATTGAGCACCTGGCTGATGACACCGCTCCGTACGCCCAACACCCCTGCTGAGCTGCGGTACAACGAGAGCCATCAAGCTACCAGGAACATCATTGAGCACACAATCGGCGTGCTGAAGCAACGGTTCCGCTGTCTCGACCATTCTGGAGGAGCCCTGCAGTACTCGCCTGAGCGAGTATCCAACTTCGTAGTTGTGTGCTGCATGTTGCATAACATGGCAATCGTCAGGACCCAGCCAATGCCACCAGGCCTTGGAGCACCACCAGAGGAGGAGGAGGATGATCATCAGCAGCACCAAGGCGGGAGGGCGGCCCACAATGGTGAAACTGCAAGGGCCATCCGTCAACGGCTGATAGCAAGCCGCTTCTAGGGCCCCTGCTGTGGAAATGGCTTCTGCCATTGCTAACAACATCAATTAACCCAGCACGCAACCCCTACGCCGGCCAAGGCACCAATGATTCCAAACACCAAACATGTATATTTTGAATACAAAAACTTATTTATTTTACAAACTCTGTGTGTGTCATTTCCTCATGACAAACTCATAGAAATAAACACAAAAAAACAGTCATTAACATAACTGGTTCTCACAACCTGGAGATAATGTCCAAAACACTAGACAAAAGTTGGACCACGAACCTCAGCCTTTAATAAAAAAATGACCAGCATTTTGTCACACCTCCTACTTTTTGCCCTTCGAGGGTGATCTCCTTCCCTTGCGCACTTCCCCCCTTCTAACCCTACTGCTCCTCCGTAATGGGACCTCAGTGGCTGCAGCAAGGCTGGTGGAAGGCTGCTGATTGTCAGACCCTGACACTGCAGATGCCCCTGAAGGACGGCCTCGACCAGTTCTGGGCCTGGAGGGCCCGGCTGCAGACTGCACCAACTCTGCATGGGCGGCAGCAGTCTGTCCTACAGGCGGTGGCAAGTGCAGTGGAGAAGTGACAGTGTTGGCAGCAGGAATGCTGTCATCGTGAGAGAGGACAGCAACTCCCTGCTCGACCGACACACTGGCACTCCCACGAGGCAGCACTTCAGCATCCGGAGCAATTTGCTGGAGCACAGATTGCTGGCCTGCTGCGGCGCGGTGAGAGCCCCGGGGACATGTGAACGAACCATCGAGGTTGGCAGCAGTCAGTGCTCGCGTGGCCTCAATCTGAGTCTGCATGAGAGCAGTCAGAGATGGGATCACGGCAGTCAGTGACTGAATTGCAGCACTAAGCTTTAGTGTGGCATCCGCCTGTGCTACAGCGAAGTGCTCCACACTCCTTGCCAGTGACTCAATGCATTCGGGCACCCTTCCCACTGCACCCATGAGCTCAGTGTGCATGCCCACCGCCTGGGTGTTCATTTCTGCGATCAGCCGCTCCTCCTCTGCGTCCATTGCAGTAGGAGTCGCTGGCATACTCTCCCTCTGGGGAGAAGGCCCCCGTTCTTCCCTACCCCCATGGCGTTGCTGCAGCCCGCTGGGTCCTGGAGCTTCACCCTCATCAGACCCTTCCCCCCTGCTCCCCTCCAGGGAAGGCGTGTTCCCAGTGTGGGCATGGGCTTCCTCGGGAGAGGGTGGCACTGATGCTCCGGCTTCCTCTTCCTCCTCGGCTGCAGCTTCACTCCCACTGGCAGCTTCAGGGCCCATCTCCTCAGCTGGTGAATCACCATCTGAAAGCAGGGAGGTACAAGAGTGGCTTTAGCGTGAGGACAGGGTGGCAGTAAGGGAGGAATAAGTGCAGCGAGTTAGCAAGTTGGATTGAAAGTGTCAAAGGCTGGTGTTGTGAGGGACAAGTGGAAGGACAGAGGACAAAAAGGTGATGACCTTACCATTGCTGTCCAGAACGGGGTCGGCGTCTCCAGTGGCGACGGGACCGATCACCCGGCTTGCCACAATCCTGTGGACGTGCTCCTCAAGATCGCTGAGGGGTTGCAGCTGAGGCAGCCCTCCACCTGTCCGTTGCTGCTGTCTCCTATTATGCGCCAGCTTGGCCTGCAAGAAAAAGGACAGCATCTGAGTAAATATACAGCCATGGTCTTGCCTGATGTGCCTCCCATAGGTGAATAGCCCTTACTGTATACAGCCATGGTCTTGCCTGATGTGCCTCCCATAGGTGAATAGCCCTTACTGTATACAGCCATGGTCTTGCCTGATGTGCCTCCCATAGGTGAATAGCCCTTACTGTATACAGCCATGGTCTTGCCTGATGTGCCTCCCATAGGTGAATAGCCCTTACTGTATGCAAAGTGTGGAATGTGTGTGTGTGTTTCATGAAAGGGCCATAGGTGTTGGATGAGTGTTGTGCATTGGGGTTTTAAGACCCTCTGGCCATAGAGTCAGGTTGAGATGGAAGGATGGAGAGGAATTGAGAAAAAGCCACTCACACTGATGACCCGAGTGAGGTCGTTGAACTTTTTGCGGCATTGAACATGGGTCCTGGGCACCATGCTCCTGGAGGAGACGCTCTGAGCCACCTCCCTCCACACTCTTCTGTACTCGCGTGGCAAAGGCCTCCTGCCACTCTCAGGGAAGAGTATAGATCTTCTGCGCTCCACCGCGCCAACCAGAGCATCCAAGGCCCGCTCGGTGAAGCGCTGAGCTCGTTCTCTCACCCTCTCCATCCTTGGCTGCAAAATGGATTCACAGGTCTCTCCAGGCCGAGATTCAAGGCTGCAATGAGCAGGGTGTGGCTGGGGAGCAAGTTGGCCCCCCCCTTTAAGAACTGGCCGGCGCCAGTGTGTCTGTGTTCCCTCGCTAACTGGCAGCACCTGCGCTGCGCTCGTGCGCTGAGTTAGCGCCTCACTGCTCGGCCTTTGCGCCTTAAGACAGGTGTGCAGCGCCTGATTTAGCGCTCCACTCACCTCCCGGGGCGGTAAAAGTGAAGTTTCCAGTCAGTGGCGATATTTGCGCCCCAAACGGGGCGCGACCTAATTTTTCCCCCTAAGTGTTCTATCTGGGATAATCCTGCAACATCTGTCAAGGTTATTTGGCAAGGTTATTTTGGAGTCAGTGGTAAGGTGGCATTGATTAAGACACCAGAGACAGCTGCACTGTTTGAGGTGCCACCTTTCGGATGAGACGTTAAACTGAGGCCCTGTCTGCCCTCTGCAGTGGATACCCAAGCAAAACATAAAACACTGAATTCAGGAGATCTTACATGAATCATGCGATGTTAAGTGTACGGATTATACATCTCAAACTCAAAGAAATCATTTAGTCAGTTGGCTTTCTCTTTTTACCATCCAATTCATAATGGATGTTGTTTTAGAATGATCATTTGATTGTGTCTCCTGCAGTCAACAGATCATCTCCAGATTTGCGCCAGAACGATCTGTATTTATAGTAAAATGGTAAACACTACCGAGGCCCAGGTTATATATCTTTAATTAGTCAAAATCCTCTCTTTCACGGATTACACAGGCTATATTTTGAGAATTGTTTGAAAAAGTTATGAATATCTCCTTCATCATACCATAGCCTGATGTCTAAATATGGTGCTTTCGTATCAAATTAATCAATGAATGTAACCCTAGTGATAAACATGTCTGGAAAATGGAAACAGATCTTGCACCTGCAGTGAAGATGCACCATATCATGTTTTGCTCGAAGTACAAAACTATGAGGTCTGTACCCAAGGGTCTCAACCAATAGCTTTGAGTCCATAAGGAAAGCACTCTCTTTTTCACACTCTTGCTCTTGATCTCTCTCATTCTATCTCTCTCTTATTTACTCACCCGTGTGCATGCACACTACTGGCACTTTGCCAGGAATGATATCCAAAATAACACTTCAAATGACATCCAGGCAATGATGCACCATTGATCAGACAGTACGTTTCCCACTGGATCTTTGCCCAAATGTCATAATGGTTGCTCGTTTCCAAAAGACGAGTTTCATGGTTTATACACGGACTTAATAAAGATATTAAATAAAGGCAAGTTAAGAGTTAGCAGCAACCCTGTTCTTTAACCAGGTGTACACCTTACTTTTAAAAAAAATGTAAATTTCATAAACTGTGAGAAAATACTAAAAGGGAAGTCGGTTCAGTAATATATTTGAAGATCACATTAGTAATTTTGTGAAGTTTCTCACTACGTTCATCACCACATAAGGTTTGGCATTTTTCAAAATTCTTCTTTTGATCAGTATTAATATTCAACCTTGTGTTCTCACTGGAACCATAAAACTGATTGCAACACGTGGGCTAAGTGCATGGGAGCTATCTGTTAGAGTGAGTACTGAATGGGCCAGGCATTGAAGTAGAGAAACAACAGGCGATATGGGGTGTCCTTTTTGCAGGCCAGCCTCCCACCCACCCACCCACCCCAAGCCCCCACAAGCAGACCAACCCCAGGACTACCTTCTGAGGAGACAATCCCCAGCGCTCAGCACAATGCAGATGAGGACCTGTTGCTGCTGTAACCTAATGTGGCAGCTCACCCTCCTCCCTGCATGCCCCAGTATCCTCTTACAGGAGATGACTCTGCTAACCAGCACCCACCACCTTAATATAGTCAACTGTGTTCGATTCTCAGTCCACTTACTAGCAAGTGTTGTGGAATGTGTATTATAGAGCATATATAGAATGTGTTCTATGATACCTTGGCCTAAGAGGGTGTAAACTTCTGGAGCAAGATTAAATGATAAACAAATCAATAAAATTGTCTCATCCGTGGCTCAGTGGAACATAGGAACAGGAGTAGGCCATTCAGCCCCTCGAGCCTGCTCCGCCATTCAGTGATCTGTGACCTAACTCCATATACCCGCCTTTGGCCCATATCCATTAAAACCTTTGGTTAAGAGCAAGCTATCAATCTCCAATTTAAAATTAACAATTGATCTATCATCAATTGCCATTTGCGGAAGAGAGTTCCAAACTTCCACCACCCTTTGTGTGTAGAAGTGTTTCCTAATTTCACTCCTGAAAAGTCTGGCTCTAATTTTTAGACTATGCCCCCCTGGTCCTAGAATCCCCAACCAGTGGAAACAGTGGTAGCACCCTCGCCTCTGAGTCAGAAGGTTGTGGGTTCAAGTCCCACTCCAGAAACCTGAGCCCGTAATCTAGGTTGGCACTTCAGTGCAATATTGAGAGAGGGCTGCACTATTTGAGGTGCCATCTTTCGGATGAGACATAAAATAACCCACGACAATATTCAAATATTCAATATTTATCCTTCAACCAACATCTAAAACAGATGATCTGGTCATTTATTTAATTGCTGTTTGTGGGAGCTTGCTGTGCGCAAAATGGCTGCCACGTTCCCTACATTATAAATAGTGACTACACCTCATTGACTGTAAAGCACTATGGGACGTCCTGAGGTTGTGAAAGGTGTTATATAAATGCAAAGTCTTTCTTTCTTATAGTTCTTTGTTACCACCTTGATCACATTACTGACTCCTTTATTAAAATCAGAAAATGCTGGAAATCCAAAGAAGATTACTGGAAGCTTGGCGTATTTCTCTTAATATTATCATTAAATCTATTATTTAACTTTGCAATATTTTCTCACAGTTTTTGAGGTGATCCAAAAGGCGAACTAATTTGTTTATCTCTCTTTTCAGATGCTGACAGACCAGCTGTGTATTTCCAGCATATTTTGTTTTTATTTCAGCTTTCCACTATTTGCAGGAATTTTATTCCTTTTTAAATGTTTAGATTGATGCCAGAGATTTGTTCTTTGGCCCTATGGCTTGCTATTCTTTCACAAGCAGCATCTTCATAATCCCTGATAATTAAACCCAATCTACGTAATGCAACTTGAGAGGGTTGGAGGATGCAGAGGTGAATTTAACAGACACTAAAGGCATCACTAGACACAAAAGGCATCAAGGGGTATGGGGAGAGAGTGGGAATATGGTATTGAGATAGAGGATCAGCCATGATCATATTGAATGGCGGAGCAGGCTCGCAGGGCCGAATGGCCTACTCCTACTCCTATTTTTCTAAGTTTCTATGTTTCTAAATGGAGTTGAGGTACAGATCAGCCATGATCTAATTGGAGCAGGCGCGAAGGGCCGAATGGCCTACTCCTGCTCCTATTTTTCTATGTTTCTATGTTAACAGAGTCTTTCTGACATCCTGGCTCCGGCCGGCCCACGGAATATAGCTGTCGTCCATATGACACTTCAAGTATGTTATGTTACTTCATTCCATTGTAATGATCTTCCACGTTGTCTTATTGAAAAAGTGTTTTTTTTTAAGTGGTTTTGAGCTACGGCAATTCAAGTATGCTGCCCACGTCATTGCCTTCAAAGCAGTCACAAGTTCGATCTGACCGTGACTTGGCACATGGTAGGATGTACTCTACGTAGCCAAGTTATCAAGCCACTTCATGTTGTTGATGTCTATCTAAAGTCACTACTTTCTCTTCCCACTTCATTTCTTGGACGTATTGGTGAACAGTTTATTTAGTGAACCTACCCTTCAAACTCTACTGTTGACCAGTTGTATCAGGCGTATTGGGTTCATTACTGCGCTCACATCATCTTTAATACATGTTGCTGTCATTTTCCATTTAAATTTACAGTTATTTGCAAATTTTCCATTTGATTGTCATGCGATGCAGGGTGCCATGATCCTCTCTGTCTATTGTAGTTCCACAGGAGCCCAGTGGCATTGTAGCACCCAGGATGCCTATGAACAAGAGCTAGAACTCCCCTGGAACCATGGCCTTATGTGAAGGATCCAAACTCTGGGTACGGAACAGGTTCAAGCCTGAGACCGCAGAAAGAAGAACGTTCTTGGATGCATACATACACTGGCTAACTTTATGGGTAAGTTTTGTGTTTTTTCCCAGAATTATTCATGCTAATGTATTATTGCATAAATTTAATTTGTATTTATATGGGGACAGACAGGAATACAAGACTTCTCAAAGAAATTGATGAAAATTCTTTGCTTTTTTATGGATAGTGGTTTTTGATTGGTCTTTAATTTGGACTTTCAATTTGATACATTATTTTTCCCCATCCTCCTTGAACCTCTCTGCAACATTTGATATGATCGACCACACCATTCTCCTCCAACGTCTCTATTCCCTTGTCCAGCTCAGTGGGATTTCCCTCGCTTGGTTTCCACTCTTAACTAATTTAGTCAACAGGGCACTTGAGCCATTTGGCACGGTGCACGTAACAATGGGCTGGATTTTGTCATGGGGGCGGGCTGGGGGCGTGTCAGGTGGTCGGCGTGTCAGGACCCCGCCTCCGGTGTGAGGCGGGACAAAAGTGCGATTTTGCCCTAATTGGGCACTTGATTTCCAGCGTGTGGGAACCCCTGACCCAATGAGTCTTTTGATACAGAAACTCGCCTCCGATGATGTCATCAATGCTGCTGGATTTAAGGCCTGCAAGCAGCCTTGGTTCTTTTTCAGCCTTACAACTTTATCAACATACTTCTGAGGGATTCCTACTGCAACTATGTCCCGCACCAGACCAAAGTGTGCACCCAGATTCGATGAGGCCTCCCTCCAAGCTCTGATGAAGGGAGCAAGAGCAAATAAGGAGGTGCCCTTTCCTTCCTCGGGGCGGAAAAAGCCTCCACAACAGAGCACAGCTGTGTGGCTGCAAGTGGCACAGGAGGTGAATGCCATATCAATGTGCAGCAGAACCTGGCTGCAGTGCTGAAAGAGGTTTCATGACCTTCCCCGCACAGGAAAAGTGAGTATTCCATCCCCATGACCCTCAATCTGATCCCCATCACCTCTCATCACCAGCACTCTGCTTTGTCAACCTCCTCCTCCACATACCACTTCACCCTTACATCCCTGCACCCTTACCCATTCCCTCTCTCTGTATGTTCACATTCACTTAACTATTCGACTATGCAGCCCTATCACTGTGATGCTATGACAACAACTTACAACACTCAGGGAGGGCCCTTGGTCTTGGCACCACACTCCATCTTTGTGTCCTTCTAAGCATCTATGCTATGGATTCTCTACACTCACTCCTTCATTCTCACTCAAACTCCACTTGTGTCCCTCATTGCAGGAAAAGAGAGCCCACAATAAGAGAGAGATGGCAAGGACAGGAGGAGGGCCACCCTCAATAGCCCAGCTCACCAGTGCAGAGGAGGCGGCCCTGGAGATCGTGGGAGTGGAGGAGGATACGCAAGTGGGGGACGGACAGATGGGCACATCACAGCAAGCTGGTGACAGAATAGTTTTGCATCTCTCTCATTGACATTGCATGAGTGACTGATATGGATTACGATGCTTCAATGTGCATGCAACGTTTATCTCACATGTCTAACTCTTTCCTTTACTCCCCCACAGGACCATCGACAGCCCCCCTCCCCACTGTCCAGGAGGAACAGCCTGAGCCAGAAGACTCCTCAGAGGAAGCTGTAACCTCTGAGGGCGCATCATCAGCAGAATTCAGCGCACCCAGCACCAGCGCAGACACTCACACCTCGGTGGGACCTTCGGGACATAGAGTAGTGTTGTCACCTGGTGTATCACAGCTCACAAGTGAGCATCAGCAGATGGTGGAGACAGGGATAGCAGTGGAGAGTCCTCATCGGAGGGCGCAGGACTCTCCCAGCTCGGCTCCGCTGCATGTCGACCCTGTGCCTCCGGGTCCAACCTGAAGGAGAGCGGTGCTTGAACTCCAGGAACAGGTGCAGGAGCCTCTGGCAGGTTTTGTCTCCAGGGTCACTGCGAGCGTGGAGCGAATGGAGGAGTCCATCGCTAACATGAGCAGGGCCTTTGTGGAGGCGTTGGCGCATGAACGCATCACCACGGAAAGGATGGCAACCTCTGTGGAAAGGATGGCTACCTCCGTGGTAAGGTTGGCTACTGTAGAGGAGAGGATGGTTACGGTAGAGGAGAGGATGGCTATGGTAGAGGAGAGGATGGTTACGGTAGAGGAGAGGATGGCTATGGTAGAGGAGAGGATGGTTACGGCCATGGAGGAGCTAAGTCTCCAGGGTTTTGAAAACATGGTCATTGCTCAGAATAGACTGACATCTCTTGAGGAGCGATGGTCAGCTATTGAGCAGAGAAACCAGACCTTCATGGAAGTCCTCTGAGTAGGACTTCCAGTGCAGAAACGGGTCCTCATGGCCCCCCTGAAGTGCAGCAAGGTGCTGTCAAGCCACTTGCTAGCTCTGAAGTGGGGCTGACCCATGAGAGGGATGTTGGTGGCAGAGAACAAGGGAGTGGGGGCTCCTCTCCAAGCACTCACATGACCATGCCACTGCAGAGCTCTCGGTCAGAACCCAACTGAGATGGGCATCTCAGCCCCTGCACAGCCGCAGGAGCAGCGGACTGTTGCTGAGCCCTCACAGGCTCGCAACCCCAGAGGACGCCCGCCAAAGGTGTTGAGGCATGAGCAGCAAGAATGTGAGCAAGGGGCCTCCACATCTGCTGAAGCCACAGGGGAAGCCCCATGTAGGAGCACGCATAGAGGAAGATAAAGCACAAGTAGTCACAAGGGTAGTCACTTGGGTGTTCTGTTGTGTTTATTTTTGAAATGCCATCCGTGAATTGTTGTGATAAAAAAAAATTGATGGCAAACTGTTGAAGTTGTGGCCTGTGTCATTTCACAAATGGGACTTCCACATTGAGGGCTTAGGGCGACTTGCAATTGTCAGTATGGTGGTCAGAGTGATAGGAATCTGCAGGTTCTTGGCCATTGTCGATGCTCTGGTGAGAAGGTGCGAGGCAAAAGTGTTTGATTGGGCAGGCTAAGCAAATCTGGCCAAGATGAGTGCGTCCCTTGCATCCTGGGCAGCAATGTCCTCCTCCTCCTCCTCCTCCTCCTCATCTGAGAAGGCTATGTGATGAGCCACTTGTACCTCAGGCATCTGCAAGCCACAATGCTGTGAAGTGCACAGCAGACCACGATGATTCTGGAGACCCTGGCTGCTGAGTACTGCAGGGCTCCACCTGATCTATCAAAGCATCTGAATCGCATCTTCAGCAAGCCGATTGTTTGCTCGATTATGGATCTGGTGGAAATGTGGCTGGAGTTGTAGTGCTCCTCAGCTTCATTGGATGGGCTCCTCAACGGCGTCATTAGCCACGTCTTCAGGGGATAGCCCTTGTTTCCAAGTAGTCATCCGAAAAGTTGGTCTGGTGGACTGAAGAGCGGAGCCACACTAGACTGGCACAGGATGAAGGAGTCATGGCAACTGCCTGGGTACTTGGCACAAGCATGCAAAATTTCATTCTTGTGGTTACACACCAGCTGAACGTTGAGGGAGTGGAAGCCCTTGTGGTTGACAAAAATACCTGGATTGCGATGGGGTGCCTTAAGGGCCACATGTGTGCAGTCAACGACACCCTGCACCCTTGGAAAGCCTGCCAGATTAGCAAATCCAACCGCACGCGCAGTTAAACTTGCTTGATCCTTGGAGAAGTTGATGTAATTGTGCGCGATGGCGAAGAGGGCATCGGTTACCTGCGTGATGCAAGTGTGTGCGGCCGCCTGGGAGATGCCGCTGATGTCTGCTGTTGATCCCTGGAATGAGCCTGAAGCAAAAAAGTTTAGTGCGGTGGTGACTTTGACGGCCACTGGTAAGCGGTGTCCACCCGCTCCTCTGGGCTCCAGGTCTTGCTGCAGCATTGCGCAGATGTCACCCACTACCTCTCGCGAAAGTCTGAGCCTCCTTTGGCACTGCTGCTCAGTCATGTTGAGGAAGCTCATCCTCTGTCTGTAAAGCCTGTTTTGGGGGTATCTCCTGCGGTGACATGCTTCCATGCGCTGGCGCCTTCTGTCCTGTGCAGCTTCAGGTGGGTGAGCAGCAGGTTGGCGCTCCTGTTGTTGCTCCTGCTGTTGGTGCTGCTGTTGTTCATGGTTCTGCTGCTGCCCCAGCTAGTCTTCATCCGAATCTGAGGTCCAGGAGGAAAGGAAATAAATGGTTCCCATTCTTCTGGTATATGCCTCAGTTGAGGAAGCGCTCAGTCAAGGTGGGGAGAGGGGTTTCCCAGAAGGTCACACTGGAGATGGGTCTCAGGCTCCAAACTTCCACAACAATGAGTAGGCCTGCTAAAAGTTCCCCCAGACCTGATACAACAAAGTTCTGCCACCTGCAAATGATGATTGGTGAAAAATCCTTTTTAATGGTGGAGCTGCAGCTGTTAGTAAGCAATCCACTTGTGAGGCCACCAGGATTAACTGGCGTGTTCCAGAGGAGACGTGTAGCACGGGGGAAACGTGCTAAATTCAGAAAGGCTTCTCAAAATGGGATCATAGAGGCACTTAACTGGTTGTTAAGGGCCTTAAGGGCCTATCCTGCCTCTTGGAGGCGGGGTGGAAACGGGTTCTGAAACCCCGAATTTTGGAAAGTTGCTCGGAGGCGGACTGGAGGTGGGATCGGATCCGCCCACCATGTTTTGCGATTTTAACACCTCACACGCCTCCAAACCCGCCTCCTCGGGCCTGGCAAAATCGAGCCCATAGTGTTTGTGTTTCATTTTGTGAAATTATTAACGGGATAGTTTGAGTCCATCAGGATTTATTCCCTACAGAGTCTTTTTCAGGTATACACCCTATACATGCTGGATGCAAGCCTTTTAATTATAGAAATGCGGGGGAGGAAGAGAAGAAACATAGAAACATAGAAACATAGAAAATAGGTACAGGAGTAGACCATTCGGTCCTTCGAGCCTGCACCGCCATTCAATGCGTTCATGGCTGAACATGCTACCTCAGTACCCCATTCCTGCTTTCTCGCCATACCCCTTGATCCCCTTAGTTGTGAGTGTTATATCTAACTCCCTTTTGAATATATTTAGCGAACTGGCCTCAACAACCTTCTGTGGAAGAGAATTCCATAGATTCACCACTCTCTGGGTGAAGAAGTTCCTCCTCAGCTCAGTCCTAAATGGCTTCCCCTTAATCCTTAGACTGTGACCCCTGGTTCTAGTTTTCCCTACCATTGGGAACATTCTGCCCGCATCTAATTTGTCTAAACCAGTCAGGATTTTAAATGTCTCTATAAGATCCCCCCTCATTCTTCTGAACTCCAGAGGATACAAGTTCAGTTGACCCAATCTTTCTTGATATGTCAGTCCGGCCATCCCAGGAATCAATCTAGTGAACCTTCGCTGCACTCCCTCAATAGCAAGAATGTCCTTCCTTAAGTTAGGAGACCAAAACTGCGCACAATACTCCAGGTGTGGCCTCACCAAGGCCCTGTACAACTGTAGCATCACCTCCCTACTCCTGTACTCAAATCCCCTTGCTATGAAGGCCATCATTCATTTGCTTTCTTGACTGCCTGCTGCACTTGCATTCCCACCTTCACCTTCAGAGGAACCGAAGGGATCCTACATTCAGAAATAGCAAACCATGGCTGACTAAGAGGATTTGAATCTCAACACTCCACAACTCAAACTGTTCCTGACATCATTGGACTTCAACAATACTAACGTCAGGTTCTCTAAACAGGCTATGTGATTTGCAGATTATAATAAGTGGGGGACGAAGAAGTGCTTTATTTTAAAAACAAACTATTTTGAAATGTTCAGGAATCATTTTATTTTTGAAATCTTTTGTGCTTTGCAATCTTTTTCTTCCAACATGCAAGTCATTCGCACTGGTCCCTTTGGGGAAGTGATCCTGAGTAGGTTCAGATCAACCCAAATGTGCAAGCTGTAAATTATCCATGACAGAGGTGAAGGCACAGAACATGTGCTTATTTTTCTATCCTTGCTCTTGAACCTTCAAGCGGAAAATGTAGTTTGACTGTAAATCGAAGATTTATGGAGGTATAAAACCAAGGCTGGCCGAATGCCATGAAAGTTGCAGATTCAATTCTTAAAATGAACCTCAGAATTTTCCACAATAATTCTGCAAAAGCCATCCATTAAAACACAATGTGTGCCACAGAATGCGGTAGTGGAAGTTAGCCAAGAGCGAGGTGGAAAGTATCCATTGTGAAGGTTCCTTTTATGGTTTTCTCTCACACCTAGCAGATATATATCATTCAGGCCTTTTGTTTTACCTACAAGGAGTTCGCAAACTTCAGATTACTTCAAACTTGACATTACTTCAGGCTGACATGCTTTCACATGTTGTTACACACGAGTCAAGGGTTTTCTCCAGGCTGGCACCAAAGCTTATATTTCTTCAATAAAAACAGAAAATGCTGGAGATACTCAGCAGGTCAGGCAGCATCTGTGAAGAGAGAAACAGAGTTAACGTTTCAAGTCGATGACCTTTCGTCAGAACTGGACAAAAGCAGGAAATGGAACAGATTTTTAAGCAAGTGTAGGGGCTGGGAAAGGGGGGAGGGGATGAAACAACAAAAGGGAAGGTCTGTGATAGGATAGAAGGCAGGAGAGGTTAAGAGACATTAAGAGATATTCAAGGCAAAAGGAGATGGTAATGGGACAGGTTAAGAAACAAAGGATGGCGCTAGATGAAGTGTGAATTGCGCTGGCAGAATGAAAGCCAGCTGCCATGTGGGAGAGAAGAAAAAAAGACACAGACAAAAAGTGTGGATGAAAAATATATATATGATAGGGGCCGAGGTTATGATCTGAAATTGTTGAACTCTATGTTGAGTCCAGAAGGCTGTAAAGTGCCTTATCGAAAGACGAGGTGCTTCTATTTCTTTATTTGGAACTTGCCCTTTTGACCAGACAGTTGGAAGGCAGACAGGTGAAAATCGAGAGGGTTAAAAGAGTGATATTTTTTAACGGGTATTGCTTATTAGATACTGCAAAAAGGAAACAAATGTTTGAAAGTATGTCAACTGGGGGACATTATGAAAGTAAGTTAGAATGCTGCCCTTTCACCTTTAAGGCCTGGGTTCAAATCTGGTCCAGACTGATCGGGTGAAAAGCTTCAGTCTCTGGGCCAGTGTGAGACCACAGCAGCAACTTGTCAACATGAGTTTGATATCAGCAGTTGCTTACGGTTACAATTCCAGCTGTCTCCCAAATAATTCACAGAAAAAAGCAGTTTCCATAATCGGACCCACGCCTCCCACAATCTAAACTTATAATGTTATACATGGGCAAATAGTTAAGGATTAATAATCATCTCGTTATCGAGATATTTCACACTGGAATAACATGATATGCTTCTAACTTCCGAGGTAGATCATAAAACACCACGCCGTTAGACCGCGTAGTTCAGGCTAAAACTACAATTATTCTTTATTACGAGAAATAAATTAATACAGAAGCGAATTGAATGCTTGAGAAACTGTCGTGGATTTGGGGTTTAATAGTAATTAGGGCAGGCCCCATGTTTGGTCATTATAATCGATTGATCGCCACATCTGAAACTGTCATATGCTGTTCCACATCAATGTTCTCTCATGCTACAAACTATTTCAATACTGACATATAGCTGGCAGTGAGCAGAGTGCACGGTTGAATATAACACTAGCTGATTACTGCACATCCAACAACATGTTCTTTTTTTCTCATTAGATAGCAAGGAAACTTTTTCCAACTCCTCCAAATATGGCAAATGACTTGTGGGAAGAGGCTCAGACTATGAGCAACTCTGAGCAGCTGTTAGAAGATTCCAGTCAGCTCTAAATAGATCAGTAACATTGGCCCGGGTTTTTGCAGTGGTTATGACGGTCTACTCTGAGAGTACGCCATCATACCGCCTTTGAAATACACCGCGAGTTCAGCATGGGCGGAATCCCCAACTAGCGATCTGTCAAGGTACGCCTTGACAGATCATCCGAACCGCCGAGGAACTCACAATTGCTGGCGCAGAGTTGGGCTATTTGTCGACCAACTGCCCAGCAATTACGGACGAAACTCTAACGGTTGCTGAAAGCAAGCGCAGGAGCCTGATATCCTGTTCTAACAGCGACCGCACTTTACTTCCAGCAGGCTCGGTTTAAATAATCCGATTAGAATTTCAACCCCAGTCTGCTCTGTCTGTACAGGAGTCGCTGGGGGCAAAGTACAACAAACTGCCACGGTATTTGTGTTCGATTTCGGTTTTAAATCTAAGTTTGACACAAATCTCAACTAGGAATTTAAAATAAGTGTTAATCAGATGTAAAGTATTCTAAACGCGCTCACTGTCACCGACAGAAATGGAGAATTGAAACACTATTAGAATTGATGCAACTTAAAATCAAGCAAACAACCCAAAGTATGCATTAAATGAAACTTCTACAAATTAAATAAACCATTTCAATATTCACTTCATACGATCCCAATAAATGACAAATTTGAATAAAATATGCCCGTCTTCTGTAAATTGACCCCAGACTCCGATACACTCTATTCTATCGGTGACCGCACTCTACTTCTAACAGGCTCAGTTTAAATAGTCCGATTAGATTTTGAAGTCCAGTCTTTCTGTCTGCACAAGAGCCGCAGGTGGAAGGCGATAGAGAAACAAGTCCCGATATCTCATTAAACTCTACATGACACTATTAAAATTCAAGAAAACAACATCTCCTTTCCACATCATCTCAACTTAAGAAATGACTGCAAGCCTGTCAGTACTTTTACAGTATGTGGACTGGCTGGAGTAACTCATGGCATTAAGCACAAGAGCCTTGTAAATTTACAGTGAAATAAAAGTAGCAAGAAGGCTACGTAGGAGTGTTAGACCTTTACTATCTAAACCGGAAGTTGTATACATAGGGACAAATAAATTGTGAGTTTGGATGAAAAAAAAACAAAATGCTGATATATGAAATAAGTCCAAGTACCAGTTTAATTAAAAGTTTTTAGAAGGTTTTAAAAATGTAATTTCAATGTAAAAGACTGAGAGAAATTTCTGTGGACGTGGCTTATTTTTGACAGCTTTTGTGGGCGCGTCTTCCCTTACGCCTAGGCTGTACGCTGCGCTCCTGGCCTTCCTGACGTGATACGCTGCACAGAGCTCTGCAGCGCTGAAGAGGAAGTCTCCGATCCAGGCCTCGCTGAGGGTAGGTGCGTGTTCTTTTCGCGGGTCGGCAGCGTACTCCAGAGCTACGCCGCCGACCGCAACTTTTGGCCCATTGTACCGCCATTCATGGTTATTGTTTCATCACGGAAATGTTCTTTTACATTTTACAAAACTGTAAATGTGCTGATTCTTCCCTTCACTGCTGCAATGGGCTATGATTAGAGCCGCAGTATAGCCAATCTGATCAATACCACTGATTAATGTGAATGAATCCAACGATGCAGATGTTGATGGGTTGGGGTTTTGGCGAGGACAAACTGTTCATTACAAGTGAACGATCACTAAAACCCAGTCCCACTGTAAATCACATTCTCTGCTGGCTGGATGGTGCCTGATTAGACCTAGTGCATGGTTCAGGAGAGGCCTAAAAAGGGTAATAATGGGAGAAAAAAAAATCATATGGCAGTGATTTGAAATTCATAGTGGCCCAGGAGCCCCTAACTATGATTTGGACTATTAAATCGCAGCGGTTAGAATCTCAGCTACCCAATTTTATTCAATTAAGATGGTCTTTGTGATACTGAACAACTACTCCGAGCCCCCCATCAGAAGGAGCTTTGAATGTTTTTGCGATGAAGAGGTTGGGATATACATAATCAGGGCGAACAGAGCATCTGAGTGATTCCAAAACCTTGGCTACATTTTTGAGTGGGCAAAAGTATTCAATGAGTATTGGGAACTATAACAAAAACCGAAAACGTGCCCAGTTCTGGTTTTGAAATCTGACGTAACCAGTCAAAATGGTTTCTACCTTGTTCTTTTTCAAATTAAAAAATTGGCCAATAGGCTCCCAATGAGTTGCGGGAGCCGGAACCCATATGCTTTGATTTTTGGTTTAGTTAACCATTTGAATTTGAAATGCTGTTATACAAGATGTTAGCAGCAGGATTTATTAAATGACATAGTGTCAATTATATACAGTCCTTCAAACAGGACTGATGTCTGCAACTGTGGTATGTGAGAAATCCCCTCAGGAGGTTTGTTCGAGGATTGGGTATATCTTTTTTCCCTGTATCTCACTGGTCTTTCATTTCTCCACTTGATTTGAATGAGTTTGACGGTCCTAACTTCAAAGGAAAAAAGCGGTTTAAGAGAGCAATAATTTGGCTGTTGCAGGGTATTATTTGTGAATTCATCTGATAAATATGTGGGATGAATATTCTCCAATTGCTGTGATGGGGTGGGGTGAGGTATAGGGGCTTTAAGATGAGCTCAAATCCCATCATGGCAATTTGTGAAACTGAAATCATAAAAATTTGGTAATGACAATAAAAGCTGGTTCATTACTGTCCTTCAGGGAAGGCAACCTACTGCCCTACTCATTTTGACCGACATGTGACTCTTAACAGGCAATAAATACTGCCTTGCCAGTGTTGCCCACATCCCAAGAACAAAAGAAAATTGTGTGGACTAAGCAACGTGCTCGACTTGTTTAAACAGAATCATTATCAATTATTTTTATGTTTGATTCTGCTACTCTGTGGTTATTACCTGTTTCTCATGGTTCATTGTGTTCAATTTGTTAATAATACTGAAATTATTTTAGCCTATACTACTCTAATCTTGCATTTGATAGGCCATTCGAAAGAGATAAAGTATATAAACCTATATAAAGTCCAGTAAACTATTTACTCCACTTGGTTTAGTTGCTGGACCCGGGCCGTGTAACCTCTGCAAGGGCAGAGCATGTAAAACTTATCCTTCTTGTTCAAGAGGAACAAGACCTGTTCATAGAAAGCGCCGTACAACCATTGAAGGAGAAATCAGTATCTAAGAGCCCAAATCATCAAAGGAATTAACGAGGAAAATAAAGGGGATTTGTATTTAACATTTGCATTACTACTTACATTATGTGTCATCCGTGGCTCAGTAGTAGCACTCTCACCTCTGAGTCAGAAGGTTGTGGGCTCAAGTCCCACTCCAGAGACTTGAGCACATAATCTAAGCTGACACTCCAGGGCAGTACTGAAGGAGTGCTGCCACTGTTGGAGGTGCAATCTTTAAAATGAGACAGTAAATCGAGGCCCTGTCTGCCCTCTCAGGTGAACGTAAAAGATCCCATGGCACTATTATAAGAAGAGCGGGGAAGTTCTCCCCGGTGTCCTGGCTAATATTTATCCCTCAACCATCATTTCTAAAACAGATTAGCTGGTCACTATTACATTGCTGTTTGTGGGACCTTGCTGTGTGCACATTGGTTGCTGCATTTCCCTAAATTACAACAGTGTTGCACTTCAAAAAGTACTTCATTGGCTGTAAAGCACTTTGGGACATTCTGAGTTCATGAAAGGCACTATATAAATGCAGGTCTTTCTTCATTTACTTAGCTCAGTTCTCCCTCTTCAAACTGCGGCGAACAAAAGCAATGACATTTTATTAAGTCTAACTCTTCAAAGATTGCAAAGCTGCAAGGATCCTGAATGACATTACAGAGCCCCTGGCAATTGTTCACACTGTGCTTATAACCATGTCATTTATTTGATGCAATTTATTATCAGTAAAATCTTCTGCTCCACTTGAGGTTCAACAAACAATCTAAATGAGTTCATCTGTTATCTTAAGCCCTGCCACTTAGGTGACCTGATAACGATTGGAATTATTAACTCAAAATTGATTTTTTTTTTAACTTGACATTAAAACGCTTGATAATAAAAAGTAATATCCAGATGTGTGTTCCACCCTTGATCTGTTTAACCTTATCTGTGGGGATGTAAATCATGCAGTAAATAGAAGATAACACAGAAAATCATAGCTTAGTTTATGTGGGTGAGCCTGACTGCATGGTTCTGTCCTGTTGTAATAAGGATGGTAAAATCTTCAATAATTCACCATCCAAAACATCCCAATGTCTCAATAAAATTTGGTCACAACTTGCCGGTTGTTAAAAAAGATTAGATTAGCCTCCACGTAATATACCAAGGGGGGGAAATTGAGTCGCACCCCCTTTGGGGCCCTAACTTCGCAGCGCCCTGGAAAAATTAGCGCCCCCCACAGCCGAAATTGAGTGGTAGCTGCCCAAGAGGGAAGCGGGGCACTACTGGAAGCGCCCCGCCTCCCTCTTGGGGCGCTGCGAGGGAATATTGCGGCGCTGCGCGTGGCGCTGTGACACGTCGCGCCGTGGTATTGCAGGCCTTCCTCCCCTTCTTAAAGGGGAGGGGCCTTGTGCAGCGTGACCCGGGGCCCAGCTGGGCCACCAGGGATCGGAGTGCCAGCAAAAGAGCCCAGCACTCAAGAGAAGTGCCGGGCTCATGGGGCGCAGCCAGGCGAGTCAGGAGGCCAGGGACGGCAGTGGAGGCAGGTGCTGGCAGGCAGCCAGCAACAAAAATGGCCGCCCAGCACCTCACCTTTAAATAGCGCCGCCCGGGCCACAGGTAGGCCCCCCTGACCCTGTCGGACATAGCGTCCGGCGGTAAGTCAGGGGACGCTACCGAAGATCGCGGCCGGGGTGCGAGCGAGGCGTCATCACCGGCGGCGCAGCGCCACAGGGCGCTAACGGTTACCACCGCCGCTAACCTCCCGCTGGGAGGGGAGAGAGGGAGGGGAGAGGGGGAGGGAGGGGAGAGGCGGAGGGAGGGGAGAGTGGGAGGAGACGGGGAGGGGGGGGAGGAGATGGGGAGGGAGAGGGGGAGGGGGGAGGGAGGGGAGAGTGGGAGGAGACGGGGAGGGAGAGGGGAGAGGGGAGGGAGGGGAGTGTGGGAGGAGAGGGGGAGGGGGGAGGGAGAGGGGGAGGGAGGGGAGAGGGGGAGGGGGGAGAGGGGGGAGAGGGGGAGGGAGGGGGGAGAGGGGGAGGGAGGGGAGAGGGGGAGGGAGGGGGAGGGAGGGGAGGGAGGGGAGGGAGAGGGGGGGCATTGACCGCGCCGCGCCCGGGCACTAGTTGCTTTGCGCCCGGTTAGCACCCTCTTAGGGCGCTAATGGGAGGCGCAAAGCAACCGAATTTTTCCCCCCAAGGGTTTATTTTCTCTGTGTCTTATATTTCACGCACTGTTTAACAAGTTTAAATTCTAATTTGCACTATTTATTTTACAGAGGAGCTGAAGCCCTTGGATATCTGTTGGGGAATTCCAGGTGGTAATTCAATCTCAAGGCTCAGACCTCTCCTCCATCTTTCACTCTATTGACCATTTCATTCTCCTCCACCATCGTTTGCTGTGGTCCATCGCCATGGCACCATTACTTCATGGTTCCACTCCTATCTACCTCAACATGGCCACTATATCTCCTCAATGGTTTCTCCTTCTTAGCCTGCAAGGCCACCTCCAGTGTGGACCAAAGCTCCATCCTTGGCCTCGCTCTTTTTTCATTATTTACATGCTACCTCTCGGTGATATCATCACAAATGAAGAGTCAGCCTCCACATGTCTGCTGGTGACACCAACGCTAACTCTGTGCCACCACTATTGGCTACAAGGCAGTTTTCACAATCTGACATGTCTATCATCAAACCTGGATAAGTCAACATTTCTTTAAACTCAATGAAACTGTTAAATATAAATGTAAGTACTTCTTTAATACTTCCTGCTTACCACTCCCCCACCCCATCTCTTGCCTTCACTGCTGAAATCCTAATCTGTGATCACATCATTTTGAAGATGGACTTCTGAAATGCTCCCCTTGCTGCTCTCTGCACCTCCATCCTTCACAACATCAGCTAGTCCAAAACATTGTTGCCCATGTTCTCTCCTGAAGAAGGTTTCACCAGCCCATCTAACCTGCCCTTGCTGAACTCTATTTGCTCCCAATGCTTCAGTAAATTGTCTTCAATACTCTCATCCTCATCCTCCAATTACTCTGTGGCCTCACCCCTCCCTACCTGAGTGATCTTCTCCAACAATATTTTCCAGACCATATCCTCTGCTCCTCAGCACTTGAGCTACTTTTGCACCCTACTCCCTCTGCTCCACCATCGTAGCTCAGTAACGAGAGAGACATAAAACCTGGCCAAAGTTAAGAGCAAAGTGTCTGAAATGGCTTACTCCCTGGATCTTTCTCAATTCATTATGCACTTTAAAAGACATTAATTATGAAGTATAGGAATAGAGACTGTCAGGTGCTTATGGGAAAGGAAATTCAGTATTCAGAAGCTTAAATGAGTAATATCCGTTATATTGTCAACCTGTCAGTAATTACAGACTTTTATGTCTATTTGTTCTATCTGTTCATTACTAGTTGGGGTATTGACATTATCCTTGTTGGCAATCTCTCATTATTCTGAACAATAAAACCATAATACAAATCTCCCTCTATCGCAGGAATTGCCTGTCATCTCATTCCTTGAATATTCCTCCTCTTGCTATCTGCTGTTATCTTTTTAATGTCACTTTATTAGCCTACAATTATCTTGTGCGCTAATGTGCGAGTATTGAAAAGCAGCTGGTCCAAGTCAGGCCAGGGTTAGGGTTAGTCGCCAGAGCACCAGCGTAAACAGGGTGGTAAGGGACCAAACGCCATTTTCAGGCCACTTGCATGGTGGTTTGCTACAGGTTGCAAAAAAAAGCTGCATATGATGAGGTTGGTTTATTTTTCTGTTATCCACTCTTTCCGACCGAGTTTTTGGTCATCGCTGTGATTTGCTGAGCACTCCTTTATTCTGATTTTTTTTTGTTTTGTTTCTTTCCCCTCTTCCCGCACGTAAACCATGTTGGGACGTTTTCTATGTTAAGGGCGCTATATAAGTGCAAAGTGATGGTGCTAGCGGAAAATGTTAAGAGACTCCAATCGGCCTTTTTAAACTCTGGAATGTGCCCACTTGATGAAAGAATCAACAAACTCATTTAAATAGGACACTGTAAATAGTGCAGCTGTAAATATGCTTCGAGAGACACACCACACATGAATCCAGGAATGAAATCTTGTATATTACAACTTGTGATAGGAAGTTCATCTTCATGTTTATATAATTAGTAGACGAAAATCTAATAGTAACCTTAATAACAGCCAGGATGTTGATTCTGTGAGGATTAGTTTATTTTCCATTCTTAACTAAATCTGAACTGTAAATCAAGAGTAAGAGAATCATTGGTTGTATTAGAAAGGTGAAATCTAAACAGTCTTTATTACTTAGAAGTGAACATTTCAGCACAGGAGGTGGCCATTTGGCCCTCCTTGACTCTCAGGGGCTGATTTTGAACATCCCAATTTTCCTCTGTTCTCCTGCTACCTTTTCGCAATTTTCTTCTTTAAATAATTATTCAGTGCCTTTTTAAACGCTGTAACCACTTTAGCATCTCTCAACACTTGGGGGCATTGCATTCCACATTCTGTTAACACTTCGTGCGTAAAAGATTCTTCGAATCTCCCGCTTTATGTATTTAGTGCGTATCTTGACATTGTGACAGAGGGCGCAATCTTGCCAGCCCTGGGGAGGCGGGTTTGGAGGCGGGACTGCCGATAAAATGGTAGAATGTGGGGGCGGGTACCCATCCCGCCCCCAACCCATATCCGTGCCGTCTTCCCAGGAGGCGGGTACCCGGCCCGCGCCAGGTCCCATCTCCTGGAAGCGGGAAGGGGATTACAGCCACTTAACTGCCTGTTAATAGGTATTTAACAGGCAGTTAAGAGGATTATCCCCATTTTTCCAGGAGAGGCGCGGGCTTCCCGACGTCAGGAAACCCCACCAGGGTCACCGAGGCGAGCAGTGGGTCTGCGGGGGTGCAAAAGTGCGCTGTGGAGGTGAGTGATGGGCGCAAGTGTGGAGAGGTAAGTGTGTGAGGTGAGTGAAAAGTGATAGAAAAAGTTTCCTTACCTTTGTTTCTTCCTGCAGGCTTCAACAGTTGGTGATGCGGAGACTCCGGCTTATCACCGGCAGAGATGACAGATGGCTGCTGCATTCTCCGATGCAACATCCATCTAATTTCTGCTAACAAAAGAGGTTTGATGAGTCTTGAATACAAGAACTCATCAAACTACAGAGAATGTCAGTGCTTGACAGCTTCACAGAGCTGTCAAACGATGACAATTCATCTGTCAAAAATTTTTGACAGATGAAACGTCATACGCTGACGTTCTCTGTAACCGGCTTTCCCTTAATTGGCCTGCTAAGCCCTGGGCGGGCTTAACAAGGTCAATCAAGGGAAAATAGCGTGGGCTGGCCACAAGTCGATGGAGGCGGGACTAAAACCCGACAAGCAGCAGTCCCGCCTCCAAAGCGCCCCCATTGACAAAATCGCCCCCCTAGTGTCTTCTATTCACATACCAATGGATATACTCTGTCTTAAGTTTACCTTGTCTAATCTTTTTGGTCATTTTAAACACTTCTATCCAATCGCCCTCAAACTTCTCGGTTTGAGGGAATAAAGCCCTAGTTGCTTAAGGTGATCCTTGTAACTCAGATCCCTCATCCCTGGAATCACTTTCTCTAGGGCTACTATATCCCTGCTATAGTGAGAGGTCCAGAAGTGCACTTGAAGAAAAATCTAGTTCACAAACTTTGCATATGTATCTCACAAGAGGGCATAACTAGAATGATTTATAAAGTCTAGATCGGGATGAACATCTTCAACTCCCACAGAACTTGGATTTAGTTCCATGGGAACCTCTTGTCCTTGTCTGCCTTCATCCTGTTTCTAACTTCTCAAGAGCAACGCTGTAGTTACTTTCTCAATTTGGCTGTCCAGAGGCTGCAATGTAATCCTGTGAAAGTCTCATGCAGCATCATGCTGTCCTGTGTGAAATACAGTTCCCCACACGCACCACAACCACACCCCCCACCGCGGAGAGGCATCCACATGGAGCAGCATGAACCCACCACAACCACAAGAAGAACCTTCCTTAAGAACATAAGAAATAGGAGCAGGAACAGGCCATATGGCCCCTCGCGCCTGCTCCGCCATTCAATAAGATCATGGCTGATCTTCAACCTCAACTCCACTTTCCCACCCGATCTCCATATCCCTTGATTCCCTTAGAGTCCAAAAATCTATCGATCTCAGCCTTGAATATACTCAATGACTGAGCATTCACAGCCATCTGGGGTAGAGAATTCCAAAGATTCACAACCCTCTGAGTGAAGACATTCCTCCTCATCTCAATCCTAAATGGCTGACCCCTTACCCTGAGACTATGCCCCCTAGTTCTAGACTCCCCAGCCAGGGGAAACAACCTCTCAGCATCTACCCTGTCACCCCCTCTCAGAATCCTACGTGTTTCAATGAGATGACCTCTCATTCTTCTAAACTCCAGAGAGTATAGGCCCATTCTACTCAATCTCTCCTCACAGGAAAACCCTCTCATCCCAGGAATCAATCTAGTGAACTTTCGTTGCACTCCCATGTGCAAGAGACAGAAGGAATGACTGCAGATGAACCTTAGCACACTGTGCAAGACCTGAGGCAGATTCTCTCAAACTGCAATTAAGTACCTCAATTAATAAACCGCTATGGGCCCCTTACAATGGCCAACTGCACCCTACCCAATATTGGCCAATACTGCATCTTATGTCTCAATGATCCCCTTGCTCCTTTCTGATGAACTATTGCCCAAGACAATAGCAAGGACACTCTTTGAAAGCCTAAGCCTAACAGCTTAAGTGCTACCAACTATTTATTCCCTAAGAGTGTCTTGTGTATGTAACCTTACTATTGTGCATCACCGTGCTGCCATTTTCTGAAACTATTGGCAGGAGTTTCATAAACCCAGTTTCCGCCGCACATCCAGTGAAGTTAGGGTGACAGAGTGGAAGCAACTTTGTCGAAATTCCCCGCCTGTATGATTTACATGTTCTTGAACCTACTCTACTGCTCTGGCTATGTGCTCTCTCAGTGGCACTGGCTGCATGCTGAGTGTTCATTAGAGCCTCTTGGGACTGAGGTGGCTTCTTCTTCCCTGGGTTGAGTATTGAGATGACCCAGCTGTTGGCCCCATCACCTCCACGGCTGCACGGCTGCCTGGTTCTGCCCACTCTCTAGCACATGTGCACTCAGTGGAATGGCTGGGCTGGTACAGGTGTGGAACTACCCAGAGAGACAGCAGCCTCACCTAAGCTAGCTCCAATCATATCTCTGCTGCTGGGCCCTGACGCATCATTCCTAGGTCTAGACACTCTGTTTGGAAGGTAAGAATTCCTGCGACCATTCCTCCTTCTATTTGGTCTCCCAGGAGCTGCAGTTCTGTTGGCTCCTACCTCCTGTTACTGCTGCTCCTCGACATCTTGGCAGAAAGATCCCCGTGAAGTAATAAGCGCCTTTCCAGAAACCCCTTAAGAATTCAAAACATTACAAGCACTTTAAAAATTGTCCAAAAAAAAACACAGGGCCGGAATTTCCTCGGAGCTCCTCCTACTCCGTAACCGTAACTTCGGTGGAAGTGTTGCTTTACTTTGGTCTTGTACAAGTTGGACATGAGCTCCTTGCTTTTGTATTCTGTGCCTCTCGATACAAAACCAAGGATTCCATTTTCCTTTTTTAGGGCGTTATCTACTTGTGCTGTCACAATTAATGATCTGTGTGTCTGCACACCAAGATTCCTCTGCTGCATTTAGAATCTTACCATTTAAGGTGTAATTCCTTTCCCTATTTTTACTTCCAAAAATGTATTGTTATTTCATTTTTCTTCTTTAAAAGGTCAGAATTCATGAAGATTCCTCGCAAGGTGGGTGGGTGTTACATAGATGACCACACTGGTGTTTCTGAGGAAAGATTAGAGGAGTTTAAGTTTTGCAGCCCAGAAACAAGATGGATAAGGAGGCTTCGTGGGAGTATGTAAAACATGAAATGGTGTCGATAAGGTAAACCCAGATTGTTACTTCACAGTTAGCAAGGGAAGTAGGACTGAAGAGCATCCATGGAATTAGTGAAAAGTCAATTTAAAACAGGTCGTTCAAGAAGAACTTCTTTACTAAAAAATAATAAATATCTTGAGTAATCACCCAGCAGGGCAGCAGAGGCAGTATCAGTGGGGTTCAATATACAACTGGATGATAGTTAAAGGTACTAGAGGGATGAGATTCAATGGGCGAATTAGTTCGTTCTCATCTCTAATTTTGCTTACATTCTTGTAATGTCTTTTGTAAATGTATGACCCAAGTTGTCATCCATGTTCATTGATTTCAAATTCTCTCATCTCTCTACATAAATATAGGGCTTTACAAATCAGCCACATGGATTAAGGAAAGAAGGTCATCTGATGCCTGGTCAATTTCATTGTGCCCACAATGTGGGCTGTGGCCAGGTGTCCTATTTAAAGTGTTCTCGCACAAGCTGTCCTACCCATAAATAGAGCGATCTGCTCCAGAAGTAACAAAGGTTGGGAGTTATGCCAAAATCTTATGTTTAACGAGCATTATCAACCCCAAAGCTAGATGCTCATAATCTCTGTAAAGGTGCACTTTGCAAGGAATGTCCACCAATGGAATTAGAAGAGACTTAGTATTGAAAACCGTAAATGTCTAATTGACAATATCATGGAATGCTACATAAGCCAGCAAGATATAGTCAGGCAAGTGAAATGGTCACATAATTGAACAGGCTTGGCTCTGCTTGATTCCCAAGCCGTGAAATTCTGGGTCTGGTGATCCGTTGTTGTAAGTGGGTTGGGGCAGGATTTCCGGCCTCACATTGGCCTTGTCACTGGCTCTGTCAGTAATCCCAGGGCCAGCCAATTAAAGTATTGCTGGCCAGGACAAAGTTGCAAGTCCCACCAGCAATTGGTCATTTACACTGGGAGGCCCAGAAAAAACAATTGGCAGGGGAGGGGGTGGGGTGGAGAAAATACCCCAAAGAGCAGACATGTTGCATTTAAAGCTGGACTGCTCTCAAAACAATTTTGAGCCTGTAAGAAGAGTGCTTCAAACTTCTCAGAGAGTGATGTGAAACTGAAATTCAGCACAGGAAGGATAGAATATAGAGAATGAATGACAAGAGGCCTACCAATTCAGCAGTCAGTACCATATGGAAGGGGGTGGCACATGCAGTGAGCGGTAACTCCCTAACCCCCAGGACTTCTCTCCAGTATAGGAAGAAGTTTAATGACCTCACAGGGTCAGCAAAGCTAAATATAATGGCAGTTAGCTGCCATTGATCTATATTTTAAACTTTAAGTTACCCCTCTTATAGTGGCATAAGTTGGTTGAGTGGAACCTAGAGCAGAATTTAGGACTTACGACATCATAAACTCATCATTTGCATGATGGCACCTTAACTAAGGTGGGCACATCTTACACCTTCCCTCATTTCTTGCAGAATTTAAAATGGAACGCAAACAAAGCACAAATCTGACACATCCGCTCTACATCCCAAATTCTGACCACTCCACCTGTGAAGGAATAAGCCATCAAACCTATTCAGAAAAATACACCATTCTATGAAAGAATTCTGGCCTTATTAAAACATGACAAACTGGGTTTGGAAATCTAAAAACCTAACAATGGAGAAGCTATATTGTTAACAGCATTCTGGCTATAGAGATAAGATAGTTGTTGACACTGAATCAATAACCTTGTTGAAACAGAAGGTTGGAGGCTCCTGACGGTCTGAATCTTTGGAAAGAAGACAATGGTGCATCCTGGTTAAGGTGTTCTAAGTTACACTTCGTAAACAGGCACATAAAATTAAGAAACATATATGCCTTCATAAAAATGACATCAAGTAAAAGAATCACCTGCCGTCACACCGTTTTTGTGTTAAGCTTAAGACACCTACACAGGAGACATCATTCTGTATTGCAACCAGCTGAGGTGACTAAGAATCGCATAGATCACCCTAGTTAAGGTGTTCTAATTGCAAGAGCACAAACAGAAGGCCTTAGTAAAAATAACATCAAATTTAAACACCTGCTGTTACACCATTTTTTATGGTAAGCTTTGGACACCTAGGGTAGAGACATGATTCTTAATGCTTCCAGCTGATCTGACTGTAAGAATTGCAGAAGTCAGCAGAAAAATGACTAGAGATAATTAGCTTACATCAGCAGAAAACTTCAAAGGAAATACCACTGAAAAAGGGTATAAATATTGAACTTTCAAATGGGATAATAGATTCACTGTAAAGGGACAAAGTGATTCTCAGCTTCAGAGGCAAGCTCTGTAAGTCTACAACTCTTTGTATCTCGGGGATCAACGGTACTGTATTTGATTTTGGTGGATATCCTGAATAAACTAAGAACTGTAAAACTGTAGCGAAGTTAAGATTTGAGAATAAGGATCTTTGATAATAAGATTGTAAAAGCTTTCTGTTTTTGGAACTGTTAATATTGCGATTGAATCACCAACTCTAAACTGCATGTTGGTTCTTTAATAAATCTATATATTTTTAGAATTGTCTCACATAATACTTCTGTATCAAACTTGCAAACTCAATCTCTGTATGCTCTTTGGTAAGGAGTTGCAGAATTCTGGGGGAGTTTTCCGGACCCTCATAATATCTGGAACGTTACAGTCTAGCTAAACTTATTAAAAGTGCTATCTGGAGGACGGTAACATCTTCAGGTTGTTCCTTTCTTTAGGGAGAGATGGTCCAGACCTTTAGACCCAATTAAGCATCTTTAGGATTTGGCTACCTCAAACTTTAGTTGAAAGTGAACTTCTGGGGAATATGCCTGATCCAGGGTAGCCCTAAAGGGGCTAGGACTAGTAATTATCCCTTCACACCCACCAATATATCTGCCAGGTTTATGCTCTTCAAAGCCATCAGGGACCCCAGTCTTTATGATCTTATTTCTCTCATTATAGCACACTTGATCTGTCTTCCGCACTCCTGACCAGTCTGGTAATTAGGAATAAACAATGGGCAAATTCAAGCAGCAGTGAGGACATACTCAACTGCATTATTCAACAGCAAAAACATGGTAGATGTGCAAAAGCAGCTATTACATCAGTTACTCAGGAACAGTTTGAACATACAAGAAATAAGCTCACAGTTCAGATAGGCTGTAGAAGGCCTATGGTGTAATTATTCTTTTCCGGGACCTTGCTGATGAACTGGCTGTGGTTGATGTTCTGGAAGATAAACTTAAAGGAGAAATGATGGATCCGCTTTGTGGTAACCCCAGTGTTGCAAAGATTGTGGCCAAGCATTTAATAATTGTTAATTCTCAAGTTGTGGTTGTTAATTGAAGAATACATCAATAAGAAGGTGACAAATAACTGAACCTGCCCAGAGAATTGTGAACTTAGTGTACCCCACCATTTCTCAGTTCATAAAGTATGGCCCAACTGCACATTCAGTTTTCCATCCAAGATCAATGTAATGTCCTGAGCTATATAGCTGGTCTTATTGCATCTCTTAGGTAAAGATGCCAATCTGCTCAGTGTTGGGTCAGTGGTTTTATCGTTAGTAACTTAAAATGGCTCAGGGGCCCAATTAATGGCTAGCACTGCTTTTGAATTCAGAGCTTAATCCAAATTGAATCACTTTGAAGATCACTGGTCTCTCGTGTGATAGGCAATGGCTATAACTTGGATCCAAAATTGGCTCAGTGGCAGGAAGCAAAGGGTGATGGTCGACGGGTGTTTTTTTGTGACTGGAAGACTGTTTCCAGTGGGGTTCCACAGGGCTCAGTACTAGGTCCCTTGCTTTTTGTGGTATATATCAATGATTTAGACTTCAATGTAGGGGGCATGATTAAGAAGTTTGCAGATGATACAAAAATTGATCGTGTGGTTGATAGTGAGGAAGAAAGCTGTAGGAAGATATCAATGGACTGGTCAGGTGGGCAAAAAAGTGGCAAATTGGAATTCGAGCCGGAGAAGAGTGAAGTAATGCATTTGGGGAGGGCTAACAAGACAAGGAATACACAATAAATGGTAGAGTACTGAGACGTGTAGAGGAACAGAGGGACCTTGGAGTGCATGTCCACAGATCCCTGAAGGTAGCAGGACAGGTAGATAAGGTGGTTAAGAAGGCATACGGGATATTTTCCTTTATTAGCTGAGGCATAGAATATAAGAGGAGAGAGGTTGTTCTAGAACTGTATAAAACACTAGTTAGGCCACAGCTAGAGTACTGCGTACAGTTCTGGTCACCACATTACAGGAAAGATGTGATTGCACTAGAGAGGGTACAGAGGAGATTTACGAGGATGTTGCCAGGACTAGAGCATTTTTAGCTATGAGGAAAGATTAGATAGGCTGGGGTTGTTTTCTTTGGAACAGAGGAGGCTGAGGGGAGACTTAATTGAGGTGTATAAAATGATGAGGGCCCTCAATAGAGTGGATAGGAAGGACCTATTCCCCTTTGCAGAGAGGTCAATAGATGTAAAGTAATTGGTAGAAGGATTAGAGGGGAGTTGAGGATAATTTTTTTCACCCAGAGGGTGGTGGGGATCTGAAATGCACTCTCTGAAAGGATAATAGAGGCAGAAACCCTCATCACATTTAAAATGTACTTGAATATGCACTTGAAGTGCTGTAACCTGCAAGGCTACAGACCAAGAACTGAGAAGTGGGATTAGACTGGATAGTTCTTTTTCGATCATCGCAAACATGATGGGTCGAATGGCCTCCTTCTGTTCCGTAAATTTCTATGATTCTATGAATTTAGACAATTGACAAACATGGAGATGGCAGCATTGCTATTGAGAAATGTTGGTCAGATCCAGTGTAGGACTCAAGCAAACAAGAATGGAAAACCACTAAGTGAGTGGTAGAGAGTTCTTAGGTGTCAGCTTTGACTTAGTGATAGTACAAGGCCCACTTCAGAGACTTGAGCTCGTAATCTAGGCTAGCATTCAGTGCGGTACTGAGTGGGTGCTGCACTGTCGTAGGTGCCGTCTATCGGATGAGACATTAAGCCACGGCCCCCTGTGCCCTCTCAGATGGATGTAAAAGATCCCACAGCACGATTCAAAGAGCAGGGGAGTCCTCCCTGTGTCCTGGCCGACTTTTATCTTTCTACACTTCAAAAGTGCTTAATTGACTGTGAAGCACTTTAAGACGTCCTGAGAGCGTAAAAGATGCTCTTTAAGTGCGATTTTTTTCTCTTTCTTATCAAGTGATTGAACTAAAGGCATACACTCGTATTGTAGTTGAACTGGCAGAGCCCATAGTAAGAAAATCTGAAGAAGGCTCATTCTATGAAGAGTATGTAGGGGGCAGCAAATAAGGTCTCCTTGTATCTGACTAATGAAGCAGTGGTCTGTCCTCAAAGAGTGCTGACAGCCTGAAAGCAGATAAAGGATCTTTTATTTTATGTTGATTTTAGTGTTTCTTAGCTGTAGTTCACTGCCATTAATTCAGTATTTAATTTTAAGTGGTAGCTGAGATTCTCAGAGAAAAAATTATGTCAATTCTATAGGTGCTCATATTTGTGCTGTTGAGTCTGGGTGACATAGTGGGTTAGCTTGCCTGGATGAGTGCAGCTCCAACAACACTCAGGAAGCTCGACACCATCCAGGACAAAGCAGCCCGCTTGATTGGCACCCCATCCATCACCTTAAATATTCACTCCCTCCACCACCGGCGCAACGTGACTGCAGTGTGCACCATCTACAAGATGCACTGCAGAAACTCACCAAGGCTTCTTCAACAGCACCTCCCAAACCCCGCGACCTCTACCACCTAGAAGGACAAGGGCAGCAGGTGCATGGGAACACCAGCACCTGCAGGTTCCCCTCCAAGTCACACACCATCCTGACTTGGAAATATATCGCCGATCCTTCCTGGTTGCTGGTTCAAAATCCTGAAACTACCTAACAGCACTGTGGGAGTACCTTCACTCCACGGAATGCAGCGGTTCAAGAAGGCGGCTCGCCACCACCTTCTCGAGGGCAATTAGGGATGGGCAATAAATGCTGGCCTTGCCAGCGACACCCACAACCCGTGAATGAAAAAAAAAAGCATGCTATCCTTTTTAGCACGTCGTCCTTTCACCCCTGGGAGAGCCTTTGGCTGAGTAATAGGATTCCAACCTCTGAGTCAGAGGTGGAGCGTTCCAACCCCATTCCAGACTGTCCCAGCGAGTACCTGAGCTCTGGCTCTGAATTCTAGGTTGATATCCAGCAGGATACTCGTGTCCAGTGGGTGGCCCCCTTCATCATATGGGTTATGGGACTTGTGGGAGCCCATAAAATCGTTCCACCGTACAGGACTAACCACCCTGTTGGCTGGTGTTACAATGGTTGCAGCCATGGAAGGAGCGTTCGTGTCCCCTGGTGGCCTGTCAGACTGTTAATCAGCCTGCAAACCCTTCCACTACTCGACACTGTTCTCCAAAGAAAGGGTGTGAAGATAGAAAAACAACAGCAACCATCCAGTCGATATCAACATCGCTTTTTGCTTTAGGATGCATCTCAAAAGCATTTAATTTGAATTGAAGCCAGGGTGTTTTTTTAAAGTTTATCTCATAGAAAACATTGGCGAGACCGAATTTGAAATACTGCCTGTAATTCTGGGCACCAGATCTTCAAAGAACACAGCCGCATTGAAGGGGGTTCAGAGGAGATAAGAGTGACTCTGGGCCATAGTGCTCAAAGAAATGGAGGGAGGTTCATCGAACTGAAGGCAATGCTGAGGTGAGTGTGTCATCATTAAATATAGAGTAACAGAGAGCTGGCTGTGAGGTTAAGGCTCAAATCCAATCCCTGGGTTCTGCAGAGGTTCATAGCAGGCCTTGGCCGTCATGGTTTGTTATGTCATTATAATCCCTTCATTAAATTACAGCCTTGGCACTCACTGCCAGTTGTCTGTTCTATATTTATACCTATGAAAGAAAACCAGTAACTCACTGTCACCACTGACCGATCCTGTGTGCAGCAGGCTGGACTCTGTGAGAAATCCTGGAATTCAGGAAATATCTTACCAACAACCCAGGAGTCTGCCAAACCAAGTGAACCTGACACACGCGGGTGCTGTAACCAGAGTCATTGTTTTTGAAAGGCAACATTTAACCCTTGTTGCTCTTCATCGAGATAGACGTTTACAGTAATGAGTTCGATTAAATGAAAGCTGTCCAACGTACTGCAGAAAGGACCGGCAGCAGGCCAGAAGATTTTAGTACTCCTTCTGGCGCCACAAAACATCACCCAGAACCCTTACCCTTTAAGGACACGCTGGGTAGGCTTCTCCACGTGCAGTACCAATGGATAGCCCGGGTGCAGTGCATGCTTCGCCCATTGGTACCTGAAAATTGCATCAGGGTCCCACAGCCCTGATTTAAATACTGAAATAAGGCTCCCTCCTCTTTCAGGAGGGGTTGCTGGCTGCCCATTGACTGGAAGAACAGGCTCAAGGGGCTGAATGGCCTAATCCTGTTCCTATGTTCCACTTCAAGGCCCATTCCAAAATTCAGTCAGCTGAGTTTCTGATGACCAGTGGGCGGGAGATTTTTTTTTTTACAGTTTTAGTCTGCCTGCACTTTCATTTTTCAGTTCAAACTGGGCAGTAGACAGGCGAAAATCACCCCCAATGTCGGGAGCTGAGATAGCAGCAGCACAGTGAGTATTTAAACTCACTTTCACAGGCTTTTTTTACACAGGCCAGTGTCCGGAGCGAACAGAGCAGCAGCACAGTGAGTATTTAAACTCACTTTCGTGGGCTTTTTTTTTCCGAGGCTTACCAATCTCACAGACCGGCGGCGGCGTTCCAAAGCCACGTCACAATTCAAAAAGTGACGCTGAGAAGAGGAAGCAGCTGATTGGGTGAGTAGGGCCAGGTGAGTATTTATACTACTCTGTAGTTTGACAGTTAAGGTTAATAGTTTATGAAGTTTAGAAGGTCCTAATTTTTGTGGTTATAGTTTCTAAGGTCTCTGTTGTGTAGCAGGAAGGGCTAGTATACAACAGCCCTTGAGTATATCATTTAATTGTAGTGTAATTTGTGGTATTGATTTGAGTTAATTTAAATTAATTAAAGGGTAAGTTATGGCAGCACAGCTCAGCCCCGTGGCATGTTCCTCCTGCACTATGTGGGAAATCAGGGACACTTCCTGTGTCCCTGTTGACCATGTGTGCGGGAAGTGTATCCAGCTGCAGCTACTGGCAGACCGAATTGCGGTGCTGGAGCTGCGAATGGATGCATACTGGAGCATTCGCGATGCTGAGGACATCGTGGATAGCACGTTTAGGGAGTTGGTCACAATGCAGGTAAAGGCTGCACAGGCAGGAAGGGAATGGGTGACCATCAGGCAGAGTAATAGGTGCAGGCAAGTAGTGCAGGGGTACCCTGTCGACATCCCCCTCTCAAACAGATATACCACTTTGGATATTGTTGAGAGAGATGGCTTATCAGGGGAAGGCAGCAGCAGCCAACTTCCTGGCACCATAGGTGGTTCTGCTGCACAGGACGGGAGGAAAAAGAGCGGGAGAGCTATAGTGATAGGGGATTCTATTGCAAGGGGAATAGATAGGCATTTCTGCGGTCGCAAACGAGACTCCAGGTTGGTATGTTGCCACCCTGGTGCAAGGGTCAAGGATGTCTCGGAGCAGCTGCAGGGCATTCTGGAGGGGTAGGGTGAACAGCCAGTTGTCGTGGTGCATATAGGTATGAACGATATAGGTAAAAAATGGGATGAGGTCCTAAAAGCTGAATATAGGGAGTTAGGAGGTAAATTAAAAAATAAGACCTCAAAGGTAGTAATCTCAGGATTGCTATCAGTGCCACGTGCTAGTCAGAGTAGAAATAGAAGGATATTTCAGATGAATACGTGGCTAGAGGAATGGTGCAAGGGGGAGGGATTCAAATTCCTGGGACATTGGAACCGCTTCTGGGCGAGGTGGGACCAGTACAAATTGGACGGTTTGCACCTGGGCAGGACCGGGACCGATGTCCTGGGGGAGTGTTTGCTAGTGCTGTTGGGGAGGGTTTAAACTAAAATGGCAGGGGGTTGGGAACCTGTGCAGGGAGACAGAGGAAAGGGAAGCAAGGATAGAAACAAAAGACGGGAAGGAGAAAAGCAAAAGTGGAAGGCAGAGAAATCAAGGGTGTAAATCAAACAGGGCTACAGTAAACAATAATTCTAAAAGGACTAAGAGTGTTAAAAAAACAAGCCTGAAGGATTTGTGTCTTAGTGCGAGGAGCATTCGTAATAAGGTGGATGAATTAGCTATGCAAATAGATGTAAACTGATATGATATCATTGGGATTACAGAGACATGGCTCCAGGGTGACCAAGGCTGGGAATTCAACATCCAGGGGTATTCAATATTCAGGAAGGACAGGCAAAAAGGAAAAGGAGGTGGGGTAGCATTGCTGGTTAAAGAGGAGATTAACACAATAGTAAGGAAGGATATTAGCTCTGATGATGTGGAATCTGTATGGGTAGAGCTCAGAAATACCAAGGGGCAGAAAACGTTAGTGGGAGTTGTATACAGACCCCCAAACAGTAATGCTGAGGTTGGGGATAGCATTAAATGGGAAATTAGAGATGCTTGCAATAAGGGCACTGCAGTTATCATGGGTGACTTTAATCTACATATAGAATGGGCTAACCAAATTAGTAATACTGTGGAGGAGGAATTCCTAGAGTGTATACGGGATGGTTTCCTGGACCAATATGTCGAGGAACCAACTAGAGATCAGGCCATCTTAGACTGGGTATTATGTAATGAGAAAGGATTAATTAGCAATCTTGTTGTGCAAGGCCCCTTGGGGAGGAGCGATCATAATATGATAGAATTCTTCATTAAGATGGAGAGTGAATTAGTTGACTCAGAGACTAGGGTCCTGAATTTAAATAAAGGAAACTACGATGGTATGAGGAGCGAGTTGGCTAGCATGGATTGGGGAGCATTACTTAAAGGGTTGATGGTGGATAGGCAATGGCAAACATTTAAAGATCGCATGGATGAACTACAGAATTTGTTCATCCCTGTTTGGCATAAAAATAAAACAAAAAAGGTGACTCAACCGTGGCTAACAAGGGAAATTAGGGATAGCATAAGATCCAAGGAGAGGACATATAAATTGGCCAGAAAAAGCAGCAAACCTGAGGATTGGGAGCAGTTTAAGATTCAGCAAAGGAGGACAAAGGGATTAATTAAGAGGGGGAAAATAGAATATGAGAGTAAGCTTTCAAGGAACATAAAAACTGACTGTAAAAGCTTCTATAGATATGTGAAGAGAAAAAGATTGGTGGAGTCAAGCGTAGGTCCCTTGCAGTCAGAATCAGGGGAATTTATAATGGGGAACAAAGAAATGGCAGACCAATTAAATACATACTTTGGTTCTGTCTTCACAAAGGAGGACACAAATAAACTCCCAGAGATGTCGGGGAACATAGGGTCTAATGAGAGGGAGGAATTGAATGAAATCAGTATTTGTAGGGAAATGGTGTTAGGGAAATTGACGGGATTGAAGGCCGATAAATCCCCAGGCCTGATATCTACATCCTTGGGTACTTAAGGAAGTGGCCCTAGAAATAGTAGATGCATTGTTGGTCATCTTTCAAAATTCTATAGACTCTGGAACAGTTCCCATGGATTGGAGGGTAGCTAATGTAACCCCACTATTTAAAAAAGGTGGTAGAGAAAAAATGGAAAACAGGTAAGTCTAACATCGGTAGTGGGGAAAATGCTAGAGTCCATTATAAAAGATGTAATAGCAGAGCACTTGGAAAACAGTGAATGGATCGGACAAAGTCAACATGGATTTACAAAAGGTAAATCATGCCTGACTAATCTACTGGAATTTTTTGAGGATGTAACTGGTAGAATAGATAAGGGAGAACCAGTGGATGTGGTGTATTTGGACTTTCAGAAGGCTTTCGATAAGGTCCCGCATAAGAGATTAGCGTGCAAAGTTAAAGCGCATGGGATTGGGGGTAAGGTATTGATTTGGATAGAGAACTGGTTGGCAGACAGGAAGCAAAGAGTTGGAATAAACGGGTCTTTTTCCGAGTGGCAGGCAGTGACTAGTGGGGTACCGCAGGGATCGGTGCTAGGACCCCAGCTATTCACAATATATATTAATGATCTAGACGAGGGAACTAGATGTAATATCTCTAAGTTTGCAGATGACACAAAGCTGGGTGGGTGTGTGTGCTGTGAGGAGGATGCAGAGAAACTCCAGTATGATTTGGACAGGTTGGGTGATTGGGCAGATGCATGGCAGATGCAGTATAATATGGATAAATGCGAGCTTATCCACTTTGGTGGCAAAAACAGGAAGACAGATTATTATCTGAATGGCAATAGATTGGGAAAAGGGGAAGTGCAACGAGATCTGGGAGTCCTTGAGCACCAGTCGCTGAAGGTAAGCATGCAGGTGCAGCAGGCGGTTAAGAAGGCAAATGGTATGTTGGCCTTCATAGCGACAGGATTCGAGTACAGGAGCAAGGATGTCTTGCTGCAGTTGTACAAGGCCTTGGTGAGACCACACCTTGAGTATTGTGTGCAGTTTTGGTCGCCTTATCTGAGGAAGGATGTTCTTGCCATGGAGGGAGTGCAGCGAAGATTTACCAGACTGATACCTGGGATGGCAGGAATGACGTATGAAGAGAGATTGGGTCGATTAGGCTTATATTCGCTAGAGTTTGGAAGAATGAGAGGGGATCTCATTGAAACTTATAAAATTCTAACAGGACTAGACAGACTCGATGCAGGAAGGATGTTCCCGATGGCGGAGGAGTCCAGAATCAGAGGTCACAGTCTAAGGATAAGGGGTAAGCCATTTAGGACTGAGATGATGAGGAATTTCTTCACCCAGAGAGTGGTGAACCTGTGGAATTCTCTACCACAGAAGGCAGTTGAGGCCAATTCATTAAATATATTCAAGAAGGAGATAGATATATTTCTTAAGGCTAAAGGGATCAAGGGATATGGGGAGAAAGCAGGGACAGGGTACTGAATTTGGATGATCAGCCATGATCTCATTAAATGGCGGAGCAGGCTCGAGGGGCTGAATGGCCTACTCCTGCTCCTGTCTTCTATGCTTCTAATGTCTTGTTTTAACATCACACATGTGCATAAAAGAAATTGCAGCATGATGGATAATATGCTGGACTGGAATCCTACAGATTCTGGGCTGAACCCATGGAAAATAAGCTGACATTTTTGACTGATTGTACAGGGTATTAGTGAAAAATTATTTTGGGTGCACTCTATAGTAATGTACACATGCAGTAGTCAAATGTATAACTTGGAACTTGATGTGCAATTTCATTTTTAAAATTAACCACAATATTAGTTCAGTACTTTCCAATATAAGTCAAATTCACATAGATTTATGCTTATTTAGAGCTGATCCAAACATAACAGCTTAGTGCAAATTTCTATTCAGCACTTTAGCCTCCAGCTTTAATATTGACTTTAACAACTTCAGGCTGTAACCATAGCTCCCATCTTTTCTCTGGCAGTAGGTGCTGACAGTGTAGGATGTTTCTGGGGGTAGGGGAGGCGAGCGGGCTGGTGCTAAGTGTAAGGACCCTCACCACCCCCAGTTGGAACTCCGTGCTCGCGGAGTGGTCTGCACTCTTGGTGTTGACCTACTTTTCTTCTTCCACCAGACTCCTGGGCTGCTAGAGCCTCCTCCACTTTGCCAGTTTGTCATGCTTCCCTCTTTAGCTCCTGCCACGCTCTTAGGGGGTAATTCTGACTTTGGTCGATCGACACCTCTCCCGAGTTTATTTCCATTGTGGCTGATCCAATAGCGCTCATTCTATACTATCGCCCAAAGTCAAATTCCCCCCTTAATGTCTTGCATGTCTTTTATTTCTTTGATTTCTCTCATTGTGCCTCCTTTTGCCACCCGTGCATATCAGTTCTACCCTTTAACCATTTCCTGATCCCCACCGTAGCATTTTACAGGTCATTCAATGTCTTTTCCATTATGTGTGGTCATTGTGTGTGTGTTCCCTCCAACACCTACCCCCACCCCATCCTCTTCCGTCTTTCCCTTGTTCTGTTCCTTCTAAAATGAGATTCTCTCATTGCTAACTTACCTGACGAAGGAGCGAACTGCTTCGAAAGCTTGTAAAATTAAATAAATCTGTTGGACTATAACCTGGTGTTGTGCGACTTCTCATTTTTGTCCACCCCAGTCCAACGCCGGCATCTCCACATTCTAAAATGCTGTCCATCTGTAATATCTTTCAATTCTGAGGAAGGTTTGATACCTGAAACATCAACTGCCTTGTGTTTTCTTGTCGAATGCTGCCTAACCTGCCGAGTGTCTCCAGCATTTTCCCTTTCTCTTTCTGAAGTAAATGAAGTTGGTAAAGAGACCCAGGTTGTCTCCTTACTTGAGTAGTAATTGTTCAGGTTCAGGTTCAATACCTTTATTTGTTCCTTCAGCATGTAAAGCAATTTACAAGCGGAGTAGATTCATAAATAGAGTACAATAGATGTGAGCATGCATTCTAACATTGTACTAAACTTTAAAACACAAAGGGGGAGAAATTCAGTATCGCCCCATTTGGGGTGCAATTATCGGCCGGGCGCAAAGATTAGCGCCTGGCGCTAATTATCGCCACCGACTGCAAACTTGACTTTTATCGCCCCTGGAGGTGATTGCAGCGCTATATCAGGCGCTTCACACCTGTCTTAAGGCGCAAAGGCCGAGGAGCGAGGCGCTACCTCAGAGCGCTGGCGAAGCTCATGTAATGTCAGTCAGCAATGGACCACACACACAATGGCACGGGCCAGTTCTTAAAGGGGATTGTTAATCTTGCTTGCCATCCACATCCTGCTCATTGCAGCCTTGAATCTCGGCCTGGAAAGACCTGCACATCAAATGTGCTGGAAAGAACAATGGAGAGTAAATGGTAAATCGTGCTTGACTAATCTATTGGAATTTTTTGAGGGAGTAACTGGTAAAATAGATGGGGGAGAGCCAGTAGATGTGGTGTACCTGGACTTCCAAAAGGCCTTCGACAAGGTCCCACATAAAAGATTAGCATGGAAAATTGAAGCTCATGGGATAAAGGGGAAAGTATTGACGTGGATAGAGAACTGGCTGTCAGATAGAAAACAGAGAGTTGGAATAAACGGCTCATTTTCTGAATGGCAGGCAGTAACAAGTGGGGTACCACAGGGATCTGTCCTGGGTCCCCAGCTGTTCACAATTTACATTAATGACCTGGATCAGGGAGTCGGATGCAGCATTTCCAAATTTGCAGACGACACTAAACTAGGAGGGGGGGTGGGCTCAGAGGAGGAGACCAGGAAGCTCCAGAGCGATTTGGACAGACTGGGTGATTGGGCGGATAAATGGCAGATGCACTATAATGTGGACAAGTGCGAAGTTATCCACCTTAGGTGCAGGAACGGGAGGGCAAATTATTATTTAAATGGCAATAAATTGGGAGAGGGGGAAGTACAGAGAGACCTGGGTGTTCTTGTACACCAGTCACTGAAGGCGAGCATGCAGGTGCAACAGGCGGTCAAGAAGGCAAACGGTATGCTGGCCTTCATAGCAAAAGGGTTGAAATACAGGAACAGGGATACCTTGCTGCAGCTGTACAGGGCACTGGTGAGACCACACCTCGAGTACTGTGTACAGTTTTGGTCGCCTCATCTGAGGAAAGATGTTCTTGCCATGGAGGGGGTGCAGCGGCGATTCACCAGGCTGATACCAGGAATGGCGGGATTGACCTATGAGGAGAGACTATGTAGTTTAGGGATGTACACACTGGAGTTTAGAAGATTGAGAGGGGACCTCATAGAAGTGTATAAAATTCTGACAGGTCTAGACAGACTAGATGCAGAAGGAATGTTTCCCTTGGCGGGTGAGAACAGAACTAGAGGACATAATTTAAGGATAAGGGCTAAACCATTTAGGACAGAAATGAGGGGGAATTTCTTCACTCAGAGGGTGGTGAACCTGTGGAACTCATTGCCACAGAGGGCAGTGTACGCCAGCTCATTAAATATATTTAAGAGGGAATTAGATATATTTCTACAGGCAAAAGGGTTTAAGGGTTACGGAGAGAAGGCGGGGACGGGATACTGAATTGGAGGATCAGCCATGATCTCATTAAATGGCGGAGCAGGCTCGAAGGGCCGGATGGCCTACTCCTGCTCCTATCTTCTATGTATCTATGTATCTATGAGAGTACCAGGCCAAGATCTCAGAGTGCAGCCCCCACAGTCTCTGCTAAATCGATACAAGGAATGGCAAATCAAAATGAACCTGCAAAGTGCTGCTCAGCACCCAAAACTCCTTCACACAACGTTGAATCTCTCCAGAAGTCTCTCCCTCTCTCTCTCAGAATGCGTAGTTCAAAAATGGCACCAACAATAAAAGGCAGGAAGCGGTCACCTTTAAATAGCGCTCCCCCTTTCCCTTCATGACTGCAGAACGCTCCCCTCAACCTGTCGTTGTTAGCGTCAGGCGCTAAGGCAGGGGGCGCCACTCAATATCCGCTCCGGGGCGATACCGGTGCGTTGCGCACTCGAGTGACGTCCTGATCTGCCGGCACAGGAGATCGTGGCGGTAGTGTTTAGCGCCGCCGCAAAATGTCTGGTTAATTTCGCGAGCGGCGCAAACTTCGCCGCGCCTGGGCGCTAGATGCTTTGCGCCCCATTAGCGCCCTCTTAAGGCGCTAACGGGAGGCGCAACCAACTGAATTTTTCCCCCAAAATGTCTGTTTTTATATAATTCTGTGCCTGTAGTGAACTTGAATCTGCCTCTTTTCCCTTGATTGGATTCCATCTGTCACCTGACTTAATGTGGCCTCTCCCCTCCAGTACATTTCCATTACAACAAACATAGCCCAAAGACTGAGCTTCATTGTATGTAACATGTCCCTTATCTCATCTGCTCCCAACTCTTAATTGGCCTGCTTTTCTGTGTGAACAATGGAGTCTTACTTATTATACCATTTGCAGCTGTATGTCTAACCAAATTGGGGGGGATAGTCAATACTGAGGAGGACTGCAACAAGTTACAGGAGGACATTAATAAACTTACAGAATGGGCATATAATTGGCAAATGAAGTTCAACACAGATAAATGTGAGGTATTACATTTTGGTAAGAAGAATAGGGAGGTCACTTATCACTTGGAGGGTGCGAGTCTAGGTGGGGTAGAAGAGCAAAGAGATCTAGGAGTACAAATACACAAATCACTAAAAGTTGCAACACAGGTTAGCAAGACCATAAAAAAGCAAACCAAGCACTCGGGTTTATTTCTAGAGGGATAGAATTGAAAAGTAGGGAAGTTATGCTAAACCTGTATCAAACCTTGGTTGGACCACACTTGGAGTACTGCGTACAGTTCTGGTCGCCATATTATAAAAAGGATATAGAGGCACTGGAGAAGGTGCAGAGAAGATTTACAAGGATGATACCAGAAATGCGAGGGTATACATATCAGGAAAGGATGAACAGGCTGGGTCTCTTTTCTCTTGAAAAAGGAAGGCTGAGGGGTGACCTAATAGAGGTCTTTAAAATTATGAAAGGTTTTGATAGAGTGGATACAGAGAGAATGTTTCCACTTGTGGGGAAGAGCATAACTAGAGGCCATCAATATAAGATAGTCACCAAGAAATCCAATAGGGAATTCAGAAGAAACTTCTTTACCCAAAGAGTGGTGAGAATGTGGAACTCGCTACCACAGGGAGTGGGTGAAGCGAATAGTATAGATGCATTTAGAGGGAGGCTGGACAATATTATGAGGGAAAAGAGAATAGAGGGTTATGCTGATAGATTTAGATGAGAAAAGACGGGAGGAGGCTCATGCAGAGCATAAACACTGGCATGGACTGGTTGGGCCGAGTGGCCTGTTTCTGTGCTGTATATCCTATGTAATCTGGTTTCCCAGGCAAATATCCAAAAACTCTTACGATAGCAAAATACTGCGGATGCTGGAAATCCGAAATAACAACAGAAAACGCTGGAAAAACTCAGCAGGCTAGGCAGCATCCGTGGAGAGAGAAACACAGTTAACGTTTCAGGTCGAAGACCTTTCGTCAGAACTGGAAAAAAGCAGGAAATGAAATAGATTTAAAGCAAGTATAATGCTGGGAAAAGGGGGAGGAGATGAAAGAACAAAAGGGAAGGTCAGTGGTAGGATAGAAAGCAGGAGAGATTAAGAGACATTGAGAGACATTAAGAGATATTCAAGGCAAGAGGAGGTGATAATGTGACAGAGGGGATGAAGCTCAGGCCTTTGCTGAGGACTGATCGTTCGGGGTCAGAGAGGGAAACATCCTACCTAACAGCACTGTGGGAGCACCTTTACCACACGGACTGCAGCGGTTCAAGAAGGCGGCTTACCACCACCTTCTCAAGGGCAGTTAGGGATGGGCAATAAATGTTGGCCTTGTCAGCGACACCCACATCCCATAAGCGAATAAAAAAAAAATGATGAAAGCCAGCAGATTTCACTCAAGTGGCATTTGTCCAATCCAACATGGCAAACCGCCAGTAGATCATTCTCTCGACAGACAAGCTGGGAATTTCTCTGTTTGAGTTTGGAGTTACTCTAAACAAATATTTTTGTTGTTTTTAAAATGAAAGGAGGAGCGTTTAAGCTTGAAATCACTCCCCCAAGAGAATTGTTCTTTGAAAGATCAGATCTGGCTGGTAGGACAAATATTTGCAAGTTGACTATTTTAAGCCTGATTTGTAGTTCATATAAGTACTGATTAAAGTATAAAACGTCGTTGCAAATTACTATAAAATCCAGTGTCTAGTACCCACCATCACCTTTTAAATATAGATTCGTCTGGCTAAAAATTCGGTTGCGTAGTGCCCGTTGTTTGGGAGCTGAATTGGCTCAAAAATGGCTTTCAAGTAGCACGTAGACACTTCTGGTGCGGGCCGCACCGGATGGCATTTTGGTGAGGGCATTAGCGTCAGCGCTGGGAGCGTGGACCGTAAGTTTGCAAAGCAGGCAGTTTGTGACGTCAATCCACGTGTAACGCTGATTTGACACCAGCGCTGCATTTCTGACTTCAACGCTGCAGCTAACGCCCTCTCTTAACCTCGCATAGCTGACCGTGCGTTCAGCAGCAGGAAGGACCCCCCACCAGCGCTATTTAAAGGGATCATCGCCTACTTACAGGTTAGTTACTCATTGATTTCTACTAGCTGTTGCTGAGTTTGTAGAAGTGTTTGGTGCTTTCTTGACTTCTTTAAAGTTGCCTAAAGTCTTCAAGGAGTGGTGTGGCACGTGCTCAAGGACTTGGTACTGACTTGCAAAGGGTTTGCTCAGACCAGTTGCTCCCAGACATGGGTGCAGTAGTTTGTATCCTCCTTGGCCTGCAGCATGACAGAGAATGAGCAGAGGGGATACAGAGCAGGACAAGCTGCTAGAAGAGGGAGGAGGAGGAGAGGGAGAAGGGCTCCCAGCAGGAAGTCATATCCACCTCGAGTCTTCAGGGAGCAATTCTCCTACCTCAACCTCAGCGAGGAACAGTGTATGTGACCTCTCCATTTTACTAATGAGGTGCTCACTGAAATCTGCCACCTACTGCAGGCAGACCTACAGCCTCAGTCCAGGTTAAGGATGGCATTGACAGTGACTGTAGAGGTGATCATAGCCTTGAATTTCTTCGCGTCGGGCACCTTCCAGGATGGAGTAGGCGACATCTGTAACATCTCCCAGTTCGCCATCCATTCCTGCAAATGGCCTTACAGGATGACCTCGAGCAGCTCTGGGCCTAGTAGGCCCAGATTCAGACTGCATCACCTCGACATGGGTGGCAGATGTCCAGGCTGGCTGACAGGCAACAGCAAGAGCACTGGCTGAGTGGCAGTGGTGGGAGGACAAATGCTGTCATCCTGAGAGAGTGAGGCGAGTGAGGCTCTGTATGCAAGGAGAGCTGAATGCATTTCATTCTCTCCTGCCAGAGAAAAGCAGGCAGAGCGAGCACGCGGATTTGCCAGGATAGCAGGCTTCCCCATGGTGCAGGGTGCCACTGACTGCAAGCACGTCGCTTTGCGGGCACCGCATCTCAATTCAGAGACGTATCGCAACCGGAAGCGATTCCACTCTCTCAATGTCCAGCTGGTGTGCGACCAAAGTCAGCACATCATGCAAGCCAATGCTCGGTATCCTGGCAGCAGCCATGATGCCTTCATTCTGCGGCAGTCCGCTGTACCATCCGCATTTGAGCCACCACGACTAACCAGAGGGTGGCTACTGGGCGACAAGGGCTATCCACTGATCACCTGGCTCATGACGCCGCTGCACAACCCACGCACATGTGGGCAGCATGCATATAACGAAAACCGCGCTGCCACACAGAATCTGATAGAGTAGACCATTGGCCTCCTTAAACAACACTTCCGCTGCCTGGACCACTCTGCAGGAACCCTGCAGTACTCACCAAAGCGTGCCTCAAGATTTGTGGTGGTCTGCTGCATACTCCACAACCTTGCCATCATGAGGGCACAGCCCTTGCCACCATGCATACGACCAGCTGAAGAGGAGGAGGAAGAGGAGAGCGGGAGGAAGCGGAAGAAGAGCAGGAGGAAGCAGAAGAGGAGGAAGTGGAAGAAAGGAGGCAATCCGGACAGTCCCTTTCTACCCAGGGTGTCTGTGATCTAATCATTCGACTGCGGTACCAGTCAACGCAACCCCAATTCTACATTCACCAATAGTCCCACACCTTACCTTCCCTCTGTTACTGACCATCATAATGTCCTCTTGGCCACAATACTACAATAAAAGCCACCACAAAACAAACATTCCAAACCAATATTATAAATCAAGCCATTACAATATTTCATTCAAAAGTCAACTGATCACCCTTGTGCATTCCCTTAGTGCTTGTCTTCAGTGGCCTTTGCCTGTCCTAGTGCTCCTACGCAGTGCTACCCACGTGGCTGCAGCATGGCTGGTGGAAGGCTGCTGACATTCAGTGGGGGAGATTGCAGATGACCTTACAGGATGACCTTGAACAGCTCTGGACCTAGTAGGCCCGGCTTTGGACTGCACCACCTCGGCATGGGCAGCAGCAGTCCGGGCTAACTGGCTGACAGGCAACAGGAAGGACACTGGTGGAATGGCAGTGGTGGGAGGACGAATGCTGTCATCCTGAGAGAGGACTGCAGGTTCACGTTCAACGGAGCCACTGCCACTACCCCAGGGCAGTGCCTCAGCAATCCTTGTAATCTGCTAGACCCAGCCATAATGGCAGCAGTCTGTGCTTGCGTGACTTCAGTCTGAGCTTCCATTGCAGCACTCAGATGTTGGATGGCTTCTGCTAGTGCTACAATGGAAGCTGAGACATCACCCATCAGACGCTGCATGATGGTTGGGTCCGCAAGTGCTGTAATGGATCTGCCCGCCCCTGCCACGCTGGAAATGATGGGCTCCATGCTCTGCGCAAAGCCCTATGCAAGGTTGATGCCGGACTCCTCCATGCTCCTTGACATTGCATTCAGGCTTTCTGGCAGGCCTGCCAATGCACCAAGCATTTTGTTGTGCATACCCATCAGTTTTCTTCTGTAGGCCGCCCCATCGAAGTCCTCATCTGAGTCCTGTGCAGCAGAACTCGTGTGCGACCTCGCCCTCTGGGGAGCTGGCATCTGCGCAACCCATTCCCCCTGCACTGGCTGCAGCCCACTCGTGCCCAGTGACTCACCACGTGCATATCCCGCCTCTAAGCTACCCTCTAAAGTCTGCACAGTGCCAGTGTCTGAGCTGGTGGCTGTGAGTGCCAGATTGAGTGACGGTGTTTCTTCTTCATCATCACTCTCCTCTTCCTCTTGCACCACTGGCTGGCCAGGTTGGATTTCTTGGGCCTCTGAAATGAGAAGGGCACAAAGGTAGGGTTGTGGTGAGGGGGGTGGGGGGGAAGCAAGAGGTGCGTGCTTACACCATCTGCAGCTTGTAAGTCAGAAGAGATTGTGGGATGAGGGGGAAGTGGGATGTGAGAAGGAGGATTAGGTATGAGGATACCGTCATCTTCAACGCTTTCAGCGCCGCCGCTGGCCACGGCCTCAGTCACAGACACTCCAATTATGACGAGCACCGTCTCCTCAAGCAGGGTCAGGATATGGAGGCACGCCTGTCCCCCTACGATTGTGCACCACCTTGTCCTGCAAGAGAGAGGGAAGTGTGTCAGTGAGTGTGGTTCACTGTGTTTGGGTGATGTGGCTGTCATGATTGAATAGCTTGCATTGTGTGCAAGCTGTGAGATGTGGTGTGAGGCTTGCAGCAGTGGTAAGTGTGTGAGGCTGAGATGGAGCATATGAATGTGAGGTATGAGTCATGATTGATAGAGATTGTTGGTAGGTGAATAATGGGGGTGTGGTGAATTGAGCAGTGTGTGAGGCTAGTGGTGCAGTTTGTGGGATATGGCATTTGAAGTTGAATTCACTGACCTTGACCACTTGTTTGAGGTCATTAAACATCTTCCTGCACTGCATCCAGGTCCTCAGGGCTACACTGCTTGCATTGACAGTGACAACTATCTGCTCCCATTCCTTTCTCAGCGTCTGTCTGGGGGGCCTCCTGGTCCCCTGTGGATACAGGACATCTCCCCTCCTGTCCACCTCCTGCACCAGAGCCTCGAGTGTTGCATCAGAAAATCTGGGAGCCCTCTGTCTGCCATGTTGCGCCATCTTCACTCTTCCTGTAGGTCGCACACTCCTCTATAACGACTTCCAGTACCTGCTGCAGCCAGAATACACCTCTCCTTTAAGAGGTGCAGGCTGGCTTTAAGAAATGCAGGCTAGCTTTAATTAGTGCTAGCCTTGCACAAACTTGGGCTCCCTGCTGAACGTGCAGCCACTCAGCAGCACATTTAGCGCTAACTATCATTATAATTAGCAGGCAGCACAAAGTTTGTGTGCTGCCTGGATTATATTGAATAGGTGCGGGTTAATCGCGCAGCGCGATCTCTGCGCCCATTTTCGGGGGCTATCCAATTTTTAGCCCATTGTTTTTTTTAACGCTGGATGTTATAATAAATATTCATTTAACTCCATAAGAACATTTATGGTAATGCCCTGATGTATGAAAACAGCTAACAGTCCAAATAGAATTACAAAGAATGTACAGCACAGAAACAGGCCATTCAGCCCAACTGGTCCATACCAGATTTATGCTCCACATGAGCCTCCTTCCACCCGAATTCATCTAACCCTATCAGCATAACCTCTTATTCCTTTCTCTCTCATGTGCTTATCCAGCTTCCCCTAAAGTGCATCTATACTATTCGCCTCAACTACTCCTTGTGGTAGCATTCCAACCACTCTCTGAGTAAAGAAGCAAAGAGTAAGTAATGGTGCAGCTATCCTTTAACACTCAGTCTAGCTGTATGGAAATGCATTCCCTTTTGATCTATCACATACCTGCATTCCACTGTAATGGGACATGTTCAGAGTGTGAGAATCGAAAGGTGTTATGCCACGGTATAAGAAACGCAACGCAACGAAGCATCTTTCCAATTTTTATCTCTAGCAAAAGTAAGTTGAGGCAGAAAGTCTTTGAGCTGATGACACTGAATGTTTAGAGGCAGCTCTCTCCATGTACCAGCAGGGATCGTTGAAACATTATCTGTACACTAAACAGAGCTGTATACTTCACCATCGTTGAAACTGAGAAGCAGCCTACTTAAATAAATTCTAAAAGAATCTGATATTTCTGACAACTTTTTACAAAAGGGGTTTTTATTGCGCTGATTAATGTGAGGGATTGGAATCAGTCCCCACTTGTACGCACTGTGAGCACCAAGTGTTGCTGGGACAAAGTAGAAGCAAATCCTGAAAGTTCACAGCCTTGTCTTCAGGGAAGAGTTGCCTGTGTTTAAGTATCTTCCTCGGGAAGTTTAAGAGGCCATGACATTGAGGAGGGGGATGAGCTTGATGGGCTCAATGGCCTTTCCTCATGAGGCACTTTCTAATCGACTCTATCTGACCTGGAGTTCATCAGGGACAAAGTAGAAAGAGATTCCATTCTGCAACATTACCATCCATCAGTTGTAGGAACATGAAAAGTTCACCTAGAAATGAATAACAAGAGAATTGCCAGATCTTGGAGTGTCTTGGGTCATTGATTAAGATTTTAGTTTCTGATTTCAGAATGGCAGTGGGATATAATAACAGATACATGAGATGATTACCTGTGATCTATATTATAATAATGAGAAGTCGCACAACACCAGGTTATAGTCCAACAGATTTATTTAATTTTACAAGCTTTCGGAGCAGTTCGCTCCTTCGTCAGGTAAGTTAGCAGTGAGAGAATCTCCCAGAATTCACAATTTAAACACAGACAAAATCTATTCACATCTTTCCCTACATCAAAGAGTGAATACAAGAAAGATGTGAATAGGTGAGTGTGGAATCAATCATTATAGTTCCACTCCACTTCCTTTACATTATTCCGGCCCTGACTTCAGTGAAGAGAAAGCCCTGGTATTCCATCACCTAATTGTAGTGGTTATAAAGATTACCGTTAGCAGATTCTTAAACCACAGATACGTTCATCCCGCATGAATCGTAAGATGCCCTGCTATTTTCAATGGCTGGGACCTACTCTGGAAGGAGCACTTTTGGTTGGACACAGGCAAGTCACAGCAACTATTGTACTGCTTTACATAAGAACATAAGAAATAGGAGCAGGAGTAGGCCAATTGGCCCCTCGAGCCTGCTCCGCCATTCAATAAGATCATGGCTGATCTGATCCTAACCGCCAATCTACTATCACAGAACCGTCTCCTGAACCTAACAGAATTGGACACATGAAATAGGAGCAGGATCAGGCTACACGGCCCCTGGGCCCGCTACGCTACCCACAGGGCCATGACCAATCCGAACCTAGACTCATGTCCAAATTCCTGCCCGCTCCCCGTAACCCTTAATTCCCTTTACTTCTAGGAAACTGTCTATTTCTGTTTTAAATTTATGTAATGATGTAGCTTCTACAGCTTTTTGGGGCAGCATATTCCATGGACCTACCACCCTCTGAGTGAAGTAGTTCCTTCTCATGTCATTGGAATGACATTTCGCTAAATTAGTCATGGCTTTCCATCATTTTGTTGCCATGTTGAGACTTTTGTTGGCGTAAAGGGTGAAAATACAAGGCTACCATGAAGAGAATACAGTGAGGAAAACATCCATGGAAGAAGATGGGGAGAGAGCGGGGAATATGGTATTGAGATAGAGGATCAGCCATGATCATATTGAATGGCGGAGCAGGCTCGAAGGGCCGAATGGCCTACTCCTGCTCCTATTTTTCTATGTTTCTAATCCTGAGGAGGATCTGTGAGCACTGCCAGAATGAAGATAGGAACCAAGGCGGCAGAAGTCTTCAAATAAAAGTAGTATCTATGTAACAGTGAGTTTGATCTATATACCCAGTGAAAACAAATCATTTATGTCCATCTCAGTTAAGAGGACTGTTTCACTTGGATGTGAGTCATTTTATTTCCAGCAGCATTATGGCCCAATGATCTAGTACCCTTTTGTCCCCTTTGAATCATTGTCCCTTGACTGGGCCCTGGCGTATCATGATGCCTTAAGGTGGATAGTGGCAGAGGTCTCGGAGCAGCATCCGATTCCCTGTATATTCCACAGTGTAAAAGACCCGGGATGCTGGGAGCCAACAGGAAGCCAGAGGTCCACAAGTGTTCCGTCTAATTAGTGGAGCCATTTTTTTATTTGAGAAATAAACACTGGGACTCTGGGTCTTCGTGTTGCACAGCGGAGCCCAGAGTCCAGCTTCGCAATCGCAACCTAAAAGTGGAAAAGCAGCCCACAGGAATCACTCTCCTAAAGCAGGATCCTGGAACAAACACAAAAGTGGAAGACATCACAATAGTCAACCTCAGAATAGAAACTCCCCATCCCAACAGCAGGATAGTTTCCATTACCTCAACTCACAGCAGTGGTGGTGGCCTTCTATTTGTTGGGAGTAAGTCACATTGGAGCAGGGTAGAGGCAGCTTTACCTTACCTCTGGTCCATGTTATACTGTCCTTTTTAAATGTCAATTTTTCCTCCACTAGTTTATTCCCATATATGCTCTGCCAGGCCTTGGGGATGAAATTCCTTCTCAATAATTTTAATGAAAATATCAGTGTGAGTTGAAGATGGGATTTCTGTAAAATTATCAACAGGAATATTTTCAGCTGCAAGTACCACAAGTATAGTTAGTCCTCTGTATGTGTCTGCCTTTCAGCCGCCTTAAACCATGAAGGGCCACAGAGGCCTGACGCTGCCTTCTGATATTTCCATTCCCTATATTGATAGACGTAAATTAAAGCTGCCTGGACTCTGCTCCAGTGTGCCTCGACCCCCCTATTGCAGTGAGGGCCGGTAATGGAGATTGTCACACTGTCAGGTTATGGGCTGCTATTCAGAAGTTGTCTTGGTCCCAGTCAGATAAGGACTGAACAGAGCTGGACTATGAACCTAGTTCGTACCTCTACCCATAGCTCTGAGCAGTACTGCTCTGACACTCAGTGCCACTGTGATGCACTGGTCCAAGCTAGGTCTGATCTGGGAAGTTTAATGTCAGAACTGTGCAGATAAAAGCAATGTATTTTATTCCTCAACACTGATCTCTCAGACCTCAATGAGCGCAAAAAGATTACCTCAAGGAAAAGTGGCCTAAGTACAGTTTGCTACTAATGTACCATGCCTGGCTGAATTAGTAAACTCGGAGTGATTCATTAAGGGCAAGCTTGGTACTGAAAAATTCTGTTCCTAGGTGAAATTGATATGCTCGCTCACATTAATGCAATCGCCATATGTGTTTATTTAAAATCTGCTTAAAATTTGTTTTAGAACCAACAAGTGGACATTGAGGGAGGGGCATCATCACTTAAGTAGGTACCACGGAAAAGCTGGCACTGATGCGTATGAGGTCCATACAGCTCCTGTGCGTATCCATGACACTGGAGGAATGAAAACGATCTGCCACTGAGACATATAGGCCGGAATTTTCCCGTTGCCAAGCTTGCGGGTTTGGGGGCGGGTCGGCAGTAAAAATCACGGAAATTGCCAGCGCGTCGGGAACCCACATTTAACTCGGGCGCGTTTCCTAGCACGCCAAGGACCCAATCGGTAGAGGCGGGCAACCTCATTGACGTACTTAAATGCTTGTTGACAGACCCTTAAGAGTCTTTTTAATAGCAGCTTTTGGCTTTAACTTCTTGAGCACGGGATTCACGCACCTCGGGAACCTCGCCTGTGAAGGGGAGGCGGAAGCTCAGTGGCCATTGTGCGAGTCCATTAAGTGACAGCTGGGAAAAACACATAAATGCTCCCACATTACACCTGCTTACTTGCCTAATGGAAAGGCTCTTGCTGACTCCATTTTGTGCAGAGATTTAGTTGTCAGGAGTTTACAGGTCATTTCTGCAACCTCGGAAGCCACTCTCATCACATTGCTAGTCACTATCAGAACATTGAGGGATTGGCCCTCTGATCTCCACTTTACCTGCCATCTATTACATCAGCATGGGTGCCGCTTATGCTCTCTCACCTTGGACCTCAGAATCGGACCAAGATGAGTCCCAGCACCAACAGCACCAGCCACACCAGCAGTAGCCACACCAGCCACACTAGCAGCAGCAGCAACCACAATAGCAGCCTTTTCCTCAATGACCTCATGCTCCACAGGAGAGAGGGGATCAGCGCAGGGCTGCAGCGTGCTGGAGGTGATACCCCCAACACAGGGTATACAGGCAGAGGATGAGCTTCCTCAACATGACTGAGCAGCAGTACTTCAGGAGACTCAAGCTATCGCGCCAGGTCGTCGCAGACATTTGTAGCTTACTGGAACAAGACCTGCTGCCCAGAGGACCTGGTGGGCATGCCTTATCAAAGTCAACACCACCCTCAACTTCTTCGCCTCAGGTTTCTTCCAGGGATCTGCAGCAGACATTTGTGGGATCTTGTAGTCAGCCACCCACGGATGCAGCACCCAGGTGACCGATGCCATGTTTGACAAGTCAGCCAATTATGTCAACTTTGCCACTGATGAAGCCAGTGTTACTGAGCGGGCGCTCGGTTTTGCGGCTCTGGCTGGTTTCCCACAGGTGCAGGGCATCATCGACTGCACACATGTGGCCAACAAGACATCCCCACATCACCCAGGAGTGTTTGTGAACCGCAAAGGCTTCCACTCCCTCAATGTGCAGCTGGTCTGCAACCATAAAAAGATCATCATGCATGTGTGCACCAGAGTCCCTAGCAGCTGTCATGACACTTTTGTGCTGCGCCAGTCCACCCTCCCTCAGCTCTTTGCACCGCCAAACACACTTACCGGCTGGCTGCATGGAGACAAGGACTATCCACTGAAGATGTGGCTCATGACACCCTTGAGGACGCCAAGTACTGAGGCTGAGGAGCATTATAATGAGAGCCACATGTCTACCAGATGTGTCATAGAGCAAGCAATAGGCTTGCTGAAGATGTGCTTCAGATACCTTGACAGATCAGGAGGAGCCCTTCAGTACACACCAGGGTCTCCAGAATCATCGTTTGCTGTGTGCTGCACAACATAGCGCAGCAGCGAGGATTGGAGCTGCAGGAGGAGCAAGGCGCAGAGCACACAGCCTCTTCAGAGGAGGAGGAGGAGAAGCAGGTGGAAGATGAGGAGGAACCTGAGGCAGAGATGGTACCAGCAGCAGCGCACATTGCCCAGGGTGGCCTCATCATGGCCAGATTTACTTAATTTGCTCCAATGCTGCCACATGCTGTAATAAGTTCCCCCCACAACAACACCATAAAGCGTCCCTACAATGACCAAGCCAAGTGATGTCTCACCATTCACTCCAAGTGACAAAGCCACTTCCAAGGTAGCAGGCAAAAATGGACAAAACCGGAAAGTGGTGCTAAGAAATACATTTATCTGTACCATCAAAATAATTGAAACTTAACACTAACATTTGTTCATACACCCACGTGCATACCCTTGTGCATTTTGTGTCTTTTTTCTTTTCCGATTGCTTCTACGAGGTGCAACCCCTATGGCTTCAGCAGAGGTAGAGGCAGGCTGCTCACTTCCCTGCTGCAACTGGTTAGACACTGTTGGCGGAAGTCCTCTGGGTTTTGGAGCCTGTGATGGCCCCGCCAAAGACTGCTCCTCCTGCGGCTGCGCAGGGACAGACTCGGCCATCGGTATCCGTGGAAGCATGTGGGGCTCTGACAGAGGGGGAGGCAATGGCGTAGAAGTATGAGCGTCTTGAGAAGAGCCCCCACTTCCATGTCCCCTCTCACCATCATCCCTCTTATGGGCCAGCCACACTTCCCTGCCAGCAAGGAGCTGGAGAGAACCTTGCTGCACATCAGTGGGATGATGAAGGCCCAAGTCTACGTTTATATCCCTCCTCGGGATGAGGTCTATGAGTGTCTGCCATCTGTTGTCCACAGCGAGCATGTGCTCCTGTGACTGGCACATTTGCTGCTCCATGCAGGCGGCCATCCTTTCCATGGAGCAGCACATTGTCGCCATCGCCAGTGAGATGGTGGTGCTCATGTTGGAGATGGACTCCTCCATTCTCTGAACATTTGCAGACATAATGGTTGCAAAATGCTGCCAGAGCCTCATGCAACTGTTGCTGCCCCTCCAAGATCGCCCTCTTTCTCGATGGCCCCTGAGGCTCAGCGTCTACATGCAGCTCAGCAGAGCTTGGAGTGTCCTGCACCCTCCGGCGAGGAATTTCCACTGCTGTCCCTGTCAACACCATCTGCTCTTGTTCACTTGTGCCGAGTGAGACACCAGGTGACAACAGTACTCTATCTCGCACAGGACCCACCGAGGTGTGCGTATCTGCGCTGATGCTAGGTACACTTGGGTCTGCACCCTCAGAGGTTGGACCTTCCTCTGGGGAGTCATCTTCCTCCTGCAACTGGACAGTGAGGGGGTGCGGAGGGGGCACTTTACAGACCTGTGGGAGAGTAAAGAGATGATTCAGAAGTTGTATATTAAGAATGGGTTACGTTAACATTATGCTCATGATGAAAATTAATTGGCTGTTGACATCATAGAAACATAGAAACATAGAAGATAGGAGCAGGAGTAGGCCATTCGGCCCCTCGAGCCTGCTCCGCCATTCAATGCGATCATGGCTGATCATCCAAATTCAGTACCCTGTCCCTGCTTTCTCCCCATATCCCTTGATCCCCTTAGCCTTAAGAAATATATCGATCTCCTTCTTGAATATATTTAATGAATTGGACTCAGAGAGAGTGCAGCGAAGATTCACCAGACTGATACCTGGGATGGCAGGAATGACGTATGAAGAGAGATTGGGTCGATTGGGCTTGTATTCGCTAGAGTTTAGAAGAATGAGTGGGGATCTCATTGAAACTTATAAAATTCTAACAGGACGAGACAGACTAGATGCAGGAAGGATGTTCCCGATGGCGGGGGAGTCCAGAACCAGGGGTCACAGTCGAAGGATAAGGGGTAAGCAATTTAGGACTGAGATGAGGAGGAATTTCTTCACCCAGAGAGTGGTGAACCTGTGGAATTCTCTACCACAGAAGACAGTTGATTACATCCTCAAAAAATTCCAGTAAATTAGTCAAGCATGATTTACCTTTTGTAAATCCATGTTGACTTTGTCCGATCCTGTCACTGTTTTCCAAGTGCTCTGCTATTACATCTTTTATAATGGACTCTAGCATTTTGCCCACTACCGATGTCAGGCTTACCGGTCTATAATTCCGCATTTTCTCTCTACCACCTTTTTTATATAGTGGGGTTACATTAGCTACCCTCCAATCCATTGGAACTGTTCCAGAGTCTATTGAATTTTGGAAGATGACCAGCAATGCATCTATTATTTCTAGGGCCACTTCCTTAAGTACCGTGGGATGTTGATTATCAGGCCCTGGGGATTTATCGGCCTTCAATCCCGTCAATTTCCCTAACACCATTTCCCTACAAATACTGATTTCATTCAGTTCCTCCGTTTCATTAGACCCTATGTTCCCCAACATCTCTGGGAGGTTATTTGTGTCCTCCTTTGTGAAGACAGAACCAAAGTATGTATTTAATTGGTCTGCCATTTCTTTGTTCCCCATTATAAATTCCCCTGATTCTGACTGCAAGGGACCTACACTTGACTTCACCAATCTTTTTCTCTTCACATATCTATAGAAGCTTTTACAGTCAGTTTTTATGTTCCCTGAAAGCTTACTCTCATACTCTATATACTCCCAATCTTAATTAATCCCTTTGTCCTCCTTTGCTGAATCCTAAACTGCTCCCAATCCTCAGGTTTCCTGCTTTTTCTGGCCAATTTATATGTCCTCTCCTTGGATCTTATGCTATCCCTAATTTTGCTTGTTAGCCATGGTTGAGTCACCTTTTCTGTTTTATTTTTATGCCAAACAGGGATGAACAAATTCTGTAGTTCATCCATGCAATCTTTAAATGTTTGCCATTGCCTATCCACTGTCAACCCTTTAAGTAACATTCCCTAATCCATCCTAGCCATCCGCGCCTCATACCATCGTAGTTTCCTTTATTTAAATTCAGGACCCTAGTCTCTGAGTCAACTACTTCACTCTCCATCTTAATGAAGAATTCTATCATATTATGATCGCTCCTCCCCAAGGGGCCTCACACAACAAGATTGCTAATTAATCCTTTCTCATTACATAATACCCAGTCTAAGATGGCCTGATCTCTAGTTGGTTCCTCGACATATTGGTCCAGGAAACCATCCCGTTTCCACTCTAGGAATTCCTCCTCCACAGTATTGTTACTAATTTGGTTAGCCCAATCTATATGTAGATTAAAGTCACCCATGATAACTGCTGTGCCCTTATTGCACGCATCTCTAATTTCCCGTTTAATGCCATCCCCAACCTCAGCATTACTGTTTGGGGGTCTGTATACAACTCCCACTAACGTTTTCTGCCCCTTGATATTTCTCAGCTCTACCCATACAGATTCCACATCATCAGAGCTAATATCCTTCCTTACTATTGTGTTAGTCTCCTCTTTAACCAGCAATGCTACCCCACCTCCTTTTCCTTTTTGCCTGTCCTTCCTGAATATTGAATACCCCTGGATGTTGAATTCCCAGCCTTGGTCACCCTGGAACCATGTCTCCATAATCCCAATTATATCATATCCGTTTACATCTATTTGCGCAGCTAATTCATCCACCTTATTATGAATGCTCCTCGCATTAAGACACAGAGCCTTCAGGCTTGTTTTTTTAACACTCTTAGACCATTTAGAATTATTGTTTACTGTGGCCATGTTTGATTTACACCCTTGATTTCTCTGCCTTCCACTTTTGCTTTTCTCCTTCCTGTCTTGTGTTTCTATCCTTGCTTCCCTTTCCTCTGTCTCCCTGCACAGGTTCCCAACCCCCTGCCATTTTAATTTAAACCCTCCCCAACAGCACAGCACAATCACCATATGAATGACTGCTGTGTGCCATATGCTGTATGAGATGTAATTTTGCCACCAGATTGCTGGGAGGGCCCCCTCTCTCCATCTCCCACCGCCAGCAGCTCTGCAACTCCAGAGATCTCTAGGGCCTCCTCCTCTACTGGAGTCAACTGTGTGAAGACTGGAGGGCCACCTCCGGTTCTCTGCCTCTCCCTATTGTTGTGGGCTGTCTTCTCCTGCAAGGAGGGAAAGAAGAGAACTTTGAGTGAGAGTGATGGAATGTGTATAAGGAATGGATGGGTTACATCTGTAGAGGGTGACTACGAGGGAGTGGCGTGACATTGCCAAATGGCCTCCTTCTGTGGTGTTACTTGCTATGATTACATTGGGATGAGGGTGAATGTCAGAGGTGATTAGTCAGATAGGGATGTGAGTAGGTACATAGACAGAGAGGGACGGGTGGACGTGCAAGGTAGGTTGGTGTGAGGAATGATGTGCAGGAGTAGGCTTGGGAAGGCAGAGTGATGGGGATGTGGTGACAGGCACATCAGGATGTTGGTGAGTGTGGCATTGCACTTTCTTTTCCTGACCTCATGAGATCACTGAATCACTTGTGGCACTGGATCCACGTCTTCCTCACGACATCGCTGCTGCTAACCTCTGCGATTTGCAACCATGCTGTTTTGGTTTCTTTGGGTGGTCTTTTATGCCTATCCGCAGGGACAAGGACCTCACTGCCTGCACCAGAACATGGAGAAATGCATCACTAAACCTTGGTGCCGCCTTGTGCCTTTGTCCATCCATGATTGACACTCTTTTCACCTTGGTAATAGTTCCCAGAGCTCTGCAAATGATCTTCCACACTCACTCATCAACCTTCAAATGAGATCTGTGCAAGGTTGCTTTAAATATCGCCGCTGGAAACGGGTCATCAATGATGTCATCAGACCGCTCCATTTAACTGGGCCGGGAAACGTGCATGAGTCTTTCAATTGGGGCCATTACGTTAAAGTCGCTCTGAACAACGCGCTGCTCAGAACGTCGCGTTCCCGACCCGCTACGCGCCCCGCACGCACCAAACCTGACTCCAAGGTAAAAATTCATGCCTTAGTTGTCATGTGGACCAGTATTGTTCAATACATTAGCCACTAGCCACATGTGGATAATTGGAAATCCAGATGTGGCTAATTGCATTTTTGATCAGTAAATAAAAAATGAGTAATTTGAGGCACCAACGTTGGGCTTGTGATCTCAATACTCAAATATGCTCAGCGTGTGCATGTTTAGCCTTTTTGTGTGTTGGTCGGTAAAATGTTAACAAAAAGCAGAGTGTGTGAGTGTTTTTTGATTGTTGCATGTGCTTTACTTCCTTGGTCATGGTTTTTTGGTTATCTGCCCAAATGTTGTGTAACACAGGTAAAAATGCCAGATTTCTGGCCAATCATTGCCTCAATGCTCTGTGCTCCCTGCCCTTCCTCCCCACACTGGACAATTGCTTGGCACACAATAGGCATCCAACAACCTCTCATCGTCTGATAGCACACAATATTGCCACTGTGGTGGTGCATCATGCAATGATGCATTATCGACCCAAAAGATTCAAGAACTTTATTATTTTGGTTTTGAAAACAGTTTAAGGTATAGATGTAAGTTACATGTTATTTGTCCGCTAGTTTATTTTGCTTCAGTGTAAACTTATATATTGTAGTAAACCATTTGAGTAGTTTTAACCTGGATTTATATGGTCTGACAGCATGGTGTTTCTTGTTGAAGATCAAGAATATATGGTGGCTAATCCACATGACTTCTGGTGCATATCCCTGCAGTACAAGGGCATAATGTTAATTCTGAGGCATGTTGCTCCCATTCACCAGATGCTTTAAATGATAAGTTTCAGCTCATAGGGAATGCAGGTTTGCTGATGGCAACTGCAATAATTAAAATACCACAAAGTCAAAGGTCCTCCAGGGAGGGACTAACCTGCAGAGGCTACGGTAGCATTTAAAAAACAAACAAAAAGATGATGGGCATCTTAATTCAGACTGCTTGCAATGCTCAGGGCAGGTTTGCAATTACTTTCACAAGAGTACGAATAGGGCTGATGGGTGAAGATGGCATCAAGTAATCAGTTGAACACAAATACAAAAAGCTGGGAGAGGGGCCCGAATTGTAACTCTTGATAGTAACGGTACTCTCTTGTTGGTTTAAAGAGTCCTCCTCCTTTAGAAAATAGGTGATGGTAGTGCGACGGGCTGGCTTATCATTTTTCTGTCTGTCTAGGTTGCATCCCAGAAACATTTTCAATCAATGTCTCAGTCACTCAGACTTCCCATGGATGTTTGTGTGATACTTTTCCATGACCTGTGATTAAATTTTCCTTTTGCCTTGAAAAAAGGTGGCCCAGTAATGGCTTTGATCCCAAGCCTAGTTGTAGGATGTGGATTCTCACCAACTCTTCCCCTCATGGTGAGTTCCCAATCTCAGCCTACTTATTGGAAGAAACTGCCAAAGGCAGCTCAGATGCTTTTCCACATTGAGGGGAAGGGGAGACACTGGCAAGTGAATTATTGCATGCTGCGCAAGGAAACCGAAAGGAGTAGGAGAAGTGAGGAACAAAAATTAACCAATGAGGCAAAGAAATGGGGACGATTTTAACCCTACTCGCTCAGCAGAAACCTGGCGGGTGGGCAGTTAAAATTGCCCAGGCTCCTACCTGTCCGAAAGCCGCCATGATCGCAACATCTGCAATTTTAACCTGCTCTCCTGAGCAGGCAACAAGGACACGCGCCCGGTGCCAACAGGGTCCTTCTTTACATGTGCATGTTGCGGCCCAGTGACATTATTGAGACCCGACTGTAATTTTTACTCAGGCCTGAGCGGGGAATGCACCTGGAAGATAAAATCGGGGATTTGTCGAGAAGCCCAAAAGATCTATTCAGTTATAAAAACAGAAAATGCTGAAAACACTCAGCAGGTCAGGCAGCATCTATGGAGAGAGAAACAGAGTTAACAATGCAGGTTGATGACTTTTCATCAGACCTGCTGAGTGTTTCCTACATTTTCTGTTTTTATTTCAGATTTCCAGCATCCGCAGTAATTTGCTTTTGTTTTAGATCTATTCAGTGACCCACTCTTTAAAGTATTTACCTCTAATTTTGTGTTCCTCCTAGTTTTTTGACTTTCTGAAGTCTTCCTCTGCGAATCCAGGGGGCTGCAATACTGGAGACCTTCCAAATCGTGAGTAGCCGTACTGTAGCGTGCGTCATTACCTTCAAGAGACAAGACATATTTGTGGCAAATTAAGAGGTGTATCTTGGTCTTTACAACTATTTATGTTACTCATGCATCGTTAAATTTGTTTACGTGTGACGCAGGGGCACCAAGAGCAAACACAGCAAGAGGTTTTGAACACTGCTGGTGTCCTCGTGGTCCTTGATACTACCCAACCCATCGCTGAGCCAATTCACTTCACTCACCGCAGTAAGAAAGAGCGTCAGAGTGAATGTGCAGCTGGATTAGTATGTTGGGAATATCACCATTAAAATGTTTGCTACAGTCCAGATGCTGTCACGACTCACTCACTTTAGCACTGAATACCATTAGGGTGGTACCATTGCTAGAGAATGTCTGGATATAGGATATTTACACTATTAGTGGACTACTTGAGCCCAGTTGTAAAACTGAGGTAACAGGCATAGCTGGTATTTCTGAACAGTAATCAATGAGCTAAAGCAAGATATTGTTTTATTCTGTGTTTATACAGAGTCACCTGAAGGTAAAGTGGTAGCTGAGGCCTGTAGTTTATAGCTACCCCAGAAATTATTTTTAAAAAACGGAAAATTGTAAATGGTGGAAATCTGGAACCAAAACAGAAAATACTGCAAGGAGACAGAAGGACAATCAGCATCTGAAAGATGAACTAATGTTTCTGGAATGACCCAAAATCTTTGCCTATTTTTTCTGCTTCTGTTGATTGACTCGCTGTGCATTTCCAGTATTTTCTGTTTATATCTGAGATGTTGGTCCAGGTCAGAGGTTGTCCCTCGTGTGTGATGTATTGGTGCCAGACTTGTGTAGTACCAATGGGGGTGACGGGGGAGAAGATCTCCTCTGTGTACGAGGAGTAGGGAAACTGTATATCAGTTTATAAAGAATGCGCTCATGATGTTGCTTCTTCAAGCCCACCCTCCGGTTTATCCCATAGAAAATATTAAAGACCTGGGCCCTGAACTTGGGACGACAAAGCCCTGGTTAGACCACATCTGGTGCACTGTGTACAGTTCTGGGCACCGCACCTTAGAAAGGACGTATTGACCTTGGAAGGAGTGCAGCGCAGATTCACCAGAATGTTACCAGGGCTCTAAGGGTTATACAATAAGGAGAGATTACAGTTAGGAAACACGTCTTCAAGCTAAGGGTGGTAGAAATGTGGAACTCTCTCCCACAAAAAGCAGTATATACTAGCTCAATTAAAAAATTTACATTTGAGATAGATTTTTGCTAGCCAAGGGTATTAAGGGATATGGAGCCAGAGCGGGTGGATGGAGTTAAGATACAGATCAGCCATGATCTCGTTGAATAGCGGAACAGGCTGAATGGCCTACTCCTGTTCTTATATTCCTATGTTAACATATAAACATTTGTCTGAAATTCATCTCTGTGCTATTTTAGCAGAGGAGGCATTAACCCATTCATGTTAAACTCATTGATGCGTCCATGAAGAAATCAGAGAGAAGAATTTCAGACAAGCATGTCCTGTCCTGGAATATCAGGGCCCCGGGCAGGGCGGGGGGCAAAATTCCTCCGTTTGCCAAATTTGTTCAAAAAAAGGTCAGTGAGAGTGTAAAGTGATGCTCCCTCTTTATAGTTTTGCCAATGTTTTTCACTAAGACAAGTGGAGGAATTTGACCCCCATTGCAGAAGAGATGGATATTTCATGAAGAGTGGTGTGTGTATGTCGATATGAGATTCTATATATATAATATATAATATATATATATAAATGCATGTGTCTGATTGCTTATATATACACATATACACACACAAACATATACACACCATGCAATAGGGAATGAACCAAGTGATGATTTCACTGGTGTTTTGGAACTACGTGAGTGTTGTGAAAAATGATGCAAAGTGATTTATTAATTTCAAAAATAATATTTGAATTGTATCAGTGGAAAAAATAAAATCACAATACGTATCTTCCATCAAAATATATAACTTTCACCTTGTTTCAAATCAATTTATGTCACGTGGCTATATTTTGTAAATTCAGAATTGGCTGTTAGTGATATTAGTGTATGGTTACTTACAAACGAGTGTTCATATGACATTCCTCTGCTTTGTTGACAGTGGCATCACCTAATTTGAACTAAACGGGTTAATCGCTCCATTAAAATAGCTGGCAGGCTTGTCCCATGAATGCTTCATTGGGTAACGCCATCATTAAAATAGCAGACAGAGACATGCCAGGTGAACGCGTCAAGCACCTGTACACTAATACCACAAGCAGACATTTCCTGGCTACACTCTTTCCTTCTCTGTGAGATGCCCCACTCCAGCAAAGTCTGGGCCATTGATACTATATTTCAATGGATGGTGTGCTGTAAAATTCTGACTGCAAAACTGTATGTTTGTACATTCCCACCATAGTATTGTGAAGCCCAAATATTTTTAAAGTCTGGTTGAAATATGAACTTGTTGATGCTAGAGTGTCATTTTGCAGTATGTACTATGAGCAGTATATTGCACTCATTGTCTGCAGTGTATCCATTCTGTTAACACCATCGCTTCAATCGTTATCAAGACTCATCAATGTATGTCCTGAGGTTACTGACTAAAAACAGATGATCTGGTCATTTGTCTGGTTGTTGTTTGTGGGAGCTTGCTTGCATGCAAATTAGCTGCCATGTTTCCCTACATTACAACAGTGACTACACTTCAAAGACACTTCATTGGCTGTGAAACGCATTGGGAGCTTCTGAGGTCATGAAGGACGCTGTATAAATGCAAGTTCTTTCTTTAAGATGTGATGCAAGTGCATGTGGTACATGATTTTTGATAAGAAAAACATGGGGAGTTTTGGGAGGCTGGATTTCTTCCTCTGCGGAAGAAAATCAGTCTTTTATCGATTCACCACCCAAATAAAATCTAGGAATTCATCAGTGGAGCTGAGTAAAGCCTGATTTTAAAGGTGACTGGGTATTGTACGGATCAATCAGTGTACGAGTGAGTGACAGAGATTGTTACTTTATATGCAAATACAATAGTGAGTGTGGAGCCATGGTTCTATGGTAACTGCCTGTTTTTGGCTATGATTGGTGGAGAGGAGTTTAGGAGTCAGGGGTGTGTGTGAGACAGGCAGCAGATTCTGGCAGTGCACATACTGCAGAGACAGAAGCTGGACTTTTCTCTCTTGGGATTAGAGACTTCACAGGAATCCCACTACATTTATCGGACTTTCCGCCTCAGCTCGTTAGCTTTTGAAACTGGGTTGGCTATGAATGAAAAATTGCATTCGATCATCATGTTAGGGTTTAGAGGTCTTGCAACATCGGAGTGATATAAATAAAGGGGAGCTGTCGAACGGGATCTGCTGCTACCTGAATTAATCGATAAGGCAGCACTTGGGGAAAGTGAGGAAAGTTTTGGGGACGTGAAGAGGATTGGATGTTCTTCGACGGATTTGATGACAGATTACTCTGAAGCAGACTGCAATGAGAATCTTCAGTGGAGGCAGGGGTGAGGGACTAAGTTCGAACCAGTGGCTGCATCGTTTACAAACTTCAAGGGCTACAGGGTCAGTTTTTCTGTGCGTGACATTGCTACAAGTAATGCAGGTGAGAGCATGCATCTGAGTATATTCAACATGACCATCCCGAGGAAAGGAAAAATCGCTTTGTACAAAACCACACACAAAAGAATATTAGCACAGGGAATCGTTTAACCTAGTTTTTTGATGGGTCTACTTGTCAGTTTAAAGGCAGGGTTTTGCAGTAATTTTTCCCTCTAACATGCAAGGTTTTAATTTTCTCTGTGCACAATTTTCAACAGGCTTGTTAACATATTTGCATTAAGTTCTTAGAGTCATAACTCCATTAAGTTCTTGTCTGCATTTTATGACTAAGTCCTTAATCTATTTAAATAGACGAAGAACTGGTATGTAATTAGTGCATTAAAAAAAACGAGCAACAGGGGGAAGTAAATAAAACCCCCAAAGTTTTTCTCTTCAAATAAGTTTTCCCTAATCTCGCCCATGATGAACACATCTTGCGTCTTAAACTGCAGAAGTCCGTTTTAGGGCACAAGTGGTTTATGAAGCCCCTACTAATGTGCCCCCCTCCTCCTGTGTTATGAAGTTGCTGGATCGGGCAAGAGCTGAGGGAATGAGGAAGGGGAGAAATTCTTGATCTAAAAGCACTAGCTGAACAGGGAATTGAACCCTGGACCCTCAGGATTAACAAAGGCCGATGCTTCTCCCGACTGAGCTGGACGGGCTCATCAGACTGGCGAAAATTTCCCTAAAGCCATTCTCTCCTCAGACATCTTTAGCAAAAGACGAAAGATTTATACGATATGAAGAGAACCCAGCGCTTGCAAATTCGAGTTTGTGCTGGGATTTGAGCTCTATGTATTATTAGTCCAGGATTACTGGTCCAATAACAGCCACTAACACTACCACCGTTCTCAGAGAGGGAGAATTAAGGTCAGTGACACACGCTCACAAACCACTCATTCCCGAGATTGATTGCTGTTTTCAAACTTGAATGTCTTGCTGAGAAGATTTCCACACTGTAAGGAGTCTGCATCAGCTCCGACGTAAATGTCTGAACATACTGTCGCTTCAACTGGGAGCTAAGGGACTTGAATTCAAATTTCACAGCGTAAAATGCCCCAAACTTCAGTGATCTTGATTTCAAAAAGAGATTGTAAGTAAATAGATCATCCGCATAAGTTGGCTACGCAAAACACTACATCAAGTGGTTCTAGCCTACAAGAACAACAACTTGTATTTATATAGCGCCTTTAACATAGTAAAACATCCCAAGGCGCTTCACAGGAGCGTTATCAAACAAAATTTGACACCAAGCCACATAATAAGATATTAGGGCAGATGACCAAAAAGCTTGGTCAAAGAGGTAGATTTTAAGGAGCGTCTTAAAGGAGGAAAGAGAGGCGGAGAGGTTTAGGCAGGGAATTCCAGAGCTTAGGGCCTAGGCAACAGAAGGCACGGCCACCAATGGTTGAGCGATTATAATCAGGGATGTTCAAGAGGCCAGAATTAGAGGAGCGCAGATATCTCGGGGCGTTGTGGGGCTGGAGGAGATTACAGAGATAGGGAGGGGCGAGGCCATGGAGGGATCGGAAAACAAGGATGAGAATTTTAAAATCGAGGTGTTGCTTAACCAGGAGCCAATGTAGGTTAGTGAGCACAGGGGTGATGGGTGAACAGGACTTGGTGTGAGTTAAGAAACAGGCAGCCGATTTTTGGATGATGTCAAGTTTACGACGGGTTGAGCGTGGGCGGCGGCCAGGAGTGCGTTGGATTAGTCAAGTCTAGACTACTGACAACCTCTATTTTTGTGCAGATGTAAAGAGAATGATTTTGATTAGAAAAAACATTTAGAATAACAAAGTATTATCAAAACAAATTCAATTTAAATATCAGTGATCGCCCAATATTGCATGAAGCAAATACCTCATCCAGTGTTGAAAAAAACATTAGAAGGGCAGGACATTTAAATATCTTAAAAGAAGTTGTCTGATATTCTTCATTGATTTATTGAAAAGAGAGAATTTTATGTCACTAATTTAATCCAAATTAATTTTTTGATAAAAAAAAATCTTGTCTTAAATGTAAATTGAGATGAGATTGTTATCTCCATTTCAAAATCTGTAATTTACAGACAGTTGGTTTTTTTGAGAAGTTGAAATGAAAGTTAATTTAATTTTTCTCATTGCTTCAGTAACTGTGCTGTCAAACAACTTTAAGTATGAGTCTGTATTTTCTGATCAGAAATAGAACACATTTTTTTTTAAACTTTGCGGGGTAGATCTTGACTTTGTGCGATAGTGTAAAACGAGTGATAGTGAGTCGGCAGCCCATTTCCCGTCTCCCCCGAGTGTTATCTCCAGTGAAGTCAATGGGGAGAGATGTAAAACGGGTTGTCGATTTGCTATCACCTGTTTTACACTATCGCGTAAAGTCAACGTCTATCCCCATGTCGTTTCGAACAATTTATAAATGATAACAGATGGAGGATATGTGCCTCTGCTCCCTCACTATTGTCTGATGCAAGAACCGATCAGGGCAATATTGAGCGTTAGGTCAGAACGAAAAGAAAAATATCCTCTCTATCTGTTTTTCACTTGCTCTTTCTCTCTCATTTTCTCGTTCTGTCTCTTGCTCTCTTTTCTTGGTCTCACTCACGTTCTCTTTCTTGTTCTTTTTTCTCTTTCCATCATTCCTCTCTCTATCTCTCGCCCCTCATTAAATTGATTGCTTGCTCTATTAAATGCAATTGCCACTGATGTAAGAAATGTAGCACCTAAGCTATTTTATCTTGAGTTATTTTCTTGGGTAACTAAAATAAGGCGCTTCTTTTTTTTATAAAATAACGACTTTTCACTCATTTTCTCCTCATCTTTAGGCTTTTTCCACATTACTTGCGAATTTTATTTATTTCCCATCCGTCTCTGAGATCCTTTATGGCATTGTAAACATTGCACACTGCTTTAGGTCATTACGTCAATCCTCTCCCTAAAATAACACAAAACTTCAAAAAATTTGGAAGTTTGGCAGAGAGATTTTGGTTATTCTTCAATACATGGACCAGATATCCTCCTGATAGTGACTCCCCTGTGATAGGAATTAAAAAGCACTTGTTTAGTTCTCTGGTTTTTTTAATATCAGCAGGGAGAGCTCCAAGGTTGTATTTCCAAACAGAAAAATTTTACTTGGGAAAGCTTTAGATACTGAACTTCGCTCTGACAATGACTGGCGCTTGCTAACCACGTTGCTCAGCCCATACACCAGATGGTGCTACACTAGGACTCTCGGCATCAAAATTCTCTTTGCCACCGTGCTGTGTGAACCCACATCCAAATCATGATCTCCGTATTTTTCCAGAAATACTGAATTGGGTTTCTCAAGTGTAGTTTTGTAGCTGGGGTTGTTCTCCTTAGAGCAGAGAAGGTTAAGGGGAGATTTAATAGAGGTGTTCAAAATTATGAGGGGTTTTGGTAGAGTTGATAGGGAGAAGCTGTTTCAACTGGCAGGGTCGGTATCCAGAGGACACAGATTTACAATAATTGGCAAAAGAATCGGGAGGGAGATGGGAGACATTTTTTTACACAGCAAGTTGTTATGATCCAGAATACACGGCCTGATAGGGTGGTGGAAGCAGATTCAATAGTACCTTTCAAAAGGGAATTGGATAAATACTTGAAAAGGAAAAATTTGCAGGGCTACGGGGAAAGAGCTGGGGAGTGGGACTAATTGGATAGTTCTTTCAAAGAGCCAGCACAGGAGTGATGGGCCGAATGGCCGTATCCATCTGTGCTGTATGATTCTATGCGATAGCTCAGAGCTCTTTCTATTATAGGCTGCGCTTATGTGGAATGCTCAGAGATGGCGTTTGAACTGATCTGACCTGGGCAAGTCAAGAAAAATAGTGCAGATTGGAAATTGTTTTAGTTTGAGCAGTGATTTGGAACTGGCCACAGTCATCAACTGTCTGGGGTAAAAATTCAGTTGGTTGCGCCTCCCGTTAGCGCCTTAAGAGGGCGCTAATGGGGCGCAAAGCCGCTAACGCCCGGGCGCAGCGATGTTTGCGCCGCTCGAGAACTTAACTTGAGATTGTGCGGCGGCGCTAAAACTTACCGCTGCGACCACCTGCGCGCGCAGATTGTGACATCATTCCATGGTGCAACGCCCTTGTGGCGCCCCGGAGCGGAAATTGAGTGGCGCCCCCTGCCTTACCGCCTGGCGCATCCAACGACCAGAAGACTGGAACGCTATCAATCGCTGTGGGGCTGGGGGTGGCGCTATTTAAAGGGGGCCTCTTCCTGTCTTTTATTGTTGGTGGCATTTTTGAACTATGCATTCTGAGAGAGAGAGGGAGAGACTTCTGGAGAGATTCAACGTTGTGTGAAGGAGTTTTGGGTACTGAGCAGCACTTTGCAGGTTCATTTTGATTTGCCATTCCTTGTATCGATTTAGCAGAGACTGTGGGAGCTGCACTCTGAGCTCTTTGCCTGGTACTCTCCATTGTTCTTTCCAGCACATTTGATGTGCAAGTCTCTCCAGGCCGAGATTCAAGGCTGCAATGAACAGGATGTGGATGGAAAGCAAGATTAACCATCCCCTTTAAGAACTGGCCCGTGCCATTGTGTGTGTGTTCCATTGCTGACTGACATTACATGAGCTTCGCCAGCGCTCTGAGGTAGCGCCTCACTCCTTGGCCTTTGCGCCTTAAGACAGGTGTGCAGCGCCTGCTTTAGCGCTCCACTCACCTCCCGGGGCGGTAAAAGTGAAGTTTCCAGTCAGTGCCGATAATTAGCGCCAGGCGCTAATATTTGCGTCCAGACGATATTTGCGCCCCAAATGGGGCGCGACCTAATTTCTACCCCTCTATGTTTTATGCGAACAGGCCTCTGTTTGCACTGTTCACACCGTACCTTCAAAAGCTCGTGGATTCACTGCCCATTTGCGAGTTGTCACCCCCTACCCATGTGCCCTGTTTCAGTACACTTACAGAAATGATAATGGGCAATATATTATGGCTGAGTTCATCAATCAGTCCCTGCCATTAACCCTCCCCCCACACCCCACCCCCAGTTCAGTAGATTCCCATGTAATGCATAGCTTTATTGTTCATCCCTTGGGTAGAATACAGTTTTCTATAAGACAGCACTGCTGATGTGACAGGAAGCCACGGTGAGACACTCTTCCAAAGTGGTGAGAAAATACACTTTGATGGTGTTACGGCGAGTTCCTCTCTGGATCTGTTTCTCCCTGTTCAATTGTACCCAAGGTGTCAGTATTGGCTCACCTCTGAGTCAGAAGGTCATGGGTTCAAATTCTACTCCCGAGATATAAGCACATGATCTAGGCTGACATTTCAGTGCAGTACGGAGGTAGTGCTGTACTGTTGAAGGTGCCATCATTCAGATGAGACTGAGTTAAACTGAAGCCCTGTCTGCTCTCTCAGCTGGTCATAAAAGATTCCACCGTGCTCTTCAAAAAAGAGCAGGGGAGTTTTCCCCAGTGTCCTGGCCAATATTTGTCCCTCAACCAACTTCCAAAGACAGGTTATCTGATCATTAGCTCATTGCTGTTATGTGCGCAAATTGGCTGCCGCGTTTCCTACCTTACAACAATGACTACATTTCAAAAGTACTTCATTGGCTGTAAACCGCTTTGGGACATCCTGAGGTCGTGAAAGGTGCTATAGAAATGCAAGTTCTATGTCTACCTGGTGCCACCTGGCACAATGGAAACATTCAAGCCCTGCAAATGGTGCAAAAAAGATAAACCAGCACCATAGACCTCAGCTACGAGGATAGATTAGAGAAACTGAGACTCTTTAGCACTGATGGATGGTGGCTGAGGGGGGACCTTCCAGATGAGTATGATACTAAACAATATAGAAAAGTTAAATCTGAAGGATTACTCACAGGTAAATTAAGACAATAGGACGTGGGCATAGGTTCAAACCACTGAAGGGTGAATTTAGGTCTGAGGTCAGGAAGAATAAAGTGTAACATCACCTAGAATAGACTCCCAGACAGAGGAGTGGAAGCAAAAGCCTTAGAGTTATTCAAGAGCCGATTGGGTAATGTGAAGGGGAGAGAAGTGTAGGCATTTTTTTATTATAGATAGATGAGCTAAGATAGGTGAAGTGACCGCCCTCATCTGTACTCATCCTGTGAATTCTATTCATCCTTTTGAGGACTGCAGCAATATCTTTGCATCCATTAAAAAAAAAACATCAGTTCTATGAAGTAAGAAGTGTCATCAGCTTCGTGGTGTTATAGTTTAGGAATTTGCACAAAATTCAGTTTTAAAGCTGTTACATAGTCAAAAAGTCTTTAAGTGTGATACAGAACAGTGGTGCAAAAGATTGTATTTTTCAGTTCTTTTAAAATAATATACTGGTAGTCAGAGGTTATATAATCAGATTAAAAGGATTTCTGTGTTTAATGGGACCCAGGTAGATACAGTCAATTACGTTTTCTAATCCATTTGGTTTTTATCTGAATTGATACGAGAAATATCCACTAACTGTGGGGACTGGGACTAGCTGAAGTGCTCTTGCAGAGAGCCGGCACGGGCTCGACGGGCCGAATGGCCTCCTCCTGTCCTGTAACCATGCTATCATTCTAACTGACCGAAATATTCTTATGTCATAGAATTGAAAGACGTAGGGCCAGATTTTGTTGTCAAAGTAACGGTGAGGCTAATGGCGCTCGCCGTTATTTATGCATAAATGGTACGGCAACTTCAGGCGAGGAGCAGATGCGCGGTTAAATGTGGATACCCAAACGTTGCTGTCCGAGTTGTGCCACTCCGCCGTTAGCTTTGTGAAAACGGCATCTCGCTGTCTGCTTCACCACTGACCTGCATTGAATGTCGTGAAGTTGCTGTATTTGCGCGATAGATACCAACTAAACCCGCCACAGATATTTAGGGCTATTAATTACAAGCGTAAATACCCTTTTAATGACGTGATAAGTGTTAATGACTGCCAATCAACCTCTCTGGCACCAAAAATTTGCTGTTACAAGTGTGGAGTCTCATTCCTTCAGGTTGTGAATTGATTTAGGAGATTTAAAAAACATTACATTTATACATTTTTTTTCTTACTTTTCCTTTTTGTCGCTTTTTCCTCTCTCTCTTAATCCAATCTTTCTCCCCCTCTTTTTAGTTCTCTGATTTGACATTGAATTCATCCTCTTTCTCAGTCCTTCCGCTGTTTATTTCCCAATCCTTAAATCTCGTTGGTTGCCTGGCTCACTCAGGTTCCAGATGCCCTGTTTCCCTCTCTGTGCACTTTCAACAACTTAGTGGGCAAAAACATTTTGAGCTAAAGGGTGCAGAGGCAAGTCTAACTAATGGCAGATGCCGTTAGATGCCCTGCTACCGCAAAACCTGGCCCATTGTTAATTGATGCAGAGAGGATATTAACACTACTTTGCAACCCATTTATAAGCCAGTATATTGTACAAATTGATCTGATTATTGTGCAGTATGTGCTTTTCGATTATTTCACAGTGGTACACATTAATATATTCCTGATTTTAAATATGATGGCTGCTGAAAGTGCATGTGAAGGAACATCAGAGAGGGGTGAAGAGAGTTCCTCCATGCAATAGCTGTAGCAAAATCATAAACCCTTTTACAACGAATGAGTTTACGATTTCTGTACACCGCATGCACTGAGGAAATATTTCCCTCGCCCCTGACACTACCAGGTTTATCTTTGATGGCTCTTGTTGCCTGCTATTTGGCTCAAACTTTGCTGGGGTACCAGAGGGCGGCAGCTGAAAGGAGAAGAGGATTCATTTGTAAACCTCTGTCCGTGGATGTCTTTAAGTGAGTCCCTGCTTCAAAGTGAAGATGGCTTTGGAAACACATATCCCATTGTGAAAAGGAGGGAAAATTAGAGGGGAGCTCAACATCCTCTTGGCTATTATGAGCCATCAGAAGGACAAGTGGATGGAAAATGTGTTCCAGATACAGTTTGAGGAAAGTGGAAAGGTGGAGCGGTTTGTTATTACAGAATACCACTGCCACCCAAGGAATGTAAGCTGCACTAAGAAATGACTAGCAGCAGCCACCTGCTGAATTTTATTGAGCGACACTGTTTGTTACAGTAAGGTGCCAGTCAGCAATGTAAAAATAGCTGAGGCACAACGTGTAAAGTTATGGTTTGTTATCCAATAAATTCTGTTCTCTGTGAAGTCAGTCAGATTAACTGTGCAGGGAGTCGACAGGACCTCTGGCGTTTATTTACAATAACCAAATGGGCTGTGCATAGTTCTTTGATCAGAGCTAAGGCTGCTGAATATCAGTCAGAACCCTGAACTCACTCTGGTTGTTACACATTACGCTTTGTACATCAGCATGCAGTAACCACGATTGGGTAAGTACCAGATGCAATTCCATTTAAAGGGACTAGTAAAGTGACAAGTGCCCATTGTACCAGGTACTCATAGAGAGGAGCAATAATATGATCGGCCTGCACTAAAAATGTAACTTAAAAAATAAAGCTGAGGAATTAACACGACTGCACGATGTACATTGTACTGTCCACACCGCTCAGCAATCACATTGGCTGGTGCATCCCAGTGATCAGTATGGCAACGGTGGAAATAGATAGGGTCGCGTTTATTTCCAACACCAGATTTCTGATTGGTCACCGTGGAGGACAAGACCTGATTTCTGATTGGTCCACTTGGAGGACAAGACACACCCAGCAGTTTATCTGGAATGTATAATTAGATCCTGCCTGCCTAAGTAATCAAGTACTTTGCAAAGTTTAATTCGAGCCATTCTGACTGCCAGGCTCCAGACAGAACAGAGCTCATGTAGAACAGACAGGACTCACCCATGCAGATTAAGACCTTCTCCCACCCCTCAAACAAGCTCCTGCCCCCCTAACAAGTTCCTAAGCTTCCTCTCACCCCCCGAGTTCCTGACCTTCTCCCCTGCCCAAGTTCCTGACCTCCCCCCCCCAAGCTTCTGACCTCCCCCCCACCCATGTTCCTGACCTTCTCCCCCACCCCGAGTTCCTGACCTTCTTCCACCCCCCAGGGTTCCTGACCTTCACTCCCCCCCCCCATAGATGGGGCATTGTGTGTGGGTCACGGATTGTTAACAGGTTTATTGATATGAAGTGAATAGTGACAGTGTCATGACTTCCGGATTTCGTCCAGTCCAATGACATTACTTGCCGCACACGTGCCGAGCTTTCCGAGAAATCAAGCCGGTCTAGGGGGAGGAGAGGGAAAACGTGGTGTGGGTGTAAAGGGGTGGGGTTGAAAGAACGTGATCCGTCTTACCATCTGGATCACGTTCTCGCTCTCATCAGCCCCCCCCCTTTAGATCTGGATCACATTCTTCCCCCATCCCCACTGTGCTCTCTGTGCTCTTTACCCCACCCCCCCCCCCCCCGAGTTCCTGACCTTCTCTCCCCCTGAGTTCCTGACCTCGTCTCTCCTCCCCTTTTGATCCTCTCTCTTCCCCCTTCAATCCTCTCTCCCCCCTCTTTCTCGCCCCCTCTCTCTCCCCTCTCTCTCTCTCTCTGCCCTCTCTCTCTCTCCCCCCTCCGATTCCCCCTCTCTTCCCCCCCCCTCCCATCTCCTCTCCCTCTCTCTCCCCTTTCGATCCTCTCTCTCACCCACCCACCCATCCACCCCGGCCACCAATGGATCCAGTGAACTTCTCCTTACGGAGCCAAAGAAAGCGTGGCCCATGGTGCAGGCCACAACAGTTGGGCACTACGCATGCGCAGCTTCAGTAAACAGCGCACATGCGCAGAAGGGGATCAGGTGCGCATGTGCGGCTCCGGGATACCGCACGCATGCACAGAAGGCCGCAAAGATGTTCGTGCAGATAATCACAGTGAATAGATATCTCAGAACTGTTTCAGGACCTAAGCTTGCCAGAAAGCTCCTCAAACAAGGTCGACGGTGCTTGTTCAGTTGTCTCTGCCCCCTACCCCACAGAGAGTGAATTGGACATCCTGACATTAACAGGATGCATCGAGACATTCGATCAAAAGGAGAGTAGACAAAATGGTAGTGTCACACTTCATCATCACCCTACCAGTTGGTTTTAAACCTGATAGCATTGACTCAAGCCCTGGAGATGCGAGCACAGCATTGTGCTAAGAAGTAGAATTACTTATTATTTGGAGCTAAAAGATCAATGATTTCACTGGTAGCCAGTATGATTTAAATATAAAAAGATATTAACCATTGTTTGCCCGCTATGACTCATTCTTGTTCTTGTATTTATCTAGGTTTATCTTTGACAAGATTTGCACTAAAATTAACTAAAATGCAACATAAATTAAGAAAATATCAGCAGTGTTGTGAACCTTGCTTGTAAGCCAGTGTGTTACATACACACCATACCTGTCATGATCTGCTGCTGGTGCTATCTATGTTTTTTTATTTCATTGAAATATGCAAAATAATATTCCTGATATCAAATTTTGCTGAATGCAAGAAAATCGTGACTGAACTGTCAATACAATAGTTTAAAGGGTGGTGGTAAACTGATTAGCCGGCAAGAGATTGGCAGTGTTTACGGGCATGTTTTTTAGCCCTCTTTCCATGTACATGTACAGGCAGCCTGGATGCAGCTGAATGGTGCTGCAGCCTCAGCCATCCGACGCCAGGAGGCTGGACAAAGTATGTGCAGGCTTGTTGCTTTGGCCACCACCCTCTCGTCCCTCAGTTCATGCTCCAACAGCAAGCCAAGGCAGGATGCTCGTTGAAGTTCTGAAGGCAATCTGGGGGTGTCGGCGTTCTATCTCACAGCCCTCTTCACCTTATGGCACAGCACCGACCCACTGCTTAGCTAGGATCTGCAGGTTCACATCCCTGTAGGCCTAACATTGAAGTCTCATGTGTAGAATGTCTGCCATTCGTCTGGCCTCTTCTCAACACTGTGAAGGGCATTCTTACATCGAATTATGTGGAAATGACAACATGGAAACAGGCCATTTGGCCCAACCACTCTGGCCTTGCATGCCTGTATGACCTGAAGAGTTATGTTGGCAATAAAAATTCAATCAGTAAGATCACTAATGCTGCAAAGGTCAAAGGTGAAATGTTAATCATAACTGTTTAATTTAGTGGATTTTGGTTTTTACAAAAAAAACGATGAAATGCAATCCCCAAAACTCAAATAAAAATCCTGAACTCCCTAAAAACAGAATTCAATCACCAAAAACCAGTGAACCTGATTAGAGAGAATGGAAACTCCTTTTGTATATTATAGCTGAGGCCTCTGGTTTTCCATCTACCTGGAAAAACAGACAGGTTCGTAGAATGTGAACAACAAAACATTGGTAACATTTGTGGAACCCCATGTAATAAAAATGGAATTTGACGTCTTCGATCACCATAAACTAGTGGTGCTGGTTAAGGTTTGTAATTAGACATTAATAACAAACAAATCAGTTTAACAGGTGTGATGGCTCAGAGTTCTGCAATGAATTTCATATGTGTGCGTGTAAGAATTTGTTTTCATTTTTGCCTTTTACAAGCCTTCAGTGTAGCCTAACTTTTGAACTGATGGAATCGCCTAAAAGTTCGCCCTTAACAATTGCCGAGAAAAATATTTTGAAGAAATAAAAGTATAGGTTACTGGTACCACACTAGATGCATGCTGGGATAGTTTAGTAGCCTGGGAATCCAAAATGATATTTCTAGCTAGATAATAAATCAATAAAATCAACTGACCTTAATTTTGTTAAGCAGATTGTTCAAGCAGGGCCTTGATACTAAAGTTTTTGTGGTTTTTATTTTGCTGTATCATTCCTTTAACATAACTGCTACATTTTTTTGTGAAACTTAGATAAGGGCCAAAGATATAGTGCATGACACTGCAAGGGTTGAAGACTAGAAGGGGAGATAAACCAAGGAATAATGTTTAGGTATTCACTTCAGTTGGAATTGACTGTATTGCTTTCCACACAAAACAACCTCACGGCGGTAATCTTCTCCTTTGGTGATCCGTAAAGAATTTTGCTTGTTTAACTTTCTTACAGGGACTTGTTTACATGTTCCATCCTGTTTATTCCGCAGGTCAGTGGCTCGATGCTGGAGGACACGATCAGTAACTGGTCCTTATATAAAGATCAGTGTTTGCAAAACCTAACCCAGGCCAGTGCTAAAACTGGTGAGCAACTCAACTTGATAGTAAGATTTATTTAAAAGTATTAAAAGTATTCTGTTTAAACATTTTAACCCTTTGCACTGTTGGGGGAAGCTTCTGTTGAGGTGAACGCCTTTCTGCTGTTTTAACATAGGCACCAGAACACGAATCTGTGCAAATTGTTCAAGCATGGTATGTTTTGTTTGATGTTGCATTCCCCATTGTCTCCTGGGGTTCTGCTCACCAAGCGTGCTCTTCCAGTTAGGAGGGTGGCATGGTCTTAGCATTGGGCTTCTCCATTACCACCCATTAATCGGTAGGAAACAAAGTTCCAGCAGGGAAGAGGAGGCAATGCTACTCCCGCCTCCTCACCAAAAAAAAATGGAATGCCTTCCTCTTCTGTGTAGTACCTTATCTGGCCCAGAAAGTAACAAAACCCGTTATTTTGGATGTGTGCCATGTGCATCTCCATGGTACAAATTTGTTCAAACATTTTGATGGCACAAATATCTGGTGGCACGGTGGGTCTGAATTCAAGAAAAGGCCTTTCATTTCAACTATTGATTTTTCTCCCGGTTACCCTGACATTTCTTCCTTGTGTGTCATTCCTCTCCACACAACCACCGCACCTCTCCAGAAATAGACAACCTGGCATACTTTGGACCACAAAATTTCCACGATCGGAGGCATACTCTGAGCCAGGCAAATCAGGTCCTTCCAATGTTTTTCTTCTTTCAGAAATTAAATGTCTCACTACCGCATGCACTTTATCCAATGGTAAAAGCACACTCATTAGATCGAGTAAAGTGAATTTGATTAATTGGAAATCCGAGACTTAAAATTCATGGCTTTGTAGTTGAGAGTTGTGTTTTTTGGTTGTTCGGGCAACAAGGCCATTATTTACCTCAACCTCTGCTGTAATTACAATATGTAATTTATGACCTTAGAAAGAGTTTGCACAGGTAACCGAGTAATCGCAAATTAAACTGGTAAGACTTCCATCTTGGAAGGTTTTGGGTCTGCATCCCAACTTGAAATGTTGTTCAAATCTGTCTGCCTTCATGGGCTTAATGAGTTTCAAAAGTTCCCTGTAGGGCCATTAGGAGATGGACTGGATCACTAGATGGCTGTCCTCCAAGTCCAGCTTCCTGGATTTTTTCCCCTGGACTTGAAAAGCTTCCAATAGCATTTAATTACAAACTGTGATGAGCTTATCTTAGTTTCACGTGTTCTTACTTCACACTGTCACAAACACGAGGGCTGATTGTGAATTGTCCCTAAAGGCTCAACATTACTATTGCTGATAAGATTGGATGAATGCTTAACATTCATTTGATATTTATTTGCTAATTCAGTTTATTTTAAATGGGTTAATGCCTCGGTTAAAATAGAGGAAAGAAGACCATCACAGTAGCAATTCAAGTCCTATTCACTTGGCAAATATCTCAACAAAATGTAACGAGGCATCCTTGTGGTGCTTCATCGCAGAAACAAACGCCCAAGACCTGTCCTGTCCCATACAATCGTGGAAGAGTCTATTGCCCACACTATTCCACCTTCCTCAGTTATAAGAGAAAACATTGGCTATCCCGATAGCTTAGATGGTAAATGCATTGTCTAGTGTGGAACAAAACATAGCAGACCCAAGTTCAGACCCTGAATGTGCTGCATTCACTGCTCTCAACTGGGAGGCAGAAGGGGTATCAGAATTGACCCATGGGTTCGGAAAGGGTCAAAAATAAAAAATGAAGGTTGCTGCTCCTGATCGCTATCCAGTGACTCCTATTCATGTGTGGGTGCCAAGTGAGGGCAGAATCCGGTTTGGCCATGGTGCCTCTCATGGGGAATTGAACGACTGACAATCCAAACCTGCATTGCCCACGCAAATAAGGTAAGATGCTGGATGGTGGTTGTTGTCCATGGAACCGTACACGGTGTGACTTAGGAACGTTAGGCGACGAGTAGAGCGAATTAAAAAAGAAAATTGCGACAACAGTTAGTTAGGTCACAAAGACGGGGTTCAAAACGGGCTTTTTCCATTCATGATTTGTTATAGGCTGAAAGAACTTTATTGCTGGTTCATAGGGGTAATTTTCCAACCTCACTCTCCCAGAGAGTAGCCTCACCCACCAGAAGCACATTTTGGGAATTTGTGCAAGTGTCGCATGTAATGTATTAAACGGCAAGAAAGTCACGCGCAAGGCGGGTCTGAAACGTATTCCCTGGTGCATGTGGTGCCCCACTAGAAATGTAAAATCAGAAAATGACACCACGTGTTACAGCAATGAGCATTTTTGGCTGTTTAATACTACCAATAATATTGAAGTGAGTTGTTTTTAATATTGGGAGGATAAAGGCTGCATGTTTGAAGTGGGTTTTGATTGTTAATAATTATTCCAGATAAGCACCCAAAGGCTGATGTTTTTATGGCACTAGATTTTTCACAATGCAAGGCTGAATTCATACTTAGGATTTCTGTGCAATCGAGCTATGCTTTGTATGGAGATTACTGTAGACTTGGTCAAGGATTTAAAGTAGTTTTGTAACCCATTTTAAACAAAGATTCAAAGTTTCAAATCCAGCCAATTGTATTGGATCAAATGCAAGAACAGGAAGTTTTCCCATAGATCCAAGGAGATAGAAAATAGTCCATCTGATGGGACAAGACCTTTGATTCTGTTTTTATTTCTCACAAGTCCACCAGATTTTTTTTTCATTCTAGGGATATGGACGTCGCTGGCAAGGCCGGCATTTATTGCCCATCCCTGGTAAACCTGATCTCCACTGGAGACAGGTTTTCCACCTGAATTCTGGAGGATGGGAAGCTGACTTGCTGCCAGGGCTCTGACAAAGATGCACTGTGCTGGCCTGCAGGTAACATGCTCCAACCACGCTCGGGGAGTGTGAGTCTAACCACGCTCGGGGAGTGTGACTCTAACCATGCTCGGGGAGTGTGAGTCTAACCATACTCGGGGAGTGTGAGTCTAACCATGCTCGGGGAGTGTGAGTCTAACCATGCTCGGGGAGTGTGAGTCTAACCACGCTCGGGGAGTGTGACTCTAACCATGCTCGGGGAGTGTGAGTCTAACCACGCTCGGGGAGTGTGAGTCTAACCATGCTCGGGGAGTGTGAGTCTAACCATGCTCAGGGAGTGTGACTCTAACCACGCTCGGGGAGTGTGAGTCTAACCACGCTCGGGGAGTGTGAGTCTAACCACGCTCGGGGAGTGTGAGTCTAACCACGCTCGGGGAGTGTGAGTCTAACCACGCTCGGGCTGTGTGAGTCTAACCACGCTCGGGGAGTGTGAGTCTAACCACGCTCGGGGAGTGTGAGTCTAACCATGCTCAGAGAGAGTGACTCTAACCACGTTCGGGGAGTGTGAGTCTAACCATGCTCGGGGAGTGTGAGTCTAACCATGCTCGGGGAGTGTGACTCTAACCACGCTCGGGGAGTCTGACTCTAACCACGCTCGGGGAGTGTGAGTCTAACCATGCTCGGGGGGTGTGAGTCTAACCATGCTCGGGGAGTGTGAGTCTAACCACGCTCGGGGAGTGTGAGTCTAACCATGCTCGGGGAGTCTGACTCTAACCACGCTCGGGGAGTGTGAGTCTAACCATGCTCGGGGAGTGTGACTCTAACCATACTCGGGGAGTGTGAGTCTAACCACGCTCGGGGAGTGTGAGTCTAACCACGCTCGGGGAGTGTGAGTCTAACCATGCTCGGGGAGTCTGACTCTAACCACGCTCGGGGAGTGTGAGTCTAACCATGCTCGGGGAGTGTGAGTCTAACCATGCTCGGGGAGTGTGACTCTAACCATGCTCGGGGAGTGTGACTCTAACCATGCTCGGGGAGTGTGACTCTAACCACGCTCGGGGAGTGTGAGTCTAACCATGCTCGGGGAGTGTGAGTCTAACCACGCTCGGGGAGTGTGACTCTAACCACGCTCGGGGAGTGTGACTCTAACCACGCTCGGGGAGTGTGACACTAACCACGCTCGGGGAGTGTGACTCTAACCACGCTCGGGGAGTGTGACTCTAACCACGCTCGGGGAGTGTGACTCTAACCACGCTCGGGGAGTGTGAGTCTAACCATGCTCGGGGAGTGTGAGTCTAACGACGCTCGGGGAGTGTGAGTCTAACCATGCTCGGGCTGTGTGAGTCTAACCACGCTCGGGGAGTGTGAGTCTAACCACGCTCGGGGAGTGTGATTCTAACCATGCTCGGGGAGTATGAGTCTAACCATGCTCAGGGAGTGTGAGTCTAACCATGCTCGGGGAGTGTGACTCTAACCATGCTCGGGGAGTGTGAGTCTAACCATGCTCGGGGAGTATGAGTCTAACCATGCTCGGGGAGTGTGAGTCTAACCATGCTCGGGGAGTGTGAGTCTAACCACGCTCGGGGAGTGTGAGTCTAACCATGCTCGGGGAGTGTGAGTCTAACCATGCTCGGGGAGTGTGACTCTAACCACGTTCGGGGAGTGTGACTCTAACCACGCTCGGGGAGTGTGACTCTAACCATGCTCGGGGAGTGTGACTCTAACCACGCTCGGGGAGTGTGAGTCTAACCATGCTCGGGGAGTGTGACTCTAACCACGTTCGGGGAGTGTGAGTCTAACCATGCTCGGGGAGTATGAGTCTAACCACGCTCGGGGAGTATGAGTCTAACCACGCTCGGGGAGTGTGAGTCTAACCACGCTCGGGGAGTGTGACTCTAACCACGCTCGGGGAGTGTGAGTCAAACCACGCTCGGGGAGTGTGACTCTAACCACACTCGGGGAGTGTGAGTCTAACCATGCTCGGGGAGTGTGACTCTAACCATGCTCAGAGAGAGTGACTCTAACCACGCTCGGGGAGTGTGAGTCAAACCACGCTCGGGGAGTGTGACTCTAACCACGCTCGGGGAGTGTGACTCTAACCATGCTCGGGGAGTGTGACTCTAACCATGCTCGGGGAGTGTGACTCTAACCACGCTCGGGGAGTGTGAGTCTAACCATGCTCGGGGAGTGTGAGTCTAACCACGCTCGGGGAGTGTGAGTCTAACCATGCTCGGGGAGTGTGACTCTAACCATGCTCGGGGAGTGTGACTCTAACCATGCTCGGGGAGTGTGACTCTAACCATGCTCGGGGAGTGTGGCTCTAACCATGCTCGGGGAGTGTGACTCTAACCACGCTCGGGGAGTGTGAGTCTAACCCTGCTCGGGGAGTGTGAGTCTAACCATGCTCGGGGAGTGTGACTCTAACCATGCTCGGGGAGTGTGAGTCTAACCATGCTCGGGGAGTATGAGTCTAACCATGCTCGGGGAGTGTGACTCTAACCACGCTCGGGGAGTGTGACTCTAACCATGCTCGGGGAGTGTGAGTCTAACCACGCTCGGGGAGTGTGACTCTAACCACGCTCGGGGAGTGTGACTCTAACCACGCTCGGGGAGTGTGACTCTAACCACGCTCGGGGAGTGTGACTCTAACCACGCTCGGGGAGTGTGAGTCTAACCATGCTCGGGGAGTGTGAGTCTAACCATGCTCGGGCTGTGTGACTCTAACCATGCTCGGGGAGTGTGAGTCTAACCATGCTCGGGGAGTGTGAGTCTAACCATGCTCGGGGAGTGTGAGTCTAACCATGCTCGGGGAGTGTGACTCTAACCACGCTCGGGGAGTGTGAGTCTAACCATGCTCGGGGAGTGTGAGTCTAACCATGCTCGGGGAGTGTGACTCTAACCACGCTCGGGGAGTGTGAGTCTAACCACGCTCGGGGAGTGTGAGTCTAACCACGCTCGGGGAGTGTGACTCTAACCACGCTCGGGGAGTGTGACTCTAACCACGCTCGGGGAGTGTGACTCTAACCACACTCGGGGAGTGTGACTCTAACCACGCTCGGGGAGTGTGACTCTAACCACGCTCGGGGAGTGTGAGTCTAACCACGCTCGGGGAGTGTGACTCTAACCACGCTCGGGGAGTCTGACTCTAACCACGCTCGGGGAGTGTGAGTCTAACCATGCTCGGGGAGTGTGAGTCTAACCACGCTCGGGGAGTGTGACTCTAACCACGCTCGGGGAGTGTGAGTCTAACCACGCTCGGGGAGTGTGACTCTAACCACGCTCGGGGAGTGTGACTCTAACCATGCTCGGGGAGTGTGAGTCTAACCATGCTCGGGGAGTGTGACTCTAACCACGCTCGGGGAGTGTGACTCCATCCATGCTTGAGGAGTGTGACTCTAACCATGCTCGGGGAGTGTGAGTCTAACCACGCTCAGGGAGTTTGAGTCTAACCATGCTCAGGGAGTGTGAGTCTAACCATGCTCGGGGAGTATGAGTCTAACCACGCTCGGGGAGTGTGAGTCTAACCACGCTCGGGGAGTGTGATTCTAACCATGCTCGGGGAGTATGAGTCTAACCATGCTCGGGGAGTGTGAGTCTAACCATGCTCGGGGAGTGTGACTCTAACCACGCTCGGGGAGTGTGAGTCTAACCATGCTCGGGGAGTGTGAGTCTAACCATGCTCGGGGAGTGTGAGTCTAACCACGCTCGGGGAGTGTGAGTCTAACCATGCTCGGGGAGTGTGAGTCTAACCACGCTCGGGGAGTGTGACTCTAACCACGCTCGGGGAGTGTGAGTCTAACCATGCTCGGGGAGTGTGAGTCTAACCACGCTCGGGGAGTGTGACTCTAACCACGCTCGGGGAGTGTGAGTCTAACCATGCTCAGAGAGAGTGACACTAACCACGCTCGGGGAGTGTGAGTCTAACCATGCTCGGGGAGTGTGAGTCTAACCATGCTCGGGGAGTGTGACTCTAACCACGCTCAGAGAGAGTGACACTAACCACGCTCGGGGAGTGTGAGTCTAACCATGCTCGGGGAGTGTGACTCTAACCACGCTCAGAGAGAGTGACTCTAACCACGCTCGGGGAGTGTGACTCTAACCACGCTCGGGGAGTGTGAGTCTAACCATGCTCGGGGAGTGTGAGTCTAACCACGCTCGGGGAGTGTGACTCTAACCACGCTCGGGGAGTGTGACTCTAACCACGCTCGGGGAGTGTGAGTCTAACCACGCTCGGGGAGTGTGACTCTAACCATGCTCGGGGAGTGTGACTCTAACCATGCTCGGGGAGTGTGAGTCTAACCATGCTCGGGGAGTCTGACTCTAACCATGCTCGGGGAGTGTGGCTCTAACCATGCTCGGGGAGTGTGACTCCATCCATGCTCGGGGAGTGTGACTCTAACCATGCTCGGGGAGTGTGAGTCTAACCATGCTCGGGGAGTGTGACTCTAACCATGCTCGGGGAGTGTGAGTCTAACCATGCTCGGGGAGTGTGCCTCTAACCACGCTTGGGGAGTGTGAGTCTAACCACGCTCGGGGAGTGTGTCTCTAACCACGCTCGGGGAGTGGGAGTCTAACCACGCTCGGGGAGTGTGACTCTAACCATGCTCGGGGAGTGTGAGTCTAACCACGCTCGGGGAGTGTGAGTCTAACCACGCTCGGGGAGTGTGAGTGTAACCACGCTCGGGGAGTGTGACTCTAACCACGCTCGGGGAGTGTGACTCTAACCACGCTCGGGGAGTGTGACCCTAACCATGCTCGGGGAGTCTGACTCTAACCACGCTCGGGGAGTGTGAGTCTAACCACGCTCGGGGAGTGTGACTCTAACCACGCTCGGGGAGTGTGACCCTAACCATGCTCGGGGAGTCTGACTCTAACCACGCTCGGGGAGTGTGAGTCTAACCACGCTCGGGGAGTGTGACTCTAACCACGCTCGGGGAGTGTGACTCTAACCATGCTCGGGCAGTGTGAGTCTAACCATGCTCGGGGAGTCTGACTCTAACCACGCTCGGGGAGTGTGACTCTAACCATGCTCGGGGAGTGTGACTCTAACCATGCTCGGGGAGTGTGACTCTAACCATGCTCGGGGAGTGTGACTCTAACCATGCTCGGGGAGTGTGACTCTAACCATGCTCGGGGAGTGTGACTCTAACCATGCTCGGGGAGTGTGACTCTAACCATGCTCGGGGAGTGTGACTCTAACCATGCTCGGGGAGTGTGACTCTAACCATGCTCTGGGAGTGTGACTCTAACCATGCTCGGGGAGTGTGCCTCTAACCACGCTCGGGGAGTGTGAGTCTAACCACGCTCGGGGAGTGTGACTCTAACCATGCTCGGGGAGTGTGAGTCTAACCACGCTCGGGGAATGTGACTCTAACCACGCTCGGGCAGTGTGAGTCTAACCACGCTCGGGGAGTGTGACTCTACCCACGCTCGGGGAGTGTGACTCTAACCACGCTCGGCGAGTGTGACTCTAACCACGCTCGGGGAGTGTGACTCTAACCACGCTCGGGGTGTGTGACTCTAACCACGCTCGGGGAGTGTGACTCTAACCACGCTCGGGCAGTGTGAGTCTAACCACGCTCGGGGAGTGTGACTCTAACCACGCTCGGGGTGTGTGACTCTAACCATGCTCGGGGAGTGTGAGTCTAACCACGCTCGGGGAGTGTGACTCTAACCACGCTCGGGGAGTGTGAGTCTAACCATGCTCGGGGAGTGTGAGTCTAACCATGCTCGGGGAGTGTGACCCTAACCATGCTCGGGGAGTGTGAGTCTAACCATGCTCGGGGAGTGTGACTCTAACCATGCTCGGGGAGTGTGAGTCTAACCATGCTCGGGGAGTGTGACTCTAACCACGCTCGGGGTGTGTGACTCTAACCATGCTCGGGGAGTATGACTCTAACCATGCTCGGGGAGTGTGAGTCTAACCATGCTCGGGGAGTGTGACTCTAACCACGCTCGGGGTGTGTGACTCTAACCATGCTCGGGGAGTATGACTCTAACCACGCTCGGGGAGTGTGAGTCTAACCACGCTCGGGGAGTGTGACTCTAACCATGCTCGGGGAGTGTGAGTCTAACCACGCTCGGGGAGTGTGAGTCTAACCACGCTCGGGGAGTGTGAGTCTAACAACGCTCGGGGAGTGTGACTCTAACCACGCTCGGGGAGTGTGACTCTAACCACGCTCGGGGAGTGTGACTCTAACCACGCTCGGGGAGTGTGAGTCTAACGACGCTCGGGGAGTGTGAGTCTAACCATGCTCGGGGAGTGTGACTCTAACCACGCTCGGGGAGTGTGAGTCTAACCATGCTCGGGGAGTGTGACTCTAACCATGCTCGGGGAGTGTGAGTCTAACCATGCTCGGGGAGTGTGCCTCTAACCACGCTTGGGGAGTGTGAGTCTAACCACGCTCGGGGAGTGTGGCTCTAACCATGCTCGGGGAGTGTGACTCTAACCACGCTCGGGGAGTGTGAGTCTAACCATGCTCGGGGAGTGTGAGTCTAACCACGCTCGGGGAGTGTGAGTCTAACCACGCTCGGGGAGTGTGACTCTAACCATGCTCGGGGAGTGTGAGTCTAACCACGCTCGGGGAGTGTGAGTCTAACCACGCTCGGGGAGTGTGAGTGTAACCACGCTCGGGGAGTGTGACTCTAACCACGCTCGGGGAGTGTGACTCTAACCACGCTCGGGGAGTGTGACCCTAACCATGCTCGGGGAGTCTGACTCTAACCACGCTCGGGGAGTGTGAGTCTAACCACGCTCGGGGAGTGTGACTCTAACCATGCTCGGGGAGTGTGACCCTAACCATGCTCGGGGAGTCTGACTCTAACCACGCTCGGGGAGTGTGAGTCTAACCACGCTCGGGGAGTGTGACTCTAACCACGCTCGGGGAGTGTGACTCTAACCATGCTCGGGCAGTGTGAGTCTAACCATGCTCGGGGAGTCTGACTCTAACCACGCTCGGGGAGTGTGACTCTAACCATGCTCGGGGAGTGTGACTCTAACCATGCTCGGGGAGTGTGACTCTAACCATGCTCGGGGAGTGTGACTCTAACCATGCTCGGGGAGTGTGACTCTAACCATGCTCGGGGAGTGTGACTCTAACCATGCTCGGGGAGTGTGACTCTAACCATGCTCGGGGAGTGTGACTCTAACCATGCTCGGGGAGTGTGACTCTAACCATGCTCTGGGAGTGTGACTCTAACCATGCTCGGGGAGTGTGACTCTAACCACGCTCGGGGAGTGTGAGTCTAACCATGCTCGGGGAGTGTGACTCTAACCACGCTCGGGGAGTGTGACTCCATCCATGCTTGAGGAGTGTGACTCTAACCATGCTCGGGGAGTGTGAGTCTAACCACGCTCAGGGAGTTTGAGTCTAACCATGCTCAGGGAGTGTGAGTCTAACCATGCTCGGGGAGTATGAGTCTAACCACGCTCGGGGAGTGTGAGTCTAACCACGCTCGGGGAGTGTGATTCTAACCATGCTCGGGGAGTATGAGTCTAACCATGCTCGGGGAGTGTGAGTCTAACCATGCTCGGGGAGTGTGACTCTAACCACGCTCGGGGAGTGTGAGTCTAACCATGCTCGGGGAGTGTGAGTCTAACCATGCTCGGGGAGTGTGACTCTAACCACGCTCGGGGAGTGTGAGTCAAACCACGCTCGGGGAGTGTGACTCTAACCACACTCGGGGAGTGTGAGTCTAACCATGCTCAGAGAGAGTGACACTAACCACGCTCGGGGAGTGTGAGTCAAACCACGCTCGGGGAGTGTGACTCTAACCACGCTCGGGGAGTGTGACTCTAACCACGCTCGGGGAGTGTGAGTCTAACCACGCTCGGGGAGTGTGAGTCTAACCATGCTCGGGGAGTGTGACTCTAACCATGCTCGGGGAGTGTGACTCTAACCATGCTCGGGGAGTGTGAGTCTAACCATGCTCGGGGAGTCTGACTCTAACCATGCTCGGGGAGTGTGGCTCTAACCATGCTCGGGGAGTGTGACTCCATCCATGCTCGGGGAGTGTGACTCTAACCATGCTCGGGGAGTGTGAGTCTAACCATGCTCGGGGAGTGTGACTCTAACCATGCTCGGGGAGTGTGAGTCTAACCATGCTCGGGGAGTGTGCCTCTAACCACGCTTGGGGAGTGTGAGTCTAACCACGCTCGGGGAGTGTGTCTCTAACCACGCTCGGGGAGTGGGAGTCTAACCACGCTCGGGGAGTGTGACTCTAACCATGCTCGGGGAGTGTGAGTCTAACCACGCTCGGGGAGTGTGAGTCTAACCACGCTCGGGGAGTGTGAGTGTAACCACGCTCGGGGAGTGTGACTCTAACCACGCTCGGGGAGTGTGACTCTAACCACGCTCGGGGAGTGTGACTCTAACCATGCTCGGGGAGTCTGACTCTAACCACGCTCGGGGAGTGTGAGTCTAACCACGCTCGGGGAGTGTGACTCTAACCACGCTCGGGGAGTGTGACCCTAACCATGCTCGGGGAGTCTGACTCTAACCACGCTCGGGGAGTGTGAGTCTAACCACGCTCGGGGAGTGTGACTCTAACCACGCTCGGGGAGTGTGACTCTAACCATGCTCGGGCAGTGTGAGTCTAACCATGCTCGGGGAGTCTGACTCTAACCACGCTCGGGGAGTGTGACTCTAACCATGCTCGGGGAGTGTGACTCTAACCATGCTCGGGGAGTGTGACTCTAACCATGCTCGGGGAGTGTGACTCTAACCATGCTCGGGGAGTGTGACTCTAACCATGCTCGGGGAGTGTGACTCTAACCATGCTCGGGGAGTGTGACTCTAACCATGCTCGGGGAGTGTGACTCTAACCATGCTCGGGGAGTGTGACTCTAACCATGCTCTGGGAGTGTGACTCTAACCATGCTCGGGGAGTGTGCCTCTAACCACGCTCGGGGAGTGTGAGTCTAACCACGCTCGGGGAGTGTGACTCTAACCATGCTCGGGGAGTGTGAGTCTAACCACGCTCGGGGAATGTGACTCTAACCACGCTCGGGCAGTGTGAGTCTAACCACGCTCGGGGAGTGTGACTCTACCCACGCTCGGGGAGTGTGACTCTAACCACGCTCGGCGAGTGTGACTCTAACCACGCTCGGGGAGTGTGACTCTAACCACGCTCGGGGTGTGTGACTCTAACCACGCTCGGGGAGTGTGACTCTAACCACGCTCGGGCAGTGTGAGTCTAACCACGCTCGGGGAGTGTGACTCTAACCACGCTCGGGGTGTGTGACTCTAACCATGCTCGGGGAGTGTGAGTCTAACCACGCTCGGGGAGTGTGACTCTAACCACGCTCGGGGAGTGTGAGTCTAACCATGCTCGGGGAGTGTGAGTCTAACCATGCTCGGGGAGTGTGACCCTAACCATGCTCGGGGAGTGTGAGTCTAACCATGCTCGGGGAGTGTGACTCTAACCATGCTCGGGGAGTGTGAGTCTAACCATGCTCGGGGAGTGTGACTCTAACCACGCTCGGGGTGTGTGACTCTAACCATGCTCGGGGAGTATGACTCTAACCATGCTCGGGGAGTGTGAGTCTAACCATGCTCGGGGAGTGTGACTCTAACCACGCTCGGGGTGTGTGACTCTAACCATGCTCGGGGAGTATGACTCTAACCACGCTCGGGGAGTGTGAGTCTAACCACGCTCGGGGAGTGTGACTCTAACCATGCTCGGGGAGTGTGAGTCTAACCACGCTCGGGGAGTGTGAGTCTAACCACGCTCGGGGAGTGTGAGTCTAACAACGCTCGGGGAGTGTGACTCTAACCACGCTCGGGGAGTGTGACTCTAACCACGCTCGGGGAGTGTGACTCTAACCACGCTCGGGGAGTGTGAGTCTAACGACGCTCGGGGAGTGTGAGTCTAACCATGCTCGGGGAGTGTGACTCTAACCACGCTCGGGGAGTGTGAGTCTAACCATGCTCGGGGAGTGTGACTCTAACCATGCTCGGGGAGTGTGAGTCTAACCATGCTCGGGGAGTGTGCCTCTAACCACGCTTGGGGAGTGTGAGTCTAACCACGCTCGGGGAGTGTGGCTCTAACCATGCTCGGGGAGTGTGACTCTAACCACGCTCGGGGAGTGTGAGTCTAACCATGCTCGGGGAGTGTGAGTCTAACCACGCTCGGGGAGTGTGAGTCTAACCACGCTCGGGGAGTGTGACTCTAACCATGCTCGGGGAGTGTGAGTCTAACCACGCTCGGGGAGTGTGAGTCTAACCACGCTCGGGGAGTGTGAGTGTAACCACGCTCGGGGAGTGTGACTCTAACCACGCTCGGGGAGTGTGACTCTAACCACGCTCGGGGAGTGTGACCCTAACCATGCTCGGGGAGTCTGACTCTAACCACGCTCGGGGAGTGTGAGTCTAACCACGCTCGGGGAGTGTGACTCTAACCACGCTCGGGGAGTGTGACCCTAACCATGCTCGGGGAGTCTGACTCTAACCACGCTCGGGGAGTGTGAGTCTAACCACGCTCGGGGAGTGTGACTCTAACCACGCTCGGGGAGTGTGACTCTAACCATGCTCGGGCAGTGTGAGTCTAACCATGCTCGGGGAGTCTGACTCTAACCACGCTCGGGGAGTGTGACTCTAACCATGCTCGGGGAGTGTGACTCTAACCATGCTCGGGGAGTGTGACTCTAACCATGCTCGGGGAGTGTGACTCTAACCATGCTCGGGGAGTGTGACTCTAACCATGCTCGGGGAGTGTGACTCTAACCATGCTCGGGGAGTGTGACTCTAACCATGCTCGGGGAGTGTGACTCTAACCATGCTCGGGGAGTGTGACTCTAACCATGCTCTGGGAGTGTGACTCTAACCATGCTCGGGGAGTGTGCCTCTAACCACGCTCGGGGAGTGTGAGTCTAACCACGCTCGGGGAGTGTGACTCTAACCATGCTCGGGGAGTGTGAGTCTAACCACGCTCGGGGAGTGTGACTCTAACCACGCTCGGGCAGTGTGAGTCTAACCACGCTCGGGGAGTGTGACTCTAACCACGCTCGGGGAGTGTGACTCTAACCACGCTCGGCGAGTGTGACTCTAACCACGCTCGGGGAGTGTGACTCTAACCACGCTCGGGGTGTGTGACTCTAACCACGCTCGGGGAGTGTGACTCTAACCACGCTCGGGCAGTGTGAGTCTAACCACGCTCGGGGAGTGTGACTCTAACCACGCTCGGGGTGTGTGACTCTAACCATGCTCGGGGTGTGTGACTCTAACCACGCTCGGGCAGTGTGAGTCTAACCACGCTCGGGGAGTGTGACTCTAACCACGCTCGGGGAGTGTGAGTCTAACCATGCTCGGGGAGTGTGAGTCTAACCATGCTCGGGGAGTGTGACCCTAACCATGCTCGGGGAGTGTGAGTCTAACCATGCTCGGGGAGTGTGACTCTAACCATGCTCGGGGAGTGTGAGTCTAACCATGCTCGGGGAGTGTGACTCTAACCACGCTCGGGGTGTGTGACTCTAACCATGCTCGGGGAGTATGACTCTAACCATGCTCGGGGAGTGTGAGTCTAACCATGCTCGGGGAGTGTGACTCTAACCACGCTCGGGGTGTGTGACTCTAACCATGCTCGGGGAGTATGACTCTAACCACGCTCGGGGAGTGTGAGTCTAACCACGCTCGGGGAGTGTGACTCTAACCATGCTCGGGGAGTGTGAGTCTAACCACGCTCGGGGAGTGTGAGTCTAACCACGCTCGGGGAGTGTGAGTCTAACAACGCTCGGGGAGTGTGACTCTAACCACGCTCGGGGAGTGTGACTCTAACCACGCTCGGGGAGTGTGACTCTAACCACGCTCGGGGAGTGTGAGTCTAACGACGCTCGGGGAGTGTGAGTCTAACCATGCTCGGGGAGTGTGACTCTAACCACGCTCGGGGAGTGTGAGTCTAACCACGCTCGGGGAGTGTGAGTCTAACCATGCTTGGGGAGTGTGGCTCTAACCACGCTCGGGGAGTGTGGCTCTAACCATGCTCGGGGAGTGTGAGTCTAACCACGCTCGGGGAGAGTGACTCTAACCACGCTCGGGGAGTGTGAGTCTAACCATGCTCGGGGAGTGTGAGTCTAACCATGCTCGGGGAGTGTGAGTCTAACCACGCTCGGGGAGTGTGAGTCTAACCACGCTCGGGGAGTTGAGTCTAACCACGCTCGGGGAGTGTGACTCTAACCATGCTCGGGGAGTGTGACTCTAACCATGCTCGGGGAGTGTGACTCTAACCATGCTCGGGGAGTGTGACTCTAACCATGCTCGGGGAGTGTGACTCTAACCATGCTCGGGGAGTGTGGCTCTAACCATGCTCGGGGAGTGTGAGTCTAACCCTGCTCGGGGAGTGTGACTCTAACCATGCTCGGGGAGTGTGACTCTAACCACGCTCGGGGAGTGTGACTCTAACCATGCTCGGGGAGTGTGGCTCTAACCACGCTCGGGGAGTGTGACTCTAACCACGCTCGGGGAGTGTGACTCTAACCACGCTCGGGGAGTGTGGCTCTAACCATGCTCGGGGAGTGTGGCTCTAACCATGCTCGGGGAGTGTGGCTCTAACCACGCTCGGGGAGTGTGGCTCTAACCATGCTCGGGGAGTGTGAGTCTAACCATGCTCGGGGAGTGTGGCTCTAACCACGCTCGGGGAGTGTGGCTCTAACCATGCTCGGGGAGTGTGAGTCTAACCATGCTCGGGGAGTGTGAGTCTAACCATGCTCGGGGAGTGTGGCCCTAACCATGCTCGGGGAGTGTGAGTCTACCCACGTTCGGGGAGTGTGACTACACTTTTTATCCTAGCGCCTGGCCTTCGCTTGGCGTAGTCCCTCAGCAGTATAGCGGAGCTTGAGAGCTCAACAATGTGGGCGATTTGAAGCCATGTACCTTCATGGCCTGGCATTGTACATTGGTGCTACAACACCACAATAGGTATCAGCTCAACGATGGGCAGTCCGACTGAATAAATAGGTGTGGAGAAAGGTCAAATGGAACTGCGATGATAGTCGCCGATGATGATGACGATGATAGAGGAGGTTAATGATTGGTTCACAACCATTAATGCTGGCGTTTGGTTTGCTCAGTGCTCCATTAGTTGCAATGTATCCTAGCTCCACGAATGCGTAATGAGTAAACCTGTGCACAAAAACCCCAGAAAATAATCGATTCTAATTGAATACACTATAAGTGCACTAACTGTAAATGAAACCCTTAGAAACCAGCTCGAGAGCAACGTAAGCTGGGATCATTCCTCCTCTACCCTCATGGTTTGGGGGACACGGAGAGACCAAAAATGGAAGAGGAAAGCTCATTTAAATAGGGTGGATATGAACGGGGGCGGGGTGGAATTATTTTCATTTTATTTTAAAATGGACAATGAATGGTGAGAAAACATCACTGAGATGCAGCCACTGTTTCCTGAAACTCCAGTTCCATTGCAGCTCGAAGGTTTATTTTGAACAAAACGGCTGAATTAAAAGAAAGAACCAGCGCGTAATGAGGATATTGTTGATGGAACTCTCTCAATAAGAGTCCAGTCCTGAATTGTGAATTCATTTATTGTTGGGAACCACCGTTAGGTAGACGTGATTTGATGAATGCCATGAGCAACATCTGTGTTTGACAAAGCTTTTACATTCATCAAACACTTGGCCTGCCGTAGTTTGCATTGAAACCCATCCTGAAAATGCCCTTGTCTACTTTGTTTGTCACACAGCTGCCTTGCCTCTCTTTGTGTAATTTGATAACATCCATCCTTTGCAAAAGGTGGAAAGATTTTATTCAGTTCCAAATTGACTAGAATTCTTAATAGAGTCAATAACCAGTTGCACGCTCGGAAATTAGATAAATGACCAGCCAGGGAATGGTTCCTTGTCACTTTGTTACACTGGAACGTAGACCCAAGCACAAGAGGTGTTTGGAGTTACAAGGATTTTGCATGTACCTTGTAGTAGAAGACATAATGCTTTCTTTATGTTCCACAACTAACACATAATTCACAAAGTAATAACTTCTTCATGACGGTCATGTAATAACACTTCTGTAGCATCAGAATTCATTGCACCATCCACAGCAGATAAAAGCCAAAATTCCTTTATATGTTTCTTTGCATGTTTACTTGATGCTGTAAACTGCACGAGTTACGTGATCACATTAGCAGATCACTCTATGGAGCCTATTTTGATGTCCATTCCGCCCAAAAATGGACACATATGGGGCATAATAAGGGAACAGCGGAATTAGCCGGTTCCGGTTGGGCCTTCCCATCTCAAACGAGCAGGAGCTTTATTTACCTTTTAAAAGGACGCATATAAGTCCCCTGCTCCATTTTGTGGGCATGGTTGCCTAGGAAACCTGGTCTACAGGGTTTTATGGGGTGGACCTTCAGCTGGATGGTCATCTAAAAGGCCTTGAATGTTGCAGGTAACATTCTGGGCAATTTGGTTAATTTATTTTTAACCTGCTGGCACTTAGATTCTCAGAAGAGTTTGTATCCATTGTATCCATTGTTTTTTGACCCCAGCTGCGGCCCAAACCTTGGTGGCACCTCCATCCAGACGTCCTGCAATGTTGAGCTAGGAGTGTGGTACCGTGGGATGGCATAGAAGTCAGTCCTCCACAAAAGTACCTCATGCAGCACCACCTCAACATCAGCAGTCATCAAACAGCAGCTTGGGTGTTGGGCTGCTCAGTCACTTGTCTGCAGACTCATGCTGACACCTAGCCTTCCTTTTTCCTTTATTTTGGCCGATCACTTTTCTCAATTCCCTGCCCCCTTCCACCTTACATAAGGCTGTTAATGGGTTGAGGTGCCTTTTGAGACCCTCTAAAGGCTTTCTGAATTTTCTGTTCCCTTATTGCGATACTCCCCTTTAATTGTCCCCATCCCTTTAAATTTGACTGACACATAATTTTCCTCTTCCACCATTAATGTCCTCCCTGGACCAGTCTGCACTTACTGCTATAAATAGTTATGCAAATAAGCTTATACTGTTGAGTTGGGTGCCCTTTGCACTTGAATTTTCGGGCAGGAGTGGCGACAGTACTTAACTATTTAGAACTGACTTAGACCCAAAGATGAAACAACAACAACAACAACAACAACAACTTATATTTATATATATTTATTCATTTGTGGGATGTGGGCGCCGCTGGCAAGGCCAGTATTTATTGCCCATCCCATATTGCCCTTGAGAAGGTGGTGGTGAGCCGCCTTCTTGAACCGTTGCATAGCGCCTTTAACGTAGTAAAATGTCCCAAGGCGCTTCACAGGAGTATTAAAAGACAAAAAAATTGACACCGAGCCACATAAAGAGAAATTAGGGCATGTGACCAAAAGCTTGGTCAAAAGAGGTAGGTTTTAAGGAGGAAAGAGAGGTAGCGAGGCGGACAGGTTTAGGCAGGGAATTCCAGAGCTTAGGAGGCCTAGGCAACAGAAGGCACGGCCACCAATGGTTGAGCGATTATAATCAGGGATGCTCAGGAGGGCAGAATTAGAGGAGCGCAGATATCTCAGGGGGTTGTGGGGCTGAAGGAGATTACAGAGATAGGGAGGGGCGAGGCCATGGAGGGATTTGAAAACAAGGATGAGAATTTTGAAATCAAGGCGTTGCTTAACCGGGAGCCAATGTAGGTCAGCGAGCACAGAAAGCCAGCCTCCATATCTGAGAGCAGAACAGGCTGTGATGATAATGGTAGAGTTGGTATTTACTTGTCTAGCATCTCTGGTAGTTCCATCTGCAGTTAGTGGCTTTTCTTCAGTAGACTGATCAGGGTCAATAGTGGTTAATTACTTCCGGTACTAATGCAGAGTGTCCATATGATTGGCAGTTAGTCCCTGTGTGATACATGAGGCAGTGTAAATGTGTGCCATATGTGTGTTGCAAATATTATAATCATGCATTATGAATTGATGATTGCATTGTTATAGAACTGCAATACTATATGTATTAATAAAAATATTTTTGTGAACTTAATTTGTGATTATGAAGTTAATCACAGCAACTACCAATGCCTCCTTGTGGCTGCCGAGCTGGTCCCATGCTAGGGAATATTACAGCAATATTGAAGCGATCAGAAGCTCATGAAGAAATGCCTGGTTCTTGACTTCTGTGTTGAGGAACAAGACTGATTGCTGATTATCAAAAACTTGGTAAACCTCATTCAGGAAACCAGTAATGCTAAATGACGTAAGAAAACTACTAAGCACTTGGTCTAAGTGTTAAACAAAGCTTTAATCAACTGTTTTACAACATGGAGGTCGAGTTGTGTCCTTCACTAGTTCCGATTAAGAATGTCCTGCGCAAGCTGGGCCCGTGCCCGAGTATTTATACTCTCCCTGGACAGCGCCACCCGCAGGCCACTCTATTATTTCATAAGTCATGAATGACAGATTCATGTCACTAAACATGATCCCAACAAACACCAGTAATCAGCCCTCACTACAAGTGTGTGCGATAATCACACCTCACTTTAGTCTGTAATTACTTTAGTTGCCAATCCTAAAGTAATAAGTTATGGCTGTACCTGAAAAGAATCGGAGGTCACAGAGAATGTAATTGATATGGGGGTCAATTGACTTATTTATAATGAACTGGATCAATATCTCTTGAGAAGCATGATGAAGGGTTATAGAGATATTAAAAGCATCGCTTCTTCACGAGAGACAGAGGAAGGAACTTTGGGATAGAGTTTCAACTTCCCGCTTGGGTGTAAAACTAGTCTGGCGGTTTGGCCGCCCGTTATAGACCCTGTCCAATTCCCACTCTCACTGAAGTCAATGGAAATGAAAATTGGGCCTTTTAGATAACGGGCAGTCAATCCTCAGTGCTGGTCTTACGCCTGGGCTGCAAGTTAAAATCCACCCCTTAGTGTTCCCTCAAGACGGGAATCAGCAGTGATGGTGGGGGAAGATTTTAATATGATAAGGCAGGATCTGGCCAAAGTGGACTGGGATCAGCTACTTGTAGGAAAATCCACATCAGAGCAGTGGGAGTCTTTCAGAAAGGAAATAGAGAGAGTACAACGCCAACATGTTCCCGTAAAGGTCAAGGGTGGGACCAACAAGCCCAGGGAACCCTGGATGTCAAGGGATGTACGAGAATGGATTAGGAAAAAAAGGGAGGCTTTTGGCAGATACAAAGGACTAAAAACAGTGGAAGCCCTAGAGGAGTATAGAAAGTGCAGGGGGGGTACTTAAAAAAGAAATTAGGAGAGCGAAGAGGGAGCATGAAAAAACACTGACGGGCAAAATAAAGGAAAATCCCAAGGTGTTTTATAAATATATTAAGGGCAAGAGGATAACCAGGGAAAGAGTAGGGCCCATTAGGGACCAAAGTGGCAATCTGTGTGTAGAGCCGGAAGATGTAGGTGAGGTTTTAAATTAATATTTTGCATCTGTGTTCACTATGGAGAAGGGTGATGTAGGCATAGAAATCAGGCAGGGGGATTGTGATATACTTGAACAAATTAGTATTGAGAGGGAGGAGGTATTAGCGGTTTTAGCGGGCTTAAAAGTGGATAAATCCCCAGGCCCTGACAGGATGTATCCCAGGCTGCTGTGTGAGGCAAGGGAGGAGATTGCAGGGGCTCTGACACAAATTTTCAGAACCTCTCTGGCCACAGGGGAGGTGCCAGAGGACTGAAGAACAGCTCATGTAGTACTATTGTTCAAGAAGGGTAGTAGGGATAAACCAGGGAATTATAGGCCAGTGAGCCTAACATCAGTGGTAGGGAAATTATTGGAAAAAATTCTGAGGGACAGAATTAGTCTCCACTTGGAGAGGCAGGGATTAATCAGGGATAGTCAGCATGGCTTTGTCAGGGGGAGATCATGTCTGACCAATTTGATTGAATTTTTCGAGGGGGTGACTAGGTGTGTGGATGAGGGTAGTGCAGTTGACGTAGTCTACACGGACTTCAGTAAGGCTTTTGACAAAGTCCCACATGGGAGACTGGTCAAGAAGGTAAGAGCCCATGGGATTCAGAGCAATTTGGCACATTGGATCCAAAATTGGCTTCGTGGCAGGAGGCAGAGGGTGATGGTCGAAGGTTGTTTTTGTGACTGGAAGCCTGTGTCCAGTGGTGTACCACAGGGATCGGTGCTGGGTCCTTTGCCATTTGTAGTGTGCATTAATGATTTAGATATGAATGTAGGAGGTATGATCAGTAAGTTCGCAGATGACACGAAAATTGGTGGAGTGGTAAATAGCGAGGAGGGAAGCCTCAGGCTACAGGACGATATAGACGGGATGGTTAGATGGGTAGAACAGTGGCAAATGGAATTTAACCCTGAAAAGTGTGAGGTGATGCATTTTGGGAGGACTAACAAGGCAAGGGAATACACAATGAATGGTAGGACCCTCGGAAGGACAGAGGATCAGAGGGACCTTGGTGTGCATGTACATAGATCCCTGAAGGCAGCAGGACAAGTAGATAAGGTGGTTAAAAAGGCATATGGGATACTTGCCTTCATTAGCCGAGGCATAGAATATAAGAGCAGGGAGGTTATGATGGAGCTGTACAAAATGCTAGTTAGGCCACAGCTGGAATACTGTGTGCAGTTCTGGTCGCCACACTATAGGAGGGATGTGATTGCATTGGAGAGGGTGCAGAGGAGATTCACCAGGATGTTAACTGGGCTGGAGCGCTTCAGCTATGAAGAGAGACTGGACAGGCTGGGGTTGTTTTCCTTAGAGCAGAGAAGGCTGAGGGGGGACCTGATTGAGGTGTACAAAATTATATGGGGCATAGATAGGGTAGATAGAAAGGAACTTTTCCTCTTAGTAGAGGGGTCAATAACCAGGGGGCATAGTTTCAAGGTAAGGGGCAGGAGGTTTAGAGGGGATTTGAGGAAAAACTTTTTCACCCAGAGGGTGGTTGGAATCTGGAACTCACTGCCTGAAAGGGTGGTAGAGGCAGGAACCCTCACAACATTCAAGAAGCATTTAGATGAGCACTTGAAACACCATAGCATACAAGGCTACGGACCAAGTGCTGGAAAATGGGATCAGAATAGACAGGGCTTGATGGCCGTGCGGACAGGATGGGCTGAAGGGCCTCTTTCTGTGCTGTATAACTCTATGACTCTATAAGCCCATGATAGAGTAATCATGCCGTGGCTCAGTTGGTAGCACTCTCGCTGCTGAGTCAGAAGGTTGTGGGTTCAAGTCCCACCCCGGAGACTTGAGCTATAACAATCTCGGCTGACACTCCAGTGCAGTACTGAGGGAGTGCTGCACTGTTGGAGGTGCTGTCTTTCGGATGAGATGTTAAACTGAGGCTCCATCTGCCCTCTCAGGTGGACGTAAAAGATCTCATGACACTATTTCGAAGAAGAGCAGGGGAGTTATCCCTGGTTTCCTGGCCAATATTTCTCCCTCAATCCATATCACAAAAACAGATTATCTGGTCATTATCACATTACTGTTTCTGGGAGCTTGCAGTGCGTAAATTGGCTGCTGTTTTTCCTACATTACAACAGTGACTACACTTCAAAAAATACTTGATTGGCTGTAAAGCAGTTTGAGACGTTGTGAAAGGCACTATATAAATGCAAGTCTTTCTTTTCATGGACTCTGGATGGAGTTTATCTTCATGATCGGAATGGCATTTTCTCATTCTGGATCTTGTGTTCTGAAATTAATGACAACAGAAATATTTGGATTAAAAAAAAAATCTTTTGGTTTAAGTCTTGAATATTTGTCACAGAGTTTATTTGAGCAGTGACATTTTACAGAAACGGATGATGTTTTCAAATTTGTTCCTACTTTAATGTCGAAATTGGTTGGTTGATGATGTGTCTCAGAGATGCTTTGGGACTGTCGTATATTTTGGTTTGCTCAGCCAAAACAATCCAATAAATATAACAAATAGATTTTTTTCAAAGGCTCATTTTGCCCTTTGAGATTCTAATCCCCTTCAGATACAAATTAATCAAACCCTTTATAGGAAAATAGCAACAGGAATAAACCACCCTTGGCAGTAATCTGGAAATGTTTCATCTACTTAGCCTGATATTTATGATTGGCTCCCAAAAATAAATGGGCTAAAATGTTTAATCATGTGGTGCAACGTCTGCAACACTGGTACTCTTGATTCATAATAAATCATTTCAAAATAATCTTGATTTTCTGGGATGATCTTAAATTGACTAATCAGTGATTTGAAGATTGCAAGAACATGGCGGCTAGAAAATGTCACTCAGCCCATCTGATGCCTCTTTTCATTGGTTTAAGTGCAAGATCATATCAGACAAGTTTCATTTCCCTCCTGTCTTGACGCCAAACTGTATCCCTCCACGTTGGTTGAACAAGGAATCACTGCAGTTCCTTTTTGAATGCTTCAGCAGCATTGTTGCTTTAGTCGAGTAAAATGAGAAGAACATTTTAATCAACCAAGTTAAAAAGAGAGCGGAATTTCTTATGAAGACTAAAATTAAAATAAAACTAGAATTTGAGCGAAAGAGATGAGACTAAAATTAAAGTTGACCGCAGGGCTAAATCAACACTGGCCAGTCGTCCACGGCTTTTGAAACAGTTGCTGGAAATTGAAACAGATGAAAAAATCTCAATTATCATTCAAACCGCAGTTTATTATTTCCCAACCTCTCTGAGGAGTGCATGAAACGCTTCGAAAGATCAGAGCAAAAGTGTAGAAAGCAAAAAGTAAGTTATTGACGAAACTTTTCTCCCAGATTAAAACTTAGATAAAACTTAAATTGGAGAACAGAAGACTAAACTAAAAGTAGGACTAAATTTCATCTGAAGACTTATAAATAAAATAAAACCAAATCTCAAGGTCTAGAGTTGACCCTAACACTGAAATCCAAAATATTTTAATACTAACTCAAACTAATAAATAGCCTATTCAATGAGCTAACAAATTCAGTTCTTAATTAATTACTCCTTATGTTCTATTTACATTGAGCTTTCCTTCATTTATAGTCATGCTAAATGGTTCTTTTTATGTTCAACCCAAACAATGGGCCAGAAATTCGGCTTTCTGGCTTCTGCGGGTGCAAGCATCGCGCACGTACTTACCTACCGTGCCTGCCGTTGTGCTTTGAGCCCACGAGGACTTCGGGTCCTGGGCCTCCTGCAGCTGCCGGCGTGCAGTGCTTGCGTATCCCAGGGGCGCAGTTAGTTCGAACTGTCCCCTGGGATCACGTGGGCCATGGAGAGCCAATCCTAGCAGGGTATTTTTATTCATAGATTTGACCGGAAGACCTGTCAAATCTATGAATAGAGATCGGCCCCAAAACCACACTTAAACTTCAAATAATTTTTTTTTAAAACATCACATTTTTAAAATAACTATAAGTTAAATAAATTAACTACTTTAAACAAAAATTTACATTTTTGAAAAAATTAATTATACTTTTTAACAGTGCTAAAAATAAACTTACCTTTCTTTAAAGTATCTAAAAAAGATAAACCTGTTGAAAAAATGTTTAAATTGTAATTAATTAACCACTTACCTTGTTAAAAACAGGCCTTGCGCCTCCTTTTTAAAAGTGCAGCTTCTCCATACTTACCTTCCCGGAGAAACCTGAAAAAAAAAACGAAGTTCGCTGCGTGCACGCAGCCTCTCCCGCGCATGCGTTCGACTTCTGAACCCCTCCCTTCAGGGGAACGGAAGTTCCGGTTTCCCGCGCATGCGCAGTGCATGCAGGAAACCGGCACTTCAGGAGGCCTTACGGGTGAGTACACAACGCGTACTCACCCGACAAGAGCCGAATTTCTAGCCCATTGTATCTACATCCATCTCACCAATACACTAGCTGAGGACACTGAGAAAGAACGTTTAATATGGAAGCTCTTCCAATCTCCGGAACTGCTATCCCTCACCTTAATGAACAGAAGAAATAGAAACGTTATTTCAGCATTAAACACTGTAGTATACTGTGGTGCAGGAAATGCAGAGTAAAGCTTTCACTACGATGTCCCCCACAATGTACCTTAGCTTCAACCTCAGAAGAGCACCTTCTAGTTTTCCATTTCCTACAACAGCCATCCTCATGGGCTTTCTGTGTGATTGCTGCCAATTGGTGCAGTTTATGCCGTGGATCCGCCCCTGCTGGATTGGAACTGAGACTGTCCAAACTCATCTCAATTTCAAATCCAAAATGAATAATCAGCAATGAAAGATCTGTTACAAAATCAAGTCTGAGATCTTGAAGCTCATCAGTCGTAAAGCCCTGCTTCCTATTTTTAACTGAAATTATACTTTTAGAAATAGCTTGTCTGTAACAGCTTGAATAATTGATATATGTTTGCTTCCAAATAGGAATATTTTGTAACAAAACCTTTGACCAGTTTGTCTGCTGGCCAGAATCGTACCCAGGAAATGTCTCAGAACCCTGCCCCTGGTATCTTCCTTGGATTACACCAGGTAATCTTCAATGCAAATTTCACTGCATTTCTAGGAATCTCTTAGTCTTGCATCTACATCTGAGGAAAAAAGTATCTTTCCATTGTATTCTCCATTTGTTCCCTCTGAGCTCTGTGTCAATTGCAGGCATCTTGAGGCAACAAGCCCTTGCCAGCTGCATGCCAATATTACACAAAGCAACCTGCTGACGACTGTCCATTTGATTGCCCCCCTTCCCAGTAAGAAGGCCCTGGCCTCCCTTGATGCCAACCCTCAGAAATGCCACTCAGATCATGAATTCAGTAGAGTGGCAAATCAAGCCCACCTTTCCCATCACTCCATGGTACAGTGTACGGATACACCAACATGTTGCATCATCAAACTGTTTGGCTTTTAAATATATTGGAGCATTAAAATGTCATTTTATTTCCCAAATTAAAATGTCTTGCTGTCAATGTAATATTCAGATTATGCAGAATCCTTTCACAACTTCTCCTCCGCAGGAGTGCTCCCAGATTCTGCATCAGTGATCGGTTGATTTCATTAAATTGACTGATTGCAGAATTTATTACAAAAAAAAACAGCTTTAAAATTAGTCTGTACATATTGGTGTGAAATGCATTCATTCTGCACATGCATTAACAAGAAATAAGGCAACCATGGACTACTGCGTCGACCTCCCCACCACCCCCCGCCCCCAACCCCCGCAAATTAATTTCCTCCACCCCAAGTCCTAGTTGAGATCATGAGCTACACTTGTGTAGAATCACACACACTCCATTGCACCTTGTGCTGGTACACTTGGGCCATCCAAGAACATGCAGTATCCAATTTTCTACCCTCCTCTCCTGAAGGTGCGGAAGAGTAATATTCCACAGGTTCAAGCTGCCATCCAACGCCTTACACAAGTTACCATGCTCCACGTGTAATCCCTCAGAGTGAGTGTCGCCAGACTGTTTAAGCATTGGACCCACCACCCCCCAGCCTGAGGCACACACAGCAACTTTCGAGCAGTGAGGGATGGCCACCATGTCTGTTTTTAACCCAAGGCACAGCGTCTATTTGTAACACCTCTACTGCTGCCCCAGTTCAGATGAACTAACTCCGCACAGTCTTCTTAGTCTGCATGGCTCCGTACCACATCGAGTGTTGCATTTACCCACTAAGGCGAGATTTTGCCTGCAGCGACGTTTCTTTGTTAGTAATATGTATCAAACAGACGAACATACAAAATTGGCCGGCAGGAAAAGACCAGCTGGTCCATCAAGCCGGCCCCACACCTCATGATGGCTGGAGCATCATGACTAGACACTTCCCAACCCCTCCCATCCCTCCCCCTCCTCTCGCAGTCATGAGCCATGTAATCTCCTGGGAAAACAGAGAAAAAACCCAGGGCCAATAAGGGAAAAAATACTCTGGAAAATTCCTCTCCAACCCCCTCGAACGATCAAAACCGTCCCAGGAGATTACTCTTTCTCGGGGCCTTAGAACTGTAATTCCTCACCTCCATCAATCTCCTGCCTGTAATCTACAGACTTTTAAAGCTCAACCTTGGTGCCTCCAAACTATTTCTTCACTTACCTCATTTTTCTTCCTTGCAGGAAGTACAAAAAGGGTCTACAGGTACTGCCTGGACAATGGTAGTTGGATGACACTCTCAAACTCTTCTGTTATCTGGCGGGATCATTCTGAATGTTCCGAAGACAGCCAGGAAGTCCAGCGAAAGGTAAGCCATCGGAATGTTTGTAAATTTGTTTTTGCAGCAGAAATTCCTGTTTCCTTAGTCATCAAGAAATTAAAACTGTTCTGCATACAGACTCCATCTTAGCACCGGCATGTACAACCCAATACCATTGGTTAGCTCAGGTTAACAGAAAGATTCAGAAAATGTACAATTCTATCTGCTCTTCATCCTGCTAAGACTTCTGAAAATGTAAACTTTATTCCAATTCTTTCAGGCCCTGGTGAGACCACACCTGGAGTATTGTGTACAGTTTTGGCCTCCTTACCTAAGGAAGGATATACTTGCCATAGAGAGAGTGCAACGAAGGTTCACCAGACTGGTTCCTGGGATGGGGGGGATTTTGCTATGAGGAGAGATTGAGTAGACTAGGCCTATATTCTCTAGAGTTTAGAAGAATGAGAGGTGATCTCATTGAAACAAAGAAAATTCTTACAGGGCTTGACAGTGTAGATGCAGGGAGGATGTTTCCCCTGGCTGGGGAGTCTAGAACCAGGGGTCACAGTCTCAGAATAAGGGGTCGGCCATTTAGGACTGAGATGAGGAGAAATTTGTTCACTCAGAGGGTGGTGAATCTTTGTAATTCTCTACCCCAGAGGGCTGTGGATGCTCAGTTGTTGAGTATATTCAAGACAGAGATCGATAGATTTTTGAATATTAAGGGAATCAAGGGATATGGGGATAGTGCAGGAAAGTGGAGATGAGGTAGAAGATCAGCCATGATCTTACTGAATGGCGGAGTAGGCTCGAGGGGCTGAATGGCCCACTCCTGCTCCTATTTCTTATGTTCTTATGTTCGTATGTTCCAGCACATATGTTCAAACAGACTGTGGAGACTTGGCCACATCAGCTGGAGTTTTAAAAAAAAATCTGTTCAGATTTGTTCTCAGTCTCTCATGAAATTGCTGACTCATCCTAAGTACAGTTCTGCTGCTATGCAGTTCCATTGCTGTACAGTTTGGTCGATATGTGCTCCCATTGCTACATGATTGCGTCCTGTGTGGTTCTGTTGCTGTACTGTTCCACTCCTGTACTGTTCATTGGGTGTTGACAGAACCTTCAGTACCAAGTGGCCATTTCTTGTGTGAGAGTCAAGGTAGTGAGAGCCGGCAAGTTATTTGACTGATGTGAACTGAATCCCATGTCCACGCTTTCCACAAGGAGCCACTGGAAAGCAATTGAGCAGGAATTATCAAGCACAGTGAGGATTATTGCAGAGTTCCTGTCACCAACATGGCTGAGAGTGGGGATTTCTTTTAATGTTTAAAGGTTTGTGTAGTTTACTGTGCAAATGCCCACTGATGTACTAAGGAGCAGTATCTTGATAAATAAGTGTTTTGAAAACCTATTTATGTTTGTAAAATGACACAGTGAAATGTGGTAACTCCCATCAACATATATTATCGAGTTATTTGCACACAGTGGAGGTAATGTTCTGGGTATGCATTGACGGAACAGACCCTCGCCAGCCTCCAGTGTATATCGGAACATCACGGGCGCAGTACCCAAGGTTTTTTGATATGTGCTGGGGGAGGGCAGATTCCCTGCCACCATTACCTTATCTCAAAGTTACTCAGGACATTGCCATCATGAAACTACTGCACCATTCTCTCTCCCAAATAAGAAAAGGTTCCTAAACACTTTTCCATGAAGACGGATTCCCTGAAACAATATAATTAAAACTTATTCCACTGTCTTCTATTCCAAATCATTCTTTCCCATGGCCTTAGAACTGTGTAATTCCTCACCATCAATCTTCTGCCAACAATCTACAGACTTGTAAAGCTCAACCTTGGTGTCTCCTAACTACTTCTTGACTCACCTCATCTTCTCTCTCACTCTTTTCAACCTTGATGGCATCCTGCACTAAGCAAGCAACATTTGCGCCACACAAGTGCCAGGCAATGACCATGTCTAACAAGAGAGAGTCTAACCACCTACCCTTGGCATTCAATGGCATTACCATCACTGAATCCCTCACCATTAACATCTTGGGGGTCACCATTGACCAGAAACTGAACTAGACCAGCCACATAAGTACCATGGCTACTAGAGCAGGTCAGAGGTTGGATATTCTGTGTAGAGTGACTCACCTCCTGACTCCCCAAACCTGCGACCTCCACCACTTAGAAGGACAAGGGCAGCAGTTGCATGGAAACACCATCACCTCCAAGTTCTCCTCCAAATCACACACCATCCTGACTTTGACATATATTGTTGTTCCTTCATTGTCACAGGGTTAAAATTCTGGAACTCCCTACATGACAGCATCGTAGAAATTGCTTCAGCACAAGGACTGTAGCGGTTCAAGAAGGAGGCCCACCAACACCACCTCTAGGGATAGGTAATAAATGCTGGTTTTGCCAGCGATGCCCATACCCCGAGAATGAATATAAAAAATTATGAGCCTTGGCCCTTCACCTAGATTTCTCAATACACATTTAGAAGAAAAGGGCTACTCCTCTGTAACTATGAAGCTGCATTTGTTGGATAAGCTTGTTGCCAGTTATTCAGGGCTATAGGGAAGCACAGCCCATACTGCTCTTAATAATGATGTATTGTGTTGTTTTTTTCATATCTTTTCTTTGCAGAAAAATCAGCATGGGTTACTGAGAGCCCTACAATTGATCTACACCGTGGGTTACTCACTCTCATTGTCCTCACTCTCACTGGCCGTGATGATACTGCTGTGGCTTAGGTCTGTTCTCCGCTCATATTGCTTGTTGAACACTTAGGGCTGGATTTTGCCAATGGGGAGCTTTTGGAGGCGGGACTCCCACTTGTCGGGTTTTAGTCCCGCCTCCATCGACTTCTGGCCAACCCACGCTATTTTTCCTTGATTGACCTTGTTAAGCCCGCCCAGCGGGCTTAGCAGGTCAATTAAGGGGAAGCCGGTTACAGAGAACGTCAGCGTATGACGTTTCATCTGTCAAAAAATGTTGACAGATGAATTGTCATCGTTTGACAGCTCTGTGAAGCTGTCAAACACTGACATTCCATGTTGTTTGATGAGTTCTTGTAGTCAAGACTCACCAAACCTCTTTTGTGAGGAGAAATTAGACGGTTGTTGCATTGGAGAATGCAGCAGCCATCTGTCATCTCTGCCGGTGAGAAGTGAGACTCTCCGCATCCCCAACGTTTGAAGCCTGCAGGAAGAAACAAAGGTAAGTAAACATTTTCTATCACTTTCCACTCACCTCACATACTTACCTCTCCACACTTGCACCCATCACTTACCTTCACAGCGCACTTTTGCATCCCTCCGACCCCCGTAGACCCACTGCTCGCCTCGCTGACCCTGGCGGGGTTCGCAGCCTTCGGGAAGCCCACACTTGTGTGGGTAAAATGGGGATAATCCTCTTATCTGCCTGTTAACTATCTGTTAACAGGCAGTTAAGTGGCTGTAATCCCCTTCCCACCTCCAAGGAGACGGGACCCGGCGCGGGACAGCTACCCGCCTCCTGGGAAGATGGCTTGGGGGCGGGATTGGGACCCGCCCCCAGATTCTGCCATTTTCCCGGCAGTCCCGCCTCCATACCCACCTCCCCAGGGCTGGCAAGATCGCGCCCTTAGAGTGTGCTTAATATTATAGCTTTACTGCCCTATCTCTTGACTCTGTTTTATAACATGAGGCAAGCACATATTGATATCATTGTATGGCATAAATGATTAGCACTGTATGATATCCCTTGCATCAGCCAGTGACATAAACCCCACTGCCACTTCTGACTGAATCACATGGATAATATCACTTCTACCCTAACGATGTGTTGTACAAAGGAATCAACTGTCTGTTGTGTCGGCCATGACAGTCCCATTGGCATCCAAACAGAGATGAGAAACAGGAAAAATGAGGAAATGGCACAAAGCCATAACTTTTTATGATATTATAAAGGTAAAACCTTACAGTGTAACAAGGCAGTTACACATCTCGGGGTCTGAGTGATATTGTTAACGTGCTTGTAGCTCACTTGTATTGTTTATGACAACGTGCTGTACTCTGTTACATGTGAAACAATGTGAAAGGTGTTATATAAATACAAGTTCTTTCTTCGACATGAATTGGGAATCTGAGTTCTATTGTCGAACAGTGACATCCCTGTTCTTGATGAGCACAAAAAATACCAATTGCAAAGTACAAACTAGAACCATTTTTGCCCATCATATCTATGCATGTCTTTGCTGGAGCATTAAAAAAAACTAATCCCACTGCGCTGCTCTCTCCCCATAGCCCTGCATCTTCCTCTGGTTCAAATATTTATCTATTTTTCCTTTAAAAGATGCAATGTTTCATGGTAAAACTTTCTGCTAATCTGTCTATGTCTTCCTGAAATCTTTGACAGCCCTTCTCACTGTTTGTCAAACCCACTACTTTTCCTCTTGAATCATATAGCTGATTTTTTAACAAGGATCCTCCTGTGAGACAACTTATCAAACTCCTTCAGAAAATCCACAAACACAGCATCAACTGCATTCCCTTCATCTATCCAATCTGTCGTTTCTTCAAAAATTCTGCTAAATTTGTCAAACAAAAGTTTCCTTTAGCCAATCTTTGCTGGCTGCCTATTTGGTCCCCGCATCCAAATCATTGATGTAGATTGTGAATAGCTGAGGCCCAAGCACTGATCCTTGCGGTACCCCACTAGTTACAGCCTGCCAACCTGAAAATGACCTGTTTATTCCTACTCTCTGTTTTCTGTCCGTTATACCCCCAATCCCATGAGCCCTAATTTTGTTTAATAACCTCTTGTGTGGCACCTTATCGAATGCCTTCTGAAAATCCAAATACACCACATACACTGGTTCCCCCTTATCTATTCTGCTAGTTACAACCTCAAAAAACTCTAACAGATTTGTCAAACACGATTTCCCTTTCATAAATCTGTGTTGACTCTGCTCAATCCTATTATTATTTTCTAAGTGCCCTGTTACCACATCCTTAATAATAGATTCTAGCATTTTCCCTACTACTGATGTCCAGCTAACTGGTCTGTAGTTCCCCGTTTTCTCTCTCCGTCCTTTATTAAATAGTGGGATTACATTTGCTACCTTCCAATCTGCGGGAACCATTCTAGAATCTATGGAATTTTGGAAAATGACAACCAATGCATCCACTATCTCTATAGCCATCTCTTTCAAAACCCTAGGATGTAGGCCATCAGGTCCAGGAGATTTATTGGCTTCCAGTCCCATTAATTTCTCCAGTACTATTTTTTCACTAATACTAATTTCTTTCAGTTCCTCATTCTCACTAGACCCTTGGTTGTCCACTATTTCCAGGAAGTTTTTTGCATCTTCTTCCATGAAGACAGAGACAAAGGGCTGGATTTTACCTGCCAAGACGAGTTGGGGGCGGGACTGCTGCCTTCCAGGTTCTAGTCCTGCCCCCAGTGACGTCCGACACACAGATACTATTTTCCCCTGATTGGCCTTGTTAAGCCTACCCTGCAGGCTTGCCGGCCAATTCAGGGAAAGCCGGTGTCAGATGACGTCAGTTGATGATGCTTCATCTGACGGTTTTCTTAAAGGGACATGAACCATTCATTTTTGACAGATGATTTGACAGTGTTTGACAGCATCTGACAATCACTGTACAAAGATGAGCCCTTGCACCTAGGCTCTCCAATGACTCTCTCCTTAGGATAATACAGATGGCAGCTGCAGGTGAGGTTACAGAAGCGATCTGTCACTTCTCCCAATGAGGTGAGGCCACACAAACACTTCAAAGCTTGTCACCTACAGAAAAATCTAAACACATTAAAAATTACTTTCCCAACATTTCCTTACCTCTGATACTCACCAGTGTCCCATTGCATCCTTCACACCACTTCTGCAGCTGTCATCTATATACAAACATTACAGTAGACCCACAGCACGCCTCACTTACCCTGGCGGGGTTCCCCAACATCGGGAAGCCCGCAGCAGAAGTCTCAAAATGGGAAAAAGCCTCTTAACTGCCTGTTAACTACCTGTTAACAGGCAGTTAAGTGGCTATAATCATCTTCCCGCCGCTAGGAGTCAGATCCCTGCGCCAATCGGGGACCCGACTCCCGGGAAGATTGGTTGAAGGCGGGTTGGGAGCGGGTTCGGGACCCGCTCCCATTCTTTTTGATTTTCCCAGCAATCCCGCCTTCAGTCCCGCCTCCTCAGGGCTGGTAAAACCCAGTCCAAAATATTTGTTTCATTTCTCTGCCATTTCCTTATTCCTCATTATAATTTCTCCTGTCTCAGCCTGTCAGGGACCCACATTTACTTTCACTAAACTATTCCTTTTAACATACCTATAGAAGCTTTTACAGTCTGTTTTTGTGTCTCTTGCTAGTTTACTCTCATATTCTATTTTCTCTTTCTTTATCAATTTCTTGGTCCTCCTTTGCTGAATTCTAAAATCCTCCCAATCCTCAGACTTACTACTGTTTTTGGCAACATTATAAGCCTCTTCCTTTGATCTAGTATTATCTTTAACTTCTCTTGTTAGCCACGGTTGGACCACTTTTCCTGTGGGGTTTTTGTGCCTTAAAGGAATGTATATTTGTTGTAAATTATGTATTAATTCTTTAAATGCTAGCCATTGCTTCTCTACCATCTCCTCTCTGACTTACATCAACCAGACAGCGTTCATGGCTTCAGGACCCAGTGACGTACCTGCTAATATTTTCAGATCAAGTTCTTTTCCTACACTTGCCTCCAACAATTGTTCCAGAACCACCTTCATTTGTTAAAACTGATGCAAAATATTTCTGTGCTACCTTTGCCTCTTCCACAACTAGATCCCCCTTTTATCCTTGAGCAGTTCTACCTTCTCTTTAATTATTCCTTTACTTTTTATCTGCCAACAAGAACTCTTACTATTTCCATTTATGTTATCTGCTGGCCTTTTTCCTCATTTGCTTTTAGCCCTTTTAAGCTCATTTTTGACCTCCCACTACTTTCTATATTCCTCACACTTTTCTTTAGTATTGTTAACCCCATTTTTTGTTCCAGTTTAGTTTTAACCTGTTTTTATCTGCGGAGCTCTGTTCTTTTTGCATATCTCTATTTTATAATCTATCCCGCTCATATTTGGAGATCTCCCACCGATGAGCCGCTGTCCATTTTCTAATTTTTCTGCCCAGTTAGCCAGATCGCTTCTTACCTCGTTGATCTTTGCCTTTTTCCAGTCAGTGTCCTTATCTTTGATTCTTCATTATCCTTTTCTGTTTTCCCATTCAACCTAACTATGTTGCGGTTGTCAATTGTTCCGAATTGTTCTCCCAATCTCTCAACAGTTATTTGTCCCAGTTCATTTCTCTGGACTAGATCAAGCAACACTTCTTTCCTTGTCGGACAAGCAATCTTTTGATATATGAACCAAAGTTGGATGCATTCTAAAAAACACTCCCCATCTAGACCTCCCTATGATTCCTCCTGTTCACACTGCTAAAACAGAATCGTGTTTCATATTGTGCACTTTGCCTCCAAGTTAAACATGTAAATGAGGAAAGTGAAATGAGCTCAAATATGTCCTTATTACAACTGTTCAGACTGTACAGAGGCTCTAGCAAATGCCATTAGTATTGTGTAAATTAGCAACCAAGGTCAAGGATTTCCTCCGTATGTCTATGTTAATGAACCTATTAAAAATAGAGTGCTTAGGAAAATATTGGAGCAAGTGCATTGGAGAAATTTCTAAGGGAATGCTTGATTCATGTGTCTGTATGGAAGCTACATTTTTATCCAATTTAGATTTAACCCAAAGAGAGCTCTGATAACTGAATAATCTAGATTTCTTTTTCCTTTGTCTGTAGGAAACTGCATTGTACTCGAAACTACATCCATATGAATTTATTTGCTTCCTTTATTCTGAGAGCACTGGCAGTCCTCATAAAAGATATTTTTCTGAATAACACTTATTCAAAACGTCCAGATGATGAAATGGGATGGAAGACATTTTTCAACACTGAGGTAAGTGACAGATGTCTGCTTGATATCCTGTGTCTTCTGGGACAGAGTTTTAAACCATCCTGGAGCAATAAAATCACCGCCATATCTGTCTGTCGCTCTTTTGTTCTGTCAGTGACCACCTCCCCATCTGTGTCTCTCTCTATTTCTCCTTCTCTCTTTCGGTTTGTGCATTTGTCTCTCTTATGATTGTTCACTATCCCAAGTGAAATGGTGGTTTTTAAAGGGTTGAGTCTACAGCCAAAGACTGACATTTAATTCACTATTGATCTTGATACAGCGATCGGTCATACGGAGAATTCTATTCTTCCACCATAAAGCTATCTGCTGGCACAAATCTTCTAATATAACAACTGTTGCTCCCTCACTAGCAATAAACTCTTCAAGCATCTCTTTGTAGCACAATAGATTTTCTGTATGGTCTTGCCTTATATTATAAAAAGGATGCAATCGCAGTGCCTGCTATGATACTGAGCCACGCAGACTAAAAAGGTTCCAGTCCTTTAAAGCTAATTATTTAAAGAAACATTCTATTCTTCACCAATGCATTTATTTTTAAAAAGCATTAAAGAGGAGAGCAACATTATGGTAAAGAGTCCTGCAATATACATGTTACATTTAGGAATAGAATTCTATAATCTGTAGGTTTTTAAATCCTACGCCTGGAGTCACCTAACCAATGATCTCTTCTTTTCAAACTTTCATTCTGGGCCTTGACCCTTCACCCAGGCTTCTTAAAGCAAAACAAAAATATATCTGCTGCACTGTTAAAGTTCTGCTGCAGTGTGTTATCCCCATATCAACGGGGCATCACAGCAACCAATGTTTCTGGAAAATTAGTCCACCCAAAAGCTACCTACTAAACTGGCAGTGCCCTCATAAGTAAGACTGGCAAGTACTGGCACAGTCACCAAGTCGAACCTGAATTATTTGCTGCCTATTTTAAAGTCTCGTTGAAACAGTTACTAATGAAGTCTGTACTTCCTCTGCTGCAGATTTCAAATGGATGCAAGATGGCCCAGGTTTTCATGCACTATTTTGTTGGAGCCAACTTCTTCTGGCTTTTGGTGGAAGGAATTTATCTTCATAAACTGATAGTCCTGGCTGTCCTGTCAGAGAAAAGACTGTTAAAACAATACATCCTGATAGGATGGGGTAAGTGAAGCTCAAGTTCAAGATTTAATTGTATTCACCTCCCCGCTATCCACTGGTTTGAAAATTACTTTTCCTGATTTTGATAATGTCCGCTCATGCTAGTTACCTGAACATTCAGGTTGAGGCAAGTGACCCCCTTCCCAGGCCTCTCTTCATACAACTCTGTAACTTCTTGACAATGGGGAAATTATGAGAACTGCTGAAAACTACACAGCCGCTTCTCAAAGAGGAATGGCAAAGTGGCTCAGTGATAGCTCTGTCGCCTCTGGGCTAGAAGGCTGTGGGTTCAGGTCCCACTCCAGAGACTGGAGCACATAATCTAGGCTGACACTGCAGTACTGAGGCAGTGTTGGTGATGCCATCTTTTGGATGAGATCCCATTTGCTCTCTTGCAAATGAGGATCCCAGTGACAGACGCAAAATATCCCATGGCACTATTTTGAAGAAGAACAGGGGAGTTCTCCCCAGTGTCCTGACCAATAGTTATCCCTCAACCAACAGCACTAAAACAGATTATCTGGTCATTATTTCATTGCTGTTTGTGGGACCGAGCTTTGCACAAATTGGCTGCCATGTTTCCCTACAATTCTCTTCTTAGGCAGTCCCTCGGAACCGAGGATGACTTGCTTCCACATTAAAAATGAGTTCGCAGGTGACTGATGAGTCCAATGCGGGACCTACAGTCTCTGTCACAGGTGGGGCAGACGGTGGTTGAAGGGGCGGGTGGGTGGGGTGCTTGGGTTGACGTGCGCTCCTTGCGCTGCCTGCGCTTGGCTTCCGCTTGTTCCCGGCGAAGAGACTCGAGGTGTTCGGCGCCTTCCCTACAATACAACAGTGACTATTAGTTTGAAAAAAGTACTTAATTGGCTGTAAAGCGCTTTGGGATGTCCTAAGGTTGTGAAAAGCGCTATATAAATGAAAGTTCTTTATCTTTATTTTTATAACATATCTTTTGATTATCCCTCCATCCCTGCAGAAAATTGCTTGGCCACCCTGAAATGTTATGGAGCTCATTCCTACTCAAGTGTTAAAGTAGGTTGGGACTCTGTTCTGGTTCTTCTCATACTGGATACTTCGGCTCCTGGTTTTCTGATCTCACTCGAAGATTGCCAAATTTTGTCTATTTTTCAATAACTGTTGGATGTTGCAAGATTAGAAAAAGAGCTTTATGCATCTGTCTGTTTCTCTCTCCATATCCACTCGGTCACCAAGTCTGCCATTTTCCCACCTTCGCAACACTGCCTATCATCTACCCCTCCCCGTTCTCCTGGAGCCACCCAGGCTCTAATTCAGGAGGTTAAAGCTGCAGGCAATCCAGCCTCAAAGACTAGGTAACTCAGCCCTGTTTGCAGTTATATTTCTTCTTTGCTGTTTTTTCTTGTTTTAATTTTATGGACCTGAAGGTTTGGAAAGGACTGCTCTTAATACTGATGCCTTATTGGTGGATAAACCCTACATCAGCGCAGCAAGATCTGTTAATATCAGCCAATTTGAGATAGATGCAGATTGATCTTAACATGGATTAAAACTTTAAATCTGGACTCTGAGGCTAAATGATATATATGCATTCAACCCATGAAGACAGAAACCTTGGACACTCCTGCGCTAATCTATGCCTTTAGTACCTTGAGGTTCAACATCTCCAATGCTCTTCTGTCTGGCTTCCTGCTTCTACTTCCATGAATTACAACTCATGTAGATTGCCGCTGCCCTTGTCCTCACTCACTAAAAGTCCTGCACTTCCATTACACCAGTTCTCACTAGGCTGCATGTGCCCCTCCAAATCTATTTCAGGACTCTAACCCTCACCTTGAAGTATCTTCACAGCTTTAAGCCACACTACCTCAGTGACCTTTGTTAGCCCTGTGTCCCTGCTTGCATCCTTTGCTTGTCTGACACCGATCTACTCTTCATTCCAGGCATCTCGGTGTTAGAATAATGCCTATCAAAAAATTTTGGACTCTGTGTCGGATCAACTCACTGGGGATCGGGGCAGGGGTGGGGGGTTGGGGAAATGGATCTGTTACAGAAGTCAGTATACTTCATGACATATGTTAATTAGGTTACCCGGAAGTTCCTTCTCCAAAGAAAATAAGCACAACTTCCACAATCTCCCCCACACTTTAAATTTTAGATACCTGGCACCCTTATTGTTCCTTGTCAAGTCCTGCTCACCTATCACTGAAGCACTCGAGGACCTACATTGGATCCTAGTCTCCCAGTTCCATAAATTTAAAATTCTCATCGTCGTGTTTAAATCTCTTCATGGCATGGCCCCTCTCTATAACCTCCCAGCCCTTACAACTCCAGTCCTCCAACGCTGGCCTCTTGTGTATCTCCCACTCCATTCACCCCACCATTGGTAGCTATGCCTTCAGCCATCTAGGCCCTATGCTTTGAAATTCTCTCCCTAAACCTCCCCGCCTCCTTCTCCTCCTTTAAGACGTTCCGTAAAACCTGTCCCTTTGACCAAGCTTTTAGTCACACCTACTAATATCTCCTTCTTTGGCTCAGTGTCAATTTTTGTCTAATTACATTTCTGTGAAGCCCCTTGGGACGTTTTCCTACATTAAAGGTGCTATATAAATGCAAGTTGTAGTTGAATTCTCATCCTGCAGTGCGCTGTGCTTATTGAGCACACAGCATGGGCCTAGAGAGGAAAATTGCCCTTGTATCATTGACTTGTGAGCAACGGCAGAGGACATCCACTAGTATTATATAGAATAACACGGGCTGCAGTGTGTTTCAATGATATAATCCATTTTGGAGGTTGAAATAACATTGAACGCTGATGCATTGTTAGTGTCTGGAGACTATATCTTATCCTCCATTTGTAAGGCTTCTACAGAGTAGAATCAGCAGAATTAGAAATGTTAGGCTGAAAACTCCATCAGCCCGTTCAGGGTGGTGGAGGCAGAGCAGGGCAAGACTTCCAGCTGCCTCTTTGACCTCCCCATGACCCCGTCCCAAATCCCGGTTGCAGGGTGGGGGTGTGGGGGGGTGGGGGGGTGGCGGGCAGGTTCACTTGCCTGTAAAGATGCAGCAGGGACGCCAGCCCCACTTTGCCACCAGGAACTCGGGGTGGCAACCTGTGCCACGCTGAGGGGGATTCTGCGTCTCTATCCCCCGGGGCTGAATTTCAAGCTTCACTTGAAGCTTTTGCTTGAGTTCTCCAGTCTTAAAAAACAAACCTTAAATGTGCCCACTGAATAAAATTGTCAAGTTTGACTAGGTATGGACTACAGCTGAATCTCCACGCCAGGACCGAGTGGTCTTAGGGTAGCGTACCTCCACAGCTCAATAAGCAAGTCTTGATACAACTCAAAAACAAACTTCTTTCTCTTTCAGTGTGCCCACTGTTGTTTGTTATACCTTGGACAATATCAAAGGTTATCTATGAGAATGAATGGTAAGACTTACTGAAAAAAATCATGTTTCTTTAACAGTTAATAATTGAACTAATGTATTGTTTTACATCCTTGAAACACACTCCAACTTTCTAACACTCTCTCTCACTCTTGGATAGGACTCAAGAAAAAGTTTATAATCTGATCGATGATCCCTCTCTCACCTCAAGCCTTCCTATCTTTCGCTCTCACTCTCTTTCTCCATCACAAATGTCCTTGTCTCTCTCAATCTTATAAATATTCCTGTGGTCAGTGTTCTTCTGCGCTTTTCTTTCTTGTTCCTGCTAACCTTTTACTTAAAATCTTGAAGACCACGGTTACATCCAACTGAAAATGGCTTGTCTCATAATGTCTTCCTCTTCCCATATCCTCACTCTGTTGAAATCAAGATTCATGGCACAATCTCTTCATTATTTTCTGGGGCCTCAGACTCTAGAACTCTTTACCTCCTTCAGTCTTTTCTTCCTATTACTTCAAGTTTGGCATTGCCTAATCACTGATTTACCCAGCATTTAGCTTTTACTCTTTTCAACCTTGGTGATGATTTACACTATAGGTTTTAGGCCTTAATCTTTCTCAGCTTAAGAAATGGTAAATGTGTTGGAGAGAACGGTTATAGATGCCCGCTGACCTGTCACCGTTGGTAAGTTGCAGTGCGAGGGAGTTGCCTAGTTGTCTTCATATTTTGAATGAAGTTGCTGATGGCCTCCTTCAGAAGGAGGACAGCTCCCAAACAATTTCCAGATGCACCCTGACCACAGTGACAGCTGGAAAATATGTTCTGGGATGATTCGCCTGCCTGATGTCAGGGAGCTTAAACAGCCAAGTTGGCATGTCGAGCATGAGATGTTTCCAGCCGTTTTCAGTTGAATGTAGCGGCGGCCTTCTTAACTTTGAGTATAAGGTGTTGCTTACAGTGCGTCACACAGTGATATTCCTCTTTCACATAATCGATAGTGAAACCGGTGTTCCAAGCACCAAACAATGTATGAACTTGGTTGTGACATGTAGGCACTTGCACGCCAACGTACACACAAGAGTGTACACAAAGAGTGAAAGAGAAGCACAGTGTAAAAAGCAATGACATATTTCACCGTCAGAGATTAAAAGACATGGGGAGAAAATTAGAATAAATTAACAATGGTGGGTCAATGAATTGTTTAAAAAAAATATTGCTAAGGTGTAATATATAAAGAGAAACGATGACTATATTTACTAGTAATATTTTCATGTATTAGGTGCTGGGGAACAAACAAACACATGGGCATCTGGTGGGTCATCAGGGGACCAGTGATATTTGCAATTATAGTAAGTATTGGAGCACTCTTTTGTTGGTATATATGTACACAAGTAAAATCATTTTTAAACAGGTTAATCATCCCCCATCCTTTAATTTAATGTTCTGGTAGATGGGCAGTGTCGCTTGCGTATGGTAAGTGCCCATGTCACCTGGCAGTACCTCACTGTTCTCGTTATGAATTTTTTTTTTTGCAGAATCTTTCAGTCCCGTTGCTGGGGAGACCCCTGGATGGTCTGCCACTCACTTTGGCTGGGGAGTCAGCCAAATCAGCAATATGCAACGGTCACGTGTTGTTGACTTGGTACAATCGCTTCCTACTCACCTGCGGCAGGGGGCTGGTGCAGACTATATTATGTAACTACAAATGCATACACCAGAGGGTACTTAGTCTGTGAAGTGATGGTGCAATTCATTTAATAAACTCTGGGTTGGGAAGTCATAAACAACAACAGCAACTTGCATTTATATAGCGTCTTTAATGTAGTAAAACGTCCAAAGGCGCTTCATAGGAGCGTCATCAAACAAAATTTGACACTGAGCCACATAAAGAGATATTAAGGCAGGTGACCAACGTTCCCTGTAATTTTTTCCTATTGAAACGCCGGTAAGCCGGCTGCGCAAGTTCCCGGAGCGCTGCGAGGCCGTGTGGCCGAGCAGCTTGCAGGGAGCATTGCAGGTGACCAAAAGATTGGTCAACGAGGTAGGTTTTAAGGAGTGACTTAAAGGAGGAGAGAAAGGTAGAAAGACAGAGAGGTTTAGGGAGAGAATTACAGAGCATTGGGCCTAGGCAGCTGAAAGCACGGCCGCCAATGGTGGCGTGAAGGATACTAGCAGCGGCGTTTTGGATGAGCTCAAGTTTAGGTGAGAGGTCGGCCAGGAGAGCGTTGGAATAGTCGAGTCTGGAGGTAACAAAGGCAGGGATGAGGGTTTCAGCAGCAGATGGACTGAGGCAGGGGCAGAGATGGACGATGTTACGGAGGTGGAAGTAGGCAGTCTTGGTGATGGGGAGGATATGGGGTCAGAAACTCAGTCAAGTAGAACGCCAAGGTTGCGAACAGTCTGGTTCAGCCTCAGACAGTGGCCAGGGAGGGGGATGGTGTTGGTGGCTAGGGAACGGATTCTGTGGGACCAAAGACAATGGGGGAAAAATTCAGTTGGTTGCGCCTCCCGTTAGCGCCTTAAGAGGGCGCTAATGGGGCGCAAAGCAACTAGCGCCCAGGCGCGGCGATGTTTGCGCCGCTCGCGAAATTAACTAGACATTTTGCGGCGGCACTAAACACTACCGCCACCATCTCCTGCGCCGGCAAATCGTGACGTCAGTTGAGTGCGCAACACCCCAGTAGCGCCCCGGAGCGGATATTGAGTGGCGCCCCCTGCCTTACCGCCTGCCGCTGGCAACGACAGGTTGAGGGGAGCGTTTAGCAGTCGGGAAGGGACTGGGGGAGCGCTATTTAAAGGCGACCGCTTCCTGCCTTTTTTTGTTGATGACATTTTGGAACCACGCATTCTGAGAGAGAGAGAGAGAGACTTCTGGAGATATTCAACGCTGTGTGAAGGAGTTTTGGTTATTGAGCAGCACTTTGCAGATTCATTTTGATTTGCCCTTCCTTGTATCGATTTAGAAGAAACCGTGGGGGGTTGCACTCTGAGCTCTTTCCCTGGTTCTCTCCATTGTTCTCTCCAGGCCAAGATTCAAGGCTGCAATGAGCAGGATGTGGATGGAAAGCAAGATCAACCCTCCCCTTTAAGAACTGGCCGGCGCCAGTGTGTCTGTGTTCCATTGCTGACTGACATCACCTGAGCTTCGCCAGCGCTCTGAGTTAGCGCCTCGCTCCTCAGTCTTAGCACCTTAAGACAGATGTGTAGCACCTGATTTAGCGCTCCAATCACCTCCAGGGGCGATAAAAGTCAAATTTGCAGTCGGAGGCGATAATTAGCACCAGGCGCTAATCTTTGCGCCTGGCCGATAATTGCGCCCCCAACGGGGCGATACTGAATTTTTCCCTCAATGACTTCGGTCTTCCCAATATTTAATTGGAGGAAATTTCTGCTCATCCTATACTGGATACAATAAACTGCCCTAAGTGACACAAACTATAACCAGGAGGGGCAGTCAGATAACATGCTCGTTAGTCACCACTGGAAAGTACATAAATGGTGTCTTCACTCGCTGTCTGGCTTTCTCTCCCCCAATAACACTGGCAGTAATTTTAGATTGTAGTCTGAGTCTCCATTATCATTCCAAATATACTCTTCTACTGTGACTGTTCAGGGAAAGTGTTGTTGCCATGATATCGTTTAAGGAGGGTTCCTTGAAAATCCAGAGCTGAGTATTGCATTCAACCTGAGTTTGTATCGTTCTCTGCTTTTACACAGTTGGCTCTGTCTCTTTATCATAAATAATGTATATATTTTTCAAATTTTGACAACTTGTAGGTACCATTAAAGAAAAACTGTTGGCAGTTTCGCAACTGAATCTAACATCTTGCAAACAAAATTCTGAATATTTGTGCTATTTCCTTACATTTGCTGTGTCAACTTGGCTTGGGAGGGAGCACCACCGCCTCTGACTCAAATACTATCTCCTCAAGCCCTACTCCTGACCCTCCAATGTAGTACTGAGGGAGTGCATTGTTGGCACGTGCCTGCTTTTGGATAAGACATTACACCAAAGCACCTGTTCCAATGCTTCAGGTGAACGTTAATGATTCCATGGCGCTATTCGAAGAGGAGCAAGTTCTCCCGGTATCCCGACCAACATTGCTCCCTCAACCAACGCCACCAAAAAGACAGATTAACCTATCATTCGCCTCATAGTTATTTATGGTAGCTGCCTCATTTACATACATATCAATAGTAATTGTAGGTACAAGCGATTCATTGTATTTTGACGAGTGATTTGTTCTTTCCTGCAGATGAATTTCTACATCTTCATAAGAATTTTGAAAACATTGCTTTCCAAACTCAAAGCCCAACAAATGCGATTCAGTGACTACAAATACAGGTGTGTGACTTCACCTTAACTAAATGGTTTTATGTGGTTTACTGTCTTTATAATAGAAACGATGGTGTACTTACATCACAGGTACAGTAAACGAAACCTTAAAGTTAGAACTTTGATTCATTTTCTCCCCTCCTTGACTCTTTAAGGTGTTGGTGCTCACTGGGTTATGGTTCCTCAGGCACCAGCTAACCTCCAATATCTTGGCCAAGTGCCCATCCTTCATGTATGAGTGTCAGCAGTCTGTTCAATCTTGGTTATGATGCGGAGATGCCGGTGTTGGACTGGGGTGGACAAAAATGAGAAGTCGCACAACACCAGGTTATAGTCCAACAGTTTTATTTGAAATGACGAGCTTTCGGAGCGCTGCTCCTTCGTCAGGTAAAGTGAGGGAATACAAATCAGTTACAAAGCATATATAGACAGAGAACAATGTGTTTGCAGAGATACAATCCATCAGGGAGGCATTACATCGAAGACACAGCAGAGTACAGCTAAGACAGACTGCAGCATTTGACACGTTGGACCCCCTGTGACCCCACCTCATTGTCTTAGCTGTACTCTGCTGTGTCTTTGATGTAATGCCTCCCTGGCGGATTGTATCTCTGCAGACACATTGTTCTCTGTCTATATATACTTTGTAACTGATTTGTATTCCCTCACTGTACCTGACGAAGGAGCAGCGCTCCGAAAGCTCGTAATTTCAAATAAAACTTTTGACTATAACCTGGTGTTGTGCGACTTCTCAATCTTGGTTGGGTGGGGGAACATCACAGCCATTCCTGTCCTCACTGGATGTCCACAGGTGCATCTCCCAGACGGGGCTACTGAATAACAATCAGGGCGGGAATCCTCACTGGTTTCCCCCTCCCCCCTTTCTATCCCAAAATGCTGAGTGACCCTGGCTGGGGTCAGTTAACTCAGCATAGACCAGGGATCAAAACTGAGGTCTTCATGCCTTATCTGGATACTGCACCTACCAACAGCTCTTTCTCCTCCTTTTAAAGGTTTCACGGCTTCTTCTGAAAATCGCTTCATTTGGTGGGTGAGGTTGAGAGGTTATTCATGCTGTTCTCTCAATCCAGTCACTCCTTGTCTGGTAACAAAAATAGAAGGAGCCTCCCTAAGCTCAGTTGGTCAATACAGTGAGGAACTGAGCCCCAGTCTGTGACGAGTTAATGAGGTGGCAGTAAGAGCACTATAATTGTACTCGGCATCCTTGGATTAGGGAGAGGAACATTGGTCAGACTTTCTGCCTTGATCGCTGTCCACGACCCAGTAAAAATGCTTATATTTGAAATGCGAGTAAGGAATCAGGCTCAGCTGTGAGGCCCCTTGTGGCTGAGTTGCCTGACAACACTCACTGTCGAGCTCACATATACCCTTTGGGCTTGGTACTGAAGGTCAACTGGCACCTGTGGAACTGAATCCAGCGACAAAAGAGGAGGAGGGGGAAAGGGGGAAAAATAGTGGAAAAAGAACAGGAAAATATAAGCTCACAAGGAGGGCAGTGTAGTACCTAAATCAACAACTTCATTCAAATCAGCAAAGCTAATAGAGCATCGTCATGATCTGCTGAAGTGTCACGGAGGATAATAGACAGGAGTAAGAGTCCCAGCCAACTGGAATATAGTGGAATATAGTCAGAACTCAGCAGACCCCAATATTCCCTGTTCAGACCAAAAACCCAACCAGTAAAGAAGAAAGAAAGAAGGCACTTGCATTTATGTAGCGCCTTTCACAACCTCAGGATATTTCAAAGCGCTTTACAGTCAATGAAGTATTTTTGAAGTGCAGTCACTGTTGTAATGCAGGAAACACAACAGCTAATTAGTGTGCAGTAAGCTCCCACAAACAGCAATGAAACAGATGAACAAATCATCTGTTTTAGCATTGATTGAGAGATAAATATTGGTCAGGACAACAGAAAACTCCCTTGCTCTTCTTCGAAATAGTGCCATGGATTTTTTACGTCCCCATGAGAGAGCAGATGGGGCCTCGGTTTAATGTCTCAGTTGAAAGATGGCACCTCCGACAGTGCAGCGCTCCCTCAGTACTGTCAGCCTAGATTATGTGCTCAAGTCTCTAGACCCACAACCTAGAGGCCGGAGTACTACCACTGAACCAAGGCTGACATCTAATGTGTCAACGGATCTACACACAGTGGTAATAATGCCTGGGGTTCATTAATCAGGGAGGCAATGGTTAAAGCAATGAGTGAAGCACTCTTAAGTTGGGCCTAAAATATCTCAAGCATCATGCCTAACATAGTGTTGACTGTCATGCTGCCCAACCCTACACTACCATGTGGCAAAACATTTCGACTGGTCATAAACAGTCTTTCTTCTTCAGATACCAGTTGTCCTGTGCTGTATATACTGATATGATTGATTCATTCTTACCAATGTTCTCTCCTTATGGGAATAGATTAGAGACAGAGAGAGTTTGGGGATGTTTTGATGAGATCAATGCCAGATACTGGAAAATACCAAAGACAGGATTACATTATAAATCAAGGTTCCAAGAGCCGGTGTTTGTGTTTTTCCTCCTTTTTAACCTTGTATGGCCGTAGTGTCAGCTTATCTTAGTTGCTAGCAGTCAAAGGATGCTGGGTTCAAGTCCCACTCCAGGAACTCACCACCACAGGGCTTGGGAAGGGCAAATTCAGCCAGGCTTCCTGTTCTTATCACTTTTCAGTGGCACAAGTGGGAAAACACACATGAGGACTTCATGTTCAGGCTTTGCTATAATGCCCCTCGCAGCCTACCTCACTGTCCAAGTTCAGACATGAAGATTGTCCACTCACGTGAGGTGCCAACCAGCTACACCATCGTAGAGCCATGTCCCAGGAATGAGTCAACCTCTTCAGGAGAAAAGGGGAAGGAAAGAAATGTTCTCAAGGCCTTGCTATTTATTATCAGCATAAAAACTACAAGGGGAATCTGTAACGTAATACTAGAACATATAAAGGACCTTTTGCAGAATATGTTTGCAGTACAAATGATTGGTAATAACGTGAATCATGAATTATAGAGAAAATGTGATCGCGGCTGGGTTTCAGGATGTCTCTCTCTGTATTGTGTCTTTATTTTGCTGTTTGATGGGCATCACTATCTTGGGATATCATTTTACCAACTCTGGAAATAGAGGTGGACAATGACTCAAGTGATGCATTTTTCCCCAACAGCTAACATGGCAGTTATCAAACAGAGATCTTCAGAATGCGCTGTTCTAGCAGAATCGAGGCCTTCCAAAAAAATTCCCCCAAACCAAGACCATCTCTATTTTTTATCCAATATTTTAGATTGGCCCGATCGACTTTGGTGCTGATACCATTGCTTGGGATCCACGAGTTTGTATTCATCTTCCTGATAGACGAACAAGTTCAGGGTTTGCTGCGACACATCCGACTCTTTCTTCAGTTAGCAATCAGCTCCTTTCAGGTACAAGTAACACTTCTGCAATAATAGCCTGGACGTTTAATGTGCACATTATGAGTGTTCATTCCTTGTCCACCATTTTTAAGAGTGGCGATGAGCTGTTTATTTTATTTTTTTGTAAAGGGTTCATGAGCTCATATTTCAAACAGCAATTTCTAGGCTAATATATATATATCAAGGGTGAAGTTGATTTATTTTTTTTATTCATTCTCGGGATGTGGGCGCATCGCTGGCAAGACATTTATTGCCCATCCCTAGTTGCCCTTGAGATTGAGGTGGTGGGCCTTCTTTTTGAACCACTGCAGTTTGTGTGGGAAAGATGCTCCCATAGTGTTGTTAGGTCGGGAGTTCTAGGATTTTGACACCGTGACAATGAAGGAACAGCCATATATATCTAAGATGGTGTGTAACTTGGAGGGGAACTTGAGGATGATGGTGTTCCCATGTATCTGCTGCCCTTGTCCTTTTAGGTGGTGGGGGGGGTCACGGGTTTGTGAGGTGCAGCTGAAGAAGCCTTGACAAGTTGCTCCTGTATAGATACTATCATATAGATAATGCACACTGCAGCCACAGTATGGTGGAGGGAGTGGATGTTTAGGCTTTATTCTCAAAAGAGGGACTAGACTGTCAAGGCGCAGTAGTGCTGTAGTTGTGATACTGCACTAGCAACCTAGAGGTTGTGTGTTCAAATGCAACCATTGCAAGTTATGAAACTGAATGCAATAAAATTTGGAAATTTGCAGGCTTACACCACACATAGATATTTGTTAAAACCCAACTGGTTCACTCATGTCCATTAGGGAAGAAACCTGCCACCCTTACCTGGTCTGGCTTCCTTGTGCCTCCAGTCCCACACTATGATGTGGTTGCCTCTTAATGCCCTCCAAAGTAGCCTAGCAAGCCACTTAGTTGTAAAAGCAGCCACTATAGGAGGGTTACCACCCTCACAGGGCAATTAGGGATAGGCAATAAACGTGGCCTTGCCAGCAATGCCCACATCCCAAGAACAGATATTAAAAAAAAACCCTCTCCAATCACCTCTGAGCATCAGCAGGGAAAGGAATGTACAAGGAACTGCATGCTCTATGCGGCCTAACTAAACTGGTGGGATGTTCACCCTTTTGCGTCATTTACTGGTGGGATCCATTACTGAAGAGGTGCATAAGCTGGAATATTTACTTAATAAACCATGTTTTTACTGCACGTTCTACCAAGTGCATGATGGGACAAGCACATGGCTTGCAATCTTGATAGCAAAGCAGGCAATGTGAGGCGAGGAGCAACTGACTAACAATGAGACCAGAACGTCAAGTCACTGAGGTTGTAGCGCTTTTAATTCTGACACAAAGCTCCTTTAAGAGCACCACAAAGCGATGGTACATGATTGTATTCCTATGTATGAAAATAAATCGAATCGTAGTGAAGGAGTACGTTGGAGTAGTCGCGATCACGGATTGTGTGTAGGCTGAGGAGATCCGGGGGGTTGGAGAGAAGTGAAAGAGAATCATACTTTTGAAAATAGACAATGAAATCAACTGTCACTACGTTGAGACAATTGAATAAAAGGGTAATGTCCCTTTACATTTCATAATTTCAGATCGGTAAATTGAGTTCCTTACCTTGGCCTAGCAGTGCTGACATGTGTGAGAGCCTCGAGAAAATACACGCACACTATGGAAACCAGTGCCTCTGTGGGGAGCAATGATCCATCTCTTCATATAAACATTCGGACAGTCTTCATCTCATTTCAGACATCGCACTTCAAAGTGTCAAAAATATTTTTTTTAAAGAAAGACAGTAATTAGAGATTTTTTTTTCCTGACCTGGAGTGACCATGTTACAAACACCTGGCTCTCTGCAAACTTCCCTCACCAAAATCCCGAGAGATCTCCAGGACCTTTGTAGACTAAGTGAAGCGATGCAGGGATAGTTATAAGTCAGCACTGCCCTCCTTTGGTAGGCAAGGGCAGAACAGGGGACTGATGAATTGTTTGGCCATGACCCACTCTGTAAGAAAGAACTTGCATTTATAGAGGACTTTTCACACCCCCAGGATGTCCTAAAACGCTTCACAGCCAATGAGGTAATTTTTGAAGCGTAGTCACTTTTCTAACCGCAGGAATCAACTGGCAAACAGCAAAAGGTCTCACAAACAGCAATGAGATAAGTGATCTGATCATCTGTTATTAGTGGTGGTCATGATGTGACTTCACCTGACGAAGGAGCAGCCACTCTGAAAGCTTGTGATTTCAAATAAAGCTGTTGGACTATAACCTGGTGTTGTGCGACTTCTCATTAGTGGTGGTGGTTGAGAGATAATGGTTGGACACTGGGCAAACTCTGCTACTCTTCTTTGAATAGTGTTTTGGGATCTTTTACATCCACTTGATCAGGCAGATTGGGCCTCAGTTTAAAGACGGCACTTCCAATAATGCAGCACTCCCTCGGTACTGTGTTGAAATGTCAGCCTGGACATTTGGTTTATTTGGTTAAATCACTGGAGTTTGGCTTGAATCAAAAAACCTTCTGACCCAGAGGCGAGAATGCTACCAACTGAGCCAAGGCTGACACATCAACTTTGACATTGAGTTGACACGGCAATCGGAGCTTCTACCAACTTACGAAGGTCCTTATGAGTTGAGTGAAACATCGATTGTACCTCTATTGCATTTCTTTTATTCGTTCATGGGATGTGGGCGTCGCTGGCAAGGCCAGCATTTATTGCCCATCTATTCAGGCACCATCTAGCAGTTCCATAACACACACAAATTGGAAGGGCTTTCACTCCCTTTAATAAGCAGCTGATAAGTGATCACTGACTTACAATTATGAGCTTTGGGAGCAAATTTGATCCTTACATCTTGTGCCGATGCACAGTCATTGAGTTCTTCTAAGTGGGTTAGGAACGTCTGACAGCTGCTGGGTGATATGGGCTATGAATTCGCACCTGCAGCTGATGACGCCTCCGAACTAAACAGAAGACCAGGCCAGTCAGAAAGTAGTGATTAGATGGTGCCGAGCTTTGTGTATGCAGCTTGCAGGAAATTGAACATTGTATTTGCTGCAATATCCATGTAAGAAAAGCCGAAGGATTCGGAACAATTCCTTAATTACGGCTGATATTAAAAAGGGGGAGAAGGTGGGATTGTAATTACAATGCAAGCGTGATTCCTGCTAGACTGATTTAAAAAAAAATTGATCTTGGGACGTGAGGTGCGCAGCCAAGGCTGCATTTATAGCTGATCCCTAGTTGCCCTGAGAAAGTAATGGTGGGCTGTGACGGACCAAGCATCCATTACTGTCAATACATTTGGTTTGAGGAAAACTTGTTTTGTTTAGTTTGCCTAATTGTCTAATTCGTGCCACACTCACTGCAGCTTTGGTGCACTGTAATGAGGAGAGTCTATGTCAATAATTCAAAGCACAACAATTCTCCTTTCTTCCTCCGCAGGGTTTTTTGGTTGCTTTGCTGTACTGCTTCGCCAATGGGGAGGTAAGGAACTGATTAAATACAGTCTCGTTGGAAGAAGCTCTCCATGGTAGTGGAGTGTGTTCACTGTGATGATAATATACGTGTTCTTTAACAGTGAAGCAGGAATACGCCAGGTTTGATTCCAGTCCGGCGCTGAGTCCCCTGACTTCAGCAGAGGTGCTAGAGTTGGCCTCAGTACCCATGGGTTAGGGAGATGGAAAAGCATCAGCAAAAGAGTTAGTAGACCAGCATGTTCGCGATGCGAGGGCCGAGAACTCCAGGTCCTGCATTAACATTTAGCAGAACTGAGATTACATTTTCCAGATTTTGGGACATTTTTAGGACACGTTGTAGATAGACCAGAAGTTGTGCTTGCCTTAAAAAAGCACCAAATGGCACAAATACATTATCAGTATTGTTCTATTTGGTTCATCAGTGTTTCTATTTACTGATTTTATAGCAACCCCCACAATTAATTTCCACAATTCATTTACTGTCAGGAATTTCTGTCTAAACAAAAAAAAAAGCTGGACTGTTTTGTGTGTGTCTGTGTGTGTCTGCCTCTGTCTCCATGTGTCTATCATTCTATTTCTTTCATAAAATAAAAACAGAAAATGCTGGAAATACTCAGCAGGTCAGGCAGCGTCTGTGGAGAGAGAAACAGAGTTAACGTTTCAGGTCGATGACCCTTCATCAGAACTGGAAAAAGTTGGAGATGTAACAGAATTTTAATCAAGTGTAGGGGCTGGGAAAAGGGGGAGGGGAGGAAAGAACAAAAGGGAAGGTCTGTGATAGGATGGAAGGCAGGAGAGATTAAGAGACAAAAGGGATGATGGTGCAAGGCAAAAGGAGATGGTAATGGGACGAGTTAAGAAACAAAAGATGGATCTAGATGAAGTGTAAATGGTAATGACAGAATGATTGACAGCTGCCATGTGAGAGAGAGAAATAAAAATGAAAAAAAGGATAGCGGCAGAGGTTATGGTCTGAAATTGTTGAACTCAATGGAGTTCAGAAGGCTGTAGCGTGCCTAATCGAAAGATGAGGTGCTGTTCCTCGAGCTTACGTTAAGCTTCATTGGAACAGTGTAAGAGGCCGAGGACGGTGAGGTCAGAGTGGGAGTGGAGCGGAGAATTAAAGTGACAGGCGACCAGAAGCTCAGGGTCACCCTTACGGACTGAACGAAGGTGTTCCACAAAGCGGTCACCCAATCTGCGTTTGGTCTTCCCATTGTAGAGGAGACCGCATCGTGAGCAGCGAATACAGTATACTAAATTGCAAGAAGTACAAGTAAATCGCTGTTTCACCTGGAAGGAGTGTTTGGGGCCCTGGGCAGTGGGAAGGGAGGAGGTAAAAGAGCATGTGTTGCATCTCCTGCGCTTGCACGGGAAGGTGCCGAGCGAAGGGGAAGGGGTGTTGGGGGTGATTGAGGAGTGGACCAGGGTGTCGTGGAGGGAGCGGTCCCTTCAGAATGCTGAAAGGGGAGGGGAGGGGAAGATGTGTTTGGTGGTGGGATCACGCTGGAGGTGGCGGAAATGGCGGAGGATGATCTGTTGAATGTGGAGGCTGGTGGGGTGAAAGGTGAGGACAAGGGGAATCTTATCGTGGTTCCGGGAGGGAGGGGAAGGGGTGAGAGTAGAAGTGAGGGAAATAGAACGGACACGGTCAAGGGCCGTGTCAACCACTGTAGAGGGGAATCCTCGGTTGAGGAAAAAGGAAGACATGTCAGAAGCACTAGTATGGAAGGTGGCATCGTCAGAGCAGATGCGGCGGAGACGGAGAATCTGGGAGAATGGAATAGTGTCCTTACAGGAAGCCGGGTGGGAGAAAGTGCAGTCCAGGTAGCTGTGGGAGTCAGTGGGCTTATAGTGAATGTTTGTCAATAGCTTTTTGTATTCTATTTCTTTCTGTGTGTCTGTCTCTTTGTATTTATCTGCATGTCCTGTGCAAGAGCTCCCTCTAGAGGACTCAGTTCATTACATCCCATGTACCTGTGCTTTTTTGATTGGGCCAGATTTTGCGGTCAGTGGCGAACCAGCATCGCCAGCCATTCCTTATACACTTACCCGCAGACTTTCTATGGGATTTTGCACTGGAACTTACTGTAAATTAGAGAGCTATTTCGGCACAACGCCCTCTACAGGGGCTCTGAGACCTGTGTGGACAGGGCAAGCAACTGTGCATCTCCTTAACCAATCAGATTGAGGAATCGTTAATGCAGAGCACAGAGTCTGAACCAGGAAGTGCAAGTTAGAATATTTAATTCAATGCCAAATCATGTACAGAAAGCAAAATAAAGAGAGGGAAAGAAAGATGGGATTAAGAGAGAGATAAGAGAGACAGAAATGAGATGACAGGGAAGATGTTTGGTAGTAATTAAGACTTATCACCAGTGTTCCCCATAAGCTGCGCTTTGTTCTGCACTGCCTGTTTCTTTTAATGCTCGGTCCCTTTAAATTTCTGCGCTTGCGCTGTATTTACAATGTAAAAGCCGGTGAGCGACCTACGCGGGGCCTTTGAGATTACTGGGTGGCCGCGCACCTTGCTTATCACGCCATTAAATATTTACTTACACTGGAATAGACAAGCCCGAACATTTTCTGGCGAGTTTAGTGGGTATATGTCACATAAGTACCGCAACTTCTCGCCCTTCCATGTGTTTCAATGCCGAGTCTCTCGCCGAGATAGAGCGAAGCTTCTGGAGGAGCTGGGCAACTCGGACAGCAACTTCCCGATTTCTGCATTTAACTGTGCAGATGCGCTCACTGGAAGTTGCTGTCCGATTTACACGTTAATAACGGTGAGCGCTGTTAGCCTCACCATCATTTCTACTGCAAAATCCGGCCCTTACGTGTGGCCAGAGTTTCCTGGTTCTGTGAATGTGTGGAAATCGTGGGCAGGTAAATGCAGAAGGAGAAAACCATTGTGCTTTTACCTTTCATCAATAATCTTAGCGTTCATTTTTAATAAAATTATTTTTGTTTTCTTTGATACCCCGCGTAATTAATTGTGTCCAGAATCTCGCAAAGGGCTCTGTTTTTTTTCCCGGCAGGTCCAAGCAGAATTGAAAATGCGGTGGAGGTGCTGGCTGTTGGCGAATCACTTTGAATGCACCGGCTGCGTCTTTGGCAAGCACTTCAAACACCTGGGGAAATGCTCCAAGCCCAGGTCCAACAGTTATATCAACAGCAGCAGCTACTACTACAGCGACACCAGAACTTCCAGCATGCAACTGAGCACAGCGCCCGCGACAGAGCTGCAGGCACACAAAGCCATCCTACTGGAACAGTTCACCCAGACTAGTGTGTCCGAGAGCAGCGAAGGAGAGGCAGGCATTGGAGAGAGCCAGATGTAATGGCCAGATGTAAGAACAGGCCTTGGCAAGCCAAGTATAGCATTGAGTACTGTAAGGCGTGAATTCCTTTAATACAAGAAGTGCATGAGGGACTCAACAGCAATACAATCTGAACCTGCTTTGTGGCTGACTTCTATTTTCTGTTGTAAATATTACATCTTACAAGTGATCAGGTTTAATAGGAAGTCATTTTAACCCCCTTGCTCTTCCAGTGGTCCCGTTGGTACTACCAGTGTTGAACTGTACCACGCAGAGCAGGAACACGCCAGGTTTGACTTTCAACCGACGCCAAGTCAGCTGACGTCAGCGGAGGTGCTGCAGTTGGCCTCAGTGCCCAGAGGTTAGGGAGAGGGGGAAAAAGAAGTCAGCCATTCCTGATTGCTACCCAGTCAGTCCTGGAAAGGGCGTGTGTGTGGACGTCTGACGAGGGCGGGAGTGAGTGCAGTCGCGATGGCCTCCTGTCTGACACATATTGAGCCGGCTCACACCGATTCCTGCACAGGCCAGTGTTTCAGAGAGAGGTGTCAGGGGGGAAAAAAAAATCCCAACGGAAGTTTGGCGTGACCCTTTCCGCCTAATTTGGGGTCAGCAATAAGTTTCTATTTTGCAATATTTACCTACTTTGACCATGTGTCTTTGTATTACGTCAATAGGAGAACAGTTATGGTTCCTCTGTTTTAGAACCAAACACTGTAAGGTATAATGTGACCAGGCAAAAAAGGAAAATAGCTTGTACATATTGTGCACTAAAGTAAACATTCCCCTCGCCCCCAATTCTGGGACAACTTCTATAATATAAAATACTAAGTCACTAATTGTATGCATATTTAATATCGTTGATGTGAATTTTTTTACAAAGATTGTAGTCTTTGACTGTTTCCAGACAAAAAGTTTATTAAACTACACAATGAGAGACATTTACACAGACTCTAACTCCCAGCTTTCGTTGGTCTTCTTAAAATGTTTCGAAGATTACTGCCTAGCGTCCATACAACAGACTTCAAAGGGAAGTGCTGTCCACCATTGTCTAATGACAATGATGGCAGAAGTGGGCATTACAGCGCATGGAAACATGGGCATGAAGCCTTAATTAAAAAGTGGGTGAAAAATCCACCGTTGGTTGTTAAAGAAAGAAAGAACTTGCATTTATATACAACCTTATTGCATCCTCGGGACATCCCAAAACGCTTTCGGAACATAGGAACAGGAGGAGGCCACTCTGCCCCTCGAGCTTGTTCCGCCATTCAATTGGATCATACCTGATCTGTATCTCAACTCCATTTTCCCCCCTTGACTCCATATCCCTTGATACGCCTACCCAACAAAATCTATCGATCTCAGACTTGAAAATTTCAATTGACCCAGCCTCCACAGCCTTTTGGACGAGAGAGTTCCAGATTTCTATTACCCTTTGCGTGAAGAAATGCTTCCTTATTTCACACTTGAATGGCCTAACTCTAATTTTAAGATTGTGCCCCTTTGTTCTGGATTGCCCACCAGAGGAAAAAAGTGTCTCTTAATCTACCCTAACGAATCAATTTCTCATTTTAAACACCTCAATTAGATAACCCTTCAATCTGCTATACTCCAGGGACTACAAACCTAGTCGATGCAACCTGTCTTCATATTTAACCCCCTCCAAGGCCATCATATCCGTCCCATGGTGTGGTGCCCAGAACTGAACACAGTACTCTAAGTGGGGTCTGTCCAAGGCTCTACACAACCAAAGCATAACTTCCTCCCCTTTATATTCTATTGCATTGCAATCAATGTTTCTTTTTGTACTCCCTGTTGTGATGTAGATAAACGCAGCTGCTAATTCGCACACAGGACAGTCAGGCATACAGCAAATGAATGAATGAATAAATATTCTGTTTTTGGTGATGTTGGTTGAGGAAGAAATATTGGCCAAACACCGGAAGAACTCCCTGCTCTTTTAATAATACCGTGGGATCTTATTCATCCAGCCAAGCAAGCCGAGCCCCAGTTAAAAGTCTCAGCCAATAGATGGCACCTCTGAGAATGCATTTGCAAATAAGGGGCCTAACGCCTGTTTGAGGCCCCCACTGCAAGTCTGGTTTGCCCTGAGGCAGCCGCACCAGTGCCAGCACTGGCTGCACTCAGGAAGTTCAGGCCTAAGTTTTAGGGCAACACGGTGGCATAGTGGTTAGCACTGTTGCCTCACAGCGCCAGGGACCCGGGTTCGAATCCGGCCTCGGGTGACTGTCTGTGTGCAGTTTACACATTCTCCCCGTGTCTGCGTGGGTTTCCTCCGGGTGCTCCGGTTTCCTCCCACAGTCCAAAGATGTGCGGGTTAGGTTGATTTGGCTATGATAAATTGACCCTTAGTGTTAGGGGGGATTAAATACGTGGGGTTACGGGGATATGGTGGGATATGTGTCGGTGCAGGCTCGATGGGCCGAAATGGCCTCTATCTGCACTGTGGGGATTCTGTGAACAGTCGGTCCTTAAAGGCCGCAACCAACAAGGTAAGTTTTCAAAATATGCTTCCCTGAATGTGGAGGAGCAGGAGCGTTACGTTGGGCGAGCTGCCTCTTACTCTCCGTAGCTCGCCCGCTTCATGGAAATGAGGCCCCAGGCCCCATATCGGGGGCTCCTCGGGCCTCACCATTCAGGCGCAGGAATTGAACTCTGCGCCCTGCGCTGCCAAAATTGGGTGCTCCCGAATTCCTTATTCGGCCTTAGTGCCTTGTAATTAGCGTCAACAAAAATCAGTGGTGATTGCCTGCTGGGGAAAGTTGAAATGACCAGGACACAATTAGTTGAGCTGGAGTTAATCAATGATGAAGCAGCTAAGCTCTTTGGCAGAGTTTCTCTTCATTGGGGATATTGGGCAGTTCTTACGTTAATTGGTTCTGTGTTGCCGTTGGCGAGAGAGGGCTGCCCAGGAACACAGACCCCACCAGAGACCGAGCATTCACTCCATCAACTAACTTCGAGCTATTAAATAGGCCGCTACACATTGCTCACAGGCACTAACGGCTGAGCAGTCCTCGAGCACAGATGAGTAATAAATTGTTTAAAATCACCAGTGTACTGCTCACCAAGAACTCCATTTAAATATAATTTCTGATACAAACCACGAGCACGGGATGTGCATAATTCTTCAAACTTGAATTGTACTTTACGTTTCTGGTTTCGCAAGCTGTGGTTGATTACACACGAGCAGACACTTTGGTTCAAATATCATGGCTCTATAAATCAGTCGTTCAAAGTCCAGAAATGACAGTGTTAGCAAATCTGCTGCTCTGTTTAACTCCCTCCAGGTTCCTGATCCCCAGAGTGGATTAGTGTCTTTGACTGACCAGAGTTAGAGACTAATGACGGAGAATTATTTCATTGCCAGCTAGACAGAAACTCCAGCAATTTTGATTTTTTTAATTCATTCATGGGATGTGGGCGTCACTGGCAAGGCCAGCATTTATTGCCCAACACTAATTGCCCTTGAGAAGGTGTTGGTGAGCTGCCTTCTTGAACCGCTGCAGTCCGTGTGGTGAAGGTACTCCCACAGTGCTGTTAGGGAGGGAGTTCCAGGATTTTGACCCAGCGACGATGAAGGATTGGTGATATACTTCCAACTTAGGATGATGTGTGACTTGGAGGGGAACTTGCAGGTGATGGTGTTCCCATGCGCCTGCTGCCCTTGTCCTTCTAGGTGGTAGAGGTCACGGGTTTGGGAGGTGCTGTCGAAGAAGCCTTGGCGAGTTGCTGCAGTGCATCTTGTAGATGGTACACACTGCAGCCACGTTGCGCCAATGCTGGAGGGAGTGAATGTTTAAAGTGGTCGATGGGGTGCAGATCAAGCGGGCTGCTTTGTCTTGGATGGTATCGCGCTTCTTGAGTGTTGTCAGAGCTGCCCTCATCCAGGCAAGTGGAGAGTATTCCATCACACTTGTGACTTGTAGATGGTGGAAAGGCTTTGGGGAGTGAGAAGGTGAGTCACTTGCCACAGAATACCCAGCCTCTGACCTGCTCTTGTAGCCACACTATTTATATGGCTGGTTCAGTTAAGTTTCTGGTCAATGGCAACCCCTAGTATGTTGATGGTGGGGGATTCAACAATGGTAATGCCATTGAATGTCAAGGGGAGGTGGTTAGACTTTTTCTTGTTGGAGATGGTCATTGCCTGGCACTTGTGTGGCGCAAATATTACTTGCCACTTATCAGCCCAAGCCTGGATGTTGTCCAGGTCTTGCTGCATGGAGGCATGGACTGCTTCATTATCTGAGGAATTGCGAATGGAACTGAACACTGTGCAGTCATCAGCAGATACTCCCATGTCTGACATTACGATGGAGAGAAGGCTTCGAATGCAAGTGACATTTGGTTTATAAGTAAAATAGCAGGTTACGAAGATTATAGATGCAACATCACCCTTTCAAGACACGGGAAACTGCAAATGTCAAAATAAAAATATACAAGGACTAAAAGTATTAGGTTCTGAAAGCTGATTGTTTACGTGTCAGTTAACAACAACAACTTGCATTTATATAGCACCTTTAACGGAGTAAAAGAAAGAAGTTGCATTTGTATAGAGCCTGCCATGACCTGAAGACGTCCCAAAATGATCCTCAGGCAATGAAGTGCTTTTGAAGCACTGTCACTGTTGTAATGTGGGGAGGGGCAGCAGCCAAATTGTGCACAGCAAGGTCCCACAAACAGCAATGAGGTAAGTGACCAATTAAACTATAAAAGTGATATTGGTTGAGGAATAAATGTTGGCCAGGACACCTCCCCTCTTTTTTATACATCCAACTAAGAGAGCAGATTAGGCCTCGGTTTAACGTCTAACCTCCACATGGGCAGTAGTCCTATCTCATGTGCCCACCTGTTCCCATATCCCTTTATTCCCCTTTCCTTCAGCCATCTATCCACCCTATTCTTAAATGTAGACATTCCTCTGCTTCAGTCACTAACTCCGGTAGTGTGTTCCACAGCCTCACAACCCTCTGTGTAAAGAAGTTCCCCTGCTCTCTGTCCTAATTCTTACATTTAATCATTATTGGACTCAGCCGAAGTCAAACAGCCGGCTGAGATTTACTGTCTAACCTCACACATGGAGAGTGAGCGCTCAACGGAGACACGAGAGGGCTGCTATCACCCGTGGAACCGTACCTTATTAGGAAGCTGCACCTTCTGGAGAGCAGGGAGAAAACTGTGGGAACAACACCTGCCAAGGGAAGAATGAATGCACACCGCCACCAGGCCACAACATGCTCAGTAACATAGCAGAAACTGGGCAATGCAGCACAAGACCGTGTCCTCTTCTACTCAGCGACCCAGGCTATTTTTAAAACTTGTCTTCTGTCTCCCTGCAATCTCCTGCATTCTTCCTCACAGTTTCTCATGCTCCTACAAAAGCAAAATACTTTTTCCAGTTCTGACGAAGGGCCATCGACCTGAAACGTTAACTCTGTTTCTCTCTCTACAGATGCTGCCTGACCTGCTGAGTATTTCCAGCATTTTCTGTTTTTATTTCTCATGCTCCTAATTTGGTATCATCAGCCATATTCTATATATTGCCTCATGCCTGTGTCCAAATCAATTTCCTAAAAGCAAAAGGGATCGCAGCACAGGTCTCTGGGGTAGAACACAACCAGCATTCTGCTCATTTGTATCTTTCTATCTTTCTCACTATTTGGTCTATAATATGCCCCCAACCTGGTAACAGATCCATATTTATGTCTTAACTTTGCCGAAACAGATTCTGTCTGAGCATCACTATCAATAAAAACATCTATCAATAAAAACCTCCCCTTCCATGGCTGTAATCATGTTTTGAATTAATTAGGTCATCCAATGACCCCTCATTTTACGTCTCTATATCTCCTGAAAAGTTATAGCTGGGAATATTTAATTCCCAGTCTTGCCTTGACTGACCACAAGCTTTATCAAGGTTACAGCATTATGAGTGTCCATTCTAATTAGTGCCTCCAGTTCCCCAGCTTTATTTCTAACACTTTGCACATTCACATGTAAAGAAGGCATCCCTGAAACATTCATGATTCTCATCACTCTTTTCAATGTTTTTCTTAACTCTTTCAATATCCTTCTCCATAACTTCTCTCCTATCTGCCCCAAAGTACATTCCTCCATATACCCCTCCCCCTAGAGTTTACCATGGAGGTTGCTTACCCTTTCACTAGACTTGTTTTTAAACCATACTGAATATCCTAAGTGCCCTCCCCCCAACCCCCACCTTATTACAGAACTTTGGTACAACGCTCGAGTCCAAAGCTTCCTTCCCCACAGCCATTCCATTATCCAGACCACTTTCTTCCACTTTGCAACATCCCCTGCCTTTAGCCCTATTTCTCCCCCACTGCTGTCAAAACCTTAATCATCCATACCCTTATCAATTTGAAGCTGTACTTCTTAACTGTTCCCCCAGTCAGTCTCCACACATTATAATTCATTCAGAATGCTGTTCTCACCCACACTAAGGGCTGGACTTTGCCAGCGGAGGCGGGATCGCAGCGGGAGAGGTAGTTGGCGGGTCCCGGTCCCGCTCCCGGCTCCAGCCGCTCTGTGAAAACAATTTTGCGTTGATTGGGCTTGTTAAGCCCGCCCTGCGCGTCCCCCGGCCCAATTACAAGGTGCGGGTCTGGTGACGTCATCTGATGACACGTTTGTTGCCGGTATATTTAAAGGGGCCATGTCCCCATTTGCTCTCACTTGTGATTTCATGCTTCTGAGTGCTGCTTGTGGGAAAATGACTGCACAGAGACAAAGGGCTGTGCCACGATTCAACGATGACTCCCTCCATGTTCTTGTGGAGGGAGTCAGAGGACGCAGGGAGATTCTATTCCCTGCGGATGGAAGGAGGAGACCTCCTCACCAGACCAAGGCAGCCTGGCTGCAAATAGCTGAGGAGGTCAATGCAAGGTCTGTGGTGGTTTGCACCTGGGTCCAATGCAGGAAGAGGTTTAATGATCTTCTGCGTTCTGGAAAAGTGACTATAAAAGCACACTTAACTTAATTCTGCTGTGCCTGTCATCATATCCCCATCACTCTGCATTGCCAACCCTATTCCTGCACATCCTAACTCAACCCAACATCCCTTGTACCATCCCCCATCCGTCTCTCCCTATGCACAGAATCACATCCCCATCTTACCATGCACCCCTCACACTCACCCTCATCGTTATGCAATGACAACAACTAACAACTGAAAAGGAGGCAACTTGGTATTGGCACCCCACTCTATCATAGTCTTCCTCTAAACATCTATCCCATCCACTCTTTACACTCATTCCATCACTCTCACTAAAACTGCACTTCTTTCCCTCATTGCAGGAAGAGAGAGCCCACAATAAGAGGAAGTGGGAGAGAACAGGAGGAGGACCACCATCATTGGCTGATCTCACCAACGCTGAGGAGGCAGCTCTGGAGATCACAGGAGAAGTTGAGCAGCCTGAAGTGGGGGACGGAGAGAGGGGCTCATTAGAACAACCTGGTGACAGAATTATTTTCCAGACATCTTATTTTGCATTCATGAGTGACTCATATGGGGTCTGATGTCAAGAGAAATTGAATGCTAATCATGTGCATAATGGGATGTGTCTGTAATCTACATATCACATGTCTAACTCATGTCTTTACTCTCCCACAGGACCATCAAGAGCCCCTCCCACTGTCCAGGAGGAAGAGCAGGAGGACTCCTCAGAGCATCCTCCAGCCTCTGAGGGAGCAGCGTCAGCAGAAATGAGCGCACCCAGCACCAGCGCAGAGACACACACCTCGGTGGGTCCTATGCGAGATACAGTAGTGTTGTCACCTGGTGTATCACAAGCCACAAGTGAGCAAGATGAGATGGTGGAGACAGGGACAGCGGTGGAGACTCCTCGTTGGAGGGTGCAGGACGCTCCTAGCTCTGCTAAGCTGCATGTAGATGCTGAGCCTCGGGGGCCATCCAGGAAGAGGGAGATCCTGGAGCTTCAGGAACAAGTTCAGGAGGCTTTAACTGGGTTTGCAACCACGGTGACTGAGAGTGTGCAGAGAATGGAGGAGTCCATCTCAAATATGAGCAACGCCATGGCGCACGCACTGGCGAATGTAGGTTCCGCCATGGAAAGGACGGCCACCTCCATGGAGGACATAAATCGCCAGACTCAGGAGAACATGGTAACACTTCTAAATAGATGGTCAGCTATGGAGGATAGATGGGCATCTATTGAGGAGAGAAACCAAAGGTTCATGGACGTCCTTGTTATGAGGAATCTCAGTACAGACATGGGTCCTCATGGCCCCACTGATGTGCAGCAAGGTTCTCTCCAGCTACTTGCTAGCAGAGAAGTGCGGGCGACCCATGAGAGGGATGATGGTGGGAGGGGACATGGAAGTGGGGGCTCCTCTCCAAGCACTCCAACTTCCCCCCCCTTGCCAACCCCTCGGTCAGAGCCCCAGATGCCTCCCTGGACAGTGATGATCGAGTCTGCCTCTGCACAGCCGCAGGAGGAGCAGACTTTGGCGGGTCCCGCAAAGGCTCCAAAACCCAGAGGACGACCGCCAAAGGCATCTAAGCAGGCGCAGCAGGGAAGTGAGCAGGCTGCCTCTGCATCTGCTGAAGCCATAGGGGTAGCACCACGAAGAAGCACGCGTAAAAAAAAGATCCAACATAAATAGTCACAAGGGTAGTCACTTGGGTGATTTGCTATAAAGGAATGTTAAGTTTCTGTTCTTTTACTTTGTTGTAATAAATTCATTTTTACTGAATGTTTGCATTCGTTGCCATATGTGTGCTCACAATTGGAAGTGGCAGAGTGAAGGGGAAGGGCGCCTTTTATGTCCAGCAATGGTGGTGACAGTGTAAGGAATGCACAGTTCATTGTAGAGATGCTCTAAGGTGTTGAAGTGGGGTGATGCCAACCTTCATGCGCATGTGGCAGCCGCATGTCTGTGCTGCATAAAGTTAGGTGAATCTGGCATTGATTAGGCCATCCCTGGTGTCACGGGCAGCAATGTGCTCGCGTGCTGGTCGCATTGGGACAGCTGCCTCCTCCAGGTCTTCCTCATGCTGAACCTCATTCTGCTCCTCCTCCTCTGAAGAGGCTGTGTGCTCTGCGCCTTGTTCCTGCTGCAGCGCTAATCCTCGCTGCAGTGCGATATTGTGCAGGGTGCAGCTGACAACGACGATTCTGGAGACCCTTGCTGCTGCGTACTGTAGGGCTCCACCAGATCTGTCCAGGCATCTGAAGCGTATTTTGAGCAACCCTATTGTTTGCTCTATGAGACTTCTGGTGGAAATGTGGCTTTGATTATAACGCTCCTCAGACTCGTTTGATGGCCTCCTCAAAGGTGTCATTAGCCACGTCTTCAGGGGATAGCCCTTGTCTCCAAGGAGCCAGCTGGAAAGTTCATTTGGTGGTGCGAAGAGCTGAGGGACAGCGGACTGGCGCAGGATGTAAGAGTCATGGCAGCTGCCAGGGAACTTGGCGCACACATGCACGATGCTCTTCCTATGGTTGCAGACCAGCTGCACGTTGAGGGAGTGGAAGCCCTTGTGCTTGACAAATGCTGCTGGGTTCTGATGGGTGCCCTGATGGCCACATGTGTGCAGTCGATGACGCCCTGCACCCGTGGGAAGCCAGCCAGATTGACAAAGCCAAGCGCCCGCTCGGTAACACTGACTTCATCAGTGGAAAAGTGGATGCAATTGACGGACTTGTCAAAGAGGGCATCGGTAACCCGCGTAGTGTATCTGAGGGCGGCCGACTGGGAGATGCCGCTAATGTCTGCTACTGATCCCTGGAAGGAGCCTGAGGCAAAGAAGTTGAGGGCGGTAGTGACTTTGACAGCCATTGGTAAGGAGTGTCCACCCTCTCCTCTGGGCTGCAGGTCTTGATCGAGCATTGTGCAAATGTCTGCGACTACCTGTCACGAAAGTCTCAGCCTCCTTTGGCACTGCTGCTCAGTCATGTTGAGGAAGCTCATCCTCTGCCTGTAAACCCTATGTTGGGGGTATCTCCTAAGGCGCGGTGCAGCCCTGCGCTGATGGCCTCTGCCCTGCGCAGCATCAGGTGGTTAAGGAGAAGGTTGGCGCTCTTGTTGTCGGTGCTGCTGGTGTGCCTGGTTCTGCTGCTGCTGCAGCTGATTGTGGTCCGATTCTGAGGACCAGGGTGAGAGAGTATAAATTGCTCCCATTCTGCTGTTATATATGGCAGGTGAGGATGAGATGTTAGAAGCAATCATTCAATGGGGAGAAAGGTTATTCCAAGGAGGTGACAGTGGATATGGGGGCGATTTTCCCACTGGAGGCGAGATGGAGGCAGGTTTCAGTTTGGGTGGGTTTGAAACTCACCTCCACTGATAGGTTTCAAAAATTTGCGATTTTCCCATGATTGGCCACTTGATTTCAGAGGTGTGGGATGCCCTTGCTCAATTAGTGTTTTAGGACTGAAACTCGCCTCTGTTGACAGCACTTTTCCAGTCTGATTTTATGGCTTCTTGCTCCCTTGGCTCATTCCACAGCATTTCTGCGTCTCCTGCACCACCTCCAACATCTTTTGAGAAACCACTATGTCCAATTCCAAGGCAAGGGCCTACCCGAGGCTCTTGGATGAGGCGCTGCAAATGTTGTTTGAGGGGGTGACAGCTAGCATGGAGGTGCTGTTCCACTCATCTCGGAGGAAGAGGCCTGCCAAAGAAACCAAGGCTGTGTGGGTACAGCTGGCAAGGGATATAACCTCCAGATCTGTGTGCAGATTGGGAGACTGTTTCTGTGTATTGATGAAATGCCATCCCTGTTGGAAAGCATTAAAATGATTTGAAGCCAAAATGTTGGCGTTATGCCATCTGTTCTTTTGCCTTAGGCAGCTCCACATTGCGGGCACCGCCACACTTGCGTAGTCAGGTTGGTGGCCTGAGTGAAAGGAGGCCAGAGAGTCATGTCCATTGTCAATGATGTCCTAGGATGGAGCCAAGAACATGTGCAAACTTGGGCAACCTATGCAAATCTGGCCATGATAAGTTCATCCCTTGCATCCCGGGCAGCCATGTGCTCGCATGCTGCCGCTGCCGCTGGTCGATACACCGGCGCTCTGACCTCCTCCTCCTCCTCCTCCTCCTCCAGGTCCTCCTCCTCCTCCTCCTCATCCTCATCTGCGGTCCATGCAGAAAGAAAACGAATGGTTCCCATACTGCTTGTAGATGCCTCCGTTGGGGAAGCGCTCATTGCAAGCGGGGAGAGGGTCTTCCAAGGAGGTCCCACAGTTGATGGAGTCAAGCTACAGCACCTACAGCTTCGGAAGGCCTTCTAAAAGTGCTCAGAGACCTTTTAAAGCCAAGGTCTGGCACCTGCAAGTAATCCTTGCTGCAATAAACGAGGTCTTGTTAGACCTACAGCTGTGAGGAGACCACCCACGAGTCAACCTGCCAAGTTTACCTGGCGTGGTTTAGGAGGTGCGTGGATCACGCCGAAATGTTGGAAAAATCACGAGGGCCTCTCAAAATAGGCTAGAGAGGCCCTTAACGAGCATTTAAGGATCTTTAATAACGCTCTGGCCAGCTGGAGGCGGGAGCGTTTCCCGACCTCCAAAACCGGCACCAGCAAAATCCCGCGGAGGCGGGTTGGAGGCGGGTTCCGAACCCAACCTCTTCGATTCTGATTTTTCCGCCTTTCCCGACCTCCAAACCCGCCTCCTCCGATGTCAGAAAATCGCCCCCAAAGAGTTTACACCACACACTTACAGCCTCAATAAAGATCAAATGTGTCTTCCCAATCCTGAAATCAGCAAACTTCTGACATTGGAAAGTAAACAGATGTGAAAAGTTAGCTTTTGCACTACAGTTGAAGCTGTGAACTATTCAGCTCGATTGAACTCCTGACATACTTACCTGATGTGATCTCCGAACAACGTAAACCCCGTTAAAAAAGTGGTAAATTAGAAATAGGCTGGCAAAATAGTAGTTAACAAGCACTTAACAAGCATTTAACTATCTTAAATGCCTCCCCCGCCGCTTGGTGTCGGGGTTGTTCTGAAATCGCAGACCCGACACTTTGGAAACTTACATGGAGGCGGGTTCGGAGCGGGTTCCTAATCCGCTGTCAATGATTTTGATTTTGACAGCGGACCCGTCTCCAAACCCGCCCTCTGAGCGCCGGCAAAATCGCGGCCCAAGTCTTGCACTGCCCTCACCTCCATTCCCACCAAATTAATTTTAAGGTCCTCTTCCTCATTTTCAAATCCCTCCCTGACCTCACCCCGCCCAACTCAGCAATCTCCTGCAACCATAGGTGACACCCCTCCTCCCCCGTGATCCTCCAACGCTAGCCTACTCCTCGTCCTTTGCTACACTTTAGGTGGTCGCTCTTTCAGCCATTATGCTCCTGCCCTCTGGAACTTCCTTCTTAAATTCTTCTACTCAGATCAAACTGTCACAGAAGTGTATTGTTTTAATTTAAATTAATTAAAGGGTAAATAATATTAATAAATTTAATTAATTACATAGAATGGGAGAGCAGGTGATGTGTTACTGCTGCAATATGTGGGAGCTGGTGGACACCATTGATGTTCACGGTGATCACATTTGCAGTAAGTGTTGGCTGCTCGAGGAACTCCGGCTCCGTGTTGATGAGCTGGAGTCCGAGCTTCAAACACTGCGACACATCAGGGAGGGGGAGAGTTACCTGGACTCTGTGTTCCATGAGGTAGTCACACCAATTAGATTAACTAATTCAGATGTAGCCTGTGATCAGGGACAGGAGGGTGTGACTACGAGTGAGGCAGGTAGGAGGATCGAGGAGGTAGTGTTGGAGGAGCCGCAGCCCTTGCTCTTGTCCAACAGGTTCGAGGCTCTTACTCCCTGTGAGGACGGGAGCAGGGACTGCAGGGAGGATGAGCAACCTGGCCACAGCACCGTGGTACGGGGAGCCATTCAAGTGGGGGGAGTAAAAAGAAATGTTGTAGTGGTAGGGGATAGTATCATTAAGGGGATAGATAGGGTTCTTTGCAGCCGAGAGCGAGAGTCCCGAAGGCGGTGTTGCCTGCCCGGTGCCAGGGTTAAGGACATCTCCTCTGGGCTGGAGAGAAACTTGGAGTGGGAGGGGGAAGATCCAGTTGTCGTGGTCCATGTTGGTACCAATGACATAGATAGGACAAGGAATGAGGTTCTGCTGAGGGAGTATGAGCAGCTAGGGGCCAAATTAAAAAACAGAACCTCTAGGGTAGTAATCTCTGGATTACTACCTGAGCCACGAGCAAATTTGGCTAGGGTAAATAAAATCAGAGAGTTAAATGCGTGGCTCAAAGACTGGTGTGGGAGAAATGGGTTTTGCTTCCTGGGACACTGGCACCAGTACTGGGACAGGAGAGAGCTGTTCCGTTGGGACGGACTTCACTTGGCCAGTGCTGGGACTAGAGTCCTGGCGAATCGAATAACTAGGGCTGTAGAGAGGGCTTTAAACTAATTAGTGGGGGGGAGGTTTCAAGAGAGCAAAAAATAAAAATGTCAGCGGAGAAGGCAATAGAGCAAAGTAGCAGTGGGGTAATTAAAAACCAGAGCGTGTCAGGAAGGGACAGAATATATAAAGATAAAGGTAAAGTAGTAAAGGGGGTAAAAGCAGGAATAAATTGTCACAAAACATATTTTAAAGTTCTTTATCTGAATGCACGCAGCATTCGTAACAAAATAGACGAGTTGACGGTACAAATAACTACGTATGGGTATGATCTTGTGGCCATTACAGAAACATGGCTGCAGGGTGACAACGACTGGGAATTAAATATGCCAGGGTATTTAACAATCAGGAAGGACAGGCAGGAAGGAAGAGGAGGTGGGGTAGCTATGTTAATAAAGGAAGGAATCACTGTATTACAGAGAAATGATATTGGGTCAAAGGATCAGGATAATGAAACAGTTTGGGTGGAGATAAGGAATAATAAGGGGAAAAAAACACTAGTGGGAGTAGTATATAGGCCTCCTAATAGTTGCAACTCTGCTGGAAGAAGTATTAATCAGGAAGTAGTTCGGGCATGTAATAAGGGAACAGCTATAATTATGGGGGATTTTAACTATCATATTAACTGGACAAATCAAATTGGGCAGGGCAGCCTTGAGGAAGAGTTTATTGAGTGTATTAGGGATGGATTTCTTGAGCAGTATGTAACTGATCCTACAAGGGGGTAAGTAACCTTGGACCTGGTCCTGTGTAATGAGTCAGGATTAATTAATAATGTCCTAGTTAAGGATCCCCTTGGAATGCGTGACCATAACATGGTTGAATTCCATATCAAATTAGAGGGTGAGAAGGTTGGTTCTCAGACAAGCGTACTGAGCTTGAATAAAGGAGACTATGATGGTATGAGAGCGGAATTGATTAAAGTGGACTGGGAAAATAGATTAAAGGGTAAGACGGTACATGAGCAGTGGTGTTCATTTAAGGAGTTATTTTACAACTTTCAAAAAATATATATTCCACTGAGGAAAAAAGGGTGTAAAAGAAATGACAGCCATCCGTGGCTAAGTAAAGAAATTAAGGATAGTATCCAACTAAAAACAAGGACATATAAGGTAGCCAAACTTAGTGGGAGGATAGAAGATTGGGAAGTCTTCAAAAGACAGCAAAAAGTAACTAAAGGATTGATTAAGAAAGGGAAGATAGATTATGAAAATAAATTAGCAAAAAATATAAAAACAGATAGCAAGAGTTTCTATAGTTATATAAAAAGAAAAAGGGTGGCTAAGGCAAACGTAGGTCCCTTAGAGGATGAGACCGGGAAATTAATGGTGGGAAACATGGAGATGGCAAAAATGCTGAACAAATATTTTGTTTCAGTCTTTACGGTAGAGGACACTAAGAATATCCCAACACTGGACAAACAGGGGGCTCTAGGGGGGGAGGAGCTAAATACGATTAAAATCACTAAGGAATTGGTACTCAGTAAAATAATGGGACTCAAGGCGAATAAATCCCCTGGACCTGATGGCTTACATCCTAGGGTCTTGAGGGAAGTGGCAGTAGGGATTGTGGATGCTTTGGTAATAATTTTCCAAAATTCCCTGGACTCAGCAAAGGTCCCGGCAGATTGGAAAACTGCTAATGTAACACCCTTATTTAAAAAGGGTAGTAGGCAGAAGGCTGGAAATTATAGACCAGTTAGTCTAACATCTGTGGTGGGTAAAATTTTGGAGTCTATTATTAAGGAGACAGTAACGGAACATTTAGATAAACATAATTTAATAGGACAAAGTCAGCATGGCTTTATGAAGGGGAAGTCATGTCTGACAAATTTGCTTGAGTTCTTTGAGGACATAACGTACAGGGTGGATAAAGGGGAACCAGTGGACGTAGTGTATTTAGACTTCCAGAAGGCATTCGACAAGGTGCCACATAAAAGATTATTGCTCAAGATAAAAAAATCACTGGATTGGGGGTAATATCCTGGCATGGGTGGAGGATTGGTTATCTAACAGGAAGCAGAGAGTTGGGATAAATGGTTCATTCTCGGACTGGCAACTAGTAGCCAGTGGTGTTCCGCAGGGGTCGGTGCTGGGTCCCCAACTCTTTACAATCTATATTAACGATTTGGAAGAGGGGACCGAGTGTAACATATCAAAGTTTGCAGATGATACAAAGATGGGAGGGAAAGTAGAAAGTGAGGAGGACATAAAAAACCTACAAGGGGATATAGACAAGCTGGGTGAGTGGGCGGAGATTTGGCAGATGCAATACAATATTGGAAAATGTGAGGTTATGCACTTTGGCAGGAAAAATCAGAGAGCAAGTTATTATCTTAATGGTGAGAAACTGGAAAGTACTGCAGTACAAAGGGATCTGGGGGTCCTAGTGCAAGAAAATCAAAAAGTTAGTATGCAGGTGCAGCAGGTGATCAAGATGGCCAACGGAATGTTGGCTTTTATTGCTAGGGGGGTAGATTATAAAAACAGGGAGGTATTGCTGCAGTTATATAAGGTATTGGTGAGACCGCATCTGGAATACTGCATACAGTTTTGGTGTCCATACTTAAGAAAAGACATACTTGCTCTCGAGGCAGTACAAAGAAGGTTCACTCGGTTAATCCCCGGGATGAGGGGGTGGACATATGAGGAGAGGTTGAGTAGATTGGGACTCTACTCATTGGAGTTCAGAAGAGTGAGAGGCGATCTTATTGAAACATATAAGATTGTGAAGGGGCTTGATCGGGTGGATGCGGTAAGGATGTTCCCAAGGATGGGTGAAACTAGAACTAGGGGGCATAATCTTAGAATAAGGGGCTGCTCTTTCAAAACTGAGATGAGGAGAAACTTCTTCACTCAGAGGGTAGTAGGTCTGTGGAATTTGCTGCCCCAGGAAGCTGTGGAAGCTACATCATTAAATAAATTTAAAACAGAAATAGACAGTTTCCTACAAGTAAAGGGAATTAGGGGTTACGGGGAGCGGGCAGGAAATTGGACATGAGGCTGAGTTCGGATCGGTCGAGGCCCTGTGGGTGGCGTAGCGGGCCCAGGGGCTGAGTGGCCGGGTCCTGCTCCTAATTCTTGTGTTCTTTAGATTTGAGGTGAGGATCAGATCAGCCATGATCTTATTGAATGGCGGAGCAGGCTCGAAGGGCCGATTGGCCTACTCCTGCTCCTATTTCTTATGTTCTTATGTTCTTATTACCTTGTCGCCTCCTTCCTTGCTTTCACAAGTCTTCTAAAATTAACACTTTTCTCTGAGTTTGCTTTCTGACCCACTTCCTAACTTCTTGCCTCAGCTTATTTTTTCCGCTTCACTCTTCTCCTCCACTCTGTAATGTACTTTGAGATGTTTTTTCTGGAAATAGAAGTGTTACAAAAATGGAAGCTGTTGTTGGATGCTCTACCATCCATCTGGAATTAGGGCACGGGGCAAGTAGTGCCAATAAACACAAACCTGTTGTTGAAAGTAAGGCACCACCCACTGAATGAACAGGATGTGAATCTCAGCAGTAGAATACATTGGTGGACTGGTAACTCGACAGGGTTTATCGACCAAAAGCTGACAGAATGACTGAGCCCTGCCATTATTGTAGAGCTGTGTAGTCTTACTTCTGAACTGGAACAGGCTTCCTGTTTGCCATAAACATAGAAAATGCTGGAAACACTCAAGGGGTCAGGCAGCATCTGAGGAGAGAGAAAAACAGAGGTGACGTTTCAGGTCAATGACCTTTCGGAGCAGAGTTCTGATGAAAGGTCATCGACCTGAAACGTTAGCTCTGTTTCTCTCTCCACAGATGCTGCCTGACCCACAGATGCTCCCTGACCCCTTGAGTGTTTCCAGCATTTTTTGTTTTTATTTCAGATTCCCAGCATCCGCAGTATTTTGCTTTTATTCTTATTTGCCATGTTGCCATCAAGTTTAGATTTCACCTGTGGCCTAAAATAGGGAATTAAAGTCATAACAAGTTAATCAATGAAATGGCCCCCGTGTATCTGGGCACCTAGGCAAATGCATTGCCTTGACCGAAGAATGTTTAGATAATGGTAAGGGGCTCTGTTCAGCCAGTCACTCCCAACAGCCATGGCAGATTCACTGGGCTGGGTTTTCAATGACCCGTGGAGTCGGGTTTGGAGGAGTGTGGGGGGTTAAAGTTGCAGATTCGGGGGTCCCGACCCCATCCCGCCTCCAACCTGCCTCCACGCAATTTTGATAAAATCGTGTGTGGTGTTCCCGACTCCGTCCCACCTCCAAGAGGCGGGAGAGGCCATTAAAGCCCTTAACAAGCCCTAAATTGGCTCTGTAATGCCATTTTGAAACGTTTTAGCTAGTTTAACCCTTTTCCGACGTGAAGCACGCCTGATGTGAAACACGCCAGTGAAACCTGGCGGGAGCACAAGTGGATAGCTGACTATCAGCTGCAGGTCCACTATTACAACAGAGATGTGATGAAGGTAGTAGTAGTATTAGGTCTGAAAGTCGCCTCTGATGCTGCTGCATTGAATGTCTTCAGAAACTGCCTGGCCTTTGCTGTGAGAGGTCCTGGATGCAAAAAGAATTCTCTCTCTCTCTCTCTGTCCTTAGAGCTGCTGCTCATTTTGCATCCAGGTCCTCTCACACCAAAAGCCAGGCAATCTCTGAGACCAGGCAGTCAGTCTCTGACCTGACCTGCAATGATGACATCATCAGAGGCGACTTTCAGACTGAAACCACTAATTAATTCATGGGTTCCCACATGCTGGAACTCAATTGCCCAATTAAGTGAAAATTGCATCAATCTCCCACACCCAATCGCAGTCGGGTGGATAACACGAAATGCGGATGACACGACCCCAACCCGCCCCAGTATCAAAATCCAGCCCACTGGCTTTGCCTCTACACATCATATCAAAGCTGTGTCTGAGAAATCAACTGGGCTGTGTAATGCAACAGAAAAGGTGCAAAAGTTAAAACACAGTAAATACAGATACACCTGGAATCTGTCAGCAATCATGAACCCAACTGGTGTGTTCTCAGTCCAAGTCTTTGGAAGGAGCTTCAAAAGGTTGCAAATATCCAAATCCATTTTGATTTTTCCAAATTGGTCCTCTTCAGCTTTTCACTTCCACGTGAGTGTGCGTGTTTAGCAGCGGTAGGTCGAGAGTTTACTCTGGCCACACATGTCGGTGCCATTTGTAAACAGTTCACACCGATACATTCAGTGAGGTGACAGCATTGTTGTGTTGCTGTCCATGTCAGGTCAGTCACAATGTATTGTTAAAGCCAGAATTAAAATATGCTGGAGGCATGAGCCCCCCATTTTAACCTGCCCGCCCTTTGGGGAACAGTGCGGGTGAGGGGTTAAAATGGCTGCCAGTCGTTACCTACTGTGTTTCCGCCATGTCTGCGCTAGCCGCCAGTTTGACTCCTGGGTTTGTGGGAGCGTCGAGGCTGCCCGCGGCAGGCAGGTAGGGGTCGCATGACCACTGAAATGTCGGGATCTGATGACATAATTCAGACCCTGGCTCGACATCAACAAAAAAAACACTCAAATTGCGCAGTGTCAAGCCACCAGTGAAACCTAGATTGGGGCCACAAGAGGCCCAGGTAAGTTTCATATTTTACTTTTTCTAACATTTCCTTGTGGGCCAGGGCCTGACCCCAGATACTCTGGCTGCGATTTTATCGGCACTGAGAGGGCGGGTTTGGAGGCGGGTCAAAGGTTAAAATCATTTTGATTGACGGCGGGTTCCGATCCCGCCGTCAACCCGCCTCCAAACAATTTTCCCAAGTGTCGGGTCCCCGATTTGCGCATGGACCTGACACCTAGCGGTGGGAAGAGAATTAAAGCCAATTACCTGCCTATTAACAGGTAGTTGATAGTAGTTGACAGGCTATTTTTTAATTTTGCCGCTTCTGCCTCGGGTTTCCCAACATCCGGACACCACACCAGGTAAGTGTGGCGTGTTGAGTTTGCTGTAATGTTTCTGGATTGATGACAGCTGCAGAAGTGGTGTGACGGATCTAATGGTGCACTGGTGAGTTTCAGAGGTAAGAAAATGTTGGGAAATTCATTTTTAATGCATTTACACATTTCTTTAGGTAACAAGTTTTGAAATCCATGTCCAGTGCCACCTCATTGGGAGAACCTCTCTCACCAGTGACAGATCGCTTCTGTCACCTCACCTGCAGCTGCCATCTATTCCAGCCGATGAAGGGAGTCACTGAAGATCCTGGGTGCAAGAGCTCACCTTTGTGCAGTGATTGTCAGTGTTTGCAGCACCTCAATGCTGTCAAACACTGAGAAATCAGCTGTCAAAAAAAATGTGTGTGGTCCCTTTAAGAAAACCGGCAGATGACGAGTCATCAAATGACATCATCTGACCGGCTTCCTCTTAATTGGCCGGCTAGCCCGCAGGGCGGGCTTAACAAGGTCAATCAACGTAAAATCACCTCTGTGGGCCGGATACAGTTGGGGGCGGGACAGGAAGCCGGAAGCCACCTGACCCGCACCCAACCCGCCTCCAAAGACAAAATCGCAGCCTCTGTGTTACTGACCCATAAATATTTTAATTGACAGCTGATCAAAGCAGTCCCCCAAATTAAACAGCCACAACCCTTTAAAAAAATACAACTAGAACTGGATTATAAAAATAAAGGGGAAGAATCTAAGGGGGAATAAATAAGCATATGAGGGAGAAGGGAATAGAGGGTTTGCTGATAGAGTTAGATTAGGAAAGATGGGAGGAGGCTCGAGTGGAGCATAAACATCGGCATGGACTGGTTGAGCCGAAAGACCTATTTCTGTGCTGTATATCCAATGTAACTCTACGTAGGCGCATGGGAACATCACCACCTCCAATTTCCCTTCCAAGTCACACACCATCCTGACTTGGAAGTATATCGCCGTTCCTTCATCGTCGCTGGGTCAAAATCCTGGAACTCCCTCCCTAACAGCCTTCACCACATGGACTGCAGGGGTTCAAGAAGGTGGCTCTCCACCACCTTCTCAAGAGCAATTAGGGATGGGCGATAAATGGGCTATGCCCAGATCCCAGGAACGAATATATTTAAAAAAATCTAAATCTGAATCCGGATTTTGGATATGAAATTCAATGAAACTGGGAGCTCCAGATCCGAATCTGTGTTTGACCCATACTTATCTCAACATGTCTCGACTATAACCTTAGGCTAGAACAGTCCCTTCTGCACCAAACTCAACGCCATGGCCTTAAAAAATCACCTCGCGCAATTCTAGGCGCATAGCCATCCATCTCGTTAGATTAAGATCTCTAAATTCTACAACTGGCAGATTGACCAAGAAAATCCATATAAGGTCGTGTTAGTTAAATACAATAAGACACGTGTATGTTACATAATTAAATCTAATTTATTTAGGACCCGAGCATCCATAAAAGTTATTATACGGATTTCAGTAAATGACCTTGAGGATTAATAGGCTTTAACCGTCGCTTCAGATTAGGAAAATCTCAGTCACAATCGTTGTGCGTGTAATAAGCTTTGTAAAATACATGTCCATGTTAAAATGAAAGTGTGCAGTGAAATATTTTGAATATTGAAATGTACAGTTCTTACACTCTATTATGTAGAATAATGTAACTTGTAAACAATCTTGGAAATTTGCTGCCCCAGTGAAACATTAAAGCTATTTCTGCTTTAGTTTCTCTTTGATTTTCATAGGTTCAAACTGTATCAGTCGCAGAATGTTCTTGTTTTCCAACGTGCCTTGAATAAACTCGCCTTCCGATAATTTATCTGTAAAAAAAAGGACATTTAATTAAAAAGTGCATACATTTAAAATAAGCTTTCGCTTCAATATATTTTGCACAATCTTGGCAGCCACCATTTTTTAACATCGGTTGCTTTGTAATGTAAATTGTGACCTGTTTGCATGAATCAGCGGTGCTTCTTGAAATAAAAAAAAATCATTTTGAAGTAAACTGGGAGGTTTTTTTGAAATAAATGGACCATTTTTAAGTAAACGTAGGTTTTGCCAGAATCTGCATCCAATAACCGGGTAACAAGAAAATGCTGGAAATATACTGCAGTTCACTTAGCAGCAGAAAAGGTAAGATAGTTTAACTTTTTGGATAGGCACCTCAGTTTTCCTGAACAGTTAAAGCCAAATATTAATTTCTCTTTCTCCTTAAGATGCGGACGGACCTGCTGTGTATTTCCGGCATTTTCTGTTTTCATTTTAGATTTCTGGACATGCCAGTTTTCCTTTTATTCCCTCGTCAGTAAGTGGGTCTATTTTTATAACATTGCCCTAGCAACGACCTGGTTGCTGATAGGCAGGTGGCGATTTAAAGCTTCAAGAGTTGATTCAGTCAGTTCCGTTAATGTGTGTGTATTAATACAGCAATTACTGTACTAATGAGCAACAGACATGTAAGGATTATTGACCATGAATGGTAACAGGCAAAATATTGCTCCTTGTTCTTGTTCACTGTATATCTCCTACTCTAATATCTGATGGCTCAACAACTTCCTTGGTGCAGAGGTGCCCTCCTAAATACTAATTACTTACACTCTACCATTATTGGATACACACTGCATCATGAGGGTGAATTAAGGGGGTATGTGGGGAAACCACACAGACCTTACTACTCTATCTTGACTAACTTCCTTTCACTCCAGGGAGCAGTCTCCTCAGGCCATAGATGGGATAGTAATTAAGAAAGGGACGATATCTAGCAAAAAAAAAATTTTAATTTGTTTATGGGATCTGGGGCATCGCTGGCAAGGCCAGCATTTATTGCCCATCCCTAGTTGCCCTTGAGAAGGTGGTGGTGAGCCGCCTACTTGAACCACTGCAGCCCGTGTGGTGAAGGTACTCCCCCAGCACTGTTAGGGAGGGAGTTCCAGGATTTTGACCCAGCGATGATGAATGATCGGCGATATACTTCTAAGTCAGGATGGTGTGTGACTTGGAGGGGAACTTGGAGGTGGTGGTGTTCCCATGCGCCTGCTGCCCTTGTCCTTCTAGGTGGAAGAGATCGTGGGTTTGGGAGGTGGTGCCGAAGAAGCCTTGGCGAGTTGCTGCAGTGCATCTTGTAGATGGTACACACTGCAGCCACGGTACACCAGTGGAGGAGGGAGTGAATGTTTAAGGTGGTGGATGGGGTGTCAATCAAGCGGGCTGCTTTGTCCTGGATGGTGTCGAGCTTCTTGAGTGTTGTTGCAGCTGCACTCATCCAGGCAAGTGGAGAGTATTCCATCACACTCCTTACTTGTTAAACTAAAACCTGTGCGCCTCCTAATGTCAGTTTATAGCAGTTTAATCCAGAAAGTATACCAGGAAGCTGTGCATTGGGCAGTTCCACCCTCACGCTCCGCCCCCACCCCCACCACGTGGGTTCGTTTACCATTTTCTTTCTTGCCGAAAAACTCCCAGATTTTGTTGGTTCTCTTTTCTGGTGTGTTCTCATCCTCTGGCAGGGTCTTCTGTTCTTCCTCATTTATCATGTTAAATATCGCCTGCGGGAGAGTGAAGAGCTGATTTCACTAAAGCTGCAATGAGGCTGACAGACTATTGCACTAATTCTACACAGGACACAGCCAACTGTATCTACCTTTTCGCAGATGCACACATTTACTTCTTTAACTGACACAGCCAACAAATTAAATCAAACTGCATTTTACTTTTAAGCAACCTGCAGAAGAAGCAATAAATGGAGAATAATAACTCAATTTTCTTTTTCAAATTATCACCCTTTTCTCTTCCTTCCTTGCCGAAAGATCATCGTACAGTTCCAAACACACTACTTCATAATCATGGGCATTTTTTCATTTATGAGCTTGGGCGGTGCGTGGGCTAGTCAACCACAAAGGCCATCGCAGTGGAGCTCAATCTTGTTCTCATCCGATGTTCTCACACAACTCCCAGCAGGTGTCACTGGACAGTGATCAGGACCAATAACTGTTCCTGGGTTTTTTTCTCTCTGCTGCCAACCCCAGGGCAAGGAAAGAAACAACTTTCATTTATATAGCACCTTTCACGACCCCAGGACGCCCCAGAGCGCTTTGCAGCCAATGAAATACTTTTCAAGTGTATTCACTGTTGTAATGTGGGAAAGACCAATTGTGGCATCCCAAGCACTACCCCCTGTATTTTTGGTTATGAATATTCTAATGTAGCGTGCAATGAGGGTCAGAGAACTGATTCACATTGTGCTTTAAGCTGTTTAAGAATTCCTGTTCCAGCATAAAACACACTGAAGTCATCATGAATATTAATATAATTTTGAAACACAACTGAAAGATTGACAGTGGGGAAGCTACTAAGAACTCTTCCATATTTCCACTATGATTATTTAAGACCTCTACTGTGTGTTTAGCCAGTCTCCTTCAATTTAATAATTTCTCTGCTGTTGCAATATAAATATACATACTGATTCACATTCAAAAATAAGTACGTTATTTTACTTATTATGGATGCTCCATATTTAGTTAGAATTATTAATGTGATGTATTTTACCTTCAAAGTACGATTGTGCTACAAAACCAGATCCCGTGACACTATTCAAAATAAGATCAGGGAATTCTCCCAGTTACTGGGGTAATGTTCCTCCCACAATCCACTTCACAATTATCTGGCCATTCGTTCATTTGCTATTTGTGGGACCTTGCTGCATGCACATTTTCTGCTAGGTGCACCTACATAATAGTGACTGTACTTCAAAAGCAAAGTGCCTTAGAATGCCTTCGGCATGTGTTATGTTTCTATATAAATAAAAGCACTTTCAAGATCTTTTTATAATTAATACATGATTTAAAGTTACTTCAAAATTGTAATTAAGTTACATAACGGTAGAACGCATGATGCTGTTATTATATTGGGAGGCCCCCAGGTTGTCTTGGGGGAAGCTGAAGATTTTCTCCACCGAGAGGAGAGAACAAACAGAATTGGCACAAACATCACCTCAGGCCTCTTTGCTGCAACTTATAGCCACTGGTTCCAGAGCAGACCTTGATTGGAACGGTTACCTGCAAAAGATTCTCGACAGAGGAATGGTGTGCATTGAGGGGAAGTAGAGAGGAGGAAATAACTTCAAAATGAAAATTGAGTAACATAATTTTTTTTTGCCAATTTGTAAAACTGACACTGCGCAATTTTTAAAAATCAACTGTACCTTGACGATTTCCAGTATTTCTTGCTTGTTGATTGTGCCGTTCCCATCCACATCATAGAGAGCGAAAGCCCACTCAAGCTTCTGTGAAGTTTTTCCAGAGGAGGTGAGGTGAAGGGCAATGATGTATTCCCTAAAATCCAAGGTCCCATCATTGTTGGCGTCAAAGCTCCTGAAGACATGTTGGGCATAAGCTTTGGGGTCCGCATCTGGGAAGAAGCCAGAGTAGATCTTCTCAAATTGTTCCATGCTGATTTGACCATTTGGGCATTCCTTCAAGAATGTCTGATACCATATGGAGAGCTCAGCTTCCGAGTACTTGGTGTTCAGTTTGAGATCTTCCAAGATTTCTTTGGATAGGGCACTACTTTTGGTGTTTCCCATTTCCACCCACACAGGCTAGGAGAAGCAAAGCACTATATAAGACTTCTTCTGACTCTCTCAACACTGCAGAGACTGGCATCCGATCTGTATTTATCTGAACAGATTAAGCTTTACGGATTAGAGAGATTAGTCTTCATCTCCTTGACTGACATTCACACAGACAGCAAAGTTCTTACATATAGAGCAAGCTAATTAGCTAATGGAAATAACTGTGACTTAAGGCATGAATTCTTAAAATTATGAACAAAACATATCTCCCTTTGTGGATAGTTATTTTTCTATAGTGTTATTTAGCAACAATATTAACTGTTGGTTTATTGTCCCATAGATTATGTGAATTCACAGAGCATGGAAAAATGTGTTACTTTTCTTATTTGTTCTCAGGATGTGGGTGACACTGGCAAGTCCAAATTTCTTGCCAATGCCTAGCTCCACTGAGAAGGTGGTGGTGGGCCTTCTCCTTGAACCGTTACAGTCCTTGTGGTGATAGTGCTCCCATGTTGATCCCACACAGGATTTTGACTCAGCGACGATGAAAGAACAGTGGTATATGTCCAAATCAGAGTTGGTGTGTGATTTCGAGGGGAACATGGAGGTGATGATGTTCCATGATGTTGCTGCTCTTGTCCTTCTTGGTGGTAGAGGTCACAGGGGAGGGAGGTGGTATTGAAAGTGCTTCCCACTGCCTTCCTAAATTTAGGCATTGTTTTTTGTTGTACTTTATGCAGGTTACTCGGTTTGGAAAAAGCGAATTCCAAATCAACTTGTTATATAGTCAAGTTCACTTATTCGGAAAGTCAATAGAAACAAAATATCTAAGATGTTCAGCAGCAGCACTACTTTGGTCAGACAGGAATCTGGCATTAAATTGCTGGCTTTCTTTTCCACACTACTTTGATGCAAAGACCATAGTTCCACTGTTGCTTATGTTAAATCAAATTCATATGAACCTACCAAATGAGAATCTAAAAAAGAAAACAAAGGAAATAAATAATCCTTAAATCTAATTGACAGAGATTGCGCAAGTTTGACTTTTCATGTGTCAAATATTGAAACTATTTGGCAAAAAGAGAATCAGCGCATTCCGCTATAAGACCCAACAGTGATGGACTGTGGTTTTAGAAATGTGAAATGCATCATTTCATGTGAGGAAATACATATTTTGCTTAGCTCCAGATTAGAGGAAATTTTCCTGGTTAAACAGATAACACTTACTTAAAATTGTGCTATTCCAATGCTCTCCTGGCTGGCCTCCCATCTTCCATCCTCTGTAAACTTGAACTCATCCAAAACTCTGCTGCCCGTATCTTAACTCGCACCATGTTCCGTTCACCCATCACCCCTGTGCTTGCTGACCTACATTGGCTCCCGGTCCAGCAACACCTCAATTTTCAAATTCTCATTCTTGCTTTCAAATCCCTCCATGGCCTCCCCCATTCCTATCTCTGTAACCCCTCCAGGCCTACAACATTTGAGATCTCTGCGTTCCTCCAATTCTGGCCTCTTGCGCGTACCCAATTATCATCACTCCACTATTGGCGGCCGTGCTTTCAGCTGCCCAGGTCCTCAGCTCGGGAATTCCCTCCCTGAACTTCTCCACCTCTCTACCTCTCTCTCCTCCTTCATGCAGCTTCTTAAAACCTACCTCAGTGACCAAGCTTTTGGTTATCTGTCCTAATATCTCCTTATGTGGGTCGGTGTCAAATTTTGTTTGATAACGCTCCTGTGAGGCGCCTTGGGGTGATTTACTACATTAAAGGCGCTATATAAATGCAAGTTGTGTTTATGTCAAGGATCTCAAATTGGACCTTGTCAAATCTGCAGATGACACTAAAAATGGAGAACCATGCAGACAAAGGATAATTTTAAAGATATAAAGAATGCCTCAGATCAGTCTCATCGAGGTATATCAAATATTAAATAGTATAGCTAGATAAGGTAAACTTATAATATCATTTTCAAGTAAATCAGGCCAGTAGGACCAGTGGACAAAAATTCAAAACTAAATTTAGAGCCATTAGGATGAGCTTCTTTACTCAAAGAGTGTTTCGAATAATCTAATAGGTAGCACAGACAGAGGCATTGGCGGCATTCAAAATAAAGGTTGACGGTAGGATGGAAGATTTAAGGTTTAGAAGAATAAGGTCCAACTGATCCTTTCTCGTTCTTATATAACTAGGGATGGTAGATGAACTACTCCAATTCTGCTGGTATTTCTTCTTCAGTGAGAGCAGAATAAAACCGAATCTGTGCCAGCTGAGGCCAAGACACTAGGATTGATTCTGGTCCAGGTTAGCACTGCTTTGAACTTATGCAATGTTTTAACTGATTGTTTATTATTGGCTTACTGCTAACGGTAAATACTGCTTTATGATATGTATCTTAAAGCAGTGTAAGCCTTGTGACCAAATCCAGATAATAACGTCTACAAGCTAAATTGGATTTGTCAAGACATTATTGTCTGCATTGAAGTAAGAGTTAGAGGGGCAAACAGGCCATGAGCAGTAGCCAGCTTAAAGAGGCTTCATTGGTTCCATCTCAGGGTTGGAGAGCTGATCAAAGAAACACTCTTCTGATAAGGATGTGCTTTTCATATCTTCTTATTTACAAAAACACAACAAGGTGAACACACATATGAAGAGATGACACAAGTCGCATTGACAGATACCATGGTGTCACTCATGACTGATCTCACTGTGATAAAAATGGCACATGGTTCGAATGTCTTTTTCCCCACCTCCCCTGTCAAAAACAATTCATTGTGAAGATGCCTCTCCTATAAATATTACTCCACATACATCCAGCCTGATGGCGAGTTCTTCAGGAAATGTGCATTTATTTAGTCGGGCCTGAGTCAGTGTTGAGGGGAGAAATCCGAGTTTCTAAAAGGAAATTTGCGGGTGGGGGGGGAAATGAATCAGAGAAGCAGTTGGTAATCCCCAGGCTGCTTTTGCACAGGGTGCAGCATCTGGTTGTAAATGGCATCAGCTCAGGCCTGGAAACAGTTTGCCACTTTGGCATTGTGAGTGGGGAGTGCTGATTCACACAAAAAGTGGAAAACATTTTAAAACTGAAGCCAAAAAACAAAGATAAGTTTCTGCAACTATGACTACTTCACCCAATGTTGTCCATTGTTTCAAAGTGGCAATTCCCTCTCCCAGTTGTATATTTATATATTCATAATACAAATTATTGCACTTAGAGTGTGACGTAAGTATGAAATGGCTGGGATAGAATTATCACAGGGAGAATTAGAAGGAAACCTAATAGTAACAGTATGCCTCTGTAATATCCAGACTCGACTATTCCAATGCTCTCCTGGCTGGCATCCATGCACTTCAGCTTATTCAAAACTCTACTGCCCATATCCTATTCCTCACCAAGTCTCGCTCACCCATCACCCCTGCGATCGCTGGCGTACATTGGCTGCGGGTCTCCCAACACCTCAAATTTAAAATTCTCATCCTTATGTTTAAAGCCCTTCATGTCCTCGCTCCTCCCTATCTCCTCCTGCCCTGCAACCACTCCACCCCCACCCAACTCTCTGTTGCTCTTAAAGAAAGAAAGACTTGCATTTCTATAGCGCCTTTCATGACCACCGGACGTCTCAAAGCGCTTTACAGCCAATTAAGTACTTTTTGAAGTGGAGTCACTGCGCACAGCAAGCTCCCACAAACAGCAATGTGATAATGACCAGGTAATCTGTTTTTGTTATGTTGATTGAGGGTTTCATATTGGCCAGGACACCGGGGATAACCCCCTGCTCTTCTTCGAAATAGTGCCATGTGATCTTTTACATCCTCTTGAGAGAGCAGACGGGGCCTCGGTTTAATGTCTCATCCAAAAGACGGCACCTCCGACAGTGCAGCACTCCCTCAGCACTGCACTGGAGTGTCAGCCCAGATTTTTGTGCTCAAGTCAATGAATTGAATTAGGTTATTTTTGGTTTTATTTATTATTTGTATAAGTTGCCGTGTATTGTAAAGAATTGTATGAAAATTGCATGAAATTGTATGACAACTTTAGTTAGAAGTTACTTATGTAGATGACGTTTTTGTTGTATCAGTGAAATTTAATGATTTTCTCTTAGGCCCCGATCTTAACTTGCAGACGCGCTGGGAGCGGCGGTGTCCGATAGCATGTGGGAAACCTGGAAGAACGTTAAGCGCATCTGTCAGTGGCTATTTAACCCAGCCACCCCATTATCATTTTACTCCTGGTTTCCCGTCCAATCGGCGGCAGCGGGCACGATGAGGACGCACATGACGCGATCTCAACTCCAGTATTTAAAGGGACAATCCAAAGATGCAATTTGGAGGTGTTTGGAGTTCTGGAGAAGAAAGGAGGAAGCAGAAAAATAGAAGGGAGAGGCGCAAAGGCTGGACCCCAGTTCAATGACGCCTCCCTGGATGTGCTGCTGGGTGCTGTGCGGAGAAGGAGGGACATATTATTCCCCAGCAATGGGAGGGAAAAAACTGTGGCAGAAACCAAGAAGGCATAGTTGGAGGTGGCAGAGGAAGTGAGCAGCAGGAGCGTAGTGCCATGCTCCTGGATGCAGTGCAGGAAGCAATTTAATGACCTACGCAGGTCAGGAAAGGTGAGTACAGTTGCACATTTACCTACATCCTGATATGTGCTTTACCCCAACCCCCCTCACTCTGCCATCTCAAGCCTACTCCAGCACAGTACTTCTCACACCCACTTACCTTGCAAGCGCACCCATCCCTCCCTGTTTATGCACTATCCCCACATACCCATCCATCCATCCAGAACCAGGGGTCACAGTCTAAGGATAAGGGGTAAGCCATTTAGGACTGAGATGAGGAGGAATTTCTTCACCCAGAGAGTGGTGAACCTGTGGAATTCTCTACCACAGAAGGCAGTTGAGGCCAATTCATTAAATATATTCAAGAAGGAGTTAGATATATTTCTTAAGGTAAAAGGGATCAAGGGATATGGGGAGAAAGCAGGGACAGGGTACTGAATTTGGATGATCAGCCATGATCTCATTAAATGGCGGAGCAGGCTCGAGGGCCCGAATGGCCTACTCCTGCTCCTATCTTCTATGTTTCTATGTTTCTATGCAACTCACCCTCATCCTTATGCAATTTAATGCCTCTCCCTCATAGTCACCCTCACCAAATGCACTCCATCCATTGGTTGAACACATGCCATTACACTCACTCATAGGTCAGTTCTTTCCCTCCTTGCAGAAGAGAGCACAGAACACCAGGGAGAGGGAGAGAACCGGAGGTGGCTGTCAGTGATGTGGAGATGGGGACCTCCCAGCTACCTGATGACAGAATTAAATGTCAGACAGCCACATACAACACTCAGTCATGTTGACTTGATGTCAACAGTGAGTGAAATATGATCATGTTCATAAAGATAACTTCCTGCATTCTTACCTTGCCAGTACTAATTCATGTCTTTTATCTCCTACAGGGCCTTCACGCGTGCAGGAGAAGTCGGAGGGTAGGGAAGGCAGAGTGGCGGGGATGTGATGAGTGGCACAGCAGGATGAAGTTGAGTGTGGCTTTGTACTAACGTTTCGTGATCTAATGAGATCATTGAAATGTTTGCGGCACTGCACCCAGGTCCTCCTTACAACATCCCTGCTGTTGACAGCCTCTGCTATTTGGAGCCAGGCTCCTTTGTCTGTTGGGGAGGTCTCTTCTGCCCATCTGAAGGGAAGAGGACCTCCCTGCGTGGTCTCACTCCCTCCACAAACATATGGAGGGAGTCATCTGAGAACCTGGGTGCAGCCCTCTGTCTCTGTGTAGTCATGTTTCCAAGTGTTCGGAACACTCCTATGGTCCAGTGCAGTACCTGCACAATCCGAGATTAACCTTCAAATGCAATGTGGCCATGGCTCCTTTAAATATCATTGATGACATCATCAGACCCACACCATTTAATAGGGCCGGGTAACGCGCAGGGCGGCCTTAGTAGGCGCCATTGACGGAAAGTCGATCTCAGGAGCGGGATCGAATCAGGAACAGGGTCGCGACCCGCCACGGCGACCGCCCGCACCCGACCCGCCCAGGTAGGGAAAATTCCGGCCAAGTGTGTAAAGTAACTGCTCAGTGAACAAAGTTCCAGGAAGCCCGGGAAACCCACGGACCCGACGTTAAACACAAAAATGTAGGTCAATATCGCTCTAATTGAGCGATTTACATTTGCTGATTGGCAACCTGGCTCTGCCGAGGGGGTTGCACGCACGCTGCGTAACGCGCTTCAGTCAAATGCGGAAGTCGGCGGGTTGGAACCGGCTTCCCGACGCGCTGATATTTTTGCCGGTTTTATCCCCCCACGCACACCTAAACCCACGCGCTATTCCAGGTTAAAATTCCCCCCTTAGTATTTCTCATTGCTGCTGGTGCTGTAGAAACATCACAGAAGTCGTTTTTATTTAAACATTACTTATTCATAAATCTTTCTATTCTTTTGTGTTCTTTCCTTGATTTATCAATTATGTTATTCATCTTACTGCAAAACAAAAAGTCAAATATTTTACTTGGGGCTTGACGAAAACGCAACTGAGGTACGTGCAAAAACATTTACAAAGGTGATCAACTATCATGTGATCAAATCTCCAGGAATATGTCAAACCAGAATTGGCAACCCTCGGCTCGGTGGACCACCTGATCTTTTCCTGTCCTTCGTTTTGGTCTGATGCTATATCAGGGGTGGGCAATTATGTGGGCTAGAGGGCCGCGTAACAAGTTTTGGTGAGCTGTTGCGGGCCGCACACCAATGTTCCCCCTAAGGTGCGCGGCCGTGCGGTCCTGCACTAATCGCGCGGTCCCGCTCAGGCCGCTCGCCAGCTCCGGCTGCTGGAAGTGATAGCGCGCGGCAAATTTAAAGGGACCGCGCACGTTGGTGAGAGCAAAGTATTAGATTGGCAAATTTGAAACGGGCGAACTCAATTTACCTGCAGTCCTTGTGCCCCGGGATCCACTCCCGTATCTGAGACGGTGATGAGAACCCCCTCCCCGCCCCGTCGTACTCTGGGTACCGGGAGAGGAAAGACGCAGTGCCGGTCTCTTTCTTCGGTAAAAGAGTCATCGAGAAGAGCAGCCGCGACTCGACTCAGACTAATGTGCAGCTCGAGCTCCGGCTCGCCTTCTATTGCAGGCCCGTGTGCCCTATTTTGCCCGCCACTGGGCTAGAAGCTGCCCCGCTGTTTACTGAGCAAACTCGCAGGAACGGCAGGGACCCGACGTCACTGGGTCTGCGCCGGCGTTACGCCGGGAGACTGGCGGTATCTCCGCCGAATTCAGACAACACCTTTCACCCAATTGCACCAATCAACAAAAACAGCAATTTTGTAACTGACTGGAATGAAATCAAGCCCGGGACTCATTTTTTTGAACTAGTGGCTGAAATTCCTCCAGAGACCAGCTGAGACTAAAAACTCGCGGCAAATTTTGAAAAAAAAGAGTTTCTATTCAATTCGATTGTGTCAATTGCGAGTCACGCTGCCAGTGGCGTTATTTTATACCTGTAAAGTATTTCTGTGACCGTGCATTTATCTGGAAGGTTTGCACAGATTGAGGGAAACTGAACCCACAAACCGCGAGTAGCTCACCTTTCACATTGCAGTGGCGGTGCAGAAACTGAGCTTTCGGGGGGGGGGGGGGGGTGAATAACTTTGTTGATTTACAAAACAAGCTGCAGAAAATGCAGTCAATTTCTATTTCCCCCCCCCCCCCCCCTGAATCGCTCCGGACATTTCCGAGTCTGGACAGTGTTGATTTTTATTTTTGCAAATTTGAAAGGGGGTGGAAGTCGGAGCAACGACACACTCGATTTGCCCCGCCTCTGTTTGTGGTGAGGACTGGCCTGTTGCCTCGCTCGATGCTGCTGAATTTTCCCAAGTATTTGTTTTTAATTTTCGGCAATTTGTCGTTTCTTTCTATTCCTAACCCCTCCTTGACAAAAATATATATATCTATATAAACAGTAAAAATTCTCAGTGACAGAACCTACAAAGGCTGGTGGTCGGGATCTGAAGAGAGGATAAGGTTAATCAGAAGGAACTGATTGCCTTGTGGAGAGTGACTGGCGTGTAAACCCTGCACACCGAGGCTGCTTTCAACTCCAGTGGAGGTTGGAGAGATGGAAAGTGGCGTGAAATCGAACAGGGTGGTGCAGGTTACACGAGTGGAGAGTTTCAGCGCCGCTCACCACCTCCACAGGTAATTGACAGCACCGCCCCCCAGACTGGGTCCCAACATCTGGATGTTCAGTATCTCGGCTGGCATCTGAGAGAGGAGGGAAATGGGTGAATAATATCGACGGGGGAGGAGGGGCTGTAATTGAACTGCTGTAAAAGAAATAAGACCCGGTTTCCCTATTCTGAGGCTACGATGCGTGGGTTTGTCGGATTTGTAGTCTTTTTTCTTGATCTCTCCGCAATGTGGCGGAAGAGGAAGGATTAGGAAAGGACTACAAGTCCCAGAAATGATCTGAGCATGTCCTTGTGCAGGCCCGCTGTGCGGAGATTGTGCTGTTCGTTGCTGGTTTTAGTTTTAGTTTTCGGCAACGGGTGCAATCTTCCCTAAGATTTCACCCCGCCCGCCACCGCTGTCCTGAATCAACCTGAGCAAGGTCAAACCGAGAGACACTGCCTGGCTGGGACTGATTCTGTAACTACTGGCCCCAGACCGGCAGCTGCAACACCAATCCACTCCACTGTAGCTTATCCTGGATATTAAAGATCGTTCAATGGCGGGGCAGTCAGCTTACTCTGTTTTCTTCTTCTTCTTCTTCTTCTTCTTAGGCAGTCCCTGGGAACCGAGCATGACTTGCTTCCACACTAAAAATGAGTTCTCAGGTGACTGATGAGTCCAATGCAGGACCTACAGTCTCTGTCACAGGTGGGGCAGACGGTGGTTGAAGGGGCGGGTGGGTGGGGTGCTTGGGTTGACGTGCGCTGCTTGCGCTTGGCTTCCGCTTGCTCCCGGCGAAGAGACTCGAGGTGTTCGGCGCCTTCTCCTCCACTTTGTGTGGTCTTGGGCCAGGGATTCCCAGGTGTCGGTGGGGATGTTGCACTTTTTCAAGGAGGCTTTGAGGGTGTCCTTGAAGCGTTTCCTCTGCCCACCTGGGGCTCTCTTGCCGTGTCGGAGCTCCGAGTAGAGCGCTTGTTTTGGGAGTTTCATATCGGGGATGCGGACGATGTGACCCGTCCATCGGAGCTGATCGAGCGTGGTCAAAGCTTCGATGCTCCGATGGACGGGTCATGACTCCGTTCTATGGTAGAAGGGATAATAAATGTCTTGGAATAGCTGATAGTCCCATTCTCTTTGAACATTTTCTTCACTTTCCCGAAAGGCATTGATTCGCACAGGGCTACAGTTCAATCCCTTGTCGGACATTGGCATGTTTTCCAGCAGGGGTTAGTTTTCCAGCAGGAGTTAGTGGACAATGATTGGGAAAGGGGACCTTCACGGAGACACACTCACTGACCCAGGAGGGTACAATGCTCGCTTCATCTAAACTATATAGTATGTAAATTCAACTGCTACATGCTACAGCATCTTATTTACGCTCCCCAAGTCACTCTGATACATTTCTACATTTAAACCTACACTAGTGAATTCATCAACAACAACAGCTCGCATTTATATAGCACCTTTAACATAGTAAAACATCCCAAGGCGCTTCACAGGAGTGTTACCAGCCAAAACATTTGACACCGAGCCACGTAAGGAGGTATTAGAACAGGTAGGTAGGTTTTACGGAGTCTCTTAAAAGAGGAAAGAGAGGTAGCGGCGGAGAGGTTTAGGGAGGGAGTTCCATTGCTTGGCAGCTGAAGGCACGATCGCAAATGGAGGGGCGAAGGAAATCGGGGATGCACAAGAGGCCAGAATTGGAGGAATGTAGAGTTCTCAGAGGTTTGGACGGCTGGAGGAGGTTACTGAGATAGGGAGGGGCGAGGCCATGGAAGGATTTAAACAAGTGTATCGTGCACAGTAAGTTAGAGGATACATTGGCCCGGATTTTGCAGTAAAAATAACGGTGAGGCTTATAGCGCTCACCGTTATTAAAGAGTAAATCGGACAGCAACTTCCAGCGACCGCACGTGCACAGTTAAATGCAGAAATCAGGAAGTGGCTGCCCATTTTGCCTTGCTCATCCACAAACTTTGCTATAACACTATCTCGCCGAGAGACTCGGGATTGAAATACATGCAACAGCGTGAAGTTGGGGTACTTGCATGATAGATAGCCACTAAATACGCCAGAAAAAGTTAGGGCTTGTCCATTGAAGTGTAAGTACATCTTTAACGGCGTGATAAGTCTTAATTACTGCCAAACAACCTCTCTGGCAATGAAAATTTACTTTTAAAAGTGTGGAGTATCATTCCTTCAGATTTTAATTATGGTTGGGAATTAAAAAAATTTAATTTAATTAAAAAACATTTACTTTTTCTTTCTATCTCTTTTATCTTTCTCTTTTAATCCCATCTTGCTTTCACTCTCTTTCTGTATCTGATCTGACATTGAATTAAATATTCTAACTTACACTTCCTGGTTCAGACTCTGCACTGCTCATTAACGATTCTTCAATCTGATTGGTTCAGGAGATGCACAGTTTCTTGCCCTGTTCACACAGGTCTCAGATCCCCTGTAGAGGGCGCCGCGCCATTTCAGATTTCTAATCACCACAAGTTCCAGTGTAAAAGCCCACAGAAAGTCGCTGCTGACTGCAAAATCCGGGCCATTGTTTTATATCGAGTGGAACATTGTAAAATGCAAAAGCCAAATGCTTCCCAGCCAATGAAGTGCTTATGAAGTGTAGTCACTGTTGTAATGTAGGGAACCGTGATTATAAATCCCTGATACCTTGTTTTGTGAAATGTTTTATATGTTTGTTTCCCACCATCCCTTTGATACCCATGTTAAGCTGATGTAATACCAGCATCTAGTATCAGACGTCAGACACAGGAAGGGGAAAACTGCAGGGAAATCTGCACATATTTGAGTTAGGAAGATACACAATGGCCCAGAAATTAAACAGTGAGGGTTCCCGCGGGGGTAAGGATTCCCCGCGATATCGCACTCCGTGCCTACCTTTTTGCTCCGGGCCCACACGAACTTTAGTTTGAATGGCTCTGTCTCTTGGAACCGTGCAGTGCTTGCGTGACCCAGAGACGCAATTAGTTCGTGCGAGCTCTGGGATCACATGATTCAATTAGAGCCAATGGCAGCACACCATCTTTCATTCATAGTTTTGACAGGAAGACCTGTCAAAGCTATGAATACTAAACACCCCCAAAAGAACAGCTAAACCTCAATTAAATTTAAAAAAAAAAGCCATCACATTAATAAAATAAGTATAGTTAAATAAATTAACCACTTTAAACAAAAAATTAAAAATTTGAAAAAATTCAAAATCTTTTTAAAAGTTATAAAAATAAACTTACCTTTCTTTAAAGTCTCTAAAAAAGATAAACCTGTTGAAAAAAATTTAAAATAACACTTAATTAACTACTTACCTTGTTAAAAGGGTGTCATACGCCTGCTTATTTTATGTGTAAAATCTTCACCACTTACCTGCGCGTTCAAAGCTGAAAAAATAACTAAGTGCACTGCGTGCGCACAGCCTGTAGCGCGCACGCGGTTCACTTAGGAACCGCCCCCTTTTGAATTCACGAAGTGCCGGTTTCCCGCGCATGCGCAGTGCATGCAGGAAACCGGCAATTGGAGACCTAATACGCAAGAGTACACAGTGCGTACTCTCGCGTATTAGGTCTAATTTTCGGGCCATTACACCTGTGGAATCTGTATCTTGTTGCAGAAAACCAATGTATACACCATGACATTTAGAATAAAAACAGAAAACGCTGGAAACACTCAGGCCAGGCAACATCCGTAGAGAGAGAAACAGAGTTAACGTTTCAGGTCGATGACCCTTCGTCAGAACTGGGAAAAACTCCCTGCCCCTGCACTTGCTTAAAAATATGTTACATCTCTAACTTTTTCCAGTTCTGACGAAGGGACATCGACCTGAAATGCAAACTCTGTTTTTCTCTCCACAGATGCTGCCTGACCTGCTGAGTATTTCCAGCATTTTCTGTTTTTATTTCAGATTTCCAGCATCCGCAGTATTTTGCTTTTCTATGGCATTTAGAATGTTTGCTTTGAGAATGTGATTACCATTTGGGACTTATTTTCCAGTAACTGCTTGAGTACTGAAGAAAACAAGAGAATTTTTGGAAAATGCAACAACCCTAATGGCCATGGTCATAACTACAAAGGTCAGTGATGGACATATCGCTTGTTGGCATAAATGCGTGACCAAAAGATGTGCAATTCATAATTGACTGAACTCTGCTACAGCGTCTCGTGAACTCCTTACATTGAACTTTCTTATTGTACCTTGGAGAGCTGAACTGCTTCAAATCAAATGGCTCCAAAGTCAGATAAACTCCATTCCTGAAGTTTAGTATAACTAGTTTGGTTGCTTCTGAACTGGAGCCCGTAAGGATGGGCGGAACCTTGCTGTGGTGTTAACTGCAAACCTGATTTGGGCTCTCATTTCTGTGTGGCACCGTTGATATGTTATTGGCTATTTCATGATGCCCCACACTCAGCAACAGCCCAACATAGTCATACTCACAGAATCATACCTTTCAGCCAATGTCCCAGACTCCTCCATCACCATCCCTGGGTATGTCCTGTCCCACCGGCAGGACAGACCCACCCCCAGGGGTGGTGGCACAGTGGTATACAGTCGGGAGGAGTGGCCCTGGGAGTCATCAACATTGACTCTGGACCCCATGAAGTCTCATGGTATCAGGTCAAACATGGACAAGGAAACCTCCTGCTGATTACCATCTACTGCCCTCCCTCATCTGAAGAATCAGTACTCCTCCATGTTCAACACCACTTGGAAGAAGCACTGAGGGTAGCAAGGGCACAGAATGTACTCTGGGTGGGGGACTTCAATATCCATCACCAAGAGTGGCTCGGTAGCACCACTATTGACTGAGCTGGTCGAGTCCTGAAGGACATAGCTGCCAGACTGGCTCTGCAGCAAGTGGTGAAAGAACCAACACAAGGGAAAAACCTACTTGACCTCGTCCTCACCAATCTACCTGTCGCAGATGCATCTGTCCATGACAGTTTTGGTAGCAGTGACCACTGCACAGTCCTTGTGGAGACGCAGTCTTGTCTTCACACCCTCCATCATGTTGTGTGGCATGACCACTGGGCTAAATGGCATAGATTTAGAACAGATCTAGCAGCTCAAAACTGGGCATTCATGAGGCGCTGTGGGCCATCAGCAGCAGCAGAATTGTATTCCACCACAATATGTAACCTCATGGCCCAGCATATCCCTCACTCTACCATTAACATCAAGCCAGGTGACCAACCCTGGTTCAATGAGGAGTGTAGAAGAGCATGCCAGGAGCAGCACCACTAAAAATGAGGTGCCAACCTGGGGAAGCTGCAACACAGGACTACATTCATGCTAAACAACGGAAGCAGCATGCTATCGACAGAGCTAAGCGATCCCACAACCAACGGATCAGATCAAAGCTCTGCAGTCCTGCCACATCCAGTCGTGAATGGTGGCGGACCATTAAACAACTGACGGGAGGAGGAGGCTCCATGAACATCCCCATCCTCACTGATGGTGGAGCCCAGCACTCGAGTGCAAAAGACAAGGTTGAGCGTTTGCAACCATCTTCAGCCAGAAGTGCCGAGTGGATGATCCATCTCAGCCCCCTTTTGAGGTTCCCACCATCACAGAAGCCAGTCTTCGGCCAATTCGATTCACTCCACGTGGTATCAAGGAACGGCTGAGCGCACTGGATACAGCAAAGGCTATGGGCCCCGACAATATCCCGGCTGTCGTTCTGAAGACTTGTGCTCCAGAACTAGCCGTGCCTCTAGCCAAGCTGTTCCAGTACAGCTACAACACTGGCATGTGCCCGACAATGTGGAAAACTGTCCAGGTATGTCCTGTCCACAAAAAGCAGGACAAATCCAATCCAGCCAATTACCGCCCCATCAGTCTACTCTCAATCATCAGCAAAGTGATGGAAGGTGTCATCGACAGTGCTATCAAGCGGCACTTACTCACCAATAACCTGCTCACCGATGCTCAGCTTTGGGTTCCGCCAAGACCATTTGGCTCCAGACCTCATTGCAGCCTTGGTCAAACATGGACAAAAGAGCTGAATTCCAGAGGTGAGGTGAGAGTGACTGCCCATGACATCAAGGCAGCATTTGACCGAGTGTGGCAACAAGGAACCCTAGTAAAATTGAGGTCAATGCGAATCAGGGGAAAATGCTCCACTGGCTGGAGTCATACCTAGCACAAAGGAAGATGGTTGTAGTTGTTGGAGGTTAATCATCTCAACCCCAGGACATCGCTGCAGGAGTTACTCTGTAGGGGGTGGTATGTGGGGTCAGCCTTCACCTCTGACTCAGTGAGCGGTTCGAATCGCTCCCACGCCCCTGGTTCTAGACTTTGGACTTATTTAGGGGTTGTGAACAAAGATGCAGTAGGCAACAGGTTCTGATGAAAGAATTTTGACTTTATTAAAAGAAAAAGGTAACAAACTTAAAACACACTTAATACTTAAACACAGGTTGGGGAACACACGGTACAGGCGAGGGAGAATGAAAATATACCTTATCCCTCCCAAAAATCCCACTATCTAGCTAGGTTTTGGTTTCAGGAGATCAGGGATAATGCTCACCAAACGAATCCTTGACAGTTGAGAGTTAGGGTTTAGAGTCTTTTGAGTAAAAGGTTTCATAAGGCCCTTGTTGCCGCGAGGTGTCCGATGGTCACTGAGGCAGTCGCTCTGGTTTCTTCTTGCGTGTTGGTCTGCTTGTGAAGTTGTTGGCCTTCTTTCCTCCTCCTGCTCGTGGCTTGTGGGGTCTTGCTGGAACAGAGCTGAGAGAGAGCTGTGCGAGTGTTGAGAGCGTTGTCAGAGTCCAGAGAGAGAGAGAGAGACTTGGGGGATTAGGCCCTCAATTATACTGTTCAGCCCCTTTGTCCTATTCGCGCCCAAAACCCCTTACTAAATCGGTTTCCTTTAGATTTCAAAATGAGCCCTGTTTATTCCATTGTCTTAGTTTTGGCAGGCTTGTTAGTTTCGATGGCTTTAACTTGGTGTTAAACATGTCCTGATGGCTTCCGATGTTTCCATTTAGGCAGGGCCTTTATCTGCGCGCCAAATCTTGTCCCTATTGTCCTAGGTTTTTTTAACGGGCTTGTAAATCTGTCCCTGTGGATACCTGGTTGATTGGTTTTTGATGAAGTAATCGGGGTACTAAATGTTTTATTGATTTCAGGCTTCTGGTATCCTGTTTGGGCCTGGGAATTTCAAAAGAGGTCTTGGATTATTCATATTTCGATGTGTGTGTGAGGCTTTGGGTTTGTCTCTTCCTCCTTGGTAGGAATGCAGTGTAAACAAATTCCCAGACAGCTTGATTGGGCCCCAATACCCCAAGCTGTCCACTGCCTGGCCACGCCCCTCCGCAGCCTGTCTGTGTCTGTGAAAGGTGTCTTTCCCAACAGTAAGATTCAAATGTCATTTTCCTCAGGGTTTTTTCTTCCCTGATCTTTAAAATGTCCAAAACTGAGGTTTTTACCTCAAATCACTTCACTTAGGTCCCATCATCCCAAGTTTGTATGAAAGGTCCAAAAATCACTCCCTTTAGGGTTCTGTTCGAGTTTCTGGGGGATTTTGCGAAGCCTACAACTCAGGGCAGTGTCCTAGGCCCAACCATCTTCAGCTGCTTCATCAATGACCTTCCCTCCATCATACGGTCAGAAGTGGGGATGTTCGCTGATGATTGCACAGTGTTCAGCGTCATTCACATCTCCTCAGATAATGAAGCAGTCTGTACCCGCATGCAGTGAGACTTGGACGGCATTCAGGCTTGAGCTGATAAGTCACAAGTAACATTTGTGCCACAGACGTGCCAGGCAATGACTATCTCCAACAAGAGAGCGTCTAACCACCGCCCCTTGACATTCAACGGCATTACCATTGCTGAATCCCCCAACATCAACATCCTGGGGGATCACCATTGACCAGAAACTTAACTTGACCAGCCACATAAATACTGTGGCTAAAAGAGCAGGTCAGAGCTTAGGTATTCTGCGGCGAGTGTCTCACCTCCTGACTCCCCAAAGCCTTTCCACCATCTACAAGGCACATGTAAGGAGTGTGATGGAATACTCTTCACTGGCCTGGATAAGTGTAGCTCCAACAACACTCAAGAAGCTCGACACCATCCAAGACAAAGCAACCCACTTAATTGGCACCCCACCCATCACCTTAAACATTCACTCCTTCCACCACCGGCGCACCGTGGCTGCAGTGTGTACCATCGACAAGATGCACTGCAGCAACTCACCAAGGCTTCTTCGACAGCACCTCCCAAACCCGTGACCTCTACCACCTAGAAGGACAAGGGCAGCAGGCGCATGGGAACACCAGCTCCTCTCTAAGTCACACGCCATCCTGACTTGGAAATATATCGCCGTTCCTTCATAGTCGCTGGGTCAAAATGCTGGAACTCCCTCCCTAACAGCACTGTGGGAGTACCTTCACACGGACTGCAGCGGCTCAAGAAGGCGGCTCACCACCACCTTCTCGAGGGCTATTAGGGATGGGCAATCAATGCTGGCCTTGCCAGCGACGCCCACATCCCTGGAATGAATTAAAAAAAACCTCAATGTGCTGAGTTGATGGCAGCATTTCCCCACAGGGTAGGGGGCGGGGGCAAGAAAGAAAAACCGCTGTGGAACCAGAGGTTTAAATGAGACTGTTGGGCCTAAAGTTTTAAAATAGCCCTTGGATGTTGGGATATTTTTTCCACACACCTCTCACTGGAATGAAATCAAAAATGAGGAAACTGTACTGAATCCCAGCGATGATGAAAGCCCACAGCTTGAAAAACCCTTAAGTGAAGGCACAGAGACAGATGGTGCAGAAAAACTGAAGAATGAACTTGCAACGATATAAGAACAACTTGCATTTACTTAGCACTTTTAACGTAGTAAAATATCCTTCACACAAGCGTAATCAGACAAAAATTGACACTGAACCAAAGAAGGAGACATTAGGACAGGTGACCAAATGCATGGTCAAAGAGGTAGGTTTTAATGAGCATCGTAAAGGAAGAGCGAGACGGGGAGAAGTTTAGGGAGGGAGTTCCAGAGCTTAGGCCCTAAACGGCACAAGGCACGGCCACCAATGATGGGGTGAAGGAAGTGGGGGATGCACAAGAGGCCAAAATACCACCTTTCACATCATCAGAACATCCCAAAGCACTTCACAGCCAATCAATTAACTTTGAAGTGCAGTCTTTGAATGTAGGCAAACATGGCTGCCAATTTGCACACATCAAGTACCACAAATAGCAACGTGATGAATGACCAGTTAATTAGTTTTGGTGTTGCTGGTTGAGGGTAGAATGTTGGCCAGTGTACTAGGAGAAGTTGCTGCTCTACTTTGGAAAAAGTGCTACGAGATCATTTATGTCCATCTGAACAGGCAGGCAGTTTTAACGTCTCATTTAATGTCTCATCCGGAAGGTGGCACCTCTGACAATACAGCGTCAATGCGTCAGTCTAGATTACTTGCTAAGTCCTGGAACAGGACTTGAATCCGCAACCTTCTGACTCAGACAACAGTGCCATCACTGAACTCAACTGACATTTAGCACTTAAGTTTCCATAGTCAGTTCCAGCTAGCACTCCTATTTGTTTCAGAGAGCCACAGTGCAGAATATATTCTGTTAATATACACAGAGATAACCCAGTGAGCCCAGTGTTTGGTTTACCAATGGACTGTGACATGCACTGGGAGAATATTGGCCTCATGTCAGCAACTACTGATGTGGCAAGTTCCAGTCTCAGCTGCGTCATCAGGGCCGACACAGAGCAAACATTAAACACTTCTCAAGAAATTGAGGAGGAGACACACGGGCTCCTGTCATACACCTATTGATGACTGCTACAGAGCAGCACTGGCAGAGGCTTCAGAGTAGGTCATCTTGCCACCCCCTGCCCAAAGGAATAGAGCGTGTTTGTTGCCAATGGGAAGTGGAAACCAACAACAACAAGGAAAATTGCTCTTATCGTTTACTTTTCCTAATGTTCAGGTATGTCCAAACTATGAGCCCCTGAGCCCTGGCACCCCAGCCCTTGAAGCGCCAGCAACTCCCTTCAATGTGTGCTTCTAACTCATTGGTTTAACATGTTTGAACCTTTTGTGTCTGGAGGTTTGGAAAAGGCTGTTCTTGTGCCGTTGCCTCATTAGTGGATGAATCCTAACTCAAACACCAGGACCCTTTAGTATAAGCAGCTTTTTATTTGTGACGTGAATACGGGTAGATCTTGATGTGTCGCCTTGGAGGCCCTGGTACGTATCTATGTAAAAAAAAAGAAAAACTTGCATTTATATAGCGCCTTTCACAACCACCAGATGCCCCAAAGCACTTTACAGCCAATTAAGTACTTTTGAAGTGTAGTCACTGTTGTAATGTGGGAAACGCAGCAGCCAATTTGTGCTCAGCAAGCTCCCACAAACAGCAATGTGATAATGACCAGATAATCTGTTTTAATGATGTTGATTGAGAGATAAATATTGGCCAGGACACCGGGGATAACTCCCCTGTTCTTCTTTGAAATAGTGCCATGGGATCCTTTGCGTCCAGACGGGGCCTCGGTTTAACATCTCAGCCAAAAGTCGGCACCTCCAACAGTGCAGCACTCCCTCAGCACTGCACTGGAGTGTCAGCCTACATTTTTGTGCTCAAGTCTCTGGAGTGGGGACTTGAACCCACAACCATTCTGACTCCGAGGCAAGGGTGCTACCCACTGAGCCACGACTGACCTACAAAGATTAAAAAACTTAGAGACCCTTGACCTGACTGTGTACAGGACGATGATTTCATGCTTTTAAATTGCCCACTAGAATATGGACTATAGCAATAACTAGTCTGTTCTTCCCTTTATTTTCCATCTCTGATTTGGAGTAAATCTCTTCCTAGTTGGCTGGGTTAAATACTGGAGGTGTGGGGATGGACGATCATTTTGCAGTGCTGCTTAACAACATTTGGGGATCAGGAAGTATTTATGTGGAACTGTCCCTTGGGTGGGTTGAATAAGTAGAGTAAAGTCTATGATTGAGTAGATTGGATAAGGTCTGAGGGAGGTGAATGCTGGATGGGGTGTGTGACCTTTGTTCTTCCAATGCTTTCTTTCGGCTCCAGTGAGATCAGAAATTTGACCTGCAAGGACACTTGTGGAGAACACACATACCACCTGTTTTGGGGAATCAGATCAGCACATGGATGGGTTCTGGCAGTGGACCATGTGGAACTTAATTCTACCTCATACTCATGGGGGTAAAAATTAGGTCGCGCCCCATTTGGGGCGCAAATATCGTCTGGACGCAAATATTAGCGCCTGGCGCTAATTATCGGCACTGACTGGAAACTTCACTTTTACCGCCCCGGGAGGTGAGTGGAGCGCTAAAGCAGGCGCTGCACACCTGTCTTAAGGCGCAAAGGCCAAGGAGTGAGGCGCTAACTCAGAGCGCTGGCGAAGCTCATGTAATGTCAGTCAGCAATGGAACACACACACAATGGCACGGGCCAGTTCTTAAAGGGGATGGTTAATCTTGCTTTCCATCCACATCCTGTTCATTGCAGCCTTGAATCTCGGCCTGGAGAGACTTGCACATCAAATGTGCTGGAAAGAACAATGGAGAGTACCAGGCAAAGAGCTCAGAGTGCAGCTCCCACAGTCTCTGCTAAATCGATACAAGGAATGGCAAATCAAAATGAACCTGCAAAGTGCTGCTCAGTACCCAAAACTCCTTCACACAACGTTGAATCTCTCCAGAAGTCTCTCCCTCTCTCTCTCAGAATGCGTAGTTCAAAAATGCCACCAACAATAAAAGACAGGAAGAGGCCCCCTTTAAATAGCGCCCCCCCCAGCCCCACAGCGATTGATAGCATTCCAGTCTTCTGGTCGTTGGATGCACCAGGCGGTAAGGCAGGGGGCGCCACTCAATTTCCGCTCCGGGGCGCCACAAGGGCGTTGCACCATGGAATGACGTCACAATCTGCGCGCGCAGGTGGTCGCAGCGGTAAAGTTTAGCACCGCCGCACAATGTCAAGTTAAGTTCCCGAGCGGCGCAAACATCGCTGCGCCCGGGCGTTAGCGGCTTTGCGCCCCATTAGCGCCCTCTTAAGGCGCTAACGGGAGGCGCAACCAACTGAATTTTTACCCCATGGTGTATTGGTTACACCTCTATTGTAAGGCTCCCTCTTCACTGAAACAGTTGTCCCTGTTCATAAGTAAGAAAACTGCATTTATAAAACCTGAAAGTACGGCACACTCTACAAAATAGACTTTGCTTTTCTGATTAATGTGAATGGTTTTCAGGTTTCATCTTCTTAGCAGTAACAATTTTTTGTGCGATAGTTCTAACCTGGTGTATTTGTGTTTTTCAGTGGAGGTTACAGTGCGTGGAGAGGTGAGTGAGAAGTTGGATTCTTGTTGGCAACAGTCAATATTTCAATCTGCTTGAGTCAGAACCTGTCACGAGCCCAGTCACTTGCACCAAATACATTGCCGAGGGTTCAGAGGAAAGCGACAAGAGTGGGACTACCCAACTTTTTTTTAAATATTCTTCAGCACAAACATACACCAGGGATTGACTCAGTCACATCAAAGCCTTTGCTCGCTTAGCTTTTAATTAGGACAACGCTTCGCCTTTGGGGCCAATTTTCAGCTAATCAAAAGCCACTTTTTTAAAGGTGTTCCCAGCTGCAAAATGAGCACTGGAAAGTTGGGAGGGAGTGGAAGAAGAAAGAGGCTAGAGAAAAGGTTTAAAAAGGGAATAATGTATCGAACAGATAATTAAGTTTGAATAGATAGGAAAAGATAACATTTAGATTGAAGTAAAATAGAGAGAGAATGAGGAAATGGTAATAAAAAAAATTAAATGCTTCAACTGAATTATTTTAATTTTGTAGTTTAGAATAATTCCAGTAATAAAGCTGTTCTGACATTTTTGTAGATTTATTACTTTAATACCATTTATTTTAATGTCAGTGAGTGAACTGTGAAAAGGCCGACCCAAGGAGATAGTTATTTCCTGGTACCTGCTGGCAGTGTAAGGGTTAAGTTCTAGAAACTTTTTTTTTCACTTTGATGGAACTAAATTCATTTAAATGGCGTATTCCCCTTTTTGAAACGTCCCTCGATTGTCAATTAGTAATGTAAAAACAAATAATTGTATCATTGCGAGAACTATCCACTCGAAGGCAATCAAAGTAGAATGAAAGTGGTTCCGTCCCGTCCTTCCACAGCTCGTCATTGCTGAGTGGTGAATCTAACTTCATTTCATTTCCACCATTTCATGTGTGTTTCAGGTCAATCCACTCACTGGGATGGTGATCAACCTCACAGAACTGAAGGAGCACATGCAGGTGATGGTTAAATTGAAGAAGAATTCTACTTGCTGTAACAGGTGGGCGATTCGCTCTGCCACATTACCACTCGGGGTGGAAATTGTAAATGATTCCCAGGGTTATCAAATGGCCCTGATCCGACTGCTGAGTATCTGATCCGTAACCCTTTAGGTATTTAAAGAACGGTCTATTCTTTTTGCCCATCATTCTAATAGATAGTGACTGCAGGTCCCTGTCTAATTTTTCTTTAACAGGAAGCCATCATGAAACCACTTGACCACAAGAACCTGGACAAAGATGTTCCACACTTTGCTAATCTTGTTAGGTAGGTATATCGTCTGTTTCTTGTATAGAGGATCCTATAGGCTTTAACTTTATGCATATATATAGAAAGCAGCAAGGTGATTAGGATGTGAAGGTGGGGGATGTTAGTGGCAGCAAATAGACTATATTCCTGATTCTGGTACTCCATGTCCACATCAAATACTGCAGTTATACTGTTTTATGGTCTCAAACCAGTATCTGTGCAGTGTGAAGTGCAATTGGTAGACCAAGTTATACTGAGGTCCCTGACAAAGGGGCTTTGTGTATATCTGCTTGGATTCATTTACAGACCTCTGCTACCTAGGCAGTTAATTTTTAGTGTTAAGAGTGTGGGGTGCTGTATCTCTTAACATTAAAACCATTGAGAAGTAAATTTCTGAAGTGCCCAAGAGGTCCAGTGGGCACTTCTAAAATGCATTCTACACCAGACTGGATTTATAGCGCACACCCTAAACTCGGGCCGCTGTGAAATAGTCCCATGGAGGTGGTCTCGCACTAATCCACTTCAGTGCGCATGGGAGTCAGATTGGGATTTCACTCCTGAGTTATACTGCCACATTCATGTTGTTGCACATCCGAGGATGTTCTGAATTCATGTAAAAGTGACACCAAAATATTCCCAGGACAGGTCCAGCATGGGACAGATGCAAAGTAAAGCTTATTTACATTGCCTCAACAGTTTCTGTTGACCTAAGTGTCAATAACGGGCTTCTTACTATGCTGACACTGACTTTTCTTTTGGTTTTGGGTTGGCGATGACTGTTGGCCATAAGAACATAAGAAATAGGAGCAGGAGTAGGCCATTTGGCCCTTTGAGCCTGCTCCGCCATTCAATAAGATCATGGCTGATCTTCTACCTCATCTCCACTTTCCTGCACTATCCCCATATCCCTTGATTCCCTTATTATTCAAAAATCTATCGATCTCTGTCTTGAATATACTCAACGACTGAGCCTCCACAGCTCTCTGGGGTAGAGAATTCCAAAGATTCACCACCCTCTGAGTGAAGAAATTTCTCCTCATCTCAGTTCTAAATGGCCGGCCCCTTATTCTGAGACTGTGACCCCTGGTTCTAGACTCCTAAGCCAGGGGAAACATCCTCTGCATGGCCCTGTAAGCCCTGTAAGAATTTTGTATGTTTCAATGAGATCACCTCTCATTCTTCTAAACTCCAGAGAATATAGGCTTAGTCTACTTAATCTTTCCTCATAGGACAATCCCCCCATCCCAGGAATCAGTCTGGTGAACCTTCATTATACTACCTCTGTGGCAAGTAAATCCTTCCTTAGGTAAGGAGACCATAACTGTACACAATACTCCAGGTGTGGTCTCACCAGGGCCCTATATAATTGTAGTAAGACATCTTTACTCTTATACTCAAATCCTCTTGTAATAAAGGCCAACATACCATTTGCTTTCCTAATTGCTTGCTGTACCTGTATGTTAACTTTCAATGATTTGTGTACAAGGACACCCAGGTCCCTCTGAACACCAACATTTCCTAATCTCTCACCATTTAAAAAATACTCTGCTTTTCTATTTTTCCTACCAAAGTGGATAACTTCACATTTCTCCACATTATATTCCATTTGCCATGTTCTTGCCCACTCACTTAGCTTGTCTATATCCCCTTGAAGCCTCTTTTCATCCTCCTCACAACTTACATTCCCAACCAGCTTTGTACCATCAGCAAACTTGGATGTATTACATTTGGTCCCCTCATCCAAATCATTGATATAGATTGTGATTAGCTGAGGCCCAAGCACTGATCCTTGCGGTACCCCACTAGTTACAGCCTGCCAACCCGAAAATGACCTGTTTATTCCTACTCTCTGTTTTCTGTCCGTTAACCAATCCTCAATCCATGTTATTATATTACCCTCAATTCCATGAGCCCTCATTTTTATTAAGGGTGGCCATAAGTTGAGACCATAACTGATGGAGAGGCAGTTGTGAGTAAGAGTTGCCTAACCACATGTCTTTAGAAATGCTAGTTCATCCTTTAGCATGCAGACTTATATTAATACACCACATTTATTAGTTTTGTGTTTGAAATCAAGACATCCCTTGCCTCAGACTGTCTGAAGTCTTCTGCTGAGGCGGAGGTAGAGTTGATGGTGGGAACAAAGGAAAGATGGTGTCCCAGGCTATAACAATTCCCCACACTCCTTAGGGGAAACCCAAGTAGGCTTTAGGTTGTCCCTGTGTTTTACTTTCTCCTGGATCTTGAGTTATGAGCAGAAGCCATACTCATCTTGGGTATGACGAGGGCCAGTTGATCATGACTCCTTATCAATGTGAACCATATCCTAGTATTTGTTTCTGTCCTTTCTTGGGCAAATGTGCTTTCATGTTGTATCCGGGTATAATATCGATTTGGCAGCTTTAACGTCTCGGCAATAAGTGTTCAAAACTACTTTTATTTTAACTTTAACTGCAACGTGATGCAATGCTAAGGGGCATTTACACTACAAGCTTAGTGCAGGTCCAGGTTGGTTTTGGGTTTGCACCGACCCTAAATTGGTGTAAATCAGGTATTCAGGCCCAAACTGAACCCACTTTACACCAATGCTGGAGCAATGGTGTGGATGCACCCTTAAAGAGGAGATTCCCTGCCTAAACCTCTCCGCCTCTCTTTCCTCCTTTAAGACGCTCCTTAAAACCTACCTCTTTGACCAAGCTTTTGGTCACCTGCCCTAATTCATCCTTATGTGGCTCGGTGTCATTTCTTGTCTTATAATACTCCTGTGCAGCGCCTTGGGACGTTTTACTATGTTAAAGGCGCGAAATAAATCCAAGTTGTTGTTATTGAGGTACTTGGCGGAATGAGGTGCTGAGCAACTTGTGGAACTGACCCTCTTATCTTTCTGATTAGTACGACTGAAAATGTAGCTACCTACATCTGGGACAACCTACAGACACGTCTCCCGCCAAATCTACTCTACGAAGTAAAGGTGTATGAAACGGATAAGAACATTGTTGTTTACCGTGGGGAATAGAAGATTCCTTTCCAGTTCTTGCCGTGTTGTGGTCTTCTCGCCCTGGCTTCTTGTTGACCCAGAATTTCAATTGACCCAAGCAAAGTTCTGCCTAATGTAACCTAGATGAAATGTCAACGCTTGTACTGTGTTAAATTCTGTTGAGCTGCCAAATAAGTTCCCAAGGTGGTTTCAGATGAGGAAGGCCATTCAACCCATCTTAGTTCAGCACCCAGAAAGATCCAAAAGTCCTTCCATTTTGGCATTCGGTTGTTGCTTTGAAAATTCCAGAGTTTTTGCGTCCACTACTCTCCCTGGAAGTCCATTCTGTCTGTGTGTGTGTGCGTGTGTACGTGTGTGTGTGTGTGTGTGTGTGTGCGTGTGTGTACGAATGTTCCTCATATCAATCCTAAATGTACCTTTTACTAATTTGAATGTATGTCCCCTTGTCCTACTCTCTCTACCTAACTTAAAGTAACATCAGAGTGTGTGGCCATTATCTATTCCACTGCGCCAATACCTTTGCAGTGGCAAAACAAAGGAATCGCTTTGTTGCTTGGCACACTGAAATGTTGGCAATGGAAAAAAGAAAGGATGGGAAATGCTAGGAAATGGGATATCTGGGATTGGTGAAACCAGTATTTCCAATTTCTTTGCGTTGCACATTGTGATTTACTTGCCACAACGGCGAACCGAACAGAATTCTGACAAAGACATCTATAAATATTGAAATCAATGTCACAGTATTAGCCCCAAAACTCACTGGTACAAAGTATCCGTGGAACCGGAGACTCCGGATTGAATTAAAGGCAATGTGGGAGAAATCCAGGAGCTCACTGTCATGGGGGAGGAAAATGGGTTTACAAGGTCTTAATGGTTTGTAAAAAGTAATGTTTATGGCTACTATAGTATAAATGTCTCCTTTTAAAACATTGATTGAAAGTGTTCCTTTTTGCTGCTTTGTATCCACTGTTGTTTTATTACTTCTATAAAACCTTTTAGGGTGTGTTTTGCAATGTTCGACTACTTTGCTGTAGAAGATCTGGGTATGATTTATATCGAGGCGTTTTAAGTTAAAGTGAGTTCACTAAGGTTCAATTAGATATTGGGCAGTATAAGCAAACTCCTGATCCTAAAGGTTGTGAGGTCAGTTTATGGGAGAGACCAGCGACATTGAACCCAAGAGAGCCGAGCGGAAATTTGTAACATATGCACTTTCTCATAAACTGTTAGGAATTTAAATTGCAGGTACAAGAGAGAGTTCAAAGAAAGTGATTATCTGCATCATTGCTGGAACAGGGCATCTCACTGCGTGCTCCATTAGTTAGACTTTTTCCTGCACCCTTCAGCTCAAAAAATGTCTTGCCCTGTAAGTTGCTGGAAGTGTGAGCTGATAATGGCATGGCAAGAGCAATGAGGCAACTGGGACCTTGGTGAACGATGGGACCAACAGTGTATCTCCTTCACCAATGAGATTAAAGCATTGAGAAATAACCAGAGGAAGGACTGAGGAGGAGGATGAATTCAATGTCAAATCCGGTAGAGAAAGAGGAATAAAGAGAGGGAAAGAAAGATTGGATTAAGAGAGAAAAAAGAAACAGAAAGGAAAAGTAAGAAAAAAAATTAGTTAAAATTTGACATTTTTTACATCTCCTACAACAATTCACTACCTGAAGAAATAAGACTCCACACTTTTAATTGTTCACTTTCTGGGCCAGAGAGGTTGATTGGCAACCATTAACAATTATCAAGTCGTTAAAAGGGTACTTGCATTATTAATTACTAGATTTAACTTTCTGTGGTGAGTTTAATGGGCAATTAACATGCAAGTGCAGCAACTTCATGAAACTCATGGGAGGTTAAGTCTGAGATGCTGTTTTCGCGAAGCTAATGGCGGAGCGGCACAAATCGTCGAGTAACTTATGATTCGCAATTCACGCAAAATACACTAAATAATACAATTTTAAGGAGGTGCAGAAACGGAGAGACCTGGGATGTATGTACACGAATCTTGGAAGGTGGCAGGACAAGTTGAGATGGCTGTTTAAAAAAAAAAGCATACGGGCTTTATTAATAGAGGCATAGAGTACAAAAGCAAGGAAGTTATGCTAAACTTTTATAAAACACTGGTTAGGCCTCAGCTGGAGTATTGTGTTCAATTCTGGGTACCACACTTTAGGAAGGATGTCAATGTTTAGAGAGGGTGCAGAAGAGATTTACTCGAATGGTACCAGGGATAAGGGACTTCAGTTATGTGGAGAAGCTGGGTTTGTTCTCCTTAGAACATTGAAGGTTAAGAGGAGATTTGATAGAGGTGTTCAAAATCATTAACGGTTTTGATAGAGTAAATAAGGAGAAACTGTTTCCAGTGGCAGAAGGGTCAGTAACCAGAGGACACAGATTTAAGGTAATTGGCAAAAGAACCAGAGGCGACATGATGAAACACTTTTTTACACAGCGAGTTGTTGTGATCTGGAATGCACTGCCTGAAATGGTGGTGGAAGCAGATTCAATAGTAACTTTCAAAAGGGAAATGGATAAATACATGAAGGGAAAAAATTTACAGGGCTCTGGGGAAAGAGCAGGGGATTAAGATTAATTGGATAGCTCTGCCAAAGAGCCGGCACAGGCAGGATGGGCCGAATGGCCTCCTTCTGTGCTGATCATTCTATGATTCTGTTTCTTCCTTGCCACAAGCTACTAGCCAATTTGTACATTAATAGCGCCGTGCGTCATTCAGACGCCGCTATCTTTTCAGCAAATTCCAGCCCAATTTCTTCCTGTGCTTTCAGTGTAGCCGACATGTAGATTTAGAAAGGCACATCCATCAACAGGGGAAAACAGGAAGGGGTAGTATCATCTTTGAAGAGCTTTTAGTCACGGTTTACTTGTGAAAACTACATAATCGTCCTTCACTGTTTAAGAGTCACTGCCAACAAGCAATCTTTCCATATTTTTTGATGGAGGTAGTGGTAAGCGCACAGTGATGAATAATTCCCCCCCCCCCCCCCCCCCCCCCCGCCACAAAAAAATAATTGTCCCATTCATGTCTGAGGGGGGCAGATGACCGAGTATGAGGTTGGGAACTATATTTGTGGGGGATAAACTTCAAGTAATGGAAGACAATTCCAAAAGTAGACAATTTGGATTTCTGCTTTATTCATTCACACATTCTAAGATAACTCCATAATGGCGCTATAGAACGAAGATGACCTATTCGCAATTTGTTCTTTTTGAGTCCTTTTAAAATCAGTGTCTCAGAGAGCATCCTTTCTCTGGGAGAGAATCATTCTTAGCAGTGTTAAGTATGGAGGTAAGTCTATGGGGCGGGTACACTGCTAAGTCTTATCCTGACCTCAGTGTTGCTACTTATAGAATCATAGAATATTACAGCACAGAAGGAGGACATTCGGCCCATCGAGTCTGCGCTGGCTCTTTCGAAGAGCAATCCAGTTAGTCCCACTCCCCTGCTCTTTCCCCATATCCCTGCAAATTTATTCTCCTTCAAATATTTATCCAATTCCCTTTTGAAGGCTATTATTGAGCTTGTATCCACCACCCTATCAGGCAGGGCATTCCAAATCCTAAACACTCGTTGCATAAAAAAGTTTTTCCTCATGTCGCCTCTGGTTCTTTTGCCAATCATCTTAAATCTGTGCCCTCTGGTTATCGACCCTTCAGCCATTGGAAACAGTTTCTCTTTATTTACTCTCTCTAAACCCTTCATGATTTTAAACACCTCTATCAAATCTCCTCTTTGCCTTCTCTGCTCTAAGGAGAGCAACTTATGGATCGCAATCAGGACCAGGATCCTCAACTAGCCAACTACCAACTGACTGCTGTCCTGGCTGAGATCGGCTGACTCCGCACAGTGCAGAGTTCAAACTTAGGGACTTCCTGCTGTGTACCTCACTCGGTGGTGCACGTACCCACTGAGTAATCGTGGGAGCTCTACTTGGTGTTTGTCTACGGAGAACTTATAGGCCTCGAAATTGGGCCCTGTTATTTTACAGAAATGTCAACCCATTTACAATACGGCGAGCCAGCGTGTGCCTCCATTAAAGCGTTCATGTGCTAATATTCAAAGAGCCCAATTCCATGCCATTCATAATCAAATTTGATCAAATGCAGAGCCTTTTCCTGATACAAAGAATTCCTGCCACTGCCAGCATGACTTTGCCCACTTTCTATTCAAACCAGTCACTGCTGACTTAAAGCAAAATACTTCAGATGCTGGAAATCGGAAACAAAGACAGAAAATGCTGGAAACCCTCAGCAGGCTAGGCAGCATTTGCGGAGAGAGGAAAATAGGGTTGACATTACAGATCAGTGACATTTCGTCAGAACCCCGTCTGACAAAAGGTCATCGACCTGAAACGCTATCCATACCTACCTCTCTCTTTACAGATGCTGCCTGACCTGCTGAGTGTTTCCAACGATTTCTTTCTTTACTGCCGACATAAAAATGATTTCAAAATGGAATAAATATTTACACAGTTCTAAAGATTGGTGCCCAGAAATAAAACTCTGCCAACTGCAATATTGATCGTATGTTCTGAGAAAGATGGTGATGTCCACATTTAGAATGTAGAAAAGCATATATACAACCAGTCTAAAATATTAAAGGCATCTTCCATTCGTGAAGAAAACCGTACCTTGTACATTTACAGAATAAAAAGCAAGATTTACATTCCTCTTCATAATGTGCCTGCTTTAAACCCATGTGATCAAAGAGGCTTAGCCCAACAGAAGATATAAATAATGGTTAAGTCCTAGCTAATCAAGGTTGGATGTAAATGAGTAATTATGGTGCGGCTATTATTAAATGTTTTTAAGCTGATGGTGGTGTCTTATCCGCTTAAGAATGTAGGAAAACTGAGAAGTACCTCCCTAATAATATAATTTAAAAGTGCCAGTCATGATTTTGGTGCTGCATTCAAAGTGAATTGGATGGTATTTATCGTAGTTGCTGGTTATAGACGGTTACAGCAGAGACCTGGGGGGCACTTGGGGCCTGATGTGTGTAAAATAGATTTTATATTTATAATTTACATCACCAAATTCAATTTTAAATAATTAAAATGACAATTACACATATTCCTCACGATCCTCGACTGTCCAGGTTGCACAATTACTATAACAGAGAGTATCCAACTCACTCTCTGTCAATCCACTTTTCTATATCTTTTACATTTTCATCATTAAGCCTGCTAATTTCTCCGAGTTTGAGGGGCCTCAGGGCCCACTGTATATTTTTTTTCTTCGTTTTCTTCCTTTTCCTCGTCGATTTTCCTTGGCCCTGTCCTGAAGTCATCGAGAGTCATTTTCAACTTCACCACCTACAACAACAACAACTTGTATTTATATAGTGCCTTTAACGTAGTAAAACGTCCCAAGGCGCTGCACAGGAGTATTTTAAGACAAAAACATTTTGACACTGATCCACATAAGGATAAATTAGGGCAGGTGACCAAAAGCTTGGTCAAAAAGGTAGGTTTTAAGGAGCATCTTAAAGGAGGAAAGAGAGATAGCGAGGCGGACAGGTTTAGGCAGGGAATTCCAGAGCTTAGGGCCTAGGCACGGCCACCAATGGTTGAGTGATTATAATCAGGGATGCTCAAGAGGGCAGAATTAGAGGAGTGCAGATATCTCACGGGGTTGTGGGATTGAAGGAGATTACAGAGATAGGAAGGGGCGAGGCCATGGAGGGATTTGAAAACAAGGATGAGAATTTTGAAAGCGAGGCGTTGGGCGATAACCTGGCTGAATGGATCGTCCGGCCTTCGTAGAAACCACCTGATCTGCTCCACCAGGTTACCGCACAGGTGGCGAAGTTGGAATTACCCCCATTGTCTCTTTCCCTGATACAATTCCATCGGCACTGGTTGTCTTCTGGTACCAAAGGGCCAAGATTCAATTGTGAATCTTGACCTCGAATGCTGGCTCACTATTTGCACTGAAGGGCTGATCGGGGAGCCAGAATTTTAGCTGATTTTCTCTCTCCCTAATCTAGGAGTACTGACACCAATTTTAGTACCCTTACAGAGGTCAGCTAACTTGGGATAGACCAGACATTTAATCTGGGATTTCCCTGGCCTCTAAAGCTCAGCTAATCACTGGATCATCTCACTGAACTATCATAGGAGCTCAAGGCCCACTCTTTTTAATCAGTTTTAATCATCAGAAAGAGCGACATTGAAGTTAATCGTAACTTTCTGGAACAGTTGAATTTTTGGTTAAGGGACTTGCTCATTAATAATTGTAAATGAACATAGTGCAACAGTTCCTACTTCGGATAACATTTCTGTACGTGTTTCCTCCATTTGGTGAAGAGTTTTTAAGTTGTGTGACCTCTTAACCTTTGCAAACACTATAATGCTTTTCCAGAGAAGAGTTGAAAGCAAGTTTCCCTGTCAGATAATGCAGCTTTGCTTTAGTGGCGTATTTTTATGAAGTCAAATTGTTTGTAGAACTATTCAGACAGAAAGTTGGTACATCTGAGAACCATTAGAGATGTGGTTGTCTACATGTATCTGTAGACTTTCATATAATTGCAATTGGCTTCTTCAGATGCTTGTTAAACTACAATAACAGGAAATTAAGAAATGACTATTCCCATGTGATACATGTGTCAGAATGTGAGTGGGGAACGAATTAACATGTTAATTGATGTGCTTTATTTTAATTTAAGCGTTAAAGCCCTTTTATGTTGCTTAGTATTCAGTGCACACTTGGCCTGGAGATTTGCTTGGAGGCCTCATGCCAATGCTGCTTGTATTTAATCTCAGGACGACCCTCCTTGCGTGGATGGCATTCTGTGAAGGTACCACAGCCACACAAGCCAATTTGTTATTTAGACTTGGAGGCCGCACCAACATTGGGAAGATTTAAGGAAATAAAACATGGGGCATCTAATAGTAATAGATCCATGTGGAATTCCAACACAGACGCTGCACCTCAGGGTATGAGAGGCATCTCCTGTCCACCTTATTTAAGGCCCACCATCATGTTAAAGAACCACCTTCAATGTGGGAAACCAGCCATCCCTTTGGCCTCTGAGCAGATTGTCAAATAAGGATGAAGTCTGTGCTGTGGGCCACTTCCCTCCAGGAATTGAATTGGTACAAGTCATGGCAGTCTTTGGGATTTGATGCTTGTCCAACCATGTGTAAAGTTATTCTGTACTGGGTTTTGCCATATTGGAATGGAGTCACTTATGGCACAAGAAATCTATTCACAATATGAAGAAATACTGTAAAATAACAGCATCTGATTGCAACATAGACACAAGTGATAGGCTTAATTTGAAAAAAGAAATTTTAACAGTATGAATTTATATCAGACTTAAATAATATTTGTGTTGAATCTGTTCTGTCTTTTTAATACATTAAAGCAGCTGATAAATGTTTCTGGGTAAAATGTTTCTGGGTAAATAGATTCTTTGTAAAACTTAGAAGTGACTACTTTTTAATTACTGTCTCAGAGCACTGTAAAAGTCTTCTAAATGTATTCTATTAAAATGCAGAAAAAGCACCATGGATAATCTCTCTTATTACAGTGTTTTTGTGTGCATTTCCAATCCTGTATCGAGCAAAGTCTTCGGCGCAAGCATTGTTATTCATTGTAGAGTCCACTAGAGGTTACTATTTCTCTTGGTTACGCAACTGAAAAAAGATAACACTGGGCATTGACGTGGTTTCCTGGTAATCATCACTCAAACCTGCAGTGATTACATCGCAACTGCTAATCCTCCAGGCATAAGGTCATTCTGTGTTGGGTCCACATGACATCACGAGGATGGAAAATAAAGGACCCAAATGGAATAAAACCACAACCTAAAAATCTGTCTCACTCTATCTATATATATATATATATACACACACATACACACACTGGTACATCACCTATATCATTGATATACAAGGACAGCTTGTTTCCTTTACTTCATGGTCACTATTATTGATACCAACTTTTTATTTCCAGATTTTCTTAAACTGAATTCAAATTCTCAAAGTGCCATGGTGGGATTTGAACTCAGGTTCTGACTGGGTTATTAGTCCAACCTCCATATTTCTAGTCCCGTAACATACCCGTTACAACACCATACCCTCACTTGCTTGACATAAAAGATTTGAGAATTCAATATGCTGTTTCTTTGAAAAAAGTTTGCGAAAATCCAAGGAAACTGTCAAATCACATCCGTGCATTCTGAGCGATTGCAGTTTGCAGGAATTCCCACAATGCAATCTGTGCGTCAACAAGAGTTGAAAGCTGAAAGGGTGTGTTTTTTTGCTTTTTCAAAGAGATTTTGAAAGAAAATGGGGACTGAATTCTCATTTTTTTAATTTTAGGCAAGTGATGACATTTATAGAAACTTGTTAACAACTGTGCTTTTCTGTTGCACACTTTTCATATTCGAACACCTGTAAGATGCAGCACTTGTGAACAGCAATAGCTATTATCATGGTTCCTTTGTTCATGGTTAGAAATTTTTTTTAAATTTCTTTGTTGATCGTTAGAAAAGAAACAGATTGTATATTGAGAATGGATTTTTTAAAGTCAATCACCGAGAATCATGGAATGATACAGTACAGAAGGAGGCCATTCGCCCCATCGTGCCTGTGCCAGCTCTTTGAAAGAGCCGTCCAATTAGCCCCAGTCCCCTCATTATTTCAGTTGTATATATTTAAGTTAAATACTCTCTCACTTCAGAACCATTTGGAGGCTTGTATAAAAACTTGGAAACTGTGTAAACAATGAATGTGTGGGTGTTTACGCAATAAGTTTTATTTGTGGAAATATATGTGTATTAAAAACTTTATGAATTGGCAAACTCACTAATAGTGAACTAAAGGGTCATTTTTGAACTTCTGCGCTCCTGGCGTAGGGCGGGAGTGCGTTGCAGGAAATTGCGCACCCCCCAGATCATAATTTTCCATCTAATAATTTTAAGAGGCAGAAAAATTACTGACTGGAATGTAAAGGAACTGGCTGAGGGTGTGCAATGCAGTGGGAACTACCTGTAGGGTGAGAAAGAGGCTATGGATGGGTAGGCGGAGGATGTTAATGGGTGGGGATATGGTGGAGGGTTGAAGCCTGATGGTTCAATAGGGGCCACGAGCAATTTGTCTCTTGGGCCCCTCACCCATAATGCTACTAGTCCCTGCTTCCCACTATACTGCTAGATCTCAGGCAACCTCCAGTATTTCCAGGGTCCATCCCCCCAAAGCTTCAAAACCCCCCTCCCAATACCTATGCACCTTAGACCTCGCCCTCACCCAAGACACCTCCGTCGCCCCACTTCCAGATACCAAGACCCCATCTCAGTGCTGGATGCATAAGAGTTATTTTAAGACAGCAATCTCATCTTGAATTATGAATGATTTAAGCTTCATTCATGTGCTGAGACTCAGTCTAAAGGTTGGTTACTACCTTGTAATCACTCCCAGTTATCCATTAACTTTTATGTAACAAGGTAATTCCATTGTTGTGGGAAACGTAATAACCTTTTTTATGTAAATACTGTGGGAATAGAATAAAGTGGATCATTTAAGGTGTAATTTTCATTTCTCTGATTAAGGTGTTTTTTTGCTATTCTAATGCATTTGTGAATTAATTGGTATAATCAGGCACTGGGAATTTCCACTGGGATCTGGCAGCAGTACAGGAGAATACTCAAGAAATTTCCAGGGAAAATATTGAAGAAAAAAAAAGAAAGACTTGCATTTATATAGCGCCTTTCATGACCACTGGACATCCCAAAGCGCTTTACAGCCAATGAAGTACTTTTTGAAGTGTAGTCACTGTTATAATGTAGGAAACATGGCAGCCAATTTGCACACAGCTCCCACAAACAGCAATGTGATGATGACCAGATAATCTGTTTTAGTGATGTTGATTGAGGGATAAATATTGGCCAGGACACTGAGGATAACTTCCCTGCTCTTCTTCGAAATAGTGCCATGGGACCTTTTACACTCCACCTGAGAGAGCAGATGGGGCCTCGGTTTAACGTCTCACCCGAAAGACGGCACCTCCAACAGGGCAGCACTCCCTCAGTACTACATTGGAGTGTCAGCTTAGATTTCTGTGCTCAAGTGTCTGGAGTGGGACTATGAACCTGCAACCTTCTGATGTAGAGGTGAGAGTGCTACCCACTGAGCTGCAGCTGACACACCAAGAGCACAGTTCGGTGATCGACATGTAACTATACCGGGATAATGGAGGTGTCACTGTAACCCCCCTGCCACAAGAGGGAGTGAGACTTCAGATACACCATGCAGTTGAAATCTGTGTTGAAAATATTCAGAAAGACTTGTATTTATAGCACGTCTTATTACTTTATCTCAGAAAAGTCTCAACACATTTTGCATACAATGATTACTTTGACGTGCAGTGACTTATTAGGTAGACAAATGTGACACCCATTTTGCACACAGCAACTTCTCATGAACAGCAATGAGATCACAGAATCACAGAATCCCCACAGTGCAGATAGAGGCCATTTCGGCCCATCGAGCCTGCACCGACACATATCCCACCCTATCCCCGTAACCCCACGTATTTAATCCGCCCTAACACTAAGGGTCAATTTATCATAGCCAAATCAACCTAACCCGCACATCTTTGGACTGTGGGAGGAAACCGGAGCACCCGGAGGAAACCCACGCAGACACGGGGAGAATGTGCAAACTCCACACAGACAGTCACCCGAGGCCGGATTCGAACCCGGGTCCCTGGCGCTGTGAGGCAACAGTGCTAACCACTATGCCACCGTGTTGCCCTGAGATGAGTGACAACACAGTTTCTTCTCGCGAAAACAACCAGAACCTTTCAAGTCTTTCTTCATATTTGTGGTTCCTCATATCAAGCAGCATCCTAGTGAATTTGCACTGCACCCTATTACCTCAACATCCTTCCTATTGATCCAAAACTGCACACAGTACTCCAACTGTGGTCTTACTAAGGTTTTATATAGATTCACCATTACATCTCGACTTTTATATTCTATACCTCTCGCCATAAAATCCAGTATTCCAAGAGTATTTTTTTTTAATGGCCTTATCCACTTGAGGTGGTGCTTTCAATGTCTTGTGAACCGGACCCTCCAAATCCCTCTGCTCTTCCACATCACCCAGCTTTTCCACCATGCTCACTTAACAAACCGATCTGAAGCTGAGGTTTTTTTTTAAAGGAAAAGTAGCGTTTTTTGGCACTGATATAATAAAATGGGGTGGGGGAACTACAATCAGAAAGAAAGATGATGGGTTGGTGCAATAGGTTAGCCCACTTGCCTTTCACCTCAGACACTTTCTCAGCTCTAACGTATGTAGCAGGTTCACTTCACACCAAGATTACAATGAGGCTCATTCTGCTTCACTTCTGATTTAGGTCGGGGCCTGATTCTGGATAGAAACATAGAAAAATAGGAGCAGGAGTCGGCCATTCGGCCCTTCGAGCCTGCTCCGCCATTCAATATGATCATGGCTGATCCTCTATCTCAATACCATATTCCCGCTCTCTCCCCATACCCCTTGATGCCTTTTGTGTCTAGAAATCTATCTATCTCCTTCTTAAATATATTCAGTGACTTGGCCTCCTCAGCCTTCTGTGGTAGAGAATTCCACAGGTTCACCACCCTCTGAGTGAAGAAATTTCTCCTTATCTCAGTCCTAAATGTCCTACCCCGTATCCTGAGACTGTGACCCCTCATTCTAGACCCCCCAGCCAGGGGAAACATCCTCCCTGCATCCAGTCTGTCTAGCCCTGTCAGAATTTTGTACCTTTCAATGAGATCCCCTCTCATTCTTCTAAACTCTAGTGAATACAGGCCGAGTCGACCCAATCTCTCCTCATCCGACAGTCCTGCCATCCCAGGAATCAGTCTGGTGAACCTTCGCTGCACTCCCTCTATGGCAAGTATATCCTTTCTTAGGTAAGGAGACCAAAACTGCACACAGTACTCCAGGTGTGGTCTCACCAAGGCCCTGTACAACTGTAGTAAGACATCCTTGCTCCTGTACTCAAATCCTCTTGCAATGAAGGCCAACATACCATTTGCCTTCCTAACTGCTTGCTGCACCTGCATGTTTGCTTTCAGTGACTGGTGTACAAGGACACCCAGGTCCCTTTGTACATCAACATTTCCCAATCTATCACAATTTAAATAATTCTCTGCCTTTCTGTTTTTCCGACTGAAGTGGATAACTTCACATTTATCCACATTATACTGCATCAGCCATGTATTTGCCCACTCACTCAACTTGACTAAATTGCATTGAAGCCTCTTTGCATCCTCCTCACAACTCACAATCCCACCTAGTTTCGTGTCATCAGCAAACTTGGAAATATTACATTTGGTTCCCTCATCCAAATCATTGATATATATTGTGAATAGCTAGGGCCCAAGCACTGATCCCTGCGGTACCCCACTAGTACAAAACAACCTCTTAGTGTTGGTGCCAAGTGGAACCACTTCATGCTGACACAGCAGCTGTAGTGTAAACTCCACTTTAAAGATGGCAACTCACAACCAGGTTTGTTTTCCTGTTGTTGGGAAACTGTTGGAGAAAAGAAGTCCTGGATCGTGGCATACAAATGCAATCAACGTTCTTAGATCTCCAGAACCTGTGACTGGGCCTATTACTGGAAACCAGTTGCTTGCTTATTAGGGATTTGAATTATGAGGAAAGGTTAAGGAAGCCAGACTTGTTTCAAGATTATAACGGGCAATAAAGATGGATTATTTCAGTAAATTCAAGAGGGAGCTGGATTGATATTTGGCGAGGGCAGAGGATTATGAGGGATAGAGTGGTATATGATAATTCCTGCTCTTATTGCCTGGAATTTTTATGTTCCAAGCTGCGCATCCTTATGTTCCCGTGAAAATGTTGAGCCAGGAAAATAGTTCACAGTGGTGAAGAGTTCAAAGAATATGGCACACGTATTAAAAATTAGCAAGTTAAGAGCAAGAAGGGACATTAGGTGGAATGTATTTACCCAAAGGATGATGGAGTTGTAGAATAAATGACCAGGAAAGTCCTTTGGAGCAGACCGTGTGAATGAGCTCAAGAAACAATTCGATGCATTTCTGGTCTGAGGAGGCTGTTGGTGGCTTTTTGCCAATTTAGGACCAGACTGGTGCAGTGGGCTCATGCCCACTAGAAACTGGATTGAGATTGCCCAGGTTCATTTCATATAGGATCCTCGCATTCAACAGAGGAGACCTTCAGCACTTCACCCTGCACAACACTCTAATCCAGCTCCCGAAGATGAATGGGCAGAGTCTAACCTGCTGCACCAACTACTTCTGTCCTATCACCCACCACCCCTCCCCCCCCACCCTCCCCATCCCATTGCACATTCTTAAAGGGCCAGGTGTATAACTCCTCCCATTTGGAATGTTGGCAAAACAAGGTAGAAAAAATATTCGTGGCCACCCTAGCCCAGAGCCTAACAGCATCAAAACATTCGGGCACAGACAAAAGCGGCAAGCTAGAGGAATCTGGTAGGCGTATGGCTGCGGTTTCAAGTAGCCTGTTCTAACATTTCAGTCCCCTCAGGGGTTCTAGCTCCATAATTTTCCAAACCAGTAGTTACATAGAAACACAAACAAATGGCGTGCGTTCATTCAGTACGTCCGTTTTTAATAGACCTCATGATATCGTTGAAACTGTTTCTTGTGAGCTGGCGCAGATAGGAATTTTGAGTCTTGGAACACATTCCGTATGATGGAGATCAATGAACCAGCAGGGCAAACACTAATAAATCTTGTTTCCCAGCAGCTGTTTGACCTCCATTTTGCTGATCCGCAAGTCTGGAATTTGATTGATTAAAAGATTTAGGTCAAAGCCTACTTTGTCCTTCTTGACAAGTTTGTGAGAGAAATGATATGTTATAATAAAGCCATCTGTTTTTTTTTTTGTACGGTGGTAGTTTGGTGTTACGTTTTAAATAATAAATGGAGCCACAGAAAGATTTGTTTCGTGTTTCAACTAGGCTTTAAAGAAACTATATTTATCGGAATTCGAGTCACTAAATTCTCAGCCCGGAAATTACTCTGTGTGTCATTACTGTAATAGTCAGCTTGGCTCAGTGGTCGCACTCTCACTGCTGAGCCAGAAGGCTAGGCTGCGGGTCCAAGCACACAATCGATTTTGACACTTCAATGCAGTACTGAGGGACTGTTGTATTGCTGAAAATTCTGTCTTTTGGCTGTGATGCTCAACTGAGGGCCCATTTGCCTGTACAGATGCATGTAAAAGACCCCTTGGCATTTTTTGAAAAAGAGCAGGGCGTTCTCCCAGTGTCCTGGCCAATATTCATCCCTCAACCAACACTGCCAGGACAGATTATCTGCTCATCCTTCTCATTGCTCCTTGTGAGACTTTGCTGTGCGCCAATTGGCTGCCATATTTGCCTACAAAACAACAGTAAGTCATTGCATGTAAAGCATTTTTGGGATGTCCAAGGTGCTATATAAATGCAGCTTCATTCTTGCTGAATACTTAACTCAAATTCCTCTTAATTTCAGCAGGTTAATGCCTCTGTTAAAATAGCAGATAGAGGAATTTGATACAAATACTAGAAACACGGAATGTAATCTCCAGGCTTTGAAGCCTAGGCCCTGTTTGAACAATCAGTGTTATTTGGCCACTTTAGTCCTTCAACCAATGAGATAAAATAACTTGATGGCCCTTACATCCTACGACTGTTATTTTGGGCTTGGGCTTCTGAGCAGTTCCCATCATGCAGTGCGGAGAGCACCACAGTCACAATGTCATTTCTTTCTTGCTAATTTTCTCCGTTCCTTTCCCTTCTTCTACTCTCTTAATGGTGTTGGCGGCCTGTGTTGACTCCTTGCTGGGGGACAGTGGTTACCTTTCAGTGCTTTGTCCAAGTGGCCTTCCTCATTGAGCTTTCTATTTCTAGAGTCTTGTACAAGTTCCCTTATTCAAGTCCATGAAAGTGGAAAATCCAGATCACATGTTGATCAAGCTCTGTGTGAAGAACTTCCTCAGTTTACCTTTCACTATTTGGAATTGTGTCTCCTTGTCCCTTTCTCGCACTTCAGTTTGAAGTAATTTTCAAGATTGACCCTCTTCCATACCATTTACTATCTTCTATACCTCCCCAAGTTCATCTCGCAGATGCCTTCCTTCAAGGTTGAAAAGCCCAAGTTTCTCCAACCCTCAATAACTCAGACCTCTGAACACCATGGATCAGCCTTGTGGCTCGACCCTACACTGACTGCAGCATTTGAGTGTCTTCTTCCTGCTAATTTAAAAGCAGAACTTTTCATCAATTAAACAATAGCTCCATACTTTCCCAAACAGTAGTACAGAGCGTTGTAGCCTAAAGGCTTGTTTTTATTTTAAACCTAAACTGCGCCAGGGCGCCCTTGATAAGAGACTGCAGCCCCAGTGTCTCTTTATAATGAAAGGTAGCAGCTCTGAACCCGCTGGTTATCTTGTTTATTCCCCTGCCATGTTTGATTTCAGCATGCAGCTTCAGGAAGGCCAAGATCTTGGTTCAGGTTGACCTGAATGCGATGAAACAAAGGTATTTGATAAGAGCTGAGATGTCTGTTACGCGGCTGAGTTCAGCTTTGCTTACAGTCGCGCAATCAGTTCAAGAGATCGAGTTGAGGGGGCGGAGAAATGAATGCTGGTCATCCTGGAACAGGTTTATTTGTGGGGCTTCTTTACAAACAGAGATGGCTTTTCATTTGCAATTGGGACGTAGGCCAAAATCTTTCCTCTTGGGCTGAGAATCGGATGAATGACTAAACAGCCTCACAGGCGCCAGCCAATTGGCACCTGATTAGCACTAATTTCAGCCCTTTTTCAATCCTTTTCACAGCTGGAGGCAAGAATCTAAAGACACCGGCATCTTTCCAGATGATCAGTCTTTTAGCAGAGTAAGCACTGAGTGATTTTAAACTTGATTAACATTCCAGTATTGCTGCTGACGTATAGAAGTGAGGCACCACATTCTACCTGCTCTGCACTGGTGGGGGGTGGGGGGGGGGGGGGTGGGGGGGGGGGGGCGCGGTGGGGGGGTGAACACAACAAACAGAATTGTCGAAAAGTTTAATTTTTAATCGGCCCACCCCAAGATTATCTCTCTCTTTTTCTGCCCTGCTTTCCTGAAACGTTATCTGTTGAGTGAATTATCAGGAGAGGCTTCGAAGCAGCTAGCATAAGTGGGCTCAAGGGATAATTCTACATGCTTCTGTCGCCTGTGCCAGTTTGGCTCGGCTGGCAGCACTCTCACCTCTAACTGGTTGGGGGGTTCCGAGACCCCCTACAGACTTGAGCGCATTGTCTAGGCTCAAATAGCAGTGTCATATAGAAGGAGTGCTGCATCGTTAGAGGTGCTGTCTATCAGATTAAACGTTAAACTGAGTGCCGTCTGCCTGTTTAGGTGGATGTGAAAGATCTCATTGCACTTTTGGAAGAGCAGCAAGTTCTCCCGGTGTCCTGGGCCAACATTCATCTCTCAACCAACTCTACGAAAATAGATTATCTGGTCATTCATGTCATTGCCGCTTGTGGGACTTGCTGTGTGCAGATTGGCTGCTGCATTTGCCTACATATATACAGTTGTTTCGAAAGTACTTGATTTGCTATGAAGCACTTTGGGAAATCCTGAGAGCATGAAAAGTGCAATATAAATGCAAATTATTTCTTTCTTTGGCGAGACAATGAACTGAGGGATACAGTGAGGAGGGTGGGTATGGTTTATCTATCAAAAGACATGGGCCTGTTGAGCCCAACGACCTTTGTCTCTTCCTAAAAATGCCTTTGTTTGTGCTGTTCTGCGGGTACCTTAACCAACTGGCATTCTGCCTGATCTAATGATCTATGCAACTGTGGCGTTACCACAGTTATTGTCCTCGCCCAATGGCTGCGCATTCACACGGGTCATTGAACCCTTTTCTATTTCCCTTCCTGTGCCCAAAGACAGCAAGCCTAATGGCAGTGCCCCTACCACCTGCCCAGCTGGGAGCAGGTCATTTAGTACAGGCCAAGGATCAAACCTGGGGTCTTCCTGGTCTCTATGGCTGGTGGGGAGGTTTCTAGATAGATAATTTTTGTGTTAATGGTTAAACTAGTACTTGCGGGCAGGGTTGTAATTGTGTGTTTACATTCTACTCTAAGACCAATATGGACGCACAAAATCTTTCTGAGGTTGACATTTCATCACATTACAAGATGGAATCCTGTGATATACCTGATGAAACATCACATCCATCAGTTGCCAGAAGATTTATTATTGAGAAATACAGATGGATTTAGATTGGTGGGAGACTGCAGCGGTATCCTAGGGAGACAAGAGAGAATGTCAGAATCAATGGCAGGTCTTATTACTATATAAATATCAGTCAACGTCATTATGATGACAGTCTCTAATGATAAGTTTTGCACTGTATATTAACACTTTGTTCTCACCAGGAGGTTTTTTTTTTGCTTTACCATGAGTTCCTGCTGATGGGAGCTAAGGAAGTGCACACTAATCACCCAGTCTTTGGGGTTCCAGAATGCATCACACTGGTTTCAGCTTTGCTCCTTTTACTCCCCTATTCACTCTCTGCTGCTCACTCCCAGCTCTGCTGTCTCATAATCTCTTTGCTCTCTGCTTCCTCTTTTGATCCTATAGCATTTGTCCATACTCTCCCTTCCCTTTCATGTTGTATTTTGCCTGTTTCTCTCCACTTATAGTGTCAGCTGTAGCTCAGTGGGTAGCACACTCGCCTGAGTCAGAGGGCTGTGGGTTCAAGTCCCACTTCAGGGACTTGAGCACATCAAGCTAGGCTGACACTCCAGTGCAGTGCTGAGGGAGTGCTGCACTGTTGGAGGTGCCATCTTTCAGATGAGATGTTAAAACCAGAGCCCCGTCTGCTCTCTCAGGTGGGTGTAAAAGATCCCAACGGGCATTATTTCGAAGAAGAGCAGGGAGTTATCCCTGGTGTCCTGGCCAATATTTATCCCTCAGCCAACATAACAAAAACAGATTATCTGGTCATTATCACATTGCTATTTGTGGGAGCTTGCTGTTTCCCACATTACAACAGTGGCTACACTTCAAATAGTACTTCATTGGCTGTAAAGCGCTTTGAGACGTCCGGTGGTTGTGAAAGGCGCTATATAAATGCAAGTCTTTCTTTCACTCACTACAAAGGCTGCAGCGAGTCCTATAGTGAACCCTGGTTCTTTCCATTTTCTGCCCATTCCCAGTCCAGAGGAACTGTGCTCATTGGCAGAGATAAAAAGAAAAACCACAAATGTTGGAAATCTGAAATATAAAAACTCATTTAATACAGACTCAGTGTGATTATCTGAAGGGTACTCCATTTAGGCAGTCTGAAATAATGATGTTTCTCATAAGGTAACATTGACACTTCTACAGTTATTTGTTGTCCAAGTAATGTTTAATTTTTCATTGGAAGCTAGAGATATTGGGGATAATTCCATGACCCCACACATGCTGCGCTTGCATGGAATGCGGGTCAGAGAATTGGGGCTATATTATTGTAACCCCCATCTCCAACCCGCTTTCCCCTGAGCACAGCTTCCCCACTGGGAGTGCAGAATCATGGAATTACTCCTATAGTGTATTGATTCACTCCATGTTTTGTATCTCACAGCCAATGTGGTGTATTGATGCATTTCATGTTCTGTCTGATACTTGTGTATTGATCCAGTCCATGTTTTCTATTGATCCAGTCCATTTTTTTTTATTGATCCATTCCATGCTTTGTCTTGATCCATGTCCAGGTTTTGTATCAGATGCTAGCAGGGTTTGATCAGCAGAGGTCAGAAGTGAGTGTGTGATCCACAGGCACTGGTTAGTAGCGTGGTGCCTGTGGAGGTTGTTTCAGTTGTTTTCAAAGGTTACATTTGAAATGTTCTGCACTATGAGTCTCTACCCACTTTGTTGGAAATGGAAATGCACAACAGACCAATTAGCATTTAAAAGAGAAAGATAGGACAATGGGACCCTTCATCAGGATACTTTGTACGTAGTATTATATCCTGTCAATATTACATGAATTGCTTTCAAAGAGGAAAATACAAGGTAAGATCAAAAAATCTAGCACAGTAAGCAATTTAGTATTGTGCAGGGCAGTATGGGTAAAATCACAGGCACTGGGCAAGCAGTGTGTGACTGAAGCTTCCGATAGTGTTCCTCCATTAAAATTCATTACCTGGCTGTTTGAAATAGCAGATTATTTTAAGGATCTAGTCTAAGGTGCCTCAATATTCTTCACAAACTAAAGAAATGCATTTATTAAAACCCTTTCTGAGTTTTAAAGGACACACGATTTTATAGGATACAGGCTGTCATTTACAGAAGTCGCCATCATGGGACAATATCTTCCTCTCACGATAAAAATTAAAGAAACGCTCATTTCAAATTTATTTCTGACAAAACCCGGCTCTGCCTCGCTACCATCTCTCTCAACTCCTCCACTACCTCTGTGTTGTCAGGCTGCTTGTCCGATATCCAGTCTTGGACAAGCCACAGTTTCCTCCATTTAAACATTGGGAAGACTGAAAGAGCAAAGCCATTGGCCCAGAAATTAAAGACTGAGTGTTGACGCGGGGGTAAGGCTTCCCCGCGATATCTCACTCCGCGCCTTCCTTTTTCCTCCGGGCCCACACGAACTTTAGTTTCAAGGCTGCAGCTGTGCAGTGCTTGCGTGACCCAGAGACGGAGTTAGTTCGTGCGAGCTCTGGGATCACGTGATTCAGTTAGAGCCAATGGCAGCACACCATCTTTCATTCATAGTTTTGACAGGAAGACCTGTCAAAGCTATGAATAATATACCCCCCCAAAAGAACAGCTAAACCTCAATTAAATTTTTAAAAAAAGCCATCACATTAATAAAATAAGTATAGTTAAATAAATTAACCACTTTAAACAAAAAATTAAATTTTTGAAAAAATTTAAAATCTTTTTAAAAGTTATAAAAATAAACTTACCTTTCTTTAAAGTCTCTAAAAAAGATAAACCTGTTGAAAAAAATTTAAAATAATACTTAATTAACTACTTACCTTGTTAAAAGAGGGTCTTACGCCTCCTTTCTTTATGTGTAAAATCTTCCATGCTTACCTGCGCGTTCAAAGCACTAAGTGCACTGCGTGCGCGCAGCCTGTAGCGCGCACGCGGTTCACCTAGGAACCGCCCCCTTTTGAATTCACGAAGTGCCGGTTTCCCGCGCATGCGCAGTGCATGCTGGAAACCGGCAATTGGAGACCTAAAACGCGAGAGTACACAGTGCGTACTCTCGCGTATTAGGTCTAATTTTCGGGCCATTGTCTTCAGCCCTGCCATAAACTCTGTACCCTCGCCACCGATTCCATCCACCCTCCCACCCGGCCAGTGTCTCAGGCTGAACCAGACTGTTTGCAATCTCAGCGCCCTATTTGACCCTGAGCTGGGCTGAGCTTCTGACCATATATACTCTTAATCACAAAATGTACCTGCTTCTACCTCCATAACATCGCCCATCTCTACCCCTGCCTCAGCCCATCTGCTGTTGAAACCCTCATCCATGCCTTTTGTCACCACCAGACTCGACAATTCCAATGCTCTCCTGGCCGGCTTCCCATCCTCCACCATCTGTAAACGTCAGCCCATCCAAAGCTCTGCTGACCGAGTGCTATCCCGCACTAGGTCCCGTTCACCTGTCACCCCTGTCCTTGTGGATGTACATTGGCTCCCAGTCCCTGAACGGCTCCAATTTAAAATTCTCATCCTTGTGTTTAAATCCATTCATGGCCTCACCCCCCTCTCTATCGCTGTAACCTCCTACAACCCACACAATCCATGATCTCTCTCTTCCTCTGACTTTGGTGTATTGTGCATCCCTCCACCTGTGCCTTCAGCCTTTTATGTGCACAAACTTTGGAATTCCCTCCCTAAAGCCCCCCCTCTCCCTCTCCTCTTATAAGGTTCTCCTTAAAGCCTATCTCTTTGACCAAGCTATTGGACACCTCTCCTAATATCTCCTTCCTTGTCTCGGCATCCATTTTATCTCATTACGTCCTCTGTGAAATGCTTCGGGTTGTTCTACATTAAAGGGGCTATATGAATGCAATTTGTTGTTGTAGTTTAGATCGTTAATTAAACAAAACATGTAATTTACAGAAATGTAAGCCCACAGTGCAAAATCACTTTGGAACTGAAGCTAGTGTATTGTGAGAACAATTTAAAGGACACCACCACTGCTGGTTACATGGTACTTTAATCAAAAGCCAAAGTAGAAATAGCTGCCTTTAACCAGCACTATAAGGGCTCCCTTAATGAACAATGGGAAAAAATCTGAGTAAATCCCACATCAAAACCACTGATGGATGGTTTAGGATGAATCATTTTCGGTCCTTTTACAATTAACAGTTGTCTTCTGTCTTTCCAAAGCATTGAAAAGATTGAAAATTCCAGAGGTTTGAGGTGTCCCACATTGGTGTCCAAATCAGAACATTGTGCTCGATTTTTGCTTCCAGGTGTTCCAAGTGTCTTTCCCCCAGCGCTGGTGATACCTACCAATGGGGTAAACTTGTACATTATGTTCCACAACCTACCAGTAAAGAAATAGCCCCAATATTCCAGAATAAACTCAAAGGGCTAGAAATTGCATAGCGCCCTGTTTGGGGCAATAACTTTTGCAGGAGCGCAGAAGTATCGCCGGGCTCTACACAATGATTCCAATGGGAACTTGCGGTTTAGCGCTCCAAGAGGGAAGTGGAGCACTAAATCAAGCGCTACCACTTCCCTTAGAGCGCTAAAGGGAGCGAGAGGGGCGGTAGCGGCAGAGCGCTGAGCAATGTTCCGTGCAGCGCTGCCGGTTTTACAGGCTCCTTCCCTCCCTTCAAGGGAAGGGCCAATGCTGCGGTCATTGAAGGCTAAGGCTGGGAATGGTCGTCGACGGCACCTGCGATACGCGCGCCGCAGCCCCAAGCGCTCTAAGAGAGAGAGTGCAGGGCTGAGCAATCCCGGGCTGGAAAAAAATCAAAACACAGCACACTGGGGACATTATTAAATTTTGGCCTACCTGGCCACCATTGCCTTTGATTAGCGCTCCCCAAGCGGCCAGCCGAGGTGACAACGCCTCCTGCAGCTGCCGTTGTTGACGCCCAGCGATGCTGCAGGAGGCTGAAGCGAATTTTACATCCGGGGCGCTAATGGGGCGCTGCGCACCGGATGATGTCACCATCTCCGGGACGCGGGAGATCGAGGCAGTAAGTTATAGCCCCCCCCCGGTGAAGTTAGCGCCCCAAAGGGGGCGCGACCCAATTTTTTCCCCCTTGGATTTTATCAAATCTACATAATGGATATCCATACTAATATGGGTCTGAAAAATGACATTAATTTCACCGCATTTTGTAAGTTATTTTCTCTTGAGGATTGTGTTCTCTTCCCGGTAGTCCCCAGTCAGGCAACCTTTCTCTTGCCCTCTGGCTGGTCATTCTTAAAATGGGCCCCAGGAGATCCGCCAGGGAGGGGACGCAGGTTGATTTTGATCATTCTCAAGGAGACAACCCCTTTCCTCCTTCAACACTGGCTGAGGTCTGGAAGTCCGAGTTCACTGGCTTGGTAGTTGGAGGGGTGGGAACCCTGCATTTTTGAATTCGTGATCGGGCATGAACCGCACCGCCAGGCGATGTCCTAATGTTTGTATGTTCAACGGAATGAAATCACCGACAGTGTGTTTTATATTCTGCAAATTCCATTAATTCATACAAGGCCTAAGGTCATTGTGGCTTTGTTTCCACTGAGCTCTTATTAGTTCCTTTTTTCTGCATCAGCTGAACTGAGCATATTCACGTGGTAGCAGTCAGCTGGAGGCAGGAACCCTTCCACTCTAAAAGTCTGGGTAATTATCAAGCATCTGCATGTTGGCTCCATTTGAAAGAGCTGATTAGATGCTATTTATGATTCCTCAATTTTTTTTCTTGTGTACAATTTGCTAACATACTAAATTATGTTATGGCAGAATTACAGTTCTTCAAATTTAGATAATCTGCTTTAATTTTTAGCAGAGGCACGGGTGGTATTTTCTCCGACTGACTGCGAAAGGGGTAAATTCCACATCTGTTTTTGTTTAAAGTTTGACTAGATACAGCCTGTAATTGGGACAGTATGCACTGTAGAAAATCCTGTGGAAAATACTTGACTAATTTTATATGAATTGTAATTTTGTGTGTGTAAATGTAATTGCCCATTACCCATTAACACTCGGGCTCTAACTAGGAAAGGTGCCTTTCCCACTGAAATTACGTCTTTTTTTGCCAACATCGCCACAGGCATTTATCCTTCTTCTTCCGCCATTATTTTCAGTTCCAGCTCCATCATGTCTCCATTATGCTGCTTTCATCTTTTGGGCCCATCTGTTGAAAACCGTATTTGTTTCCTTTAAGGATTTGGAGCTGCTGCTGGTGTATTCCTTTATCCCTCGGTTTTTGCTCCCTCTCATTGAGTCAGTGCTGGAGTTCGGTTTGATGGGGCTGGGTATCTGGTTACCTCACCCAATTGGCGGTTCCTCATGCGGGAGTCAAAGCAGTGAGCATTGGCAGGCTATTTACCATTGGGGCCTTCACAACCATGCCCCATCGTGTCCTTCTGTGATGCCTATGCCCACATTGTTTCTAGCAGCAGTTACTGGACAATGATCCGGAGCCAGAACGTTGGCTTTTTTTTAATTTCCCCCCCCCCGCCCCCCCCAGTCCAGGAGCATGAGGCCAATTGTAGTGCTCCCTAATCTGAGATTAGTTAATTCACCAAAGACCGGGAGCTTAACAGGGTAGATGCAGAGAGGATGTTTCCCCTCGCGGGGGAATGTAGAACTAGGGGGAATAGTTTCAGAATAAGGGGTCGCCCTTTTAAAATGGAAATGAGGAGGAATTTCTTCTCTCAGAGGGTCGTGAATCTTTGGAATTCTCTTCCCCAGAGAGCTGTGGAGGCTGGGTCATTGAATATATTTAAGGTAGAGATAGACAGATTTTTTGAAAGGTAAGGGAGTCAAGGGTTATGGGGAGCGGGCTGGGAAGTGGAGTTGAGGCCAAGATCAGATCAGCCATGATCTTATTGAATGGCGGAGCAGGCTCGAGGGGCCAAATGACCCACTCCTGCTCCTACGTCTTATGTTCTTATGTTCTTTTGAATGAATCTGAGATGTTCATTTTTTTCTGATTACGTCCCTGTGGTGGGCCTTGGGATGTTTTTCTACATTAAAAGGCACATTTAGGTTAAAAAGCAAACCAAGCACTGGGGTTCATTTCTAGAGGGATAGAATTGAAAAGCAGAGAAGTTATGTTAAACTTGTATAGAACTTTGGTTAGACCACACTTGGAGTACTGTGAACAGTTCTGGTCTCCATATTATAAAAAAGGATATAGAGGCACCGGAGAAAGTGCAAAAAAGATTTACTAAAATGATACCAGAACTGAGAGGTTATACCTATCAGGAAAGATTGAATAGGCTGGGGCTCTTTTCTCTAGAAACGAGAAGACTGAGGGGTCACCTGATAGAGGTATTTAAGATTATGAAAGTGTTTGACAGGTGTAGGCTTTGCAAAATCCCCCAGAAACTCGAACAGAACCCTAAAGGGAGTGATTTTTGGACCTTTCATACAAACTTGGGATGATGGGACCTAAGTGAAGTGATTTGAGGTAAAAACCTCAGTTTTGGACATTTTAAAGATCAGGGAAGAAAAAACCCTGAGGAAAATGACTTTTGAATCTTACTGTTGGGAAAGACACCTTTCACAGACACAGACAGGCTGCGGAGGGGCGTGGCCAGGCAGTGGACAGCTTTGGGTATTGGGGCCCAATCAAGCCTGTCTGGAAATTGTTTACACTGCAATCCTACCAACGAGGAAGAGACAAACCCAAAGCCTCACACACACACATCGAAATATGAATAATCCAAGAACTCTTTTGAAATTCCCAGACCCAAACAGGATAGCAGAAGCCTGAAATCAATAAAACATTTAGTACCCCGATTAATTCATCAAAAACCAATCAACCAGGTATCCACAGGGACAGATTTACAAGCCCGCCAAAAACCTAGGACAATAGGGACAAGATTTGGCACGCAGATAAAGGCCCTGCCTAAATGGGAAACATCGAAAGCCATCAGGACATGTTTAACACCAAGTTAAAGCCATCGAAACTGACAAGCCCGCCAAAACTAAGACAATGGAATAAACAGGGCTCATTTGAAATCTAAAGGAAACCAATTTAGTAAGGGGTTTTGGGCGCGAAAAGGACAAAGGGGCTGAACAGTATAATTGGGGGCCTAATCCCCCAAGTCTCTCTCTCTCTCTCTGGACTCTCTGACAATGCTCTCAACGCTTGCACAGCTCTCTCTCAGCTCTGTTCCAGCAAGACACCACAAGCCACGAGCAGGAGGAGGAAAGAAGGCCAACAACTTCACAAGCAGACCAACACGCAAGAAGAAACCAGAGCGACTGCCTCAGTGGCCATCGGACACCTCGCGGCAACAAGGGCCTTACGAAACCTTTTTACTCAAAAGACTCTAAACCCTAACTCTCAACTGTCAAGGATTCGTTTGGTGAGCATTATCCCTGATCTCCTGAAACCAAAACCTAGCTAGATAGTGGGATTTTTGGGAGGGATAAGGTTTTTTTTGTATATTGTCATTCTCCCTCGCCTGTACCGTGTGTTCCCCAACCTGTGTTTAAGTATTACGTGTGTTTTAAGTTTGTTACCTTTTTCTTTTAATAAAGTCAAAATTCTTTCATCAGAACCTGTTGTCTACTGCATCTTTGTTCACAACCCCTAAATAAGTCCAAAGTCTAGAACCAGGGGCGTGGGAGCGATTCGAACCGCTCACTGAGTCAGAGGTGAAGGCTAACCCCACATACCACCCCCTACACAGGGTAGATGAGGATAAGATGTTTCCACTTGTGGGCGAGACCAGAACTAGGGCCCATAAATGTCAGATAGTCACTAATAAATCCAAAAGGGAATGCAGGAGAAACTTCTTTACCCAGAGAGTGGTTAGAAACTCGCTACTTTAAGGCATAGTTGAGGAGAATAGCATAGATGCATTCAGGGGGGAAGCTAGATAAGCACATGAGGGAGAAGGGAATATGTTGATGGGGTTAGATGAAGACGGGCGGGAGGAGGCTCGTGTGGAGCATAAACACCGGCATGGACCAGTTGGGCTGAATGGCCTGTTTCTGTGCTGTAAACACTTTGTAAACAGCACTTTGTAAATGGAAGCTGTTGTTGTATTTTGCAGACACTGTTTTGCCAAACAGATACAGAATTCCGAAATCCCCATTTTACACAGACAAAACTAAAGAATTCTACAGGACATTTGCATCTACTTCCGACGCATTTTCATGTTTGGACACAGCAGTTCAGAATAAGGATCAGGTGGGGTGGGACGGCCTTCACATGCAATTGCATGAGCTCCGAGGACACATCTACCAAGGACTACTGGAAGCAGAATGTTGGTACAGTGGCAGCTTTGCTCCTTGCCCTTTACAATTCTGACCACAAGCTTTCCCCATTGTCCAGGTAGGGTCCGTACAGCCCCGCCATGTGCTGAAAGCTCCGCAGGCCGACGGCCGGAATAAAATGGCGGCCCTGATGGCAGACAGCACTTTCACCTTGGCAGGAACATAATCAGCCCGTGAGGTGGTTCCAGTAGCATGAGTGCCACATCATTATGTTATAGCGCTGCATCTGAAGGCTGGGCTGCCTGATAGGTAGCCCTGTAATATAAATGGAGTGTTGGATCACTCTACTTGCTCTGTTTCATTTGGCTCTGCACCTTTCTTTGTACCGCTGCCAAAGGAACAAAATAGAAAAGAAGAAAGAACTTGCATTTCTATAGCGCCTTTCACCACCTCACGATGTCCCAAAGCGCTTTACAGCCAATGAAGTACTGTTGAATGCATTCACTGTCGGAATGTAGGAATCTCGGCCTGTCAATTGCGCACAGCAAGCTCCCATAAAGAGCACTGAGATACTGACCAGATAATCTGCTTTAGTGATTTGGGTTGAGGGATAAATATTAGCCAGGACGCCAGGGAGCACTCCCTTGCTCTTCTTCAAAGAAGTGCTATGGGAACGTTTATGCCCACCCGAGAGGGCAGACGGGGCTTCGGTTTAACATCTGATCTGAAAGATGCCACTTTCGACAGTGCAGCGCTCCCTCAGTACTGCACTGGAGTGTCAGCCTAGATTATGTGCTCAAGTCTCTGGAGTGGGACTGTGAACCCACAACCAACAACAACAACGTATATTTATATAGCGCTTTTAACGTAGTAAAACGTCCCAAGGCGCTTCACAGGAGTATTATAAGACAAAAAAATTTGACACCGAGCCACATAAGGAGAAATTAGGGCAGGTGACCAAAAGCTTGGTCAAAGAGGTAGGTTTTAAGGAGCGTCTTAAAGCAGGAAAGAGAGGTAGCGAGGCGGAGAGGTTTAGGCAGGGAATTCCAGAGCTTAGGACCTAGGCAACAGAAGGCACGGCCGCCAAAGGTTGAGCGATTATAATCAGGGATGCTCAAGAAGGCAGAATTAGAGGAACGCAGATATCTCAGGGGGTTGTGGGGCTGGGGGAGATTACAGAGATAGGGAGGGGCGAGGCCATGGAGGGATTTGAAAACAAGATGAGAATTTTGAAATCGAGGCGCTGCTTAACCGGGAGCCAATGTAGATCAGCGAGCACAGGGGTGATGAGTGAACGGGACTTGGTGCGAGTTAGGACACGGGCAGCCGAGTTTTGGATGACCTCAAGTTTACGTAGGGTAGAACTGTGGGAGGCCAGCCAGGAGTGCGTTGGAAGTCTAGAGGTGACAAAGGCATGGATGAGGGTTTCAGCAGCAAATGAGCTGAGGCAGGGGTGGAGACGGGCGATGTTACGGAGGTGGAAATAGGCGATCTTATTATGCCGCTGATATGTGGACGGAAGCTCATTTCAGGGTCAAATATGTCACCAAGGTTGCGAACAGTCTGGTTCAGCCTCAGACAGATGTTAGGGGGAGGGCTGGAGTCAGTGGCTAGGGAACGGAATTTGTGGCGGGGACCGAAAACAATGGTTTTGGTCTTCCCAATATTTAATTAGGGAAAATTTCTGCTCATCCAGAACTGGATGTCAGACGAGCAGTCTGACAATTTAGAGACCGTGGAGGGGTCGAGAGAAGTGGTGGTGAGGTAGAGCTGGGTGTCATCAGCGTACATATGGAAACTGACGCTGTGCTTTCAGATGATGTCACCAAGGGGCAGCATGTAGTTGAGATATAGGAGGGGGCCAAGGATAGATCCTTGGGGGACGCCAGAGGTAATGATGTGGGAGCAGGAAGAGAATCCATTGCAGGTGATTTTCTGGCTATGATTAGATAGATAAGAATGGAACCAGGCGAGTGCTGTCCCGCCCAGCTGGACGACGGTGGAGAGGCGTTGAGAAGGATGGAGTGGTCAACCGTGTCAAAAGCTGCAGACAAGTCAAGAAGGACGAGGATGGACAGTTTACCTTTGTCACAGTCACAAAGGATGTCATTTGTGACTTTGATGAGCGCCGTTTCGGTACTGAGGCAGGGGCGGAAACCTGATTGGAGGGATTCAAACATGGAGTTGCGGGAAAGGTGGGTACGGATTTGGGAGGCGACAACACGTTCAAGGACTTTGGAGAGGAAAGGGAGGTTGGAAATGGGGCGGTTGTTTGCAAAGACGGAGGGGTCAAGGGTTGGTTTTTTGAACCTTCTGACTCAGAGACAAGAGTGCTACCACTGAGCCACAGCTGTCTCCTAGATGCGCAATGTGATGCAATCTGGATGTGGCTTTTTTTTGTCAGGTCCGAGCTTCAACTTTTGCAGGAGGCTGTTTTCCGCCAATAGTTTCTACGCTCAATGTCTATCATGCCTCCCCAGGACACAGCTTTGCTTCAAGGGAATTCAGTCAGCAAATACCAAGGAGGTGTGAGACGATGAAGACTGCAATGCCTCAGTAAATTCATTCAGCGTATTGGATGCAGAACAAAATCAGCTCATAAAAATAAAACTAAAATGAGCAGTGCAAGTCATGGTCGAGGAATTGTTCAGAATCCAGACTCTCAACTTACACCTTCTGTTATTTGGCCTCATCATACATCGAACTGAAGGTTAGGATGCTCAGAGTTGAGTTCAGTCAGGAGCCTGCATGGCTATTTTCTAAAACAGATGAGTACTATACACACTATAGGAGACTTTGCATTGGAAAAAAACATCAATCTTGGATGCACCACTCATTGCGAAGTGTGAAGACTCTGATGTTTTTGGCCCACAGCGCTTCCTGATGAATGACCCTGTCTGGGTCGAATTGTTACTGCCCTCAATTTAGGTGGCATTATTGACTCTCTATTACAGATCTAACTCTGCCTTATATATCTAGTCAGAGATTTTAATGCAAGAGTCCAGCATTTGGTAAGGACATGATCGAGCTTTGCTGTGATGCTTCCGCTGTGGAAGAGCTGACCTCGCATTAAGACACAGACATGCAGAATGGCCACTCGTGTGAGGTATTGCTCGCTACCCCTGTGACCATACCTTAGTGCGGAGTCAACACCTTGAGAGAAACATTTGTGGGAATCTTTTTTTTCAAAACTCTAAAAACTATTCTAAATTTTTGATTATCACAGCTTCTAACTATGAACTTAATTCATACATTCAACCCAAATGTGATGTATTATTAGTCAGGGTCCCTAGTTTTTGTAGCTGCTAATCACTGGCCTGAGCCGAGTTATCTCCTCTGGGCTCAATAATCGGTTTTGGTGTTAATAGTCTAGGGAAAGGAAACAAATTAAAAAGGAAAGACTTGCATTTATATAGCGCCTTTCACGACCACCGGATGTCTCAAAGTGCTTTACAGCCAATGAAGTAGAGTCACTGTTGTAACGTAGGAAACGCAGCAGCCAATTTGTGCGCAGCAAGGTCCCACAAACAGCAATGTGATAATGACCAGATAATCTGTTTTTGTTATGTTGGTTGAAGGATAAATATTGGCCAGGACACCATGGATAACTCCCCTGCTCTTCTTCGAAATAGTGCCGTGGGATCTTTTACGTCCACCTGAGAGAGCAGACGGGGCCTCGGTTTAACGTCTCATCTGAAAGACGGCACCTCCGACAGTGCAGTGCTCCCTCAGCACTGCACTGGGAGTGTCAGCCTAGCTTTATGTGCTCAAGTCCCTGGAGTGGGACTTGAACCCACAACCTTCTGACTTGGAGGCGAGTGTGCTACCCACTGAGCCACAGCTGACAAATTAGCCACAGTTCCCTCTCCTAATTGTTACACAGTGACCCTGCTGAAAGTGAGTGTCTGAGGGCATTGGGTGAAGATAGATCGGGCTTGGCCAAGGTGCCCGTGAAGGGGGAGGAATATCCAGACTCCTTGCGTCCACACGCTTAATCGGGGTGTGAAGCAAATACCCAGCGTTAAAGATTGAGGAAACTCGAGTGCAACTATGCCACGCACCTAATTAGGCTGTGCCCGGCTTTCCCCGATCTTTTGTACCTATTGATCCCTGTGCCCGAACGCATCTCGGCTCATTATAATGGCTCCACCCTCAGGCTAAAGGGCCGTGCACGCAAATTTCCTGCAATTACACTGGTTCAAAATGGGTGTAAAATGAAACCCAGAATTTTACACCCAGCAAGAAACAAAGTCATCGACCTGAAACGGTAACTCTGTTTCTCTCTCCACAGATGCTGCCTGACCCGCTGAGTATTTCCAGCATTTTCTGATTTTATTTAATTTTTCTGGTGTTTTATTACGATTTTTTTTAAGCGATCTTTAAAATTATTTATCCTCACTGAGACTTGCCCTGTAGTTTCTGTCTCTTTGTATTTTTACGGCAACAGTATGAGCCACATCAAAAATTGCAAAGCTTCCCTGATTGCAGGTCCTTAAACATGCTGTACCTAATGTGCATGAATGATGGGTGTACTTAAAGAAGGAATCTGTGGTGCGAGTTTGGCTCTTTCCTCAGGTCCCAATTGATTACGTTCCGGCGTAGGCTTGAAGGGATATTTACTAGTCCTAGCCCCTTTAGGGCTACCCCAGATCAGGCGTATTTCTCAGACATTCACTTTCAACTAAAGTTTGAGGTAGCCGAATCCTAAAGACGCTTAATTGGGTCTAAAGGTCCGGACTATCCCTCCCTAAAGGAAAGGAACAACCTGAGAATGTTACCGTTCTCCAGATAGCACTTTTAATAAGTTTAGGTAGACTGTAACATCCTGGATATTATGAGGGTCTGGAAATCTCTGTCAGAATTCTGCAACTCTTCACCAAAGAGTGTACAGAGATTGAGTTCGCAAGTTTTTGATACAGAAGACTTATGCGAGACAATTCTAAAAATATAGAGATTTATTAAAGAACCGACATGCAATTTACAGTTGGTGAATCAGTCAATCGCAACATTAACAGTTCTAAAAAGAGAAGAAATACTGTCTTTTTAACAGAGAATTTTACTTTTAAATCTTAACTTTGCTACAGTATTACAGTTCTTAAAGTTATCTATACAGGATATCCATCAATATCAAATACCTTTGATCCCCGAGGTACAAAGAGTGGTAGACTACAGAGCCGCCTCTGAAGCCGAGAATCACTTTGCCCGATTAAAGCGAGTCTGATATCCCATTTGAGAGTTCAATATTTATACCCTTTTCCAGTGGTATCTCCTTTAAAGTTTCTGCTGATGCAAGTTAATTATCTCTAGTCATTTTTCTGCCAACCTCTGCAACTCTTACTGCCACATCAGCCAGAATCTTGTCTCATCTCCAGGTGTTCTGGGTTGACCATATAAAAATGGTCTGATGGGCAGGTGTTCCTTATTTTATGTGCCATCTTTACGAAGTTTAAATTAGAACACCTTATCCAGGGTGAACCATTGTTTTGATCCCAAAAGGTCAGCTTGTCGGCGCCTGCACCTTCTGTTTCAATAAGGTTATTTATTCAGGGTCAACAACTGTCTTATCTCAATAGCCAGAATGCTTTCATAGCTATTTCATAGTTAGGTTTCTAAATTTCCAAACCCAGTTTGTCATGTTTTAATAAGGCCAGAATTCTTTCATAAGATAGTGTATTTTTCTGAATAGGTTATATGGCTTATTCCTTCACAAGCTAATGAACATTGGCAGGAAATTTAGCTGCAAATTGGCATCGGCAAAATGGGCACACAAATGGATGTAATTTCCCAATTAACCCCCTCCCCACCCCCCTCACCCTCCATCACCGGAAATTCCACCCCAAACAGCCTGTCGCTACTCAATGTCTAGGCATACACATGAAGAATGGTCATTCGGGTGAGACACTGAGAGCTGCCAGCTCCTGAGAATCTAACTATTCCAACATGAGGCACCACCTTTAGGGAAGACTGGGCAGGTAGAAAGGAGAAGAAAGAATTTGTATTTATTTAGTGGGTTCGCATCTTCAGAACCTTCCAAAATGCTTCACACTTTTCAAGTACAATTACTGTTGTGTAGGCCTGGGCAAGTGGCTTATCTGAGCAATGGGACCTCTGACAATGCAGCACTCCCTCAGTGTGATACTGAAGTGTCAACATCTGTGCTGTAGTCTATAGTTGGGCTTGAAACTATGACGTTCTAAATTCAGAGACAGGAGTGCCACCAACTTAGCCAAGCAGACACATTGGGATCAGGACAAAATTAGGGGAGGAAGACGATGAGGAAGGCTAGATAACAAACTGCTACTTGACACAACAACAACAACTTGTATTTATATAGTCCCTTTAATGTAGTAAAACATCCCAAGGTGCTTCACAGGAGCGTTATCAAACAAAATTTGACACCGAGCCACATAAGGAGATACTAGGACAGCTGACGGGTCAAAGGGGTAGGTTTTAAGGAGTGTCTTAAAGGAAGAAAGAGAGGTGGAGAGGTTTAGGGAGGGAATTCCAGAGCTTAGGGCCTTGGCAGCTGAAGGCACGGCCGCCAATGATGGAGCGATTAAAATTGGTATTGATGTTTTCATGATATAAATTTTGACAGATGTTTGGCTTTCTACGATGCTGAAAATGTGACAACGTTTACTGACCCAGCATTATATAAACCTGAATAAACACATTATCTATTTCCTTTTTTTTCTGATCTATTTTTAAAAGGTAACCCCTGCACCAATATGACCTTGTTTGGAGAATTCAGTGACATGAACAATTCGGAGACCCCAGCATCGATTTTCTGGCCATTCGTGTTCTGAATCGGCCTTCTAATTCTGTGCACACAGCTGTTCAAGACAAGACCGAAAAATGATCAAATACCGCTTCTGACTTGCCTTTAACTGCTGTGCACACAATGGGAACGCTGCATCAGTAATGAAGCGCCCCCGAAGCTAACATTCGGCTGCGTTTCTTCACGGATTTGTTCAAAGAATGTTTTGCTTTTAAAGAAATCCGTCTTGGATGAAATAGGCAAAAGTAGAATAAAGAGCATGATTTAACCAGCAGTGAATGCAGGGTCACTAGACATTGATGGACTTTGCAGTGAGAACAGAAATGATATGTACCCTCCTCACAAAAGCTCTTGAAAGACACTTGTACATATAACCTTGGGGGTGGTTGTGAAGACAGGCAAACGGATGAACAATCCGTAGAATCTGAATTTAAAAATGTGTCGAAGGCTAAATTGATATCCAGCAATGTTTTGCAGATGAGCTCTAACTTACTGCTGCTGCAGAAGTAATGGCCCAAAACAATTGCTGTCAAAATGATGGTGAGGCTCATAGCGCTCACCGTTATTTAAGTGCAAATGCCACAGCAACTTCAGGTGAGGGCAGATGCACGGTTACACGTGGAAGTTGAGAAGTTGCTGTCTGAGATGCGCCGCTTCACTGTTAGCTTGGTGAAAACAGCATCTTGCTGTCTGGCTCCCCTTTGAAATGCAGTGAATGGCGTGAAGTTGCTGTCTGAGATGCATAGTAGATCTGAACTAAACCCGCCGCAGAAAGTTAAGTCAAGTTAATTTCAAATCTAAGGACCCTTTTAACGACGTGATAAGTGTTCATTACTGCCACTCAACCTCTCTCGCACTGAAAATGAACTATTACAAGTGCAGAGTCTCATTCCCTCAGGTTTTAATTGTTGTTGGAGTTTTTTTTAAAAATACTTTTTATTCTGTCTCTTTTTTCTCTCTCTCTTAATCCAATCTTTCTTTCCTTCTCTTTATTTCTCTTTCTGTTCCTGATTTGACATTGAATTCACCAATCTAAATTACACTTCCTTGTTTAGATCTTATGGTGTTCATTTCACAATCTGGCAATCTGATTGGGTAAGGAGATACGCAGTTGCTTGCCCTGTTCACTCAGGTTCCAGATGCCCTGTAGAGGGTGCTGCGCCGTTTTCATCTTGCACTTCCACCAACTTGCAGCGCAAAATAGCATGGAGATTAAACGGGCGGGGGCAAGTCTAACTAACGGCGGGCACCGCTCATTGACCGGTTACAGGAATTGTTGGGCCAATATGTTGCTGGTCAAGGTAAAGAATTTTTTACGGATTGGCTTAAGCATACTACTTTTACAGAACTTACAACTGTGATGCACATAGACCAAATAGGTGGGGCCAATTTTAACCCAACCCGTCCGTTCGTAAAACTGACAGGATCATGTGTAACACTGGCTTTGCACCACACCCGATTTTACTCCTCATTAAAGTTAATGGAGAGTAATATTAGGCGGGGTGTAAAACCGGCGTTCCACCCAATCCCGTGTGTTTCCCGCCTGCCGAATTAGGTTAAAATTACCCCTTAGTTTCAATTGCACCTGATCTGATTAAATGCCTTACTGTGTGAAGTTTTGTATCTCACTGACACTTTCTTTTGTATGTATTAGGCCGGATATTCCGATCCCTACGGGTGGGTGTGCGCTGTGCACTCACTCGTAGGGACATCGGAAATGCCGGTTTCAGGCATGCACTGCGCATGCACTGAAAACCAGAATTTCCAATCTGTCAAGAATGGTCTTGACAGATCCTCCGGCTGCCCTGGAGAAGGGCCTCTGCGGGCGGAGAGTTCCGCTTTTTGGAGACCCTCCGCCCGCAGAAAATCCTTACAATTCTTGCGCCTGGCAAAAGCAGGCGTAAGGCCTGCTTTTAGCAGGATAAGAGTTGAAAAAAGTAAAAAAAAACATTTTTCACTGATTTATCATTTAAAAATACTTTAAAAAAAGGTAAGTTTATTTTTAGCCCCGTAAAAAACTTTAATAAATTTTTTCAAAAATTAAAATTTTTGTTTAAAATAGTTAATTTATTGTAATTTCAAGTCATTTTAAAAATGTGATTTTTTTTAAAAATTTATTTAAAGTTTTACTATGTTTTGGGGTGATCCCCATTCATATATTTGACAGGTCTTCCTGTCAAATGTATGAAGGGGGATTCCCTTCTGTGATTGGCTCCCCATGGCCCATGTGATCCCAGGGACGCTGCGAACTACCTGCGCCCCTGGGATACGTGGGCCCTGCGCACAGGCAGTTTGGACAGGCCCAGGAGCGGAATTGTGCGCATCCCGGGAGCCCTCAGGTAAGGGCACAGATTTTTCCAGATCGCAGCCCTCCGCCCGCGGGAGTCCTGCGATCGGAATATCTGGGCCAGTGTATTTTAAGGGAGGGGCTAGTTTAAGTCATTGCTGGTAATATTACTATATTCCCTCGTATTGTGGCTACCGATTCCAAAAATCCTGCCTTTCACTATTAAACAACCCTCCATCTTGGATGCGTGTTGGTTTTATAGACTCACCGGCTGTGCTTCCACAATTGATTTTCCAGTGTTGAAAGTTACCATTTTCTGTCATCTCACGTATGTAGTGTTGTCAGGGAAACCGTGAAGACATCTGTCCCTGATGTGTTACAGATGTAGATATGGTTCCGCACTAATTGGCCTGTAACAGGATTCTGAAGCAAAAAGTATTTCCAGCCAGCTAGAGGGGTTGAAGTTCACAGTAGCTTGGTAGCCTCGTGTTACATGGGGATTTTAGGACAATTGCGATAATAATCACCGCAAGAGAAACATGCTGAGAAACCCTTACTGTCTGATGATTTAAGGACAACAACAGAATTGAATGGGTTGTAATGAGGTGATTTACAAACTTTGACAATCCACCATAAACGATGAGTAGGTAGCCGAATTAACTCATAGGTTCAGGAAAAAATCAGTAAAACTGAAGTATGTGTATAGTTTAACCTCAACTTTATCTGGATCACAATCAGTTCAGGTGTATTCACTACCCGCGCTCCCCCCCCCCCCCCCCGCTCCCCCCCCCCCGATAGGTTTTATACGGAGAGCTGCCTGAGTCTTGCTTTACAACCAAAATTAAAACATTTGCCTCCCCAGCACATCAGAGCCCGGATAGTTCAGTCGGTAGAGCATCATCCTTCGGTGCGGACTCGATGGGCCGAATGGCCTCCTTCTGTGCTGTACTATTCTATGATTAACAGCCGTGGCAGCTCTTTTGGTCTGTGCCGAGAACTGCTGGGGTGGGGGGGGGGGGGGCGATGGGGGGCGTGATGCAGAGCGGAGGCTCGTTTTGGAACCTTCACAGCATCTGACTCCCATTCCAACCGGCAACAAAACAACAACAAAAAAAATCTTCTTTCTGCTGAAGTTTCAAGTCTTCCAGATAAAGTGTCACCTGCACCTCTGTCCCCTTGAGATTACAAGCTGTATTGATCAAGGAGAATAAAGGGTATGATTTATGGACAGGCAGAATGCTGAGGCCAAGCCAGTAGCTGTTTAAAATGGCTGCCACAAAGGCCTTCCACCATGACAGAACCAAGAGTGCCGACTGAATTTTGGTCCTGAGTCAGAAATGCACTTGTCTTCTCAGATGCCTGTTAACAAGTTATTCTGATACGCAGCAGCTATCAGTTTATTTCTTGTACAAATCTGCAGCCACTAGGTGGTTGGACTGCGCAGTTTACCCTGCATTACAGTAGCCGGTCGTAGTTTTTGTCAGCGCAGGAGAGTGATTTTTTTTTAGTAAGCTGCAACTAAGTGCTTCATACCCTTGAAGACTAAACTCCGCGCTGTTGGGGTTCAGAACTTCTGCAAGGTGAGATTTGCTGAAACTAGTAAGGGTCGTACGAAGCTTTAAATTATCAGCCAGTCACCCAAAGGCCATATACAGTGCTTGCACACAAGCAATGCGAACACTTAAAGGTCTGAATTGTAGAGGATATTGTGCTTCTAGGATGCTTAGCTACAACTTCTCTTTGAAGAGCTGCTGTGTGCTGCTTAGCATTAGGAAAGTGAAAGGCAGAATACACTGAAAGTTTATTTGAAAATCTGGAGACCATATGAATTGCAATTGAAATGCAGTTATCCCATAACCTATCCCATTGCACATGGTGATGACATTCTCATTTGGAACAAAACACCAGTGTAGGCTTGATGGGACGAATTGCCTGTTTCTGTGCTGTTACATGGGCCTGTGCTATGATCCTATTCTCATTTGTTTCATAATTTATCGTTGCCCTGGTATATTTACTTAAGTAGTCATTTCCCTACATTACAACAGTGACTGCACTTCAGAAAGTACTTTGTTGGCGGTGAAGTGCTTCAGGACATCGTGAGGTCGTGAAAGGTGCTATATAAATTCAAGTTCTTTCTTTCATTCATTATTACCGGCAAGTTGTTCTCGGCGTAACTGTTCAGTTATTGGCAGAAAGCATGATCTCATGGCATCAATTCTATAATAGATCTTTTTCTATGTTGAGAAATGTGAGAAGTCGCACAACACCAGGTTATAGTCCAACAGCTTTATTTGAAATCAAAGCTTTCGGAGCGCTGCTCCTTCATCAGGTGAAGTGAAGAGATGCATATAGTCACAGCATATATAGTCAGAGAACACTTGTTCTCAGCCTATGCTCAGGACATAGCAGACCAGCTACGAGACACCGCCTATATATGCTGTGACTATATGCATCTCTTCACTTCACCTGATGAAGGAGCAGCGCTCCGAAAGCTTGTGATTTCAAATTAAACTGTTGGACTATAACCTGGTGTTGTGCGACTTCTCACATTTGTCCACCCCAGTCCAACACCGGCATCTCCACATCTATGTTGAGAAACACCTTAGATGAAAGGCTGAGGCGTATGGTGCAGGACAGCAAGGTTGAAAAGAGCAACTAAAGAAATAAATAGCATGTATATAGCATCTTTCGGCACCTCGTAATGTTTCACAGCCAATGTTTTTGATGTGTAGTCACTGTTTTGCAGGTAAACAGAAAGTCTTGCATTTATATAGCGCCTTTCACGACCACCGGACGTCCCAAAGCACTTCACAGCCAATGAAGTACTTTTTGAAGTGGAGTCACTGTTGTAATGTGGGAAGCGCGGCAGCCAATTTGCGCACAGCAAGCTCCCACAAACGGCAATGTGACAATGACCAGATAATCTGTTTTTTAGTGATGCTGATTGAGGGATGAATATTGACCAGGACACCGGGGATAACTCCCCTGCCCTTCTTCGAAACAGTGCCGTGGGATCTTTTACGTCCACCTGCGAGGGCAGACGGGGCCTCGGTTTAACGTGTCATCTGAAAGAAAATGAAGGCATTCAAGAGGCAGTGGTTGGGAGACACCAAGTTTGGATTTTAACAACCTCTTCATTATAAGAGGAAGAGAAAACTGAGGGAGTAAAAGCATTCTACATTTAGGAATGAGTTCCAGGTGCGAGATGGCACAAAGTGTCTTGATTTTAGTGAGGAGAGGAGGATGATTGTATAGGATGGCGTATTAATAGGAACAAAAGGTGAGAGTTCAGAAGAGCATTGAACAGAGTGGTAGCAATGAAATAGAGAGAGACCAGAAAGAATACTAGGACCCCAATCACAGCTGAACTTTATGAATGAAAAATAATTTCTTAGATACTGCTTTGTTTTTGGGCTACTTTGTTACAGCTGTGATAAATGGTGGTTATAAATATTAGAGCACACTGTTCTCACTGGGAAACGTCCTGTATGAGTGTTTCACGTTGAAAGAGATCATCCTCCAGAACCATGCGTCACACAGAGATTTGTTTAGTTTAATTTCGTATTTCACACAGAAAAACACAGTATCTATTCCAATGAACCTTGAATAAAAAATATTAACCGGAATGAAGTTACGCAAGCCGATGTTTGCTCGATGAAGCTCTTGCGTCATTTTGCTCCTGTTATTTCGTATCTGAGCGACTGACTGCCAGTGGGACAAATATCAGCCGTCAGTTTTAATTCCGGGAAAACAAAGATGATTTACAATGAAGGATGATGCAGTCTGCATTTTCCCTTTTATCTGTTGCCGTGGGTTGGACGTCAGACCAGCAGAGCAACATCAAAAGCCTTCGCTTCTGGCAGAGATCTATGTCCCAACAACACTGAATCACGGAGCGGATTGAGAGACAGGTATATCACTTCATCAGTACATCTGCCACAGAGCATCAAGGTATTCATTTGAAACTCGGATCTGGCCCTGTGTTGACTTTATAAGTTTACATCATGCACGAATGGTAGGAACCTTTGGTCACTTTGCAATAAATCCATTCTATTCACCATGACCATCTCGTTTTACTGGCACTCAGAATGGAAAGGTATTACAGATGTCCCGTTGCTCACACGTATGATGTGGGTTTCTCATTGTTTAAACTCGATTGACACAGTACTCAGGAGGGAGGAGAGGTGTTTAAAACAACTGCTGGGACTATGAAAACCTGGCAGATTTATTATCATCATGCACTAAACATGTCAGAATTTAACATCTGCATTGCATAGAATTTATCATCCAGAGCCAGGTTTACAGAATGGGAGTCCCAGTGACTGGAAAAAAAAGGTTGTTCTCGATGTTTTAAATCTCTATTGAAAATATATTGCTTAACTGAATTCAGTAAAAAAAAAACCTGTTGCGTTCACTTAATCAGGAGTGGATGAAGTAGTAATCTCAAGTGATCTTTTTTAATGTTGTTACTGTATTTCGCTAAATAGATGGGAACACAATGGGACCTTTATGTGTTGTGATATTACAAGATGTCTGACCCAGTTATGACTAAGTCTATCATTTTGTGCAGTGATAAGGCTACGTAAAATATGCACATAATCATAACTGGGACTAAAGAGTTTGAATGGATTGTAATGTGGGTAAATGTGAAGGTGTGCATGCTGCAACGGGACATGAAATGTCTACGCAATGAAGGGTTTCTCTTCAAAAGTAGATGAAGAAAAAGATTGGACTATCATTATCACTGAAAGTATCTAATCAATACAACGATGCATCAACTAGGCTAGTCACATATTAGGAATCATCCCAAGGATTACCATTGGGTTATCAATTTGAAAAAAAAATCCAATTCTGCATAGATTGCTAGTTAGGCCATAGTTGAAATATTGTATATAATTTTGGCCATTCTGCCTTCAGTCGAACATTAATGAGTTCAGAGAAGAGAAAAAAGGTTGATTACGTAGAAAGATTCACAGGGCTGAATTTTTTTTTGGAGCAAAGCAATTTAATGAGAGAATGTTTTTACAGTACAGTACTGAGAGGAATGGATAAATGGAAATCATGCAAACTCTACAACATTCACGCAACGCCCTACTTTGTCATTCAGAGGGAATAAGCTGTTAGTCTGTGAATCGAGAATCGAGCCCCCTGCCCCATCACAGCTGTCTTGGACAGAATGGCACAAAGTGATGAATTTTGTCTGCACATATAGATCTTTGGTGAAGACAGAACACCATGATTAATTAGTTTCAGCAAAGCTTTGATTGATTTCTCATTTTTCTTGAGAATGATTCCCTAGCCTGGCTGAGCTGGATTATTGAATCCTGTTAAACTAAAGCAAATTAATAGAAAATGCGGGTATCGGTACAGTACCAGACACTGACTTCCACCTACATATTTGAGGTAACAGGTTCGACAGCAAGTTTGTATTTGGTAACAAAAATACAAATATATTCAGATTTGGACAGACCTTGTAAGATAAATGTACTTATACTCCTGGGTGAATGATGGACAGCCCTTTCCATGTGTTACAGTACACACTGGCTCTCTATACAGACCTGGACATACTCTCCCCTTACTTGTAATTTAATGGTCAGAATATTGGCCCAGAATTTGCGGTCAGCAGCAAAGCGACGGCGCTCGCCGCTGACCTTGAAGAAAGCTGCCCACAAAGATCTTGTGATCTCTGTGGCGAAAACGTTAGCTTTTTCGACCTTAATTGATTATAGCGCCATCAAAAGGGGATCTCCAGTGTACGTTAGCAGTGATGTCATCAAGCTGTCTAAGCAGCCAATCAGATTGAAGAATTCTCACTGGCAGCAAACCAGGAAATAAAAAGCACTGATTATCAATCATTTTTTAAAATTTTTACAGAGAACGAAATAAAGATTGGGACATACACATGGGGTTAAGGTAGAAGCTGAAATATCATAAACAAACTTTTAAAACATATTTTTTATTATTTTAAAAATCTAGTAATTTTTATCATAATGGAGAAATGTGATATTCCACAAATATAAAATTATTTTTTCAGTGCCAGAATGTTTGTTCAGCAGTCAATACATTGTTAAAACCCCAGTTAAAACTATTTCAACAAGGTTTAACTTATTCTGGGGTGTTTAACAGCGAAATGAGAGCAGAAAAGCGGAAGTTTACGTCAGTTCAATTGCTTTCACTGATTGCTGGCTATGGGGAGTTCCACAGCGCCATCTTTGGCGGAGCAGGGAATGACTGACCACAACTTCAGGATTTCCACGTTTATCTACGCATGCGCTAAATCCTAAAGTTATGGTCAGTTTCAGAGGGGTAATGGCGGCGAACGCTGACAGTTTCGCCATCATTGCAACCGTAAAATCTGCGGCACACAACCAATTTTCCAATATGTGCCCCCAGTGGGTGAGGCTCCCCACCGGGAGTATGAAGTCAGCGAATGACCCCCTTAGACTTTAAACTGAGTTTCCCCACGATAGAATGGCTTAGATTAGTAACGCACCTTTTCCCCATGTGCGAGCCCCAATCTTTGTTTTGCCTTCCATAACATTTTTTTTTAAGTCAAAATAAAAGGAGCTTCTTCACTTCCTGGTTCCCTGTCTGTGAGAATTCTGCATTGTGATTGGCTGCTTAGACAGATTGTTGACGTCACAGCAGAGCGCACTAGGAATTCCCCACTATACTGAAACTGATCTCAGTTGAACGTCGGAAAAGCCAAGCTTCTCGCCACAGAGATCGCTGATAACTTTGTGGGCAGCTTTCTTCAGGGCCAGCGCCGAACGAACGCCTTTGTTTCGCCGCTGACCGCAAATTGCGGGCCTAGATCAATTAGGCAACTAATCTAATCCAGACTGAAGCCAGGGAGTCTGAAAATGGAGTTTGTAAGCAGCCATTGAATGCTGTTGTCTACAACGTTGTTTTCAATCTCAATAACTTTTTATTCCTTTTTAGTTAAATCTCAGCTTACAGTGAATCCTAAAACAAATTCCAATAAGATTAAAGGTTAAGTTTTAAATTTGCTTGAAAGTACTTGATATCTGAAATTCTTCACAGGGCAAATTGTTCGTCTCAGTTAGTGAGTGTGTGTGACGCAGCAGTCGGGTGGCGGGGGGAATTGAAGCTTCTAAAGGTGTGATAAATTTTAAAAATGTGATGAGGGGAAAAACAAAATGAAATAGATATGCAACTTAAAACATAGCTTTTTGAAAATTGACGTAGTGAGATAGGATCTGAAATTAAACCTGACCCTTTGCCTCCAGCTAAAATCAGCCAAAGATTGTTCAAGTTACCATAGTAACAGATGAAAACACTGATTAGAATCTTATATCTCTGACCCCCTAACGCTGGAAGTGAGGTTTAACTCCCTCTGTGCACTATTTATCACGCATCAGTTAACGTGTTCACGTTAAATTCCTGCCAGCGCTCTATGAATGCAGTCATTTAATATGTTTTAATTAATGGCTGAGCAACATCGTTAAAATAGCACAGAATGGTTAACAATCCACAAACTAGTGCACAAAAAATCGAACATGGAGAGAATTAATGCAGAGAAGTGAAGTGCCTTTACAGTCATCCACTAGAATTGTTAAAGTACACTTCTTTTTTAAACTTTTGCGGTATTTATTTGGTAACTATCAAAAAGTGACAGTGATTTTCTAGTCATGAGAACTCTTTATCCAAGCTGTGTTCCTTCAGTAGGCGGCATACCTTCAACTAACTGACATCCTCGACTGTGCTATGGGACCGCATGTTGGAAAATTGGTCGTGGTGAAGATTTTTTTTTCCACTGTGTTTTGTGAAGGGTTTACATATAGGAATAGAAGAGGGAACTTCAACAGCAAAGATATGTTACCGAGCAATGAGTCAAAGTTCTCCTAACGGTTAAAGTTGGTGTTAAAGTTTCTTTCTTTCTTTAGAACTCACCCCCACAGATTGCGAAGGGTCTCTTGTTCATTTTGTCACTTGTTCTGAGTGATCTGATCTCAGTAGGGAATCAATGGGAAGCTATATTTGTGATGCGGAGATGCCGGTGTTGGACTGGGGTGGACAAAATTGAGAGGTCGCACAACACCAGGTTATAGTCCAACAGTTTTATTTGAAATCACAAGCTTTCGGAGCTATCGATCGCCCCTTCCTCAGGTGAAGTAGTAAAGAAAGGGGCGATCGATAGCTCCGAAAGCTTGTGATTTCAAATAAAACTGTTGGACTATAACCTGGTGTTGTGCGACCTCTCAAAGCTATATTTGGCCAGTGATGGGAATAGAATTAGCCATGACTTCTTTCCCTGATGGCTATCCAGTGACCTCTGCTTCAAAATGTACAGAAAGAAAGATAGACTTGCATTTCTATAGCGCCTTTCACAACCTCAGGACATCCCAAAGTGCTTTACAGCCAATGAAGTACTTTCGAAAAATAGTCACTATTTTAAAGTAGGAAACGTGACAGCCAATTGGCGCACAGCAATGGTCCCACGAACAGCAATGAGATAAATGACTGGATCATCTGTTTTAGGTGTTGGTTGAGGGATAATTATTGGCAGGACACCAGGAGAACTCCTCTGCTCTTCTTCGAATAGTGCTGTGGGATCTTCTGTGTACACCTGAGAGGGAAGACAGAGCTTCGGTTTGACGTCTAATCCAAAAGACAGCACTCCCTCAGTACTGCACTGAAGTGCCAGCTTAGAATATGTGTCTCTGAATAAGAATAACTAGAATGAGTCTCATGAAGTTGGACTTGAACCCACAACCTTCTGACGCAGAGGCTAGAGTGCTGCCCACTGAGCCACGGCTAACACTTGGTTGGATGCCAAGCAAGGGCAGGGTCAGGCTCACTTATCACTTATCATGCTCTTTTTCCACCCTTCTACCTTCTCCCATCCTGCATCCCAGTCCTGACAGCTACCCCCTCCCCCCACTCAGGTGTGACAAGTGTAATAGTGTCAGCCTGCCTCAGTTTGTAGCACACTAGCCTCCAGGTCAGCATTGGTACAGCATTGAAAGTATCTCCCACAGATAGACTTTGAAAGGTCTGGGTGATTTATAGTCTATACAATTAATAACACTTGCTCATCATGCAGGGGGCATCAGAAAATGCATCAAAGTGAATTCTAAATGCGTTGGTCATGGTACTAGTTTTATTTTAAACAGCGTCAATGAAATTCCATGATTGCGTGGCACCCAAAAAGTCCTCAGCTGGCCTGAGAGCAGTCGGGGCATTGGTTTCCATCTTCTGAAAAAGAGAATAACACAGCTCCTCCAGATTTATGACTGACGTGTAGTTTCTTTTTAAAGTGCTAAAATAATCCGATGATTTTCAGTGCTTCCTTTATAGTATGTATGCAACTGAAAACTCTTTGAAATTGAACATGTGTTTATTGTCGATAATCAGTTGTGGTACATGAAGAAAGCGATTACTGGTCCTGTGAGTTATGTTGTACTACTCGCTTGACAGCTCAGTTGAGAGGTGTCTGACATAGAATTCAGTACAGAGGAGCAAACATCTGTCAGTACAGATGTTTCAATTCCCAGTGTGTGTGCTCAGTTAGCAGATCTCGGCTGAGTTACTACCTTTAGTGCTCCAAGCTACTGGGGTGGTGGGGCCAGGGGGTGGGGGCGGGGATGAGCCAGGGCCCCTGATCATCATACAGGAACAATCCCCTCCAGTGGTTAGTGAGTTTCAGACGAGAGCTGTCACATCAGCCGACATGCGCTGGCGAGGATTGCGTGTAAGGAATGGCGACTTGGGAATGTCACCAGTGGGTGGCACTTTATTCCAACGTCTTCAGGAGAGGAGGGGAGCAAAAGTATGCCATGCAGAATGTGTTTTGTGTGACGCCAAGTATCAAAACATTCTAATCTATATTGTATATAAATAAGTACTGCAATTATTATCACAGGTATGAGCTTGGAAGGACAACTGTGGCAGACATGGGGGGCGGGGGAAAACACTTCATGTTGAATCCGTATTTCCACCGATAATAAGAAAAGCTCTTCATGCTGAACCATCCCTAGGTTGATGACTGCATCTCCACCAATAATTCAGCAAGCTTGTAACTGTTATTAACTCTTCCAATCAAGTGCCCCAGATGATGGCATCAGCACTCGCTATTTAAACAAACAATAGTACAGAAATGGTTTCAACAAAAGCAAAGACCAATAAAGTTAGCCACAATTCTTTCTAACTGCTTTGCTTTTAAATGTGGTCTCGATGAAGAGAGTCCCCTCTTTAAACATTTGAACTGGGGCGGAGATGCGATGGTTTGCGTTTTTATTACCATCAATTGTTTTAGCTCTTTCTGTAGCCTGGGACAAACTGACAGCTAATAACTGCCTGAAGGTTACTTTTTGATTTGCTGCCTGCAGTCTTTGTGCATTCATCTTCGACTAATCTCTGTGAATTTCTCCCCATCTGCTAGCACTGAACATCATATTTCATTGATTTCCTCTTCTTTTTACTGAAAGAGTAAAGTCATGTGGTTCGATTTGTTTTGACACCATGTGGTAAGAGATCAGTTCAACATGCCGTTTAATTGGGGCCTCCCCCTCCTCCCTTGTTTGGTTAGGTTGCCTTTGAAATATAGATGAACTGAGATGGTGAAAGGTTGTACCTGTGCAAGTTGCTATGAAAATTATTCTCGTGTGTGTGTGTGTGTATTTGTGCGTGTGTGTGTGTATTTGTGCGTGTGTGTGTGTATTTGTGCGTGTGTGTGTGTATTTGTGCGTGTGTGTGTATTTGTGTGTGTGTGTGTGTATTTGTGCGTGTGTATGTGTGTGTATTTGTGCATGTGTATGTGCGTGTGTGTATTTGCATGTGCGTGTGTGTATTTGCATGTGCGTGTGTGTATTTGCATGTGCGTGTGTGTATTTGCATGTGCGTGTGTGTATTTGCATGTGCGTGTGTGTATTTGTGCGTGTGTGTGTGTATTTGTGCGTGTGTGTATTTGTGCGTGTGTGTATTTGTGTGTGCGTGTGTGTGTGCTGGGGGAGGGGGGAGTAGTGGGAGGAGGATTCTAGTGAGGTTGTTGGTAGGAAATCAAGTTGATTATGTGGAAGTATTTTGGATAACATTACTTTCCTGTAATGTGCTGCCAAAGGACTCCATTGATCATAGAGTATGACATTCCTTCAGGCCCAGTGTTACTCCGATCTTCCTCACTCTTTTACCTGTTTCATTGAGAAAGTCACTTGCCGCTGGCTGAAGTCGAAGCAGGAGCCTCTTTTGTTCTAGTAAGTTAAGTTACATTTGATCTCAGTGAGGCACCTTTGAAAACCATCAAGTAACTCACTTTGGGTTTTTTTAAGGGCCACTGTCTTCATAAAACAATATTTGGCAATTTTCTTTTAAGGAGGGTGCAGAACAGTGATCTCTCATGACCAACAAAGGACACCTTGGTGGTTTTGCTAGTGACTTGCAGCATCGCACTGTGTGCTTGTAGCCAAGTAAAGGTTGGCAAAGGGTTTGAATGAAGATGACACCCTCTGATAGTTTGAAACCAAATACAACAACTTCAACAACTGTGCTTCATTGTTCTTTGTGATACTTGGTTTCTACTGTGAATTGTGGACACGGATGAAGTATTGATGAGTTTTTTGATGAACGTCTAAATCTGTGAGTTATAAGAAGCAGAGGCCGGGAGTTTCCTCAGGAGTTTGCTTGATCAGCTGCCATAACTTCGGTGGAAAATCATTGGAAACCCCGTTTACACATCATCAGTGATTTTTGTTGCAGTTAGACGGCTGATCAGGGAAACACCCCCTCCCCAACGAGATTCCAGGCGATAGTTATTTTTTCATCTGAGAGGTTGAAAGCTGGGAGTTTGAAAGGGAGAGGGTGAGTGGGGGCAATTCTCGAACCTGGTGTTTGATCAGAACAAAAGGTCTCGTTCCCTGCTTGAAGGAAAAACTTTTCGGGAAGGTTTGTGGCATGACGATAGAAGCTGAATTTGCCATGCAGGAAGAAGACTTTGTTCATCACATTTATATTGACACTTTTCTTTTCTGTGATTAGGCACTTTACAACCTTGAGTTCAACAATTTCAGATCATAACCACTGCTCTCATTTTTTTCGGACAGCAGGAGCTGTTAATGGTTCTGCTGTTGACATTTACACCTTCTCTAGACCCAGCTTTTGTTTCTTTACTTGTTGCATTACCATCCACTTTTGCTTTGCACCATCATCCCTTTTGTCATTTAATCTCTCCTGCCTTCCACCCTATCACAGACCTTCCCTTTTGTTCTTTCCTCCCCTCCCGCCCCCCTTTCCCTTCCTCTGCACTTGCTTAAAAACTGTTAAATCTCTAACTTCTTGCAGTTCTGATGAAAGGTCATCGACCTGAAACATTAACTCTGTTTCTCTCTCCACAGATGCTGCCTGACCTGCTGAGTATTTCCAACATTTTCTGCTTATATTTCAGATTTCCAGCATCCGCAGTATTTTGTTTTTGTTCCTGTTTCTATTGATGCCTCCTTGAGCTTTATTATGGCTTAACTTGAGGTTGGGTTTCGGATGAAATGTTTCTATTCCACTTATCTCACATACCTCTACGCCTCCCATTTCCCTCCTTTTCAAGGCTGCAGAGTCCTAACCTTTCCTTCTAGCTCAGTCCTCCGACCTATATGGTTGATTGGTTCTAAAGCATTTTGGGATGTCCTGAGGATGAGAAAGGCTCTGTATAATTGCAGATTCCTTTCTTCCTTAATTCATATGCAGTATCAACTTTGATTCACTCATTGGGAAAACGTTAAAAATATGGAGGTGGGAAATATTTCTCAAAACATCATGTCAAAGATTCAACTGACTAACTGAATGACACGGAGTGTGACTGGTTGAAAAAGCAAACGGGGAAGGTACTGCAAAGAGATTCTGAATTAAACCCACATGAGCAGGAACGGTAGCGTAATGGTTATGTTACTGGACTAGTAATCCAGAGGCCTGGACTAGTGATCTGGGGGGGGAACACATAGTTTAAATCCTACCACAGCAGCTGGGGAATTTAAATTCAGTTAATTAAACCCATCTGGTTCACTAATGTCCTTTAGGGAAGGAAATCTGCCATCCTTATCCATTCTGGCCTATATGTGACTCCAGACCCACAGCAATGTGGTTGACTCTTAACTGCCATCTGAAATGGCCTAGCAAGTCACTCAGTTGTTCAAGGGCAATTAGGGATGGGCAATAAATGCTGGCCTTGCCAGCAACACCCACATCCCTTGAACAAATAAAAAAAAAGCTAAATCATAATTAAGGTGCAAAAGGAGACATAACATTTTAAGAAAAGGACAAACAACCCTTTCTCAAAGCTCGATTAAGTATGTTTTCTACAGTCAATGAAAATCAGGGCAAGCTCAAGGTTTGTCAGGATTGTACTTTAATGATTTATTAGAATTGTTTGATCCAGTAGTCTGTGGAAAGAAGATAGCGTTCCTGGAAACCATCCGATTTCACAGTGTTTTAAATCGCTCCTGAAGAGCCCTCCACACAGCACAATGAGTCCTTTCATGAAAGTTTCTCACAACAAATAATGTTTTCATCAGCCTTATAAAAACATCTGCATAGACGAGGAAAAGATGACGCCTGGCTGGATAACCATTAGTAAATGAAGACCTGGGAAAGGATCAAAGTTGCTGAAATCCTTCGTCGGAGGAGTTCATCTGCGCTGGTGTTTAAAGGTCGGGTTTGATACTCAGTTCCATTTCATCTTCAGAGAAACAGAGGGGTTACTTGAACTGTTATCAAATGCATTGAGGCATTCAGGGAGATCACAGAGCTACTTATCTCCACTACTCATGAACAAGGGAAGAATTACAAATGATGTATGAACAATTGGCCAAAGGGTCCCACTTAACCTACTGCTGGCTCAAATTGCACCTGTCAAATCTCCCATTGAACTTGGCACCATTCCACCGACACACTATCAATACCCTTTTGATGATGACATGGGATAAGGTTCAGAAATCTGCCCTTGAGCGTAGGGCTCAGAGGTAACGTGGCTGTTCTACATCAAGCCTCTACTAACCATAGCATTTGGGCAGCGACCATTTGCATTCTTTCCGAACCTGGTCTTGACTTCAGTGAAGTAATGAGTGTGGCTGTTCAGTCGGCTGAATCCAGCCTCAGCTTATTAAACTGTGATACACACTTAGCGAACTGGCATATTAGGGAGAGTGTTTCCCTTCATCTGCACAACATGGGCCAAAGTCAAGGGATCCCAATCCAATGAATTTGGGATATAAAGAGGATTGGGCTTGCGGTAGAATTACCCATTGTCCCCCATTGTTTTGGGAAATGGTAGGGATAGATGCTTCCTCTGATCTGACTGCACACCTCTTTCTGCCTCCAACTCTAGCGGCACGCTAGATTTTAACCCTTTCTGGATTCGCTTTAATTTAAACACAATCACTTCAATATATCTCATTCCCAAATCCTTCCCTTGAAAGCAATCCCGAAACACAACAAGCAGCAACACACACATACATCGGAACCCAGAGTTCATGGAGACCGAGTCAGGAGATGGGCGGTGGGGGCGGGGAAGAAGTGAATGATCACTGGGTCAATAAATTAGAAAGAGAGAGAAACAGGTCTGAAAGAGGACCGATGATGGCGAAATAAAAGCAAGGGATGTCTACGTAGATACTAGGGGGGGGCTAAATTCGGTTGATTTGCGCCTAACGGGAGGCGCAAATCAACGTGAGCCTGGGCATAGCGCCGCTAACGCCTCCCGTGAAATCCAGCGGGAGGCTAGCAGCGGCGCTGCGCCACCAGCGATGATGTCATCGCCGTGCGCAGCGCCCCAGCTGTAATATTGGGTGGCGCCCCCCGACTTACCGCCGGATGCTACATCTGCCGGGGTCAGGGTGGCCTACCTGTGGCCGGGGTGGCGTTAGTTAAAGGGGAGGTGGCGGGCGGCCATTTTTGTTGCTGGCCGCCTGCCAGCACATGCCCCCGTTGCTGTCTCCGGCCCCCATGAAGCCCCCCCGCAGATTGCTGGCTGCTCTGCGTGAGCCCGGCACTCCCGATCCCTGGTGGCCCTGCTGGGCACCGGGATGCGCTGCGCCAGGCCCCTCCCCTTTAATAAGGGGAGGAAGGCCTGCAGTGGCGCTACCTGGGAAAACCGGCCGCGGGGGCGCTAACTATTTCGGGGCGCTACCCAATTTTTACCCCTAGTTTTATTGTTGATTTTTTTCTCTCTCTAATCAACAATAAAATTAGTTTCTTGGAATCCGAAACAAGCGGAAGTAATTGAAGCTGACTTCAGCACAATGAACTCATTTTCTTTCCACTTCCTCTTTGATCACAGCATCCACTTTGGAAATGGGAGCAGCTCTCAAGATAGTGGGTTCTGGTTGGATAAACAAAACTGGCTCTATTGCACAGAATCCTTAGCCAATCAAAAGGCAGTCCAATGATGGTTGGCACGATCTTGTCTAAACAAGAAGGGTCTGCTGCTGGATGACTAAACCGATCAGCAGCCCGCAGAGCAACAGCACAGCTAGTCAACTAAACTTGGCCATGACCTGCCAAATGTTAAAGGGGCAAATTAACTCCAGGGGAGAATGATCGTAAGGCCTTTCACCCCCCAGAGGTAATTATTTTTCTGGTCTGTTTTTATTTTTGTAATGGGTTCACTGTAGTTTGTATCTTAAGGACTTCTCTGCACAAAACTGAAAATTTCACCTTTACTTAATTATCCTGTCACGCTCTGGTAACATCAGACAAGAGGATCCTGCTGGCCTGACCATCTATCAGTCTAGTAGGCCACTTCCAGACTGACTGGGAGCTGTCTCTTATTTTAACTCTGTCCCCACTGAGCTTATAGCGAACACAACCCACAAAAACTCATCAAACAAAACCCAGTTGATACAGAATGCTTCAGAAACTATCCCAACAAAATGTCCAAATGGACTCTTGACAATGTAATTAATAACAGGCAAGTTTATTGGTGCAATATTATAATATGCCTTTAATGTAGAAAACATGCCCCATGGTACTTCACATAGGTGTAGTCTTGATGAAAATGGATGGTATTAGTTGGGCGACCTGTCGCTATGGTATTCTGTCTATCACCATGTTAGTCCAAGTGTAAAAGATTAAAACTGTTTTGCTGTAATATTATTCATAGAATTATAAAATCCTACAGCATGAAGGAGGCCATTCACCCATCGTGCCTGTGCCGGCTCTTTGAAAGAGCTCTCCAATTAGTCCCACTCCCCCACTCTTTCCCCACAGCCCTGCAGTTTTTTCCCCTTCAAGTATTTATCCAGTTCCCTTTTGAAAGTTACTATTGAGTCTGCTTCCACCACCCTTTCAGGCAGCGCGTTCCAGATCACAACAACTCGCTGCGCAAAATAAGTTCTCCTCATCTCACCTCTGGTGCGTTTGCCAATCACCTTATTTCTGTGTCCTCTGGTTACCGACCCTTCGGCCAGTGGAAACAGTTTCTCCTTATTTACTCTATTGAAACCCTTCATGATTTTGAACACCTCCATTAAATCTTCCCTTAATCTTCTCTGCTCTAAGGATGTCAATCTCAGCTTCTCTAGTCTCTCCATGTACTGTTGGTGTCTGACTCATTGGCCCTGACATGTTGCCAAAAATGTAACATAAAATAGGCAAATACACACTGGTGCAGGGCGAACACATTACCTAGACGCAACTGGTGAAAAGGTCTTTAAAACATTCTGATGGGCTACCATACCACACCATACCGTATACTTTTGAATGATTGAAAAGAGCTGACTGACTCATGAGCCCTTTATAGTCATTGGGATTGTACTGGCGTGTGGGAGGTCAGTGACTGGCACTCCATGCGAGCACGTGGAACTTTGACTTTCCCAATTTCATTCCGAAAAGGCGAGACAATGAAACCCCTCTATTGGCTGCTCGCACTGCTGTACAGATAGAAACAATACTAGGTGTAGTATAAAACAGACCAGTCAGCAAACCCGGCCTGTCACGTACATTATCCAAGGGCCAAATTATAACCACTGCTTTCCACTGAGACTGTTCTCTGCTGGACTGCCTCTGCGGCTTCAGCTTTCTGCTCCTCTGTTGTACTTTACACTGTGCTAGCTCTGATCTGTTCCTGACGGTTCCCATCCTGCTCTGGATTCTGCTCCCTTGTTGAGTTCTGCTTTCCGCTTGCTTCCTATGGCTACTGACTCCGCTCATCCTTCAGAACTCCTCTTGTCACACCTTGCTGGACTGGGTTGGACCAGCTTGTCGAGCTCCTACTGCTGCTCCCGATCTTGTGTGCTCCTCACCTCCCTACAGCTATTCCTCAGACCAGCTCTCTCATCTGCTCTGATCCTGTGGAGTTGTCGTCTGGCTTCCTGGGCTTCTAAGCTCTCAGTCCTTGTGTTTGGCTCCCACTGCGCCTCTGTTGGTATATTGGATCTGCTGTTGTACACTGCTAACACCTCTTGCCGCTAAGCACCTCCACTGGACTCCTGGATTAATCTCTGCTGGCTCACGGTAGAGTCTTCACTCCTCCTCTGCCCCAAGTTTTCCACAGGACAACCTCTAACAGTGTGCCAAATGATACCCTGTCCCTCTTAGATTCACTCCTTGTTCAGAACTGTCTCCAAACCTAGACATTGGCTCATAAATGCTCCAAACTGACTCCACCCTGTCTACAAGTCAACTTTGTGCCAGCACAGGACCTCAAACTTTAACTTTGGACTCACTCATATCTTCTCATCCCTATCCTCTGTTTATGACCAGGATACATCTCTGTGTAACCCGCTTCCCTCTGGCCGGAATCTTGCCGGTGCTCAGCGGACGGGATTGGTGGTGGGTTGGCAGTGAAATTTGATTTGATTGACAGCCGGTCTGGAACCCGCTGTCAAATCGTGCACACTCGCCTTTCCCAATGTCGGGTCTGCCAGCGCTGAGCAAACCCGACCGGCAGCGGCGGGGGACCTAATTTAAACAATTATTGGCTTGTTGACAAGCCTTTAAGAGTGAATTTTACCTTACCTTTTGACTTTAACAGCTCGCCCACAGCTTCCACGCTGCTCCTGGACCCTGTCTGTTAATCTGAGGCGGAAGTTGAGTGGCCATTGAATCAGCTGATGAGTGACAGCATGAAATGTAGTATAAAAGCTCCCACCTCACAGCTGTTCACGTTCCAAGCGCAGAGGCTGTTGCTTTCTCCCTTTGGAACACAGATTGAGCTTTATGCAGGCTGCAAGTGTTTGGAACAAACTCTCCAGCCAATGCCACCTCATTGCAGCAACCTCTCTCACCATTGACAGATCGCTTCTGTCATCTCAACTTCAACTGCCATCTATTCCATCAGCATGGGTGCCCTTTATACTCTCCCAGCTTGGTCCTCAGAATCCCACCACAATCAGCCCCAACACCAGCAGCACCAGGCACACCAGCAGCACCAACAACAACACCAATCTTCTCTGCAATCAACTGATGCTGCACAAGACAGAGGGCATCAGCACACGACCACATTGTTGCCCAGGAGGTCAGGGATGGCCTCACAATAGCCAGATTTACTTCACTTGACGCTGTACACTCTGGCTGCCACACGATGCGCCAGGTTGGCACCACACCAACACCATAAAGTATCTCTACAATGCTCAAACCATTCCTTACACACTCATCACCATTGCGGGGGGACCGTTATGTCTCACCATTCACTGCAACTCACTAAGCCACTTCCAAAGGTGCACACAAATCTGTCCAAGTACACAATGTGTTGAAAATAAAGGTTTCAATGTTTGACACCACATTAACAGAAATATTACTTGAACATTGGATAAAACACCCAAGTGCCTACCCTTGTGTATTGTTAGTTGGTATGATTGCACTAGGATGAGGGTGAGTGTGAGGGGTGGCTAGTGAGATGGGGATGTGATAATATAGATAGAGAGGGATGGGTGGAGGTGTAAGGTAAGTTGGTGTGAGTGAGGATGTGCAGGAGTAGGGTAGGGAAGGCAGAGTGATGGGGATGTGATGAGAGGCCCAGCAGGATGAGGTTGAGTGTGACTTTGTACTAACGTTTCGTGGTCTACTGAGATCATTGAAACGTTGGCAGCACTGCACCCAGGTCCTCCTGACCACATCCCTGCTTGTGCCCTCCTCTGCAATGTGCAACCAGCTGCGTTGATCTCCTGGGGAAGGGAAGAGAACCTCCCTGCGTGCTGTGACTCCCTCCATAAGCATATGGAGGGAGTCATGGGAGAGCCTGGGTGCAGCCCTGCACCTCTGTGCAGTGATTGTCAGTGTTTACAGCACTTCAATACTGTAGAACACTGACAGCACAAATGTCAAAATAAAGTTGGCCATGGTCCCTTTAAGGAAACTGGGTGATGACTCATCATCAAATGACGTCACCAGACCCGCTTCCTCTAAGTGGCCGGGAAACGCGCTGGGCGGGCTTGACAAGCTGTAAGATTCTCAAAATTCACAGATCCCCCAAAACTCGAAGACAAACCCTAAGGAAAAAGACTTTGGACTCTTTACTAACTATTTCAGGGTGGTGAAATGCATTGGGCCTAACCGAAGGACATTTGAGAGCAAAAACCAAGATTTGGTATTTTAAAAGACATGTCTGGGCTTGTAAGGGAGAAAAGGCTGTGAAGGGAGGTGGGGTCAACCTCTGTAAAGACAGTTTGGGTATTGGAGCTAATGAAAACTGTCTGGGGAACCGCATGACCTCGCTGGGAGTTAAATCGGCCCCTATCAGACATTAACATCCTAACAATAAACCCGAGGAAAAACAGTCTCCACCCCAATTTACAGAGTCATTAAAGACATGCATAAAACAGATCACTTCGGCTTACTCTATAGAAATCCTAGGCCCAGTCAAGAAACCCAAAACTTGGGGACAATCAACTACGATTAAGTGGCAAATCGACAGGATGGGGGCCATCCCGAAACCACTTCACACCTTAACAAACAAGTTACCGTTAACGAGCCCGCCAAAATCTGATCTGAGTGCGCAGATAAGGGAGCTTCAGTTGGTATAATTGAAGGCCCCTTCTCGACCTGAAAAAGGAAGAGGAAGGAAGAACAAGAAGACATCCACAGAGGCATTCTCCGCAACACAGTTCTAAACCAACACCGTTCAGCGTTCCGTGTCCAGCCAGGAGGTCGACAGCTCGAAGGCCAGAGCATCCAACAAAGTAGGCCGACACGAGAAGAAACCAGAACGACCGCCTCAGTGACCATCGGACACCTCGCGGCAACAAGGCCCTCACGAAAACAACCAACCGAACATCAAGTACCAATACTGGGCCACCGCGACCAAAGAAAACCAACTCGAAGAAAAACCGAAGATCCACGAAGTTTCCACTCTGCAATCTACTCCTGACTTATCCCTGGGTAAGATTTTCCCTAAAAAACTCTAAACCCTACTTCTAAACCAAAGAAAAGTGGGTACTCACCTGATAGATCCAATACGCACCCTACCGCATCAGCGGACTCGCGAAGACTGACCAGATACGCAGTTGAAGTCCTCTACCGCGTACGGGGTATGGCAGACACCAACCAACATATAGAGCGAACCCCAAAACCGCGAACTAACCTAACTGTCAAGAATTCTGGTGAGTATCATCCCTGGTCCTCTGGAGTCCAACCTAGCTAGTGAAGTGGGATTGGGAGGGGTGAAGTATTCTTCTAATGTTATTTCCCTCGCTTGTACTGAAGTGTTCCCCACTTTTAGAGTGTTTGTGTTGTGTTTTACTTTCTTGAATAAAGATCAAAGTTCTTGCATCAAAACCAGTTGTCTGCTGCACTTTTTGTCACAACCCCCAAATAAGTCCACGGTCCAGAATCAAGGGAGTGGGAGCGATTCGAACCGCTCAGAGGTCAGAGGTGAAGCTGACACACACCGCCACCCCTTACAAAGCCCAATCAAGAGAAATTCATTCTACACAGCGGGACGGAGTCAGCGGCGGGTTCGGGACCCGCCACCGACATTGCCCGCCACAGACCCGCCGAGGTCAGCAAATCGCGGCCTCTGTGTCCATTGGCTTGCCTTATTTGCCTGCCGATCCCGACACAAGACCATTACTCCTGCCTTATTTCTCTTGGACCCTTCTCTCCCAACTCTTCCTCTTCCTGTCACCGAATTATGCCACCTTTCTTTTCTTCCTCTATCAGGTACTTTGCCTGCCCACCACCCAAACCCTACCCCAACTCATCAGGATTTTTCTGCCTTCCTACACTCCTGCCGGCATCCCAGGCTTGAATCCCCCTTGGATAAGCTCACAGCTACCCTCTACGTCTCTCTTGTTATTCTCTAAAGGGCTCATCAAGGCACCCGTGACTGCATCCTTACAAGCAGCAATCCCAACTGACCACCTCCACTCTCGTCGACCTTCCCGCTCAGCGTGCCTGCTAGGCAATAAACTCAACAACCTTCGAAACTATCACCCCATCTCCAACCTCCCCTTCCTCTCCAAAGTCCCTGAATGTCTTGTTGCCTCCCAAATCAGTGCCCGTCTTTCCTGCAACTCCATTTGTGAATATCCCCAATCAGGTTTCTGCCGCCAGCACAGCACTAAAGCGGCCCCAATCAAAGTCACAAATGACATTCTTTGTGACCACCCTCCTCGGCCTTCTCCATCTCTCTGCAGCCTTTGACCAAGTCAACCACACCACCTTCCTCTCGGGAGGCCGAAGAAGTGGAGAATATTGTACATTTTGAGGGAGATTGATACATTTTTGGAAAACAGGGCTATTATAGAGTGTTGGAAAGTGAAGTGGGGTAAAAAGTTGTGACTTTTGAGCTCAGCTTAGTTGATGGAAATGGGAATATCTGGTCCTGTTTAACCCTTTGTTCCTCAGGAAACTGGCAGCTATGGGGATGGATCATAACTTAAGTATGTCTAGTGATGGATCATGGGTAACAATGACCCCCTGGAGTTCCTGTGATTGCCTCAGGGAGTCAGGGAGGAATTTCCCAGCATGCATTTTAAAAATTGGCCCCAAGTTTTTTCCTCCCCTGGAATTAGCGTTACCCATAGTTAAGGAGCGTGGCGAGTGAGGTTGCAGTGTCTCATGGATTGGGTGAGCATTGATTGGCCTGATGGTCTTTTCTCACCCTTGTTTTTGTATGTTTGTGACACATATTTTCGTGAAAAATGTTAAATATTTACAGTCCATTTAATTTCTGAGATCTCTTTTCATTCTCATATGCATAATGATGCTCAATAGAAGATGATTAATTAGAGAACTTAGCATGTTCAGTAAATAATGTTAAACTGATAATTCAATTTAATCGCCCACTAGGGGGAGCTACAGAGGGATCCTGGAGATTCCAGCCCAGCCATTGCACCATCTTTGGATGTCTTCTTCTCTTAGGCAGTCCCTCGGAACCGAGGATGACTTGCTTCCACGTTAAAAATGAGTTCTCCAGTGACTGATGAGTCCAATGCGGGACCTACAGTCTCTGTCACAGGTGGGGCAGACAGTGGTTGAAGGGGCGGGTGGATGGGGTGCTTGGGTTGACGGGCGCTCCTTGCGCTGCTTGCGCTTGGCTTCCGCTTGCTCCCGGTGAAGAGACTCGAGGTGTTCGGTGCCTTCCCGGATGCTTCTCCTCCACTTTGTGCGGTCTTGGGCCAGGGATTCCCAGGTGTCGGTGGGGATGTTGCACTTTTTCAAGGAGGCTTTGAGGGTGTCCTTGAAGCGTTTCCTCTGCCCACCTGGGGCTCTCTTGCCGTGTCGGAGCTCCGAGTAGAGCACTTGTTTTGGGAGTCTCGTATCGGGCATGCGGACGATGTGACCCGTCCATCGGAGCTGATCGAGCGTGGTCAAAGCTTCGATGCTGGGGATGTTGGCCTGAGCGAGAACACTGACGTTGGTGCGCCTATCCTGCCAATGGATGTAGCTGAGCAACGACCTGCATTCTCAAATGGACCATTTTCCGGTCGGTGTTAAAGAGTTTACTAACTACAGTGAAGTGTAAAGACATATTTTTGAAAACAATGTCCAGCCCTGTAGTGTTTGTGCACAGCTGCCATGCCACCAAGGGGTAGGAATAGAAACATAGAAACATAGAAACATAGAATCTAGGAGCAGGAGTAGGCCATTCGGCCCGTCGAGCCTGCTCCACCATTCAATACGATCATGGCTGATCATTCAAATCCAGTACCCTGTCCCTGCTTTAATCCCCACAGTACACATATCCCACCCTACCCCCTTAACCCCACGTATTTAATTCCCCCTAACATATCCCATCCTATCCCCATAACCCTACATATTTAATCCCCCCCTAACACTAAGGGTCAATTTATCATAGCCAAATCAACCTAACCCGCACATTTTTGGACTGTGGGAGGAAACCGGAGCACCCGGAGGAAACACACGCAGACACGGGGAGAATGTGCAAACTCCACACAGACAGTCACCCGAGGTCAGATTCGAACCCGGGTCCCTGGCGCTGTGAGGCACCAGTGCTAACCACTATGCCACCGTGTTGCAAACTCTGGTTGGATGGATTCCTGGAGGCTTCATCACATGACCTCCAGCTGGCCTGGCCCACGCTCCCACCATTGGTCGCCTGATACACACAGTGCCTTCCCACCCCAAATGGAAAGCGAACACACTCTCCGTTACCTGATTGGATGATTCTTGTCTGTTGGTCAATCCGATCTCCAGTATTTTTACAACTAATAAATGAAAGGTGTTCAAAGAAAGTGAATAAAGTCTGCACAATTTTTTTTTTAATGCCCCTATGTTTTTTTCTCCTGGGTTGCTTGCAGCAGTGTCCTGGGAGATGATTCTTGAATTCCTGAGACATTCCTAGAAGGTTGGCAACCCGAGGCAGGAAGTGTGTTCTGTCACTGCAGTACCCCACTGGGTGGATTTACAATCTCAGCTGCTGCCGTATTGGGATTTGCAGAGTGGAGATGAAGCACTCCTCCTGATGGAGAGAAGAATGATTCACCTCCCCTCAAGGGATCCTCAACTAGTTCATTACTGTTCAGCCTTCATCGTCCAATTGATGCTGAGTCGATTAGTGTTATCCGAAAGAGGCTGAAAACGTATCTGATTAGGAACGGCCTGGAGGCCATAGGAATGAGCATCGATTGGGATAATCCATAAAATGAAGTGTGGAGACATGAGGTGGATAATCTGCAGTTTTACCTGATTAGGCTTGGAGTACTCACTGGAGTACTGTGAGCAGTCCTGGGCACCACACCTTAGGAAGGATATATTGGCCTTGGAGGGAGTGCAGCGTAGGTTTACCAGAATGATACCCGGACTCCAAGGGTTAAATGACGAGGAGAGATTACACAAACTAGGGTTGTATTCCCTGGAATTTAGAAGGTTAAGGGGTGATTTGATCGCAGTTTTCAAGGGAAACTGATAGGGTAGATAGAGAGAAACTATTTCCGCTGGTTGGGGAGTCTAGGAATCGGGGGCACAGTGTAAAAATTCGAGCCAGGCCTTTCAGGAGTGAAGTTAGAAAACACTTCTACACACAAAGGGTGGTAGAAGTTTGGAACTCTCTTCCGCAAACGGCAATTGATGCTAGATCAATTGTTAATTTTAAATCTGGGATTGATAGATTTTTGTTAGCCAAAGGCATTAAGGGATATGGGGCAAGGTGACAGATCAGCCATGATCTCATTGAATGGTGGAACAGGCTCGAGGGATAAATGGCCGACTCCTGTTCCTATGTTCCTACGATCAGAAAGTATCTGTGTCAAATCTTCCTTCAGCCTTGGCTCAGTGGTGCGCCGCCTGTGAGTCAGAAGTTTGCGTGTTCATGTCCCACACCAGAGCCTTGAGCTCATAATTCAGGCTGACACTTCAGTGCAGTGCTAAGGGAGTGCTGCACTGTCGGAGGTGCCGTCTTTCAGAGGAAACATTAAACCGAGGTCCCATCTGCCCTCCCAGGTGGACGTAAAAAAAAATCCCACGCCACTATTTGAAGAAGAGCAGGGCAGTTCTCTTTGGTGTCCTCGCCAATATTTATCCTTCAACCAAATCCTAAACGCAGATTATCTGCTCATTATCCCATTGCTGTTTGTGGGACCTTGCTGTGCGCACATTGGCTGCCGCGTTTCGCACATTGTGACAGTGACTACACCTCAAAAGTACTTCATTGGCTGTAACCTGCTTTAGGACGTCCTGAGGTTGTGAAAGGCGCTATATAAATGCAAGTTCTTACTTTCAGGAGATTAAATGGTGGGTTAGAATCCATGATAAGGTAGTTTGTAGATGGTTAGTGGAAGGAACAGGCTTAATAGGTTTTGCTCATTCCATATTTCCATATGTTCCTGTGTTTTGAAGGTGCCACTTTTCACAATAAACCACATGCTGTGTACTTACACGCAAACTAAGAGGACAGCTGCCCGCCCCTCACTCGTGGGACACTGCCTTTTGTCGGAATGCAGCCTGCACATATAAAATCAGAGGAATTTCTGGTTCGGGTTATTGCCACCCAGCTGTGAGGAGATGCATAATATTTCTCCTCGCGCAGTTTCAAAATGAGCTGCAGATGCAAGCGGTTCATTTGGAAACGCACCCACCTCTTTTCCCTCTGTCCGTGGAGGGGATGTTTTGTTTTAAAAGCCGAACATAGCAGTGGGAGAGGGTCAGCCACCTGTTTCCCCACTGGGTTCCTGGCAGTCGGCAGATGCTTACAGCACTTGACTGAAATCTTTGTTGGTTTAATGACAGTATCTGTCAGCACCTGCTCACAGACGGCTCTATCTGCCGACACACATCAGTATATGAGAACCATCTGCGGCTGAGTGCAGGCATGTTGTAAATACTTTGGGCCTCTCTTAACATGGAACGCCACCGTTGTGTAAAATGACAATTAATGGCCGACGGTCTATTTTCCCCCCACAGTGAGTAGTTGAGACTCTTGTTTTCTACTGCTTCTCGTTCCTTTTCTAATTATTTGCGTTTCCCGTCCGAATTTTTTTTCTTTTTCGCTTCACTTTTTTTTTCCTCTGCTTCACCCTTTGTATCCAGGGGCTGCGTTAGGTGCCGGGGAACCCCGCACCATTCCACTGGTCAGTCAGGGGCCCCAAGAGAATCCAGTGAAAGGGCGTTCAGGCCTTGAAATTTGGCCGCGCGCCGCCCGGTTCACGGGCGCTGATTGGCCTACTAAAGTCCCAATATGGCAGGCAGCATGCGCGCACGGTTCCAGCTGGAAGTGCGCCGCCCGCCATATTGGTGAAGGTGGATGCGCTGACTTCAGGAATATTCTGTTCCACTTAGGGTCCTGCGCTGCTTGCAAGACTCGTTATCAATAAAGGCAGGGAAGTCCTCCTACAACTGTACAGGGCGTTGGTGAGACCACACCTTGAGTACTGCGTACAGTTTTGGTCTCCTTATTTAAGGAAGGATATACTTGCATTGGAGGCAGTTCAGAGACGATTCACTTGGTTGATTCCTGAGATGAGGGGGTTGACTTATGAAGAAAGGTTGTGCAGGTTGGGCCGATACTCATTGGAATTTAGAAGAATGAGAGGTGATCTTCTTGAAACATGTAAGATACTGAGGGGGCTCGACAAGGTAGATGCAGAGAGGATGTTTCCCCTCGTGGGGAAATCTAGAACTCGGGGGGCACAGTTTCAGAATAAAGGGTCGCCCTTTTAGAACTGAGATGAGGAGGAATTTCTTCTCTCAGAGGGTTGTAAATCTGTGGAATTCTCTGCCCCAGGGAGCTGTGGAGGCTGGGTCATTGAATACATTTAAGGTGGAGATAGACAGATTTTTACAAGATAAGGGAGTGAAGGGTTATGGGGAGCGGGCGGGGAAGTGGTTTTGAGCCCAAGATCAGCCGTGATCTTATTGAATGGCGCAGCAGGCTCGAGGGGCCAAATGGCCTATTCCTGCTCCTATTTCTTATGTTCTTATGTTCAATCGCCACGTGCTCAACTCGCACAGAAGAACGTGGTGCTAACCAGCAGGAAGGACCCCTCACCAGCAATATTTAAAGGGACCGTGCTGTATTTGCAGGTTAGTTGCTGGTTTCTCATTTCAGGCAGATTGTTAACTTCTGGACAGTTTTTATCACTCTGGAAAGCTCACTTTGTCTAAACAGAGCAAGGTTTTGTTGATCTTGCACTTTTGTTGGCTGCCTCACAGATAGTTTGGCTGCAGTCATGGGTGGTCTCACGGTCAAATGAGCTGCCTTTGGGGCTGGAGGATGAGGGGGAGCAGCAGGGAAGACAGCAGAGAGCCGGAGCAACTGCCAAAAGAGTGAGGAGGTGGAGGGCACTGTGCAGGAGACCATATTTACAGCGAGTATTCAGGCAGCACTTCTCCGACATTAACTTTACTCAGGAGCAATGTCTCAGGCGCCTTTGCTTCACCAAGGAGACTGTCACCGAGCTATGTCAACTTGTTGCAGCCACAACCCGAGCCTTGAACCAGGGCATGGACAGCACTGCCTGTGTATGACAAGGTCATTGTGGACATTAACTTTTATACCATAAGGTCTTTTCAGACTGCAATAGGTGGCATCAGCGACATTGCCCAGTTCGCAGTCACATCAACGTATCAGAGAGGTCACCAAGGCTCTCTACACCAGAAGGAATACCTATACCTCCTTCCCTATGGATGGAGTGAAGCAGGATGAAAGAGCACGAGGCTTCGCCTGCATGGCAGGCTTCCCTAGGCTGCAAAGTGCCATAGACTGCACACACATTGCCTTGCGTGCTCTCCATCACCAGCCTAGCATCTTTATCAACCAATAGGAATTCTACTTTCAATGTCCAACTGGTTTGCAACCACAGGCAGCACATCGTGCAAGTCTGTGCCCACTCTTCTGACAGCAGTCAATCACACTTTCATCCTACGCCAGTCCTCTGTGCCATCTTTATTCCAACCAGGCTGCCAGGTTACATGCTGGTTATTGGGCAACAAGGGTTAACCCCTCCAGATATGGTTCATGACGCCTGTTAGGAGCTCGTGCACCGCAGCACAGCAGGCCTACAATGGCTGGGGAGTCTAGGACTAGGGGCCATAGACTCAGGATAAGGGGTTAGCAATTTAGGACTGACATGAGGAGGTACAGCAAGCAATTAGGAAGGCAAATGGCATGTTGGCCTTCACTGCAAGGGATTTGGAATACAAGAGTAAGGAAGTCTTGCTGCAATTGTACAGGGCTTTGGTGAGACCACACCTGGAGTATTGTGTACAGTTTTGGTCTCCTTACCGAAGGAAGGATATACTTGTCATAGAGGGAGTGCAACGAAGGTTCACCAGACTGGTTTCTGGGATGAGAGGGATAACCTATGATGAGAGATTGAGTAGATTGGGCCTATACTCTCTGGAGTTTAGAAGAATGAGAGGTGATCGCATTGAAACATATAGGGGTAAAAATTCAGTTGGTTGCGCCTCCCGTTAGCGCCTTAAGAGGGTGCTAATGGGGCGCAAAGCCACTAACGCCCGGGCGCAGTGATGTTTGCGCCGCTCGAGAACTTAACTTGAGATTGTGCGGCGGCGCTAAAACTTACCGCTGCGACCACCTGCGCGCGCAGATTGTGACATCATTCCATGGTGCAACGCCCTTGTGGCGCCCCGGAGCAGAAATTGAGTGGCGCCCCCTGCCTTACCGCCTGGCGCATCCAACGACCAGAAGACTGGAACGCTATCAATCGCTGTGGGGCTGGGGGGGGCGCTATTTAAAGGGGGCCTCTTCCTGTCTTTTATTGTTGGTGGCATTTTTGAACTATGCATTCTGAGAGAGAGAGGGAGAGACTTCTGGAGAGATTCAACGTTGTGTGAAGGAGTTTTGGGTACTGAGCAGCACTTTGCAGGTTCATTTTGATTTGCCATTCCTTGTATCGATTTAGCAGAGACTGTGGGAGCTGCACTCTGAGCTCTTTGCCTGGTACTCTCCATTGTTCTTTCCAGCACATTTGATGTGCAAGTCTCTCCAGGCCGAGATTCAAGGCTGCAATGAACAGGATGTGGATGGAAAGCAAGATTAACCATCCCCTTTAAGAACTGGCCCGTGCCATTGTGTGTGTGTTCCATTGCTGACTGACATTACATGAGCTTCGCCAGCGCTCTGAGTTAGCGCCTCACTGCTCGGCCTTTGCGCCTTAAGACAGGTGTGCAGCGCCTGCTTTAGCGCTCCACTCACCTCCCGGGGCGGTAAAAGTGAAGTTTCCAGTCAGTGCCGATAATTAGCGCCAGGCGCTAATATTTGCGTCCAGACGATATTTGCGCCCCAAATGGGGCGCGACCTAATTTCTACCCCATAATATACTGAGCAGGATTGACAGGGTAGATGCTAAGAGGTTGTTTCCCCTGGCTGGAAAGTCTAGAACTAGGGGGCACAGTCTCAGGATAAGAAGTCGGCCATTTAAGACCGAGATGAGGAGGAATTTCTTCACTCAGAGGGTTACGAATCTTTGGAATGCTGAGTCATTGAGTATATTCAAGGCTGAGATCGATAGATTTTTGGACTCTAGGGGAATCAAGGGATATGGGGATTGGGTGGGAAAGTTGAGTTGAGATCGAAGATCAGCCATGATCTTATTGAATGGCGGAGCAGGCTCGAGGGGCCATAATCCTACTCCTAATTCTTATGTTCTTAAATTTCTTCACTCAGAGGGTGGTGAATCTTTGGAATTCTCTACCCCAGGGGGCTGTGGATGCTCAGTCGATGAGTATATTTAAGATTGAGATCGATAGATTCTTGGACACTAAGGGAATCAAGGGATATGGAGATCTGGCGAGAAAGTGGAGTTGATGTAGAAGATCAGCCATTATCTTATTAAATGGCAGGGCAGGCTCGAGGGGCCATATGGCCTACTCAGCTCCTATTCCTTATGTTCTAATGTAGAGCCATGCTGTCACAAGGAACATCAGCAAGCAAACAATTGGCCTGCTCAAGCAACACGTCCACTGCCTGGACTGTCCCCCAGGAGCTTTGCAGTACACCCCTGAGTGGATATCCAGATTCAAGCTTCCATCGCAGCAGTATGTGCTGTTAGCAGAGGCTCCATCATGGTGGGTGCCATTGTCTTGATGATGGAGCTGATCGCTCGGTCCATGTTGGACCGAATGGTCTCCATGCTCTGCACGAAGCCTTGAGACAAGTTGGATCTGGACATCTCCATACTCCGCGACATTGTGAGCAAGCTGCCCAGTGCGCCTAGCATTTCCTGTTAAATGCCCATTAGTCTTCTTCAGTACGATAGCAAAATACTGCAGATGCTGGAAATCCGAAATAACAACAGAAAACGCTGGAAAAACTCAGCAGGCCAGGCAGCATCCGTGGAGAGAGAAAGAGAGTTGACGTTTCAGGTCGATGACCTTTCATCAGAACTGGGAAGAGCTGGAAATCAAATAGATTTAAGGCCAGGGTAAAGCTGGGAAAAGGGGGAGGGGATAAAGGAACAAAAGAGGAGATGAAGAGACATTAAGAGACATTAAGAGATATGCAAGGCTAGAGGTGGTGTTAATGTGACAGATTAAGGCTGAATGAAGTGTGAAATCAACTGGCAGAATGAAGGACAGCTGCCAGCTTCTAGGAGGAAAAAAAAAGGGTGGGGGGGACAAATAAAAGGGTGGATAAAATAAAATATAAATGTGATTGGAGCTGAGGTTATGATCTAAAATTGTTGAACTCGATATTGAGTCCAGAGGGCTGTAGCGTGCCTAAACGAAAGATGAGGTGCTGTTCCTCGAGCTTACGCTGAGCTTCCGTGGAACAGTGTATTAGGCCGAGGACGGTGAGGTCAGAGTGGGAGTGAAGCGGTGAATTAAAGTGACAGGCCACCGGGAGCTCGGGGTCCCCCTTACGGACTGAACGGAGGTGTTCCGCAAAGCGGTCACCCAATCTGCGTTTGGTCTCCCCAATGTAGAGGAGTCCACATCGTGAGCAGCGAATACAGTATACTAAATTGCAGGAAGTACAAGTAAATCGCTGTTTCACCTGGAAGGGGTGTTGTCTTCTTCAGTAGCCTGGGCCCCCGAAGTCAGCATCTGAATCCTCTGCAGCAGATCAAGTCGGCGAGCTGGCACGAGTGGCGACCTATCCCCTTCCCCTAGCTTCTGTGCACTTGTGCCTGGTGACTCACCACATGTAGACACCTCCTCTAACCTAGCCTCTAAAATACATGTGGTGCCAGTATCGGAGCTGGTGTCTGCGAGGGCAGGATGGAGTGACAGTGCATCATCAGGAAGGCTGGCCTCCTCTTCCTCAACTGGCAGAGGGGCTTCCATATTTTCGACATCTGAAATGAAAGAGAGCAGGTGAAATCTGCAACAGAAAACGCTGGAAAAACTCAGCAGGCCAGGCAGCATCCGTAGAGAGAGAAAGAGAGTTGACGTTTCAGGTCGATGACCTTTCATCAGAACTGGGAAGAGCTGGAAATCAAATAGATTTAAGGCCAGGGTAAAGCTGGGAAAAGGGGGAGGGGATAAAGGAACAAAGGAGGAGATGAAGAGACATTAAGAGACATTAAGAGATATGCAAGGCTAGAGGTGGTGTTAATGGGACAGATTAAGGCTGAATGAAGTGTGAAATCCACTGGCAGAATGAAGGACAGCTGCCAGCTTCTAGGAGGAAAAAAAAGGGTGGGGGGGACCAATAAAAGGGTGGATAAAATAAAATATAAATGTGATTGGAGCTGAGGTTATGATCTAAAATTGTTGAACTCGATATTGAGTCCAGAGGGCTGTAGCGTGCCTAAACGAAAGATGAGGTGCTGTTCCTCGAGCTTACGCTGAGCTTCCGTGGAACAGTGTAATAGGCCGAGGACGGTGAGGTCAGAGTGGGAGTGAAGCGGTGAATTAAAGTGACAGGCCACCGGGAGCTCGGGGTCCCCCTTACGGACTGAACGGAGGTGTTCCGCAAAGCGGTCACCCAATCTGCGTTTGGTCTCCCCAATGTAGAGGAGTCCACATCGTGAGCAGCGAATACAGTATACTAAATTGCAGGAAGTACAAGTAAATCGCTGTTTCACCTGGAAGGGGTGTTTGGGGCCCTGGACAGTGGGAAGAGGGGAGGTATAAGGGCATGTGTTGCATCTCCTGCGCGTGCACGGGAAGGTGCCGGGCGAAGGGGAAGGGGTGCTGGGGGTGGTAGAGGAGTGGACTAGGGTGTCGCGGAGGGAGCGGTCCCTGCGGAATGCTGAAAGGGGAGGTGAGGGGAAGATGTGTTTGGTGGTGGGATCACGCTGGAGGTGGCGGAAATGGCGGAGGATGATCCGTTGAATGTGGAGGCTGGTGGGGTGAAAGGTGAGGACAAGGGGAACCCTATCGTGGTTCCGGGAGGGAGGGGCAGGGGTGAGGGCAGATGTGCGGGAGATAGAACGGACACGGTCGAGGGCCGTGTCGACCACGGTAGAGGGGAATCCTCGGTTGAGGAAAAAGGAAGACATGTCGGAAGCACTGGTATGGAAGGTGGCATCATCAGAGCAGATGCGGCGGAGACGGAGAAACTGGGAGAATGGAATAGAGTCCTTACAGGAGGCGGGGTGGGAGGAAGTGTAGTCCAGGTAGCTGTGGGAGTCGGTGGGCTTGTAGTGAATGTTAGTCAATAACCTATCCCCAGAGATGGAGATGGAGAAGTCGAGGAAGGGAAGGGAAGAGTCGGAGATGGACCAGCATGTGTGGAGTGAAGTCAGAAGGGACAAAGAGGATTATTTATGAAGAATCCTTGCGTGACATCTCCAGCTTTGCCAGTCGCTTCAACTCTGCCCCTGCCCATGATAGCCAGCATGCTTTGCTGGAGGGGAGAGAGGGCGTGCAGGTGGGCTCTTCCTCCTCCAGTGCCAGACTATTGTCTCGAGTTGTGGACAATCTTCTGCAAGCAGAAGGGAGTGTGTTTGTGAGAGCCTTTTTTTATTTATTCGCTTATGGGATCTGGGCGTCGTTGGCAAGGCCAGCATTTATTGCCCATCCCTAGTTGCCCTTGAGAAGGTGGTGGTGAGCCACCTTCTTGAACCGCTGCAGTCCGTGTGGTGAAGGTACTCCCACGGTGCTGTTGGGTAGGGAGTTCCAGGATTTTGACCCAGCGACGATGAAGGATCAGGCAATATACTTCTAAGTCAGGATGGTGTGTGACTTGGAGGGGAACTTGGAGGTGGTGGTGTTCCCATGTGCCTGCTGCCCTTGTCCTTCTAGGTGGAAGAGCCCGCGGATTTGGGAGGTGCTGCCAAAGAAGCCTTGGTGAGTTGCTGCAGTGCATCTTGTAGATGGTACACACTGCAGCCACGGTACGCCAGTGGTGGAGGGTGTGAATGTTTAAGGTGGTGGATGGGGTGCCAATCAAGCGGGCTGCTTTGTCCTGGATGGTGTCGAGCTTCTTGAGTGTCGTTGGAGCTACACTCATCCAGGCAAGTGGAGAGTATTCCATCACACTCCTTACTTGTGCCTTGTAGATGGTGGAAAGGCTTTGGGGAGTCAGGAGGTTAGACACTCGCCGTAGAATACCTAGCCTCTGACCTGCTCTTGTTGCCACAGTATTTATGTGGCTGGTCCAGTTAAGTTTCTGGTCAATGGTGACCCCCAGGATGTTGATAGTGGGGGATTCGGCAATAGTAATGCCATTGAATGTCAAGGAGGTGGTTATACTCTTGCTTGTTGGAGATAGTCATTGCCTGGCAATTCTGTGGCGCGAATGTTACCTGCCACTTATCAGCCCAAACCTGAACGTCGTCGAGGTCTTGTTGCATGCGGACATGGACTGCTTCATTATCTGAGGAGTTGCGAATGGCGCTGAACACTGTGCAGTCATCAGCGAACATCCCCATTTCTGACCTTATGTTGGAGAAAAGGTCATTGATGAAGCAGCTGAAGATGGTTGGGCCGAGGAACTCCTGCGGCTGTGATGATAGACCTTCAACCACCTTCCTTTGTGCTAGGTATGACTCCAGCCAGTGGAGCGTTTTCCCCCTGATTCCCATTGACTTCAGTTTTACTAGGGCTCCTTGATGCCACACTCGGTCAAATGCTGCCTTGATGTCAAGGGCAGTCACTCTCACCTCACCTCTGGAATTCAGCTCTTTTGTCCACAGGCTGTAATGAGGCCTGGGAGCCGAGTGGTCTTGGCGGAACCCAAACTGGGCATCAGTGAGCAGGTGCCACTTGATAGCACCTTCCATCACTTTGCTGATGATTGAGAGTAGACTGATGAGGCGGTAATTGGCCGGGTTGGATTTGTCCTACTTTTTATGGACAGGATATACCTGGGCAGTTTTCCACATTGTCGGATAGATGCCAGTGTTGTAGCTGTACTGGAACAGCTTGGCTAGTTCTGGAGCACAATCTTCAGCACGATAGCTGGGACCCATAGCCTTTGCTGTATCCAGTGCGCTCAGCTGTTTCTTGATATCACGTGGAGTTAATCGAATTAGCCGAAGACTGGCTTCTGTGATGGTGGGGACCTCGTGAGTAGGCCAATATGGATCATCCACTCGGCACTTCTGGCTGAAGTTGGTTGCAAACGCTTCAGCCTTGTCTTTTGCATTCACGTGCTGGGCTCCACCATCATTGAGGATGGGGATATTCTTGGAGCCTCCTCCTCCTGTTTGTTGTATAATGGTCCACCACCATTCACGACTGCAGAACTTTGATCTGATCTGTTAGTCCTGTCTATAGCATGCTGCTTCAGCTTCCTCAGGTTGGCACCTCATTTTTAGGTACACCTGGTGCTGCTCCTGGCATGTTCTTCTACACTCTTATATTGAACCAGGGTTGGTCCCCTGGCTTGGTGGTAATGGTAGAGTGAGGGATATGCCAGCCCATGAGGTTACAGATTGTGGTGGAATACAATTCTGCTGCTGCTGATGGCCCACAGCATCTCATGGATGCCCAGTTTTGAGCTGCTAGATCTGTTCTGAATCCATCCCATTTAGCACAGTGGTAGTGCCACACAACGGAGGGTGTTCTCAGTGTGAAGACGGGACTTCATCAGCTGAGGGAGGGTGGTAATCAGCAGGAGGTTTCCTTGCCCATGCTTGACCTGAAGCCATGAGACTTCATGGGGTCCAGAGTTAATGTTGAGGACTCCCAGGCCACTCCTTCCCAACTGTATACCACTACCCCTGGTGGGTCTGTCCTGCCTGATGGGACAGGCCATACCCAGGGATGGTGATGAAGGAGTCTGGCATATTGGCTGAAAGGTATGACTATGTCATATGGACAGCTCTCCCAATTTTGGCACAAGTCCCCAGAGGAGGACCTTGCAGGGCCAACTGGGCTGGGTGCACTGTTGCCAGTGCTTGAGGTCGATGCCACGTGGTCTGTCTTATTATTTTGTTTCGTAGCAGTTTGTTACAACTAAGTGGCTTGCTAGGCCATTTTAGAGGGCAGTTAAGAGTCAACCACATTGCTGTGGATCTGGAGTCATATATAGGCCCAGACCCAATAAGGACGGCAGATTTCGTTTCCTAAAGGACATTAGGTTTTTTACCACAATCCGATAGCTTCATGGTCACCATTACTGATACTGATACTAGCTTTTTATTCCAGATTTATTTAATTAACTGAATTTAAATTCCCCAGCTGCCGTGGTGGGATTTGAACTCACGTCTCATGGATCATTAGTCCAGGCCTCTGGATTACTAGCCCAGTGACATTACCACTATGCTACCATTCCCTTGTGAGGTGTTTGGAGAATTTGCCTGTCATGGTGGAACAGCTGATAGCCAGTGTGTGAGATGTGAGTTGTGGGTTAGTGAGGGTTGCAATAGTGGTGAGTGTGGGGAGAAGGGAGTGTAGTGAAGTGTGGTGCAGTGATTGGAGGAGAATGAAGGGACACGGAGCAAGGGAATCTTGTGAGTATTGAGGTTGTAAGTGGTGGAGGTTTGAGCAGAGAGTAAGAGAGCAGTATTCTTACCTTAACAACTCCAATGAGGTCATTGATCAGGCCATCTTAGACTGGGTATTATGTAACGAGAAAGGATTAATTAGCAGTCTTGTTGTACGAGGCCCCTTGGGTCAGAGTGATCATAATATGATAGAATTCTTCATAAGGATGGAGAGTGAAGTAGTTGAATCAGAGACTAGGGTCCTGAATTTAAATAAAGGAAACTACGATGGTATGAGGCGCGAATTGGGTAGGATTGATTGGGGAATGTCACTCAAAGGGTTGACGGTGGATAGGCAATGGCAAACATTCAAAGACTGCATGGATGAACTACAGAATTTGTTCATCCCAGTGTGGCATAAGAATAAAACAAAAAGGGGTAAAAATTCAGTTGGTTGCGCCTCCCGTTAGCGCCTTAAGAGGGCGCTAATGGGGCGCAAAGCCGCTAACGCCCGGGCGCAGCGATGTTTACGCCGCTCGGGAACTTAACTTGACATTGTGCGGCGGCGCTAAACTTTACCGCTGCGACCACCTGCGCGCGCAGATTGTGACGTCATTCCATGGTGCAACGCCCTTGTGGCGCCCCGGAGCGGAAATTGAGTGGCGCCCCCTGCCTTACCGTCTGGCGCTTCCAACGACCAGAAGACTGGAACGCTATCAATCGCTGTGGGGCTGGGGGGGGCGCTATTTAAAGGGGGCCTCTTCCTGTCTTTTATTGTTGGTGGCATTTTTGAACTACGCATTCTGAGAGAGAGAGGGAGAGACTTCTGGAGAGATTCAACGTTGTGTGAAGGAGTTTTGGGTACTGAGCAGCACTTTGCAGGTTCATTTTGATTTGCCATTCCTTGTATCGATTTAGCAGAGACTGTGGGAGCTGCACTCTGAGCTCTTTGCCTGGTACTCTCCATTGTTCTTTCCAGCACATTTGATGTGCAAGTCTCTCCAGGCCGAGATTCAAGGCTGCAATGAACAGGATGTGGATGGAAAGCAAGATTAACCATCCCCTTTAAGAACTGGCCCGTGCCATTGTGTGTGTGTTCCATTGCTGACTGACATTACATGAGCTTCGCCAGCGCTCTGAGTTAGCGCATCACTCCTTGGCCTTTGCGCCTTAAGACAGGTGTGCAGCGCCTGCTTTAGCGCTCCACTCACCTCCCGGGGCGGTAAAAGTGAAGTTTCCAGTCAGTGCCGATAATTAGCGCCAGGCGCTAATATTTGCGTCCAGACGATATTTGCGCCCCAAATGGGGCGGCAAAAGGGTGACTCAACCGTGGCTAACAAGGGAAATTAGGGATAGCATAAGATCCAAGGAGAGGGCATATAAATTGGCCAGAAAAAGCGGTAACCCTGAGGATTGGGAGCAGTTTAGGATTCAACAAAGGAGGACAAAGGGATTAATTAAGAAGGGGAAAATAGAATATGAAAGTAAGCTTGCTGGGAACATAAAAACTGACTGTAAGAGCTTTATAAATATGTGAAGAGAAAAAGATTAGTGAAATCAAGTGTAGGTCCCTTGCAGTCAGAAGCGGGGCAAGTTATAATGGGGAACAAAGAAATGGCAGACCAATTAAATGCATATTTTGGTTCTGTCTTCACAAAGGAGGACACAAATAACCTCCCAGAGATGTTGGAGAACATAGGGTCTGATGAAAGGGAGGAACTGAAAGAAATCAGTATTTGCAGGGAAATGGTGTTTGGGAAATTGACGGGATTGAAGGCCGATAAATCCCCAGGGCCTGATAATCTACATCCTAGGGTACTTTAGGAAGTGGCCCTAGAAATAGTAGATGCATTGCTGATCATCTTCCAACATTCGATGGAATCTGGAACTATACCCATGGATTGGAGGGTAGCTAATGTTACCTCACTATTCAAAAAGGGTGGTAGAGAGAAAGCGGGGAATTACAAACCGGTAAGCCTGACATCGGTAGTGGGGAAAATGCTAGAGTCTATTATAAAGGATGTAATAGCTGAGCACTTGAAAAACAGTGACAGGATTGGACAAAGTCAACATGGATTTACAAAAGGTAAATCGTGCTTGACTAATCTACTGGAATTTTTTGAGGATATAACTGGGAAAATAGATAAGGGAGAACCAGTAGATGTGGTGTATTTGGACTTTCAAAAGGCTTTCGATAAGGTCCCGCATAAGAGATTAGCGTGTAAAGTTAAGGCACATGGGATTGGGGGCAAGGTATTGACTTGGATAGAGAACTGGTTGGCGGACAGAAAGCAGAGAGTGGGAATTAATGGGTCTTTTTCCGAGTGGCAGGCAGTGACTAGTGGGGTACCGCAGGGTTCTGTCCTTGGACCCCAGCTATTCACAATATACATTAATGATCTGGATAAGGGAACTAAATGTAATATCTCCAAGTTTGCAGATGACACAAAGCTGGGTGGGTGTGTGTGCTCCGAGGAGGATACTGAGAAACTCCAGGATGATTTGGAAAGGTTGGGTGAGTGGGCAGAAGCGTGGCAGATGCAATATAACGTGGATAAATGCGAGGTTATCCACTTTGGTGTCAAAAACAGAAAGGCAGACTATTATCTGAATGGCAATAGATTGGGAGAAGGGGAAGTGCAACGAGACCTGGGTGTCCTTGTGCACCAGTCGCTGAAGGTAAGCATGCAGGTGCAGCAGGCGGTGAAGAAGGCAAATGGTATGTTGGCCTTCATAGCGAAAGGGTTTGAGTATAGGAACAGGGATGTCCTGCTGCAGTTGTACAGGGCCTTGGTGAGACCACACCTTGAGTACTGTGTGTAGTTTTGGTCGCCTTATCTGAGGAAGGATGGTCTTGCCATGGAAGGAGTTCAGCGAAGATTCACAAGGCTGATACCTGGGATGGCAGGAATGATATATGAGGAGAGATTGGGTCGATTGGGCTTATACTCGCTGGAATATAGAAGAATGAGAGGGGATCTCATTGAAACATATAAAATTCTGACAGGTCTGGACAAACTAGATGCAGAAAGAATGTTCCCGATGGTCGGAGAGTCCAGAACCAGGGGTCATAATCTAAGGATAAAGGGTAAGCCATTTAGGACAGAAATGAGGAAGAATTTCTTCACCCAGAGAGTGGTGAACCTGTGGAATTCTCTACCACAGAACGTAGCTGAGGCCAAGTCATTAAATATATTCAAGAATGAGTTAGATATATTTCTTAAAGCTAAAGGTATCAAGGGATATGGGGAGAAGGCAGGTACAGGGTACTGAGTTTGGATGATCAGCCATGATCTCATCGAATGGCGGAGCAGGCTCGAGGGGCCGAATGGCCTACTCCTGCTCCTATCTTCTATGTTTCTATATGTTTCTATGATCTTCTTCTGGCATTGCAGACATGTCCTGGGTGCTAGACTCTATGACCTCTATACCTCTCTGTGACTCTATGACCTCTTCCCATTGCCAGCATAGTTGATGCCTGGAGGGCTTACTGCAAACTAGGGGGAAGAAGATGTCGCTCCTCCTGCCCACTGCCTGCACCAGCGCCTCCAAGGCAGCATCCGAGAACCTGGGCTAACTCTCAGCGCTTGTTTTAGCCATATTTGTGCTTGCAAATGCCTTTCCCTGGTGTCTGCAGCCAGAGTGTACCTCCCCTTTTCTGAGGTGCTGGCTGCCTTTAAGTGGCATCATAGACACTTGATACTGCCCGCGCCCCCCCCCCCCCCCCCCAGCCTTTACAGGCGTGCAGCCAATAAGTAGCGCTGGCTGCTCGCTTATGTGATTAAAAGGAACTCGAATATTGCCTGAGTCAATAATAACAGGCACGTGGAGTGCCCCCGGGCAATCGAATCTGGCTGCGATCTGATTTCTAGGCCGTACACACCATGGGACTTGCTGATATTCGATAAAGCACTGAGCACCGCCTGGAGGCTTATTTCATTTTTCTGCTGGTTCATTGTCAGATTATATTAAATAGGCAGCCTGTCTGTATATATATATATTTTTTTTTATTATTTGCCTCTGGTAAAGGAAAGAGAATCACCAGGCACTCGGTCCCAGTGGCAGATGTTAGCGGGAGTCTGTCCCGGGTGGGAGCCTCGGTCTTCGGGTCCTGGCCGTAATTTATGCGCGAATTCCGGGGTCAGACTTACACTTTACGGCTGCTGATAGTGTGCTGCTGGTGAGTGTAAGGGCTCACGATGGATTTGAACACGAGAATGAGAATTTTAAAATCGAGGCCTTGTTGGACTGGGACCCATGTAGTTCAGTGAGCATAGGGATGAGGAGTGAATGGGACTTGGTGCAGAGTTTTGCATGAGCTTAGGTTTATGGAGGGTGGAAGATGGGAGGCCGGCCAGGAGAGCCTATAGCAGGGTGAAGGGAGGGCAGATGTACCGAACACGCGAGTTAGAAGTTTAAAAGGTGTAGGAGGAGGGGACTTAAGTGCTTAGATGGATGTCCGGGGTCCCGTTTGTGATTGGCTGTGATGCGCCCACACCCCAAAGTTAAATGACCTGCTGATGCTCATCATCTTGCTCAAAACCGAAAATGGCCAATTTGGGGGGAAGTACCAGAGAGCAAAGTATCCCAGCGTGAGTTAGCACCTTCCGGAGAGAGCACAAAAAAAAGCATGGATTCCTTAGAAAGAAGTGTGTTGCATTGAATTTAGACTTAATGGGACTCTTGGCCCGGTGACACCTTGGTTTATAAGTTACAGGGTATGATTGTGATCTCCGTCCGTTCTACGACACGCCCGATATTCCATTCTATTGAAGTCAATGAGACTGAACACGGAGGCGGGACGTATACCGGGCGACCGATGCGATGCCGCCTGTTTTGCCTCCCTCGGCCAGGTCCGGTTTCACCCCCGTTGTGTTTAGCTCCCTGGCTCTGGGTGCCCTACTAATTATAATAAGATATGAATTTACGTTTTGAGCTTCGCTGTGTTTATTCTTTGACTGGATTTGCAACACGCTTCAAAGTGTTTCCCTGTGTTGAAGTGGAATTGTCTGTCTGTTGTGTTTATTTGCGGAACACTGCACAGATGTGAACTTTGGAGGCTGGACGAGACAGCAAAATTAGCGGCAATTCTATATACAGCAGTGTTCAAATAAAGATTGGAATCCTTGGACTTTAAGGGGTTTTGGACCCTGGCCATTCGAAGGAGACGCACTTGTTTGACGTTTTTGGCTGAAGCTCCCTTCAGATTCGAGCTTTCCTGAGACAGTCTTGTTCAAGTTATACATGTGATTTATGTGGGGGGGTTTTTTTCAATTTATTTAAAGGTCATTTTTTTTCCTCCTTTCCATTTAATTACTGTGATCCTTTCTCTGCAGTTTCTTATTTCTGTTCGGGCATTTTGGATGCACTGATGCGAGGCCAAGTGGGCTGCTGCTACAACTAGTTCATGCTAAGAACTGCCCATAAGTCACTGAGAACCGAGACTTCACCTTGTGGGATTGCGTTCTCATTTGGAGTCGGGATAATGAGCTCTCCCAATGGCATAGTTGAGAAGTGTGGAACTGAACCATATAAAGAAGACCCCAGGTTCAGTCTGTGTTGACTTAGCTGGTTCAATGACAATGACCCTACTTAGGAACATAGGAATGAGAAGGCCATTCAGCCCCTCGAGCCTGTTAAAGAATCATAGAATAGTACAGCACAGAAGGAGGCCATTCGGCCCATCGAATCTGCGCCGGCTCTTTCGTAGAGCAATCTGGTTTGTCCCATTCCTGTGCTCTTTCCCCATATCCCTGCAATTTTTTCTTCTGCAAGTATTTATCCAATTCCCTTTTGAAGGCTATTATTGAATCGGTTCCGCCGTTCAGTTAGATCCTGCCGATCGGCATCTGAACTCCATCTACCCGCCTTGGTTCCGTAACCCTTAATATCCTTGCTCAACAAAAAACTATTGATCTGTTTTGAAAGCCCTTACAGCTTTTTGGGGGAGAGAGTTCCAGATTTCCACTACCCATTGTGTGAAGAAGTGCTTCCTGACATCAACCCTGAACAGCCTAGCTCTAAATTTAAGGTTATGCCCCCTTGTTCTGGACTCCTCCACCAGAGGAAATAGTTTCTCTCTATCTACCCTATCAACTCCATTAATCATCTTAAGCATCTCAATTAGATCACCCCTTAATCTTTTGTACTCAAGGGAATACAAGCCTAGTCCATGCAACCTGTCTTCATAATGTAACCATCACTAAACTAGGGAAGAGAAAAATCAGGCACGCTTCTTATTCCTTGATAGCTATGTAGTGACTCTTGCTGGAAAGTGAGTGTCCTTGTAATAGTTAGATGAGGACTGGACTTGGCTGTGATGCTTCCTGCAGTTAAATAGCCTCTTAAGGATCATACATGGTGAACAATCGCTTGGGTGAGGCACGGGAGGGCAATTTTACACCTCTGAGTCAGCATCTTCAGGAGAGGAGCATCTCGAGTAGAAGACAGGAGTGGAGAAAAATAAAGGGAGGAAGGAAGAGTAGCAAAATGGATATCATGGGAAAGGATTTTCAACATTAAACAGGAACTATCAGTCTTTAGTGACATGTTGCTTAAGAATAGAGACTTCAGACTTACGCTAGAGATTGAAGTAGTATCCATAGGTTAGCCCATTGCCCCCACTTTTTCCATCCAGTAAACACACTGCAGGCAACGTTAACCTAGCCCGTTCATCGGGAAACTGATGAGATTTTCGGGTTGGCAGGCTGTAACTAGTGGGGTACCGCAAGGATCAGTGCTTGGGCCTCAGCTATTCACAATCTACATCAATGATTTGGATGACGGGACCAAATGTAATGTATCCAAGTTAGCTGATGATACAAAGCTGGGTGGGAATGTAAGTTGTGAGGAGGATACAAGGAGGCTTTAAGGGGATATAGACAAGCTAAGTGAGTGGGCAAGAACATGACAAATGGAATATAATGTGGAGAAATGTGAAGTTATCCACTTTGGTAGGAAAAATAGAAAAGCAGAGTATTTTTTAAATGGTGAGAGATTGGGAAATGTTGGTGTTCAGAGGGACCTGGGTGTCCTTGTACATGAATCACTGAAAGTTAACATGCAGGTACAGCAAGCAATTAGGAAAACAAATGGTATGTTGGCCTTTATTACAAGAGGATTTGAGTATAAGAGTAAAGACCTCTTACTGCAATTATAGAGGCCCTGGTGAGACCACACCTGGAGTATTGTGTACAGTTTTGGTCTCCTTACCTAAGGAAGGATATACTTGCCATAGAGGGAGTGCAACAAAGGTTCACCAGACTGGTTCCTGGGATGGGGGGATTGTCCTATGAGGAGAGCTTGAGTATAGTAGGCCTATATTCTCTAGAGTTTAGAAGAATGAGAGGTGATCTCATTGAAACATACAAAATTCTTGCAGGGCTTGGCAGGGTAGATGCAGGGAGGATGTTTCCCCTGGCTGGGAAGTCTAGAACCAGGGGTCACAGTCTCAGGATAAGGGGTCGGCCATTTAGGACTGAGATGAGGAGAAATTTCTTCACTCAGAGGGTGGTGAATCTTTGGAATTCTCTACCCCAGAGGGCTGTGGAGGCTCAGTCGTTGAGTATATTCAAGACAGAGATTGATAGATTTTTGAATATTACGGGAATCAAGGGATATGGGGATAGTGCAGGAAAGTGGAGATGAGGTAGAAGATCAGCCATGATCTTATTGGCTCGAAGGGCAAAATGGCCTACTCCTGCTCCTATTTCTTATGTTCTTATCGGATGCAACGCTGGTTTTAACCCCCACCCGATTTTACTCTTCATTGAAGTCAATAGAGACTAATATTGGGCAGAGTGTAAAACTGACGTTCCACCTGATCCCAGAGGTTTCCTGCCCAGTGAGTTTGGTTAAAAGTACCCCTTGTTGAGGCTGCCGTGAAACACGAATGGAGGCTGAATCCATATGTGGAAAACAAGAAAACTTTAATTCACTGCATGGCACACAAAATGGCTGAGAGACTGCTCCCAGAATTCTCTGGAAAAACTCCCAGAATTCTCTGGGTAAAACCTGAGGCCCCACCTCCTTCTGCCTTAAAGGTAATGTGCCTTAAAGGGGAAGGTGCTGGAAATTTGTCCACAGACGGAAGAGTGGATTATGCCCGTTTTAGGTGGCGATCCGCCGCACCCTATTATTTTGTTTTTGTTGTGTGAGCAAGCCATGCATGGGAGCTGGGAGAACACCAGGATATTGGCCTGCAACTGGAGACTAACCTCCTCCCCATCCCAAGCCCCACAACCAGATCATGGCCAGGACTATCTGCAGAGGAGACAGGCCCATGCTCTGCATAACGTTGCTGGGGACATGCTTTTGCCATGGCCCATTGAAACACCTTGTCCTCTCCACCCACCCCCCCACCCACCCCCGCCCCCATCAGCAAATATGACTCTGACCCTGGCACCAAGCACCTCTCACTCTAATGTTACTGAATATGTACGGCTCTCGTACCTCGAGCTATTGCTAAATGTGCATTATAGCAGGTGCTCTGCATCGAGCCATGTCCTGAGAAAGTGGGTAACTTCTTGTAAAAAAAAAATGTTTTCAAATGTTATTAAATAAAAGGAAAGTTAAACAATTAGAGGACTGTTTGAATTGTAGATGAATTCTGCTCCAATATCTTTAGGCCAACTGAGCACCTCTCTGGGGCATGGAAGCTTTCTCCCATTCCAGGGTATTTTGATGGATTCCAGCTCTTTGGTTAATAAAGAAAGAACTTTCATTTGTATAACGCGACTTTGAAAGTCTCCTTCCTATAAGAGACTTGTACACAGAACGACAGAACTCGGAACATCATCAATTCATTCAGACAAGAAAAATGCCCAGAAAAACAGTCGTGACTAAAACTATTTTACCTGATTAAGTATTTTCTCCTTTTGTGCATGTATTTTCTTTAGTTCCCTCACAACATGCATCATTCCTTGGCTGAAATTCTGCAAGTGACCTGCTTCTAGACCTTTGATTGTGTGGCTCTGTAGGTAGCCGTGCCTCAGACATGTCTAAGGTGACCTGCCCGTTGATTATTTTTATTTCCACTGCCTCTGGAACAGCAGCTGTCTTCCACCTGACATATTCCTCAATGACTTAGCAGGGGTCAGGTGCTCACCATGTGTGAAATACCAAGCCCGTGTCCAAATCCCATCAGTCCACGGCACAGCATAATGGTACACTATCCCAACATGCCACCTGAGCGTCCTAGATTGCCTACACCCTGGATTTGCGTATGTTTATAGAAACATAGAAAAATAGGAGCAGGAGTAGGCCATTCGGCCTTCGAGCCTGCTCCACCATTCAATATGATCATGGCTGATCGTCTATCTCAATACCATATTCCCGCTCTCTCCCCATACCCCTTGATGCCTTTTGTGTCTAGAAATCTATCTATCTCCTTCTTAAATATATTCAGTGACTTGGCCTCCACAGCCTTCTGTGGTAGAGAATTCCACAGGTTCAACGCCCTCTGAGTGAAGAAATTTCTCCTCATCTCAGTCATAAATGTCCTACCCCGTATCCTGAGACTGTGACCCCTCGCTCTAGACCCCCCAGCAAGGGGAAACATCCTCCCTGCATCCAGTCTGTCTAGCCCTGTCAGAATTTTATACGTTTCAATGAGATCCCCTCTCATTCTTCTAAACTCTCGTGAATACAGGCCTAGTCGACCCAATCTCTCCTCATACGACAGTCCTGCCATCCCAGGAATCAGTCTGGTGAACCTTTGCTGCACTCCCTCTATGGCAAGTATATCCTTTCTTCGGTAAGGAGACAAAACTGCACACAGTACTCCAGGTGTGGTCTCACCAAGGCCCTGTATAACTGTAGTAAGACATCCTTGCTCCTGTACTCAAATCCTCTTGCAATGAAGGCCAACATACCATTTGCCTTCCTAACTGCTTGCTGAACCTGCATGTTTGCTTTCAGTGACTGGTGTACAAGGACACCCAGGTCCCTTTGTACATCAACATTTCCCAATCTATCACCATTTAAATAATACTCTGCCTTTCTGTTTTTCCTACCGAAGTGGATAACTTCACATTTATCCACGTTTATGTTGGTGCAGACCACCAACAATGTGCTACACTATGGAATGCTGGGCCGTGGGTTGAGTATACCACCTCTAATATGTCAAATTCGTGCAGCTAGGAGAAGGTGGCTGTACAGTTCTTCCCCACAGTTGGAGAGGGGACACTGGGTAAGCTGAGTTTGTGCACAGCCAAGAGGCAGCCATTGAACATGGAGGAGAAAGTGACTGCTTTCTGTCCATCACTTTAAGATGGGTTGGAGTTAGCTGCTGAAATCATGGGCCAGTTCTGGAATAGTTAGCCAGCATGGCATGTATGAATGAGGTAATTGTGTGCAGTGCATGTGGTGTCAGATTGACCTGTTAATTCAGCTGATGCATGTTTGAAACATAAAACTCAAATTAACAAATAAGGCTTTAAAATGAATGAGGAATGTACTGGATATACATGAGCTTGCTGCACTCCAGAGGAAGTGGAAAACAAATGCTTGCACACAAGGATTCAGATCCACATGCTCATTTGTTGCCACGGACTCGGAATTAGTCCACACTTAGGGGTGAGACAATGTGGAGGTGGGGAGACTAGTTTGCACTGGTTCGTCGTAAATCCTGCTATTGTTGACTGTCATGAATCAAAGACTTTCTATTAACACAGGTTTCCCACCGAGCGACAGCCGTTTGCTTCAGGAACAGTCGGAGGAAGTGTAAACATGGAGGAGCGCCGTCACCTGAGCAGCCTGAAGGACTTGTCACTAGTGGGAGCATTTGGCGCACTAAATTTCAGGTAATGTTTTCATTATTTCAAACAACGATCTGCCCTGCGAAAACTTGGGTAACCCTGGCAACTGTCTCCTGCTCCAGTGTGACTGACACCAAAGTGCACGAGGGATCAGTTTTATTTGCAGTACTTTTCTTTCAAATGTTATTTTTAAATTACTGGCGAGGCTTACGTTTCTAATTGAGCATTCTGTCCTGATCTGTCAAGGCTGCAGTTCACGGCTGTCAATTAATGTGGGGTTTTTTTTTGCCTTCCCCAGGAGTTAACCTGATGCGGTGTTGGACTGGGGTGGACAAAAATGAGAAGTCGCACAACACCAGGTTATAGTCCAACAGTTTTATTTGAAATCACGAGCTTTCCTGACGAAGGAGCAGCGCTCCGAAAGCTCGTGATTTCACACCAGGAGTTAACCTGACATTTAGGGAGGGTGCTTCATGTAAATGCACCCGCCAAGGGATCTGGTGAGCACTGATAAATCTGGTGGTCTCTTTTCCACCTTCATCCTTCTGTGTGTTTGTTATTGCGTGGTTTCCTTCAGCATTCAACTTGAATTTTGCAGCATCTTTTATGGACTTGTGATTGGAAATGGCAGCAAAATCAGTACTGCATTAATGTGTGTATGGGCCACGCCCCTAACCTTGAGTCCTTTGGGCCTCCAGATAAATACATTATTAATGTGCGTAGTTCCCACATCCCTAACTCAAAGCTTTTTACTTTGTGAAAGCAAGGCCCGTATGCCCGCCAATATAGAGTTCACTATTTATAACCGAATTGGCTTAAAATGGTGTGAGCTTTTAGGAGAGACTCCAGGATAGTAGAAGGTGTTGCAGTTTGAAGCACAGGCGGCCTTTCAGCCCATCGTTTCTATGCTGGCTCTTCACGAGAGTTGTGCAGCAAAGAGGACATTGTGCCTTTAAATTGTTCGTTTTGGACTGTTCATGAGAACACAGTAAATAATGGAGGACAAACAGGCAAGTTATACAAATGTATTTTTTTTTGAATTTCCTTAACTTGCTGCATTGCTTTTTCCTTCATTGGGAAAACTAGGTGAAGGGTCAAGGCCTACATGGCAAGGCACGACCAAGGTTAGAATGAGTCAGAGAGAAGGTGAGGTAAATCAAGAAGTAGGGGTTTAGGTTTAGGTGACGGGGCAAGGTTGGATTGTAAGAGACTGTAGAATTTTTAATTTGCAGATTATTTGCATAAATTGCATGGCTGTCATATTTCCATGGATTATATTAATCCAGTGCGGTGGTATATGTGGGAATATTTCGTAAAAAATTGGTTGAAAAATGGAATGATGCCTTTCTGAATTATGCAAATGGACAAATGACGCAACGTGACTTAAGATGATGTTGGAGCACGTTCGACACATCACTTCTGTTAATTTTGAGAATGTAATCGTCACGGAGATCAATGCAAATTATATCACTCAGCAACGTATCCCTCGGCCCCACCAGGAATTTCGAGGCTTCAGCCATTGCCATTGAGTTCTGGATTTCCATTCCATTCCTGATCCCCTCCACCTTGCTGCATTGCTCCCCACCTTCAAAAGCATCCTCAGTACCACCTGGAGCACTCCTTCACTCACTTCCCTCTCAGGTCCTGCTCCGTGACCTCATTTTCTATGTTAAAGAGGATTTGTAAATTCAGTTTGTTGCATGATCATTCTGAGTCCTGTGCTCCTCATTCTAACATTTTGCTCAGTTTATATGAGCTTCCGGCCACATATTCTCTCGGTCACCAAGACCGTCGACTTCCGCCTCTGTCTCCACCGAGGTCTCAGCCCATTTGCTGCTGAAACCCTCATCCATGCTTTTGTTTTCACCAGACTCGACTATTCCAACGCTCTCCTGGCCCGCCTCCCATCTTCCACCCTCCAAAAAATTAAGCTCATTCAAAACTCTGCTGCCCGTATCCTAACTCGCACCAAGTCCCGTTCACCCATCACCCCTGTGCTCGATGACCTACATTGGCTCCTGTGTTCCCAATCGCCTCCATTTTAAAATTCTCATCCTTGCGTTCAAATCCCTCCATGGCCTCGCCCCCTCCCTATCTCTGTAACCTCCTCCAGCCCTACAACCCTCAGAACTCTATGTTGCTCCAACTCTGGCCTTTTGTTCATCCCCCCCCTTCCGTGACACCACCATTGGTGGTCGTGCCTTCAGCTGGCTAGGCACTGATCTCTGGAATTCCCTCCCTAAACCTCTCCTCTGCACTTCCCTCTCCTCCTTTTAGACTTTCCTTAAAACCTATCTCATCTGTCCTAATATCTCCTTCTTTGGTTCAGTGTCAATTTTTGTCTGATAACGTTCCTGTGAAGCACCTTGGAATGTTTTACTACTGTTAAAGACACTATATAAATGCACGTTGTTGTTATTTGATGACGCCATATGTGCTAACTTGGGGGAAGTGGGTGGAGCCGCTGTGCACCCCCAATCCAAGACCTGTCATCAAGTTGCAGATCTGTCAGTGGGTTGCCTTAGGCTCATTGCTGTGTCCTTGGCTTGGCTCACAGTCCTGATCCCCAGCCTGGCACTCTGTCTGGGCTCCTGGTTTGTGCGATAGTCCGGGCTCCTGGTTTGTGCGATAGTCCGGGCTCCTGGTTTGTGCGGTAGTCCCGGCTCCTGGTTTGTGCGGAAGTCCCGGCTCCTGGTTTGTGCGGTAGTCCCGGCTCCTGGTTTGTGCGGTTGTCCCGGCTCCTGGTTTGTGTGGAAGTCCCAGCTCCTGCTTTTTGCGGTAGTCCAGGATCCTGCTTTCTGTGGAAGTCCATGCTCCTGGTTTGTACTGCAGTCCGGGCTCCTGGTTTGAGCGGTAGTCCCGGCTCCTGGTTTGTACTGCAGTCCGGGCTCCTGGTTTGTGCGGTAGTCCCGGCTCCTGGTTTGTGCGGTTACTCCGGGTTCCTGGTTTGTACTGCAGTCCCGGCTCCTGGTTTGTGCGGAAGTCCGGGTTCCTGGTTTGTGCGGTTGTCCGGGCTCCTGGTTTGTGCGGTTATTCCGGGCTCCTGGTTTGTGCGGTAGTCCGGGCTCCTGGTTTGTGCGGTAGTCCGGGCTCCTGGTTTGTGCGGTAGTCCGGGCTCCTGGTTTGTGCGGTAGTCCGGGCTCCAGGTTTGTGCGGTAGTCCGGGCTCCTGGTTTGTGCGGTAGTCCGGGCTCCAGGTTTGTGCGGTAGTCCGGGCTCCAGGTTTGTGCGGTAGTCCGGGCTCCTGGTTTGTGCGGTAGTCCGGGCTCCAGGTTTGTTCGGTAGTCCGGGCTCCAGGTTTGTTCGGTAGTCCGGGCTCCAGGTTTGTACGGTAGTCCGGGCTCCAGGTTTGTGCGGTTACTCCGGGCTCCAGGTTTGTGCGGTTACTCCGGGCTCCTGGTTTGTGCGGTAGTCCGGGCTCCTGGTTTGTGCGGTAGTCCGGGCTCCTGGTTTGTGCGGTTACTCCGGGCTCCTGGTTTGTGCAGTAGTCCCGGCTCCTGGTTTGTGCGGTAGTCCCGGCTCCTGGTTTGTGCGGTTTGTCCAGTTTCCTGGTTAGTCCGGGCTTCTGGTTTGTGCGGTAGTCCTTGCTCCTGGTTTGTGCGGTAGTGTTCGTGAAGTGCAACCATTGACTTTCAATTTAATTTGCATAGAGCTGCTCTGGGCTCGCACTGCAAGGCGTGGAGCAGCTGTTGCCAGCCGCATCATACTCGACTGGCTGGCAGATCACATGGACTGAGAGGGCTCAGAGCACAATTTACCTCTTTCTTTATGTGGCTGTGCGTAGACATCTTTATATCAGGGTCTGAGGTAAATGTCTCCTCGCATGTCCCAACTTCCATGAGTTTAACCTTGCAATACTTAACTAGTCTGTAGATGCGGCAGTGGGAGGCGGTGCCTTGTTAGATGTTGATTTTTTAAGCAATAAATAAACCATATCAACAATGTAGGAGATAATGAACATCTGTACACTGGCTCAACACGGAGACCCCATTCTGTTATTGTTGCACAGAAACCATAAATATGGTCTCACTAAGTTTATGCTTATTATACTTACATGCAAAGGTTTATGAAGAAATTCAGAAACAAATGTGATTACTGTGTGTGGAATTGTCAAGGCCCAACAGTTATTTTTAATCTTCAGATCCACAGCGGTTTGAAGCTCATTCTGATGATGAAAGCGATGCTATCTGTGGGTTTACAGTAAGTGGCGTTGATATTTTAAGAAGGTGCCAAGCAGTTTAAATGAAGCATTACATTTCGTGCTCAAGAAAGAAAATGTGCAATGTGCACTTGCATTGGGTCACGTTATGGCAGGGGTGCAGAACTTGGACATGGATGGTGCTGAAGGAGGCTCCCTGAGGACATTGAGGGAGGGCATTAGCTCTTGCCTGAAGCTGACAATAGACATTGGCCCGGATTTCGCAGGCTTGAGAGCGGAGACTTGCTCAAATCTGGCGTCTGAGCCATAGCCGTTGCAGCGCCCTCTACAGGGCATTTGCAAGCAGTACAAGAAACAGGAGGCTCTTCGGCCAATAAAATCGAAAAATCCTCACTGAGACACACAGAGTATAAAGCAGTATAAATTAAATTTAAATCATGTACAGAAACCAAAATAAATATTGGGGAAGACAGATGGTAGATAAAAGAGACAGACAGAAAAAGTAAAAAAAAAAATATATTTTTTTAAAGTCTCCAACACTAGTTAACTTCTGAAGGAATGAGACTTCCACACTTGTAAAATTAAATTTTCAGGGCCAGAGAGGTTGTTTGGCAGTAATTATCACTTATCACCAATGTTCCCTCTAATTTTTGTTCCCCTGCGCGGGCCCACGGCGGCCTCGCATGCGGAGTATCTCTTCCAGCAGTCGCCCTGGGGAGCAGCCTGCGCGGGACCTTTCGATCGTCATCATTGCTTATCACGTTGTTAAAAATGAACTTACTTCTAATGCACCAGCCCAACTTTTCCTGGCGTCTTTAGTGGGGAACTAGTGGGCAAGTGTTGCAAGTTCACACCATTGCCTTGATTTCAGTGGCGGGCGAGGACTGTTACAGCGCCCCCTGTGGAGGAACGGGGTATCTCCGACAGCAACTTCTGGATTTCCGCGTTTAGCTGCACATGTGCGGACGCCAAAGGTTGGTGTCTGATTTATTCCATTATAATGGTGAGCGCTGACAACTCACCGTTATTCCCATCTGCATCCTATCTATTTATTCTGCAATGTGGAGGGAAACAGCAGTTATTTTAGGCTTGTCAATGATGGGGAAGATCTGACAACTGTTTAGTCCTGCTTCGCCCCCCCCCCCGGCCACCACGTTGCATGCAAGTCACCACCTATGCATTAAGATGAAAGATAGAACTTGCATTTATATAGCGCCGTTCACACACACAGGACATCGCAAAGTCCTTTACAGTCAATGATGTACTTTTGAAGTGTAGTCACTGTTGGAAATGCGCCAATTCACATATGGCAAGGTCATCTGTTTCTGGTGTTGGTTGAACGATAAATATTGGCCAGGACACTGGGAGAACGCTCCTGCTCTTCTTCGAATAGTGCTGTGGGATCTTTTACATCTCATTAGCGTCTCATCCAAAAGACGGCACCTCTGACAGTGTAGCACTCCCTCAGTAATGCACTGAAGTGCCAGCCTAGATTAAGTGCTCAAGTCTCTGGAGTGGGGCTCAAACCGATAACCTTCTGACTCAGAGGCAAGGGTGCTACCACTGAGTCAAGGCTGACACTTGCATGCTGTAGCAACTGAAAATATAATTGACAACGGCACAGCAGAAAGAAAATCTAGCAGCAAGTGATGGACTATGGAGGAGGCTCCTTCCTCCAAGAGCAGATCAATGGTACGGGGGAAGCCGATGAGTTTCCTCCATAATGTCAGTGCAGTCATTGTGAGCATTGGGTTCAAAGCACAGGTGTATCTCCAGACTGAGGAGAGCAAAGGAAGAGAGAGAGAGATGAAAATGTAAAGTAACACGAAAGACAGAGATATACCAACGAGTTGTTGTGATCTGGAATGCGCTGCCTGAAAGGGTGGTGGAAGCAGATTCAATAGTAACATTCAAAAGGAAATTGGTTAAATACTTGGAAAGGAAAAATTTGCAGGGCTACGGGGAAAGAGTAGGGGAGTGGGACTAATTTGATACTTCTTTCAGAGATCTGGCACAGGCACGATGGGCTGAATGTCCTCCTTCTGTGCTGTATGGTTCTAACAACAGAGGAGGCATAATTGAAGAAAAATAAGGAAGTGTTGAGATGACTTACGATTTGCACACACACCCGATACTTTTTCTCGTTCACATCACAAAAGTCTTCCTTCACAGGAACACTCTCGCGCCCAATGAACCAAAGTGTGACCTTACACATGAAACAATCTGGGATAACGGGTTGTAGCGTCAACAGTGAACCCTTTTATTGATGAGTTAGGCTCTGAAAATGGCACAGATATCATAATATACTCCTGGTCTCTCCACAACCAATGTAAGATAACACACTTAATGGAACGTATCATTCCAGTTCATATTTTGAAACAAAAGTAACGTCAAAACAATAATAGATTCATTGACAGAACGTGTACACTACTTGGATCCTTGCTTTCTCACCTGTACTTTAAAACTAGAGGGGTCCCAAAGCCATAGTAATTCTCGTAATCTTGGACCATCCAGGGAGTCCTCCATTTGTCTCCAGCCCATGTATTGTACTGCAAAAAATGGAACTAAAAAAGTACTGTGGGGCCCACAGCTAGTTTGTAAGCCTCTCTTCCCTTTTAATGTGAAGCTGATACGAAAGGAAGGTTAAAAAGGTACCTTCACAGTTAAATCGAAACTATCAGTCAAAAATTGATTTCAAAGGGCCTCTCAGAATCCTGACAAGCAGTCCACATACCTTCGGGATGAAGCAAATCTGTGAGAAACTTGCTCGCACAGCCCCCTGTTGAGTCAATTGCAAAGGCCACAGACTGTGAATGTAAGCAAATGACAGCCAGATGATTTCTTTCACCTCTCGGGTGGACCTGGCATCTACTGTCATTTGTTACGCAGTAAGACTGATTCGGTCCAAACACTTCTGCATCTGCTTATACAATCAAACTATTTTCTCTTGATGGGTGAATTAATATCAGTTAGGATGGGTTACTTCCCTTTGGGAGCTGAAGATGGCCTTTGTAGATTATTTGTCGAAAAAAACGTACCCAACACAGAAAACCATTAAAAACAAAATTACAATATTGGCAAGCCACGAATTCCTATACAATAAAAAAAACATTTTGTTATTCATTCTCTCAGGGTGTGGGCATCGCTGGGAAAGCCAGCATGTATTGTCCATCCCTGGTTGCCCTGACTGAGTGGCTTGCTCGGCCACTTCAGAGGGGAGTTGAGAGTCAACCACGTTGATGTGGGACTGGAGTCACATATAGGCCAGACCGGGTAAGGACGGCAGATTTCCTCCCCTAGGGCACATTAGTGAACCAGTTGGGGTTTTACGACAACCCGATAGCTTCACGGTCACTTTTACTGACACCAGATTTACTTTAAACTCAAGTCAAATTCTCAAACTGCCATGGTGGCATAGTGGTTAGCACTGTTGCCTCACAGCGCCAGGGACCCGGGTTCAAATCTGGCCTCAGGTGACTGTCTGTGTGGAGTTTGCACATTCTCCCCGTGTCTGCGTGGGTTTCCTCCGGGTGCTCCGGTTTCCTCCCACAAAGATGTGCAGGTTAGGTTGTTTTGGCTATGATAAATTGACCCTTAGTGTTAGGGGGGATTAAATACGTGGGGTTACGGGGATAGGGTGGGATATATGTCGGTGCAGGCTCGATGGGCCGAAATGGCCTCTATCTGCACTGTGGGGATTCTGTGATTCTGTGAAAAGAACAGAATTATATCGAACATTTGAAGTTAGTTTTTCTGCACTTCCATGGTGGTTTTTGCCTGTATAAGCTCACCTTGGATTTCATATCTACAATGTGTAATTGTACACACTACCCAGGATGGGACTGAACCATACTGACCAGGTAAGTCCCAGACTTGACCCCCATCCGTGCTGCATGATCTGATTTCAGCCCAATCAGCAGTAGAGGGGATATAATCGGTTACTGTGCCCCTACAAAGGGAAAAATCAGTTAGGCCTTCCCCCCGGTAAGATAGCCTGCTGTTAGTCACTGTCTGGACTTGTGCATGAAGAATGGAGATTTGAGCGAGCGCTAGTGTATCCAAGGTAATGGAACAAAAGTCCGGTGTGCCTGAGGAGGGGGAATATAGAATTTACAGCACAGAAACAGGCCATTCGGCCCAACTGCCCTATGCTGGGGTTTATGCTCCACATGAGCCTCCTCCCACTCTACTTCATCTCACCCTATCTGCCTATCCTTCTATTTCTTTCTTCCTTAAATGCATCTCTGCTATTCACCTCAACCACTCCCTGTAGTAGCAAGTCCCACATTCTAACCACACTCAGGGTGAAGAAGATTCTCCTGAATTCTTTATTGGATTTATTAATGACTGTCTTATAATAATGGCCTCTAGTTTTGGACTCCCCCACAAGTGGAAACATCTTCTCTACCCGATCAAACCCCATCATAATTTGAAAGACCTCTGTTAGGTCAACCCCTCAACCTTCTCTTTTTTATGATGCGGAGATGCTGGTGTTGGACTGGGGTGGACAAAAGTGAGAAGTCGCACAACACCAGGTTATAGTCCAACAGTTTTATTTGAAATCACAAGCTTTCGGAGCGCTGCTCCTTCGTCAGGTGAAGTAAAGGAATACAAATCGACAAAGCATATATAGATAGAGAACAATGCATGTGAAGCGTACAATGGCAGACGACTACATTTAATCCTCCTGACTGCCTTTTGTCACACCTCGGCAGATAAACAATCAGGTCAGCCAGGAAGGCACCACATCAAAGACATAGCAAGATACAACTGAGACAATGAGGTGGGGTTACAGGGGGTCTAATGTGTCAAAAGCTGCAGTCTGTATGGAAAACGATAAACTTTAAAATTTTAACTTTTTTTTTACTGGAAATCACATCTGTGAACAAGCCAACGATGACTTGAGTCTGGATGACTCTACGTCATGTATCGTGACATGAACCCAAGATCCCGGTTGAGGCCGTCCTCATGAGTGCAGAACTTGGCTATCAGTTTCTGCTCGATCGAGCAGAAACTGATAGCCAAGTTATGCACTCATGAGGATGGCCTCAACCGGGATCTTGGGTTCATGTCACGATACATGACGTAGAGTCATCCAGACTCAAGTCGTCGTTGGCTTGTTCACAGATGTGATTTCCAGTAAAAAAAAGTTAAAATTTTAAAGTTTATCGTTTTCCATACAGACTGCAGCTTTTGACACATTAGACCCCCTGTAACCCCACCTCATTGTCTCAGTTGTATCTTGCTATGTCTTTGATGTGGTGCCTTCCTGGCTGACCTGATTGTTTATCTGCCGAGGTGTGACAAAAGGCAGTCAGGAGGATTAAATGTAGTCATCTGCCATTGTACGTTACACATGCATTGTTCTCTATCTATATATGCTTTGTCGATTTGTATTCCTTCACTTCACCTGACGAAGGAGCAGCGCTCCGAAAGCTTGTGATTTCAAATAAAACTGTTGGACTATAACCTGGTGTTGTTCGACTTCTCACTTTTCTCTTTTTTAGAGAAAGGATATGACGGGGAAAGATTCCGAGTACGTGCTGGCGATGTGGAACGTGCTGCGCGGCCAATGTACATCAGAATGTCACGGATACATGACCCCCCAATTATATGCTGATAGGAGGCATGGTTCCCCACTGCTGACAATATTCGTAAACTCGACTCCCCCATCCCCCGCCCCATGTGTCACCAGTTGTCTTGGCTTGAACTTGTAACACAGAAGTTATAGCTTAGAAGGAGGCCTATTGGCCCACTTGTCTGGCCCTTTGCTGGAGCAATCCAAAACGAATTCTCCCCGCTTTCACCCGGTACCTTCCTCTGCTTCAAATGCTGGTTGAACCTTTTGAAGAGATCACAAAGTTGGTTAATTAGGATAGCCCGGCGGATACCGTGTACCTTGATTTCCGTAAAGCCTTCGATAAAGGGGCAGCGCAAATGGCTGTGAAGGCAGGTTGTGAGATTGGTGGGGGATTGGTGGTCAGATGTTAAGTTGGATTGTGAACTGGCTTGCACTTGCATAGGCCGAGGCCAGTTATTGCTGGTAGCAGCTCGGCACAGGGTCTGGCCGTTGGTGGAGTGCTCCAGGGATCCATAGTAGGACCGCTGAAGAACAAACCTCCCCAAAATATTTGGATGAAGGCATCGGGCGCACAGCCCTTAAGTTTGCTGATGACACTATTCGGTGTGAGAGGGAATTAAGAACAAAATGAATGGAGCCACAGGCTGACCCAGATACAACAAACCAACAACTTGCATTTATATAGCGCCTTTAACATAGTAAAACGACCGAAGGTGCTTCATAGGAGCGTTATCAGACAAAAATTGACACTGAGCCACATAAGGAGATATTAGGACAGGTTTGGTCAACGATGCAGGTTATGAGGAGCGTCTTAAAGAAGGAGAGAGAGGTAGAGAGGCAGAGAGGTTTAGGGAGGGAGTTCCAGAGCTTAAGGCCTAGGCAGCTGAAGGCACGGCCACCAATGGTGGAGCGATTAAAATCGGGGATGCTCAAGAGGGCCGAATTACAGGAGCGCAGGGATCTCGGAGGGTTGTAGGGCTGGAAGAGGTTATAGAAACAGGGAGGGACGAGGCCATGGAGGGATTTGCAAACAAGGATGAGAATTTTAAATTCGAGGTGTTGCCAGACTGGGAGCTAATGTAGGTCAGCGAGCACAGGGGTGATGGGTGAACGGGACTTGGAGCGAGTTAGGACACGGGCAGCCGAGCTTTGGATGAGCTCAAGTGTATGGAGGGTGGAAGATGGGAGGAATAATATGAATAATAGGAAAATAATTAAAAACACAGGCATTAAAAAAAACCACAGAAAATCTTTGAATCCTCTGGGAGTGCTGTGTTCTCTGCCTCTTGTGTTCTCACAGGCGTTCAGAAACACAGCATTATCATAATTTAAATATTTGCAAAACCGGGAATTGTTCCATCGTATATAAGCTGCTTGGCCGCCTGAAGTCAGCGGTTTCAATGTGTCAGGCCTGTTGTGCAAAGGTGACATTTCGAAGGGAAAAGTTACATTTTGAACGGATTTACAGAGACCTTGGCTGGGACACACTGTGAGATATTTGGCACTGGTCCAGCCTGCAATAGTTCTATCACTCGATCTGCCACTACCTTTCTGACTGATTATAGCATTGCTCTGAGCAGTAAGTTGCGGGGAAATAGACTGAAAATCAGTCAAAGGTTGATCGTTCTTCCACAGGAGGTCGTGTTTGCAAGAGGGTGAAATTCCCCTTCGCATGTAGTTTAAATGGGAGCTCATTTTTCCCCCCCTCCTTTTTAAGTGCACCGTCCTGACTGCACAGCTTGGGGTCATTTTAACTTTTGGTTCGGCTGTAAAACGGGCGATGTCGGATTGACCACACGCGACACGCTCGGCCTGATTTTCCTCTCCATTAGAGTTACGCCCGCTTTACTCTTGTTTTCTGTGTTACTGCAAAATCTTGCCTACTTGCCAGCGTGCAGCAGAATCACAGGATTAATTTTCAGTCCACCGAAGTCACGAGCTGGGTTCCCTGCTGTCAGCGCATATTTTGAACATTTAAGCCTCTGTGTTTTCTGAAAACGAGAAGTCGCACAACACCAGGTTATAGTCCAACAGATTTATTTAATTTTACAAGCTTTCGAAGCAGTTCGCTCCTTCGTCAGGTAAGTTAGCAACTTACCTGACGAAGGAGCGAACTGCTTCGAAAGCTTGTAAAATTAAATAAATCTGTTGGACTATAACCTGGTGTTGTGCGACTTCTCATTTTTGTCCACCCCAGTCCAACGCCGGCATCTCCACATCATTTTCTGAAAACGGTCATGATGCGGAGATGCCGGTGTTGGACTGGGGTGGACAAAAATGAGAAGTCGCACAACACCAGGTTATAGTCCAACAGTTTTATTTGAAATCACAAGCTTTTGGAGCTTACGTGGCCCCTTCCTCACCTGAGGAAGGGGCCACGTAAGCTCCGAAAGCTTGTGATTTCAAATAAAACTGTTGGACTATAACCTGGTGTTGTGCGACTTCTCATTTTCTGAAAACGCCAGTGGATGAAGGTGTGTTTAAAATTAACTAAAGGTCTGCTTAGAAAACCCCTGTAATGATGCTGCTGAACGAGCTAAAGCGCCACTTCACCAGCATACACGGCACGCAGTGGGCCAGGCCAGGCACGGAGCAGCGAAGTGTTCAGGGTGCGAGGTCCACTGTTTCGAGACGTGGCAGCGGTGGGGGGGGGGGGGGAGCAACAGGGCATGTGGTTGGCAGTGCCGCCCGTGTCCCCAGCGTGGTCTGCCTGCTCGTGGGGCGCAGGCGCAGAAATCAACCTGCAGGGCACCAGCAGGAGGGAGGGCAAGGCGGCACAGGCCAGCTGCTCGTGAAGGGGGAACGGAAAGATCGCCTGCACCAGACCATCTCATGCCTGAGGGCAGACTCCAGGTGTAGGGCAATGCCTTTCTGGCCACCAGGCCTGACATCTGCCTGAGCATAGAGCACAGTCAGGGCAGCAGAGGAGGCAGGAGAACCCACCTCCCCATCCAATGGTAAGAAACACACAAGCAATTCATTTTTGATTTTATGCATAATATTTATTCAGACTGACTGCAAACTGTAATACAAGTATTGTAAACAGCGCAATACATCATATCCATATATTTTAAGTAGCTCATACTTCAGCTAAGCATTCTTTTTCACTTCTAGGATCATGTTTAGAAAATGTGATTGTTTCAATTTTTATTACTGCTTTTAGCATTTTTAACTATTTCATTCTGTTGAGTTGCTATTGAACTATTGGCTATCACTTTTATTCACAGTAACATCCCTACAAAGGGGCTTCCCCGAGGGTGAGAGCAATGAATCAGCTGATCTACTGTAGACGCACAAATACTCGACAACTCGTCAAATAAACTGTTAAAATCAAACTTTTCCAAGGAGGAGGAAAAGGGGGCAAGAGGCGACACATGCCTCCAGAACCCCCTCCCCGCAGAAAATAAATCCTATACTTTCAATACTTGTTTCTCCCTGCCCTTTGTGTCTCTCTAGTTTCCTCCATGGAATGAAGGAAGCTGTTACAACAGCCCCAATATGACCTGCTGCGCTTCCAGTGTCATTGCTCACCTTCACACGTCGAAGCTTACATTCAGGGCCATTTTTTGAGTTGTTAAACTGTTTTTTTAGATGGGCATGCATGTGTCTGTACAGTTGCAGAACTTGTATGTTATCTTTTCTAGCCCGCTACTGCAGCTTACCCCTCAAGTGGCCAGCATTTGGCTTTCATCAGGAGTTCCTTCAAATATTACTGTGTGGAATCTTCTCAAACAAGATGTCATTTCTGTATATTTTGTTCTGGTCTTAAAATGTTGCCAATTGGAGGGGATGAGAAAGTAGAGCACAATGCACGGGGAGATTTTATCAATCTGCTATGCCGGGGGGTCGATTTTTACTCCCTTCACCTGACGTCAACGGGATGGTATTGGCCTCAAAATCGGGTCGGTAGCCTAACTGCCCTGTTAACAGCCGGCGCCATTTTGAAAGGGGCCTACTACCGGATGTCCAAAGCGCCCGCCTGTTTCAATGATAGACGCCTTTTACTATGGAAATAAGGGTCCTATGACGTAAATAGGACCCCGGTTGCCATTTTAGGTCAGAACTGGTTAGAGTCTGCTCCGTGCAGGCTTCGACCAGTTCCATGGACGATGGCGGTGGAGAGGCCCAGCGAAGATAAGTCTTGAATTATTTTTGTGGGCCTCGGAGGAGCAGCAGCGCAGCTCCAGGGCCAGCAAAAGTAATCTGGGCCGCTTCCACCCGGGACCCCCTCCTCCCCCCCCCCCCCCCACCCCCGCGCGTGTCCACAACCCGCTCACCCACCCTCCCCACCCCCACCACTTGCCTTCCTGGCGGCAGTTCCGGCCCGTTTTCCTTTGCCGAATCTGGTGAGCTGCCTCGACACGCCCGTTTGGTGTCTTGCAGCTCGCCTGGCGAATGTAAATGAGGCCGAGAGCCTCAGAACCATGGGGGCATCTTTGCCACCGAATAGGCAGTCGACCAGCATACTCCACCGGTCGGCCTGGGAAAGGCCAAAATGGACCCCAGGGATATGCGTTCAGGAACATTGGCCCCGTGCTATGCACAGTTTCCAACCATAAAGATTAATGGTCAGGAATTATGTCTATAACATGCCCGGATTTCGGAACCAGCAGGTAAAGTTCTCTGATCAGCTTCTTCGACAGCACCTCCCAAACCTGCCGCCTCTACCACCTAGAAGGACAAGGGCAGCGGGCGCATGGGAACACCACCACCTCCAAGTTCCCCTCCAAGTCACACACCATCCTGACTTGGAAATATATCATCATCATGGGTCAAAAACCTGGAACTCCCTTCCTAACAGCACTGTGGGAGTACCTTCTCCGCACAGATTGCAGCGGTTCAAGAAGGCGGCTCACCACCACCTTCTCGAGAGCAACTAGGGATGAGCAATAAATGCTGGCCTTGCCAGCGACGCCCACATCCCATGAATGAATCAATTTAAAAAAGTGTAGGCTCAAAATCTGCCCTATAATTGAGGGCCCTGTGCGTGAGATCCTGGGGAGGGGGTGGGGAATGAAATCGTGATCCCTGTTCTTAAAGTGTGAATGTTGTTGGCTAATTTGAGGCCCAATACTGACATTGTACCAAAGAACACTCGCTGTGGGCATCCCATAATTTATTTGAAATCCAAGCTCTATGATCCATCTATGGTTTCATTCCATGTGACAAATTGGCAGCGATTTGCCAGAAAAGTGAATAAGCAAAACCTCTTTAACACTAAGCAACCAGCTGCTGTTTCATAGCAGACTGCAGACAGCACCAGTGATTACACAAACACTTGGAAGCCAGTAAATGGAATGTTTGGCACCCATTCTACTGGTGTGCAAGACCCATCAAGCCCCAGAAGTTATTTAAATTAGAAGGGATTCCCAAAAGGTGACTGGCGCACCCCTAGGATGCTCTTGAACTAAACGTCTGTTTGGAACAAGTACTTCAGGGGCGGCCCCTGGTTGGGGAGGAGGTGAAATTTACTCCCGTGGGAGGGAATTCGCTCCTGGCTGGGCCTCTCCGTACATGAGTTAAATGGCCAATTCTTCAATGGGGACTTTGTTCGAAGTAAAATGGCAGCTTCAAACTTCAAACTCCACAAACTTCACTGGTTCATGGCAACTGACATTCCAGCCCCCAGACTCCCTCCCCAACACTCCCTGGACAGAGAGTCGGAATAAATGGGTAATTTTCCAGTTGGCAAACTGTAACTAGTGGAGTGCCACAGGGATCAGTGCTGGGGCCTCAACTATTTACAATCTATATTAATGACTTGGATGAAGGGGTCCGAGTGTACTGTTGCCAGATTTGCTGACAATACAAAGATAGGTGGGAAAGCATGTTGTGAGGAGGACACAAAGGGTCTGCAAAGGGATATAGATAGGTTAAGTGAGTGGGCAAACATTTGGCAGATGGAGTATAATGTGGGAAAATGTGAGGTTATCCACTTTGGTAGGAAGAATAAAAAAGCAAAATATTATTTAAATGGAGAGAGACTACAGAATGCTGCGGTACAGAGGGATCTGGGTGTCCTCGTACATGAAACACAAAAAGTTAGCATGCTGGTACAGCAAGTAATTAGGAAGGCAAATGGAATATTGGCCTTTATTGCAAGGGAGATGAAGTATAAAAGTAGGGAGGTTTTGCTACAACTGTACGAAGCGTTGGTGAGACCACACCTGGAGTACTGCGTACAGTTTTGGTCTCCTTATTTAAGGAAGGATATACTTGCATTGGAGGCAGTTCAGAGAAGGTTCACTAGGTTGATTCCTGAGTTGAAGGGGTTGTCTTATGAGGAAAGGTTGAGCAGGTTGGAGTTTAGAAGAATGAGAATACTCACTGGAGTTTAGAAGAATGAGAGATGATCTTATTGAAACATATAAGATTCTGATGGGGTTGGACAGGGTAGATGCTGGGAGGATGTTTCCCCTCGTGGGGGAATCTAGAACTAGGGGGCATAGTTTCAGGATAAGGGGTCGCCCATTTAAAACGGAGATGAGGAGGAATTTCTTCTCTCAGAGGGTCGTGAATCTTTGGAATTCTCTACCCCAGAGAGCTGTGGAGGCTGAGTCATTGAATATATTCATGGCTGAGAAAGACAGATTTTTGAAAAACGGGAATCAAGGGTTATGGGGAGCGGGCAGGAAAGTGGAGTTGAGGCCAAGATCAGATCAGTCATGATCTTATTGAATGGCGGAGCAGGCTCGAGGGGCCGAATGGCCTACTCCTGCTCCTATTTCTTATGTTCTTATGGACGTCAAGTGCTACCTGCCGGAAATGCCACCAAATTATCTAAAGGAGCTAATCTCAAATGGGGCAGAGTTCAGGGTTCATTCAGGCGCAGGGTGGCCAGTGTCCCAGGAGCTGTGGTGCCAGCACCATTGAGCCAGGACTGTATTATTGACCCCTTAAAGGTAAGTTCAGTCTCTAATGTTGTTCTGCTGGTGGTTAGTCACAGAGTGACGCTCAACACCTGAGTTTCCCCCCCTCCACTGAACTGAGTGTAAGATGAAGATGAGGATTGTATGCAACAACAACTTGCATTTATATAGCACCTTTAATGTAGGAAAACATCTCAAGGTGCTTCACAGGAGCGTTATCAGTCAATATTTGACACCAAAACAAAGAAGGAGACATTATGACAGGTGACTAAAAGCTTGGTCAAAGAGGTATGTTTTAAGGAGTGTCTTAAAGAAAGAGAGATGGAGATTTATGGAGGATATCGGTCCCATAAGCAGCAATGAGATAATGACCAGATAATCTGTTTTAGTGATGTTAGTGATAAATATTGGCCAGGACACCAGGGAGAACTCACCTGCGCTTCTTCGAAGTAGTGCCATTGATCTTTTACGTCCACCTGAGAGGGCAGATGAGGCCTTGGTTTATCATCTCATGTGAAAGACGGCTCCTCCAACAGTGCAGCACTCCCTCAGTACTGCGCTGAGACTGTCAGCCTAGATTTTGTCCTCAAGTCTCATGGAGTGGAACTTGAACCCACAACCTTCTGGACTCCGAGGCAAGAGTGCGACCAACTGAGCCGCAGCTGACACAGAGGGCAGACAGGCTGATGGGCGAGAGAGGACTCTACCCAATGGCACACCTTAACGGGCCTTTTTCATTACTGGCTGGGTCAAATCGTGCTGGGGCTCTCACTGCGAATCAACCATATGTGCTGATTGTCAGTGACAATTTGGCCACTGTGCATTTGCAATGTAATCGCATCATAATTTCATCAATTAGTGAAGTCTGGCGCACACAATGGCTGAAATTTTCCCCTAAAAACACGAGTGAGTTTGGAGCGTGGGGGCAGTTAAATTGTTAAAAATGGGATTCCCGACCTGATCCTGCCTCCAATCCGCCCACTTACGGTTTTGCCGGAGGCAGGGCAGGGACGAGCAGCCAACCCGCTGCCAGGGGGCGTTACCTTAATTTAAATATTGTAATGAGGCTGGAAGCCTCTTCTTTAACCTCCATTTTGAATTTAACTGCCTGTGGACGTGTTTCACGCAATTTGTGAAACCCGGCAATTAAACAGAGGTGGGGACTGCTGCATCCAGGAGGTAAGTGGCTTTATACCCACCTCCTGGATCCAGGGTCTGTGCCTAACCCACCCCCGCGATCGGAGAACCCCCCACGAGGCCTCCGATCGTCTCCTCAGGCCTCCGATCCCCACCATGAGGCCTCCCCACCCCACCCCACCGATGATGCTGCGGCCGGCCACAATCCTCCGGTGGCCAGCCCCGATCCCCACCCCCCTCTCCACCCCCAACTGATGTCGATCCCACTGATCCCGTGCCGACCCCCCACCGCCCCGCCTATCCCTGATCCCCCCCTCCCACGATGCCCGATGCCGACACCCCTCCCCCGGACCGACCCCTCGCATTAACAGGCCTGCCCGCCTGCAGCCAGCCAGCCTCTCAATCTGGCCGGGCTGCGGGCGGGAATCCGAGGCCTCACATGCAAATCAGGCCCTGCCGTTAAAGGCAGCAGGGCCTGCGGGAAACCCGGCCTCCAGGGTTTCCTGCCCATCTCAGAAACCCCCCCCACCCCCAACCCGCCTCCCTGGAGAAAATTCCGGCCAATGTTTCATGCGCTGGTACATGATGACCTCATGAAGGGTAGTGCAAAATGGCGCTGCTGCTGTTGCTGCACTTTTACAAAGCGGACTTACACTGGTATCAGATACTGAGACCTGAGAAAAATGAGTCTACCTGACCACCAGTGCAACAAAATGAGGCAGTTTTAGCTTCATCTGGCCGCAGTGGACACCGACGACAGGAGCGGGCGGCCAATGGACAATATAAAATGGCTCTGGACAAGGTAATGGCAGTCCTTGCCCAGGTACTTGTGGACACCACCAACAAAGCACCCTGCTCCTGAATTACTAAATGGGTCAGTCACTGTGCTGCTAACACTAATGCACCCATGTGAAGCAGTGTTGGATGAGTATCAACGCACCACCAGATCATTGATCAGACTGAAGGCAAGAGATGTGAGGCTAGCTCTCTAACATTAGAATTTAATCAATATATAGTTAGAAGCCAGTAAAAGGAGCTCAGTCATGTACTCAAGCAATGCTACTAACTCTATTTTGCTAGCTTACATTTTGCTGTACATATACTGGTCTGGAGCCAATAGCTGAAATGCAGTTGGCCATTAATGCAGCTATAACAACAACTTGCATTTATATAGTGCCTTTAACATAGTAAAATGTCCCAGATTGGGAGGGATAGTCAACACTGAGGAAGACTGCAAAAAATTACAAGACATTAATAAACTTGCAGAATGGGCATATAATTGGCAGGTTAAATTCAACATAGATAAATGTGAGGTATTACATTTTGGTAAGAAAGATAAGGGGGTCACATATTACTTGGAAAATAAGAATCTAAATGAGGTAGAGAAGCAACGGGATCTGGGAGTACAAATGCACAAATCACTAAAAGTTGCGACACAGGTTAGCAAGGCCATAACAAAAGCAAACCAAGCACTCGGGTTTATTTCTAGAGGGATAGAATTGAAAAGTCGGGAAGTTATGCTAAACCTGTATCGAACCTTGGTTAGACCACACTTAGAGTACTGCATACAGTTCTGGTCGCCATATTATAAAAAGGATATAGAGGCACTGGAGAGGGTACGGAGAAGATTTACAAGGATGATACCAGAAATGCGAGGGTATACATATCAGGAAAGGATGAACAGGCTGGGTCTCTTTTCTCTTGAAAAGAAAATGCTGAGGGGTGACCTAATAGAGGTCTTTAAAATTATGAAACGTTTTGATAGAGTGGATACAGAGAGAATGTTTCCACTTGTGGGGAAGAGCAAAACTAGAGGCCATCAGTATAAGATAGTCACCAAGAAATCCAATAGGGAATTCAGAAGAAACTTCTTTACCCAGAGAGTGGTGAGAATGTGGAACTCGCTACCACAGGGATTAGTTTGAGTCCAATAGTATAGCTGCATTTAAGGGGAGGCTAGACAAGCATATGAGGGAGAAGGGAATCGAGGGTTATGCTGATAGATTTAGATGAGGAAAGACGGGAGGAGGCTCGAATGGAGCATAAACGCCGGCATGGACTGGTTGGGCCGAATGGCCTGTTTCTGTGCCGTATATCCTATGTAAGTCATTTCACAGGAGCATTATCAGATAAAATTTGACACTGAGCCACCTAAAGAGATATTAGGATAGGTGACTGAAAGCTTGCTGAAAGAGGTAAGTTTTAAAGAGCGACTTAAAGGAGGAGAGAGAGGTAGAGAGGTTTAGGGAGGGAATTCCAGAGTTTAGGGCCTAGACAGCTGACGGCACGGACGTCAGTTGTGGAGCGAAGGAAATCAATGATGCGCAAGAGGCGCAAGAGGCCAGAGTTGGAGGAGCGCAGACATACCAGTATGTCTAACTACAGCAGATTTAGAAAGAAAGCATGACTTGCATTTCTATAGCGCCTTTCACGACCTCAGGACATCCCCAAAGCGCTTTACAGCCAATGAAGTACTATTGAAGTGTAGTCACTGTTGTAATTTGGGCAACGTTCCTACCCCAAGACCGCAAGCAGTAATTTCCCGGCTTATGTATCTAACATAACAAATGGAACTAAGGACTCTCTCACCCAGGTGCACCTGGATGGAAAGAAAGGCCAAAAATCATGAGTTGCGGTTTGCGATCTGGAACTTCAAATTGTCTGTAATGGAGCGTGCAGGGTTGGCTGGGCTGCTGACTGCAGTAAGAACGATTCTTTTTTAAGTCAGCCTTTTAAGAAAAGGAGAAACATTGGCAGAAAAGGATTTTCTCCTCGTTCTGTTCTTGCTGTTCTGCACCTTTTTGGCAGCCAGCTGACAAGCCGAAGCCGGCCAGCGCTCCGAACACTCGGAGCTCCTTTCGGCAGTCTTGTTTTTAACCCTCTCGGTGAGGCAGCTGTGCAGGAAGTCGTTGCGAACCGCCCCTCTCCCTCTCCCTCCCCCCGGTGACTCTTAGGTTTAGAGTGAAAAGGATTTGCAGTTGAAAAGGTTACACACGGTCACTGTAGAAACCGCTCCTGCTCCCTCTGTTTGGAAGCATGGATACTGTGCAGTGCAGTACGTGTGGCTGCAAAACGTCAGCCCCTGCTGCCGAGCTAATACAACTGATGTTTATTGATCAGATAAGAGTAATTGAACGCCTGGGCTGGCTGGCTCCTTGCAGGCGGGGTTTCTTTAAGCTATAAAGCAGAGGGAGGCTTTCTCCACACAATTTGGCTTTAGGGCTTGGCTGAAGCTTTTCTGGTTTTTTTTCCCAGCATTTCTCCCCTCCCCCCCTCTCTCTCTATCTCTCTCACTACTTCTCTCCCTCACTCTCTCTCTCAGTACTGCTGAAGGGTCAGGTAACACCAGGCTGCTCGTGCTGGCCTCGCACGCTTCCTCTACATGCCTGAGTGATGGCGGGATGAGAGGCTGCTGTCTGGGAGGATGGAGAAGAAAGTGTGTGTGATCCAAACAGATTTTCATCAGTATCGTCCAACTATTAGCATTCAAGTCAAGCCTCTAGCACATGTAAGACAGAAATGCCATCCTTTTCCTCATTTCCTTAGTCTATACATGGTTAGCGAGACAGTATATTACTTATGCTGCTATTTAGCTTATATTGGCAATGTCTTGTGTTGATGTTAGTGTAACTCTGACTCTTGTATTATCTCTTGTAATGCACGTGCTGAGGGCTGACTTCTGTCAGTGGTGCTGCCAGCTTTATCGTGAGACAATGCAGGCTTTCACTTAAAAGTCTCAGCTAAAAAGCTGCGATTTTTAATCGTGCATTTTGCTTTATTGCAGCAACTGAATCTTAATATCTGATTGATGCAAAAATAATATCAGGAAAAAGACACAACTTTGGAACAAAATAGAAATTGTCTGCATTGTACTTGTTCATGAAGGGTGTTTAAGGATAACGTAACTATCACTCATCTTCAAAAAGTTGACGTATAAATGTGCACAGTTAATTTTATATATAATATATCTTTAATGTTTTGTACTAAAAAGAGGAAGAACTTGCATTTATATAGCGCCTTTCATGACCTCAGGATGGCCCAAAGTGCTTTACAGCCAATGAAGTACTTTTGAAGCGTAGTCACTGTTGTAATGTGGGAAACGCGGCAGCCAATTTGCGCACAGCAAGCTCCCACAAACAGCAATGTGATAAATGACCAGATAATCTGTTTTAGCGATGTTGGTTGAAATAAATATTGGCCAGGACACCGGGGAGAACTCCCCTGCTTTTCTTCAAAATAGTGCCATGGAATATTTTACATCCACCTGAGAGGGCAGACGGGGCCTCGGTTTAACACCTGATCCAAAAGATGGCCCCTCTAACAGTGCAGCACTCCCTCAGCACCGCACTGAAAGACCAGGCTAGATTATGTGTTCAAGTCTCTGGAATGGGGCTTGAACTCTTTGCCTTTAGCATCAGAAGCAAGAGTTCTACCACTGAGCCAAATCTGACACCAATGTCAATTTGACAGCTCACAATAATAAATATAAATTTTAAGTAATTCTTGGCATAATACAAGTAGTTATGAAATATATAATTGAAAGCTGATTTCAAATAGACAATGCATGAAGATGCATGTTTCTCGTGCACAAGGGCTGGTTAATACTTTGTGTTTGGCTCGTGTGTTGATTTTTTCAATAACTAGTTGATTCATCTTATCGTCACTCTCAGTTTGGCAGGAGGCAGTCACAGACTTTGGCACATTGCAATTTTCTTCCTCGGGACTAAAATAAGCTCTTATGTTACAGTATTACTATTAGTTATTGGAGCAATTTCAGTGAGTTACCATTAGTTAGTAGAGGAATCAAATTTGCTCCCACTTCTGTTCACCTACCACCGCCCCCCAGCACCCACCCAGCTGTGAATCCCTCCTCCACCTTCGGTCTCCCCCCCTTCCCCGCCCTCGCTCTCCCCTCTTCCCCGCTCTCGGTCTCCCCCCCATTCCCCATCCTCGCTCTCCCCTCTTCCCTGCTCCCGCTCTCCCCCTCTTCCTAGCTCTCCCCCTCTTCCCCGCTCTCGCTCTCCCCTCTTCCCCGCTCTCGCTCTCCCCTCTTCCCCGCCCTCGGATTCCCCTCTTCCCCGCCCTCGGATTCCCCTCTTCCCCGCCCTCGGATTCCCCTCTTCCCCGCCCTCGGATTCCCCTCTTCCCCGCCCTCGGATTCCCCTCTTCCCCGCCCTCGGATTCCCCTCTTCCCCGCCCTCGGATTCCCCTCTTCCCCGCCCTCGGATTCCCCTCTTCCCCGCCCTCGGATTCCCCTCTTTCCCGCCCTCGGATTCCCCCCTTCCCCGCCCTCGCTCCCCCCCCTTCCCCGTCCTCGCTCCCCCCCCTTCCCCGCCCTCGCCCTCCCCCCTTCCCCGCCCTCGCCCTCCCCTCTTCCCCGCTCTCGCTCTCCCCTCTTCCCCGCTCTCGCTCTCCCCCTCTTCCCCGCCCTCGCTGTCCCCCTCCTCCCCGCCCTCGCTCTCCCCCTCATCCCCGCCCTCGCGCTCTACCCCTCTTCCCCGCCGTCGCTCTCCCCTCTTCCCCGCCCTCGGATTCCCCTCTTCCCCGCCCTCGGATTCCCCTCTTCCCCGCCCTCGGATTCCCCTCTTCCCCGCCCTCGGATTCCCCTCTTCCCCGCCCTCGGATTCCCCTCTTCCCCGCCCTCGGATTCCCCTCTTCCCCGCCCTCGGATTCCCCTCTTCCCCGCCCTCGGATTCCCCTCTTCCCCGCCCTCGGATTCCCCTCTTCCCCGCCCTCGGATTCCCCTCTTCCCCGCCCTCGGATTCCCCTCTTCCCCGCCCTCGGATTCCCCTCTTCCCCGCCCTCGGATTCCCCTCTTCCCCGCCCTCGCCCTCCCCTCTTCCCCGCCCTCGCCCTCCCCTCTTCCCCGCCCTCGCCCTCCCCTCTTCCCCGCCCTCGCCCTCCCCTCTTCCCCGCCCTCGCCCTCCCCTCTTCCCCGCCCTCGCCCTCCCCTCTTCCCCGCCCTCCCCTCTTCCCCGCCCTCGCCCTCCCCTCTTCCCCGCCCTCGCCCTCCCCTCTTCCCCGCCCTCGCCCTCCCCTCTTCCCCGCCCTCGCCCTCCCCTCTTCCCCGCCCTCGCCCTCCCCTCTTCCCCGCCCTCGCCCTCCCCTCTTCCCCGCCCTCGCTCTTCCCCGCCCTCGCCCTGCCCTCTTCCCCGCTCTCGCCCTCCCCTCTTCCTCGCCCTCCCCTCTTCCCCGCCCTCGCCCCCCTCTTCCCCGCCCTCGCCCTCCCCTCTTCCCCGCCCTCGCCCTCCCCTCTTCCCCGCCCTCGCCCTCCCCTCTTCCCCGCCCTCGCCCTCCCCTCTTCCCCGCCCTCGGCCTCCCCTCTTCCCCGCCCTCGGCCTCCCCTCTTCCCCGCCCTCGGCCTCCCCTCTTCCCCGCCCTCGCCCTCCCCTCTTCCCCGCCCTCGCCCTCCCCTCTTCCCCGCCCTCGCCCTCCCCTCTTCCCCGCCCTCGCCCTCCCCTCTTCTCCGCCCTCGCCCTCCCCTCTTCCCCGCCCTCGCCCTCCCCTCTTCCCCGCCCTCGCCCTCCCCTCTTCCCCGCCCTCGCCCTCCCCTCTTCCCCGCCCTCGCCCTCCCCTCTTCCCCGCCCTCGCCCTCCCCTCTTCCCCGCCCTCGCCCTCCCCTCTTCCCCGCCCTCGCCCTCGCCCTCTTCCCCGCCCTCGCCCTCGCCCTCGCCCTCTTCCCCGCTCGCCCTCGCCCTCTTCCCCGCCCTCGCCCTCCCCTCTTCCCCGCCCTCGCCCTCCCCTCTTCCCCGCCCTCGCCCTCCCCTCTTCCCCGCCCTCGCCCTCCCCTCTTCCCCGCCCTCGGATTCCCCTCTTCCCCGCCCTCGGATTCCCCTCTTCCCCGCCCTCGGATTCCCCTCTTCCCCGCCCTCGGATTCCCCTCTTCCCCGCCCTCGGATTCCCCTCTTCCCCGCCCTCGGATTCCCCTCTTCCCCGCCCTCGGATTCCCCTCTTCCCCGCCCTCGGATTCCCCTCTTCCCCGCCCTCGGATTCCCCTCTTCCCCGCCCTCGGATTCCCCTCTTTCCCGCCCTCGGATTCCCTCTTCCCCGCCCTCGCTCCCCCCCCTTCCCCGCCCTCGCTCCCCCCCTTCCCCGCCCTCGCCCTCCCCCCTTCCCCGCCCTCGCTCTCCCCTCTTCCCCGCCCTCGCTCTCCCCTCTTCCCCGCCCTCGCTCTCCCCCTCTTCCCCGCCCTCGCTCTCCCCCTCTTCCCCGCCCTCGCTCTCCCCCTCCTCCCCGCCCTCGCTCTCCCCCTCCTCCCCGCCCTCGCGCTCTCCCCCTCATCCCCGCCCTCGCGCTCTACCCCTCTTCCCCGCCGTCGCTCTCCCCTCTTCCCCGCCCTCGCCCTCCCCTCTTCCCCGCCCTCGCCCTCCCCTCTTCCCCGCCCTCGCCCTCCCCTCTTCCCCGCCCTCGCCCTCCCCTCTTCCCCGCCCTCGCTCTTCCCCGCCCTCGCCCTCCCCTCTTCCCCGCCCTCGCCCTCCCCTCTTCCCCGCCCTCGCCCAACCCTCTTCCCCGCCCTCGCCCACCCCTCTTCCCCGCCCTCGCCCTCCCCTCTTCCCCGCCCTCGCCCTCCCCTCTTCCCCGCCCTCGCCCTCCCCTCTTCCCCGCCCTCGCCCTCCCCTCTTCCCCGCCCTCGCCCTCCCCTCTTCCCCGCCCTCGCCCTCCCCTCTTCCCCGCCCTCGCCCTCCCCTCTTCCCCGCCCTCGCCCTCCCCTCTTCCCCGCCCTCGCCCTCCCCTCGCCCTCTTCCCCGCCCTCGCCCTCCCCTCTTCCCCGCCCTCGCTCTTCCCCGCCCTCGCCCTCCCCTCTTCCCCGCCCTCGGATTCCCCTCTTCCCCGCCCTCGGATTCCCCTCTTCCCCACCCTCGGATTCCCCTCTTCCCCGCCCTCGCCCTCCCCTCTTCCCCGCCCTCGCCCTCCCCTCTTCCCCGCCCTCGGATTCCCCTCTTCCCCGCCCTCGCCCTCCCCTCTTCCCCGCCCTCGCCCTCCCCTCTTCCCCGCCCTCGCCCTCCCCTCTTCCCCGCCCTCGCCCTCCCCTCTTCCCCGCCCTCGCCCTCCCCTCTTCCCCGCCCACGCCCTCCCCTCTTCCCCGCCCTCCCCTCTTCCCCGCCCTCCCCTCTTCCCCGCCCTCGCCCTCCCCTCTTCCCCGCCCTCGCCCTCCCCTCTTCCCCGCCCTCGCCCTCCCCTCTTCCCCGCCCTCGCCCTCCCCTCTTCCCCGCCCTCGCCCTCCCCTCTTCCCCGCCCTCGCCCTCCCCTCTTCCCCGCCCTCGCCCTCCCCTCTTCCCCGCCCTCCCCTCTTCCCCGCCCTCCCCTCTTCCCCGCCCTCCCCTCTTCCCCGCCCTCCCCTCTTCCCCGCCCTCCCCTCTTCCCCGCCCTCGCCCTCCCCTCTTCCCCGCCCCCGCCCTCCCCTCTTCCCCGCCCCCGCCCTCCCCTCTTCCCCGCCCTCCCCTCTTCCCCGCCCTCCCCTCTTCCCCGCCCTCCCCTCTTCCCCGCCCTCCCCTCTTCCCCGCCCTCCCCTCTTCCCCGCCCTCGCCCTCCCCTCTTCCCCGCCCTCGCCCTCTTCCCCCCGCCCCCGCCCTCGCCCTCTTCCCCGCCCTGCCCACTTCCCCGCCCTCCCCTCTTCCCCGCCCTCCCCTCTTCCCCCCCTCCCCCTCTTCCCCGCCCTCCCCTCTTCCCCGCCCTCCCCTCTTCCCCGCCCTCCCCTCTTCCCCGCCCTCCCCTCTTCCCCGCCCTCCCCTCTTCCCGCCCTCCCCCTCTTCCCCGCCCTCCCCTCCCCCGTCCCCGCCCTCCCCCTCCCCTCTTCCCCGCCCTCGCCCTCCCCTCTTCCCCGCCCTCGCCCTCCCCTCTTCCCCGCCCTCGCCCCTCTTCCCCGCCCTCCGCCCTCCCTCTTCCCCGCCCTCGCCCTCCCCTCTTCCCCGCCCTCGCCCTCCCCTCTCTTCCCCGCCCTCGCTCTTCCCCGCCCTCGCCCTCCCCTCTTCCCCCCGCTCGCCCTCCCCTCTTCCCCGCCCTCGCCCTCCCCCTCTTCCCCGCCCTCGCCCTCCCCTCTTCCCCGCCCTCGCCCTCCCCTCTTCCCCGCCCTCGCCCTCACCTCTTCCCCGCCCTCGCCCTCCCCTCTTCCCCGCCCTCGCCCTCCCCTCTTCCCCGCCCTCGCCCTCTTCCCCGCCCTCGCCCTCCCCTCTTCCCCGCCCTCGCCCTCCCCTCTTCCCCGCCCTCGCCCTCCCCTCTTCCTCGCCCACGCCCTCCCCTCTTCCTCGCCCTCCCCTCTTCCTCGCCCTCCCCTCTTCCCCGCCCTCGCCCTCCCCTCTTCTCCGCCCTCGGATTCCCCTCTTCCCCGCCCTCGCCCTCCCCTCTTCCCCGCCCTCGCCCTCCCCTCTTCCCCGCCCTCCCCTCTTCCCCGCCCTCGCTCTCCCCGCCCTCGCCCTCGCTCTCCCCGCCCTCGCCCTCCCCTCTTCCCCGCCCTCCCCCTCCCCCCCGCCCTCCCCCCCGCCCTCGCCCTCCCCCCCCGCCCTCGCCCTCCCCCCCGCCCTCGCCCTCCCCCCCGCCCTCGCCCTCCCCCCCGCCCTCGCCCTTCTCCCCGCCCTCGCCCTTCTCCCCGCCCTCGCCTCGCCCTTCCCCCCGCCCTCGTCTCGCCCTCCCCCACCCCCGCCCCCGCCCCCGCCCCCGCCCTCGCCCCCGCCCTCGCCCTCGCCCTCCCCCCCGCCCTCGCCCTCCCCCCCGCCCTCCCCCTCGCCCTCCCCCTCCCCCTCCCCCTCGCCCCCGCCCCCGCCCCCGCCCCCGCCCTCGCCCCGCCCTCGCCCTCCCCCCCGCCCTCCCCCCCGCCCTCCCCCTCCCCCCGCCCTCGCCCTCGCCCTCCCCCCGCCCTCGCCCTCGCCCTCCCCCCGCCCCGCCCTCGCCCTCGCCCTCCCCCCGCCCTCGCCTCCCCCCGCCCTCGCCCTCGCCCCCGCCCTCGCCCTCGCCCCCGCCCTCGCCCTCGCCCTCCGCCCTCCCCCCGCCCTCGCCCTCCCCCCGCCCTCGCCCTCGCCCTCCCCCCGCCCTCGCCCTCGCCCTCCCCCGCCCTCGCCCTCCCCCGCCCTCGCCCCCGCCCTCCCCCCGCCCTCGCCCTCCCCCCGCCCTCGCCCTCCCCCCGCCCTCGCCCTCGCCCTCGCCCTCGCCCTCCCCCCGCCCTCGCCCTCCCCCCGCCCTCGCCCTCGCCCCCCGCCCTCGCCCTCCCCCCCCGCGCTCCTCGCCCTCCCCCCCCGCGCTCCTCGCCCTCCCCCCCCGCGCTCCTCGCCCTCCCCCCCGCCCCCGCCCTCGCCCCCGCCCCCGCCCTCCCGCTCCCCCTCCCCCCCGCCCTCCCCCTCCCCTCCGCCCTCCCCCTCCCCCCCGCCCTCCCCCTCCCCCCCGCCCTCGCCCTCCCCTCTTCCCCGCCCTCGCCCTCCCCTCTTCCCCGCCCTCGCCCTCCCCTCTTCCCCGCCCTCGCCTTCCCCTCTTCCCCTGCTCATGAGGAGCCTCCTGGTTCTTGGAACCTGTCGCACAACAGCTGCTGGTGTGAAACCACAAGCTAGAATACACAAGTGCAGCATTTATAAAGTAAATGCAATAAAATTGCCGGCGTCACATGATCAACCATCACTTGATCAGACGTCACATGGTCAAGCATCACCTGATCAAAGCCCCAGGAATGCCTCCAACCAGAGTTGGCAAACCAATCCCTGTGGTGGGCGGCCTTCACGCTCCCGCAAACCCGGGAGTTAAAATGGCAGGGTGGGTGTGGAGGGCGTGAGAACGCAGTGGCTTATTAAAATACTATTCATTCTCGTGTTATGGGAGTCACTAGCAAGTGACCCATCCCCTGAGAAGGCGGTGGTGGGCCTTCCTCTTCAATTGCTGCAGTCCGTGTGGTGAAGGTGGAGCACAGGCCTGAACCACTACAGCCAGGATGTTGTTGGGACCTATGGGTGTCTAGTTTCTGTGTCTAGTGCACTTCCGCCTTGCCACCACTTAATCGCCTTCTACCCCGCTCTCGCCCCGCTCACACCATTCCCACTGGGCGGGCTGATTTAAAAATGGGGGCTTCTCTGTCCAGGCTTACGCTCAAAGATTGACCACTTAGGTGAAGTGGGATCTGGCAGCGCTTGTGGAACGGTACTCTGAGCAACTCAGCGTGTTAAAGAGCAAAGGGGGGAAAAAAGAGACAAGAAATGGAGAAAATTCTTTAGTTAAACAAAAGAGGGAAATAGTGTGATGTATAATTACTCAGAAAATTCTATGTTTTACATGATTTCTTATATATCTTGATATAATCCATTTTTGTTTTGATTGTCAACTTTCCAGAATGGGTAATTAAAAATAATACAGTACTGGAAATGAGATCATGTATGAAGAATGCGAGGCCTTAAATCCAATTTGTATTTCTGCTTCTCAAAGCGATTCACATGTTATAGAAGTAGCAGGTCTGCGCTTGTCCCTCCCTTGTCCATCAACAAACATAGGTTGTTTTTTTAACCCGTTTAAAGGTGTTTTTACAACACTGCGGGACTGTTGGCTCCCAACACATGGGTTTTATGCATCAGCATTCACCAGAGAGTAATTCCCCTGCCAAATGTGGTCGGCAGTGGGATCTTCAGCTCTGTTGCCTGATTGACCTCCTCTGTGGATCCACTTGGCCTCGCGGAAGACTTCAAATGTAAAAATAGGAGAGAACATGTTTTCACGTCATTCTCCCAGGACTTGGACTGCGCTGAGTTACAGTGCAAAAAGAACCTTAAGAAAGTTACTCTTCAAGAATGGTCTTCACTCTTCAGGACTGTTTGTAGAAGTGTCATTTAAAGATTAAGGGGGGAAAATTTGGTTGATTTGCACCTCCCGTTAGGCGCTAACGGGGCGCAAAGCAACTAGCGCCTGGGCGTGGCGCCGCTAACGCTTCCCGCGAAATTCAGCGGGAGGTTAGCGGCGGTGGTAACCGTTAGCACCCCGCGGGGCTGCGCCGCCGGCAATGACATCATCGCCGTATGCAGCGCCCCGGCTGCGATCTTCAGTAGCGTCCCCTGACTTACCGCCGGACGCTATGTCCGATGGGGTCAGGGAGGCCGACCTGCGGCCGGGGCGGCGCAAATTAAAGGGGAGGTGCCGGGCGCCCATTTTTGTTGCTGGCCGCCTGCCAGCACCTGCCCCCCTCTGCCGTCCCCGGCCTTCTGTGCCCCCCCCCCCCCTCCCCCGGCAGAGTGCCGGCTGCGCTCCGTGAGCCCGGCACTTCTGTTGAGTGCCGGGCTCTTTTGCCGGCACTCCGATCCCTGGTGGCCCAGCTGGGCCCCGGGTCGCGCTGCGCTAGGCCCCTCCCCTTTAATAAGGGCAGGAAGGCCTGCAGTACCGCGGCGCGATGTGCCGCAGAGCGTGGCGCTGCTGTACGTAGCGCCGCGATATTCATTCGCAGCGCCCCAAGAGGGAGGTGGAGCGCTTCCAGTAGCACCCCGCCTCCCTCTTGGGGCGCTACCGGTGAATTTCGGGCGCGGGGGTGCTAACTATTTCGGGGTGCTCAAAGTAGTGCCCCAAAGGGGGCGCGACCCAATTTGTCCCCCTAAGCTCCCTCGTCCTTTGTTTTATATCCTTGATTTCAGGAAAGCTGATTTAAACAATTGGGACCTAGAAATTGGGTCGCGTCTACTCGGCATTCTTAGTTCCCAAAATGGCGGGCAGGAAACGCGCACACTTCCGACGGGATGTGCGCCGCCCGCCATATTGGGTAAGGACAAACAAGAGGCATCCTTTACCCATGTCTTTGCATATGCAAATAAAGGGCCTAAAGTCTGCAACATTGGTTTGCCCCGACGCAGCCAGCGCCATTGCTGGGTGCGCTCAGGAAAATCAACCCTATAGATAGCATGCAGAAAAAAGGTAAGTAGCTTGCCTGTAATCCACTCTCCCAACCTCCGATCTCTCCCCCCGCCACCCCCCCCCCCCCCCCCGCCGCCCCCAACAACCGAGATCCCCGACCTTCAAACACTGGCCCTGACTCCAGTCTCCCTTCCCCCGACCCAACCTCCAGGTTCCTTGACCTCCCTCTCGGCCCCAACCTCCGGTCTCCATGACCCCGATCTCCCACCCTCCCCACCACCCCCTCCCAAGGCCACCAATCACTCCCCTCAGACCACCTATCCTCCCCCCGCCAAAGATCAGTTCGCTGCATGGCCTCCTCTTGTTCATGTGAGAATGAGGCCTGAGGCCTAATTTCCAGGCCTTCTCAGACCCTACCATTGGCGGTAAAAAGGTACTGATATTTGGTGCGGGGAGTTCCTGAATATCGGAATTGTCTCCTTAAAATGAAGCAAAATCTCTTGGCCCTCTCTGCCTTGTTACAGTCCACCAGTACTACCATCCCGGGCTGTTAAATAAACGCTCTGAATTTGTTTTTTCTCCGTCCCCTTCCCAGTTAGAATTTCAGGCTAAAAAAGCACTGCAGAATGAAAATCCAAATGTAAAGTTCAGTTCAGATGACTTGGACATGCTTTAGCCTGAGCAGGTTGTCTTTTCTCAGTGCTCCCATTCCCTCCCCCCACCCGCCCCCCACTCACACACACCGTCTGCCTTCATTTCCCGACTGACATGTCAAGCTCAGTAAGTTCAGCTCTCACATGCAATGCTGCACCTAGTGTCGAGTCATTCCTGGACATGGGAGAATTGGAAGATGTGTGACTTGAATAATTCTCTTAAAAATAACTGATAAAGGATCAGTACGGATGCGGCAAGTGTGTGGGAGGCATTGACAAGGATGTTTTGAAAGTAACATAGAGCACATTTTTATTGCATGAAAGATTAATGGCAAATGCTGGAAAGAATAATTTTCTTGAGCCTAAAGGTCTTTTTTTTTTCTGTTCCTAAAAATTCTTATGCTCTTACAGATTCAAGCTCAAAGTCCAGTAGATTAACACAATCATGCGGTTCTTTTAACTGAAGCCACAGACAGTAGTAATACAACATCGGAACATTTTTTAGTGTTGATGAATTGTTCGAGCTTGAGGTGGTAGCTTGCTGGTATTTGGTGCATTTAAGGGAAAGCTAGATAAGCACATGAGGGAGAAAGGAACAGGAGGATATGTTGAGAAGGTGAGATGAAGTAAATAGTGTGGGAGGAGGCTCGTGTGGAGCATAAAGACCGGCTTAATGGCCTGGGCTGAATGGCCTGTTTCTGTGCTGTAAACTCGATGGGGAAAAAATTGAGTCGCGCCCCCTTTGGGGCGCTAACTTCGGTAGCGCCCCGAAAAAACTAGCACCCCCGCGGCCAAAATTCATCGGTAGAGCCCCAAGAGGGAAGCGGGGCGCTACTGGAAGCGCCCCGCCTCCCTCTTGGAGCGCTGCGAGGGAATATCGCGGCGCTACGTGCTGCAGCACCACGCGCCGTGGTACTGCAGGCCTTCCTCCCCTTCTTAAAGGGGAGGGGCCTTGCTCAGCGCGACCCGGGGTCCAGCTGGGCCACCAGGGATCGGAGTGCCGGCAAAAGAACCCGGCACTCAAGAGAAGTGCCGGGCTCACGGAGCGCAGCTGACACTCCGCGGGGGGGCTGCTCAGGAGGCCGGGGACGGCAACGGGGGCAGGTGCTGGCAGGCGGCCAGCAACAAAAATGGCCGCCCGGCACCTCGCCTTTAATTAGCGGCGCCCCAGCCATAGCGTCCGGCGGTAAGTCAGGGGGCGCTACCGAAGATCGCGAGCGGGGCGCTGCGCGCGGCGATGATGTCATCGCCGGCGGCGCAGCGCTGCGGGGTGCTAACGGTTACCGCCACCGCGAACCTCCCGCTGAATTTCGCGGGAGGCGTTGGCGGCGCCGCGCCCGGGCGCTAGTTGCTTTGCGCCCTCTTAGGGCACTAATGGGAGGCGCAAAGCAACCGAATTTTTCCCCCGATGTATTTATATTGATCTCAAAGGTAGTGTTAACGGAGAGCAGAGCATTGGTGCATTTTGCAGTTTCTCCATTCAGGGTTTAACTGGAACTGGATCACGGTGAGGTGAGGTTCACAACATGAAAAAGCCAAAGACTAGAGGTTGCTTGAAAACTAAAAGAAAGAAAGACTGGTAATTTTATAGCACCTTTCACGACCTCAGGATCTTCCCAAACCGCTTTTACAGCCAATGAAGCCCGGTTTGAAGTGTGGCCACTGTTGCACTGTAGGAAACACAGCAGCCAATTAGTGCACAGCAAGGTCCCACAAACAGCAATGAAATAAATGACCAGATCATCTGTTTTAGGTGTTGGTTGAGGGGTGAATGTTGGCTAGGACACTGGGAAAAACTTCCCTGCTCGAAAGCAAAACCAGAAAATGCTCGAGGTACACCACAGGTCAGTTGGTATCCATGGAGAGAACAGATCAGTTAACATTTCATTAGAACTGAAAAAGATATTCCCTTCAGAATGACATGACATATTATAGCGACAGATACTTAGAGTATTATTATGTAAAAGTTGATCAGCTGTGCATTGCCTGCGGCAATAAAATTGTATCTGTTAACTGTAATTGTCTCTTTGATTGCTTCATAATTCCTTTTGTATTCCTTTCAGTGTCTTTCTGCTTCTGTCTCACTCTTCTCTCGCTCTCTCTTGTTTCCACTCTCTTATATCCGCTCTCTCCTGTAAGTCTCTCCCCGCTATTTCCTCTCTTGTGTGTGTCACTCGATGTCTGTGTATGGCTGTCACTCATGCTCCGTCACTGTTGCACTGAATTTTTATGTGTTAACCTTGGTGAAGTCCAGGGGAAAGCAGCTGAGAGGGGACGAGACCCTCATTAAACCCTCAAAAAACTGTGTGACTGCTCATGATATCCCGAAAGTTTTGCCTGAGAAAGGTGAAAGCAGCGATGTAGGTCTCCGAAAGGTGGTTCCATTGCAAGACCCCTCCTGACCTTTGAGTTTCCTAAAAGCTGTGTTGTGCTAGTTTTGGAAGATTTCTAACATAATGGAATTTTTAACTTTTTAATCTTTGCTTGTTCTTTTGTTTTTGACTTTTCTTTGGGTCTCTTGACTTTTTACACATTGTAGCAATTCAGGGAGCTTAAAACTCATTTTAAGCAAGTATGTGGACTCACAGACCCTGCCAGCGCTACCTGAGCAGGCCAGAGGAGATGTGGGCTCACCACCGACACTTCCCGAGAGAGGCCTTTCTCCAGATCAGGATTGTGCCATTCATGTGCCACCTGGTGGTAACAGTGAAAACGAGTCTTGAGATGCCGGCAGTTGACTGAGCACATGCACAGTGACAGATACAGGCACCACCTGAGTATCAGTAAATGACTAACTCGTTAATCAGCTAGGTTGGTTTGCAGTGAATTAAGATGCAATGCCATTGAAAGATGTAGAAACATAGAAACATAGAATCTAGGAGCAGGAGTAGGCCATTCGGCCCGTCGAGCCTGCTCCACCATTCAATACGATCATGGCTGATCATCCAAATCCAATACCCTGTCCCTGCTTTAATCCCCACAGTACACATATCCCACCCTACCCCCGTAACCCCACGTATTTAATTCCCCCTAACATATCCCATCCTATCCCCATAACCCCACATATTTAATCCCCCCCTAACACTAAGGGTCAATTTATCATAGCCAAATCAACCTAACCCGCACATTTTTGGACTGTGGGAGGAAACCGGAGCACCCGGAGGAAACCCACGCAGACACGGAGAGAATGTGCAAACTCCACACAGACAGTCACCCGAGGTCAGATTCGAACCCGGGTCCCTGGCGCTGTGAGACACCAGTGCTAACCACTATGCCACCGTTGTGAGTGCGGCAAAGCTTTCAGTTCTTGACGGTGTGCCCTACTGAGGTATGGGCATGCATGAACTCCAATGAAAGGGCTGTAAGGTTGCGTGAGAGCCTGGCATGGGCGAGCAGTAAATGTGGAACAGGTTGGCAGGCAACACTTTGTGTGATGCAGTCTTGGTATTGTTGGCTGGTCTTGCTTTGCTCGATTCCGTAAAGTGTGCTATCTTATTATGCATCTGTTGCAAGGTTCTGCAGGGAGTTTACATAACCTTGAGCCTGGTCACCCACTGACCCCCAGGAATAGTGCGCTGCTGTTCTCTGGGCAGGGTGCCAGACAGGGCAACCAACCTCAGTAAGCCGCTGTTCCATTTTGCCAGCCATCAAACAGGGGGTCGGGAGCTCTGCCAGTTGTCCACTGAATCTGTCTCGTACCTCCACATTGAAGTTCCTTTTCATGTTATCTTTCCATGGAACTTCTCCCCGAGAGTGGTGAGAATGTGGAACAGAGGGAGTGGTTGAAGCGAATAGTATAGATGCATTTAAGGGGCGGTTAGATAAGCATATGAAGGAGAAGGGAATAGAGGGTTATGCTGATAGAGTTAGATGAGGAAAGACGGGAGGAGGCTCGAGTGGAGCATAAACGCCGGCATGGACTGGTTGGGTCGAATGGCCTGTTTCTGTGCCGTATATCCTATGTAATCCTAGCCTGGAGCTGAAAATTGGCCCTTGTATTTCTCAACAGGCTTTGTTAATGGTAAAATCGCTAGAATTCTGACTCTTTCCCAGTCACAAGTTGTGAAATCTGGGCTGTTTTATTTTTGGTGCATTTATTAAATGAATACAGTATTCTTCTGAGCAAGGGTGGTACGCAGATTGCTGAGTTTTCTTTACTCCAAATGCGTGCTTTTGTCAAGTGTGAATTTGAGGCCCTGTGTTTTGCAGGTTTTAAACATAGTGCTGTCCAATACATTAGCCACATGTGACTAATTGGGAATCCAGATGTGGATAATTGCATTTGTGATTAGTAAATAAAGAGTGAGTAATAGACACCATCGTTGGGCATGTTACTCCCAGTTTATGCATATACTTTAACCTTTCTGTACGTTTGTTGGTAAAATGTTCAGACGAAAAGCAGAGTGTGCGAGTGTTTCGTGATCATTCTGAGTGCTTTACTTCCTTGGTTACTGAATGGTGTTAGATGTTTGTTAAGTAAATGCACACACGTGGAGTACATTTACCTGTACTGTGTGAGTGCGTGTACGGCGTTTTCTGCTTAAATTGATGCATGTGGCTAAAGCGGTGTCGCCGTAGCAACACCTGCGGCTGGCCAGCAATTTTTATTGGACAGCACTATTTTAACAGGCTGGGAGTCTGTAAATTGCTCCCGGCAGTTCGGTTCAGAATCGGGAATGATTTAGGTCAATTTAATCAAAGTGTAACGTTAGGCTCGTAGTTTTACTGCAAAAAAGGAAAAAGCTACTGTATCATAATCAGTGTGCTAACACTGGCTAACTGGTGTGCGTGAAAATAGCTGTGAACTGTCTTAAAGAGTATTCGAGTTCATTTTCTCTGGTCATGCCTTTCAAGAAAGAAAGCGGGCAAATTTGAAAGAATTTGGGGTAAGGCTGGAGCCTCGCTCGGCGGCATGGCAGATTGTGGAATGAGGCGAGGAGCTCGGTGCATTCCACTCGGGGCCCTGTCGAATTTCTGGCCATTAACAATGAATAACCTGATAGGAGGAGCTCCCCACACTGAACTCATTGCCCGAGTCTCCCCTCAGCTCTCCTGCCAAGTGAGGCACCTGCTGAGCATTGAGTCTCAGAGAATTTATTACACAGATAAGAGGGGGGTCCATCGACAGCTTCTCCAGTTGTTGATGTATTTTGAAGGTCGTTCACACAAAACGCTCAGTGAGTGTGTGGCTCACATATTTTACTTGAAACTGTACCTGAGAGATACCCCCGAGACCACGTTCTGATACCAAGGGGTACGAGAAGGCTGGACTGTTAAAGTATATCCTCTAAGTCTGTTACAGAAGGTGAGACTTAAATGCTAGAGGCTGCTGGAGGAAAATAAAGGAAGGATAACAATTTAAAGGAAATACCATTTTAATATTTTGTAATTCCTTCCTTCCTTCTTTCCTCCCTTCCTCCCTTCCTTCCTTCCTTCCTTCCTTCCTTCCTTCCTTCCTTCCTTCCTTCCTTCCTCCCTTCCTCCCTTCCTCCCTCCCTCCCTTCCTTCCTCCCTCCCTCCCTTCCTCCCTTCCTCCCTCCCTCCCTTCCTTCCTTCCTTCCTTCCTCCCGTCCTTCTTTCCTCCCTCCCTCCCTCCCTCCCTTCCTTCCTTCCTTCCTTCCTCCCGTCCTTCTTTCCTTCCTTCCTTCCTCCCTCCCTCCCTCCCTTCCTCCCTTCCTCCCTTCCTCCCTCCCTTCCTCCCTCCCTTCCTCCCTCCCTCCCTCCCTCCCTCCCTTCCTTCCTTCCTTCCTTCCTTCCTCCCGTCCTTCTTTCCTCCCGTCCTTCTTTCCTCCCGTCCTTCTTTCCTCCCGTCCTTCTTTCCTCCCGTCCTTCTTTCCTCCCGTCCTTCTTTCCTCCCGTCCTTCCTTCCTTCCTTCCTTCCTCCTGTCCTTCCTTCCTTCCTTCTTTCCTCCCTTCCTCCCTTCTTTCCTCCCTTCCTTCCTTCCTCCCTTCCTCCCTTCCTCCCTCCCTCCCTCCCTCCCTCCCTCCCTTCCTTCCTTCCTTCCTCCTTTCCTCCCTTCCTTCTCACTCTCACTCTCTCACACTCAGGAGGAAGTACAATGCATTTAAATGGCAATTAAAAGAAGTCACACAGTTCTCCAATCGCTTATCATTCCTTTACCTTTTACTCAATGAGCCTACACCCAAAAGACTAGGTCTGGCCCATACATACTAACTCTCAATGATTTAAAGTGTTTCAATCCATGTGTCAGCTTGTTAGTGTCTCACCAGAAAACTGATTTCCCCCCGGGATTACAGGTTGTCAATATGAATATCATTTGGCGGTTAGGACTGGAGGTTGTCAGAATCAAACAGATGTTACTCTCCCACTGTTAGTTGCACACAAGTTTAAGGCAGAAAAATTATACGGTGAGCTAGTGGTTTCTGAGTGTCGCAAATACAGATGTGTTTATTTAGTGTCAATTCCAAAATAAACTATTCATAACAAAGCTAGTAAAATGCATCTTCAGTGTAAAATAGTACGAAAACAGATTATTGGGCATTATCACATTTCTATTTGTGGGAGCTTGCTGTGCGCAAATCGGCTGCCGTGTTTCCTACATTACAACAGTGACTCTTCTTAGGCAGTCCCTCGGAACCGAGGATGACTTGCTTCCACACTAAAAATGAGTTCTCAGGTGACTGATGAGTCCAATGCGGGACCTACAGTCTCGGTCACAGGTGGGGCAGACGGTGGTTGAAGGGGCGGGTGGGTGGGGTGCTTGGGTTGACGTGCGCTCCTTGCGTTTGGCTTCCGCTTGCTCCCGGCGAAGAGACTCGAGGTGTTCGCCGCCTTCCCGGATGCTTCTCCTCCACTTTGTGCGGTCTTGGGCCAGGGATTCCCAGGTGTCGGTGGGGATGTTGCACTTTTTCAAGGAGGCTTTGAGGGTGACCTTGAAGCGTTTCCTCTGCCCACCTGGGGCTCTCTTGCCGTGTCAGAGCTCCGAGTAGAGCGCTTGTTTTGGAACTCTCATATCGGGCATGCGGACGATGTGGCCCGTCCATCGGATCTGATTGAGCGTGGTCAAAGCTTCGATGCTGGGGATGTTGGCCTGAGCGAGGACACTGACGTTGGTGCACCTATCCTGCCAATGGATTTGCAGGATCTTGCGGAGGCAGCGTTGGTGGTACCTCTCCAGTGCTTTGAGGTGCCTGCTGTACATGGTGCGCAGACGCAAGCGTCGTCTGCATACTGTAATTCGACGACAGAGGATGGGACGACCTTGGATCTGGACTGGAGGCGATGGAGGTTGAACAGTTTCCCGTTTGTTCTGTAACTTAGCTCCACTCCAGCGGGGAGCTTACTGAGGGTGAGATGGAGCATTGCAGCAAGGAAGATCAAGAAGAGCGTTGGTGGGATGACACAGCCTTGCTTGACCCCGGTTCGTATGTGATTTGGGTCTGTGGTGGAACCCTTGGTCAGGATCATGGCTTGTATGTCGTCGTGAAGCAGGCGGAGGATGGTGACAAACTTCTGAGGGCAGCCGAATTTGAGGAGGACACTCCATAATCCCTCATGGTTGACAGTGTCAAAGGCCTTTGTGAGATCAAAGAAGGCCATGTACAGCAGTTGGTGCTGTTCCCTGCATTGCTCTTGTAATTGACGCGCGGTGAAGATCGTGTCCATTGTGCCCCTTAGTGGGCGGAATCCGCATTGCGACACTGGGAGGAGCTCTTCAGCCACTGGGAGAAGGCGATTGAGGAGGATTCTTGCGATGACTTTCCCTGTGGCAGACAGCAGGGAAATTCCTCTGTAATTACCGCAATCGGACTTGTCACCTTTCTTGAAGATGGTCACAATTACGGCGTCTCTGAGATCCCCTGGCATGCTCTCCTCCTTCCAGATAAGAGAAATAAGTTCATGAATTCGCGCCAGTAGTGCTTCTCTGCCATGCTTTAGTGCCTCGGCAGGGATTCCATCTGCTCCTGAGGCCTTGTTGTTCTTAAGTTGTCGGATCGCCTTTTCAACCTCATGCTGGGGTTGTGCTGAGGTAGTGGCGGGTAGCATGATGCGGGATGGAGTTGAGGACACTCACGTCGAAGACAGAGTCTCAGTTAAGGAGATCTTCGATGTGCTCCTTCCAGCGGGCACTGACTGCCTCTCTGTCCTTGATGAGTACCTCTCCATTCTTGGTCCGCAGTGGGGTAGGACCTTGGGTGCTTGGGCCATAGGCAGTCTTGACTGCGCTAAAGAATCCACGCACGTCGTGGTTGTCGGCTAGCTGCTGGATCTCCTGCGCTTTCTCCACCCACCACCTGTTCTTTAGGTCGAACTCCAAACCATCGTTAACACCATCACCGAAGCGTACGAGAGCATGGACCTTACACTAAACATCCATAAGACAAAGGTCCTCTACCAACCTGCCCCCGCCACACAGTACTGCCCCCCGATTATCAAAATCCACGACAAGGCCTTGGACAACGTGGACCACTTTCCATACCTTGGGAGCCTACTGTCAACAAGGGCAGACGTTAATGACGAAGTCCAACACCGCCTTCAGTGTGCCAGTGCAGCCTTCGGTCGCCTGAGGAAGAGAGTGTTTGAAGACCAGGACCTCAAACCCGGCACCAAGCTCATGGTCTACAGAGCAGTAGTAATACCCGCCCTCCTGTATGCCTCAGAGACATGGACCATGTACAGCAGGCACCTCAAAGCACTGGAGAGGTACCACCAATGCTGCCTCCGCAAGATCCTGCAAATTCATTGGCAGAATAGGCGCACCAACGTCAGTGTTCTCGCTCAGACCACGCTCGATCAGTTCCGATGGACGGGTCACATCGTCTGCATGCCCGATACGAGTCTCCCAAAACAAGCGCTCTACTCGGAGCTCCAACACGGCAAGAGAGTCCCAGGTGGGCAGAGGAAACGCTTCAAGGACACCCTCAAAGCCTCCTTGAAAAAGTGCAACATCCCCACTGACACCTGGGAATCCCTGGCCCAAGACCGCACAAAGTGGAGGAGTAAGGCGCCGAATACCTCGAGTCTCTTCGCCGGGAGCAAGCGGAAGCCAAGCGCAAGCAGCGCAAGGAGCACACGTCAATCCAAGCACCCCACCCTCCCGCCCCTTCAACCATCGTCTGCCCCACCTGTGACAGAGACTGTAGGTCCCACATTGGACTCATCAGTCACCTGAGAACTCATTTTTAATGTGGAAGCAAGTCATCCTCGGTTCTGAGGGACTGCCTAAGAAGAAGAGAAGAAGAAGAAGTACATGGTCCATGTCTCTGAAGCATACAGGAGGGCGGGTATTACTACTGCTCTGTAGACCATGAGCGTTGTAATGGGTTTGAGGTCCTGGTCTTCAAACACTCTCTTCCTCAGACGATCGAAGGCTGCACTGGCACACTGAAGGTGGTGTTGGACTTCATCATCGACGTCTGCCCTTGTTGACAGTAGGCTCCCGAGGTATGGAAAGTGGTCCACATTGTCCAAGGCCTTGTCATGGATTTTGATCATCAGGGAGCTGTACTGTGTGGCGGGGGCAGGCTTGTAGAGGACCTTTGTCTTACGGATGTTTAGTGTAAGGCCCATGCTCTCGTACGCTTCGGTGAAGGTGTTGACGATGGTTTGGAGTTCTACCTCAGCGTGTGCACAGACGCAAGCGTCGTCTACATACTGTAATTCGATGACAGAGGATGGGACGACCTTGGATCTGGACTGGAGGTGACGGAGGTTAAACAGTTTCTCATTTGTTCTGCAGATTAGCTCCACTCCAGCGGGGAGCTTACTGAGGGTGAGATGGAGCATTTCAGCCAGGAAAATCGAGAAAAGCATTGGTCCGATGACACAGCCTTGCTTGACCCCAGTCCGTACGTGAATTGGGTCTGTGGTGGATCCGTTGGTCAGGATCACGGCTTGCGTGTCGTCGTGAAGCAGGCGGAGGATAGTGACAAACATTACAACAGTGACTATACTTCTAAAGTGCTTCATTGGCTGTAAAGCGCTTTGGGACGTCCTGAGGTCGTGAAAGGGGGAAAGGAAAGGATTTGGGTGTAAATATTGAAAACAAACTAAAATATTCAGTCAATGTGAAGCTGTTATTAGCGAGACAGTTCAAATACCCGGGTTCACCTGGAGGGCTTCTGATTAGTAGTCAAAACATGTGATTCTAATTTTGTTTGGCCTACTTGTGAGCTTACTTTTGGCATACTGTCTGCATTTTTGGTCACCTACTTTCAATTCCATTGATATAATGGAGGGAGCTCAGTAAAGAACAGCAGGAGTGATTCTGGGAATCAGAACATTTAGTTATGAGAAGAGACTGACAGAACTGAACTGTTGTCATCAGAGAGAAGATGACAGAGGAGAAATGTGATCCCAATCTCCAAAGGCTTTTGAGCCATTTATGATGCAGCTTTTTAACTCGAGACCAAAATTAAGCCTCCAGTAAGTTTAGAAATTAGAAGAATTTATTTTTCCTCTGTAAAGAGAGATGATAAAATACTCCATGGAATCCTGTGATTTTTGTGCTGTTGGGACCATGGAAATGGTATCTGTGAAGAAAACAACTTAATGAAATGGGGTTTAAATGCCCTTTCCTGATTCCATGTTTTACATTCTTAAGTGAGGTGTGACAAATACAGAAATGTCATCCAATCGTGATAAAGGCTCAGTCAGTGGATGCTATAGATGGTTTCCAGATTATAAGATGGCTGCCATTGCCTCACTCTCCATTCAGGCACTAGAATTTAACTCAGAATTATCTTTGAACTCGGGCTATATTAGCATCAGGAAGTTAAAATGCGAATTGACGTAGTCTGTGGCCAGCAGTCGTGTTTAGAAATGACATTGTAGCTTACCGCCTCAGACCAAGGCGCAGTTTGTGATGTGTGGGCTGGCTTGGCAAAGTGTACCCCATTGTTTATGATTTCCTGGGATCAATATAGCCACAAGTTGACTAATCAGCCTCGTCAACTGTGATCTGTGATCTGTAATCTCATCACAATCGGGTGCTAAAACCTACTTCAAAGAACATCAAAGGAAATATGATATATCAACTGTAAAATTTTCGGCTGCAGAGTGTTTTTGATGGGGAAGACTGGGAGTTGTACTGTTTCCATGAACTTTGTGTTTTAAAAAGGGTCTCCACTGAAGGAGAAATTAGGATCTTTAATGGATGCTGATGTATTTGTTGCAAAATACTGCCTTGTACTTTTTAGTATTTTACCTAATTTCTGTGTTTCTGTATATATAATTTCTTATGTAATGTAAAATTCCATAGATTCTGGAACGGTTCCCGCAGATTGGAAGGTAGCAAATTTAACCCCACTATTTAAGAAAGGAGGGAGAGAGAAAACGGGGAACTACAGACCAGTTAGCCTGACATCAGTAGTAGGGAAAATGCTTGACTCTATTATTAAGGACGTGGTACCAGGGCACTTCGAAAATAATAATAGGATTGGGCTGAGTCAACACAGATTTATGAAAGGGAAATCGTATTTGACAAATCTGTTAAGAGTTTTTTGAGGTTGTAACTAGCAGAATAGATAAGGGGGAACCAGTGGATGTGGTGTATTTGGATTTTCAGAAGCCATTCGATAAGGTGCCACACAAGAGGTTATGAAACAAAATTAGGGCTCATGGGATTGGGGGTAATATACTAGCATGGATTGAGGATTGGTTAACGGACAGAAAACAGAGAGTAGGAATAAACGGGTCATTTTTAGGTTGGCAGGCTGTAACTAGCTATTCGCAATCTACATCAATGATTTGGATGACGGGACCAAATGTAATATACCCAAGTTTGCTGATGATACAAAGCTGGGTGGAATGTAAGTTGTGAGGAGGATGCAAGGAGGCTTCAAGGGGATATAGACAAGCTAAGTGAGTGGGCAAGAACATGGCAAATGGAATATAATGTGGAGAAATGTGAAGTTATCCAATTTGGTAGGAAAAATAGAAAAGCAGAGTATTTTTTAAATGGTGAGAGATTGGGAAATGTTGATGTTCAGAGGGACTACGAATCACTGAAAGTTAACATGCAGGTACAGCAAGCAATTAGGAAAGCAAATGGTATGTTGGCCTTTATTACAAGAGGATTTGAGTATAAGAGTAAAGACGTCTTACTGCAATTATATGGGGCCCTGGCGAGACCACACCTGTAGTATTGTGTACAGTTTTGGTCTCCTTACCTGAGGAAGGATATACTTGCCACAGAGGGAGTGCAACGAAGGTTCACCAGACGGTTTCCTGGGATGGGGGGATTGTCCTATGAGGAGAGATTGAGTAGAATGGGCCTATATTCTCTAGAGTTTAGAAGAATGAGCGGTAATCTCATTGAAACATACAAAATTCTTACAAGGCTTGACAGGGTAGTAGCAGGGAGGATGTTTCCCTGGCTGGGGAGTCTAGAACCAGGGGTCACAGTCTCAGAATAAGGGGTCGGCCATTTAGGACTGAGATGAGGAGAAATTTCTTCACTCAGAGGGTGGTGAACCTTTGGAATTCTCTACCCCAGAGGGCTGTGGAGGCTCAGTTGTTGAGTATATTTAAGACAGAGATCGATAGAATTTTGAATATTAGGGAATCAAGGGATATGGGGATAGTGCAGGAAAGTGGAGATGAGGTAGAAGATCAGCCATGATCTTATTGAATGGCAGAGCAGGCTCGAAGGGCCAAATGGCCTACTTCTGCTCCTATTTCTTATGTTCTTATAAATAAACACTGCAGTGATTTTGAAAGGATATTTACTAGTCCTAGCCCCTTTGGGGCTATCCCGGATCAGGCGTATTTCTCAGATGTTCACTTTCAACTAAAGTTTGAGGTAGCTGAATCCTAAAGACGCTTAACTGGGTCTAAAGGTCCGAGCTATCTCTCCCTAAAGGAAAGCAACAACCCAAGAATGTTACTGTCCTCCAGATAGCGCTTTTAATAAGTTTAACCAGACTGTAACATCCCGGATATTATGAGGGTCCGGAAATCTCCTTCAGAAATGTAACTCTTCACCAAAGAGTGTACAGAGATTGAGTTCACGAGTTATTGATACAGAAGATTTATGTGAGACAATTCTAAAAATATATAGAAATTTATTAAAAGAACCAACATGCAATTTACAGTTGGTGAATCAGTCAATCGCAACGTTAACAGTTCTACAAAGAGAAAAAATACGATCTTATTTTTAACAGAGAATCTTACTTTTAAATCTTAACTTCGCTACAGTATTACAGTTCTTAAAATTTTCTACAAAGGATATCCATCAATCTCAAAATACCTTTGATCCCCGAGGTACAAAGAGTGGAAGACCACAGAGCCGTCTCTGTAGTCGAGAATCGCCTTGCCCGATTAAAGCGACTCTGATATCCCATTTGGGACTTCAATATTTATACCCTTTTTCAGTTGTATTTCCTTTAAGGTTTCTGCTGATACAAGTTAATTATCACACTTCATCTTTCTGCTGACCTCTGCGATTCTTTACTGCCACATCAGCTTGTAATATTCCAGAATTTGCCACATCTCCAGGTGTTCTGGGTTCACCATATAAAAAGGTGAGAAAGGCAGGTGTCCCTTATCTTATGTGCCATTGTTCCGAAGTTTATTTTATATCACATATCCAGGGTTGACCATTGTGTTGTTGCCAAAAGGTCAGCCACTCGGAGCCATCCCATTCTTCTGTTTCAATAAGGTTATTTATTCAGGGTCAACAACTTGTCCTGTTTCAACAAGGACAGAATTCTTTCATAGCTATTTCATAGTTCGGTTTCAAAATTTCCAAACCCAGTTTGTCATGTTTTAAAGAATTTATAAGGTAGAGTTCCTTATAAGGTACTCTTCAGGGTCAACCACTGTTTTATCTCAACTGGGCCAGAATTCTGTCATAAGATAAAGGGCCGGAAATTCGGCTTTCCGGCTTCCTGCGGGTGCAAGCATCGCGCGCGTACTTGCCTACCGCGCCTACCGTTGTGCTTTGGGCCCACGAGGACTTCGGGTCCTGGGCCTCCTCCAGCTGCCGGCGCGCAGTGCTTGCGTATCCCAGGGGCGCAGTTAGTTCGAAGCGTCCCCTGGGATTACGTGGGCCATGGAGAGCCAATCCTAACAGGGCATTTTCATTCATAGATTTGACAGGAAGACCTGTCAAATCTATGAATAGAGATCGGCCCCAAAACCACACTTAAACTTCAAATAAAAAAAATTTTTAAATCACATTTTTAAAATAACTATAAGTTACACAAAATGGGCCTGGGAATTGATAACATGTTCAAAGATCTTGGAGAAGAAGGGGAGGTTCAAGATTGAGCAGAAGTTCGCGAGGACAGAGAAGTCAAGGATTTTTTTGAGGAGGAAGTGATGACGGCGGTTTGGAAAGGGATGGGGACAATACCTGCGGAGAGGGAACCATTTACAATATTGGCCAGGAAGGGAAGCTGGGTGGTCAGAAATTTTGTGGGAATGAGGTTGAAAGAGTAGGGGGTGGGTCTCATGGATGAGATGAGCTTGGAGAGAGCATGGGGGATTAACTAGAGAGACAGATGTGGGGGGTTGGGTAATGGTGAGAGAGGAATTAGGGGGAAATTTGTCTTAATGGGCAAGTTGGCACCTCTTGAACTTGAGGGAGTGAAGGTGGGTGCTGTACCAGGGGAATGGTGAGAACAGGAAACGGGGAAAGGTTTGCTGGGGATGAAGACATCAAAGGTGGAGGTGAGGGAGTGGTTAAGCAAATCAATAGCAGCAGATGTATGGTAATGGAGTTTGTAAGTGACTTGAGGGAGTATTTCTCCAGGAACAGATGCAGCAGGAAGGGTAGGGGATGTGCATGGCGAGGGATACAAGGAAATGGTCAGAGATAGCTTCGCCAGTATAGAGACCACAGCAATCACTAACAGCTAAAACTAAAAAGTATCATCTGTGCTAAGTAAATATAATGCCAATTATGATGACCTATAAATGAAGCCCAATCCTATTTAAATATTAAGCGTAAAGATGCACCAAATCTGGGCTGTTGGATCTGCATCCCCTGAGTTACCTGCATGACAAAGGATGATGTTTGGAGTTTGGAGAAGGAAGAGGGTTGAGTCATAATATCCAGATGGTTCAGGAAATGTATGTGTTTTGGGAATAGAACAAGTCCAGTCAAATTTGGTGCGTGGATTTGGCATTTAACTGACTGCTTAAAATCACAGTTACATAAACTGAACAATACAAGGATTGTTTAGGATGTTATATGAAGTACCTGAAGAAAGGTTCTCATTGCATGTACTGTTGATGAGTCTGAACAGGATTTGCATTCATTCGTTCAGCTGCTGTCAGCTACAAAAACATTTTGGAAATCCTGCTTTATAGTTTTATTTCGGTGACATACTCGGCTGCAATGTCAGGTTGATGTGTGAAGACACTTGGCAAAATAAGGAAACTTCGAATGAGAAAAGGCTATCTGTCCCAACAAGCCCACTTCTTCCACGCTCCGTGCTTGACCACCCCGATCATGCCCCCCCTGCCCCCAACAGACTTTGCCCTGATTCTGAGGAAAGAATCCACTTGACACGATCAGCCAAATCAGCCACCACAAATTTCTGTTTGTGGAATTGCTTTTGTTTTACACTGTTGTGATCAGCAAGGGTTTCAGCCGTACCCACGGTCAGCCAAGAACTGACCCTATACAGGGTCGTCCTCCACAAACAGGGCTGCTGCGTGAACTGTGTACAATAGGGGATTTGCATCCTGATCCAAGGAATTTTGCAATAAGCAACTTAATGCAGCGCAGGCTACACTGCATGTGGGATCCCTTATAGTTGATGTGCATTTAAGGGGAAGCCTGAATGTTGACATGGATGCAATCAAGCAAAACTTGCACTTTTGCAAGTTCTTCGACAATGCAGCATTCCAGTTGTCTTAGCTCCATTTTTTGGGAAAAAAATGACTGAAGAATGTGGCATGGAAACTTCAGTTACCTCTTGATCACAACTGTACATTGTGCTCTGATCAGTGCCAGTATAATCTACACCGGGAGCCTGGAAATCCTGTCGCAAAGTAGTCAAGGAGTGCTGGATTGATTGAAACAGTGTCAACATTTGAAGCAATCACCTGGAAGATCTCCACAATGACTTCATCCTGAACATCTATGCATCAAGGAAGTTCATTCTTAGCTCGTAATAACCTGGCTGTCTACCTTGCCTGTATCACCACCCCAATCGTTGAACCTGTTGCATCTCGTGCTTCACCTCAAAGAGAATAAGTATTGCATCGATCAACCGAAGACAAGCTGCAAAGTGACAAAAACACACTGGCAATGATCTGCAGTTTCTCAACCTATTCCAAGCAGATTTAAATTCCACACATGGTTGGAAGGGCTTAGTTATGGCTGAGAATCCAACAAACTCCTGATTAGATCTCCCTTCTAATATTTGGCTGAATTGATGAATTTCAACATGGTGCAGAAATGTTCTGCTGTCCAGATAAACGTGAGGATGGGCAATTTGGACCAGTAGAAATTTGGCCAAAATGCAGTTTTCTTCCGAAATTCTAACTTCCTGCCTCACAGATTCTATCTGCACTTCACAGATTCTATTTCGCCCTGCATGTTCATAGTGTCCCTCTGTCTGTCTTTATCTCATATTATAAAAATTACAATTAGATGTTGTCACAGTTCGGGATTCTCTGACCATTGTTTTATAATGAATAGGACCCAGGTGAGCTGTCCAAATATGAGATTTAGGCACGAGCCTATCTGAAAGGGTGTCATTTCTCCAGACATCCCCATGCTGCAGTGGCCATCCTCTGGCAGACAGGAGGTGATTTAAAGGTGAGATGGTCAGCTGGTTTGCACAGACGGGAATCGGGGGGGAAACGCTCCACTGGCTGGAGTCATACCTAGCACAAAGGAAGATGGTTGTGGTGGTTGGAGGGCAATCATCACAGCCCCAGGACATCGCTGCTGGAGTTCCTCAGGGCAGTGTCCTAGACCCAACCATCTTCAGCTGCTTCATCAATGACCTTCCCGCCAACATAAGGTCAGATATGGGGATGTTCGCTGATGACTCACATTGTTCAGCGCCATTCACAACTCCTCAGATAATGAAGCAGTCCATGTCCGCATACAACAAGACCTGGACGACGTTCAGGCTTGGGCTGATAAGTGGCAGGTAACATTCACACCACAGAAGTGCCAGGCAATGACTACCTCCAACAAGCGAGAGTCTAAGCACCTCTCCTTGACATTCAATGGCATTACCATCGCCGAATCCCCCACCATCAAGATCCTGGGGGTCACCATTGACCAGAAACTTAACTGGACCAGCCACATAAATAATGTGGCAACAAGAGCAGGTCAGAGGCTAAGTATTCTATGGCGAGTGTCTCATCTCCTGACTCCCCAAAGCCTTTCCACCACAAGGCACAATTCAGGAGTGTGATGGAATACTCTCCACTTGCCTGGATGAGTGCAGCTCCAACAACACTCAAGAAGCTCGACACCATCCAGGACAAAGCAGCCCGCTTGATTGGCACCCCCTCTACCACCTTAAACATTCACTCCCTCCACCACCAGCGTACCGTGGCTGCAGTGTATACCATCTACAAGATGCACTGCAGCAACTCGCCAAGGCTTCTTCAGCAGCATCTCCCAAACCCGCGACCTCTTCCACCTAGAAGGACAAGGGCACAGGCGCATGGGAACACCACCACCTCCAAGTTCCCCTCCAAGTCACACACCATCCTGACTTGGAAGTATATCGCCGATCCTCCATCGTCGCTGGGTCAAAATCCTGGAACTCCCTACCTAACAGCACTGTGGGAGTACCTTCACCACACGGACTGCAGCGGTTCAAGAAGGCGGCTCACCACCACCTTCTCAAGGGTAATTAGGGATGGGCAATAAATGCTGGCCTTGCCAGCGACGCCCACATCCCATAAAGGAATAAAAAGAAAAGACCCCAAACAATGGCCAAATAAGTTAGCAATGTCTGGCCATTCAGGAAGACATCTAGCACCCTGCTGTTGACAAACTCTTTTGATCTCTATAGGTCAGAGAATGAGAGGCTTGTTAAGTTAAGAGCATAAATAAAAGCTGATCATACCAGAGCAAGCCGCTTCATCAGAGTGTCTCCTTTATCAGCGCACCTTCTCCATCAACGCATATTCTTCATCAGCGAACCTTCTTCAGCGAGTGTTCATCAGAGTGTCTCCTTTATCAGCGCACCTTCTCCATCAGCGCATATTCTTCATCAGCGAACCTTCTCCATCAGCGCATTTTCTTCATCAGCGCACCTTCTCCATCAACGTGTGTTCATCATCAGTGCGTTTTCTCCATCAGTGCACCTTCATAATCAATGCATCTTCTTCATCAGCACCTCTTCTCCATCAGCGCGTCTTCTCCATCAGTGCGCGTTCATCAGCGCACCTTCTCCATCAGTGTGTCTTCAACACTGCATCTTCATAATCAGCGCGTCTGTCTCATCAGTGGGTCGTCTTCATGTTGTTTCTGGGTGTTGGATGCTGATGTTTCAGTTGCTGGGCTCCATTTCCGGCAGCCCCACTCGAAGCAGCGAGTAGTTGCTGAGGTTCATGTGTTTCAATTTTCCACCAAATGGCAGTCATACTGTCCGGCATTTTGCAAACCGAGAGAAGAGTGTGCTTTAGTGTATTGTTCATTATTTTGCATGTGTGTAGTTTGATAAGTGGATTTTTATTGCTATTTTCTTTTCAAGTATGCGTCTGCTACCATTTAAAAAAAAAAGTCACATGGAATTACTTTATAGCAGGTTATGATAATGGGATTTGAGCAAGCACTGTTTGGGAGTGTGGCATAAAAGGTTAGTGAGTACCATTGAAAAGTTTCCAGAATTCCTTTCATGTAATTTATAAAACTAAATGAACAGTGCTATATTATCCTATTTGAGGCAATTTAACAATATTGGATGATTGGTGGGTTATGCAGTCACATTTGAAGTTGTAAAATGCTTGAATACATTGCATGTTTGTTTGTAAACCAAAGCAAAGATTCTGATGGACGGCATTGAGAGCTGATTACTATAATACCAGCAGATGTCCTGTAGTGTTACGACACAGTCTTCCCATTTCATACAATAACACGTTGTGTGTCACGTGATATAACACTCCGGAATTATAATCAACATGTCCTCCAACTTCCAAGGACTGCAGTTCAAGCAGAAGGTCCACCACCACCACCACCTCAGGGCAACTGTGGATGGGCAATAAATGCAGCCTTACCAGCATCGCCTATATCCCAAGAACAAATTAAAAACACAAAGGAGGAAGGAATGGATGAAGAGAGATAGAAAAGGAAAGAGAAATAAACATAAAATGAACCGATAAACAGACTTTTCTTGGGCTCCATGGATTCATTGGCCGCGATTTTCCCTACCTCGGCAGGGTCCATGGCGGGCGAGGCCGGTGGCGGGTCGTGGCCTCGCTGCTGGCTCCATCCCAGCCTCCGACATGACTTTCCCCTGATTGGGCTTGTTAAGCCCACCCAGCACGTTTCCTGGCCAGTTGAAGGAAGCGGGTCTGGTGATGTCATTTGAAGGCGCATCATCAGCCGGTTTCCTTAAAGGGACCATGGCCAAATTTACTTTGACATTTGTGCTGTCATGGTTCCACAGCATTGAAGTGCTGCAAACACTGACAAGCACTGCACAGAGGTGCACACCTGCACCCAGGCTCTCCCATGACTCCCTCCATATACTTATGGAGAGAGTCACAGCACGCAGTGGGGTTCTCTTCCCTTCCAATGGGCGGAAGAGACCTCCCCAGGAGACCAACGCAGCCTGCTTGCACATTGCACAGGAGGACACAAGCAAGGATGTGGTCAGGAGGACCTGGGTGCAGTGGCGCAAACCTTTCAATGATCTCAATAGATCACGAAACGTTACTGCAAAGCCACACTCAACCTCATCCTGCTGTGCCACTCATCACATCCCCATCACTCTGCCTTCCCTACCCTACTCCTGCACATCCTTACTCACACCAACTTACCTTGCACCTCCACCCATCCCTCTCTATCTACATTATCACTTCCCCATCTCACTAGCCACCCCTCACACCCACCCTCATCCTAGTGCAATCATACCAACTAACAACACACAAGGGTAGGCACTTGTGTGTTTTAGCCAATGTTCATGTGAAGTTTCTGTTAATGTGCTGTCAAATATTGAAATCTTTATTTTCAACACTTTGCGTTCTTGGACAGATTTGTGTGCACCTTTAGAAGTGGCTTAGTGAGTTGCAGTGAATGGTGAGACATAATGGTACCCCCTGCAATGCTGATGAGTGTGAAAGGATTGGCTTGGGCATTGTAGGGATGCTTTATGTTGTTGGTGTGGAGTGGTGCCAACCTGGTGCATCACATGGCAGCCAGGGTGTACAGCGTCAAGTGAAGTAAATCTGGCCATGGTGAGGCCATCCCTGGCGTCCCGGGCAGCAGTGTTGCCGGGTGCTGATGCCCTGTGTCCTGTGCAGCATCAGGTGATTGCGGAGAAGATTGGTGTTGTTGTTGGTGCTGCTGGTGTGCCTGCCGATGCTGGTGTTGCAGATGATAGTGGTCAGATTCTGAGGACCAAGGTGAGAGAGCATAAAGGGCACCCACGCTGATGTAATAGATGTCAGGTGAACTTGAGATGACAGAAGCAATCTGTCAATGGTGAGAGAGGTTGTTCCAATGAGGTGACACTGGAGAGAGAGTTTACTCCAAACACTTGAAAGCTCAATCTGTCTTCCAAATGCAGTAAGCAACAGCTTCTGAGCATGGAAGATAAACAGCTGTGACATGGGAGCTTTTATAGCACATTTAAAGCTGTCAAGTAATGAGATGATTCCATGGTCATACAACCCCCGACCTGCTTACCTGACGTGATTCCCGAGCAGCGTGGACCACGTGGGCGAGCTGGTAAATTCTAAAGGTGAGCTCAAAATTGTTGTTAATCCTCTGTTAACAAGGTCATAATGACCTGAATTGCCTCCCCGCCGCTGCGTGTCGGGTCTGCTCAGCGCTGACAGACCCGACATTTGGTAAAGGCGCGTGGTGGCGGGTTGACAGCGGGGTCCCGACCCACTGTCAAAAAAAAAAACACTTTCCCACCCGACCTGCCACCGATCGCGCCTGCTGACCCCCCGGGAAATTCCTCCCATTATATTTCTTATTTACCTGTGTGTGGACACGTTTTCATATTAGAGGTAAGTTTCCGACTGGCTGCATGCATTGGCAATTCGGGAGTGCGCTACTATTGATTTTTCAACCATAGTGCACCCGGATTTGTGATTGGTCCTTACCATTGGTGGCACAAAGTCAGAAAATTGCCCTTTGTAATTCGTCTATATGTAACTCTTATGTGTCGAAATTGCGCTCGGATGCTGGTGTACGAATGCTTACTGTATTTGTATGGAATTCCTGCCTTAGTTTCTTTATATGAAGGGTTACCCTCTTTAAATTAAATGGATTGGCGCCTCCATTAAAATAACAGAGGAAGGAATGTTATGTTGGTAATTCATGAGCAATGTTCTCTCTCTTTTTTTTTGGCCCGCGCAGCCCCTTTAACGGGCTGCGCGGCCCCTTCAAAAGTTCGCACATGCGCGGTTTTTGCATTTAAGAGCCAGTGAGCCGGCTGCGTGGTCGCTGCAGAGCGCCGCACGGCCGCACAGCTTAACGAGAATATTGCTCATGAGGGCGTTCCAAGGTCTTAATCTGCATAGCGATCGTATGTCTTTTTTCAGTCAGGTGGTTGAATATTTTCCGATTCACCTTTTTCTCCCGGTCTCTGTGAATTAAACGTTGAAACTTTTTCTAAATATTTTGGGGCTGTGGAGATCATAAAGGAGTCATTTTTACTAATAACAATGAAGAACGTGAACCTGCTAGACTGTCTGAGAGTGTAATGCATGTGTCCAGACCAAGGAGCCTGGAATAACACGATTGAAGTCCAATCGACCAAAGATGTCAATGGCAAACAAGAGAAAAACAGTGGAAACCAGCATTGGGCAATCAATTTCTCCAGGGAAGAAACAGACAATGACTCAAACTCAAACGATTAAATAATAAGCAATTAAAAAAAACCAGAACATATTGAAAAGAGAAAGTTACACAGTTGTGTAGATTTAATCTTTCATAGAGTCATATCGGCCTTCTATTTCCTACCCATTAATTATTGGTTCAGTCTTAGAAATCATAGGTTTTAAAAAATATTTTAAGAATTTGCTCTTCAGTTCAACATTTAGAAGCGAAAGAATTTAATTAAGTTCAATGATAATCTTTCTTAAAGAAATATAGTTCATAGATTCTTGATATCAATATCTAGTTCCAATTGTTTTATAATTATTCAGCAGTTAAGCCAGGCTCTCCCATTGTCTGATTCTAGTCTGCTTTTCTGTTCTCTAATTGCTTATGCTTTTTAATGAGTTATCTCACCATTCATACTCTATATACATATATATATATATATATATATACACACACACACAAAATACAACCATCAGGCAAAAAACTCAACCTCGTTCCCAATTTCCCACTCAAATTTGTTGTCTTACAATACTCCTGTGCAGCGCCTTAGGACGTTTTACTACGTTAAAGGCGCTATATAAATACAAGTTGTTTTTTGTTGTTGTTGTAAAAAAGAGACACAGCTGGCATGACACCCACGGCCCTTGTGTTTTTTCATAGGGCTGAGCCCTGGCCACCAGCAGCACTAGGGTAAAGGTAGGAGCCTAATCTATGAGCCAGCACCCCAGAGGACGGATGTGTAAACTATAAATTAGTACTAATAATCTGTTGCTCTCATGAAGTACTGTAAAGGAATGAGCCATATTTCAGAAAAATACACCATCCTATGAACAGAATTCAAACTTTATTAAAATATGACAAACTGAGTTTAAAAATCTAAAAGCCTCAACGACACAGGCTGCAAACAGAACACAGGCTTCTGAGATAAGATGAAGTGTTAACACAAAAGTTGTAAACACCACACAAGCTTTTGAAATGGGTAATGGTTATTGACACTGACACAATGGCCTCATTGAAGAACTAAAGGGATAATTACTAGTCCTAGCCCTTCTCGGGCTACCCCAGATCAGGCGTATTCCCCAGACGTTCACCTTCAACTAAAGTTAGCGGTAGCCGAATCCTAGAGACGCTTAATTGGGTCCAAAGGTCAGACTACCTCTCCCTAAAGGAAAGAATCGACCTGAAGATGTTACCATCCTCCGGATAGCACTTTTAACAAGTTTAACTAGACTGTAACCTTCCGGATATTATGAGGGTCCAGAAAACCCCCCAGAATTCTGCAACTCCTTTCAGAAGAATGTACAGAAATTGAGTTCGCGAGATTGATACAGAAATACTCTGTGAGACAATTCTAAAAATATATAGATTTATTAAAGAACTGACATTCAGCTAACAGCTGTTGATTTCATCGCAACTTTAACAGTTCAAAATACAAATAGCTTACATTTCTTATCAGAGATCCTCATTCTCAAATCTTAACTTCGTTACATTTCCACACTTCTACTTATTTCTTAATCCAGAATATCCACCAAAATCAAATACCTTGATTACCCGAGACTCAAAGAGTTGTAGACCTACAGAGTGGTTCTGAAGGCGAGAATCGCTCTGCTCCTTCCAGCGACTTCTGACTTTCTATCTGAAAAGCTCTATTTTTATACCCTTTTTTAGTGGTTTATCCTTTGAAGTTTTCTGTTGATGTAAGCTAATTATCTCCAGTGATACTTCTGTTGACTTCTTTCTATTCTTACTGTTAATTCAGCTGTTAGCTTTCAGAATTCTGTCTCTGTATAGGTGTTTCAAAAACTTATATAAAATAGTTATTACAGATTTATCTCTTTGATGCCATTCTTTCGAAGGTCTTCAATTCAATTCTTAATATTAGCTTAACTGCTTGTATTTCAGACTTCTCGTCTCCTTGTGTTCCAAGTTCAACACATAAACAATGTGATTGCTTGGTACATCTATTGATGTAATATTTACAAAGTCTCCTGTTTGTACCTTTTACAATATGTAAATCAAAACCACTTCAACCAAGGTGTTTGTTTTCCTAGCCATCTTAGTTGGTTATATATATAATCGTGTTTCCTGTTTCATTTGATGTTACTTTTATCAAAGGCACATGGTTTTTTAATATTCTGTTTTTCTTGTTCGAAGTGTTAGATTTTAACACTTATACTTGGGCATTGCTATTGTTTTGGTTCCAAACTACAGACTCCTTGGAACCAACTCCTTGCTTCTTCAATAGGCCATTGTGTCAGTGTCAATAACCATTTCCCATTTCAAAAGCTTGTGTGGTGTTTACAACTTTTGTGTTAACACTTCATCTTATCTCAGAAGCCTGTGTTCTGTTAGCAGCCTGTGTCGTTGAGGCTTTTAGATTTTTAAACTCAGTTTGTCATATTTTAATAAAGTTTGAATTCTGTTCATAGGATGGTGTATTTTTCTGAAATATGGCTTATTCCTTTACAGTGCCTCGTTACATTGCATATAATTGATTAATATTAACTAATGAGAAGCACTGTCTTAGTGTAAACCGATTCAAATACATGGTTGGATACTACTGTATATTATAAGGAAGCAAAAAGTATATTCTCCAAAAAGGTCAGGTTACAATGCTTTACAAACAAATGAGAGAAATCTTGATTTTGCTTATAATGCCACTCTTATCATTAGTAATCAGGAGCGAGATGGATAGGAGGAATATCTGTTTAACAGTGATGGTAGCACTGAAGAACATCAGCATAATGTGTTGAACCTCAAATGAGATGGGAGATTGGAGGACAGATGCCCAGGCCACAGAGAGCATATCTTGGCTGCCTGCTTTCCCTGGATGCCACAAACTATGGCAAATGGTGCCGGTTCTGAGGGTAGCGGAGGGGGGGGGGGGGGAGGGGGCAGACACTCCTCTCCCCAGAGAGATGCGTGGCCCCCTTGTCCAGCTTTGTGAGGAGGCAGATTTTTTTTTAATTGTTTCTCTATCTTTATGAGCCTAGACCACAGACCATGGTCTGGACTGCCAAGGTGGGCCCCACAACCACCATTCGTCAGGCAGGCACACCACTTCTCACGGTATCCCACCGATCCTGCCCAACCTGCTCCTTGGTTGATGAAGCAGGAACTCCCGACTTTGGGAGTCCCTGCCCCCGCTCCGAGTCCCGGCCTACCTGGCAACTCTTCCACTGCACTCGCACTGGAGTTACTGTGGGAGTACGCCAGTAGGCCATGGATTTTCAGCCGTATAAGTGTGTAGGCTGACATTCCATTGCAGTACTGAAGGAGATGCCTGACGAGAAAGTAGTTCTCCCAGTGTCCTGGCCAACAGTCCTCTTTCAACCAGCACCACCAAAAAAAAGATGGATTAATCGGCCACTCACTCATTTTCTGCTTAGACCTTTGCGGTGCACAGATTGGTTTGCCTACATCACAACAACAACAATTTGCATTTATATAACGCTGTTAATCTAGTCAAGTGTCCCGAGGCTCTTAGAGTGATTACATTTCAAAAATAATTCATTGGTTGTGTAGCACGTTGGGACATCCTAAGGCTGTGATGCAGTGCTAAAATTTAAGTTTCTTCTTCCTCATTTTTGAGAAGTTGTGGTATGGGAAAAAAATAGACATCAGCCTACTGCCTCTGAAGAGTGGAATTAGTGGTTTGCACATCAGAGGTGGGAATTGTAGGGATGTGATTGAAGTAGTTTCCTCAAATTAATGTTGGAAAAAATAAGTAATTGAGCTGTGGAACAAATTAGTACATAGAATGTAAAGTAAATGCTGATTTTATTCTCTTCAAGAAAAGGGAATACATACATACAATTTGTGAAGTCGCTGTACAGCTTTGTCACATGACACATACAGGACCATACATCGGCACATTTAAGGCTGTTCACATGCTGGGAACTGTGCACTATTTGGGAAAGAGCAGGATAATTTGATGACAGTCCCTGGGCTTTGGCTGGATCAGAGGGACGTCGAGGGTTCTGCCTACTTGCAAGGTAGGGTCGTTGCCCTTTGTGAGCTCCAGCAAGGGATTGTTAGTTTGCGGTCCCATTCTGACCTCCCGGGGTGGTGGACTGGGTGCGTTTGGGAGGAGTCAGTAAAGAGCTCCAGACTGCTTTGCCTCTTTTGAGTTCCAAGTGGAGTCCATACATTTCTTGCTCTGACTGGCACATGTCTCACAGAAGCTTCATCCATATGTTTGTTATTTTATGGGTTGTGCTTCACCGCAATTGAGGAATGCACCTTCCCACAATTAGCAGTGACAGCTACATCAGCTTGCGTGTTACTGGGTATCAGGGCTCGGTCTCCAATGGGCAGGTCCATCAGGCATAGACCTGCCTGTGCAGAGGTTGGGGGGGCCTGCCATACCTTTCAGCGTCTCCAGGGCTTCTGCCCAGAATGGTTTAATTAGATGTAAAGCTTTGAAATCCGACTAATATTTGACCTTCGGGCCTTATAACAAAAAGTGGATTACGGGTGCCAGTAAGATGCTTCCGAGTGAAAGCTTTATGGTTCAAAATATTTGGCACAAGTTATAAACTTTGATGATCCTGAAAATACACTATGGGATAATACTGTACAAACGTTAATGTGTTCTGAAATTCCTCTCTCCACTATTTCTGCAGAGATGTTCACCTGTTTAAACGAAATGGGTAAATGCCACCACTAAAATAGCTGAGTAAAATGCTCTCAGATAATCACATTAGGGCCACGAAATTCGACTCCTTTGCGCCTGCGGAGGCGCTAATGGGGCGCAAAGAGCTTATCGTCCGGCCGGGGGCGCTAATAGTGCCTCCCGAGAAATTCGGTGGGGCATTGCTGAGGTGCTAGCCAATAGCGCTGTGCCCCTGCTAGTAGTGCGCTGCACCGCCGGCGATGATGTCATCGCTGTGCGCCTCGACCCCTTAGCGCCCCACTGTGACCCCTTACCGCCCCGCAGCAGAAATTCGGTTGCGCCCCGCGAGGCTGCCGCGGGCGGTGTCAGCGCCAGCCTCGCGGGTCGCGAGCCCGGCCGACCTCCGCTCATGGGGCGCTAATTAAAGGGAGGTGCGGCTGTGACTCGTGCCGCCATTCTATTTTTTTTTGGCCGACCTCCAGGTCGGTGCTGGGCTGCAGCCACGGCACCATACCGCCCTGGTGGGCTAGTGTGGGCCATCAGAGGCTCTGCAGAGCTCGCAGGATCCCTCCCCTTTTAACGGAAGGGAAGGGGCGCTGAAACGCATCAGCGCTACGTGGACCGGCCGCGTAGCGCTCAGGCGCTACCGCGTTTTGCGCCCCCAACACCACCCCGAGAGGAAGTGGAGAGCCCGAGATAGTGTTCCGCTTCCTCACCAGGGGCGGTAAGCCCAAATTAGCAGCCGGGGCGGTACTTCCGCGCCGGGCGCTAAATCTCCGGCGAAAATTCGGTTACCGCCCCCAAACGGAGTGTAACGTAACCGAATTTCGCCCCCTAAGTGTTTCGTACATGAATGTCCCACAGCACAATCCCAGGGCCATATATCCACAAATGATTATCAGAAATTTTAAAAAGTACTTCAATATTCCACCTATGTGACTGGTCCAAAACTTTATCTTCAATTTAAAAGCTTAGTAGTTGATGGAGGTAGGTTTGATTAAGGCTGGAATCTTGGTCTAAAATTACTTGGAAATTGGATTCGATTTTAATGGGGTGGATTTTTACCATAGAATATTGGCAGGAATGTTGGATTGATCTTATCAAACCTGGTATTATGTGGGCTCCGTTGTTTAAAAGGCCTGTAGATTTTTTTTGTAACATTCACTGGAAAGGTTTAGAAAGTCTTTATAATGAAAGGCTGGGTTGGCTTAAGCTTTCTGTTGAAGCTCTTGATTACTTTCCCTCAGGGTCTGCAATGTACAGTATGTAGAAAATGACAGTAGACCTGGTACTGCCTCGTGGCACTGCAGGCAATGAACTCTATCCAACCTCCTAATTATGGGTTGAGGTAGACTGTCAAATAAGCAAGCACATGCCTCCACTTTGCTTTATGTGTTTTGCATCCTGCCTGTACAGATGACTGTTGGAAGATGAGGCATTTTGGATGAGATCCAGGTTTAATTTGGTTTGCCCCGAAAAAGAACCATATTTGACAGCAAACTATGAGCTAAGACATGATACTGCGTGATAATGCCATTCAAACGCTTAACGCATTAGCACAAAGTTACTTTGTCCGCTATTTTAAGTGATTTTACTCCATTTATTCAAAGGGGTTAACAGCCAGGGTTAAAGTAGTGGATGATTAATGTGACACGAATGCTATAAATTTGCATTCTAGGCTATTAATTGAAATTCTTTATTAAATGTGCATTTTTTTCCTTTTAGCACTATGACCCCACAGTTTTTAAAATGTATATATTTTTTGCATCCAGATTTCTCCCCCTCCTCCTCGGCAGACACTGATTCATGTTGGGGTTCGGTTACTTTGATACCAGCCAGCTCACTGTACCCCACCCAAGTGACTGTTATTGAATCTGATCCTGTCCTCATGAGTGCTTTCCAGCACAGGTCACTGGCTCAGGGTCATTGTGGGCAACTTTATAAACCCTGGCACCATCTTGATTGAGATCAGCTACTCACCACAGAGTTTGAACCTGTGACCTTCCTGTTCTGGAGGGTATTACCAAACTGGACAGGGCAATTACTGCTAAACAATTGGGAGAGGATCCTACAATTTTTGTTCATAAAATCAGTCTTCATCTAAGAAATAGTCTTGGTAAAAGTCTTCTTCATTTGATTATTTCCTACGTACCAGGGCTAACGCAAAAATTGGAAGTGGGAAAATTATGAGGACACTTGGGGGGAAAAATTCGGTGGCACTCCCTTTGGGCCGCTAACTTCGCCGGGAAAAGTTAGCACCCCTGTGCCGTAAATTCAGTGGTAACGCCCCAAGCAGAAGGTGGGGCGCTACTGGAAGCGCTCCCCCTCTAACCTGAGGAGCTACCAGTCAATATCGCGGCGCTACATACAACAAGATTAAAGGGGAGGGGCCTAGTGCTGCACGCACCGGGGCCCTGCTGGACCACTGGGGAGCGGGGTGTCGGGCTGAGCGATCGCGGCTGGCACCCCGAATAAAAGAGGGGAAGGGGTCAGGTGCTGGCAAGTGGCCAGAAAAAAAAATGGCCACCCGACACCCGCCCCTTTAAATACTGCCGCCGCGGCTGCAAAAACACCACCCTGACCCTGTCAAACATATCGTCCGGCGGTAGGTCGGGGGGGGGCGCAGCCGAAGTTTGCGGCCGGGGCGCGAGCGGGGCACTGCGCACGGTGATGACGACATCACCGGAGGTGCAGCGCCACGGGGCGCTACCGGCTACTGCCGCCGCTAACTTCCTGCTGAATTTTGTGGGAGGCGTTAGCGGTGCTGCGCCCGGACGCTAGAGGCTTTGCGCCCCATTAGGCCCCCGGGGGCGCTAACGGGAGGCGCAAAGCAACCCAATTTTTCCCCCCTGGTGCTTAGAGTTTTCAGACCTTACTCTTACTGTATCTCTAAGCACATGTTTGTTGCTGCATTGCTTTTTTTTCTTGTTATGGGTATCAAGAAGAGAGAGTTCCAGTATTCTGAGCTTGTCGCGCTCAAAATTGTTAACGTCCGCAAACACTGTGATGCACACTTTTCTCCTCCCAGCATTTTTATTGTGTTGAAATTATGATTCATTACACTATCTACTACTCAACTGCATGTTTTCCTCAAAACTGTGCAATTCTTTGCCTCCCTCAGTCTTCCCTTCTTCTTACAGTCCGCAGACCTTCAAATCTCAAGCTTGTTGCCACCAAAGTAACCACAGTTCTTGAATTATCTCATGTCCTCTCCAACTCTTTTTAACCTCAGATGTGCCATGCCTTGGCCCTTCAACTAGATCTTTCAAATTCAAAAATCCAAAAACTCTTGAATTTGGTTCCAGGCCACAACTCAAAGCTCCCAATTTGACAAATGAAGTTCATGAGAGGCACCAGTTTAAATCCTAACTATAAGACAGCCATTTTGTAATTGGCATCCGGGCTCCAAAACCATAATCATTAGTCACTTTTGCCATTTTCCTTCCTCTAAGCTCTAATACTGTGCTAACGGAACCCAATTATATATGAAGCAATACAAATACTGCATTCCTTAATGGCCTGCCTCAATAAACTGTCAAACACAAGTTCTATTAACGTACTTATGGTGGCCAATGCACCCTTGAATTTGAAATGATCAACTTTAAGCCTCTGGCCTCGAAGGCACCACGAAGTAGAAATGCGTCTTGGGCGGTATGGGATCGGCCGCCCATTATACGCACAGTCACTGTGACTACAATGCAATTGAATATTAGGCAGGACGTATAGCGGACAGTGGATGTGATACTGCCCGTTTTACGCTATCTCCGAGGACTAATCTCTACCCCTACAACTACTAATTGCCCTCAGGGTGAAGCACGAAGGAGCCCATTGACCTTGTGCCAACAGCACTTGGCTGGTATTGAGTTCCAGTGAATGGTCCAATGTTCTGGGACCCTATGAGATGAATGGAGCTGCGGATGGCTACTCTATGTAGCTGATGTTATTGGTGTGGCATCCTGAAATGGTAGGGTCACTGAATCAACAAAGTCAGCTGGTAACAGATATATTTAATTTTTCCTCAGGTTGAGCTGGGAGGAGTACTTTGATCAGATTAGATTCCCTGAGAGTAAAGAATCGGGTGTGTGCTCAAGCCTTGGTGTATAATTAAATGTCGGATTCTGTAGATCAGGATCCTACATGCCTAAACGTTGTCATTACTTACAATTTTTCCTGTGATATTTGATATTTCTTAAGGTGCAGTCCACTTCTGCTCCACTCGTATCTAATTTGTGCAATGGAAATTCCACTAATTAAAGCAATTGTGATGGAATGAGGGGTTACAAATGTTTTATGTTTCAAATATTTCTGAACTCCAGGAAAGCCAACTTGCCACATTCAATAGGCATGCTCTTGAAGTTTTTCAGTAAAATACAACTGTATGAATTTACTCCCAGTTTCTCCCAAGTTTCAAAATGAGAAAATTCACGCAGCTGATTTTGCTGAACCACTGCTAAGTCTCTGGATTAAATACAGCGGGTTGCCATTTGAGCGAGTATAATTCCTCGCCGTTCAAGCATCAGCCTTTCTCTGTATATTTGTTAACCTATTGCCTCCATGCAGCTGAAATACATTCTATCATTGGGGACTTGAGACCCTTTTTCTGCAGCATAGTATTTACCATGACCCCAGACCCTGTCTCACTCTGTCCTGTCGTTACAAAGCATTAAATGCTTGCTTCTAGTTTTCTATCTCTAATGTGAAAGAAAATTTGAAAAATTTAATTTCTAACTATTTGGATTTCTCATTTTTATTTTGTACATCACTGTCTCACAACTTTTCCCAGCCCTAGCTTTGTCTTCAACGGGCCACATATCAGTTATCGAACAGCCCATGTAATTTTTAGCCTAAAAATTAGAGCCAGACCTTTCAGTAGTAAAGTTAGGAAACACTTCTGCACGCAAAGGGTGGTAGAAGTTTGGAACTCTCTTCCGCAAACGGCAGTTGATGCTGGGTCAATTGTTGATTTTAAATCGGAGATTCATAGATTGCTGTTAACCAAAGGTATAAAGGAATATGGGGCAAAGGCGGGTATATGGAGTTAGGTCACAGATCAGCCATGATCTCATTCAGTGGTGGAACAGGCTCGAAGGGCTAAATGGCCTACCCCCATTCATATGTTCCTATGTACCAGCATCTAACAGGCCAAATACCAGCTATCTAACAGGCCAAATACCAGCTATCTAACAGGCCAAGTACCAGCATCTAACAGGCCGAGTACCAGCCATCTAACAGGCCAAGTACCAGCTATCTAACAGGCCAAATACCAGCTATCTAACAGGCCAAATACCAGCTATCTAACAGGCCAAATACCAGCTAACTAACAGGCCAAATGCCAGCTATCTGACAGGCCAAATGCCAGCTATCTGACAGGCCAAGTACCAGCTATCTGACAGGCCAAGTACCAGCTATCTGACAGGCCAAGTACCAGCTATCTAACAGGCCAAATACCAGCTATCTAACAGGCCAAATACCAGCTATCTGACAGGCCAAATACCAGCTAACTAACAGGCCAAATACCAGCTATCTAACAGGCCAAATATCAGCTAACTAACAGGCCAAATACCAGCTAACTGACAGGCCAAGTACCAGCTATCTAACAGGCCAAATACCAGCTAACTAACAGGCCAAATACCAGCTAACTAACAGGCCAAGTACCAGCTATCTAACAGGCCAAATACCAGCTAACTAACAGGCCAAATACCAGCTAACTAACAGGCCAAATACCAGCTATCTGACAGGCCAAGTACCAGCTATCTAACAGGCCAAATACCAGCTAACTAACAGGCCAAATACCAGCTAACTAACAGGCCAAATACCAGCTAACTAACAGGCCAAATACCAGCTATCTGACAGGCCAAGTACCAGCTAACTAACAGGCCAAATACCAGCTAACTAACAGGCCAAATACCAGCTAACTAACAGGCCAATACCAGCTCTCTAAGAGCCCATATACCAGTTGTACATCTGTGCAAATGTGAGTATCTAACTTGTCCACCTGATATTGTGCTGTATGAAGGTGAAGGGTTTTCTCCAGAGAGAGGGAGAGAATATCAAAGAGAGAGTCAACTGCTGTGGCGCACTTAGTGCAGCCAGCTGAAGAGCAACAGACACAATCCCTGAGAATAGGTTGTCTACCTGCCCTTTGTGATAGTGTGTGGCACAGGACAACCTAAAGCTGGAGAGAAAATTCCATTCAACATTGGGAATCCATGGAATGTGAGAAGATCTTCAGTAACTCACTAGTGATGCAAGCACAAACCACTCTAGGCTGCCTGCCAACCAAACATCATGAGTACATGTCCCTAAGACAACTATATGAAGAGAAATGCCACCCCAGCGATCACAGAGATTACTTTACCAATATCTTCCAGAGAGTTAGATGCTCCTGACCACCATAAAAACAACCCCCTTGGACAATTGTTCGATAATCCCTCAAACCCCGGTAGGATTAGACACCTTGAACAAGCCTGCAAGAGCACCCCATAAAATCATGGAAAAGATTGGCACAAAATCGAAACAACATAAGCAGCAAAGAAAAACAAATCTCACCACCTGTCGTTCCCTAAACCTGAGCTGAATGAGACATGTGCAGGATAAGCTCCTTTGGATGTGAAGCTGCCCGAATGATGACGTGTCCCTGCGGTATGGACACAAACCACCCAATGTTCATTACAGTCTTCCTTGCCGCCTTCCTTAACGATACTGCCAATTTAGTACAATTAGTATTGAAACGTGGCAGCTCTTTGCTGTGGATCTGTGCCCAGAAGGAACTAAGTTGAGATTGACTGTGCGCATTTCACTTTAGATCTTTACAACAATCTGAGGGAATAGACTTTTTCCTAATTCAATTGGGCTGGATTTGAAGCTGTGTCTTGGAGATGAAGGGATTGTCTTCTAACTCACTGCATTGCCAAGTCTTCCTTTTCTCTGGTTTCATCTTCATTTTTGCAGCATAACTTATCGTCATCAAATATAAAATGGAAATATGGTGAGGTCCAACTGAATATGCTCTTTGTACACTCGCACAGCCAACACATTTACAGACTTATGATTTAATTTCTTGCATATCATTTCTTGCATCTGCAAGGACCCCACAATTGTCCTCTAGGGGACTTGCTTGTAAAATTAGTTAAAGGCCTAGCACCCATTCCTTATTTTATTCCTTCTGTTTCAGCACAAATGAACTGATCAAAAGAAACATCAGAAGAAACATTTTGGAAAGTAGATTTCTTAAAATATGAGGGAGATGGACAGCATTCTTTTAATACATGTACAGTGGATATTATATATATGTTCCTATCTCATACACAGTGGAGAAAAGAATCCATTTGTCAGGTAGAAATGCTTGAGAAATCTGTTTTGTATAGAGAAAACTGAAAACTAATGTCATGTCTTCAATAATGGAATTCTAAAAATAAATTGAAGAAAAAGCCACATCTAATCTCATTTGATGCACTGATGTGGTGCAGAAATGTTCCAGTTATAATGGAGGCTGTATTCAAAGATTAGGCCTTCCTGGCACAGGACCTGCGGTAAATTCCTTTCGGAAACACTTAACATGAGCTTACAGTTTGAAAGTGTTTTTATTCTATAGTAAAAGTGATTTAATGGCAAGTCTACACTGAGCCCTCCCACTTGATCCTGAAATTCTCCAGATAACCGGGTTGCGAGTAAATTCACTTCTTTGGCGAAGCCACTACTGACGGAATTCAAACTGACAAACGTGACGGGCTACCTGCTTTCACAAAGCTTGCTTTGTTCTGGCTGGTTTTCCTCTCCTCTGCTGGGCTTGAAGTGGGGCTGCACTTTGAATGCATTTCACGTAAGCATATAATTAATTACAGATATTTACAATATATTGGAATCTGGGACACGACAGTTTTGGAATGCGTATAGGCGGACTGCGGCGGTTCACGAAGAAGACCCACCATCACCTTCTCGAGGACAACTAGGGATGGGCAATAAATGCCGGCCTTGCCAGCGATAACCATATCCCGAGAATGAATAAAAATGACTAAGATAAAAAGGGTTGTCTGTGTAGAACAGACAGCCAGGAATGAACAATAGAGATGTGGGGTGGATAGACACTCTGGTGTTTTGCCTAGTTACCTTTGGGGATCAGAAAATATTTGTGAAGAACTATCTCTCGAGATTGAATAGGTAAAGTAGAGTCCATGTCAGAGTGATTGGCCGTGGCCTGTGTAAAGAGCGATCATGAGGAACCAAAGGCTCGTTCTATGCTTTCTTATATTCTTAATGAGCCAGTAGCTCTCGTTAGACAATAGATCCATTAGAAGGCAGATTGTGCCATGTTCAGTTATGAACCTGCTCACATGATGTCACACTCCACGAGCTCAGCGAAGTGCTTTGCACCAACACTAAACTTGGACTGAAGTCGGATGCGGAGGTCCGCACTGACTCTGAAGGAGAGTGAGACTGACTCCACTGGAGAGTCTCACTGCACTTCGTTCTTAGGTCAAGTTGGATTCTGGCTGCGTTTACACTATAACCGCAGGAAAGTGAAACCACTTCACACCGATGCTGCAGTGCAAGTGTAGCCTTAGATTTTCATTTACTTTCTATTAATGCGGGGAGTGGGGTGGGAAACAGGCCACAAATGCTGGAAATCTGAAATAAACCAGAAAATGCTGGAAATCCACTGCAGACCTGTCAACATCTGCCAGAAGAAGTTACTGTGTTGGTTAGAGATCCTTCATTATATTTTCTAGGCTTTCAAAAATAGCTGTTCGCAGACTGTTAAAACAGTTGCTTCTGGTTTTTAGAGTTTTTGACTTAAACCTTTATCTATTCCCCTTTCAATTTTGGTCATTCTTATAAAGGAACTTGCTTGCCTTTTCTCAGCTCTGATGAAAGGATCCCTACCTGAAATGATTCTCCTATCATGGACATGCTGTGTATTTCCAGCATTTCCTGTTTTTATTTTAACTCTTTACTAATACTCTTTGGACATGGTGTGCTGAATAGTTGCAATTCTTTGTCATTTTATTGTAGTTTCTGTAATCTTCTCCAGACCTCAGAGTTTGGAACAATAGCATTGTTTGACACTCTGGTTAATGTGGCCACACAGTTTCGGTGCCTATTGTACAGTAGTCAACTGGCATTCTAGATGCTACAACCCTCTGAGAACTCTGCATTCCTTCAACTCTGGCCTCTTGTGCATCCTCCAATTCCTTCGCCCCCCCATTGGCGACCGTGCCTTCAGCTAACTAGGCCTTAGGCTCTGGAATTCCCTCCCTAAACCTTTCCTCCTCTCCACCTCTCTCTCCTCCTTTAAGACGCTCTTTGAAATCTACCTGCTTGACCAAGCTTTAGGTCACTTTTCCTGATGTCTCCTTCTTTTGCTCGGTGTTAGTTTTTGTCTGATAACTCTCCTGTGAAGCACCTTGGGACGTTTTATGACATTAAAGGCGCTATATAAATGCAAGTTGTTGTTGTTTGAAATTAATCTGGATAAGGCTAATTTTGTATGAGTACATGTAGGACTTTAATGTCCAGAATGTTTTTGTGCCAGTTCATACAGCACAATTAGATGGGATGCTATTTCCAATTAGATATTAATGTAATTATCATTCCCTGTTCACTGGCACATAAGAAATAGGAACAGGAGTAGGCCATTCGGCCCCTCGAGCCTGCTCCGCCATTCAATAAGATCACGGCTGATCATCGACCTCAACTCCACTTTCCCGCACCATCCACTGTTTTGTTTTTGACCTTGCCCAGCCCATACCTTGGAACATTAAGTTATTGAACTGAAACCCCTGGATACTAGAAAGTTGATGGGATCATCAGACTTCTGTCCATCTGTCATCAGATTTCTGTATTTGTTGACTTACTGTTGTGAAATTTCCATTGCTGTAAACAAATCAAAAAAATAAACTCTACTGGCCTTTGACTAGTTAATATTGTCTTTTGGAAGCTAGAACAAAGGTATCTTAAGCACCTTAGAACGTTTTGCTATGTTAAGGCACTTTTGAAATGCAAGTTATTGTGGTTTCCCACACAGAGAAGTCTGAAAACATCACTTTAGTAGAGAAGACCAGAGTTGTAGGCGCTTGCATTGTTCTTTATTGATAACTAAACTTGCTTTAAAATCCACATTGTGTTCAAGCAATTAACACATTAGGAATCCTTGTGTCTACTGTGGCTGTATGTGTTGATAGTAAGTATGGGGAGGCTGGTGAAGCCCGTAGCTCGATTACCTGGTCTCTTGGTTGTAGAAGATATTAAAGAATATAACTGACAACTGGAATGGGTTGAACGGAAGGGTGGTTGAGGATAAGATACTAGATTCATTGAAGAATTGTCTAGATGCTGTAATGGGGGGGATAGTAGGATAGGATTCTGCAAGGATGACATCAAACAGGCCAAAGAGGCTCTTTCATCTGAACATGTCTTGCAATCCAGTGAGAAAGCAGGGCGTGAAGCTTAGGGTGCGGGGAATTGAATTTCTTTTTGACGGGAGCAAGTTCATTTTGCTGAATGTGTTAAGACAAGGAATGTCGCCATGACAACTGATGTGGCCATTTTCAAAACGCCTTTCCGTTCCACAAACTGATATGTGCCAGCTGAGCAGCAATGTAGTCGGGTGATTGGAAGGATCCCAACTCTTTATTAAAGGAGCTGCGCAACAAACCTTACTAAATCCCGTCTATTCCTCACACCTGCTGATGTCGTTGATAGTCTTGTGATTTGAGCTGAAAAGATAAGGCAATGTGAGACTCTAGATTTAATAACTTACTGTGCTGAAGATATCAAGTAACAATGTGAAATCAATCATTGTGATTTGAAGTGCTTTCTTAACCAACAATGGAATTATTTTCTTCTGAAATGATGTTGCCGTGGAATTTAAAAGGAAATATTCACCAGGGTGACCTGTATATCCGGCATTCGGTTGTCAATTACAGCAGATGAATATGTATGTACAACAGCACAATTTTGTGTTAGATGGAATTTAATTAATAATGAGTGTTCTCGTGGTCAGTCTGCACCATAATGAACAATAGTACATGGCTCAAATCTCTGAATTGGGGATTTGGGGGTTAATGTTTGCGGTTTGATCTACATTGGGTTAAATACATTGGGTTCTGATGAAAGGTCATCGACCTGAAACGTTAACTCTCTTTCTCTCTCCACGGATGCTGCCTGGCCTGCTGAGTTTTTCCAGCGTTTTCTGTTGTTACTTTAAATATAATGGGCGTGATTTAATTTACAGATGTGCCTTGTAAACTTACGATACACTGAAGAATATCTATTAATGACTTCATTTTTTTTCTTTGGTTAACCATTGTAAACAGACTTTTAAAAGGTGGGTTCATTAGCCACAATTCTAGTGCATTGGCCTCTCAACTGAGGGATCAACATTTCAATCCAAGTTTCAAGTTGCTTTTGAACTCCGGATTTCCCCTGAGTAGGTGAATTGCACGAGTCACGGTTGGAATTTCTAGGGTGATGGAGAGCGCTGATGTCAGCTCGGAGCCGGCTTGTGTTGCCTCCCCTGTTGTGGTGCACCAGCCTGCCATTGCCTCAGCAGGCCAGGGACACAGGAACTCCTGGCCTGGGACTCCCCCACCCCTGGCCGCACCCCTCCCATGCCGCCAGCCTCGTGTCAAGTGGGCGGAGACTCTGCCCCTTTTAAGGCCTCGCAGAAACAGCAGGTTAAATCTAGGGCCTGGTGTATCCGGGTTCCGGCCTTAATTTGTTGCCCCACCATCAGACTCCCGCCAGAGTTAAGGAGGGAAGTGCACCGGATGGGGGATAGGTTTCTGGCTCCTACTAGTCTTATCCCTAATTACCTCCCTCTGCTCCATTGCCATTCGGGAGCCTCATACCATTAAACTGTCTTCCTTCAGCTGGTAATGCAGAGTAGGCTGATAAAGAAGACTTCTGAACAAATAATGTCTTAATTGACTAATAGAAGGTTTGTTTATGGTGAGGCAGGATGAGCAGTGTCTCTCACCCCCACAGTGTGGAGCTACAACTTGTAACTTGAATAAATTCAGACTTTGCAATAGCAATTATTGGAGAGCGCCAGATAGCCCTGGGTTCTGGTTGTAAAGCAGCGTTTTTGCTCTCTGTACTACCAAGTCTATGTGAAAATAAAACCACTTAAAGCAACAACTGTAAGTTTTAACTAAAAGTAAAGCCTTCTAATTCACCCTCCTTCTCTGTTGTTCCTCTGTTTCTTTCCAATCCTTAAACCTGATTGTCTCTCTGCCGAGGTGTGATAAAAGGCAGTCAGAAAGATTAACTGTAGTCGTCTGACATTGTACTCTGCACAGGCATTGTTCTCTGTCTATATATGCTGTGCCGATTTGTATTTCTTCACTTCACCTGACGAAGGAGCAGCAGCTCTGAAAGCTCGTGATTTCAAATAAAACTGTTGGACTATAACCTGGTGTTGTGCGACTTCTCACATAAATCTAATTGTTTAAGGAGATAGACTGTTGGTCCCGTCATTTACTAAGGTCCCAGATGCCCCATTGTCCTCACTGCGCCGTTATCAGCTCGCAATTACAGCAACTTACAGGGCAAAACATTTTTGGGCTGAAGGGTGCAGGAAAAGGTCTAACTAACGGATGTCTCACTCCAGCAAAATCTGGCCAATGCATATTTCTTCAATCACGCCCTTGATGTGTGTGACATGATAAACACTGCATAGGATTACATAGGATATACGGCACAGAAACAGGTCATTCGGCCCAACCAGACCATGCCGGCGTTTATGCTCCACACGAGCCTCCTCCCGTCTTTCCTCATCTAAATCTATCAGCCTAACCCTCTATTCCCTTCTCCCTCATATGCTTGTCCAGCCTCCCCTTAAATGCATCTATACTCTTCGCTTCAACCACTCCCTGTGGTAGTGAGTTCCACATTCTCACCACTCTGGATTTCTTGGTGACTATCTTATATTGATGGCCTCTAGTTATGCTCTTCCCCACAAGTGGAAAAATTCTCTCTGTATCCACTCTATCAAAACCTTTCATAATTTTAAAGCCTCAAATATATTCCTCTAAACTAACTTCCTGACGGTTTTGGAGGGGATTCTAGATTTATGCAACAGACAGTGTTTGGAATTTGTTCAGTTAGTTTACCTCACGCAGGAGAAGTTCTAGGATTTGATTGATTGCATTTTGTCGATACTCATTGTGAGCTTTCCTTGCTTGATCAATCAATTTCAGCAGCAACAACTCTCATGTGGAACTGGAGATGAGCTGATTACACATACACAAGATACTGGAAATTTGTGATCTACAGATGAGCTCATAGTGTGTGTGATGTAAAAAGAAAAAAGAAAGACTTGCATTTATATAGCGCTTTCACGACCACCAGACGTCTCAAAGCGCTTTACAGCCAATGAAGTACTTTTTGAAGTGGAGTCACTGTTGTAATGTGGGAAACGCGGCAGCCAATTTGCGCACAGCAAGTGCCTTTTCAGTGAATGCAGTGTGCTCTCCACACTACAACCTTCCCGACTCAACATCGAGTTCAACAATTGCAGATCATAACCACTGCTCTCACTTTTTTGGACAGCAAGTGCTGATAATGGTTCTGCTGTTGCAATTTACAGCTCCTCTAGACCCATCTTTTGCTTCTTTACATGTCCACCCACTTTTGCCTTGCACCATCATCCTTTTGTCATATAATCTCTCCTGCCTTCCACCTTATCCCAGGCCTTCCCTTTTGTTCTTTCCTCCCCTCCCCCCCCCCTTTCCCTGCCTCTTGGTTGAAACCTGTTACATCTCGAATGTTTGCCATTCTGACGAAAGATCATCGCTCTGAAACCTTAACTCTGTTTCTCTCTCGCCACAGATGCTGACTGACCTGCTGAGTATTTCCAGCATTTTCCCTTTTTTATCTCCACTCTGTTTTTCCCCACATTCAAACGTTTCTATTACTTTTGCTTGTCCGTAATATTTTTTCCTTACTTCCAAGCTGGCACCAGGAAATATCACTGCCCATTCACAAACTGCCTAACTATTCTGATTGGCCATAAGTGAGCCACGAACTTGTCGCTTGTGGCCACTTGTAGTATCATCATACAGCACAGAAGGAGTCCATTAGGCCCATCATGCCTCTTTGAAAGAGCTATTGCATTAGTGGCACTCCCCTGCTCAGTCACCATAGTCCTGTGTTAAAGAAATGAGGGATGGGTTTGACGGCAGCTGATCGCATTACAATGGCAGCAGAAGAAAGGAGGCTCTTGTGTTTGCTTTACTCAGTCAGAACCTTGTTAATTCAATTCTGAACATTTAACAAATGACCTTTTAATAGAGTAAAAGAAAATACTTAAAATAAAATATTTCAGATTAAGTGTGAGGCAAAGGACGTCAATTGTACGCTTGAAATTGCAGAAGTTTCCAAAATTGTGCAAGTTTTTGAGAAGGTCAATGGTGAAAGACTGACCCACTGGTTAGAGAATTGGTTAACAGGGGGACACGGATATAGAAGAGCGGAGGGGGAGGGTTAGAAGATATTTTTCCCCACGTAGTGGGTTATTAGAATGTGGAATGTGTTACCACAAGTGACTATTGAGTCAAAGACTATGAGGTCATTTAAAAGAGAATTAGTTAAATATTTGAAACGGAAAAACCTTTATAAAGACATGGGGAAAGGGCAGGGAAATGAGATTAGAACAGACATCTCCAGTTAAGAGCTAGCGACAATGCATGCATGATGGATTGAATGGCCTCCCTCTCTGTTGTAATTTCTCTGATTCTATCTTGTTCTCTCTGTAGACTACTTACCTCCCTTTCCCCTCTCTCTGTCTGCCTTTATCGCTCACTTTCTTGCTCATTCTCCCTGTCTATCGTTCACTGTGTGTTTCTGTTTATCTTTCTTTCTCATTGTATCTCTTTCCCTTGCTCGCTTGCTTGTTCTCTCCTTCCAGCATGTGTCTCGCACACTCCGCAGTACTTTTCACATCCTTTAGCTCTCTTCCTGCCCTTTTTGGCTTTCAGTCTTGTTTCGAGGTTCCACCCTTCCTTCATTGACGGGCTCTCTCCCACTTCCTCTCCATCTGCAAACAGCCACCATCAGTCAGATAATGATCCAATACAGTATTCGAAAACTGTTCACCAACCACCTCACGAGTCTGCCTTCAGCTTCTCTTGCTGAGCCACTGCACAGTATGTGAAATATCCTATTACATTGGTCCATTTATTTTCTTATTCTCAACCAACGCACTTGGGAAGTATTCTGTGCAGGCGGGAGGTTTTGCATTCCACTGATTGCTCTCTTGTTATGTCTGGAACTGAGCAATGATTACTTGCAGATGACAATTCTAGATGACAGTTCCTTTGCTGAGTGGAGAAAATTGCTGTGTTTCTATAAATTGTGGCTGAAGTTTACATTATAATGTGGTTCTCCAAATACCAGTCATGTGTGAGGTAATAGAAGTTTTGCACTGGTTTGACCTGAGTCCTCCGGCTTGGTTTCAATTCCCTCCCCTTGTTGTCATTACAATACTCCTGAGGGACTACAGCTCTAGAGAAAAAGATCCTACCTGTGGTGTAACACTTCCAGAATTACCCACTGGTTTGACTCCATCTTGTAGGGTGACAATCTGTAACTGCAGCCATCCAAGGTATTTTCTTGCCTGAGACAGCTGTCTGAGCCAAAGCAAGGTACGATTAAGTGTTAGACTTGGCGTTTTTTAGCTTTGATTTGTCCCAGTTGGGTAAGAATTCTTCTGGTCACTATGTGTAACCACATTGCATACGCGATTAAGGTTTCCTCTGTTCAGCATTTCTAACAAAACCATATACACATTCTTTTACAGCATGCTTACAATTTTGATAGCAATACTGAGCAGAGACAATCTTCATGAGCACATGAACGATGGTGCGGCCCTTAGCAACCAGAGGAATTCTTCCCCCAATGGGTTTTGTAGTTTTCTTTTCTCATTATGCACTAGTGGGGGGGGGGGGGGGGTGAGGGTGTCAACATGATGCATTGTGATTTATCTTTACACTAATGGTGATCTGGTTTGACTAAAGCTTAGAAACTGTAACGTAAGTGAAGCTGGTGTTGAGATACATTAATGTACTCATTAAGAATGTTGAAATAAATTCTGCCTCAGACATTATTCAATCCGTCTCATTGTGCAAAGAATTTAAGGGGAAGGTTTCAAGGCAGATTTATTCTGAGGACGTTTTATTTTGTTGTGTTATTTCCTTGCTCTGCTCCTTTTTGTTAAAATGGAGTCTGCCTCTGACCTATCTTTTTCTTTAAAAAAAGCCTGCATTAACAAACCTTTCCTTTTTGCAGGTAAAGCCACTTCTACATGTGGCAGGTCAGAACATCGAGATGAGGGCAAAGGAAGAGGAACTCCAACTAGCCATTGAAAAAACAGATATGCTTGCTTTGCGGATTCAGGAGCTTGAGCAGAAGAATGCTCACCTGGCCCAGGCAAAGAGCGCTGTAAGTTCACCATACGTCAATCTTAGTGTGCTTCTGAGTGTGGCACTGAAAATCAACAACCTTCTCTACTATCTATCTTTTAAAAAACCCTTGTGGAAGTTAAGTGACCAAGCGTGTATTTTATGAATTCTGACAACTAATTGGATAGACATTGTTCGCACTGTAGTTTAACCTACAGTGCTTCCACAGTCCTGTTTTATTTGCTGTTCAGAGAAGTTTCCCAGTAAGCCATCATCACAGGGTGTTTGGACGTACAACCCAGAGAGTCACGAGTTCAGATACCAGACTTGATTTGTATTTGCCTTCGCTAATGTTCATTGTATAAGCTTCCCCTCCCTACTCCGCACCGCACCCCCCCCACTCCAATTTTCTCACCCTTTTCTCTCTCCTCTCCTGAACGTACCAACCCACTGTTCCATGGGCAGCGGCAATTCTCCAATGCCTTACCTCAAGTGGCTATTCTTCATCTGCGAACCTAGATTGTGTCAACAGGCTTTTCAACCAGGGAGGGCATCATACACTGATCCTGATCCTGCCCTCACCTGATGTCCAAACTTTCTAGCATATGTCCCTGAGCAGTAACCAGGTATAGAGAACCCTTCTGATTTTCTGATCCCTCGTCAGAGCTGATGAGGCTAATTGCAGTGCCTTTATTACTACCCTGGCTGACACCAGATAGTCCAGCACAAGCCATGGTTCAAATCTCGGTCCATGTTGTCTGGTACCACATCAGGTAGTGCAGTAACACATGAAGCCATTGGAAGCCAATTGTACAAGTTTGTTTCAGTTTAGGATGCCAGCCTTGGCTCAGAGGTAGCGGTCTCGCCTCTGAGTCAGAAGGTTATGCGTTCTAACTCCCCTCCAGAGATTTGCGCACAAAATCCAGCCTGACACTTCAGTGCAGCACTGAGGGAGTGCTGCACTGTCGGAGGTGCTGTCATTCGGATGTGATGTCAAAAGATCCCACGAAACTATTCGAAGAAGAGCAGGGGAGTTCTCCCCGGTGACCTGACCAATAGTTAGCCCTCAATCAACACCACTAAAACAGATTATCTGGTCATTTATCTCATTGCTGTTGGTGCGACCTTGTTGTGTGCAAATTGACTGCCATGTTTCCCTACATTACAACAGTGTCTATGCTTCAAAAAAGCACTTAATTGGATGTGAAGTGCTTCGGGACGTCCTGAGGTCATGAAAGGTGCTGTATAAATGCCATCTCTTTCTTAGGGCTTGCCAGCCCTGGGGAGGCGGGACTGCCGGGAAAATGGCAGGATCTGGGGGAGGGTGCCCATCCCGCCCCCAACCCGCCTCTGTGCCATCCTCCCAGGAGGCGGGTAGCTGACCCGCGCCGGGTCCCATCTCCTGGAGGCGGGAAGGGGATTACAGCCACTTAACTGCCTGTTAACAGGTAGTTAACAGGCAGTTAAGAGGATTATCCCCATTTTTCCACCAGAGGTGCGGGCTTCCCGACATCGGGAAACCCCGCCAGGGTCACCGAGACGAGCAGTGGGTCTGCGGGGGTCGGAGGGGTGCAAAAGTGCGCTGTGAAGGCAAGTGATAGGTGCAAGTGTGGAGAGGTAAGTATGTGAGGTGAGTGAAAAATGATAGAAAATGTTTCCTTACCTTTGTTTCTTCCTGCAGGCTTCAACAGTTGGGGCATCTCACTGGCAGAGATGACAGATGGCTGCTGCATTCTCCGATGCAACAGCCATCTGATTTCTGCTCAGCAGATAGGTTTGATGAGTCTTGAATACAAGGGCTCATCAAACAACAGAGATTGTCAGTGTTTAACAGCTTCACAGAGCTGTCAAACGATCACAATTCATCTGTCAAAAATTTTTGACAGATGAAACATCATACGCTGACGTTCTCTGTAACCGGCTTTCCGTTAATTGGCCTGCTAAGCCCACTGGGCGGGCTTAACAAAGTCAATCAAGGGAAAATAGCGTGGGTTGGCTACAAGTCGATGGAGGCGGGACTAAAACCTGACAAGCAGCAGTCCCGCCTCCAACACACCCCCATTGACAAAATCGCCCCCTTAATTTCTGATTTGGGTGCTAGATCAAGAACAGTGTAACACTCAGAAAACCTGGCAGGAGCCTTTTGCTGCCCCATGTCCCATCATGACAGGGAGTAGGGATAAAGGAAATGTACTCTGATTGGCAGAATGTGATAAGTGGTGTTCTCCAGGGATCTGTACTGGTGCCTCAGCTTTTCAGAATCAATGAATATCAGTGGCTTGGATGAAAGAATAGAGAGTTGTATATCCAAGTTTGCAGATGTCATTAAGCTAGGAGGAACAGTAAGTTGTATAGACGGGAGTGGGAAGTGACAACGGGTCGTGGACAGATTAAGTTAGTCGGTAAAACTGGAAAATGGAGTTCAATTTGGGGAAATGTAAGGGCATCCACTTTGGATTTAAGAAAGATAAATCAGAATACTTTCTTAATGGTGAGACTAAGAACTGTGGAGGAGCAAAGGGCTTTAGGTGTCCAGGTATTCAAATCACTAAAGGCTAGTGCACAGGTACAAAAAGTAAGCAACAAGGCTAATGGAATGTTGGCCTTTATCTCAAGGGGCTGGAATACAAAGGGCAGGAAGTTATGCTTTAGTTGTACAGAGCCTTGGGCAGACCCCATCCGCCGATCTGTGTTCAGTTTTGGACACCGCATCTCAGGAAAAATATATTCGCCTTGGAGTGGGTGCAGCACAGATTCACCAGAATGATACCAGGACTTAAACGGTTGAATTATGAGGACCGATTGCGTAAACTTGGCTTGTATTCACTTGAGTTTTAACGGTTGGGAAGTGATCTAATAGAGGTCCTTATAATGATAATGGGATTTGGCACAAGTAAGGAGTGTGATGGAATACTCTCCACTTGCCTGGATGAGTGTAGCTCCAACAACACTCAAGAAGCTCGACACCATCCAGGACAAAGCAGCCTGCTTGATTGGCACCCCATCCACCACCTTAAACATTCACTCCCTCCACCACCGGCATACCGTGGCTGCAGTGTGTACCATCTACAAGATGCACTGCAGCAACTCACCAAGGCTTCTTCGGCAGCACCTCCCAAACCCCGCGACCTCTTCCACCTAGAAGGACAAGGGCAGCAGGCACATGGGAACACCACCACCTCCAAGTTCCCCTCCAAGTCACACACCATCCTGACTTAGAAGTATATTGCCGATCCTTCATCGTCGCTGGATCAAAATCCTGGAACTCCCTCCCTAACAGCACTGTGGGAGTACCATCACCACATGGACTGCAGCGGTTCAAGAAGGCGGCTCACCACCACCTTCTCAAGGGCAACTAGGGATGGGCAATAAATGCTGGCCTTGCCAGCGATGCCCACATCCCCTGCAACGAATAAAAAAAAGATGCAAAGGAACTATCCAAAACAAGGCGGCATAATCTTAAAATTAGAGCCAGGCCACTCAGAAGTGAAATCGGGAAACAGTTCTTCATACAAGGGCAGTAAAAATCTGGAACTCTCTCCCCCAAAAGGCTTGGATGCTGGGTCACTTGAAACTTTCAAGGCTGAGATCGATTGATAGATTTTTGTTAGGTAAGGGTATTAAGGGATATGGAGCAAAGGCGGGTAAAAGGAGTTAAGGTACAAATCAGCCATGATCTTATTGAATGGTGGAGCAGGCTCAAGGGGCCATATGGTCTACTCCTGCTCCTAATTCTTATGTCCTTATGATCTTCTCCGGACCCCCCAATGTCTCCCTCCCTCTGTCCTCTCTTCTTCGCTGACTGTCTCGCGGGGCTGAATGGCCTACTCCCATTCCTATGATTGTAAGCAATTGAGAAAATGCTTGTTGAACACTTTTTCTCTGGATGTTAAAGTTCTTCAATTCATATTCCCAGCACTATTGGATTTAGTGACTCCAACACGTCAGCTTTCCCCCATGCGACAGCGTAACCAGCCATTCACAGTGTGCACATGTGTGTCCATGCTTTAATCCCCCAGGGCGGCAAATCAGCCGTTGCAGTGCAAGTTTACACTGCAACAGTTTACTTACTGCTCCAGGGGATCTGGTCACGAGCTGTTGCTTCTTCAGTCACTGATGTCCTTCCTGCTGATCCCAGCTGCAGCTCCTATTTAACGTTGCTGCTTTGTCCTGTCACAGACTCTGTGCTGCTCATGGATATCCCTGGGCGATGAACCGGGAGCCCCTGCCTGCAGCACAGAGGTCAATCCCAGAGCGAAGCGGCAATGTCAGGTAGCAGCTCAACTCCAGACCAGCGGGAATAAGAACGTCAAGGAGGTAGAGCGGCTCCGTGCATTGGGGACGGGGAGGACCGATGGGGAAAATAGACATATGAACTGGAAGGAAAGGTTGTAGGGGGAGAGCGTTTGTGTGAATTGGGGCATGGGCAACGGAGTTTAAGTCAGAGGCCCTGATATTTACAGGGAGGGAGCGGGGTTGGGGGCGGTGGAGGGGTGGGGGGGGAGGGTGTTCATAGTGGTTGGGAAACCGGAAGTACCGGCTTCCCGGAGGTCCTGCCGAGAAGAGGAGAAGTGAGGACGGAGGGAGGGAGACACTGGGGGGTCCGGAGAAGACATGGGGGGTCCGGAGAAGACATGGGGAAGACTGGAGGAGACATCGGGGGGGGCGGATTGCAGGGAGGAAAGCAGATAAGCTTGGTGGGCCGACGGAAGCACTCCCACAAGCAGTGCGGTAAAGGCACTTACCTTATGGATCCGGCCCTTCTTGCCTCCCTTCAGCTGCTGAACCCCGGGACACCCAGCCCGCAGGCATTAAAAGTGAAATTTGAGGCAAGCATCCTCATCAACATCTTCTGATGATGGACCCGCCTCTGGAGAGCAGGTTAGTCACCCGCCCCCCAACCCGTCTCCATTAAAACCGGAAGTAGGCACGTTGGAGGCGGGTTGGGGTCGGATTCCCGATTTTTGAATTGTTAACCCCCTCCCCCCTCTGATCTCCTGCCCATCCTGGGGGAGGGGGTTAAAATTTCCCCCTCGAGTGTCCCTGAACTGTGTGGGTGTTGAAGAGGGGAGTCTCTCGCTGAACTAGGAGAAGGAGGGTAGAGGAGGAGAATGCCTCTGTGAACTGGGATGGTAGGGGTGACAGGGGGATGTTGCTAAGGTACTACAGGACCGGGATGGTGCCGGTTGATTAAACATTCCAGATAACGGAGAGGTATATCTACCGAGGCTATTTTTAACAAACAAAAATTTTAAAAATCAAGAAATGTGCCGTATAATTGGGTACTCCCCTACAGAATGTTGTGTTAAATGGATGGTGGAAGATGCTTGATTAAGTACAGTAATGCCAGTTGAGGGTAATCCATAACTCTTTAATTACTTAACAGTAAAACAAAACTTATAAACGACTGTATACTGTAGTTTTCGGAGTATGAATTCTGCCGGTTATTAGAGAATTCCGGATACTTAGGTGCCGTTTAAACGAGAGTTTCCTGTAATTAGGAATGTCCACCATCACATTGATAGGGTACAATCCTGGAAATGGCAGTGACTGACAGCGAGCCAGTGGAATCCCTCCCCAGATGATTTCCTGACCCCCTCCCACCCCAATCCGCTCCAGTACCACCCAAGAATGGGCAGTAAGTGGAAGCAAAATCTAACCCAATATTGGCTTGGCGAAAGCAGGGGCTGATCTGGTTGGTTTACTGATTACGGATAAGGCCGAATGCTAATTATTTTTCAAATAATTTAGTTTTAAGAGTAAAAATCTACCTGTTGCAAAGTTGGTTAAAATTAATCAGCAGAACCATTTTAATGTCAAAATACAAAATGTTCCAAGGGACCATGTGCCTGGACCCCTCCCCTGAGGGTCTGGGAATTTAGGACAATGAATGCAGCACTTGGAAGGCTGTCGTTCGATTCAAAATTTGCTGTCTGCGCCTTGCCCCATGATGTCATAGAGTCATACGGCACAGAAGGAGGCCATTCGGCCCATCGAGTCCGTGCCGGCTCTCTGCAGAGCAATCCAGTCAGTCCCATTCCCCCGCTCTATCCCCGTAGCCCTGCAAGTTTATTTCCCTCAAGTGCCTATCCAGTCTCCCCTTGAAAACATTGAGTGTCTCCGCTTCCACCACTTCCGTCGGCAGCGAATTCCAGGTCCTCACCACTCGCTGCATAAAAAAGTTTTCCCTCACCTCCCCCCTGTATCTCTTGCCCAAAACCTTAAATCTGTGTCTCCTAGTCCTTGTACCATCAACTAGTGGGAACAGCCTTTCCCCGTCTAGCCTATCCAAACCCGTCATAATCTTGTACACCTCTATCAAATCACCCCACAACCTCCTTTGCTCTAATGAAAACAAATCCAGCTTCTCCAGCCTGTCCTTGTAGCTAAGATCCCCCATCCCCGGAACCATCGCTGCTCACAATTCAACCTCGTGTTTGTTTTGAAGCCAAATGAATGCAGAGTCAAAATCGATAGTAACTTGTGTCAGAACACTAATACCGATGGTGAAACTTTCTATTTAAAGTGGGGGTTGGGTACAAATGTTTGGTGTCTGTGTATGTGCTGGAATTTTCCAGGGCCTCTGATTCGAGGCAGGAGGTTGATTAGTTTAGCCGTATAAATTAGACTTGGTCTTGGTAAATGTTTAGGATTCCTCCGTTTTACTGCCCTGGTATCTGCGTGCTGGGGTGACCTCAGGTCAGCAAAGTTAGCACAAGTGAATTGCTAAAGGTTGTCGAAAAAGCTATTAAATCCTAGTAATGCCTTGCCTCCTTTGTGATTTAAAGCTGAACTCCATGGGGGAGCAGCAATATGCTGCCTATTGTAGCAGCAAGGGCCGCGTACAGACTCAAAACGCTAGCAGGAGAAGTTCGGAAGCTCGAAATATAAATCAGAATATTTTGTGCTCTTCATATGTACAGTGTCTCTTTTTTATTGGTGATGTGTAGCGCATTAGCTGCATATTTGGGAGCTATAGTTTTGCAGAATTTGCTCTCCTAAAATATATTGTGATGCATAAAAAAACAAGAATCATTTGCATTTATACAGCGCCTTTCACAACCTCGGGAGGACTTGCAGCCAGTGAAGTACTTTGGAAGTGTAGTCACAGTTGTAATGTAGGGAAACATCGCAATGTACTCTTGTACAAAAAACAGAGATGAGGGCCTAAAATTTCGATTGTAAGTACTGTTGTAATGTCGGCAAATGCTGTTCGTTGGCAACTGCTAATATCACTAACAGTTTAGTTCTTTTCCATGCTTTTCTGATATTTTTCAGTTATGTTTTTGTGGTTTTTTACTCTTCCTTCCCCCCCCCCCCGCCATTTCACAAGTTTAGTTCCACAATATCCCTGATGAGAGCAGGTTGGCTTAGCATCTCCATGGATACGATCAGTACTGCTCCTGGAAGAATTAAGCAGTGCCTAAACATTATCTCCCAGGCTGTCCTTCCTCCCTTTTCCCCTCCACTTGTGGACAGTCTAGCCCTTTGAGGATCTTTCTATGAAATGCAGTGACTTCCTGATATAAACAATCTGTGACTTTCATACCATACCACAGTAAGCGAGTAGTTCCACACTCCTCCTGAACACTGACTGAAGACCCATGTGAAGATTGCAAACAGTGGAAGCTGTATTCAGACAGCCCAGTAGAGTCGGTTGCCTTGAAACCTCAGTAGATGTGATGTGATGTGATCACTCACGGGTAATACAAGATTTGGTTTAATTTCAGCATTGACATAGTGGATGACTGGACTCTTAAAGTGAAGTGTAATTCCCCTCTTGCGAAATATTTTTTTAAAGTACTTAACAATACTGGTTCCTTATGGAAGGTTTTTTTTTAAGTTTAGAGCTACTTTCTATTTTTCTACCATTTTTGGGTCTCTGCACTCAATGGGGAGTTGTTCAGCTGTCATCACCCACAAGACCCATTAGCAAATAGCCTCCAGAAGGAGTAACATAGAAAACATAGAAAAAATAGTAGCAGGAGTCGGCCATTCGGCCCTTCGAGCCTGCTCCCCATTCAATATAATCATGGCTGATCCTCTATCTCAATACCATATTCCCGCTCTTTCCCCATACCCCTTGATGCCTTATGTGTCTAGAAATCTATCTATCTCCTTCTTAAATATATTCAGTGACTTGGCCTCCAAAGCCTTCTGTGGTAGAGAATTCCACAGGTTCACCACCCTCTGAGTGAAGAAATTTCTCCTCATCTCAGTCCTAAATGTCCTACCCCATATCCTGAGACTGTGACCCCTCGCTCTAGACCCCCCAGCCAGGGGAAACATCCTCCCTGCATCCAGTCTGTCTAGCCCTGTCAGAATTTTATACGTTTCAATGAGATCCCATCTCATTCTTCTAAACTCTAGTGAATACAGGCCTAGTCGACCCAATCTCTCATCATACGACAGTCCTGCCATCTCAGGAATCAGTCTGGTGAATCTTGGCTGCCCTCCCTCTATGGCAAGTATATCCTTTCTTAGGTAAGGAGACCAAAACTGCACACAGTACCTCAGGTGTGGTCTCACCAAGGCCCTGTACAACTGTAGTAAGACATCCTTACTCATGTACTCAAATCCTCTTGCAATGAAGGCCAACATACCATTTGCCTTCCTAACTGCTTGCTGCACCTGTATGTTTGCTTTCAGTGACTGGTGTACAAGGACACCCAGGTCCCTTTGTACATCAGCATTTCCCAATCTATCACCATTTAAATAATACTCTACCTTTCTGTTTTTCCTACTGAAGTGGATAACTTCACATTTATCCACGTTATACTGCATCTGCCATGTATTTGCCCACTCACTCAACTTGTCTAAATCGCCTTGAAGCCTCTTTCCATCCTCCTCACAACTCACAATCCCACCTAGTTTCGTGTTGTCAGCAAACTTGGAAATATTACATTTGGTTCCCTCATCCAAATCATTGATATATATTGTGAATAGCTGGGGCCCAAGCACTGATCCCTGCGGTACCCCACTAGTCACCGCCTGCCACCCCGAAAAAGACCCATTTATTCCTACTCTCTGTTTCCTGTCTGTTAACCAATTTTCAATCCATGCCAGTATATTACCCCCAATCCCATGTGCTTTAATTTTGCACACTAACCTCTTATGTGGGACTTTATCAAAGGCCTTCTGAAAATCCAAATACACCACATCCACTGGTTCCCCCTTATCTATTCTACCAGTTACATCCTCAAAAAACTCCAGTAGGTTTGTCAAACACGATTTCCCTTTCTTAAATCCATGTTGACTTTGTCTAATCCCATTGATATTTTCTAAGTGTCCTGTTATCACATCCTTTATAAAAGACTCTAGCATTTTCCCTACTACTGATGTTAGGCTAACCGGTCTGCAGTTCCCTGTTTTCTCTCTCCCTCCTTTTTTAAATAGTGGGGTTACATTTGCCACCCTCCAATCTGCAGGAACTATTCCATAATCTATAGCATTTTGGAAGATGACGACCAATGCATCCACTATTTCCATGGCTACCTCTTTTAGTACTCTGGAATGCAGATTATCAGGCCCTGGGGATTTATCAGCTTTCAGTCCCATTAATTTCTCCAGCACTATTTTTTTACTAATACTAATTTCCTTTAATTCCTCCATCTCACTAGACCCTTGGTTCCCTAGCATTTCTGGGAAGTTATTTGTGTCCTCTTCTGTGAAGACAGATCCAAAGTATTTGTTTAATTGCTCTGCCATTTCCTTGTTCCCCATTATAAATTCTCCCGTTTCTGACTGTAAGGGACCTACATTTGTCTTCACTAATCTTTTTCTTTTTACATACTTGTAGAAGCTTTTACAGTCCGCTTTTATGTTCCTTGCAAGTAACATGGCTTAGGATCTGTTCCAGTCCTGGGTGCCAGCCAGTCAGGAGGCTTCTGAGGTGGTAAACTTCAGTAATGGCTGTTATCCTGACTGACATCCGTTCTGTTCCTGGATGCCAATCTGTTGGGTCTTGTAGCTTCCCGTTGCGCACAGAATGAGTGGTCTTCTCCTGATGGAGGGCAGAAACACCGGGCTAGAAATTTGCCTTGGGCAGTTGCGCAAAGTGGGCGTTATTGAATCAGCCGCCCGTTCGACTCCCTCCTTGATTTTCAGTCCCATTGACTTCAATCGCCCGGGGCAGGGGGTGTATTTGCGACCAACTTGATAACGCCTGCTTTGCGCTACCGCCCAAGACAAATTTCTACCCCACTAACTGTTAAATGTCTCCTACAATCCAAAAGGATTTTCTTCATTCGTTCATTTTTCACTTACCAAAATAGAGAGCATTTTACCTTCTCTGATCCCACAATTCTGAAGGAGAAATAAATGATTCTCACCTCATATCTGGCGCAGACAGAGATGGGCTTGGGAGCTTCAGGTCCTAGCCAACAGCATGTACATGCTCCAGCAGAGTGGGTAGGCTCTCACAAGTCTGAGGGGAGATTCTCCATCCAAATTGGAACCTTTCATCTCCGCTAGTTGGGTGTTGAGGGTCAACAGGTGTCAGCTGTAGCTCAGTGGGTAGCACCCTCGCCTCTGAGTCAGAAGGTTATGGGTTCAAGTCCCACTCCAGAGACTTGAGCACAAAAGCCTAGGCTGACACTCCAGTTCTGTACTGAGGGAGTGCTGCACTGTCGGAGGTGCCGTCTTTCGGATGAGACGTTAAACCGAGGCCCCGTCTGCTCTCTCAAGTGGACGTAATAGATCCTATGGCACTATTTTGAAGAAGAGCAGGGGAGTTATCCCCGGTGTTCTGGCCAATATTTATCCCACAAAAACAGATTATCTGGTCATTATCACATTGCTGTTTGTGGGAGCTTGCTGTCTGCATATTGGCTGCCGCGTTTCCTACATTACAACAGTGACTACACTTCAAAAAGTACCTCATTGGCTGTAAAGCGCTTTGGGACGTCCGGTGGTAGTGAAAGATGCTATAGAAATGCAAATCTTTCTTCTTTTAACAGTTAACATGTGGACCTGTCAGACTAGACCATCACTATCGCTGCTCTTCTCCACTAACTCTACTTGTATATTAGGTGGCACAATAACAGGGTGCAGGTAGTTGGGGGTAATTCAGAAAGCCTCCGAGAAATGGTAATAGATTCACAACAGGCAGCAAAGCTCTCATCGCCTAATTGATACTCCAACTACTGCATATGAGAGTTCCAGACAGTGACAGGATTCCTTAGGCAGGTGAACTTGTGAAGTTTTACCACCGACCTGTACAGACTTTTTGCATTTGTGTAGAAATGAAGAATGGAGCATCCTTTTTGTTCTTGGCGTAATCACGGAGATCTGGTTTGGCACTTCTCACGCTAGCCACAGTTCCCCATTACTGGAGAGTGTGACTCCACTGTGAAGTGGAAGATGCCCTGGTCCAAAGCTCTGGACGCTCCATTGATCTCATAACCTGTCCATTCATTAATATACCGTCATTCATTCAGAATCTTCATGGCTCTGGAAAAATCCCTTGATTCAGAATTTACATATCTGCCGTGTCTCATATTTTCAGCAGCAGTTCACTCGCTCACTGGCTGTTTTACTCTTCAGATCATGGTTTGAACCTATTCCCCCAGCATGGGTTTCTAATTCTGCCCCATCTCACTCACTAGAACCAGCTGCAAGATGTGACACTGAAAACCTGTTGCGGAAAGAAATTGCTCTTGGCTGTTGTGTCAGCTGGTTGGAAGTCTCGAGTCACTGATGCTGCGGAATAGCTTTATCTTCCATCTCAATTCGCGATTCGCCCCCAAAGTTACCTCCAACTTTCACCCCACTCGTCGCGTAGTTCCACAGTTTCTCACATTAATCCATACAACTGCAATTGGGGCAAATCGAGATTCAAGCCTTTGTTAAATGATCACAATTCTGCATTTCGCACCTTTTGATATGACATTTTTCTGCGATCCGGTTCAGAGAAAAACTGGCCAACTTTCAGTTCATAAGAACTGTGGGCTTGCCTGTGGAAGCTGCCTTGCACAGCGAGCACATTAGAAAGAGTATTGGGAAGTAACATGAGCTGATAGATCATCGGTTTTCAAACCGAGGTCTACGCGCCCTCAAGGTCCACAGGTCCATTGGATTTCTGCCTGTCTGGGGCCAGGCATTTTTCACAGTGAGAGAATTCTATATATTTTCTGTATTTATTGACCTACTTGCATGTTATTACATTTGTTGTATATTAATTTAAAAAAATAAAATTTCCTGCCATGACAGACATTTTCCTTTGATTAGCCGGCTGTCTTTCAGAAGTTCGGAAAGGGAGTATATCAATATTTGCAGAGAAGTTTGAAAACCACTACCTCAGAGATGCAGTGGGCCATTTAGTTTCTGCAAAGGCCCCTGTCAAGGCATTAATCGTTATCACAGGTGTTCGAGAGTGGCCTAGCATCTGAGGCAGAGGCACCTAGAAATGATGTGCCGTTCGAGAGAGAAAGCTTCTGTGTAGTTAGCGGGAGAGTTAGCCAGAGCTCCTGTGTAGTTAAAGAGGTTGATATTGAAACATAGCTACTTGATAACGTCTCTTAACAAAGTCAGCTTGAGTTATGAGATGTTTATAGTCCCTTAAACAATGCAGTCCAGATTAACAGTTCACATAGTGCAGAAGAGCTTGTTGCCACCAGTATGAAGAATCCTGCTTGGATATGCTATCTACTGCTATTATCTTCCAAAATCATTCTTAGTTGATGATTTAGGCTGACACTCCAGTGCAGTACTGAGAGAGCGCTGCACTGTCGGAGATGCCGTCTTTCGGATGAGACGTTAAACCGAGGCCCCGTCTGCTCTCTCAGGTGTACGCAAAAGATCTCATGGCACTATTTTGAAGAAGAGCAGGTGAGTTACCCTCAGTGTCCTAGCCAATATTTATCCCTCAATCAACATCACTAAAAACAGATTATCTGGTCATTGTCACGGTGCTGTTTATGGGACCTTGCTGTGTGCGAATTAGCTGCTGTGTTTCCGACATTACAACAGTGCCTACACTTCAAAAGTACTTCATTGGCTGTAAAGCACTTTGGGACATCCTGAGGACGTGAAATGCGCTATATAAATGCAAGTCTTTCTTTTCTTTATGAGACCAATCAGTATGCTGTAACTTCAGCGTTCCTGGTTTGTAAAAGACAGCAGTAAGAATTCAGGGTGTAAATGTATTCGGGCTTCAAATAACATCACTAATCAAGCAAAATCCTTTGAATCTGTACAATACTTGGATTAAATTCATTTTTTTATTAAATTCACAGCTGCAGTTTATATTTTTTCTAATATCTGTCATTATACATATTCAAACTCCGTCACACTTCAGAGTCACACTTGAAAATAACTTGTGTATGGTTTATGTCGCATTTGCACTATATTCAGAAAACCGCAACATACCCACAACTGAAGAATCATTAAAAAAAAAGTAGGAAGAGATAGGAATTTCAAAAGGGAATTGAATAAATACTTAAAGGTCTATGGGGAAAGGGCAGGGGACTGGGACTCGGACTAATTGGATAGCTCTTTCAAAGAACTGGCAAAGGCACGATGGGCCGAATGGCCTTCTGTGCTGTGTCATTCTATGGCGCTATGCTCCGTACAACACTAAGTAGCCTCCAAATGACCTCAGGATGTACCTATTTAGAGCGCTTCTCACTGGGAGGCATTGAGTCGGTAGAAAACTTCTCAAGGCGGCCATTTTATGCCTATTGGAAAAGGGTTGTCAAGAGGCAAACTCTCCTTTAGTATATCACGTACTTTGCATTCTGTGGTATAATGCTACAGTTCAGTTAGGCAACAGCATATCCTCTAACTTATTGTGAGAAACATCACTGGAGATCCGCCGGTATTTAGGTACTTTCTCTCTGTCCCCTTTCTTTGATTTCGTTATCCCGCGCTACTAAGTGAGAGGACAAAGGCGGGAAAATGGTGTTGAGGTGCAGATCAGCCGTGATCTAATTGAATGGCGGAGGGGCTGAATGGCTTACTCCTGTTCCTAACCAGGGTTCGCCAATTCTGCAGTATAGCTACCCAGTAGTAGGTGCTTAAGATTGACTTTCCCTACAGTCCTGAACTTTACTTGGTGCCTGTCCATGTTGCCAGAGATGAGATTCATTATGTGGGGAACAGGCAATAACACCTTTGGGTTGGATTTTGATACTGGGGTGGGTTGGGATCATGTTATCCACCCGACTGCAATTGGATGTGGGAGTTGGATGCAATTTTCACCTAATTAGGCAATTGGGTTCCAGCATGTGGGAACCCATGAACCAATTAGTGTTTTCAGTCTGAAAGTCGCCTCTGATGATGTCATCATTGCTGCAGCATTAAAGGTCTTCAGAGACTGCCTGGCCTTTGCTGTGAGAGGATCTGGATGTAAAATGAGCAGCAGCAGCGAGAGAGAGAGAGAGAGAGAGAGAGAGAGAGAGAGAGAAGAGAGAAGAGAGAAGAGAGATTGAGTTTTTGCACACCAGCACTCCCAGATGCCTGCCAGCCACTCACTCACTGATAGTCAGCTATCCAAATGTGCTCCCGCCAGGTTTCACAATCGTGCTTCAGAACAGGCGTGCTTCACGTAGAACAACGGTTAAAATCACAAAAGCCTTTCAAAATGGCATTATAGAGCCAATTCTGTGCTTGTTAAGGGCCTTAACAGCCTATCCCGCCTCTTAAAGGCGGGACGGAGTCGGGACCAGCAGACACGATTTAATGAAAATTGCGTGCAGGCGGACTTGTGCCCGCCCGCCAGTTTTTGCAATTTTTACCCCCCACATGCCTCCAAACCCACCTCCATGGGTCAATGAAAATCCAGCCCTTTGTCTTGCTGCACCTTGACATAACTAATTGGTACCTTCTCTAGCACAAAATCCTTTGAATCAGTTTCTCTTGTCTGGAGTGCTGGCTTCAAGTGCTTAAAGGAGAAGTAGGTACAGGTATATGGTAAGTACATTTTAGAGAGGAAAATAATGGTCTTTACCAGAAGTTTCTTTACGGTTTTTTATTTAAACTCAATTGTAAACAGCGCTGGACGTCATTTCAATCCAGACTCGAGGATGCTGATTTTCCAGCATGTTCCATGTTTTTTTCTGGAGTTGCCTGACACCTGAGCCCTCAGGCCTGTCTGAAATTGTGTCACTGCCGTTTGCAATGGAGCAGTTCTGGGACACGTGGGGATGTGTCTCCATAATCAGCTGTGGCTCAGTGGGTAGCACTCTTGCCTCTGAGTCAGAAGGTTGTGGGTTCAAGTCCACTCCAGAGACTTGAGCGTAAAAATCTAGGCTGACACTCCAGTGCATTACTGAGGGAGTGCTGCACTGTCGGAGGTGCCGTCTTTCAGATGAGATGTTAAACCGAGGCCCCGTCTGCTCTCTCAAGTGTACGTAAAAGATCCCATGGCACTATTTCAAAGAAGAGCAGGGGAATTAACCCCAGTGTCCTAGCCAATATTTATGGCTCAATCAACATCACAAAAACAGATTGTTTGGTCATTATCACATTGCTGTTTGTGGGAGCTTGCTGTGCGCAAATCGGCTGCTGCGTTCCCTACATTACAACAGTGACTACACTTCAAAAGTACTTCATTGGCTGTAAAGTGCTTTGGGACATTCTGAGGTCATGAAAAGCGCTATAGAAATGCAAGTTCCTTCTTTATAGTGAACATCCTTGGGGCAGTCTGGGAGGGAGGGGGACCCGGACCCCACTCCATGTTCTCCATGTCAGTGACGAAAGGAACATTTTTAAAAAGACTTAAATAAAAGAAAAATCTGGGAATAAGGTTCACTCCAATTCAAGCAAATGATCTTATGTTAAATCAAACAAGGAAGCAATTCATTGTAACCTTATGGAGCGCCTGGAAACAAAGCCAGCAATGCTACTTAAGGGAGAGTGGTGAAACTACAGCTGTTTACAATTATAGCTTGTTATGTTGATGCTTTATTGCCATCCCAACGATGACTGATTTTTCTGTAATAAAATTTCATAATTAATCTTCAACATTAACCTATAATTTTAATAAAAAAGCAGTAAAATGGCACCCAACACAGTGGTGTTGGCATAGTGCACACAGAGCAGGAGAAAGTTAACCTTCCCATGAACACCCAATTGAGCTGATTAAACGCTCGGTTTATTTTGGGTCCAAAACACAAGGGGCGAAAAATTGGGCTCAGTAGCGGCCGTTTTTTTGGGCACTACGGCTACCCTTAGGGTTCCAAAATGGCGTCCGCAGTGCGAGCGTGCACACTTCTGACAGAAAGTGCGCCGGGCGCCATCGTGGTAAAGGGGTCAGCACGCGCGCACTTGACGTCCGCCAGAAGCATGCAGAGCAGGCAGATCATGACGTCAATTAGCGTGCAACGCTGATTTGACACCACACTGCCATTTTGGAGCTCCATGCTCCAGTCGACGCCCTCTCTTAAACTCGCACAGCTGAACGTGCGTTAAGCAGCACGAAGGAGCCCCCCACCAGTGCTATTTAAAGGAATCATCAACTACTTACAGGTTAGTTGCTGGTTGATTTCTTCTGGTTGTTGCTACAATTCTACGTGTTTTTGGTGCTTTCCATAGTTGTTTCAAGTTTCAAAAGTCTACAGGGAGTGGTGTGGCAAGTGTTGAAGTACTTTTTGCTGATTTCAAAGCTTCTGCACAAACCAGTTGCTTCCACACATGGGTGCACTAGTAGACCTTCCTCTTGGAATCGAGCATGACTGGGAGAATGAGCAGAGGCCATGCAGAGCAGGACAAGCTGCTAGAAGAGGGAGGAGGGGGAGAAGGGCTCTCAGCAGGAGACCATATCAGCCCAGGGTGTTCATGGAGCAATTCTCCTACCTGAACCTCAGTGACGACCAATGTTTGAGACGTCTGCGTTTCACTAAGGAGGTGGTCACTAAAATCTGCCGCCTGCTCCAGCCACAACTGCAACCTCAGAACAGGACAAGGACCACATTGCCAGTGGCTGTGAAGGTGACCGTGGCTGTGAACTTTTATGCATCTGGCTCCTTCCAGGCTGGTGCTGGAGACATGAGCAACATCTCGCAATGTTCAGTCCACCGTTGCACAAGGGAGGTCACTGAGGCTCTCTATTCATAGAGAGATAACTTCATTTCATTCCCTCTTGCCAGAGACATGCAGGCGGAGTGACCTCGAGGGTTTGCAAGGATTGCAGGCTTCCCCATGGTACAGGGTGCCATTGACTGCACACACATCGCTTTGCGTGCGCCTCATGTCAACTCTGCCATGTACTGGAAGCAAAAGGGTGTGCCAGCATTATTTCAGCCACCGCGGCAAACCAAAGGATGGCTACTGGTGACAAGGGCTATCCGCTGACGACATGGCTCATGACTGCGGTTCGCAACCCACGCACACGTGCGCAGCATGCAAACAATGAGAGCCATGCTGCCACAAGGAATGTGATAGAGCAGACCATTGGCATGCTGAAGCAACGATTCCGCTGCCTGGACCGCTCTGGAGGAGCCCTGCAGTACTCGGCTGAGCAGGTCTCACGATTTGTGGTGGTACGCTGCATGCTGCACAACCTTTGCCGTCATGAGGGAAGAGCCCTTGCCACCAGCTATTAGGCAGGAAGCTGAAGAACAGGAGCACGAGAAACAGGGGGCATAGTTTCAGGATAAGGGGTCACCCATTTAAGACGGAGATGAGGAGAAATTTCTTCTTCAGTGGGTCGTGAATCTTTGGAATTTTCTACCCAGAGAGCTGTGGAGGCGGAGTCATTGAATATATTCAAGGCGGACATAGACAGATATTTGAGCTACAGGGGAGTGAAGGGTTATGGGGAACAGGCAGGAAAGTGGAGTTGAGGCTAAGATCAGATCAGCCATGATCTTATTGAATGGCGGAGCAGGCTCGAGGGGCCGAATGGCCTACTCCTGCTCCTATTTCTTATGTTCAGGAGGAAGAGGAAGGGAGGCGGCAACCTAGACAGCCCCTTTCTGTCCGAGCTGTACGTGAAGAATTAATTCAAGTGCGATACCAGTAACCTCAATCTCAATTCACCATTTACCAACGGTTCCACACTCCTTAACTTCCCTTTGTCACTGATCATCACATCATCCCCTTGGTCACAATGCAAAAATAAAAGCCAACACAAAATATACATTTCAAACCAAATTTATAAATTAAATCATGCCATGTTGCCAAACTTAAACTAATCGCCCTTGTGCATTCCCTTGGTGCCTGTCTTCCGTGTGCCTTTGCCTGTCCTCCTGCTCCTACGTAGTGCTACCCCAGTGGCTGCAGCACAGCTGGTGGAAGGCTGCTGACTTTCAATGTGGGAGACTGCAGATGGCCATGGAGGATGACCTCGAGCAGCTCTGAGCCTAGAAGGCCCCTGCTTCAGACTGCACCATTTCAGCGTGGGCAGCAGCAGCCTGGGCTGGGTGGCTGACAGGCAACAGCAAGGGCACTGGCGGAGTGGCAGGGGTGGGAGAATGAATGCTGTCATCCTGCGAGAGGACAGCAGGCTTGTGCCCCATGGCGCCTCTGCCACGCCCCCAGGACGGCACCTCAGCAGTCCTAGTTATCTGTTGGAGAACAGATTGATGGACTGCTGTGACACCCTGCAAGCCCCTTTGAACACTGGTATCCACAGCCATAATGGCAGCAGTCTGAGCTTCCACTGCAGCACTCAGACGTTTGGTGGCTGCTTGTGCTGCAATGGAAGCTGAGACATCGGCCATCAGACGCTGCATCATGGTTGGGTCCACAAGTGTGTTGATGAACTTGGCCACCACTTCCATGTTGGAAAGGATGGGCTCAAGCTCTGCGCAAAGCCCTGTGCCAAGTTGGTGCCGGACTCCTCCATGCTCCTTGACATTGACCGCAGGCTTTCTGGCAGGCTTCCCAATGCACCGAGCATTTCATTGTGTACACCCATCAGCCTTCTTCTGTAGCCTGGCCCATCGAAGTCCTCGTATGAGCCCTCTGCAGCAGAACTTGTGTGCGACCTCACCCGCTGGCGAGCTGGCACCTGTCATTCCTTGCCCCCTACCCTGGCTTCTGCACACTTGTGCCCAATGTCTCACCACATGCAGATCCCGCCTCCATCCTATCCTCTAAGATACGTGCAGTGTCAGTATCTGAGCTGGTGGCTGCGAGTGTGAAATCAATTGACGGTGCTGTGTCTTCATCATCACTCTCTTCTTGGTGTTCCTTCACTGCCTGGCCAGGTTGCTCCTCTTGGATATCTGAAAGGAAAAAGGAACAAGGGTAAGGTTGTGCTGAGGGGAGCGAGGAATGTAAGAAGTGTATGCTTACACCATCTGCAGCTTGTAAGTCAGAAAAGATTGAGGATGAGGGGGAAGTGGGATGTGAGAAGGAGGATTAGGTATGAGGATACCATCATCTTCAATGGATTCAACCCCACCGCTGGCCACAGCCTCAGCAATAGCCCTTCCAATAATGGCCAGCACAATCTCCTCCAAGAGGGTTCGAACATGCAGGCGTGCTTCTCCCCCTCTGGTTAGTTCCCGCTGCCTCCGGTTGTGCGCCACCTTCTCCTGCAAGAGAGAGGGAAGTTTGTCAGTGAGTGTCATGCAATATGTTTGGGTAATGTGGCTGTCATGGTTGAATAGCTGGCAGTGTGTGCAAGCTGTGAGATGTGGGTGTGAGGCTTGCAACAGCGCTAAGTGTGTGAGGGTGTGGTGAAACATATGAATGTTAGCTATGAGTCCTGATTGATAGAGATTGTTGGTAGGTGAGTGATGGGGATGTGGTGAATTGAACAGTTGCTGAGGCTAGTGGTGCAGTTGGTGGGATATGGCATTTTAAGATGAATTCACTGACCTTGACCACTCGTGTGAGGTCATTAAACTTCTTGCAGCACTGCATCCAGGTCTTCAGGGCTAAACTCCTGGCATTGGCCTCCACGGCTATCTGCTCCCACTGCCTTCTCACGATGTGTCCTAGAGGGCCTTCTGCCCCCCTGCGGATACAGGACATCTCTCCTCCTTTCCACCTCCTCCACCAAGACCTCCAGTGCAGCGTCGGAAAACCTTGGTGCACGCTCTCTCCCATGGTCAGCCATTGTTCTTTGTTGCACAGCACCATTCCGAATGATGTCAGCATCCCCAGCAGCCACAATGCACCTTCTCTTTAAGAGGTGCAGGCTAGCTTTAAGCAGTGCAGGCTAGCTTTAAGTAGTGCTAGTAAGTAACGATATTGGGTCCCCTGCTGATGTGCGTAGTCAATGAAGAGCGCAATTAGCGCTGGCTACACGCAGCAGTCATTACAATGAGCAGGCAGCACGAAGTTGGTGTGCTGCCTGCATTACATTAAACGGGCGCATCGCGATCCCCGCACCCATTTTTGGGGATATCTAATTTAGCCCCCAAGAGCTTATATCAAAATTCAGTTCTTCAAAACTTTGTAATTCTGGAAGTTTTGTTTGAGCTGCATTTGGTAACTGGCTATAGAGGAACCAGATAGTGATTGATGAATAGGTTATTTGAGCTAGAAAGGAATGGGAGAACTGAAGGGCATGGGTATAAAATACAAAAGCAAAGAGTTATGTTAGGTGTGAGTATTTCTTTTCACAGAGAGTCAGTGACCTCTAGAACAGATTACTAATGCACATGGTAAATATGGGATCACTGGAGCCCTTCAAAAGGGAGCTGGGCGAGTTCCTGAAAGCGGAGGACAGCTTGAGTTATAGTCGGTAGGTGACAAGGAGCGAGGGTTATTGATACGAGTTACTGCAGTCCCCTGGCATTTGCTTGATTGCCTTCAGGGATCAGAGAGGAATTTCCCAGGGATTTTTTCTTAAACTGCCCTCATTTTTGTTCTCTGTTTCTTTACCTTTTTCCAGGAGATTGTATGGCTGGGTGGGTGGGTTGATGCTGCACCTGGGCCGCCGCGACATATCGAGACGGGATGGGCACGAGGGACCCGATGGGCTTTTTTTCTTGTGCTTCTTTTTCGTAGATCCCTTTCCCTTTGGAAAATCGGGAATTCTCCTTTCAGTGTGGCTGAAGCTCTTGCTGATTGTGTGGTGTGATGCTCTACACGTGAGTTTACTGCAGTGGAGGAAATAATGCAAAGCTCGTTCCCCGCTTCCTTCACCTCAGCCATCTGGTGCCAGTAGCGCAATGTGACACGCAATGGCTAATGACAGGAACAGCTGCAGCCGATTTTCCTCGATGTACCCCTTGGCCAATTTTCTGGGTGTAAAATGAGTGCAAAGCACACCAATTTAACCATGGGATGGTCTACACTCAATCTGCGCAAGCGTTGGTCTCACTGCTAAATTCGTGGGGCCCTTGTCTAGGCATCCCGGGCTGACACCTAAAGCAGGTGTTAGGACCCTTAAATATGTAAATTATGAGCCTAAAACCCGTTGAAGGGCCTCTTTGTGAAATTTGTCGGCGATGAGCAGGGCGGGTGTCGGGCCTGGCCCGCTAACGATTCTTCAGCGGAGAATTTTTTAAACTGTTCCAGCAGAGCAGGAGTACTCCACCGACTCCACAGCAGTTGCGATGGTTGCGCACCCACCCCAACGCCTGCTCCAAGCCCACCCTCCTTCACCCCAGGGCTTACCTGGGGGCTGCTGCCAGCGAGGAAGGCGACCTGACATTGATGTCTTTGCCCGGGCGAGCCGCCTGTGGAGGCCCGACCAACACCGCCAGCACAGGCCGAGTATGGTGCTGAGGCCCGAGCACCGATTTCCATCGCTCCTCGGGCCTGTCAGTTCGGGCGTGCGCTGGTCGCCTAGCGCCGAGTCTGGGCCCAGTAACAGGCCCAGACCAAAATCTACCTGTGTGAAGTGGTTAAAAAACGAGTGCTGCTGTACAGAAAAAGAGCCAATCTGATTAATCTCAAACTGTAGCACAGCAAATATCTACTGAATGAGCTTTCAGTTTTTATCTTTAAATAAACTAACGTCCTATTATGAACTAATTCAAGTCAGTTTAGCTGATCAGAGAAGCTTGTCACTGCTTTGTGCTAAGTGAATGAACCAGATTCCTTGCCTGGCTTGCGATCATAATCACTGTCTCCCTGGAGAAGCAGGAAGCAATAAAATAAACAAGTATTTACAAGTCTAGGCTGAGGAAAGGCAGTTCTCTTAAAAATCACTGAAGCGTGTATTGATCAAGACTTGGATTGAAGCCCAGAAGATTTTTCCACAGATTATGCAATTCTGAAATTTAATTTATTACATTTGCAATTAAATACTTTAGGTTGGAAAAAAATCAATGAACTCGACTGATGTTCCATTTACAATGCTGGGAATTTATAGCCCTTGTATTTTCAGTGTGTATTTATATTACTTTGTAGCTAATGTGCACACAACAGGGCATTGTCACTTTTGTCTACAGTGCATGATTTGTGGATGGCTTTTGATGTGGTTACTCAGCCTATTTTTTCAGTCCAGCATTGCTGCTATATATTTGAGTTTTATGCTTGCTAAATCTTGCCTGCCAATTTTTATAGCTTTACTCTGCTGGCAGGGGCTGATTGGCATTGCTGTTGATTAATGAGTGATTTGTACACTGTGCTTTAACATGTTAAGTTATCCTAGTATTTTGGTTCAGGTTCTGAGTGTGCATTCTCCTATAATTACCTTAATGATATGATATGGTTGAAGAATGAGCTGATTGAGTTAAAGTGGTGGTTATTTGCAGTTACAGATATCAGGCAGATGTTTGTCTGTACCGCATGGGTATCGAGCATGGCTTGGGCAGAGCGCAGAGACAAGAGTCTGGCCTTGAGAAGCCCATGCTCATAACAGAACCTGCCTGTAACGGAAGGGAAATCGGGCTGGTTCTGTCATGGCCTTGCGAATCCTAACTTTTACTCTCTAACGCTCAGACGGTAAAGATAAAAATCTAACCCAATGTCAGCATTACCTGAGATTGTGCTGCACTGTCGGAGGTGCCGTCTTTCAGATGAGACATTAAATCGAGGCCCCGGCTGCCCTCTCAGGTGGACGTAAAAGATCCCATGGCGCTATTTGAAGAAGAGCAGGGGAGTTCTCTCCTGTGTCCTGGCCAATATTTATCCCTAAAACCGATTATCTCAAATACTGTTTGTGGGACCTTTCCTACATTGCAAACTACACTTCGAAAGTACTTAATTGGCTGTAAAGTGCTGAGGTTGCAAAAGACGACATATATTAATGGAGGTCTTTCTATCTTTTGACGTGAAATTTATTTTAAAAGTTGGTTTGGGAAAGGGCTTGTCTTTCCTTTAGAAATTAAGCAATGGAGTCCACCAATGATTTGGTGAGGTGGCTTCATTACCGAGTGTATTGTAAGTTTATCCATTTACGTCAGTCTGAGTGAGTTCTTTACTGTTGATTATTTTTGTTTTATTTACTGGGTGCACTTTCAAATAGGAACACAGGGTCAGCTTTGCATCTCCAGTGAACATCAGAGATATGTTTCAAACTGATTCTTACTGACTGCATTCGATTCCGATAAGTCAATATCCTAGTAGAAGCTAGACTGTACACAATGATCCCAGGACATCGTGATTTCTCTGTATGATTATACTAATATCTATTATACATTATACAGTTATAACAGAGGAGCCACATAGTCTAGGAAGATCCCAGGTTGGAACCCTGGTCTGCGGTGGGTTAGCTGATCTCAACTCCGTCAGCAGCAAATGGCTTTAAGACACATGGGCTAGGGAGGGGACAAGTCAGCTGGAATAGTCCTGATCGCTATTCAGTACTCTGGTGGAAATGTATGTGTGGGGACATTGAGTAAATGTAGAATGGGGCTTGGCTGTGAGGTTCCCCAATGATTGATCAACATTCTGACACTGTGCAGGTTTGCCCATGAATAACAACAACTTGTATTTATATAGCACCTTTAACGTAGTAAAACATCCCAAAGCGCTTCTCAGGAGCGTTATGAGACAGAATTTGACACCGAGCCACATAAGGAGGTATTATTAAGGTTTTTAAGGAGCGTCTTAAAGGAGAAGAGCGAGGTAGAGAGGCGGACAGGTTTAGGGAGGGAATTCCAGAGCTTGGGGCCCAGGCAGCCGAAGACTGCCCGCCAATGGTGGGGTGAAGGAAGTGGGGGGGGGGGGGGGTGAATAAATGATCAGAATTGGAGGAGCGCAGAGATCTCGGAGTGTTGTAGAGCTGGAAGAGGTTACAGAGTTAGGGAGGGGCGAGGCCGTGGAAGGAGTTGAAAACGAGGATGAGAATTTTAAAATCAAGGCGTTGCCAGACCGGGAGCCAGTAAGAACAGCCTTTGGATGAGGTACCATAGTGGGGCAGTCACCTAAGGAACCTCACTCCAGCATGAGTCACCACCTTTGGGAAAGGGCCGGGAAGGTGCAATGCAGAGAAAAGCTGATGGAAAACTGTTTTGACAAAACTTGTGCACAGTGCGGATTTTATTTGGAAATCTGACTGCCTGACAGTTAAATAAATCTAAAATGGTGTACATCAAAACTGATGTGGAGCAGGGTGCACAAGTTTTTATCAAAACAGGTTTTGTATCCTCCTCCAACTTTCCATCAGATTTTCTCTCCATAGTGTCACCCCCGCCTCCAAAGGCGGTAACTTGTACTTGGATGTCCCAAGTCCCTCTAGGTGATCGGAGGGAGGCGATTAACTGAACATTGTGGCCCTAATGAACTGTACTTTACCACTGAAAGCTCCATTCCCTTTTGAAAATGTTTTGCAGCTTGCCTGCAACTTTCAAGTTTCTTATCTGATCTTCGAATGGAGTGGACAACATCTGGCATAGATGGAGTTTTCAGTTCTAATTGTCTCAATCAAGTAGAAAGGAACAGGCTTAGAAGGTGCACTTTCATAGCACAAGATGTACTTTACTTTTTTGCCAATTTTCTCCTCTCTTCTGACGGGGCTGAGTCTTGCCAGCAGCTCTCTGATATCTAGGCATAAAGGCCGTTCTCCATGTGAGCTGGGTAGACTACTCGACTGTGATGACATCGAAATCTACTCCTGTCCTCATCCCGATATCCACACATGTACAATTTCCAGCAGGGGGGGTCACAGGATAGTAGCCGGGAGTGAGAACTATGGCTGATTTTTCCCTTCCCTAAACCCACGAGTGCTGAGGCCAGTTACTGCGGCCCTACTCTGTCCTGGCTGACATCACCTAACTTAGGACAGAGCAGGGATTGGATCTGGGACCTCTCTGGCTTGTACAGCCCAGTGCCACAATGGGTATTGGCGTTTACCAGTGAGTCGTTGGAGGTGATGCGGTGTTGAAGAGAAAGTTTGTACTGCAATCAATGTGATATCTTCTGCCGAATAAACTATGGTAAAAAAAATCATTCATTTATATCAGCAGACATGATGTGACGTGATGAGGTGACTTCATTGTACAGTCCTCTGTGTATCTCTCCTTTAGCTCCCTCCTCCAGTTGTCAATCACTGGTCCCTTCTTACATTTCTTTCTTCTGTAAGTTATCCCCATCTTTGGTCGGGCTGCTACCGAAAGAGTTGGTTGCTGGACTACTCCTCGGCCCATGCTAACACCCCCTATAGATGCGGAGATGCCGGTGTTGGACTGGGGTGGACAAAAGTGAGAAGTCGCACAACACCAGGTTATAGTCCAACAGCTTTATTTGAAATCACAAGCTTTCGGAGCGCTGCTTCACCTGACGAAGGAGCAGCGCTCCGAAAACTTGTGATTTCAAATAAAGCTGTTGGACTATAACCTGGTGTTGTGCGACTTCTCACTTTTGTCCACCCCCTATAGACGTCGATCTGAAGGTGCAAGGGACTGCACAGTTGTAATTCTTAGCCCTCTAACTTTCCCTCCTCCTTGCAGGAAAGGCACCACAGTGCGTCCCTGGCACTTAGCGGAGCTCAGATTGGGAACTAATTAGAGTGGGAATTAGAGCTACACTTAAATCTTGCTTTGTGACTCTGAGCATTACTGCTGTCATACTCAATGCTAGCATTGCCACCCCAACACAGCCAAGGGACTGATACAGCCAGTTGTCTGTAATGATGTTGCCTTAGTGATGTGGGTGCAGACCTTTATCATATCGTGCAATGGTGCAGAACCTTAGCAGGTCAAGGAACTGCACCAGCAAGACCTATTGCCTTGATAAACTTAATTCTAAGATGATCCAGTGTTTGTAAATCTGAAGAACAAAGACCTGTATTTCTAAATTGAAACATTTAATTTGCAATTTAGCACCTAAATGTATGAAATGTGTCTGTGCAAATGTATAGCTGAATCTTCTGAAAAAAATGAATTCTTCTGAAATGAGGATCCCAATGATTCAGTGGGTCAATGCATTACCTAGTGTGATGCTGGTTGAGGAAGGTGCCTCGCTTGATCCTTGATCTGTGCTGAGACAGATAAAGAAAAAGAAACAAAGAAAGACTTGCATTTCTATAGCGCCTTTCACAACCTCAGGACGTCCCAAAGGGCATTACAGCCAGTGAAGTACTTTTAGAAATGTAGTTATTGTTGTAATGTAGGAAACGCAGCAGTCAATTTGCGCACAGCAAGCTCCCAGCAATGAAATAATGATAATCTGTTTTAGGTGTTGGTTGAGGGATAAATATTGGCCAAGGCAGCAGGGAGAACTCCCCTGCTCTTCTTTGAATAGCCCCTTGGGATCTTTTATGTTCACCTGAGAGAGCAGACTAGGCCTTAGTTTAATTTCTCATCCGAAAGATGGCACCTCCAGCAGCGTAGCCCTCCCTTGGTATGGGAGTGACGGCGATGGGTGGGGGTGGGGTGGGGGGTGGAATCGGGGAGTGCGGTGGCGATCGGTTCTTTTAATGTAGAGTTGGGCAGGGCGCACTCCCTGAGTGCAAACCAATCTTGGAGAGGGCCCTATGCCTGTTTCTGGCGTGAGTATACTTTTTTACTGGGAAAATTTTTACTTTTTTACTGGGAATCACATCTGTGAACAAGCTAACGACGACTCGAGTCCGGATCACGTCATGTATCGTGACATAAACCCAAGATCCCGATTGAGACCGTCTTCATGAGTGCGGAACTTGGCTATCAGTTTCTGCTCGATGATTTTGCGTTGTCGTGTGTTTCTAAGGTTGCCTTGGAGAACGCTTACCCGCAGATCCGAGGCTGAATGTCCTTGACTGCTGAAGTGTTCCCCGACTGGGAGGTAACAATCCTGCCTGGCGATTGTTGCGCGGTGCTCGTTCATACGTTGTCTCAGTGTCTGCATGGTCTCGCCGATGTACCATGCCGCGGTGCATTCTTTCCTGCAACGTATGAGGTAGACAACGTTGGCCGAGTCACATGAGTATGTACCATGTACCTGGTGGGTAGTGTCCTCACGTGTGATGGTGGTATCTGTGTTGATGATCTGGCATGTCTTGCAGAGTTTGCCATGGCAGGGTTGTGTGGTGTCGTGGTCGCTGTTATCCTGAAAGCTGGGTAATTTGCTGCGAACGATGGTACTTCTGAGGTTAGGCGGCTGTTTGAAGGCAAGTAGTGGAGGCGTGGGGATGGCCTTAGCGAGGTGTTTGTCGTCATCGATGACATGTTGAAGGCTGCGAAGAACATGGCGTAGTACGCATATTTTTCCGTCTTTCTCAATATGGCAAGTGGCGCACTTCCGGCCGAGTAGCGCTGCGGACCAATTTCTAGGTCATCGTATCTCAGATTACTCGTGTACTGTATCCCAAACTATCGTTTGGAAGGACCAGAATTTTTTCCTTCACTTTTTCTCTTTTTTCCCCTTCCCCTCCAGCGCCTCATCCACATTTCCATTCTCTGTGTGTGAGACTAGTCTACTTAGAGTGATAGAATCTTACAGCACAGAAGAAGGACGTTTGGCCCATCGTGCCTGTGCCGGCTCTTTGAAAGAGCTATCCAATTAGTCCCACTCCCCTTGCTCTTCCCCATAGCACTGCAATTTTCTCCCCTAGCCTCAGGCTATTTGACTGTCGGGGCTTCACAACAACGTCTGCTCTCATCAAGAGCACTGGATGGCAATCAGGAGCAGATTTCTTTTCCCTTTTCCAAGTCAAGGGCACTAACATCAATTGTAGCACCTCAACTGTGACCAGTGGTTCCTGAACAACCAACCCTTCCATTTCGCAGAGTTTATCTAACTTGCATTGATAGTAACATATTCACTATCATCAAGTATAGTTTCATGGGGCCAAAATTAATAATGTATAAAACCATGGTGCGAGGATTTTTAAATTCTGATCTCAATTCTACGCTGTTCTGAAATACATGAGAATATAGTTTTTAAAAAATGCAATAAGCTGTTTAAAGTAGAAAGCAGCTTCATATGTTGTCAGGTGTGTGGGAGCCTGGAAATAATATATGTGGAATATTGGTTGCTTTCCTGCTGTAATATAAATTCTGCTTTTTGAGAGCAAGAAAACTACATGTAGAAACACATAGAAAGAAAGACTTGTATTTATATAGCGCCTTTCACGACCACCGGATGTCTCAAAGCGCTTTACAGCCAATGAAGTACTTTTGGAGTGTAGTCACTGTTGTAATGTGGAAAACGCGGCAGCCAATTTGCGCACAGCAAGCTCCCACAAACAGCAATGTGATAATGACCAGATCATGGCCCTGAAATTCGCCTCTCCGGCTTGCCGCGGGGGTAAGGATCGCGCGCGCTCTTACCTACCGCGCCTGCCGTTGTGTTTTGGGCCCACGGGAACTTCAGCTCCTGGGCCTGCTCCAACTGCCGGCGCGCAGTGCTTGCGTGTCCCAGGGGCGCAGTTAGTGCGATGCGTCCCCTGGGATCACGTGGGCCATGGAGAGCCAATGGCAGCAGACCATCTTTCATTCATAGATTTGACAGGAAGACCTGTCAAATCTATGAATTGAAATCGGCCCCAAAAGAACAGCTAAACTTAAAATAATTTTTTTAAAAAACCATCACATTTATAAAATAACTATAGTTAAATAAATTAACCACTTTAAACAAAAATTTAAATTTTTGAAAAAATTAAAATACTTTTTAACAGTGCTAAAAATAAACTTACCTTTCTTTAAAGTATCTAAAAAAGATAAACCTGTTGATAAAAATGTTAAATTATACTTAATTAACCACTTACCTTGTTGAAAACAGCTCCTGCGCCTCCTTTTTAAAAGCGCAGGTTCTTCAATATTTACCCTCCCGTAGAAACCTGAAAAAAACCCTAAGTTTGCTGCGTGCGCGCAGCCTCTACCGCGCACGCGGTTCACCTATGAACCGCCCCCTTCACCAGACCGGAAGTTCCGGTTACCCGCGCATGCGCAGTGCATGCAGGAAACCGGCACTTCGGGACACCTTACGGGTGAGTACACACTGCGTACTCACCCGGCAAGGGACGAATTTTTGGCCCATGTTATGTTGGTTGAGGGATAAGTATTGGCCAGGACACCGGGGATAACTCCCCTGCTCTTCTTCGAAATAGTGCCCGTGGGATCTTTTACGTCCACCTGAGAGAGCAGACGGGGCCTCGGTTTAATTTCGTGGAGGGGTTGGAGTAGGCAGGGAATATTCCGCTCTCTGGTTACCAATGAAGTTCACAATCGAGTTGCCACCTATTGTTTCATTGGGCCTATAAGCATCCAGTTATTCTATTCTTAATAGCATAGCCTAAAGGGAGCAGAGGTGGGGGGAACATGGTGTATGAATAGAGCACCTGCACTAAACTGAAGATTGATGGAATGCAACAAAGTTAAAAGGAAGCTGTGTAGAGTATGGGGTCTGTAGGGACGCAGGCGCTTCGACTGATAACAATGACTTTCTTGGAGAAGACTTTCGATGAAGTGAGCTGCTGAGTCAGCTTGTTGTGGCAAGTGAAAGTGTCAAATAGCAGGAGCTGTTGTTCGACTTTGATGGCACGTGTTCAAGGCAGCGAGCAGACAGACAGAGAGGGAGAGCAAAGGTATCCGCCGAGAGAGAGAAAATATCAACAGAGAGAGAGAGAAACCCCCCCCCCTCCCCCCGAGGCGAGGGTCGAGCTGTCAGGTGTAGCCACAGGGGGGAGAAACTCGCCACCTTGCTAACCCAGGAGGCTGGGTGCTGCAGTCTCAGTGAATCAAGCAGAGCCTTGCCCTGCTGGTTCACCTCTCGTCAGGCAGGTGTGCGCTTTGAAGAGGAAGAGGAGGAGGAGGGGGGGGAGGCTCACAGTTGTGGCAGTGGAGAAATGTCAAGAATTCTGAGCTTGCGGAGATCACGGTCTCTGTCCGATGAGTCAGAAGCAGCGGACGGAGTGGAGCTGGAGGCCGAACCAGAAGATCTGGACTGGGATAACTACAGCGTGACCCTGGAGGAGAGGATCGCCGCCGTACGTATTCCCTTTCACTTGTGCATTCCCCCCCCCCCCCCCCTCTCCCCTCTCCCCTCTCTTTGAGGCAACTAACTGGCTCTTCACTTAGCCTGCATGGGAGAATGAGCGCACTGTTCGAAGCCGCTTGTAAGGTTGGCCAATGAGCAAGGCTTGGGAGGGAGAGGAAAGCTGAAGTCGATTGCACTGAGCTTGCTGCTGAGGTAGAGTGTAATTGAAGACAGTTGGCTTGTGCCTTGTTCTGTAGGTACAAGTTCAGCCCGCCTTGAGCACTCGGAACTTAACTCTTTGCGAGCCGCTGCCTTGGCGAAGGGCGTTTCTTTGGGAGCTCTCAAACCTCACAGCATTGAAATGGAATAAAAACAGAAAATGCTGGAGAAATGGAGCTCATTAGAACGTCGCAATGGTTTCAATATGTGATGGAAACACGGGCATCACTGCCCGCTCTCTGGCGGGGAAGGGTTGGGGGGGGGTTGAGTCGTATTTTTGGGGATTAGGGCAAGGTTCTAAGGCTCCTTTCTCAGGCGGTGCAGCGAATCAAAGTCGCTGATACTGGGGGGAGGGGGGGGGGGTCAGAAATTGTGATGAGGCGTCATTTAACCTTTTAGTTGCCATGTGAAGTATTGTTGATGCATTTCCAAAAGATGAAGGAGGGAAGCTGCAATAAATGAAAGATTTGGAGTGCACTGTGTCCTGTGAATGTTGCGGCTGTTTGAAGACTCCACAATGCAGCGCTCAGCACAGTATAAAGTCACAGTTTAAATGTGTGGTCTCAATGTTTGATTTGCCTGAATCCGTTTGTCCGTGTTCCTCGGCATCTGTGGCAGCTGCTTTCCCAGTGATCCACGTTGGCTCGGTATTCCCCCCCCCCCCCCCCGATGATCTCATGCCTCGGGTTTCTATGGATGCTAAGTTTCCTGATTCTCGTGTTATCTCGGACACTCAATAACCAGCTCCCCAGTTGGTCTGTCTGTTCACGGTGTCTAGTTTCTGTGATCCTGTGCATTTAAGCGCCGGTGATTTCCAGGCTCCCCACAGCCCAACGCATGGTTACCCTGACAGTCAGATGTAACTCAATGTGCCTGATGTTTGAGTTTCCCAGGCACTTGTGTCTCTGTTTTCACTGTATTCCCTGGACTTGTGGGCACATCGCTGTCAATCTTTTGTGTAGCGTGTATAGACAGTTAGTTATCTTTTATTCGACATTGAATTCGATATTCAAAATTATTAGTGTGTAATGTTGACAATCTGTTTTAAAGTATCATTTTGGTAAAACACAAGTAGAATTAAAAATGTTGCCTGGAGAATAGAATGATTAGGTTGTGCTTTTGAACATGATTTGATTCTTCTTTTTAATGTCATTATTGTTACTTTATAGTTATTCTACAATATGCTTCTGCCTTTTAGTTTTGTGAAGTTGGAGATGAGGAGAATTTTTTTTACGCAGCGAGTTGTTATGATCGGGAATGCACTGCCTGAAAGGGTGGTGGGGAGCAGATTCAGTAATAACTTTCAAAAGGGAATTGGATATGTACTTGTAAAGGAAAAATGTGCAGGGCTATGGGGAAAGAGCGGGGGAGTGGGACTAATTGGAGAGCTCTTTCAAAGAGCTGGCACAGGCACGATGGGCCGAATGGCCTCCTACTGTGCTGTAAGGTTCCATGATAAGTTGTTTGCTTTAAGAGTTTCACCACCACCACCACCTTTTGCTTTACTCTCTCGAGCTCTCTCAATGGCCTAAGCCATACAGACCAGGAGGTCCCAAGTTTAATTCCTGCTCTACACTCACAGCTGGGGCAACAGTTGGCGCTAGGGGAGGCAAGGAAATTGGTTACAGTTCCTGCTCCTGATCGCTGTTCAGTGACCCCTTTACTGGAAAGTACATGTGTGTGTGGAACAAAAAGAAAATACTGCAGATGCTGGAAATCTGAAATAAAAACAGAAAATGCTGGAGATACTCAGCAGGTCAGGCAGCATCTGTGAAGAGAGAAACAGAGTTCACGTTTCAGGTCAATGACCTTTCGTCAGAACTGGAAAAAAGCAGGAAATGGAACAAATTTTTAAGCAAGTGTAGGGGCTGGGAAAGGGGGGAGGGGATGAAAGAACAAAAGGGAAGGTCTGTGATAGGATAGAAGGCAGGAGAGGTTAAGAGATATTCAAGGCAAAAGGAGATGGTAATGGGACAGGTTAAGCTCGTGTGTGGATGTCGGGTGAGAATAGGATCGAGCTTGGCTGTGAAGCCCTCCATGGTGGAATATCATGGCACTCACTGTCTCAGCTCACATGTCATGAATGGCCAACTAGATAAGGCACTGGAGGGCCTCTGGTACCTGTGGAAATGTCCCCAGCACCTTCAGCAGAGGGAGGGGAGGGAAGGGGGGAACTTATCAGTCAGGAATTACAGATTCATAGAATAGAATCACAGAAACTTACAGCACTGAAGGAGGCCATTCGGCCCGTCGTGCCTGTGCTGGCTCTTTGAAAGAGCAGTCGTGTTTAGTCCCACACCCCCCGCTTTTTGTTCCTAACCCTGTAAATTGATCATCAAGTACCTGTCCAACTCCCTGTTAAAATTATTTATGGAATCATCCTCCACCACCTCTTCAGGTCGAGTGCTCCAGATCCCGACAACCCGCTGAGTGAAAACATTTCTCCTCCTCTCCCCGCTAGATCTTTTTCCAATGATTTTGAATCTGTGACCTTTGGTTATTGACCCACTCGCCCGAGGGATTCGTCGTCTCCCCCCCCCCCCCCCCATCAATGTAAGCAGCATTCTGATTCTTTCCAATTTGCTGGTGTTTTTTTTAAAACAGCAAGTGCTTGATGGCATCATCAGGAGAAGTGTCTTAAAAGAAAAGCAACAGGCAGTGTAAAGAAGCTGAGTGAACAGCAGTCGTGGTACAAGCCATTAAGTCATGGAAGCCAGAATCACTCAGCTTCAGCTATATGCTCATTGAGCTCACTGCTGCCCTCAGTAACTCGCACAGGCCAGTATCCCCCAGTGACCTCATCAGAACATGACTACTTTCTTTTTTTTAAAAAAGCAACCACGTTAAGCATAAGGAAGCTTAAAAGTTGAACGCCAGTCCCTCGTAACTTTAAAAGGAGGTCCCGGTGGGGAGAGTAGCTTTTTCAGAAGCCGGATTGTCAGTTGGTTTTTGTATTCCCGTGGCCCCTCTGAGAATATTATTAAAGTATTTGGGTATTGAAGTGGTTACAGAGGGGAAGAAAGTGTTTCCATTTGTCTCCTTGGCTATACCTGCTGCGGTCTCGGGGCATGTGCAGAGGCTCCTTTTGTTTGGCTGCTTGCCAACTTTAAAGAGAGAGAGAGAGAAGGCAAATGAAACATAACCATTATTAGCAGCACGGACACATTTCTGAAAAAGCTATGCACTTGGATTTCATTGCACAGTTGCAATAGCATCTAACACCCTTTTAAAGAACAGCGTACAATTGTTTTGAACGGTTGTCTGTGGTGCAGAATGAAGTAACTCCTTGCAGGGTGGACACCATCTCCTGCTGCCCCTGTCAAGCTAGGTCGGAAAGGCAGATACAAGAAGATGGGAGCTTTCATTTTCCTTCGGAGTGGAGCTATGCCGCGTGTTGATGTTGTAACTGGATCTGTTGGTGCAGAATAGAGGCTAGGCAGTCTAGTTTTCTTTGCACAGTCAACTCTACTGTTCTGAATTGGAAGCTGGTCTTCATTTAGTGAGGAATGCTCTCTCTCTCACACACACACACACACACACACAGCCCCCTGATTCTATGCACACAGAGACAATGCAGACTGTAAATCATCGGAGTCCTGCCCTGAACAGCTGCCAATCATCTTCACAGGAGCAGGAGAACCTCGCTGACATTGAGCAGCGCTGCACGCAGTTGCTGAAGGTGAAGCTGGAGCTGGAGTCGCAGGTCGCCGAGCTGAACGAGCGGCTGCTGGAGGAGGAGATCTGCAGCACTGAGCTGAACGCCCAGAAATGCAAGCTGGAGTCTGAGTGCTGCAGCCTCAAGACCGACATTGAAGAATTGGAGTCCACGCTCATCAAAGTGGAGACCGAGAAGCAGGTGGGTGCCGCACGTTCAGTACACAGATTGAAACCTGATAAAAAAAAAATGCAGAACTAATTAGCCCAGGGAAGTAAAACCCTGGCTTGGATCAGAACCTCTGTAAACTGCAGGCAAAAACGCGGCCAAATCGATAGCACAGCGCCCATTAATCATTTAATCCGCAGTTGAGTGGAAGGAAAAGCGGAACAAGCCCACAGCAGTGAGGATGACCCTGCTAAAAATGTGATGTCTCTCACGGCGGGACGTGACAGCGCATTCCTGTCCTCGAAAGTCATGATTGAGGGGAACGCAAAGCCGGGGCAAGGGCTTCATTCGAATTGAATCAGGGATTTTGTACAATGGGAGCCGGTGGGGGGACTTCTAATGCATCAGAGTGTGTGATTAGATTAGGGAATGCCTGAACAGGTGAGCACTTATCTGCAGGCAAGCTGCATTCTTGTGCAGGGGGGGGAAATTTAATACATCTCCTGATTAATTCAGAAATCGCAACTTAATAAATCTTCTTTGACTAACTTTTCTTTAAGGATTAGATTTGCACTTTGTCCGCAAAAGATGCCCAATCCGTTCATAAGATCACCACTTAAATGCCATCTGCATAGTTAGAAAGAGCACTGTTTCAGTAACGAGTCCAAACATCATTAACCCTTTAGGACATTAAAGGGGCGCTGTCTTTAAAAAAAAATGCATTGGACAAACTTGTTATTTTTTTGGGTTGGGAATAAAGGCAGAACAGCTGGCTATGGTGTTGATTGTGAGGAGGTCACAAGTGGTTCGGTGATGCAGATGCTTGCTTAGTACTGTTTTTAAGAGCAGTGCCCCTTTACTGTCCTTTTCACTTTCCAGCATGCTTTTTGCTTCGAATTCACTTTTGTTATTTTCTTCCTCCTGTTTCTCGCCGTCTCCCCATACTTGCCCCAGCCTTGCCACCATCCCCAGCATCCCAAGCAAAACCAAAATCTTCCATCAATGCTGGTCTATTAGGAGGTGCACAGCAGTCTTGAGTGGCCCTCAGATTTTCCCTCCCTCCCTCTGGGATGTGCACTCCACTCGGCACCTGCCGAGCACACTATGGTTGAGACCCAGGAGCTCACTGTGTAGGGAATCACAGACCCATGACTGCCCAATGGATTGGCCAGGTGGGCAGAAAAGTGGCAAATGGAATTCAATCTGGAGAAGTGTGAGGTAATAAATTTGGGGAGGGCTAACAAGGAAAGGGCTACGGACCAAGAGCTGAAAAGTGGGATTAGGCGGGATAGCTCTTTTTCGGCTGGCACAGACACGATGGGCCGAATGGCCTCCTTCTGTGCCATAAATTTCTACGATTCTGTGATACCCTATGACTGTATTACCCTCATCCAGAGTGGTCATTCCTGGCGTATGAGCAGGCTATTCGGCCACCGGGGCATCACGTCCTCCCGTAAGGTGTTTCCAGCAGGGAACACTGAGTGGCAGTCGGACGCAGGAGCCCTGCCTTGATTTATTTCCCTTCTTCAGTCCAGGGGTGCTGAGGCTAGGTGTAGCACCCCTACAGCCACCGCGACTGACCCGAGCTCACTCAGCACAGCGAGAGGATAGAACCCGGGCTGCGGGGAAAGTACCATAATCCACATCCTGCAGTCATCAGGGGAATGTAAATGGAACTATCCAAGAGAAAGAGAAGGTAGAACACGGCTAAGATATTCCACACAGACATATTGCTGTGAGTTTTCAAAGTGCTCGTTCTGTGCCTGTACAACGATGGTAGAAGCAGCATCAGCACAAGGACTGACTGCACCGGTTCGAAGAGAAGACCCACCACCACCGTCTCGGGGCAACTAGGGATGGGCAATAAATGTGACCTTGACAGCGTCATCCTGGAATGTAACTTTGCATTTGAGCAATTGGTTGTGTTTTATATGACTTCATAGCAGCAGAGTTGAAAGTCCACACACAACATGTTCTGTTTGTTTGTGATGCATCGCTACGGGATGCATTTCCCTGTGCTGAGTGAGCTCGGGTCAGTCGCCGTGGCTGTAGGGGTGCTACACCTAGCCTCAGCACCCCTGGACTGAAGAAGGGAAATAAATCAAGGCAGGGCTCCTGCGTCCGACTGCCACTCAGTGTTCCCTGCTGGAAACACCTTACGGAAGGACGTGATGCCCCGGTGGCCGAATAGCCTGCTCATATGCCAGGAATGACCACTCTGGGTGAGGGTAATACAGTCATAGGGTATCACAGAATCGTAGACATTTACGGCACAGAAGGAGGATATTCAGCCCATCGTGTCTGTGCCAGCCGAAAAAGAGCTATCCAGCCTAATCCCACTTTCCAGCTCTTGGTCCGTAGCCCTGTAGGTTATGGCACTTCAAGTGCCACCCAACCTGATGCCTGCCAGCCTAGAAAACGAGCAAAAAACTGACCAGCAGCTTCAACAGGGCCAACAACTCGAAAGCAGCTCTGAATATGTGCTTCATGGCAAGGGATAAAGATGAGTCAGTGTCGTTGAAACAAAACCTCAGAGCCAAGTTCTGGTGAAGGGGTCCCACCCAAAACATTCCCCTGTCTTTACCCTTTTAAGATGCTGCTCGACCTGCTGTACATCGCAAAGAGGCTCTGTTTTTAAAACCTTAAAACACACCGGGATACAAATTGCAGGTGGCGACAATTAGGGACAAACAATCAATACTGTCATGTGACATTCCTCTGCTATTTTAAGATGTTAACAAAAGTCATTTGCACTCAACAACAACAGCAACTTAGGTTTTTATACCAGCTTGAATGTAGGAAATGTCCCAAGCTGCTCTACAGGCTGTCTGCTGTTATCGGCAGCAGTCGTTTTGAGTCTAAGTTGCTGTTTTGACTCTTGTACTGGAAATAAAAATCAGAACACGCAGCAATCAGTAAAAAAAAAAGTGAACGCTTTCATGATTTGCATGACTGACTGGGTTGGGGGTTATCACTGACTGGGTTGGGGGTTATCACTGACTGGGTTGGGGGTTATCACTGACTGGGCCTCACACTCAAGTGTAATGCTATCTCAATCCAACATCAGCATGTCTGTTCCTCTAGATAGCAACTAGGAGCAGCAACTCTGCCTGATTATCCCTTTCTAACCCAAGACACTGAGGCTAGTGTCAGCACTGAACCTGGGACTTTCCTGATCTCTCTGGCTCAACTATTCATCACTTTAATCAGCTGTGCCACGGAGGGTGAGGGGGGGGGGGGGGGTGCTCTTTGTTGCCTCTTTGGGTGAAAGAGTTTATTGAGTAAGACAGTTAATTCAGAGGTATGGTTAAAGTGGCCAAACCCATTTCACTTAGTACCCTCACAGCCAGCAGTGAGAAGAGACTTCTGCAATTAAATTGATGCTCCAGAGCTAAAAGGATGTGATAACCCCCAACCCCAGTCAGTGATAACCCCCAACCCCAGTCAGTGAAAATCCCCCAACCCCAATCAGTGATAATCCCCCAACCCCAGTCAGTGATAACCCCCAACCCCAGTCAGTGATAACCCCCAACCCCAGTCAGTGATAATCCCCCAACCCCAGTCAGTGATAATCCCCCAACCCCAATCAGTGATAATCCCCCAACCCCAGTCAGTGATAATCCCCCAACCCCAGTCAGTGATAATCCCCCAACCCCAGTCAGTGATAATCCCCCAACCCCAGTCAGTGATAATCCCCAACCCCAGTCAGTGATAATCCCCCAACCCCAGTCAGTGATAATCCCCCAACCCCAGTCAGTGATAATCCCCCAACCCCAGTCAGTGATAATCCCCCAACCCCAGTCAGTGATAATCCCCCAACCCCAGTCAGTGATAATCCCCCAACCCCAGTCAGTGATAATCCCCCACCCCAGTCAGTGATAATCCCCCAACCCCAGTCAGTGATAATCCCCCAACCCCAGTCAGTGATAATCCCCCAACCCCAATCAGTGATAATCCCCCAACCCCAATCAGTGATAATCCCCCAACCCCAATCAGTGATAATCCCCCAACCCCAGTCAGTGATAATCCCCCAACCCCAGTCAGTGATAATCCCCCAACCCCAGTCAGTGATAATCCCCCGACCCCAGTCAGTGATAATCCCCCGACCCCAGTCAGTGATAATCCCCCAACCCCAGTCAGTGATAATCCCCCAACCCCAGTCAGTGATAATCCCCAACCCCAGTCAGTGATAATCCCCCAACCCCAGTCAGTGATAATCCCCAACCCCAGTCAGTGATAATCCCCAACCCCAGTCAATGATAATCCCCAACCCCAGTCAGTGATAATCCCCCAACCCCAGTCAGTGATAATCCCCAACCCCAGTCAATGATAATCCCCCAACCCCAGTCAGTGATAATCCCCCGACCCCAGTCAGTGATAATCCCCAACCCCAGTCAGTGATAATCCCCCGACCCCAGTCAGTGATAATCCCCGACCCCAGTCAGTGATAATACCCCCCCAGTCAGTGATAATCCCCCCCCAGTCAGTGATAATCCCCCAACCCCAGTCAGTGATAATCCCCAACCCCAGTCAGTGATAATCCCCCAACCCCAGTCAGTGATAATCCCCCGACCCCAGTCAGTGATAATCCCCCAACCCCAGTCAGTGATAATCCCCCAACCCCAGTCAGTGATAATCCCCAACCCCAGTCAGTGATAATCCCCCAACCCCAGTCAGTGATAATCCCCAACCCCAGTCAGTGATAATCCCCAACCCCAGTCAATGATAATCCCCAACCCCAGTCAGTGAAAATCCCCCCTAGTCAGTGATAATCCCCAACCCCAGTCAGTGATAATCCCCCAACCCCAGTCAGTGAAAATCCCCCCCTAGTCAGTGATAATCCCCCAACCCCAGTCAGTGATAATCCCCAACCCCAGTCAGTGATAATCCCCCAACTCCAGTCAGTGATAATCCCCCCCCCCAGTCAGTGATAATCCCCCAACCCCAGTCAGTGATAATCCCCCAACCCCAGTCAGTGATAATCCCCAACCCCAGTCAGTGATAATCCCCCAACCCCAGTCAGTGATAATCCCCAACCCCAGTCAGTGAAAATCCCCAACCCCAGTCAGTGAAAATCCCCCCCTAGTCAGTGATAATCCCCCAACCCCAGTCAGTGATAATCCCCCAACCCCAGTCAGTGATAATCCCCAACCCCAGTCAGTGATAATCCCCAACCCCAGTCAGTGAAAATCCCCCCCTAGTCAGTGATAATCACCCAACCCCAGTCAGTGATAATCCCCAACCCCAGTCAGTGATAATCCCCAACCCCAGTCAGTGAAAATCCCCCCCCTAGTCAGTGATAATCCCCCAACCCCAGTCAGTGATAATCCCCAACCCCAGTCAGTGATAATCCCCAACCCCAGTCAGTGATAATCCCCCAACCCCAGTCAGTGATAATCCCCCAACCCCAGTCATTGATAACCCCCAACCCCAATCAGTGATAATCCCCCAACCCCAGTCAGTGATAATCCCCCAACCCCAGTCAGTGATAATCCCCCCCCAGTCAGTGAAAATCCCCAACCCCAGTCAATGATAATCCCCCAACCCCAGTCAGTGATAATCCCCCGACCCCAGTCAGTGATAATCCCCCGACCCCAGTCAGTGATAATCCCCCAACCCCAGTCAATGATAATCCCCCAACCCCAGTCAGTGATAATCCCCCGACCCCAGTCAGTGATAATCCCCAACCCCAGTCAGTGATAATCCCCCGACCCCAGTCAGTGATAATCCCCGACCCCAGTCAGTGATAATACCCCCCCCAGTCAGTGATAATCCCCCCCCAGTCAGTGATAATCCCCCAACCCCAGTCAGTGATAATCCCCAACCCCAGTCAGTGATAATCCCCCAACCCCAGTCAGTGATAATCCCCCGACCCCAGTCAGTGATAATCCCCCAACCCCAGTCAGTGATAATCCCCCAACCCCAGTCAGTGATAATCCCCAACCCCAGTCAGTGATAATCCCCCAACCCCAGTCAGTGATAATCCCCAACCCCAGTCAGTGATAATCCCCAACCCCAGTCAATGATAATCCCCAACCCCAGTCAGTGAAAATCCCCCCTAGTCAGTGATAATCCCCAACCCCAGTCAGTGATAATCCCCCAACCCCAGTCAGTGAAAATCCCCCCCTAGTCAGTGATAATCCCCCAACCCCAGTCAGTGATAATCCCCAACCCCAGTCAGTGATAATCCCCCAACTCCAGTCAGTGATAATCCCCCCCCCAGTCAGTGATAATCCCCCAACCCCAGTCAGTGATAATCCCCCAACCCCAGTCAGTGATAATCCCCAACCCCAGTCAGTGATAATCCCCCAACCCCAGTCAGTGATAATCCCCAACCCCAGTCAGTGAAAATCCCCAACCCCAGTCAGTGAAAATCCCCCCCTAGTCAGTGATAATCCCCCAACCCCAGTCAGTGATAATCCCCCAACCCCAGTCAGTGATAATCCCCAACCCCAGTCAGTGATAATCCCCAACCCCAGTCAGTGAAAATCCCCCCCTAGTCAGTGATAATCACCCAACCCCAGTCAGTGATAATCCACAACCCCAGTCAGTGATAATCCCCAACCCCAGTCAGTGAAAATCCCCCCCTAGTCAGTGATAATCCCCCAACCCCAGTCAGTGATAATCCCCAACCCCAGTCAGTGATAATCCCCAACCCCAGTCAGTGATAATCCCCCAACCCCAGTCAGTGATAATCCCCCAACCCCAGTCATTGATAACCCCCAACCCCAATCAGTGATAATCCCCCAACCCCAGTCAGTGATAATCCCCCAACCCCAGTCAGTGATAATCCCCCCCCAGTCAGTGAAAATCCCCAACCCCAGTCAATGATAATCCCCCAACCCCAGTCAGTGATAATCCCCCGACCCCAGTCAGTGATAATCCCCCGACCCCAGTCAGTGATAATCCCCCAACCCCAGTCAGTGATAATCCCCAACCCCAGTCAGTGATAATCCCCCACCCCAGTCAGTGATAATCCCCCAACCCCAGTCAGTGATAATCCCCCCCCAGTCAGTGATAATCCCCCCCCCAGTCAGTGATAATCCCCCAACCCCAGTCAGTGAAAATCCCCAACCCCAGTCAGTGATAATCCCCCGACCCCAGTCAGTGATAATCCCCAACCCCAGTCAGTGATAATCCCCCGACCCCAGTCAGTGATAATCCCCAACACCAGTCAGTGATAATCCCCCCCCCCCAGTCAGTGATAATCCCCCCCCCCAGTCAGTGATAATCCCCCCCCCAGTCAGTGATAATCCCCCCCCCAGTCAGTGATAATCCCCCAACCCCAGTCAGTGATAATCCCCAACCCCAGTCAGTGATAACCGCCCCCCGCCCCCGCCCCAGTCAGTGATAATCCCCAACCCCAGTCAGTGATAACCACCCCCGCCCCCGCCCCAGTCAGTGATAATCCCCCACCCCAGTCAGTGATAATCCCCCAACCCCAGTCAGTGATAATCCCCCAACCCCAGTCAGTGATAATCCCCAACCCCAGTCAGTGATAATCCCCAACCCCAGTCAGTGAAAATCCCCCCCAGTCAGTGATAATCCCCCCCCCAGTCAGTGATAATCCCCCCCCCAGTCAGTGATAATCCCCCAACCCCAGTCAGTGATAATCCCCCAACCCCAGTCAGTGATAATCCGCCAACCCCAGGCAATGATAATCCCCCAACCCCAGTCAGTGATAATCCCCAACCCCAGTCAGTGATAATCCCCCACCCCAGTCAGTGATAATCCCCCAACCCCGGTCAGTGATAATCCCCAACCCCAGTCAGTGATAATCCCCAACCCCAGTCAGTGAAAATCCCCCCCAGTCAGTGATAATCCCCCAACCCCAGTCAGTGATAATCCGCCAACCCCAGGCAATGATAATCCCCCAACCCCAGTCAGTGATAATCCCCAACCCCAGTCAGTGATAATCCCCAACCCCAGTCAGTGATAATCCCCCGACCCCAGTCAGTGATAATCCCCCAACCCCAGTCAGTGATAATCCCCCAACCCCAGTCAGTGATAATCCCCAACCCCAGTCAGTGATAATCCCCAACCCCAGTCAGTGATAATCCCCAACCCCAGTCAGTGATAATCCCCAACCCCAGTCAGTGAAAATCCCCCCCTAGTCAGTGATAATCCCCCAACCCCAGTCAGTGATAATCCCCAACCCCAGTCAGTGATAATCCCCCGACCCCAGTCAGTGATAATCCCCCAACCCCAGTCAGTGATAATCCCCCCCCCAGTCAGTGATAATCCCCAACCCCAGTCAGTGATAATCCCCCAACCCCAGTCAGTGATAATCCCCCAACCCCAGTCAGTGATAATCCCCCAACCCCAGTCAGTGAAAATCCCCCCCTAGTCAGTGATAATCCCCCAACCCCAGTCAGTGATAATCCCCAACCCCAGTCAGTGATAATCCCCCCCCCAGTCAGTGATAATCCCCCCCCCAGTCAGTGATAATCCCCCAACTCCAGTCAGTGATAATCCCCAACCCCAGTCAGTGATAATCCCCCAACCCCAGTCAGTGATAATCCCCCCCCCAGTCAGTGATAATCCCCAACCCCAGTCAGTGATAATCCCCAACCCCAGTCAGTGATAATCCCCCAACCCCAGTCAGTGATAATCCCCCAACCCCAGTCAGTGATAATCTCCCCCCCAGTCAGTGATAATCCCCAACCCCAGTCAGTGATAATCCCCCAACCCCAGTCAGTGATAATCCCCCAACCCCAGTCAGTGATAATCCCCCAACCCCAGTCAGTGAAAATCCCCCCCTAGTCAGTGATAATCCCCCAACCCCAGTCAGTGATAATCCCCAACCCCAGTCAGTGATAATCCCCCCCCCAGTCAGTGATAATCCCCCCCCCAGTCAGTGATAATCCCCCAACCCCAGTCAGTGATAATCCCCAACCCCAGTCAGTGATAACCGCCCCCGCCCCCGCCCCAGTCAGTGATAATCCCCCACCCCAGTCAGTGATAATCCCCCACCCCAGTCAGTGATAATCCCCCAACCCCGGTCAGTGATAATCCCCAACCCCAGTCAGTGAAAATCCCCCCTAGTCAGTGATAATCCCCAACCCCAGTCAGTGATAATCCCCAACCCCAGTCAGTGATAATCCCCCAACCCCAGTCAGTGATAATCCCCCCCCCAGTCAGTGATAATCCCTCAACCCCAGTCAGTGATAATCCCCCAACCCCAGTCAGTGATAATCCCCCAACCCCAGTCAGTGATAATCCCCCCCCCCAGTCAGTGATAATCCCCCAACCCCAGTCAGTGATAATCCCCAACCCCAGTCAGTGATAATCCCCCAACCCCAGTCAGTGATAATCCCCAACACCAGTCAGTGATAATCCCCAACCCCAGTCAGTGAAAATCCCCCCCCTAGTCAGTGATAATCCCCCAACCCCAGTCAGTGATAATCCCCAACCCCAGTCAGTGAAAATCCCCCGACCCCAGTCAGTGATAATCCCCCAACCCCAGTCAGTGATAATCCCCCAACCCCAGTCAGTGATAATCCCCCAACCCCAGTGAGTGATAATCCCCCAACCCCAGTCAGTGATAATCCCCAACCCCAGTGAGTGATAATCCCCAACCCCAGTGAGTGATAATCCCCCAACCCCAGTCAGTGATAATCCCCAACCCCAGTGAGTGATAATCCCCAACCCCAGTCAGTGATAATCCCCAACCCCAGTCAGTGAAAATCCCCCCCCTAGTCAGTGATAATCCCCCAACCCCAGTGAGTGATAATCCCCAACCCCAGTCAGTGATAATCCCCAACCCCAGTCAGTGAAAATCCCCCCCCAGTCAGTGATAATCCCCAACCCCAGTCAGTGATAATCCCCAACCCCAGTCAATGATAATCCCCCCCCCCCAGTCAGTGATAATCCCCCCCCCAGTCAGTGATAATCCACAACCCCGGTCAATGATAATCCCCCCCCCCAGTCAGTGATAATCCCCCAACCCCAGTCAATGATAATCCCCCCCCCAGTCAGTGATAATCCCCCAACACCAGTCAGTGATAATCCCCCAACCCCAGTCAGTGATAATCCCCCAACCCCAGTCAGTGATAATCCCCCAACCCCAGTCAGTGATAATCCACAACCCCAGTCAGTGAAAATCCCCCCACCCCAGTCAGTGATAATCCACTACCCCAGTCAGTGATAATCCCCCAACCCCAGTCAGTGATAATCCCCCAACCCCAGTCAGTGATAATCCCCCAACCCCAGTCAGTGATAATCCCCCAACCCCAGTCAGTGATAATCCACAACCCCAGTCAGTGATAATCCCCCAACCCCAGTCAGTGATAATCCCCCGACCCCAGTCAGTGATAATCCCCCACCCCAGTCAGTGATAATCCCCCAACCCCAGTCAGTGATAATCCCCCAACCCCAGTCAGTGATAATCCCCCAACCCCAGTCAGTGATAATCCACAACCCCAGTCAGTGATAATCCCCCAACCCCAATCAGTGATAATCCCCCGACCCCAGTCAGTGATAATCCCCCCCCAGTCAGTGATAATCCCCCACCCCAGTCAGTGATAATCCCCCGACCCCAGTCAGTGATAATCCCCCGACCCCAGTCAGTGATAATCCCCCCCCCCAGTCAATGATAATCCCCCACCCCCAGTCAGTGATAATCCCCCGACCCCAGTCAGTGATAATCCCCCCCCCCCAGTCAATGATAATCCCCCAACCCCAGTCAGCGTGATAGCCCACCGCAGCAGCTAGTCTCACAAAGTTTCAATCTTTATCTAATCTAGGGATCAATGTTGTCACTTGCTGGTTGAAACCGAATCTATATATTATCATTGCTTCCCGTTAGGTTTTCCTTTCCCCACCAGTGTAAGAAGTGCTCCATCCTGACTTGATCTCTGCTGAGTCCGCTTGTTTTCCAGGTTCTGCTCATTTAAATGTCCCGGGCCAATACTGGGCTGGACTGCTGCCTGGGAGTCAGCCAGTGATCAATCAATCACAGGAGGGGGCAGGAATTTGTGCCTGTGGGACAGAAATCTCAGCAACAGAAAGTGAGTGAGTGCTGCACTGGGGGCTGCACTGTCCATCCAGTCCCCCAACCTACCTGAAACTTGGTCACCAGCACCTAGCAACGCCTAACACCCAGTTAGTTGCCTTGGGTATCTTAGAAACCAGGCAACCGCCCAGCATTAGACCCAAAATATGATACAAGAGGCGCTATTATGTCACGCGCACGTTGTTTGCGTGGGATTCCGATGCTCCTGCCCGTTTCGGGTGGGAGCCTCTTGCCTCTGTCTGTTCAGCCTCAAGAAATGTGTGCCATGTGCAAAGGGATGGAGAGCTGGCAATAATCTCAATGCTCTAGAAACTGGCACACATGGGGTGCTAAGGGCAGGACAATCAGACCCACTTTATTTCCAGGCTAGATTTAGTCTTGTTAGAAATGAGTAACCAACCCCTGCCCGACCCCCACACAAACTGCACCAAACAAACGAACTAGGTTAACAACAGAAAATGCTGGAAACACTCAGCAGGCCAGGCAGCATCCGTGGAGAGAGAAACAGAGTTAACGTTTCAGGTCGATGACCCTTCGTCAGAACTGGAAAAAGTTGGAGATGTAACAGGTTTTAAGCAAGTGCAGAGGCAGGAAAAGGTGGGGGGGAGGGGAGGAATGAACTAAAGGCACAGTCTGTGCTAGGATTGAACTCAGGAGAGATAAAATGTTGCAAATGGGGATGGCAGAATCATCAACAGCTGCCGCCTGAAAAAATGGGGGGGTTATAGTCTGAAATTGTTGAACTCGATGTTGAGTCCAGAAGGCTGTAAAGTGCCTAATCGAAAGATGAGGTGCTGTTCCACGAGCTTACGTTGAGCTTCGTTGGAACAGTTTAAGAGGTCAGAGTGGGAGTGGAGGGGAGAATTAAAGTGACAGGCGACCGGAAGCTCGGGGGTCACCTTTACGGACTGAATGGAGGTGAACTGGGTTGATGGGGGGAGACTGGATGAAATCACCTACAGGGAACAAGTGTTACCTTTATTTTTTTTAAAAACACTTACCATCTCTCTGTTCTAAGATTCATCCCATATACATTGCAGTAGGTCAAAAACATAAAGCATTAACCAGCATGTCTACCCATTGCAATGGTGCAGCATCACAACACTGGTATTGCCCTCTAATCCCCTGTCTGAAAAATGATGGAGTAATTCAAAGATAAATTCTGCCGCGTATTTCTCTGCCATATTCCTCCCATATTCCCCTCCGCCAACCTCTTTGGAATATGGACTCGTGTGTGTCTGTGTCTGAGTATTGGTTACTTGTTTTTGAATTTGTGTGTGTTACTGCCGTGAAAACCCGGTTAAACTCTTTAATGTCTGATAGCTGTAGGTGGTCCCCTGAATGAAATAAGTGTGGACCAACTTCAACCCAGTTCCAAACAGTGTCGCAAATTCACAAGACAAAGCAGCCCAACATAACCGCACAAAACGTAACTGTTTATTGAGTAATGCAATCGGATCTGGGCAATTTATATGGTGGCCGCTCTGAGCTCGGTAAATCTCCACCAATTAACCTCTTCGGGTGTCAGTGGTATCTTCACAGTATTACAGCTTTATACTGGTCTTCTTTCTTCTGTGAAGTAAGCCCGTTTAAGATTCCCAAAGAGCTTAGTTGGCGAACTCCAGTACCTGTTGTGATGCCTGGCACAGATTTGATCCCTAATCTCTGCTCAGAGAACTGATCTCAGCTAAAGCACTAAAATTGGACTCGGCGCTGTGGGCGGGGGCGGGGGCATGGAATCTGCTAGGGTTCCAGCTCCTTATAGCTATCCAGTGGCTTTGGCCAAAAGTGCACAAATGTGCATGTCAGGGGAGGAGAGGATTGAGCTTAGCTGCCCTCCACAGTCGAATAGCTCACCGACATCCACATATGAACAATAACTACCTGACTGAAGTACATGACCGTGCATGCGGAATGAAACCCCAGCAGGACCCCACTTTTTTCAGGAGGAAGTGAGAATATGTTTTGGGAGAAAGGGGATCATTGAATGGGGTTTCCTGAAAAATAAAATGCTTTAAAATATTTACATTGGTTAAAGTCCTTTTGGTTGGGCCAAGGACTGAGGAAGGGAGCGCTGAGTTCAGATTCTGCCCTTGCCACCTCAGGAGTACCTTCACCACACGGTCTGCAGCGGTTCAAGAAGGTGGCTCACCACCACCTTCTCGAGGGCAATTAGGGATGGGCAATAAATGCTGGCCTCGCCTGCGACGCCCACATCCCATAAACGAATTAAAAAAAAATCCCTGACGCAATGTGTAGCGTATCTCAGTCTCTCTACGTACAATTAGATGGAAGGAGCATTTCATCAATGACCAGTCATTTTTACAATGGAATCATGATGGTGATTATAGTAAGAAAAGAATTGGATTCCAGTTGTAACCGGATACATGGTAATACTCCATTTTTTAACATGTCTTATTTTTATCCTAATTATAAATTTTTCTTTCATCGACGTCTATCACATTCACACAAGTGTCCCTTTATAATACAAAAAGAAAATACTGCAGATGCTGGAAATCTGAAATAAAAACAGAAAATGCTGGAGATACTCAGCAGGTCAGGCAGCATCTGTGAAGAGAGAAACAGAGTTAACGTTTCAGGTCGATGACCTTTCGTCAGAACTGGAAAAAAGCAGGAAATGGAACAGATTTTTAAGCAAGTGCAGGGGCTGGGAAAAGGGGGGAGGGGATGAAAGAACAGACCTTCCCTTTTGTTTTTTCATCCCCCTCCCCATTTCCCAGCCCCTACACTTGTTTAAAAATCTGTTCCATTTCCTGCTTTGTTTCCAGTTCTGACGAAAGGTCATCGACCTGAAACGTTAACTCTGTTTCTCTCTTCACAGATGCTGGCTGACCTGCTGAGTATCTCCAGCATTTTCTGTTTTTATGTCCCTTTATAATGCTCTGTTGCTGCTCTGTCTGCACCTCTCTCTTTGCTTCTGTCCCTATCTTGTACATACGCTCCCTGGCCTAGGAATTGGATGGTGCCTGAGTTGGGGCACAATCCCTGTAAAGCGCGCGCGCCCTCATGACCCGCCAGCCACGTTCGGATAGCACGGTGAGGTTCAGCCGCCAGTCGTGGCCCCAGCGGTTGCGGAGGGGAGCACATTCGGGAGGCTGGGATGCCAGCCAAGGTCCTCGGGTGAGTCCGTTGGTGGGTGGGTGGGTGGAGGGGAGGCGATCAGGAGCTGGTGGGTTGACGCGAGCAGTGGCCGGGAGGAGCACTGCTGCGCCTCATGGCTCCACATTCAGGTGAGGGGAAAAAATTTTCAACTTACCTTTTTGGTGGCGGCCCCCAGCAGTCCCTTTAAGGATCGCTGGTTTGGCTGCTGTCGTAAGAATGAGCCTTACGCGTGGTGAACTTAAAGTAAGCTTTAATCAACTAAAAAGGTGCTACATACAAAAGAGGTCTTACTCTATGCCTCTCCAGGATCCAACTGCTCAGCCCAGTATTTATCCTGGACTAATCACAGGAAGTGATGTAATAAAGTTCAAGTCACAGGAAGCTGTATTGTGTTACCACATTCTCCCCCCCCAAAAGATTAGGAGGCCGGGATGAAGTTCGAGTCACAGGAAGCTGTATTGTGTTACCACATTCTCCCTCCATTTCGTAGCCGCTGGACGAGGGAGAGCCGCACCCGTTTGGGTTCTCGTAGCGGTAGAGGGCCCCTAGCCCGTTTACCCGCCGCGGGCCGTGGACCAGAGTCCGAGTGATCCAGCCCGCTCTGTGAGGGGTCAGGACGATCCTGACTGTGTACTGGTGCCCGAACGGGTGTCGGGCAGGGCTGTGGCAGATCCGTTTCCGAGCGTATGGTACGGGGTGGATCATGGCTGCGCGTGCGAGCCCCGACGGGCTCATAGTCAGTCTGCCCCAGATCGGCACGCTGGAGTGAGGTACCAGCCGGCGTCAGATCCAGATCGTGATGAGAGGCACCTGGCGAGCCCAGAGATGTGCCTGGTACAATATCATCCCCTGGTGTCCCTCTATGTTTCGGCGGGCAGGGAGCCAGATCCCGTAATGACACGGTAGATTCCCGACCGTCAGGATACCGAATATAGGCGTAGGTAGGGTTGACGTCAGTGAGCTCAACCTCATCTACCAGGGGGTCATTCTTAGACGCCCGAACATATCTTCGGAGTAGCACTGGTCCCGGTGCAGTCAGCCACGACGGGAGAGATATCCCATAGGATGAGCGACGCTGAAATCGGAAGAAACGTTCATGAGGCGTTGTATTTGTGGCGGTCGAAAGGAGGGACCGTGTGGAGTGTAATGCGTCTGGAAGTACTGCTTCCCATTGCTGGTTGGGTAGGCCCCGAGATCTCAAAGCCAGACGTACCGCATTCCAGATGATAGCGTTAAAACGCTCGACTTGCCCATTCCCGACCGGATGATAAGGCGTCGTTCTGCTGGCAGCAATACCCCGTTCCGAGAGATAGGCCTTGAGTTCTCCTGACATAAAAGAAGGGCCCCGATCCGAATGAACATAGGATGCCATGCCACAGAAAGCAAATACCTGCTCAAGGCAGCTGATAACCGTGGTCGTCAGCATATTGGGGCAGGGAAAGGCAAACGGAAAACGGGAATACTCATCGACCATGGTCAATAGATAAGTGTTGCGAGTTGAAGAGGGCAACGGCCCCTTAAAATCGATGCTAAGCCGTTGCATTGGCTGGGTCGCATGTATGAGTATACCACCCGAGGGGCGGAAAAACTGAGGTTTCAATTCCGCACAGACTCTGCAGTCCGAGCACATCTTCTTTACATCCCCGGTAGAGAATGGGAGATTTCGGGACCGCACGAAGTGTAGCATGCGAGTAACGCCCGGATGACACAACCCATCATGGATGTCTACGAGCGTAGAGGGTGCCATGGCGGAGCAGAATGCTCGTGTGAGGGTATCCGGAGCCACATTCTCCTTGCCAGGTCGATAGTGGATGGTGTAACCAAAAGAGGCCAATTCCAGCCGCCAAAGCTGGATTTTATTATTTTTAATTTTGGTCCGTTTTCGATTATCGAGCATGAAGGCGACCGATCGCTGGTCCGTGATTAAGGTAAAGTGCTGGCGAGCTAGGAGATGAGTCCACTTCCGTACTGCCTCTATGATGGCTGTAGCTTCTTTCTCGACTGGAGGATAATGTAGCTCAGCCCCTTGAAAAGTCCTGGACAAAAATGCCACCGGACGACCTTCCTGATTCAGAGTGGCCGAGATCGCCACCTCCGAGGCATCACACTCAACAACAAAAGGAAGACTCTCATCGATGGAGTGAAGAGCCGCTTTCTCCAACTGTTTTTTCAGGAGGTTAAAGGCTGCAACAGCCGCTGTGTCTAGTGGGAATGTGCTGGCCTTCAGTAGAGGTTGGATTCGGTCCGAGAAGTTAGGAATCCATTTAGCATAGTATGCAAACAGGCCGAGGGCCCGGCGCAAGGAGGCCGGATTCTTAGGTGGCGGGAGTTCTTGGAGTGGGCGAAGCCTTTCAGGGTCAGGTTTAATGATGCCATTGCCCACACAATAGCCAAGGATGTTGATGGTTGGTTGTGACTCAATGGATTTAGCCGCATTTAATGTCAAATTACGGTGCTGGAGTGCATCCCAAAATCGTTGGAGATTGGCGTCATGTTCCCGCTGATTGCAACCTGCGACAGTAATATTGTCCAGATAAGGAAACGTATCCTTTAAGTCTTCCTGTTTGACCAGGTCATCCATTGCTCGCTGGAAGACAGCCACTCCATTAGTGACCCCAAAGGGGAGGCGACGAAATTGATACAGCCGTCCATTGGCTTCAAAGGCCGTATACTGCTTGTCTGAGACCTTCAAGGGTACCTGATGATAGGCACTTTTCAGATCATATGTTGAGAACACCGTGTACTCAGCCAGTTTATTAACCATATCATCGATGCGAGGCAATGGGTATGCGTCCAAGCCCGTATATTGATTGATGGTCTGTGAATAGTCAATGCACAGCCGTTTCTTGTGAGGTTGTAGAGGGTTCTTAACAATAACGACCTGGGCGCGCCATGGCGACGAACAAGGCTCGATGATATCCTCTGCTAAAAGCCGAGAAATCTCAGCCGCAATAAAAGACTGGTCTTCCTGACTGAAACGTCGTGACTTTGTTATAATCGGTTTGCATCGAGGAGGGATACTGGTAAACAGTGAGGGTTCATCCAGTGAAGCTGCTGACAATGCACAGAACGGTAATCGAGGTCGTATATTAGAAATAGTGAGTTCAGGTTTGGATCCGCCGAACTCAATGGTGAGCTTCTTATGCTGCTTTTGAAAATCTAGCCCTAAGATAAGATCACTACATAAGTCCTTGAGCACCGAAAGCCGGGTGGAGGGATACCTGTGACCATTAAGTGTTATTTCAACCATACAAAAGCCAGAAATTCTGGTATTAAGTGATGACTGAGCCATCGCAATTGCCTGGTCCGATGGGAAAACATGTAGCTTTAACTCTGCAACAATCTGTTCCCTAATGAAACTATCAGTGCTACCTGAGTCAATTAAGGCATCTAAAGTATGTCCATTAATTGATGCTTTTGTAGCTGCATGGAATAGGTTCTGAGGACAAGCAGCTGTAATTGGTGTCGTTGCACAAAGAGTGGCTGAAACTCTAGGTGTGTTTCTTCGAGAGAAAACCCGAGAGGAAGCACGATAGATTTTAGCCGGAACATCTTGATAGGCCCTTACCGGGGCAGTTCGGTAGGACGTAGCTTGATAAGCCCTCGTAGAGGCTCTTGATAGGCAAACCTTTGCAAAATGACCCTTTTTGTTGCAATGACTGCAAAACGCATTGCGAGCAGGGCAGAATTTCCGAGGGTGAAACTCATCACCACAAAAGAAGCATTTCTTAGATTGCCAAGAGGCTGCCACAGTGGGGTCATCATCCTCTTCATCAGTGAAGTCATCAGATTGATCGTCAGGGATAAAGTCCTCCCTAATAGAGTTCACCTGTGGCCTCTTAAATTGCCTGACTGTAGTTAAGGCTGCAGACCGAGGTCTGGGCACTGTATAAAGGTCTGCATTTCTTTTTGCCAGATCTAGAGAGCAAGCCATGTCATAAGCTCTCTGAAGCTCAAGTGTCTTACTTTCCAGTAGACGCTGGCGTATAAATGGGGAGGCAAGCCCGCAGATGAAAGCATCACGGATCATTTCTTCACGGTACAGCTCAGCTGAGGCCGCCTGAAAGTTACAGTCCATACTAAGTCTGCGAAGCTCTTGGAGGAATTTATCAATGGATTCCTCCGGCCCTTGTTGGGCTGTAGCTAGTAGATGTCTGGCATAGACCTCATTCGGTGTCTTAGTATATAGTCTTTTAAGCGTCCGAATTGCCTCCTCGTAACTGCCCCATTCCTCGACATACTGAAATACATTCGGGGTGACACAGTTGATGAGTATCCGCAATTTTGAGTCATCATCAGCCTTGCAATATTCGAGAAAATTGTCAAACGTGCGATACCAGTGTTTCCACACCTTACCGGCTGCTGGGGTGTTTGGGTCCAAGTCAAGACGCGATGGTTTAAGGATGTTTTCCATGATGGGTGATTCCCTGGATCCTTAGTTCCGAGTTCGTCCAAAAAGTTTGAGTGCGAAGTTTTTCAAAGTTGATTAAATTGTCGTAAGAATGAGCCTTACGCGTGGTGAACTTAAAGTAAGCTTTAATCAACTAAAAAGGTGCTACATACAAAAGAGGTCTTACTCTATGCCTCTCCAGGATCCAACTGCTCAGCCCAGTATTTATCCTGGACTAATCACAGGAAGTGATGTAATAAAGTTCAAGTCACAGGAAGCTGTATTGTGTTACCACAGCTGCTGTGCGGCGAACAATTCGGGCGGCGGCGCTCACACGGCACAAACTAAGCATGTGCGTGCAGCACGCCATATTGGGTCCTGCAGCCTGAAAACAGGCGCTGCGCATTCGAATTTCTAGACCCTCATCTCTGTTCTTGTATCGACATTGCCGCCTTTGTCTACATTACAACTGTAAAGCACTTAGGGACATCTGAGGTCGTAAAAGGCGCTATAGAAATGTAGGTCTTTTCCTTTGTCTTTTACTGAATCTCCTATTGCCTCTTGAGATGTTTGCCCTTCCCTCTCCTGTTCTAATGGTTGGAATGAGCATTCAGTTTGAAGTCTGAAATCTGAAGATAGTGTGAAGCCAGAGCTTCCAGAGGCTTTGAGCCATTTTCAGAACTAGAGCTGATTGCAAACCCACTCATGTCTCTCCCAGCCAGGTATGAATGGTTGGCACAACTTCCAATGGCACTGTACATGTGCAAAAGTACAAAGCAAGAAATAACTTGCATTTATGTAGCGCCTTATGCAGCAACTCGCCAAGGCTTCTTTGGCAGCACCTCCCAAACCCGCAACCTCTACCACCTAGAAGGACAAGGGCAGCAGGCGCATGGGAACACCACCACCTCCAAGTTCCCCTCCAAGTCACACACCATCCTGACTTGGAAATATATCACCGTTCCTTCATCGTCGCTGGGTCAAAATCCTGGAATCCCTTCCTAACGGCACTGTGGGAGTACCTTCACCACACGGACTGCAGCGGTTGAAGAAGGCGGCTCACCACCACCTTCTCAAGGGCTACTAGGGATGGGCAATAAATGCTGGTCTTGCCAGCGACGCCCACATCCCATGAACGAATAAAATAAAAATCCCAGATGTCCCAAAGTGCTTTGCAGCCAATGAAGGACTTTTGAAGTGTAGTCACTGTTTTAATGTAGGAAATGCGGCGACCAAATTACGCACAGCAAGCTCCCACAAACAGCAGTGCGATGATGACCAGATAATCTGTTTTAGTGATGTTGGTTGAGGGATAAATATTCACCAGGACACCGTGGGAGAACTCCCCTGCTCCTGTTTAAATAGTGCCGTGGGATCTTTTACATCCACCTGAGAGGGAAGACAGGGCCTCGATTTAACGTCTCATCTGAAAGACGGCACCTCCGACAGTGCAGCACTCCCTCAGCACTGCACTGAAATGTCAGCCTGGATTTTATGCTCAAGTCTCTGGAGTGGGACTTGAACCCACAACCTTCTGACTCTGGCGAGGGTGCTGCCACTGTCGCAGATTATCAACACTACACACACTAATTTCCTTTCATAAACAGAGTTTAAAGAGCTGAGACACTAGATTTGGGTGAAAAGTCATTTTGCTTGACTGCTGAATTAATCCTGTCGGTCGGCCTCACTCAGACCCTGTCCCGTACTCATGCCTTGTGCCTGCACCTCTAGGCTCCTCTCTTCATGTGGTTCAGTCCATATCATTTTCAGCATTGCAACTTCACACATGCCACGAAGAAACTCTCTGCAAGCCATCTATCCTGAAGGCAGCCTGCACATCGCATGTCGAACAAACAGCAGTCAAACCATTTGCTGCATTTGGTGTAAACTTTATTTGGGCTTTGGGAGGCCTAAACGAAATCATGTTTTTATGAAGAAATGGACTGTGAACTGTGAAGTGAAGTCTGTGCTCGTGCTTTGCTACTTTTGAAGTGTTTCAGTGTGACTTTCATCCCTGTACAGGTTGACCAACTATAAAATGGAGGCACTTTTCTAATGTAAACTTCCAAGGGGATGGGAAGCTCCGAGAAATCTTCTAAGTGACGAAGCCAATGTTTGAGTGTTATAATCCTTCTGTACTTATGAGCTAAGCAGGTATTTAACTCATACACACGCCCTCCTCCCTTCTGGATGCTACAGACATAGTCTTGCTCCTGTTTCAGATGGAATGTGGGCTCTCGTGTCATGCACTAGTATTGGTTCAGTGGAGAGCAGACCACATCTGAATCCTTACGGGGAAAAAGCCCCAAAGTTAGAGGGCGATGAACAACATCTGTGCATCCCCCCCTTCATTTTAACTCTTTAAGACAGCACAAGGAACGGACACAATTCTCAACTCCAAAAGAAAACCCTTTCAGTGTCTCACTTGAGGTAAACCACAAATCACAAGCCAAGTATTGATCCTGCTCCACTGGCGCTCTGTGGCCCGGCACAGACACCATGGGCCAAATGGCCTCCTTCTGTGCCGTAAATTTCTATGATTCTAGGCGGTATAGTTGTAGGCTGACTCCTCATGTAATGTTGCCATCCAGTTTGAGGACCTCTGTGACCCTTATCTAATTTAATGTACTTTTTGTCTGCATCAAGTTCATAAATAATCAGACTTTACTTCAGAACGTCTGGGTCAAAACAAGGTTACATCATGTTTAATAAACTTAAGGAAAATCAGTTTCTTTTCGAATAAACGGTTGTTAATCTCTCTCTTTTGGTCACTATTAATTTCTTTCCCCGGGTTGGAGACTGAAAACGATTCTTCCATGCTTATAAAGGGAAAGGAAATCCAGTGGGAGCAGTTTTTATTCAAAGCACTCCTCAAATTCTTTATTAATAAGATGTATCTTCGTGAGTTAAGTACACCTTTCCTGACACTTTACCTGCCCATTAAAGGCTCAACTTCAGAAATGTAAGGAGGTGCATGCACATTGAGAACTCTTTCTTCACGCACATACACGGAGGGCTGACTTTTGCCCTTTTATGTGTTTAATACTGGGCCAATATAATGCCCCCCAGGCCAGAATCTACTGTTCCCGGAGTGCTCCCAGGTCCTGGGCACTGTACCTCCCTTCACCCCACAAACCTAATGCTGACAATCTGCCGCTGGGGTCAATGCCTTCTTGCTGCTTTCCTGCGTGCTATCAATACCCCCAGCCCCCCCTGTTCTCCCTCGGCCTCAGCAATCTGCCTTCCCACTCTCTGGGGCTCACCATCTTCTCTACTCCCTGAGCACATGCCCAGCCTCTGCTTGCTTCCCCGGGCTCGTGCCTGGCATCTGCTCTGCCCTGCCCTCTGGTACCCGCACACTTCTGCTCACTCTTTCCTTGATGATATCTTCATGATATTTGTATTCATATTTTGGGTATTCATATGACCCTTTGTGAAAGAAACAGAAAGGAAGAATGTGCATTTATATAGCACCTTTTACAACCAGAGGACGTCACAAAGCGTTTTGCAGCCAATGAAGTACTTTTGAAGTGGAGTCACTGTTGTAATGTAGGAAATGCGGCAGCCAATTTGCGCACAGCAAGGTCCCACAAACAGCAATGTGATAATGACAAATAATCTGTTTCAGTGATGTTGATTGAGAGATAAATATTGGCCAAGACACCGGGAGAACTCTCTTGCTCTTCTTCGAAATAGTGCCATGGGATCTTTTACGTCCACCTGAGAGGGCAGACGGAGCCTCGGTTTAACGTCTCATCTTAAAGACGGCACCTTCCGACAGTGCAGCACTCCCTCAGTGCTGAACTGAAGTGCGTGCCTAGAATATGTGCTCAAGTCTCTGGACCTGGACTTGAACCCACAGCCTTCTGACTCTGAGGCGAGAGTGCTACCCACTGCGCCACGACTGACACTGTTTGGAATAATAATTCATGGGGTATTTATATAATCATTTTATCAATTTGATTTATTCATTTTTACATACTTTATAATGTTTGTTATTGATGTAAATGTTTATATAATAATTTATGATATTCAAATCATTCTTCTGTTGGATAGTTATATATTTGTGGGTGGTGAACAGATAATATGAAAAAGTTGATCTCTTTCCATTAAAACTTGGACACGTTTATAAGATTATCAGAATCATCGTGCTGTTCCTCAGCATCTGATGTTACTCTCAGCCTGATTGTGTACATATCTGTCCACTATTGTTACTGTCTGTCCTGTACGTGTGACTGGGACACTCCTGGTGATCGATTGTGTTCTGTTATATATTTTCCCTGCTCATCTCCCCTCTTGAAGATGTCGACCTCTTACTGGGCTGGGGTACAGCTCATCCAAGCAATCTATCATCATACGTGAGTGTTGCAGGCTATTCGACTGTGGGAACCGTAAAAGCAAGCCCGATTCCCGTCCTTCCCCAATAAACGCATTTCCAGCAGAGTAATGCAGAGCTCGGGGACCCTGGCTGCTCTTCCCCATCCTAATCCAGGGGTACTGAGGATAATCGTAGCAGCCTGAATGAATGAGACCAGCTACCAGGGAGTGAACCTTGGACCTTCCTAGTCTGTCTGTCACTCGACAAACTCACTGAGCCGTCAAGGGACCTCTTCTGAATAATTTATACTTCGAACGTTCTGGAATGCAGTAACTGTGATTTTACTCGGGTTGCATTTTTGCAGAGCAGTTTCCCTGCTTCACTAACGTGCAGAATCGAGATGGTTAACCTGAAGTTTAATGCCTCCAAAGGGAGACCGAACTCAGTCCTGCCTAGTGTTAGTGTCAGTAATGTTTTTCTCCAGTTGACAAATTTTGTCTGCATTAAAGTGAAGGATGTTAGTTCTGGGGAAAGAGAGCAGTTTTTATTTTGGACACCCAGAATTAAGCACTCCCAAGTCAGAAATAGCGTGGTTAGATGCCGAGTAAAGCTTCCTCTACTGCGGTCCAACAATTTACATTGGCCTCAAAAGAATGCGGCATTTTTGCACAACATCCATCTGGCAGTCCTTCTGAGTGACAGTCCCAAATTAGAGGCCGTTTTATGCTAAAAGCCTGTGCCCATTAGGAACTGGATCGAGACGGCCCAAGCTCATGTCAGCAGAGAGAGGGAGACTCGTGGTCCGCCAGCCTCGGCTGGTTTTAAACTGAGGTGCCAGAGGTGAAAGGTCACTGTCTTAACCCACTGTGCTACCTGGTGCGGTGCCTGTTGGAAAAGTGCATCATCAGCAAAATCTTCAAAAGCACAAACTTTGATTCCTCAAGAGGTTAAAACAAAAGCACCAGATGAGGCTCAGGATCCATTCTCCAGTAGGCCGGGGCTTCTTTTGTGTGTTTCGATCACAGATTGGATCGGGGTTAAAATTCAGGAGCGTTGAAGACAGATGCAACTGAAATAAGAGAAACGAATATCAACTTAAATGAGAACTTTTTTGAGTTTCTTCCCAACATTTGTATAGAATGCAAAATTACTACTTGTTTCTTTTGAGCACTAATTGGTGTCAACAGCTTTCAAATTTCACACAGCTGCCAAAATGTCTTCTGACCTCTGGTGTGTGTGTGTATCTGTATGTATGTTTGTGTATGTTTGTATATTGTATATCTCAAACTTCAAAACAAACTGTGCAGAACCACAGAACATTTACTCAATTAGAACCACTGACTAAACCGTTTATATCTTTATATTGGCTCAGAAAGCCAACTCAGTCCTCAGACAGTTAATGGGAAACCCGAAGGGGGTTTGTGTGCATATATAATATGGATTGGCAGGCATAGACCCCTGTCTTTCGTTTCTGGGGTCCCAGTTTGAATCCTCACAGGAAGCAGATTGAAAACTAATGAAATTTGAGTTTCCATCTGGCTGGCTCTCTGCCTCGACGATGGTGGGGGTGAATTACTGTTTAGAAACTTTGTACGAGGTGGACATGAAAGGAGCGAGGTTTCTTTTTGCAGATACATTGTTCCTTTTCGCTGCTGGTTTGAATTAGCTTTGCTTATTGAAAACATCGCGGCGGTGTTTTGTGGTTACTGTCGCATAGTTTGAAGCTGAAAGGTTGACCTGTATCGGCAAGCAATCCATCGTAGGCTCTTTCAGAACTCTGAGCTACCTTTGGTTGCACTCCCTTAAAATAGCAGTTATTGTAACAGTGAAGATCGCTGAGTCCTACCCAACTAAAACAAGTGGTGTGTGTGTGTGTGTGTGTGCCACATTTGCATTGCAGTGCTGCCGATGGTGCCAGTTTTGGGGGCACCGCTGTAATGGTTGGTGAGGTTGGTTCCGCTGAGTTGCCACCTCAAGAGAGCTCATGGCTGGCACCAGTGCCGTGAGCCCCTGCTGCCAGCACTGCGCGGGTGGGGCTGGGCGCTCGCTATTTGCGTAGACGGGCGGCGAGGCCCTTCCCCAGCTGATGGGAAATGTCCAGGGCCAGAGAAAGGAAGCCATGACTGTGGGTGGACAGTTGTTTGTTTATGGACACCGGCTGTTGTGGAATTCGCCCTACAGCATAGATAGGGTCGCCAACTCGGGTTGGACATATTCCTGGAGGTTTCATCACATGACCTCCCGCCTCCAACCAACCGCCCGCCCAATCAAACAGCCTTTTTTCCCCACCCCCCATTTCCAGTATTTTTACAACAAATAAATGAAAATGTTCAAAGAAAATGAATAAAACCCACAATTATTTTTAACGCCTCTGTGATTTCTCTGCCGCGTTGCTTGCAACAGTGTCCAGGAGATTAATCTTTAATTCCTGGAGAGGGTTGGCAACCCTGAATACAGAGCCGGGGAGCAGATTCCAGAGGGTCACAGCTAACTCGTAATACTAGTGGGGGTGGTTCTGTGTAATATAAAGGCACTAATAATGTTAACAATGCCCTTTGTTAAAATGAATAGGTTCTTCGGGGATTGGGCTGTGCAGTTAGCTTGTCGACAGCCTTGCCAGCCCTTGAAGCTCGGTGTTACTCCAGCACAGAGTGATATCTGAAAGGTTACACTCAACCAATTTTACAAGGTCCTACACATTCTTAACCCACTTCCTGGTGACCACAACACAAACCCACTTCCTGGTGACCACAACACAAACTGTCCGTGACTTGCTGTCAAATAGGCTGTCACGGTCAGAGAGATCACAAGGAATGTTGGTAGGCGGAAGAGAAGATTGAGGGACTGATGAAGCAAGGGGGTCTTTTAAAGTTGGGCGTTAAAAAGATGCCGCTCGGGCCACATAGTGGGAGCTTTACTCTGTGCCCATCCCATGCAGTATCTGACTTGGTAATGGTTGCTGCCACTGAGTGAGAAATTATTTTTAAAAATTAACATTTCTCAATACCGACATTCTTTGTTATACCCAGCAGAAAAATTCAACCCCCCGCCCTCCCCCGAAACAATCACCCTATAACTGAAGCGCACTGGCAGTATCTCTATAAGAAAAGAAGAGAGATCTTCATTTCTATAGCGCCTTTCATGAACCTCAGGACATCCCAAAGCGCTTCACAGCCAATGAAGTACTTCTGAAGTATAGTCACTGTTGTAATGTCGGAAATGTTTGTTCTCAATACAACTGATTCGCTGTTCTGGTCAGTAGTCCCTCAGGGCCAGCTTCTCTGATGACAACACCGCAACAGGAAATTGAGGGAAAAAACACCAAATTGCAGCAGCGTTGTAACTCTTTGATTTTTTTTTAGAAAGTGGACTAACTGTGACAATCCCTCTGTTAAAAAAACATCTCGATTCACTTTCCAGTGACCGCTAAATTGGAGATCTCACTCTGCTCGTAGAATGGCTGGTGTGGGAAACGGAAAAAGTAGCAAACTGGTGAAATCAGATGTTGCTGGCCTGCGACTGGGGCTGAAACATATTGATACTGACACTGAAACGTGACACTGACACTGATATTGAGAGGTGGGGTGTGATCGGGAGAGCGTGTTTGTTGATTGGGGGGGGGTGGGGGGGGCGGGTTGGTGAATCCCGGGAAGATGTAGGTCTTGCCGAATTTAACGACAGGACCATATTATCATTTTTTTACTCCGTTTCCCACCCGGCGGCCAGGCCAGATTGGCCGGCTGCCAGGCGGGAGAGCCAGCGGTAGAAGGCCGCAGCCTGGGACTGTTGGGGAGGGTCGTTGGCAAGATCGGAGGTTGATGGCGGGATGTGTGTGTGTCGGAATAGCGATCGGAAGGGAGGGGGTCCGGGAGAGATCGCGGGGCAGAAGGGGAGGATCAGACGGGAAGGGTGACAGACTCGGGATCGCGGGTTTGATGGGGTGGGGTGCGGGGTTGGGGGGGGATCAACCGATCGCGGCAGAAGAATTGCTTGAGTATCCGGGGGGGAACACTCCTGCTTCTCCTATCCCACATGCAATGCTCTAAAAAGCACTTGACCCGTCTCTCTTTCTCTGCCGGGTTTCCCGAGCCCTGCGAACCCCAGTCCGCAGCTGTTAAATTTAAATCAGGCTCCCAACTGCACTGTGGGAGCCTGATTTAAATATTAGAATGAGTCGCCCGCCTCTGGCGAGCGGAGCAGTGACGCCGTGCAACGTTCTGCTCTAAAAATGGAGGCAAGCGTGTACTCGGGTTGAGGTCGGGTTCCCTGATTTTTAACTTCTAACCCGAGCCTCCTGCCCATGGTGGGGGCTAAAATTGCCCCTGGAGTACCTGTGATAAAAGGTATTCTATTGTTCAACATTAACGTCCTTCACCTGAAGAGCACAAATTCACACCAAGACTTAATTCCAGTAGGAAAGCCAAACTACTCTGGGTCTTTTTTTGCTCCCCTACTTGAGCCGCTGTTAAAATTCACGCCAGTCCGATTCCGTTACCTGTTTTGCCTTCAGCCCATTCTCACTATGGGCGTGCGCTTGAAACAAGCGCATTTTCCCTCATGTGGTATGCGGGCAGCTGCTATTGCTTGTGCTTAATTACTGAAATTTGTCGACACACTCAGCTCCAGGCTTCCTTCTCCACGCATGTGTTCGGATACTTTGAATGACTAGTTCAGGAGCTGGGAGAGTGTAGACTCAATTGGCCTAGAAATTCGATGCCGCTACGCCCCTTTTACAGGTACAGAAACGGGCGCAAAAGTGTCCAATATGGCGGGTGGCATGCCTGCCATATTGGTATAGGCATCAAAAGAGACGTCCAGGGTCACCAACAGGGTACGTTTGTTATTAAAAAATTACTTATCTGAATATGGAGCCGGGAGGTGCAGGAGTGCCCACAGGTTCCAAATTAAACCCCTGGCATACAGCTGGCCATCATTCACCCCTCACCCCCCCCCCCCCCCGCCCCCCCCAATCGCTTCCCTCGCTCTCCTGATCGCTGCCTCTTCCCCCCTCCCCCCACCCCCCACAATCCGGATTGCTTTCACCCCTCTCTTGGTCACCCCCACCCACCTTCCAATCTCTTGCCCTCCCTCTTCCAAGGCCCACCTCTCGGCCGCTGCCGGCGACACAGCGGCCCGAAATTCAAATCGCCTTCGCCGGCGAGCTGCCTTGGGGCTGCCCAGTAGGCACCTTCAGCTCGCGGGCCTCATGGAAATGAAGCCCGATGCCCAATATCGGGTGGGCCTCAGGCCTACCCGTCTTGATGTAGGGATCGTTACCTGCGCCCAGCTTGGCCAGCGTGGAGCAATTTCCAGCCCCCTTAGCTCTTGAGCAGACATTTGGCCAGAAGGAGCAGCTGCATTCTCTTGGTAGTCGTGAATTGGATCTTGATTTCATCAACTAGTACCTGTGTGAAGTGGTGTACACTGGGGAACAGCTCAATAAAATTGAGACGTACATCTGCGACTTAATGACTTGCATGAGGAGCGAGGTGGTAAACTTTACGGTTTCGTCTCCAGATGCAGAGTTTCATGCGATGGGTGCACGTATCAGGAATTTGGATGCAAAGGTCAGCACACAATTTTCTGTCCATTCCAACTGAATTGGTGGAAAATGATCCCAGTGTGAGCTCCCATTGCACAAAGCTCTGTGCTGAGAGGGCTAAACTGTAAAATGTACCTCTGACAGGGTTCGCCGGTGACGTCAACCTGCTGGCTTTAACATGCATAAATATTCATTTTGACTGAAAACAAATAGTTTGGATTATGAATGTGTGCTGAATACAGGATGAATTTATGGTGTTTTATTTCATTTGTTGATCCATCCAGACCAAGTTGTCAATCACATTTATATGACGACGCATTTTGATTATTTTACTTTTTGTTTGTCACTTTAAGTCCATCCAAGATTCAGATGCTGGGGGAAAACAAGCAAGAGCAAATTTCAGAGCTCCAGTGACCATAATAGTATTGGTAACGTGAAGAAGAATAAGATAAGTTACAATGGAGACAGAGCGGTAAGAAGCTCGAGGTAGGAGCAGAACCAGCTTTCAGGTGACGAGCTCTTCCTGTTATCCAGTCCAGGAGTGCGTGAGAGGTGGTCGGAGAATCTCCACATATAGGAGCAGTATTTCATTGTTTGAAGCATTTGGGTTTTACAGACACTTAAGAATTGCATGGAAGAAGAAGCAAGTTTCTGAGAGGCAATTTGAATTAGAACTGGATGAATACTGGATAATTAAGGTTGCATGGGTAAAAGTACAAATGGTCAAACACTCCATGAAATGTAGGCCCAGTTTTTACCCTGGGGTGGTTCAGCGTGAGGACTGGGCTATTTTAACTCCCGGGCCTCACTTTACTATTAAAGATCTGCCTCCCATTCGAAGCCAGCAGGAATGACCGCAAGTCCGGCAGGCGGGAGCCTGACACCGCTGGGGATCCAAGGGAACGGTGCCCGGCATAAGGTAAGTCCTGGGGGGTGTGGTTGCAGAGCCCTTGCCAGTCTCGGGAGGGAAGAGGAAAGGTCGTGGCAGGGGAGAAGGTCCATGGATTTCTGGTGGAGCCGGAGGAGCCCTCCTACACCTCCTGGCTCCCAAGGAGTCCTTCCAATTATGAAAAGCATGTAACTTGCCTCGGCCTCTTCTGGCCACGCTGCTGCCTTGCGCTAGGTTTCACTGGCAGCTTTGGCGCTGTGCGGGTCTCCCTGCGAATTGAAGCCAAAATTGCGTTGGCAGTGCCGATTATGTCATTTCAATGCCTGCCTGTGACCACATTGCTGGAACCTCGGCAGTTAAAATGGCAGCGCACCGCGATTCTCCCGACTGCCATTTTAACCACCCGTTCGCGCCGAGCGGGCTGGGTTAGAATCAGGCCCATTATGGCTCCTGTGCTGGTCGGGACATTGGCTACAGTTTACAAATAATGTTCCTATCAGGATGCAAGATCATATTGACATGTTGGCATATTGTTGGCTCTATTGACTTCAATTGAACTGAATATCGGGCAGTGCGTCTAACAGGTGGCCAATACGAGTTTTGAGCTGCCACTCGAGATGAATTTCTAGCCCAGCGTGTTTGATGAGGTAAAACTGCTTCTCTTCCGCATGCTTTCTTGTGCACTTCTTTGGCTCGGTAATAGCGCTCTCGCCTCGAGTCAGCAGGTTCTGGGTTCAAGCCCCACTCCAGAGATTTGAGCACATAATCTGGAATGACACTTCGGTGCAGTATTGAGGGATTGCTGCAATGCCTGAGGTGCCGTCTTTTGGATAGGAGGTTAAACTGAAACCCGATCTGCTCTCTCAGGTTGGCGACAAAAGATCCCACGGCATTATTTGAAGAAGAGCAGGGAAGTGCTCCTGGTGTCCTGGTCAACATTCATCCTGCAACCAACAGCACCAAAACAGCTTAATTGATCATTTATCTCCGAGTTACCAAAGCAATATTGCGATTGTCCAGTCAAATTTCTCTGTGAAAGAGATTTTCTGATAAAAGTCTGAGAATAACAAGCTGCTGAGCGCATTCTTACCAGTCATGCAACCAAAAGCAAATCCACCTCCTGCTGCCTCACCTTAAAGTTTAGTAGCATGAGTCAGCTTTTGTCAATTTCAACTGTGGCAACTCCACAATAATTGGCAGTAATCGTCCCTTTTAGTTAATTTCAGTTGAGTCCATTATATAGTAATTGGCACACATTCTTACGGTTAATGGAGAGTTTCTGCTGCTCTAAAGCTAAATATTAAAATGCCAAAAACTGATGGGATAATAAGGTAGGAAGCCAAGGACTGTGTAGATGCCATGGCTTGATTATGCAAGGATTCAGTTTGTTTGGTGCACTAAATACAAATTAATTTTACTTCCAGCATGAGGGAGCTGAACAGCCTTCTTTCAGCACCAGCATCAGTCTCCCCCACGTAAGTTATATCAATTCTTAAATGCAGGGTAAAGCTGTCTCTACTTTGCACCATGTATCTTAACCCAGCTACAGTAGAGTGCTCCTTATTGCAACAGTGTGACATTACAATTTTACATACACATTGGCCCGTAATTTCCGATAGGAGGCATCCTGCGTGCAGATGCCTCCTACCGGGAAAAAATCTACGCCCTTACCTGAGGGCTCCCGAGGTGCGGCCATTTCCGATCCTGGGCCTCTCCACAGTCGAAATGCGCAGGGCCCACGTATCCCAGGGGCGCAGGCGGTTCGCAAGCGTCCCTGGGATCACGTGGGCTATGGGGAGCCAATGGGAGAAGGGAATCTCCCTTCATACTTTTGACAGTTAGACCTGTCAAATATATGAATGGGGATCACTGAAAAAAGACATCAAAACATTAAATAAAAAAAATTTTTAAATCACGTTTTTAAAATGAGTTAAAATTACATTAAATTAAATATTTTAAACAAAAATATAATTTTTTGAAAAAAAGAATTAAAGTTTTTTACGGGGCTAAAAATAAACTTACCTTTTTTTTAAAGTATTTTAAAATTATAAATGACTGGGAAAAACATTTTTTTTAAACTATTTTAAAACTCTTATGCTGGTAAAAGCAGGCCTTACTGCTTTTACCAGGCGTAAGATTTTGAAGTGATTTCAGCGGGCGGAGGTTCTGCAGAAAGCGGAACTCTCCCCCCGCAGAGGCCTTCTCCAGGGCAGGCGTCCGATCTGTCAAGAGGATTCTTGACAGATTGGAAATGCCAGTTTTCAGCGCATGCGCTTCGCATGCCTGAAACCGGCATTTCCGATGTCCCTACGGGTGAGTACACAGCCCGTAGGGATTGGAAAATACGGACCATCATTCTTAACGACTCTTGGAATGACAATGCCAATTTAGTGCTAACTGGGGTACTGGGAGTGACGGTGGGTTGGAATGTAACTGGGGGACTGGGACACCCTGTATCCCAGTTACATTCTCACTCAATGTGACTCCCAGTACCCCAGTTACATTCTAACCCACCCTTGTTCCTCGTACCCCAGTTTCATTGTTTTTAAAAGGCCCCTGATGCACCAAATTACAAAGTTTGGATGTTATTTAAAGATGTACATGTCTTTGAACCATCGCTCTCAACCTGGTATTTGTATGCAGTTTAGTTGATACAGTAACTAAGTATTTATTGCAACATAGGGACTAGATTTCATAGGATTTCATAGGATTAAAGGAAACTTCGGTAATTATTCAAGCTGCCCTTGTGCTTTTTACATCTGTATATAAAGGATAACAGACTGCACCAGAATCAACAGGTACTTATCCTTCCACACAAATATACTCTTCGAGATGAATTGTCGGAGCAATAAATCATTATTACAGATGGGAATAACATTTAACAGACCATTTATCTTTTCTGGCAGTAATTCTGTCACTGATTTGGACCATCAGCTAAATTTGAACTTCTCCTGGGTTCAGCCAACATAAAGAAAACACGGATTGTGGTTATTGCAGATTACTTAATAACAGGACAAGAGAAGGGACGGGTTTGGAGCAGCAATCTAAATATGATCTGGCAGAAGTAACGATTACCATCAGAAAAAGGTGTAATATAAATAAAGGGAAGGGAGGCAGATAATAGTCCTGAATTCTTACTGTAAATCTGGGATTCAGGCATTTTAACAGTAACAGCAATTCACATTTATATTGAGTCTTTAACAAAGCCCCAAGGATCCTCACTGATTGACAGAAGGAAAATGGATGCTGGGCCAAGTCAGCAGAGATTACAAGGGGTGACTGATAACTTGGTGAGGAGATGCGTTTTCAGGAGACAGAAATGGAAAAGGTTAGGGAAGGAATTCCAGAAAGTAGGACACTGAATTCTGAAGGCTGTGCTGCCAATGGAGAGGAAAAGGGAAGGGGGAATTCACAGAAGACCAGAATCAAAAGGTATGTTTGAGGCAGAATGTAGGGCTGGCAAAATGTATTGCTGGAGGAGATTGTAGAGATGAGGCGGGGTGGGCGGGGGCAAGGCCATGGAGGGTTTGAAAGATGAGGACAAGAATGAAGATTAAAGCGCTGAGGGACAAGGAGCCAAGGTAGGTCACCCAGGATAGGAGTGATGGTGATTGGGACTTTGTACGGGACAAGATATGTGCAACAAAGGTCTAGACAAGTTGGAGTTCATGTAGGATGAAGCGTGTGGAATGGGAGGCCAGCAAGCAGAGAATTGGAGTAGTCAAATATGGAGGTGACAAAGGTATGTATCAGGATTTCAGTGGCAGTGGGGCTGAGATAGGAGCTGAGGTGGGCAATGTTGCAGGGGTGGAAATAAGCAGTTGTAGAGATGTTATGAATGAGATCTCTGCAGCTCAGCTCAGGGTTAAACCTAGACGCCAAGATTGGGAAAAGTCTGGCTCAGTCTGAGACAGTGATTGAGAAGAGGGATGGAGTCAGTGGCAAGGGAGTGGAGGTAGTGGCGGGGGCCAAAGATGATGGCTGAGGTCTTCCCTATGTTGAGCTGGAGGAAGGTATGACTGACCCAAGACTGGATGTTGGAGAAACACTGACAGTATGGAAGCAATTGAGGAGTTGAGAGATGTGGTGGAGAGGTAGAAGCTTGATGTCATTGGAATACATGTTGAAGCTGATCCCATGTCTGTAGATTGTGTTGCCATGTGGCAGCCCATGCGTAAGGAACAAGAGAGGGTCCAGGATAGGTTCATGTGGGACTCTGGAGGCGGTGAAAATACAAGAGAGGGCAGATGTGCTGGCTATCAGATTCTCATAAGTGAACCAAAGAATTGAATTCAATAGGGCATAAATCTAAGTAAGCTATGCCAGTGTTTAGTATTATGAGTTTCAATCATTCCATTAGATGCAATCCTCTTTGTAATGTACAGAAACTGTGCTCCCTCCTTGTAATGCACGCAAAGTGTGCTCTTTCCTTGTAACGCAAGGTACATTTTCACTGCTAGTTTAGCGTTGGAGTAGAAATGATTTCCGCTTTCCACTGGTGCTAAACGTGCAATGTAAATCCAGGGTCAGTGTTGAACCTGATTCTGGAATGACCCTGAGTGACATTTCGTGGAGATGATGGTCTCACACTGCATGGAATGTAAATTCAGTGCTGTGCCAAACCAGCTTTACAAGGTGCTCATGGTGTCCACTGGATCTCCTGGACACTTTTTGAATGCACCTTACATCAATTTAAATGGTTAGAGAGTGAAGAGTCTCCCATCGCCACTCTCTAAACATTTACATTTCTAACTGTTGGGAGAGAGCTCCACGCAAATATAGATCCAGGTATCTACAGAGCTGTCTCCTAAACAGGGCAGTTAAAGTTCCAGCCTCGCAGGATCCAAGCAATGGAAAAAAGATGCCATAGTCTGGGCACCTCAGCATTAGTGGAACCCTGGCAATCGATTGTCTGCTGTCTTGCCGTGTGGTGTCATCCGTGGCTCAGTGGCAGCACTCTCGCCTCTGAGTCAGATGGTTGTGGGTTCAAGTCCCACTCCAGGGACTTGTGCACCAAATCTAGGCTGACTCATCAGTGCAGTGCCGAGGGAGTGCTGCACTGTTGGAAGTGTCGTCTTTAGGATGAGACATTAAACCGAGGTCCCGCCTGCCCTCTCAGGTGGACGCCATGGCACTATTTCGAGACGATCAGGGGAGTTCTTCCCGGTGTCCTGGCTAACATTTATCCCTCAATCAACAGATTATGTGGTCATTATCTCATTGCTGTTTGTGGGAGCTTGCTGTGCACAAATTGGCTGCCGCGTTTCCTGCATTACAACAATGACTGCACTTCAAAAAGTACTTCATTGGCTGTAAAGCGCTTTGGGACCTCCTTAAATCGTGAAAGGCACTGTATAAATGCAAGTCTTTCTCTCTGCCAGCAGCATTCTTAAATAAAGGAACGGGTGGAAAATATAATATAACTGATCATAAAATCAACACACTGTGTTAAAATAGTGTTCACAGATATTAAAATTCTCGTTACATTTTACATCTGTCTGCTTGTGATTTCTCCACGATCCAAAATCATTTTAATACTTTGACCCATGGAGCAACTGCAGTACTGGGAACCTTGCACAGAATAACTAAATCCAACATTCACAGTTTCATTGCAGTGATTTGAAGTGATCACTCCCATGTCTTGGCAACCCCTCAGATTGCTGTGCCAAGTTTTAAAAGGTTCTTAGTTAAATGTAATCTTTTTTTTAATAAGTCATGCAGCTAAAAAAAAAAATCTTGATCGGCAATTTCTGAAAGCAATTTATCACCAGGTGAAAATTTTATAAGCTTGCACTGTTGTAGTATCACGCTGTCCATTTAGGTAAGTATTTGAACATGTATTTCATTGCACAGCATGTTAACCATTTGACTGTCAGGATTCCCAATGAAATCTGACATAAGGCAACATATTTCCATTGGGATCACCGGTATGGCCAGACGTGCACAGAATTACTGGCACTAATGTGATGTACAGCTGAGCTGGCAGTCTTTCGGTTTGTCAGTTATGGTCTGTCTTGATACAGAAGGAACCAAGGACATGCTTGGGAGTAACCAACTGTTAAAGAAATTGTGCTCTCTGCGGAAGCCAAGTAAGAATCCTCACGACAATTCAGATCAAAAAGGAGCAACGATGAACGGTGCAAAATGACAGAAACGGCAGCTCCCCAGAGACAGTGTTTGATGAGTGAATGATCCAAGCTTCTGGCACAGGGTGAAGCAGATGATAAATTGGCCACTCACAATTGACAGGAATATAAATAGTGAATAATTATGCCTGCAGGCAAAGTCTGGGAATGGATTAAAGAGTCCAGGACAGCTGTGTAGGTCGGTGGGATAAAAATTAAAAATCAGTTGGGAAATTGAAGCAAAAATGTTAAGGTAAAAAAGCACGGATTTGATTGGTGGGTTCAGATTATTTTATCAACCTCAGTAAGCAATTATAGCTGGGAATGGGTCCTGAGCACTCTTGCATTTGATGTCTGCATTGAACGGTTGACATTCCAACTTTGCATCAAAAAAGGATTTCAAGTTAACTAAAGTCTGTTTATATAATGACAGTGATGATCAGTGCAGTATTGATGCCCTGCCATTGAACTTCACTAGGATATTTAGTAAATAAATAAAGAACTTGCATTGAAAGGCACCTTTCATTTCTTCAGGCCATTCCAAAATGCTTTACTGCCAATTAATTCTTTTTTGAAGCGCTGTCACTGTTGTTATGATGGGGAACCAATTTGCGCACAGCAATATCACATAAACAGCAATTAGATGAATGGCTAATCTGTTGCTGATGGTATTGGTTGCAGGATGAACGTTGGCCAGGACACGGGGAAAAATCTCCCACTCCTTTTCAGAATTGTGCCATGGGATCTTTATCATTGCCTTGATCCAATGTTACATTCCTGGAAACTGGAGATGGGAATCTAAATGGACCCCTTGTTTCACAGTTCTATTTCACAATGCTCCAGGGTATCTATTAGTTTTAGCGAACTGCACTGTGAACTTCATGGGTGGTTTTTTTTTCTCAGTTTTGGGCCAGTTTTTTTGGTTCGCAGTCTCTCAGAGCGTTCCATGTTGTGGATTGCGATGGTGTCCGCACTGAAGGATTAACGGTTGTAGTTTAGTCACTGCAAGTTTGCAAGAACAATTCGCAATACCGTCGCTCTACGGTGAATGCAGTGTTCCCGTGCTCCCAGCAGGGACTGGCACCTGAGGAGAGGGCAATTTCCCTATCAGGTCCCACAAGTGTAGTGCTGAATTTTTTAACCTGCACTCCCTTTGTGTGCGGTTCTTCTCTGGGAATTTACCCATATATGTGATGAGGAATTGGATAGAAGTAGAAAGACTATTATGAATGCTGATCCTTGTTTCTCCCTCGCCCCCACAATTGTAATGGTCACATTTAACCATTTATCCCTTTACTTGTAACTCCTACAAGTGAAAAAGTAATAGAAACTAATGAGGCAAAGCCTGACAATCGAACTGATGCCTTTTGGCAGATTCCTGATGTATGGCGTGATGGGGGACCTAAAAAGAGACTTGGTAAAAATAGTCCAACAGGAAATTCTTCCTGATGTTTGAATATACGTTCTGGGTAAGCTGATAATATTCAGTGGAAATTGTGCTGCAAAGTGCGTCACAAAGTTGAGTTCAGGGAGATTCGTATTTCACACAATCACAAATCATCATACACATGATAAAGGCCATTCAGCCCATCTTAATTCATCCATCCAGGGAGATCCTAACACCACCTCCCCCCCCCCCCCGCCCCCACCGTATTGTGGTGTTAAATTGTTTCATAAGTGTCAGCTGTGGCTTAGTGGTTGCACTCTCGCCTCTGAGTCAGAAGGTTGTGGTTTAAGAACATAAGAATAAGGAGCAGGAGTCGGCCATAAGGCCCCTCGAGCCTGCTCCGCCATTCAGTAAGATCATGGCTGATCATCGACCTCAACTCCACTTTCCCGCCCGATCTCCATATCCCTTGATTCCCCTAGAGTCCAAAAATCTATCTATCTCAACCTTGATTATACTCAAAGACTCAGCATTCACAGCCCTCTGGGGCAGAGAATTCCAAAGATTCACATCCAAAGTTTCAAGTCCCACTCCACAGACCTAAACACATAATCCAAGCTGACACTCCAGTGCAGTACTGAGGGAGTGCTGCACTGTTAGAGGTACCGTCTTTCAGATAAGACGTTAAGCCGATGTAAAAAATCCCATGACACTATTCTGAGATAAGCAAGGGAGTTCTCTCTGGTGTCCTGGCCAATATTTATCCCTCAACCAAAATCACTAAAACAGATTATCTAGTCATTATCACATTGTTTGTGGGAGCTTGCTGTATGCAAATTAGCTGCCGTGTTTCCTGCATTACAACAGTGACTACACTTCAAAAGTACTTCATTGGCTGTAAAGCGTTTTGGGACATCTTGAGGTCATGAAAGGCGCTCTAGAAATGCAAGTCTTTCTTTTAAATGACTCTAGGTATTTTTTGCCTCTGCCACTCTATTTGGTAATCCATTCCAAATGTTGACCATTCTTTGATGGATGAAGAATTTCCTGATATCAGTCCTAAAATTAAAGTTCTGACGAAAGGTCTTCGACCTGAAACGTTAACTCTGTTTCTCTCTCCACGGACGCTGCCTGGCCTGCTGAGTTTTTCCAGCGTTTTCTGTTGTTATTTCGGATTTCCAGCATCCGCAGTATTTTGCTACCCTGAAATTACCTTTCACTCCTTTGAACCTGTGTCTCCTTGTTCTGCTCCCACAGTTTATAGAGTAATAACGGCACAGAAAGAGGCCATTCGGCCCGTCGAGTCCGTGCCGGCTCTCTGTAGAGCAAACCAGTCAGTCCCATTCCCCCGCTCTATCCCTGTAGCCCTGCAAGTTTATTTCCCTCAAGTGCCTATCCAGTCTCCCCTTGAAAACATTGAGTGTCTCCGCTTCCACCACTTCCATCGGCAGCGAATTTAATTGAAAGTAATTCAATTTTAATTGAAAGTAATAATCCAGGTTAAATTTCTCTATGTTCAACAATCTTATATACCTCTCTCTATAAGATCACCTCCCAGACGCCACCTTTCCAAGCTGAATAGCCCTGTCTATTCAGTCTTTTCTCGTCAGTCAGACCTCGCAGTACGCATCATGTGTTTACCTAGACTTTAAGGAAGCTCCGGATTGACTGGTGTGTTGAAAAGCTACAAGACGTCGGAAGGACATTCCGAACCTAATGCCGGTGTTTCTTCTCAGAGTTCGGAACAGAAGCTGCGGACACTTACGGACGAATTGAGCCAGAGAGATGAAGCAATAGCTAAACTTCGGAAGGATAAGCAACAATTGGAGAAACTCATCCAGGTGAGCCCTTTGAGCACTTTCATGCAGACTTTTTCCATGTGGTGAACCGGTTAGGTTAGCTTAGAGTTCACAGTCTACTCTTTTTATCTTGCATACTTTGGCAATTGAAAAATATGCTTCTTTTAAAATTATTCCATATACATTTGGCAGGGAATATGTACCTTTTGATGTGTTGGGAAGCATTTTAATTTTAAGATGATATCAGATTCCAGTCCGAGTGGTTATAAATTGAACCGCTGCTCTTCAAAAGTAGAACCTTTCAGCAAATAAAATTAAAGGGCATCTGTAATATCTCCCAGTTCCCTGTGGTGACCGTAGCACTATTGTTTAACGGCAATGGACCGTAAAGAGCTGGATGGCATTAATTTCAGGCACGGCCCATTCAGCTCACAATGCTGCTTTCAGCCATTTTCAGATTGCACTCCATCATATCACTGCAGTCAGGAAGTCTGGTACCACAGTGCAAGATAATATAGGTTGTAATAGAAATCTGTCGTGACTGCGATTTATAGCAACTTCCGTCTCAATTCTCAGTGAGTTATTGGTATAAGTGTAGTGTTCCGTGCTAACCTGGATTGTTGCATGAACTCACCCACCTGTCGAGCTTTTTTTGTCGGTGGCCAGGGAGCCGACACCAGTTGCAGTGGTGTAGCTGCACCACGTGCTGCCTTTCTTGATGTGACTTAGTTGAGGCATTGAGCTGAACCATATTTCACAGCGGGGGTGGTAGGACGCAAGTTTGTCTCTGACTTTCCTCAAAGGAGGAGCTGCCAAGAATTAAGACTAGAATAAAGACCAATAAAGAATAATAAAATCACAGAATGATACAGCACAGAAGGAGGCCATTCGGCCCAACATGCCTGTGCCGGCTCTTTGGTAGAGCTATCCAATTAGTCCCACTCCCCTGCTCTTTCCCCCATAGCCCTGTATTTTTTCCTTTCAAGTATTTATCCAATTTCTTTTACTATTGAATCTGCTTCCTCTCAGGCAGTGCATTCCTGATCACAACAACTTGCTGCGTAATTTTTTTCCCCTCATGGCGCCTCTGGTTCTTTTGCCAATCAGCTTAAGTCTGTGTCCTCTGGTCGCCGACCCTTCTGCCACTGGAAACAGTTTCTTCTTATTTACTCTATCAAAACCCTTCATGATTTTAAACACCTCTCTCAAAATCTCATCTTAACCATCTCTGCTCTAAGGAGAACAACCCCAGCTTCTCCAATCTCTCCACATAACTGAAGTCTCTCATCCCTGGTACCATTCTAGTAAATCTCTTCTTAACCCTTTCTGAGGCTTTGACATCCTTCCTAAAGTGTGGTGCCCAGATTTGAACACAATACTCCAGCTGAGGCCTAACCAGTGATTTATCTATTAAAAATATTCACCAAAAATCTCATAGGGACAGAGGGAATGTTGGAAGATCAGGTCACTCTTGTGTAGCTCCCACTGTGTGGGAGGCACTCAAGTGGGAATTTTGGAGAAAAACAGAAATGACTTGCCACAATAAACTGGATTGATCCAAGTGGAGCAGTTGTTCCTAAATATTCTGGGAATGGAAGAGGTCGACTTTCAGTGTAAATTGGGCAGGGGTGCAATGGTAGATGAGGGAAAATTGGAAGGGACCCGGATTTTCTGGTTGCAACCCAGCCTGCCGATTTCTGTTGGGGCTTGAGGTGGGCAGAGCCTTTTATAACGGAGGGAACAGAGGCGAGAGGAGGGTATTCCTACGTTGGGAATTTCCTTGAATCCAGCCTCCCTTCCTGCTCAGTGACCAGGATGCCACATTTTCCTCCCCTCTCCCAGTGGGTGCCCAAAGTGCGCTCATGCAGGCTTGGGTTCACACTGATTGCATGCAAATAAGCTGGTTAATGGGAATTGAGAGAGTTGGGATCTGATTAATGGGAATTGAGAAAGTTGGGATCTGATTAATGGGAATTGAGAGAGTTGGGATCTGATTAATGGGAATTGAGAGAGTTGGGATCTGATTAATGGGAATTGAGAGAGTTGGGATCTGATTAATGGGAATTGAGAGAGTTGGGATCTGATTAATGGGAATTGAGAGAGTTGGGATCTGATTAATGGGAATTGAGAGAGTTGGGATCTGATTAATGGGAATTGAGAGAGTTGGGATCTGATTAATGGGAATTGAGAGAGTTGGGATCTGATTAATGGGAATTGAGAGAGTTGGGATCTGATTAATGGGAATTGAGAGAGTGTGGCTCTGTTAAATGCAAGCTAGGAGAGTAGGGATCTGATAAATTTTTGGAAAAACGAGAAATGGAGCCAGGAGGGTACAAGAGTGAGAGCAGGCATTGGTGGCAAAAGCAATGATCGTAATAAAGAAAAGAAGTAACTTGCTTTTACGTAGCATCTTTCATGATCTCAGGAGATCCCAAAATGCTTCACAGCCAGTGAAGTACTTTGGAAGTGTAACATAGGAAAACGTGGTAGCCAATCTGCGCACGTCCAATAATGATGGGAATAAAAGCCTTACCTGAAGTTGGTTAGTGTGGGAAGTAGCACTTAACAATGTAAAACTTAAACTAAACTTTGAAAAAAATGTCAAGAGTGCATGAATTAAGTGTCTTCCAGTGAGGCTGGAAGCCATATCAGAAAGAGCAAGCCATTCCCGTCACAGATACTCACGAGGAGGAATGAAAACAGGTGATGAGCAAAGTAGGTCTGGTCGAGAGGGCAGTGTTGCGGTGAGGTGAGCAGGACCGAGATGTTGGGATGGGCACAAGAGGATCCGAGTTGTCAGGTTGAGGCCAGAGGCCAGGAGGTTGGCTTGCAGTGGTGTTTGGAGGGGAGATTCAGGCGGAGCAGAGCGGAAAGGCTAAGTGGCCATGTAGGAGACAAAGGGCCGTATTTTGCTACTCCTACGGGTGCGTATGAGGTGTGTACTGGGCCACGCAAGTACCAGTTTCAGGCATGCGCTAAAACCCGGAACTTGCGATCTGTCAAGAATCTTCTTGACAGATCCTCCGCATCCCTGGGAGATGGGCCTCTGCGGGTGGAGAGTTGCGCTATTTGCCCAACTTCCGCCACTGAATGCCCATGAAATTCTTACGCCTGGTAAAAGCAGGCATAAGGCCTGCTTTTACCAGCATAAGAGTTTTAAAAAATAGAAAAATAAAATTTTAATCACTCATTTATACATTAAAAACCCTGTCCAATAAGGTAAGTTTATTTTTAGCCCCGTTAAAATATATTTTTAAAATTTCAAAAAATTAAATTTTGGTTTAAAATATTTAATTAAATGGCATTTTAATTAATTTAAAATATGTTTAAAAAATGTATTTATTTCATGTGTTCGTGTATTTTTTAAGTGATCCCCATTCATACTTATGGGAGTTCCGTATGTACGTAAGTATGAATGGGGATTCCCTTTTCTTGGTTGGGCCGGCCCACATGATTCGCATGCGCCCCAAGGATATGTGGGCCTCTGCCCGCACGGACCCGGAGAGGCCCAGGATCACAAGTCTCCACACTTCCCGCGCCACCAGGTAAATTCGTAGATTTCTTTACAGATTGGAGGCATCCGCCTGCAGGAATCCTCTGATCGCAAATTTTGGGCCAAAGTCATTTTCAAATAAGGAAAAATATGCTAAATAATTGGGAAAAAATGCAAAAACTAAAGTAAAATAAAAAATACTTATCTTATTTGCTTTTGCATGATCCATGTTGTCACATGCTTAGCACGGATCGATTTTGAGATGTGATTGGTCCTTAGTCCATAGTGTCACAATATTACAAATCCAAAATTTTGAATAAGATTGTCTGAATTAATCCATTGTAAGCAGTGACCAGTTCAAATGCTTTCTTTCAGGTTTTTGTTATAAACCTGACTGCAAATTCTCCTTTAGTTGCAATCCATTTTCTCTTTCCCTATGAAGGTCTATTGGAGACATTCTTCCCTGAACTAAACGATGGCTGACAATGCATTACCCTCTTGGATTGAAGCCCTGTGTTAGAGATAAGATTTCAGTGATCTGGGGCCAAGCAGGTGGCCTATATCTTCTGTGCCCGTAAATGATGTTCCATCATGAAACGATATGGTATCTTTCCAAGATTGGAGCCGTACATTTTTGAAACCTTGCCAGAAGAATTTTACTCCTACATAACCGCTGGGATATCATCTTTTATTATATTCTCATTGCATTTTAGACATGGTGATAGCGAGGGAGAAAGACATGGGAACAGTGAAGGAAACAAGTTCTAAGACCGAACAACTCTGAGGAGGACAGTGAAGGAAGGTTTTTGAGATACTGGACCACAATGAGGGAGAGAGGGGAGAGGAACAAGGGACAATGAGGGATAAGGAGAGAGAGACAGTGAGGGCATTGGAGAGACACAGAGGTGCACAGTGAAGAGGGGAAGAAAGACCTTGACAGCAGTGAGGGAGAGGGGGAAAACATACATGGGGACAGTGAAGGAGAGAGACAGAGGGATCCTGCAAGACAAGAGGGACATAGAGAGAAACGGTGAATGAGAGAAGGAAGAGGAACTAGGAGAACTGTGAGGAAGAGAGAGTAGAGATAGGGGAGTGAGAAACACATGGCAACAGTAGGGAAGGGAGAGAGAGACATGCATAGCGACTGAGGAAGAGGGGCAGAGAGACACAGAGGGAGACAATGAGGGAGAGAGGGAAAGCAATGGGAACGGTGAGGGAGAGACAAGGGGCTGGAATTTCTCAGACCCGAGGAGGCGGATATGGAGACGGGACTGCCAGTAAAGTTGAAGCAAGTGGGGGCGGATGGCAAACCCACCCCCATCCCGCCTCCGTGCCCTTTTGCCAGGAGGTGGAAAGATGTGCTGCTTCGGGTCCCGTCTCCTGGAGGCGGGTAAGGGACTAAATCCTATTAACTGCCTGTTAACAGGTAGTTAACAGGCAGAAAAAAGGATTAGTCCCATTTTACCTTTTCAGATGAAGGCTTCCCAACCTCGGAGAACCCCGCCGGGTTGGAGGAGTCGAGTAGGAGGTCTGCGGGGGTCGGAGGGGCCTGAAAGTAAGATGTAGAGGTGAATGATGGGTGCAAGTGTGGACTGGTAAGTATGTAAGGTGAGTGTTAAGTGGTAAAAAATGTTCACTTACCTTGGTTTCTGCCTTCATCCGCTCTGGATCGGGAGTCCCGACATCTTCCTTGTAGATTTCACAGACTGGCTGTTGGATCCTCCGAACCAACAGTCATCTGAAATGTACAAAGTGGAAAGGTTCGATGAATCCTGAACACAAGCTCTCATCAAACTACACAGAATGTCAGTGTTTGACAGCTTCACAGAGCTGTCAAATGCTGACATTTCTTCTTTCAAGAAGTCTGGACAGAAGGCACGTCAGACGTTGACGTGCTCTGTCAGTGACTTCCCCCTAATTGGCCTGCTGAGCCCGCAGGGCGGGCTTAACAAGGTCAATCAGAGGAAAATCCCGCTGGTTGGCCAGAAGATGATGGAGGCGGGACATAGACCCGACAAGCAGCAGTCCCGCCTCCAAGTCGTCTCCATTCACAAAATCCAGCCCAAGTGGTCAGAGGGGCAAAAGACAATCTGGGAATAAAGGGGAAAAAAGAGAAGAGGAGGTTTGGGAGGAGAGAGATAGAGATAGGCTGTGACATAAGGGAGATAGACAGGCAGAGAATGAGAGAAAGTAAGACAGGACAGGAGGGCGATGCATTGACCAACATCATTTCATTTTCCCTTTTTGAAGTACACTATTCAGTTTTTTCTCCACTCTCTTTAATACCCCAATTTACACAGCATTAACAGGTACGTTTCCGTAGATGTGGTTTTAGTGGCTTAAGAATACCTCACTCACTTCTCTTCAATGATGTCTGCTTGTATGCTTGGTTAAGAGCCTTGTCCCACAGTATGTATACGGGTGATGAATGGAGATCAGTGATCCATATGGTGATTTCCTTTGCGCATCACCTGGGTGAAACCAAGTGTTTCTCACGTGTAATGTAATCAGACCTCTAGATCTTCTTCAGGTTCTCATTGCGAAACAGAGTTGTTTAGAAGTTTTTAAAAAAAATACTACATGGGACAGTCAAGTGGCTGCAACACTGGAGTGCAAGTCTGCCAACTCAGACACTCGGTTTGAATATCAGCCTTGCCATTCAAGTATTGAACATAAATTTCCACAGGTTTTTTATTTCAAGACCCTGTGAAAGGGAAACTAAAATGGAACTTGGGACACATTGTGGTCAGAAGCAAAGCAGCATCTATCTCTGCCCCAGCAAGGTGGCTTTATCATGACTTCAGCAGAATATAAATCTCTGACATCTTTTCATCGTTACAGCATTTCTAAGAGAAATTGTGTCAGCTGTGGCTCAGTGGGTAGTGCTCTCACCTCTGAGTCAGAAGGTCGTGGGTTCATAGTCCCACTCCAGAGACTTGAGCACAAAATCTAGGCTGACACTCCAGTGTATTACTGAGGGAGTGCTGCGCTGTCAGAGGTGTAATCCAGGCCCTGGGAGTGAGTTAAGAGTGTGCCAAACAACTGTGCCACTCAGTTCCCCCCATACAAAGTCACTTGTTGCCATTATGTCCTCTTCCACCCAGTAGTTGAAAGACCTTTCCTCTGTCTAGGCTCTGCTGTGACATTCACCATTCCTCTTCCAAGAGGGAGCATGGATTACCCACTTCTGGGTTTGAGCTAAAGCTAGTAACTGAACCAGTTACTAATCAGTCTACGGAAATAATGCTGGTTAATTCAACTCACATTAAATTATTCCTCTGTATCTTTTTAGGAAAACAACTTGCTTTCTCACTGTAGCCACATCCCCAATCCCTTCAGACAGGAGCAATGCAAGAATTCAGTCGATCTTTTTGAGCACAAAAAGATGGGCAGAAATTTAACAGATTCCAAATACGTTCTGGCCTCGTATTTATAATTCTAAAACATTTTTACTAATTCTTCTACATTAAAGCTAGCAACATATATTGATATGACATTGCCTTGCTAGAACAATACCTTCAGCAGATAAAAGTTATGCAGAGGATCCTACAGTGCCTCAGTGTGTGAAAGTACTGTGTTGTATTACTCATACAAACTAGGAAGATCCCAGGTTTGTTTCTTGAGCCTGAACTTAGGAACCTGATCTCAGCTGAGGTGCCAGTGAGAATGGTACAATTGGCTTCCCTGGGGGTAATTTTGACTTTGGGCTATAGTGTAAAACGGGCGATATCAGATCAGCCGGGATTATACAGCTACCCCGATTGAAATGAAAATTGGGAGAGATGTATAACAGGCGGCTGATCTGATATCGCCCATTTTACAGTATCGGCCAAAGTCAAAATTACCCCCCCACCCCCACCATCTCTGGACCAGAAAGGGAGAATATCAGCCAGGGTCCCCCCCCATCCCAGTCACTATTAAGTGGCCTCTGGAAAATGCACATCTGTGGACATAAGAACATAAGAAATAGGAGCAGAAGTAGGCCATATGGCCCCTCGAGCCTGCTCCGCCATTCAGTAAGATCATGGCTGATCATCGATCTCAACTCCACTTTCCCGCCTGATCTCCATATCCCTTGATTCCCCTAGAGTCCAAAAATCTATCCATCTCAGCCTTGAATATACTCAAAGACTCAGCATCCACAGCCCTCTGGGGCAGAGAATTCCAAAGATTCACAACCCTCTGAGTGAAGAAATTCCTCCTCATCTCAGTCTTAAATGGCCTACCCCTTATCCTGAGACTATGCCCCCTTAGTTCTAGACACTCCAGCCAGGGGAAACTACCTCTCAGCATCTACCTGTCAATCCCCTTCAGAATCTTGTATGTTTCAATGAGATCACCTCTCATTCCTTGATGAGTACCTCTCTGTTCTTGGCCCGCAGTGGGGTAGGACCTTGGGTGCTTGGGCCGCAGATGGTCTTGACTGCGCTAAAGAATCCGCGCACGTCATGCTTGTCGGCTAGCTGCTGGATCTCCTGCGCTTTCTCCACCCACCATCTGTTCTTTAGGTCGCGAGTTTGTTGTTGGACCTCGGCCTTCAGGCGTCTGTAGAGCACTCGAGTTCTGTTGCTGTTTCCAGATCAGGAATGCCTTGCGCTTGCGGCTTATTAGCTCCTGGATCTCCTGGTCATTCTCGTCGAACCAGTCTTGGTGTTTCCTGGTCGAGTGATTGCTCTTATCTGGAAGGAGGAGAGCATGCCGGGGATCTCAGAGACGCCGTAATTGTGACCATCTTCAAGAAAGGTGACTAGTCCGATTGTGGTAATTACAGAGGAGTTTCCCTGCTGTCTGCCACAGGGAAAGTCATCGCAAGAATCCTCCTCAATCGCCTTCTCCCAGTGGCCGAAGAGCTCCTCCCAGAGTCGCAATGCGGATTCCGCCCACTAAGGGGCACAATGGACATGATCTTCACCGCACGTCAATTACAAGAGAAATGCAGGGAACAGCATCAACCGCTGTACATGGCCGCCTTTGATCTCACAAAGGCCTCTGACACTGTTAACCATGAGGGATTATGGAGTGTCCTCCTCAAATTCGGCTGCCCTCAAAAGTTTGTCACCATCCTCCGCCTGCTTCACGACGACATGCAAGCCGTGATCCTGACGAACGGTTCCACCACAGACCCAATTCACGTACGAACCGGGGTCAAGCAAGGCTGTGTCATTGCACCAATGCTCTTCTCGGTCTTCCTTGCTGCAATGCTCCATCTCACCCTCAGTAAGCTCCCCGCTGGAGTGGAGCTAATTTACACAACAAACGGGAAACTGTTCAACCTCCGTTGCCTCCAGTCCAGATCCAAGGTGGTCCCATCCTCTGTCGTAGAATTACAGTATGCAGACGACGCTTGCATCTGCGTTCCCTCGGAGGTCGAACTCCAAACCATTGTCAATTCCTTCACCGAAGCGTACGAGAGCATGGGCCTTACACTAAACATCCATAAAACAAAGGTCCTCTACCAACCTGCCCCCGCCACACAGTACTGCCCCCAGATTATCAAAATCCATGTCAAGCCCTTGGACAACGTGCACCACTTTCCATACCTCGGGAGCCTACTGTCAACAAGGGCAGACGTCGATGACGAAGTCGAACACCACCTTCAGTGTGCCAGTGCAGCCTTCGGTCGCCTGAGGAAGAGAGTGTTTGAAGACCAGGTCCCCAAACCCGGCACCAAGCTCATTGTCTACAGAGCAGCAGTGATACCCGCCCTGCTGTATGCCTCAGAGACATGGACCATGTACAGCAGGCACCTCAAAGCACTAGAGAGGTACCACCAATGCTGCCTCCGCAAGATCCTGCAACTTCATTGGCAGGATAGGCGCACCAACGTCAGTGCTCTCGCTCAGGCCAACATCCCCAGCATCAAAGCTTTGACCACACTCGATCAGCTCCGATGGACGGGTCACATCGTCCGCATGCCCGATACGAGACTCCCAAAACAAGCGCTCTATTCGGACCTCCGGCACAGCAAGAGAGTCCCAGATGGGCAGAGGAAACGCTTCAAGGACACCCTCAAAGCCTCCTTGAAAAAGTGCAACATCCCCACCGACACCTGGGAATCCCTGGCCCAAGACCGCACAAAGCGGAGGAGAAGCATCCGAGAAGGCGTCGAACACCTCGAGTCTCTTCGCTGGGAGCAAGCGGAAGCCAAGCGCAAACAGCGGAAGGAGCGCCCGTCAACCCAAGCACCCCACTCACCCGCCCCTTCAACCACCGTCTGCCCCACCTGTGACAGAGACTGTAGGTCCTGCATTGGACTCATCAGTCACCTGAGAACTCATTTTTAATGTGGAAGCAAATCATCCTCGGTTCCAAGGGACTGCCTAAGAAAAGAAGAATAACTAGTACTAACTCACTGGGACTCAGTCTTGTTATTAAGTGTTCCCAATAGGAAGGTTTTAATTATAATCTACTCATAAATACAGAGATTAAAAGGGGAAAAACTGCAAATGCTAAAAATCTGAAGTAAAAAGTGAAAAAGCTTGGAATGGACAGCAGGTTCATCTGTAAAGAAAAAAAAAGAGGGTCTCGTTCGTAGACCCTTCGTGAGTTCTGATAGAGGATCCGGGCCCCATACATTAACCTGTCTTTTCTCATTACAGATGTTGATTGACCTGGTGTGTATTTCCAGCATTTTCTGTCACGGTTTCAAACCCATTGAGATCTTGCTGGGCCGAGCAAAGTGGCGTCCTTCTCAATGAGTGATTGCACTTTCAGACCGCTTGTTAATAAGGTTTCTTCTATACAGTCAGGACCACTAAAAGGGCAATGAAATTTTATAGAGTAGGAGGTTGATTGAAGTGACATTCCCACACATGTTTTATCGTAAAATTAAACAGCGCTCACAGCAACGAGGCCCTGAATTTTAAATAAAGTTCCATTTAGAAGATGGAGTGCGTTAAAAAGGCCGTTTTCCTCTCAGTTCATTGCACCTTTGAGACCGTTTAAAAAAAAAAAAATGGAATTATAAAAATGACAGAGCACCCTGAGGCTTAGTGTGCAGGAACTAAACACACTGGGGTAATTTTGCAAGGTTACACTTCCAGTGTACTGGAGAATCAGAGCTATAACGTTGTAGCCTTATTTCCACTCTCAAGTTCAACTCCGGTGAACCTAACACCATGAATGGAACAAAAATTCTGGCAACGCTCTGCAGGTCAGGCAGCACCTCTGAACAGACTAGACAAGTTAACGTTTCGGACGTGCACCATTTTGCCAAACCGGAAGACATCACCGCTGAACAGCATTTAATAAGGAGGAAATGGGAGGGAAAGCCCACACACAAACACGTCAAAAGACATGCAGTGATGACCTGTGAAGTATTTAGTGGAGAACAGGAATTGGTTAGATGGCAGAAGTGAGATATAATGCGAGAAATGGAACAAATTATAAACATACACGCGACACGGAGTGTGTGAGCAGGTTAGAAAGGGAAGCATGAAAAACTGGCAAAGTGGAGGAGTTTCCAGTGGCCCAGGTGCCTGGTAGAAGAAATAAACAGGTCAGCAACAAGGGTGCAGACCATCTCAACAACAACAACAACTTGTATTTATATAGCGCCTTTAACGTAGTAAAACGTCCCAAGGCGCTTCACAGGAGTGTTATCAGACAAAATATGACATTGAAAATCTCGCCAGCATGGTATTCTGGACGGAGACCCTCACAAGGTTACCCCACTATCTCTTCATTCACAGGACTCGTCACTGAGATCCAACACAAAAAAATTAAAATGAGAAGTTAACTGATTAGGTTGTGTTAAAAGGATTAAACTGGAAACTTAGACAATTGGCTCACAATAACTTGTATTTATATAGCGCCTTTAACGTAGTAAAACGTCCCAAGGTGCTTCACAGGAGTATTTTAAGGCAAAAAATTTGCCACCGAGCCACATAAGGATAAATTAGGGCAGGTGACCAAAAGCTTGGTCAAAGAGGTAGGTGTTAAGGAGCGTCTTAAAGGAGGAAAGAGAGGTAGAGAGGCGGACAGGTTTAGGCAGAGAATTCCAGACCTTAGGGCCCAGGCAACAGAAGGCACGGCCCCCAATGGTTGAGCGATTATAATCAGGGATACTCAAGAGGACAGAATTAGAGGAGCGCAGATATCTCGGGGGGGGTTGTGGGGCTGAAGGAGATTACAGAGATAGGGAGGGGCGAGGCCATGGAGGGATTTGAAAACAAGGATAAGAATTTTGAAATCGAGACGCTGCTTAACTGGGAGCCAATGTAGGTCAGCGAGCACAGGGTTTGATCAGGCTGACTAAATGGTTGGATTTTGGTTAAAAATTCATTTTTTAATTTAAATGTTAAAGTTGGCATTGTATAATATTAGACAATAATTAGCACCAAGATTTGTGCAGATCAGGATTTTTCCCTCAACTTGATTATTTTGTCGCAATGCAAAGCTAAGTGCCCTCTACTAAATCCCCTCAATGTTCGTCAAGCCAGCTCTTGCCACTAGACCTTTCTTTATACATTTCAGTGAAAGTACATGGACTCACCTGAAGGTTCAGTTAACTTATCAATTTATGAGCCACACAGACCAGGAACATCTCACTGATCTGTGCTGAGTTGGTAGATCTCATCCAGGGCACACGCTGCTCGCCTGTGATGGCCACTGTGATCAGATAAGGGGCCAGAAATTCGGCTCTCCGGCTTCCCGCGGGTGCAAGGATCGCGCGCGTACTTACCTACCGCACTTGCCGTTGTGCTTCGGGCCCGCGTGGACTTCGGCTCCTGGGCCTCCTGCAGCTGGTGGCGCGCAGTGCTTGCGTATCCCAGGGGCGCAACTAGTTCGAAGCATCCCCTGGGATCACGTGGGCCATGGAGAGCCAATCGGAGCAGGGAATCTCCATTCATAGATTTTGACAGGAAAACCTGTCAAATCTATGAATAGAGATCACCCCCCAAAACCTAACTAAAACTTCAAATACATTTTTAAAAAATCACATTTTTAAAATAACTATAAATTACATAAATTAACTACTTTAAACAAAAATTTTAATTTTTGAAAATATTAATTACACTTTTTAACGGTGCTAAAAATAAACTTACCTTTCTTTAAAGTATGTAAAAAAGATAAACCTGTTGAAAAAATGTTTAAATTGTATTGAATTCACCACTTACCTTGTTAAAAGCAAGCCTTGTGCCTCCTTTTTTCCTGCGCAGCTTCTCCATATTTACCCTCACGGAGAAACCTGAAAAAAAACTCGAAGTTCGCTGCGTGCGCGCAGCCTCTCCGGCGCACACGGTTGACCCTCGAACCCCTTCTTTCATGAGACCGGAAGTTCCGGTTTCCCGTGCATGCGCAGTGCATGCGCGAAACCGGCACTTCCGGTGGCCCTACGGGTGAGTACACAGTGCGTACTCACCCGTGGAGACCCGAATTTCTGCCCCATTATGTCAACGTTCACTGTCAAGGCTCACACATGAATAATGGTCACTTGGAGCAGGTAGCTGAGGGAAATGTCCTGTAGGAAGCAACAACTCTCCCCTGTGCCACTGCAGCTAACTTGATGCAGACGGAGGATGGAACCTGCGGGCCTTCCTGGCTTATATGCCTGAGCTGCTCAGTGTGTCGGCCCTCTGAGCAATTGGGTGGAGCTGAACCAGCCCCATAAAGGCTAACAGTGGCGGAATGGGCCTTCCCCATTCATCGGTGACAGGGCCACAGTCAAAGAATGACTGAAAATGAAACAGCAGTACACACACAAACGCGCACATGGGTAATCACTTTTATGTTGTCAGCAGTGCTCTGGTATCCAAGGAGCGCACGTCAACCCAAGCACCCCACCCACCCGCCCCTTCAACCACCGTCTGCCCCACCTGTGACAGAGACTGTAGGTCCCGCATTGGACTCATCAGTCACCTGAGAACTCATTTTTAATGTGGAAGCAAGTCATCCTCGGTTCCGAGGGACTGCCTCAGAAGAAGAAGAAGGTATCCACTATGCAAAGTAAACAGAGCAGAATTGCACGGCACCAGGAGCCTGCAAATACAGAATTGCTTCTATGTGAAGTGGTCATCTACAATGTAAACAGTGAGTTAGCATTACTTAGCAACAGAGATTTCCATACAGAGCTGATTATTAATCTCACTACGATGTAGCGTAGGTTTTGATAACTTAAGTGACTATTGCCACACCAGCCAACAATCCTGCCAGTTCTGTCTCACTTGCACCCCATGAAAAGGATGCCTGCATAACGCAGGATGACTTCCTCACAAAATTTCAGAATATGAATGTTCATTGATGTAGAGATAATAAACAATTGTCAGATAATAAACGTGTCGAGGAGTTAAGATGACATTATAAATAAGACAAGTGATTTGTGACGTAAGAAAACTACTAGGCACTTGGTCTAAGCGTTAAACAAAGCTTTAATCAACTGTTTTTCAACATGGAGATCTAGTTGTGTCCTTCACTAGTTCCTGTTGATGAATGTCCTAAGCAAGCTGGGCCCATGCCCGAGTATTTATACTCTCCCTGGACAGCGCCACCAGCAGGCCGCCCAGTATTACTTCATACATGAATGACAAGTTTCATGTTAATTTGTTTACAGTATGACAGATCCAACGGTCTTTGCCTCTTAATTTGACACTGAGCCACATAAGGAGATATTAGGACGGGGTTTGGTCACAGATGTAGATTTTAAGGAGCGTCTTAAAGGAGGAGGAGGAGCTAGAGAGGTTTAGGGGGGGAATTCCGGAGCTTCAGGCCTAGGAAGCTGAAGGTACGGCTGCCAATGGTAGCCGATGAAAATCGAAGATGCGCAAGAGGCCAAAATTGGAGGAGCGCAGAGATCTCGGAAGGTTGTAGGGCTGGAGACGGTTACAGAGATAGCGAGGGCTGAGGCCATGGAAGGATTTGAAAGCAATGCCGGTTTGCTAACAGCACAGCAAAATGGATCCCTAATTTCAAAAATTCTTTGAATTTGTGGCCAAAATGGCCCGACAAAGTGGCAAGGTGGAACTCTGAAATTCTTGTCGTCCCCCCCGAGGTGGACGCACAGTGGAGTGGCATAAATGGAGTGGGCGCCTGCCCTCTTTAAACAAATGATCGGTCCCTGGGATTTGGGACAGGGTCAAGGCCAGGGCAGACTAGTGTCCCAGAAGTATTTCCCTGCTGTATACCGGGTGGCAGAAGGAGCCTCCAGGAATTTCAGGCACCTCTTAAACTTCGAGGCCACGTCGATGGTCGTCGCTCGGCTTGTGCTGTTGACAGCACAGCGTATCGAAACCCTGTTTTAAATTAAAATCTCGGGAAGACAGAAAGCATTTTTTTGTTTCTGTTTGTGGACAATAAAAATAGGCAGTCAAAGACTTGAGGAACTGGATATAAGCGGTACCATATCCCGACAGATGCAGAGAGCTGCGCCTTTTCCGAAACTTGTAAGGAAAGCTTGGCTGGGACTCTCTGCACAATGAAGCAGATGTATATGTTGTACACCCTGACTGGGAGTTCAAAGGGCTTTCTTTCAGGTTCCTGACAGACTGCTGCAGTGCTGAGCAAGAAACTGAGCAGAAAATTGTAACCCACTCATCATCTGTGTTGACAGATGTTGAGCCCATTTAGATTCGAATAATAATTTTTTTTAAGCAATTTGCTTGATAATATGCCAGATAAAGTAGGGTACCGTGACTCTTTAATCTGCAAATAATTTAAGGATGAATTCACTCATCTAACCATTTACTCAGTAAGATTCTTGGAACTGGCAAGAAAAAGTCATTTAACAAAACAAACCCGCTCAGAAACTTTATTGAAGTATGAGTGTGCAATACCAGTCAGCACATTGAAAATTCTTTCCTAAGTCTTACTTGCCAAACGTAAGTTGATTAGTGGTGACTGCAAGATTGGGGGCTTTCGGCTTTAAGTGCATGGCCTGACTCCATTTGGTGTTCATGAGGTTCCACTGAAGCCTCGTTCGCATCCACACTGCACAGGATCCAGTCGTGAGATTTCCTTCAGCAGATGAGGAAGTAAAGAGACTGATTCCATGAACTTTTGTGTCTGAACCTCTCTCTTTGCTACATTAAGTTGTCCTCCCAGCTTTCATTGTCTTATCTTTGGCGAAACAGTCAGGCTGGTCTTACTTATGGAAACCTCTTTGCTGTGCTTTGATTGAATACGCAGTTGTGGCTGCCGCGAAACACGAATTAAGGCCGAGTCCATGTGTGGAACACAAAAGCTTTTTATTACATCTGCCTGCTAAGATGGCTGCTAACACTAGAATCTGGAAGGTTCTGAGGCCCCGCCCACTCCTTTTCTCCTGCCTTAAGGCAGGGTGCCTTAAAGGCAAGGTGCCCGATTTATTGTCCACGGACGGAAAAGTTGATTGCGCCCGTTTAGGTGGCGATCCGCCACACAGCTCCCCCCAGAATCTGCTTAGGAGGTGTGGACAAGTCGGTGCGGCGGTCTGATGGGCCGGCCGGAGCGGCTCTTGTAGGACGCTGGTGGACGTGGAATGGCCGGGCGTGGAGCAGCCGGGTGAACCGGCTTGAGGGCAGGTCGGCCGCGTGGCGGTGGACGAGCTACAGGAACCTGCTCACCGGGCTCCGAGTGTGCTGGCTTGAGTCGGTCAACCGACACTTTTTCGGTCCTGTCGCCCACTTGCAGGGTGAAAAATTTGTCCCCAGCCTGTAGCACCTTGTAGGGCCCGTCGTACGGGGGTTGAAGGGGTCCGCGGTGGGCGTCGTGCCGGATGAAAACGAACCATGCCTGGTGCAGGTTTAGTGGGACGTGTGAGGTGGATTCGCCGTGTCGGGCAATGGGCACCGGGGCGAACTGCAGCGCCGGTGAGGCGAAGTCGTGGTGTTGCTGGTCGGCTGACCAGGGTGTCGTGGCGGTGGGCAGGAACTCGGCGGGTACGTGCAGCGGCTGACCGTACACGAGCTCTGCTGCCGATGCGTGGAGGTCTTCTTTAACCGCGGTGCGCAGGCCGAGGAGGACCCACGGAAGTCGGTCGGTCCAGGCGCCGTCCTGGAGGCTGGCTCGAAGAGATGCCTTCAATGATCTGTGGAACCGCTCACACAGTCCGTTGGCTTGGGGGTGGTACGCTGTGGTGCAGTGAATGGTCACCTCGAGATTGCGTGCGACGGCGGTCCAGAGTTCAGAGGTAAATTGCGGACCTCTGTCCGACGTCATGTCGGAGGGGACGCCGAACCGTGCGACCCAGGTGCTGACGAAGGCTCTGGCGATGTCGGCGGTGGTGGTAGAGGTCAGTGGAATTGCCTCGGGCCAGCGCGTGGTGCGGTCAACGATCGTCAGCAAGTGCGTGTGGCCTTGCGACGGCGGCAGGGGCCCGACGATGTCCACGTGGATGTGGTTGAATCTACGCGAAGGGACGGTAAACTCCTCGAGGGGTGCTTTCGTGTGTTGCTGCACCTTGGCCCGTTGGCAGGCTGGGCAGGAGTTGGCCCAAGTACGCACATCCTTGTGAAGGCCGCGCCAGACAAAGCGGTTGGCTACCAATTTGATGGATGCGCGGGCGCCGGGGTGGGAGAGGTTGTGGAGAATTTTGAATACCCGGCAGCGTCAGGACGCTGGGACGACGGGCCGAGGTTGACGTAGGGATATGTCACACTTGACCGTGACTGCGGTCGGGCCACAGGCGACGTCAGCCAGGCGTAGCCCTGGTAGGTTGGTAGGTGCGGAGAGCAGATCAGGGTCGGTGATCTGGTCTGCTGCGAGTTGAGCGTAGTCGACTGCTAGGTGTGCGGCGTGGATGCCGGGGCGGGAGAGGCAGTCGGCTACCACATTGTCTCGGCCGGAGACGTGTTGGATGTCCGTGGTGAACTCGGACACTGCCGCGAGCTGGCGCTGCTGCCTGGCGGACCAGGGGTCGGTTGTCTTTGCCATTGCGAATGTCAGGGGCTTGTGGTCGACAAACGCAGTGAAGGGGTGGCCCTCCAGCAAAAACCGAAAATGGCGGACCGCCAGGAACAGCGCGAGGAGCTCGCGGTCGAAGGTGCTGTACTTGACCTCCGGGGGGCGTAGTTGGCGGCTGAAGAAGGCAAGTGGTTGCCAGGCGCCGTCGACCCACTGCTCATACATGGCGCCGACCGCGTGGTCGGAGGCGTCCGTGGTGAGCGCTACCCTGGCACTGGGCCGTGGGTGCGCGAGCAGGGTGGCGTTGGCGAGCGCGGTCTTGGTGGAGTCGAAGGCGGCTGACGCGTCTGCCGTCCATTCGACCGCCATCTTGCCGCTCCTGCCCCGGAGGGCTTCATACAGGGGCCTCATGAGGGACGCCGCTTTGGGGATGAAGCGGTTGTAGAAATTCACCATCCCGAGGAACTCCTGGAGGCTTTTGATGGTGGTGGGGCGGGGAAATTGTTGGACGGCCTGCACCTTGGTGGGCAGGGGAATGGCCCCAGCATGGGTGATGTGGTGGCCGAGGAAGTCGATCTTGTCCAGGCCGAACTGGCATTTGGCTGGGCTGAGGATGAGCCCGTGGTCGCTGAGGCGCCCGAACAGGATGCGAAGGTGTTCGAGGTGTTCCTGCTTGGAGGAACTGGCTACCAGGATGTCGTCCAGGTAGACGAACAGGAACTTCAGGTCCCGAAGGACCGAGTCCATGAGCCGTTGGAATGCCTGGGCCGCGTTTTTGAGGCCGAAGGGCATCCGCAGGAACTCGAAAAGGCCGAAGGGGGTGATTACGGCCATCTTGGGGACGTCCGCGGGGTGGACGGGGACTTGGTGGTAGCCACACACCAGGTCGACCTTGGAAAAGACTGAGCGGCCAGCCAGTCTAGCCGAGAAGTCCTGGATGTGCGGCACGGGGTACCGATCCGGGGTAGTGGCGTCGTTGAGGCGGCGGTAATCCCTGCAGGGGCGCCAACCCCCGCCTGGTTTGGGGGCGATGTGGAGTGGGGAGGCCCAGGGACTGTTGGAGTGGCGGATGATGCCGAGCTGTTCCATGGTGGCAAACTCGGTCCGCGCGATCTCCAGTTTGGCCGGGTCCAGCTTGCGTGCGTGGGCGTACACTGGGGGGCCTGTGGTGGGGATGAAGTGTTCCATCCCGTGTTTAGCGGCCTCCGCGGAGAAGGTCAGATTGGTAAGGGCCGGGAATTCAGCCAGGAGAGCCGAGTAGTCATCTGTGGCCCGGGCGTGGCACTGTGACGCCATGTCGGCGGGTTGATGGGGGGCCTTGGCGCCCACGGATGGGGGACATGGTGTTCATGTCCACGAGGCGGTGTCGAGGGATGTCTACCAGTAGGCCGTGGGCGCACAGGAAATCTGCGCCGATGAGAGGGGAGAGCACCTTGGCAGTGATGAACTCCCATCGGTAGCGGCGACCAGCGCGGTCGAGGGTGACTATGCGGGTGCCATACGTCCGGATGTCCGAGCCGTTAGCAGCAGCCAGCGCCGGTCCTCATTTGCCCTTTTGGATGTCGAGGGAGGAGGCCGGGATGATGCTGTGCTGAGCTCCAGTGTCGCACAGGAACCGGCAGCCGGTTTTGTCATCCGTGACGCACAGCAGGGAGCCCGCGTGGCCCACGGCCATCGTGGGGGCTGGTACGGGGGCGGACTTGAAAGAGCAGGGAGGTGTGCACCGTTGTGCCCTGGCGCCGAACCGTGCATGGTAGTAACAGTGGCCCGGGTTAGTGGGGCCCGAAGGCCCCGTGAGCCCGGTGGCTGGGCCTTGTGGCCGTGTGCTGGCCGGTGAGGGGCGCGCCCAGGCAGTAGCTGCCAGGTCCGGAGTGACGTCACGGCTGGAGTGAGCGGACAGCAGCTTGTCGGCCTCATCAGCCAGGGCTTCCAGGTCCGTGAGGCCGGACGCCACGATCGCTGGGCGGATGCTGAGAGGTAGCTGGCGGATGAACAGCGTGCGGAAGAGGGATCCGGGTGGGCTCTCGTCGGTGAGGGAGAGCATGTGGGAGAGGAGGTCTGACGGTGAGGCATCACCGAGGCCTGGAAGGTCGAGGAGGTGGCAGTTTCGCTGGTATGTCGAGGCCGTAAATTTTTTAAGGAGCGCAGGCCTTATGATGTGCATACTTGCCCTCCCCTGGTGGGTTCTGCAGCGCTGTCCAGACCTTCGTAACTGTGGAGCTACCGATTGATGTGACGAGATAGTCATACTTCGTCCCATCTGTGGTGATGTTTCGCAGCCGGAAACGCGACTCGGCTTGAAGGAACCAGACTTCGGGCTGGTTTTCCCAAAACTCCGGCAGTTTCACGGAAACTGCGTTCGTGTCCGCCATTGCAGTGCTCGGAATACGTTCTGAGCGTCGGGGTCACCAATGTTGTGGCTGCCGCGAAACACGAATTAAGGCCGAGTCCATGTGTGGAACACACAAGCTTTTTATTACATCTGCCTGCTAAGATGGCTGCTAACACTAGAATCTGGAAGGTTCTGAGGCCCCTGCCCACTCCTTTTCTCCTGCCTTAAAGGCAAGGCGCCTTAAAGGCAAGGTGCCCGATTTATTGTCCACAGACGGAAAAGTGGATTGCGCCCGTTTAGGTGGCGATGCGCCACAACGCCATGAAGGTTCTCTTCTCCACGCAGCCCAGCTGAAACTGGAGGAACTTAAGGATCATTCAGGTGCGAGCATCACTCACGGTTACGATTTTAACCTAATTTTGTTTACATTATTTTGAAGATCAGATTACCTTTTCAGAAAAAAAAATTCTGTTGTTCAGCATCTGTAGCCAAGTATGCAGATGGCCAGTAAACTGCACCAAAGCCACTGCGAAAGCCAGTTTAAACTCGTCGCTGGATACTGTGTGAAATCAGCCCAAAGACGGCTCTTCATCAGCTTTTTGCAAAGAACCAACTGCCTTTTACTTGGTATCTCCACACTTAAGCACAAGTGAGATTAGGAAGTCAGCAACTCACACAAGAACATTCATCTCATAACTCCTTAGCCTTAACATAGACCAAGGAGGAAAAATTCGGTTGCTTTGTGCCTCCCGTTAGCGCCCTGTGCAGCCCCCCGCTCGCGATCTTCGATAGCGCCCCCTGACTTACTGGCGGACGCTATGTCCGACGGGGTCAGGGGGGCCTACCTGCGGCCTGGGCGGCGCTAATTAAAGGCATGGGGCCGGGCGGCCATTTTTGTTGCTGGCCGCCTGCCGGCACCTGCCCTCGTTGCCGTCCCCGGCCTCCTCCTCAGATCCCCGCAGAGTGCCGGCAAAAGAGCCCGGCACTCAAGAGAAGTGCCGAGCTCACAGAGTGCAGCCGGCACTCTGATCCCTGGTGGCCCAGCTGGGCCCTGGGTCGCGCTGCGCAAGGCCCCGCCCCTTTAAGAAGGGGAGGAAAACCTGCAGTACCGCGGCACATAGCCCCGCGATATTCCCTCGCAGCGCCCAAGAGGGAGGCGGGCCGCTTCCAGTAGTGCCCCGCTTCCCTCTTGGGGCGCTACCAATGAATTTTGGCTGTGAGGGCATTCATTCTTTCGGGGCGCTAAAAGTAGCGCCCCGGAGAAGTTAGTGCCCCAAAGGGGGCGCGACTCAACTTTTCCCCCCATGTCTTTAGCTCTCAATTTATGTCAGTTTTGGCTCAGTGGTAGCACTCTCGCCTCTGTGTTAGGAGGTTATGGGTTCAAGGAGGTTGTGGGTTCAAGTCCCACTCCAGAGACATGAGCACATAATCTAGGCTGGCACTCCAGTGCAGTACTGAGGGGATACTGCACTGTTGGAGGTGCTGTTTTTTGGATGAGATGTTAAACCGAGGCCCCGTCTGCTCTCTTAGATGGACGTAAAACATTCCACGGCACTATTCGAAGAAGAGCAGGGGAGGTCTCCCAGTGCATTGGCCAATAGTTATCCCTCAATCGACATCACTAAAACAGATTAGAGTCATAGGGGTAGAAATTAGGTCGCGCCCCATTTGGGGCGCAAATATCGTCCGGACGCAAATATTAGCGCCTGGCGCTAATTATCGGCACTGACGGGAAACTTCATTTTTACCGCCCCGGGAGGTGAGTGGAGCGCTAAAGCAGGCGCTGCACACCTCTCTTAAGGCGCAAAGGCCGAGCAGTGAGGCGCTAACTCGGAGCGCTGGCGAAGCTCATGTAATGTCAGTCAGCAATGGAACACACACACAATGGCACGGGCCAGTTCTTAAAGGGGATGGTTAATCTTGCTTTCCATCCACATCCTGTTCATTGCTGCCTTGAATCTCGGCCTGGAGAGACTTGCACATCAAATGTGCTGGAAAGAACAATGGAGAGCACCAGGCAAAGAGCTCAGAGTGCAGCTCCCACGGTCTCTGCTAAATCGATACAAGGAATGGCAAATCAAAATGAACCTGCAAAGTGCTGCTCAGTACCCAAAACTCCTTCACACAACGTTGAATCTCTCCAGAAGTCTCTCCCTCTCTCTCTCAGAATGCGTAGTTCAAAAATGCCACCAACAATAAAAGACAGGAAGAGGCCCCCTTTAAATAGCGCCCCCCCCAGCCCCACAGCGATTGATAGCGATCCAGTCTTCTGGTCGTTGGAAGCGCCAGGCGGTAAGGCAGGGGGCGCCACTCAATTTCCGCTACGGGGCGCCCCAAGGGCGTTGCACCATGGAATGACGTCACAATCTGCGCGCGCAGGTGGTCGCAGCGGTAAGTTTTAGCGCCGCCGCACAATCTCAAGTTAAGTTCTCGAGCGGCGCAAACATCGCTGCGCACGGGCGTTAGCGGCTTTGCGCCCCATTAGCGCCCTCTTAAGGCGCTAACGGGTGGCGCAACCAAGTGAATTTTTACCCCATAGAGTTATACAGCACAGAAAGAGGCCCTTCGGCCCATCGTGTCCGTGAAGGCCATCAAGCCCTGTCTATTCTAATCCTTCACAGAGAGTGGTGAATCTGTGGAATTCTCTACCACAGAAGGTTGTTGAGGCCAGTTCGCTAAATATATTCAAAAGGGAGTTAGATATAATACTCACAACTAGGGGGATCAAGGGGTATGGCGAGAAAGCAGGAATGGGGTACTGAGGTAGCATGTTCAGCCATGAACGCATTGAATGGCGTTTCAAGTGATCATCTAAATGCTTCTTGAATGTTGTGAGGGTTCCTGCCTCTACCACCCTTTCAGGCAGTGAGTTCCAGATTCCAACCACCCTCTGGGTGAAAAAGTTTTTCCTCAAATCCCCTCTAAACCTCCTGCCCCTTACCTTGAAACTATGCCCCCTGGTTATTGACCCCTCTACTAAGGGGAAAAGTTGCTTTCTATCTACCCTAAATTCTCTGGTCATTATCACACTGCTGTTTGTGGGACTTTTCTGTGCGCAAATTGGCTGCTGTGTTTCCTACATTACAACAGTGACTGCACTTCCAAAGTTCTTAATTGGCTGTAAAGCGCTTTGGGACATCCTGAGGTCATGAAAAGTGCTATATATAAATGCACGTCCTTTTCCTTTACCATTCTGTATGAGCAGGGAAGAGCCTCAATCCTCACTAAACTTCCAAGAAGTGTAAACTTCCACCAGACTTCCCGGGACATTACCTTGTATATGGAGTGCCTATTCTGTCTTTTACCACCAGGGTGAACAATGAAGACCAATTAAAAAAAGAAAAGAAAACTACCTTTTTTAGTCACTCCTAGCAGTCAACATCCAGCAGAACAGAGACTAACCTGATGGACGTTGTGCATATGCAGAGTGACATTTTGTGACAATGTGTTGTCATTAGGTTTATTTAGCATATTTGTATTGTGAAGCTTAATGCAAATATTGCACTTAAGCCTATTTTGTAAGTCAGCGCGTGATTACTTTTAATGATATTTGTAACTCATTTTACCATAGTACCCTCTGAATCAATGGTTAGTGATATGATCATTAGTAGATGTTAGGGTGACCCATTTGTCCATTAATTTTATATAAACATTGTTCTTCTGCTTTTCTCAGCTATATTTTAAAGATTATTCATTGGGTTTCAGAGTGTTGCTTGCCCTTTTTGGCTTTTTTACGTTGACGACGAGGTATTTGGAACATATTCTGAAAATATCACTTTTTATTCTGCTCTTTTGCGCTGAATGTTTAAGAATTTAGAATTTGGTCTTAAATCAAAGTTACTTCATGAGGAATTAAGTGACTCCTGGTGAGTCACTCAGGGCCCCTGGTTTTACTGGACACATTACTGATCTATATTTATAGTGTTACTCACTTGACTATTTCAACGCTCTCCTGGCCGGCCCCCCACGTTCTACCCTCCGTAAACTTGAGGTCATGCAAAACTCGGCTGCCCGTGTCCTAACTCGCACCACGTCCCGTTCGCCCATCACCCCTGTGCTCACTGACCTACATTGGCTCCCAGTTAAGCAACGCATCAGTTTTAAAATTCTCATCCTTGTTTTCAAATCCCTCCATGGTCTCACCCCTCGCTATCTCTGTAATCTCCTCCAGCCCCACAACCCTCTGAGATATCTGCGCTCCTCTAATTCTGGCCTCTTGAGCATCCTCGATTTTAACCGCTCAACTATTGGTGGCCGTGCCTTCAGGTGCCAAGGCCCTAAGCTCTGGAATTCCCTCCCTAAACCTCTCCGTCTCTCTACCTCTCTCTCCTCCTTTTAAGGCACTCCCTAAGACCTACCTCTTTGACCAAGCTTTTGGTCATCTGCCCTAATATCTCCATATGTGGCTCGGTGTCAAATTTTGTTTTTAAACGCTCCTGTGAAGCGCCTTGGGATGTGTTACTACTTTAAAGGTGCTAAATAAATACAAGTTGTTGTTGTCGTCGTCAATGGGCGCAGTCCCAACCATTGCCATATTTGAGAGCAAGATACTGCACCATGGAGTGATGGAACATGGGTTTGTGCCTTTGATTCCCCACATAGTGAGCCCCTGATTTTAGTAGTCCACTGTGAGCTGATGCCAAGTTGAAGCCAAGCATTTCGCAACAAAAATAAAAACCAATTATAACGACCAATAGTTCTATTAAATAGTTTCATTTTAATAGAGCCCTTTCACTTGTTGAATAGACGTTGGTCCCCTGCCTCCTAGTAGCAGTCTCTTGCCTTAGAATCATAGAATGGTTACAGCACGGAAGAAGGCCATTTGGCCCCTCGAGCCCGTGTCGACTTTCAGCTAGTCTCACTCCCCTGCCTTTTCCCATAGTCCTGCAGTTTTTTTTCTTCAAATACTTATCCAACTCCCTTTTGAAAGATAAGATTGAGTCTGCCTCCACCACCCTATCAGGCAGTGCATTCCAGATCTTAACCACTCGCTGCCTAAAAAAGTTTTTTCTTACGTCGCCTTTGGTTCTTTTGCCAATCACCTTAAATCTGTGTGCTCTGGTTCTCGACCCTTCTGCCAATGGGAACAGTTTCTCTCTATCTACTCTGTCCAGACCCCCTCATGATTTTGAACACCTCTATCAAATCTCCTCTCAATCTTCTCTGCTTCAAGGAGAACAACCCCAGCTTCTCCAGTCTATCAACGTAACTGTTGTGCTGGAGAGTAAGAAAAGGACGAGGAATTACGCCAAATCCCAGTTTAGTCAACAGCCCACAGCTGGGCAGGCCACGAACAGAGACGCAGAGGCACGGCAGCAGAAAATATGTCATGGGTCGCAGGTGAAGTGGAGGCGGGCTAGAAATGGCTTGGACGCCATTTTATGAGTAACACTAACTGCAAGGATATTACAACTTCATATGAAAAATATACAACATAAGATGGAGCAGCATGACCTCACAGTGCACTGATTGATATGGTGCCAGGTATATCACAAGAAGATTTCCCTGAAACCTTATGTAGTTCTGTAGAATAGTCCTGTACCACAGTGAGAACATACAGACGAGCGTAAAACTCAACAAACCAGCGCATACTTTAATAATTCACTCATTATTTAATGATGAACAGATGCTATTCTTTTGCTCTGGTATATGCACCTCACACTGTGATTTTTCTTATTTATTGAGAGACGATTACTTACAGATGGAATATTTCCTGGTCTTTGAATATTAAAACTCCAGCAGTGTGCTTGTTTTCCATTATCTTCAGCCTTGTTTATCATTTTCATAATTCAAGAGTTTCATATTTTCGCAGACATTGGCATTTTTTGAACCAACTTTGAAACTGTTTTGTCTGAATTGACGATCATCTTTGTAATACTTGGCTGCAATCAGCACTGTCCATCCACGGGTTTCCAAACAAGTGGGGCCAACCACCATCCAGCCAACTGGCTGTACACGCACAGCTCTAGAAATCATGTGTAATGGACCTTGAAAGGCCTTGAATGGCTGTGATCGCCCCCCCGCCCCATACTGATTTTCACCTTTCTTTGACTCCTGACGATCTCGTAGGAAAATGTAACTCCTATGAAGTGTTTAAATTGCAAATTATTGAGGCAATTAAGTCAGCAGGGGCATCTTTAAGAAAATGATTAATTTCTACTGGCATAAAGGAACAATAAATTGAAACATGTAAAAATCTCTTACTATTGGTGCTGTGTTTCACACATTGTAATGCTTGTTTGATGCAGTAAATTTGATCATTAAATATTTATCAGCTTATACCTACATTGTTTCTGTATGTGTCATTTAAATGAGAGGAAAGAAGCAAACAGGATTTTTATGTTTAGATCCAATTACTTAAATGTTATTCTTCTGAGAACTTTATAAAGATTACTTCTATTGAAACTTTCAGACCTCAAGACTAACTGCATGGAAAAGAAAGAACTTGTATTTATATAATGCTTTGCACCTTGCTGTGCGCAAATTGGCTGCTGCGTTTCCTACATTACAATAGTGACTACACTTCAAAAGTACTTCATCGATTGTAAAGCCTTTGGGATGTTCTGAGGTCATGAAAGGTGCTATATAAATGAAAGTCTTTCTTTTTTCCATTCTTCCCTTCTTTCTTTCCATTCTTTCCCAGGACTTGAACCTTGTGGAACTCTGTATCTCTCTGTTCTTCCCTTCACCCTTACTAGAGTGTATACAAGCTTTCTGCCATTAACATTGGGTCATCAGGCAAAGTGATGTGGAACCTGACAGACTAGTGATGCAAAATGATATAGGACCTCACGCAAAATACGCTTCCAATTGGTGAATTAGAATAGAATCCACCGTGCTATAATATAATACTATTATATGGAGATAAAGAATTCAAATTCTGCTTTTTGTAGGCAAACTAATCATGACAATGAACGTTTTGATTTTTTTTATTCGTTTATGGGATGTGGGCGTCGCTGGCAAGGCCAGCATTTATTGCCCATCCCTAATTGCCCTCGAGAAGGTGGTGGTGAGCCGTTCTCTTGAACCGCTGCAGTCCGTGCGGTGAAGGTACTCCCACAGTGCTGTTAGGGAGGGAGTTCCAGGATATTTACCCAGCGATGATGATCTTATCAGTGGCATAGATTTTAATAAAGCTGCAACAAGTTGAACTAAAGGCAACTGTTCCAACGAAGCTTAACGTAAGCTCGAGGAACAGCACCTCATCTTTCGATTAGGCACTTTACAGCCTTCTGGACTCAACATCGAGTTCAACAATTTCAGACTATAACCTCAGCCCCCATGTTTTCTTTCTTCTCTCATATGGTAGCTGTTGATTCTGCCAGTGCCATTTACACCTCATCTAGAGTAATCTTTTGTTTCTTAACTTGTCCCATTACCATCTCCTTTTGCCTTGCACCATCATCCCTTTTGTCTTTTAATCTCTCCTGCCTTCCAGCCTATCACAGACCTTCCCTTTGTTCTTTCCTCCCCTCCTCCCTTTCCCTGCCCCTACACTTGCTTAAAAATCTGTTACTTCGCCAACTTTTTCCAGTTCTGGCAAAGGGTCATCGACCTGAAACGTTAACTCTGTTTCTCTCCACGATGCTGCCTGACCTGTTGAGTGTTTCCAGCATTTTCTGTTGTTGTTTCAGATTTCCAGCATCCGCAGTATTTTGTTATTGTTCAGGCAACCAATGTTTATCTCAACCTTTATCTCAATACAATCATCTTGAAACAATAATTTAATGTGGCCATGATTTTATTATTAAGTACACCACTAGATAGTGGTCCCATTGAATCTGTTTTCAAGCCTTTTATCTTTTCTGCAGCACAGACTGGAAGACCTACAAGTTGAGGAGGACAAAGTAAACCAACTGACCAAGTCTAACGGCAAACTACAAACACAGAGAGAAGAGGTGAGTGTAGCACTCAAAGATAAGTGTGACTTCCTATGACTCCCAGTTAGAAACTACATTGACCAGCCAAGCTCAAAGAGTTCTGACACTTCAAATATATTATGGGAGGCTACTTAAAATCTTCAATGATCGGTGATAAGATTATTCCTTGACTTCTATTTGGTAATGACATTGGAAAGCCTACTTGTCTGCCTTTATTATAGTTACAGATATGAACTGGAAACTATGGCCGCATGAATGCTGGTTGAGCTAAATTATTTGAAACTTGTAACCTTTCTTAAGCTGCTTGGTAGGGAGACCTCTCAGAATTAATGTTGTCGGCTTGGCTCAGTTAGAATTACTCTCGCCTCTAAGTCGAGAAGATTATGGGTTCAGGACCAGAGCACAAAATTTACACTTGACACAATCTGCGCAGTACACTGAGGGAGTGTTGCATTGACGGAGATGCTGTCATTCAGATAAGATGTTCAACTGAGGACCCATCCACCTCTTCAGGTAGATGTTAAAGATTGAAGAAGACCAACATCGCTTAGCATTCATCTGCTGTATGTAAAATGGTTCTTCTTATGTGGATAAATGAGGCAGTTGTTGCATTTCAACGTAACTTATTGTATGCAAAGTGTTTTGGGATGTTCCTGAAAAACATGAAGGTGGACAATATAAATGCAACTTCTTTCTTAAATGGAGAGCCTTGCTTGGGTAGGTCAAGGGGATAGGCAACCTCTTGCTCCACCCTCGCTCAAGATTTACAAATGCCTCTTCCTAATTGAGGATATATTCTGATTGTCAAGGTGCAAGTAAAAATGGTAAAACTGTGGATGGTTAGTAAGTTGATTGTCCAAGAATGAGTGTGACAAAGATTGTGCAGATGCCCTTTTTTTTTAGAACATTCTCTGATAAATGTTCCTGGTTCACTCCGTAATAAATAAACTGTGTAAAACTCCCAGGGGTGAAATTACTCTGAATGCCAAGAGAATGTGTTAAATGAAAGTTTGTTTGCCTTCCATTTTCAGTGCATTTTCACACACTGATTGTTTAATCTATTTGAAGGGTAGAAATATAGAGGGACATTTCCTCTTGTCTCTCTCAGTTTGCTACGTTGTAAACATTGAGGGAAGATTCCCGTTTTCACTATTCCTACTGAACTTGTCAATAAATACTTTTAGAATCTTTTACAATTTTACTGGAAATTTTCTTAAACATGTAGAGATAAAGATTAATTATATAGTGAGATTTTATAGTAAAGTACAGGTTCAAGATATCGTGAGATACAGGTAATTCATATAGCGAGATACAGGTTAGTTATGTGGTGCGTTACAGGTTAATTATGTAGTGAGATGCAAGCTAATTATGTACTAAGATTCAGGTTAGGAATATAATAAATCTGGAATAAAAAGCTAGTATCAGTAATGGTAACCATGAAACTATCGGATTGTCGTAAAAACCCATCTGGTTCACTACTGTCCTTTAGGGAAGGAAATCTGCCGTCCTTACCTGGTCTGGCCTATATGTGACTCCAGACCCACAGCAATGTGCTTGACTCTTAACTGCCCTCTGAAATGGCCTAGCAAGCCACTCAGTTGTAACAAACCACTACGAAACACAATAATAAGAATAAAACTAGATGGACCACCCAACATCGACCTCGACACCGGCTACGGACACGGCAACGGCACACACTGCCCAGTCGACCCTGCAAAGTCCTCCTTACCAACATCTGGGGACTTGTGCCACAATTGGGAGAGCTGTCCCACAGACTAGTCAAGCAACAGCCTGGCATGGTCATACTCACAGAATCATACCTTTCAGCCAATGTCCCAAACTCCTCCATCACCATCCCTGGGTATGTCCTGTCCCACCGGCAGGATAGACCCACCAGGGGTGGCGGCACAGTAGTATACAGTCGGGAAGGAGTGGCCCTGTGAGTCCTCAACATTGACTCCGGACCCCATGAAGACTCATAGCTTCAGATCAAACATGGCCAAGGAAGCCTCCTGCTGATTACCACCTACCGCCCTCCCTCAGCTGATGAATCAGTGCTCCTCCATGTTGAACACCACTTGGAAGAAGCACTGAGAGTAGCAATGGCACAGAATGTACTCTGGGTGGGGGACTTCAAGGCCCATCACCAAGAGTGGCTCGGTAGCACCACGACTGACCGAGCTGGCTGAGTCCTGAAGTCCTGATATATTAATGATCTAGACAAGGGAACTAGATGTAATATCTCCAAGTTTGCAGACGACACAAAGCTGGGTGGGCATGTGTGCTGTGAGGAGGATGCAGAGAAACTCCAGTATGATTTGGACAGGTTGGGTGATTGGGCAGATGCATGGCAGATGCAGTATAATGTGGATAAATGCGAGGTTATCCATTTTGGTGGCAAAAACAGGAAGACAGATTATTATCTGAACGGCAATAGATTGGGAAAAGGGGAAGTGCAACGAGACCTGGGTGTCCTTGTGCACCAGTCGCTGAAGGTAAGTATGCAGGTGCAGCAGGTGGTTAAGAAGGCAAATGGTATGTTGGCCTTCATAGCGAGAGGATTCGAGTACAGGAGCAAGGATGTCTTGCTGCAGTTGTACAGGGCCTTGGTGAGACCACACCTTGAGTATTGTGTGCAGTTTTGGTCGCCTTATCTGAGAAAGGATGTTCTTGCCATGGAGGGAGTGCAGCGAAGATTCACCAGACTGATACCTGGGATGGCAGGAATGACGTATGAAGAGAGATTGGGTCGATTAGACTTATATTCGGTAGAGTTTAGAAGAATGAGAGGGGATCTCATTGAAACTTATAAAATTCTAACAGGACTAGACAGACTAGATGCAGGAAGGATGTTCCCGATGGCGGGGGAGTCCAGAACCAGAGGTCACAGTCTGAGGATAAGGGGTAAGCCATTTAGGACTGAGATGAGGAGGAATTTCTTCACCCAGAGAGTGGTGAACCTGTGGAATTCTCTACCACAGAAGGCAATTGAGGCCAATTCATTAAATATATTCAAGAAGGGGTTAGATATATTTCTTAAGGCTAAAGGGACCAAGGGATATGGGGAGAAAGCAGGGACAGGGTACTGAATTTGGATGATCAGCCATGATTGCATCGAATGGCGGAGCAAGCTCGAGGAGCCGAATGGCCTACTCCTGCTCCTATCTTCTATGTTTCTATGACATAGCTGCCAGTCTGGGCCTGCGACAGGTGGTGAGAGAACCAACATGAGGGGAAAAACCTACTTGACCTCGTCCTCACCAATCTATCTGTCACAGATGCATCTGTCCATGACAGCATTGGTAGTAGTGACCACCGCACAGTCATTGTGGAGACAAAGTCCCGTCTTCACACTGAGGGCACCCTCCATCGTGTTGTGTGGCACTACCACCGTGCTAAATGGGATAGATTCAGAACAGATCTAGCAGCTCAAAACTGGGCATCCATGAGGCACTGTGGGCCATTAGCAGCAACAGAAGTGTATTCCACCACAATCTGTACCCTCATGGCCCGGCATATCCCTCACTCTACCATTACCATCAAGCCAGTTGACCAACCCTGGTTCAATAAGGAGTGTAGGAGCGCATGCCGGGAGCAGCACCAGGCGTACCTAAAATTGAGGTGCCAACCTGGGGAAGCTGCAACACAGGACTACATGCATGCTAAAAAGCGGAAGCAGCATGCTATAGACAGGGCTAAATGATCCCACAATCAACAGATCAGATCAAAGCTCTGCAGTCCTGCCACATCCAGTAGTGAATAGTGGTGGACCATTAAACAACTAACGGGAGGAGGAGACTCCATGAATATCCCCATCCTCAATGATGGTGGAGCCCAGCACGTGAGTGCAAAAGACAAGGCTGAAGCGCTTGCAACCATCTTCAGCCAGAAGTGCCGAGTGGATGATCCATATCGGCCTCCTCCTGAGGTCCCCACCATTACAGAAGCCAGTCTTCAGCCAATTCAATTCACTCCATGTGATATCAAGAAACGGCTCAGCGCACTGGACACAGCAAAGGCTATGGGCCCTGACAACATCCCGGCTATCGTGCTGAAGACTTGTGCTCTGCGCCTCTAGCCATGCTGTTCCAGTACAGCTACAACACTGGCATCTATCCGACAATGGAAAACTGCCCAGGTATGTCCTGTCCACAAAAAGCAGGGCAAATCCAATCCAGCCAATTGCAGCCCCATCAGTCTGCTCTCAATCATCAGCAAAGTGATGGAAGGTGTCGTCGACAGTGCTATCAAGCAGCACATACTCACCAATAACCTGCTCACTGATGCCCAGTTTGGGTTCCGCCAGGACCACTTGGCTCCAGACCTCATTACAGCCTTGGTCCAAACATGGACAAAGGAGCTGAATTCCAGAGGTGAGGTGAGAGTCACTACTCTTGATATCAAGGCAGCATTTGACCGAGTGTGGCATCAAGGAGCCCTAGTAAAACTGAAATCAATTCGAATCAGGGGGAAAAATGCTCCACTGGCTGGAGTCATACCTAGCACAAAGGAAGATGGTTGTGGTGGTTGGTGGTCAATCATCACAGCCCCAGGACATCACTGCAGGAGTTCCTCAGGGCAGTGTCCTAGGCCCAACCATCTTCAGCTGCTTCGTCAATGACCATCCCTCCATCATAAGGTCAAAAATGGGGATGTTCGCTGATGACTGCACAGTGCCATTCGCAACTCCTCAGATAATGAAGCAGTCCATGCCCGCATGCGACAAGACCTGGACGACATTCAGGCTTGGGCTGATAAGTGGCAGGTAACATTCGCGCCACACAAGTGCCAGGCAATGACTATCACTAACAAGCGAGAGGCTAACCACCGCCCCTTGACATTCAACGGCATTACCATCGCCAAATCCCCCACTATCTACATCCTGGGGGTCATCATTGACCAGAAATTTAAGTGGACCAACCACATAAATACTGTGGCAACAAGAACAGGTCAGAGGTTAGGTATTCTGCGGCGAGTGTCTCACCTCCTGACTCCCCAATGCCTTTCCACCATCTACAAGGCACAAGTAAGGAGTGTGATGTAATACTCTGCACTTGCCTGGATGAGTGCAGCTCCAACAACAGTCAAGAAGCTCGACACCATCCAGGACAAAGCAGCCCGCTTGATTGGCACCCCATCCACCACCTTAAACATTCACTCCCTCCACCGTGGCTGCAGTGTGTACCATCTACAAGATGCATTGCAGCAACTCACCAAGGCTCCTTCAGCAGCACCTCCCAAACCCTGTACCACCTAGAAGGACAAGGGCAGCAAGCGCATGGGAACACCACCACCTCCAAGTTCCCCTCCAAGTCACACACCATCCTGACTTGGAAGTATATCGCCGTTCCTTCATCGTCGCTGGGTCAAAATCCTGGAACTCCCTCCCTAACAGCACTGTGGGAGTACCTTCACCGCAGGGAGTGCAACGGTTCAAGAAGGCAGCTCACCACCACCTTCTCAAGGGCAATTAGGGATGGGCAGTAAATGCTGGCCTTGCCAGCGATGCCCACATCCCATGAACGAATAAAAAAAAAATGAGTTTCAGGTTAATTTTGTAGTGAGATACAGATGAGTTATATAGTGAGATACAAACTAATTATGTAGTTAATTGCAGGTTAATTATATAGTTCAACATGTTATTTTTGTTGTGACGGATGAATGGAGGAACAATTACTTTAATTTATTTCAGCATGGCACAATATATTCTAACAGTTTTTGTTTCTGTAGTAGTTAGGAGTGACATGAATCTTGTCATTCATGTATGAAGTAATACTGGGCGGCCTGCTGGTGGCGCTGTCCAGGGAGAGTATAAATACTCGGGCATGGGCCCAGCTTGCTCAGGACATTCTTTAACTAGAACTAGTGATGGCCACAACTAGATCTCCATGTTGAAAAACAGTTGATTAAAGCTTTGGTTAACTCTTAGACCAAGTGCCTAGTAGTTTTCTTACGTCAAGGAGTATGAATATTGGAGAACAATGGCCGAGTTCTGTTTAATGATTTCAGTGGAAGTGGCCTTAAATTGCCCAAAAATAAAAACAGAAAATGCTGGAAATACTCAACAGGTCAGGCAGCATCTGTGGAGAGAGAAACAGATTTAACATTTCAGGTCGATGACCCTTCATCAGAGGGCATCTTAAATTGCCCTCCTGGTATGACATTCTGTAAAGTGTAGGGTACTGGCTGCTGGTACTGAGGGTAAAGGAACTGTCACTTAAAAAAGAAAGTCTTCACAGCAGCTGGTCTCAATGAGTCGTGGTAGTTTTACATTTGACTTGAGGCCAATCAGGCGAGTCCTGGAGTTGGGGAAGCTGGCAGCACCCCTGACGTAAGAAAACTACTAAGCACTTGGTCTAAGCGTTAAACAAAGCTTTAATCAACTGGTTTACAACATGGAGATCTAGTTGTGGCCTTCACTAGTTCCTGTTAAGAATGTCCTGAGCAAGCTGGGCCCATGCCCGAGTATTTATACTCTCCCTGGACAGCGCCACCAGCAGGCCTCCCAGTATTACTTCATAAGTCATTTCCACATGAATGACAAGATTCATGTCAACCCCTATGGGTCTCGCTCAATATAAAAGGTCCTTGAAAGTGGGGAAAACACATAGCAGCCAGCATTGTCGCTCGGCAACACTGCTTCCTAATGGTCTACCATTGGCAGTAGAGTCTTCAGTCACCTTGGCTCCACGCTCTGCAATTCCTTCCCCAATGCTCACCATCTCTCTATTTCTCTCTGCTTTTCTATAAATCTTCCCGAAAACCATCTTGTCACTTAAGCCTTCAATCAGCCAACTTCCGCCCAAGCTCTCTCCCTAGCTTGGAATTCTGTTCCTTTTACTACTCTGTAAGAGAAGAACAAACTTGCATTTATATAGCGCCTTTCATGACCTCAGGGCATGCCAAAGTGCTGTACAGCCAATGAAATACTTTTGAAGTGTGGTCACTGTTGTAATGTAGGAAACGGAGTCACCAGTTTGTGCACAGCAAGCTCCAACAAACAGCAATGACCAGATAACATGTTTTAATGATGTTGGTTGAGGGATAAATATTGGCCAGGACACCGGTGAGAACTCCCCTGCTCTTCTTCAAAATAGTGGCATGGGATTTTTTATGTCCATCTGAGAGGGCAGAGGGCTTAATGTCTCATCTGAAAGACGGAACCTCTGACAATGCAGTACTCTCTCAGTACTGCATCGGAGTCTGAACCTGGATTAAGTGCTCAGTCGTTTGGTGTGGGCTTGAACCAGCAACCTTCTGATTCAGAGGCAGAAGTGCTACCGCCTAATCCACATGGCTTGTAACTTGCTTTGGGGAGAGGGGGGGTTGTACATTAAAGGTACTGTATCAATACAGGCTGGTATAAAATTGCAAACTGCAATTAGTAGCTAATTACAGTTTTACAAACTGTGAGATTCTTTGCCCTGTGCAGAGTGCTGGCGACCTAGCTGTGAAGAAGCTGTGAATTTTTTTCCCATGCAGAAACAGTAGATATTGGGCCAGAAATTCGGGTCTCCACGGGTGAGTACGCGCTGGTTACTCACCCGTAGACCCAACGAAAGTGCCGGTTTCCTGCATGCACTGCGCATGCGCTGGAAACCGGAACTTTCGTTCCTCTGAAGGAAGGGGTTCAGAGGTCGAACGCGTGCGCGGGAGAGGCAGCGCGCACGCAGCGAACTTCGATTTTTTTTTCAGGTTTCTCCGTGAAGGTAAGTATGGAGAAGCTGCGCAGGGAAAAAGGAGGCGCAAGGCCTGCTTTTAACAAGGTAAGTGGTGAATTAAGTACAATTTAAACAATTTTTCAACAGGTTTATCTTTTTTACATAATTTAAAGGAAGGTAAGTTTATTTTTAGCACCGTTAAAAAGTGTAATTAATTTTTTCAAAAATTTAAATTTTTGTTTAAAGTAGTTAATTTATGTAAGTTATAGTTATTTTAAAAATGTGATGTTTTTTTAAATTTATTTGAAGTTTTAGTGTGGTTTTGGGGCCGATCTCTATTCATAGATTTGACAGGTCTTCCTGTCAAAATCTATGAATGGAGATTCCCTGCTCCGATTGGCTCTCCATGGCCCACGTGATCACAGGGAACGCTTCGAACTAACTGCGCCCCTGGGATACGCAAGCACTGCGCTCGGCAGCTGGAGGAGGCCCAGGACCCGAAGTCCACGCGGGCCCACAGCACAACAGCAGGCGCGCTAGGTAAGTACGCGCGCGATCCTTGCACTCGCGGGAAGCCGGAGAGCCGAATTTCTGGCCCATTGAATTGAGGTAAAGTACTATTAAACTGATCTATACAACCAATTAGCACAGATCATTATAAACATACACCACCACACAAACATGTGAGGGTTATGCTTTTAGCAAATAAACGACCACTAAAGTAATGATCATTAAAACCATGTTCCATGGCATTTATAATAGAATTGCTGGACCAGTAATGACTAAAACTGTGGCAAATAGGCCAGACAAACATTGGTTGAGCCTCTAAAAATAGCACACAGCTGCAAGTGGGAGCCAGGACTTTGAAAATGACTCCCATTGTGTTGCGGTGATCAATTTTGTTTTGCTTCAGTGACACAGTTCACTGGAGCTCCAGTCTGCTGTCCAAGGGAGTAGAAAGGAATCAGGTTAACGATCCAATGAAAAGAAATAAGCGCACAGGCAGAAATCTGAACTAAAAGCAGAAAATGCTGGAGGTAAACAACAGGTTCGGCAGCATCGACAAAGAGAAGAAGATATTTTAACGTTTTCGATGTGGAACCCTACATTAGAACTAGGAACTGACACTATGTTTGCGCTGCTCGAAGTGTGGTATCTTCTACGTTGGTTTGGTCCCTTCTATAATAAGGTGAACCGTTGATTAGGTGACAACTTTCCCAAGTATCTATGTCCTGTCTGCAAATGTGGCTCAGCACTTTAATCACCCTTTCCGGATAAATACTGGCTAGGATACCGGGGAGAACTCCCCTGCTTTAGGCGCTATATAAATGCAAGTCTTTTTTTTCTTTTCTTCTTCAAAATAGTGCCATGGGATTTTTTCCGTCACCCTGAGCCATGCTATGCTGGAAGAATCTGTTTGTATAGGTGTCTTAAGCAAATATAGGAAAGAGAGGGCTGTTTAGTTTAAAATGAGGCCTAAATCCATCGTTCAATTTAGCTTTTGGGCAACATGTCCCAGTTCTGCTTATGTAACGATAAGCCAAAACAGAAATGATTTACTGGAATGAATGGCTACGGGGGAGTCACAAAGCATTTTACAGATTGCCACCTGCCTGGAATATAGGTGCCTTTAGTTTCATATCAGTTAGACTTACAGTGAGATGAATGGGTCAAAAGAGCTGGTTTGTTTGTGTCTGTAATGCACGTTAATTGAGGATCCTGGTAACATCGTTCAATGTTGTACCGGTAATTTTGCCGAACAGTACAACAACAACTTGTATTTATATAGTACCTTTAACATCGAAAAATGTCCCAAGGTGCTTCATAGAACTGAAATCAGACAAAAATAGTAGTTTAAAAGGAATGGAACTTTAAATTAAACTGACCTCATCTGAAACAGTGTTGGGATCCTTTTTCCAGACGATTTTGAACTTGCGCCTGGCACTACATCTCACCTCCGTACATCAAGTACTATTGGGCCTTGCTCTCCTCTGCCAAAACTACTCACTATTCCAGGATCATCCTGGAATGCAAAGATAATCCTCAGCTTCTTTTAGCCACTACCAACCATCTCCTTAAACCCCTGTCTCCTGCCCCCTCCACCCTCCCCTCCAACAACAAGTGCGAGGAGCTCATAGACTTCTTTGTCACCAAGACTGAGACCCTCCATTCAGCTGATTAGTTATATCGAGACCTGGTCTGTGTAAGTGTGCTTGGCTGCACTTTTAGATGGACACCCAGTCCATGTGGGTGTACTTTCATATGGAGACTCGCATGGAGCAAACACGTGAGATTGGCTCCTTGCATTTTTTTTTAATTCGTTTTTTGGGATCTGGGCGTCGCTGGCAAGGCCAGCATTTATTGCCCATCCCTAATTGCCCTTGAGAAGGTGGTGGTGAGCCGCCTTCTTGAACCGCTGCAGTCCGTGTGGTGATGGTACTCCCACAGTGCTGTTAGGTAGGGATTTCCAGGAATTTGACCCAGCGACGATGAAGGATCGGCGATATACTTCTAAGTCAGGATGGTGTGTGACTTGGAGGGGAACTTGGAGGTGAACTTGGAGATGGTGGTGTTCCCACGCACCTGCTGCCCTTGTCCTTCTAGGTGGAAGAGGTTGCGGGTTTGGGAGGTGCTGCCGAAGAAGCCTCGGTGAGTTGCTGCAGTGCCTCTTATAAATGGTACACACTGCAGCCACAGTACACCGGTGGTGGAGTCAGTGAATGTTTAAGGTGGTGGATGGGGTGCCAATCAAGCGGGCTGCTTTGTCCTGGATGGTGTCGAGCTTCTTGAGTGTTGTTGGAGCTGCACTCATCCAGGCAAGTGGAGAGTATTCCATCACACTCCTGACTTGTGCCTTGTAGATGGTGGAAAGGCTTTGGGGAGTCATATCGAAAACTTCATCCTGATAGCAGAATCATAAACCCAGATTTTCATAGATGCCGATGCTATTTGTTCCTGGAAGCAGGGCTTGCTTTTATTAAAATATGGGCCAACAGAGGGAGACCTATATGTCTGCATATGTCCCATAGAGTGTAAATATCCCTTTAAGTGACACAAACACTCAATGGGAAGCCAGGTGTTCAGATATTGCCCTTTAATTTATTGGAAGTGAGAGTAATTCAATCCAACAGTTTGATCTGAATGCAAGATAAAGCTGCTGGTTTAGATGATTAAACATCAGAACAATGTTGTGGGTCTTGAGGGAATGCTTGGTTACTCCTTTACCCGCAATCTAATTAGGGAAGTGAAGCGTAGATCCTTGGCTCTCAGCAACACGAACAGGATTTGGGTTTGATCTTAGGCACTGTGTGGGTTTACCTCTGCACCAGGAATGGGCAGGAGGCGGGTGACCTGTGAGAGCCAGATATGGCCTTAATCACTTCTTACAACTGTTTTAATACACTCACACTGTGCAAACGAGCTAAGTATTTGCATGATGGGGCAATTCTACATGAGGTTGCTACCGAATCTGATCTTCACCAGTGTTACATCTCTATCCCACGCTTCTGTCCAATGAGGCTTTGGCACTGGGAATGGAGTCTTGTGAACTTAGCCACCATTTCTCTCCCATATAATCTGATGTATTGGTCACACGATGTGTAAGCTGCACCCACATGGTTTCTTTTTCTCTTGCGAATTTTGAGTCCACCCTTCTGACGTCTCCCTGGCTAGGGTGTGGTTCCATGGGTGCCGATTGGCCTTCAGTGTCTTACCCAACTGGCCATTCTTTATCCATAACTCTTGATAGCTGGTATTGGCAGGATAGACGACCACAAGGGGCATTAGGGGTGAGCCCAATTCTGTTCTCACCCAATGCTCAGTTATGTGCACTTCAAGCAGGGGTGGCAACCACGGCTGCTTTTCACTCCCCCGAACCCAAGGGCACTGAGGCCAATTTTAGCGCCCCCTATTGCAGCTCCAGCTTAGTTCAGCTAACGTAGCACAAACCAGGGATTGAACCTGTCTTCATGGATAACTTGCAGAATCATCGGGGGGCCCCCACAAAGTCTTAAGATGGCACTTCTGCTACATAAATGTATGTCGCGATTGTGCTTAACTCAGTGTTGCATGTGTTGCAAGGGGGAAAGATGGTGCAAACTGGACACCACATTTTATAATAACAACAGAAAACGCTGGAAATACTCAGCAGGTCAGGCAGCATCCGTGGAGAGAGAAACAGAGTTAACGTTTCAGGTCGAAGACCTTTCGTCAGAACTGGAAAAAAGCAGGAAATGAAATAGATTTTAAAGCAAGTATAATGCTGGGAAAAGGGGGAGGGGATGAAAGAACAAAAGGGAAGGTCAGTGGTAGGATAGAAAGCAGGAGAGATTAAGAGACATTGAGAGGCATTAAGAGATATTCAAGGCAAGAGGTTGTTCCTCAACCTGTCACATTACCACCTCCTCTTGCCTTGAATATCTCTTAATGTCTCTCAATGTCTCTTAATCTCTCCTGCTTTCTATCCTACCACTGACCTTCCCTTTTGTTCTTTCATCCCCTCCCCCTTTTCCCAGCATTATACTTGCTTTAAATCTATTTCATTTCCTGCTTTTTTCCAGTTCTGACGAAAGGTCTTCGACCTGAAACGTTAACTCTGTTTCTCTCTCCACGGATGCTGCCTGGCCTGCTGAGTTTTTCCAGCGTTTTCTGTTGTTATTTCGGATTTCCAGCATCCGCAGTATTTTGCTACCACATTTTATAATACGTGGGCTAAGGTCATACTGCAGAATGAGCTCAGTCGGACTAGCATGTGCATGCTTTGAAGGATGGCCAATGTTTAATGATAGGAGAGCGCGGGCACCAACATCCGCTCTCTCCTAACAGTAGAAAGACTCCATATGAAGATGGAAAATTAACCAGCAGATTCAGTAGACCACCTGTACGCGCTCACAATGTGGCTTTACAGCAGCCTGGAGTAACAGCGGACTGGAACTCCCTACCACATGGAGTAGTTGAGGCGAATAGTATAGATGCATTTAAGGGGAAGCTAGCTAAGCACATGAGGGAGAAGGGAATAGAGGATTATGCTGATCAAGTTAGATGAGGAGAATGGGAGGAGGCTCGAGTGGAGCATAAACGCCGGCATGGACTGGTTGGGCCGAATGGGCTGTTTGTGTGCTGTATATTCTGTGTAATTCTATGTAACTCTGTTGCAGTGTCACAGAACGATTGACTTTAGTGAGCTGGAGTGTCAGATTGATACCCGACAGTGGCGTAGGCAGGGGGAGCGGTGGGATGTACAAACAGCCCACGGAATTTATATGTTTTTTTTTAATCAGATCACTCTTTCTTCTGAAAGAACGTACCTTAGATCACCTGGTAGAACAAGTGAGGGATGTGCTTCCAGAGCTAGTCAGTTCCACAATTCGACCAGTGAAAACAGATTAGTTGGGCTTGGGGTTCTAAATGTTCACGGGGATACGGCAGTGAACGGCAGGAAAGTTATTGATAGACTAGCGACACGTAACCAGAGCTTGGACTTCGTGCTTTAGAGTTTTTGTCCGACTAGGTTGTTTTTACTTTTCATTAGCTTTGTTTGCTTTGTTAGATTAATGGAAGTAATAATGTTTCCATTTGAACCTTATTTTGAAATTCCTATTTGAAAAATAGACCTTTTGAAGTAGTTTTGTTTGGTCTGGCAAGCTCATATCCAAAAACCCCGACTAAAATACTGCCCAGGCCACTGACACTCGATACTCAAATTATAGTTTAACTGCACCCATGGACTTCTAATTTGAACTGCACCACGAGCGAAAGGTACCTTTCTGTCTACTGTTAAACAGAGGTGACACTGTACAGAGATAACGTACTGCAGGAGATGTAAGGGAAGAAGCTAGACAATTAGTAACTCTAAACTTCTCCATTGGCACAAACCTGTTTTTAGGTTTGAACAAAATGTAACCTAATTGACATTTATCAGTGTATTTAATTGCTCTGATACCTTCATAAAGTAGAAGTTTGCATCAGTCTCTTTTCAAAACTTTTATTGGGTTAGTCGCAAGCTCACAAAAGGTTTGCAAACAGATTGGAAGGAATGCTTGTTTTCTAAGAGGCTTCTCCACTCTCGTGAAAAGCTGATGAGTGCTCTTCGCTCACTCACCCTGTTGCTCTTCCCTCCTTTTCCTCCAGTGATTTCTCCCAGCTGTTGCCACTGCCCTTTGACCCAGATTCTTGGCTATCTGCCAACTCTCATTGTCCGTAGGAGTCACCTTACATCTGATCCCTTTCCAAATCTTCTGTCAGCTTGATAATAACTCACTAGAAGATTGGAAAAGCTCTTCCGATTGATTATTCTCACACCGTTTATTTCAGCATTGAAATGATGTTGATTAGGAAACCTAGGCCAGTATGTAAGGAAATCCATATCTAAGAGACTGCTCCGCTCCATCTGGATACCCGACTCCCCCAACAAATCTTGTTGCTAAGCAACAATGTGGATAACTGGAGCACAGAAAAATCGAGTTCCGCTGTCAGCTTTGGAGAGGGAACTGAAGCAACAAGGCAGATCTCAAGTATGAAAGGGTTAAGCCAGAAAAGGGGAAGGTAAGGAGAGGGTACAAAACCCTAAAACATATATAAATCAGGTAAACCAGAATATTACTTCAAATTAAGCTCGGAACTTAGGACCAAACAGCAAAAATTTAAATTAATGACAAATGGTTTGAAGGCAGCTTTAAGAAGAGGGCTCAATTGTTTGGAACAATCTGCCAAATGGGGGGGGCAGAAAGCAAATACATTCGGGACGTTCAAAATGAGGCTCCATTCTATATTAGGAGAGTTATAGTGCAGGAAGGTGTGAGCTTCGATAGGTCAAGTGACCTTTTTACATCTTTGATCTTCCTTACGTTCTTCTGAACGTTGCAATAATTACAATTAAACAAGGTAAAAAAAGAATATTCATATACAATATAGAAAAAAACAAAATTTAATGCCCTGCTTAGAATGTCTGTGGAGTCGCAGTTGACTAGTGAGAGAGTTAAGAATGGTAATGACTGCAAATGACTCTGTGCTGTTGACAATGTTAAAAAGGGGGCATTATAACCTTTAAAACTATGTTAAGACAACAGTGAAGGGCTGATTCCCCAATCAGGGCAAAAAGGGCAGCACACAGGGAGTGCTTGTCAAGAAATCACAGGGCAGCAGCCTGTAAATTTCTGTCTATTTGAATTAATGGACAAAAAAAATTAGGACCAAGATTTTCCAACCAATGTGAAATTAGTATCCAAACTCTCCACATGTTCTTATGACATTACTTTGTCCACTATTTTAACAGAGCCATTAACCTGTTTAAATACACAGGTAAGTGTCTCCATTAAAACAGTGGCTAAAGTAATGTCGTACAGTCAGGTCCTTGTGCCAATATCACACAATAGACAGGTTAACGGGTCCATTAACATAGCTAAGTATGTTATTATGTGCTAGTATCACAGTAGTTCTGGACTTTTTTTTATCATTCTTTGGGATGTGGGCATTGTTGGCAAGGCTGGCTTTTATTGCCCATTCCTAGTTGCCCTTGAGAAGGTGGTGGTGGACCACCTTCTTGAGTCATATGGTGAAGGTACTCCCACTATGTTGTTAGGTAGGATGTTCCAGGATGTTGACCCAGCGACGATGAAGGATCGTGATATATGTCCGAGTCAGGATGGTGTGTGACTTGGAGGGAAACTTGGAGGTGATGGTCTTCCCATGCACCTTCTACCCTTGTCCTTCTAGGTGGTGGAAGTCGTGGGTTTGAGAGATGCAGCTGAGAAAGCTTGATGCCTTGCTGCAGTGCCTCCTAAAGATAGGACACACTGCAGCCATGGTACCCCAGTGGTAGAGGGATTGGATGTTTAAGCTAGTGGATTGGGTGCCGATCAAGTGGACAGCTTTCTCCTGGCTGGTGTCGAGCTTCTTGAGTATTCTTACAGCTGCATCCATCCAGGCAAGTAGAAGTATTCCATAATACTCCTGACTTGGGTTTTGTAGGTGGTGGAGAGGCTTTGAGGAGTCGGGAGGTGAGCCACTCGATGCAGAATACGCAGCCTCTGACCTGCTCGAGTAGCCATGGCATTTATGTGGCTGTTCCAGTTCCGTTTCTGGTCACTGGTGATCCCCAAGATGTTGATGTTGGGGGACTAAGCAATGGTAATGCCACTGAATGGCAAGGGGAGGTGGTTAGATTCTCTCTTCTTGGAGATGGTCATTGCCTGGCGCTTATGTTACTTGCCACTTATCAGCCCAAACCTGGATGTTGTCCAGGTCTTGCTGCATGTGGGCATGCACTGCTTCATTAACTGAGGAATTGCCAATGGAACTGAACACTGCAATCATCAGCAAATGGCCCCACTTCTGACCTTATGATGTCGGGAAGGTCTGTTGATAATTGGGAGTAGGCTGATTGATTGGGTTGGATTTGTCCTTTTTTTGTGGGAAAATAGCTTTTACTTGAAACAAACAGTTTTTCTATAAAATATCACAAAATCTAATAGGTATAGTAAGCTCTCTGGGGTGATTCCTTTATCATGCGCTCCCCATGAGGAGCGGCCTGCAGTTCCTGATTTGCTGTCCATTCGTATGAATTGACAATAAATCGGAGCCTGTAGGCCTGCAATTTCCCAACTAGCACTCCCTGCGACTGCCCTTCCTGAGGGAATCAGCCCTTGTTGCTTTGATGTAATTTTTGTTCAGGAATGTCGAAAAAGCATTAAAAGGTGGGAGGAGGTTACTGTGCCATCTTTTCAACATTGTCCATATCCGTTTCTGTGACTAATCCAGTAACAGTGCGGTATTATTAACTGGGTAGCGATGCCATTCTTGATTATTGTAATTTATGTCAGGCTAAGTGTTGGCAGACAGCACCCAGCCGTGCCCAGCACATTCTTGTGTTTCTGTCAGACAAGCTGACCTTAGCGTTTTAAGTGCAAAGACCGAATCAGTCATGGTATTGACTGCTATAGGCAGTGGTATTAATCACTGCTTCATACAGGAAACATTTGCTGAAAAATCTTGTCCACATGTTCAGCTGTTCACATTTATACTAAAAGCAGTACAGATTTAAACTGCCCGATGCTATTGTCCAAAAGAAAAAAAATGTAAGACTCATTCCTCAATTACTTTGGACAAAGGCCACTCGCGACTGAAAGTTGGGTTAAGTAAATGCAATCAATGAAGGATTTAAAGGGACTCTTTCCCCACTGCATGTTCCTGGTGCGTAGCATCGACCCCCTGATGGCACATATCGAGGAATGCATCCGTGATTTTTCAGTATGTACTGCTGATGGGTGAGGCTCCACACCAAAGCACAAGTTTGGAAAATGGCGCTTGAAATGACTCTTTGTTTTTCTTTAATTATACCTCTGGGATTAATTCATTAAAAATCCATTTCACTTCTATTGGCGAGTACTCAAGTCAAGCTTTGGCCCGAGTTATATCACAGGATCTGTTTGCTTCTGTTGCTGTGTCACATCATTTGGAGCAGATTAGTGCCCACTTAAACCTGTTGTTGGACAGCACTGAGACATTGCTCCAACATGCAAGGCCAGAACTGCTAATGATAGTTAACATTGCGGTTTAAAAGGTGCAGTCTCATTATGCTGTGGGATGACCATTAAACAGTTACAAAATATTACTCGGTAGATATGAGAGAAACGTTCCTGATGGCCCAGTGGGTAAATTCACCACCCAGGGAGCTACTGAGCCACACACACCAGGAAGGTCCCAGTTTTGATCTCTTGTGAGAGTTAATACTCCTGATTGCTCTCCAGTGACCAATTGCTGTATAGACATTGGCTAAGGACAAAACTAGACTGGACTGTGACTCCTTTCCCCTCCCAACCCCTCATGGAGGATTAGAATGCTCATTATTTAAGCAGACACACGAAGGATGGGTATTACCATCTGCGGAACCGTACCCAAGCCTGGACCAAGAGAAGATAGGAGAAAAGTATAAAAGAACAGAACCGTATGCTGTGGCAAATCGGTTAATTTCTAGCAATGCTTTTAAAGAGCCTTCCTTAGTCAACTGGCTGGTGCAGTGGGTTTGTACGCTGTCCTTTCTTCTCTGAGACTCGGATCAATTGGAGCCCAGACTGGTGGGAGTGAAGTCTTTCCCGTCTGGTAGTTGTAAAGGTCCTACTTGAAATGAGTTTGACCAAGTCTCAGCTAGCTTCCTCGTGGCCATCTGCCGACAGTACAAAACCGCCCATAATTCCGCGCAATTTGACACTAGATTGGCAATTTTGCACAGAGAGGCCTCAGAAAGGCTGGTGTGGGAAGTGGGAAAATTTGCATTGGTGCTGCAGGGGATGCTCCTCTGATCTTACGGGTAAGCTACATTGTGGAGACAGAGTACAGGGAGTTTTCTTCTGTATCGAGCTTCGCTACACGTGACCTTGGGTGTGCTGGATGCTGTCAAAAGTAGAAAAGGTGTTCCGTTCCACAGCACTGACATTTCTTTTCTCATAGAATGTAAAATGACCCCCTCCCCCGCCCCAAAAAACCCCCTGCATTCCTCAGAAGGTTCCGTGGGGTATGGATTGTGTACTTCTGTTATCACTGTGTGAATATTCTGCTTTTGTCCTCTTCAGAGTTGACATACATGATTGTCAGAAACTGAAACAGAACCTGATTTTTCAACCCGCATTTCCTCAACAGTTTGAGTACAACTTTGAGCAGCAGAAACAACTGCGGACAGACCTAGAAAGGGGAAGGCGGAAGCTTGAAGGAGACCTCAAGATGACCATCGATAGCCTGAACGAAATGGAGAAACTGAAGGTTGACCTGGAAGAAGTCATCAAGAAGTGAGTGGTTTCTACGTTGTTTCTTGATGCGGAATTTAAATAGCTCTTGAATTAATGTATTCGTGATGTTAATTAGATTGGTTCGTGATCTGTGCTGCTTTGTCATGTTGCATTTTGCCATCCACTAGAGCAACCTGTAGCTCAGACCTGTGAAACATCTTGCCTCCCTTCTTCCTATAATCCCCAGGGCTTTAAACCCCAAGCTTGATATAACTACTTCCTACTTCTTCTTTCCTACTCTTTTCAACCTTGGTGAAGTCCTGCACTGAGAGTTGGTCTGTCACCTAAGTGTCTCAATTTAAAAAGAGTAAAATGTAGGGTTTGGGAGGTGCTGTCGAAGAAGCCTTGGCGAGTTGCTGCAGTGCATTCTGTAGATAGTACACACTGCGGGCACAGTACAACAGTGGTGGAGGGAGTGGATGCTTAAGGTGGTGGATGGGCTGCCGTCTGAAGTACAAATTTATAAAATGCACCCAGAGGTTGAGATTGCAACGTTCTCTTTTAAATTGTTTATGGCTACTCACCTATCCTGAACCACTAAATAAAACACTGGAAGTGAGGGCTATCAACCTGGTTAAAGTAAATCCATAAACGTTCCCATTCAGAAGCTGCCTGGTAAATGGACAGCATTACAGTTAATTTTTTTTAATGTTATTTTCAATTTCAATAAATTCCCCTCCGTATGAAAAATCTCTCATTTATGCTCAGTGTAAATAAAGTCACAACAAAGGTTACTGTTCATTTCAATCCCCTGGGCTTTTTTTGGGAGGCGATAAAAGTTGAGTGCTTCTCGCTGTAATTTTCCTTTCAGATCTGAGTAATTGCCTGCAACTGACTGTAAGCACAGCCTTGTGGGTGGTCTGATATACATGGGTTTCACTGGATTACATTTTTTCCCTGAAGAAACCTGTTACGTAATTGATAAAAATCAAGATATGGGCAGAAAGAAAATTGCAGGAAGAGTTAAAACAAGTCAGTACAAGCGCCATACTAAAACTCCTGAGCCGTTGAATACATCCATCCCTCAGAGAATTCACTTCTTGGTGTTGTACTCTTATACGCATGGAACGCAGGTAAGAAACTTAAACTTGTGAATGCAACTGGACACCCCGATACTTCAGTATACATCAGTATATCTCTGATATAATAAGTAAATGGAATTCACAGATAAATAATGGATACCAGTGTGCCAGGAGACCGTACAAGTGGAATGCCTTCAGGAATAATGAAACAACCTAGCTTAGTTGTGGCAAAGGAGCTTTATTTAGAGTGGAGCAGCATGTTGTAGTGTCAACTTGAAGTGCAACAGCTGCTGCGACATGACTTCATTCCCCCTGTGCCCTGGACTGATCCACGTAGTATTGTCTTGGGAAAACACTGAGGGGCGTTCAGACTATTCCAACAGAAGGAAGAGAGAGAGTTGTCAGTAGGCCCCACTTCTGCAGACATGAAAAACAGTTTCTTAGAAGGAAGTGTAGAGGGTGATCAACCCTTCGAGCCTTGCTGTTGGTGTGTCTAAAACTTAAACTGGCTGTCCCAAAAAGTGTGGAACCCCATGGGCTGCCATCAGTCTAAGAGCTAAAGCTGGCAGTTTCTAAAATGAAAGAAAACTGGTCATAAAATATGCTGATCCCATGTACAATATTTATCTAACACACATTGGACCTAAAGGGACTATCTGCAAAAATTCTATTACATAGTAAAAAATATTCTATTATACAAAAAGAATATTCTCCTAAATATTAGTCTGTTGTCAGTGGAATGTTCCACATTGCAGTATTTTCAGGTTGCAAGATCTAGAGAAAAGCTAATGGGCTGGATTTTGATACTGGGGCGGGTTGGGGTCGTGTCATCCACTTTTCGTGTTATCCACCCGACTGCAATTGGATGTGGGAGATTGATGCGATTTTCACCTAATTGGGCAATTGAGTTCCAGCATGTGGGAACCCATGAACCAATTAGTGTTTTCAGTCTGAAAGTCGCCTCTGATGATGTCATCATTGCTGCTGCATTGAAGGTCTTCAGAGACTGCCTGGCCTTTGCTGTGAGAGGACCTGGATGCAAAATGAGCAACAGCAGCCCTAAGTCTGTTCCCAGATATTTTTACACCACCACTCCCAGATATGTCTCCTCCCCATCCATCCATATATGCATCCCCATAGCCAGCCAGCCCCAAATGTGCTCCCGCCAGGTTTCACATTCATGGTTCAGAACAGGTGTGCTTCACGTAGAAAAAGGGTTAAAATCACAAAGGCCTTTCAAAATGGCATTATAGAGGCAATTTAGTGCTTGTTAAGGGCCTTAACAGCCTATCCCGCCTCTTAGAGGCGGGACGGAGTCGGGACCAGCAGACAAGATTTAATAAAAATTGCATGGAGGCGGATGGAGGCGGGCTTCCGCCCGCCAGTTTTCGCAATTTTAACCCCACACACGCCTCCAAACCCACCTCCACGGGTCAATGAAAATCCAGCCCAATGGGTCTGAAATGTTCTTTCCTCTCGGCTCCTGTTACTGAAAGAAGCCACTTTGTATGATTTCAGTCCTTCCAAGCAAGTATTTAATCTCCAAGATTACCTCTTTTCATATACTTCAACGTATCAAATGTTGGACACAGTGGCAACTGGCTAGTTAGTACATTGTCCACTTGATACTTTGCTGGGCCATGCATTGCACTTATTGAGCTGTTAGTGGTTTCTCCCATTGAAGGTTTAGCTCTGGTAAATGCATCTTCATCTTTAATGACTGAACTCTCAGTTTCATTTATAAGCGAAGATATGATTGCCAGATGTTTTTCCTTGTGAAAAGCTTTAGGGACTTTGCCTTCCATGTATAATGTGTTTTGCTCTGTTTTAAGGAAGGAGCTGGAGATAAATACAGTGAGCACTAAACTGGAAGATGAACAATCGCTAACTGCTACTCTTCAGAGGAAGATCAAGGAATACCAGGTAAAGTGATCTAACCAGATGCTACATAATGTTTCTTTTACCCGTGCTGAATACCACCTAGACTAGAGAGTGGTACCCAGCAGTAAAACTCTAAGGCCAAGAAATTTGACTTGTGCTCAAAACGGATGCAAAGTTGGTGGAGCGTTGGCTCTGTGCGCCGGTGTGAAATCCGAGCCAAATTCAGCTTTGGGCCTCAATGAAATGGTGGCCCGCTGTAGCATGCTGGTTGGGGAGGGTGGGATATTAGCTGCCTCTATACTGAGCCAGACGGCAAATCAGGTCTGGTAGCGGGGAGCGAGGGGTTGCCTCAAATGCGCTGGCAGCGAACCGGAATTTTTTTTGTGGGCATACCTGCTTCTCCTGGGCCTATAAAAATAACAAGCGAAAATTTGCTGGGCGTTTTTTTTAAAGCGGTCTTCAGCGCTTTCTTTAAGGATCGTTGTTTAGGCCGCTCAACGCCAGGTACAACTAGGCCAAGTTTACGTGGTGTAGGCTTTGCCAATTCTACCTACAATCCACCTATTGGGTCCAGTAGTGGACACTGAGGGGGCGATTTTGTCAATGGGGGCGCGTTGGAGGCGGGACTGCTGCTTGTTTTGTTTTAGTCCCACCTCCATCGACTTGTGGCCAACCCACGCTATTTTCCCTTGATTGACCTTGTTAAGCCCGCTCAACGGGCTTAGCAGGCCAATTAAGGGGAAGCCAGTTACAGAGAAATTCAGCGTATGACGTTTCATCTGCCAAAAATTTTTGACAGATGAATTGTCATCGTTTGACAGCTCTGTGAAGCTGTCAAACACTGACATTCTCTGTAGTTTGATGAGTCCTTGTATTCAAGACTCATCATACCTTTTTTGTGAGCAGAAGTTAGATGGTTGTTGCATCGGAGAATGCAGCAGCCATCTGTCATCTCTGCCAGTGAGATGCGAGAGTCTCCGCATCCCCAACTGTTGAAGCCTGCAGGAAGAAACAAAGGTAAGTAAATATTTTGTATCACTTTTTACTCACCTCACACACTTACCTCTCCACACTTGCACCTATCACTTACCTCCACAGCGCACTTTTGGACCCATCCGACCCCCGCAGACCCACTGCTCGCCTCGGTGACCCTGGCGGGGTTTCCCGACGTCGGGAAGCCCGCACATCTGGTGGAAAAATGGGGATAATCCTCTTAACTGCCTGTTAACTACCTGTTAACAGGCAGTTAAGTGGCTGTAATCCCCTTCCCGCCTCCAGGAGACGGGACCTGGCGCGGGTCGGCTACCCGCCTCCTGGGAAGATGGCACGTAGGTGGGTTGGGGGCGGGATGGGTACCCGCCCCCAGATTCTGCCATTTTCCTGGCAGTCTCGCCTCCAAACCCGCCTCCCCAGGGCTGGTAAGATTGCGCCCTGAGAGAACTGAAATGCTTGTGTATCACACAGTAACTATAGTGATATCTGGTTTTACAACACCCTATTATAGGAGAATAATACGCCCTTTATGTTATATTCACTGGCTAATGCAAACATGTGGAATTAATTACATTAAAGTGGTCACTGTTCTAAAGTATCAGACAAGCAGAATAATGGGGAAATGGGATGATATTATGCCACACAGTGTTCCTATAAACTCTCAGAAATAAAGTGCTCCATTGTTATCACACTCACCTTGAGTTGTGGGTGTGGTGAAATGACCCAGCAATGCTCCACTTGGCTGGAACATGATCACAGATAAACAGGACTGGAATTTCCCTCTAACCAACCTAATTCCCAATCAGTCGCTCTAACTTTGACAGAAGATTGGCAGAAACCTGAGGATCTGTCTGAGGATCCCACTGAAGTTCCACGAAGTTATGACGGCCGATCGGGAGAACCTCGGAGGAAATTCCCAGTGCTGCTGACTTAAGTTGTGGAGCAGCCTTTCACGTTACACTTTATCAAAGGCTGTGTGAAAGTCTAAGTGGACTATGTCCGTGTCCAACTAGGATGTCACTGTCTCAAAGTCAAAGAGGTTGGTCAGGCAATACCTGCATCTTCTGAAGCTCTGTTGGCTTCCGCTTACTCTTCACATAGGTGCTCCTCTACTTTGTTCCCAATAATCTATTATTTTTCCGTTACAGATGTGTGACGATGAGTCTCTGGTTTTATCACTTTTTTTTTAGAACAGATACCAGGTTGACTTGTTGTTTCCAATGCAGTGGGACCTGCCCTGTATTCATCAGCTTCCTCATGATAACTATCAGCCCTTTGTAGAGTACCTGGTGCCACTTAGCACCCTCAGGTCAATAGCATCTGTCGCTCGGGATTTATTGGTTTTGAACCCTTTAAGTCCATCTACATTTGCCATGCAAGTGATAGCGAAGTTATTAAGTGTAGTTGCGACACTGCCTATGATGAGTTGCATGATACCAATGACTTCTCTAATGAATGTTTCAAATAAGTAATCAAGTTATATGGTAACTATATTTAGTTGATTCTCGGTTTCAATACAGTTTGCCTGCTTAAGAGATTTCAATTCTCCTTTGATAAACCCTCTGGCTGTTCTAATTCTAAGCATTTATTACTGTGCTTGGCTTCTACAGTTATGCTCATTTCTCGTTCCCTCTTTGACTGCTCTTATTTCCTTTCTTTTGGATGGTTATGTATTCTTCTCAGTGGTTCCCCTCATCTTTCTTCATCCAAGCTTGTATAATTTGTTTTTCTTGCATATTTCTCTTCATATTGTCTAATTAATCCATTCTACTCTGCTCTCACTAGTCTTTGCTTTGTACTATCCTGCATGCAGAGTAGTCTGTCCTGAAAGGTATTCCATTAGTCCTCAACTGAAGTTTTCTCAAGTACTATCCCCAGTTGATTTGTTTAAGCTCATCCTTCACTGCCTTGATCTTGACCCATTTAAAGTCATGTAGCTGAATATTGATTTGCGGTATTGGTTTATGCTTGGTCATAGAATCATACAGCACAGAAGGATGCCATTCAGCCCATCGTGTCTGTGCTGGCTCTTTGAAAGAGCTATCCAATTAATCCCATTCCCCATCTCTTTCCCCCATAGCCCTGCAGATTATATTTGGTGGGGTTACCCAAAGGCTTGTTTATGGAACGGTCGTAGCTGCCACCCATTTCCGCACACACCGATCGTAAAATTATTGTGCATCCATTAACAGTGGCCTTGCTATTCATGAACATTAAAAGAAAAGAGTTTCTGCTACTTTATTTTTTACATGGGGTGACTAATGTTCTGGAGCACTTTGATAAAAAAGGTCGCTTCTCCATTTGAAATGTTTGTATAAGCATGGTCTTTTATTTCCTTGCGATGATTTCTTTCCTAATAAAGCACAACGCCAAGGACATACTGTTGTAACAATCACACGAAAAAGACCACTTTATTGATAGCCTTTATTGCTGAAATAACCCCGTTTGTTTTGACACAGACATTGTCTTTTAACATATAGTTCACTTACATTTGGCAGCAAGTGGGCTATAAACAGTTTCTCGGCGGAGGCAGTGATGTTGAACAGAGCTGAAAAATATTTGCCCTGTTCCTTTTTTCTTTTAATGTATCAGAATTCCTGAAGCCACTCTTTCTAGCTTCTGCCTTAAGACAGTGGTGATTCACCAACAACTGTCAATTCAGTCCTGTTTTAGTCAGACTAGTGGTTTCCCCAATAGTGCTAATTGCAATTTTGAAGGACTTACTGGAAATGCCGATTGGCACATCTGATTTTTATTCAGAACCTAAATGTATGGTTTTGTTCTAGTTGGCCTCTGATTTCCCTCTTAACCTCTGTATAACCCTACAAGACGCTGCTTAACTATGTGTAGTTTTTATCTCAGTGATAAATTAAAGTGCAAGATACGACCAAGTTTGAAAATACCGGGAGAGAAAATGTTGTACTGTCTCCATTCTGTGCATCTTTTTGACGCAATAGTTCCAGTTACCAGAATAAAGTAATTGGGGTCAATTTTCATGTCGAGTGGATATTGGGCGGGTGTGGGGAGCGGAACAATGACACGACCCGCCCGATGGCATTAGTGAGAGTCCCGAACCAGTTTTACGTTTGAAGGGGATTGGCAGTCAGCTCACCAATCGGGAGGGGGGAGGGGTAGGGAATTCGGTTGGTCACTCCCCCGTGGAGCCAAGATAGAGGGAAGCATTTAAAGGGGGGGGGAGGCATTTCCTGGGGGGGGGGGGGGGGCTCCACATAGCGGCCGGCATTGGGTGGGAAGATTTATGCTTCTCTGGCCCAACAATAATTAGTGTCACAGTTTTTTTTGGGGGGGGGAGGGATTTCGAGAGCAGCCACCAGTAGTCCATTTAAGGACGGCTGGCTAGGCCGCTCCACATCCAGTACCAATGGGCGGAGCGTGTGTGGCATATGCTCCATCCATTGATACCTGACAATTGCATCTGGGTCCCACAAGCAGCATAGGACCCCAATTTGAATCTTCTAATGTTTCGTTGGCCGCCCAGTTCGATGCCCACTTGAAAATCAAGTCGGGTGGCCAGGAAGAGGTAGAATTTTTTTTAAATATGTTTTCCAGCATGAAAGTGGGTGTAGGCAAATAAAAAACTCCCTCCTTGCGTCAGAAATCGCAGAAAGCATTTACTGTATAATGAATGATCAAATTTCTAACTTTCCTTTAAATTCAACTTCTGCATTTTGCAGGATCAATTTTAATATTCACCTTAGCATGACCCAAGGAATGCAACTTAAAGTTCCCACATAACATATGATCTGGTAGTACTGTGTCTATAGACACTGAAATGCCTCTTCAAAATCCTATTTCCGGCACTGTCTGAGATATCCAGTTGAGAATTGAGTTAAGCTTCCTCTGCATAGCATTGTCACTCCATTTTAATCCACATTTCCATCTCTATAGAGTATGACACTAACCCATTTCTTTGATTAAAATTGCATATTAACTCATAGGAAACTATAGACCAGTTAGCCTAACATCTGTCGCTGGGAAAATGCTGGAGTCCTTCATTAAGGAAGCAGTAGCAGGGCATTTAGAAAAACATACTGCAGTCAAACAGAGTCAGCATGGTTTTAGGAAAGGGAAATCATGTTTAACAAATCTGCTGGAGTTCTTTGAGGATGTAACAAGCAGGGTGGACAAGGGTGAGCCAGTGGATGTGGTGTATTTGGATTTCCAGAAGGCATTCGATAAGGTGCCACATAAAAGGTTACTGCATAAGATAAGAGCTCACGGAGTTGGGGGTAATATATTAGCTTGCATAGAGAATTGGCTAACTAACAGAAAGCAGAGAGTCGGGATAAATGGGTCATTTTCTGGTTGGCAAACGGTAACTAGTGGGGTGCCACAAGGATCGGTGCTGGGGCCCCAACTATTTACAATCTACATTAATGACTTGGATGAAGGGATCGAGTGTAATGTAGCCAAGTTTGCGGATGATACAAAGATGGGTGGGAAAGCAAGTTGTGCAGAGGACTCAAAGAATCTGCAAAGGGATATAGACAGGTTAGGTGAGTGGGCAAACATTTGGCAGATGGAGTACAATGTGGGAAAGTGTGAGGTTATCCACTTTGGCAGGAAAAATAAAAAAGCAAACTATTATTTAAATGGAGAGAGATTACAAAATGCTACAGTTCAGAGGGACGAGGGGGTCCTTGTGCATGAAACACAAAAAGTTAGCATGCAGGTAGAGCAAGTAATCAAAAAGGCAAATGGAATGTTGGCCTTTAATTCAAGGGGGTTGGAGTATAAAAGCAGGGAAGTCCTGCTACAACTGTACAGGGTATTGGTGAGACCACACCTTGAGTACTGCGTACAGTTTTGGTCTCCTTATTTAAGGAAGGATATACTTGCATTGGAGGCAGTTCAGAGACGATTCACTAGGTTAATTCCAGAGATGAGGGGTTTGACTTATGAGGAAAGGTTGAGCAGGCTGGGCCTATACTCATTGGAATTTAGAAGAATGAGAGGTGATCTTATCGAAACATATAAGATACTGAGGGGGCTCGACAGGGTAGATGCAGAGAGGATGTTTCCCCTCATGGGGAAATCTAGAACTCGGGGGCACAGTCTCAGAATAAAGGGTCGCCCTTTTAGAACTGAGATGAGGAGGAACTTCTTCTCTCAGAGGGTCGTAAATTTGTGGAATTCTCTGCCCCAGAGAGCTGTGGAGGCTGGGTCATTAAATACATTTAAAGTGGAGATAGACAGATTTTTGCAAGATAAGGGAGTGAAGGGTTATGGGTAGCGGGCTGGGAAGTGACTTTGAGCCCAAGATCAGCCATGATCTTATTGAATGGCGGAGCAGGCTCGAGGGGCCAAGTGGCCTATTCCTGCTCCTATTTCTTATGTTCTTATATTCTTATAGAATGCAGTCTATATGCTGTCTACTTGATTCCATAAGAAGTTACATTTTGGACACCTGTTGTGTTTGACAAAGCAAGGGTGTCAATACTGACAAAGGGAACAATTTTTTTTCCCATTTTTACCGTCTCGTGTTAGCATCAAGCATGGCCAAATGTAAATGCTCAGCTTCTGATAATGTGTCTTGAGCATGAACTCAAAAAAGAAAGAAAAGAAAGACTTGCATTTCTATAGCGCCTCACCCTCAGGACGTCCCAAAGCGCTTTACAACCAATGAAAGTGTAGTCACTGTTGTAATGTAGGAAACGCGGCTGCCAGTTTGCGCACAGCCAGGGCCCACAAACATCAATGTGATAATGACCATATAATCTGATTTATTTAGTTGTGTCGGTTGAGGGATAGGTATTGGCCAGGAGACCAAGAAGAACTCCCCTGCTCTTCCTCAAAATAGTGCCATGGGATCTTTTAAAAGAAAGAAAGACTTGGATTTATATAGCACCTTTCACGACCACCGGGCATCTCAAAGCGCTTTACAGCCAATGAAGCACTCCCGCAGTACTGCACTGGAATGACAGCCTAGATTATATACTCAAGATAAGAACCCACAACCTTCTGACTCAGAGGCGAGAGTGCCACTACTGAGCCACGACTAACCACTAAGCACCTCTTACTGTATGAGTTTTTCCTCTACACATCCTGTGGGCTCTCTGGAATAAGAGTTGGTCGACAGTTTTGTGCTGTATGGTCTGCAGTGTCTTGGCTTGGACCAGCTTTGAGATGCTATCTCCTCTACCTTCTTAAAGTCCATCATTTTCTATTCATATGCCAATGTCTTTGTTCAGTAACCTCCAGATGTAAGTCCTGATATTGTAAATAAATATAGAGTAACATCAGCTATTTCTCTCCCTCAAAACATACAGAAGCATTGATCTCACGTACAGAAGAGGCCGTTTCTATGCACGTGGTGGAGATGGTGGATAAGTTAGTGGAGCCTACAACTCCAATTTGAAACCCTGTGCGGGATGTATGCCAGACTCAGAATACCCTGGAGACTGTGACAATGCAGAACGATTCTGAAAACACGCTGTCTAAGGGCAGCAATGACTGTTAGGGTGGCAGCTAGGACTGACCATTTCGCAGGGATCCCAAGATTTAATTGGGACCATTCAGTCTGATCTCACCTTGACCGTTAGACCCACTGAGCCAGCATGCAGCACCAGTGGGTCGAAAGGAGTGATTTAGTTAGCAGGATAATAGGCACATGATGCTAATAAGTAGTTAGAGTTTATATGAATACTGGAGCAAATTGGAAATTTGTCTGGAACAGTGAGTGCATAGTTTTTTTTTGTGGTTTGTGCTTTGAGCAGATGAACTGAGAGTTTGGGAATATCCCATAAATGGAACAAGGTTCACAAGCCTTGGCGCATAATGTTGACTTCGAGGCATTTGAGGAGTATCAACCGGAAGTTAAAGCTCATTCCTTTTGTGTCTTCAGCAACATTTATTGAAAGTAAAAACAGAAACTGCTGGAAATACTCAACAGGTCAGGCAGCAATGGTGGAGAGAGAAACGAAGGGTCGTCGACCTGAAACGTTAACTCTGTTTTCTGCTGAGTTAACCTGCTGAGCATTTCCAGCAGTTTCTGTTTTTATTTCAGATTTCCAGCATCCGCAGTATTTTGCTTTTGTTTTGTTGAAAGAAGTTGCATATGACTTGCTGCCTCTTCTCCCAGGCTGCAAGCAGAGTGTTATCTTCAAATTGCAGGAGAAATGTTCAGTGAGGTTGCAGCCGAAAACTTCCAAAAATCATTGACGTAGCCCTGACTGAGACAGCTGCAAGTAGTCCAGCAGCTATAGCCTGCAGTTTGCAGTACCGCCACTGTGACGGCCTTCTCATCCTCTTAAAGATACACAGTAGTGTTGTTTGAGGGGGCAAGTTAGAAGCAGTAACCAAGCAACTAAGTGACTGGCTAGGCCACCTCAGAGTGCCGTTAAAAGTCAACCATGTTGGTGTGGAACTGGAGTCACATTTTGGCTAGACCGGGTAAGGACGGCAGGCTTCCTTCTCTTAAAGGACATAAGTGAACCAGTTGGGTTTTCACGACAATCTGACTGTTTCAAGGTCACTTTTACTGCTTTTCCATTTTTTTGGGGACTGAATTTAAATGTGAACTCACGTTCTCTGGATCACTGGTCCAGTAAAGTAACCACTACACTACCCTACTGGGCTCTAAGCAGTGAATGGCCTGGGAAGGGCCTTTCATTTTCAGTATAAATTTGCTCAAAATAGCAGAATGTCCAAACCACCCAATAGTTAACAGCAGTCAGTAAACGAGCCTTAAAAGAGATCCTCGTGTTAATAGCTTGCCATAAATGGAATATAATGTGGAGAATTGTGAAGTTATCCACTTTGGTAGGAAAAATAGAAAAGCAGAGTATTTTTTAAATGGTGAGAGATTGGGAAATGTTGGTGTTCAGAGGGACCTGGGTGTCCTTGTACACGAATCACTGAAAGTTAACGTGCAGGTACAGCAAGCAATTAGGAAAGCAAATGGTATGTTGGCCTTTATTACAAGAGGATTTGAGTATAAGAGTAAAGATGTCTTACTGCAATTATATAGGGCCCTGGTAAGACCACACCTGGAGTATTGTGTGCAGTTTTGGTCTCCTTACCTAACGAAGGATATACTTGCCATAGAGGGAGTGCAATGAAGGTTCACCAGACTGATTCCTGGGATGGGGGGATTGTCCTATGAGGAGAGATTGAGTAGACTAGGCCTATATTCTCTGGAGTTTAGAAGAATGAGAGGTGATCTTATAGAAACATACAAAATTCTTACAGGGCTTGACAGGGTAGATGCAGGGAGGATGTTTCCCCTGGCTGGGGAGTCTGGAACCAGGGGTCACAGTCTCAGAATAAGGGGTCAGCCACTTAGGACTGACATGAGAAGAGATTTCTTCACTCGGAGGGTTGTGAATCTTTGGAACTCTCTACCCCAGAGGGCCATGGAGGCTCAGTCGTTGAGTATATTCAACACAGAGATCGATAGATTTTTGGATATTAAAGGAATCAAGGGATATGGGGATAGTGCAGGAAAGTGGAGTTGAGGTAGAAGATCAGCCATGATCTTATTGAATGGCGGAGCAGGCTCGAAGGGCTGAATGGCCTACTCCTGCTCCTATTTCTTATGTTCTTATATAGTAAACAGTCTAATAAACCGCAAAACCTAAGAATAGAATTTTGAGCTCTACTTTTATCTTTCACTATTACAGGTTGACATATTGCAAATATCTAAAAAAAAAACCTTTCAGTAAAATAAAGTATCTTTTGTGTATTTTTTTTGACCGTTGTCAGAGGCTGAAACTGATATAGTTGTGTCGGTAAATCGTAATCTGTTTCCTGCCCTTTAGTTGCAGACAATGAAGCCTTTCTTCATTGTTACTGTTGATGTCAGTGGGTTTTTTGCACAGTTGATACTTTGCCAAGTGCAGGTAGACTTCGACAATATAAGGGATTCATCTAATGGGCCGACGATGACACCGAGACACAGCCTGGCCAAAGAAGTGTTCCCACATATTGTACCTGACCTGGAAAAAGAACTTCCCTGCAGAGCAGGATTCATTAGAATACACTATATACAGCAGCAGGGCTAAAGGTCAAAGTAGATGCTAAGTCGCTGTTAGTCCTATAGCCTCCTGCAGTCAGATGAAGGGGATGGGGGAGGAGTAGACTGCCTCAAACTCGCAGCACAGGAACCAGCCCTTCTTTAAACCTCCTTGTTCTTTTGTTTGAAAGTGGTCAGCAATTTTCCCACAAATTCTTGGAATTGGGGATTCGCAGGGAGTTGGACGGGAGGGACGATCTAAGGCCTGGGAGGACGCAAGTTATGTCGGGCAGATCAGGCTTGGGTGTGGAGTCTGTAAGTACTGGGGACTAAAACCACTCGGAGACACGGGGGGGGGTGCAATTTTTCGGGGGGGTCAGCGGGTGCATTTGGTGGCAGGTCGGGTGGGGAAAAAAAAATTTCCCCAGCGGTTCGGGACCCCGCTGTCAACCCACCACCATGCACCTTTCCCAGATGTCGGGTCTGTCAGCACTGAACAGACCTGATACGCAGTGCTGCGGGAGGCAATTGAGGTAATTCTGACCTTGCTAACAGCCCATTAAGAGGTATTTTGAGATCTCTTGGGGAGATGTCTTCCGCCCATTGGAAGGGAAGAGAACCTCCCTGCGTGCTGTGACTCCCTCCACAAGCATATGGAGGGAGTCATGGGAGAGCCTGGGTGCGGCCGTGCACTTCTGTGCAGTGCTTGTCAGTGTTTGCAGCACCTCAATGTTGTAGAACACCGACAGCACAACTGTCAAAATTAATTTGCGCATGGTCCCTTTAAGGAAACCTGCTGATGACGCGTCATCAAATGAGGTCATCAGACCCGCTTCCTTCAATTGGCCAGGAAACGCGCTGGGCGGGCTTAACAAGCCCAATCAGGGGAAATCATTTCGACAGCTGGCTGGAGCCGGCAGCAAGGTCAGGACCCGCCACCGACGTCGCCCACCACGGACCCGCCGAGGTTGGGGAAATCCAGCCCATGGAGTCTAGCAGCACTGAGGAAGAGGCAGTCTGAGAGTAAGAAAGAAAGAATTTGCTTTCATATGGCAGCTTATCATATCCTCCTTCCAACCTATGGGCTGGATTTTGATACTGGGGCGGGTTGGGGTCGTGTCATCCACATTTCGTGTTATCCACCCGACTGCAAGTGGATGTGGGAGATTGATGCAATTTTCACTTAATTGGGCAATTGAGTTCCAGCATGTGGGAACGCATGAACCAATTAGTGGTTTCAGTCTGAAAGTCGCCTCTGATGATGTCATCATTGCTGCTACATTGCAGGTCAGAGACTGCCTGGTCTCAGAGACTGCCTGGCCTTTGCTGTGAGAGGACCTAGATGCAAAATGAGCAGCATCTCAGAGAGAGAGAGAGAGAGAATTTTTTTTGCATCCAGGTCCTCTCACACCAAAGGCCAGGCAGACTCTGAAGACATTCAATGCAGCAGCATCAGAGGCGACTTTCAGACCTAATACTACTACTACCTTCATCACATCTCCGTTGTAATACTGGACCTGCAGCTGATAGTCAGCTATCCACTTCTGCTCCCGCCAGGTTTCACTGGCGTGTTTCACATCAGGTGTGCTTCACGTCGGAAAAGGGTTAAACTAGCTAAAACGTTTCAAAATGGCATTACAGAGCCAATTTAGGGCTTGTTAAGGGATTTAATGGCCTCTCCCGCTTCTTGGAGGCGGGACGGAGTCGGGAACACCGCACACGATTTTATCAAAATTGCGTGGAGGCGGAATGGAGGCGGGATCAGGTCCGCCCGCCACTTTTCGCAATTTTAACCCCCCACATGCCTCCAAACCCGCCTCCACGGCCCTATGAAAATCCAGCCCAATGAATCACTTGTTTCTTTAAATGCAATGAAAGTAATTTTTGTAGGTAAACACAACAGCCTATACCTTTCTAACCCTAACCTTGCACCCTCCGTAAACTTGAGCTCATCCTAAACTTTTCTGCCGTATCCTAACTTGCACCAAGACCCGTTCACCCATCACCCTTGTGCTCGCTGAACTACATTGGCTCCTGGTCTGGCAATGCCTCAATTTAAAAATTCCCATCCATGTTTTTAAATCCCTCCATGACCTCGCCCTTTCCAATTTCTATAACCTCCTCCAGTCCTACAACCCTCCGAGATGTCTGCGCACCCCCAATGTTGTCCAATTGCGCATCCCCGATTTTCATTGCTCCACTATTGGTGGTTGTGCTTTCAGCTGCCTAGGCTCTGAGCTCTGGAATTTCCTCCCTAAACCTCTCCGCCTCTCTACCTTTCTCCTCCTTTAAGACGATCCTTAAAACCTACCTCGTCACCTGTCCTAATATTGCTTTTTGTGGCTCAGTGTCAAATTTTGATTGATAATGTTCCTGTGAAGTGCCTTGGGATGATTTACTACATTAAAGAAACTATATAAATGCAAGTTGTTGTTGTTGTAAACAGCAAACGAGATGAATGACCATATAATCATCATAACACAGAAGGAGGTGTTTAGCACTCGGGGTGGGGGGAGGGCCTTGGAGCAAGCTGGCGCTCCACCAGGAGCAGCGATTGTTGCCGTGCCAACGGGGAAAATCACATGATACTACATGCATGGAGACCTGAAAGCTTACACATGTCGGGCGGAGGGAGTGAGTTGGACTCCAGAAGGCAATGAGGTCACCACCTGACAGATATTGGGACCGAAGTGATCCAAGCTCTAGGACCCCTGAGGGAGGAGGCTTCCGGAGAAGGAAGTTGGTAAAGGATGTTTTTGAGAATTATTTATTTTTCTTTGCGTCTTATAAATAAATGTAATTTTTGAGGATAATATGGCGACATTGGGAATCCAGACTGACCACTCAAAGTACTTTGAAGAAGTGATTTGATTGGTCGCTGATTAATTAGTGAGTGGAATTTCTTTTGGAGCTTTTCGCTATAGGTTGGTTGGTTTTAAGTGAATGGGTAATGTGATACAATTGGCATGTTTCACACTCTACAGGCTTGCTGGGCAACTTGCCCAGACCCTACAGGTATGTCGGAAATGCCCCAGATGTAATATATATTAAACTGTTACTATGCTGTCACCTCCTACAATCCAGCTAGTTGTACCCACAGTGGATATGTGACCAACCTGGGCTCTATTTTCTCTCTATATATAATACACATTTTATATAATATATAGATATAGATAGAGAGAGAGAGAGAGAGAAATCAAGAAAATAGAGCCCAGGTTGGTCACATATCCGCTGTGGGTACAACTAGCTGATGTCTCAAAGCGCTTTACAGCCAATGAAGTACTTTTTGAAGTGTAGTCCCTGTTGTAATGTGGGAAACACGGCAGCCAATTTGTGCACAGCAAGCTCCCACAAACAGCAATGTGAAAATGACCAGATAATCTGTTTTTGTTATGTTGGTTGAGGGAGGAATATTGGCCAGGACACCAGGAATAACTCCCCTACTCTTCTTCGAAATAGTGCCATGGGATCTTTTACATCCACCTGAGAGAGCAGACGGGGCCTCGGTTTAACGTCTCATCCGAAAGACGGCACTTCTGACAATGCAGCACTCCCCTCAGCACTGTACTGGAGTGTCAGCCTAGCTTTATGTGCTCAAGTCTCTGGAGCGGGACTTGAACCCACAACCTTCTGACTCAGAGGCGAGTGTGCTACCCACTGAGCCACGGCCGACACTAATGAGTCAATACTAATGATTTAACAATGAGTCCTCTCTATGGTTTATTCTGCTATAGTACGCCACAGCTAACACTACGTAAAAGAAATATTACTCTCATCATGTTAATGGCCAAATGTACCAGCGTAAAGCGAATATGAGCGAATAGATTATTAAAAAAGTTATTATGGGCAATAGTTGATCTGCAATTTTGATGTCAATTATAGTAAAATATTCACAGGGTCATGTCATGGTGGGGAAGGGACCATAACGTTGGTTAACAATTGGAACAGCCTAACCTGTTATCTAGTGATGTCACCTATGGCAAAGTATGGACACGTGAAATGAACTCCCACTCAAAGGTGGCTTCAAAAGTTGTGACAGCTTCAAAAATGACAATTTAATTCCATAAAAAGCTCTAAAACATTGGGATAATGTAACAAGTGACCCCTAAATGTCCAGGCAGTAGCATTGATAGTATCGCGTTCCTTTGCAATATGGTCCCCTTAACAGAACTCCTACAAAGATCAAAATAATGCAGTAAGTTGCTCGACTGCCAGTGGTGCTCAAAGTGCAGTCCAGGAGTTACTTATGATGTGACTGCTCTTCACCTGTGACATTTGCAGACCAGGATCTCCATTCATGGCCCAGTATCCGTAGAGCAAATGAAAGTACATTATTAAAACTGTCAGACCTAGAGCTTTTCTCCTCATTTCCTGCTCCTTACCCCTCAATCTGAAATCAGAAGTTGACCGTACGGCTCATGGTCCATGGTACTTCCTGTTGGAACATTCTTGTGACCCTCTCGAGCAGTAGACCGGGAGCGAAACTGCGCCGGGTGACATTGGCATCCGAACACCTAAGATGCTCGTATGAAATTCCTTTTGCTGCAATTTTAACAGAAGTGTTTATTTTAAATGGCTGAACACAACATCGAACTAGCAGGCAAAGGAATTTCATACGAACATCTTAAGTGTTCAGATGCTAATATCGCACGTAATAATTTGAGCCCGCCTGTTTTGGAATTGTGACCCTCCACAGCACTGCCCAGCGCTGCAGTTGAATTTCTATCATTTTGCTGTGGTAACAATCGGTGTATGTGATGAATGCTCTAATCTGAACCTCCTTTTGATTGTCAACTTTAAATAGTTCATTGGTAACTCAATAAGCCATTGTGGTAGATCTTTGGGCGATAGTGCAAAACGGGCAATAGAGAGTCGGCAGCCCATTTTACAAAGAATCATCGAATATTACAGAAGGAGGTCATTCGGCCCATCGTGCCTGTGCCAGCTCTCTGAAAGAGCTCTCCAATTAGCCCCCCCGCCCTCTGCTCTTTCCCTATAGCCCTGTAAATGTTTCCTTTTTAAGTATATCTCCAATTCTCCTTTGAAAGAGACTACTGAATCTGCTTCCACCACCCTTTCAGGCAGAGCATTCACCAGCCTCAATGGAAATAAAAATCGTGAGAGATGTGAAACGGGCTGCCGACTCGCTGTCGCCCGTTTTACACTATCGCACAAAGTCAAGACCTACCCCAGTTAATTCAGTATAACTCATTCCCAAGTCCTTCCCATTGCAAAAAGATCCCAAAACACAACAAGCAGCAACGCATCAGAACCCAGAGTTCATGGAGACAGTCAGGAGATGGGTGGGGGCAGGAGTGCAGAAGTGAGTGATTTCAGGGTCAAGAGAGAAAATCTACCCCATTGTCTTTAAGGGTAGCCAATTGATATAATGAGCAGCTATTTCTCATGACTCTGACTAACCCCAGCCCCAGTTTGGAGGCTCGTTTTGACCCACTATCGTGTCTCTAACAGCAAACACTAATCAATGACATTCCTGATAAAAGATTTCTTTTTAACTCAAGAAAAACACATTTACCGCACAGTTAAAAAAAAATGCAGTGGGAAGGTGTGATTTACACCTTTGGGGTTTAGTCCTAAAGCAGAGGGTATTTTCTTACTGGTAATTTGAGATTGTTCTTGAGCCACATTCTCAGCTTGATGTTGTTGTACCTAATATGCCTCAGGGGAGCTGGCATGGGAGAGATTAAACAGTGTTGTTTCACTCGTGTTGCCGGAGTGTGTAATGTTTTAGCTGCGGTAGCACTCTCGCCTCTGGAAGTCAGAAGGTTGTGGGTTCAAGACCCACTCCAGAAACTTGAGCACAAAATCTAGGCTGGCGCCTCAGTGCAGTACTGAGGGAGTGCTGCAGGGTCGGAGGTGCCGTCTTTCGGATGAGACGTCTGACCTCTTGGGTTGACGTAAAAAATTCTATGACACCATTTTGAAGAAGAGCTGGGGAGTTCCCCCCCCTGGTGTCCTGGCCAATATTTATCCCTCAACCAGCATCACTAAAAATAGATTATCTGCTCATTAACACACTGCTGTTTGTGGGACCTTGCTGTGTGCAAATTGGCTGCTGCATTTCCTATATTACCACAGTGACTCCACTTCAAAAATACTCAAGTGGCTCTAAAGCGCTGAGGGATGTCATGAGGTCATAAAAGACGCTGAATAAATGCAAGTTCGTTCTTTCGTTCTTTGGAATGGAAAATCGGCAGGACGTATAACAGGCCGCCTTTTTTAAGCCCCCCTCGAAGTTGAAAGTCCGCCCCCCTTTTTCTTCTACAGATGCAGAACCCCGCTGGTATTTTCATTTTTTGTTTTGTTTCAGCAGTCCAGCTGTTGCAGTTTTTCCTTTACATTTCCATTCTCTCTCTGTCAGGTTTGTTTTCACTATCACTACAATTTACTCTTTCCTTCCATTTTAATCACTTTTGCGTTCCTTTTCTCCCATTTCACTTCAGCATGACCCTCTTGGACAGAGGCATGTGGAGATGGCTATTTTGATGGATTTGGTGTTTGTTTGATCATTGCTAGGTTTTATCACCATGCCTGGGAGAACGCTGACTGCAGACAAGTAGATTGCTCTGCTGGTTAAAGAAGTGATTATCCTTTCACTGCAAACCAGAGGAATTTTAGTTTTAGTTCAAAACCATGTGGGGTGATTTTGCCAATGGGGGGCGCGTTGGAGGCGGGACTGCTGCTTGTCGGGTTTTAGTCCCGCCTCCATCAACTTGTGGCCAACCCACGCTATTTTCCCTTGATTGACCTTGTTAAGCCCGCCCAGTGGGTTTAGCAGGCCAATTAAGGGGAAGCCGGTTACAGAGAACGTCAACGTATGGCGTTTCATCTGTCAACATTTTTTTACAGATGAATTGTCATCGTTTGACAGCTCTGTGAAGCTGTTAAACACTGACATTCTCTGTAGTTTGATGAGTTCTTGTATTCAAGACTCATCAAACCTCTTTTGTGAGCAGAAATTAGATGGCTGTTGCATTACCGCCTGACACTAGCAACGACAGGTTGAGGGGAGCGTTCTGCAGTCATGAAGGGAAAGGGGGAGCGCTATTTAAAGGGGACCGCTTCCTGCCTTTTATTGTTGGTGCCATTTTTGAACTACGCATTCTGAGAGAGAGAGGGAGAGACTTCTGGAGAGATTCAACGTTGTGTGAAGGAGTTTTGGGTACTGAGCAGCACTTTGCAGGTTCATTTTGATTTGCCATTCCTTGTATCGATTTAGCAGAGACTGTGGGGGCTGCACTCTGAGCTCTTTGCCTGGTACTCTCCATTGTTCTTTCCAGCACATTTGATGTGCAAGTCTCTCCAGGCCGAGATTCAAGGCTGCAATGAGCAGGATATGGATGGAAAGCAAGATTAACCATCCCCTTTAAGTACTGGCCCGTGCCATTGTGTGTGTGTTCCATTGCTGACTGACATTACATGAGCTTCGCCAGCGCTCTGAGGTAGCGCCTCGCTCCTCGGCCTTTGCGCCTTAAGACAGGTTTGAAGCGCCTGATTTAGCGCTCCAATCACCTCCAGGGGCGATAAAAGTCAAGTTTGCAGTCGCTGCCGATAATTAGCGCCAGGCGCTAATCTTTGTGCCCGGCCGATAATTGCGCCCCAAATGGGGCGATACTGAATTTCTCCCCCATTATGTATAATTTTAGCGCCCCGAAAAAGTTAGCGCCCCCGTGGCCGATTTTTCCAGGTAGCGCCCCGAGAGGGAGGAGGGGCGCTACTGGAAGCGGCCCACGTCCCTCTTGGGGCGCTGTGAGCCAAAACTGCTGTACTACGCGCCGCGGTACTGCAGGCCTTCTTCCCCTTCTTAAAGGGGAGGGGCCTGGCGCAGCGCGTCCCGGCGCCCAGCTGGGCCACCAGGGATCAGAAGTTCCGGCAAAAGAGCCTGGCACTGAAGAGGAGTGCCGGGCTCACGGAGAGCAGCCGGCACCCCGTGGGACAGCAACGGGGGCAGGTGCTGGCAGGCGGCCAGCAACAAAAATGGCCGCCTGCCACCTCTCCTTTAACTAGCGCTGCCCCAGCCGCAGGTAGGCCCCTCTGACCCCAGCAGACATAGCGTCCGGCGGTAATTCGGGGGGCGCCACCCAATATTAAGCCGGGGCGCTGCGCACGGCGATGACATCATCGCCGGCGACGCAGTATCGCGCGGCGCTAACGGTTAGCGCTGCCGATAACCTCCCGCTGAATTTCACGGGAGGCGTTAGCAGGTCCGCGCCCAGGCGCTAGTTGATTTGCGCCCTCTTAGGACGCTAACGGGAGGTGCAAATCAACCGAATTTAGCCCCCTAAAGGTTTTAAGGAGCATCTCAAAGAAGGAGAGAGAGGTTTAGGGGCAGAATTCCAGAGCTTAGGGCTTAGGCAGCCAGAGGCACGGCCGCCAGTGATGGAGTGATTAAAATCGGGAATGCTTAAGAGGCCAGAATTGGGGGACCGCAGATACCTCGGAGGGTTGTTGGGCTGGAGGAGGTTACAGCGATAGGGAGGGGCAAAGCCATGGAGGGATTTGAAAACAAGGAGGAACATTTTTAAATCAGGACAATTTTAAAACTCAGGTGATTACTGATATAGGTGATTGACTGAAAGTTCTTCTGCATGTAGTTTCCAGAAGACACAACTTGGTCACCAGGGAAAACTGAAGAAAATCCATGAGCAGGAGCAGCCATACAGTAGCTCTAAAAGAATGGACAATTGCATCACTTACTACACTATAAAAGTGATATCGTGTTCCCCTGGCTCATCTCACGCCCAAACCAAACAACAAAAGAATCTCAATGTCAGGCATTCTTTCATAAAGACAGTAGCCGTTCAAAGATCCAGAGCGATTCAGTGCTCCCGGGCACACAAACTCACAAGGAGCACTGGTTAGAAAATAGGAGGCCTATCTCCAACCCATGCTCCCTCAGAACGCACACCTCCACTAGGAGTGCAGGATTGTGGAATCATCACTATATATAAAATCTATTTTCTTTCAAATTAGAAAACTCTGTTCCACTGCAATCCAAAACTCTACAAAACCAACCCACCTGTTGGATAAATAAATCTTTAAAACGTATTTACAGCTCTTTTATACAAGTTCTCGCTTTAACCACAAGCCAGTTGTCAGTGAATCAGTCTTCCCCCAAAGTTCCACTCAACATGCCTTTAATCCTTTGCTCTTATCACTATGGCTTTGCTCCTCTCATTCTTCCTGGCTGTGTCTCCCCTTCTGGCTTCCGAATCTTGCTTTGTTGAGAATTGCTTCAAGCTTCGTGTAGCCAAGCACTCGGTGTCAGACCTCTGCCTGTGAATGTCACTACAGTGACCGTTGGATGCAATTAAACAGCAGGACACTTCTCTTACTGGAGAGATTATGCTCTGGCAGGATTTGCCTTTGTTGGCGTTTCTGAGTAGCTCTTTGATCGCACCAAATACCCTCTCCCGCTTTTATTGCCTGATTGAATAGTACATTCACCGAAAAGAGATATTTTAACTTCATTAACTGCTTTAAGTACTAAAGTCTGAATTTAAATAGGACATCAGTGCTATTGGACAACAGATTTTCTGAGTTTTTTTAAGCATATACAGGAAACTCTTTGGTATCCGGCACCGACGGGACCGGGATGGTGCCGGTTGATTAAACATTCCGGATAACGGAGAGGTATATCTACCGAGGCTATTTTTAACAAACAAAAATAAAAAAATCAAGAAATGTGCAGTATAATTGGGTACTCCCCTGCAGAATGTTGTGTTGAATGGGTGGTGGAAGATGCTTGATTAAGTACAGTAATGCCAGTTGAGGGTAATCCATAACTCTTTAATTACTTAACAGTAAAACAAAACTTATAAACGACTGTATACTGTAGTTTTCGGAGTATGAATTCTGCCGGTTATTAGAGAATTCCGGATATTTAGGTGCCGTTTAAACGAGAGTTTCCTGTATATAAAGATTGTTCATAAATAAGACATTGAGGGTAATTTTTGCCTTGGTGCGATGGTGTAAAACGGGGGATAGCGGATCGGCAGCCCGTTTTACATCTCTCCCCATTTTTATTTCCATTGACTTTATTTTCCATTGACAATAAAGTTCATATTTTCTTGTGTTGAAACATGAGTGCTGTATATAAATTATAATAGAATACTGGAATCAGCCCTCAATGGGACATGGTCATCTCTATTTTGCTGTGCCAGGGTTGTACATTTGCTCGTAATTTAACTATTTGTTTTTTTTCATTTCTGCATTGACCACCCACAAAACTGCTCAAAAGGCTTGAGAGAAAAGAGAATTTTGGGGCTGAGGGAGAGAGGATATTGTTGTCCCCCTCCCCCCCTACAGTGTGTGTATTGCGAGAAAAATATAACTTTTGAAAAATTGATTGACTTACGTTTTTTTAAAACAGGACCAAATTTCTTAGCTCCACAGAGACTTGCCATGTTGGGTGTCCTTGCCTCTCGACCATTCTGCTGACATAACTAACAGGGAAGAGCCTCTTTCATCCCAGAGGGGCTCCATGGTCTAAAATGGAGACCTTGATTCCAGAGATGCTTGGGAATCAATCCGAATCTACCCACCTTAAGAAAACGCATGATTGACCGGCTATTTTCCCAGGGACAGATGATTCTGGATTGACTGCCAGACAGATTGCAGTGCTCGCCTCATTTGCAGCCAATAAGGTCCCGCCGGGGTACAAGGGCCCCCACCCCTGTCAGTGGCTTTAATGGAGCAGTTTAGTAGCAAGGAGGAATGATCTGGCCGATCTCTGCGGAAATTAGATTTTTTTTTAAAGTCTCTGTTTTATTTCTATAAAATGTCTCTGTGTAGCCTTCTGAACTGGACTGTCAACCATTGCCGAAATATCATGAAAACAAAAATAGTCTGTTTTGCAAATTTCTCTTTTTAATTTGAACCACCTCAATTTTAAAATTCTCATCCTTGTTTACAAATCCCTCCGTGGTCTCGACCCTCCCTATATTTCTAACCTCCTCCAGCCCTACAACCCTCCAAAAGCTCTGCACTCTTCCAATTCTGGCCTCTTGAGCATCCCTGATTTTAATCACTCCACCTTTGGTGGCCGTGCCTTCAGCTGGCTGGGCCCTAAGCTCTGGAATTCCCTCCCTAAACCTCTCTGCCTCTCTACCTCTCTCTCCTCCTTTATGACGATCCTTAAAACCTACCTCTTTGACCAAGCTTTTGGTCACCTGTCCTAATGGGCCAGAAATTCGGCTCTCCGGCTTCCCACGGGTGCAAGCATTGCGCACGTACTTACCTAGCGTGCCTGCCGTTGTGCTTCGGGCCCGTGTGGAATTCGGCTCCTGGGCCTCCTGCAGCTGCCGGCGTGCAGTGCTTGCGTATCCCAGGGCTGCAGTTAGTTCGAAGTGTCCCCTGGGATCACGTGGGCCATGGAGAGCCAATCGGAGCAGGGACTCTTCATTCATAGATTTTGACAGGAAGACCTGTCAAATCTATGAATAGAGATCGGCCCCAAAACCACACTTAAACTTCAAATAAATTTAAAAAAACATCACATTTTTAAAATAACTATAAATTACATTAATTAACTACTTTAAACAAAAATTAACATTTTTAAAAAAATTAATTACACTTTTTAACGGTGCTAAAAGTAAACTTACCTTTCTTTAAAGTATGTAAAAAAGATAAACCTGTTGAAAAAATGTTTAAATTGTACTTAATTCACCACCTACCTTGTTAAAAGCAGGCCTTGCGCCTCCTTTTTTCCTGCGCAGCTTCTCCGTACTTACCCTCACAGAGAAACCTGAAAAAAACCCTGAAGTTCGCTGCGTGCGCGCTGCCTCTCCGGCGCACGCGTTCGACCTCTGAACCCCTTCCTTCAGGGGAACGGAAGTTCCGGTTTCCAGTGCATGCGCGAAACCGGCACTTTCGTTCGGTCTACGGGTGAGTACACAGCGCGTACTCACCCGTGGAGACCCGAATTTCTGGCCCATTATCTCCTTATGTGGCTCGGTGTCAAATTGTGTTTGATAACGCCCCTGTGAAGCGCCTTGGGACGTTTTAGTATGTCAAAGCCGCTATATAAATGCAATTGTTATATTTTGAACTAGAAGTATTCCCAACTCACCCGCCTTTAAATAAACAAACATTTATTAGCTTCATAGAATCATAGAATGGCTACAGCACGGAAGAAGGCCATTCGGCCCATCGAGCCCGTGCCGGCTCCCTTGTCAACAGAATTCAAAATGCAAATGAATAAAATACTCATTCTCCATCCACTGCGTGTGGATGTGTGTGGGGGAATCCACGCAATTCACATTCCACATCCAACAGCTAAACATCCCGCGTCACCTCTTTATCTCCAGCTGGATCTTGATTAGACCATTTGCTGTTGCTGCCTCAACAATTTGCAGTGACTTGGTGGGGAGGAACTGATTACAGACAGTAACACACAGCACAGGTGTCCATGCTTTAAGCACTCTACTTAAAGCAAAGAAATGTCCCTCTTAGAAAAGATAAGCACTTCAGGCTAAGCTACCCAGAATTACAATGCTGGGGAGCGACCTTAATAAACGAGGAGAAGCTGAAACAAAGTTCTCTGTGAGACTCGGGTTTTTTTTTCAAATCAGTTATTCAGTTATCTATAAAGTTGTTTGTATAATATTGCACTTTGGGTAAAAGAATAGTTGTGATTTTCCACTACTAGGCTGTGGTTTGAAGGGCCTTATTCAAGAAATGCTTCGCTAGAGGGATACTCTTTTTAAAAGGCCATGGGTCATATAGGTATTTAAGAACAATGCACTCTTTGTGCGTGTGTGTATATCTGTGTGAGTGTGTGTATATCTGTATGTGTGTGTGTATATCTGTGTGTGAGTGTGTATATCTGTGTGAGTGTGTGTATATCTGTGTGTGAGTGTGTATATCTGTGTGAGTGTGTATATCTGTATGTGTGTGTGTATATCTGTGTGTGAGTGTGTATATCTGTGTGAGTGTGTGTATATCTGTGTGTGAGTGTGTATATCTGTGTGTGTGTGTATATCTGTATGTGTGTGTATATCTGTGTGAGTGTGTGTATATCTGTGTGTGAGTGTGTATATCTGTGTGAGTGTGTATATCTGTATGTGTGTGTGTATATCTGTGTGTGAGTGTGAATATCTGTGTGAGTGTGTGTATATCTGTATGTGTGTGTGTATATCTGTGTGTGAGTGTGTATATCTGTGAGTGTGTGTATATCTGTATGTGTGTGTGTATATCTGTGTGTGAGTGTGTATATCTGTGTGAGTGTGTGTATATCTGTATGTGTGTGTGTATATCTGTGTGAGTGTCTGTCTGTGTGTGTCTTTGTGTGCGTGTATATATCTGTCTGTGTGTATGTCTGTATCTGTGTATATCTGTATGTGTGTGTATATCTGTGTGTGTGTGTGTCTGTGTATATGTGTGTGTGTATGTGTGCCTGTGTGCATGCACATGCATAAACCTATGTCTACATATTAAAGTGTTAAGGTTCAGCACAACAGCTTCCAAAGAACCTTAAGTTAAAATGTTTTTTTTCATGTCTGTTGGGGCTGTTGTACTGCAGTTTCTGTATTTGAATAATGCAGTTTTCAACTCCCACCTACACACAAGTGCAATGCAATTGTGGTTTGAAGTTGCAATTTGAGATCGGTCCAGATATTGTGAGGCCCTCTTGACGATGCAGACTCCCATTGTTTGGGCTTTACACCAAAAATTGTATAACTCCAATCAGCGTGAAGCTGCCTTTTCAACTGTTGTTTTAAAATGATTGAACAGCTCAGCATTTAACTTTTTAAAAATGTTCCTGACATTCCAGCACCAGGGAGTAGAACTCTATCTAAACATTTGCGGAGCTGTCCTCTGATGACAGGACGATGCACGCTCCGATTCAGGTGCCAATGCGAGGCTGGTATCTGCAGTTTCTGTGCTTTGACTTCTTGTACGTGACTTGTTCTTGTTCAAAATGGCAAACAAGTGCTGTTAAAATCAAGAGTTCACCTGTTGCTTTGAGCATCATAAGCATGGACCACTCAGGATGGGTTTACTCTGAATCCTCCATTGGTGCTTTTACATGACAGGATTGCACCCGCTGGCATTCAGAGAATGAAGGGGAGAGGTTAAGAGAAATTCCTTTATGCAAAGGGTTGTGGGAGCATGGGATGGTTGAGGCAGAGTCCATTGCATCTTTTAAGAAAGATGCAGGTTTGTCGGAGGAGAGTGGGGCAGCAGGACTAGTTTTGGATCACTCGAGCTAATAGCCAGCACAGACATGATGCGCCAAATGGCCGCCTTCTGTGCTGTAAACTATTGCTCGGTGACTCTGTAGCAAATGCCGTGTTCTCCATGCATTGTAGAAATTGTAGTGGCAAATTATTATGCCTGCCTCCTGCCCTCTAAGCAGTTTCCAATGACTCTCACCTTTGGATTCTTCAGATCTGGAAAACAAGGCAAACTTTAAAACATAAGTGCACGAGCAACAACATGTGGAGCCTACATAGTGTGGCCAGGCATAAAGTTTGTTTTTGACACCACTTTTCTCCACTTTCTTCCAGTAAATTGTAAGGAGGAGCCACATTGAAAGTAAGTCCAGTTAAACTCCTCGAAAGGTGGGTGGGGCAGGAATGAAAGGCAGGAGGGATGACCGCAGCTATGTCGGTCCATATTGTCCCCTCTCCCATTCATGAAACTTGAGCACAGTGCAGCTGGGGCCTGTAAATGCTCAAAATTCCATCAAAATACACATCTGAGGGGAAACAAGGTACGAAATCCATCTCCATGTGATTTAAATATCACAAAGTGAAATTGGAATGAAGTTCCCAATACAGGAGACATTTTTAATGTTAATAAACAATGAAAATCTGACCACTTATTCACCACAGGCTTAATTTTAATGTCCATACAGTATCTGAATCGACACAGGAAACATTATGTGTGTTTCTTTCTGCGGCAAAGCTCCTCATGCAATGCACGTCCGCCATTAAATGCACAGAAGTCAGGTAATTGCATTGTATGGGGAATAAGAGATACCTGCAAGTGCCTACACAGCACGAATCTCGCCAGTGCTCAGATGACATCCGAAAAACCATGAGAGCAAACTTCCATTGGCTTATAACCGTCATCTCAAGCATCAGCTGAAATTTCAACATCTCCACGGTACTCGGTTTTAGCTCCACATCCTGTGGAGTTCGGGCAGTGGCTTTATTTAGTTTTGGGTGAGTTAGCTGGCACAGGCTATCATGGAAGATCAGCGTAGAATGATATCCACACTGACTGACGAATAATCTTTTGCGCATTTATCAAGTCCTAATCAATGCTCGGTTACAAGCAAATAATACAGAAAACGTAACTGGCAGTGGTTAATGGATTATAACAAGATGTATCAAGGCGATGTCAAATTCTAATCCACATTTTTTTTTTCTGTCGCTTTAAAGCCAGGTCTCATCAGCTCATATCTTGAATTCAATGCGAGGGGTTCGGGTAGACAACACCCCCCCACCCCCCCCCCCCCCTTCAGCATCCCGTGGCTTATTGTTTCATACGTGGCGTTTAGAAAGTAAGATTCCAAGCTGTCCCCCGATGGCCGAGTGGGTAAAGGCATCACCTGATTACTGCTCAGCCATACAGACCAGAGGTTCCAGATTGGATTCCCAATCTGTGGCTGATTTGCTCATTTTGGTGGGAGCTGGGGAGGGGTGGTGGCTCTAGTTCACCTTAGTCCTTCTGCATTAAGGGAGGAAACTTCAGTCATTTCCCCGCTTCTGCTGCAATCTTGACAGCTTCTGCTGGATGATACAAGTGTGTGTAGCTCAGTTGAGGATAAGGTTGAGCCCGGCTGTGAAGCCCCCGCAGTTAAATAGTCTTCCGACATTCGCTTGTCAAAGGCTCGTCCATGAAGAATAGCTGTTGGGGTGCGGTACAAAAAAGTCTGCTGGGACCGGTGGAAGGGACATCAGCTTGAGCCAGCACCTTCAGGGGAGAAGGGGTAAAAATGATACAGAAAGCTTGAAAGGATCCAAAGTATTTGGAATGACGCAACTGCATTCCTGCAGTCCACCAAAGGTTAAATTTTGATGCACTCCACGTATTCCATCTGTATTGGTTAATCCTGTTCATAAAGGCTTCTGTGATAGAGAGGGGGGGGGGGGATCCTATTGGTTGTGAAACAAAGTCCTCGTAAACTTGCACAGTTTGAGAGCTTCTTTTTAAAAAGAGACAAGCATTTTTAATGAGGGGGTGGAGGTAATGAACTACTTCAGCCTTTAAAGACTAGATATGCGATCCCTGACAGTGTCAATACATCAACATACTGGTTGGCCAAGTTTTGTTTAGTCTGCCTGGTGCGTCCATGTGTTTGCACTGTCTGGATGCTGCTATAATGGCTTTGGAGCTGACTGCTGAAGCACTGAAATGGGACGTGAGTTATTCCTTCTAACTATGTGTATCACGAGAGTCTAGCCTGACCGCTTTAACTAACAATGCAGGCAGAAACCTCTCTAGAACTTGTTAAAGGATAAAATTACCTTTACTTTTACTGGATAAATCATAAGTGACCGCCTGGGGTTTGTGGTAAATGGAGGTGTTTCAGGTGAATGTACGAGCGATTTTTAAGACATTTTCACACTACATGAATGCAGCCGATGAAGGAAGGAGCTGGTGAACTGCACCTCATGGTGTAAACAAGCCTGGGGTCCCTTATTCACACGGCATTGCAAACGCTTGACAATGGGGCGGCATGATTAGTTATGGCGAATAGCATCGATACATTTAAGGGGAAGCTAGATAAGTACATGAGGGTGAAAAGAATAGAAGAATATGTTGATAGGGTGAGATGAAGTAAGGTGGGAGGAGGCTAGTGTGGAGCATTAACAGTTGGGCCGAATGGCCTGTTTCTGTGCTGTAAATTCGATGTAATGATTCTACAGTGGGATTAAGGGCGCTGTCTTTAGTAATGTAAATGCGGGGAGCTGGGTCCCATACATTTGCTCTCGTTGGGGGTGTTTATTGCAGTGGATCCCAGCTCCCCTTTGGATACCAGCTCACTGGTTTGAGTATAAATGTGCGGGGGAGCTGCTCATGGAAATAGAGCAAAGCACGAATGTAAAAGCGTCTTTAGAAATTATGTGACATAGTGCCTCATCACAATAAGCTAGTCTTAAGATTAATGAGTTAACTGACTTTTTTATTAAAATGTAGCTTATATTTAGTGGTTTTTTTCCCCCCATCCCAGTGGTGTACATGCACAGTTTAAAAGTTAGTGAGTATAAACTGTGAGAGCCTCCATAACGAAAGATTATTTTATGTCGTCCTCCTTGCAATCTGACAGAGTAACCCCCTTCAGAGAGCTGGTATTTTTTATTAGTTTACTTAGCCCTGCATTTAAAAGGCTCATCTATCGGTGATCTTAGAGAATGCATATTTTCTTTTCCCCATAAAATGGTTTTTGAAATCTATCTGTCACTTAATGGCAATGACAACCAATTAGCTAGCCTTTTGTTTAATTGTTAATGGTTTCCCAGTCGGATCCTGTAGACCGTATTCTGCTGAAAGCTAACCAGAGCTGCGTGTCTTCACCCCCTCCAGTTCTTTTTTTCCCCCCCCTTGGCAATTTGGGCAATGCTCCATGGACATCAGTTGACCTTTGGTGCCTCATCCAAGTTGGCGTTGTTCACACTGGATGATATTGACCTCCCTAACCCAAGAGCACTGGGACTAATTGTAGCGCTCCTATCACTGCCCCAGCATGGACCAGTTATTAGATATGGGGCTTTCCTGGTGTGTATGGCTCAGTAACTCAATGGAAAGCTCATTGAATCGTCCACTGGTGGTGCCTTCCATCGGGATTCCCTCCATCGGGAGTCTCTTCATCGGAGAGCCCTTCTTCTGCAGTTCTGAGCATCGATTTTCACATTTTTGTTGCGGTCTAGTCTTCAAAAGAGCTTCTTTGTAGGCAGGACCCCTGTAATCCCTCTGATCTGGCTGGATCCCAGGGACTGTCGCAAAATTATTGTTACTTACCCCCCTCCCCCCCCCCAAAAAAAAACACCAGTGTGTGTACACAGCTATAATAATAACTTGGAAGGACCATGTGACAGCACTGTACAGTGACTTCACAGAATGTAATGTATCCTCTTTTCTGAAGTGAAATAAAAGAGGATGTGACGTGTGAATGTGTTGAATTTTAATTATGTGAATTTGGACCATTTGCCAATGCAAGAAGCACAACCATGACTAAATAGTCGAAGAGGAAATGTCACAGATATTTCTTGGAGTCAAGGGTTATGGGGAACAGGCAGGAAAGTGGAGTTGAGGCCAAAATCGGGATCAGCCATGATATCATTAAATGGCGGAGCAGGCTCGAGGGGCCGAATGGCCTACTCCTGCTCCTAGTTCTTATGTTCTGGTCTTTGGAGCAGGCGGCAAAGGAAGAGTGGGCTAAAACGCTTGCTAAAAAATTGGAAAAGATCTCTCGCGCTCCCCCTTCCGCCCCCCCCCCCCCAATCTCCACATTGGTTGCACCCACGATTTATCCTGCCCTATTTATTTTCCAGGCCCGTGTTGAGGAACTAGAAGAGGAGCTGGAGGCAGAACGAAACATGAGAGCCAAGGTATGTGATGACATGGACTGCATGGATTTTTTTTTGAATTACAAGTAATAAGAGTAAATGATCTGTAAGTTTACCTTTTTTTTAAAGCAGGTGACAGTGGATTTTCACTCCCCTCCAAAACCAACTTCCACCAAAGACTTCCATAGAGCGATAGAACCCATTTCTGCAATAGAAACTATATCACACAAACAAAAATTCTTGGTGTCATGCCACATTAGAGGAGCCTTCCCTAATGGCTCGCTGACTAATTGAGCTGTTTGGTACAGTGCTGGGTCATACTGATCAGGAAGATCCCAGCTCCATCATCAGTTTACTCTAAGCCAGCTGCTCTCAGCAGAGGCGATGGTAGGGACATTACAGTTGGCCCCAAGGCAGGGGAAGAGATTAAATCCGCCCACTTTTCTTGTTATTGGAGGTTTGAGGAAGATAGGGACTGCAGTAGGCGATTCAGCCCTTCGCAACTGTTTTGCCATTTAATTAGATGATGACCTACAATCAGACTTGGCTTGATGTCCTTCACGATGATATAGCCTCTTGCCAATGGCCATCTAGGCTCGCATATAAAGAACGGCCCCTTAGATTAAGTATTAGGACTGTTGGCTCTAATGGAATGGTACCCAGCATGAGTCAATACCTTCATGAAAGGTCCCAAAGTGCTTCACATGCCAATCATTTTGTCCCACAAACAGCAATGTGATGAATGACCAATTGACCTATTTTTGCTGGTGTTGGTTGAAGGAAGAGAGTTGGCCAAGACAAGCAGAGAGCTTCCTGCCATGGGATCCTTACTGTTCCTCACAACAGGCAGACGAGGCATCAGTTTTACATCTCAACTGAAGCACGGGACCTCCAACAATGCAGCACTCCCTCACTACTGCAGTGAAATGTCAACCTAGATTATGTGCTCAAAGAAGAAAGAACTTGTATTTATGTAGCAGTTTTCATGACATTAGGACATTCCAAAATGCTTCATAGCTAGTGAAGTACTTTTGAAGTGTAGTCACTGTTTTGGTGCAGGGAAACATAGTAGCTAATTTGCACACTACAAGGTCCCACAAATAACAATGGACTGGATTTTGCCAGCCGAGACGAGATGGGGGCGGGACTGCTACCTTCCGGGTTCTAGTCCCGCCCCCAGCGACATCTGACGAATAGACGCTATTTTCCCTTGATTGGCCTTGTTAAGCCCGCCCTGCGGGCTTGCCGGCCAATTAAGGGAAAGCCGGTGTCAAATGAGGTGCTGTCAAACACTGACAATCACTGTCCAAAGGTGAGCCCTTGTACCCAGGCTCACCAATGACTCTCTCCTTAGGAGGAAACAAATAGCAGCTACATGTGAGATTGCAGAAGCCATCTGTCAATTCTCCCGATCAGATGAGACTTCACAGAAACATCAAATCTTGTCACCTGCAGATACATATAAACAGAATAAAAATATTTCTCACTAAATTCTCTCACCTGTCATACTTACCTGTGCACCATTGCACCCATCACACTACATCTGCAGCTGTCATTTACACACTTACATTGCAGCAGACCCACAGCTCGCCTCGCTGACCCTGGCAGGGTTTCCCGCCGTCGGGAAGCCCGCATCAGCAGGTGGAAAATGGTGAAAAGCCTCTTAACTGCCTGTTAACTACCTGTTAACAGGCAGTTAGTTGCCTTTAATCCCCTTCCCGCCGCTAGGAGACGGGTCCCTGCGCGAGTCGGGGACCTGCCTCCCGGGAAGATGGCTCAGAGGTGGGTTGGGAGCGGAGTTGGGACGCGCTCCCAATTTTTCCCATTTTCCCAGCAGTCCCGCCAACCAAAACCCACCTCCTCAAGGCTGGGAAAATCCAGCCCAATGAGTCAAATGACCAGATAACCTGTTTTAGTGATGTTAGATGAGGGATAAATGTTGGCCCAGGACACTGGGGAGAACTCCCTTGCTCTTCATCAAATAGTGCCACGGGATCTTTGGCATCCACCTAAGAGTGCAGATGGGGCCTCGGTATAACGTCTCATCTGAAAGACGGCACCTTTACAGTACAGCACTTCCTAAGTACTGCGCAGGTGTCAGCCGACATATGTGCTCAGGTCTTTGTAGTGGGGCCTGAAGCCACCGTTTTCTGACTGTTTACTATGTTGGCACTGTAGTGTCAGCTTAGTTCAGAGATAGCACTCTTGCTTCACAAATAGACTAATATAATGTGATTGCTAAACTTAAGTCCACGCTCTCCTGACTTCAGCACTGAGCCGAGTGCTAACATGAAATAGAAATATATTCCTCCTCCAATTTTCACCTTTCCTGTAATCACTGACTCATGGGCACAGTTCAGTAGGTGTCAGCCGGCCTCCAGCACCTTGCCTGAGCGCCCATTCTTCACAGCTCAGCCTGACCCTGTCCTCGCCCAGCATCCACACATGAACACATTCGATCAGGCCTCAGTGGTGATCAGGAGTGAGAACCGTGGGCCAAAGACACTTAGAGACAAACTCAGAATTGGTTGGGTTGTGTGACTGAGTTGCACATTGGTCAGTACTTTTACCAACTAAACCATTGAGGAAGCATGAAATAAATGTTGCTGTATCAACGTATTGCTCTCTCTTCGGGCACTCCAGTTAAACTCATGGATCTTCCTTGGGCTAGTGGGCAATTAGCAATAATGCAGTACCCGTATTATAATGGGAACGGTATTAATTGATCCCACCATGAAGTGCTCTTGAACAGGATGCAATAAACACTTCATTAAAGTCATTAGGAGAATCGTAAACCTCGTAAAGGTGAATCAGTTCATCACTCCCCATGAATTTGTAACAATTTAATCCACAGTATTCATTGGTATTGATGTCTCAGCCGTGGCTCAGTGGTTGCAGTCTTGCCCCTGAAGTCAGAAAGTCGTGGGTTCAAGTCCCACTCCAAGGACTTGAGCATGTAATCCAGCCTGACGCTTCAGTATAGTACTGAGCAATGTTCCCTTTAAGCTGCGCGGCCGCGGAGCGCTCCGGGGATCTCATGCAGCCGGCTTGCTGGCTTTTCAATGCAAAAACCGCACATGTGCGGTAACTTGAATGGGACCACATGGCAGCAAAAAAAATGATGCGGAGATGCCGGTGTTGGACTGGGGTGGACAAAATTGAGAGGTCGCACAACACCAGGTTATAGTCCAACAGTTTTATTTGAAATCACAAGCTTTCGGAGCTATCGCTCCTTCCTCAGGTGAAGTAAATTGGATACAGAATCGCCAGAGCATATATAGATGGAAAAAAAAAGCATGTGTACTTTACAATTGCAGACCAATAAATTAAATCATCCTGACTATCTGCCGAGGTGTGATAAAGTTAATTAAGTCAGCCAGTAAAAAAGTAAAAATTTTCCCAGTAAAAAAGTAATTTTTTTTTAAAGCTTTTCGTTTTACATACAGACGGCAGCTTTTGACACGTTGGAACCCCTGCGACTACACCTCATTGTCTCAGTTGTATCTTGCTATGTCTTTTGATGTGGTACCTTCCTGGCTGACTTAATTAACTTTATCACACCTCGGCAGATAGTCAGGATGATTTAATTTATTGGTCTGCAATTGTAAAGTACACATGCTTTTTTTTTCCATCTATATATGCTCTGGCGATTCTGTATCCAATTTACTTCACCTGAGGAAGGAGCGATAGCTCCGAAAGCTTGTGATTTCAAATAAAACTGTTGGACTATAACCTGGTGTTGTGCGACCTCTCAATTTTAAGCAAAAAAAATGACAGGGAACATTGGTACCGAGGAGTGCTGCACTGTTGGCGTGGCTGTCTTTCGGATGAGACGTTAATCTGAACTTCTGTCTGCCCTCTCTGGTGGATGTAAAAGATCGCATGGCACAGAGATGGGAGTTCTCCCTGGTGTCCTGGCTAATATTGATCACTCAATCAACATCACTAAAACAGATTATCTGGTCATTATCACATTGCTGTTTGTGAGAGCTGCTTGTGTGCAAATGGGCTGCCGTGTTTCCCACATTACAACAGTGACTATGCTTCAAAAAAAAAGCACTTAATTGGCTGTAAAGCACTTTGGAACGTCCTGAGGTCATGAAAGGCGCTATATAAATGCAAGTTCTTTCTTTCTATTGTGGGAATGATAGCTCCCATGCTGTTGCGTACCTGGTGGTGTTCTTCGAACCTGAATTACTGTGACTGGAAGATTTTTCATGTCCTTGGGTACAGTTGCAATGCACAAGAGGAAAGGCGACACCATCAGTTCATTTTGCAAAAGGTGATCATTATTTCCCTGCATTACAAGAGTGACTACATTTCAAAAGTACATAATTGGCTGTGAAGCGCTTTGGGACATCCTGAGGTCGTGAAACGTGCTATATAAATACAAGTTCTTTCTTTAGTGTCATTTCAGTAGCTCAGAGAGGTTTCTGGCCTCTGGCACCACTCTATTGAAGTGCTTGCCCAGTGGAATTTGGCAATCCATAATGAAAGCTGTTTTAAGATGTGTATACAGTTGGAAACGCTTTTCACTGCAAGCATCTCCACAGTGTCCCTAGCGCTGCTATTGTTGTGAATTCCTCCCGTTTGCATGGTGTGGCAGGATTCAGAGCACTGAAGCAACAACTTGGGGTCACGCACACTCAGTTGCTCAAATGGCACGTTACCAACTTTTGGGGCAAAGTCCATACAGGCGAGCGATGTGGAAAACAGTCCACGAGAGCTCAGCCAGACCAAAATGGCAGCTCAGAACCGGCACCGGCTTAGGTTTGGCGCAGGTGGTGATTCACCTCCAGCAAGGCAGGGAGAAACCAGCCCTTGCCGCTGTATGTGGTAGAAGCACTTTACCTCCGGGCTGCTTTTGGTGGCAAGTGCTGTAATTTAAATCCAGCAGAAGACCAGGTAACCGACCCTTATTAAACCATTCAAGGTCTCTGATAATGAACAGAACAAGCCACAATCATACCTGATGATTCTTAATGAAAACAGATTACATTTATACATAAGTTGCAAGAAGAATTTTGTTTGTATTGTTCCGTAAAATTTACAGCACAGAAACAGGCCCAACTGGCCTATGTCGGCGTTTATGCTCCACACGAGCCTCCTCCCACCCTACTTCATCTCGCCCTCTCAACATATCCTCCTATTCCTTTCTCCCTCGTGCACTTATTCTCCCTATTAAACTAATACACTGTCAGAAATAAGTGAATGCTCATTGAAGGCAATTCTAACATAAAACTTGCATTTAACATATCAAATCATTTCAAAGTACTTCAGAAGTGAATTCTTTTTGAATTATATTAACTGTCATGAAAGCAAGATAGCAGCATCTAACGAGTCATATTTTTACAGTAGAGAGTACACAAGGCTGTTAATGAATTCCACCACCCATAAATATTCTAATTTTGGAGGGTTTCGTAGCTGTGGCTTTTAAGATCTGATTGCTACGCACTCATTAAGCTCCGAAGGTTTGTCTGAATCAAGAGTTAACCTGACCTGGGTGCATTTTATGGCATGTTTTATGTAGCAGAGTAGCTCCCACTGCAAGTAGCTCCACAATACGGGTCATCGACCTGAAACGTTAACTCTGTTTCTCTCTCCACAGATGCTGCCTGACCTGCTGAGTATTTCCAGCATTTTCTGTTTGTTTTTCAGATTTCCAGCAACCGCAGTATTTTGCTTTTATGTTAGCTCCACAATATGACTAGGCTGCTGGTGTTCCAGATTTCTCCCATTTACATTGTGGGGGTGGATCCAGTGCACTGGCAGCAACGCTGGAACGGCTGTGCATGCAAGAGATTTGGGCATGTGGAGTCGTTCAAAACTTGCGATGCATCTTTAAAGTGATCACACATGTTCGGTTGTTCAGAAGTCACACTCATGACGTGAACTTTCTGGCTGCAGGCCTTCCCGGGTGTTGGGGGAAGGTTTGTACAAGTCAGAAATGTGGCTTTTACAATGCCGACCTGTATGAGAGGCCTGAGAGTGTAGTCTGTCTGCATCCCCAAGCCTAATCATTGACACTGACTTTTGGCATATCTTTTGCTTTGCCTAATGAGGTAAACCTATCTTGTCCTGTGCCCACTGAGGCCACATGGTTTCTATAGCGACACAGCGTTCGGAGGTAGTGTGCAATATAAATTAGTCTGTGCTGATGTTTCTCAATGTGCACAATTTAAGTTCCTTTGAACCATGGCTGGTTAAATTGTTTCAGTTGTGTATGGGAAAGCAGGAGTTCTGAATCCGCATTTAGACTTTTATTCACGCAACAAGACTCAACGATCTCCGATATTTACTTCAATGGAAGCCAAACAATGGACAGGTTTCTAAAAGATCTTGATAGATGTGCAGTTCAAGCTGATTCATTCTTTAGTAAGTAGTATCTTTATTCAGTCCTGAAAGTGGAGTTAATTGGAAATGAATTCCTCACTATCTCATCTCAATCCTTTGCCTTTGATTTCTGTTGAGTAGTATCTCCAGCACATTCCACAGCTTAATTACAACAATCAATCAGTGCCTCTGACAGCCCTGCCCTCTGAGTTAAGCTCGGGCATTGACTGGAGATGTGAATCACCTCATGTGCTACTTGAAAAAGTACCCCCGGCCCATCTCTACCTCGGGGCTAAAATCAAGACCTCTTTCATATTGCTCAATTTGTCATAGTGCAAGTGATCTTTTTTAATCTTCTGTCGTAGTGCTGAGGTGAGATAACACAGGGTTTGACAGGACAGAAACTACCTACGATGTATTTGTTACACTTCTAACAGGTGTTCGCATCAGAGATAGAATCTCAATTACTGCTTCTTCATTGGTTCCTAAAATTTACGATTGTTTTAAGTAGTAAATCACATTCCTGTAAAACCTCCATTTAAAAACAGATTGCATCAAAACCTTCTCCTCCTGTCAGTGGGAGATACTGGGCACAGCGTTACCAGCTTATTGCCAAATCCAAAATCAAGCGGTTCAGCAAGAAAATGTATTAACACTGACTGAACCATAAATTCAAAGTCAATTTATAAAGTGACCTTATTCCAAATTATATTGCAAATTGCCTGAAAGTTGCGCGTCCATTATATCTTTCAAAGAGCTTTCGCCAATAGACAAGTGCAAAACGTGTATTAGTTGCATGCAATCACTTGACAGGCATCCTTCTGGAGTCGGGGAGGAATTCCCAGGATTTCTCCTGAAACTAGAGGTTAGCACTGCTCGCAGTGTGGGAGGGCAGTGCATGCAGCTGCATCATCTAATAGATAGGGTGAGTGTTGCTGGGCCCAATGGCATCTTCTTGCCTTTTCATACAAGAAAGAAAGACTTGCATTTATATAGAACTTTTCATGACTTCAGGATGTCCCAAAGAGCTTTACAGCCAATGAAGTACTTGTGTGAAGTGCAATCAGTATTGTAATGTAGGAATTGTGCACAGCAAGGTGCCAGAAACAGCAATAGGATAATGACCAGTGGTGTCGGTTGAAAGAAAGACTTGCCTTTATATAGCGCTTTTCACAACCACCGGACGTCTCAAAGCACGTTACGGCCAATGAAGTACTATTTGAAGTGTAGTCACTGTTGTAATGTGGGAAACGCGACAGCCAATTTGCGCACAGCAAGCTCCCACAAACAGCAATGTGATAATGGCCAGATAATCTGTTTTTGTTATATTGGTTGAGGGATAAATATCGGCTAGGACACTGGGGATAACTCCCCTGCTCTTCTTCGAAATAGTGCCATGGGATCTTTTACGTCCACCTGAGAGACCAGACAGGTCCTCGGTTTAACGTCTCATCCGAAAGACGGCACCTCCGACAGTGCAGCACTCCCTCAGCACTGCACTGGAGTGTCAGCCTAGCTTTATGTGCTCAAGTCCCTGGAGTGGGACTATGAACCCACAACTTTCTGACTCAGAGGCAAGTGTGCTACCCACTGAGCCACAGCTGACACTGGTTGAGGGATAAATATTGGTCAGGACACCAGGAGAACTCCCTGCTCTTCTTCGAAATAGTCTTTTACGTCTGCCTGAGCGGGCAAATGGAGCCTCGGTTTAATATCCCATCCGAAAAATAGCACCTCCGACAGTGCAGCACTCCCTCAATACTGCACTGGGAGTGTCAGACTGTACTCAAGTCTCTGGAGTGGGATTTGAACCCACAACCTTCTGACTCGGAGGTGAGAGTGCTACAACTGAGCCACGGCCGACTCATATATGCTAATATGTTTGACCAAAATATTCTAAATTCAGTTTTTTATGGCAAATCCTTAAGTATTTTAACACATATTCTAATTATTACAAAATGAAGATGGCCTGTAGTTCTGCCCTGCATTCTGGATTAGTGGGAGACACTTTGGGGCAGAAATTCCGATAGTTCCACTCTGCTGGTGGAAGTGCAGCAAAGCAGCATTCCCTTTCATCCTTGGATCCCACCCAAGACCCCCTTCCAAACTGTGGTTGTGGGGTTATTTTGAATAACCTTAAATATAGAAGATTAAGGGTGATCTGACTGAGGTGTTTAAGATGATTAAAGGATTTGATAGGGTAGATACAGAGGAACTATTTCCTCTGCTGGGGGGGAGTCCAGAACAAGGAGGAATCACCTTAAGATTAGAGCTAGGCTGTTCAGGGGTGATGTCAGGAAGCACTTCTTCACACAAAGGGTAGTGGAAATCTGGAACTCTCTCCCCCAAAAACTGTGAGGCTGGGGGTCATTTGAAAATTTAAAAACGAGGTTGATAGATTTTTATTAGGCAAGGGTATTAACGGTTACGAAACCAAGGCGGGTAGATGGAGTTAAGATACAGATCAGCCAGGATCTAATTGAATGGCGGAACAGGCTCGAGGGGCTGAATGGCCTCCTGTTCCTATATTTAGTCATTCGGGGAAAGGTGGAAATTGCTGTTAGGAGTTAGGGCTATCAGCACCCTAGCACTAACGAAAGCACGCAGGATTTTACAAGTCCACATATAACTTTCTTCTTCAATGCTCCGCTTTATACTCTTAAAAGGGTTCTCTGTTACTATACTGACAAGTCTAAGAATATATGTCGAAATGATTTGTGGCTGAGGGAAACAAACATCTGAAACTCTTGTGCACAGACAAGCCATTAGTTGATTGACTGTGTCCTACTTTGCCAGCAGCAAGAAAGCCGAGATTACTTCTGACAGGGTCAGGGGTCACTCTACGTGAGAAGTACCTTCTACCTTGTTTAGCTGCCAGCAAGTAGAACTGAGAGATGCTTGCAAAGCAACTAACTGGCTTACCAGCACCAAGCACGACTGCTCAGCTCTGAATGCAAAGAGAGATCAGCCGTTCGGCAGGGCTGTGTCCACATCAGTTCTGGATCCCAGGGAGAATGGGCAGTTTCTTCTCCCATGTGAGCCGGTGCTAGGGGAGAGCTGTCGGCAGTATGTGGAGTATGTTCGATGGAGAAAACAAAAGATAGGTGTAGTCATCAAAATTCATCAAATTGAAGTGTACTCTCGGTCCCAGCTTTCCCATTCTCCTCCCCATGGACCTGCCTTTGGTGATTGTGGTGCAGTTCCTCGAGTGTCAATTCTTGGATGTGCCTTCCTACGCAGTTGTATGCCAGTCTGTGCGGGCATTGTCTGAATGCTCTGCACTCTCTGGGGGTAGTTTAGACCATGGACGATGGTGTAAAACAGGTGATAGCGAGTCGCCTTACACTATCGCACAAAGTTAAAATCTGCCCTTCTCAGTCCACAATGCCTCTCCTATATGACTGGTCAGGAAACAAGGTTGGGGGGGGAGGTGAAATTGGATTTGGATGGTCGTGCAATACGGGCGATAGCGAATGGGCATCCTGTCTAACACCCCGCCCCCTCTTTTCTTTGTAGTCAATACGGGCTGCCCATTCGCTATCAGCCATTTTGCACTAAATGTTTCCCTTAATCAGCTGCATTCCATAATGTAAGCAAGCCCAGGTTCCAGGAACCTGCACTAAAATCTAGGTCTATAATTCTGCTGTGGGGCTAAGGGAGGCGGTTTTATTTAGGCAAACATAGGCTGCTGGTCTGATTCATTTGTCTTAAGTGGGTTTCTCTATGAAAGCGGAGTTCACTGCAACTAGAGACTGGCTTCCCGGTCTGAATGTTTAAGTGGGAGGACAGTACATGGAACTTGGTCTCCTGAAGCAGGAAGCAGCGCGTAGTGTAAGTACAAAAGTTTCCTTAAGGGTCAAGCATCCCCCTGATTTTTCTCAGTTGCCTAACTTGTGGTTTGAGGAATGTATACTGTGCCCTACATTGTACGTTATTAGTTCTCCCAAAAACTCAGGGGTTTAACATATAAAAAGAAAAGAAAGACTTGCATTTATATAGCGCCTTTCACAACCTCAGGACATCCCAATTGCAACCAGTGAAGATGTTACTGCTTTCTCTGTCAGCCACTATTTAGTTGTACCCATAGTTTGTAGTTGGTCATTATTTGTCGGTAGAGAGGAGTTGTAGTTTTAAGTTAACCCCCACCTCTCCAGAGATTGAGTTCAACCACTGCAAACGCCCTATGGTCCCCTCTCTTCCCCCCCGGCCCCCCCCCCCACCCAACATCGTCACGCTGTTGTGCAAACCCACACAATTAGCGTGGGCAGGCTGTTCAACCATCGGGAGGCATCATAGTGGGGCCTGATCCTGTCCAATACCCAGCTGTGTGCACCTATGGACAGTGATCAGGACCAAAACACAGACCGAGACTTTCCCTCCCATAGCCCAGGAGGACTGAAGTCGGTTGCAGCACCCCAGTCGCTATCCTGGGTGAACAGCAGCCAACTCGGCCCGAACGGGTGATTGATCCTGCGACCCTCTGGTGTGTAAAGTTTAGCATCTCACCGTGTAGTACATGAATCCGCTGAGCAATCAGGGGAAGCTGATTCATTTTGAGTATTTCGTGGCCAATTGAAGCAACCATATTTTTGACAGGAACATGATGTTCAGTAAAAGAAAAGAAAACTACAGTTTGAGGAATGCCTAAAAGTGCGGCACAAGGAAAGCATCGCTTCAGGATACGTTCTGGCATGTACTTCTTCCTGCTGAAAATAGTTAAGCATTCCTAGAATTTATGAGTCCCTTTTCCAAAGAGTATGTTTAGCAAATTAGCCTGAGGGTATGTCAGGAAGTGTTCTGTTTCTGCAATTAGTCACCCAGCAACAACCCATCATTCATCAGATAATCGGAAGGTAAAGTGATAGCTAGTGTCTGATCATGACGTGGTGGGGGGGGGGGGGGGGCAAGTTTCCAAGTGCACACTGGTGGCGAGGAATCTTGAGAGCCGCTCCCTCCCTCGCAAAATGACAGCGGCAAGTTGCCCTCCATTTTCTAATCTGTGCTGTTGACCACTGCATACTTGGAAAATTCAAGCTGTGGCTCCAACCGATGTGTGTCCGCATATCTTTACTGCAGCGGAGGAAATACATGAAGGCAGGAATAAATTGCTGTAAGGAGATCTCATTTAAAAAAACTTTTTCTTCAAACCCAACTATATCAGGTTGCCAGCTGCAGCTCGATGAACTGCTAAAGTAAACTGAACAATTGCCAACACAGCAGGACTCTTTATGATCAGATATAATAATCTTCATTTGTTTGCCATTACTCAGATCTCCCTGTATTAAATGTCTATAATGGGACACTTGAGATTTTCTTCTCGTTTATCACACAACAGTTTATAAGGCACTTATTACATAAGGATGCAGAAACTCGGGCGTTTTTGGGCGTCTGGGGGTCGGGGTTCATTCCCTGCGCCTGAATGGTGAGGCTGGAGGCTCCCCCAGCTGTTGGGCCTCAGGCCTCATTACAATGGAGCCGGGCGAGGACTCTGAGTCCGTCGGCGAAGAATAGTGGATAATCTGGTCGCTGCTAGTGTAAGTGGGTCCGGGGGGGTTGCAGGAGCCGGGGATCAGGGGAAGCCCAGGTAAGGGGGTCTGTGCTGGGAGTGGAGGAGATCGGGGGTCTGGGCCTGAAGCAGGGGAGGTCGGGGGCCGGAAGATCACTGGTTGGGAGCAGGGGAAGGTCGGGGGTCGGGAGATCACTGGTTGGGAGCGGGGGAAGGTCGGGGGTCGGGAGATCACTGGTTGGGAGCGGGGAAAGGTCGGGGGTCGGGAGATCACTGGTTGGGAGATCACAGGTTGGGAGCGGGGGAAGGTCGGGGGCCGGGAGATCACTGGTTGGGAGTGGGGGAGGTAGGCAGATCGGGAGTGGGGGAGGTCAGGGGGTCGGGAGATCACTGTTTGGGAGCGGGGGAAGGTCGGGGGTCGGGAGATCACTGGTTGGGAGCGGGGGAAGGTCGGGGGTCGGGAGATCACTGGTTGGGAGCGGGGGAAGGTCGGGGGTCGGGAGATCACTGGTTGGAAGCAGGGGAAGGTCGGGGGCCGGGAGATCACTGGTTGGGAGCGGGGGAAGGTCGGGGGTCAGGAGATCACTGGTTGGGAGCGGGGGAAGGTCGGGGGTCGGGAGATCACTGGTTGGGAGCGGGGGAAGGTCGGGGGCCGGGAGATCACTGGTTGGGAGTGGGGGAGGTAGGGAGATCGGGAGCGGGGGGGGTCAGGGGGCCGGGAGATCACTGGTTAGGAGCGGGGGAAGGTCGGGGGCCGGGAGATCACTGGTTGGGAGTGGGGGAGGTAGGGAGATCGGGAGCGGGGGGTCAGGGGGTCGGGAGATCACTGGTTGGGAGCAGGGGAAGGTCGGGGGCCGGGAGATCACTGGTTGGGAGTGGGGGAGGTAGGGAGATCGGGAGCGGGGGGTCAGGGGGCCGGGAGATCACTGTTTGGGAGCGGGGGAAGGTCGGGGTTCGGGAGATCACTGGTTGGGAGCGGGGGAAGGTCGGGAGCCAGAAGACCGGGGGTCGGGAACGGGGAAGTTTGTGGGGGAGGGTACCGCGGTGATCGGTTCCTATAATGCGAAGTCGGGACTCCTGCCTTTTGGGCAGCAGCTTCTAGCGGTCCCTTTAAGGACCTCTGGTTTGGCTCCTGTGCGCCTGAGGAAACCGATCGCACCGTATGCACACCGTATGCTGCAGTTATTCGCCAACCAATTTCACAAAGAGATCTGAAACAGGCGTTCGGTCCTCAATATGCATAAGCAATGGGTCTAATGCCAGTTTCAGGCACACTGCCGGGTGCCCTAACCAATATGGCGTACGGCGCTCTTTCGGTACGGAATAAGTGCACGCACGCCATATTGGGTCCTGCAGCGCCTGTTATTCTCGTGAAAAACGGGCGAAACCCAATCGAATTTCTCGGCCCACGGGTCTGATCCAAGTGACTATTCCCAGTAGCCAATAGTCACATCACAAAAATCATCACTGCCAGGACTCTGACCCATTTCATGACGAGCATGTCCTTTTTGCAATTCACTTTTAAAGAAGAGCTGTGAAAGCTTTTAAACTTCTCACTTTACATGTAAAAATATGGTAAATGTATTCAGTACGGTCTCCTTTAGAAAATGCTGAACCTATACAGTTAGTTCATGGATTGTGCTAAGTTCCAACAAGGTCCTCACGGTGATCGCGATGGAGTTGCACTGGAACTTCTGAGTTGCTGTGAAGTGGTTTTTATTGCGGAGCTGCGCAAGTGTCGGTATAACTCCAGAGTCAGGCCCCAATCTAGCTGCAGGGGAGAGATCCTTCAGCGAAGCTCTTGCTGCTCAGAGAATGGCTCCAGAGTGGTGTTTAGTCAGGTCCGATAATGCTCTGGTGGTTCGTTAGACCTCCTGGGCACATTGTAAACTTAAAACAGAGTTTATTTATAAAGTTTTGAGAAGGTGGACCTTCTGAGGTCCAAAGATGATTCAAACTGTACCAGCTGGCGGCGGAGTTCTGGAGCAGAGATCTCATCTGGCACCAAGATTGCAACCTGCAATCTGCAGTATAACTAAATCCTTTCTGGTTTCAAATCACACTGTGCAGCTCCAGGTCTCGGAACAACCGACTGCAGTAAGACTGCCCTCTGCAGGCGGCCTCTTCAGTTCTTTCCCTCCTGTCATTGTCGTTCCTGTCAAGTAAGTTCGTGTACCTGGAAGCCAAGCTGCCTGTGGAAGTGCATGACCAGTTGGTGGAATGGTGGCTAGGCTTCGGTTCTGCCTTCTAGTTCCTGGGACTGCTGTGCAGCATAAATTGGGGTGGGATTCATTGAGCAGCCAGGCAGCGTATGCCAGATTTGTCTAGATTAGTATTATATCCAATATCCTTTTGGTATCTTAAGTGAGTATCTGGAAGCGATGGGGCTCACAGTCCAAGCTGTCGAGGACTGTAGCTACTGCTCACACCACATTTACACCACCGGTTATACATCTTTCTGAAACAAAACATCTTTCTTGGCACAGCCATAATACAGTCTCATAGGATGAGCTCAGTGCACCCATTGTACTTCTTCCCACTGTGGTATTTATCTTGCAGGGTATCTTCCCTCTCCACAAGGGCAGTGGGGGACATGGTCCCTCCAGAGTCCCAGGAACCCAGGCAGGCCTCACGAATTGACAGGCCTCCTGAGTTACAAGGCCCGATGCACAGCAAAATGCCACACCGCTCAGATTCACCTGCTTAAATCAGAGTCATTTTAAGGGTGTTAAATTTTACCCAGTTACCATGTTAAATGCTATTGCAGTAAAGGTTTTATGGTACTGGACTAAGGTAGCCGGAGTTTAAGAAAATTAGTGTCAGTTAGTAAATGTAAACCATAGGACTAATTCCCTGATCAGGAGCTGGATGGAAAACAAGCAGCTACGTGCCCGTGAATTCCTGATCAGCTCTCCCTAGAACCACACGACTAGGGGGACAGTCTGCTTCTGAATTTTCAACGCCCGTAGATTCACTGTAGTTTAATCTAATCCTCACTTTATGGAAATGAAAAGTCATCACCTCATCTCCAGGCCTCAAACGTCCCTCAGTCCCCCCTCCTACAACCGACAGGCATATAAAACCATCAACCAATCACCAATTCGAGATTTATTTGCGTCTTCTTCGATTCTTTTCATCCTCAGTGTCGGGGTCCTTGGGCCTTAACGTGAGTTTTTTCAATTTAAAGATGAATGACCGCTTCCCCACAAGTGCCCATAAAAGCCCTGGCCTATGAACCCTGAATGATACAAAAGTGGTATTGAACTAAAGTTTCCAGTATTTCAGTGAAATATACTTCCCGTGTCCACAGGTAGAGAAGCAGCGAGCTGATCTTACCAGGGAACTAGAGGATCTGACTGATAGACTGGAGGAAGCAGGCGGCGCCACCGCATCCCAGGTAGTAATTCAGTCTTATTTTTCATTGGCTGCTCGCGATATTAATTGACGCTGATTTTTATTTAACAGGGCGTATTCAGAGAGATGAACTTATAGGAACCTTTCCCAGACACACTGAGGGAAGGACTACTCTTGTGTCTAGGCAGAGACATCGTAAACATGTTGACGTAGAGTTGCTTTGTTGGACATTGCTCGTGAAATCATAAACAATTTCTTTTGGAATGGATTAATGACTTTTCTACAATTGGCCAAAAGAGAAATCTCCGTGCTGTTTACGAAGTCACTGATAGGTTGCAACTGGACAGAACCTCTCCTCATGTAATATACCATGGTCCCCGATGTACTGGTTCTCTCATTACTACAAAAAACAATATGGAAACCCCGCTCTATAATGCACTTCCTCACCATAATCATCTTTTCAGATGCTTCCTCAAAGCCAATGTGGTTCACTCAAATCTTCCAGAAAGTTAGAGTAACCTCTCAGGGTCAAAGGTAAGGGAATGTTCTGGTGTGTTGAATGAAATGAAACACCTGACAGCACTTGTGCCTCTAGCACTGATCCTCGCCAGCCAATTTGACTTCCTGTTGGGAATAGAGAGCATTCAGTAAAACTTTTCTCCAGCAGAAAGCTCAATGCAGATCAAACAGAATTCCTTCAGTTTGTGGTTAATCAGTATTTATCATGTCTGCAGTTTTGGGTTCTTGTCGGTGATGCTTCATGAAACTCCCAGGGGATTCAGTGAGTAAATGCCCCAAGCATTTGGTACCGAACCATACGGACAGGAAAGCCCCTGGTCCATTCCTTGATCTTTGTTGAATTGGTTGATTTTATTCAATGTATCGCCCTCAGTGCCCCTGGGATGGGGAGGAGGGGAAAATCAGCTCAACTTCCTGCTCCTGATGTTATCCAGTGGCTCTCTGCTGGATGGTGGACATTGGTGGTTTGGCTGTGATCCTTGATCAGGTAATCCCCAGACATTCGCTGTCTGGGCTGATGCTTGAGGACTGGCCGCTCAGTAGGAGGGCCACGGTGCCTGAACAAACGGGAAACTGTTCAACCTCCGTCGCCTCCAGTCCAGATCCAAGGTCGTCCCATCCTCTGTCATCGAATTACAGTATGCAGACGACGCTTGCATCTGCGCACACTCTGAGGCCGAACTCCAAACCATCGTCAACACCTTCACCGAAACGTACGAGAGCATGGGCCTTACACTAACATCCGTAAGACAAAGGTCCTCTACAAACCTGCCCCCGCCACACAGTACTGCCCCCGATTATCAAAATCCATGACGAGGCCTTGGACAATGTGGACCACTTTCCATACCTCGGGAGCCTCCTGTCAACAAGGGCAGACGTCGATGACGAAGTCCAACACCACCTTCAGTGTGCCAGTGCAGCCTTCTGTCGCCTGAGGAAGAGAGTGTTTGAAGACCAGGACTTCAAACCCGGCACCAGGCTCATGGTCTACAGAGCAATAGTGATACCCGCCCTCCTGTATGCTTCAGAGACATGGACCATGTACAGCAGGCACCTCAAAGCACTGGAGAGGTACCACCAACGCTGCATCCGCAAGATCCTGCAAATCCATTGGCAGAATAGGCGCACCAACGTCAGTGTTCTCGCTCAGGCCAACATCCCCAGCATCGAAGCTTTGACCACGCTCGATCGGCTCCGATGGACGGGCCACATCGTCCGCATGCCCGATACGAGACTCCCAAAACAAGCACTCTACTCGGAGCTCCAACATGGCAAGAGAGCCCCAGGTGGGCAGAGGAAACGCTTCAAGGACACCCTCAAAGCCTCCTTGCAAAAGTGCAACATCCCCACCGACACCTGGGAATCCCTGGCCCAAGACCGCACAAAGTGGAGGAGAAGCTTCCTGGAAGGCGCCGAACACTTCGAGTCTCTTCGCTGGGAGCAAGCGGAAGCCAAGTGCAAACAGCAGAAGGAGCGCACGTCAACCCAAGCACCTCACCCACCCGGCCCTTCAACCACCGTCTGCCCCACCTGTGACAGAGACTGTAGGACCCGCATTGGACTCATCAGTCACCTGAGAACTCATTTTTAGTGTGGGAGCAAGTCATCCTCGGTTCCGAGGGACTGCCTAAGAAGGAAGAAGAAGGAACCAACCCAACCCCATCAAGAATCTACACCTGCAAGAGAGAGGTGGAGGAAATTGGGTTCGGGAGTGGGGGGTGGGGGCGTGGAATCATGAAGGAAAGAATGGTTTGGTATGGAAATTCCGAGACAATCCTACAAATAGAGGGATGGATGGGGCCCACTGTCAGTAATTTGTATATTCTGTGTGTGAGTCTTTTCTGTCGAAATTCCCAATAGGCTGTGAGTTTGTGACACATTGAGCAGGTTCCAGTAAGACGGTAGGAGTGGAAATCACATTCTGATTTACGTTTAAAAAAAATGACCACCCACTTCATTGAATAGAATTTTTTTTTTAGTAATTTAAGTTGATTAATTTTTTATTGCTTTGGTATCTGCATAGTGAGAAATCATACTGCAAAATAATAGGGAGGGAAATAAAGTTGTTTCTCTCTCTGGTCTCTCTTACCGATCTTACTCTCATCTTCATGAAAAGATATTTGGAAATTTTTGTTTCTGTTTATGAAGATCAACTGGTGTAAGTTACATTGGGGGTAATTTTGACTTGGCGTAAAACGGGTGATAGTGAATCGGCAGCCTGTTTTTCATCTCTCCCCATTTTTATTTCCATTAAAGTAAAAAGGTTTTTGATGCAGTAAAGAGGGAGAAATTTTTTCCACTGGCAGCAAGGTTGGTAACCGGAGGACACAGATTTAAGATAATTGGCAAAAGAGCCAGAGGCGCGAGGAGGAGACATTTTTTTACGCAGCGAGTTGTTGTGACCTGGAATGCACGGCCTGAAAGGGTGGTGGAGGCAGATTCAACAGTAGCATTCAAAGGAGAATTCAATATATACTTGAAAAGGATAACTTTGCAGGGCAACTGGGGGAAAAGGCAGGGGAGTGGGACTAACTGGATAGTTCTTTCAAAGAGGCGCATTGGGCTGAATGGCCTCCTTCTGTGCTGTATGATTCTATGATTAATAGCATCTGAGTCTAAAATAGGAGACTCCAGTAAATATGGAGCTACAGACCTCTACCCAAAATGCAAATAGACTTGTGCGGGAGCAGAAACTGTTCAATAAATCCCATGGGTTTCCCGCCTGGCGAGTTTGGTTAAAATTAGCCCCATAGATTTTACGAAGTCGATGGAAATAAAAATCAGGAAAGCTGTAAAACGGGCTGGAGACGCGCTAGCAGCTGTTTTACACGATCTACCCCCCCCCCATTGAATCTTGTGGTTGCCATCACTGTTAGAAAGCTATGAGGAAAGATTGAGTAGATTGGGCCCATACTCTCTGGAGTTTAGAAGAATGAGAGGCGATCTCGTTGAAACATATAAGATGCTGAGAGGCTGTTTCCCCGGGCTGGAGAGTCTAGAACTAGGGGTCACAGTCTCAGGATAAGGGGTCGGCCATTTACGACTGAGATGAGGAAAAATTTCATCGCTCAAAGGGTTGTGAATCTTTTGGACTTCTATATCCCAGAGGGCTGTGGATGCTCGGTCGTTGAGTATATTCAAGGCTGGGATCGATAGATTTTTGGATACTAAGGGAATCAAGGGATGTGGGGATCAGCTGGGAAAGTGGAGTTAAGAGCGAAGATCAGCCATGATCTTATTGAATGGCGGAGCAGGCTCGAGGGGCCATATGGCTTACTCCTGCTTCTAATTCTTATGTTCTTATGTTCTTAAACTGGTGCATGGCTTGTCTCCCTCTCACAACAACAGCTTGCATTTATATAGCGCCTTTAACATAATGGCCCTGAAATTCGCCTCTCCGGCTTGCCGCGGGGGTAAGGATCGCGCGCGCACTTACCTACCGCGCCTGCCGTTGTGTTTTGGCCCACGGGAACTTCAGCTCCTGGGCCTCCTCCAACTGCCGGCGCGCAGTGCTTGCGTGTCCCAGGGGCGCAGTTAGTGCAATGCGTCCCCTGGGATCACGTGGGCCATGGAGAGCCAATGGCAGCAGACCATCTTTCATTCATAGATTTGACAGACCTGTCAAATCTATGAATTGAAATCGGCCCCAAAAGAACAGCTAAACTTAAAATAAATTTTTAAAAAACGATCACATTTATAAAATAACTATAAGTTAAATAAATTAACTACTTTAAATAAAAATTTTAATTTTTGAAAAAATTAAAATACTTTTTAAGAGTGCTAAAAATAAACTTACCTTTCTTTAAAGTATCTAAAAAAGATAAACCTGTTGAAAATTTTTTAAATTATAATTAATTAACCACTTACCTTGTTGAAAACGGGTCCTGCGCCTCCTTTTTAAAAGCGTAGGTTCTTCAATACTTACCCTCCCGTAGAAACCTGAAAAAAAACCTAAGTTTGCTGCGTGCGCGCAGCCTCTACTGCGCATGCGGTTCACCTATGAACCGCCCCCTTCACCAGACCGGAAGTTCCGGCTTCCCGCGCATGCGCAGTGCATGCAGGAAACCGGCACTTCAGGACGCCTTGCGGGTGAGTACACAGTGCGTACTCACCCGGGAAGAGCCGAATTTTTGGCCCAGTAAATTAACTTAAGGCCCTTCACAGCTGCGTTATCAAACAAAAGAATATTTGCCGAACCGTGTGGTTGTAAAGAGAGTGTCACTTTTAAGGCCAAGATGTGATTCCCTAAAATTAAATTTTTTTTCAAAATCTTTCTCTTGGAGATCGAGATGAATAAGAAGCGGGAGTCAGAGCTGCTGCGACTGCGGCGTGAGTTGGAGGAAGCCACCCTGCAGTCGGAGTCCACGGCCGCAGCCCTTCGCAAGAAGCACGGGGACACGGTGGTGGAAATAACCGAGCAGTACGAGAACCTGCAGAGAATACGAGTGAAAACGGAGAAGGAAAAGCAAAGCATGAAACTGGAACTAGACAACATGACCCTCACCATCGACAGCCTCCAAAAAGCCAAGGTAGTGCAGTTACTTACTTAAAATTGGTTGAACATTTTAACTCCAAATATATCTTTTTTTATTGGTAGCAAACAGTATAACTGACCTGCACTGACCACTCACAATTAACCATTTTTTTGGAGTGAGTGTTGACACCACTGTGTCAGCCAATGAGTTGGAGGCGGGGCGGGACTTGCCGCATTACTCAGCAAACAGAGTCTATTTAAGCAGAGGCTCTATGAACTACAGCAAACAGAGTCTCCCGATAAAAGCAGGATTATTTCTCCAGCAAAATGCAGTGAGTGGAGGGTAATTACATAATACAAATGATGTACGTAAAATCAATCCCAATCACTTACAGCAGGCATGATTGACGGGGGAATTACCCAATCATCTCCATTCTGGCCGGGACTTGTGGTGTTACTACATGTAGCCTTGTTTATTTATACAGAATGATGGGTGGCTGGGAGAACAAGAGGGTATAGTCTTAAAATTAGAGCTAGGCTATTCAGGAGTCAAATCAGGAAGAACTTTTTCACACAAAGGGTAGTGGAACTCTGGAACTCGCTCCCCCCCTAAAAAGGCTGCAGGATGTTGGGTCAATTGAAATTTTCAAGACTGAGAGTGATAGATTTTTACACAGAAAATGCTGGCAATACTCAGCAGGTCAGGCAGCATCTGCAGAGAGAGAAACAGAGTTTAACGGGCCGGAATTTGCGTTCGTCGTTATTACCCCATTGAAACTGACCGCAACGTCAGGATTTAGCGCGTGCGAATCTAAACATGGAAATCCTGAAGTTGCAGTCAGTCATTCACCGCTCCGACACTGGCTGCGCTGTGACTCCCTACCTCCCTCCCCGCCCCCCCTCCCTCCCATAGCCGGCAATCAGTGTAATCAGGGAAACTGGCGAAAACTTGTGTTTTTCCGCGGTAATGTTGCTGTTAAATACCCCATTAAATGTTAAGCCTTGTTGGATTAGGTGTAACTGGGGTTTTAACAGCGTATTGGCTGCTAACCAAACGTTATGGCGCTGAAAAACTCATTTTAATTTTTGTGGAGTGTCGAATTTCTCCATTATGATAAAAATTACAAATTTTAAGAAACTTTAAAAAAAAATGTAAAATATTTTTTACAAGTTTGTTCATATTTATTTTAGGTTCTACCTTATCCCCATGTGAGAGCCCCAATCTTTGTTTTGCTCTCTGTAACATTTTTAAAAAGTCGGGATACAAGCAGGTTCTCATTTCCTGCTTCCCTGTCCCTGAGAATTCTGCAATGTGATTGACTGCTTAGACAGCTTGTTGACATCACAGCAGATCGCGCTAGGGGATTCCCACTATACTGCACTGAAATCACTTGCGCATCGAAAAAGGCAGCTTCTCGCCACAGAGATCGTGAGGTCTTTGTGGGCAGCTTTCTTCAGGGCCAACGGCAAACGCCTTTGCTTCGCCGCTGACCGCAAGTTCCGGCCTAATGTTTCAGGTCGATGACCTTTCATCAGAACTGACGAAGGGTCACCGACCTGAAACGTTAACTCTGTTTCTCTCCCCACAGATGCTGCCTGACCTGCTGAGTATTTCCGCCATTTTCTGTTTATATTTCAGATTTCCAGCATCCGCAGTATTTTGCCTTTCAGTAGATTTTTGTTGGGTAAAGGTATCTAGGGATCTGGATCAAAAGCAGATAAGTGGAGTTGAGGTACAGGGCGGAACAGGCTTGAGGGGCTGAATGTCCTACTCCTGCTCCTATGAGTGACTGCGAGGCAGTAATCTAATAGTGAAGTTCAAATGACATTATAAAAGTCAAGAGTAAATGGTTAACGGTTTGTATCTGTCAAGTGAACTTCAGCTTTAGATTAGTGCTTTCAAGTCGCTCCAGGGTATCAGGTTTTTTCATTAAGTAACATATGCCGGTAACATTATTCCTTGCTGCATGCAGTGAAACCTGGTATCGCTGTATCCCAAATCACATAGTAGGACAGCAGTTCCTGTAAAATCTTGTGATTCAGGGCTCTCCCCATGGCTCAGTGGGGAAATAGACTGCCCGGTGCGAAACTGAGTCTTGTAACCAAGAAGGTCTCGGGTTGAACCATTTTAGCTGGTTGGGGGGGTGGGGGGATTGGCCTGGGGAGGCAACAGTTGGACTTAACACTTGTGGTCTTCAGGGAGAGTTAAGAAACAGCCTGGGTGTTTGCCAATGTTCCCTTTAAGCTGCGCGGCCGCTCTCTGGACCTCCTGCCCAGCCGACTTTTCAAAGCGAAAAACCGAGCATGTGTAGTATTTTTAAGAGGCCGCGCACCCAAAGAAAAAATTAATGGGAACATTGGCGCCTGCTCCCAATCACTATGGATGTAAACGGGGTTAGTTATGATTCATCGTCTCCTAGATTTAATGCCCCCATGGTTGAATTGCCTGTCTATATTCATTGTCTTGGCTCACATATGGAGAATAGCCACTTGGGTGAGGTATCAGAGGGCACTTGATGACCATGGATCTGTACCCTATTATGAGTTACATCATTCAGGGTAGGAAGAAAGAAAATCAAAGTGAAAGAAAAAGAATATATGGTGTGAGGGAAATCGAAAGGGAGGAGATGGAAATGTAAACATTTATTATATGGGAGGGAGGGAGTTTTTTTTTAAAAAAACCTCTTCAAGACAACTTCTTCTTCCATGTCATTCAAATTTGTAAATGTTAAGTCAAAACTGGTAATTGCCACATTGCTAACAACTATCCCCAGGTCAATACCTCTCGGCCCCTGTCAGTGCCGAATCGGCCCCCACCTTGTGACTCCCCCAGCCCCCACCTTGTGACTCCCCCAGCCCCCACCGCATGACTCCCCCAGCCCCCACCTCCTGACTCCCCCGGCCCCCACCGCGTGACTTCCCCAGCCCCCACCTCGTGACTCCCCCGGCCCCCACCTCGTGACTCCCCCGGCCCCCACCTCGTGACTCCCCCGGCCCCCACCTCGTGACTCCCCCGGCCCCCACCGCGTGACTCCCCCGGCCCCCACCGCGTGACTCCCCCCGGCCCCCACCGCGTGACTCCCCCCCGGCCCCCACCGCGTGACTCCCCCAGCCCCCCACCCGCGTGACCCCACCGCGGGACCCCACCTCGTGACTCCCCCGGCCCCCACCTCGTGACTCTCCCGGCCCCCACCTCGTGACTCCCTCTGGCCCCCACCGCGTGGCCCCCCCGGCCCCCACCTCGTGACCCCCCCCCAGCCCCCACTGCGTGGCCCCCCCCCGGCCCCCACCTCGTGACTCCCTCTGGCCCCCACCGCGTGGCCCCCCCCGGCCCCCAACCTCGGGACCCCTCCGGCCCCCCACCGCGTGACCCCCCCAGCCCCCACTGCGTGGCCCCCCCCAGCCCCCACCTCGTGACCCCTCCGGCCCCCACCGCGTGACCCCCCCAGCCCCCACTGCGTGGCCCCCCCAGCCCCCACCGCGTGACTCCCCCGGCCCCCACCTCGTGACTCTCCCGGCCCTCACCGCGTGTCTCCCCCCGGCCCCCACCTCGTGACTCTCCCGGCCCCCACCGCGTGACTCCCCCCCGGCCCCCACCTCCGTGACCTCTCCCGGCCCCCACCGCGTGGTCTCCCCCGGCCCCCACCTCGTGACTCTCCCGGCCCCCACCGTGTGACTTCCCCGGCCCCCACCTCGTGACTCCCCCGGCCCCCACCCGCGTGACCCCCCCCAGGCCCCCACCGCATTACTCCCCCGGCCCCCACCTCGTTACTCCCCCAGCCCCCACTGCATGGCCTATCTTGGTCCCACCATGGTACATCGGGTCCCAATGGAGGCCTTGGAGTGGGATCTCCTGATTTAGGGAGTCCTTGCCCCCGCCTTCACCCTTAGGCCAATGACATTGTTGGAGTGGGCTGGGGCTGGGCCCCCTCCAGGCCACACAGGAAAGGTACGCTCGAGGTGGTACCCGACATGTCTGGGTCCTTGGCCGAGTTTGAGCTGATGCAGCTGAGTGTGGCTGAACACTTTACAATTTGAAGGCTACAGTTTTTAATCATGCACAAGTTTAAATGATCTAGAAGTAGATGAATGAGGGCTGATTCACAGAGCATGCCGGTCAGAAAAGATCAATTTTCCACCCATTAACATTAGGATTCACACAGGTGCACTAAAGGTGCTGTTTTTAGATAAGATTTCAAACAGGTCATTGGGCATTTGGATATACTGTACCAGACCCTGGAGTATGGACACTGAATACTCAATTTGGAAGAGTGTTCCTCCCTCAGCACTGACATTTCTCACCTCGGTGCCAAAATTCACCAGAATTATCAATTTAGATGTCTTCTCTGACTCGAATGTCATGTGAGACACACTGTGTGGTGGTATCGGCCTCTGCAGGTGCTGCACGCTAACTCTAGCCGGTCCCTGAGGCTTTGTGTTCTTCTCCAACCAGGTGGCGAACGATGCACAGATCCGAAAGCTGGAAGACTTGCTGTCGGAAGCCACTTCCAGAAATGAAGAGATGCAGCGGTCACTCACTGAGCAGAACCTCAGCAAAACAAGACTGGCAGGTGTGTAAGAAGGAAGTATTACAGCGGATACAGAGTTCATTTTGGGACGGCAGTGTTTCATTGGACAAGTTAGTGGTCTATCCTTTTTTGCTTTTGCCGCACAATATTATACAAACATACGCACAGTAACGGACAAGTAAAGACCCTCTGGTCCATCCAGTCTGTGTGTCACAATATATTCACTCTCCACCAATGTCCCCTGTAAGCTGCGCTTTGTTCTGCGCGGCCTGTTCCTTTCAATGCGCGGTCCCTTTAAATTTCTGCGCATGCGCGGTATTTCCAGTGTAAAAGCTTGTGAGTGCACTGCGTGGATCCTTGCAGAACACTGTGTGGCCACGCACGCGCGCAGCTTAGAGGGAACGTTGCTCTCCATCCCACCTGAAACCATGTGATCTCCTGGGAGAAGCATAAAACCAGATTTTTTAAAAAACAGACCAATTTGGGGGGAAAAGAATTCTGGGAAATTCCTCTCCGACCCATCTAGTCGATCGAAACTAGTCCAGGAGATTACTCCGGCCCTGATCAACTCTGCAGTCCCTACCTTTTGTAAAAGGTGATGTCCGCCCAGCCAGAAACAGGCCCAGCTCTCGCTTGATTGAGCCTATTAAACATTTTTGGGGTAGAGTTTCTGCTTTGGGCACAGTCGGGAAATGGCGCTTGAAATTGCGCTGGTCAGGTTCCATTTCAGGTTTCCGATAAAACTCAGTTGCATAATTACAAACGTAAAATCTTCCATGAACCAGTGCCATCGGGCGGCGTAATGTAACCTGATTGTTTCTTTACTTTCTTTTAGTAAAAGGTATTCCTTGATGTATTTAAGAGTGCTAACCTGGTGCAGTTTTATTAATGCAGCTGAGAATGGGTTTATCACCAAAAATAAGCATTTTTAAAAATAAATGTGTCATTCCTCCACCTGTGAGTAACCTGATTTAAAATCACTGAAAATGACTTTAAAAAAAACTAGACTGAGCCATTTAATAGTTTCATTCGTAGGTTTCTTAGTAAATTAAATTTTTTTGATATGAAAAACTTTTAAAACGTGCCGTCTAAGAAAATGAGCACATTTTGAAGATCCTCCCCGAACCAGTGCAATCGGCGGAATCTCGCAGTTTTGACCGGGGGGTGCGGCCAGTTTTGTGGGCGGGACCTGTTTCGGGCGAATTGTATCTTGAACCAGCATAAAAGATCCCAGAAAGCACGAACGTAAGTGGTTTTGGGTGCAACTCACTTGCGTTTAAAATTCCGCCTGATATTACCAGCCTAAACAAACAGAAACTCTACCCCACTATCTTCAACAAATAGAATAGTTTTGGCGGCATCTGCGAGCAATATTAAATTGGTATCTGCTACTTTCTTTGTGTCATCATGCAGAAGAAATGGTGGGTACGGGAGCTATGAATCTAACTGCTCACCTCTTCATTTCATCTCAACCACTTCAGTATGCCTATTATATTGGAATTTTCTCAGCTTGTTGTGTTAATTAGCTGCCCAGTCTCCATCTGGGCTCTTCCTCTGCTAAGTCCTGGCCTAGAATTATTGGATTTGGTATTGAGTTTTCATCATGTACTGTGTTTCATTTGGTGTTAACTCTTGGCCTGGACATATATTTGCCACTGACCTCAGCCTGGGACCAAAGAACAGCAATGGGCAATACAATCTTTTTCTTTGGGGAGCAATTTTAATACTTGAAATTCATATGTCAGAAATGAAACTACAAATCAGAGACATATAAATGTTGTACCTTGTTTCATGTCGCAATGTTTGATGGGCCTACTTGGGTATTGTAAGCATGTACGGTTGTTCTTGGCTCCAATGTATCGAGAATACACTGGAAATACACAGCAGGCCAGTCAGCGTCTGAAAAGAGAAAAGATGATTTAACCGTTCCAGTACGTACTCCTCATCAGAACTGAAAACTCAAAGGTTGAGCGGGCAATTTAACAAGGTTGGAAAAAAATAGAGGGAGAGAAAAGAGAGGGGAAAGAAACAACAGAGACTCCAATCCTGGAGAGGGCATTAATGGGTTCAATGACCTAGAAATTGCTCAATAGGAAACTGTTAAGATGATATAAAAGACCACCCCAGTGAGGCAATGGAAAGGACAAATGAAGAGAGACTGGACAGGCTGGGGTTGTTTTCCTTAGAGCAGAGAAGGCTGAGGGGGGACCTGATTGAGGTGTACAAAATTATGAGGGGCATAGATAGGGTAGATAGAAAGGAACTTTTCCCCTTAGTAGAGGGGTCAATAACCAGGGGGCATAGTTTCAAGGTAAGGGGCAGGAGGTTTAGAGGGGATTTGAGGAAAACCTTTTTCATGCAGAGGGTGGTTGGAATCTGGGAACTCACTGCCTGAAAGGGTGGTAGAGGCAGGAACCCTCATAACATTCAAGAAGCATTTAGATGAGCACTTGAAACGCCATAGCATACAAGGCTACGGACTAAGTGCTGGAAAATGGGATTAGAATAGACAGGGCTTGATGGCCGGCGCGGACACGATGGGCCAAAGGGCCTCTTTCTGTGCTGTATTACTCTATGACTCTATGAAAACAATGTGCGAATAGTTAAGATGGTGAAAGGATATGGGAGAAGCCCAGATAAATGAAAAACGGCGAGAAAACGGAGGAAATTGGAGAAGAAGAGGATCAAAAATCCTGCAAATGGCAGAGGGAGTTCATTAGCTGAGTTCATGTTCTTTTGATTGTAATTCTAGATAATATTTATTGTTTCAGCTGAAAATAATGACTTGAACCGCCAGCTGGATGAGGCAGAGAGTAAAGTAGGTCAACTTAGCAGGTCAAGAATCATTCTGACATCACAAGTTGAAGACTTGAAAAGGCAGATTGATGAAGAATCAAAGGTAATTAATGGCTCGTGAGTAATATATGAGGTGTTTGAAAACCGCTGATTAGTCCTATATCTCTATTCTTGATTAAATCAGTGTCACAACCAACTTTTCCTGTATTTCTGGATGATTCTTCCCAGTGTGCTTCCAGTCTGTTCCCAGGAGTCTGAAAATACACAAGTGTGGAAGCAGTGACATATTGGTGAGATTTTGTTTAGTACTAAAGTAGACAATAGTTCTGCTCGAGTTAAGATCATTGCTCCTCCATAATTCCTAAGTGCCACTTCTACATAACGCCCCAAACGTTCAAAATAACTATTTTGGTAAGAACTAGTTGCATCTACAATGGAGGATGCAGATGTTTCTGCACTGTGTTTGACACATGCCATAATGTCATAGTTTAGAGTCAATGCAACCTGCTTGATTTACTTATGTTACCAATGAGGTAAGATAACACATTCTTTGTTATATCTCCCTGTAGGTTACCATTTTTTTTGGCAATATCTTCCCTTTTTTTGTACATCAGCAATTTTTCATGTAAAATACAGGAATTCTGATAGCTATGGTAGCGCTATATTTAAAACATTGCATTTTTAGAGCAAACCTGATATTTTTCAGGCACCTTAAGGCTTCTTGAAGGCAATTTTGTCCGGTTAGTACTGAACGGGTATTAGTTGTGGGTTATGAATTGAGAATATCTAAAGCTATGTTACGTGAGGCCTTGAATCTCTGATTTATAGTATAGAGTCTCTTTGGAAAGTGGCTGTGATTGGAGGATCATAGATTTCCATGGAAGAATTAGCTGGATGAACTGAATGCCCACCCTTATCTGTACTGGTCTTTGTACATTGAGGTTTGGCCCAATGCTGATGAAATCTCTCTCTTCATACTTTGCATTGGATTAAACCCAAAATATGATGAGCGGGTTTAATTCCATGATCTCACTCCCATTGGGAAAGCCATGCCCAAAGGGACAGCATTGGAGCCCATATTCTCCAGCTTTCACTGTTGCCGTGGTTCTTTGCCAGGCTGCTCAAACCTTCCATTCTACTCATTCTAGATCACTGCTTGTACTGCACTCGACCCTCGGAGGCCAATGTGCAGTCATCACATCCCAATCCCCTGGAATTCTCTCCCAAAACCACTTTGCCTCAGAACTCCCTTCAGAAGCCTCCTAAAAACTCAACTTTGACCGTGCTTCCAATCTCTTTCCCCCGCATGCTTTTATATTTTCCTGTTCAGTGTTCGCCCTTTCTGCCATGTTGAGCGCTCTAAGACATCAGTCCAGAACGTCCTTACAGATGTGTCAAACCTCTGGCCTCTGGATTATTTAAATATTTCTGGCAGGCTCCCTGGCTCTAGAAAGGAGTCCGCCAGAAAGGTGGTTGGGGGGTTGAGGGTTGCGAGGGGGATAGAAATTTGCTGCGGCAGGTGTCCGAGGCTTGGAACAGTGCATTGATGCGTTAAATTTTGTGCCACAGCTTTGCAAGTGATTGGCCAGGCTTACCAGCTTTAAGCATTTAAATCCCCCCCTCTGTCGTCATAACTACATTGGCTGCAGGGCCGAACAGGTACCCCGGCATCCAGCGTTGCTATGGGTTAAATGACAGACAATAACTCGGAAGAAGTACTTCAGTCATTTGAATATCATTTCAATACACCCTCCCATATATGGACGGATGTATTGATTACCACCCGTCACTTCCAGTGGGAACTCCAACGGGTGTGAAAATAGGCGGGGACATGGTGGAACATATCCCTATCCCAATATTGTACCCTTGCCTGCCCCAGTTGTGGCCAGAAATCAGCAGGAGCAATAAAGCTCCCAGCCACTTTCTTTTACATGAAGAGTGTTGTATATGAGTTGTGGGGGCCTGAATTCATTAGCGCCCAAACCGAGTGCGATTCCGGCGGGGCGCAGCGATGGCGCGCCAGAACGGAGAGGACTGAGCTAAATTCGTCCTTGGGCCACATAATTCAATAATTTGGGTACCCTGACTCAGCTCGCCTGTCGGGGCCTTAACAATATCGCCATGCGCCGAGGCCCACAGGTAAGTCTGCGAGGGGAGGTGGAGGCAGGTGATTGGGAGGGGGCAAGGGTGAACCAGCAGCGGCCCATAATAGGGTTGTGGAGCTTGGAAGACCACTCCTGCCTCTTCCAACTCTACAAATGCCATATCCCTGGAGGTTTTGGGGCTTTTTCTTTGAGCGGTGTCTTTAAGGCCCGCTGGTAAGGTTGCTCAAGACCCAGAAACACCAGTTGGAGCTCACGCATCCCAAGCTCCAACTAGGGCAAGAAAAACGTAATAATCCGGGTCTGAAATGGGCCAATGAGCCTTATTTCAATATTGAAATGAGGCCCATGCTTATTTCAGGCAACTGTCAGGGTCGCCTACAACCAGAGCACGACCAATTTAGCAGTGGCCAGAACGCTTGTGCAGCTCGGGCACAGGCCCCTGCCCTGCTAAATCGCTTATCTTTACGCCCATTTTGGACCCATAAATGGGCGCGACAGTGTTAAATTTACACGCTAACAATTGGTAAGCAAAGTCAGAAGTCTGCTGCTGATATTTGGAAAGCCCTTTGATTTAATACACGTTGGGGTAAATGTTAATTTTTAGCACTCTGGTACAGCGCTTTGCATGCCAAGAATGTGTATCAGGAATTAAGGCATACTCCCCACATTATTTTCCATCATTAATTTTAATGGATGGAAAATACGGGGGAGGGTGCGTGCCGAAATTCTCAATGTGTGCTCCAGTGCCTGAAGCTCTGCATCGAGAGCACCAAAGTCTGAACTTCCCCGCGATGTTTATTGCAGCAAATGGGAGCCAAAACTCGTGTCGGTTACGACTCGTTTCTTTTTAATAACAATGTATTAAAGTCTTCAGAGCGGCAGACTTTTATTCCATGTGCCTGGCCCAAGTTTAAATCCAATTCCCACAAATGAAAGGACTGCGTTCCAATGTGCTTCACTAAGCAGCTTAACAGGTTAAGAGGTAAAAGAGTTGAGAACTGGACGTACCAGGTGGAGCCAATGGAGCTGACACTCAAAAGGACACAAATTGCAAGGCTCGCCTCTGCCGCTGACATAGATCCTTGCTGGACATGAACACAAAGCACAGAAATGGGACTAAAGTATTTTAGCCCTACCTCCGACCCACACTCCAGCTGGTAGTGGAGCCTGGGAATTCCTGCCCTTGAATTTGTCGCAAGCTTTTATTGCTTTATGCTATGGTGTTCCTTTTTGCATCCAACGTTTTTTTTAAACATTGGCAATAAATCATTTCCTTCAAGTAATAAAGGTTGTTTAATCGGTGTGGTTATTCGATTGAGGCCAATACAGTGGAGCCCAAATCATTACTAAACTAAATAATTATCGCAAATGTGCATTATCTTCAAAAGCTACACGTTAGAGGTTTGTGATTGTAAAAATCGAACCGACAGTGTATTGTAAAAATACACCGTAGGTCTTCTATGTGTACGTATTTGATCTTTTTATATTGCTTCTCGTTGTTTCAGTTGAAGAGCACAATGGCTATAAGTCTCTCAAGTGCCAAGCATGACAATGAGCTGCTGAAGGAGCAAGTCGAGGAGGAGCAGGAGAGTAAATCTGAACTGCAGAGGCTCATTTCCAAACTAAACAGTGAGGTCACCCACTGGCGGACACGCTATGAAACTGACGCTATTCAGAGAACTGACGAGCTGGAAGAGTCCAAGTAAGCAATGTGGTTTGTTATCAGATACCCTGAACCGAGTTTAGCCTAAGGGGCAGATTTTACAGGCTCTTGTGGTATAGAGTAATAAAAGACATTCAATAAAATTAAACACTGGCATTGACAACAATCTCCTTGTTTAGAAAAGAAACTTGTCTCAAAATTGTCCATCTCAACTGCCCCCTCCCTGTTCAGTTCCTATATCTGGAGCTCACTAATGCATAAATGTGTTTTTTGCAGGATTCACCTAGCTATATCTTAAAATATGCAGCAATTGCATTGTTTTAAATAGCTTATTGTCTATTGCTGCCATTTCTCCCCTCCGGGACAGATGCTAATAGATTAAATGGAGCTGCGTAACACAAATGCAGCCTAACTAACACCTTTTGAACTGGAGGAAGTCTTGGAATGATAATCATTGCCATTTTTTAACACAAGAACCCATTTTTCCCGCTGTGACTTTATAAGTTGTGTCTTTTAAGACTTAGATTATTGTGTTATGCTAAATTTCATGATAGTGGGGCAGCTTGAGGGAAGAGCAGATTAATGAACTCAGTTTTCAAATGTTAAGCTGGATTGTTGAAGGAGAATCTAAACATCAGATCACTGAATGAAGCTTTAAGAATTTTGTTTATGCAGTCTGCACTCGATGTTAATCTTTTAGAACACATGTCAGAGGGGCATTTAACCCACTCAAATTGGTGATCAGTGGATAGGATCGTCTATTTTAATTTATTTTTCTTAGTGAGTGAAATCTTAGATTCAAATGCAATCGTAGATTTGAGTGTCGCCTTGATGCTGTGGCCCATATATCCTGAGGTGGCACAGCAAACAACAGCAGCATTTGAACCCCAGGATTCGTAACGTGATGACTACATATGTGTTAACGCCACTCATTGATTTTTGGTTTCTTACCCGTTTGTAGTATAACATTATAAAATATACACTTAAACCTGAAAGTTAGAAATTCCTGAGGTTTCAGCTGGTCAGGGAGCATCTATGGAGAGAGAAACTCTCCACAGATGCTGCCTGACCTGCTGAGTATTTCCAGCATTTTCTGTTTTTATTTCAGATTTCCAGCATCCGCAGTATTTTGCTTTTGTAGTGCTTTTTAATCAGCGGTTAATCCTGTTTGTGCTGCTCCACTGATGTGATGGAGTTTTAGCCAAAACTGAGGGAAAGATTGTTCTAACGAGAGCTTTGATGAGCTTGTAGAAGAGTTATCAACACATATAGCAGTACAGGTAAATGCTGATTTAATGTCCCCTCAACATATAATGAAATACATGAATTTTTATGGTGACTTTCATATGGAAACACCTCAGAGAGCTTTATGCCGTGAATTAATGTCTCTTTAAGATATAAATCCTTATCCCAATTGCTAAGAAGATTGAAATAAATGCCTTTGAACTCTCATTTTAGGTGTACATCAAAGGAGCTTTGATTAAAGTTCAGATTGTAAGGTTGACTGATGTACTGACAACTTGGAGATCTAAGAAATGTGCAAGTGACGTGCATATGGATGCATGGGCCTATAGTATTAGAATATTGCTTAAGTTGAAGAGTTGTAAATCAACATAGAGGTATGTGGTGTGACACAGTGCTGCATAGGATTGAATCTGGGCCCTTTTATTATTAGTTGTCAAGTTGATGTGTGAAGTATTGGAAGCATAGCAAGTGTTGGGGTAAATATGACTCGGCTACCCAGTCTTCTGTTTGAAAAGTCGACTGGAGTTGATGGTGTTGGGCCACTGGCAAAGAAGCAGGCTGTGCTTTAAGAGCTGCCATTTCTCACGGTCATATTCTGTACAATGGAGTGGCGATATTTGATCTGACAAACTGGGTCTGAGGCTGAAGTTTATCAATCAGTGCCTCGCGTGCAGTTCATCTTCAGCTTAGCCACCTTACTTGAGTTATTATAGGTTGGTGAAAGCTCAAAGTGCAACCAGGATAATGAGAGATCAGAATTGGGGAGGCATTTAGTCTGAACTATTAATTGCTGAGGATTAGTGTGAGATTAACTGCTTTATATTGAACTGACCTTCTTGGATCAGTTGCTAAAAACTACATCTTTTGCTAAGCTCTCCTCCAGACACAGTTAACCATTTGACTAAAATTAAAAGCAAGACGTTCAAAGAAAGCTCATAGACGGTGTATGTTTATTTAACTACATAGGATTACACAGGATATACGGCACAGAAACAGGCCATTCGGCCCAACCAGTCCATGCCGGAGTTGACGGTCCACACGAGCCTCCTCCCGTCTTTCCTCATCAAAATCTATCAGCATAACCCTCTATTCCCTTCTCCCTCATATGCTTGTCCAGCCTCCCTTTAAATGCATCTATACTATTCGCTTGAACCACTCCCTGTGGTAGCGAGTTCCACATTCTCACCACCCTCTGGGTAAAGAAGTTTCTTCTGAATTCCCTATTGGATTTCTTGGTGACTATCTTATATTGATGGCCTCTAGTTATGCTCTTCCCCACAAGTGGAAACATTCTCTCTGTATCCACTCTATCAAAACCTTTCAGAATTTTATAGACCTCTATTAGGTCACCCCTCAGCTTTTTTTCAAGAGAAAAGAGACCCAGCCTGTTCAATCTTTCCTGATATGTATACCCTCGCATTTCTGGTATCATCCTTGTAAATCTTCTCTGCACCCTCTCCAGTGCCTCTATATCCTTTTTATAATATGGCGACCAGAACTGTTCGCAGTACTCCAAGTGTGGTCTAACCAAGGTTCAATACAGGTTCAGCCTAACTTCCCTACTATTCAATTCTATTCCTCTAGAATAAACTCTAGTACTTGGTTTGCTTTTTTTATGGCCTTGCTAACCTATGTTGCAACTTTTAGTGATTTGTGTATTTGTACTCTGAGATCCCTTTGTTCCTCTACCCCACCTAGACTCGCACCCTCCAAGTGATAAGTGACCTCCCTATTCTTCCTACCAAAATGTAATACCTCACATTTATCTGTGTTGAACTTCATTTGCCAATTATATGCCCATTCTGCAAGTTTATTAATGTCCTCCTGTAACTTGTTGCAGTCCTCCTCAGTATTGACTATCCCCCTCAATTTGGTGTCATCTGCAAATTTAGAAATTGTGATTTTGATTCCATCGTCTAAATCGTTAATGTAAATTGTGAACAGCAGTGGTCCCAGCACTGATCCTTGTGGAACACCACTACCCACCTTCTGCCACTGTGAATAGCTCCCCTTTCCTCCTACTCTCTGCTTTCTGTCCTGAAGCCAGCCCGCAATCCATTCTGCTACTTGTCCCCTGACTCTGCATTCTCTGATCTTGTTCTATTATGGAGTACCTTATCGAAAGCTTTTGAAAATCTAGATAAATTACATCTACTGCATTGCCATTGTCCACGCTCTCTGTTAGCTCTTCAAAAAATCCAATGAGGTTGGTCAAACAAGACTTTCCCTTTTGAAATCCATGTTGACTATTCATTATTATATTTTTGGTTTCTGGATGTTCTTCTATTTTCTCCTTTAGTAGGGATTCCATTATTTTTCCAATGTTAAGCTGACTGGTCTATAATTCCCTGGACATGTTCTATCCCCCTTCTTAGATATAGATATTACGTTAGCTATCCGCCAGTCCTCTGGCACTATACCTTTTTCTAATGACTTATTAAATATGCGTAGTAATGCCTCTGCTATCTCTTCCCTAGATTCTTTTAAAATGTGTGGATGCAGGAGTTTTATCCTCTTTCAGTTTGATTAATTTATTTAATATATCCCCTTTTTAAATTTTAAATCCACTTATCTCATTACTAATCTCATCATCCAATGTCATGTCCACCTGTTCTATCTCCCTGGTAAATACTGAAGTAAAATAATTATTTAATATTTCTGCCATCTCTCTATCGTTACCTGTGGTATTGTCCTGACTGTCTCTTAATGGCCCTATTCCCATCCCAACCTTCCTTTTTATTGATGTGCCTATAAAATATTTTACTATTTTGTTTTATTTTCCTTGATAATTTAATTTAATAGTTCCTCTTTGCCTCCCTAATTTTTTTTTACTTCTCTCCTAATCTTTTCGTATTCTCCCTTATCATGCACTCCCCTGCTGTCTGTGTACTTAATGTATGCCTCTAACTAATGACACCTCCTTAAACAAAGTGATCATCTATGTTCCATTTGAAGTCATTTTTACCAAAGAAAATCCGTCAAATTTTCAGAAATGGGAACAAAGGATTTAAGAACATTTTTTTCCTAAACATTAATTTTATGTCACTCGCGGAATCAAATCTAAAAGAATAAAATATTTTGGAGAAAGATGGCACAGATGGGACAGAGTCTTGAGGGTTTTGATGATTTTCAGTTTTTGACACTGCAATTGGGACCTTAAGATTATGTTGCATGTTTCCCAGCTTGTTTCTACTTTTTCAATAGCACTAGTAGACCTGTTGTGGCATTGCTCATGGTGAGTTGCAGGATACAGCACATGTTAAGTATATGTGTTCAGTACATGGCCGACCTAGAAATTCAGAGATCAAGGTTGGCGTGTAGACCTGGAATTTCGAAAGAATTTTGAGAGGTGTGCTCGGAGACAGTGAAGTAAGTCTTAGAGCACTTTTTGAATGGTTCCTGAGAAATTTCGGCCAAAATGCATGACCTGTGTTGAGAGAGGTAACTCCAGAGAGTGGGACCTGGGCAGCTGAAGGCATGGTTGCAGCTGGTGAGGTGAAGGGAAGGTGGATACTGAAGTCAGAGGAACAGAGCGTTCCTGGGGAGTTGTCGGGCTGGAGGAGGTTACAGAGTTAGGATGGGTGAGGCCATGGAGGGATTTTAAAACAGTGATGAGAATTTTAAATTAGAAGCAATGGTGGCCTGGAGCCAGTCTAGATCAGTGAGGATTGATGTGATGGATTAATGGGACAATGCAGGATAGGAGAGCAGAGTTTTGGATGAGCTGGTGGTTATGGAGCGTGGACAATGGGAGGCTGGCAAGGTGAGCAATGGAGTAATCAAGTCTGTAATTAGTGGGGTGCCACAGGGATCAGTGCTGGGGCCTCAACTATTTACAATCTATATTAATGACTTGGATGAAGGGACCGAGTGTACTGTAGCCAAATTTGCTGACGATACAAAGATAGGTGGGAAAGCAAATTGTGAGGAGGATACAGAGTCTGCAAAGGGATATAGATAGGTTAGGTGAGTGGGCAAAGATTTGGCAGATGGAGTATAATGTGAGAAAATGTAAGGTTATCCACTTTGGTAGGAAGAATAGAAAAGCAAAATATTATTTAAATGGAGAGAGACTACAGAATGCTGCGGTACAGAAGGACCTGGGTGTCCTCGTACAAGAAACACAAAAAATTAGCATGCAGTAATTGGGAAGGCAAGTAGAATGTTAGCCTTTCTTGCTAGGGGGGTGGAGTATAAAAGTAGGGAAGTCTTACTACAACTGTACAGGGCTTTGGTGAGATCACACCTGGAGTACTGCGTACAGTTTTGGTCAACTTATTTAAGGAGGGATATAGTTGCATTGGAGGCTGTTCAGAGAAGGTTCACTCGGTTGATTCCTGAGATGAAGGGTTGTCTTATGAGGAAAGGTTGAGCAGGTTGGGCCTATGCTCATTGGAGTTTAGAAGAATGAGAGGTGATCTTATTGAAACATATAAGATTCTGAGGAGGCTTGACAGGGTAGATGCTGAGAGAGTGTTTCCCCTTGTAGGGGAATCTAGAACTAGGGGGCATAGTTTTAGGATAAGGGGTCGCCCATTTAAGACGGAGATGAGGAGGAATTTCTTCTCTCAGAAGGTCGTGAATCTTTGGAATTCTCTACCCCAGAGAGCTGTGGAGGCTGAATCAGTGAATATATTCAAGGCGGAGATAGACAGATATTTGAGCTACAGGGGAGTGAAGGGTTAAGGGGAACAGGCAGGAAAGTGGAGTTGAGGCCAAGATCAGATCAGCCATGATCTTATTGAATGGCGGAGCAAGCTTGAGGGGCCGAATGGCCTACTCCTGCTCCTATTTCTTATGTAAGTCTGGAGCATATATGAGTGTGCCGGTGGAAAATGGGCTGGTGTAGAGGTAGGCAATATGTTGGAAGTGAACGTAGGCGTCTTTGTCATAGAGAGGACATGCAGGCAGAAATTCAGCTCGGGGTCAAACAGAGGACGCAAGGATTGCAAACAGTTTGATCCATCTCCGTAGTGTCATTTCTGATTGATTCAATTACATACAGCCACACTGACAGTTCCTCATGCACCCACTATATGTACTAAAATTATTATCACATTAAAGAAGAAAGCCACAGAATTCCCCATCACAGCTTTCAATTGCTCTTGTATCATCCCCCCCCCCCACCCCTCCTCTGCCCCACCCCACCACCCCCGCCACTGCCAAATCAAAATCAATAACCTTGTCCTAGGTACATCCTCCTTCCATTCCTCCCGATGGCAGAGGTAGGACATGCCAGTCCTTTTCCTCTCCCTTCCTTCTTAGTTAATGGATATTATGACATGGTGCGTGAAAACCTGAGGAAACAGAAGGGTATAAAAATGCAAAATAATGGCCGCAAAAAATAAAACCAAATTGGGCCAAAGTTAGAATTCTTTGCCCTGAATCATTTCAAAACGTACCAATACAGATTTAGTGAATAAAACCCTTCCAGGTACATCCTTAGGAATCAATGCCAGATGCGTTGATGAACACGAATACTTGTTGGAAACCCAGCTATTTCGTGAAGACTGGAGTTTTAAGAGACTATTCATGTTTTCACACACTTCCATCTCCCGCAAGGCCCTAGGTCCTACTCTCTAGAATTCTCTCCCTAAACACCTTCCTCTCCTCCTTTTAAGAAAGGCATTGAAATGGTAGGTCGCGAGTGTGGTGATCAGGATATTCCTAAAGCCATACCCCCACGAATTGCAGTTGGAACAATCCTTAAGAGCTTCCTTCAGCACAATTGTGACTCAGCTGATTATCCCATTACACCATCTGCTCTCAGTCATGTCTTCCAAATTTATACCGTGTTTATCACCAAGGCATCTCCTGAGATCAAAGCGGCCAATTGTACTGACTGTCAGTTGTTGGGATCAGACATCTCGCAGATTGTTCTGGTTTTCATGATCAAAGCAAGATTCAGAACAAAATTTGGCTGCCGTCCACAACATACTGGAGAAATCCTCTCGAAGGACATTTTTGCACATGCATTGTACATTTCTTTTTCTTCTTTTTACACCACTTTTTGCAATGCAGACATTTATAGTTTCGGATGATTTTATTTTTCCAAGTAGATCTATCGCATAAGGATATGTGTTGAGCTCAAAAGACATATCCTTTTGATCAGTACATCCCTCCAGGTAGACGCAGGGTTAGTATGTTAGCCTTGGATAAGATGTACAGCGTGAAGCAGAGGTTCTGTACACAATCTGTGCCTACATTTATTAAAAGGATAAATGACTTGTGGTATCCTGTACATATCCAATCAGGAGACACCAACACTAATAAAAAAAGGCACACAGGAACAATAATAACGAAAGAAAGACTTGCATTTATATAAAGCCTTTCACAACCTCAGGACATGTCAAAGCCCTTGACAGCCAACAAAGTACTTTTGAAGTGCAGTCACTGTTGTAATGTAGGAAACGAGGCAGCCAATGTGTGCACAGCAAGGTCCAGTGTGATAATAAGCAGATAATCTGTTATCAGTGGTGTTGGTTGAAGGCTAAATGTTGGCCAGGACACCAGGGAGAACTCCCCTGCTCTTCTTCGAATAGTGCCATGGGATCTTTTACTTTCACTTGAGGTTCAATGGTTTAACGTCTCATCCGAAAGACAGCCCCTCCGATGGTGCAGCGCTCCCTCAGTACTGTACTGGAGTGTCAGCCTCAATTATGTGCTCAAGTCTCTGGAGTGGGACTTGAACCCACAACCTTCTAACTCAGGCGAAAGTGCTACCATTGAGCCAAGGCAACACAAGGATAACATAAGAGCATAGGAGAGTACAGGACCGGGAAAAATCTCTGCAGTCCATGACGTAAGAAAACTACTAGGCACTTGGTCTAAGCATTAAACAAAGCTTTAATCAACTGTTTTACAACATGGAGGTCTAGTTGTGGCCTTCACTAGTTCCTGTTAAGAATGTCCCGCGCAAGCTGGGCCCGTGCCCGAGTATTTATACTCTCCCTGGACAGCGTCACCAGCAGGCCGCCCAGTATTATTTCATAAGTCATTTCCACATGAATGACAAGATTCATGTCAGTCCATCTGGCTGGTCCTGTCACTCAATTGCCACTCCCTCGAATATCCAGTTCTCCCTGAAAATGTGTCCACACAATCTGCCTCCCTGGGTAGGCTGTTCCACATGTTCACTGCCCTCTGTGGAAAACAGTTAAATCTAAATGGTCTGTGCACCTTCCCTGTTCTAAGCTTGAGCCCCTGTCCCCTAGTTATAGAGTTTGTGACAATCTTGAATATATTATCAGGTTAAATTTGTCTGTTTCGTTAAGGATCTTGAGTACTTCAATAATATCTCCCTTGAGCCTTCTTTTCCCTAGAGTGAACAAGCTGAGGTTCTTCAACCTCTCCTTATAGCTCAGAGCTCCTCACTTTGGTTGCCCTTTTCTGCTTTCACTTCATTGCCTGGGTGTCCTTGTGAAATGGCCACCAGAATTTCGTGCAGTACTCCAGGTGTGGCCATACCTATACAAACTCGTTATCGCCTCTTGGGATTTGTGCTTTATCCCTCTGGTTATACATCCAGTTAGCTTTCTTACTGGTACCACACACGCTGATGTTGGTATCAGTGAACAATCCACCAATACTCCCAGATTCCTTCATGATTTGTGTTCTGTAGCCTAGCGCCATTTAGCTCTTGTTCCTACAGTTTATTTCCCTTCTCTACCTTCCACCTTAAATGCCATTTGCTACTCATCGGTCCTGAGCTCCAAACCATTAAATATGCTGTAAACAGCAATGGTCCCAGCACTGACCCTTGTGACCACTTGCCACATTGGCACAGCTCTATTCAGCATCACCTTTTGCTGTCTCTGGTTTAGCCAATTTTCAAACCATCTCCGACGCTTGCTGTCTAGTCCATACCTTGCCGGCTATTGTTTATGTGCCACAGAATCAAGAGCCTTGCTAAAATCTAAATATGTCACTTCCACAGAATTTCCTGTGGCAATGAGGTCCACCATTTCTTTAAAGACTCCCAAGAAATGTGTTGGGCATGGCCTCCTTCCATAAATCCATGCTGACTCTCTCTTACCATCCCACATCAATCTAGGTATTTCATTATACCCTCTGTCAAGATGCCTTCGAATACTTTACCCACAACAGATGTTCGGTTCACTATAGCTGCCTGAGTCGCCTCTATGTCCCCTTTTTAAAGATTGATGTTATGTTAGGTGCTTTCCAGTCCTTGGGCCTTGCTCCTGTTTCTAAAGATCCCCTTAAGATAATGGCGAGTCAGTTTCTTAAGTAGCATGTGTGAAGTCTATCTGGGCCTGGTGTCTTGTCTTCTCGTTAACTTCCTCAGCTTACCATTGACGGCCTCATCTGAAATTTGGTAGCAGTCCCACCTTTGAACCCTGCTGCAGACAGTGCCGGCGAGTGGAGACCGGAGCTTCGGCCCTGAATTCTGGGTTGACATTCAGCGGGATACTTGCATTCAGTGGGTGTGGGGGTGGGGTTAGAACCCTGCCCCTTCTGACTCGGAGGTGGGAATGCTACCAGTGATCTGAAATAGATCTGAGATATTTATATATCCGTGTCCACCCAGAGACTCCACTTCTATTCTGGAAAACTGCCCAAACTCCCCTCCTTGAGCACAGAAAAATAAAAATATTTTTAGTACATTTGCTGTCACTTTGTTAGTTGTGAGAAGTCGCACAACACCAGGTTATAGTCCAACAGCTTTATTTGAAATCACAAGCTTTCGGAGCGCTGCTCCTTCGTCAGGTGAAGTGAAGAGATGCATATAGGCACAGCATATATAGTCAGAGAACACTGCCAGATGATTACAGTTAATCTTTCCAACTGCCCTTTATCACACCTCGGCAGAGAGATAATCACGGCAATCAAAGGTGTGGATGGTGTCCAAACAGGTCAGTCAGGAAAACATTACATCAAAGACAATGTGGCAGATGCTGGGGTCTGTATGGAAAACAAACAACTTTTTTTGCTGGAAATCACAGCAGGTCCGGCCGCATCTGTGTAGAGAGAACAAGCCAACGACGACTCGAGTCTGGATGACTCTACGTCAGGTGGGGTTACATGTAGCGTGACATGAACCCAAGATCCCGGTTGAGGCCGTCCTCATGGGTGCGGAACTTGGCTATCAGTTTCTCTACGTCAGGTGGGCCTATATGCATCTCTTCACTTCACCTGACGAAGGAGCAGTGCTCAGAAAGCTTGTGATTTCAAATAAAGCTGTTGGACTATAACCTGGTGTTGTGCGACTTCACACATTTGTCCACCCCAGTCCAACACCGGCATCTCCACATCACTTTGTTAGTTGATATTATGTCACCTTTCGGCTCTTTAAATGGCCCCACTGTTTACTTTTCACTTTTTATTGAGGCGGCCATTATCTAGTGAAGACTCTTAAGTTTCAAAAAAAATTGATGAGAAAGCCATTTACAAACTCCCTTTTTCTTATTGGTGTTTTCACTAAAGGAAGTGGACCATTCAATCACAAGCTAGAAATACCAGTTATGGAGCTGGATAACACCACCAGCGCTGTCATGTTGAGAGCAGGAAATGCTTAGAGTGAAGGCACTCAGCCGCTCGCAAAGAAAGCGTGTGCTCGTGTTAAGATCACATTTTCCGGAGGATATGTCAGTGAGGAGCTGCATTAACAGATTGCCTTGGCCAACCTTGTTTTCTTAACATCTTTTCCCCTAATTTCCTGTCTTGGCTTTGATCCTTTTGTCAGGAACGTGGAGTTGTCAGACCTCAGATGTTTCTATAGATAAACATGACACTTGTGGAGCCAAGATGGGTTCTGCCAATTATTATTTTTTTTTTCTTTATCACAGAATCCCCACAGCGCAGATAGAGGCCATTTCGGCCCATCGAGCCTGCCTATCCCACCCTATCCCCGTAACCCTACGTATTTAATCCCCCCTAACACTAAGGGTCAATTTATCATAGCCAAATCAACCTAACCCGCACATCTTTGGACTGTGGGAGGAAACCGGAGCACCCGGAGGAAACCCACGCAGACATGGGGAGAATGTGCAAACTCCACACAGACAGTCACCCGAGGCCGGATTCGAACCCGGGTCCCTGGCGCTGTGAGGTAACAGTGCTAACCACTATGCCACCGTGCTGCTTTTCTCCCTCTCTCCCTACGCCACCCCCCCCCCCCCCCACACACACACACACTCCCTTTCCAATCTTCCATGGGGCAAGAAGTGCTCCATCTGGTACCTGGTTATGAATTTACAAAACAGGCATGGAGGTTAGATAAGCTGGAATGCCAACTCTTAAGTAGAACTGTGACTGGCTGAATGAATCAAACCTTACATTTTTGGAATTTCCCAAGTTCTTGATTTGTAAATATCCTTCTTGTGCAGTACCTGAGCTTTGGAGCTGCAGTGCCCATGAAAGACAAAATATTGTTTTTATTTTCATCAAAGGAAGAACTTACACTTATCTAGTATGTTTCACATCCTCAAGATGTTCCAAAGCGTTCACAGCCAATAAATTACTTTGATATCTGCTCACACAGCAGTCAATTGGCACACAGCATGGTTCCACAAACAGCACTGAGATGAATGACCAGTTAGTTAATCTGTCTTGATGGTGGTGTTGGTTGAGGGATAATTGTTGGCCAGGATACTGAGAGAACTCCTCTGCTCATCCTCGCAAAGTGCCGAAGGATCTTTTACAGAACAACAGGCAGGCGGGCCCTCAGTTTACCGCCTTGTCTAAAAGACAGCTCTTCCTACAATACAGCTCTGTATTCAAGTATCAGTCTAGATTATGTGCTGAAGCTGTGTTAAGTAAAATTTTTGTTGTTTTCATATCTTCACACTCTTATTAGGGAGCCAGATAATGAGAGAGTGAGGAACGAGCAGGCTTATTTGAGTGAAAAGCATTCTGGCTTATATTATAGTTCATCTTATTATCCTTCTTCCAATGTGCTCTTCTTCCCCAGTCTCCTAATATTTGTTTTTTTTAAACTTTAGTTGTGCTTTTTTTCTGTCAAACTTAACAGAATCTGTCTATCTTAACCCTTTTCTAACTTTAAAAACAACTTTAAAACATTTAACTTTACCTTTTTTTTCTTCCACCTTGTCCCATTTTAGAGGTGGCAGCAAGTTTCAAAAACTGGGTTTTCATTGGCTGAAACCAGGCTTTATAGGCCCGTTTTCTAACCAATCAAGTCTTGAGTCTTACAATCAATTGACCCCCAGCATCCACAGTCTTTTGGGGGAGAAAATTCTGCATTTCCACTGCCCTTTGTGTGGAACAAGTGCTTCCTGATCTCAGTCCTGAACGGCCAAGCTCTAATTTGAGGTTTGTATTCCCTTGTTCTGGAATCCCCCATCAGGGGAAATAGTTCGTCTGTGTCAACCCTATTAAACCTTTTATCATTTAAAACACCTCTCAGCCTTCTAAACTCAAGGGAATATAACCCAAGTATATTCAACCTGTCCTCATAATTTAACCTTTTAAGTCCTGGTCAACGTTCTGGTGACGACAGTCAACATGCTGATATTATAAGTGTTATCAAGGCAATTGTTGACACGTAAAAATATGTCAAAACAGAAAGAAACTCGACTGAATGATTAAACCCCGCCAGTGGTCCAAGTGCCTGACTATTCAGTGGTTGGAAAATCGCAGGCAGTGCACCCACGATTATCTGATCTATGCTGGCTGCGTGCGAGGTGCCTTCCTTCAATACACAAAATTTACCCTCGACAGCGAGCAGTTCGAAAAAGAGGATTTGGAATTCGGGCAATTTTTCTGTGAGGGAGGAAGGAAATATTTGGTTTAAACTATGAGCGCTGATAGTCTAAATGGGGCAAGCTATCTGACAATGTGGAAAACTGCCCAGGTATGTCCTGGCCACAAAAAGCAGAACAAATCCAATCTGGCCAATTATTGCCCCATCAGTTTACTCTCAATCATCAGCAAAGTGATGGAAGGTGTCGTCGACAGTGCTATCAAGCAGCACTTACTCACCAATAACCTGCTCACTGATGCCCAGTTTGGGTTCCGCCAAGACCACTCGGTTCCAGACCTCATTACAGTCTTGGTCCAAACATGGACATGAGCTGAATTCCAGAGGTGAGGTGAGAGTGACTGCCCTTGACATCAAGGCAGCATTTGACCGAGTGTGGCATCAAGGAGCCCTAGTAAAACTGAAGTCAATGGGAATCAGGGGGGAAAACTCTCCACTGGCTGGAGTCATACCGAGCACAAAGGAAGATGGTTGTGGTGGTTAGAGATCAATCATCTCCGGCCCAGGACATCACTGCAGGTGTTCCTCAGGGCAGTGTCCTAGGCCCAACCACCTTCAGCTGCTTTATCAATGACCTTCCCTCCATCATAAGGTCAAAAGTGGGGATGTTCGCTGATGACTGCACAGTGTTCAGTGCCATTCGCAACTCCTCAGATAATGAAGCAGTCCATGCCCGCATGCAGCAAGACCTGGACGACATTCAGGCTTGGGCTGATAAGTGGCAGGTAACGTTCGCGAGACACAAGTGCCAGGCAATGACTATCTCCACCAAGCGAGCGTCTAACCACCGCCCCTTGACATTCAATGGCATTACCATCGCCGAATCCCCCACCATCAACATCCTGGGGGTCACCATTGACCAGAAACTTAACTGGACCAGCCACATAAATACTGTGGCAACAAGAGCAGGTCCGAGGCTGGGTATTCTGCGGCGAGTGTCTCACCTCCTGACTCCCCAAAGCCTTTCCACCATCTACAAGGCACAAGTCAGGAGTGTGATGGAATACTCTCCACTTGCCTGGATGAGTGCTGCTCCAACAACACTCAAGAAGCTCGACACCATCCAAGACAAAGCAGCCCGCTTGATTGGCACTCCATCCACCACCTTAAACATTCACTCCCTCCACCACCGGCGTACCATGGCCGCAGTGTGTACTATCTCCAAGATGCACTGCAGCAACTCACCAAGGCTTCTTCGGCAGCACCTCCCAAACCTGCGACCTCTACCACCTAGAAGGACAAGGGCAGCAGGCGCATGGGAACACCATCACCTCCAAGTTCCCCTCCAAGTCACACACCATCCTTGACTTGGAAATATATCGTCATTCCTTCGTCGTCGCTGGGTCAAAATCCTGGAACTCCCACCCTAACAGCAGTGTGGGAGCACCTTCACCACACGGACTGCAGTGGTTCAAGAAGGCGGCTCACCACCACCTTCTCAAGAGCAACTAGAGATGGGCAATAAATGCTGGCCTTGCCAGTGACGCCCACATCCCATGAACGAATAAAAGAAAAAGCGGCTTGGAACAGTTCCTGAGCCTCTATTGAGCGCGGAAGCAGAATTAACATCAGTAGAACTGTGTTAATATAAACCAGAATGCTCTAGCCTTCAAGTGTGCATGTTAGTTCCTCTCCCTGACCCTATCTGGCTGACTAACCCTCTCAAGACGATTCCCTTGATGGTGCACTCAGCATCCTCAAATTATTGAGAATAGCAGCAGCTGGACAAGTTACTGGTAATTCTTTTTTGGACTGTGGTCTTTATGGAGATTCTCTTTAAGCAAGTCTGTAATAACTGATGTATAACGAGCTGGACGTTTCTCACTCTTAGCTGCTGAGTACCTGCTGGCTGTAATTTTACAGACTCCAAAATCCTGGTGCTATGTTTGACAAATTGTGATAAACTATGTTCTAGATTAACATTTCCACATGTAGCAATCATGCCATTTTTAAGCCTACCATTTATAGACATCTTGAATGGAATTTTTTTCCATCGTATGTTTAATGTGTGCACTTAATGAAATTATTTTACTGAACTGCTAGAAAACCTCAGAAAAATAAAATCTTTCAAGGTTTGACAAAGCCGATTAAATAGAGACCTCCATTTTTAGCTTCTTTATTAAGCTGAAAATCTAACTTTAAAAAAAAAGAAAGACTTGCATTTATATCGCGTCTTTCACGACCACTGTTGTAATTGGGAAACGCGGCAGTCAATTTGCGCACAGCAAGCTCCCACAAACAGCAATGTGATAATGACCAGATAATCTGTTTTAGTGATGTTGATTGAGGGATAAATATTGGCCAGGACACCGGGGAGAACTCCCCTGCTCTTCTTCGAAATAGTGCCATGGAATCTTTTACGTCCACCTGAGAGAGCAGGTTAACTTCTCATCCGAAAGACGGCACCTCCGACAGTGCAGCACTCCCTCAGCACTGCACTGGAGTGTCAGCCTAGCTTTGATGTGCTCAAGTCCTTGGAGTGAACCCACAACCTTCTGACTCAGGCGAGTGTGCTACCCACTGAGCCACAGCTGACACTTAACAGATCTAACAAAATATTCCAACCTTCAGATGTTTAATGGGGGGGGAAGATCCATTTTGAATATTTAGCTGAAGATTTTTAAGTTGTGCTGCACCATTTTTCTTAACGAGAGTGGTGAAGAGTAACAGTTCGACAATGCCAAGTTTATCTTTTAAGAGAGTGCAGAGTGTAGGAGGAAGGGAAGGCTGAGGGAGGTGTAGAGCTCCACAGTTTAATGGTCCTGGGAAAGAATTAATTAGAGCAGGAGCTAGTGCGAGCATTTCACCATCTAATCTAATTGCTGATATATCCTAATAAATTTGTTCACAGTAACACAAGTATTCTGAAGAATGCGTGGGACTCATTGGCTTACTGGGCCCACAAAAAATAATGCTTGAGGCTATAGTTCCAAACATTGCTTCCCAGCTGCTGCCAATATACATAAATAGTTACAGGCTATACACCAGATGAGGCTCTGCTTAGAATCTACAGCAAGATGGCTGTCGGCTCCTTCAGTATTGTAATTCACCTTCCCTGAAAAGAGATACTATCCTGGGGATTTCCGTTCCTGTACGAATCAATGAAAAAGATGAATTGCGAGTCGTTTCCATGAGTACAGTCAAATGGGTGTTTCCTCCCAATATTCAGGGCTTGTACATTCCTTGTGAGCTGCCGCCCAGACAGTGGACTACTTAATGGAGCCTTTGCATGAGTTCAGCAGCTGGGGGTGTCTTAAATCACTGGTCTAAAGTGCAGCATTCTGAGCTGAGACAGGAGGGAAGGGGTTTGTGCCAGATCGTTCCCGTAAAAGGGGGTTTCCTCATCTCCTGATCAGCTGGAGCTGAACCTGCAGGACGTCCGGCAAAGGAGCCTTGTCCTCTTTGGCCCTGAAGGGCACTGTTATAAATTTGGGTTTTCTGCAGATACCATCTTAGATTGAGTGGTGTCAGTCGTTCCCATGAGCAGTCAGAGCATCTTACTTTTATGGGAATTGACTCGCTCTGCCCGATATCTAGACTTGACTATTCCAGCGCACTCCTGCCTGGCCTCCCACATTCCACCCTACGTAAACTTGAGGTGATCCAAAACTCGGCTGCCCGTGTCCTAACTCGCACCAAGTCCCGTTCACCCATCTCCCCTGTGCTCGCTGACCTACATTGGCTCCCGGTTAAGCAACGCCTAGATTTCAAAATTCTCATCCTTGTTTTCAAATCCCTCCATTGCCTCGCCCCTCCCTATCTCTGTAATCTCCTCCAGCCCCACAACCCCCCCGAGATATCTGTGCTCCTCTAATTCTGCCCTCTTGAGCATCCCTGATTATAATCGCTCCACCATTGGTGGCCCTAAGCTCTGGAATTCCCTGCCTCAACCTCTCCGCCTCGCTACCTCTCTTTCCTCCTTTAAGACACTCCTTAAAACCAAGCTTTTGGTCACCTGCCCTAATTTCTCCTTATGTGGCTCGGTGTCAAATATTTTGTCTTATAATACTCCTGTGAAGCGCCTTGGGATGTTTTACTACGTTAAAGGTGCTATATAAATACAAGTTGTTGTTGTTTGCATGGTGACATAACCAGGTTTGGTGGGGGGAGGGACATTAATACCCCCCTCATGACCCAGATTGAATATTTGTCTCTTTTTGCACATGTTATTCTTCAATCTCTTCAAAGACAGACTGGGGTAAATCTTGACTTTGTGCAATCGTGTAAAATGGGTGATAATGAATCGGCGGCCCGTTTTACATCCATGGAAATAAAACTCAGGAGAGATTTTTGGTAAAACGGGCTGCTGATTTGTTATGACCTGTTTGACACTATCGAGCAAATTGAAGATCTACCCCACTGAGTTAACAGCTGATGAGGCGAGGCTTGATCCGAATTGTTAAGCTGCTTTATTGCACCGTGAACATACAGAGCCACAGTTACGGTCAGATTCACTAAGTTCAATCAGTACAACGTAGCTGCATCATGATATAAAATAAGGACCTTGCCACGCTTCCCTACCTCAGTGGGTCGTCTTGACTTAATCGTGAGGTCTTCAGCAATTATGACTTCATCATCTTCCCTGAACCATTCACAGCTCTCTTTGTAAAAAAAAACCTGCTCCTTAAGCTTTCTGTTTCAAAAGTCCAGTCTTTCTTTGTGTCTTCAGACAGGCTGAGATCAAAGGTGTTTGCAACACAATGGGTGAAGAAGAAGGTGTTCTTCGATTACCTAGACAAGCTAGTGAATTGCTTATTGTTCGGTCTCTGGGGAAAACAACTTCCATTTAGCATATTTACCATCTTTTGTCGAGGTGCCTTTTTTAAATTTGTGGGAATACACTTTGCTTTTTTTAAAAAAAATAAAAGTTGCACTTATTTTCGAATAATTTTCATGAAAAAAAGGTTCAAAAATCTTGCAACGTGACTGGCCTCTTCTGCGGAAATGACTGGTGCAGCTTCTGGCAGGAGATACCTTAGGGGGCCGGTGATGTGTGCACCACTCAGAGGGCCTGGAGGCACATACACAAGAAGGTGGAAGGCCAGAAGGAAGCGGCCATGGAGAAGCAGTTTGATGCGGTGTCACGTTAGAGATTTGTTATGAGGAATGAGGCTCGTGGTATTAAATGGGATGGTAATTGCATGGATAGAGGGATTGTTAGTGGCAAATGGTTGTTTTTTCAGATTGCTGGATGTGGATAGTAATGTGCCCCGGGGATCTAGCTCGGACCTTTGCGATTTTCCGTTTCTATACGTGATTTGGACATAGGCACAAGAGGAATAATGTTGACGTTTTCTGATGGTAATGTGAGGACGAATGCAGGAGGACAAAGCCAGACGAATGGGTAGATAGAAGATGCAGTTCAGTGCGGAGAGGTTGGAGTGATGCATTTTGGTAAAAAGAATAATGAAAGGAAGCATACCCTAAATGTGAAGATTCTTAACCGAGTGGAGGGGCAGAGGGCTCCAGGAGCTCAAATGTGTAAAAGTGCAGTCAGAAAAGACCAGGAAAAGGAAAATGGGATTCTGGGTTCCATACGTGAGGCATTGAACATAAACAGGACGTTGTTTAAGTTTTGCTTGCAGATCTCGGCCCTCCATTATAGGAAGGATATTAAACCATGGAAAAGGTACAGCAACAATTTATGACAATGATACGAGGAATAAGAGGCTATAGTTGTAAAGAAAGGCTCGACAATATGGATCTTTTTTCACTGATTCAGTGAAGGTTAAGTTGGGAGCTGAGAGAGGTTTTCAAAATTCTGAAAGGTTTTCATAGAGTAAATGGTGAAAGATTATTTCCACTGGCTGGTGATCGGTAATAAAGGAGCATAGACTCGAGATTATCACCAGAAGTGCACTGGGGCCAAGATAGAAAAAACGTTTTCACACAGAGGGTTACTAGAGCATGGAAGCTTTACCATAAGTGGCTTTGAGGCAAAGGTTATAACATCATTCAAAAGGGAATTGGGTAAATATTTGAAAATATGCATATAAAGGGCACTTGGAGAAAAGACAGAGAAATGGGATTAGAGTAAATAGTTCCACTTGGAGAGCTAACACTGTCACAGGTATGAAGTACCGAATGCCCTTCTTCCATGCTGTAATTTCTGTGATTGCAAAGCTGTAGAAAAGTTTTCTGTGCCAAAAAGCCACCCCTATATGCAAGTCAGAGTGTGACCTCACTCCTTGCAACCTTATTCAAAGCACTCACTCATCCAGTCTAACAAACCTCTGACTGCGTACCGTGCGTGGCCATACTGCAGCAGGGCACAAATACAAGCTGCAACTTACAACTGGAACTGTTGTCACTCTGCAGTCTTAAAGGGGACTTCCCGTGACAAATCGTGTAATGCAACCTAGCTGTATGTTGCATGTTCATTTACTGACACACAAGATGAGCAGGTTGGACACGTGACTTTTGTTCTATGTGCTCCTTATCCCGGCAACATCTCAAGACTACATATTTGCTTTCAGCACGAGACAGCATATGAAAAGTGAACAGCACTGGGTAGAAAGAGGACTCAGATGTTGTGAGCCCTTGACTTCCATTGAGGAGACCATGCTGGATGTCATTGGCTATGAGATTATCAAGGAATTATGGAAAGGGTGAAGCCAGAGCTCACGACTGGTACCATACTGCTCTCATCAACCTCGCCCCCCTGCTCACTCACTTACACGCAGGCATACATTGATGTTGCAATGTAAGCACTGTTTGAAGCTGTGTTTTGAATCATAAGGGGGAATTTTCACAGGAATAAACGGGTGAGTTGGAGGTGGGTTGGGGGGGGGGAAATGATAGTTGGAAAAATCTAAAACCTGACCCCAGCCCGCCTCCAACCCGCCCACTTTCACCTTTTATTCAGGCGGGACGGGGGTGGGGAGGGGGCGGGCAGCCAGCCCGCTGCCAGGAGGTGGGTTGGCAATTTAAATATGATAATGAGGCCTGAAGCCTCTACTTTAACCTGCATTGCAGGTTTTACTGCAGGCGGCCGGGGCTCGGGATTCCCGGCGGCTGCAACGAGGCGGCCACAGCATCGGGGAGCAATCCATGTGGAGCAGCAGTGCGGGTGGGAAATGGGAAAATCCCGGCCCCAGAATGGCACACAAGTCAACCATTCATCCCAATAAATTTGTACCGCTGCTTTCTGCTGCATGCACCAGCTCGTCTAATCCCTCAGTCCTGCTCTCACCTGAGAATTTTTAATATTGCTCTTTCTGAAGCAACTACCTAATTCCCTTTTAAAAGAGTTTAAAGACTCTGCTCCAACAGTGGTTTGTAGCAGAGATTCTAACCAAGCTCCATATGGAGATTTTTATTAACTTTCCCTTTAGTTCTTTTTGTGATTATATTATATTTATGCCCTCGTGTTACTGTCTTGCTCTCTAAAGGGAACAATCTATCTCTGTTATAACCCTCTGTAATCACGAAGCCCTCTTTTTCAGCCAACCCTTAATCTTCGTGGGCCGAGTGGAAAAAAGCCCTAACTTCTCATTTCTCTCTTCATAACTGGAACCTTTTATCCATGGTAACGCTCTAGTGAATCTATGCTGCATATCTAAAACTGCGCGGTGCCGCAAGTGCATCTTAACTAAGGTCTTGTACAAGTTCAACATCACCCTCTTGCTTTTGTATTCTGTGCTTCTGGATAAACAACCAAGAATTCTATTTGTCTTTTCAGGGCCTTATCCACTTACGCTGCCACCGTTCACACCCTGTGTATCAAGCTCCTCTACTCCATTTAAAATCCAAACCATTTTAGGTGCATTTACATTCTCTAATCTTATTTCTAAAATGTATTACTGCCTTTTTTTTAGCGTTGAACTGCATCTGGCAATCCTGCTACTTTTCATAGAATAGTACAGCACAGAAGGAGGCTGTTCGGCCCGTTGAGTCTATACCGGCTCTTTCGAAAAGCAATCCAGTTAGTCCCACTGCCCTGCTCTTTCCCCATATCCCTGCAAAAGTTTCTCCTTCAAGTACTTGTTATGTGTCAGTCAGTGGCTCAGTGGATAGCACCCTCGCCTCTGAGTCAGAAGGTTGTGGGTTCGAGTCCCACTCCAGAGACTTGAGCACATAAAGCTAGGCTGACACTCCAGTGCAGTGCTGAGGGAGTGCTGCACTGTCGGAGGTCTTTTGATGAGACGTTAAACCGTCTTCCCTCTCAGATGGACGTAAAAGATCCCATGGCACTATTTTGAAGAAGAGCAGGGGGAGTTATTCCTGGTGTCCTGGCCAATATTTATCCCTCAATCAACATAACATAAAAAAAACAGATTATCTTGTTATTATCACATTGCTGTTTGTGGGAGCTTGCAGAGTGCAAGCTGGCTGCCGCGTTTCCCACATTACAACAGTGACTGCACTCCAAAAAAAAGTACTTCATTGGCTGTAAAGTGCTTTGGGACGTCCGGTGAAAAAAAAGATGGTTGTGAAAGGCGCTATATAAATGCAAGTCCGTCTTTCTTTCTTTCTTTCTTTCTCTCTTTCTTTCTTTCTTTCTTTCTTTCTTTCTTTCTTTCTTTCTTTCTTTCTTTCTTTCTTTCTTTCTTTCTTTCTTTCTTTCTTTCCAATTCCCTTTTGAAAGCTACTATTGAATCTGTATCCATTACCCTATCAGGCAGGGCATTCCAAATCCTAACCACTCGTTGCGTAAAATAGTTTTTCCTCATGTCGCCTCTGGTTCTTTTGCCAATCCTCTTAAATCTGTGCCCTCTGGTTATTGACCCTTCAGCCATTGGAAACAGTTTCTCTTTATCTAATCCCTATCTATGTCCTCCTGCAGTCTTTCTCAATTCTTGTTACAATTTTCCATATCCCACCTGCATTTTGGTATCGGCAAATCTCAATATTGTTCCTTAAGTCAAGATCATTCAGTCTATATAGTAAATAAGATCAGGCCCAACATAGGACACCACTCACCACATCTTTCCAGTCTGAGAAACTTCCTTTTACCCCTGCCCTTTGCTTTCTGCCCTCCAACCATCTCTGTCCTGTGGCCACATTCCCCTTAATTCCCTGTGCCATTAACTTTCCGTTAATCTTTTAAGTGGTACCCAAATGCTGTTTGAAAAAATAGATAAACCACATTCACTGCATTTCCTTTATCTGTCCTCTCTGCTGTTTCTTCAAAGAATTCGGTAAGCTTGGTCAAGTGTGGCCTGCCTGTGCTGCCGGACCCTGATTAACTCCTGTTTCTCGAATTGTTTAGTAATTTCCTCCCAGAGGCAGCATTATATCATACGTTTCGCTTCTGTTTATTGTGGGCTGGGAAGAACAGTCTTCCAGCAGAGCCAGTAGTCCTAAGCAGGCCAACGCGTGGCAGCACTATGTATCCCTCTTGCCATATGTCATACGCACCAGCACAGCTACACCCTCCCAGGGGGATGTACATAGTGAGCTAGAGGAGGGTCCACTCAGGTGCAAACGGTGGTGGTAAAGGAGGAAGGGAACTGGAGACTGCTGGCTGGACACTCTGTTCCTGCCTCAGTGTTAGTGGCAGGGGTTCAGACCTCATGGAGCCTGCATATAAAAGGAGATTGTTGACAGTGTTAGCCGTGGCTCAGTTGGTAGAAATCTCTCCTCTGAATCAGACGGACGGGGGGGGCGTTCAAGTCCCGCTCCAGAAACTTCAGCACAAAATCTAGGCTGACACTCCAGTGCAGTACTGAGGGAGTGCTGCACTGTCGGAGGTGCCGTCTTTTGATGAAACATTAAACCAAGGTCTGTCTGCTCTCTCAGGTGGACATAAAAGACCCCACGGTACTATTTCGAAGAAGAACAGGGGAGTTCTCCCCGCTGTCCTGGCCAATATTTGTCCCTCAACCAACATCACTGACCTGGAACCTTGCTGTGTGCAAATTGGTTGCTGTATTTCCTACATTACAACAGTACTTCCAAAGTACTTATTTGGTTGTAAAGCACTTTAGGACGTCCTGAGGTTGTGGAAGGCACTATATAAATGCAAGTCTTTCTTTCTCTCTTTCTCTCATCAGTTGCAGGAAAGTTAGAGCAACCAGCACAAGGATGTACAGGGCCTCTTGAATCCCAAACAGCTCCCACTGAAACCCAGCAGCCAGTCAACCAACTTGCTCCCTCCACAAATGAAACACTTGGAAGAAGTCACAGATTAGGAGATAGAGGTCACACACCACACACCATACACAGGCACGATCCTGACTTGGACATATATCCCTGTTTCTTCATGGTCGCTGGGTCAAAATCATTGCGGGAGCACCTTCACCACACGGACTGCAGCAGTTCAAGAAGGCGGCTCACCACCACCTTCTCAAGGGCAACTAGGGATGGGCAATAAATGCCGGCCTGGCCAGCGATGCCCAGATCCCCAGAATGAATTTTTTTAAACTAAGGGGAGGTGCTGTGAGGAGAAAACCCCAACATCACACGGCCATGGCAACAGGTAAGGTACACATTGGTTGCGATGTTTTCGAACATTGCCCATATAATTTCTTTTATGATTATGGAGACTAAGACAGCAGTATGGCAAACAATGGCCACTGATAGTCAAGGAAGTGTAGATGACATTGTTGCAGGAGAAAAAAGATAAGAAAGACTTGCATTTCAATAGCGCCTTTCACAACCTCAGGATGTCCCAACGGGCTTTACAGCCAGTGAAGTACTTTTTTGAAGTGTAGTTACTGTTGTAAATGTAGTAAAAGCTTGGAGCCACTGTCTCAGTGCCACCTTAAAGGGGCAGAGCGGGTACTTAGCTAAATGTTGGTGCGTAGCCTTCATCGTACTGTGCTTTGCTTTTGTCTGCGGCTGCTGCATGGCTGTTACTAGCCAGGGCTGGAAAGGTAGCCTTGGTCTCTGGGAGGAGCCGTCCTTTCAGACTCCCTTCACCTTCAGATAAGCCCGGCGCAGGTGATTGCCTTAAAGGGGAAAGCACCGTGGCTGCCGCACTGACCTGACTGATATGGTGGTGTTGATTACTGACCAGCTGCACAGTGATGGAGTTAGAATCCCTTTCTGTTCATGCATTGCACCGAGGGGCCTGGGTGGCTGCAGGGGTACCATCAGTGATCCTCTGTGCTTTGGGAAATCAAGCAGTAGACTGAGGTTGAGCAGCCCTGTCATGGTAGGTCAGTCAGAAATGAGATGGAAGTGCTGGTCCTGCTCAACAGTGTATCAGTCACCTGTTTGATATATCTGGAATGCACTGCTTGAAAGGGCGGTGGAAGCAGATACAGCAGCAACCATCAAAAGTGAATTGGATATATACTTGAATATTTGCAGGGCTATGGAGAAAGAGCAGGGCAGTGGGACTAATTGGAGAGCTCTTTCAAAGAGCTGGCACAGGCACGATGGGCCGAATGGCCTCCCTCTATGCTGTATGATTTTACCCATGGACAGCAGGTTGGCTGATCCTCCAAGCTGGCCTGGAAGGAACTGGAGGCATATAAACTGAGGGCCGTAGTCACCGTCACTATCACTGGCAGTGCTGTCCCTGTGGTAGAGAGCGCCCGACGGTCTCTAACTCAGCATCTGCCTGCTGAACCCGAGGCTGCAGAGGCAGTGTTCCTCAGGATCCTCTAGATACACTCCATGGCATATTGGCAGCTGTGGCCAATTTGCCTCTGATGCCACCTGATATCCCTGACCAGCCCTCCTTTCCTCAAGGGAGAGGGAAGCACTGAAAACGATCCTCCGAGCTTACAAGTGAGCAGATCCAAAAAGAAATCAGCGCTGCTGCTTTCAGGGATCAGCTCCTGGCACACGAGAGCCTGGCTGGCTTTTGACAGCCATCTCGTGCATTATACAGGCGGTGCCTGGGGACAGGAACATTGCGGGCTCTCCCGTTAAGCGGGGATGCATTAGCAGCTTTTCGTTGATAATGAGGCAAACTCCTTATCCTGTGCCAGGACAGGGAAAGCCTTATGGGGATTTACAGCCGTGTGCATTTCAGCCGGCAGGAAGCAAACAAGTTCAGTAACTCACAAAATTGCTGCCCTCGCCTGCACACTTCTCACTGGTGTAACCACGTACCCCCTCGGGAACTGCCAGGCTATCGTTCCTGAGTTATTCAATTATTCATTAAATTGAACCCTTTTCCTCCTTTATCAATTTCCTGATCTCCTGCATGGTACAGTATAGGAATTAATCAATCCATTGGCTATGATAGCAGTTATAAACTTCACAGGATTGACAGGTGTTAGCAAACTAGAGCCTTTGTTTGGATTATTTGTATCTCTCTTTGTGAACAAACCAGTAATAATGCAGTTTATCCCTTTTTCCAGAGCTTGGGAATGCTTTAAAGGAATTCTTCCCACATTCATTGGCCTGTAGGCGCCATCTAGTGTTGTCTTTTGGAACTGCCTCAGTGAATTGGAAATGGTCAGAATGGCAGCTCTGAAGTATGTGTCACTGAATGAGAAACTCGCTGTGCTCAACCTCCTAATGTAGTCCTGTTACTACTCCAGGGGTATAAAAGCTAGACAGTTACCACGACGCAACACAGCTGCCAGTGAAACGTAACCACGTGAAGTGTTTAAATGTGAACGAAAAAAGCTTTGAAATGTAATTTTACAGAGTTCGTAGTTCATGAAGCAACCTGCGCTTCTAACGCAGGCCACACAATAGCAATGTGCCAGATGAAGTATTGGTCTTTACCAATAGTCTTAGGGGGAAAAATTCGGTCGCGACCCCTTTGGGGCGCTAGTTCGCGCCCCTGCGCCGTAAGTTGAGTGGTAGCGCCCCAAGCATGAGGCGGGCCGCTACTGGAAGCGCTCCCCCTCCTTCCTGGGGCGCTACCATTCAATAGCGCGGCGCAACAGCGCCACGTGCATCGGCACGTAACGCCGCGGTACTGCAGGCCTCACTCCCCTGATTAAAGGGGAGGGGCCTAGCGCAGCGCGCACCAGGGCCCTGCTGGACCACCAGGGAGCGGGGTGCCGGGAAAAGAGCCCGATCGCGGCCGGCACCCCGCATGAAGAAGGGGAAGGGGGCAGGTGCTGGCAGGCGGCCCAAAAAAGTAGGCTGCCCGGCACCTGCCCTTCAATTGATGCCACCGCGGCCGCAAAAACGCCCCCCTGACCCTGTCGGACATTTCGTCCGGCGGCAGGTCAGGGGGCGCAGCTGAAGTTTGCAGCCGGGGCGTCACTGCCGGAGGCGCAGCGCCGTGGGGCGCTACCGGCTACTGCCGCCACTAAGTTCCCGCTGAATTTCGCGGGAGGCGTTAGCGCTCCCCCCAGGGCGCAAAGCAACCCACTTTTCCCCCCTTAGTCTCTATTTGGCTTATCTCTGCAGTGCGTATAGGCTGAGCGGCCTAGCGCAGACCTCTACCAGTGTTTTTTGGTTCACACATCGAGGGGAAATGAGGACCGTGCATATTTGGTCAGCCTCTGATTTTTTTTAATAACTGGTTTCCCAGTTCCTTCCTCTGTGGAAGGGCCTTGCTAATCAGCACCACTCCAGGTGGCTGGGACAAGATCAGGAATCCACCATTTTGGAAATGTTGGGAGGTGGAATCTGGATCTCAACAACAGCACCAACAACTTCCATTTATATAGCGCCTTTAACATAGTAAAACGTCCCAAGGCGCTTCACAGGAGGGTTATCAAACAAAAGTTGACACCGAGACACGTAAGGAGAAATTAGGGCAGGAAAGAGGTAGGTTTCAAGGAGCATCTTAAAGGAAAAGAGAGGTGGAGAAGTTTAGGGAGGGAATTCCAGAGCTTAGGGTCACGGCAGCTGAAAACGCAGCACCAATGATGGAGCAATTAAAATCAGGGATGCGCAAGAGACCAGAATTGGAGAAGCACAGAAATCTCAAGGGTTGTAGGGCTGGAGAAGGTTACAGAGATCGGGAGGGCCGAGGCCATGGAGGGATTTGAAAACAAGGATGAGAATTTTTAAATCGAGGTGTTGCTTAACTGGGAGACAACGCAGGTCAGCGAGCACAGGGGTGGTGGGTGACCTCAAGTTTATGAAGGGTGGAAGATGGGAGGCCGGCCAGGAGTGCGTTGGAATAGTCAAGTTTAAAGGCATGGACGAGGGTTTGAGCAGCGGATGAGCTGAGGCAAGGGTGGAGGCGGGCGATGTTACGGAGGTGGAAATAGTGATGCCGATGATGTGTGGTCAGAACCTCATTTCAGGGTCAAAGACGACACCAAGGTTGTGAACAGTCTGGTTCAGCCTCAGACAGTTGCCGGGGAGAGGGATGGAGTCGGTGGCGAGGGAACGGAGTTTGTGGCGGGGACCGAAGACAATGGCTTCGATCTTCCTGATATTTAGTTGGAGGAAATTTCTGCTCGCCCAGTACTGATGTCGGACAAGCAGTCTGACAATTTAGAGACAGTGGAGGGGTCGAGAGAGATTTTGTGACCAGTATGGTACATAGTTCAAGGGTTTATATTCTGCTCGTACTATTATCACAAACAAAATTTGAATTGACTTGGAGAGTTTTAAAAAATAGATATTGTAACCTTTGGATCATGACAGGAAGAAGCTGACATCTCGTTTACAAGAGGCTGAAGAGGCGGTGGAGGCCGCTCAGGCCAAGTGCTCCAGCCTGGAGAAAACCAAACAGCGCCTGCAGGTGGAGGTGGAGGAGCTGAGCATCGACCTAGAGAAGGTGGGTCTCCACTGTATGACTCGAGAGTGATTCCTGGGAGCGATAACAGAGCAGTGGTCTCAGTCAGCAGCTCGAATAATATACATCAGGCAGGCAACAAGATGAGTGGTTTATAATCATCATCTCAGCCCTGGATGTTGCTCTGTGAGCATTCTACAGTAGCTATTACTTTGATATAGAAGGTGGAGTTTACAGGGTTTTCCTTGCAGATCGCTCCCCTCTTCCTCTCCCAAGGATAGTCAGTCGTGCTGGGGTACAGTTTTATGATTGTCTGCGGGGGTCTGGTACTGTGTCCAAGTGATTATTTATCACCTGAGAGTGTTGGTAAATGGGTTAATCAAGCCTGATTTTATTCTCACTCAACATCCATACAGATGTGCTGCCCCTTGCCACGGTGTCTGAACAGCAATCCAGAGCGGTGAAGCCTCAGTGGATTTATCTCTCTCCCTCCTCCCCAGCCCAGGTTCAAACATGAGCTCCTCTTAAGCAGTGTGTACCCTCTACAAGATGCACTGCAGCAACTCGCCAAGGCTTCTTCGGCAGCACCTCCCAAACCCGCGACCTCTACCACCTAGAGGGACAAGGGCAGCAGGCGCATGGGAACACCACCACCTCCAAGTTCCCCTCCAAGTCACACACCAGTCCTGACTTGGAAGTATATCGGCCGTTCCTTCATCGTCGCTGGGTCAAAATCCTGGAACTTCCTCCCTAACAGCACTGTGGGAGTACCTTCACCACACAGACAGCAGCGGTTCAAGAAGGCGGCTCACCACCACCTTCTCGAGGGCAATTAGGGATGGGCAATAAATGCTGGCCTTGCCAGCGACGCCCACATCCTGTGAATGAATTAAAAAAAAGACTGTGGACTGTTCTCCCAAAGGCCTCAGGTGGCCATCTGCTCCCTACATTCACCGATTTGCAGGTGCACACTTTATAACTTAGGTGGGGTTTCAAATCATTTGGTTGATATATTTCAGTTCTTACTGAGTCACTGAAACCAATTAAATTCATTTGCTTAAAGTGACTCGACATTTGACGCATGAATTTTCCACGGCAGTCACTATACCATCAGTTGAATTTACTATAAACTTTGACTGTAACTCCATGCACCAGCAGAATTTTTCACGTTCCTAGCTTACATTCCCCAGAGTTTAATAACTGCTGTTGGCGAATTCCAAACTTGGGAGGATTTTAAATATTTATAAAGTAGCTGAGTTCCAAAACCGTTTTTAAAAAATCTGCCATAAAATTAATTATATCGGAGGAGAGCTGCAGAAGGGGACAAGTTTTTAGAAACTGGATTTTCATTGGCTGAAAACTGCCTGTAAAGGGTGATATTAGTGCACTGGTCACACCTCTGATAATCTGTTAATGCATCATATTAGTGAGAGGACTGGTAAACGAGGGTACACACAAGTGATCCCAACCCTCCGAGCATGACACCAAACCAGTTGACAGCACTGGAACGGTTCACCGTTCGATAATAGTACCAGTTTACAACTTTAGGATGGCTGCAAGTTCTCAGCCTTGCTCATGCTGGCTTAATCGGCCCTCATATAAACCTGGTATATGATTGTGGTTTTCTCATAGTAAGACCTAACCCAAAACTAAATCCTCATCCAAACTGTTACCCTATCCCAAACCGTAATCATAATCCAAGCCGTAACCTAAACTATCAATTATGTTTTTATAACGGAGATTGCAAAAGGCACAGAATGAATATATACCATTAAAAATGGAGATGACTTCAAGTTTCAGGATATCGTGGATCAACAGAGGTTAGAATCAAACTAAAGTTGAAGAAGAGGGTATATGGGTACTATTGGTACGATAAAAATAAGCGAGAATACAAGAAAATTAGCAAAGCGGCTGCGAGAGGGATAGGGAAAGCAAGAAGGGAGTATGAGGAGAGAATCTTAAAAGATATTAGAAAGAACAGCAAAGTATTCTACGACGGTATCAGTAAAAAGAGTACTGTTAAATGTGAGGTGGGACTCCTGAGAGCAGAAGATAAATAGAAATTGTCCGGCATACTTAACAAGGACTTTGCATCAGTGTTTACAAAAGAGAAGGATATTGGGGAGGAGGCAAACGAGCTGGGAGATATAATAAATAAAAGGAAATGATTAGAGGGGCTAGTTAAGCTAATGGAGGGCAAAGGGCCTGATGGGATACGTCCGAGGGCCCTGAGAGAAACAGGGGAAGAAATAGCAGAGACCCTAGAAATCATAGCAGCGATTTTAGCCCAGCCTGCCCAGCGAGACGTCAGTGGAGCGTAAAATCAGGCGGGGGGTAAATCGGGCTTTGGACCCAAACACGCCCCATTCTCGCCGGGCTCGGTTAAAATCGGGCCGTATATTTCAGGATTTATTGAGAGTGAATGTGCGCCGGAGGACTGGAGAGTGGCCAATGTAATGCCTATTTTCAAAAGGGCATTACAGCTGCCTTGGGTAAACATCTGTGGTTGGAAACGTTTTTGGAACCGTTAATTAAAGATGAGCCGACTCATTATTACTAATAACTAGAAGCAGCTAACATGGATTTCCGAGAGGGATTCTGGGAACACCATGGCCACGTGGGATTAGATCGACTGCTCGTGCGGAGGATAAACATAAACATGAACACCAGGGCCTGGAGTTTCCGCAAGGTTGCACTGGGGGGGTTTTTTTTCAGCGCCGTGCGCCCGAAATCAGCCAACCCAGCGCAAAAGATCGCGGAATTTCAAGCGCAAATTACGTCCAGCGCAGCTCGAGTTTCCGAGATCTTTCGAGTTAGTTTAAAAAACATCGCGCTAGAAGCCGACCCCGCCCGCAAAACTGGCCACGCCCCCGGATCGAATGAATCACCATGGTGAGTTTCCATTAATTGCGCTCGTTTGCGGGCCTTCGAGGAGGCTCTTAAAATTAAGCTGGATCTTTTGGGTGCAAGGACACAAATAGGCACATTTTAGAAGCTTTTGAATATAATTTTTTTTAATTTACTAAAACTGACTACTGTACCCCAGTATGACTAGCAAATGGTTCTGTATAGTTTTTAAAGTCATTTTCAGTTATTTAAAATGGGGTTACTCACAGGTGGTGGACTGGACACTCTGATTAAACAGGTTTATTTTTTACGTTCTAAAACGCAGCCCGAATGCGCTGGTTCATGGCGGATTTTATGTTCAGCAAATGAGTTTGAGTGGAAACTTCGGGAGGTGGGGGAGAAAGCACTTCTCAAAACGGGCGCAATTTTGTCCGCAAGTTTCACACAGATCGCCGATTGCGGAAAGCAGAAACTCTAGCCCAAGCCTGTTTCCGTGTTGTAATTTCTCTAACCTAAACCTGTAACCTGACAACTCTAATGAGAGCTGATGCTGGACAGGTTAGAGGAACGAACCCATCGCCGTGCACGGCGCCACGAAGCCCATTGCATATATCTGAACATAGCATTGGTTTTAATGATCAAAACCGTTTTCCCATTTTATTTTTTCTATACAGGCCAATGCAGCGGGTGCAACCCTGGATAAGAAGCAGCGAATGATTGACAAGCAGATCTCGGACTGGCGTCAGAAGTGCGAGGAGATCCAGACGGAGCTGGAATCCTCACAGAAAGAGTGCCGACAGTACGCCACAGAGCTCTTCAAACTGAAGACATCATACGAAGAGCTGATCGAACAACTGGACTCCCTTAAGCGGGAAAACAAAACACTCCAAGGTAAATGTGTGAAAAATCAGGCGCGAGTGATCTGCAGTATCAGGATACTGTGCTTCAGCAGACTCACACCTGCATCTTGGGTTTATTTTCCCTTCATTTTGTCCTGTCTCCTCTTAGGGCTGGATCTTGCCAGCCCTGGGGAGGCGGGTTTAGAGGTTGGACTGCCGGTAAAATGGCAGAATTTGGGAGCAGGTGCCCAACCCGCCCCCAACCCGCCTCCGTGCCATCTTGCCAGGAGGCGGGTAGCCGTCCCGCGCCGGGTCCCGTCTCCTTGGAGGCGGGAAGGGGATTAGTGCCACTTAACTGTCTGTTAACAGGTAGTTAACAGGCAGATAAGAGGATTATCCCCATTTTGCCCACACAAGTGCGGGCTTCCCGAAGGCTCCGAAACCAGCCAGGGTCACCAAGGCGAGCAGTGGGTCCGCGGGGGTCAGAGGGGTGCAAAAGTGCCCTGTGAAGATAAGTGATGGGTGCCAGTGTGGAGAGGTGAGTATCTGAGGTAAGTGCAAAGTGTTAGAAAAAGTGTACTTACCTTTGTTTCTTCCTGCAGGCTTCAATCGGTGTGTATGCGGAGAGTCTCGCACCTCCGCGATAGAGATGACAGATGGCCGTTGCATTCTCCAATGCAACAACCATCTCATTTCTGCAAAAGAAAGAGGTTTGATGAGTCTTGAATTGAAGAACTCATCAAACTACAGAGAATGTCAGTGTTTGACAGCTTCACAGAGCTGTCAAACGATGACAATTCATCTGTCAAAATTTTTGACAGATGAAACGTCATACGCTGACGTTTTCTGTAACCGGCTTTCCCTTAATTGGCCTGTTAAGCCCACTGGGCGGGCTTATCAAGGTCAATCAAGGGAAAATAGTGTGGGTTGGCCACAAGTCGATGGAGGCGGGACTGAAACCCGACAATTGGGAGTCCCGCCTCCAAAAGCTCCCCATTGGCAAAATCCAACCCATCGTCTTAGCCTTTAATGATTCGAGATGCTTTTGATGCTGTACAAAACTTGCAGAATTTTTGACACACTTTTGTGACATTCCCCTTTAGTTGGTCCCATCTCTTTTAAATTTCAGTTACTTCATTTACATACAACTTTCCACTGCCCCTCCCCCCCCCCAGAGTGCTCCCTACACCTGTCAAAATCTACATCGGAAGCTATGTTAATGAACTAACCTAGGAAGAATTGGGTGCAAACATCACACTTCCACTTGAGTCTGTCTGCAACCCACCAATAAAGGATCACATAGCAACCAATTGCAAATATCACGACAGGAAGAGGCGATTGGAAGCACAAAGGGTGTTGAGATGGGGAACTCCTGGGCACCTTCCTAACTATAACCATTGTTCCCAGGCCAGGCATAATGTGCTACACCCCAGAAAATAGTGTAGATTTTCCTCCCTGGGTACCCAACCGGTTCAATGCACTTGTGAGGATGCAAGTGCACATGTTTTTCTCTTGCCTGAGGCCGGGGCTTGCATTCCTGGCTGCTGCCATCAAGGCTTCCGGCAGCTGCTGAATAGCAACAGCCAGACAGAGCCGAGGCCTTTTGATCGCTCGTCGTGGGGAGGGGGGTGGGAGGGGGAATCGGGATTGAAACTGCTCAAACTCATTTGAACTGTGCCCCTTGCAGTCATCACCGAGAGCGAGGTTTTTGCTCCAGCTGTGTTGCTCCTTCGACTTGCCAATTGCATCTCGCTGATGGTTCAGGCTGAAGCGCCTCTGTTTTCACTCCTTTCCTGATTTGATTCCGCAGAGGAGATTACCGACTTGACGGACCAGCTGGGCGAGGGCGGGAAGAGTGTCCACGAGCTGCAGAAATCCAAGAAGAAACTGGAGATGGAGAAAGAAGAGCTGCAGGCGACTCTCGAGGAGTCGGAGGCAGCACTGGAGGTAAACGCAAGCCAAACTCACCGGTCACGCCCATTAGTCCCACAAACACAGCAATTCCTTTATACCTGAATAGATGGCCTTTATTGTCCTGTTGCGTGTACAGACAACACTTGTCTGAAATTTGCTTTGGCTTGGGATACAGATCCTGTCGGGCCAGGAGCCCCTGTGCTATTTTGTGCCTGAAGAATATTACATTTCGTTTTTGTAAACCAGAATGAAAGGCTGCTTACTCTGCAGGCTGCTTGTTGTGTGCACACAACGGCCTCAAAGACAGAGCAGGTACATATTTGAATATTCAGCAGTCAGATTGCACGTGGCGGTAGGAGGGGAGGGGAGGATGTATCATTAATGACTGTGACGGTGAAATTTGGCCGTGACTGGCTGGGTTGAGGAGACGCAGATAAATTTGAGCTTGAAATCCAATTCAGTATCCGCGGCGCACTGTCCTCTTGTTGATCTGAGGTGCTGAGAGGATCAATGCTCCCGCAGTAAAAAGCCAGGATTTGTTCGTACCGTTTTCTGCAGTGCCGTCGGTGGATCTTGATCCCCGAGTACCAAGTTGCTGCGTTGTGAGCTTCTGTGTTACTGACCCGTGCTGGACTTACCTCACAAAGCTGCCTCCCAATGCAGCTCCGACCTCAGTGCCAGCGCTGTGAGGTTAGGGAGTTGGCACTGCCATCTCCAGATGGGCTCAGACCCCCCCTAAAGGGCGATGTTCACTGACGACTCTTGAGGGGCAGCACTGGCAGTACCACCTCAGCAACAATGTAAACTTTGCTTTCTGGTGGACACCATCTTCTCCAGCTGAGAAGCCAGCATTGTGGTGCCCATCGCTGGTCAGTATGGATCTTTCCCACCCTTCAGGGAAGGTACAATCACATAGGATTACATAGGATATACAGCACAGAGACAGGCCATTCGGCCCAACTAGTCCATGCCGGCGTTTATGCTCCACTCGAGTCTCCTCCCGTCTTTCCTCATCTAACTCTATCAGCATAACCCTCTATTCCCTTCTCCCTCATATGCTTATCTAGCCTCCCCTTAAATGCATCTATACTATTTGCCTCAACTACTCACTGTGGTAGCGAGTTCCACATTCTCACCACTCTCTGGGTAAAGAAGTTTCTTCTGAATTCCCTATTGGATTTCTTGGTGACTATCTTATATTGATGGCCTCTAGTTATGCTCTTCCCCAAGTGGAAACACTCTCTCTGTATCTACTCTATCAAAACCTTTCATAATTTTAAAGACCTCTATTAGGTCACCCCTCAGCGTTCTCTTTTCAAGATAAAAGAGACCCAGACTGTTCATCCTTTCCTTATGGGTATACCCTCGCATTTCTGGTATCATCCTTGTAAATCTTCTCTGCACCCTCCCAGTGCCTCTATATCCTTGCTATAATATGGTGACCAGAATTGTACGCAGTACTCCAAGTGTGGTCTAACCAGGGTTCGATAACTTCACTACTTTTCAATTCTATCCCTCTAGCAATAAACTTTAGTGCTTGGTTTGATTTTTTTATGGCCTTGCTAACCTGTGGCGCAACTTTTAGTGATCTGTGTGTTTGTACTCCAAGATCCCTTTGCTCCTCTACCCCACCCAGACTCGCACCCTCCAAGTGGTAAGTGACCTCCCTATTCTTCCTACCAAAATGTAAAACCTCACATTTATCTAGGTTGAATTTCATTTGCCAATTATATGCCCATTCTGCAAGTTTATTAATGTCCTCCTGTAATTTGTTGCATTCCTCCTCAGTATTGACTATCCACCCCCCCCCCCCAAATTTGGTGTCATCCGCAAATTTAGAAATTGTGTTTTTGATTCCAAAGTCTAAATCGGTAATATAAATTGTGAACAACAGTGGTCCCAGCACTGATCCTTGTGGCACACCACTACCCACCTTCTGCCACTGTGAATAGCTACCCTTTATCTCTACTCTCTGCTTTCTGTCTTGAAGCTAGCTAGCTATCCAATCTGCTACTTGTCCCCTGACTCCGCATTCTCTCGCCTTATTAGTGAGTTTATTATGTGGTACCTTATCGAAGGCCTTTTGAAAATCTAGATAAATTACATCTACTGCATTACCCTTGTCTACTCTGTTACCTCTTCAAAAAATTCAATAAGGTTGGTCAAACAAGACTTTTCCTTTTGAAATCCATGCTGACTATTTATTATTATGTTTTTGGTTTCCAGATGTTCTTCTATTTTCTCCTTTAGTAGGGATTCCATTATTTTTCTTACCACCAATGTTAAGCTGACTGGTCTATAATTCCCTGGACATGTTCTATCCCCCTTCTTAAATATAGGTATTACGTTAGCTATCCACCAGTCCTCTGGCACTACACCTTTTTTTAACGAATTATTAAATATGTGTAGTAATGCCTCTGCTATCTCTTTCCTAGATTCTTTTAAAATGGGCGGATGTAATCCAGCCGGACCGGGTTTTTTTCCTCTTTGAGTTTGATTAGTTTATTTAATATATCTCCAGAAAATAAAATCACAAACAAAGTCAAACAAGACCCTTGTGATGCGCAGCCTTCCCTACCAGTGTGGCACAATACTAGGAGACTGGGGCATTGACAATGGCTTCTCCTTTCCAAGATCTGGAAATAAAAAGCTGGTATCAGTGAAAGTGGCCACGAAGCTGTTGGATTGCCGTAAAAACCCAACTGGTTCACTACTGTGCCTTAGGGAAGGAAGCCTGCCGCCCTTACCCGGCCTGGCCTACCTGTGACTCCAGTCCCTCACCCCAACGTTGGGGATGGGCGATAAATGCCGGCCTTGTTGCCAGTGACACCCACCTCCCGAGAATAAATCTTTAAAACCTATTCTGTGATGCGAACGCAGTACTTAACCACTGCTATCGCAAACAAACAACTGAATAGTGCAGCTCCCAGTGGTGTAGTGGTCCACAGCTGCCATTGCTGCAGTAGAGAGCAGCCGGCTACCGTGCCTAAATCCCTTGCAGTTTAGTATACTCACAATCTGCTGTCATTGGAGCCCTTGCTGGCAGTCTGAGAGAGTTGTGACAGTAAAATTGTTTGGCATCTAATGCGCTTGACTTTGGGGAGAAAGAGATGCAAGTCTTTTTTTAAATGCGCTTGACTTTGGGGAGAAAGAGATGCAAGTCTTTTTAAAAAAAACAAATGTCAATTAGCAATCTGCCAGTCCGTTTTTATTGAAATGCTTCTTTTTGGTACCCTGGCAGATGGCACATTTTAGAGGAGCAGATTTGCAGCATGAAAGGGTTACTGTAAGCGGTGCTCCTCCTTCCTGTAACAACTACCAGCTGTGGTCTTTAGGGAAACTCGATAACTGCTTCCCGAGGGTAACCCCCGATTTGAGAAACTAACGGATAAAAATTGGAACATGTTTCGGGCACTTTACTGAAGAGGTTTGGTAGACGTACAGTTGTTTAGGTGGTAAATTTGTTCAGGCTTTGAAGCCCTGAGCTGTAAGTTTGGTGCCTGTAATTCTGGATGAATCACAAATCGTAGCAGGCAAGGACTGAACATTAAGGACCAGAACTGGCATTGAGGACCAAAAGAGATGTTAAGAACATAAGAAATAGGGGCAGGAGTAGGCCATTTGGTCCTTCGAGCCTTCTCCGCAATTCAATAAGATCATGTCTGATCTTCTACCTCATCTCCACCTTTCCTGCACTATCCCCATATCCCTTGATTACCTTAGTATCCAAAAATCTATCGATCTCTGTCTTGAATATATTAACGACTGAGCATCCACAACCCTCTGGGGTAGAGAATTCCAAAGATTCACCACCCTCTGAGTGAAGAAATTTCTCCTCATCTCAGTCCTAAATGGCCGACCCCTTATTCTGAGACTGTGACCCCTGGTTCTAGACTCTCCAGCCAGGGGAAACATCCTCCCAGTATCTACCCTGTCAAGCTCCTTACGATTTTTTTATGTTTCACCTCTCATTCTTCTAAACTCTACGGAATATAGGCCTAGTCTACTCAAACTCTCCTCATAGGACAATCCCCTCATCCCAGAAATCAGTCTAGTGAACCTTCGTTGCACTCCCTCTATGGCAAGAATATCCTTCCTTAGGTAAGGAGACCAAAACTGTACACAGTACTCCAGGTGTCGTCTCACCAAAGCCCTATGTAACTGGAGTAAGACCTCTTTAGTCTTGTACTCCAATTCCTTTGCAATAAAGGCTAACGTGCCATTTGCTTTCCTAATTGCTTGCTGTGCCTGCATGTTAACTTTCAGTGATTCGTGTGCAAGGACACCCAGGTCCCTCTGAACACCAACATTTCCCAATCTCTCACCTTTTGAAAAATACTCTGTTTTTCTATTTTTCCTACCAAAGTGGATAACTTCACATTGCTCCACATTATATTCCACCTGCCACGTTCTTGCCCGCTCATTTAGCCTGCCTGCATCCTTTTGCAGTCTCTTTGAGTCCAACTCACAATTTACTTTCCCACCTAGCTTTGTAATCCTCACTCCATGGCCCAGATTTTGCAGTAAAAATAACGATGAGGCTTTCAGTTATTAAGGAGTAAATCAGACAGCAACTTTCGACGACCGCACATGCAGAGTTAAACGCGGAAATCAGGATGTTGCTGACCGAGTTGCCCGGCTCCTCCAGAAGCTTCGCTACACGGGTACCTCGCCGAGAGACTCGGCATTGAAACACATAGAATGGCGTGAAGTTGCTGTACTTACGTAATAGATAGAAACATAGAAAAATAGGAGCAGGAGTAGGCCATTCGGCCCTTCGAGCCTGCTCCGCCATTCAATATGATCATGGCTGATCCTCTATCTCAATACCATATTCCCGCTCTCTCCCCATAGCCCTTGATGCCTTTTATAGAATACCCACTAAACTTACCAGAAAAAGTGAGGGCTTGTCCATTCTAGTGTAAGTGAATTTTTAACTGCATGACAAATCTTAATTACTGCCAAACAACCTCTCTGGCACTGAAAATTTACTTTTACAAGTGTGGAATATCATTCCTTCAGATTTTAATTATTGTTGGAGATTTAAAAATAAAAAAACTTAAATACTTTTTTCTGTTTCTTTTATCACTCTCTCTCAATCCAATCTTTGTCTACCTCTCTTTATCTTGCTTTCTGTAGCTGATTTGACATTGAATTCAATATTCTAACTTGCACATCCTGGTTCAACCTCTGCGCTGCTCATTAACAATGCTTCAATCTGATTGGTTAAGGAGATACACAGTTGCTTGCTCTGTTCACACAGGTCCCAGATTCCCCTGTAGAGGGCGCTGTGCCGAAATGGCTTTCCAATCACTGCAAGTTCCAGTGCCAAAGCCCATAGACATCCTGTGGGCCAGTGTAAATGTAACGAATGGCTGGCGCCGTTCGTTCACTGCTGACCGCAAAATCCAGCCCAGTTCTAAAGTTAGTGTAACAGTTAGCAATGTTCACAACCTTCTACTGAATAAAAGTTTTCAAACAAATAAATATCATAACTGTACACAAATGTGACTGTTTCATGACATTTTTGACTGGTTTTGATTAATGTTCTCAGTCAATTCGTCTTTTTATGGAGAATGCTTGAAGCATCAACTCCATAACGTTTAAGTTCTAGAATATTCTCATTCCTCCTCCTCCTCCTCGAGCACTAAATGTATGTTGGAGACACTCGGTTAGAAAGGCAAGGAACCTCATTCATAGCTGCTTCCAGCAGTTCTTATTTAATTAACTTCCCACTATAATCTTTATTACATTGTAATTTGCTAAATGTTAATAAATGGGATTGAGTACTTAGTTACATTAGAAGAAGATGAATTTAAGATGATCAGTTGTACTGAGACTTCGTTCCCCACCGCTCTCTATCAATAAGTGAGGATACAGGGAGCAGCTGCTTAAGGCTTCATTACATTTGTTTTTCAAGAATTGCAGTGTTGCACTCATTTTAATTTAGATTATCTCAGTGGGGTGCAGGTATTACCGAAAATGATTGAAGTTGTCAAGTGTCTGTGCGGCAGTAATACAGTTGGTCACAGCGTTTGTTATTCTGCAATAAACAAAGAAAGAAAGACAGTGAAGCACTTTTGAAGTGTAGTCATCAATGTTCCATTTGAGCTGCCTGGCACTCCAGGGGTCCCGCGCAGCCGGTGTGCTGGCTTTAAATTGGGAAAAAAAACACGCATGCACGGATTTTTGAATGGGCCGCGTGGCTCAAAAAAAAGTTACGGGGTGCATTGGTAGTCACTGTTGTATTGTAGGGAACACGGCAGCCAATTTGCGCACAGCAAGGTCCCACACACAGCAATGTGATAATGGTCAGATAATTTGTTTTAGTGATGTCGGTTGAGTGAGAGATATTGGCCGGGACACGAGGGAGAACTCCCCTGCTCTTATTTGAATAGTACCATGGGATCTATTACGTCCACTTGAGAGGCCCTATCCAGTGGTTTATGTGGTCTTTAAAAAATCCTACAGCTCTATCTGAAGAAGAGCAGAGAGTTTATCTACTGGTCTTCCTTTCTTGTTCAACCAACAACTCTATATGAATGGGCATCCACGGTTGCTAGGCAATGGTAACTATATGGACGGTCAGAGAAAGGAATGTTTCATGCAGTAACGCCTACATTTCAGCACACGTCAAACAAGGGATCAGGTGGTAAACTGCTGCAAATTGATGTCCAAACCTTGTGTTTCTTTTCCCTTTATATTTGCCTGTCACCTCTTGGTTATCTCCCTCCTGGGCCTTGGCAATAGGTGCTAATAGGTTGAAATGTTTTTTACGGCTTTCAAATTTTTTATCCCTCAAAACCAACACTCCCCTTTAATTGCCCGCATCCTTTAATCTTCACTCTGCACAGTTTTCCGCTCCCCGTGCTTCCTACATTCCTCCAAATATGCATCTGGAGCCATGTCTAATTATGATAATGAGCTGACTTCAGAAAATTGGATACAATTAGCAAACCTCCATTCATGTCAGTACAAACCTATTTCTAATCATTCAGATGCAGGCTACATCCATAGCGGAAAATCATTGGTTAGCATCAGGCACTTCCAGATCATGTAGACCTGTTAGATGCCGAGTAAAGCTGCCTCTACTCTGCCTCCAGATCCATCAGGTTAATGTCTCCATTAAAACTACAGAGAGAAACTTCATATGAACACGCATTTATATGATCTTATCCAACAGCGTAATTTCAAGTTTGCAGATAAAATTGCATTTTGGTGCAAGTGTAGGGACTCTTGTCTCTGAGTATTATGGTACATTTACAGGTGTTGTTGCCTCTGAGTATTATGGTACATTTACAGGTGTTATTGTCTCTGAGTATTACGGTACATTTACAGGGGTTGCTCTCTCTGAGTATTACGGTACGTTTACAGGGGTTGTTGTCCCTGAGTATTATGGTACATTTACAGGGGTTGCTCTCTCAGAGTATTACGGTACATTTACAGGGGTTGCTCTGAGTATTACGGTACATTTACAGGGGTCGCTGTCTCTGAGTATTATGGTACATTTACAGGGGTCGCTCTCTCTGAGTACTACGGTACATTTACAGGGGTCGCTCTCATTATTACGGTACATTTGCAGGGGTCGCTCTCTGAGTATTACGGTACAGTTACAGGGGTCGCTCTCTCTGAGTATTACGGTACATTTACAGGGGTCGCTCTCTCTGAGTATTACGGTACATTTACAGCGGTTGCTCTCTCTGAGTATTACGGTACATTTGCAGGGGTCGCTCCCTGAGTATTACGGTACATTTACAGGGCTCACTGTGTCTGAGTATTACAGTACATTTACAGGGGTCGCTCTCTCTGAGTATTACGGTACATTTGCAGGGGTCGCTCCCTGAGTATTACGGTACATTTACAGGGGTCGCTGTGTCTGAGTATCACGGTACATTTACAGGGGTCGCTCTCTCTCTGAGTATTATGGTACATTTACAGGGGTCGCTCTCTCTGTGAGTATTATGGTACATTTACAGGGGTCGTTCTCTCTCTGAGTATTATGGTACATTTACAGGGGTCGCGCTCTCTGAGTATTACGGTACATTTACAGGGGTCGCTCTCTCTCTGAGTATTATGGTACATTTACAGGGGTCGTTCTCTCTCTGAGTATTACGGTACATTTACAGGGGTCGCTCTCTCTCTGAGTATTATGGTACATTTACAGGGGTCGCTCTCTCTCTGAGTATTATGGTACATTTACAGGGGTCGCTCTATCTCTGAGTATTATGGTACATTTACAGGGGTCGCTCTCTCTCTGAGTATTATGGTACATTTACAGGGGTCGCGCTCTCTGAGTATTAGGGTTCCGTGCACTGAACCACTGCTTGGCCAGTTACTCACAGTGGACCCCCATTTATTGACTCTCTGCTCTTTCCCTGGTTCCAGGCTGAAGAGAGTAAGGTGGTCCGACTGCAGCTCGAGCTGACCCAAGTGAAGGCAGAGATTGACCGTAGAATCCAGGAGAAGGAAGAGGAGTTTGAGGCTACACGGTAATCTCATCTACTTACTGCAATATTTAATGGGTGACAGTGTTGGGGTCTGGGTGGAGCACTAAGTTGGAACACTGTCCTTTCACACCTGGGATCTGTGTTTCAATTCAGCCAAGACTGAGAGAACAGGACTCTTTGCTGCTGCCTATGAGAGAATCAGATATGAAATGATTTTGGGGGCAGATTTAACCCATTCTTAGTGGGTGTGAGCCTGGACTACAAAATTGGCCAAAATCTTCCACAAACTAGCATTGCATTGGCAACCTTCCCCGAAACTAGGGTAGAAAGTACAAATTTCACATTGGAGCAGTAGAGGGCGGAATGAGCTGCTGAAATTCAGGTGCATTTTTGGCGCAGAGTTAAGGAAGCGTCACTCCATCTGACATTATCCTGCACTACATCCAACCTTCGAGTGCTTGCTCAGAGTGAGAAGAGGGAGCTTTACACCCGACCGCAGCTATAACTGGCCCGGGAGGGCTCACCTGAACACTGGGTGTCAATACACCCACACCCCTTAGCTTGACTTGCATCAGAGATATCGAGCCCCAGATTCCTGGAGTGAGTTGAGGTCCAGCGCTCTCTGTATAGGTGTACATGGGCCCCACCAGTCGGGGATCGGGCCAGGCAAGTTCTTAAAAATGTAAAGACGTACCAAGGAGTCTGAGGGGGTCGTGGCCTGGGGGGTGGGGGGGGGGGTATTGGCGGTGTGTGGGGGAGTGGGTAGTCCTAATGCAACTCTCCCCTTCGCCCCCCCCCTCCACCCCTCAAACAGCCAGCTACATGCCAACCATGGGCAGGCAGATCCTGAAGAAGCACCCGCCTGTCCCATGGTAATTAGGTGTCCTCCTACTCACTCCTCAATCTACAGCGGGTACAGTCCCCCCCGGTCTGATCTCCAGTATCGCAACCCGCGGGTTTGCAGCCCCATTGCCTTCTGCTGGGTTTTGATGGACTTTGCTGAGTTTTTTCGGCTGTTCTGAAGGATTATGTTCTCCTGACTGCCCAGTGAATGCCAAGGCCCAGATGGGTCTTTCAATCTCTCCTGTGATCCCTTTAACGGTTGACGTCAAACTCGGCTCCAAATGGCGGATTGAGCGTTTAAATCACTGCTTCATCTCTCAGTTAACGTCGAAAATGTTCTTTTTCTTATCTCTAAACAGTAAGCTGCAAATTGATTTAGACAGAATTAAAAGTGGAAAATCCTGTATCACGATGGAGTGAGATTTTCAGTACAGTTTTCCCTTCTTCCCTCCCCCTTTCTCATTGATGCTGACACCTGCTATGGTGCCTGTCCACAGGCGCCAGCTGTCCTCTTGCCCAAGCGGCTACTTTTCATGGGTGCCCCTCAACAGTGGACGTTGGCAGGCTGTTCAACCTTGTGGGGCATCGCAGCTGAGCCTGGTCCTGTCCTCACCTGTATACAGACCAGCAAGCGGGGGTGGTGGGGGGGGTCGACTGACTCGACATCAGAGTGGAGGAAACACTGCCTAATTTTCCCTTTTCACCGCCCAAGAAAGCTGAGGTAAATCACAGCATCCCCACTGCCTGGCAGCGATGAGCTAAGTCAGCGCGGACCAGGGATCAAACCCGGGGCTTTTCCTGCAGGGTGTGGCTCACCCCCGCACCACAGAGTGCCTTGTACAATCGGAGTCAGCGGGGAGACTGTACGATGGGCAGTCTTGATAAAGGAGGCAGATTTTTTGTCAAATTTTTTGTCTTATAATACTCCTGTGAAGCACCTTGGGACGTTTTACTACGTTAAAGGCGCTATATAAATACAAGCCATTGTTGTTATTATGTGCGTGTTTGCTCTGATTAATGTTTCACTGTCTCCAAGTTGTAAAAGGCTACAATTTACTGTGTTCAGTAGCTCCTCCAAAATGAATTAACCTCGACTCTTCACTTCCCAGTGAAATGTCTGTTTCCAGTCTTTGCTCACGTCTCTCTCCTTCTCTCTTCTATCTTCCATACCTTCTGTCGGGAATCTGCTCCCTCTTGCGGTAAGTCTGAAACACGCACTTTATTCCTTACAGTTTTCCTGCCAAACAATTTAGAAAGTTTCCGGTCCACAGCAATATCAAAGGATTGTCGAAACGTTGCTCCGTATCTTTGGTGACCACCTCTGGGTTATGAATTCAGCTGGAAGGGTCCATTTATCGTTGAGAAGCCACAGTGAAAGGCCCAGGTTCACAGGGCAGGACAAAGCCAAGGTTCAGAAGAGTAGCGGAGAGGATAAGGGCGATCAAGGAACAGTCGTTGAATGACGCCGAGATTAGGCTGTTAAAGTCTTTAGATTGCAGGAGGAAGGGAATTCAAAAGGGAAGGAAGCAACGCTGCAATTTTACGAAGGATAAGTTAGAGGAGAATATGAGCAACAACAGCAACCACTTGTATTTATACAGCACCTTTAACGTAGTAAAACATCCCAAGGTGCTTCACAGGAGCGTTATCAGACATAATTTGACACCGAGCCACATAAGGAGACATTAGGACAGCTGACCAAGCTGTTCAGGTTTTAAGGAGAATCTTAAAGGAGGAAGAGAGGAGAGGTTTAGGGAGGGAATTCCAGAGCTTAGGGCCTCGGCCTCTGAAGACACGGGCCGCCAATGTTATTAAAATCGGGGATGCGCAAGAGGCCAGAATTGGAGGAGCGCAGAGACCTCGGGAGGGTTGTAGGGCTGGAGCGAGGGAGGGGGCGAGGCCATAGAAGCTTTGAAAACGAGGATGAGAGTTTTAAAATCGAGGCGTTGCCGAACCAGGAGCCAGTGTAGGTCAGCGAGCACAGGGGTGATGGACGAACGGGACTTGGTGCGAGTTAGGACACGGGCGGCCGAGTTTTGGATGAGCTCAAGTTTACGGAGTTTGGAAGGTGGGAGGTCGGCCAGGAGATTATTACATTGGACATTTTTGGGAGTTTTTAATTAATGTTGCGAGTTGACCCTCAGCATCTCCTTTATTATCTGGGAACAAGAGTAGCCGTTTCATGCTCTTTGTGTTGCTGGTCGAAAGGATCTAGCAGTCGTCTCAGTCGTTTCTAAACTCGGGTCCGTGTTTTACCATTGAAGGAAAAACCACCAGCGGACTCTGGATTCAATGCAGGCCAGTCTCGATGCGGAGGTGAAAGGTCGCGCAGAGGCACTGCGGGTAAAGAAGAAGCTGGAGAGCGACCTTAATGAGCTGGAGATCCAGCTGGACCAGGGGAACAAGAACAACAGCGAGCTGGTGAAGCTACTGAAGAAGATGCAACAACAGACAAAGGTGAGGCAAGAGCTGGAAGCTGCAGGAGTAACAGAGCCCACTATCTGATGAGGCTAGTCTATAATACAACACAGACACCAAAATCACAGCATGGATATCGATGAGGAAGGCCATACGGCCTATCTTAACGCATCTATTCGCAACTTTAAAAAAAATTAACAGTCCCCATCACCTCACCTACCCATGTATAAATGAATCGCAGGTTTTTGTATACACCAGAAACAAGACTTTGCATTTCTATAGCGCCTTTCACAACCTCAGGACATCCCAAAGCACTTTACATCCAATGAAATACTTTTGAACTGTAGTCACTGTTGTAGGAAACGTGGCAGCCAATTTACGCACAGCCAAGCTCCCACAAACAGCAATGAGATAATGACCAGATAATCTGTTTCAGTGGCGTTAGCTGTCCTATTTATAAACGCATTCCAAGTGTTGATCACTCTACGCATGAAGAAGTTTTTTTTCCTGACATCTGCCCAGTTTCAACCTCTGCCCCCTGTTCCAGTGGTGTCACATCCTATTGAATTAGTGCTCCAGATTAACCTTACCTAGAAAGAAAGAAGGTGCATTTATATAGCGCCTTTCACAACCTCAGTACATCCCAAAATGCTTTCCAGCTAGTCGAGTACTTTTGAACAGTGGTCACTGTTGTAATGGGAGACTATGCTGTTTAATATCTTATATACTTCTAGAGCTTCCTCTTTCAGACTCCTCCTTTCAAGGTTAAAGAGACCCATAGTCTATCCTCATAAATCAATCCTTTGACACTAGGGGGGACAAATTGGGTGGCGCCTGTTTTGGGGCGGTTAGCGCCCCGCCCCCCCCCCCCCGGCTGGAAAGGGCGCCACCTCCTGCTTGGGGCGCTACGACTGAATTTCATGCAGTAGCGCCGCGGTTTTGCAGGCCTCCCTCCCCTGATTAAAGGGGCGGGGCCTAGTGCTGCGTGCACCGGGGAACGGAGTGCCGGGCTGAGCGATCGCGGCCGGCACCCCGAGGAAAAAAAGGGGAAGGGGGCAGGTGCTGGCAGTCGGCCAAAATATAAATGGCCGCCCGACACCTGCCCTTTGACTTGCGCCGCCGCCTCTGCCAAACCGCCCCCTGATCCTGTCGCACATATCGTCTGGCGATAGGTCAGGGGGCGCAAGCGGGGCACTGTGCGTGGCGATGACGTCATCACCGGTGGCGCGGGGCGCTACTGGCTACTGCCGCCGCTAACCTCCCGCTGAATTTCGCAGAGGCATTAACAGCGCCGCGCCCGGGGACGCTAATAAGAGGCGCAAACCAACCCAATTTTTCCCCCTAGGGATCTTGGCCATTCACTGCATGGCTTGAACAGTTCTCTTATGTCTTGGTTCCTAGTGAAGGCGCAGTCTGACCAGCCGTTATAGAAAACAGAAATCGCTTTCTATACACTGTCACTTTTATTGTAATTTCTTCCCATCCTGTTTTTATTTTTTTTTATATGAGGCCTTCACAAAATCCAGCTGAGAGGCTGGGTGAATGATGAACCCACCCATGATTGGACAGTCCATATTGGTTCCCAGGCTGAGGTGATTAAGCGGCTTCCCTTAACTTGCATCAGAGAATGGAGAGCCCAGCTCTCCATGACACTGTGTGGAGGGCCATAAGTTAGCTGTGGCTCAGTGATGATACTCTCTCTCGTCTGAGTCAGAAGGTTGTGGGTTCAAGTCCCACTCCAGAGACTTGAGCACAAAATCTAGGCTGACACTTCAGTGCAGTGCTGAGGGAGTGCTGCACTGTCCAAGGTGCCATCTTTCGGATGAGACATTAAACCGAGGCCCCCGTCTGCCCTCTCAGGTGGATGTAAAAGACCCCGTGGCACTATTTGAAGAAGAGCAGGGGAGTTCTCCCCAGAATCCTGGCCAATATTTACCCCTCAACAAATACCTAAAACAGACTATCTGGTCACGATCTCATTGTCATTTGTAGCACTTTGTTGTGTGCAAATTATGGGGACGGTAGCGTAGTGGTAATGTCACTGGGCTAGTAATCCAGATGACCTGGACTAATGATCCAGAGACGTGAGTTCAAAGCCCACCACGGCAGCTGGGGAATTTAAATTCAGTTAATTAAATAAATCTGGAATAAAAAGCTAGTGTCAGTAATGGTAACCATGCAACTATCGGATTATCGTAAAAACCTATCTGGTTCACTAATGTCCTTTAGGGAAGGAAATCTGCTGTCTGGCCTATGTGACTCCAGACCCACAGCAATGTGGTTGACTCTTAACTGCCCTCTGAAATGGCCTAGCCACTCAGTTGTAACAAACCGCTACGAAACACAATAATAAGAATAAAACTGGACGGACCACCCGGCATCAGACACGGCAACGGCACACCCAGCCCAGTCAACCCTGCAAAGTCCTCCTCACCAACATCTGGAGACTTGTGCCAAAATTGGGAGAGCTGTCCCACAGACTAGTCAAGCAACAGCCTGACATGGTCATACTCACAGAATCATACCTTTCAGCCAATGTCCCGAACTCCTCCATCACCATCCCTGGGTATGCCCTGTCCCACCGGCAGGACAGACCCACCAGGGGTGGTGGCACAGTGGTATACAATCGGAAGGAGTGGCCCTGGGAGTCCTCAACATTAACTCCGGACCCCATGAAGTCTCATGGCTTCAGGTCAAGCATGGGCAAGGAAACCTCCTGCTGATTACAACCTACCGCCCTCCCTCAGCTGATGAATCAGTACTCCTCCATGTTGAACACCACTTGGAAGAAGCACTGAGGGTAGCAAGGGCACAGAATGTACTCTGGGTGGGGGACTTCAATGTCCATCACCAGGAGTGGCTCAGTAGCGCCACTACTGACCGAGCTGGCCGAGTCCTGAAGGACATAACTGCCAGTCTGGGCCTACGACAGGTGGTGAGGGAAAAACCTACTTGACCTCGTCCTCACCAATCTACCTGTCGCAGATGCATCTGTCCATGACAGCATTGGCAGCACACCACCGCAGAGTCATTGTGGAGACGAAATCCCGTCTTCACACTGAGGACACCCTCCATCGTGTTGTGTGGCACTACCACCGTGATAAATGGGATAGATTCAGAACAGATCTAGCAGCTCAAAACTGGGCATCCATGAGGCGCTGTGGGCCATCAGCAGCAGCAGAATTGTATTCCACCACAATCTGTAACCTCATGGCCTGGCATATCCCTCACTCTACCATTACCACCAAGCCAGGGGACCAACCCTGGTTCAACAACGAGTGTAGAAGAGCATGCCAGGAGCAGCACCAGGCGTACCTAAAAATGAGGTGCCAATCTGGGGAAGCTGCAACACAGGACTGCATGCATGCTAAAAAGCGGAAGCAGCATGCTATAGACAGGGCTAAGCGATCCCACAATCAACGGATCAGATCAAAGCTCTGCAGTCCTGCCACATCCAGTCGTGAATGGTGGTGGACCATTAAACAGCTAACGGGAGGAGGAGGCTTCATGAATATCCCCATCCTCAATGATGGTGGAGCCCAGCATGTGAGTGCAAAAGACAAGGCTGAAGCGGTTGCAACCAATTTCAGTCAGAAGTGCCGAGTGGATGATCCATATCGGCCTCTTCCTGAGGTCCCCACCATCACAGAAGCCACTCTTCAGCCAATTCGATTCACTCCACGTGATATCAAGAAACGGCTGAGCGCACTGGATACAGCAAAGGCTATGGGCCCCGACAATATCCCGGCTATCGTGCTGAAGACTTGTACTCCAGAACTAGCTGCGCCTCTAGCCAAGCTGTTCCAGTACAGCTACAACACTGGCATCTATCCGACAATGTGGAAAACTGCCCAGGTATGTCCTGTCCACAAAAAGCAGGACAAATCCAACCCGGCCCCATCAGTCTACTCTCAATCATCAGCAAAGTGATGGAAGGTGTCGTCGACTGTGCTATCAAGCAGCACTTACTCACCAATAACCTGCTCACTGATGCCCAGTTTGGGTTCTGCCTAGATCACTCGGCTCCCGACCTCATTACAGCCTTGGTCCAAACATGGACAAAGGAGCTGAATTCCAGAGGTGAGGTGAGAGTCACTACTCTTGATATCAAGGCAGCATTTGACCGAGTGTGGCATCAAGGAGCCCTAGTAAAACTGAAATCAATTCAAATCGGGGGGAAAAATGCTCCACTGGCTGGAGTCATACCTAGCACAAAGGAAGATGGTTGTGGTGGTTGAAGGTCAATCATCACAGCCCCAGGGACATCGCTGCAGGTGTTCCTCAGGGCAGTGTCCTAGGCCCAACCATCTTCAGCTGCTTCATCAATGACCTTCCCTCCAACATAAGGTCAGAAATGGGGATGTTCGCTGATGACTGCACAGTGTTCAGCGCCATTCACAACTCCTCAGATAATGAAGCAGTCCATGCCCGCATGCAACAAGACCTGGACGACGTTCAGGCTTGGGCTGATAAGTGGCAGGTAACATTCGCACCACAGAAGTGCCAGGCAATGACTATCTCCAACAAGTGAGAGTCTAACAACCTCCCTTTGACATTCAATGGCATTACCATCACCGAATCCCCCACTATCAACATCCTGGGGGTCACCATTAACCAGAAACTTAACTGGACCAGCCACATAAATACTGTGGCAACAAGAGCAGGTCAGAGGCTAGGTATTCTGCGGCGAGTGTCTCACCTCCTGACTCCCCAAAACCTTTCCACCATCTACAAGGCACAAGTAAGGAGTGTGATGGAATACTCTCCACTTGCCTGGATGAGTGCAGCTCCAACAACACTCAAGAAGCTCGACACCATCCAGGACAAAGCAGCCCGCTTGATTGGCACCCCATCCACCACCTTAAACATTCACTCCCTCCACCACCGGCGTACCATGGCTGCAGTGTGTACCATCTACAAGATGCACTGCAGCAACTCGCCAAGGCTTCTTCGGCAGCACCTCCCAAACCCGCGACCTCTTCCACCTAGAAGGACAAGGGCAGCAGGCGCATGGGAACACCACCACTTCCAAGTTCCCTCCAAGTCACACACCATCCTGACTTAGAAGTATATCGCCGATCCTTCATCGTCGCTGGGTCAAAATCCTGGAACTCCCTCCCTAACAGCACTGTGGGAGTACCATCACCACATGGACTGCAGCGGTTCAAGAAGGCGGCTCCTCACCACCTTCTCAAGGACAATTAGGGATGGGCAATAAATGCTGACCTTGGCAGCGATGCCCTGATGCCATAAACAAATTCAAAAAAAAAAAATTGGCTGCCACGTTTCCAAAATTACAACAGTGACTGTACTTTGAAAGTACTTCATTGACTGGAAAGCGCTTTGGGACATCCTGAGGTTGTGAAAGGCGCTATATAAATGCAAGTTCTTTCTTTTTAACAAACATATGTTATTCCATTGTTTTTCTAGACAGAGCTGGGAGGAGTCCTTCCAGCAGAAAGCACAGCCATTGGGTACTTCCTTCCCCTTTAAACACCTTCAAAAACATTGGCCCCAGTATTATGGGAAGAATGAGGCCGAAGAATCCGGCAAGGCCGGGAACGTGGAGGTCCTGCTGATCTTAACAGCAAGACCTCGTTTCCCACCCGGCAGCCGGCCAAATGGACAGCCTGGCCGGTGGGCAGGAGGGAACACCAGTGACAGGAGGCCGGGGGAGAGGCCCCAGATCGGAGCTGGGGGGAGAGGCCCGCGATCGGGGCTGGGGAGAGAGGCCCCAGATCGGAGCTGGGGGGAGAGGCCCGCGATCGGGGCTGGGGGGAGAGGCCCCTGATTGGGGCTGGGGGGAGAGGCCCCTCGTCGGGGCTGGGGGGAGAGGCCCCTGATTGGGGCAGGGGGGAGAGGCCCCTGATTGGGGCTGGGGGGAGAGGCCCCTCGTCGGGGCTGGGGGGAGAGGCCCCTGATTGGGGCTGGGGGGAGAGGCCCCTGATTGGGGCTGGGGGGAGAAGCCCCTGATTGGGGCAGGGGGGAGAGGCCCCTGATCGGGGCTGGGGGGAGAGGCCCCTGATTGGGGCTAGGGGGAGAGGCCCCTGATCGGGGCTTGGGGGAGAGCCCCCTGATTGGGGCTGGGGGGAGAGGCCCCTGATCGGGGCTGGGGGGAGAGGCCCCTGATCGGGGCTTGGGGGAGAGGCCCCTGATCGGGGCTTGGGGGAGAGGCCTGCGATTGGGGCTGGGGGGAGAAGCCCCTGATTGGGGCTGGGGGGAGAGGCCCCTGATCGGGGCTGGGGGGAGAGGCCCCTGATCGGGGCTGGGGGGATAGGCCCCTGATCGGGGCTGGGGGGAGAGGCCCCTGATTGGGGCTGGGGGGAGAGGCCCCTGATCGGGGCTGGGGGGAGAGGCCCCTGATCGGGGCTGGGGGGAGAGGCCCCTGATCGGGGCTGGGGGGAGAGGCCCCTGATCGGGGCTGGGGGGAGAGGCCCCTGATCGGGGCTGGGGGGAGAGGCCCCTGATCGGGGCTGGGGGGAGAGGCCTGCGATTGGGGCTGGGGGGAGAGGCCCCTGGTCGCTTCCTTTGTCTTGTTTACATAACTACTGCTGTGTAAATATATCGACTATACAAGGACCGGTACTGCATTTCAAAGTATTTCATTGGCTGTGAAGTCCTTTGGGATGTTTCTGAGAGATGTGATAAGGCGCTAAATAAATGCAAATTATAATTTTCAATTAACTATAATCACCCAGAGAATCTTCATGAGATTTTTCACAGAACACAATAAGGGATTTCATGCCGCTGGACACTTGAGAGCTGGATTATGAAAGGACAGTGGGAGAACTCCTGCTCTTCAAATAGTGCCAAGGCCCACCCCCGCCAAGACAGGCTCTCCGTTTAACATGGTACCTCCGGCGGTGCAGCACTCCCTCAGCACTGTATTTTTTTTTCGTTTACGGGATGTGGGCGTCGCTGGCAAGGCCAAAATTTATTGCCCATCACTAATTGCCCTTGAGAAGGTGGTGGTGAGCCGCCTTCTTGAACCGCTGCAGTCCGTGTGGTGAAGGTGCTCCCACAGTGCTGTTAGGGGGGGAGTTCCAGGATTTTGACCCAGCGACGATGAAAGAACGGTGATATGTTTCCAAGTCAGGATGGTGTGTGACTTAGAGGGGAACTTGGAGGTGGTGGTGTTCCCATGCGCCTGCTGCCCTTGTCCTTCTAGGTGGAAGAGGTCGCGGGTTTGGGAGGTGCTGCCGAAGAAGCCTTGGCGAGTATCGGTCTAGATTATGCGCTCAAGTCTTGGAATGGAGCTTGAACCCAACAACTTTCTGACTCGGGGGCGAGTCCAACCAAATGAGCCAAAACCTCGGTACAGTCTCCTCGGAACACTCTTCTCTAAATGGAGGATAAGCCAGCACTCTTCTTAAAACATTAGTCGATTTAAAATTCTAGTTCAATTCATATTGGACTTTATTCTGTGTTGGTATAATCTAGAAAGGACCAGCAGTTCCCAGTCAGTCAACACCCAGTATGTGCAGCATATGTGGTGTGTTACCTGGGTGTGACCAGGAGGGGGCGATCACATCCTGCCTCGTGTGGCTCTCTCCAGTCGCTACTTAATGTGGTATTCAGCCAGATCAGGAAGCTTCTAACTTCAGTCCCTAGCCTGCGTTCAGTTGGCTGATCCGAGCCAGATTGTTGACCTCTGCGCCGTTGGTTGAAGGAGGTACAAAATAAAATCCACCAGCCCCCCCTATTGGACAGTGCTTATGCGTGGGCTGTGCTGTGATGCTCGCCACAGTTGAATAACCAGCTGACACACTGTCTCGATTCACCTGTGAAGAATGGCCGTTTGGGGCAGGTGTCGGAGGGTAGCTGACACCCGGGGAACTATAGTCACCCTTCAGCGGAGGAGAGATTTGGAGAGAAAACAGCCTTGCAATTCCAGCTTCTCGAGAGCTGACGTAGGTTTAGAGAGTACACCAAGACTAAAAACGTCCTCCCCCAGCTCCCCCACTCGACCAAACAGCCCATCTTCCACAAATGCACTTCTCTCTTTTTGGACTAATCATGGTCACTTGTACATGCACTAGGTGGCGCTGTGCACCAGCTCTTGGATTGAAAGTCCCTTAAAAAGTGAGTCCACAGCACAAGCCTGCCCTGTGGTTTGTGTTCTCCCTCTGGCAGACAGCTCCCGACCCTCCGTTCTTGATAATAGTGTTATTTCTTCAGTGCATTCCTGGGGACCTCCGTATTTTCAGTGTAATGTAGTTCGAGCTCACTGTTGCCACCTTGGAACAGATGAGTGGTAACAGAGCTCGTTGCAAAGTGTAAGACAAAAAGATGTCCCACCGCTGTTGGCATCATATCTTCGCATTCTTACTTTGGAGAATAGTGTGAAGTAATACAAGGATTCACAGATTGATCAGCAGTCTGACGGGCCACGACACAAACGCTCCTTCCACGGCCATAACCATCTTAATACCAACCCATAGGGTGGTTAGTCCTGTACGGCGGGAGGGTTTTATGGGCTCCCACAACCCAAACGATGAGGGGCTGGGCACCCACCAGATGCGAGTATCTCACTGAATGTCAGTCCATCTCCATTCACCCGGACTGTCTCGAGTGGATTCTGAACATTGCGTCCCCTGACTCGGAGGCCAAGGGCTCACTTCCATCTCCCAATGTGACTCATCCCGCGGCACTATTCGAAGAAGAGCCGGGGAGTTCTCCCCGGTGTCCTGACTGATATTTATCCCTCAAGCAACACCTAAAAACAGATGATCTGGCTCATTATCACGTTGCTGTTTGTGGGATCTTGCTGTGCGCAGATTGGCTGCCGCGTTTCCCACATTACAACAGTGGCTGCATTTTTTTAAAAAGTACTTCATGGGCTCTAAAGCGCTTCGGGACGCCCTGACGTGGTGAAAGGCGCTATAGAAATGCAAAGTCTTGCTTTGCTTTAAGCCTGCACTAGCAGAGACTGTCGGTGTTGCGGTCGCTCCTTTGAGCAGCTGACTGGTGGTGCTGGTCCTGAACAAGCTGTGTTACTGTGCCCAGGACATGCAGACCCAGATGGAGGAAGACGCGCGGCAGCACGAAGAGCTCCGCGAGCAGTACAGCCTGGTCGAGCGGCGCTGCAGCGTGCTGTCCGCCGAGCTGGAAGAAACCCGCAGCGCGCTGGACATGACCGACCGTGCGCGCAAGATCCTGGAGCAAGAGCTGATGGAGATGACTGACAAGTACAATGAGATTAACACACAGGTGAGGAGGGCTGGTCGGGAGCGGTGCGGATCAGGGGTGGGGGGCAGCTATTTGTGGAGGCTGAGGGCTTACAACCATTTGAATTCTGCATTGTGTGTTTGGAATTTTCAACATGTGTCTGTGCTGTAATTAGGAACAGGAGGAGGCCATTCAGCCCCTCGAGCCTGTTCCGCCATTCAATTAGATCATGGCTGATCTGTATCTTAACTCCATCTACCCGCCTTGGTTCCGTATCCCTTAATACCCTTGCCTAACAAAAATCTATCAATCTCAGTTTTGAAATTTTCAACTGACCTTCAGCTTCAACAGAGATTTCCACAATCCATTGTGTGAGGAAGTGTTTCCTGACATCACTCCTGAACGGCCTAACTCTAATTTTAAGGTTCTGCCCCCTTGTTCTGCACTCTCCCACCAGAGGAAATAGTTTCTCTCTTTCTACCCTATCAGATCCTTTAATCATCTTCAACACCTCAATTAGATCACCCCTTAATCTTCTAGACTCGAGGGAATACGAGCCTAGTCTATGCTCGTCCGAGTCCTGTCCTTATAATATAACCCTCTGTATCACTTTGTGTAATAAGGTGCCATTTATTGCAGTGCCACATTGAGAAGGGTGGCATTGTACCAGCTTCCCAGGGCCCAACTCCCCTCTTCACATTCCATCAGATGATGGCCGGAGGAGCAGCTGGTGAACTGGGCGGGGGGCTCGGGTGACCCACGGGGGAGTGGGCCTGCAGTACTGCCAGGAGCAGATAGGTGGAGTACTTCCACTTTCTGACTGCAGCCAATAACGAGCCAGCCAGGTGGTTGTCTTCGGCCGTGGGTTTTTTTTAGACCCAAAACCCATCCGTGGAGCATCCGATGAGGGCATCTCCCATCAGGCCTGCAGAGAGTTCAAATAGGGTTCGGCCAAACTGAACCCAGAGTAGGCGGAGGCAGGCGGGAGCCTTGCACTCGGGACGGCGCGCCCGGGATTTTCCGGCGCGTACCGGTGACCCGCGGGGTCTCTTGCCAGCGCAGTGCGTGGGCCTCGGGAAATGCAGGTTTTTATTTTTAAATACAGCGGCCGGGGGCTTTCCGCTTCAGTATTCCCGACGCTCGGTGGGACCACGCACCGCAGGAAATTGCGCAGCTCCAGCCTGGAGGAGGGGGGGAGGGGTAGTGGGTGCGGAATTCCCAACGCACTCGGAGCAACGAAGCGGAAAATCCCAGTGGTTTCACGTTGCGTTTTTCTGACTCGACTAGCCGAGGGCCGCGCGAGGGTGAGATTGCGGGCCGGGGAAGCTGCGGAAAGTGCCGTCGGATACAATCCCAGATTTTCCACATGGAGTTTGAACTTTGCCACCCTCCCGCCCTCTCCCAGTTCCAAGGAGCCACCGTCCTCAAACGCAAGCTGGAATCTGACCTGCAGCAGCTTACTGCCGAGCATGAGGAGCTGGCGAGCGAGTTCAGAAGCACAGACGAGAAGGCGAAGAAGGCGATGTGCGAGGTGAGACCGCTCCTCCTTGCTTCGTGCTTTGATTGGTTGGGGAATGTGCGGGGATTTTTTTTTTAATGAATTGGTGGGGGGGTTTTGAGGAATTTTGTGCTCATCAAGGTGGGGGATGTCACTGATGGGGGAATGGAGCGCTTTGTCTCTTGGGACATCCAGTGCCCACATGGGGCAGACATGAAGGAAGAGCAGGCGCAGTGCCCCCGCTAACATTGGCGCTTCCCATACCCCCCGAACCTTCTCATCATTTGCAGCAGGCCCGGACTCTGCATTCACTTGCTCAGCGACCTCCGCCTCGCGCACCCCGGCACCTCTGCTGTTGGCAGGTGGGCGCCCCTGTTGGCACCAAAGCAAGATTTGCCCACCTTTGCTGCCGTTCCCGGCATCGACATGGGCAAGGGATCGTTGCCGAGGGCTGAAGTCTCTGGTGTGGCGCTCCCGAGCACACACTCGCTGCTCAATACGTTGGCCCCTCCGGCTGAGTGATGCAGCCGACTCCCAGCTACAGGGCGAGCAGCGGCCCTCGTTTCAGGCCTGACTCCCTGCCGCGGGTTAATTCAGATCGAGGGGGGAGCGACGTCTGCACACTGGCACCACACGTTTCCGCTGCTTAAAAACTAGCTGCTTTATTTGGGTCAGTGTGATAATGTGGGTCTCCGATTCTGGGTGGCCATCCCACGGACTAAAGACGCACCGAATGGAAACTTGCTTTTACAGAGAGCTGCCATTTGGTCAGCTTGCTTCAGTCGTGGTCGCACTCTCGCCTCTGGAGTCATAAGGTTGTGGGTTCAAGCCCCACTCCAGGACTTCAGCACAAAATCCAGGCTGACACTCCAGTGCAGTACTGAGGGAGTGCTGCACTGTCAGAGGGTGCCGTCTTTCGGATGAAACACAGAAAAATAGGAGCAGGAGTAGGCCATTCGGCCCTTCGAGCCTGCTCCGCCATTCAATATGATCATGGCTGATCCTCTATCTCAATACCATATTCCAGCTCTCTCCCCATACCCCTTGATGCCTTTTGTGTCTAGAAATCTATCTATCTCCTTCTTAAATATATTCAGTGATTTGGCCTCCACAGCCTTCTGTGATAGAGAATTCCACAGGTTCACCACCCTCTGAGTGAAGAAATTTCTCCTCATCTCAGTCCTAAATGTCCTACCCCGTATCCTGAGACTGTGACCCCTCGTTCTAGACCCCCCAGCCAGGGGAAACATCCTCCCTGCATCCAGTCTGTCTAGCCCTGTCAGAATTTTATATGTTTCAATGAGATCCCCTCTCATTCTTCTAAACTCTAGTGAATACAGGCCTAGTCCACCCAATCTCTCCTCATACGACAATCCTGCCATCCCAGGAATCAGTCTGGTGAACCTTCGCTGCACTCCCTCTATGGCAAGTATATCCTTTCTTAGGTAAGGATGAGCTGTTAAACCGAGGCCTTGTGTTCCCTCTCAGGTGGATGTAAAAGAAGAAGAGCAGGGGAGTTCTTCTCGGTGTCCTGGCCAACATTTATCCCTCAACCAACATCACTAAAACAGATTATCTGGTGATTTATTTCATTGCTGTTTGTGAGAGCTTGCTGTGCGCAAATTGGCTGCTGCATTTCCTGCATTACAACAGTGACTACACTCCAAAAAGTACTTCATTGGTTGTAAAGCGCTTTGGGACATCCTGAGGTCGTGAAAGGCGCTATATCAATGCAAGTCTTCCTTTAGGCTGATATTCCAGTGCAGGTACTGAAGGGGCACTGCATTGTGGGAGGTGCTACCTTTTGGATGAGAGGTGCTGTCTACCTATACAGGGAAAGGCAAAAGATCCCGGGGCACCAACCAAAGAAGAGTGGGAAGTTCTCCCAGTGTCCTGGTCAACATTCCCACCTTGGTGAACACCACCCAAACAGATGAATGCGTCATTTATCTCACTATGGGAGCTTGCTGTGCACAAACCGTGTACGGAACAGCAGTGTCCAGATTTCACAAGCCGAGAAGTGTTATGGGATGTCCTGAGGATGTGAGAAGGGCTTTATAGATGTGCAGTTCTTGTCTGTTAACCTACTGTTGCGTATCAGTAAACCTGTCACCCTTCAACGACCAAGAGGACAGTGTCGGTTTTCAGTCCGAGGATCCCACGGTGAGGATTGTAAACGCGGTGCTGATTGCTCCTGGTAAATCTCGGTCCCTGAAGTCCAAGAGATAAAAAGGCCGGGAAATCTGAAAGACAAACATACGATGCTGGAAACGCACAGCAGGTCAGTCAGATCTGGGAAAGAAAGATAGCGACCAGATCTGAGCCCTAAAATTAGTGTGTGTGGAGGGGGGGGGGGTGGGGGGAGAAATCACAGACTGTGTGTGTGCCCACCATCTCCCAACCCGTGAGAGCGACAGGTCACAGAATCACCCACTCCGTCCACAGACCAGGCAGTTTTTATTTACAATAAATCAATCAACCAGGAGCAGCGTATGTCGGCTGCGGTCACTGTTCAGTGGCCCCGGGCACCAGATCAGGTTTTTTTTTAAATGAACTTTAAATAGTGCGGATTATAACGAGCCTGCCAGCTGGTTCCGATGGTAAATTGTTTGTGCATCTTTTACGGCTTTGGGTGTCATCAGAGCTGCCCGATTGAATTTCTAACCCTGCCAGCAACTTAATGTGCTACATACGGAGTTCTGGGAACGGCCAGCAGGCGGCAGCATCGCTCTACGCTGCAAGCGGAGCAGTGATTTATGGCAGCACGATTTGGGAGTTCAGTTGGGATTGCACGTTGCTGCTGGGCAGTGCGTTGACATTACAGGCCCTCTGTAATGTCCGTGCCCGTTTTATTTGAGCGATAAACGTCTGACGGGCATTAAAGTAAACAAAAAAAACATCGCGTGGTGCAAACATTTACCGCTTCAAACACGGCCAATCAAAACAGAGATTGTTTTTTGAAACTTATTCCGTCACCAGATAAAGTTGAACAGGTGTGAGCCGTGTAGCGAGCCAGCCCCTCAGAGCGGGAGGATAAGGGGGGTCTGTGCCCAATGATACCCCTCACACAGCGGGTGCCAGTCTGATGCCATTGGGAAGCACCAACTGTTGAAGAAGACAAGCACATTTTAAAGGGGGGGGGGGGGCAATGTTCCCTGTAACTTTTTTCGAGCAGCGTGTCCCCTTTAACAATTTTCAATTTACAAGCTGGCTCACCAGCTGCCCCCCCCCCCCACCCCCCGGAGCTTAAAGGGAACCCTGGAGTGCGGGAGCCCTGATTGGTGTATTTAAAGAAGACCCCTCACTGCCTTCCTGCGGGTGTCCCGCTCACTTGCTCAAAAGAGCAGCTTAAGATTGGGACCAATGTTCCTGTAAAGCTGCACGGTCGCACAGCGGTCTGGAGGTCCCGCGCAGCCGGCTCACCGGCTTTTAAATGGTAAAACCGCGCACGCGCAGAAATCCGAATGGGCCGCGCAGCCAAAATAAAATTAAAGGGAACATTGATCGGGGCACGGCGGGAGGGCAGTGGGGTCACAGTGGGTAAATTACTGCCCTTATTGTAACTCCCTCTCCCCCCACCTCACCGGCCCAAGTGGGGTTGGGGGGAGGGGTGGGGAGATGTGGGGTCCAGTTAAATTCGGGCCCAGAGAGTCATCGCAGGCTGCTCTCACTTACTCTCCTGTTAATTCCGTATTTGTTCACAGGCCTGACGTTATTATAAGTAAGTAGAGAGAATTGTCGCTGTCCCTCAGAGCTGCCGCTCGGGACTGGGTGTCTGTGGAGCGGGCTGTGACTGGGGACTGGGTGTCTGTGGAGCAGACTCTGACTGGGGACTGGGTGTCTGTGGAGCAGGCTGTGACTGGGGACTGGGTGTCTGTGGAGCGGGCTGTGACTGGGGACTGGGTGTCTGTGGAGCAGACTCTGACTGGGGACTGGGTGTCTGTGGAGCAGGCTGTGACTCGGGACTGGGTGTCTGTGGAGCAGGCTCTGACTGGGGACTGGGTGTCTGGAGCAGACTCTGACTCGGGACTGGGTGTCTGGAGCAGACTCTGACTCGGGACTGGGTGTCTGGAGCAGACTCTGACTCGGGACTGGGTGTCTGTGGAGCAGGCTGTGACTGGGGACTGGGTGTCTGGAGCAGGCTGTGACTGGGGACTGGGTGTCTGTGGAGCAGGCTGTGACTGGGGACTGGGTGTCAGTGGAGCAGGCTGTGACTGGGTGTCTGGAGCAGGCTGTGACTGGGGACTGGGTGTCTGGAGCAGGCTGTGACTGGGGACTGGGTGTCTGGAGCAGGCTCTGACTGGGGACTGGGTGTCTGGAGCGGGCTGTGACTGGGGACTGGGTGTCTGGAGCAGGTGGGGACTGGGTGTCTGGAGCGGGCTGTGACTGGGGACTGGGTGTCTGGAGCAGGCTGTGACTCGGGACTGGGTGTCTGTGGAGCGGGCTGTGACTGGGGACTGGGTGTCTGGAGCAGGCTCTGACTGGGGACTGGGTGTCTGGAGCAGGCTCTGACTGGGGACTGGGTGTCTGGAGCAGGCTGTGACTGGGGACTGGGTGTCTGGAGCAGGCTGTGACTGGGGACTGGGTGTCTGGAGCAGGCTGTGACTGGGGACTGGGTGTCTGGAGCAGGCTGTGACTGGGGACTGGGTGTCTGGAGCAGGCTGTGACTGGGGACTGGGTGTCTGGAGCATGCTGTGGCTGGGGACTGGGTGTCTGGAGCAGGCTGTGACTGGGGACTGGGTGTCTGGAGCAGGCTCTGACTGGGGACTGGGCGTCTGGAGCAGGCTGTGACTGGGGACTGGGTGTCTGGAGCAGGCTGTGACTGGGGACTGGGTGTCTGGAGCAGACTGTGACTGGGGACTGGGTGTCTGGAGCGGGCTGTGACTGGGGACTGGGTGTCTGGAGCAGGCTGTGACTGGGGACTGGGTGTCTGGAGCAGGCTGTGACTGGGGACTGGGTGTCTGGAGCAGGCTGTGACTGGGGACTGGGTGTCTGTGGAGCAGGCTGTGACTGGGGACTGGGTGTCTGGAGCGGGCTGTGACTGGGGACTGGGTGTCTGTGGAGCAGGCTGTGACTGGGGACTGGGTGTCTGGAGCGGGCTGTGACTGGGGACTGGGTGTCTGTGGAGCAGGCTGTGACTGGGGACTGGGTGTCTGGAGCGGGCTGTGACTGGGGACTGGGTGTCTGTGGAGCAGGCTGTGACTGGGGACTGGGTGTCTGGAGCGGGCTGTGACTGGGGACTGGGTGTCTGTGGAGCAGGCTGTGACTGGGGACTGGGTGTCTGTGGAGCAGGCTGTGACTGGGGACTGGGTGTCTGTGGAGCAGGCTGTGACTGGGGACTGGGTGTCTGTGGAGCAGGCTGTGACTGGGGACTGGGTGTCTGGAGCAGGCTGTGACTGGGGACTGGGTGTCTGTGGAGCAGGCTGTGACTGGGGACTGGGTGTCTGGAGCGGGCTGTGACTGGGGACTGGGTGTCTGTGGAGCAGGCTGTGACTGGGGACTGGGTGTCTGTGGAGCAGGCTGTGACTGGGGACTGGGTGTCTGTGGAGCAGGCTGTGACTGGGGACTGGGTGTCTGTGGAGCAGGCTGTGACTCGGGCTCCAGCTGAACGTGTCGTTGTTCCCGGTGGGATTTGCTGTAAATCAGTAAAACATGATCCCGGGGGGGAGGGGCTCGGATTCCACTCCAATTTGGAGCCGAAGCCACTTCAGCAAATCCCGCGGTCGTGACCTCCCCCCCCACCACGCCCCACATCCCCGACATCCTTCCCATTCTTGGGAATTTGAGCTAGCAGTCTGTTGAATGGTGTGAAGAGCTGGTCACACAAAACCTCGAGGGATCAGTGACAGCTTCGCATCCAAGAGCTGGGAAACGGAGAGACTCCAACTCCAGCCCTCCCCTCACGGACTCTGTCTGTGCACCTGTTCACCCCCTGTCTCTGCCCATCGATCTGTTTACCCCCTGTCTCTGCCCATCGATCTGTTTACCCCCTGTCTCTGCCCATCGATCTGTTTACCCCCTGTCTCTGCCCATCGATCTGTTTACCCCCTGTCTCTGCCCGTCGATCTGTTTACCCCCTGTCTCTGCCCATCGATCTGTTTACCCCCTGTCTCTGCCCATCGATCTGTTTACCCCCCTGTCTCTGCCCATCGATCTGTTTACCCCCTGTCTCTGCCTATCGATCTGTTTGCCCTGTCCCTGCCCATCGATCTGTTTACCCTGTCTCTGCCCATCGATCTGTTTACCCCCTGTCTCTGCCCATCGATCTGTTTACCCCCTGTCTCTGCCCGTCGATCTGTTTACCCCCTGTCTCTGCCCGTCGATCTGTTTATCCCCTGTCTCAGCCCATCGATCTGTTTACCCCCTGTCTCTGCCCATCGATCTGTTTACCCCCTGTCTCTGCCCATCGATCTGTTTACCCCCTGTCTCTGCCCATCGATCTGTTTACCCCCTGTCTCTGCCCATCGATCTGTTTACCCTGTCTCTGCCCATCGATCTGTTTACCCCCTGTCTCTGCCCATCGAACTGTTTACCCCCTGTCTCTGCCCATCGATCTGTTTAGCCTGTCTCTGCCCATCGATCTGTTTACCCTGTCTCTGCCCATCGATCTGTTTACCCTGTCTCTGCCTGTCGATCTGTTTACCCCCTGTCTCTGCCCATCGATCTGTTTACCCTGTCTCTGCCCATCGATCTGTTTGCCCCCTGTCTCTGCCCGTCGATCTGTTTACCCTGTCTCTGCCCATCGATCTGTTTACCCCCTGTCTCTGCCCATCGATCTGTTTACCCTGTCACTGCCCATCGATCTGTTTACCCCCTGTCTCTGCCCATCGATCTGTTTACCCCCTGTCTCTGCCCATCGATCTGTTTACCCCCTGTCACTGCCCATCGATCTGTTTATCCCCTGTCTCTGCCCATCGATCTGTTTACCCCCTGTCACTGCCCATCGATCTGTTTACCCCCTGTCTCTGCCCATCGATCTGTTTACCCCCTGTCTCTGCCCATCGATCTGTTTACCCCCTGTCTCTGCCTGTCGATCTGTTTACCCTGTCTCTGCCCATCGATCTGTTTACGCTGTCTCTGCCCATCGATCTGTTTACCCTGTCTCTGCCCATCGATCTGTTTACCCCCTGTCTCTGCCCATCGATCTGTTTACCCCCTGTCTCTGCCAATCGATCTGTTTACCCCCTGTCTCTGCCCATCGATCTGTTTACCCTGTCTCTGCCCATCGATCTGTTTACCCTGTCTCTGCCCGTCGATCTGTTTACCCTGTCTCTGCCCATCGATCTGTTTACCCTGTCTCTGCCCATCGATCTGTTTACCCCCTGTCTCTGCCCATCGATCTGTTTACGCTGTCTCTGCCCATCGATCTGTTTACCCTGTCTCTGCCCATCGATCTGTTTACCCCCTGTCTCTGCCCATCGATCTGTTTACGCTGTCTCTGCCCATCGATCTGTTTACCCTGTCTCTGCCCATCGATCTGTTTACCCCCTGTCTCTGCCCATCGATCTGTTTACCCCCTGTCTCTGCCCATCGATCTGTTTACCCCCTGTCTCTGCCCGTCGATCTGTTTACCCCCTGTCACTGCCCATCGATCTGTTTACCCCCTGTCTCTGCCTGTCGATCTGTTTACCCCCTGTCACTGCCCATCGATCTGTTTACCCCCTGTCTCTGCCCGTCGATCTGTTTACCCCCTGTCTCTGCCCATCGATCTGTTTACCCCCTGTCACTGCCCATCGATCTGTTTACCCTGTCTCTGCCCATCGATCTGTTTACCCCCTGTCTCTGCCCATCGATCTGTTTACCCCCTGTCTCTGCCCATCGATCTGTTTACCCCCTGTCTCTGCCCATCGATCAGTTTACCCCCTGTCTCTGCCTGTTGATCTGTTTACCCCCTGTCTCTGCCCATCGATCTGTTTACCCTGTCTCTGCCCATCGATCTGTTTACCCCCTGTCTCTGCCCATCGATCTGTTTACCCTCTGTCTCTGCCCATCGATCTGTTTACCCCCTGTCTCTGCCCATCGATCTGTTTACCCTGTCTCTGCCTGTTGATCTGTTTACCCCCTGTCTCTGCCCATCGATCTGTTTACCCTGTCTCTGCCCATCGATCTGTTTACCCCCTGTCTCTGCCCATCGATCTGTTTATCCCCTGTCACTGCCCATCGATCTGTTTACCCTGTCTCTGCCCATCGATCTGTTTACCCTGTCTCTGCCCATCGATCTGTTTACCCTGTCTCTGCCCATCGATCTGTTTACCCCCTGTCTCTGCCTGTCGATCTGTTTACCCCCTGTCTCTGCCTGTCGATCTGTTTACCCCCTGTCTCTGCCCATCGATCTGTTTACACCCTGTCTCTGCCCATCGATCTGTTTACCCTTTCTCTGCCCATCGATCTGTTTACCCCCTGTCTCTGCCCATCGATCTGTTTACCCCCTGTCTCTGCCCATCGATCTGTTTACCCCCTGTCTCTGCCCATCGATCTGTTTACCCCCGTCTCTGCCCATCGATCTGTTTACCCCCTGTCTCTGCCCATCGATCTGTTTACCCCCTGTCTCTGCCCATCGATCTGTTTACCCCCTGTCTCTGCCCATCGATCTGTTTACCCCCTGTCTCTGCCCATCGATCTGTTTACCCCCTGTCTCTGCCCATCGATCTGTTTACCCCTGTCTCTGCCCATCGATCTGTTTACCCCCTGTCTCTGCCCATCGAACTGTTTACCCCCTGTCTCTGCCCATCGATCTGTTTACCCTGTCTCTGCCCATCGATCTGTTTACCCTGTCTCTGCCTGTCGATCTGTTTACCCCCTGTCTCTGCCCATCGATCTGTTTACCCCTGTCTCTGCCCATCGATCTGTTTGCCCCCTGTCTCTGCCCGTCGATCTGTTTACCCTGTCTCTGCCCGTCGATCTGTTTACCCCCTGTCTCTGCCCATCGATCTGTTTACCCTGTCTCTGCCCATCGATCTGTTTGCCCCCTGTCTCTGCCCGTCGATCTGTTTACCCTGTCTCTGCCCATCGATCTGTTTACCCCCTGTCTCTGCCCATCGATCTGTTTACCCTGTCTCTGCCCATCGATCTGTTTGCCCCCTGTCTCTGCCCGTCGATCTGTTTACCCTGTCTCTGCCCATCGATCTGTTTACCCCCTGTCTCTGCCCATCGATCTGTTTACCCTGTCACTGCCCATCGATCTGTTTACCCCCTGTCTCTGCCCATCGATCTGTTTACCCCCTGTCTCTGCCCATCGATCTGTTTACCCCCTGTCTCTGCCCATCGATCTGTTTACCCCCTGTCTCTGCCCATCGATCTGTTTACCCCCTGTCTCTGCCCATCGATCTGTTTACCCCCCTGTCTCTGCCCATCGATCTGTTTACCCCCTGTCTCTGCCCATCGAACTGTTTACCCCCTGTCTCTGCCCATCGATCTGTTTACCCTGTCTCTGCCCATCGATCTGTTTACCCTGTCTCTGCCCATCGATCTGTTTACCCTGTCTCTGCCCATCGATCTGTTTACCCTATCTCTGACCATTGATCTGTTTAACCCCTGTCTCTGCCTGTTGATCTGTTTACCCCCTGTCTCTGCCCCTCGATCTGTTTACCCTGTCTCTGCCCATCGATCTGTTTACCCCCTGTCTCTGCCCATCGATCTGTTTACCCCCTGTCTCTGCCCATCGATCTGTTTACCCCCTGTCTCTGCCCATCGATCTGTTTACCCCCTGTCTCTGCCCATCGATCTGTTTACCCCCTGTCTCTGCCCATCGATCTGTTTACCCCCTGTCTCTGCCCATCGATCTGTTTACCCCTGTCTCTGCCCATCGATCTGTTTACCCCCTGTCTCTGCCTGTCGATCTGTTTACCCCCTGTCTCTGCCCATCGATCTGTTTACACCCTGTCTCTGCCCATCGATCTGTTTACCCTGTCTCTGCCCATCGATCTGTTTACCCCCTGTCTCTGCCCATCGATCTGTTTACCCCCTGTCTCTGCCCATCGATCTGTTTACCCCCTGTCTCTGCCCATCGATCTGTTTACCCCCTGTCTCTGCCCATCGATCTGTTTACCCCCTGTCTCTGCCCATCGATCTGTTTACCCCCTGTCTCTGCCCATCGATCTGTTTACCCCCTGTCTCTGCCCATCGATCTGTTTACCCCCTGTCTCTGCCCATCGATCTGTTTACCCCCTGTCTCTGCCCATCGATCTGTTTACCCTGTCTCTGCCCATCGATCTGTTTACCCCCTGTCTCTGCCCATCGAACTGTTTACCCCCTGTCTCTGCCCATCGATCTGTTTACCCTGTCTCTGCCCATCGATCTGTTTACCCTGTCTCTGCCTGTCGATCTGTTTACCCCCTGTCTCTGCCCATCGATCTGTTTACCCTGTCTCTGCCCATCGATCTGTTTACCCCCTGTCTCTGCCCATCGATCTGTTTACCCTGTCTCTGCCCATCGATCTGTTTGCCCCCTGTCTCTGCCCATCGATCTGTTTACCCCTGTCTCTGCCCATCGATCTGTTTACCCCCTGTCTCTGCCCGTCGATCTGTTTACCCTGTCTCTGCCCATCGATCTGTTTACCCCCTGTCTCTGCCCATCGATCTGTTTACCCTGTCTCTGCCCATCGATCTGTTTACCCCCTGTCTCTGCCTGTTGATCTGTTTACCCCCGGTCTCTGCCCATCGATCTGTTTACCCCCTGTCTCTGCCCATCGATCTGTTTACCCTGTCACTGCCCATCGATCTGTTTACCCCCTGTCTCTGCCCATCGATCTGTTTACCCCCTGTCTCTGCCCATCGATCTGTTTACCCCCTGTCTCTGCCCATCGATCTGTTTACCCCCTGTCACTGCCCATCGATCTGTTTACCCCCTGTCTCTGCCCATCGATCTGTTTACCCCCTGTCACTGCCCATCGATCTGTTTACCCCCTGTCTCTGCCCATCGATCTGTTTACCCCCTGTCTCTGCCAATCGATCTGTTTACCCCCTGTCTCTGCCCATCGATCTGTTTACCCTGTCTCTGCCCATCGATCTGTTTACCCTGTCTCTGCCCATCGATCTGTTTACGCTGTCTCTGCCCATCGATCTGTTTACCCCTGTTTCTGCCCATCGATCTGTTTACCCCCTGTCTCTGCCAATCGATCTGTTTACCCCCTGTCTCTGCCCATCGATCTGTTTACCCTGTCTCTGCCCATCGATCTGTTTACCCTGTCTCTGCCCATCGATCTGTTTACCCCTGTCTCTGCCCATCGATCTGTTTACCCCCTGTCTCTGCCCATCGATCTGTTTACCCTGTCTCTGCCCATCGATCTGTTTACCCTGTCTCTGCCCATCGATCTGTTTACCCCCTGTCTCTGCCCATCGATCTGTTTACCCTGTCTCTGCCCATCGATCTGTTTACCCCCTGTCTCTGCCCATCGATCTGTTTACCCTGTCTCTGCCCATCGATCTGTTTACCCCTGTCTCTGCCCATCGATCTGTTTACCCCCTGTCTCTGCCCATCGATCTGTTTACCCCCTGTCTCTGCCCATCGATCTGTTTACCCCCTGTCTCTGCCCATCGATCTGTTTACCCCTGTCTCTGCCCGTCGATCTGTTTACCCCCTGTCTCTGCCCATCGATCTGTTTACCCCCTGTCTCTGCCCTTCGATCTGTTTACCCCCTGTCACTGCCCATCGATCTGTTTACCCCCTGTCTCTGCCTGTCGATCTGTTTACCCCCTGTCTCTGCCCATCGATCTGTTTACCCCCTGTCTCTGCCCATCGATCTGTTTACCCCCTGTCTCTGCCCATCGATCTGTTTACCCCCTGTCACTGCCCATCGATCTGTTTACCCTGTCTCTGCCCATCGATCTGTTTACCCCCTGTCTCTGCCCATCGATCTGTTTACCCCCTGTCTCTGCCCATCGATCTGTTTACCCCCTGTCTCTGCCCATCGATCAGTTTACCCCCTGTCTCTGCCTGTTGATCTGTTTACCCCCTGTCTCTGCCCATCGATCTGTTTACCCTGTCTCTGCCCATCGATCTGTTTACCCCCTGTCTCTGCCCATCGATCTGTTTACCTCTGTCTCTGCCCATCGATCTGTTTACCCCCTGTCTCTGCCCATCGATCTGTTTACCCCCTGTCTCTGCCTGTTGATCTGTTTACCCCCTGTCTCTGCCCATCGATCTGTTTACCCTGTCTCTGCCCATCGATCTGTTTACCCCCTGTCTCTGCCCATCGATCTGTTTATCCCCTGTCACTGCCCATCGATCTGTTTACCCTGTCTCTGCCCATCGATCTGTTTACCCTGTCTCTGCCCATCGATCTGTTTACCCTATCTCTGACCATTGATCTGTTTACCCCCTGTCTCTGCCTGTTGATCTGTTTACCCCCTGTCTCTGCCCCTCGATCTGTTTACCCTGTCTCTGCCCATCGATCTGTTTACCCCCTGTCACTGCCCATCGATCTGTTTACCCCCTGTCTCTGCCCATCGATCTGTTTACCCCCTGTCTCTGCCCATCGATCTGTTTACCCCCTGTCTCTGCCCATCGATCTGTTTACCCCCTGTCTCTGCCCATCGATCTGTTTACCCTGTCTCTGCCCATCGATCTGTTTACCCCCTGTCTCTGCCTGTCGATCTGTTTACCCCCTGTCTCTGCCTGTCGATCTGTTTACCCCCTGTCTCTGCCCATCGATCTGTTTACACCCTGTCTCTGCCCATCGATCTGTTTACCCTGTCTCTGCCCATCGATCTGTTTACCCCCTGTCTCTGCCCATCGATCTGTTTACCCCCTGTCTCTGCCCATCGATCTGTTTACCCCCTGTCTCTGCCCATCGATCTGTTTACCCCCTGTCTCTGCCCATCGATCTGTTTACCCCCTGTCTCTGCCCATCGATCTGTTTACCCCCTGTCTCTGCCCATCGATCTGTTTACCCCCTGTCTCTGCCCATCGATCTGTTTACCCCCTGTCTCTGCCCATCGATCTGTTTACCCCCTGTCTCTGCCCATCGATCTGTTTACCCTGTCTCTGCCCATCGATCTGTTTACCCCCTGTCTCTGCCCATCGATCTGTTTACCTCTGTCTCTGCCCATCGATCTGTTTACCCCCTGTCTCTGCCCATCGATCTGTTTACCCCCTGTCTCTGCCTGTTGATCTGTTTACCCCCTGTCTCTGCCCATCGATCTGTTTACCCTGTCTCTGCCCATCGATCTGTTTACCCCCCTGTCTCTGCCCATCGATCTGTTTATCCCCTGTCACTGCCCATCGATCTGTTTACCCCTGTCTCTGCCCATCGATCTGTTTACCCTGTCTCTGCCCATCGATCTGTTTACCCTATCTCTGACCATTGATCTGTTTACCCCCTGTCTCTGCCTGTTGATCTGTTTACCCCCTGTCTCTGCCCCTCGATCTGTTTACCCTGTCTCTGCCCATCGATCTGTTTACCCCTGTCACTGCCCATCGATCTGTTTACCCCCTGTCTCTGCCCATCGATCTGTTTACCCCCTGTCTCTGCCCATCGATCTGTTTACCCCCTGTCTCTGCCCATCGATCTGTTTACCCCCTGTCTCTGCCCATCGATCTGTTTACCCTGTCTCTGCCCATCGATCTGTTTACCCCCTGTCTCTGCCTGTCGATCTGTTTACCCCCTGTCTCTGCCTGTCGATCTGTTTACCCCCTGTCTCTGCCCATCGATCTGTTTACACCCTGTCTCTGCCCATCGATCTGTTTACCCTGTCTCTGCCCATCGATCTGTTTACCCCCTGTCTCTGCCCATCGATCTGTTTACCCCCTGTCTCTGCCCATCGATCTGTTTACCCCCTGTCTCTGCCCATCGATCTGTTTACCCCCTGTCTCTGCCCATCGATCTGTTTACCCCCTGTCTCTGCCCATCGATCTGTTACCCCCTGTCTCTGCCCATCGATCTGTTTACCCCCTGTCTCTGCCCATCGATCTGTTTACCCCCTGTCTCTGCCCATCGATCTGTTTACCCCCTGTCTCTGCCCATCGATCTGTTTACCCTGTCTCTGCCCATCGATCTGTTTACCCCCTGTCTCTGCCCGTCGATCTGTTTACCCCCTGTCTCTGCCCATCGATCTGTTTACCCCTGTCTCTGCCCATCGATCTGTTTACCCCCTGTCTCTGCCCATCGATCTGTTACCCCCTGTCTCTGCCCGTCGATCTGTTTACCCCCTGTCTCTGCCCTTCGATCTGTTTACCCCCTGTCCTCTGCCCATCGATCTGTTTACCCCCTGTCTCTGCCCATCGATCTGTTTACCCCCTGTCTCTGACCTTCGATCTGTTTACCCTGTCTCTGCCCATCGATCTGTTTACCCCCTGTCTCTGCCCTTCGATCTGTTTACCCCCTGTCTCTGCCCATCGATCTGTTTACCCCCTGTCTCTGCCCGTCGATCTGTTTACCCTGTCTCTGCCCATCGATCTGTTTACCCCTGTCTCTGCCCATCGATCTGTTTACCCCCTGTCTCTGCCCTTCGATCTGTTTACCCCCTGTCTCTGCCCATCGATCTGTTTACCCTCTGTCTCTGCCCATCGATCTGTTACCCTGTCTCTGCCCATCGATCTGTTTACCCCCTGTCTCTGCCCATCGATCTGTTTACCCCCTGTCTCTGCCCATCGATCTGTTTACCCCCTGTCTCTGCCCGTCGATCTGTTTACCCCCTGTCTCTGCCCATCGATCTGTTTACCCCCTGTCTCTGCCCATCGATCTGTTTACCCCTGTCTCTGCCCTTCGATCTGTTTACCCCCTGTCTCTGCCCTTCGATCTGTTTACCCCCTGTCTCTGCCCTTCGATCTGTTTACCCCCTGTCTTTGCCCATCGATCTGTTTACCCCCTGTCTCTGCCCGTCGATCTGTTTACCCCCTGTCTCTGCCCATCGATCTGTTTACCCTGTCTCTGCCCATCGATCTGTTTACCCCCTGTCTCTGCCCATCGATCTGTTTACCCCGTCTCTGCCCGTCGATCTGTTTACCCTGTCTCTGCCCATCGATCTGTTTACCCTGTCTCTGCCCATCGATCTGTTTACCCCCTGTCTCTGCCCTTCGATCTGTTTACCCCCTGTCTCTGCCCATCGATCTGTTTACCCACTGTCTCTGCCCATCGATCTGTTTACCCTGTCTCTGCCCATCGATCTGTTTACCCCCTGTCTCTGCCCATCGATCTGTTTACCCCCTGTCTCTGCCCATCGATCTGTTTACCCCTGTCTCTGCCTGTCGATCTGTTTACCCCCTGTCTCTGCCATCGATCTGTTTACCCTTCTCTGCCCTCGATCTGTTACCCTGTCTCTGCCCATCGATCTGTTTACCCCCTGTCTCTGCCCATCGATCTGTTTACCCCCTGTCTCTGCCCATCGATCTGTTTACCCCCTGTCTCTGCCCATCGATCTGTTTACCCCCTGTCTCTGCCCATCGATCTGTTTACCCCCTGTCTCTGCCCATCGATCTGTTTACCCCCTGTCTCTGCCCATCGATCTGTTTACCCCTGTCTCTGCCCATCGATCTGTTTACCCCCTGTCTCTGCCCATCGATCTGTTTACCCCCTGTCTCTGCCCATCGATCTGTTTACCCCCTGTCTCTGCCCATCGATCTGTTTACCCCCTGTCTCTGCCCATCGATCTGTTTACCCCTGTCTCTGCCCATCGATCTGTTTACCCCCTGTCTCTGCCCATCGATCTGTTTACCCCCTGTCTCTGCCCATCGATCTGTTTACCCCTGTCTCTGCCCATCGATCTGTTTACCCCCTGTCTCTGCCCGTCGATCTGTTTACCCCTGTCTCTGCCATCGATCTGTTTACCCCCTGTCTCTGCCCATCGATCTGTTTACCCCCTGTCTCTGCCCATCGATCTGTTTACCCCCTGTCTCTGCCCATCGATCTGTTTACCCCCTGTCTCTGCCCAGTCGATCTGTTTACCCCTGTCTCTGCCCATCGATCTGTTTACCCCTGTCTCTGCCCATCGATCTGTTTACCCCCTGTCTCTGCCCATCGATCTGTTTACCCCCTGTCTCTGCCCATCGATCTGTTTACCCCCTGTCTCTGCCCATCGATCTGTTTACCCCCTGTCTCTGCCAGTCGATCTGTTTACCCTGTCTCTGCCCATCGATCTGTTTACCCCCTGTCTCTGCCCATCGATCTGTTTACCCTGTCTCTGCCCATCGATCTGTTTACCCCTGTCTCTGCCCATCGATCTGTTTACCCTGTCTCTGCCCATCGATCTGTTTACCCCCTGTCTCTGCCCATCGATCTGTTTACCCCTGTCTCTGCCCATCGATCTGTTTACCCCCTGTCTCTGCCCATCGATCTGTTTACCCCTGTCTCTGCCCATCGATCTGTTTACCCCCTGTCTCTGCCCATCGATCTGTTTACCCCCTGTCTCTGCCCATCGATCTGTTTACCCCTGTCTCTGCCCATCGATCTGTTTACCCCTGTCTCTGCCCATCGATCTGTTTACCCCCTGTCTCTGCCATCGATCTGTTTACCCTTCTCTGCCATCGATCTTACCCTGTCTCTGCCCATCGATCTGTTTACCCCCTGTCTCTGCCTGTCGATCTGTTTACCCCTGTCTCTGCCCATCGATCTGTTTACCCCCTGTCTCTGCCCATCGATCTGTTTACCCCCTGTCTCTGCCCATCGATCTGTTTACCCCTGTCTCTGCCCATCGATCTGTTTACCCCCTGTCTCTGCCCATCGATCTGTTTACCCTGTCTCTGCCCGTCGATCTGTTTACCCTGTCTCTGCCCATCGATCTGTTTACCCCCTGTCTCTGCCCATCGATCTGTTTACCCTGTCTCTGCCCATCGATCTGTTTAACCTGTCTCTGCCCGTCGATATGTTTAACCCCTGTCTCTGCCCATCGATCTGTTTACCCCCTGTCTCTGCCCATCGATCTGTTTACCCTGTCTCTGCCCATCGATCTGTTTACCCCCTGTCTCTGCCCATCGATCTGTTTACCCCCTGTCTCTGCCCATCGATCTGTTTCCCCCCTGTCTCTGCCCATCGATCTGTTTACCCTGTCTCTGCCCATCGATCTGTTTACCCCCTGTCTCTGCCCATCGATCTGTTTAACCCCTGTCTCTGCCCATCGATCTGTTTACCCTGTCTCTGCCCGTCGATCTGTTTGCCCCCTGTCTCTGCCCATCGATCTGTTTACCCCCTGTCTCTGTCCGTCGATCTGTTTACCCTGTCTCTGCCCATCGATCTGTTTACCCTGTCTCTGCCCGTCGATCTGTTTACCCCCGTCTCTGCCCATCGATCTGTTTGCCCCCTGTCTCTGCCCATCGATCTGTTTAACCCTGTCTCTGTCCGTCGATCTGTTTACCCCCTGTCTCTGTCCGTCGATCTGTTTACCCCCTGTCTCTGCCCATCGATCTGTTTACCCCCTGTCTCTGTCCGTCGATCTGTTTACCCTGTCTCTGCCTGTCGATCTGTTTACCCCCTGTCTCTGCCCGTCGATCTGTTTACCCCCTGTCTCTGCCCATCGATCTGTTTACCCCCTGTCTCTGCCCATCGATCTGTTTACCCCCTGTCTCTGCCCATCGATCTGTTTACCCCCTGTCTCTGCCCATCGATCTGTTTACCCCCTGTCTCTGTCCGTCGATCTGTTTACCCCCTGTCTCTGCCCGTCGATCTGTTTACCCCCTGTCTCTGTCCGTCGATCTGTTTACCCTGTCTCTGCCTGTCGATCTGTTTACCCCCTGTCTCTGCCCATCGATCTTTTACCCCTGTCTCTGCCATCGATCTGTTTACCCCTGTCTCTGCCCATCGATCTGTTTACCCTGTCTCTGCCCATCGATCTGTTTACCCCCTGTCTCTGCCCATCGATCTGTTTACCCCCTGTCTCTGCCCATCGATCTGTTTACCCCTGTCTCTGCCCGTCGATCTGTTTACCCTGTCTCTGCCCATCGATCTGTTACCCCTGTCTCTGCCCATCGATCTGTTTACCCTGTCTCTGCCCATCGATCTGTTTACCCCCTGTCTCTGCCTGTCGATCTGTTTTACCCCCTGTCTCTGCCCGTCGATCTGTTTTACCCCCTGTCTCTGCCCATCGATCTGTTTACACCCTGTCTCTGCCCATCGATCTGTTACCCCCTGTCTCTGCCCATCGATCTGTTTACCCCCTGTCTCTGCCCATCGATCTGTTTACCCCCTGTCTCTGCCATCGATCTGTTTACCCCCTGTCTCTGCCCATCGATCTGTTTACCCCTGTCTCTGCCATCGATCTGTTTACCCCCCTGTCTCTGCCCATCGATCTGTTTACCCCCTGTCTCTGCCCATCGATCTGTTTACCCCTGTCTCTGCCCATCGATCTGTTTACCCCCTGTCTCTGCCCATCGATCTGTTTACCCCCTGTCTCTGCCCGTCGATCTGTTTACCCTGTCTCTGCCATCGATCTGTTTACCCCCTGTCTCTGCCCTTCGATCTGTTTACCCCCTGTCTCTGCCCATCGATCTGTTTACCCCCTGTCTCTGCCTGTCGATCTGTTTACCCTGTCTCTGCCCATCGATCTGTTTACCCCCTGTCTCTGCCCATCGATCTGTTTACCCCCTGTCTCTGCCTGTCGATCTGTTTACCCCTGTCTCTGCCCATCGATCTGTTTACCCCCTGTCTCTGCCCATCGATCTGTTTACCCCTGTCTCTGCCCATCGATCTGTTTACCCCCTGTCTCTGCCCATCGATCTGTTTACCCCCTGTCTCTGCCCATCGATCTGTTTACCCCCTGTCTCTGCCCATCGATCTGTTTACCCCCTGTCTCTGCCCATCGATCTGTTTACCCTGTCTCTGCCCATCGATCTGTTTACCCCCACTGTCTCTGCCCCATCGATCTGTTTCCCCTGTCTCTGCCCATCGATCTGTTTAACCCCCTGTACTCTGCCCCATCGATCTGTTTACCCCCTGTCTCCTGCCCGTCGATCTGTTTGCCCCCCTGTCTCTGCCCATCGATCTGTTTACCCCTGTCTCTGTCCGTCGATCTGTTTACCCTGTCTCTGCCCATCGATCTGTTTACCCTGTCTCTGCCCGTCGATCTGTTTACCCCCAGTCTCTGCCCATCGATCTGTTTGCCCCCTGTCTCTGACCATCGATCTGTTTAACCCTGTCTCTGTCCGCTCGATTCTGTTACCCCTGTCTCTGTCCGTCGATCTGTTTACCCCCTGTCTCTGCCCATCGATCTGTTTACCCCCTGTCTCTGTCCGTCGATCTGTTTACCCTGTCTCTGCCTGTCGATCTGTTTACCCCCTGTCTCCTGCCCAGTCGATCTGTTTACCCCCTGTCTCTGCCTTCGATCTGTTTACCCCCTGTCTCTGCACATCGCTCTGTATACCCCTTTCTCTGCCATCGATCTGTTTACCCCTGTCTCTGCCCATCGATCTGTTTACCAAGTCTCTGCCATCGATCTGTTTACCCAAAGTCTCTGCCTTCGATCTACGTTTACCCTGTCTATGCCCCATCGATCGGTTTACCCCTGTCTCTGCCCTATCGATCTGTTTACCCACTGTCTCTGCCTGTCACGATATGTTTTCCTGTCTCTGCCCTTCGATCTGTTTACCTGGCTCTGCCCATCGAATCTGTTTACCCCCTGTCTCTGTCCACGATTGTTTACCATTGTCTTGCAATCGATCTGTTTTACCCCCTGTCTAGCCATCGATAGTTTACCCTTGTCGTGACCATCGATCGGTTTAACCCATGTCTTGCCCACTGAATCTGTTTACCCTGTCTCTTGCCATCATGATATGTTTAACCTGTCTCTGACCATCGTATCTGTTTACCCTGTCTCTGCATTCGATATGTTTTCCCCATGTCTTGCCATCGATCTGTTTACCCTGTCTCTGACCGTCGATCTGTTTACCCCCTGTCTCTGCCCATCGATCTGTTTAACCCACTGTCTCTGCCCATCGATCTGTTTACCCTGTCTTGCCCATCGCATCTGTTTACCAATGTCTCTGCCCATCGATCTGTTTACCACCTGTCTCTGCCTGTCGATCTGTTTACCCTGTCTCTGCCCGTCGATCTGTTTACCCCCTGTCTCTGCCCATCGATCTGTTTACCCCCTGTCTCTGCCCATCGATCTGTTTACCCCCTGTCTCTGCCCATCGATCTGTTTACCCCTGTCTCTGCCCATCGATCTGTTTACCCCCTGTCTCTGCCCATCGATCTGTTTACCCCCTGTCTCTGCCCATCGATCTGTTTACCCCTGTCTCTGCCCATCGATCTGTTTACCCCTGTCTCTGCCCATCGATCTGTTTACCCCTGTCTCTGCCCTTCGATCTGTTTACCCCTGTCTCTGCCCATCGATCTGTTTACCCCCTGTCTCTGCCATCGATCTGTTTACCCCCTGTCTCTGCCCATCGATCTGTTTACCCCTGTCTCTGCCCATCGATCTGTTTACCCTGTCTCTGCCCATCGATCTGTTTACCCCCTGTCTCTGCCCATCGATCTGTTTACCCCCTGTCTCTGCCCTTCGATCTGTTTACCCCCTGTCTCTGCCCATCGATCTGTTTAACCCCTGTCTCTGCCCATCGATCTGTTTACCCCTGTCTCTGCCCATCGATCTGTTTACCCCCTGTCTCTGCCCATCGATCTGTTTACCCCCTGTCTCTGCCCATCGATCTGTTTACCCTGTCTCTGCCCTTCGATCTGTTTACCCCCTGTCTCTGCCCATCGATCTGTTACCCCCTGTCTCTGCCCATCGATCTGTTTACCCCCTGTCTCTGCCCATCGATCTGTTTACCCCCTGTCTCTGCCCATCGATCTGTTTACCCCTGTCTTTGCCCATCGATCTGTTTACCCCCTGTCTCTGCCCATCGATCTGTTTACCCCCTGTCACTGCCCATCGATCTGTTTACCCCCTGTCTCTGCCCATCGATCTGTTTACCCTGTCTTGCCCAGTCGATCTGTTTACCCCCTGTCTCTGCCATCGATCTGTTTACCCCTGTCTCTGCCCGATCGATCTGTTACCTGTCTCTGCCATCGATCTGTTACCCCCTGTCTCTGCCCAGTCGATCTGTTTACCCCCTGTCTCTGTCCGTCGATCTGTTTACCCTGTCTCTGCCATCGATCTGTTTACCCCCTGTCTCTGCCTGTCTGATCTGTTTACCCCCTGTCTCTGCCCTTCGATCTGTTTACCCCCTGTCTCTGCCCATCGATCTGTTTACCCCCTGTCTCTGCCCATCGATCTGTTTACCCCCTGTCTCTGCCCATCGATCTGTTTACCCCCTGTCTCTGCCCATCGATCTGTTTACCCCTGTCTCTGCCCATCGATCTGTTTACCCCTGTCTCTGCCCATCGATCTGTTTACCCCCTGTCTCTGCCCATCGATCTGTTTACCCCCTGTCTCTGCCCATCGATCTGTTTACCCCTGTCTCTGCCCATCGATCTGTTTACCCCCTGTCTCTGCCCATCGATCTGTTTACCCCCTGTCTCTGCCCATCGATCTGTTTACCCCTGTCTCTGCCCATCGATCTGTTTACCCCCTGTCTCTGCCCATCGATCTGTTTACCCTGTCTCTGCCCATCGATCTGTTTACCCCCTGTCTCTGCCCATCGATCTGTTTACCCCCTGTCTCTGCCCATCGATCTGTTTACCCCCTGTCTCTGCCCACGATCTGTTTACCCCCCTGTCTCTGCCCATCGATCTGTTTACCTGTCTCTGCCATCGATCTGTTTTCCCCTGTCTCTGGCCCCCCCCCCCCCCCCCCCCTCAGTCGATCTGTTTACCCCCTGTCTCTGCATCGATCTGTTTACCCCTGTCTCTGCCCATAGATCTGTTTACCCCCTGTTCTCTGCCCGTCGATCTGTTTTACCATGTCTCTGCCCATCGATCTGTTTACCACCCTGTCTCTGCCCATCGATCTGTTTACCCCCTGTATCTGCCTTCGTATCTGTTTTACCCCCTGTCTCTGCCCATCGATCTGTTACCCCCTGTCTCTGCCCGTCGATCTGTTTACCCTGTCTCTGCCCATCGACTGTTTACCCTGTCTCTGCCCATCGATCTGTTACCCCCTGTCTCTGCCCTTCGATCTGTTTACCCCTGTCTCTGCCATCGAATCTGTTTACCGCCTGTCTCTGCCATCGATCTGTTTACCCCTGTCTCTGCGCATCGATCTGTTTACCCCCTGTCTCTGCCCATCGATCTGTTTACCCCCTGTCTCTGCCCATCGATCTGTTTACCCCCTGTCTCTGCCCATCGATCTGTTTACCCCCTGTCTCTGCCCATCGATCTGTTTACCCCCTGTCTCTGCCCATCGATCTGTTTACCCCTGTCTCTGCCCATCGATCTGTTTACCCCCTGTCTCTGCCCATCGATCTGTTTACCCCCTGTCTCTGCCCATCGATCTGTTTACCCCTGTCTCTGCCCATCGATCTGTTTACCCCCTGTCTCTGCCCGTCGATCTGTTTACCCCTGTCTCTGCCCATCGATCTGTTTACCCCCTGTCTCTGCCCATCGATCTGTTTACCCCCTGTCTCTGCCCATCGATCTGTTTACCCCCTGTCTCTGCCCATCGATCTGTTTACCCCCTGTCTCTGCCCATCGATCTGTTTACCCCCTGTCTCTGCCCATCGATCTGTTTACCCCCTGTCTTTGCCCATCGATCTGTTTACCCCCTGTCTCTGCCTATCGATCTGTTTACCCCCTGTCTCTGCCCATCGATCTGTTTACCCCCTGTCTCTGCCCATCGATCTGTTTACCCCGTCTCTGCCCGTCGATCTGTTCACCCCCGTCTCTGCCAATCGATCTGTTTACCCCCTGTCTCTGCCCATCGATCTGTTTACCCCTGTCTCTGCCCATCGATTGTTTACCCCTGTCTCTGCCCTCGATCTGTTTACCCCCTGTCTCTGCCCGTCGATCTGTTTACCCCCTGTCTCTGCCCGTCGATCTGTTTACCCCTGTCTCTGCCATCGATCTGTTTACCCCCGTCTCTGCCCGTCGATCTGTTTACCCCTGTCTCTGCCCATCGATCTGTTTACCCCCTGTCTCTGCCCAGTCGATCTGTTTACCCCTGTCTCTGCCCATCGATCTGTTTACCCCTGTCTCTGCCCATCGATCTGTTTACCACCTGTCTCTGCCCTGTCGATCTGTTTACCCTGTCTCTGCCCGTCGATCTGTTTACCCCTGTCTCTGCCCATCGATCTGTTTACCCCCTGTCTCTGCCCATCGATCTGTTTACCCCCTGTCTCTGCCCATCGATCTGTTTACCCCCTGTCTCTGCCCATCGATCTGTTTACCCCTGTCTCTGCCCATCGATCTGTTTACCCCCTGTCTCTGCCCATCGATCTGTTTACCCCCTGTCTCTGCCCATCGATCTGTTTACCCCCTGTCTCTGCCCATCGATCTGTTTACCCCCTGTCTCTGCCCATCGATCTGTTTACCCCTGTCTCTGCCCATCGATCTGTTTACCCCCTGTCTCTGCCCATCGATCTGTTTACCCCCTGTCTCTGCCCATCGATCTGTTTACCCCCTGTCTCTGCCCATCGATCTGTTTACCCCCTGTCTCTGTCCGTCGATCTGTTTACCCTGTCTCTGCCCATCGATCTGTTTACCCCCTGTCTCTGCCCATCGATCTGTTTACCCCCTGTCTCTGTCCGTCGATCTGTTTACCCCCTGTCTCTGCCCATCGATCTGTTTACCCCCTGTCTCTGCCCATCGATCTGTTTACCCCCTGTCTCTGCCCATCGATCTGTTTACCCCCTGTCTCTGCCCATCGATCTGTTTACCCCCTGTCTCTGCCTATCGATCTGTTTACCCCCTGTCTCTGCCCATCGATCTGTTTACCCCCTGTCTCTGCCCATCGATCTGTTTACCCCCTGTCTCTGCCCGTCGATCTGTTCACCCCCTGTCTCTGCCAATCGATCTGTTTACCCCCTGTCTCTGCCCATCGATCTGTTTACCCTGTCTCTGCCCATCGATCTGTTTACCCCCTGTCTCTGCCCGTCGATCTGTTTACCCCCTGTCTCTGCCCGTCGATCTGTTTACCCTGTCTCTGCCAATCGATCTGTTTACCCCCTGTCTCTGCCCGTCGATCTGTTTACCCCCTGTCTCTGCCCATCGATCAGTTTACCCCCTGTCTCTGCCCGTCGATCTGTTTACCCTGTCTCTGCCCATCGATCTGTTTACCCCCTGTCTCTGCCCATCGATCTGTTTACCCCCTGTCTCTGCCTGTCGATCTGTTTACCCTGTCTCTGCCCGTCGATCTGTTTACCCCCTGTCTCTGCCCATCGATCTGTTTACCCCCTGTCTCTGCCCATCGATCTGTTTACCCCCTGTCTCTGCCCTTCGATCTGTTTACCCCCTGTCTCTGCCCATCGATCTGTTTACCCCCTGTCTCTGCCCATCGATCTGTTTACCCCCTGTCTCTGCCCATCGATCTGTTTACCCCCTGTCTCTGCCCATCGATCTGTTTACCCCTGTCTCTGCCCATCGATCTGTTTACCCCTGTCTCTGCCCATCGATCTGTTTACCCCCTGTCTCTGCCCATCGATCTGTTTACCCTGTCTCTGCCCTTCGATCTGTTTACCCCCTGTCCTCTGCCCATCGATCTGTTTACCCCCTGTCTCTGCCCATCGATCTGTTTACCCCTGTCTCTGCCTGTCGATCTGTTTACCCCCTGTCTCTGCCCATCGATCTGTTTACCCCTGTCTCTGCCTGTCGATCTGTTTACCCCTGTCTCTGCCCATCGATCTGTTTACCCCCTGTCTCTGCCCATCGATCTGTTTACCCCCTGTCTCTGCCCATCGATCTGTTTACCCCTGTCTCTGCCCATCGATCTGTTTACCCCTGTCTCTGCCCTTCGATCTGTTTACCCCCTGTCTCTGCCCATCGATCTGTTTACCCCCCTGTCTCTGCCCATCGATCTGTTTACCCCCTGTCTCTGCCCATCGATCTGTTTACCCCCCTGTCTCTGCCCATCGATCTGTTTACCCCCCTGTCTCTGCCCATCGATCTGTTTACCCCCTGTCTATGCCCCTCGATCTGTCTCTCTGCCCATCGATCTGTTTACCCCTGTCTCTGCCCATCGATCTGTTTACCCCCTGTCTCTGCCCATCGATCTGTTTACCCCCTGTCTCTGCCCATCGATCTGTTTACCCTGTCTCTGCCCATCGATCTGTTTACCCCCTGTCTCTGCCCATCGATCTGTTTACCCCTGTCCTGCCCATCGATCTGTTTACCCCCTGTCTCTGCCCATCGATCTGTTTACCCTGTCTCTGCCTGTCGATCTGTTTACCCCCTGTCTCTGCCCATCGATCTGTTTACCCTGTCTCTGCCTGTCGATCTGTTTACCCCCTGTCTCTGCCCATCGATCTGTTTACCCCCTGTCTCTGCCTGTTGATCTGTTTACCCTGTCTCTGCCCATCGATCTGTTTACCCCCTGTCTCTGCCCATCGATCTGTTTACCCCCTGTCTCTGCCCTTCGATCTGTTTACCCCCTGTCTCTGCCCATCGATCTGTTTACCCCCTGTCTCTGCCCATCGATCTGTTTACACCCTGTCTCTGCCCATCGATCTGTTTACCCCTGTCTCTGCCCATCGATCTGTTTACCCTGTCTCTGCCTGTCGATCTGTTTACCCCTGTGTCTGCCCATCGATCTGTTTACCCCCTGTCTCTGCCCATCGATCTGTTTACCCCCTGTCTCTGCCCATCGATCTGTTTACCCTGTCTCTGCCCATCGATCTGTTTACCCTGTCTCTGCCCATCGATCTGTTTACCCCCTGTCTCTGCCTGTCGATCTGTTTACCCTGTCTCTGCCCATCGATCTGTTTACCCCCTGTCTCTGCCTGTTGATCTGTTTACCCCCGTCTCTGCCCTTCGATCTGTTTACCCCCTGTCTCTGCCCATCGATCTGTTTACCCCCTGTCTCTGCCCATCGATCTGTTTACCCCCTGTCTCTGCCCATCGATCTGTTTACCCTGTCTCTGCCCGTCGATCTGTTTACCCTGTCTCTGCCCATCGATCTGTTTACCCCCTGTCTCTGCCCATCGATCTGTTTACCCTATCTCTGCCCATCGATCTGTTTATCCCCTGTCTCTGCCCATTGATCTGTTTACCCTATCTCTGCCCATCGATCTGTTTACCCCCTGTCTCTGCCCATCGATCTGTTTACCCCCTGTCTCTGCCCATCGATCTGTTTACCCCCTGTCTCTGTCCATCGATCTGTTTACCCTGTCTCTGCCCATCGATCTGTTTACCCTGTCTCTGCCCTTCGATCTGTTTACCCCCTGTCCCTGCCCATCGATCTGTTTACCCCCTGTCTCTGCCCATCGATCTGTTTACCCTGTCTCTGCCTGTCGATCTGTTTACCCCCTGTCTCTGCCCATCGATCTGTTTACCCTGTCTCTGCCATCGATCTGTTTACCCTGTCTCTGCCTTCGATCTGTTTACCCCCTGTCTCTGCCCATCGATCTGTTTACCCTGTCTCTGCCCATCGATCTGTTTACCCTGTCTCTGCCTGTCGATCTGTTTACCCCTGTCTCTGCCCATCGATCTGTTTACCCTGTCCTGCCTGTCGATCTGTTACCCTGTCTCTGCCCATCGATCTGTTTACCCCCTGTCTCTGCCCTTCGATCTGTTTACCCCCTGTCTCTGCCCATCGATCTGTTTACCCCCTGTCTCTGCCCATCGATCTGTTTACCCCCTGTCTCTGCCCATCGATCTGTTTACCCCCTGTCTCTGCCCATCGATCTGTTTACCCCCTGTCTCTGCCCATCGATCTGTTTACCCTGTCTCTGCCCATCGATCTGTTTACCCTGTTTCTGCCCTTCGATCTGTTTACCCCCTGTCCCTGCCCATCGATCTGTTTACCCCCTGTCTCTGCCCATCGATCTGTTTACCCTGTCTCTGCCCATCGATCTGTTTACCCTGTCTCTGCCCATCGATCTGTTTACACTGTTTCTGCCCTTCGATCTGTTTACCCCCTGTCTCTGCCTGTCGATCTGTTTACCCCCTGTCTCTGCCCATCGATCTGTTTACCCTGTCTCTGCCTGTCGATCTATTTACCCTGTCTCTGCCCATCGATCTGTTTACCCCCTGTCTCTGCCTGTTGATCTGTTTACCCTGTCTCTGCCCATCGATCTGTTTACCCCCTGTCTCTGCCCATCGATCTGTTTACCCCCTGTCTCTGCCCTTCGATCTGTTTACCCCCTGTCTCTGCCCATCGATCTGTTTACCCCCTGTCTCTGCCCATCGATCTGTTTACCCCCTGTCTCTGCCCATCGATCTGTTTACCCTGTCTCTGCCCATCGATCTGTTTACCCTGTCTCTGCCTGTCGATCTGTTTACCCTGTCTCTGCCCATCGATCTGTTTACCCCCTGTCTCTGCCCATCGATCTGTTTACCCCCTGTCTCTGCCCATCGATCTGTTTACCCTGTCTCTGTCCATCGATCTGTTTACCCTGTCTCTGCCCATCGATCTGTTTACCCCCTGTCTCTGCCTGTCGATCTGTTTACCCTGTCTCTGCCCATCGATCTGTTTACCCCCTGTCTCTGCCTGTTGATCTGTTTACCCCCTGTCTCTGCCCTTCGATCTGTTTACCCCCTGTCTCTGCCCATCGATCTGTTTACCCCCTGTCTCTGCCCATCGATCTGTTTACCCCCTGTCTCTGCCCATCGATCTGTTTACCCTGTCTCTGCCCGTCGATCTGTTTACCCTGTCTCTGCCCATCGATCTCTTTACCCCCTGTCTCTGCCCATCGATCTGTTTACCCTATCTCTGCCCATCGATCTGTTTACCCCCTGTCTCTGCCCATCGATCTGTTTACCCTGTCTCTGTCCATCGATCTGTTTACCCCCTGTCTCTGCCCGTCGATCTGTTCACCCCCTGTCTCTGCCCATCGATCTGTTTACCCTGTCTCTGCCCATCGATCTGTTTACCCTGTCTCTGCCCATCGATCTGTTCACCCCCTGTCTCTGCCCATCGATCTGTTTACCCTGTCTCTGCCCATCGATCTGTTTACCCTGTCTCTGTCCATCGATCTGTTTACCCCCTATCTCTGCCCATCGATCTGTTTACCCTGTCTCTGCCCATCGATCTGTTTCCCTGTCTCTGCCCATCGATCTGTTTACCCCCTGTCTCTGCCCATCGATCTGTTTACCCCCTGTCTCTGCCCATCGATCTGTTTACCCCCTGTCTCTGCCCATCGATCTGTTTACCCCCTGTCTCTGCCCGTCGATCTGTTTACCCCCTGTCTCTGCCCATCGATCTGTTTACCCCCTGTCTCTGCCCGTCGATCTGTTTACCCCCTGTCTCTGCCCATCGATCTGTTTACCCCCTGTCTCTGCCCGTCGATCTGTTTACCCCCTGTCTCTGCCCATCGATCTGTTTACCCCCTGTCTCTGCCCATCGATCTGTTTACCCCCTGTCTCTGCCCATCGATCTGTTTACCCTGTCTCTGCCCATCGATCTGTTTGCCCCCTGTCTTTGCCCATCGATCTGTTTACCCCCTGTCTCTGCCCATCGATCTGTTTACCCTGTCTTTGCCCATCGATCTGTTTACCCCCTGTCTCTGCCCATCGATCTGTTTACCCTGTCTTTGCCCATCGATCTGTTTACCCCTGTCTCTGCCCATCGATCTGTTTACCCCCTGTCTCTGCCCATCGATCTGTTTACCCACTGTCTCTGCCCATCGATCTGTTTACCCCCTGTCTCTGCCCATCGATCTGTTTACCCTGTCTCTGCCCATCGATCTGTTTACCCCCTGTCTCTGCCCATCGATCTGTTTACCTCCTGTCTCTGCCCATCGATCTGTTTACCCTGTCTCTGCCCATTGATCTGTTTACCCCCTGTCTCTGCCCGTCGATCTGTTTACCCTGTCTCTGCCCTTCGATCTGTTTACCCCCTGTCTCTGCCCATCGATCTGTTTGCTCTGACTCTGCCCATCGATCTGTTTACCCCCTCGCTGTGTGTTAGCGACTTTTTAGTTTCACCTGGTGTTTTTTTATTTTATTTATTTATGTAAACGTTAAACCCAGCAATAAAAGGCAGTTAAGGCAAGTTTCAGTACTCGACCTCGTGTCAATCCACTCATTTTATGGCCTCACTCTTTTTCACTAAACTCTCTGTTGTAATTTTTTTAATTCAAAATCTGAACTTACCTTTTCACTTTCCATCCACCTTTTTGGTTCATTTTAGAGCCGGGAGCAACTTCTTAAAGAAGTACCATTTTGATTGGGTAAAAACAGACTCTGAAGGCTGGTTTAAAAAGAAAGACTTTTATAGCGCCTTTCATGACCACTGGACGTCTCAAAGTGCTTTAAAGCCAATGAAGTACTTTTGGAGTGTAGTCACTGTTGTAATGTGGGAAACGCGACAGCCAATTTGCGCACAGCAAGCTCCCACAAACAGCAATGTGATAATGACCAGATAATCTGTTTTTGTTACGTTGCTTGAGGGATAAATATTGGCCAGGATACCGGGGAGAACTCCCCTGCTCTTCTTTGAAATAGTGTCATGTGATCTTTTACGTCCACCTGAGAGCGCAGACGGGGCCTCGGTTTAATGTCTCATCCAAAAGACGGCACCTCCGACATTGCAGCACTCCCTCAGCACCGCACTGGGAGTGTCAGCCTAGCTTTTTGTGCTCCAGGACCCACAACCTTCTAGACTCAGAGGCGAGAGTGCTGACCCACTGAGCCATGGCTGACACTATAACCAATTAAATGTCAAAGAACTGGTGATTGACATGGTTATGTTATAGGCTCTGTGGTGAGGCAAGGGTTAAGCACTCCATCGCAGGTGAGTGCACAGCCGTCCTGGCCCAGGACAGAGTTAGTGACTGGCAGACCTGCATTAATGTCCAGCGGTGAGGAGGATAGCTGATTCCCATTGAACTGAGGCAGGGGCAAGCTGACTGAACACATGGCCACTATCAGCCAAGCACACACCCAAGCCATGTGTCAGCCATGGCTCAGTGAGTAGCACTCTTGCCTCTGAGTCAGAAGCGACTTCTGGTGTGGGTTTGAGCCCCACTCCAGAGACTTGGAGTGCGAAATCTAGGCTGACACTCCACTGAGGGAGTGCTGCACTGTCGGAGGTGCCGACTTTCAGATGAGATGTCTGCCCTCTCAGGTGGATGTAAAACACCCCATGGCACTATTTTCGAAGAAGAGCAGGGGAGTTCTCCCCTGCATCCTGGCCAATATTTATCCCTCAATCAACATCACTAAAACAAGTAAATTTATCTCTTTGCTGTTCGTGGGACCTTGCTGTGTGCGACTTGCTGCATTCCCTACATTACAAAAGTACTTCATTGAAAAACGTCCTGAGGTCATGAAAGGCGCTCTATAAATGCAAGTCTTCACTTGAACCAGCGGGTGTTCCCCTGCAGGTAGGAAGGATTTTCTGTTGCAACTTGCGTTCAGAAATACTGGAAGTGCTGTAAATCTTAAACCAAAATGGAAATTTGTGCAAATGGACCGCAGGCTGCTCTGTCTCCGAGAGAGAGAGAAAGGTAGATGAATATTTCAGGTGGGACCAGAGCTCCGAGCATGAGAGTTTCTGATCATTCTCAGAGCAGTCACAAGGGGGCGCTGTGGCCCTACGCCTGGTGCTTCGGGAGGTTAACGTGACCCTGCTGTGTTTTACTCAGGTTGTCCGATTAGGTGAGGAGCTGCACCATGAACAGGACCATTCCCTGCACCTGGAGAGGATAAAGAAGGGCCTCGAGGCACAGATCAAGGACTTAAACGTGAAACTGGAAGAAGCCGAGCAGTTGGCCCTGAAGGGAGGGAAGAAAATCATTCAGAAACTGGAAGGACGGGTAAGGGCAGAGGGGAGGGGAGGTGGGGGGGGGGGGGGTGGTGCCGGGAATAGCGGATCCCGACAGATTCATGTTTGACCAGATTCAGTTTTCCTCTTCAATTGTGTTCCCTCCTCCCCTGAAGACGCTGATTGTTGTTGCGGGCAGGGTTCTGTGGGCACTGCCAACTCACCAAAGTAACCGTTTTTTCATGGCAGTGTCGGCACACTACTGTGGGCATCACAGCCGAGCTCACTCCTGTCCTTACTCAGTGGTTTTACACACACACACACACACACACACACCTGGTTCCTGGTAAGGCTGGTGTCCAGGATAGGGTTACCAACACCTCCAGGATTGCCCTGGAGCCTCCAGGAATTAACGATTAATCTCCTGGACACAGCTGGGAGCAAACCCGGCAAAAAATTATAGGGGGGGGGGGCGTTAAAATGTTCTTTTTTAGCACTTTTGTTTATTAGTTATAAAAATTGTCAGAGGGGGGCGGGGAAAGGCTGTTTGACTGACAGTCAAGAATCATCCAATGAGGCAACGAAGAGTCTATTCACTTTCCAATTGGCCGTGGGAAGGTGGGGATCGAGAGGATGGATGTGTTGGGCGACCAATGGCAGGAGTGTGGGGGCGGGGCGGTGGGAGACAGGAGGTCACGTGATGAAAGCTCCTGGAATACGTCCAACCAGAGTTGGCAACCCGAGTCCAGGAAGCTCTGGGGGTTTATTTTACTGACCTTGGTGAGTCCGACAGGCTTACACTGGTGCTGGGCACTGGCTCGGCATGGCAAAGCTGAGGGCAGCAATGAGGTTGGTGGATCCCTGCCTTGTGGTCATGGTTCTCTCTAACTGATTGCCAAATGGTTTGATGCTGGAAGGAAGGGTCTCTCCAATCTGGCATCCCGCGCACGGGAGAAGCACAGACTCGCAAGTTCCCCTCCAAGTCACACACCATCCTGACTTGGAAACATAGCGGCCGTTCTTTCATCGTCGCTGGGTCAAAATCCTGGCACTTCCTCCCGAACAGCACTGTGGGAGCACCTTCACCACACGGACTGCAGCGGTTCAAGAAGGCGGCTCACCACCACCACCACCTTCTCGAGGGCAACTGGGGACGGGCAATAAATGCCGGCCTTGCCGGCGACGCCCGCATCCCGTGAATGAATAAATAAAAGAGAAACTGCTCTTGGGGCCTCTGTAGTGCAGGCCTCTGCTGCAGATGCCCCTGTTGCTGCCACATTCTCCAGGATCAACTGCAGTGCTGCCAAGCCATCTAGCGTGGCACAGCGCAAGCAGGAAGTGGGCGCCTCCGCTCGAGCGGCCATCTGCAGCACACCGCCTGACGTGGCCTTCGGTACCGCCACATCTAGTTGATTAGTTTTTTGCAAGTGGTGGCTTCCTCCCCCCCTGTCTGCCTCTGCTCTCTCGTGCACTGTGTCATGCAGTGTACTCCCCCCCACTCGGGCTCACTTTCTGGTTTCTCCGGGGGTTGGATGTCTGTGGGCGAGAGAGTGAGCGATGGCTGGCGTTCTGAAGCCCTGGCAGGGCTAGATGAGCCTGGACCTCTTTGGGTCGGAAGCTGTTACTGAGTTCATGTCGGTCAGGGTGGTCAGCCCACTTCGCATCGGGCGGCTGTGGCCCCCCGCCCCCCCCACTTCTGCTATGGATTTTACCCAAGTGGAAAATCTGGCTCGGAGAAAGAAGCTGAGCTCGGACTTGGGCAGTTCATCAAGGCTCTGCTTAGCCTGGGGGGTGACAATTGGGAAAGTAGATAAGGTTGAAGCCAGAGCTGTTTGGAGGAATCTGAAAGGATGGCCTCAGTGTTATCAACATTAAGCTGGAGGATGTTATGGCTGATCGTGCCTTTAGTGCCAGTTGGGCAGTTTCCCTTTGTGTGAAAGAAGTGCTTCCTGATTTCACTCCTAAAATGAGGGATACTTTAATCATTTTGATTTACGCAGCTCAAGTTCCCATCTGGAAGAGTAGCGTCCGCCTGTCACTCGACACAATGACGGGGTTGCAGGTTAACAATTATGGGATGCTTGTCATGTCATTGTAACCTCAGTGGTGGCGCATTGCACGCAACAGGCTTCTGACTGCTGCCCCTTTCTACAGGTGAAGGAACTGGAAGTGGAACTAGACGCGGAGCAAAAGCGTCACGCAGAGACGGTGAAGACCCTGCGCAAGAACGAGCGTCGGCTGAAGGAACTCGTGTTCCAGGCCGAGGAGGACCAGAAAAACCAGCACCGCATGCAGGAGCTGGTCGAGAGGCTCCAGAACAAGTTAAAGGCCTACAAGAGGCAGGTGGAGGAAGCAGTAAGTAATGGGTCACCTTCCCCCTGTCAGCTTAGGCTGGTTAACTGGCAGATTGGGACAGGTGGCACCCAACGTCCCCCCCCTGTAAGCTGCACTGCCTCCCGCGCGGCCCGCCTCCCGCAGTGCGAGGGCCATCCGGAGTTTTTGCGCATGCGCGGTGTCTACAGTGGAAGAGCCGACGAGCGGCCGGCGCAGGACCTTGCAGATGGCCGCACAGCTTAACGGGAACGTTGGTGGCACCCAGAGTGGGTTAGGGTGGTTGGGGTTATTATTGATATCGTGCTGAAGAGCCTCCAAGCCAAGCAGCTGAAACATTCACACAACTCGGGGTCGATTTTGACTTTCGGGCGACTGACTGGATCGGCCTCCCGTTCCGGTGGCCAAGAGGCCTCGTCAGGAAAGCCACGAGGCGGCAAACAGGCCTCCCGGTGCTGCTCGCCGCATCGAGGCCTCAAAATAGGGCCGGGCCGGCCGCCAGCGAAGTGCCTTGTGGGGGTCACGACCGCGGAGAGTGGAGGTCACGGGGCAGCAGCAGCCCAGGTTATTTTAGTGGGACTCCTGCTCCTCTAGGCCCCCCCCCACCACCACCAAAAATAATTTGACACCTTACCTTTAACAGGCCTCTTCGGTTCCATCGCCCGTGGAACTGGTGTCACAGTGCAGGCTCCCGACCTAAAATGGCAGCCGGGGTCCTATTTATTGTCATTGGAGCCCGATTTCCATATTAAAATGGGCCCTTTCGCCTGAAACAGGCAGCCACTTTGGACACCCGGCGCTAGGCCCCTTTCAAAATGGAGCATCCGCGCCGCCAGGCCCCTTTCAAAATGGAGCATCCGCGCCGCCTGCGTTAACGGGGCGGTCCCATTTTGAGGCCGTTACCGCACATTAACGCCAGACCGAGGCACTCAAAATCGACCCGGAGAGTTTCCGTTTGATCGATGTCGCAGTGCCACAGATGGACAGAACCGAGCATTAACAGCACCCCGGATGAGTGCAGCAGAATACTGCTGGAGTTTGACCAGATAAAACTGTTCGTCCAGCTGGGACTGCCTTATCGGTTAGGTCACTGGCGTGCAGAGTTATATGGAGCTAATTGCGAAGAATCCCAGACCCCACTTACCAGGACCGCCCCCCTCCGGTTCCCATTACTGAGCCGGGCTGGTCAGTCAGTCATCAGCTGTGGACCTGCCGGCTCAACTATCAGATTCCCAAGTCTGCCCTAGGGGTTTGACTTGGTTCCGCTCTTCTATTGCCAGACATGTCATATTGAAGCCAGTTTGACCCCAAAGAGACCAAGATTACCTGCCCCCGACCACGAAGGATATAGGTTCAGTCTTCTAATTCCTTCAAGGTGAGTTTTCCCATTTTAACCATTGAAGCACAGGCACTTCCACCGTGTGAAGGAAGGGGGGGAATTGGATGGCAAGTCATCAGAACATTCTCGGGCACAGATTGGTAGCTGGCAGTAGAGAGGTGGCTCTGTGGTGTGTCTTCTCAGTGAGGGGAACCGTATGGTGGGAAGACTTGGGGCAGTGAAGAAAACATCTCTAATTGCATTCTGTCAAATGGGTGTGTTAATTGTTCATGCAGCTACTTGCAAAACAAATGTTTATTGATCGATTAATAGAGGGAACATACGGAACAATTCACCATCGTTGTGTAATAGCCTCATGAGGTTTACTCTATACAGAAGAATTGTAACACTTTTATTGTACAATTTTCCTCCCCCTTCCATTTGTTTTCTTCAGTTTATTATGGGTACTTCAGAACTCCTTATCAGCTACAGTTCAGAGAGATTCCGATCGATCCTTAAATGCCCTGACAGACTGGAGGACTAACCTGAAGTGTTTATGATGTTTGATAAATATATGCTAAATGAGAGAGAGTGGCCCTGAACTGGGTGTCCTTGTCGATAGTATTCACCGAGACCTGTCGATAGTATTCACCGAGACCTGTTGATAGTATTCACCGAGACCTGTTGATGGTATTCACCGAGACCTGTCGATAGTATTCACCGAGACCTGTCGATAGTATTCACCGAGACCTGTTGATAGTATTCACCGAGACCTGTTGATAGTATTCACCGAGACCTGTTGATAGTATTCACCGAGACCTGTCGATATTATTCACCGAGACCTGTCGATAGTATTCACCGAGACCTGTCGATAGTATTCACCGAGACCTGTCGATATTATTCACCAGGACCTGTTGATATTATTCACCGAGACCTGTTGATAGTATTCACCGAGACCTGTTGATAGTATTCACCGAGACCTGTTGATAGTATTCACCGAGACCTGTCAATATTATTCACCGAGACCTGTTGCTGGCATTCACTGAGACCTGTCGATAGTATTCACCGAGACCTGTTGATAGTATTCACCGAGACCTGTTGATATTATTCACCGAGACCTGTTGATAGTATTCACCGAGACCTGTTGATAGTATTCACCGAGACCTGTCGATAGTATTCACCGAGACCTGTCGATATTATTCACCGAGACCTGTTGATAGTATTCACCGAGACCTGTCGATATTATTCACCGAGACCTGTTGCTGGCATTCACCGAGACCTGTTGCTGGCATTCACCGAGACCTGTTGATAGTATTCACCGAGACCTGTCGATATTATTCACCGAGACCTGTCGATATTATTCACCGAGACCTGTCGATAGTATTCACCGAGACCTGTTGATAGTATTCACCGAGACCTGTTGCTGGCATTCACCGAAACCTGTTGATAGTATTCACCGAGACCTGTTGATAGTATTCACCGAGATCTGTCGATATTATTCACCGAGACCTGTTGCTGGCATTCACCGAGACCTGCCGATATTATTCACCGAGACCTGTCGATATTATTCACCGAGACCTGTTGCTGGCATTCACCGAGACCTGTCGATAGCATTCACCGAGACCTGTATTAAGTGCAGTGCCTGGTACTGACTTAGATAACAACCTGAGATAGGCGTCTTTTTGAATCTACTCTGAGATCCAGTTTAATTTTAGTGAAGTAGAGGGAGAGCACAGCGAGACAGAGTGAACTCAGGCTCAGTCGCCGTTTCCAAAAAAAGACCTTTTCCCAATTCAACAGGGAGAAAGAAGTTGGTGTGTGCAGAAGTTCCTTGTTCCCATTTTTGTAATTCCTTACCATCTCTTTTTGTGCAGGAAGAGCAGGCCAACATGAATCTGGCAAAGTACAGAAAGACGGTCCACGAGTTAGACGACGCAGAGGAACGCGCCGACATTGCTGAGGCAGCACTGACCAAAATACGCACCAAGAACCGGGCCAGCTTTGGAAAAGGCTACTCCTCGGTAAAAGTTTGCACTGACTCATTTCACCCTTTGCACAGGGACAGTTTGTGTGGTGAATGTCTCTGTGTGTCTGGTGGTGTGGTGGTCATGCTTTGGTGCTGCTGCTGATGGTCTGTCCATGAAAATCCACAGAATCTTTGGCTTGGTGGAAAATTCGTTTCCACACATCTAAAGAAAGATTTGCATTTATGCAGCACCTTTCATGACCTCAGGACATCCCAGAGCGCTTTTACAGCCAATGAAGTACTTTTTTGAAATGTGGTCACTATTCATGCTGCAGCCAGTGTGCGCACAGCAAGATCCCACAAACATCAATGACCATTGTTTTTAGCGATGTTGGTTTTTGGGATAAATATTGGCCAGGACTCCCCGGCTTGTCTTTAAACAGTGCCGTGGGATCTTTTGCGTCCACCTGAGAGAGCAGACGAGGTCTCAGTTTAACGCCTCATCCGAAAGACGGCACCTCCGACAGTGCAGCACTCCCTCACTGTAGCAGTTTGCCATTGTTGGGTGACCTGTTATCACTCACTGTAAACTAGTTTAGATTAAAAAGTTATGACCTGAAAACAGCCTACAGTACAAAGTCATCCATCATATTGAGCTTAGCTACGCATTATATTCATTTCTTACTGCTGTTAATTGAGGAATTTACTGTAGATATGTCCGTGCCGCGCACTTTTCTAACAGGCAGCAGAGGTGGTCAATGTCAGGCACCTCCTTTTCAACTTGTGCTCATCAAGGTGCGGGCTGTCGGTGCTGGGAATTTGGAACGCGATGTCTGCACCAAGCGTGACCTGATCTGGATTAGTATGATTAGATGGATCGTAAAGCCTACTCTACTCTGTCCCAACAATGTGCCTCAGCCCTGTCTCAGATCTGAAGCAGGGTGACAGTTTTACATTTCCATCTCCGAGCGAGATTATCAATTTAGTGTAAGTTACGGTGGAATTATTCCTGTGGGCTCTAGAAACTAGAATGAGATTGTCCAAACTCAATTCAAATAGCACAGCCAGGTTGCCAGCTGGCTGAGGTTGAACCCAGGTCCTGGAGCTGAATGCCCCGCATCCAATCCACAATACCACCCCAATCCCTTTACCAGTGGCTGTTAGAAAATGCTAAAGAGCGGTTCAACAACAACAACTTGCATTTATATAGCGTCTTTAATGTAGTAAAACGTCCCAAGGTGGTTCACAGGAGCGATTATCAAACAAAAAATTAACACCCAGCCAAAGGAGGAGTTACTGGGACAGGTGACCTAAAGCTTGGTCAAAGAATAGGTTTTAAGGAGTGTCTTAGAAGAGGAGTAAGACATGGAGAGGTTTAGGGATGAATTCCAGAGCTTAGGGCCGAAAAAGATAAGGTATGCCCGCCATTGGTGGAGCGAAGGAAGTCAGAGATGCAAAAGAGGCCAGAATTGGATGAGCGCAGAGTTCTCGGAGGCTTGTAGGGCTGGAGGAGGATTCAGATATAGCTCAGAATGATCTTCACTCTCCGGTACCCTCGCTAGCGCAGAATGATCTTCACTCTCCGGTACCCTCGCTAGCTCAGAATGATCTTCACTCTCCGGTACCCTCGCTAGCGCAGAATGATCTTCACTCTCCGGTACCCTCGCTAGCTCAGAATGATCTTCACTCTCCGGTACCCTCGCTAGCTCAGAATGATCTTCACTCTCCAGTACCCTCGCTAGCGCAGAATGATCTTTACTCTCCGGTACCCTCGCTAGCTCAGAATGATCTTCACTCTCCGGTACCCTCGCTAGCTCAGAATGATCTTCACTCTCCGGTACCCTCGCTAGCTCAGATTGATCTTCACTCTCCGGTACCCTCGCTAGCTCAGAATGATCGTCACTCTCCGGTACCCTCGCTAGCTCAGAATGATCTTTACTCTCTGGTGTTCTCGCTAGCTCAGAATGATCTTCACTCTCCGGTACCCTCGCTAGCTCAGAATGATCTTCACTCTCCGGTACCCTCGCTAGCTCAGAATGATCTTTACTCTCTGGTGTTCTTGCTAGCTCAGAATGATCTTCACTCTCCGGTACCCTCGCTAGCTCAGAATGATCTTCACTCTCTGGTACCCTCGCTAGCTCAGAATGATCTTCACTCTCTGGTGTTCTTGTTAGCTCAGAATGATCTTCACTCTCCGGTACCCTCGCTAGCTCAGAATGATCTTCACTCTCCGGTACCCTCGCTAGCTCAGAATGATCTTCACTCTCCGGTACCCTCGCTAGCTCAGAATGATCTTCAATCTCTGGTACCCTCGCTAGCTCAGAATGATCTTCACTCTCCAGTACACTCGCTAGCTCAGAATGATCTTCACTCTCCGGTACCCTCGCTAGCTCAGAATGATCTTCACTCTCCGGTACCCTCGCTAGCTCAGAATGATCTTTACTCTCTGGTGTTCTTGCTAGCTCAGAATGATCTTCACTCTCCGGTACCCTCGCTAGCTCAGAATGATCTTCACGCTCCGGTACCCTCGCTAGCTCAGAATGATCTTCACTCTCTGGTACCCTCGCAAGCTCAGAATGATCTTCACTCTCTGGTGTTCTTGCTAGCTCAGAATGATCTTCACTCTCCGGTACCCTCGCTAGCTCAGAATGATCTTCACTCTCCGGTATCCTCGCTAGCTCAGAATGATCGTCACTCTCTGGTGTTCTTGCTAGCTCAGAATGATCTTCACTCTCCGGTACCCTCGCTAGCTCAGAATGATCTTCACTCTCCGGTACCCTCGCTAGCTCAGAATGATCTTCACTCTCCGGTACCTTCGCTAGCTCAGAATGATCGTCACTCTCCGGTACCCTCGCTAGCACAGAATGATCTTCAATCTCTGGTACCCTCGCTAGCTTAGAATGATCTTCACTCTCCGGTACCCTCGCTAGCTCAGAATGATCGTCACTCTCCGGTACCCTCTCTAGCTCAGAATGATCTTCACTCTCCGGTACCCTCGCTAGCTCAGAATGATCTTTACTCTCTGGTACCCTCGCTAGCTCAGAATGATCTTCAATCTCTGGTACCCTCGCTAGCTTAGAATGATCTTCACTCTCCGGTACCCTCGCTAGCTCAGAATGATCGTCACTCTCCGGTACCCTCGCTAGCTCAGAATGATCTTCACTCTCCGGTACCCTCGCTAGCTCAGAATGATCTTTACTCTCCGGTACCCTCGCTAGCTCAGAATGATCTTCACTCTCCGGTACCCTCGCTAGCTCAGAATGATCTTCACTCTCCGGTACCCTCGCTAGCTCAGAATGATCTTCACTCTCCGGTACCCTCGCTAGCTCAGAATGATCTTCACTCTCCGGTACCCTCGCTAGCTCAGAATGATCTTCACTCTCCGGTACCCTCGCTAGCTCAGAATGATCTTCACTCTCCGGTACCCTCGCTCACAGTGTTGAGGAAAGCTACGGTTGCCATTCAGAGCCTTTCACTGAAGACACAGCTGAGATCTGGTGTTATTTTAATGGCCCAATATCTGCTGCGGTCTCCCCTTGAGCCTGCCTGTGTACAAGGTATTATGTGAGCAACACGCCAGTTCTTTACCCTGGCGCTGATGGAGGGCTTTATAGAGGCAAATGCTCCATGATTAACACTGCTTCCTGTTTATTTGGGTGTCATCTGATGCCTGTAGCCTAAATAGTTTCACCCTCCCGGCTAAATCGAGAGCATGCAGACATGAAAAAGCAGAGCTAGATGTCAAACGTGGTTAGAACGAGTATTGGGCCCTGCTGTCTCCTTTTCCTTTTTGCATGAATCGCTCCAGTTTCTTGTCATGTGAATTATTGAGAGAATCTCTTGAATCAGAAATGTGTAAGTACAAGTAACACTTGACAATGAATGTGTAGTTACGACTGGAACTTACACAACAAATTCTTTAACCGCACGGACTAGAAGCCCAACCTACCCATCGGTAAACCTCATTTTCACATTTCTCAAACAAAGGATGAGCTGGTTGAGAATGTGAAAACTCACTAATCTGCCTAAATGTAAGGAAACACAATGCTAATAGAAAGTATTCATCCATCCTGGTTCACTACCTGGGACATCGGTAAACGGGCACCCAATTTCAACCTTTACCAGTCGTCTTCATCTCACCCAACTGAATTCACCACCACAACAGCACAACTGAACTCCTCACTACACCAGCCCCAACTTAACCTGCCCTTTCAGGTCTCAGTGAAACCCTTAAAGACAGTCCACACAGTGTGTGTGTGTGTGTGTGTCTCTCAGAGATTCGGTCAGTAATTTGTTCTTGCCACTAAAACCTATATTGCAAAGAAACACTTCCAGGTCGAGCTGACACCTTTTATGGAGCTGTGCGGTGGTAGTGGAGGTGGGCTAAAAAACATTAACGGGGCTCGGCTGATGGCCGTCAGTGAGAGCCGTCACAACACTGCGCTGGTGTTTTGCGCATCTTTTCCCAATGTCCATTCTGAGCCGTACTGAAAGGACAGTTCATCAGCTACACCCTGAGGAAATCTGCACTACTGTCCAGAATTTCCTTTCCACAAGGGCCATTTGCGAGATTCTGAACAAGAAGATTTTTCCTGCTCTTTTTCCATTCGTTTACTTTGGAGGAATCCTGTGGATAATGTTAATGACACACTTGTCACTCATTTTAACTTCTCATGTGCCTTAATGCAGTGAGAATAATATGTCTCTCTCACTCATGCTCATTGCCTGTGAGACCAGGAACTTAGCAATTGGAGCCAAATGATAATTGAGTTGCATCTTACTGCACATCTAATGAGATCTTTAATAACCCCTGCCAGATGTCTGGATCAAAGGCTTGTCAGATGTCTTATGGAACACCTATTACATGCTGATTTACAAGTAAACATGTCGCTGGGAGCAAGCAGCCTACTTCAGTAACCCAATCCCAGTTATTAGTGCTGTGTTCGGTCAGCGTGAGGCATTTTCCCGGATAACAGTAATGTTCAGTATTTGAATGATGCCAAAACTATTCTAAAGCCAAGGCACAGCTAATAATGCCTCTGGAGTGTGCTTGCCAACGCATCTCGATTGAAAAGTTGCACGTTTTTCAGGCAAGTCCAAGTCATCAGTCCAACTCACTGTGATTAACCTGAGTGAAAGGAAGGCATTCTGACACCATGCCACGGCCTGTAGCGATAGAGTGAATGCAGGCGGAATCTGGTGCTGGGGCCCAACCCAATACCAGAACAAGGCAGCGTGACACTCCCTGGCACACTTTAAGGTTTCAGCGTCTGTGTTGAAGAGGTTTTAGCTTGTGGAGTGTGAATGCGCCATCAGGTGACCGTCAACTATTCAAAATCACTTCATTGCCGAGCAGTTGGTATCATAACCTTAAGGTGATTATTTAAAAAGTCATGCCATAGAAAAGGTTTTATTATATCTAGCCAAATTGATTCTCATTCTTCCCCTTACTTAAAATAAGAACATAACGGCCCGAAAATTAGACCTAATACGCGAGAGTACGCACTGTGTACTCTCGCGTTTTAGGTCTCCAATTGCCGGTTTCCAGCATGCACTGCGCATGCGCGGGAAACCGGCACTTCGTGAATTCAAAAGGGGGCGGTTCCTAGGTGAACCGCGTGTGCGCTACAGGCTGCGCGCACGCAGTGCACTTAGTGCTTTGAACGCGCAGGTAAGCATGGAAGATTTTACACAAAGAAAGGAGGCGTAAGACCCTCTTTTAACAAGGTAAGTAGTTAATTAAGTATTATTTTAAATTTTTTTCAACAGGTTTATCTTTTTTAGAGACTTTAAAGAAAGGTAAGTTTATTTTTATAACTTTTAAAAAGATTTTAAATTTTTTCAAAAATTTAATTTTTTGTTTAAAGTGGTTAATTTATTTAACTATACTTATTTTATTAATGTGATGGCTTTTTTTTAAATTTAATTGAGGTTTAGCTGTTCTTTTGGGGGGCTATAGTACTCATAGCTTTGACAGGTCTTCCTGTCAAAACTATGAATGAAAGATGGTGTGCTGCCATTGACTCTAACTGAATCACGTGATCCCAGAGCTCGCACGAACTAATTGCGTCTCTGGGTCACGCAAGCACTGCACAGCTGCAGCCTTGAAACTAAAGTTCGTGTGGGCCCGGAGGAAAAAGATAGGCACGGAGTGAGATATCGCTGGGAAGCCTTACCCCCGTGTGAACACTCAGTGTTTAATTTCTGGGCCAACATAAGATGTAGGAGCAGGAGTAGGTCATTTGATTCCTCGAACCTGCTCCGCCATTCAATAAGATCATGACTGATCTGATCTTGGCCCCAACACCACTTCCCTGCCCGCTCCCCATAACCCTCGACTCCCTTACCGTTCAAAAATCTGTCCATCTCCACCTTAAATATATTCAATGACCCAGCCTCCACAGCTCTCTGGGGAAGAGAATTCCAAAGATTCACGACCCTCAGAGAAGAAATTCCTCCTCATTTCCGATTTAAAAGGGTGCCCCCTTAATAAAATACACTTACTCCCAACTTCTAGTGAAGTTCACCTTGCCATGGACCATTCCCATTTTTTTTCTTTCATCCTTGTCTGAGGTTCACGTGGGCTGACTGAGTTTAACATAGAGGGGAGATGTAGTGCAAAGAAAATGGCAGCGCAGCACTTGCTACCCATTCCCGCCACCGTCCTGTCCTGCAGGCTACTCAAAAAAGAGTTAATACAACCTGATGCACTACCCTCCATGGCCCTCCCCCAAGATCACCTCCACCCCCCCCCTTAACATATTTACCCCAACTGGGCTCTGCCGTGCGTCTGTCGAATTCACCACCAGCCATTGGTGAACTGCCCGAAAGGTGCGAGCAGCTTGCCGACGGAATGGAAACGAGGCCCAACCATAGTTCAGGCCTCCAACTGCTTCCATTGGGGCAGGCAGCGGGCCTCCTCCGTCCGCCCCCGTCGCTGGAAGCGGTCACTTGAAGTTTGACCCCGGTATATCCGTACTTCCTTCAATCCACAAGCTTTAAAACCTAATGGTCACTTTTCGATTTACCTCATCTTCTCTCCTACTCTTTTCAAACCTGTGCTTTGGCCCCTTACCTAGGTAAAGGAATGTGGAGATCACTGCAGTCTAATGCATTCTAAAAACGTTAGAAAAGTTAAGGATGAGAACAGAGCATTCAATCCATTGAACCTAATTCTTCCCATCATACCCGCTTCCTTTTAAATTTCCCCAGTGTTATTCCATCTGGAATATTGGGCCAAACATTTGAATAAACAAATTATTCCTAATAATGGTTTAAAAGCTGTTCTCACTCACTTAAGTTTACATCCTTTGTCCAATTTTTCTTGCTTAATTTGAAGTAATATTCTGGGCTTACCTTATCCATCCTAACCATTTAATATTTTTGTACTCTTTTTCTGTTTAGAAGAGGTTAAGTTTCTCATCTTTTCTTTTACTTTCTCCCCTTTATACTTGGGATCAGTCTTGTTGCTCTGTGACCTTTCGGGGGCAGGCTCAACTGAATACCGTAATCTGGAGTGAGGACATAGTAAAAGCCTTAGGATAACTTCTGCAGGCTTGTACTGCACTGTTCTGGCTATATTTATCAACATGCTATTTGCTTTTACTAATTGCTTCACCAGATTGTCTGGCCATTGGACATAAGTCAATGGTCACCCCCAGGTCTAAGTCTATGAAATCCCATTCTTTGTAAATTTACGATGCACATTTTTTTTTTAACCAATGTACAACATATTACATTTATGAGGGTTGCATCTCTTTCGCCATTTGTCTGCCTAAATTGCAGAGCCTGTCTAAATCATTCTGTAAATCTAGACGACACCATAGATATATACATTGAAACACACGCAAGATGTAACCAAAATAATATTGCTGACTTCCGCTGTTTTAATCCACAGGGTTACAATTCCCCGTTTGCCACCCTCGTCCGATCGCCTAGCTCGGCTGGGTCAGAAGGACGAGGAGAGAAAATCCTGAATGACGACGACTCCACCTCTCTCATTCCCACTTACCTTAATTCTCTGAAGAAGCTGATTGTTGAATGACGCACAGAAGAAAAAGGCCACATCTCCTGCACTAACTGTACCTGGGAAGTACCACACAGGGAAAGGCAGCCGGCGTTTAACCACTGGAGCGACGTACAACGAAACGATGTGGACAGCTCGATGTCTTTGCCGCGTGCACACACTGCCATTATATATGGACACCCAGACTGGTAGGAGCATCAAATAAACACTCTTAGCAAGTGGCATTTCATCAAGTTTTTAAAAAAAAAATGTATTTTTCACATTTAATTGCTTGTGTTCAATGTGACTATCTATATGCACTGTGCTTGTGGGGGGAGGTCAGTTGGTTGGGAGCAGGGGTCACGGATGCTGTTAAAGCTGCATTGCCTGCTGATAGACCAGGCACTCTTCTGAATCTAGCAACCTGATAAATGTAGAGTTTACTTAAAATAAAACGGTTAAACCTGGTCTGCTATCCTAGATTCGGCATGCAGTTTGCCAGGTTTTGACTCAGCATTTGAGAGATTAGTTCTTGCTTTCCCAGGTCGACACTTCAGGCTCCCTTCAGTGACCCTCAAGTTCAGTGCAACAAGATGCCGATTCATGTTTCGAAGCCACACTGTAGCAAAATGTTGAAATTTTAAACAAACACATTTTTATATCACTGAGAATTGCATTATATTTATATTTATATATATATATTGTGGACTGCTTGGTTGAATATATAATGCAGCTTTAAGTAGCTCCATAATTGCAGACGGAACTCTCCATAGCTAGTCCTTATTTTAACCTATAACGACCTGTACCGTTTGTATAATCCATGGTGATTGTGAATATATTATTGTGTATTTTAAAATACAATAAACCAACGTAATCTTCTTACGCCTGACTATTTTCTTTCAGAGGAGTAACTGTTGCTGATGATGCAGAGTTACTGCTCTGCAGTATGATGAACGATCCTCACCTTTAAGTAAAGACGCTGTTGATTCTCACTGTCTAGGCTCACAGATAGAGAAAGACCACTTGGGCAAAGTACTGAAAGGTGTCCGAGAGCAGCTGCCATCCAAGGGAAAATATCCCCACCATCAGCCAGTGCCTTTGGGAGATGAGAAAAAGGGGGCAACGAGCCTAACAAAAGCTCAGCACTGTTTTGTTTCTTTAACTGCGTACCTGAGTATAATATACTTATTTTTATTTGTTCATGGGATGTGGGTGTCGCTGGCAAGGCCAGCATTTATTGCCAATCCCTAATTGCCCTCGAGAAGGTGGTGGTGGTGAGCTGCCTTCTTGAACTGCTGCAGTCCGTGAGGTGAAGGTCCTCCAACAGTGAGTATATAACCGAGTGGCTTGCTAGGCCATTTCAGAAGGCAGTTAAGAGTCAACCACATTGCTGTGGGTCTGGAGTCACATATAGGCCCAGACCGGGTAAGGACGGCAGATTTCCTTCCCTAAAGGACATTAATGAACCAGATGGGTTTTTATGACAATCCGGTAGCTTCACGGTCACCATTACTGATAGTAGCTTTTTTTTAAAATTCCAGATTTATTTAATTAACTGAATTTAAATTCCCCAGCTGCAGTGGTGGGATTTGAACTCCTGTTGATCAATAGTCTAGGCCTCTGGATTACTAGTCCAGTAACAGCCACTATGCTACCATTCCCTATAATTTTCTATAAGGGGCCAGCAACTCTGGGGAATCATTGCGGTTGTACTTTGAGCAGAATGACTGCGCTAATAAAGTAGTGAGTTGAAGTTTTTTTTTTCTCCAGTTGGCAAATGGAGTTCCCATTTCCATTTCTAAAATGCCACCAACACTGATCACTGTGGCTCTTAATTTGTCAGCCTTTTGCCGTACAATTCTCAAACAGCTTCTCTTAGTAAATGGAATTCACAATGAGATGTCTAGTCCGCACTCATGGCAGGGGTAAAGCCCACAAGATGCATCGTTGAGGGAGCAAAGGTCAAAGCACAATCTCAACTTGCCCCACCAGCAATTGAGATGTGCTGATCTGTAAGATTGTATTGCAGCCCAGTAAATGAGCCTCTCCCTTCAGCAGCAGCAGTCTGCATAGCTCATAACACTCGAAGACACTTGACGACATTTGCAGAGCCATCGACCAATTCTGTTCAGTTCAAATGACCATGAATCATGCATGTAACAAGACCCAAAGATCTTTAAAACAGACACACTGTAAGCATCTTCTGCAGCACAGTTAAGGACAACGTTTCAACAAGATGTCATTTATTATATGGAAAACATTCAGGTTTTAGCAGCTACAGCCATTCAATGAAAAAAAATTGCTTTTATGGTGTGTATGTTTTAATAACTATCAATTTAACTAGAGAGGACATGTATCACAACTTGCACAATATTCAAAGCAACATACACAAAGTGTTAAATAGGAATAATTATGTTGTTGCAAATACAGCTTGTTCAAATTCAGCTGAGGGTACTTTCACATGAAAACATCTTGGATCATAAACCATGTCTTTTCTTCAAGTTCGATCCAACAATGATTGATGCTGTTTTTATGGAAAATTATGAAACCCCTTATACAGTACATTGTAGAATTTCAAAATATTATACAGAGAAACTGTGCTATTGTAACAATGTTACTGGTTTATGAAACCCAATTGCATTTTTAAGATATGCAAATAGCAGTCATGCTTTAAAGTTGTGAATGGACATGTTAGTATCACCCCCAATATACATTGATTGACAAAATGCCCCAAAGTAATTTTTCTATAAACTGTTAATTGTATGTATTATACTTTAATGGAGTTTGCATTATAAAAAAAAAAGCATAGAATAGCAGCAAGGCTAGATCCTAGGCTAACAAACGTTAATGTGCAGGATTGGATTTTCATCTGCTGAGTGCATTCGGAATGTATCTCACCTGGTTTGCATTAGTGAGGTCAAAAGCAGCACAACTAGCGTTTCCAACAGGAAATTTGCTTCTCACACCCGGTTTGCTCTGTCCTTTGTAAGCCACAGCACTCCGTTGTTGGTGCAGTCCAGTTTCCAGAGGGCAAAGGGGCATTTGAGTGGTTTGCCTCTTAAAAGCGAGCTACACTGATTTCTGTCAGCCCACCCCCCCTTCTTGGAGGGTCCAGGGAGTGGTGTGGCTGCAGCGAACCGCTAGATGATTTCTCCGTACTCCAACTTTCCAGTCAGGCCCACGTCCTTACACTTAAGTTAGTGTGTCAGGAGAGCAGTCAGATGACCTGTTTTCCCCCATTTATCTCAGTTGGTGCCACTCCAAATTCAGGTCTGTTAGAAGCCATTAGTTTTAAATGGGGCACTTGTACTTCACACGGAATACAAATCATTGCTCCATTCCAAATCTCTCCATTCAAATTTTAATTAATTTTAGTGGTCATTTTGATATGGCTTCTGAAGTGACACGATTGCGATCTGAAATAGTGTCTTCAGCAGGTCAGAACTGGAGGTGCAAAACCCATGAAAATCTGGGATTTGTGGTGGCTTTGGAGTTTGGTCATTCACGTTTGTGATTCCTTTGACAGTAAAAGAACTTCCGCCAACAACAGCATTCTATCAAGGACAGCAATTTTAGTGGAAAAAATACTTCCACAATACCTCGAGAAACAATACTTCCACAATACCTCGAGAGTTGACAGAGTTCAAGGATGGAATCTCTTTAGGACTGTTTTAATGGGCCATCATAATGTAATGATGGGTGATATCATTACAGTGATGCACTGACCTGCACAGATGTACTTTAGAATGGGATCAGTCCAAATGAGTTTATGAATCCTGAGTGATGCTACGTGGAACAGATACATCCCTAATCACTTGCTCATGACTTCCAAGAAATGATGGATAAACTTCTGGAATCCAGAAGGAAATGTTTTACAAGCTAATATGGGCAGAAAACCATATATATTCAACAACAAAAAAGCACAGTAAAACGGCCTCAAAACACTAATGACTAGTGCATAAAGACTCAATTACTTATTTGATATGTCAAGCGGGGAAGATTTGAGAAAAGGCTGCTTCGTGGATCTGACTGGCAAGTTGGAGAAGGAGCCAAGTGAAATGGGGAGAAAATGAAAGGGTGGTCCCGGACACCTCTGTGTAGGCTGTGCATTTATGTTTCTCAGGTGCAAGGTCAAGTGGACAGAGAAGAGTTACAGAAAAGAGGCAGGGGAAACTTACCCAGAAAACAATCCAATTATACAAAAAAAGTAAAAAGGAAGCAATCGATCACTTTAGTGACATAAAATGCAGCCAAAACAGAGGGGGGTGGGGGGAGGCAGGGGAAGGTTATCTATCTGCGGAAAGTTAATTTAGAATTTCAATACTTGATGAATCCCAGTTCTGTCAATAGGAGAATTTGATTTGGGCATTTTTATCTCATCAAGGGTCCTTTTGGAAATCGACTCTAATGTCATTCAACCTTTGCTCCTTCCAAAAATCATGATGATAAAAATTACCAAAACAAATAATTCAGAGTACATTGCGCAGTATCACCAAACCTTCCGTCTTCACAATACTGTATACTGAATGTCAATTTTGCAGTTATTAAAAACCTTACAACCTGCCCCCCATCTTTGCCTTTCTACCTGGGCTAGTCTGGCTCCAACAATCCTCAATTGTGGTCAAGTATTAGAAATACTGTTTGGCTAACTCATGGGTGGGGAGGCAAAATTGGGGGGGGAAAAAACCTCTGAATTCTGCTCAGCAACCAAAGTGAGAACTGGTTTTCATGTGAAAGTGCCCAACTTGATCTAGGGACAACCACATTGCACTGTTTGGTGGAATGTAAAAAGAGTGAGGGAGTGGGGGGGGGGGGAAGGGGTTTGGAATCAATGACAGCCGAAGCACTCTTTATATATACATGCTTAGCATGCAAGAGAAAGCTTTTCCACCATTGCTGGTGAACGAGCAGTTTGATCCGCAAGAAAACTCCTACTAGCACAAAAAACAAACTGTTTAAAGTTGACACAGATGGCTAAATATTTAAACTTTTTTTTGTTTCATGTACACAAAAGGCACTGTGTTATGAGCTTGTACTGTGACTTCCATTGCACTTCAATTCCTCGACACAATCCATCCATCTGAAGACCAGCAACAACTAACTGCTCAGTCAATGCCTGTGGAAAATAAAAGTATTGCCTCTAAGGGCTTGCTCTCTATAATTCCATGTCCACAGGCCGGATATGGCCCGTCTTGTGCTCGTTTACCCATAATTCTCGGTCATTGGTGGGGTCAACCTTCTGGAGTAGCTGGTCCACTGGTTCAATCGTCTAAAAAGGAGGGAAAAACAAAGTATGAAACACTGCTTGGATTTTAACTTTCGTCACAAAATTCTACGTGATTTTTAATTGAATAAACTAAGTGAAGGGCCAAGGCCCATGATGCAGAGCTGAAGAGGTCCATTGCTGCGTCATGCAGGCCCACCTTAGCCTATCTTTGCCTTTGTTGCTCACCTGGAACATGGTCAAGGTGGAAAAGAGTAGGAGAGTTGAAAAGAGAGATGATGAGATAAATCTACAGGCTTGGGTTAGGTGATGGCAAGGTTGTGTAGGTTGTAGGTTGAAAGGCTGGTAGGTTGTTGGGGGGAAAGAAAGACCGAAGGAGGTAAGGAATTCCACAGCTTTGTGGAGAAAAGGAAAGATGGAGTTAAAGAGTAGATGCGATGGGTATTGATTTTGACAAAGTGAGGGAGGAGGGAGTGTGTGTAGGGACAGTGCATTTGGAGCATAATGTACTGTGGATGTTTTATACACAAAAATAATGACAACCTTGTATCCATTCAGAAGCAAATGATTGCACAGTATACACTCATAAAAGTCAACTTAATACAGTATTGGATAAGTGACATGCCAATGCCCAATTTACAATATTGAACAAAGTTCATTTGTCCTTTACTGTATCTTTGTGTCCTTAGTAAAATATATATAAAAATAACATTGCATCAGTCCTGAACAAATTTATAAATACTTTTCTATTAATCATGTAATAATAACTTTACTCGCTGTACCTTAAACAGAAGCGATCATTAAATCATTCCAACTTTGTTGCTTTTGCATAATAAAAGAGTGAATTTCCACCCTCCCAAAGGGAATGAAAGGAGTTGAGTTATACCAGTCGTACTTGTATGACAGCTAAGCTCCCCCAGCTCATGGCGTCCCTTAAACTTACTGCTTGTAACTAATTTTTAGCTTATATTACGCTGTACTATAAGAGCAGAATGTACATCCTATTTCTAATTTATTCATTACCCTACACCTACTGTTGGATAATAAAAGCCGTCCAACCATGAAAACACGGGAACATTTGGATCATTTGTGAACGCGGTTCACGCCAGATGTCATTAAACTCTGCTTGCTGTGACACGAGGGCCATTATTTAAGTAACCACGTACAGAACTTCCTTTCTAACGGTCTACATTGATTGCCTTTCATTATTCCAATATCAGAGTATGCAAAGGCTCAACAAGTTACATTATTTGTGGCTTGTGGGTTGAAGTTTTCTCCAAAACTTTACAGTTTGTTTTGTCCCCCGTTTAAACAATGCCTTTGTTGTAAACTGAACAGTGTAGGGAGGCCTTCCCCGATAATGACTGTCAAGTCAGTGGCTAAGCTGAGCTGTTAGATCTCAAGACTTTAACTTAATGGGTCTGCCATCATCATCAACAACAACAAAAACTTGTATTTATATAGCGCCTTTAACATAGTAAAACGTCCCAAGGCGCTGCACAGGAGTATTACAAGACAAAAAATTTGACACCGAGCCACATAAGGAGAAATTAGGGCAGGTGACCAAAAGCTTGGTCAAAGAGGTAGGTTTTAAGGAGCGTCTTAAAGGAGGAAAGAGAGGTTTAGGCAGGGAATTCCAGAGCTTAGGGCCTAGTCAACAGAAGGCACGGTCACCAATAGGTGAGCGATTATAATCAGGGATGCTCAAGAGGGCAGAATTAGAGGAGCGCAGATATCTCGGGGAGGTTGAAGGAGATTATAGAGATAGGAAGGGGCGAGGCCATGGAGGGTTTTGAGAACAGGTCAAGTCGAAGAAACAGATGCTGCTTCAATTGCATGAACTCGGTGGAAGACGGCTGACTAACTCGGGGCTGCAAGAAAAAAATTGGACCACTAGGATCTCAGAGTCAGAAATCTGCTTGGCATTTAACGAGTTAATGTCCAAACACTCTAGGAAGGATTCTCATATCACAATAACCTCAGTGCCTGGCAGCAGTGCAGTGGGCAGATGTACTGAGAAATTTGGCAGTCCATCTAGGAGGCCGGGTGTGATTTTTTTTTTTTTAAAACCACTTTAATTCCGTAAACCCTTAAACAAGGGCACAGGAAGTTTTTCTACTGCTTAGGGAAGGGAAATATTACCCGCACCAAGTTCTATCCCTCAGCCGAACCCAACATTTTCACTCAGTGCCCGTGAGCAGTAGACTCCCATACGTATTTGAAAGATCTGGATAAACGACTCATCTATGTACCCCCTCGCAGGAGGATTCCAGAAAGGCACCCCTCCAAACTCTGGGGCCATTTCAGTTGGGCCTCTTGGTAAACAGGCTGAAGCCCCACTCAGTCCAATCTATGGTCCAGCATGCATTGAAGCCGTTTCAGATAATACAAGGCCTTGTTCCGGGTGTGAACAAAGAGAAAGGTGGTGATGTATAGTGTAGCCTATCCTCTGGACTACAAGGTCAGTGCTCGACAAGTAGCCACGCCACCATGAAATATTTTCTACGGACTCTAGCAAGTGGAGTTTCCTCAGGCGGATCTCTCTGCCTCAAACACACATGCACAATTTCAAAAGTACTATGCCAGGAGCAAGAATACCCAAAGTTTAACATGCGGGTAGACCGTCTTTCCACTGGTTAAGAAGCTTCTTTATACGTACCCACCCCCAGCGTCACCCAACAGTTTTCAGATCTAATGTCCCTTGGCGTTCCCTCTGCAAGATGATCTTCTTTCAGAGATAGAAAATGAATTGTTTTTGGGGCCCAACCAGTTTAAGTTGAAAATTTAGCTTCATAATGAGTCCTGGGAGTTGCTGGACCCTGTAGGATCTGGGAAATATTGTCAACGTAGTAACGAAGAAATTTGCCCTGAGGAATGTCGGCAAGGATAATAATCCCATCACCATTGATCTTTCTTATACTCTTTTTTCTGCAATTCCCACTGGTCCAAGATAGGCACGTATTGGTATGGAGACTTGTATGTCATGCAAAGGGGAGTCGAGTAGCACTCAGCTTAAAGGGACAAGTCCTCTTATGGATTTGTGCTTCTTGCATGTAGGGTTACTTTATTCAAAGAACATATAGAGACAATTTCCTCTGGTCACTGTATGTGGCAGCATTGTAAGCAAATATGGGAACCCCATTTGCTGCTAATGAAAATCTATTAGGGCCAGTAATAGTCAGTACAAATGAATCATAGCACACATTGAGAGTGCACTGTTTTTTTTTAAGACTGACCTCACTGAATGTAGTGAGGTCAGGTCATTTAAATAAAAATTCAGAGCTCCTTGCAAGAATCACAGGCGTTCATCTCATGGTGGTGTTTGGGAAGGGGGGGGGGGGGGCGGTAGGGGAGATTAAATTGTGCTTAAAATGTCCTCAAAAGACCCCATGGAAAATTAAAGAGATGTGGTCACTTAAGTGGTCACGTATTCAACATTTTTTTTTGTTAGCTTTTTGCTGCTTAAACTGCATTTACAACAGCAACTTTTGAAAGTCCTGTATTGCGGGGAGGAGAGAAGAAGTTTGTCTGACAAATACGAAGTGAAGGCAAACACGATCTGTCGATAGTCAAGTCTGTGGGCAAGTGATGGAGCAACACAACACCCTGTTTGATGGTTGACGAGGTGGACATTCTGAGGAGGGTTTCCAGACGACAGCCATGCACTTGTGTCTAGCCGGAAGGGCCGGGTCTGGCGGTTCTCGAAAAACTTGGAAACAGATGTGGGAGATAACAGCACACTTTAAGGAATATGAAAAATTCCTCATCGTTTTGTACCTTCAAATTTGTTTACTTGAAGACTGTGAAGTTGTGGAAGGATTTGCAGGCTGATTAACAGTCAGACAGCCCAATAATGCATCTTCCCTGGCCGTAACCATCTTTATACGAGCCGTTGGGTGGTTAGTCCTATACGACGGGAGGGTTTTATGTGCTCCTACAATCTATCTACAAGGCACAAGTAAGGAGTGTGATGGAATACTCTCCACTTGCCTGGATGAGTGCAGCTCCAACAACACTCAAGAAGCTCGACTCCATCCAGGACAAAGCAGCCCGCTTGATTGGCACCCCATCCACCACCTTAAACATTCACTCCCTCCACCACCGGCATACCGTGGCTACAGTGTGTAACATCGACAAGATGCACTGCAGCAACTCGCCAAGGCTTCTTCAGCAGCACCTCCCAAACCCGCGACCTCTTCCATCTAGAAGGACAAGGGCAGCAGGCGCATGGGAACACCACCACCTCCAAGTTCCCTTCCAAGTCACACACCATCCTGACTTGGAAGTATATCGCCGATCCTTCATCGTCGCTGGGTCAAAATCCTGGAACTCCCTACCTAACAGCACTGTGGAAGTACCTTCACCATACGGACTGCAGCGGTTCAAGGCGGCGGCTCACCACCACATTCTCAAGGGCAATTAGGGATGGGCAATAAATGCTGGCCTTGCCAGCGACGCCCACATCCCATATACGAATTTAAAAAAAATGGGGGGGCACCCACACCCATCTCATCTCTGAATGCCAACCCAGAAAGCACGACTGCTAATGGTGGAGCAATTAAAATCGGGAATGCACAAAAGGCCAGAATTGGAGGAGCGCAGAGATTTCGGAGGGTTGTAGGGCTGGAGGAGATTACAGAGATAGGGAGGGGCAAGGCCATGGGCGGATTTGAAAACAAGGATGAGAATTTTAAAATTGAGGCGTTGCCGGACCAGGAGCCAATGTAGGTCAGCGAGCACGGGTGATGGGTGAACGGGACTTGGTGCAAGTTAGGAGACGGGCAGCCGAGTTTTGGACGACCTCAAGTTTATGGAGGTTGGAAGATGGCTCAATGAGAACAGTTCTTCTCTGTGCCCTCTTCACTTCAGTTGTTCCTGTTCTGGTTCAAGTCCTGTAGATGCTTCACCTACAGTCCATTCTCAGGATAAAACAATGGGCTTCTTTGGGACATTTAAAAAATCACTTGCTGTTATGAAGAAATAAAAATTGTCCCCCAAACATTAATTGAAAAATATTTTTTTTTAATCTCTAATAACCATAGTAATAAAAAGGAAATGTAAAAAATTAGAACAGAGAGGATAATCCTGGATTTTGCAGCAGATATTCATTGAAATATTTTTTGCATGAATTCTGGGGCCTTAATGAGGCAACAGCACAAAATGGGAGTAATTTTGACTTTGGCAATAGCGTGTGAAACGGGCGATATAGGATCAGCCGCGACTATGCATTTCTCCCCATTGAAATGAAAATCTGGATGCGCCTATAATAGCCGGCTGATCCGATATCGCCTGCTTTACACCAATGCCCAGAGTCGAAATGACCCTCAAAGTGTTCTAGTGCACAAAAGCCAGTTGGTCGGAATGGCCAGGCGGAGGGAATCGGGTGCAAACCACGCCCAAGAACTGCTCCTCCAATCTTCTGATCCCCCCTGCACCTGGCTAGTGCAGCCGGTCGGAAAACTTACCCCGTGACGTACAGAGTATCGGATTTTAAAAAAAATGTTTCTTTTTTTTTTTGCACGCTGTAATCCTATTTTCGGCTCCATCTAAATTTTGCTCCCCACTGAAGAATCTTACACGCTGAAGTAAACAGGCCCTAAAGTGAAGGGCCACCTGCTGCACTTAAGTAAGCTTGGCAGCTGTAAAGGGAAAATCAAAATGCCTCAACACTTGTCGAACAGCAAAGTAGTTTCGGAAAACTGACACCCAACTGGTAACGGCCAGATATAGATCTAACATCTATCTGTGTGGGATTGACTCCCGAGATGAAACTAAATTACTACAAACATCTTGAACACATGTAAAATGAAACTATCCTGTTCGGCATTTGCAAAACATGCAATATAAATCTTGTGAGCTACTTGTAACAACATGGCATTCGGGGCCCTGGGTGCATTGAACTTGACCACTGCTGAAAAGGCAGTTAAACAGGTCTCAATAACCTTTTTGAGAGTGTCGCTGAGGAAATAAACAGTTCTGTAAGCTTGATAATTAATTCAGAAGGCCAATGTCTGATTTGTTGACTGGATCAGATGTCAATTAGACATCAGGCCTATGCAACCCTTTTTTCCGAAACCTTTGATCACTGATTAGACGACCACCAGCGGTCAAACAAGAATACCCATCATTGTAAAGAGCTGTGTTATTCTACCTCAAGCGCGCAGTTGTTTTGGCACAACATTAAAAGGATGCGTTGCTATTGGAAACAGCTTGGGCTCTGCCAATATCAGACTAGCAATAAGCTATTTAATTATCCAGCTACTCTGTATTACTGACGAGATAATTAAAGATGGCAGCAAATTAAACCAAGCAGACAATTTCTAGGGATGCAAGTCTGTACCATTTAAATAATGAATGCTTTAAACACTACATAATGAGAGGTAGGGTGTGTGGAATGGTTAATTTTGATAGTTTTGAAATACACACTGGGGGGGAAATCAACAAGGAAGTTAGTTTTTCTTTAAAAAGATTACATTTCAATAAGATCATCCAGGGAGACAGCAGAAGCAGGTAGCATGGACAAAGAACTGTTGAGGTATTTGAGGAAGTGGACAATTGAGGGGCACCAGTTATTAGGACTGGCCAGAAGGACTGTTCCACTCCAGTACCTTCCTAGGTTTCTATGGTGCCAATACATCTTAAAACTGTGTGAAATAACTTGGTAATAAAACTTTTCTTAGAAATGTGGCCCCATTATAAGTTTCCAAAACTATCGTAGACTAACGACAAGCAGCTTTTTCTAGTGTGTGAATGTTGTCCAGTGGCTCCACAGAATAAAGTCTCTCTTACACTTTGGTTGAACATGTCTGTCTCATGGCGAAGCTGCGTGTATTGACAGAGGTGTTGCCGAATCATCTCGATCCTTTCCACCTCCAGCCTCTCAAGCTCCTGGAAGGTCAAAAACAAGCAGAAACATTAATAACACGAGCTTCCTTAATACATACAAGCTTCTGTTGACTTATTCAAATTTAACATGGCCCCTGTCCATTTCAGCAACAAGCCAAAGCTTCAAAATCGTCTTTGATAAATAGAAATGATTCTACATGTTCCGTTCTTTCAGAGTTCCAAACCAAATCATGCATCATAACCCAGCCAAGAGTGTAGCCAGCTCTAATAACAGGCAGGGCTAATAAGAATTTAAATGCAGAGTTAACCATCAATTAGTGAATTGGGGTTATTACATAGAACTGCATAAAATTTACAGCACAGAAAAAGGCCATTCAGCCCAACTGGTCTGTGCCAGTGTTTGTATGCTCCACACGCGCCTTCTCCCACCCTACCTCATCTAAGCCTATCAGCATATGCCTCTATTCCCTTCTCCCTCGTGTACTTATCTAGCTTCCCCTTAAATGCTTCTATGCTATTCGCCTCAACTACTCCCTGTGGTAGCGAGTTCCACATTCTAACTTCTATGTTCCTAACCACTCTCTGGGTAAAGAAGTTATTGGAACTGGCATTAGACTATGGGCAATCTATTGCCTGTTGGTACTCGGTACAGGAAACTCTTTCGTATCCGGCACCTATGGGACCGGGATGGCGCCGGTTGATTAAAAATTCCGCATAACGGAGAGGTATACCTATCGAGGCAATTTATATATCGGCCGACCTCTGACCAGAAGAAGGGACATGGAGTGACAATGGCCCAAGGTACGAGAGCCCTGTTCCACAGTCACAAGTGCTGGAGCCCTGTTCCACAGCCACAAGTGCTGGAGCCCCGATCACACGGCCACAAGTGCTGGAGCCCCGATCACACGGCCACAAGTGCTGGAGCCCCGATCACACGGCCACAAGTGCTGGAGCCCCGATCACACGGCCACAAGTGCTGGAGCCCCGATCACACGGCCACAAGTGCTGGAGCCCCGATCACACGGCCACAAGTGCTGGAGCCCCGATCACACGGCCACAAGTGCTGGAGCCCCGATCACACGGCCACAAGTGCTGGAGCCCCGATCACACGGCCACAAGTGCTGGAGCCCCGATCACACGGCCACAAGTGCTGGAGCCCCGATCACACGGCCACAAGTGCTGGAGCCCCGATCACACGGCCACAAGTGCTGGAGCCCCGATCACACGGCCACAGTGCTGGAGCCCCGATCACACGGCCACAAGTGCTGGAGCCCCGATCACACGGCCACAAGTGCTGGAGCCCCGATCACACGGCCACAAGTGCTGGAGCCCCGATCACACGGCCACAAGGGCTGGAGCCCCGATCACACGGCCACAAGGGCTGGAGCCCCGATCACACGGCCACAAGGGCTGGAGCCCCGATCACACGGCCACAAGGGCTGGAGCCCCGATCACACGGCCACAAGTGCTGGAGCCCCGATCACACGGCCACAAGTGCTGGAGCCCCGATCACACGGCCACAGGTACAGGGGACCCGGTTGCACAACCAGAGGTGCAGGAGCCATGGTTACACGGCAAAAGGTACGAGAACCCCGGTTATACAGCCGCAAATATACAGTGTACGGAAGCCTCAAAACCTACTACTGAATTTTGCCGGTTACATAGATACATAGATACATAGAAGATAGGAGCAGGAGTAGGCCATCCGGCCCTTCGAGCCTGCTCCGTCATTTAATGAGATCATGGCTGATCCTCCAATTCAGTATCCCGTCCCCGCCTTCTCTCCGTAACCCTTAACCCCTTTTGCCTGTAGAAATATATCTAATTCCCTCTTAAATATATTTAATGAGCTGGCGTACACTGCCCTCTGTGGCAATGAGTTCCACAGGTTCACCACCCTCTGAGTGAAGAAATTCCCCCTCATTTCTGTCCTAAATGGTTTAGCCCTTATCCTTAAATTATGTCCTCTAGTTCTGTTCTCACCCGCCAAGGGAAACATTCCTTCTGCATCTAGTCTGTCTAGACCTGTCAGAATTTTATACACTTCTATGAGGTCCCCTCTCAATCTTCTAAACTCCAGTGTGTACATCCCTAAACTACATAGTCTCTCCTCATAGGTCAATCCCGCCATTCCTGGTATCAGCCTGGTGAATCGCCGCTGCACCCCCTCCATGGCAAGAACATCTTTCCTCAGATGAGGCGACCAAAACTGTACACAGTACTCGAGGTGTGGTCTCACCAGTGCCCTGTACAGCTGCAGCAAGGTATCCCTGTTCCTGTATTCCAACCCTTTTGCTATGAAGGCCAGCATACCGTTTGCCTTCTTGACCGCCTGTTGCACCTGCATGCTCGCCTTCAGTGACTGGTGTACAAGAACACCCAGGTCTCTCTGTACTTCCCCCTCTCCCAATTTATTGCCATTTAAATAATAATTTGCCCTCCCGTTCCTGCACCCAAGGTGGATAACTTCGCACTTGTCCACATTATAGTGCATCTGCCATTTATCCGCCCAATCACCCAGTCTGTCCAAATCGCTCTGGAGCTTCCTGGTCTCCTCCTCTGAGCCCACCCCCCCTCCTAGTTTAGTGTCGTCTGCAAATTTGGAAATGCTGCATCCGACTCCCTGATCCAGGTCATTAATGTAAATTGTGAACAGCTGGGGACCCAGGACAGATCCCTGTGGTACCCCACTTGTTACTGCCTGCCATTCAGAAAATGAGCCGTTTATTCCAACTCTCTGTTTTCTATCTGACAGCCAGTTCTCTATCCACGTCAATACTTTCCCCTTTATCCCATGAGCTTCAATTTTCCATGCTAATCTTTTATGTGGGACCTTGTCGAAGGCCTTTTGGAAGTCCAGGTACACCACATCTACTGGCTCTCCCCCATCTATTTTACCAGTTACTCCCTCAAAAAATTCCAATAGATTAGTCAAGCACGATTTACCCTTTGTAAATCCATGTTGACTCTGTCCTATCCTGTCCCCATTTGCTAAGTGCTCCGCTATTTCATCCTTAATGATGGACTCCAGCATTTTGCCCACAACTGATGTAAGGCTTACAGGTCTGTAATTACCTGCTTTTTCCTTACCCCCCTTTTTGAATAGTGGGGTAACGTTAGCTACCCTCCAATCCATGGGCACTGTTCCCGAGTCTAATGAATTCTGAAAAATCATACTTAGTGCATCCGCTATCTCTAGGGCCACCTCCTTCAGTACCCTAGGATGCATGTTATCAGGCCCTGGGGATTTGTCCGCCTTCAATCCCTTTAGCTTCCTTAACACCATATCCTTAGAGATATTGATTTGCGTCAGTTCCTCCTTTGCCAATGTCCCTATTTTTCCCGATATCCCAGGGAGGTGTCTTCCTTCGTAAAGACTGACCCAAAGTATGCATTTAGTTGGTCTGCCATTTCCTTATTTCCCGTTATATATTCCCCCGTATCTGACTGCAATGGACCAACTTTGGTTTTCACCAGTCTTTTCCTCTTGATATACTTATAAAAGCTTTTGGAGTTAGTATTTATATTTTCCGCCAGCTTGCTTTCGTAAGCTATTTTGCCCCTCTTGATTAAGCCTTTTGTCCTCCTTTGCTCTATCTTAAACTGTTCCCAATCTTCCGCTCTGGCGCTTTTTTTGGCTATTTTATACGCCCTATCTTTGGATTTTATGCTGTCTCTAATTTCCCCTGTTATCCACGGTTGAGTCACCTTTTTAGATTTCCTTTTATGCCAGATTGGTATAAACAATTTTTGCAATTTTGTCATTCTATCTTTAAATGCTTGCCATTGTTTATCTACCTCCAGTCCTCCCAGGAACGTTGTCCAATCAGACCTACTCAGTTCCCGTCTAATGGCATCATAATTCCCCTTGTTTAAATTCAGGACCTTAGTCTCTGAGTCAATTTCTTCGCTCTCCATTTCGAGTGAGAAATCGATCATGTTATGATCGCTCTGACCCAAGGGTCCCCGTACAACAAGATTACTAATTAGTCCCTTCTCATTGCACAGTACCCAGTCCAATATAGCCTGTTCCCGAGTTGGTTCCTCGACATATTGATCCAGATAACCATCCCTTAAACACTCAAGGAATTCCTCCTCCTCATTATTTTTACTGATTAGGCTAGTCCAATCTATATGTAAGTTAAAGTCACCCATGATGACAGCTGTGCTCTTATTGCACGCTTCTCTAATTTCCCTCGTGATGCCCTCCCCAACCTCTATTTTACTATTTGGAGGCCTATATACCACTCCTATTAATGTTTTTCGCCCCTCGCTATTTCTTAGCTCCACCCATATAGATTCTGTATTAACTGAGTTAATATCCTTCCTTTCAATTGCATTTATCCCCTCTTTTACCAGCAATGCTACCCGTTATTAGAGAATTCCGGATAATTAGGTGCCGTTAAAACGAGAGTTTCCTGTATAATGTTACCAATGCAGTCAGTGCTCCCAGTAACTCAAGAGTTAATTCATGACCTTGATATAGTTGCATCTATGCGTTTCAACCTGTTCTGATGCTATCTCGTATATTTATTCATTTAGAACAGGCATGCAAAAAAGATCATGTGAGCATACTGGGGTGAGTCACCTATTGTCCATTTTCTCCTCGAGAGGAAATGTCACCCCAGTGCCACAGCTGGGGTCAGTAACTCACAGGGGTTCGGGGGTCATGGGCTTGAACCCATTTTGTTATCTGGGTCGCCACGTTTTGCCGTTCTTGAACTGAACAGTGAGCAATTGATGGTCGGGTGGGGGTAGAACCATGGCCCGAGTCTGCGATGCTTTCATTGCTGCTGCTGCTGATAATTCATTCATCGAGAACTTTACCAACCTTGCTCAGTGACCGCATGGGGAAAATTGCCAAATCTTAACCCAGCCCACCCAGCAGGAAGCTCCGGCTGCCCGTTTTAAATCACCATAGAAGTCAAGGGAGAGTAAAATCTGACGGTGTGTAAAACCAAACCGATCCCATCAGTTTCCCGCCAGGCGGGAGTTAAAATGACCTCCTTAATGCCTGGTTTACACCCGAGAAATTTCCAAACAACCCACTTAAAAAACAGACTGACCAGTTCAAAACTGGAGAGCTGGTATCCCTATTATTACGTGGCACTCTATTTTGTGATAACAGTGCATCTTCTATGCATTTGCCATTTTCTTTTCTCAGAGGCTGGGGGGAGGCTACTTCCAGGTTTTTGGTGGATATTTGCAGACAATCTATTCCCACCGCTGCTAGGAATAAATAACAGATTCTGATGGATGCACAGCCACTGTTGCACACTGACACAACAATGCTGATTGCGACAGGCCTGTCTGGCACATCCCCTTGTTAACGGGCAGTGCGTTAGCCAGTAGGAAAAGATAAACACAGGTTTAATTTATTATTAGTGTAGCGTTTACAGCTACCGCAGGATCTGCTTTGTGAGTGCACCACTTTCCTAACAGGAAACAGATGTGAAACACACACCGTTAGGCTGCCTCTCCTGAACACGCCAAAACAGGAACTGATAAAACACGTTTCATTTAATGCGACCGCGAGCTTGTAACCCAAAAATTCCTGTGTATTGACCGTGAATCACCCTCGCCCGTCAAATACCTGTGACACGTGGGTGGAAACCAGACCGTGTGAGCTGGCTGCAGCAGGGTAGGTCGGCCAAGTTGCAGAAGAATGCTGTGCATGTGATATTATTGGATCTGTGCACCACAGTCTTAAAATGCATTGGAAAGAAAGACAGACATGCATTTATATAGCACCTTTTACGACCTCAGGACGTCCTAAAGTGCTTTACAGCCAATGAGGAACATTTTGAAGTGTAGTCACTGTTGTAATGTAGGAAACGCGGCAGCCATTTTGCGCACAGCAAGGTCCCACAAACAGCAATAACGCAATGACCAGTTAAACTGTGGTTTTTTTTTTATAAAAGTGATCCTGGTTGAGTGAAAAATATTGGCCAAGATACTGGGCAGAACTCCTCTGCTCTTCTTCGAAATAGTGCCATGGGATGCTTTGCGTCCACCCGAGAGAGCAGACGGGGCCTCGGTTTAACGTCTCAACCGAAGGATGGCACCGCTGACAGTGCAGCACTCCCTCAGTACTGCACTGGTTGATTAAAATCGGAAACCTTGTCGAAATCCAACAGTTTTTGCTCAGGGGTTAACACTTTAGGCTGTAGGTTTGTGAATCCTCAAGAAAACACATTGAGCAACAGCCTTTACACTGAATCATTCAGTAAATAACACTGATTACATACCATGAGACACAGCTTCAAAATGAAGACGTCAGGAATAAGGGAAGTCGGTGGAACTTTTACCACCCAAAGAGCAACAGATCTCTGGTGTAGGTTGCCAAGGAGGCCACTGAAGCACACAATATGCATGGGGTGAAGAGACAATTAGCATTTCTGAAGAGAAGGGTTGAGGGATATTCTAAAGAGGTGGTTGAACCAGCTTGTTGAGTCAAATGGCCTTGACCATTTCTTGAAAATGCTTGCTTTATACAGTATGAGGTAAGTTTTCAGTTCTTTGCTCATTGCAGCACAGATCTTTTAATCAAGCCCAGTTGTTGTTCTGACAATTAGTTGTTTTTTTCACCCCCCCGCCCCCCACACAGGCCACAACGTAAGTTTGCTGTGGAGGTTACACCTCACCACCATGTAACTGCCACTTTGTAGTGAGGACATTCCATCCAGGGCAACCTGTGGGACACCACCAGGTCCTTCACTGTACTTTCAGTACCCAATATCCACAGATTTCAGCCCAAATGCAGTGCAAAAGTTGTTAGTTCAAGAGAAGGTGGAAACACACAGCCACAACACCAACTGATTGCCAAAGTAGAGGTTTGTGGAGATTGCTGTCTATTACATAAAGGTCCTGAAGAATATCTGCTGCTGGAATCTTTTATCACATCTTATGTATAATATTGGGACTTGATTACGTTTAATTGCATTACTTCTACACCGGCCTGGATTACAGTACAGTTTAAAGCAGCTTTACTGTTGGGGGTTTAGTAGTGTGTTAGTGCCGCTGGCTCCCAACATGGGAGCTTCATGCAGGGGAAATCAGCAGTGCTGGATTCCGCTGTGGCTGACGGCCAGGAAGACTTGGGGGGGGGGGGGGGGGGGGGGAGTCATCCTGGCCTCCGACCTGAGTAAAATCTGGCGAGTTAACTGCAAGGTTGCTACTGGCCATACAAAGACCCAGGTGTCAGAAACCGGCAGCTCCAACGGACCACTAACAGCAGCCTAACTCACGGCAGAAGAAAGGTTCCATTACAACCACTGCACGTGTAAGTCCTAATAAACTAAAAGTCAAGGATCTCAGGAGGGGGGAAATGAACTACCTAACCTCAATGGAGTGCAACCTAACTCACTAGCAGCAACTCATTGAGATAATCCTCCAGTGACATAAGTAAGCCATATTGCACAGGGATGCAGACCTAAAATTTCTGCTTGGTTCAGTTAGCGGCACTCTTGCTGGGAACCAAGTGGCTGTGGGTTCAAGGCCTGCTCCAGGATTTGCACACGAAAACAAGGCCAGCACTCCAGCACAGTATCAAACAAACTGCATTGTCTGAGGTCTTTCAAATAAAACCTTATACTGAGGTCCTGCCTGCTTAGTCAGATGGATGTAAATGAGCCCATTGCACTATTTAAAGAAGGAGAGCAAGTCCTATGTCCAACCAACCAACATTACCAAAAACAGATTATTAGTCATTTGTGGCACCTTGCTGTGCACAAATTGGCTGCTCGGTTTGTCTATGTAATAACAGTGACTGTACTTCGAAAGTAATTCTTTCAACGTGAGGTATTTTGGGATGTCCTGGGACTGTGATGAGGCTCTGTATGAATGTGGGTTCTTTCTGTTACAGATGTTTTTTTTTAAGACTCTTGTTATCTGGGCATGCAATGTGTGGAATTTAGAGCTTCAAACCAATAGATGGCCATCTCACTTCAGCAGCAAACTCAGGTGAGGTAGGGAGGGAGGAAAGACTACTGCAGCTGTGTTCTTATGTCTGGATTTTTTCTTTTGTCATTAATTTTTCTCCCTCGCTTTCTGTCCTGCGGGCATCAGCTCCTTGCTGCGGTATTGTTTCCACAGGTGCCTAGGTGGCCATTATTCATGTCTAGACAGCGCCAGTCAGCTCATCCATCTCAAGAACCATGCCTGATCCTGACCTCACCCGTCATCCACATACACACACACACACACACGTTTGACTGAAATCAAAATGTCGGTGATTGGCAAAGCTCGGAGGGCATGTTTATAGCAAAATTGCACCATTTTGGGTAAGCGCCGGAAACCGTTGGATCCACCACTGTGACAAATCACTTGCCCCATTTATGATTTAATCTCAACTCAACAAGATTACTATCTGAAAATTTCTTATTATCTCTACATCAATGAACGTTCATATTCTGAATTTTTTTTGATAAGCTTTGGGAATCAGAGAGTACTTGTACTGAACCGTTCCTCAGGAGAGTCAATGGTAGGAGAGTACTTGTACTGAACCTTTCCTCAGGAGAGTCAATGATAGGGTAGATTGAACATTGCCTGGGGAAGGAGTGCTTTCTGACAGTCCAACCAGTTCCCTAACCATTTCAATTGCAGCATCATTACAAGGAAAGCAGCACGTAGAGATGTTTAAAGGGAGTGGAAATGATTGTGTCAGTTACTCACCAGAGTCGTTGTGACCATCTCCTCGAACCATTTGGACTGGGTTTGGTTGTAGAGATCTACACACCGCATTAGCTCATCACCTGTAATCACAGAGGGCGCTCATTAAAGGCTGGCTTAGATAAACACTGCATTATAACAGCAGAGTGCTGCTCAGTGCTTTCTGGCATCGAACAAATGTTCATCATGAAATATATATATATATATATATATATATATATATATATATCCAGCCTTGCACTACTTTACTGCAGAGTCAGATTGGGTGTTATCTTGGAATTTACTCTACTACAGCAACAACAACAACTACTTGCATTTATATAGTGCCTTTAATGTAGTAAAACGTCCCAAGGCGCTTCACAGGAGTGTCAAACAAAATTTGACACCGAGCCACATATGGAGATATTACGACATATGACCAAAGAGCTTGGCCAAAGGTAGGTTTTAAGGAGTATCTTAAAGGAGGAGAGAGGTGTAGAAAGGTGGAGAGGTTTAGGGAGGGAATTCCAGAGCTTAGGGCCTTGGCAGCTGATACTTAAACTGTGTTCTAAGGTGTCTGTATGCAACAAGAGTTTAAAAACAATGGAATGGAATTTAAAGAAGAACGTTAGTGTCAGGGTACGAACAGAGAGGGCGAACAGATAGGAACTTATCTGCAATTGGACCATTAATGCCAAAGTACAAGGAGTCATGTACATTTATCCCAACATAAATCTTATACAATTCTCAGTTTGGAATTCTTAGAATGCGGAGACAGCAAACATGAGGATTGCTTTGTGGATCAGAGCAACGATGGGACCAAAGTTACACTACTTAAGACACTCAGACTGATCGTGATCTCCATCTTTTAAGCTAACCACTGGCTAAGCAAATGTTTACTGTGCATTTATTGAATAAATAGATTGATTTAATCAATACAGCTGATGTCATCCCATATGGGCGGAGCACTGGGGTCCACATCCTCGAGACCCCCCCCGAAGGATGTGACACAGTATCGGCCTCAATGGGTCGAGCTACAGGAAGCAAGTGTGATGTGCCGAGTAGGAAGTATATTTTAAAAGTCATCTTTTAGTGCAGGCAAGAAGTGTTGAGCTCACTGCTGTGAAATAGCCAGACCCCAGTGGCCTGTAATCATAAATCTCTCTGTTATCAGGGCCTTGCCCAATCTGGGTTGTCCACAGCGAGGACATTTTTGTACAAGTGCTTCAAAGTTTATTATTGGCCGAGTAAGTGCACTGTTGCTCGCAGGTTGACAGAGTTTACAACGCAACTGGGGTTTTTAGACGCCGTCGTATGATTTCCCACTAGGGGGCAGTGTGGATTTGATGTTGTCTTGCCAATTAATGAATAAATACTGGAGACCTAAGCACAGCATTCAATGATTTATATCGCAAATGCTTTAAAGCTTTGCTAAGATAGCAGCCTTACTGTTTAGCATCTGCATATGTTATTGCTGTTCTACACTATAATGGGAGCAGCATGTACCAAACAGTAATTAGGGTTTTTTTTAAAATAGCTCTTTGAGTGTCTTTTCCCCCCCCATCTCCTCTTTCATCTCCCATAGGCGCTTACCCTTGCTTGTTTGTGGTATCACCAGTGACATACGTCTCCCTCCCCCAGTTCCTTGTCCAAGTGGCCTTCCTTCACATGGCCACCTAGACAGCGAGTATCAATTGGCCATTCAATCCCAGAGTGGATCAGATCCAAGCTTGATTGTATTCTTACTTGATGTCCACACAAATATTGGACAACAATCTCGAGTCGGAGCCCTGGTTGATTTTAACTCTCCCAAGCTTAAGGGATGCTGATGCCAAGACCTTACTACCTTGTATGGCTGAGTTTCTCACTGGGCAGTATACTTAGCAACTGAGCCTGTGAAGGAGCATTTCTACTGAGATTTAACTTCATTGACATCATCCCATCCCAACCCGTTCTGCTTTTCAAGTACCATTCACTGACCAAATGAGAGAAAGGAAGAGAGGGAAGGTAGGATAATGACCGTCTCCCAGGACAATGCCCACAGTCTGTTTGGTCGTACTTGAAAGTTGCCCAGCAGTTTTTCCTCACTCCCTATAAAGAAGCCTTGACCTCTACTTGGTACTTCCCCTTTCCCCTCTCTCAGTGATGCAGACAAGATCAGAAATTTGCCACGTGGGGAAACTGCAAGCAAAAAAATTCCACCGAATACCACTGTTAAAATAAATCTCAGACCAACAGTAAGTGAGTCTCGAGCCAACATTATTCCCTTTTCAATATAGACTTTTGTTTTGGCTTCAGCGTTGGTTGCAATGTTTTCCTCTTCATAAATATTTATGCTCTGACTGTTTACCTTTGCAGTTTTCCAGCAGCAGGAACTATCTGTTCTCAGCAGCCACTTTATAAATTGCCGATGGATTCAGCATGAAGGATGCAAAGTTGGCTACTTACTTACTAGCCACGCCAGAAAAAGTTAGGGCTTGTGCATTCAGGTGTAAGTGATTTTTTAACAGCGTAATAAGTCTTAATTACTGACGAACAACCTCTCTGGCCCCGAAAATTTAATTTTACAAGTGTCGAATCTCATTCCTTCAGAATTTAATTACTGTTGGAGATTTCAAATTAAAAATTTTTTTTTTACTTTTTCTTTGTCTCTTTTCTCTCTCTCAATCCCATCTTTCTTCCCCCCTCTTTATTTTGCTTTCTGTACTTGATTTTACATTGAATTAAATGTTCTAATTTAAACTTCCTGGTTTGAACTCTGCGTGTCTCAGTGAGGATTCTTCAATCTGATTGGTTGAAGAGACGCGCTTTGCCCTGATCAAACATGCCACAGATCCCCTTTAGAGGGCACCATGCTGTAAAGGATCTCTAGTAACTAAGTTGGCGCTCAAAAGTTCACGAAAAGTCCAGTAGAAGCTGTAAGCGCAATGAACGGCCAGCACCGTTCCTTCACTGCTGACCGCAAAATCCAATAAATTTAAATAACTTTCTTCTCCAATAAGTGGGGAATAGTACTCAGAGCAAAAAGTACTTTCTCCTTTAAGTGACTGTTTTTGTTTTAGGAGCCAAGTGAGCAACCTCAGAAGGTTACAAAATGGCTGCTTTGTTTTGGACCAATGGAATTTATGTAGGATGGCAGCAATGTGTTTTTTAAATCATCAGAGTGCGAGACAATATTCATTACAGAAGAGACAACTTAGGAGAATTATGTAATGTTTGTTAATTTGACACCTCACATTTCCACAGTTATGTGAGAAAATCTCAATGAAATAAAGAACTCTCAGTAAACGCAGTGAAATGATAGCAGGCACTAATAGCTAAATAGCCAGCTTTGAACGATGAAAGGATGGCACTATAGCAAGGAGTTTGAAATTTCCCTGCGCACCATTTTTTAGTATATTGATTAATATGGTCATGTCAAAATTCCTGTGCACTATTTCAGCAAAGCCATTATTCGGTTTGAAACACAAATGCTGGAGACTTAAGCGATAATATGCTCACTTTTATATCAGAACGCAAAAAACCACAGGTTTTGTGTTTGTATTTTCTGGGCAGAGGAGATTTTTAAAAATACTTAACTTTCTGTACAATAGCAGACACGAGAGGCTCTACAATGCCTCTGAAACATCCGTTTGATTTTGCTTCATGTTACTTGCATGTAACTGGAGGCTTGATGACTTCTGTCTGACTTTTTTTTTCAAAACAGTATCCCCGACACATTTGCCAAGGTCAATAGACTGCAGAAAGGCTTCAAAACCCTTGCAGTCTGGGCCTGATTTGATGCCGGGAGAGTGTGTATATGTTCCAAATTTCCTGTACTCAGTATGGCTGACCTCAACACTGCAAATCATTTGTATCTGTTTTTATTCTGAATAGTCCACAAGGGACAGTGATGACGTCCTACATCCACATGCTCGATGGCGTGATCAGAGTCGGCATGTGTTCTCAAGGTGTTTTGGAAGTACTGAGGTCCAGTATGCATAACTGTACAATGCTCTACACTGACTTCCCCCCTCCGACCTCCCCAGTTCAGCTTGTTGTTCAGTCAGGCTTGTGACGGTTGACCTACTGGGCCATTTCCAGAATGTGTGAACCTTTTGAATTTTTGGGTCAGTCAAAACTTGGAAAGAGCTCTTAAAAGTCTAAGTTCCCAATAGTCTACAGGCATCAATCTAAACGTGCTTTTATTCCTTGGCGTTACCTGTGGCCGTGAAGCGCCGGTTTGGGGAGAGTATTGCTCCAAAGTCCTGCCAGTCCCACATTCCCCATTATTATTACCAGCTGGCACAGTTCTCCATGAGTTGCCAGGCACAAGCTGACCCAGATAATCTGGTGACTGATGGTAAAAAGCAGTCGACCTCTGTTGGCGCCAGAGCAGAGTAAAAGCGGAAGAGGCCGAACTTCCACAGGGACCCGATCCTGGCAGTTACGCCGAGGTCAAGCCCACGGGTGACCTCCGTCACTAATCCTGCCGGAGAACGCGGCATCCTCGAGCGGTCACCCTATTTGTATGGGGGCAGCGACCAATGTTCCCTGTAAATTTTTTTTGGTGCCCGGTCCCTTTAACGGGCTGCGCGGCCCATTCAAATTTTCGTGCATGTGCAGTTTCTTGCATTGAAAAGCCGGTGAGCAGCCTGCGCAGGACCTCCAGACCGCTGCACGGTCACACGGCCGCACAGCTTAGCGGAAGGTTGGCGGTGACTAATCACGCCACTAGGCGTACATCGCACTCATCGGCCCAAAGAAGCTGCAGAAATCATAGAATCAGAAATTTACAGTACAGAAGGAGGCCATTCGGCCCATCTTGTCCACACTGGCTGACAAAGAGCTATCCAGCTTAATCCCACTTCCCAGCACTTGATCCGTAGCCCTGTAGGTTGCAGCACTTCACGTGCATATCCAAGTACTTTTTAAATGTGATGAGGGTTTCTGCCTCTACCACCCTTTCAGGCAGTGAGTTCCAGACCCCCCACCACCCTCTGGGTGAAAAAAGTTCTCCTCAACTCCACTCTAAACCTCCGACCAATTACTTTAAATCTATGCCCCCTGGTTATTGACCCTTCTGCTGAGAGAAATAGGTCCTTCCTATTCTCTCTATCTGGCCCCCTCATAATTTTATACACCTCAATTCGGTCTCCCCTCAACCTCTTCCGTTCCAAAGAAAACAACCCCAGCCTATCCAATCTTTCCTCATAGCTAAAATTCCCCCAGCCCAGGCAACATCCTTGTAAATCTCCTCTGGGGCGGTGGCAGCTGGAACAGGGGACCAGAAGGTGACTGTTCCCACCAGAAACACCAGCCTAGGCACTCAGCAGCCACTGTGCCAAAGCCACTCTAAAGATTCGCTCTGGGCTTTCTTTTCAGGGGTCCAGGCCACAATCCCGACGGGAGACACATTTGTGCCTCATCAGGAGGCCGGTTCACCTCTTCTTGCTCTAGAAGCCGCCTCACTCCGTGTCCCCCGCAAGGCCGAGGATGCGAGAACTCCCACTGCAGGGAGGCCTCAATCTCAGCCCCGCCCCCTCTATGCCAGTGACCTTGTTTGGGGAGGGTGGGGGCTCCCCAAATAGGGCCTCGAGTAACTCCAGGGAACCCCGGGACCTCGTGTATCCCAGTCCTGTCAGAGTTAGAGACCATTCTGAAATGGCCGAGCAATTTTGGTCCCTATAATTCTAACAGCCAATGGCAAGAGAACTAGGCACGTGCTATTATTTGTATTTTTTTTTAAACGTGAAAATGCCTCAAGTATTGCAGGAGATAAAAAGGAAGTGCTCAGTGAAAAATACAAACTTATGCAATATTTTAACTCTTTAGTTAGCCATGAGTATACTGGCTTCATATGGATTCAGATGATGGGTTATACACTTTAAACATCAATCAGTCTTTCTTGCAGATCCTGACTGATTGCATTTCCTACAGATTTCCAGAAGCCTATTTATTATCTCTAAAATTCATAGAATTGTACAGCACAGAAGGAGGCCATTCGGCCCATTGTGCCTGTGCCGGCTCTGTGACAGAGCTATCCAATTAGTGCCACTCCCCTGCTCTTCCCCATAGTCCTGTAGGTTTTTCCTTTTCAAGTATTTATCCAATTCCCTTTTAAAAGTTACTAGTGAATCTGTTTCCACCATGCTTTAAGGCAGTGCATTCCAGATCATGACAACTCGCTGCGTAAAAGAATTGTAATTTCCCCTCTGGTTCTTTTGCCAATTATCTTAAAATCTGTGCCCTCTGGTTAACAACCCTCCCACCAGTGGAAACAGTTTCTCCGTGTTTATGCTATCAAAACTCCTCATGGTTTTGAACACCTCTATCAAATCTCCCCTTAACCCCCTCTGCTCTAAGGAGAACAATCCCAGCTTCTCTCGTTGCTCCACATAACTGAAGTCCCTCGTGTCACTCTGGTAAATCTCTCCTGCACTCTCCAAGGCCAAGACGGTTAACAAAAATGAGCGCACATCAAATTGGAGACAACATATTGAAATGGATAGGGAATTGGTTAGGAGGTAGAAGACAGTGAGTAGGGATAATGTGATGTACTCAAGTTGACAAGATGTGACTAGTGGTGTCCCCCAGGGATCTGTGCTGGGCCTCAGCTTTTCACTATATTTATAAATGACTTTGATGAAGGAAGAGAGAGCTGTATATCCAGTTTTGCTGACAACACCAAGTTAGGTGGCACAGTAAATAGTGTAGATGGGAGCAGAAAGTTGCAAAGGGACATTGATCGATTCAGTGAGTGGGCAAAACTGGCAGCAGATGGAGTTCAATGTGGGGAAGTGTGAGGTCATCCATTTTGGACCCAAAAAAGATAGATCAGAGTATTTTCCAAATGGTGAGGAGCTTGGAACTGTGGAGGAGCAGAGAGATTTAGGGGTCCAAATACAGAAATTACTAAAAACTAGGGGACAGGTACAAAACAATAATCAAAAAGGCTAATGGAATGTGAGCCTTTATCTCAAGGGGGCTGGAATACAAAGGGTTAAAGTTAAATATAGTTATATAAAGCTCTGGTTAGACCCCAGTACTGTGTTCAGTTCTGGGCACCGCACCTCAGGAAGGATATATTGGCCTTGGAGGGGATGCAGCGCAGATTCACCAGAATGATACGGGACTAAAAGGGTTAAATTATGAGGAAAGGTTGCACGGACTAAGCTTGTATCCCCTTGAGTATAGAAGATTAAGGGATGATCTAATTGAGGTGGTTAGGATGATTAAAGGATTTGATAGGATGGATCGAGAGAAACTATTTCCTCTGGTGGGGGGAGTCCAGAACAAGGGGGCATAACCTTAAAATTAGAGCCAGGCCGTTCAGGGGCGATGTCAGGAAACACTTCTTCACACAAAGGGTAGTGGAAATCTAGAACTCTCTTCCCAAAAAGCTGTTGAGGCCAGGGGGTCAATTGAAAATTTCAAAACGGAGATTGACAGATTCTTGTTAGGCAAGGGTATTAAGGGCTACGGTAGCAAGGCAGGTAAATGGAGTTAAGATGCAGATCAGAACAGGCTCGAGGGGTTGAATGGCCTACTCCTGTTCCTATGTTCCTTTCCTAATTATTATTTCCATTTAAAAATTGGAAATTTTCCACGGTTAGCCTTTTGAAAGAACCAGGGACCTTTTGACTTGTTTACGAATGGCTGAGAAATTAGAGGTTAAGCTCTTAAAATCTTCATATACTTTTAATATAAGTTATTATTATAAATGTGGGGGGGTGGGGTGGGGGGGGAATGTTCAGCAGCAGCAGCGAACAAACTGACATTTTTAAAAGGATAAATCTAACCACACATTTTTGTACTTATTTTTGTCCATGATTTTATCTTTCTCCATATGTTGTTACTTGTACTTTAATGATCGCCTGTCAGGAGATCGGCCCCATTAAGGCAGATGCAGGGCGGTGTTAAATTACAGTCAGGCGCATGCGCCGTGTGGAGTGTATATGATGTTGGCCAGGAAGAGAGCGGGCATTCAAAACTGCCTTATTTACATTGGCCTGATCCAAGTCCAGTTACTGCAGCATTTTGCTCCGAAACAGCAACGAGGGAATATTTTGCCTTCGATTGTAATTCACACCAGCTGCAAATTTTCACTAACAGCCAACAGTGGAAACATTGCCCAAGTCAGTCCGCTAAACATACAGTCACTGAAAGGAAGCAAATTTTTTTTTTTTTTTAAATTGGGACGTTGCTTTGTGAATACAGATGTTTTAAATTCCCAGCTTCCCACACTCGTTCTGACAAAACCCAAGACTTTTAGCCACAGATAGGGCCTTGTTTCCAGGGAATATTGTGCGTCACTCTCCTCTGTTGCTTGGTGATATTCAGAAAACTGACAACGCATTTCAACTCAAAACTGCTTTTCATTAAGCCACGTACGTCAAACAACAAAACATTTCAAGGAGTCTTGTACCGTGTTGATGTGGTGAAGTTGCTCCCACTAAAAGGTGGTTCTGCAGCTGGGTGAGGTTGCAAGAGCTCTGAATTTGCCCTGTTTACATTGCAGGGTGGACTTCAGAGTAACCGTGGAAACGCTGATGCAATGCAGTAATATAGCGTCTTTAACATAATAAAACGTCCCAAGGCGCTTCACAGGAGCGTAATCAGAAAAAAAAATTGATACCGAGCCACGAGAAGACAAAAGCAAAATACTGCAGATGCTGGAACGATGAAATAAAAACAGAAAATGCTGGAAATACTCAGCAAGTCAGCCAGCATCTGTGGAGGAGAGAAACAGGAGGAACAAAGTTCTGACGAAAGGCCATCGACCTGAAACGTTAACTTTGTTTCTCCCTCCACATGTGCTGCCTGATCTGCTGAGTATTTCCAGCATTTTCTGTTTTTATTTCACACAAGGAGACAGGAGACCAAAAACTTGGTCAGAGGTTGGTATTAAGGTGCCTCTTAAATGAGGAGAGGTCAAGAAGCGGAGAGGATTAGGGAGGGAATTCCAGAACTTGGGGCCTAGAAAACAGAAGGCACAGCCGCCAATGGTGGGGCGAAGGAAGCCGGGTATGCGCAAAGAGGCCAGAATTCTCGGAGTATAGAGATCTCGGAGGGTTGTAGGGCTGGAGGAGGTTTGAGAGATATGGAGGGGTAAGGCCATGGAGGGGTTTGAACACAAGGATGTGAATTTTAAATCTGAGGCGTTGCTGGACTGGGAGACACTGTGGGAGCCAATACACATGCAGTTCAAGTCACAACTGCACTTGGGCAATTGCTCAAAGTTGCATTTGTGACTTTAAAGTTTCTGGTTGTGGAGCTGGTTGATGTTAGGGGGAAGACCGGTAATATAAAAGCTGTGTGGTCATCTCAAGTGGGTGGGATCAGAGCTCAGCCTGCCTGCAGCCAGCAGAATCCCGTACTGCCAGAGGTGGCCATTTATGCTCACCTCTGTCAGACCCTTGTAAACCACCCTGTGAAGTGGGCTTAGGTGCATTTAGCACCACGAGTTCCATCTTGGCTTTTTCTGCAGCATCAATTATGCATTTAAGGCTAGTCTCTGAATCACCAATATGGTGAGATGTGTTCACAGGGTTGGGTTGAAGCACGTGACTGCAGATGCAATGCTGTATCGAATCACCAATCATTTCAAGGAGGCATGTGTTTTAAAAGACAAAACAATACGTGGATAGACATGAAATCTGAACTATTTCCCACTGTGACAAGTAATAACTACCTGCCAAGTGTCAGCCTTGGCTCAGTGGTTGCACTCCTAACTGAGTTAGAAGGTTATGGGTTCAAACCCCACTCCAGGGACTTGAGCACATAAGCCATGCTGGCACTTCAGTGCCGTACTGAGGGAGTGCTGCACTGTCAGAGGTGCCACCTTTCAGATGAGATGTTAAATTGCAGTCCGGTTTGCCCTCTCAGGTGGACATAAAAGATCTCATGGCATGATTCAAAGAAGAATAGGGAAGTTCTCCCAGTGTCCTAGCCAATATTTATCCCTCGACCAACAAAGTACGGTAATGTAGTGGTTATGTTACTAGACTAGTAATCCAGAGGCCTGGACTAAAAACACTACCACCACAGTGCAGCCCTGGAGCACTAATATTTATCAGAGTGTTCACAATACAACAACCCCAGGCCCTGTGTATCGAACAGAACATAGGAAACAATAAGGGTAACAGGGTGCACGCCAGTCATCCCACAAGCTGTAGGACAAGTCTGCAGAAGCAGGCTTGAACCAGTTACTGCAATAAGTGAAGACTTTACACTAAGATCACCCTCTTGAAGTGAACACTTTAACAATACAACTTAAAAGTGTAAGGGGGAGTATTTTTTGTTCAATGTCCTCCACTTTGAATATATTGAAAAATGATATACTTGAAAAAAATCTGATGAGCAAAAGGAAAAATCTCAGAGCAGCTTCATTCATCGTGGTGCCTGACTCAGATAATAAGAATCTCTACATTACATATTTTAATAGGAATGTGTAGCCGTGCCAGGATGGAGCAACTTTTAAATTATATTCTATGACCAGAAGAGATTTTGTGCTGTCTTTATATTTCTGTATTGGGAGAGGTAGAGAATTCACATCCCCATCTATGTATATTGATGCCCACTTCAAAACCCCTCTCGGTTCATGTTGATACCTTCACATATGTTGACATAAAGCCCACCCAGAACACAAACAATTAATATTGATCAGTGAGTTATCAATAACCAATATTTATAATCATTCCACTTTCCGGGGTGGTGGTGATGGTGGGCGGGGGTCTCTCCCTTATTGTAGGAGTGCTGCTTTGTACTGAAGGTATAACAATTGACTTAGGAAGCCCAAGTGCCAGCCTTTGAGGCCTTGGAAAAACCGGACATGAGTGCCAGATTTACCACCTTCAGAGGTGATTCAATGTACGACAGATTTGATTATGTAGGAAACTCTCCTCATACAGTATGGCAGCCTGTACATCGAAGGGGAGAGAGTGATATACACAGGCTGGTAGCTCTTATCCTTCAATCTATTTGTCCTTCACTCTTCTTGAATACAAGCTGAGAACTGATGGGATTCTCCACGAGAGTTCAGTCCCATGTAAAACTTGTTATTGTGGATGCATGGTCCAAATTAATGGAGAGAACTGCAAAGTTTGGAACTTTTATTGCCTTTTTTTTTTTAAACCAGATAGAGTAAAACACCTCTGCTTACGTTGACAGCTCAACATGTATTGACAGAAAGCCTGGTCAGGTGACCGAAACAATTATATATTTTTTCCTTTCTTTAATCTTCATAATCAGCATGAATTAGTAGTTTTGGTCTGAGCGAACAGTCTTACAGTGTGCCGTTATCGTCAGCCAGAGCGATCAGAGATAGCCCACGCTATTCCCAATATATATCCCAATTGTTTGCCCAGAGGCCCACTATCCTAGATACTTTGTGCACACAGACCAAGTTTCAGTTCACAGAAAACATAACTTTTGCATTGAGCACAAGTAAAAAGATGTCTTGAAAGAGCCTGAATCAAGACAAACTCAATGTGGGCCATAGCTTCAGACCAGGCTGAGAGTTGGGAGACAGGAGGCAGGCCCAAAGTCATAGCACCCAAATGCAGCCGCTCTGGGAAGCTCACCACCAGTGATATCAAGGAATGGGGTGAGCTATGAGAGAAACCCAACCCAGCATGTCTATCTGGCGGTCAGAGTATTGCTTATTTTTTTTTGTAAGTATACTTTTTCAATGTAAAATGGGAAGAGTGTTTTGAACAAAAGGTACTCCCCCTAAACGGTTCTTCCTTTTAAATAACTATTTTTTATTCCATGCACTTTTGCGATCTGTGTCATCTCTTCTTCTTATTGGGTAGTAAATGCATTAAACAGGTGTTTAAGACCAATATAAAAAGGTGGAGGGGGAAATCAATGGATTAAAGACCCTTTTTCCCCCACAAACACAAGGCAGTGAGAATGCCCTGTGCCTACGCAAGGGAAGCTGGTAATTGAATTAGGAAAGGATAATGGAGCAAAGGTACATGCAGCAAGACCCATCATAGCACCCAGCCTGTTTAATGCCACATCCCAAACACAATCTCCTACCCCACCTGCTTGTGTCGATTTCCGCCTGGCTTTCTTGATGTCTTCCTCTGTTTTGTAAGTGGATTTATTCTCCAGTTGTTGAGTTTTGAATTCCAGATCCTTCTGCCTCTCTGCCAGAGCTTTTCGAGCCTACGAAAAGGGTGACATCAATTACCACAGATCCAAAGAGAACTCAGCCTTTACTTGTTGAGATCCATCTATCTGAACAACAACAGCTTACATTTATATATAGTGCCCGACACTTAACAGAACACACCAAAGTACTTTTCAGTGAGAGCAGTGGACACCGAGCAAGAAGTTAGTCCAGGTGGCCCAATGCACAATTGATTACAACAACAACTTGTATTTATATAGCGCCTTTAACGTAGTAAAATGTCCCAGGGCGCTGCACAGGAGTATTATAAGACAAAAAAAATTGACACCGAGCCACATGAGAAATTTGGCAGGTGACCAAAAGCTTGGTCAAAGAGGTAGGTTTTAAGGAGCGTCTTAAAGGAGGAAAGAGAGGCGGAGAGGTTTAGGCAGGGAATTCCTGAGCTTAGGGCTGAGGCAACAGAAGGCACAGCCACCAATGATTAAGCGATTATAATCAGGGATGCTCAGGAGGGCAGATATCTTGGGTGGGGGAGGGGAGGGGGGCTGAAGGAGATTACAGAGATAGGGAGGGGCGAGGCCATGGAGGGATTTGAAAACAAGGATGCCAATTTTGAAATTGAAGTAAGTTTTCAATTAGGTAAGTTTTGAGGGGCCTTTTGAAAAAGAATCGGGAAGTAGAGATGAGAGCTCCAGAATGCAAGTGCACAGTGGTTGAAGATGTTGCTGGAGATAGTGGAGTGGATGAGGGACAGTACAACATGATACCAAGACTGCAGGCATTATATTCTAGGCTTTTGTATTTCAGGGCCCCTCATGGTTCTTAAAAAAAAAAATCATAGAAACTGTAAAGCCAGCAGTGATCACTGTTCAAATGGATTGCACATGTTCTGCATTTGGCTGCTATTTCAAAATTGTTGGTTTCAACTCCACATGCAGGTGAGCCAAGGCAGCGATCCACACACCCACAGAGAAATTTCACATCTGTACATTTTTTTTTAAGCAATAACTGGTCACATCTGAGTCATATGGGGATTTCCTGTAGAGTCATCACTTGAACAGGGTCTGCACCTTTCAGGGAATTCACTCGTGAGTCACACAATGCCACACCACAACTCTCTGGGGCGGCTGAGCCTTTGGATTTACCTCAGTTGCTGCAACAGCTTAAAAATACAGAGGAATATAAATAATAATTCTAGAGGGAGCGAGTAGTGAAATAGTCGGAAATTGCACATTAGGCACTACAGGTGAAGGTAAAAATAAAAAGGTGTAAGGAAATTAAATCAGTAGAGAGAGAAATAAGAAATGTGTGAGAAAAACATTAAAGAAGAAGGACAGGTTAGGGTGTGTGGCCCAAATAAACGTTCTGTATAAAAACCAAATGGAATAAATTGCAGGCGCAAATTCAACTTAGAGGGTACGACATAGTAGCCATTACTGAGACATGGCTGCAAGACAGTTAGGACTGGGAACTGAATATACCAGGTAATACACGACGAATAGGGAAAGTGGTAGAGGGGGGAGTAGCAGCCTTTGTGACTAAGGATAAAATTACTTCTATGAGAAGAAAGGACATAATGAGAGGTAAGCAGGCAGTGGAGTCTTTATGGGTTGAATTAAGAAATAGAAAAGGATTCAAAATTGTAATGTGAGTTGTGTAGAGGCCCCCTGTGAAGGTAGCAGCTGTGAAGTGGCAGAATGTATAAATACAGAGATTAGACAAGCATGTAGTAAAGGCAGAGTGGTTGTAATGGGGGATTTTAACTTCCATATAGATTGGGATAAGCAGACTAGCTCATGTCAGAAAGGTAGTGAATTTCTTGTGTGTTCAGGACAATATGTCCTAGAACCAACAAGGGGGCAGGCCATATTAGATTTAATAATGAGTAATGAGCCAGATTTAGTTAACAGCCTAACGGTGTGTGAACATTTATCTAATAGCGACCATAATATGATTGAGTTCAATGTTGTGTTTAAAAGGGAGAAACCAGAAACAGCTATTAAGAATCTAGATTTAGGTAAGGCTGACTTCAATGGGATGAGACAGAGACTGTCCACATTAAACTGGGCAAATCTGTTAATGGGTAAAACCACAGAAGATCAGTGGGAGGTATTCAAAAAAGAATTTAACATGATACAGAACCAGTTTATACTCCTGAGGGGCAAGATCTTTACTTGCCAAAAAAATGCCATGGACAAAAGAAAAGCTAAGGGACAACGTAAAACGAAAAGATAAAGCATACAACAATGCAAAAAAAAGCACAGATCCTGGCGAATGGGAAAGATACACAGAACAGCAAAGGGTGACAAAACAAATAGTAAGAGCCACAAAAAGGGAGTATGAAAAGAAACTTGCAAGGAATACCAAATCAACACAAAAATCTTTACAATTGTATTAGGGAAAAGAGAGTGGTCAAGAGCAATGTGGGCCCCTTAAAAATGGATAATGGTGATATTGTAAATGAACACAAGGAAATGGTGGACATGTTAAATAATTACTTTGCGTCAGTATTTACAGTAGAGGAAGAGGATAGCATGCCGGGCACCCCAAGAAAACTATTTTGAATCAGGGATGGGGACTCACCATAATTAATTAACAGTAATGAAGAAAATAATGGCACTAAAGAGTGTCAAATCACCAGGACCAGATGGTTTCCATCCCAGGGATTTAAAAGTAGGTGAGAACATTGCAGATGGCCAAACTATAATCTTCCAAAGATATCTCTATACAGGAATCGTTCCTTTAGATTGGAAAATTGCACATGTCACTCCGCTATTTAAGAGAGATGAGAGGGGGAAACCAGGGAATTATAGACCAGTTACCTTCACATCTGTTGTTGGGAAATGACTAGAGTCTATAATTAAATAGAGTGACTGAACACCTTGAACATTTTCAGCTGATCAGAGAGCATGGCTTTGTGAAAGGGTAGGTCATGCCTGATGAATCTGATTGAATTTTTTGAGGAGGTGACTAAAGTAGTGGACAGGGGAATGTCTATGGATGTTATTTACATGGACTTCCAGAAGGAAGTCAATAAAGTCCCTCATAAGAGACCGTTAGCTAAAGTTGAAGCTCATGGAATTGAGGGCAAATTATTGACTTGGTTAGGAAATTGGCTGAGCGGCAGGAGACAGAGTAGGAATAATGGGCAGGTACTCTAATTGGCAGGATGTGACTAGTGATGTTCCACAGGGATCTGTGTTGTGGCTTCAACTATTCACTGTATTTATTAACGACTTAGATGATGGGATATAGAGCAACATATCCAAGTTTGTCAATGACACAAAGATCAGTGGCATTGTATGCAGTGTAGATGAAAGCATAAAATTACAAAAGAGATATTAATAGATTAAGCGAATGGGCAAAACTGTGGCAAATGGATTTCAATGTAGGCAAGTGTGAGGTCATCCACTTTTGACCAAAAAAAGAATCAGAGTACTTTCAAAATAGTGACAAGCTAAAATCAGTGGAGGTCCAAAGAGACTTTAGGGGTTCATGTACATAGGTCATTAAAATGTCATGGACAGGTACAGAAAATAATCAAAAAGGCTAATAGAATGCTGGCCTTTATATCTAGAGGACTAGAATACAATGGGGTAGAAGTCATGCTACAGCTATACAAAGCCCTGGTTAGACCACGCCTGGGATACCGTGTTCAGTTCTGGGCACCGTACCTTAGGAAGGATATATTGGAAATAACAGAAAATGCTGGAAAAACTCAGCAGGTCAGGCAACACATGCCCTTATACCTCCCCCCTTCCCACTGTCCAGGGCCCCAAACACCCCTTCCAGGTGAAACAGCGATTTACTTGTACTTCCTGCAATTTAGTATACTGTATTCGCTGCTCACGATGTGGTCTCCTCCACATTGGTGAGACCAAACGCAGATTGGGTGACCGCTTTGCGGAACGCCTCCGTTCAGTCCGTAAGGGGGACCACGAGCTCCCGGTGGCCTGTCACTTTAATTCTTCGCTCCACTCCCACTCTGACCTCACCGTCCTCGGCCTCTTGCATTGTTCCACGGAAACTCAGCGTAAACTCGAGGAACAGCACCTCATCTTTCGTTTAGGTACTCTACAGCCCTCTGGACTCAACATAGAGTTCAACAATTTCAGATCATAACCCTGGCCCCTATATAAAATAAATATATATATATATATATATATATAAAAAATATTTTATTTTTTTCATCCACCCTTTTGTTTGGCCTTTTTTTCTTCCCTCCCAGAAGCTGGCAGCTGTCCTTCATTCTGCCAGCACATTTCACACTTCATCTAGCCTCAACCTGTCCCATTACCACCTCCTCTTGCCTTGAATATCTCTTAATGTCTCTCAATGTCTCTTAATCTCTCCTGCCTTCTATCCTACCACTGACCTTCCCTTTTGTTCTTTCATCCCCTCCCCCTTTTCCCAGCATTATACTTGCTTTAAATCTATTTCATTTCATGCTTTTTTCCAGTTCTGACGAAAGGTCTTCGACCTGAAACGTTAACTCTGTTTCTCTCTCCACAGATGCTGCCTGGCCTGCTGAGTTTTTCCAGCGTTTTCTGTTGTTATTTCGGATTTCCAGCAACTGCAGTATTTTGCTATCGTAGAAGGATATATTGGCCTGGGAGGGACTAGAATGATACCTGAACTGCAAGGGTTGAATTACGAGGAGAGATTATACAAACTGGGGTTGTATTCCCTGGAATTTATAAGATTAAGGGGTGATTTGATCAAAGTTTTCAAGATATTAAGGGGAACTGAAAGGGTAGATAGAGAGAAACTATTTCTGCTGGTTGGGGAGTCTAGGTCTAAAAATTAGAGCCAGGCCTTTCAGTACTGGAGCTAGGAAACACTTCTACACCAAAAGGGTGTTAGAAGTTTGGAACTCTCTTCTGAAAACAGCAATTGATGCTGGGTCAGTTGTTAATTTTAACTCTGAGATTGATAGATTTTTGTTAACCAAAGGTATTAAGGGATATGGCGCAAAGGCGGGTATATGGAGTTAGGTCACAGATCAGCCATGATCTCACTGAATGACGGAACAGGCTCGAAGGGCTAAATGGCCTCCTGTTCCTATGTTCCTATGAATGGCTCCACTAATGTCTCCATTGATAAATGCATCATCAATTATGGTTTTGAGCCACACAGACCAGGAGGATCCAAGTTAAATCCCACGCCCGTCCTGAGTTAGTTAATCTCAAACCAACTTTAAGGGCACCTCAGCTGCCCTCAGTGCCCCTGGACTAGCTGGGTGGATAAAAAATGCACCAAGAGCAATTCATGCACCTGACTGAAAACCTATGGGGTAAATCCTGACTTTGTGCATTAGTGTAAAACGGGTGACAGCGATCAGCAGCCCATTTTACATCTCTCCTGGGCTGCCGACTCGCTATCACCTGTTTTACACCATCACACAAAGTCAGAATCTACCCGTGTGTGAACCTTAGACAAGGATAAGGTCAGGCTGGCGCAAAGAATGACTATTCAGGGAGCTCGCAACTGTTGATTGGTAACTCCAACATGAGTGAGCACAGGCAGGAGAGAAGTGGAGAAAACTGGAAAGAAAAATAGAGGAGTCCAGCTACGTGTCTTGATGGGTATCGGTTTTATGAATTGCAGACACTAAAAACAGCATTTGTGTACCCAATTCTGTTAATTTTCAAGTCTGACTGTAAGCAAACTTTTATTTTTGTTTATCCAAACCTCATTAACGTTATTCTGGCAGGATGAACCCAAGAGTCATCCAATAATATTGTTACTGTAGATTTGTCATCTGCATTGCTAAAGAAACATTCTGCACTCCACAACGGGCAGCTGTATCTATAATGGCCATCCACAGATCTCTGGTAACAACAGGAATTAGAGAGACAGCTGCCTGCAATGAAATGTGGAGCATCTTCGTCTGGAATGTTGAAAAGATGATTACCCAATTATTGGACGAGCCCCAGACAATCTGTGATTTATCATTAATTCCAGGATGGACTGGGATTCCAATGTAGAGACATCAAATATTTCCCCACCGTTTTTGACATGCTGATGATGACGACTAATTATATGAGGATACTTTATTTCAATATCTTGGATCATTAGATGTAACAAAATTTGACCAGGACTTTAGCAGGGTTCTCCATTACATTCCTGCTAACTTAGGTTTAATCTCCCAGTTGACAGGCTATGGTGTTTGATTGCCATTTGCTTTGTAGCTCATACTTTTTGTTGTGCTGCTTGTCAGATAACTGGAATGGGTTTGCCATTACAGACCTCAGCTACCCTGAAGATATAGTTGAGAGAGCTGGTCTATCTTTTAACTGCTGATATGGGGCCAAAAAGAGTCTTTTTACAGCGGATTGAAGTCAATGGGGTAATTTTGACTTTGTGCAATAGTGTAAAATGAGCGATGGCAAATCAGCAGCCCATTTTAAAATCACTCCCGATTTTAATTTCCGCTGACTTCGTAGTTATCTTTTGGTGTCGAGAAAGAAAAAGATCCAATGACCCTGAAATTCCACAGGGATTCCTATCTTTTTCCTGCCATAACCCCAACGGGAAACCAGTGGGAACCTCCAAGGAAATGGCGTAAATGGCTGAAAATGGCCATGTCAGCCGTGGCTCAGTGGTAGCACTCTCGCCTCTCTGAGTCAGAAGGTTGCGGGTTCAAGTCCCGCTCCAGAAACTTGAGCACAGAATCGAGTCTGAGACTCCGGTGCAGTACTGACAGAGTGCTGCACTGCCGAAGGTGCCATCTTTCGGATGAGATGTTAAACCGAGGCCCTGTCTGCCCTGTGAGGTGGACATAATGGCCCAAAAATTAGTGCCGCTACGCGAGAGTACGCACTGTGTACTCTCGCGTATTCTGTCTCCAATTGCCGGTTTTCTGCATGCACTGCGCATGCGCTGAAAACCGGCACTTGGTGAATGGAAAAGGGGGCGGTTCCTAGCTGAACCGCGTGCGCGCTACAGGCGGCGCGCATGCAGTGCACTTAGTGGTTTCAACGCGCAGGTAAGTACGGAAGATTTTACACATAAAAAAGAGGAGTAAGACCCACTTTTAACAAGGTAAGTAGTGAATTAAGTATTATTTTGAATTTTTTTTAACAGGTATATCATTTTTAGAGACTTTAAAGACAGGTAAGTTTATTTTTATAACTTTTTAAAAGATTTTAAATTTTTTCAAAAATTTTATTTTTTATTTAAAATGGTTAATTTATTTAACTATACTTATTTTATTAATGTGATGGTTTTTTTTAAATTTAATTGAGGTTTAGCTGTTCTTTTGGGGGGTATAGATTCATAGCTTTCACAGCACTTATGTGAAAGTTATGAATGGAAGATGGTGTGCTGCCATTGGCTCTAACTGAGTCACGTGATCCCACAGCTCGCACGAATTAACTACGCCTGTGGGATACGCAAGCACTGCCCAGCTGATGTCTGGGAACATCAAGTTCGTGCGAGCTGGAACTGAAAAAGCCAACGCGCAGTGAGAGATCGCGGGGAAGCCTTACCCTCGCACGAAGGCTTCCTCACGAATTTTTGGGCCAATGATCCCATGGCACTATTTCAAAGAAGAGCAGGCGAGTTTTCATGGTGACCTGGACAATATTTATCCCTCAACCAACACCTAACTACAGATGGTCTGGCCATTTATCACATTGCTTTTTGTGGGACCTTGCTGTCTTATATTGAAACAGTGACTACACTTCAAAAGTATTTAATTGCTGTAAAGCACTTCCTTATCGGGATTCCATTGATCTTTTGCCAGAGTTACAAGAAGAGGCTGGTAGAACGCTCATGGAATTTCAGGGCCAATAATTTAATTGCATCAAATAAAAGGAGAATATCTCCTCATTGCATCCTTTTTAAGTTAAAAATTATATATTTCTGAAACGGTAAGGTTTCTGCTTCCTGCGTAGTCCCGAGTATCTCATACCTTCTCCACTGTAGCATAGCGAGCACTCAGTTGTTTGCGGAGGTCAGATATATGGTGGTCAAACTTCTTCATATCCTTCTTGAAGTTTTCTCGAAATGACAGCAGTGGTTTCTCTACTTCGCTCTGCAGCTGGGAAATGAGAACAGAAATAAACTCTCATCATCAAGTAGAGCGAGAATAAGTAGTGGATTTCCTATAATATTGGGGTTCTCTCCAAACGCTTACGGCCTGAATATAAAAGTGCCATCTGCTCCTTCTCTGACCATGTCATTGCGCAAAGGATATTCTTTAATAAATCTACTTTTTACAAGATAATAGACATCAGAAACTTTAAAATATAGACATAGTCTGTTCCCCAAGCACCATAAAATGGGATTTCCTGTAATTAAAGCAATTGTGCTGTTGGGAAGTTTCTGGCAGCGTTATGTAGCTGTGTTTATCAACTCCGATGCAGCTCTATTGCTGACTAAGTTGGCAGATGAGCGTGGAACTCAGACGTACAGAACAATCTCTGGACTCTTCCAAGTTATCTGATCTCAGCCAGGGCGATAATAAGGATGCTTGCAGTTGGCTTCAGACCCTCCAGGCTGGGGGGGGGGGGGGGGGGGGGGGGGGGCGGCCAGGGGAGAAGGAGAATCAGTCTACATTCCCACTCGCTGTCCAGTGATTCCTCCTGGAAAGCACCCGTGTGTGGACATTGGGTGAGGCTCAGCCATGATGCGCCTCCCCCCACTACGGCCGAATAGTCAAACTCTCACTACCTGAACCTGAATAGTCCCTTGGGCAAGATATAGAAGGACATGTGGAAAGAGTACCCAGTAGGAGTCAGCAGGGAAAAAAATGAATGGGGGAGAAAGAAATCATAGTGTGCGATACTAAGAGAATGTGCCGTGTTCAAGGATGTGGATTTAATGTAGGCTTATGTATCACAGCTGTAACATTGTCGTTTTAATATCTCATGTTATGCTGGTCACATTTCCAAGTACTTGCTGGTCCACTGCCTGCCCACAATATCCCGATATGCAAGGCCGGGGAGCAAGGATTCCCCCCCACCCATCTGTACTCAGAAAACTGGGACAGCGTTCAGTCAATAAGAAATGGGCATTTTCCATTTTGTCCTGTTGCAATCTCATTGGCAAATATGGAACGACAGTGGGGCTCATGGAGTTTACTTTGAGTTAATTCATAGAAGGAACTAGGAAGTCCTAATACAAACACATATATAAAATACACACAAGATCTGCCCAGTTGAAAACCTTCCAAAAGTCCACGGCTCTAAATCTTTATCTGATCACGTTCCTGAGCACAATAGCACAAACACAGCAATTATAGAAAAGTCTGCAGGCTATGCTTTTCCTGTGTTATTAACAGACTGTACTCCTGGCTTGCAGATCACTTCCCGTGTTGACCAACAATCCCTAGTTTACCAGAGTATTTTTTTTTATTAAATAGAGAGAGTGCAGAGCAAGGAAAATCTTACTGAACTGTTGAGACGGTGGGGGGAGGTGGGGGGAGGTGGGGGGGCGGGGGGGGGGGTGGAAAGAAGGAAAATTAAAGCTCCAGGAATCAATTTCCTCACAGACCTCTTTTAGTGGGGCCACAGATTTAGTAATGCCTGCTGCAGCCGAGTTGCGTTTTTATTTATCTTTTCCCTGTGGAAGCAGGTCAAATCGGTAAAAACGATTTATTACCTTCGATGAAAACTTCAGATGAACCTCGGCCTCGTCTGCCAAACTCTTCTTCACTCGTGTCCAAGACTCTCCCAAGGTGCTGCCAGGGACAGGCCAAAGATAAAGAACATAAGGATTTTTGAGAGATTGGAAATGGCCACAGGTCCAGCACAAGGGCATCGCTTTTTGATATCAATTCCAATTGCCCACCTCACTGTATCCTGCAAACTGTACTTTATTCTAAAACACATTTTATTCCCTCTTGGGGGGGGGAGAGAAAGAGTTTCTCTACTCACTGTGTGTAGCGACATTATAAACACATTGAAATAGAACGCGTTGCTGGCACAGTTACCAAGGCAATTCTTCATCCATATAATGTCTTCTTCAGTGACTTCCATGGCAATTTAATTCACAAGTCGATTACCATTAGTACAAAACCTCTGCCTGACCAGCCTTGTTTAAGGATACAAATTCCAGTCGGCACTGTATTTATATGAAATTTTAACATGCGCATATCCAATTCTTCTCTGCACTATTTCATGATAATACCTATGTTAAAACAGCGAAGACTTTTTTTTTTATAAACAGTACACACGAGAACAGCACTGATCCTAATTTCTAACTTCCTCATTTTTAAACGCACGTCCGATATTTGAACTCTTCACCGTGTACAATTTGCTTTGAGCGACTTTGTCGATTCCTTTTGCAGTATTAAAAAGTTTAATTAGGTCTCCTCAAAGTCTCCCTTTCTTTAATAAAAACAAGCTCAGCTTGCTTAATCTTCACCCACAAGTTAAATTCCTGATGCTCAATCATCTTCACCACCACTGTCGACATTCAAGGGAAATTAAATTCTCCCAAGATTAGGTGACCAGCACCGAGATGGGCTCTGACTAATGCTTTGTACAGCTACCACCTCTTTAGATTTGTACATGATCCCTCTCCTAATGCAACCCAGTACTTTACTTGTCTTTTTTTTTTAATTGCAGCCTAGCACTCTGCTGATTGTTTCATAGGATGTGCTCACACTTCACAGGTTTAGCATCAGTGTGAAGCCCAAACCACTTTGCACTGATGCCAAGGCCGGAACCATCTCTGATGCAAAGCAGTGTTACCATCTCCTCCAGGGTGTATCACTCAGCTTGGCTCCAGTGCCAAGCCAGGCCTAAAGCTGCAGGCACACTGCAACTGCCTTGCCCTTTATTGAGTCTGAGCATTCATTCACTGGGGGAAAGCTAGGATACTATAGATAGAGAAGGAAATTTTCTTTTATTTCACACCAAGGTACAATATAAATTGGATACACACCAGGGCTCCCTCTGCAGGTAGCTAACAATCCATAAACCCCTGTGCCACTCCATGTCCCTTTTCTCCTTTAAGCCCTTTCATAAAAGCCATCTCTTTGACCAAGATTTGGGTCACACCTCCTCATCTCTCCTTCTTTGATTCGATATCTGTTTTCCTTACACCTCTGTGACGTGCCTTGGGATGTCACCTAATTTTAGGAGAATTTTCTACATTAAAGGCACTTTATAAATGCAAGTTGTTTGTCTTTGCAAATCCAACAGTGGACACTTGGTTGGCTCTGCAGGATGTAACTGAGCAGGAGGCATTTTGAGGGAGGGCTGCAGTGAAATATGAAGCACGTGCCCGAGATGCCGTCACTTGTCGAGTATTTATGTCTGGCACCAAGCAACCCATACAATCACATGTAATCTTCTTTAATGATATGTCTGCCTGGCAATGGCAAAGTATTTCATATTGATAATATATAGACTAAAAGCCACTTTAGAAGTTGTAAATTCCTAATTTAAAATAAGCCATAGGTTAATGAAAGACAGAAGCATTATTTTATACATTCAGATTAATTGTAGTTGTCATTCTCATCAAATTTGTACTAGATTCTCAATATCCAGCCGGTTTTGACATCAGCTATAATTCATTTAGCACAGAATCATGCACATTCCTACATCTTTGCGCTGTTACTATTAACTGTAATAAGTGGAAAATCAGGATATGAGCCCCTTCCTATTGGGCACCCCCAGCGGTGAAAGGCTGTGTGCCAGGAGCGTGCAATCAGAAAAGCTAAAGTTTTGTCAGGCTACATTCCCAGTGCGGAGTCTCATTTGGCAGGAGCCTAGTTCGGAGAGTTAGGCGTGGAGGTCTGCATGCCCAATTTGTAGTGCTCCCAATTTCCCTATCATTAAAATGAATGACCAGAAATTGAGCGTATCTTGAATCAAATGCAGTGACCTCTCCCACGCCCATCAGTTGAGGCTTTGCACTGGGAGCAGCTGATGCTGTGCCCTCTGCTCCTGTCGAGTGACAAGTCCATTCTGAGAGTGGAGCCTTGCAACATTGACCCTCAAACTCATCGCATCATTTACTACTTTAACTCATTTTCCCAGGACATCAACACTCAGATACTCCTTATCTACCTTGGTCCTTTTTCCTGCAGTCTTAAGGCTTTAAAACCAAGTGTAGGGTCATCTAACCATTACTTGTTGCTCTCTCTCTCATCTGCTGTCCTACTCTTTTCACTGTTTGTGGTGTCCTGCACTATGGGCCTTGAAACTTCACCTAGGCTTCGCGGTATGAAAAAAATGTCTAATATAAAAGAAAACCGTCGAAAGGCAGTTGTGTGTTATTTTCAAGATTTCTTTTTCATTTCTGGCACTTGGGTTAAAATCCAGTCCAACACTGGTGGGATGAAATTCTCCTCTCTGGCTGGCTTTAAAGGGTTCAAAGTAAAACGAGTTTGATCAGTCTCAACCCAGGTCAGATCAGGCATGAGTCCGCAACTGACCATAATTTGGTATCAATTGATCCTAAATTGGCAATCTTATTCAGACTGGAAATTGAGAATGGTTGGTTTAGGAAACGGAAACATTCAGACTAGCGAAGTCAGGGACGTTGTTTTGAGTTTGGGTTTAGGCACATTATTGGGTCACAGCAGAAACTATCAGGAAAAAATGACAAAAGAATAGCCTATTCATGGTTTCCCTTTGCATTTGGTCCATGATCTAGCTGATCTGGGGAGTGTTTGATGTTGACATCTGTAACAGAATCCCCACAGTGCAGATAGAGGCCATTTCGGCCCATCGAGCCTGCACCGACACATATCCCACCCTATCCCCGCGTATTTAATCCCCCCTAACACACTAAGGGTCAATTTATCATAGCCAAATCAACCTAACCCGCACATCTTTGGACTGTGGGAGGAAACCGGAGCACCCGGAGGAAACCCACACAGACACGGGGAGAATGTGCAAACTCCACACAGACAGTCACCCGAGGCCGGATTCGAACCCGGGTCCCTGGCGCTGTGAGGCAACAGTGCTAACCACTATGCCACCGTGTTGCCCTAACGTTAGTGAAGAATTCATGGGACGTTAGACTCCGTGCCAAGACCAAATTCTTTAAAAATGAAGGTTAAAAAGTTCACCCAGAAGCCTTTTCTACTCGTTTTGCATGGCTGCAGCTATATCACAGTAGTGTGAGGTTACCTGCTTAAAGCGATCTCACTTTGAGGTGATGCACCACATCAGTGATCTCATTGAACTCATGCACAAACTGCAGCATAACTAGGCCATAAAAGTGGGACATCCCGTCTTCTCCTCAGTATTTGCACTTTACTCAGGAGGGGACGGTTGTATGTAATCGAGTTACTCCCAACAGCACTGTACACCTTTAACAAAATTAACATAACTTCATAGCTTTCCAACTTCACTTATAACTCCAGTAAGATGAAATAACTCAAAAAGGCATAACCGGCCAGTTAAGTAATAAAATAAAGATCAGATTTTAACAAGAACTTATTTAGAGGAGATCTAGAATAGGGGAAGTTTCTACGTCCACACTGCTGAATGCGAGCCAACACGCAGTTCAAGTTTTTCCAAACATTCAGTTTAAGTTCAGTAAAATCAGTGGGCAATGCACAAAACGGTCCAAATACATCCACAAGCTCAATGAAAGACAGCTGGACGTCTTTGTTAGCTCCATGACCTGTACTCAGAACTGAATGAGATCAAAATTTGCATTGATCTATGCCATTTTTCTTTGAAATGTTAATGTGTCCACAGACCAGGGGAAATAAATAAAATCCATTGGATTTAACTTTCCCTTGCCCTGCATCACTGCTGGGTTCAGGCAGCTCATCAGAAAATCGTGGCTGCATTGCATGCAAATTCAAACCTTGGGCAAACCACATGCAGTTTTATAACTGAACACCCATTGCAGACAAGGACCCGCCAATCGTGCGGGTTCTCTGAAAGTTCCACATCGCTTCTCTAATGGCTGACTCATCAGGAAATATATTTGAAAATAAAACATTTAATGTCTCCAACATTAACACCTTTGACATGAAAGGCTTCTTTTGACATAAAGACACCACCATAGCTGCTTATAATTTTAATTTCAGTTCAGTCTAATTGACAGCTGGTCGCCACGCATTGGCAGAAATGTCACCCCTCCCCCACATACAAAGATTGCACTGAGACGTCTATGAAAGCTTGTTTCATCCAAAGTCTTACAGATAGTTGGATGGTTTAAAAAATACCAATACATACTACTTTTCCATGGCCTGCATCTATTTTTATTGCTTTTTTTTTTTAAGTATTTGGATCACCAACATCTGGCTGCGTCTTCCTGCTACTGTGTAATTATCTTACTTGTAACTAAACCTGACTTAATTTTAGCCTGAAAACAAGTTTGTTATTTACTGCCCTTCAGAATATATAGAAGAACATGTTGGGCTTTGGTGCATCATATTGTAATTGAGGAGCACCTGTTAGTTCCATGGCACACATATTGATGTGGGTTTTGGTTCATAAGGAGACTCAGTCAGTTCACGCAAACTACAATTTTTTGCTGCAAGTACTAGTCAGGAAATAATCACTCATTTTAATTTGTGACAGCCAGAAGCTAAAGCCCTGGTCAAAGTGTGAAAATAAGTGTTGCCAATTTAGGAGGGCGTGCTTCTGCCCAAGATTTCAGCTCGTGAAATCCAATGTGGCTTCTGCAGAGCAGGGAAAAGTTGATACAAAAAACAGAAAATGCTGGAAATACTCAGCAGGTCAGGCAGCATCTGTAGAGAGAGAGAAACAGAGTGAACGTTTCAGGTCTATGACCCTTCGTCAGGGAAAAGTTGATAGCGCCTATGTCAATGTGGCATGAAGAACGTAGCTCCTCAGAAACGTTGGCCTCGATATTAACCCCGCTCCCCCCCACGACGGGCGGGAGGAGCCCTAAAACAATGGGGCATGTGACCCCAAACCGCCACGTTTTTATGGTGGTGGGCAGTGAGGTGTGAGAATGTCCCATCTTGGAAAGGTGGAACACTCCATTAACCTATTTAACTCAGGCTCCTACAGTGCAATTGGGAGCGCGATTTAAATTTAACTGCTGCCGACCGGGTTTCCCAAGGCTTGGGAAACCCAGCAGTGAAATGCAAGTGGGAGCTGCTAGCTCCAGAAGGTAAGTACTTTGTTTCACACCCCTTGTGGACCATTCCCCCGGGCCCCTCAAGGAAGCCTTTGGCCTTACCACTGCCGATTGCGGCCTCTCTCCCCACCCCACCCCCCAGAAGCCCCAATCTGCAGCCTGCCCCGCGATCACTGAATCCCCAACCCGCAGCCTGCCCCATGACCACAGACTGCCCCACCCCCACCCCTGATCTGCAAGTGTGGTCTAACCAATGTTGTATATAAATTTAACTTTACCTCCCTGCTTTTGGCCTCATCAACTCTAACAATTAATATATTGGTATTCCAAAATCAAATACTGTAGAGTTTCATGGAAGACTCCACATATTATGTAATATTGCAAAACCAGTTACGTCCAAGATGTTTAAAATCTTGCTGCTATTGGGGAATTCCATATACTACAGACAGTTACAAGTGGATCTTACTGATACTTTACTAAAAGACTGCAAAAACAAAATAAATTCTTGATAGCAATCATTTATGGGGCGTCCACTATGCTGCATCAAAAAAAAAGACTTAAGCTTAGAGTCATAGAGTTATACAGCACAGAAAGAGGCCCTTCGGCCCATCGTGTCTGCGCCGGCCATCAAGCCCTGTCTATTCTAATCCCATTTTCCAGCACTTGGTCCGTAGCCGTGTATGCTATGGCGTTTCAAGTGCTCATCTAAATGCTTCTTGAATGTTGAGGGTTCCTGCCTCTACCATCCTTTCAGGCAGTGAGTTCCAGATTCCAACCACCCTCTGGGTGAAAAAGTTTTTCCTCAAATCCCCTCTAAACTTCCTGCCCCTTACCTTGAAACTATGCCCCCTGGTTATTGACCCCTCTACTAAGCTTCTCAATAGTGATTGATTATTGTTGCAATGGCCTTTAGACAAAAACTCAAATGCAATTCAGTCATACTGTAGTTAGCATTAAGACCAATTGGCCGATACTGGGATCTGGCTATGGTATGACTTGCTCTCATGAAGGATAACCATTCTGTATGTCATGATATCAGAGTGGCAGTGGTCAGGAGGAAGCCAAAACTGGTCTACTCTGGCCACTCCTGTTCCGCTCCAGTGCTGTGTTTCTGCCTTCTACTTTCCATCTATACATCTTGAATAGATTCCTGATCTGTTCGATTGCCCCCAATTCAAACAACAGGCATCCATCCTCATAAATTACCAATAAAAACATGACATTGTGAGCACAACATAGTCAATCAGTGCCTGGCCCCGATACATTCAAATACAAAAATGATACATAAAATTTACTCTTCTGTCATGGTGTGCATGATGAAATTCCCTTTCTTTATGTTAGTAAAGGTGTTAACGCTACTTGCACCTTACCATGCAGATATGCAAATCCCTCCCGCATGTTTGATTGCCATCAGGAACTGCCCCAGTGCTTGAACTGTGCCACCTCATTATTATACAGTGGCAAGCTTCACTTGAAACGTCTACTTACAAAAAAAAAAATCACTCGTGACTGCAGCTCCAATTAAGAACAGACATTTCCCATTCAATTTTTCAGTGGTCCTCAGGAACAAAAAAAAATGACTATGAAATAATGAGCTCACCCTTCCTCCATGCCTGCCAGTGGACTCTGGGAGAGCTTCGCTAGGTTTTTGGCATAATCCTCTTCAATTTTAATCCTTTGAACAAACAAAAAAATACAATATTGATCTGAATAGAAGTCTCTTACAACAAAAACCAAAAGGATGATTTTCCACTTTTGTATTCAGAGAGCAGAGCATTGCACACAGCCGTCACATATCAGAATATCGTACAAACTCAAACACATTTTATAATTACAGCTTTACCCTGCCCATCTGAGGTCACGAAGCATGGAGCACCCTTTACGTAGCTGCTTGATTTTCCTTCCATTAAAACAAAAGCACAGAAAAGGAGGATAGCCGATTGACTGGTGCAGTATCCTCCGAGCCCAGTATCACAATACCCACTCCAGCCCTTCCAGGGCAACACAGGTGGGAAACTGCCCTTCAATCTCCATGACTTCGGTTTTAAAACTAGGTAGACTTGTTGATAAATTCACATTTCCATTTAAATGAAAATATTTAACTTCAGTAACAACAATCAGCTTTTTGAACCATTGTAGTGGTTATGTGCATGTGTGTGTGTGTGTGTGTGTGCATGTGCGAAACATATGTCACATTTCCACCTCCCAGAGAGTAGGTGTTCAATATTCATGTCACAGTTCAAGACTTTTCCAAGTAAGGATATGGGAAAAAAATTAGATTTATTGAAGTTTCAAACTAAAATGTGTTCATACAAGTTAAAAATACTCAAATGATCGGTGGTTAATATGCTGATGAACGTTGTTCTCCCTGAAGACTTTAAATAATAAGCAATTTGTTAGTTTGTCTTGGTAATCAATAAACACCTCACGCCAATTGTGTTAGGAAGATTCTGGCCCAGGGCATTCAGCAGGGACTGCCTGGCAAGCTTTCCTTTTTGGCCTTGAACAGAGGGAGAATAAGCAGAGACAGAGACACAGGCAGTCCATCCGAATTTGTGGCTCTGTATGGTCATACACTGTGAAATAAAGTAGCTTAATGATTCGTATCTTACCTCAGCTTACCGAGTGTTTGCTCGGTCTGCCCTCGGAGTCACTGAAGAAGCACACGTGAGAGGCACAGATATCCAGTTCAGATCACAAAGAGATACTATTGATACATCCCTGGGTTACGCTATCATATAGTTAGATATTGGGCAGTATGAACACAGCCCTAAACACAAGATGCTCAGTCTGCTTATGGGAGCAACTAGCACTGCTGATAGATATATATATATATATAGATATCTATTAAAAAATTATAATTGTTATGGAGGATTGTCCCAAATAGAACGACTGGATTGAAATCATGTAATCTTATGTTCTTAAAGAGACCCAACATCTAAGACAGTTGTGGAGCCTATCAGAATTTCTGCATCTTCTTCGACAGCACCTTCCAAACCCACGACCTCTACCACCTAGAATGACAAGGGCAGCAGGCACATGGGAACACCACCAGCTGCAAGTTCCCCTCCAAGTCACACACCATCTGACTTGGAAATATATCGCCATTCCTTCATAGTCGCTGGATCAAAATCCTGGAACTCCCTACCTAACAGCACTGTGGGAGTACTTTCACCACACAGACTGCAGTGGTTCAAGAAGGCGGCTCACCACCACCTTCTCGAGGGAATTTAGGAATCAGCAATAAGTGCCGGCCTTGCCAGCAACGCCCACATCCCATGAACGAATAAAAAAATAGGACTTGCTGAGCAGAACAACAGGGATGAATTGCCTAGACATGCCTTAGTTTTGCATTTTGTGCACTTGTGATGGTACCAAACTTGCTCTAGACCAAATATGTATCTATTTATACTTGTATTTTGCTGGTCATTTATTGCTGGCAATACAGGGGCATTTAATCTTACTGGGCTAGTAGGAAGTGCATAACGTGTACATGTGCAAAAAAAAACAGATCATCTTAATAGTCACAAAAAAGCGACAAAAAATACAGTCATCCTGATCTATTTATAGTTCAGGAAGTGACTCTGGGGAGCCCAACGGTGGAAAGGTCAGTGAAACCAAAAACCAACGCAACTAAATGCTGATTTATCCAAAAATGCAGATGGCCCAAAGTAGCTGTGAATTTCTCCAACTGTTTTGGGAGGGTGACGTTGCCGACAATTTATCCGTGAAAGGCAGCACAGAAAGCATCCTTGACTATTGAACACTTTACAGGATCGATTTTAACTGTTCCCGCTGGGAAGGAAACAAATGGCAGCGGGACAGCTGCCCATTTTACACCTTACCCCCATAATGGAGGGGAAAATTGGGCGGGATGCAAAACAGTGCCACCCGTATCTGAAACGCCCTATACCAACAGTGCAAGTGATGTGGTTACTGCTCACCTCCTGCTTGCCTTTAGCCCTCAGCAGATGTGTTGCTCCATGCACCCCTGGGCCTCCATACACAGTCAGCCAGCCCTGAGAAGGGGAGTGCTGGATGCAGACATAAATAAAGAAATAGATGGCTAGATACTGGGATTGTGGGCCTCAGCAGAAAGTCACCGAGTAAGCCTAACCTATGCATTTGCATCTGGGTGCACTGGGGCTGATTTTCAGAATGAGCTCTCCTGTTGCAGAACCTTGCCCACAGGAGCGCACAGATCAGGAAACTGCTGGCACACTCCCCACTGAAATTAATGAATGGACGATCTACACTCCCAGCAGGTGAAGCCAGGAACATGCATTCAAAAAGGTCTGCTGTGATTCAGTGGGTCGCACCCTCGCCTCTGAGTCAGAAGGTTGGGGGTTCAAGCCCCACTCCAGAGACTGGAGCTCAAAATCTGAGGGCGTGCTGAACTGTGGGAGGTGCCGTGTTTTGGATGAGACATTAAACCGAGGCTGCATTGGTCCCCTCAGGTGGACGTAAAAGATCCCATGGCACTATTTTGAAGAATGGGAGTTCTCCCAGTGTCCTGGCCAATATTTATCCCTCAACCAACCTCACTAAAAAAAGAGATTACTGGTCATTCTCTCATTGCTGCTTGTGGGACCTTCCTGTGCGCAAATTAGCTGCCACGTTTCCTACATTACTTGTACTTACAAGTACTTTCTTTCAAAAGTACTTCATTGGCTATGAAAGTGCTTTGGGACGTCCTGCATTATGAAAGGCGCTATATAAATGCAAGTCTTTCTTTTGCGCAAGGAGTACAGTAGGAAACGGAAGTCAGTAGCTCCACTTTTCTCGTCAGTTGCTCTACGCATGAGCACTTGATCTATCGCTCAGCCATCAAACTCTCTCAGGAAAGAACGCTTCATTCAGTTCATACGACAGGCTGTCTGGATATTTCTCGAAGGTTACTGCTGTAAATTCAAGAGCAACAACAGAAGCAAAGGGAGGTAACTAAGTTGAACAAGATTAAAACCCATCTGTGTACGGTCTCAGGTAGCTTCTTGCCAATTCCCTCTGCGATAGGTCAAAAAGGAAGAATAAGTGCAGCCAATCTCTTTGTTACCACATGAATAACAAAGTGGGCCACATGCCCAAGGAGAGGCATTTTTCATTACGTATTCAAAAAATTCAATTTAAAAAAAATGAAATAATGGAACATTTAGGCAACTTGTTCATGTAATTACCTTTCCCTAATAAATTCTGCCATTTCTTTCTGCATTTGTTTGCCTTTGAGCTGTTTCACAAGGATAATATCAAATCCAGCAATTGTGCTATTGCTCTGTGTCTCCTTTCTGTCTGTCTGTTGAGAGAGCAGGAAAAAGAACATTTGAAAAGAATTTTATTAAATATTTTTTGGTTTCCATCTATTTCAGTCAGGGAGATTTTTTGCTTTACACAAAGTGCAAGACTGAATGCTGACATGCTCAAAAGTTGTAACCACTATTGGTACAGTTTTACTGGATGCTTCCCTTTAAGGTCCAAGTTTCACATCCCATTCTACTCTGTTCCTTCTGCCTCTCTGGTCACTAGGAGCTTTGTTCGAGCGTTCGGTCAGCCACAAAGTGGTACGAGCAGGCAGACAGCAGTGAATGGCTCTGAAGAATACAATGCTACAACAAAAAAAAGCATGCAGTAAGGGTAAATTTACAAATTCACGCAGCCAGCAAAATTGGAAATTTGGCCATGCATTGCTCACGATTCTCCGACTATTAAAATTAATAGCTGGCAGTACAGACTCGTGAGTCAATGTTAGCTGTGGCTCAGTGGATGCACTCTCGCCTGTGAGTCAGAAGGTTGTGGGTTCAAGTCCCACTCCAGAGACTTGAGCAAAAAAAATCTAGGTCATCACCAGTGCAGTACTGAGGGAGTGCTGCACTCTGTCGGAGGTGGAGTACTGAGGGAGTGCTGCACTGTCGGAGGGGAAGTACTGAGGGAGCGCTGCACTCTGTCGGAGGTGGAGTACTGAGGGAGCGCTGCACTGTCGGAGGTGGAGTACTGAGGGAGCGCTGCTCTCTGTCGGAGGGGAAGTACTGAGGGAGCGCTGCACTCTGTCGGAGGGGAAGTACTGAGGGAGCGCTGCACTCTGTCGGAGGGGAAGTACTGAGGGAGCGCTGCACTGTCGGAGGGGAAGTACTGAGGGAGCGCCGCACTGTCGGAGGGGAAGTACTGAGGGAGCGCTGCACTCTGTCGGAGGGGAAGTACTGAGGGAGCGCCGCACTGTCGGAGGGGAAGTACTGAGGGAGCGCTGCACTCTGTCGGAGGTGGAGTACTGAGGGAGTGCTGCACTGTCGGAGGTGGAGTACTGAGGGAGTGCTGCACTGTCGGAGGTGGAGTCTTTCAGATGAGGCATTAAACTGAGGCCCCGTCTGCCGCCTCAGGTGGACCTAAAAGATCCCATGCACTATTCGAAGAAGAGCGGGGGAGTTCTCCCTTATGTTCTGGCCAGTATTTATCCCTCAAGCAACATCACTAAAATACAGATTATCTGGTCATTATCACATTGCTGTTTGTGGGAGCTTGCTGTGCACAAATTAGCTGCCACGTTTCCTACATTACAACAGTGACTCCACTCCAAAAGTACTTCATTGGCTGTAAAGCGCTTTGGGATGTCCTGAGGTCATGAAGGGCACTATATAAATGCAGTCTTTCTTTCTTTCAATGGGCACTTCTCACACACCTCATAGCATTCAGCTCAATAGCAGGAAAGATAGAGGGCTGGGATTAAGTCTGCACATTCTCTGAGTCAGGGACACTGGGGAGGGGCAACCTAAAGAGAGAGACAAGAGAAAATAACTTGGAGAAGAAATAAATGAACGAAAAGACAGCAAGAATGAGAGAAAAAACACCAAGAAAGAGAAATATAAATAAGTGAGAGAGAGAAAGGTTCAGGCTGAAACATTTGATTGTATTTAAATTTTATAAAACTACTTTCTCACTTTGCTTATAACTTGGAGCATCATTACACTGGCATAGACAGATTGTGCCCTACTCTTCCATTAGGTTAGTTCCTTGTTTAATTTATTTATAATAAATTCAAATATTAAGGTCAGATAGCATTCAATTTGAAGGCCATATCTTGAATTGTCGATAACCTCTTGGCCGTTTCACTTGAATCTATGTTTGAGCCATCGTGACAAAATGCCGCAATTGTGAAGGTAACATGCAGACTCAACCAGCCATCTCTGGGTCACAGACTGCTACACTGCAAACTGACGTCTAGTGTTCTCTGCTAGCCCTGATCCTACTTGCAGGCAAAATGGCAAAACTTTTCTTACCCAGAAGTAGTCGCAGTAGCTCCAGTCATCTGGTTTGAGCAACTGCTGTTCAGGCATCGTGTCCGGATGTGGGAATGTAACGCAGTTTATCTGTTCAAAAAAACAACATATTTTCTTTTAAATAATGACGTGGATTGATCAGAAAAATATGAATGGGAGAAGTTTTCTTTGCAGTTCTTAGAGTTTGTGTTATAAACATAACGAGGTGAAGACTTAATAGTATGCTGAACCTTCCAGGAGCAGTGACATTGGTATGTTAATTTATGTTACGTTACGTTTGGGGGGGAGATATCATTGCTCTGTCAGTCACATGATGCCATTAATTTTCAGCTCCTACATAACTATGTTAAATTCTTTAATCCTGCAATATTGCTTCTGATTTTTGCTTCTCCTGAAAGCAGTGATCGAGGATGGTTCTACAAAGCCAGTGTGAACTTCATCCAAGTGGCCAATCATCATATCCCAGCCAACGCAATGAGTGTTTACAGTCTATTCAACCACGAAGAGTAGGGCGGAGGCTGGGTATTCTGTGGCAAGTGGCTCACCGTCCAACTCCGGAAAGCCTCTCCACCACCTACAAGGCTCAATCAGGAGCATGATGGAATACTCTCCACTTGCCTGAATGGGTGCAGCTGAAACAACTCCCAGGAAGCTCAACACCATCCAGGCAAAGCAGTCTGCTTGATTGGTTTGCCTGCCACCGAACTCAATACTTCCCCCACCCCATCCATCACCAGCCCATGTGGCTGCGGTATGTATTATCTACAGGATGCATTGCAACACCTCACCAAGGTTCCTTTGACAGGAAGTCCCAGCCCCACAACCTCTATCACCAAGAAGGACAAGAGCAGCAATGTCATGGGAACACCATCACTTCCAGGACCTCCCAAGTTACACACAATCCTAACTTGGACATGAATTGCCTTTCCTTCATCATTGTTGGGTCAAAAATCCTGGAATTCCCACTCTAACCTCATCATGGGAGCACCAGTACCACAACAGTTCAAGAGAAGGCCCACCATCATCTCAGGACAACTAACTTTGGGCAATAAATGCAGCCTTGCCAGCATCACCCACATCCCAAGAACAAATAAAAAGAAAATGAAGGTGATCTTCACTGAACCTGACTGTCCTCACCTAGCATCCACACACACACTTAGAGAAGCAGCTACTTGACAACAATCACAAGCGAGATCTCTGGCTTTGTGCCTCCCCCTTCCTAATTTTAAACCAATCCTGCTGGGATTAACTAATTGAGCGGAAATGGATTATTGACCCAGGTCCTGATGGCTCAGTAACTGCACCATATGCTGCAGTTCCATGTGGAGCAATCGAGGATTTATTTATTACCTCTCCCTTACTGCTTCAGCTACATTGGGTTAATTAATGGTTAATTAAGAAGTTGAAAACGAAGTAAATTTAAAGGACAATATTGGTGTCGGTGTAAATATGAGTGGCAAGTATTTATCACTGGAGAAATACTCCCATTTACAAAATTACTTCATGGAGTCCTTGCCATACATTCCAGTAAAAGAGTAAATCAATCACTTCAAAACACACCCAAACAGTTCATTACTTTTGAGGTGTAACTGTTACCATCAATGCCCCATGCAAGGGGTATGGAGTATAAAAGTAGGGAAGTTTTGATGCAACTTTACAGGGCGCTGGTGAGACCGCACCTGGAGTACTGCGTACAGTTTTGGTCTCCATATTTAAGGAAGGATATACTTGCATTGGAGGCAGTGCAGAGAAGGTTCACTAGGTTGATTCCTGGGATGAAGGGGTTGACGTATGACAAAAGGTTGAGCCTATACTCATTGGAGTTTAGAAGAATAACAGGTGATCTTATTGAAACATATAAGATTCTGAAGGGGCTTGACAGGGTGGATGCTGAGGGGATGTTTCCCCTCGTGGGGGAATCTAGAACTAGGTGGCATAGTTTCAGAACAAGGGGTCACCCATTTAAAATGGAGATGAGGAGGAATTTCTTCTCAGAGGGTCGTGAATCTTTGGAATTCTCTTCCCCAGAGAGCTGTGGAGGCGGAGTCATTGAATATATTCAAGGCGGAGATTGACAGACATTTGAACTACAAGGGAGTCAAGGGGTATGGGGAGAGAGCGGGAAAGTGGTGTTGAGGCCAAGATTGGATCAGCCATGATCTTATTGAATGGCGGAGCAGGCTCGAGGGGCCAATTGGCCTACTTCTGCTCCTGTTTCTTATGTTCTTATGTTCATGAACATCAGCATGATGAATGGCCACTGAATGTAATTTTTGCTGGTATTAGTTGAAGGGAGAAAGCTGGCTAGATACGGAGTGAACGCCCTGCTCTTTAAAAGGATGTCATGGGATATTCAATGGCCACCTGAACAGGAGGAGACAGGGCCTCAGCTTAACATCTCGGGTTAAAAATTCATCGCTGCCTGTTTCGGGGGAGAAGGTGGTGGCGATGCGGCTGCAACACACACCCAAACCAGGAGGCCCAAGGCCAGCCCGAAATTGGGCCTTGGACCTCATTAATATTAATTGGGCGAGCAGCTGGCACCTGTCAAGCCTCCACAGGCAGCTCACCTAAAGGAAATGAATATTGGGTTGCTTGGCTTGCCGGAGGGGGAGTGGAGTGGCAATAGGTGGAGGGGGGGTTGCGGGTAGGTGGTGCGCAATCCTGCTCCTCCTGCCTCCATCACAACAATTTTGAAAATATCAATTTATTTTGTAGTGACCATTGAAATATCTGGAAAGGAGCAGGCCGGGCTGCTCTGCGATAACCAATTTCTGCGAGGAGGCTTAAAACTGGCATTAGACCCCTCATTTACATATGTAAGGGGCCTAACATCTGTTTTAGGCGGCCGTCAGGGACACCTGGAATATGGCCTGATCCAATATCGGGCGGATTTCCTTCAGGTGTCCTTTGGCGCAGGACCTTGGTCCCTGAAATTGGCCCTTGTTGCGCCCATTTTATATTCATAAAAACAGGCAGAATGAGGACCAATTTCTACCCCATTATTTGACATTGGCACCTCTAACAATGCAGTACTTCCTCAATACAGTATTGTTTTGTCAGTTGAGATCTTAAAGCAAGGCACAGGACCCGAACCCACAACCTTCCAACCCAGAGGCAAGAGTGCCACCACCTGAGGCAAGCTAATATGTGGAAGCCAAACAATGAAGCAGACCCATAGGTCCTTTTTTATTTTCCAGTCCAGTCTCCGCCAAGTATTTGCTATCTGTTAAAAGATGGCCTGCAATCAGTTTAATTTATTCTCACTCTAAGGAGATCCCTTCAGCTAATATCACTCCAATGGAGTTTCTCCTGCAAGAGGGATTATTTAGAACTAATTGCTTAGGAGGCTAGATGGTGCAATAAAGTAGCATCCTTTAAGCCACTAGGACCTCATTTTGAACCCAATCCAGACGACTGAAATGAATGACTTATGCATCACTACATCACTAATTCTAGGAGTCCTCTCATGAAATGAGATTGGATAGTCTCGATTCAGTTCCCGATGACAAAAACCCACAACACAAAATTGCCCTTAATTCAGGGAAGTTACAAGGATAACTGGGATGAGGAGTAAGAAATGTGACATTAGTGTTGAAGGTGCCCTTTAGATTGTGGTGAAGGCAGATTATCAGAACAGATTAGGGAAAGCTTACTCTGCAGCTAGCCTATGGGATACCTGGTCAGGACTGCTTTTGTACTCGGACTAGGTACATAAAGTGGAAAAAATTCTACACCTCATCTCTGACATTCCTCACCTTGCAATGCAAGCAAAAAAGAACAGAAGAGAAAATTAATTGTTCATAGAAAAATCAGGAGAGGGAGGATCAATATCTGGGTGTCCCAAGGGATTAGCATCATTCTCTGCTCCAGAGGGCTGTGAATGCTCAGTCGTTGAGTATATTCAAGACTGAGATCAATAGATTTTTGAACACTAAGGGAATCAAGGGATCTGGGGATAGGGCGGGAAAGTGGAGCTGAGGTAGAAGATCAGCCGTGATCTTATTGAATAGCGGAGCAGGCTCGAGGGGCCATATGGCCTACTCCTGCTCCTAATTCTTATGTTATGTTCTTATTCATAGTGCTGCCTCTGACACTAACTAAACTACAAGATTCTGAAAAGTATAAATAAAGAGTTATTATATTACTGACCCCAGGGCTAATGACATCCTCAGACAGTAATTCAGTCTCAGGCTCTGCTGTTGTTCACAAACTGCTCAAGCTTCTTCATACTGCTTTTTTTTTTTTACTTCGTTTATGGGATGTGGGCGTCGCTGGCAAGGCCAGCAATTATTGCCCTCGAGAAGGTGGTGGTGAGCCGCCTTCTTGAACCGCTGCAGTCCGCTCCCACAGTGCCGACTGCATTATGCTCACAACTCATTGACTGTAAAGTAGGCATTCTTTTGATTTGGATGGCTGAATGTGCATGATTTTGTATTTTTAATCTGTTGTACTTTTATACCTTCAATGTGCATCCATTATTATTCATTATTTTGTCTGCCCTCCTTCCTAGTCTATTTATAAAGAGAAGTAAAGCTAGTCTTTTATTGTTAGACGTGTGGTGTTCTATCTGGTGCCAATAGGTGGCAGGTGCATTTACCATAAACTGGCTGTTTTCCCACTTGTCCCCAAATGAAATGCCATTCAGTTCAGGCAGTGATATTGGGGATGAAATTGAACCGGCCGTTTTGCTCTACTGCACAAGACCAATTCGCCTCCCTATTTCACTTGCACCAACAGAACTGAGGACTAATTAATGGCTAGTGGATGAACTTTAAATATTCAATAAACATCAGTGTGGAAATATGTACTTATGAAAATTAAAAAAGGGGAAAATTCTCAATGCAAATTTACCTAATTTCCTGAGGTACAGAAATATTAAAATTAACTCTGAAGTCAAAATATTCTGATCCAAGTATTCTGACCATGTCCTGAGATTTTGTGTGATGTAAAAACAACTTTACTCATGAGACTCGGTGTGTAATGATCACTTCAGAATAGTCTTATAACCTGCCCATGTAGGCTAACCCAGCATGTATGGTTCTGGTGCGGTGCTCCTGGATGTTTGGCAGGGTGGGACTACTGCCTGCCAATTCCCACCCCAAACCCCAGGAGTGGGGTCATTGAGTGTTAGAGGTGGGCACCCATGCCTTTGATGGCACAACTCTGCCACCCATGGGTATTCGGCATTGACCAGCCTAATCAGCAGTCCTTAAAGGGGCCACTGGAGGCTGCTCCAAAAAGCTAACATCCAAGTTCTTAAAAATCCAATGGAAGCGAGCACATGAAAACCTACTCCGCCTGGTCGGTACAGCCCTATGTCACACCAGAAGGTGCATTCTTCCACTGAATGGTTAGGCAGGGGAACTATACACTTATATCATATATAACATATTTGAAGGTAATTTCTGTGGTACTGATAGTGGGGAGCCGAGCCCCCAGGAAGCCCAAGGCAGAGAATCGGGGATGTAAAGTTGTAACCCCATTTCTGTCCCATGCTCCAGTTGAACGTGACTCCCCACTGGGAGCATGCCATCTATCCTATTAGAGCCTTCTTAGTAATGGTTCAAAAACAATGAAAGACCACATACATTTTTACGATGCAGACATCAAAGCACTTCATCTATTACATTTATCCTTTTAGACCATTTATTTGTGCAGATTTTCATCTTGCAATTAAGCACCTTCAATGGCAGATTCCCACCGTGCTGTTGACAAGAACACAGTGTTTCTTCACAACTCCCAACTGGTAGCATCCCTGCAGGCACCGTCGCAGTACCGCATCACACTACCAAAAATAATTCAGCACCCTTGCATAGAATGTGCGAGGAGAGTTGGACTGCAATTTGCAAGAGAAGAACACGATCTTGTTTTACTGCAGCTGCCTTGATCAACTGCCACCAATGTAGCCACATTAACACGGAGCATAGAAGAGCCCCCAAAATCTACAGGAGTGGCAACCCAACATAAGTACTGGGACATGCCCATGTGGCACCTCCAGCACGGACTTCACCAGAGTATTCAGGGTCAAGGGGAGGTTCCATCATTGAAATATAAATGTGGGCACCCGCACCACTAGCACTGCATCTCAGATATCAGGGGAAGCTAGGGGACGGTGCCTCCCCTCCTGGAAACATCTTGAAATATTGCAAATATTAAGGGGGGGGGGGGGCAAAAGACTATATCCAGGCCATGTCCCAGATGAATCTCATGTCTGCCAGAGGACAGGCTGGTTGGCCTCCTCTCACTCAGAGTAATTATCTATCTGTTTCAACAGTCCAGCAACGAGGAAATTCCCAGCCTGTGAGTCCCCTCCGCAGACGCGCCCCCTTCCGATATGGGGAATGTGTTTAGGGTCAAGCTTCTGTTTGCCCCAAACTAGGTTTTGTAGGAACTGACGATGAAAGTTAGGACCCGACATATGCAGGTACCTGCCTAATTTCCGGCCCTTTTGATGGCACGTTCTCTGGGCTTACAGCAAGAATGTGCTGGAAAAGGGGTAGATTTTCAGCTCCAAGTTATCCGACTTGCTCCATGAATTGCAGAGCCGGTTGGCAACAACATAGGTTAGCTCCTCAAAGTGGTGTTTCCTCATGAACAGAACCATCTCGGCGAATTAACGTAAATCAGTTTGTTGAGGTTTTTGCTGTCGCTCCATTAGTGATGGATGTCAGAGAGAGCTGAGGCCATAAGAGGATGTCAGCATGGCTTTAGAAACTGTAGATCATATATCACCATCTTTTGTGAAGGTGACTGTAGATGGCTGGGGTAAATCTAGTGGATATAATAAATTTGGATTTTCAGAAAGTATTTGATATAGTTCTGCGTTTGAAGCTTTTAAAGAATATAGAAGCACATGGGCAGCAAATCACCTAAGCAATAGAAAATAAATGGTCTGTCGGGGGTAGTCAGAGACAAGTGAAGTTCCATTGGAGTCTGTTTTAAGCTCAGTTTTGTTTACACTGACCATAAATGATATGGAAATGGACACTACTAGTAATATTATTAAATTTGCTGATGACATCAAGCTACGCGTTGGGTGTCTGATGTGGGAAAGGTAGAGATTATATAGCAGAGTCAAGAAAAGGCAAATGGAGTTTAATGTGGAGAAGTACAAGGTAATCCACGTTAGTGTACGGAACAACTCTTAGATGTTGGATGGGCTTCTGCTGACAAGAGCAGGAAAGGGGAAAGACTTGGCTGTGATTGTCGATTGCGCACCAACATAATCCAATCAGAGGCTATTGTTTCGAAAGCAAATCAGGTCCTAGGATGCATCTTTCATAGGAACAGGAGGAGGCCATTCAGCCCCTCAGGATACAGAACGTGACTTGACATCATGGCCGGTCTTCCCAGGTGTTTTTTTTAAAAAAGGCTAACACAAGAACCTACACAGATTGACAGGATATGCAGCCAGCAGGTGGTTTGACACGTTGGACCCCCTGGGACACATCTCACTGTCTTGGCTATGCTCTTTGATGTAGGGAAAGATTTGAATATATTTTGTCTGTGTTTAAATTGTGAATTCTGGGAGATTCTCTCATTGCTAAACTTACCTGACGAAGGAGCGAACTGCTCCGAAAGCTTGTAAAATTAAATAAATCTGTTGGACTATAACCTGGTGTTGTGCGACTTCTCATTTTTGTCCACCCCAGTCCAACGCCGGCATCTCCACATCATGACCATTCAATTAGATCATGGCGAATCTGCACCCCAACTCCATTTCCTGCCTTTTCTCCATATCCCTTGCTACCCGTACCGAACAAAAATTTATCTTAGTCGTGAAATCTCCAGGCATCCGATTACAAATCAAATGTTATTACTTTAACTCTATAACTCACTGATGCAGCCACATTTGCAATACCGTTTACTGTTTTGGTCACCTTAAAAAGATATGGATATGTTGGACAAGAGTGGCAAGGATTCCAGGATTTAAAACTCTAAAATACAAGGACAGATTGAAGAAACTTAATTTGTTTCCACTGGAGAAAAGAATGTTGCTAAGTGACATATTTCGAATCTTTAAAATGATGAAGGGATTGGAGGATATAGATGTAATTCGGGTTTTTTTTGTCTGCAATAGTGGACATACATTCAGGATAGTCAATCCCGTACAAGGCATGCAACTCAGAGCTTTTTTTTTCTTTACATAGTGCTCGATGCGTGGAATGGACTTCCATCAGAATTAGTCAGTGCTAATGAGACCCTGACAGTGTAGCAGTGCATTGCAGGGAACGGGCTCGATGGGCTGAATAGCCTTTCCCTTTCCCATTAGGTCTTTATGATGCAATATAGGGCTAGGGCCTGATCATTCAGCTGGGATAACAGTATGTTCCTGTATGCAAAAAAGATCATTTGGCCTGTAAAGTACACATTTCCAAAGACCATCTACAATCTGCTCTACCAAAAACATTTCATCGCCTGCAGAAAAGGTTTGCAAGGTTTTCTGTCCACATAAAAAGTAAATCAAAGCCCAGAATATGTATCTAACCTTTCATTTTATATTATTCATCTGTAATTGGTTGTATTTGATGTGTCTCATTTCTAAGGTCTGCACCATCATGTTCCACGCTGCACTTGATATATTCTTATACTCCTCAGTTCTGTTCATAACCCGTTATTTATCTCGCTCTTTCTAACGACATTAGTCAACACAGCACTAATTACCCTGGGAGTGGCGGGGGAAAGCCCGATTTGAAGTCTTGTTTTCATTACTGACAAAAGCAACAAATGTACAGAGATTCTTTGCCAGAAAATATCAAGAGAAGTTACATCAAAATAATTACTGTTGTGTCACTTCACGTAGCAGTTTGGAGAAGCCAAAGAAATGTTGATATCGATATAATTCAACGTGTGTACATGAGATTTAAAAAGGGATCATCCTGAACTAGCCAATACATTCGACTCTTAATGCAAAATTGCTTACTTTGAATTATCTGTGCATTTGAATTGAAATTATTCAAAAAAGCCTCCTGTAATATAAATTGTTTAATTTATATTATTGGACAATTCAATATTTAATTTTTTTAAATTTTTTTTTTTACACAGCTAATTAACAGTAGTAGGCTGTATTCAAACATATCAATATATTGCACATTTGTTAATGTCATGTTAATGGCTGGATCGCACTCCACTTCTCTAATAACAAGACTATGGCTGGGGGTTAGTCGGCCTCTGAATTTCTGCTCATGGAGGTGAATGGGCAGTTGTAGGCTAACAAGCACAGAAGTGGAAAACCAAGCCTTTGTGTTTGTGCAAGGATGAGTTAGAGAAACATAATTTCTTGACGGGGAAAATCTTTCTAAAATGTTCTCACTTTAATTCTTTTTACTTCCCCAAATTACTTCGCTCTTCCCTTGAATGCACTGTCTTCTGTTGGTGTACATAGGCTTCCACGGTGTCAGCTGTACTTCATATGGGCAACCAGATAGCGAGTGTCAGCAGACTGTGAGGAGGTATCACAGCCAAGTCCAAATCAGCCCTCACCGAGGCTCTCACACACATGTATTTTCCAGGAGGGACCACTGGAAGTAGAAAAGCAGGACGATTTCCTCCCTTCTCTGGGCCCGAGGCTCCAAAGCCAACTGCAGTGCCCTCACGCCAGCTACGGTCAGCTAAATCAGTGCAGACTGAGGCTCAAAGCCAGCACCATCCTGGTCTGTGTGGCTGACCTCCACACTGTGCAGAGTCCTCTACCATCAGACCTATCAGGAGGAGCGGGCGTTAATTCGGCAAAAGTTAACAGTACTCAGGCAATATGATGGGCTAGTGAGTTGGTACTTGGAACAAGTAGGACACGGATTCTGACTGGTGATTCTCCATATGCCGAGCTTTCGATCGACTGGAGCAGTATGCAAGCAGAAAGGTAAAACTCAAAAGGACCAGCCAGCATCGAGCAACGAGCTCAGGAGCAGCAGCAGAGGTCTGGAAACAAGCTGCTTGTTTGCCCTCTCGGTCAGGGAATGCGTGTGCCACGAGACACAGAGGAAGCTGGAAATGGGTTTTTGGAGATGAACAGCCAATCTCCCAAGGTTTTGCTCATGATATGCGCAATAATAAGGACAGGAAAATCATACAATGTTATGCACAATGTATTTCTCTACTGCTAAGATGGAGCTGTGTTTCTTTAAGGCCACAAAGTCTAATTGCTGCTAAGTAAACACAGCTTCAGGTCAATCAGAGTTTAATTGTCATTTGGTAAGGGGCTACCCACTCAAAACATCATAATCTGTCTTTTCTTTTTCCAGATGTTCACTGACCTGCTGTGCATTTCCAGTTATTATTTCAGATTGCTAGTACTTGCAATTATTTCTTTTTATTTAGGGCAGATTGGAACATGCTTGGAAGTTTCATTGTACCACAAGCACCCAGCATTAAATATTTGTTTTCAAGATCACTTTGTATCTGTAAGTATGGTGGACACAATGCACACTAAATCCAATGGTATAACAATGACAGTTCACACTTTTATTACATTAAAAGGTGCTTTACAAGTGCAAATCATTATACCCTTTGTATCCAGCATGTGTTTTGTCTGTCTCACATACACATTGGGCCAAAAATTCGGCCCTTGCCGGGTGAATACGCACTGTGTACTCACCCGTAAGGCGTCCTGAAGTGCTGGTTTCCTGCATGCACTGCGCATGCGCGCGAAACCGGAACTTCCGGTCTGGTGAAGGGGGCGGTTCATAGGTGAACCGCATGCGCGGTAGAGGCTGCGCGCACACAGCAAACTTAGGGTTTTTTTCAGGTTTCTACGGGAGGGTATGTATTGAAAAACCTGCGCTTTTAAAAAGGAGGCGCAAGACCCGTTTTCAACAAGGTAAGTGGTTAATTAATTATAATTTTAAAAAATTTTCAACAAGTTTATTTTTTTTTTTTTAGATACTTTAAAGAAAGGTAAGTTTATTTTTAGCACTCTTAAAAAGTATTTTAATTTTTTCAAAAATTTTAATTTTTGTTTAAAGTAGTTAATTTATTTAACTTAGTTATTTTATAAATGTGATGGTTGTTTAAAAATTTATTTTAAGTTTAGCTGTTCTTTTGGGGCCGATTTCAATTCATAGATTTGACAGTCCTGTCAAATCTATGAATGAAAGATGGTCTGCTGCCATTGGCTCTCCATGGCCCACGTGATCCCAGGGGACGCATCGCACTAACTACGACCCTGGGACACGCAAGCACTGCACGCCGGCAGTTGGAGCAGGCCCAGGAGCTGAAGTTCCCGTGGGCCCAGAGGTCAACGGCAGGCGCAGTAGGTCAGTGCGCGTGCGATCCTTACCCCCGCGGCAAGCCGGAGGGGCGAATTTCAGGGCCAATATCTATAATATTAATTAAAAATGTTGTGTGCACGTAATGTCAATTTTCTTCATTATAAATTCCTATGTCCACATTTATAATGGAAACCGTTTGGCCCAGATTTTGCGTTAATAACAGCGAGGTTAACACTGCTCACCATTATTATGGAGTAAATCGGACAGCAACTGCTGGTGTCTGCACATGCACAGTTAAATGAGGAAATCCAGAAGTTGTTGTCCGAGTTGCCCGTTAACCTGCACAGGCTGCACTATTACGGTATCTCACCGATAGAGTCGGCATTGAAATCCATGTAAGGGTGCGAGGTTGCAGTATTTACCCACTAGATACCCACTACACACGCCAGAAAAAGTTAGACCTGGTGCATTCAAGTGTAAGTGAATTTTTAACGGCGCGATAAGTCTTAATTACTGCCAAACAACCTCCCTGCCACTGAAAATTTACTTTTACAAGTGTGGAGTCTCATTCCCTCAGAATTTAATTATTGTTGGAGATTTAAAAAAAAATTAAAATAAATAATTTTCTTTTTGTCTCTTATCTCTCTCTCTCAATCTCATCTTGCTGTCCCTCTCTATTTCATTTTCTGTACATGATTTTGCAATTAATTATTCTAATTTATACTTCCTGGTTTAGACATTGCAAGTGTCAGAGAGGATTCTTCAATCTGATTGGTTGAAGAGACACGCTGTTGCTTTCCCTGCTCACACATGCCACCGATCCCCTGTAGAGAGTGCCGTGCTGGAAATGATATCTCGGAACCTCAAGTTGTCGCTCAAATGCCAGCCAAAAGTCTGTGGGCAGCAGTAAGCTTAGGCAATGGCAAGTGCTGTTCCTTCACTGCTGACCGCAAAATCCGAGGCCTTATAGAAACTTGCCACACTGTAATTTCACTCTTCCTCCATTGGAGGCACTGCAGTTTTGCCTGGACTACAAAGAAACTCCTATGCTCTAACCAACTCCACTTTTATGCTCCCAAATTGGAGTATATTTTCCTATTTAATTGTAAAAATAATAAAATCTAAGCTGCATTCCATGGTCTAATTATCCTTTCAACCCCATTTCACCAGAAGATTACACTTGACTCCCTGTGTGCAGCACCACTGGAGATCAATAACTATATATAAAATCTAAATAGAAAGGTATAGCGGCAGTAATAATGAGAGACAGACAGAATTATAGTTCTTGCCTGTAGTCATTTTTGCGAACATTAAAGGTCAGTGAGCTTAAATATCAACTTATTTCATGCCTCTAATCACATCATTGTATTCAGCACCCAATAATAGGAATGTCACTTGGTGCCTAAGGAAAAAGTAAAGATTTAATGTGACATTTGTGTCATTTCTATGGATTTGTTTAGTTCAATCAACATTCGTTTGGGGATATATTAAATAAACTAATCAAACGCAAAGAGGATAACACCCCAGGTCCGGATGAATTGCATCCACGCATCTTAAAAGAATCTAGGGAAGAGATAGTAGATGCATTACTACACATATTTAATAATTTGTTAGAAAAAGGTGTAGTGCCAGGAGTGGCGGATAGCTAACATACCGATATTTAAGGGGGGTAGAACATGTCCAGTCAGCTTAACATTGGTGGCAGGAAAAATAATGGAATCCCTACTAAAGGAGAAAATAGAACATCTAGAAACCAAAAACATAGTAATGAATAGTCAGCATGGATTTCAAGAGGGAAAGTCTTGCTTGACCAACCTCATTGAATTTTTTGAAGAGGTAAGAGAGAGAGTAGACAATGGTAATGCAGTAGATGTAATTTATTTAGATTTTCAAAAGACCTTCAATACGGTACCCCATAATACTGATGAACAAGGTTACAGAATGCGGAGTCAGGGGACAAGTAGCAGAATGAATAGCTAGCTAGCTTCAAGACAGAATGCAGAGAGTAGGGGCAAAGGGTAGCTAATCACAGTGGCAGAAGGTGGGTAGTGATGTTCCACAAGGATCAGTGCTGGGACCACTGCTGTTCACAATTTACATTTACATCAAAAATACAATTTCTAAATTTGCAGAGGACACCAAATTGGGATGGGGAGGGGGGGAGATAGTCAATACTGAGGAGGACTGCAACAAATTACAGGAGGACATTAAGAAACTTGTAGAATGGGCATGTAATTGGCAAATGAAAATCAACACAGATAAATGTGAGGCATTATACTTTGGTAGGAAGAATAGGGAGGTCACTTATTACTTGGAGGGTGCGAGTCTAGGTGGGGTAGAGGAACAAAGGGATCTCGGAGTACAAATACACAAATCACTAAAAGTTGCGACACAGTTTAGCAAGGCCATAAAAAAGCAAACCAAGCACTAGGGTTTATTTCTAGAGGTATAGAATTGAAAAGTAGGGAAGTTATGCTAAATTTATATCGAACTTTGGTTAGACCACACTTGGAGTACTGCGTACAGTTCTGGTCGCCATATTATAAAAAGGATATAGAGGCACTGGAGATGGTGCAGAGAAGATTTACAAGGATGATGCCAGAAATGCGAGGGTATACATATCAGGAAAGGATGAACAGGCTGGGTCTCTTTTCCCTTGAAAAAAGGCTGGGGGGGTGACCAAATAAAGGTCTTTAAAATTCTGAAAGGTTTTGATAGAGTGGATACAGAGAGAGTGTTTCCACTTGTGGGGAAGAGCACAACTAGAGGCCGTCAATATAAGATAGTCACCAAGAAATCCAATAGGGAATTCAGAAGAAACTTCTTTACCCAAAGAGTGGTGAGAATGTGGAACTCGCTACCACAGGGAGTGGTTGAAGCTAATAGTATAGATGCATTTAAGGGGAGGCTAGACAAGCATATGAGGGAGAAGGGAATAGAGGGTTATGCTGATAGATTTAGATGAGAAAAGACGGGAAGAGGCTCGAGTGGAGCATAAACGCCGGCATGGACTGGTTGGGCCGAATGGCCGGTTTCTGTGCCGTATATCCTATGTAAAAGTCTGGATGATTTGGTTCAATAATACATAAAATGCTGAAATAAAAAGAGAGATACTGGCTGACTTGCTGTGCATTTCAACATGTTTTTTTTTACAAATAGTATATTAGATGGCATAATAAATTGGCAGCCATGTTATAAATTGAACCCTACAGGCTGCAAAGAGCAACAAAAGACCTGAAGAATTCCTGCTGGGTCCCAAGGGTCAGGCTTTAAGTACGCTCAACAACATTGGTTCAGTGAGTGCTGAACTTCCACATATAAGACAGAGTTGTACAGAAATGTTTTAAGTTTCCCCAACCTGTCAGATGGATGGTACAACTCTGTTGGTTTGTGGGCTTTCAGAAATGACAACAGTCGGATATTGTATCACACAATTAAAAGGGCACAAACTTCAAAAAAATTGTGTTTAGTTGGTTGTGAAGGGACATTCAGGAAGTTCATGTCATTTGCATTATAATATATTTCAATTTGCATCAAAGAAAAAGTTTGACAAACACTTTTTTGTGAAGGGAGTGTCCCTTTAAAAGTTATGCTGTGGGATGAAAATGCCTTATTTACAAACATAAACGGTGGACTGGACTCCGGAATTTATACTTACAAAGGCAGTTGTGAATCTACTGGCCTAACTGTTAGGAATATGCACTGGGTTCAGCGTGAGCTATTTGTTTAACAGGCATTTTATTGCTGGCTTTATTACCATTTAATTGGAGAGATGTTGTCTTTTGTTGTCAGATTCATGCCCAGCCATTTTGTGTAAGTTGCCCCCTTCCCTTAGACTGCTCCTCCCACAGCCCGCCATTCCTCGATCAAGCAGATGTACAAGAGACCAGCTCTCAGGTCCCATCTAGTACTGAAAGAGGGGATTGAACTGACACATCTTCCAGTTTCCCTGTGTTTGGGAAAGGGTGGGGGAAAGAGAATTACCTCATTTTAGGTTGTCATCTTTTGCCAAGACCAATACTGTAATGATATACTATCAGCAGTCATAGATGCTCCCTTACAGCTGTAAGTATTAGTGTGTTTCAAATCAGTTGTGAGTGTGCCATTTAGAGATGTTCCCTTAACAATTAGTATCTCGCCAAGTTGCAATTAGGCAACTGGTTTGATTCAGATGGCGCAGCCAACGAGTCTGGTAGACAGATACAAAGTTGTTTTAAACCTTAATAAAAAAGTATTGCTCTTTCATTCTATCTTGGATTACAGTGAACTGTACAAGTAGTTCAAATATGAACTTTGTTCAGGAGGTGGGCTAGGGCTAGTACACAGTGTGGGGTCATGGATTGCATTCTAATGCTTGCTTTGCTGCTATTAAAAACTTATTGAAAATAATGAATGGTTTCACATCATAAGGCACAGAAGGAAGTAAAAGAAAATTGGCTTCTATTTCTTTTTTTTTAAATATGTGAATTTTGGTGTCTGGTTCACATTTCAGAAATCTTTGGGCGATCTGTTCTAAAATTAGACCGTACGTTTTGAAACAAGATGGATGGTAACCTTGTGCTCAAGTACTTGGCAGCTCCCCGAGCAGGTCTGACCAAGAGCTCACCACATGCGAGTTGACTTCCTGCCGTGCAATCCTCATAGAGGTGACTTTTCACCAGTCCTTCCCACTTCCAACAAATATTCTCTGGGCTCAGCACCAATATTGTGGAGCAAGGTTTTCCATTCTCTCACCCACCTCGGTGCAAATGAAGCAGACTATTCAGACAATAGTGTCAGAATCAGTGTGCAAAGGCAGCAATGAAAGCAGAAGGAAGCCAGCTTCTTCTGTGTGTGACGCAAGTATTGAGCATAGGAAAGTACACATTCCACACGGATAGCATGCTGTGCATGCAATGTGGTAGGTCAGTGTGGTTTCACATGGAGTTTTTTTTTGCCAGAGTTAAATTCGGTCCCGTCCCACACCACTGAACTATCACAGGCTTCATCTGCTGTTCATTAAACAAGGATCAGGCAATTGTTCTGTGTGGAAACTGCTGCTTTTAGGCTGGAAATGACATCACTGAATGAAACAGACCCATTTTCTGTGCACACGAGAAGTTATTGGCCCAGAAATTGATCCCGCGACGCGAGAGTACGCACTGCGTACTCTCGCGTATTCCCACTCCAATTGCCGGTTTTCTGCATGCCCTGCGCATGCGTTGAAAACCGGCAATTGCTCTTTTGAAAAGGGGGCGGTTCCTCGGTGCATCGCGTGCGCGCTACAGGCTGCGCGCACGCTGTGCACTTCATGCTTTGGACGCGCAGGTAAGTACTGAAGATTTTAGAAATGTAAAAAGGAGGAGTAAGACCCACTTTTAAGAAGGTAAGTAGTGAATTAAGTATTTTTTTGAATTTTTTTTAACAGGTATATCTTTTTTAGAGACTTTAAAGACAGGTAAGTTTATTTTTATAACTTTTTAAAAGATTTTAAATTTTTTCAAAAATTTAATTTTTTATTTAAAATGGTTAATTTAATTAACTATACTTATTTTATTAATGTGATGGTTTGTTTTTTTTAATTTAATTGAGGTTTAGCTGTTATTTTGGGGGGGTGTAAGATTCATAGATTTCACAGCATGTATGTGAAACTTATGAATGGAAGATGGTGTGCTGCCATTGGCTCTAACTGAGTCACGTGATCCCACAGCTCGCACGAATTCACTACGCCGCTGGGATACGCAAGCCCAGCACAGCTGATGTCTGGAACATCAAGTTTGTGCGAGCTGGATCTGAAAAAGCACAAGCGAGGTGAGAGATCGCGGGGAAGCCTTACCCCCGCGGGAACAGAGCGAGATCAATTTCTGGGCCATTAAATACCTATGCATAATTTATGCATAAAGATATTCTATCATGTGCCTGTGTCCATCTTTCAACCTACATCACAATTCAAAGTGTCACACTTTGTTATGGTGCAAAGTAACATTAACATTTTTTGTTGAAGGATCTTGACTGTTTTTCTGGACCTTAGGATGGACCCAGTGATTAACAAGCAGCTGCAAACTACATTGCATCAATTACCCTCTAAATTAGCCCAACAGATTTGCTTAAGAGGAATTAACCTTGAATTGATGTCAGGGTGTAGAGCAATTAGGTATTGTGGCCTTAATAGAACACGCATTGTTACAAACAACAGCAGCTTAGCCGCAGTATAATACATTTTACATTACATGGTATAGGGCTCCTGCCCTCATCAGATAGATTATTCTCCAACTACATTAGCACTGCAATGGGGGATCTTCCAGTATATTTTAAAGATATATATATATCCCACTCCAATGATTTGAGCACATAATCCTGACACTCCATTGCAGTACTAAGGGAGTGCTGCACTGTCGGAGGTGCCGTCTTTCGGATGAGACATTAAACCGAGACCCCGTCTGCTCTCTTCAGATGGATGCAAAAGATCTCATGGCACTATTTCGAAGAGGAGCAGGGGAGCTCTCCCCAATATCCTGACTAATTATTTATCCCTCAACCAAGCCCTAAAAACAGATAAACTGGTCATTTATTTCACTGCTGTTTGTGGGAGCTTGCAGTGTGCAAAATGATTTCTGCATTTCCTAAATTACAACAGTGACACACTTCATAGGTATTTTATTGGGTGTATAGCCTTTTCGGATGTCTTGGGGTTTTGAAAGGAGTTATATCAATGCAAATTCTCTCTTTGTAACTATATTAGCAATACCATGGAAAATCCTCCAGTATGGATCGAGAGAGCGACAGACAGACAGACAGACAGTCACCTCTGAATATCTTCAGTAACTAAGCACAAAATAATTTCCACTAAACCAGCTCCACTGACCATTAATGTTAATGTTTCACGATGAGTGTAATCACAGTCAGTGACACAGAATACATTGCTAGTTACTGCTTGGCCTCAGTCACACCCAGAACAAATGCCCCAAACTAAGTAAAACCTACCCAATAAAATTTACAGTGTAGCTTTCACAACAAATATACAATACCCTAGGTTGATTAAAGTTGCAATAACCAAAGGGTTTAGATGACTGTTCCATAAACCATTCATTCATCGGCAGCTATGCTGCATACTTTGGATCAGTGAGAAATGGTTTCAGTTTCGTACAATGCGGAGTGTTCAGCATCGCTGAGCCAAAGCCGGCATCATTTGGGATTAAGCATTGGGTGTGAGATCATCTCAGGGATGTAACATTGTCACACTTGGGCTTCATACCAGCTGTGCGATAACTGCATCCGCAGCAAAGCGAGCTTTAAACTTCCAGTTAGTAAAGGACAGATGCTGGAGTCAGGTCTTTATTATTGAAGATTTCACTGGTATTTGGATGATGATTAGTATAGTTCAGTGCATGCATTTAAGCACATAAGCAGAGTGTTCGACGTTGAGGCCACTTGTAACACCCTTCCTGCTCAGATCAGCTAACTCAGCAAACTGGGGAACATCGGAACAGGAGGAGGCCATTCATCTCAAGCCTGCTCCGCCATTCAATTAGACCATGGCTGATCTGTATCTCAACTCCATTTATCCGCCATTGATCCATATCCCTTGACACCCTTACCCAATAAAAATCTGTCGATCTCAGTCTTGGAAATTTAAATTGACCTAGCAGCTGCAGGTTTTTTGGGGAAAGAATTCCAGATTTCTGTGCCGAACCCCCTCCAAGGTCAATATATCTTTCCTGAAGTGCGGTGCCCAAAACTGAATGCAGTACTCTAGATGGGGTCTGACCAAGACTTTGTACAACTGGACCATAACTTCCTCCCCTTTGAATTCTAGCCCCCTTGAGATAAAGGCCAACATTCCATTAGCCTTTTTGATTACCTTTTGTCTCCATGCACTAGCTATTAGTGATTTGTGTACTTGGACACCCAAAACCCTTTGCTCCTCCACAGTTCCTAATCTTTTGTCATTCAGAAAACATTCCGATTTGGCTATCTTCAATCCAAAGTGGATGACCTCATACTTTAACAACAACAACTTGCATTTATGTAGCACCTTTAACATAGTAAAATGTCCCAAGGTGCTTCATAGGAGCGTAATCAGACAAAAATGGGCACCGAGCCAAAGAAGGACAGACGACCAAACACTTGTTCAAAGAAGTAGGTTTTAAGGAGCGTCATAAAGGAGCATGGAGGTAGAGAGGTGAAGCGATTTGGCAAGGGAATTCCAGAGTTTAGGGCCTAGATGGATGAAGGCACAGCCACCAATGGTGGGGCAAAGGATGTGGGGTTGCACAAGAGACCAGAGTTGGAGGGACGCATATACCTCGAGGGTTGTAGGGCTGGCGCAGGTTACAGATATGGGGGGGGTGAGACCATGGCGGGATATGAACACGAGGATGAGAATTTTAAACTGCCCCACTTTGAACTCCATCTGCCAGTTTTGTCCTCTCCGTCCCTTTGTAACTTCCTTCTTCCATCCACACAACTCCTAACTTAGTGTTACTTACTGATACAAAGCCAGTATTAGAACTTTTATTTATAACTGGTAGGTCCACTTTGTTTTTTTTTTGAGGACTTCAGCTGAACCCTTCAGCAAGGTTTGTGACTTCCAATTACACCCAGTTATTCTCTATATCACAAGAATGCATCGTTTTGAAAACGAGGTCATTTAAACTCTGAAAAGAATGATGGATTACAGTCTGGAACTGTGAACACAAATCTATTTTATTTACATCCTCATTACTTGCCTCGCTCGTTTATCCTAAGCTGCAAATATATCTTCCTATATGCTCTTCCTGCCGGTCTTAAAATCATCATCACCGCACCACCTGCTTCATTCTTTCCCGGGATGTTATAAGTGTGGAACTTCTTACCTCCCCCTCAGTCTTTTCCTTCTACAATCTACAGCCTCTTAAAAACCTAAACTGGGTGTCATCTAATCACTACTTCGATTTATTTTGTCTTCTCTCATGTCCTTTTCACCTTGGCACGGTCCTGCTTTATGCACCTTGGCCGCCTTCTAGTTTTCACGATAAATACAAATTACATGATCTCTCACACCAATAACATTCTTTGCGTGTTTCATCATCCCTGAGCTTCAGCATCATCACAGTAAGCCGAACGTAGACAGCGAGAGAAGCTTTTCCTCAAGAAAGCGTCCCAGTGCAGTTTGGGCTGCACTTGAAAGGGTTATTTGAGTTATTTTGCTTCTAAGATATTTTTAGGATTTAAGTTAAATCCAGCACTAGCTTCCACTGACGAGCAATGAACTCAATCGAAAACTTGATGCAACCTGAATTGAATCAGTTCAGCTTATGAATTCACTAACAGCTAAACTAGTCCAGCTTGAATCGGGTGTGGATGCACCCGTTGATTTTGCTTGCATCTGTACTCCGGCGTGCACAAGGCTGGCATGACTGCATTTATTGCTCATCCCTAGTTGCCCTGAGATGGTGGTGGCACATTGTGCTGTAGGGGATGTGGATTCTGTATCCCACAACTGGGTTGTACAAAGGTGGAGGGACAATTAAATGGAATTGGGCGGGATTGCAGGCAAAGTGATTGCATTGGTGTGACGTTGGCTCTCTTGTTACTAGTGTGTGAATGGAAGTGTGTAATGGAAAGCTAGTGTTCAATATGAATATTAGAGGCCATATCTAGGAGTAAACATCAAATGACCCCTCCGTGGGTACAAAAGCACATTTAATGGCGTCTGCGACAACAAGCTGGAGAGAAATGTATGGCAAAAATATTTGTTCTGTTCATGGCATCACAAAGGAAATTGTAATGTCATCTCGGGGTCAAAGGTGAACTACTATAATGATTGCTTCATAAAATTCTTCCTGGTCACTAAATTGTTATCACAGCAACTTGGGAATCAGTCTCGAGCACTACTCACTAACTGTGCCAAGTGCTGTTTTTGCTGAACCATTTCTCCCCCTCTTTCCCCCGCCCCCCCGCTCCCCTGCCCCATCCCCCCACTTTCAATGACCAGATCTGCCCTTTGGGTCACTGCAATACTTGCGTGACATCTCCACCTATGATGTACTGAACACTAGCTCAGTATCATGGTTCAGATGCTGGTTTGTGAAAGGCAGGAAAAGACTCTCAAAATGACAGGCCTGTTACCTATTCACGAAATGTGAGCGTGTTACCTTATAAAAAAAAAAATTTTTTGTAGTGCAGCGATTCAGTCCTCAAGCATATCAAACTGGGATTTGAATCATAGCATTTTACAGCACAGCCCCTCACACATGTGCTGGCTCTCTGATTGAATCCCATGCTCGCATGTGGTATTTATAAAAAATTTATTTAATGGGATTAAACAGGAACAAAATGACTTAATTTCTGGGTGGAAGTTGCATTACGAGCCACCATTTTTGAAAGGTTTTTAATCAGCACTGTGCCTAATTCGCCCTTTTCCCATGTGCACCTACACAAAGCCATAATGGTTCACCCCTCCTGTGAGCATCTTATAAAGTCATTTTATAGGCATTAAGCTGTGAGAGTTTGGTGGTTCAGCTCTGCACTAGAACATTATTTCTACTTTTCAAGAGAGGCTAACAAACATTAAAATATTTGTAATTAGTGCAGATTTCTCTTGCCAATGGTCTGAGGTCCAGGAATACGATGGGGTGGTCCATATCCTGGCCGTGTGCCTGGTTGTCTGTGTGTGCTTCAGAACTGCACTAATTCATATGGGAAAAAGATAAAACTGGGATAAATGTCAGATATATCCAATATATCTTGGCAATCATTCAGGACAGCTGCCGGACATACTTGAAATATAGAGGGTAAAACATGTGGTATAAATATTAACTACATCTGCAATCACAGTTATTCTACTGAAGCAAATAAATATTCATATTGAACTTAGCTGGATATTAACTCTTGACCTGCGTGGATATCTATTTCCAGTTTCCAGGTGGAGTTCCCATTATCCTTGTCCTTCCAAGGTCCATACACCAGTCCTTTGCACCTGTACCATCTTGCTTTGGGCTACCGATTACAGACTTGCCAGGTTGCACTCATGAAGAATGTCACTTAGTCACTTCAGTTTAAAAAGTAACGTTGGCTCCTCTGACTTACTCAAGTATGAATGTACAAAATTTACAAGCTATATCTTAGAGCAGAAAAGATTCAGTGGAGACTTGATAGGTGTTCATAATTGTGAAGGGTTTTGATTGAGTAAATAAGGAGAAACGGTTTCCAGTGGTAGGAGAGTCGGTAACCAGAGGACACAGATTTAAGGTAACTGGCAAAGAACCAGAGGCAACAGGAGGGAAAGAAAATTGCACAGCAAGTTATGATGATCTGGAATGCACCTCCTGAAAAGGTGGAGAAAGCAGATTCAATAATAACTTTCCAAAGGGAATTGGATATATAACTGAAGGGGAAAAATTTGCAGGGCTGTGGGGAAACAGCAGGGGAATGGGACTAATTGGTTAGCTCTTATAAAGAGCAAGATGGGTCAAATGGCCTTTTTTCTGTGCTGTATCATTTTATGATTCTATGAGAGTTGAAAAGTGAAACAGACTCCCAGAGAAGGTTATTGATTCAGAGTCAATTGACACCTTTGAAAATGAATTGGATTGGTGCCTGTTGGGAAGGAGGATTGAGGGTGATTATTTTCAGAGAGGTAGGGAAGAATCTTGGTGTTCTTTAAAATAGCCAATTGACAATTGTGGGAGGGAAGTTAATGATAGAATAATCCACATGGTCTCTGGATGGAGGGGGCTTGATGGCTAAATGACATTTTCTCGCTCCAAACTTTGTGTTCAATGCTTTGCACCACACAGACCAACAAAGTAGTCTGCAACGAGTTAGCTGATCTCAGGGTAGTGCATTACAATTGGCCTCAGCACGCCTGGATGAAAGATGCAAAACAAAAAAAATCAGCCAGGGTTTCCATACCTGATCTCTATCCAGTGCCCCTCTTGGCAAGTGTCCATGTGAGGACATTGGGGAAGGACAGAATTGGTCTCAGCAGTGACTGCAAGATAATTACAGATGAAGAAGCCCATTCAGCCCATCTTAACTGAACCATCCACAATGGACATAAAGTCCCCCCCACTGCAGCACCCAATTGCTTTTTAATTCCTGGGTTTTCACTTCCAGTATTCTATCTGAGAGTCCATTCCATGTAGAAGAACATCCTGACATCAGTTCCATATTTTCCTTTTACACATCAGAGCCGGTCCTCCTCTTGTAACTTAATTCAAAGTAACTATCCATTCCTTTTACAATCTTATACACCTCTATAATATTATCTCTCAAATTATTTCCTTCAGGACTGTAAATACCCAAGTTTTTCCAGTCTTTCCTCATAGGTCAGACCTCTAAGACTAGTGATCAGCCTTGTGGCTCTTCTTTGAATGCCTCTCTCTCGAGTCTCTGTGATCAGAATTGGGCACCGTACTCAAGGTGATATCCTCTACAGTTGAATAAACTGCTGGACACTCACGTCCAGACTATCACGTGAAGCAAGATCATTCACAAATTGTGTTTTAGAATACTCCTGTTCAGCGCCTTGGGACGTTTTACTACGTTAAAGGCGCTATATAAATACAAGTTGTTGATTTTTTTTTTAAATGAGAAAATGGTCTTTGAACTGTCCATTACGTAAAAAAAATAAAACAATGGCAAAAAAAAAATAGTACCGAATAATGGTGAAAAGACACAGGGAAACAAGCAGAGCGAGAGAGAGAGAGAGACTACAAAGAACCCCTCGCCCCCAGTAAGTCATTTACACAGGGTAGATCAAGAGTGAAAACATTAAATAATGACCTTAACAATAAGGGACACAATGCAGATTTTTTTTAAACTCAAAGATTCAAGGCAAAAAGGAAAATAGGTAGAACTGAAATGTAGGAAAAAATGCAAGAATCAAACAGAGAGAGGTTAAGATCAATTGGTGAACCTGTATATAGATTGGAAGGAAATAAAACAGGACCTGCCCTCAAACGTTATATAGTGTGAATCTTGTGTTGGAAGTATCAAACCATCAAACACTGCCTTACAAAGTTTACAACTCACCGCTCATCAAAATATGCATTCCAACTTGCATGTAATTTTCAACCGTGACTCCACTTTCAACCTCTTTACCATCAATAGTAATGGTATGATGTATATAGTGAGCAGTAAACCATTACATGGCCTTTAAGAACGGAGCTGCCATGTTGTAAACATTCTGTAATGAATAGCAATGCAATACAAGTTGAGTCTGATGGTGAGTAACAGGCCCCCAGGGCTTTTGTAATCTGATTCCCAAAGCAGCAATTTGTAGGGCAACAAAGTTCAGTTTCCTGGACAGGAATATTAACCCCCGTGAGTGCTGAAAAAGTTTCAGTTCTCAAAATACGCAGCAAAGTCTCCCACGATAATGGATATAAAGTAGAAATAAGATACTGTGATGGTGTCTAAGGTGCAGCCCGTGGGCTGAATCCAGCCTGCGAGCTCCTTCAATGCAGCCTGCAGACCTTTTCTTCCACTTGCTGAGTGGGCCTCACTCCCTGGGCCTTGAGGATTAGGAAAGCTGCTTCCTGATTTCTGCATTTAGACCAATTGAAGGAATAGCATTTTTGCACCAATCAGGAAAGCAGTTTTTAAGCCTTGGGAAGTTTAAACAGGCCGAAAGAGGGGCACCTTGTGAACTGGTGGTAGCATTCCTGCCTCAAGAGTCAGAAGGTGCAGGGGTTCGAAGCCTGCTCCAGACAGTCCCTGCGAGTGGAGACCTGAGCTCTGGCTCTGAATTCTGGGTTGACTTCCAGCGGGATACTTGCATCCAATGTTCCCTCTAATTTTCTTTTTGGTGCGTGGTCCCTTTAAATTTGCTGCACGGTATCTTCTCCAGCTGGCGAGTGGCCTGCACGGGACCTCCCAATTGGTGCGCAGTCGCACACCTTAGGGGGAACATTGCTCACATCCCGTGGGTGTGAATGACACGGCCTGTCAGACTGTTAATCAATCTGTGAACCCTTCCAATACTTTATGCCAAGGGAAGAGTGTGAAAATACAAAATAATCCACCTTGTGAACTGCAGGACAGCACAAAGAGCAGGAGGTAGCAGACAGTGATGGGCCAGGCTTGAAGAAATGATGCAAAGGAGACCAGAACAAGAGGAGCAAATAAATAACTGAATTGCAGAGTCTGTGTGTAGAGAGGAAGAACTATTTATTTATTGCATAGCTGGGCTTGGATTGTTTTTTGCATGCAAGGGGTTAGATTTTGAGCGTGCAGGGTTTGGATTTTGTATGCGTGGGCTTATTTTTTTGCAAAAGGAGGCACGGGATTTGTACATTATCAGCGTCGACACAACTTATAGAAAGCAAGAGAAGCTTATCCTCAAGAAAGCTCCCCAGTGCAGTTTGGGCTACATTTCAGAAGCTATGAGGTATTTTGCTTCTAAGATTTTTGTAGGATTTAAGTTAAATCCAGCACTGGCTTCCACTGATAAGCAATGAACTCAATTGAAAACTTAAAATATGAAGTAAATTTTAAGTAAATGTTTTTTTGTAAAAACTGAAGTGCAGTCATTCAGTCTTCAAGCACATCAAGCTGGGATTTGAATCAGGAGGAAGCCATTCTCCCATCATGCCTGTGCCGACACTCTATACCATTCTGATATGTGATATCTCTAATATTTTTATTTTAACTGGGATTATCCAGGAATAAAACAACTTATTTTCTGGCTACTTTGGTTTGCTCAGCACGACTCAATTCACCATTTCCCAATGTGCACCTACACAAAGCAGTAATGTCTTCTCCCTTCTAACCTTTCCCATTTGGCTTGGTATCCATTTTTCCATCTCCCTCTGTAAACACCTTAGGATGCTTTTCTAAATTTAAGGCACTATAAAAATGAGACGTTATGGTGGTGGTAACATTGGTCATAATGAAAAAAAATCCTCTTGTAAACAGATCCACAAAATAATTGAGGATGTTGGCTGGAATAAGTAGTACTGGCTCATGCTTAAACCTGGTGAAAATGTGTTCATGTATGAGCAATTTACTTAATTCACATTTCTGCATTAATGCACAAGACTGTGGTACTTTTAAAATAAACCTTTTTTCCCAGCCCATAGTGAATTGACAAAGTTAGACTACCATCTTGTAGTCTGCGAGTCAACATCAGTTCACATCGTTCTGGCATTCTGAGGATAAAGTATAAATGGAAATGTGTAAGAGCTGTGGTTTTTTTTTAAATAAAAGGAGTCTAGTTCTCTGCTTGGCGCTGCGGAGTCCAAGGGGGGGGGGGGGGGGGGGGCAATCAAGAGGGACTCCATGGAATTTTGCTATGCAATAGTTCATCAAAGACACAATTCCAAAGTTATTTAAAGGAACGGATAACGGTTTAGTACTTATTATCTTAAAATAGTTTATGAGTTGGAGTAAGTAAAATATTTCTCACTGTGTGGGTTTCTGTTTCATTATCTCACTTGTAAATAAATTTGACTATTAGTTTAGCCTGGTCTAACAGTACAGTATTAACATTTCAAAGTGGGTGGAAGAGTATGGTGGTCTCCAATGCATAATGTGGTGACAAAACAGTAACCATTAGTCCTGTGACATGGTACCTCATTCACATCATGCACATCAGTCTAAGTTTCAATTCACAGGTTTGCATATGGATACTGCCCTTTGCTGTGAACATGAACTAAAAGCATCAGCAGAGAGCCTGAAATGTAACACCTCTACGCAGTCCAGCTCCTCCTTCCACCTCCGACCCCGCTCCACAACTCAGCTCCCCATCACACCACTGACTCTCTCTCCCCTCCATGCAGTTCAGCTCCAGTGACCAACTGTTCCTCCTACACAGCCCAGCTACTCTTCCACCCTCTTCACAGTCAGACTCAAAAGCCCTTCACTTATTCAGTGTGACTAGACTCTAGTCACTGTCGCTCCCAATATCTACCTTCACCACACGAACTGCAGCAGTTCAAGGCGGCGGCTCACCACCATCTTCTCAAGGGCAATTAGGGATGGGCAATAAATGCTGGCCTGGCCAGTGACGCCCACATCCCATGAACAAATTAAAAAAAACTCGCATGCAGCAAAATCTTTGGTCACCAGGTAATTAATAGCAGCTTGTACAGTCCCAGTTCTTTTATGGTATGTGAAGGAATATTTGAATTGCAAACAGGACATTTTTAATGACAGCAATAGCTGTTGAGGGAGGCTTGTGACATGTATTTTACACACAAATATTTGTTATCAGGTAGGTACCCGATTTTTTAAAAAGGAAGTTGGAGACTCTGAACAAGGTGGAATCTGACACTATAATAAGCACATACAATGAGCCTGTGTCAGGGTTGCTGAGGCTGCAAGAGCACCCAAGAACTCTGCAGTAGGAATATCCAAAAAAGACCTCCGACTGGCTGCAGTAAATACTGGCTTTGTTCTGTCCCAGTACACAAGCTGATATGTGGCACATCTTTTGTATTTTGCACCATTGCCAGCTTAGAATGTCACATTAATTGTATGCTTTGATAATGGGAGATATTTTCTATTTACAATGCCAAGAAAATTCTCACCCTGTAAAGCAGGAGCAGAGAAACAAAGAATTACAGAATATTTATTAATTCACAGGGTTGCTGAAATAAACACATTGCTACTTTTACTCCGCCATCAAAGCGCCTGTAGCCTTGGCCTCACTCACTGTAAGGAGATTTCGACAGGCCAACAAGTCCTCATTAGTCTTTCCTCTCACTCACTCACTCTGTGACCAGCATCTCGGTACAGATATTTCCAATATAGGCCAACTGAGACTTGGAGACCTGCCATCATCAGGGAAATTGTAGGAGGTGACATATATTGCAAATCCATTGGAACATATTGAAAATCTGTTTATTGACTGGCTGGTAGAGAACTTTTTAGGATGCAACAGCATACAAGATGCCAGTTTTTTAATTTGAACTCAACATATTTTCCACTTCTGTCTCCTGTGATTTAGAAATATTATCAGTTATTAAAGTTTTCAATTAATTTTCATCATTAGCAATAACAACAACAAAAATCAGAACTCCTGCCATGATTCCTAACCCCCCCTCTCTGGCATCTAACCTACCCGTTAATCAGATGCTGAACTGTTCAAAAAGTGGCAACCCGAGAGGCCACAGTTCTGTGAACATTGACTTCTGCTGGAAATGGTGCATGTTTGGTCAGTGGGTGATGCTTAACCACTATCCCCACCCCCGCCAATACAATTGAATAGTTTGGTGACACTGACTGTTAAGACCCCCCCCATGTGAAACAAGATCGCTTGGGTGGGATAGCAATGGGTGGCTGGCTCTTCCTCAGGACAGCAGGGGGGAAAAAAAAGTTGGAAGCATATAAAAACAATCAATTTTTAAAAGAAAGCTACACTGATTGAATTGGTGCCTCTATGAACCACCCTGCTTTTATGGGGGCCCTCAGACATTAGAAAACTTCCAGTTTCATCCAAGGAAGGGGAAATTTACTTTAAAAGGAAAAACAAGAGAATTTCTGCAATTAACAGCTACTGAAATTCCAGGAATATGTGGTTTTGAAGCACGGGTGGGGAGAAATTGGTCCAGCGCTGGAACCCGGCACCAAGTGGGCAGCGCACCTGGAACTCATGGCCCAAGATATCGGCTCACCGAAAATTGGGACCTTGGGCCTCATCTACATAAAGCCGGCGAGCTGGGGGCACCAACCGGGCCTTTGCAAAATTGGCCAAGCTCGATGCAGAGTTGGTTGCAGGTAATTCCAGGGGTGGGGGTCGGGTGGCTGAGCGTAGGCCAGCAGCGGTCCGCAGTACACTTGTGGAGCGAAGTACTCCTCTTCCTTCTGGCTCCACATTAACACAAGTAAAAAAAAAATGACTTCCCTTTTCTCAGCAACCTCCAGCGGTCCCTTTAAGGGCCAATGGTTAGGCCAATATAGACCCAGGAAAACTTGAGCATGCTCCACCCAGTTTATGCCCAATTTGGCAGTGGGGTCCTAGAACAGCTGTTAAGCCCAGGATTAGCATGTTCAAGAGGCCTAATGCCTGTTCGAGGCAGGCTCCCCAGACACTTGAAAGTCGGCATCTGACAAGCTGGCAGTCGCCGGACTGCTGGGGGGAGACCGGGTGCGGGACTCTCATCTCACACCTGATAAACAGGCGTGACACGCATGCCCAATTTCTGCCCCATGACTTCCGAGAATTCAGTTTTGTTGCCGGGTCATTAACTATGCAGAACAGCAGGAGAAACTCATCTCCCGGTTAATTTTGTTAAAAGAGAAATTTCAGCCCCACAGAGCAATGCTCCAGTTAAACTGAAAAGCAGTATTCAGGAACCGCCAACAACTCTTCCAAAATTCTGCAAGTGTCTTCCAATTCTGCAAGTGTCTTCCAATGTACAGAGGGTGGGCTCATGAAAACAGAACTCTCTTTAAAAGGCAGTGTGTCTTTGGTAGGTAACAAGATGATTGATTTACAGAAAGTGAAACCACACTGAAATGTGTTGGGCGAAGGAGTGCAACCTTAGGTAGAAATAAATCTTTGGCATGGCAGTAAAATGCATAATATTAAAGAGCAATATCATTCTCTGATCTGTACATCACAGAATCCCCAACAAAATCTATAAAAGGAACTCACATGAAGCGAGTGCCAGTTGGCAGATGTAAAATGCGGGTCAGATCTCTTTCTTTTGCCTTTCAGATACAGCCTCATTAGAATGGAAAAGGGAAAACTGTGCTCCCCTGAGCAGGAGTTCTACAGCAACAGAAGCCAGACCCAGTCATCAGTGATGTATCTCGCACACTGTTGGGATGTGAAGGAACAGGCAGAGGAATTTCAAATGATTTCTAACTGCTGAGGCCTCCTTGGGATATATTGTCAACAGCCTTGTATAATTCAATTCTCTTCGCAGAACGGGTTTGAAAAGGAATGGTAATCCAGAGACACACACAGATAAATAATCATGCCACCATTGTACAAAAATGTATAATTTATCCTCAGCATTTCAGAGCGCTTATATGTATTTACACCAGAAATTCTGGGCATACACATTCCGTTTTTAAATATGTGACAAGTGCATTTCAAACACGCTGCGTCGCAAACACGTCTCAAACTCACCGCGTCTCAAACAGTGGCCTCGATATTATCTGCCCCTGTGATGGGTGGGAGAGGGTCGGGTTGGGGGGGGGGGTTTCAAAATTAAAAATCAGGAAAGGCATCCCCAACCCGCTGCGTATGCGCATGCAGCCATTCTTATGGTGGCGGGTTGCGTGTATCCCGTCTTGGAGAGGACATCCTGCGATGACGTCGTTCTCACTGGCTTCAGGCAGGAGTCAGTGTCGGAATACGTTCATGAATCCCGGGCCTCACACTCAGAAATAGGTTGCCTACTGCACTCTTTGTTAGGAGCTGGTACATAGCGCAGGGCAGGCAGGACAACATCGGGGAAAATATGCAGAATGGGAATGATTGATTGATGACAAAGACAGAAAATCGGGGGGGGGGGGGGGGGGAAAGAGAACATTCCACTGTCAGAAGCAGTTAAAGAAGATTTACACACATCTTTAATATTCTTTATCCTGTCGATTTATTTGTCCATGGGTGAGTGCTGATGATATGAGGAGAACTGGCACGGAGGCATCACTGAGCTCAGTGGTGCGAGGGAGTCCCATCAGCATCAGTGGGAATAGACTCATTAATCCTGGCTACTTCTTCACTCAGTCAGCTCAGCCATTCCTGCAAGCCACGTTCTCCCCATCTCATCAACATTAGAAGGAATATTCATAGAAATCAGTATGGATAAATCTGCTGCCACCCGAGTCACGACATACAAGAAAGCAGTGAACAATGCTCTGAACCGCGACAAAACAAACAGCTTGTAGCCAACTGTGCATCAGAACAAGAGTCAGGAAGCTAGAAGATACCGGAGCAACATGGGACAAAAAGCATGCAATAAAGTGACCAATCTACATAAAACTCAACACTCTCCTAACAACAGAATGCTGCATGGTTCTGTGTGATTACTGCGATAGTTGCTTACCACTTGCCTGGATGAGTGCAGCTCCAACAACACTCAAGAAGCTCGACACCATCCAGGACAAAGCAGCCCACTTGATTGGCACCCCATCTTGCACCTTAAACATTCACTCCCTCCACCACCGGCGTACCGTGGCTGCAGTGTGTACCCTCTACAAGATGCACTGCAGCAACTCGCCAAGGCTTCTTCGGCAGCACCTCCCAAACCTGCGGCCTCTTCCACCTAGAAGGACAAGGGCAGCAGGTGCATGGGAACAGCACCACCTCCAAGTTACACACCATCCTGACTTAGAAATATATCGCAGATCCTTCATCGTCACTGGGTCAAAATCCTGGAACTCCCTACCTAACAGCACTGTGGGAGTACCTTCACCACACGGACTGCAGCGGTTCAAGGCGGCGGCTCACCACCACCTTTTCAAGGGCAATTAGGGATGGGCAATAAATGCTGGCCTTGCGAGCGACGCCCACATCTCATGAAAACGAATTTTTTTTAAAACTAGAAACTAATGATTATGACGAGGCTAAACCTGTGCTTGAATCACCAGCTACCAGGGCTGCCAACCGTCCCGGACTGTCTGGGAGACTCCCGAAATGGAGGATTGATCTCCCGGGCATGACTGTTCACAACACGGGAGACAAGTACTTAGCATTTGTGCTTGCGATTGTTTAACTACAGCCCAAATTCCCTTACACTGCATAAGGTGCCTGTGCCAGTGCTGGCGCTCTCTCCTGTAACCCCCATTCCCCACAGTTCTTTATAATCCCGCTACCTTGATTACACTTCCTCCCACCCTGCTTCCTGCAAGGAATCTATTCCATTCTCCCAGGTTCTCTGTCGCATTTGTTCTGATGATGACGCCATCCACACCAGTAAATCAGATAGGTCTTCCTTTTTCCTCAACCGAGGATTCCCCTCCACTCTGGGTGACTGGGACCTCAACCCTGTTCATCCTATTTCTGCATTTCTGCCCTCACCCCTTCCCCTCCCTCCCAGAACCCTTGTCCTCACCTTCCACCCCACCAGCCTCCACATTCAACGGATCATCCTCCACCATTTCGCCACCTCCAGCGTGATCCCACCACCAAACACATCTTCCCCTCCCTTCCCCTTTCAGCATTCTGAAGGGACCGCTCCCTCCACCTCACCCTGATCCACTCTTCAATCACCCCTGACACCCCCTCCCCTTTCCATGCAAGCGCAGGAGATGTAACACCTGCCCTTTCCCCTCCTCCCTTCCCACTGTCCAGCGCCCCAAACACTTCTTCCAGGTGAAACAGCGATTTACTTGTACTTCTTGCAATTTAGTATATTGTATTTGCTGCTCACGATGCGGTCTCCTCTACATTAGGGGGTTGTCCAAACGCAAATTGGGTGACTGCTTTGCTAAACACTTCCGTTCAGTCCATAAGCATGACCCTTAGCTTATGGTCGCCTGTCAATTTAATTCCCCATCCCACTCTGACCTCTGCCTCCTACACTGTTCTAATGAAGCTCAATGGAAGCCCGAGGAACAGCACCTTTCAATTAGGCACTTACAACCCTCCAGACTCAACATGGAGTTCAATAATTTCAGGACACAATCACTGCTCCCATTATTTTGGACAGCAGGTGCTGGTAATGGTTCTGCTGTTGCCATTTACAGCTCCTCTCGACCCATCTTTTGTTTGTTTATTTACTTGTCCCATTACCACATCCCTTTTGTCATTTAATCACTCCTGCCTTCCACCCTATCACAGACCTTCCCCTTTTGTTTTTTCCTTCCCTCCCCCCTTTTCCTGCCCCTGTACTCCTCTTCACTTCTTCGACATAGTGCCATGGGATGTTTTACGTCCACCTGAGGGGGCAGACGGGGGGGTCTCAGTTTAACGCTTCATCTGAAAGACGATTGATCCTGATGCTGTCGGTGATTTTCCGACACGGTGTCCACAGAGGACGTCAGCTGGGAGGCTGTGCAGGGCAGACCCAAATGGAACAGTGACCATGGGTGGTGAACCGCAGGAGTTGCCAGAGCCGAGCGTGGGATGAAGTTACGGGATTAAGGGCAGCGTAGTTACAACAACTGACTCGTAACTAAATGTTCAGACAACTCACTTTGGGACTCTGTGACCTAGGTTTTCAAATGGCAATGCCAAAGTAAACCATCCCATTTAATAAGTTACTGCTGGCTCGGCAATAGGAAAACCTCAGCCTGTACGTTTAAATTTAGTATAGATAATCCTAAAGCAGTATTTCATGTTCAATACATTAGTTGGAGTATGAACAAAAAATGCAATGGAAAACTCTTTTACGAACATCCCTTTACACAGATCAATGTGTACTTATCCACTTAGCAACAGTAACTGCACTTCAAGGTAATTCATTGTACGTGAAGCACTTTGGGATGTTTTGGAGAGCTATGATAAAAGTGCTTTATGAATGTAAATTATTTCTTTTTAAAAAAGAGAGCCTCACTTCATTATATATCCTTTTAAATTACAAATAAAACTGTTATGTAGAATTCTGATCAATTTTAGAATACTTGTTATTTTGCTCTACGTCTCTTTATTTAAATTGGGAGTGCCAGTGATACTGGCTGGGAGGAGGTACCAAGTCCGACAGTGTGGGGCAGGGGGTGGGAAATTAACCTGCACAGTTAAAATGCCAACGTTGCTGAAGAACTCTGGGTTAATAACTGTACCTCTCACTGTCGGACTCAGTAACGCCTCCTGGACAGTTCTACCGATGATGCCATCAACCCTTACCACTACAATAAATATACTGTCCCTGCTTCACCAAAAAGTAAAAAGATGGGCAAAAAGGTGTTAGAAGTTTAGACACAATTATTTGTCAGGATACGGTTTTACAAAGGGCTACCGATGGGCAGTTTGCCTTTTTTTTTGAGTCATTACACGTTGCTTCCCAAAGCCGTGTGGGCCGAAATTTAAACTTTGGCAGGGCATAAAACGGGCAATATCGGATTGGCTGCTTGTTATACACCCCGCCCGTTACACCTGCAACAGAAAGAATAAATCGGGCAGTGTACAAGGGGCAGCCGACCAGATAACACCAGTTTTACACCCCACCCCCCCGCTGAATTTGAAAGTTCTGGTGTTCCCAGTGCAAAGACGGTCCCAAAAGAATTGTTCATAAAACAGTCATAAATTATCGCTCTTCTAAATAAATGGCCACTATAGTAAGTGGTGAGGATCAGCCTGCTGATGGAGGAGTGGAGAAATATGCAGATTAAGGTTTCCGCTCTAAAATAAATTTTTCAAGCAGTGTGAATTAGCCTAGGGGGCTGAATGAAATTGTACCCTTTAGGATGGATTGTGCTGAACTGGGGTGTGAATTGTAGCACTGCGGTACAAGGACACCTCCCAAATTGCGTTTCTATTCCCCGAATTGTCTTTCCTTTTCTCCACAAAGTCCGGCCTCTTGCTGGGCAATACTTTCACAACTGCAGGAAGCCCTCCAGCAGTCATTCCTCATGTATGAGCCAAGAGAGCAATTGCTGACAACCTATTCAACAATGGATGATATCACAGCCTTATTCATACCTGTCCTCAGGTTGGTACATGGGCATTTTTTTTAAAGGAAGGGGCATTGGTTAGTGAGCTGGAGTGGGCCTGATTTACCTACTGCCTACCCTGTGGCCAATTGCATCACGCCTATTATCTTATCGGCTGAGATCAGCTAATTCAGCACCGATTTTAAATTCTTTGGCCACCATACATTTACAAGTGAGAGAATTCACAAGACGGCTTCAAGCCCCGCATCAACAGAACGGTCGCTAAAGCTGTACTGTTGGGAAAAGGAGTTGCAAGGGTAGTTTGGCAATGCTGTGTGTTGGAGAGAAAATCCTCCTTAAATTAACATTTCTTTTTAAAATAAAAATACTTTTAGAACACTGGCATCAAGAATAACGTTAATGAAAATCCACTTAAATGTCCCCCCCTGCTAGCTGATGAAACAGCAGTAGTGTTTAGTCAGTATGGAGAGTGAATTCTGAGGTTATCGGCAACACTGCAGCACTGACTGTGCCACCTAAAGCATCTGTTACCATGGCGACCTACAGTTTGCTTCCACAGAAATGGAGCGTGACGCTTGCAACACAAATAACAAATGCTGCCATCATGGTATTGAGATCCGTGCGCCATGCAATTACACAGAAGCGCTTGACTTTGACAATTCTGATTTGCAGCTATTCAGCCTCTCTGCTGCCACATAAACACTGCCAGGTTGCTACTGCCAGCATTGCTGAAATCAACTGTAACCTGGCAACGTGAGCGAGGTGGCACTTGTGCTGCTGGAAGCTGTGCACATCAGCCAACAGCAACAGATTTGGATCGTGAGTCTAATGGCAACAGAAAACAAAATGTCTTCCCGTCAGAGCCGGTCACGTGTTTCGGTGACCAGCACACTGAGCGGCTGAAGCACACTCGGGCCCACACTTTACGGTCCTGAGGCACAGAATCACTCCCTCCGACCTGTATGGATCTTTCCCCAGTCGTTGACCAACAGCGTGAGGCCCAGGAAGCAGGCACCCTTTGCGAGGAGCCTGCGCCCAACAACGTTTTAAACGCGGACAGAGCTTCTGCGGAAACCATTCCACAATATGAACAGGCCGGTTTCTACAGCAACGGGGAGCCGAGCCAGTACTGTTAGAACCACTTCATATTCATGAAGACACACGTGTCTGTAGAGGCTCAATGTGATAAAACAGGACATTTTGCAAAATAAAAAATCCACCTCACTGCCGTCGAATAATTCAACTCCTAACCATAGGAGCTTGTCCCTCTGTTTGAGAAAGAATTTCTTTCAAACTGTTTTACTCCACTGAATGTCACTTTTCATTAAGGCAGTGAGAAATTAATTTTCCTGTCTGCATTACACAGAACAATAGGTAGGAATGAATTACAGAACAGTGACACATTTCAGTGTTCAGAGAATGTTGACAGACTACTTCAGCTTTGCTCTTATGATTTATGACTACCTTAACACACTTACAATTATTACATACAATATAAGTACTGAGAGAACTCTGAAAGTCATTCCACTCCTGGTGGTTTAGTTAGTAACTGTACTGCCTAGTGTGGTATTGATCCCTATAAAACCCAAATGTTACATAGTATTTTCAGCACAGAAACAGGCCATTCGGCCCAACTGGTCTATGCAGGTGTTTATGCTCCACACGAGCCTCCTCCCATTATTCTTCATCTAACCCCATCAACATAACCTTCTCTTCCTTTTTCCCCTCATGTGTTTATCTAGCTGCCCCTTAAAAGCATCTATGCTAATCGCTTCAACTACTCCTTGAGGTAGCGAGTTCCACATTCTAACCACTCTCTGGGTAAAGAAGTTTCTCCTGAATTCTCTATTGGACTATTTAGTGCATATCTTACATTTACGGCCCCTAGTTCTGGTCTCCCCTGCAAGTGGAAACATCTTCTCTACGTCTACCCTATCAAACCCTTTCGTACTCTTAAAGACCTCGATCAGGTCACCCTCAGTCTTCTCTTTTCTAGAGAAAAGTGCCCCAGCCTGTTCAATCTTTCCTGATAGGTATAACCTCAGTTATACCTGAAACGTTAACTCTGTTTCTCTCTTCACAGATGTTGCCTGACCTGCTGAGTATCTCCAGCATTTTCTGTTTTTATTTCAGATTTCCAGCATCTGCAGTATTTTTTTTTGGTTATAACCTCTCCGTTCTGGTAGAATTCTAGCAAATCTTTTTTGCACCATCTCCAGGATCTCTATATTCTTTTTATAATAGAGACCAGAACTGTTCACAGTACTCCAAGTGGGGTCTAACCAAGGTTCTACGCAAGTTTAACATACTGCTTTTCAATTCTAGCCCTCTAGAAATGAACCAGAGTGCTTTGTTTGCTTTTTCTATGGCCTTATTAACTTGTCACTACTTTTAGTGAGTTGTGTATCTGCACTCCCAGATCCCTCTGTTGCTATACCCCATTTAGACACTTATTTTCCAAGGAGTATGTAGCCGCCTCATTCTTCCTACCAAAATGTACCACCTCACACTTATCTACATTGTTACTTCTTCAAAGAATTCAATAAGGTTGGTCAAGCATGACCTACCCTTTTGAAATCAATGCTGACTACTCTTCATTATATTTTCAGTTTCTAAATGGTTTTTTGGTTCACAGGTTCAATCAGCCATGATCGAGTTGAATGGCAGAACAGGTTCGAGGTGCTGAATGGCCTACTCCTGTTCCTATGTTCCAATCCCCACAGGCACAGTAACTTGTGTGTATGGGAGCAGGAAGTTACAAAGGGGCATAGGCAGATTAAGAGAGTGGGCAAAACAATGGCAGGTAGCGTTCAATGGGGGTGGGGAGGGGGGGAGTATGAGGTCATCCACTTTGTATCAGAGAAAAACAAATTGCAATATTTTCTGAATGGTGAGACTAGGAGCTGTGAAAGAGCAAAGGGATTTGGGTGTCCAAGTGCACAAATCACTAAAAAAGTAATCAAAAAGGCTAATGGTATGTTGGCCTTTATCTCAAGGGAGTTGCAGTACAAAAAAAAGTGAGGAAGTTATGTTTTAGTTGTACACAGCCTTGGTCAGACCCCAACTGGAGTAATGCATTCCGTTTTGGGCACCGAATCTAGGGAAAGATATACTGGCCTTGGAAGGGGTGCAGTGCAGATTCACCAGAATGATATTAGGGCTTAAAAGGGTTAAATTATAAGGACACGTTGCATAAACTTGGCTTGTATTCCCTTGCATTTAGATGGTTGAGATATGATCTAAATCGAGGTATTTAGAATGCTAAAAGGATTTGATAGGCCAGATACAGAGAAACTTATTCCTCTGGTGGGGGAATCCCAAACAAGGGGGCATAATCTTAAAATCAGAGCCAAGTCATTCAGGAGTGAAACCAGAAAGCACATGGTCACACGAAAGGGCAGTAGAAATGTATAACTTTATCCTCCAAAAGGCTGTGGATGCTGGGTCACTTGAAATTTTCAAGACTGAGATCAATAGATTTTTTTTGTTAGGTAAGGGTATCGAGGGATATAGAACAAAGGCGGGTAAATGGAGTTGAGGTACAGATCAGCCATGGCAAAACAGGCTCGAGGGGGAGAATGGCCTCCTCCTGTTCACATGTTCCCCAGTCTGCTGAGTTAGGTGATCTCTGCTGAAACAGCAGTAAGGGTGTTACAAGTGGCCTCAACATGCCTCTTTACAGTTGAATAGTTGAGGAACAGCCATTTGGAACAAAGTGCTATAGAACGGTTCGTGCTGGTGGAAATGTACTCCAACATGCAGCAGTGGAAGAATTAGAGGGATTTTCTTTTAATAAAATCTTTTAAAAAGAGCTCTGTAAAACAAAATCTAATAACTTCTCTTCCCGTCAGCTAACTTCAATTATACTTTGCTCTCCTGTGGCTATTAAAGAACATACCACTCTCCCTATCACTCTCGAGTTGCAGCTAAAAATTTAGCATGAAGACATGAACTTGGATGGCACATGCCCAAAGGAGAAGGAAAAATAGACAATGACAAATGGTATACGTTAAAAATTGAATAAGTTAGTGAGCTTATTTAACAGTTAACACACCAGAGCTCAGATAACTGTATAAATCTTCAGGTTATGCAACAATGAAAATCTATGCTCGTGATATTTATAATACATCCATGGGGCAATTTTCACCCAACCTCCAGCTCCCGCGCATCTCAAGACACCTGTTGCTCCATGTCTCTATGACCTACATCCACAGCCCATCAGAGAGACAGATAGCAGCCCTTGGTAACAAGTTAGCGAGGAATTTGATTCACAGTGATCAGAGTCTTGTCCTTCATCTTGAGTCGGTACTCAAAAGATATCAAGTGGCAGAGTTTCAATTGCATCACAACAATTGAGAAGTCTAAATAGCATTTGCAAATCAAAAGCAATAACCAGTGTAACAGGAGTCAAATCTTGATCAATGGCCCATCAAACCAGCCATTCTTTCCAGCAGCGAGCCCTAGCCCTGGTCATTTAAGGCAGAAGGGAAACAAAAAATGCTCAGTTTTGAATTCTTCTGCTTGGAAAGTTATTGGGTTTAAAGTAACTATGACAATGACGAAATGAGGACAAATTAATATGGAAAGAACTCTGGTTTACAAAATTGAGCCCAGAATGGTATAATACTTTGGACGTGTTCAACAAGTCACCACAGATAGACTAGCTATACACGCAATGAGCACGCACAGAAAAGGCATCATCATTTGTGGACGATAAAAGTCAATCCATCACTTGCTCCATCAGAGAAGCAGCAGATGGACAATAGCTGAACATGTGGACTGTACGAAAGAGAGAGGAGTAGTGCCAGGCTATCATGAGACCTTAATGGCAGCAGATTGGAGCAAAGCTGGGCAAAAGTTGATGATGACTATGATGATGCCAATCACTTGAGAACCTGTGAAAATCTTGGTTTCTTCTGTGTCATATGTGTTTTTAATAAGTTAATCTTCAATGGTGCTGCTCACCCACTCAAAAAATTTGGAACTGAACTGCTGCCACTTCTAATGCAGTTGGACTTGCTCACAAGTTGAGTTCCAGGCTTCCCAGGGCATATAGAGTATGAGTAAGAGTAAAAAGAAAAGAAAGACTTGCATTTATACAGCGCCTTTCACAACCTCAGGACCTCCCAAAAGCGCTTTACAGCCAATTAAGTACTTTTGAAGCGTAGTCACTGTTGTAATGCAGGAAACGTGGCAGCCAATTTGCGCACAGCAAGCTCCCACAAACAGCAATGTGATAATGACCAGATTATCTGCTTTTGCTATGTCGATTGAAGGATGAATATTGGCCAGGACACCAGGGATAACTCCCCTGCTCTTCTTCAAAATAGTGCCCACGGGATCTTTTACGCCCACCTGAGAAAGCAGACGGGGCCTCGGTTTAACGTCGCATCTGAAAGACGGCACCTCCGACAGAGCAGCACTCCCTCAGCACCGCACTGGAGTGTCAGCCTAGATTCAGTTACAACTTGAATTTTTAAATGTTTACAGTTACTTCTATTTAAAATGATATTTTAGTTGGTATAGAAGTGCGTAATTTCCGTGATTGTAAAATCTGATGGGTCCCTGCTTGCCAATTATGCCACGTGCGTAGAAAACCAGGAGAACACTAAATGAATTTGTACAGACACGAAACTCATTAAGATACAATTTGACACTGTATTTTTCTTCTCTATTGGGCACACACCATTGAACTCATGTCTTCCATTAGTGCTATTGAGAAGATCTGTTTAAGTGACAAGCATATGAAGCGCAGAAACCTGCAAGCGCTCCTGAACAGAGTAAAGAAAGTTATTGGCCCGCGAGTGCCCCGATGCACAGGAGCTTTTTTTTTTGCTGAGTACACATAGGAAAAACCCGTGATGACTGTAGGGCAGCTTCACCTATGCTACATAGTTCACTTTACAAAAAGGTTACAATCTGAATAAGCTGCTACAAATAAAATTAGCTTGGTGTCCATGTAAGTTATGAAGATCAACCCTTTAGGTACATATGTGATGTAGGGAAACATAAATAATTGATAAATAACTCCAAAATGTGTTTAACATTTTTGAAGGAAGACCAACAGAGACAGAAGAAGCAATTCAATCGCGTAGCTCTGCTCAAGCCGTGCTCTTGAGATTTATGGCATCAATAGAACTGCTTGATTGAATGACTGCCTTTTAACTTACTGCCAGCCATCTATTATTCATCATGTATTGTGGTAAATATTGCCTGCTCTATAATTACAATATAACCGTTATTAGGGATGAATGTTTGGCTTCTTTCACAGTTTTTAATGAAGCTAAAGGCTCACTGCCAGAGACACGCCCACAGCACTGGGCCGGAGAATATAGAAGACATCTTCTTTCATTGCCAAACTGGACGACTGGACACAAGACTGCCAAAAGATTGTGGATCGTCACATCCCCGCCCTCCCCCAACCAAACTGCCAGTGACAAGTTACATCCTGACCATCAGACTCTTGTGAATTAACCCTTCCCAGCAGATTGGTAGCGTGAAATGTATAAAGGAATAAGGTGTAATTTTTTTTGATTAAAAAGGCTGCCATCGTTTAGCTCCTCTGAAGGCTAAGCTGGTTAAGGCAGGGAATAATTGAGCAATGCAGATCAGGAAGGGGGCCAGCGTCAGCGTCGTGCCGAGTTAGCTGATTTCAGTGGCGGCAGTATAATTACCCTCAGTACCACTGGGCTAAGGAGGAAGAAAAACAAGATTGACTGGAGTGCTTGTCCTGAATGCTGCCCAACTACTTCTGCTACAAGTGCATGCGCGTGGCTGTCGGGCTGAGAACAAGATCTGACTCAGCTAAGATGCCCTTCCGAGTTGAATATCCTGCTGACACTCAATGTTGAGGCTCACACATGCAGAATCTTCCACTCGGATAAGGTGCTGGAGAATGCCAGATGACCAAGTGCCCAGTCTCCATCACCCATACTCCAATAAGGAATAAACCCCTCCAAAAAAGAGAACTTGCATTATAGCGCCTTTGGCGATCTCAAAATTTCCCGAAGCACTTTACAACCAATGAAGTACTTTTGAAGTGCAGTCACTGTTGTAATGTAGAGCACATGGCAGCCAATTTGCACACAGCAAGGTGCCACAATGAGATAAATGATTAGCTCTTCTTTGAATATTTCCATGGGATCTTTTACATCCACCGGAGGGGGCAGACATGGCTTTGGTTGAACATCTCATTCGAAAGACACCATCTCCGACAGTGCAGCACTCGCTCAGTACTGCACTGAAGTGTCAGCCTAGAAGTCTCTGGGGCTTGAACCAGGAAAAAAGGGAGGCAAGAAAATTGGTAATGAAACCTGGGTGCATCCTGCTCCATATGATTCAGCTACCTACCACCATAAACAGCTGAGCTATTGGGGAACTGCAAGATGTAATTTTTACTGGGCAGTGTGTGGAGCATATTACTACGAGAATATAAGGGCTAATATTACAAGTTCACACTCCCAGCACAGAACCTCATCTACCACGAGCGCATAACGGGAATTTTGGTGCACACTCCGTGATTTTTCTGCCCAAGAATTGATGGGAGAATTAACTCGCAAGAATACCCCTATAATGAGAAATTTGTGCTGTTAAGTGGGAACCAATACTGTGTAACAATTTGTACATTTGCTGAAGACACTTATGTAGATAACATGCAACTGATGGTAAAGTTCTGTGGAAATCAATTAGGTCAGTAATTGGAGCAGCAGTGAGCTCTCACCTAGCCACAGCAGACCTATGCAGGGCAGTGTTTAAAACAGCAGTTCCGCTCGAATAGTATATGGTGCTTATCTTCTGATTTGGAAAGGCACAGACAAGCTTATTAGTTGTCCTTTTGATCTTGAAGACATCTTTCAATGAAGTGTGTGTAGGAGTATTTGTGGCATTCAATATAGCAGAGGCGTCCAATCAGGGGCCTGGAACCCAGTCAACTCAGTGCTACTTCCTCTCATATTGATTGCTCACTGGGTTGTCCCGTTTGAATTATGTGGGGCTGGAGGTTTGGAAAGGGCTGTTCTTAGTGCTGTCGCCTAATTGGTGGAGAAATCCTAATCAGAACACCAAGATCCTTCCGTGTCATCAACTTGAAATATAAGAGAAAAAAGACTTGCATTTCTATAGCACCTTCCATGATCACCGGACGTCTCAAAGCGTTTTACAGCCAATTAAGTACTTTTGAAGTGGAGTCACTGTTGTAATGTGGGAAACGCGGCAGCCAATTTGCGCACAGCAAGCTCCCACAAACAGCAATGTGATAATGACCAGATAATCTGTTTGTTATGTTGGTTGAGGGAGAAATATTGGCCAGGACACCGGGGATAACTCCCCTGCTCTTCTTCAAAATAGTGCCATGGGATCTTTTACGTCCACCAGACGGGGTCTCGGTTTAACATCTCATCCAAAAGACGGCACCTCCGACAGTGCAGCGCTCCCTCAGCGCTGCCCTGGAGTGGGACTTGAACCCACAACCTTCTGACTTAGAGGCAAGTGTGCTACCCACTGAGCCACAGCTGACACTTATATGCAACTTAACGGGAACACAGGTTTAAACACCATCACAGGGGCTCCGTGGTACACAGCTGCCTGCTCTCTCAGGTGGATGTAAAAGATCCCATGGCACCATTTCGAAGAAGAGCAAGGGAGTTCTCCCCGGTGTCCTAGCCAATATTCATCCTTCAATCAGCATCACCAAAAGAGATTATCTGGTCATTATCACATTGCTGTTTGTGGCAGCTTGCCGTCCGCAAATTGTTTCCTACATTACAACAGTGACTACACTTCAAAAAAAGTATTCATTGGCTGTAAAGCACTTTGGAATGTCCTGAGGTCGTGAAAGGCGCTATATAAATGCAAGTCATTTTTTTTTTGTTGATAAAGACAAAAGGATGGACACCCTTGCAATATAGCACAGCGCAATGCTAGTGGTTTTCTTATGCACATAAATCAAGGCTGACATTCCAGTGCAGTACTGAAGTGCTGCACGGTTGGAGGGTCCGTCTTTCAGATGAGACGTTAAACCCAGGCCCCGTCTGCCCTCTCGGGTGGACGCAAAAGATCCCATGGCACTATTTTGAAGTTGCTCTCCCCGGAGTCCAACATCGCTGAAACAGATTAACCTGGTCATTACCACATTGCTGTCTGTGGGATCTTGCCGTGCGCAAACTGCCGGCCGCATCTCCTACATTCCAACAGTGACTACCCGGCAAAAAAAGTACTTGATTGGCAGTGAAGTCCTTTGGAACGTCCGGAGGTCGTGAAGTGCGCAATATCAATGTAAGTTTTGCTCTTTTGTTTTTCTCGCCGCACCAGATTTTACACTGGAAAAAATCAGGAGCTGGCACCAGCCTAACAAAATACAGCCACGGCAGTGGAGAGCTTTGGCTGTTCAAGTGGGTGCCTCGAGAAAGTTGGCAAACCACTTGGTGGCTAGTTTGAAAAAGCAAGACAGCACCACACCAACGCACCTCGCAATCCCCTGCTTCAGAGATTTTGCAGGCGGAGCGAGGCTCCCGCTGTGGATGGAGCCTCACTCGACTGGGGAGCGGATGGTAGAATCAGGTTCATAGATCAGGGGGCCAACTTGGGGTACTCACAATTTTTGCACTGATCAACGCAAATGATCTGCACCGGACACAAAATGTATGAGCGCAAAGCACAAAACTCACATAGAAACAAAATTCCAAAGACAGCTTGGAAAACATATGGTTAATGCACTACAAATAGAATGGAGCGCAGCTGCTAGCTGCATGTTTCTGTGCCCCACAGTTCACAGACTGTGTTACACTGGATCAACCCTCGCTCTCTCTCTAGATGCACATATTTCTTCTGGCTTCAATGTACAGTACATCACCATAATCATTAGGTTATTCAGAGATTGGAGAAAAAGGAGTTCGGAAATAAAATATTTGTCTCTTGACAGAACTGAAAACAGAATCAATTCCGCTCAACCCACTCATTTCAGCTCCATCCCCATAGCAACAACAAACCGCTGAGATTATTTTAACAACAAGCCTGGCAGGGTTTCGTCGGGTGGGCTTTTCCCCCCGTGTGCCGTAAAAGCAGCGTACTCACCGTAATGGTGTTGTCTTTACTCTGTCTTCGGGAGGGTGACCCTACTCCTGGACTCTGAGGGAAAGAGAAGAAAGCGTCAGTAGTCATCCTGTTCAAGGGAAAGAGGAAAAGAAAGTCAGGACTGAACTCTTGTTACTTCAGCTCACTCCGAGCCAGTTCTGCCCCAGCTTTCCCCAACTCCCCACCCCACCCCGCCCCCCACCCCCGTCAGGCTGCTGATTCAAACTCGTCGGATCTGGTTGGTGAGATAAACGAAGGCGTCTGGAGCTTTCACTGACCACCCGAGGCGGCCATAGTAAGGCGAGCGAATCAGTGCATGAATGCCAGAGGGAAGTGGGAAAACAACCAGAGACTCGATACACAGGAACTTCCAACCTCCCCCCCCCACCGCCCCACCACCGCCCCCCCACGCTCCCGGTGTGCACCCTTCAACAATGCCTGCTTCTTCTCCTCATTAACTCCTTCTCTACCAAACCCACACTGCTCAGAATGTTACAGCTTTGCGTCATATTCAGTCACACGCAGTGCTTCACCCCCTCCTCCACCGAATCAAATTAATTAGTGGATTTGTCAAGCTAATAAACACTCAAATAATTGGCTGCGCGCTGACTCCGTTTCAGCCGAGTTTGGAGAACGGGTCCTGGGCAGATACAGTACACCAGAAATGAATCTCACATACATCGATGCGGATGCTGCACCAGTGTTCTGAGCTCCACAGGTCATCTTTCCTTTTATTATTTTCAACCCTCAAAAATAACAAGACGACGGCACATGAATCACATCTGCCCCCACCATTTTTTTTTCTTCCTCTACAAATGGTCACCTACATTGAGCTGCAGTTACGCCGGAGGTGCCACCTTTCGGACGAGACGTTACACGCACACATTTCATCAAGGGTCATCAGCTAGACGGGATTCCCACTCATGAACATTTTTTTTTGTTTCCCCTTTCCTAGTCTGTGTCACCAAGGCTAACTGTCACATCACACCATCTGAAGCACTGACCAGGAATCGGCTAGAAGCTTCCCGTTTTGTATGGCTGAGTATTACACCAGGCGGTTCCATGTACCCAATGAGCCATCAGGAGCACTCTGTCCTCACCATCTAGAATATGATATCACAATGCCTCGCAAAATTTGGTAAATTATGAGGGGTTTTAGCAGAATAAAATAGGGGGAAACTGTTTCCACTGGGAGGAGGGTCGGTAACCAGAAGAGACAGAATTAAGATAATTGGCAAAAGAACCAGAGGGGAGATGAGCAGAATTTTTTTTTTTATACACAGTGAGTTATGATGATCTAGAATGCACTCCCTGAAAGGGTGGTTGAAGCAGATTCAATAGTAACTTTCAAAAGGGAATTGGATAAATACTTGAAGGGGAAAAAATTGCAGGGCCATGAGGAAAAGAGCAGGGGAGTGGGATTAATTGGAGAGCTCTTTCAATGAGCCGGCACAGGCACGATGGGCCGAATGGCCTCCTTCTGTGCTGTATCATGCTATGATTTAAAGAAGCTGAAGTGGTTTGTTTTTTTATATAGCGTGACAGGTGTCTGCTGTTGGAAAGTGGGCAAGGACAGGAATGGACTTCTCTGTGGTGTCGACCAACACTTACTGTTTAGGTTCATGGAGGAAGTACAGCTACATTGGTGAGGCACTGCGGGTGGAACTGTGCCCAGTGTAGGTCACTACCTTTAAATAACCAGAGGAGGCGACAGGGGAGGAGGAAAAAATGTTATTAATTTTGTATTTTAAATAATGGAACAGGCTTTCCCTTCAGTTTACAAATCTGATGTAATGACATCCTTCATGTTACAACAAAAATACGGCAATGTCATTCTGGGCTCTTTCCTGCCTTAAATTTGGGGCGATGCCCCTTTAAGAAAAATTCACTGGCTCCACTCAAGCAATTTGTAAATAAGGGGATAAGCATTCCTCTCAATGGGCCCATTTAACAGATTAGCACATGAATAGGCAAAAGGGGATCGTTATTCTGCTTCTTAAGTGTCTGCCCAGAGTGAAAAACTTCACGGGGCTTGACGAAAACTGCTGTTTTGTTATGGGCCTAATGTCGGTTTTATGTTCCTGTTGAGGCACCAGAAGAGCACACAAGTAGCACACTAGCTCGCTCTTCCTTGTAGTGCAGCCACCAGTCCCAGTGCGTATCCATTAGAGGCCCAAAATGAACGTTGTTGCACTACCTCTGGCTGCGGGCTTCAGGGCCCATTGAAATTCAGATCCCGGGCACTGCTCAAAGTGCAGACTTCATGTCATTTGCACAGTAATGAGTCGTTAGCACAATAATAGGACAATTCCACAGCGATAGGTCAATTGCGCAATGATGTGCTGTTGCTAGATACACAGCTGTGCTGCTACCAACTGTAGTCCAACATTGGTGGCGTGGCAGTAAAGGAAATAAGGGCAGTTTCCAGCAGGTCCAAGGTCCAGTTGAAAACATGGTTTCCATGGGCACCTCTGGAGACAGCATCACTCCTTATTGGGGTTTCCAACTCTGATCGGCGATATTCCTGGGAGGTTTGATCGCACGGTGTGTGACTGCATGACGTCTGGGAATATTATTGCATATATCTTATAAAAGCTCGGGTCCCCTGTACTTGATCATCTTTGCTCGTGGTTCTGCACCAGCAGCGGCTGAGCAAGAATAGGCGAAGAAGGGAAACCGAGGGTGGAGAAGAGGGGAAACCGAAAGTGGGGGAAGGATTCGCAGGGAGCAAACCAGGAGGTGGGAGGAACTTTGATTCCACTAGTAACTCACTGAAATTGCACAGAGAACTAATAGCAATACCAGTAACAGTCAGATTCCACTCATAACCAACAGTTATACAATAACACACTCATCGTCTCTATGTAACTAGTAATAATAGGTGTATTGCCTTGATATCCTATCTGTAACTAATAGTAATCCTGATATTCACCCTGTAACTACATCCAGAATACCCCATGCACTGCACAAGGTGTGATCAAGCTCCCCAGTCAATGCCGCTTTTAGCGAGCCCCACCTCTCTCCCGATCTCCTTGGACTCTGGTTTGGAATCAGGCTCTTCATGAAGGTGACAACTCCTCCCAACTGGGAGCCTCATTCAGAACCAATCTGTACTTGGGCTTCACACGTCAAAGCCGGCCGTCACAGACCGACCAGAACCAAACTGAGAGATCGCACAAAGGGCAGCGGGCTCAGTGATTGCTGTACTTCTGCCGGGGCACATCGTCCTAAACTGAGCGCCAACATTTCTAAACCATTCTGCGGGCCTGCACTCAATAAAAGGAGAGAATTATAGAAATTACAGCACAGGAGGGTTGGTAACTCCACCCCCCCCATATGTCAAAGCAAGCATTTCCGTATTCACAGGTGGGGGGTGGGGGGGGGGGGGGGGGGGGGGAGGAAAGCCAAATCACAATATCAGTAGTTTCTACATCAGTGCGCTACAATGTAAAAAAGAGAATGATTCCAGACACAACACAATTGTTTCAAGTGAAGTGAAAGTATGTCTAAGACAATGGACTGCGTAAATTGTGTACCATGGAGCCCCACAAACCGCTTAGGAAGTTTAATCAATATTCTCATTGATGTGCATATGTCTCAATCAAGCAGGTACGAACAGATCTTGGTCTTCTGATTTAGGACTTATCCACCAATGAAGCAAGAAAACGCCTTTCTAAACATCCAAGCATACAGATTCAAACAGAACAAAGCAGTGAATAGAAAATATAAGCACAAGTCTGTAACTGAGCTGCCTGGGTTTTGAGACAAAATTGCCACGATTTGAGGGCCAGAAATGGCTGATGTTTGGACACATGCATTAAGGGTTAATCTCCAGCTCTTCTACTCTTCAGGATTATGACACTCTTGTGCCAAAGCTGGGGTGGAGGGTGAAGAACATACCTGTGGATCACTGCTGGTCTTTCTCAAGGCCACGTGCGCGGTCTCTGAATGGTGCGACAAACTCCCTGATGAGTGAAAGCCATTCACTGTAATACAAACACAAAGCAGCGGCATTATAAAAGACGCTGGTCTGATCTTCAATGCAGTCCAACAATAAGTATCTTTCTGCAAATTTTTTGAGCTAATCCACTACTTTCAAGACTCTGATCGCTTCCCGTTCTTGGTCGGAGATATTGCTCATCAAAGTGCTTCCACCCAATAAAGCATTTCCTTTAGTGCAATTTTCCACTGTAGCATGGCAAAGTAAACAAGGTGGTGCCAGTGGGTCCAAGGCCCAACAGACGGGATGGTTTCCATGGGCACCTCTGCAGGCGGCACAATCTCCGACAGACTTGGATGTTCTGTTGGAGGTGGAGGAAGCTGTGTGTTCTGGCCAACGTAGGCAACAATTAAAAGGAATTTTAATTTGCTGAAAACTATAAATTTGTGCTTAGCTACAAAAGGCGTGGCTGAAAATCCCAGTTAATGACTTCAGCCGCCTTCCATCAATCCATTATGTGATATCACACAGTTTCAAACACACAAGCCTGCCTACAGGTCCCTACAGGAAAGAACTAGTCAGTTGTGCACAGTACCCGTGAATCATAATGACAACTCCAAAGTTAACCCAGCGACCACCATTGCGGACTTTGAGCTTGGGTGTCTTTGTTCCCCCATTTTAAAATATTATTTAGGCTCTGTATTAGGTCCTCTCTTGCCATGTAGTAATCCCAGCTAAGAGTGTGGGAATCTGAGCTGTCCAGGCCCCTGACAACTTAGCTCGAGGAAGAAATTAGAAGTGCAGTTCTTCTTAGAGAAGGAAATGGACAGACACCTCTTCTCTCTTAGGCAGTCCCTCGGAACCGGACACCTAGCCTGGCAGTAACTGTTACAGAGTCAGGCAGAAGGGAAGTCTATGAGAAGACTGCGGGCGGGCAGGCTGCAGAGGTTTAACTATCTTCCAAGTTACTTATTTTATATTGATGACTTGGTTAAACTTCTAAAACTAATTTCAGTCCTATGATTAGAAAATAATTAGTTTTACGATGCCAGATCATTTTTTCAAAGTGCTGAAGATGGCAAACTAAAAAGAAAGACTTGCATTTATAACCATTACAAATGGATACTTTAAATGTACAGCAACAACTAAAGTTATTGACACTATCCAAGGAACAGGAGGTTAAAAATGATTTCACTTCAGGAATCTTCGGATGATGATGACCAGACACATTCTGCATTTGCTCTTTAGGTCACATGATTGAGAATTTTAATCTACCAAGATATTGAAACTATTCTAATTGAGTTGGAGAAGTTGAGGAAGGCTGGGAGGAGGCTCGAGTGCAGCATAAATGCCAGCATGGACTGGTTGGGCCGAATGGCCTGTTTCTGGGCTGTATATGCTATGAAAGTTTAAATGAGCTCCTGGAACCCATGAGACATGGGCCCGGAATTTGCGGTCAGCGGCGAAGCGAAGGCGCTTGCAGCTGGCCCCGAAGTACGCTTCGCACAAGGATCTCATGATCTCTGTGTTGAGAAGTTCGGGTTTTCCGGCATTCAATTCAAATCAACAGAGGTTAGTGGGGATCCCCTAGCGCGAGCTGCTGTGATGTCACCAAGCTGTTTAAGCAGCCAATCAAAACGCAAAATTTTTCACAGACAGCGAACAAGGAAATGAGTAAGTTCTTAAAATTCTAACTTTTTAAAAATGCTAGAGATCAAAATAAAGTTTAGGGCTCTCATGGGGGAAAGGCAAATCTGAAATAAAGAACAAACTTTAAAACAAAATTTTTAAATGTTTTAAAATTTCTTTAAAATTTTATTTTTGATTAAAATGGACAAATTTCACACTGCACAAAATTAAAATCAGTTTTTCAGGCAGTTAACCTTTGTTTAGCAGTCAATACACTGTTAAAACCCCAGTTACACCTAATCTCTTTGGATCTAACTTTTAGTGAGGAATTTAACAGGGTACTTACTGCGGAAGAGCCGAAGTTTGTGTCAGTTTCCCTGATTTGGGTGATGAGAGAGGCGCGGGGGGGGGGGGGTGGTGGGGAACAGCACAGCCCGTTTCGGAGCTGTCAGTGACAAACGCAACTTTAGGATTTCGGCATGCGCCTGCGCTAAATCCCAAAGTTGCGGTCAGTTTCAAAGGCGGAATGACGACGAACACTGCCAGTTCGCCGTCATCCCGACCGCAAATTCCGGGCCTATTTAAAAAAAAACATTAGATAGTGACAAACTGAAGGTACTGTGCTCAATGTTATGGAAACAAAATGCCATGAGAAGCAAGTCTTCAACACTTGCTGTAAATCCACCCCCCTAAGGAATCTTGAATTAAGATACATAAAGAGTACGAGGGGCAGAGTGAAAAGAAGTGAAATGCCTGACATTTTGACGGAGTGATCTGCTATTTGTTGCAGAATTGGGCAGGAGCTGGGCCAGAAGATTGGACAGTTGGCTGGGAAATCATGGGTTTCAAATCTCTTCCATGGGATTTCAAATTGTAAAACAGAGAACTCAAATTCACCTAAAAACCCAAAAGTCTCTGTAATAAACGTCTCAAGTTATCAGATGGCAACCCCAATTGTAACCTTAGCTGAGCTGAGCAAGGTGAATTGCTGGAGTGCACGAGGTAGCTTATACACACACACACACACACACACACACACAGGGAAGCTGGAGAGCAGAAACAACCACTAGCAGACTTCAACTAAAAATAAAACGTCACGTTTGAAATGGAGCCAAAAAGGTCTCCATAATAAACTGAAGAAGCAGAGCAGTAAAATGGAACAGACTGTAGCGGTGGATTGCTGGGAATCTGCAGCCTGGCCCTGCTTCTCGGGCAGCACGTGATAGTCAGAGAGACAATGACCTCTCTATACTGGTTACTCCAATGGACCTGCAGTCAAGGTCAGGATGGTGAGGTACAACAAGCTGGATTAGGGAAAATTCTTAGTTATTTCAACATAAGATTTAGCATTTTGTAAAAAACAACACTGAAAAATAGTACCATCAGATATCAAAAAGATTTGCATTTATATAGTGCCATTCATGACCTCAGGATGTCACAAGGCTCTTTATAGCCAATGAAGTACTTTTTTGGAGTGTAGTCACTGTTGTAATGTAGGAAACGCTGCAGCCAATTTGCACACAGCAAGCTCCCGCAAATAACAATGTGATAATGACCAGATAATCTGTTTTAGTGATATTGGTTGAGGGATAAACATTGGCCAGGACACCAGGGAAAACTCCCCTGCTTTTCTTCGAATAGTGCTGTGGGATCTTTTACGTCCACTTGAGGGGACAGACGGCACCTGGGTGTAACGTCTCATCCGAAAGACAGTACAGCATTTCCTCTGTACTGCACTAGTGTCTCAGCCTAGATTTTTGTGCTCAAGTCTCTGGAGTGGGTCTTGAACCCACAACCTTCTGACTCAGAGGTGAGTATGTTACCAACTGGCACTCTGGTCTCCATCATCACGGCTGACTCAGAGATGGGCTGACACCTTTGATTGACTAATTCGGAAAAAAAATAATTTAAAACTTGAACCGTGATCATATATGGGAAAACTAATGATGTTTTTTCACCTCCAGGTCGATACATTTGTCTCCACTCTGCTCTACGATGACATTAGATGCAATTCAAAGCTGACAGCGGGCAGTGTCACTTCTCCCCTTCAAACCAGAGTTATCCCCAATCTAGCAAATTAGCTCAGATCGGTTAAATCTCCAATGTTGTGAGCAGCCAGCTTCCCTGCCCTAAGTGGTAATGCTTCGGGCCAGTTCCACAGTATATAGATCGCTCCAGCTGAAGTCAGCTAACTCAGCAACAATCCAATCTGTATGGATTAGTACCATGTCATGCAGTGGGTTTATCACTGGGGGACATCTCTGTGCAGCCTGGGGACGTTCTTTACAGACTTTCAATCCTTGAACTGCAGGGAGGATTCTGGGAATTTCAGCCTGCATGAAACTGACATGATGGTATTAAAGTTACTCGGAGTCAGGAGTAGCTGTATTAGTGCAATATTAACTCTGCAGTATTGTATTAACTCACCATATTATAAAAAGGATAGAGGCGCACTGGAGAGGTGCAGAGAAGATTTACAAGGATAATGCGAGGGTATAAATATCAGGAAAAGGATGAACAGGCTGGGTCTCTTTTCTCTTGAAAAAAGGTTGAGGGGTGACCTAATAGAGGTCTTTAAAATTATGAAAGGTTTTGATAGAGTAGATACAGAGAGAATGTTTCCAATTGTGGGAAAGAGCACAACTAGAGGCCATCGATATAAGATAGTCACCAAGAAATTCAATAGGGAATTCAGAAGAAACTTCTTTACCCAAAGAGTGGTGAGAATGTGGAACTCGCTACCACAGGGAGTGGTTGAAGCGAATAGTATAGATGCATTTAAGGGGCGGCTAGATAAGCATATGAGGGAGAAGGGAATAGAGGGTTATGCTGATAGATTTAGATGAGGAAAGACGGGAGGAGGCTCGAGTGGAGCTTAAACGCCGGCATGGACTGGTTGGGCCGAATGGCCCGTTTCTGTGCAGCATATCCTATGTAATTAAATACTCCAATAATTCTGCCATATTATTCAAATAATCATCCTCTGGATTACTACTAAAGCATTGCTTCCAAAGGCCAGTTATCAGAAAATCAAATATCATAACTATAAAGAATGACGATTGTGTCACAGATGCAGCTAGGTCACCTTTTGACAGGACTATCTGTGGTAGGATGAGTTATGGCACCGTCAGGCCGTTTGTGCTCAGATAAGATGGTGCCATAAAGGTGAAAGTAGTTAGGATCCCATTGTCCGTTGTGCAGGTCCTAACTCAAGTTTCACACATGAGATACTTTGGCCAAGATGAGGTGGGGGTTTCCCGTTGCCTTCCTCACGGTTTCTATCGCAGAACCTTCTCCGAGGTGGCCTCCAACCAAGGCTAAAAAGTCCCACCTACCCACACCAATCAGACGCAACACAGTGTTCAGCGCCCGCGCTCTGGTCCCCACTTAGGGCTGACACAGAGATGGGAGTACCACCAGTGAGCCAGTGGTCACTCCGTCCGGTTGAGAGTTCCCCACTGGATGTCAACCCAGTATTGAGTGTCCATATTCTAGTTTCCACTCACCGGGGTGGTCTGGAATGGGGCTTGAACCCTTCACCTTCTGACTCCGAGGTGGCAATGCTAGCACTATGCCAAAGGCGCCCTCCCAGTAGATAGAGTCACATATTTTAATTTCAACCAGTCCCGGTGTTATCTGAGATAGTCTCCCATGTCACATACAGTGACAGACATGCCAGTTTAAATTGGCTTTCAGACCCATGGAGAGACCACCTTCACAAAATTGGGCGTGATTCAGTCTGATTGGCTGAAAATTGGTTCCAAAGGCCTGTTTATCAGCCAATTGGTTACCAGAACTACAAATGTCAATCTTTATATACTCAACATTGAAAATGCTTAAGAAATGGGGTCAGACAACAGGAGGTTAACAATGCATGACCATACTTCAACTAGTCAAACAAAATTGAGAATTTGCTTTTATTTCTCTCCCCAAAATTGTTAATTTAATTTTCAATGAATTAGGCGCAATATGAACTTTCCAAATACTGCACTGAATTACAAGATAGCTCGATTAATCTCCTGTCTGTGCTTGGGTATCTGTAGGCTTGTTTGTGTTTCTTTCTTTTTCTCATTCTATTAAAATGCTTATCTTTCATTTTTCTGTCTTGAAGAAAGACCGTGCCTGAAAGATCATTTTTTTCTCTCCATAGAGGCCCATTGACCTGTTCTGTCTCTTCAGCATTTTCTGTTTTTCTTTAAGAGTGCTCCATTTCTCTTTTACAAAAAGTGTGAAAATGTTTAAGTGAAAGAAAATTCAAGGTCATTTCTGAAGTGTGTTTTAGCAGTCAATAGTTATTCAAAGCCGAATTACCTGTAGGCAAGGAATTCATCTGTGATATCGGACTCTTTGGGGTCCCTGGAGCACTAGTTGGCCTTTCCCAGGTTGTTTCTGTAATAAAAGAAAAAGAGAACTTCAGTATACAAAAAAAAGAAGGGTGTGAAATGTAAGTTAGTTCATACAAAACTGGCACAAGGGATCAGCACAAGAGAATCAGAGATTATGGAAAAATACTGGAAAAAATGACACTTTGATTGACATGAAAGTCAGATATTTTAAAGCGTTGCCTCACTCTTGTCTCACTAACTAAACCTGCAGAGTTTCTGAAGATAAAACAAGTCCAAGTGTGTGTAGGACATCATCTACAATACATTAATCTTTGGACAAAGAACATTTCTATCAAATAAAGACCTTGGGAACCTTCATGGGATTAGGGGGGAGAAATTCGGTATTGCCCCGTTTGGGGCGCAATTATCGGCCGGGCGCAAAGTTAAACGCCTGGCGCTAATTATCGCCTCCAACTGCAAACTTGGCTTCTATCGACCCTGGAGGTGATTGGAGCGCTAAATCAGGCGCTACACACCTCTCAAGGCACTAACGCCGAGGAGCGAGGCACTACCTCAGAGCGCTGGTGAAGCTCGTGATGTCAGTCAGCAATGGAACGGACACACTGGCGCCGGCCAGTTCTTAAAGGGGAGGGTCGATCTTGCTCTCCATCCACACCCTGCCTATTGCAGCCTTGAACCTCGGCCTGGAGAGATCTGTACATCAATTCTGCTGGAAAGAACAATGGAGAAGCCCAGGGAAAGAGCTCAGAGTGCAGCCCCCACAGTCTCTTCTAAATCGATGCAAGGAAGGTCAAATCAAAATGAACCTGCAAAGTGTTGCTCAGTACCCAAAACTCCTTCACACAGCGTTGAATCTCTCCAGAAGTCTCTCTCTCTCTCAATGCGTGGTGCAAAAATGTCGCCGACAAAAAAAGGCAGGAAGCGGCCGCCTTTAAATAGCGCTCCCCCAGTCCCTTCCCATCTGCAAAACATTCCCCTCTACCTGTCGTTGCTAGCGGCAGGCGGAAAGGCAGGGGGCGCCATTCAATATCCGGTCCGGGGCGCTGCATACTCGACTGATGTCACGATCTGCGGGTGCAGGAGATCGTGGCAGTAGTGTTTAGCGCCGCCACAAAATGTCTGGTGAATTTCGCGAGCGGCGCAAACATCGCCGCGCCCGGGCGCTAGTTGCTTTGCGCCCCCCTTAGGGCGCCAACGGGAAGCGCAAAGCAACCGAATTTTTCCCCCTTTGTATCAGCCAATACTGTACATCTGCCTTCACTTCTTGTAGATTATTGCCTCTTTCTCTTCGCCAGCCTTATTTCCTCTCTCCCAAAGGCACGGTCTCATACTTGGGTGCGGTTCCATAGCAATGGCAATCTGGCAGTGCCTTTCCAACACTACCATCTTTCATGTATAAACCTAGCAGCCTATCCTACATTGAAGGCGATTACACTCATGTCCTTCCTGATCTCCACAGATGCACAACAATCAAGAATGTTGATTTTTCCTTTCCCTAGCCTGGTGATTGAGGGGTCAATTATATTGCCCTCACTTCTACCCTCGCTGAGATTAGTGAGTTCACAGACCAGAGACTGAACCTTTCATCCTCAGGGTTTGCCTGGCTACGTATCATATTCCACTGTTCCATATACCCAATGTTTACACTGACTATTGGCCTTGCTACAGACATTCAATTTGTATTCACTGTGGATGCTCCCCTTGTACTGCAATACTACTGTGAGCTGCTTGTCTAGATTAGTGTGAACTCAAAACTTGCACATTACCAGTGAGTTTTCACATAATTCAGTCTTATTTTCCCAAACTAGCTTGACAGAAATAAATATTCTGGCATGTTTCAACATTGAGCAAGGTAAACAGGAGAGAAATGCTGTAATGTGTTGCTATTCTTCATTCTAGGGTAAAGTCAGTATAAAGAGGCTTTGGATCCAAGGCTTACACCTGTTAGTTTTGATACCAATTACATTCTTTAATTGGTCAAATTGATGCCAATATGTATTAGAATGGGCTGAAGTGTATTCATCTGTTGCCCTTTCAACCATGCTACATATATTCAGTGTCATGGTATCCCCAGTAGCAAAATTGTGACATATTAACACTAATTGAGTTAATGAAACCGAATTTCTAAAAATAGATGTACGCAGTGCAATGATTAGTACTTGTTTATTCATCTTGCAAAGTTCTGAAATAACTAGAATTAAAATGGGAGCCGTCTTTCCTTACCCAATTTCCAAATGGAGACCTGAAGACTAATTACCTGGGCATAATTATAACCTAACGTGCCAGGTGGGAATCCCATGGGATCGGGTGGAACGTTAGTTTTACACCCCGCCCAATATTACTCTCCATGGACTTCAGTAGAGTGCAAAATCAGGCAGGCGTAAAACCAGCGCTGCACCCGATCCAGTCAGTTTCCTGATAGGTGGCTTAGGTTAAAATTTCCCCCAATCGGCAGTGGAAATCAGGCCAGGGAGTTTAATCTGGGAACCATTCAGGATTCAGGGGCTTTATTGTGGGTGCTTATTAATTTATACATGGCCAAAGCATCCGCAGCTATGCGAGACCAGAATGACTTGGAAACACCTGCTCATCAGAATCCTATGCAATGGTTCACGTTATTATGTTGTTAGTCAAGAATGATCAAACAAACTCGCTTCAGAGCCCTTTGGATTATTTACTCAAGTACGGGAGAATTCTCTCACGTCTTTAGTTCTGGCTAGTGATCCGAGCTTCACGGGCTGGAAAACTGGTAGCATTCATGAAGGTCTGCGAAGGATCGTTGCATCCAAAAATTCTGTCTCTTATTAAACTGTGTTCCAAAAAGGATGTTTTAACCCCCTGTGGACTGATGCAATTTTGTTGTCACGTATTGTGCTCGGAGTATATCCTGTACTGTTTCTCTATACTACTCGACCTGCAAACGCCGTCTCGCGCGGTGGACGCCGATTCACTGAATTCCTTCGAACAAGAGCTGGACTTGTTTCTGGTTGGGTAGGACATCCCCTCTGACAAAAAGTAGGTACTTCAGGAAATTCAGGGCCAGAGTGATCTCCTGGACTAGTTTCGATTGAACAGATGGGTCGAGAGGAATGTTCCAGATTTTTTTCCCCCAAAATTGGCCTGGGTTTTTTAATCTGGTTTTTCGCCTCTCCCAGCAGATCACATGGTTTCGGGTGGTGTGGAGAGTGTATATATTTTGATACACAATTGTGTGGGACAATGTTCTCTAAGCTGCGCGGGTGCGAAGCGCTCTAGGGAACCCGCGCAGCCGGCTTTGCAATGTAAAGCACGTGCGGTATTTTGAATGGCCTGCGCATCCCCATAAAGGGACAAAAAAAATTACAGGGAACATTGGTGTGAGACAGGCAGGCCTGTCTGTCATTGTTTGTATGTTCGTAAATGTATTAGTTTTTGCCTATTCACACTGATCTGATGGTGTGGTGTTTTCCACGTCCTGAAAGATTCAGGAGAACGAGATCGTCAGTGGCCAATATAACAATTTGAGGTCACTTGTTAATCATGGGCAAACTACCTCACACAAAGCATGAATAAGGGATTGGGCTTTGCTTATGACAGTTTTGTGTTCAGTGAAAAGACAAAGTGTTGGGGAAAAGCTGGAATTCCCCTTGTCCTAATTTCCAAAAGACAGTGACCCCATCCCTGCAATTTGGGATAGGATTGGCAACCTTGCACTGGGCAACCGTCAGTTCCACTCCACCTCTCCCTCGCACTGGTAGGGATTTGGGCCCTCGGTTTCTGTAGAAAAGATAATTCTTTGACAGAGTTAGATATTATTGGAGCAGCTATTTATTGCATTTATGTTGCTTCACTGCATTCAGTTTCTGTTTATTTTACACCACCTTCATCTGCTATTGTTGTTTTGGTTTCCCCCCCCCACCCCTACATGAAACTTCCTTTTTTTGTCCTTTCTTATTTCCTCAGTTGATTTTCGGTGGTCTTTCTTTTATATTCCTTGCATGCAACTTTGTGTGTAGGGCTGGAAATCACATTGCTTAGTGGCAGACATTTGCTAAGAGGTGGACACAGAGCCTTTATGCACCCGTGTTTACATGGCTCTGTCTCCATGGTAACAACCTAATCTGCGACGATAATCATGGTTTCTCTTTGCCTTCCCAGCAGGGTGGATGTGACAGGATATTTTCAGTTCTTTCGACAACTCAAGCCTGACCTCACTTCTATCCCTGGCACGATCACTGTTCAAAACCAGTGCATGTGCAAGCTGGTCGAGTGTGAAAAGGGTCAGTAAATTCTGCGTGTTGCTTGCTTCATGTGAAACTGGAACCGATATTGCTTTGCTTCTGCAATACTGGCACTCAGATTACACATCGCAACTACGGATGGTTTCCACAGCAACATGATGGGGCGCAGGTAGTGGTTAGTTTCCTAGGTTACTGAACAACTATAAAAAGAGCCATGACATAAATTGTAAAGGATTTTCTCGGTTGTGATACTGGTCCTTCGTTAATACTCCGGTTGCCAACTCTGGTTGGACATATTCCTGGAGGTTTCATCACGTGACCTCCTGCCTCCAACTGCTCCACCCAGTCAAACAATATCCAATATTTTTTATAACTAATAAATTAAAGTGTTCAAAAGAAATTGAAGAAAAAACTTTGAAAAAATCCCATGATGTTTCCCCAACTTTGCTCACACCAGTGGTCGGGAGATTAATCTTTAATTCCCAGAGACCCCAGGACAATCCTAGAGGGTTGGCAACCCTCGTTAATACTTATATAATACACAGACTGGACACGGAGCTTCCCAGTATGTAACTGGGATTCTGCACCCTGCCCCTCTCAAATGTGCTGACCCATGCTCGGGTATAGTTTCATGGATACAAACGGCCCTTTGGTACCTCAAGTGTGGCCATTCTTCAAACGAGAGTCCAGGCAGCGAGGGTGAGTGGCCAATCAGGCTGTGGAGTGTTGGGGTAACCACACTCGATCCTATGCGCAGCATCTGGATGTGTGATGCTACAACAGTGCTCAGTGGAGAGCAGTCAGTTTCTCCTCTACAGCTTGGAGGAGGCATGGAGGACAACTGCAGTGTTCCTCCGAATCCCTCGCCTTGCCCGAGATCAGTACAAACCAGGGACATCACATCTTTAATCCTGGAGTGTGAACATCATTGCACATCATAAACATGAAATGCATGGGACAAGCTTTGATCAAAAATTTTTTTTTTTTTTTTATATATATATATATATATATATATATATAATATATAAAAAGAGTGTCTCTTCCTCTCATGAAGGGATACCTCTTTCTAGAGTAGAGCTCTGCAGCTGCCAGCTGGGCCCCCCAGTCAGGACCTTCAGGGGAGGGAAGATGGAACATGAAATAGACTCAAATATTGGATAAAAACATCAGCAACATGCAAAGATCTTAAAACATATATCCTGGAGGGGTTTTAGGGCCGTAATCGAATCGCAGCGATCAGATTATAAACTGCATTGGTTTTGCTCTCTTGCTTTACCAAATTATCCAAGCAACTCAACTAGATTACTGTCCATTATTCATTATTATATATGTCATTTATCTAGATTTTCAAAAGGCCTTCGATAAGGTACCCCATAATAGACTGATGAACAAGGTCAGAGAATGCGGAGCCAGGGGACAAGTAGCAAAATGGATTGCGGGCTGGCTTCAAGACAGAAAGCAGAGAGTAGGGGTAAAAGGTAGCTATTCACAGTGGCAGAAGGTGAGAAGTGGTGTTCCACAAGGATCAGTGCTGGGACCACTGTTGTTCACAATTTATATTAACGATTTAGACTTTGGAATCAAAAACACAATTTCTAAATTTGCAGATGACACCAAATTGGGGGGGGGGGGGGGGGGGAAATAGTCAATACTGAGGAGGACTGCAACAAATTACAGGAGGACATTAAGAAACTTGCAGAATGGGCATATGAAGTTCAACACAGATAAATGTGAGGTATTACATTTTGGTAGGAAGAATAGGCAGGTCAAGAGTCCAGGTGGGGTAGAGGAACAAAGGGATCTAGGAGTACAAATACACAAATCACTAAAAGTTGCGACACATAAGAAAGCAAACCAAGCACTAGGGTTTATTTCTAGAGGTATAGAATTGAAAAGTAGGGAAGTTATGCTAAACCTGTATCGAACTTTGGTTAGACCACACTTGGAGTACTGTGTACAGTTCTGGTCGCCATATTATAAAAAGGATATAGGAGGCACTGGAGAGGGTGCAGAGAAGATATACAAGGATGATACCAGAAATGCGAGGGTATACATATCAGGAAAGGATGAACAGGCTGGGTCTCTTTTCCCTTGAAAAAAGACTATGGGGTGACCTAATAGAGGTCTTTAAAATTATGAAAGGTTTTGATAGAGTGGATAGAGAGAGAATGGGCTGGATTTTACCAGCCTTGAGGAGGCGGGTCTGCTGGCAAAATCAAAAAGAATGGGAGCGGGTCCGGAACCCACTCCCAACCCGCCTCCAAACAAGTCGGGTCCCCGATTTGTGCAGGGACCCGACTCCTAGTGGCGGGAAGAGGATTATAGCCATTTAATTGCCAGTTAACAGGCAGTTAAGAGGCTTTTTCCCATTTTGAGATTTCTGCTGCGAGCTTCCTGACGTCGGGGAACCCCGCCAGGGTAAGTGAGGCGTGCTGTGGTTCTGTTGTAATGTTTGTGTATAGATGACAGGTGCAGAATTGGTGTGAAGGATCCAATGGGACACTGGTGAGTATCAGAGGTAAGGAAATGTTGGGAAAGTCCTTTTTAATGCGTTTAGATTTTTCTGTAGGTGACAAGCTTTGAAGTGTTTGTGTGGCCTCACCTCATTGGGAGAAGTGACAGATCGCTTCTGTAACCTCACCTGCAGCTGCCATCTGTTTTATCCTAAGGAGAGAGTCGTTGGAGAGCCTGGATGCAAGGGCTCACCTTTGTACAGTGATTGTCAGTGTTTGACAGCACCTCAATGCTGTCAAACACTGACAGATCATCTGTCAAAAATAAATGGTACATGCCCCTTTAAGAAAACCGGTAGATGAAGTCATCAACTGACGTCATGTGATACCGGCTTTCCCTTAATTGGCCGTTAAGCCCGCAGGGCGGGCTTAACAAGGCCAATCAGGGGAAATAGCGTCTGTGCGTCGGACGTCGCTGGGGGCGGGACAAGAACCCGGAAGGCAGCAGTCCCGCCACCAACTCGACTCGGCAGGTAAAATCCAGCCCTATGTTTCCACTTGTGGGGAAGAGCATAACTAGAGGCCATCAATATAAGATAGTCACCCAGAAATCCAATAGGGAATTCAGAAGAAACTTCTTTACCCAGAGAGAGTGGTGAGAATGTGAAACTCACTACCACAGGGAGTGGTTGAAGTGAAAAGTATAGATGCATTTAAGGGGAGGCTAGACAAGCATAAGAGGGAGAAGGGAATAGAGGGTTATGCTGATAGATTTAGATGAGGAAAGATGGGAGGAGGCTCGAGTAGAGCATAAACGCCGGCATGGACTGGTTGGGCTAAATGGCCTGTTTCTGTGCCGTATATCCTGTGTAATTTAATGTAATCTTAAGATTACTGACCATTAATATATATTGAGGCACTGTTCCCAGCATCACGAAATGAAGTAAAACCTACAATCAAGATGTTCAAAATGTGTGATACAATAGCACTTCAGGTCAATGTAGGTGATTTAGCTGAGAGCCTAACATCCATTACCTGCTGAAAGAAAATTCACTAATGGAATAAAACTGCTCCCCTAATATATTATAGAGATAGATATAGATAAATAAAACAGAACGACTGAGGTTTCTGTGTACTTCAAGAATCTTGTATAGGTCAGGGGGAGCCCAGATAAATTGAGTGTTTCTCTCTCAGAGACCAATTATATACTTGGATATCAATAAAAAATGGTTCTGGCTTCTAATCGATGTAAAAAGTACATTACAACTCAAATTTAATCAGGCAGCATGAACAGAGTAGGAATAAACTGGTTATTTTTGGGTTGGCAGGCTGTAACTAGTGGGGTACCGCAAGGATCAGTGCTTGGGCCTCAGCAGTCACAATCTGTATCAATGATTTGGGGCCCAAATGTAATATATCCAAGTTTGCTGATGATACAAAGGTGGGTGGGAATGTAAGTTGTGAGGAGGATGCAAAGAGGCTTCAAGGGGATATAGACAAGCTAAGTAAGTGGGCAAGAATATGGCAAATGGAATATAATGTGGAGAAATGTGAAGTTATTGGGGGAGAAATTCGGTATCACCCCATTTGGGGCGCAATTATCGGCCGGTCGCAAAGTTTAGCGCCTGCCGCTAATTATCGCCTCCGACTGCAAACTTGGCTTCCATCGCCCCTGGAAGTGATTGGAGCGCTAAATCAGACGCTACACACCTCTCAAGGCGCTAACGCCGAGGAGCGAGGCGCTACCTCAGAGCGCTGGCAAAGCTCACGTGATGTCAGTCAGCAATGGAACACAGACACACTGGCGCGGCCAGTTCTTAAAGGGGAGGGCCGATTTTGCTGTCCAGCCACACCCTGCTCATTGCAGCCTTGAATTTGGGCCTGGAGAGACCTGTACATAAAATCTGCTGGAAAGAACAATGGAGAGGCCCAGGGAAAGAGCTCAGAGTGCAGCCCCCACAGTCTCTTCTAAATCGATGCAAAGAAGGTCAAATCAAAATGAACCTGCAAAGTGCTGCTCAGTACCCAAAACTCCTTCACTAAGCGTTGAATCTCTCCAGAAGTCTCTTTCTCTCAGAATGCGTGGTGCAAAAATGTTGCCGACAAAAAAAGGCAGGAAGCGGTCGCCTTTAAATAGCGCTCCCCAGTCCCTTCCCAACTGCAAAACGCTCCCCTCAACCTGTCGTTGCTGGCGGCAGGTGGTAAAGCAGGGGGCGCCACTCAATATCCAGTCCGGGGCGCTACACGCTCGACTGACGTCACAATCTGCGGGCGCAGGAGATCGTGGCGGTAGTGTTTAGCGTCGCCGCAAAATATCTGGTCAATTTCGCGAGCAGCGCAAACATTGCCTTGCGCCCCCTTAGGGCGCTAACGGGAGGCGCAAAGCAACCAAATTTTTCCCCACCCACTTTGGTAGGAAAAATTAAAAAGCAGGGTATTTTCTAATTGGAGAGAGATTGGGAAATGTTGGTGTTCAGAGGGACCTGGGTGTCCTTGTACATGAATCACTGAAAGTTAACATGCAGGTACAGCAAGCAATTAGGAAAGCAAATGGTATGTTGGTCTTTATTACAAGAGGATTTGAGTACAAGAGTAAAGACGTCTTACTGCAATTATACAGGGCCCTGGTGAGACCACACCTGGAGTATTGTGTACAGTTTTGGTCTCTTTACCTAAGGAAGGATATTCTTGCCATAGAGAGAGTGCAACGAAGGTTCACCAGACTGATTCCTGGGATGGGGGGATTGTCCTACGAGGAGAGACTGAGTAGATTAGGCCTATATTCTCTGGAGTTTAGAAGAATGAGAGGTGATCTCATTGAAACATACAAAATTCTTACAGGGTTTGACAGGGTAGATGCAGGGTGGATGTTTCGCCCTGGCTGGGGAGTCCAGAACCAGGGTTCACAGTCTCAGAATAAGGGGTCGGCCATTTAGTACTGAGATGAGGAGAAATTTCTTCACTCAGACGGTGGTGAACCTTTGGAATTCTCTACCCCACAGGGCTGTAAAGGCTCAGTCGTTGAGTATATTCAAGACATAGATCGATAGATTTTTGGATATTAAGGGAATTAAGGGATAGTGCAGGAAAGTGGAGTTGAGGTAGAAGATTAGCCATGATCTTATTGAATGGCTGAGCAGGCTCGAGGGGGCTGTTTGGCCTTCTCCTACTCCTATTTCTTATGTTATGATACCACCTTCCAGAGACAGACTCATACCCCTGTTTCAGCTTCACACCAGCTGCAGTAAAAATGCAACCGGTGCAACAAAATCTTTGTAATGTTTGCAGAGAGCTCACTATTCACAACATATATTAATGATCTAGACAAGGGAACTAGATGTAATATCTCCAAGTTTGCAGACAACACAAAGCTGGGTGGGCGTGTGTGCTGTGAGGAGGATACAGAGAAACTCCAGTATGATTTGGACAGGTTGGGTGATTATACTGGCATCTGCCATGCAGCTGCCCAATGTGGACAAATGCGAGGTTATCCACTTTGGTGGCAAAAACAGGAAGACAGATTATCTGAACGGCAATAGATTGGGAAAAGGGGAAGTGCAACGAGATCTGGAGTCCTTGTGCACCAGTCGCTGAAGGTAAGCATGCAGGTGCAGCAGGCGGTTAAGAAGGCAAATGGTATGTTGGCCTTCATAGCGAGAGGATTCAAGTACAGGAGCAAGGATGTCTTGCTGCAGTTGTACAAGGCCTTGGTGAGACCACACTGAGTATTGTGTGCAGTTTTGGTCGCTTTATCGGAGGAAGGATGTTCTTGCCGTGGAGGGAGTGAAGCGAAGATTCACCAGACTGATACCTGGGATGGCAGGAATGACGTATGAAGAGAGATTGGGTCGATTAGGCTTATATTCGCTAGAGTTTAGAAGAATGAGAGGGGATCTCATTGAAACTTATAAAATTCTAACAGGACTAGACAGACTAGATGCAGGAAGGATGTTCCCGATGGCGGGGGAGTCCAGAACCAGAGGTCACAGTCTAAGGATAAGGGGTAAGCCATTTAGGACTGAGATGAGGAGAATTTCTTCACCCAGAGAGTGGTGAACCTGTGGAATTCTCTACCACAGAAGGCAGTTGAGGCCAATTCATTAAATATATTCAAGAAGGAGATAGATATATTTCTTAAGGCTAAAGGGATATGGGGAGAAAGCAGGGACAGGGTACTGAATTTGGATGATCAGCCATGATCTCATTAAATGGCGGAGCAGGCTCGAGGGGCCGAATGGCCTACTCCTGCTCCTTTCTTCTAAGTTTCTATTCCATTAGCAGCTTGTTAACATTAAAATGTAACTGAAAGGTGGATACTGGTGAGAGGAACTCTCCAGTTGCTTGGAAGCTCTGCTTGATCTGACCAGAAAACGATGTGGAGTTGGCAGTGTAAGTTAGTGTTACCAGCCCAGCATTGGCCAAAGTGAATACTGGTCTCAAACTGGCATCTGTATTAGAACAGCAGCCATGAGGTCATTAGAACACCAAGACATGAGGCTGCCCTGTGTATTATTCTACATATTCTCTCATTGCCATTATTCTTAATTTATTAATGTTTGGTTATTAAAAAAGGGGAAGTCTAGACTGGTTCGAGGTTACAGAAATTCTTTTTTCTTAAGTATATATTTTCTGAGCTGCTCAAACCACAGAGTGATGGCACCAATGGGGAGAAGCATCGTTTGAGGTGGAGTAGGTCCATTGGGAAAATGGGGCCACGACTTGGGACTGGTCTGAGAGTTAACCCTGGGAACCATACTGTATCGACTGGGTGTGCAGAGCTTCTTAGCACTAGGCAGCTTCAAGTGGACGCGTTGGCCAGTCTGAAGTAGTGGCCTCTGTACTTTTCAATAGAGCTGCTCCAAGATACAGTCATGGAATGGCATAGAAGTGAATATTTTACCTAGTCGATTTCCACGTAGTACTGAAAACTGACACTTTTTTGAAACCTCAAATTGGTTTCTTGTATGTATATTATTTTTCTGTATATAAAATAAAGAATACATTAAACAGATATTCTCAACTCCCCTTCCCCTTTAAGGCACTGGTATAGGAATGACAGTTTCACTTTCAATAAGTAAAATCTTTACTCTCTCCCACCCTGGTCGTTCTTCCTGGTACTATCCCCAGCTTCGCTCCCTCACGTCCAAGGCCACAGACTTGAACGTAAATGGCGCACAATTGGTTTAGCCATTCATTGCCAGATCTGGCTGGCCCAGATCTGGCTGGTCCATATCAAGCACTATCTGGCCCTGCTGTCCTCTGACAAAATATTCACTACTCCTGGATCATTCTGAAATGTGCTGATAACCATCAACTTTTCTCTACTAACAACCGTCTCCTTAAACCCCTCTCCCCTGCCCTCACCTCTATCAATTGTGATGAGCTCATTGGCTTAAGATACTTAAGTTACTAAGATTGAGACCATCTGTTCAGCTGCCTATGCCTGCATCCCTCCCTTCCCCTTGCCTACCAAGCCAAGCTTCCCTCAGGATTCCCATTGCCCTAGCCCTAAACTCGCATCTTTCTCGAAGTTTCTCTATCTCCCTCATGTCCTCTCCGAGCTCATCTCGTCCACGAGACCCACTTCCTGCTCTCAAACCTATTCCCACTAAACTGCTGACCACCCAACATCCCTTCCTGGTCCCATGCTAGCTGATTTTGTAAATGGTTCCCCTCCTCAGGTACCATCTCCACCCCCCCCCCCTCCCCCTTTTCAAATCTTCCATCCTCACCCCCTCCTCAAAATACCCACTCTTGACTCCTCTATCCTTGCAACCGATTGCCCCATCACCAACTGCCCTATCCTTTCCAAAGTCCTAAACCGTGTTGTCGGCTCCCAAATCCGTGCCCATCTTTCCCGCAACTCCATGTATTGTTAGGGGGGTTTGCTCATGTGATATTTGATCACATGACATCTGATGATTTTTCACCTCATCACGTGATATCTGATCTCGTGACACTTGCCCGCAGTTTACAAGTGTCATTGCATTTACTTTATAAAGGTGGGATGCCCTGTAATCGAGTGCCTTTATCGTGGTTTTGTGCTAGCAGCTCTCACACGAGAAGGTCAGAGAACTGGAGGGCACCAGTGAGCAGGTGAAGGAAGAACGCGGGTGCAAACCGCAGGCGCAAAGCTCTACTTTTCTTCCAGGTGGCTAGCAGCAGATATTTATCTTCCATTCCGGGAGAATCCCGGACAATCCGGGAAGGTTAGCAACCCTATCGCCTAGCAATACGTTGCCACATTGAATACCTTACAGGTTTCACAGCAGGATTGGTCACATTTGCTGGCCTTGAATTTTGATTGTGCAGGCAAACTTCCTAATTGTATTGTTTCACACAGAACAATGGAGCAGAGCAGTCAGGTGGCTTGCCCACAACATCAGGAGCTGGGCAAGCACAACGGATACAGAATCCCTCCTGGCTGCATTGGGAGACTTGTAAGGTCATCAACATAACTTGTCGCTTCAAAACTGCAGCCAGGATCTGGTGTTGTCATTTATCTCGAGTAGTTCCTTGGGAGTACAGGATGTTGACAGGGGACCACTGCATCAGGCAATGTTCAAGTGTTTGTCTAAGCTGTTCACATTTGGAGTTGTTTCTCAGCTTCCACTTGGTCTTTGCCACCTCAGCTCTCGCTCGACTTGGGGTGTACCAATGTTTCTGTTCGAGGTCAGTGCCTGGAGGGAGTTGTTCCAAAAGAACAAAGTTCTCCAAATCTTCAGCATTCCCAGCCAGTTTGACACTCCTGTCATGACCCCTGTTAATCTCCCATTGCGGCTATCTATGGGAGACCCCAAATCTGACAACACGCACCAAGACCGGAATAGAAGATGTAGTCGTAGACTTTAAGGTAAGCTAATGTAGTTGGATTAGTTTATAAACCCAACTGGTAGTCCAGCACAACCTAGGAATTTTTAAAAGTTTAATTTGCCTCTGTTCCAGTTATATGATAGCCAAAATCAAGCTACTTGCTCTGGGAGGTCCCATACTGCTTGCACCTCAAGGAGGCTTCACATCTGAATTACACCATACATTTTACATTGATGCAAAGCCAAAACATTCCAATTAACTGCACAGTGTGGAATATAACTGACCTATATATGCTCATAATATTTGCTTGCAGAATGGACAATGAACAGGTTTTGTAATTAAAGTAACAGTGGGTTATTATTTTACATTCAAGGTGGCGGAGGATTGCAGGTCAGCTTTAGAAATCGGTTTCTCAAGTACTGTTCTTGCACTATCCTAACTTTTGTTTTAAAATTTCTTATTTGTGTGAATGCTGTGCTCATCATGTTGAAGGATGGTAGTACTGCTGAATGGGAACTCTTTCCACTTTCACCACTCCGTGACAACATCAAGCACTGCCTGCCCAGGTACAGTATGGTTGGATGCAGAGTAAACCTCCCTCTAGCTTGGCCCCAGCAATGGGCTGAAGCCCCAACCTCAGAACAGCAGCCCCTACTCCTGTGACATTTTCCCCATACCAGCAAATCTGTGGCCCATCTGAGCGGGATTGGCAATTTAGGGGCAGTCTTGTGCTGTTGGCCCATGCCCACTTGTCTTCCACAAGTTTACTGGCACTGTGCAGTCTTCCACATGCAGCATCTGAGGGACAGTAGTGGTTCATTTGGTTTGGAAGTACATGAAACAATCCCAACAAAAAGATTTGTTTAGTTCTGCAGACACACAAATTAGGTTTCCAGCTTGTTCACAACAGATTATTTTTTGGGGGCTCAATGACCATTTCCAGTGAAACTATTTGGAATCATTTACAAGGACAACAAATAAGGTTATTACAACAATGTAAACCCATAGTAATTATATTGCTCGCTATCCTCCTATGCTGCTAATTACACAGTACGACAATCCTGACAGTGCTGCAAGGTTAAGAGGTTGGCGGATACAACCCTAATGTAGTCTTTTGTAATTGGATAAAGTGATTACACTCTTTCTCTCTTCTCTTGAAGGCACTGGTTGATGCTGGGATACCGTTTCATTCCCACATTTGCCTTCCTGTACTTTGCCAAAGTGGCCACTCTTCACATAAGAGCTTAGACAACGAGTGCTGCACACTATTCAACCATGGGGGCGAAGAAGGTATCACAGCTAAGCTCAATCTTGTCCTCACCGTGTCAGCCGTGGCTCAGTGGGTAGCACTCTCGCCTCTGAGTCAGAAGGTTGTGGGTTCATAGTCCCACTCCAGAGACTTGAGCACAAAAAATAAATCTAGGCTAACACTCCAGTGCAGTACTGAGGGAATGCTGCACTGTCATAGTTCTCCCCGGTGTCCTAGCTAATATTTACCCCTCAATCAACATCACTAAAAAAAAATTCTCTGGTCATTATCACATTGTGGGAGCTTGCTGTGCACAAATTGGCTGCCACGTTTCCTACATTACAACAGTGACTACACTTCAAAAAGTACTTCATTGGCTGTAAAGCACTTTGGAATGTCTGGTGGTTGTGAAAGGCGCTATATAAATGCAAGTCTTTATTTTCTTTACTATACAGCAGGTCACTTGATTCTGATTGATTTTTCTGCAGTTTAGCCCAGAGGCACTGTGCCCAATTATGGCATCCCTACCTAGCTGCCCAGGCTGAGATCAACTAACTTAGCAAAGACCAGGATCCAACCCGATTCCTTCTTGGGCTGTGTGGCTGGCTCAGTGGGGCAGGCTTAGATTCCCATCAGAGCAGTACAGTGCACTTTAAATTTACAAAGCATGCTTCACACTCATGTTGCGGGGACCTTGGAAACCAATTATTCTCTCATTCATAATGCGCATCATATTCAACTGATAGCTTCACAACACATTTTGAAATGTAACCTGGAAAAGTGAGGCCAGGTTTAAAACAGAGGTAGTGTTATAAGAGACCTTATAATAACAGTGGGCTGAAGGATTACCATTCACCTCATTTCTGTTCTGCCAGTTGACTTAGTTGCTAGAGATAGTTTAAGCACTGGTACAATACTTTTCTGAATGGCAACATTGGAGGTTTTTACATTTCATTTAGAAGTACTTAACTGTTTTGCAGCGATAGCGTATGGGTGCTTGACTTTTGAATCTCTGTGCTGGAATGCTGCTGAGGCCCAATAAAAAAAAAACTCATGAACTCCCTCTCCCCATGGCTCAGCAAGTTTATCCAGTGAGCAGGTGAACCACAGAAACCAGCAAGGTCCCAGATTCAATCTCGAGGCAGGGTTATGGGAAGGGAAAATCTCAGGGGGTCCTGATCACTCTCCAGTAGCCTCTTCTGGAAGTGTGCAAGTGTCGACATTGGGTGAGGACAGGATGCAGATGGATTGGCAGTGATGTCACCTCGCATTGGAATATCCTGCAGCCACTCACGATCTAGGCACGCACATGGTTACTTGGCTGAGATACTGAAGGGGGAAGCCAAACAGTGTGAAATCCCCATAGCAGAGACCACCTTACTGGTCTTGGCGCTGTGTAGAATACAACACCAATGCAGTGTGAATCTGGGTTTAAAAAAGTACTCAGGTAGCACTTTGGGTACATTAGAGTGGCGGCTTGGCTCAGTGCTGGCACTTTTGCCTCGTCAGAAGGTCATAGGTTCAAGCCCCGCTCCAGATCTTCAGCACTAATTTAGGCTGACATTTCCGTGCAGTACCGAGAGAGCACTGCATTCGGAGGTGCCGTCTTTCAGGTGAGATGTTAAACCAAGGTTCAATCTGCCCATTCAGGTGGGCGTAAAAGATTCCATGGCGTTACTCGAAGAGGAAGTCCTCAACTAACACCATCAAAACAGATTAATTCATCTCATTATTGTTTGTGACTCCCGGGGCCGTGTACAAATAGTCTGGCACGTTGGCCTTCAAAACAACAGCGGCTAGACTTCAAAAGTAAATCGTACGATGTCTCAAAGTGCTTCACAGCCAAAGGACATGACAGGTGCTATATGAATGCAAGTTACTTCTTTTATAAGCAGAGTTATTTTTTAAAAAAATCTTTTCAAAAAATTAACATCCCATGCTCTCAAAATATTAAAAAATTAATGACTAGAGCGTGGAGCTCCATGTATGAACATAATAAGCATGTTTCTGCAGAATGCTCTCTCCTAGTGGCAGAGTATAATTTGAAGGCTACAGTGCAATATAAGCCCTGCGTCTCACTCGAGAGGCATCAATCTCAGACCAGTGTAACCACTGCTGACGTCTCCACATCATGGGGGTCACTGGGAATGTTTGGCAAAAGACTGAAAAAAAGCTACACGGCAGTACGGCACCATACAAACAGACCAGCAAATTACAAACCTTCAGTTTGAAGAAAATCACATGGAGCTGTCAGCTAGATGCATCATTATCAGGGCAATTGCTATTAGCCAATATGTTGCAAGGCCTCAGATGATGCCTCCCCCACACTTCAGCTGCATCAGCCTGCAATCGCTTCCAAACAAAGCTTCAAAAATGCTAACATTGTAAACGTGTGACACCCCTAGCTATAGGTAAGAGTAGAATTTCTCAAGGTTCCCTCTGCACAGCAAATTACATTAAAAGACAGGCAAAGTCTTTGAAAAGGCTAGAGGATAGACGTTGTTTAAAAAAGAGTAAGGAAAAGAAATATCTGAGACAAGTGTGGAGAACAGGACTCCCAGAGGAAGAAGAGGAGAGTGTAGTTGTCTTGTGGAAGGCAGAGAAGAGGCATGTTGAACTGTGGAAGGTGGGGAGGTCAAGAATGAAAAGAGATGGAGAAAAAGAAAGCTATTCTGACCCATTATACTTACTTAGTCTTGAAGGGATTTTGATTTAATTTATATTATGTTATTGATTACGGTCAAATTCATCTTACAAAGGGTAATTCCCAGAGATACACAAGCCATTTAGAATGTTAATAGGCTACCCGAAAAGGAAATGGGACCGCTATTAAAACAGCTCATTTTTGCGTAATGCAGCAGCATTGAGACAATGAGAAGTCACTGAGCACATCGCAGAGCAGTTCAAACCTTGACGATCGAACAGGGCTTCATTCAATACCCCTGGCTTAGCTGAAGAATCAAGTCTCCGTTGGCTTATTCACAGATGTGATTCCCAGTAAAAAAGTAAAATAGCTGCAGAGCCATATAGTAATACAGACTTCCACAGCAGGGGAGAGAGAGACTCGGATTGGCAGCTCCATCTTCATCACACAAAATTGAGGGAGGGGCAAAAGGCCAGCCTTTGTTTCTCTCTCTCTTCTGGAGGTGTGAGTCGAGAGCAGTCTGTGACAGTGAAAGGCACAGAGATTGTCTTGTTCTGTAGTCAGCTGAAGGTAGCGTGAGACATTCCAGGCTGAAGTATGAACATGTATTGCCTTTAATGGAATAAGTTAGTGCTAGTTAGTTTAGGGACTGTAAACTTATAAGTGAACTTAGCCGACAGCAGGGCAGAGTTGCAATTTTATTCATTTTTAATCATACAATCAGTAAGCAATTGACTGAATCTTGCTGTGAAAACTATTCTGTTCATTCATATATGTCATGTAAAATGTTTGTTGGCATACAATCAGCCTCGTCTCACGAGAGTACTCTTCAATCCTTACAAAAAGACAGGAGAGCATAAACTCGAACTCATCCAAAGCTCTGCTGCTCGTATCCTAACTCGCACCAAATCCCGTGCACCCATCACCCGTGATCACTGACCTATATTGGCTCCCGATCCAGCAACGCATTAGTTTTAAAATTCGCATCCTCATTTTCAAATCCCTCCACGGCCTCGCCCCTCTTCATCTCTGTAACCTCCTGAGATATCTCGGCACTCCTCCAATTCTGACCTCTTGCACATCCAATTTTAATCGCTCCACCATTGCCTAGATCTGCCTGGGCCCGAAGCTCTGGAATTTCCTCCCTCAAACTCTTCGCCTCTCTACCTCTCTATTTCCTCCTTTAAGACGCTCTTTAAAACTGACCTCTTTGCCATCTGTCCTAATATCCCCTTATGTGGCTCGGTGTCAAATTTCATTTGATAATACTCCTGTGAAGTGCCTTGGGACGTGTTAAAGGCGCTATATAAATGCAAGATGTTTTTGTAGTATCTGGTACATACAATAAGGGATCTATTGCTACAATCCGAAGGTCATGCTATTGTTTAAGTAGATATTGGGCAGTAAAATGTGCTCACTAGACCTTAAGGAATGCAAGGTCTGCTTACGGGAGTGATCAATGATGCTGAACCGAGATTATGTATTATAGACCTGTGAATGAGTAACACAGAACTGCATCGATTTACAAAAGGGGTTACTTGCTGCACTGAAGAGTGGGGCAGCTGGAGATATAAAGTGTGGCATACTGGGGTGAGAGAAAGCTTTGTGAACAGCTAGTGTTTGGCAGAAGGTGGTGTGTACATCCCCAAAAAAAGGATTCCTGGCAATTTCATTCAAACTAATATTGGGGCTGAGCATGGACAGGGAAAGTCTCTGGCAAAGTTTCTGACAATACGAGAGGCATGTGTACGAAATTTGTGGGAATATGGATTAGGAAATTCTAAACAAGAATGCGAATGAAAGGAACGGTTGGTATCGTGATGGAAGACAACAAGAGCGCAGCGGAGAGGGTGCAGGAGAGCGGATAGTTAACCAACATATGGCAAGGGGGTTAGGACAAGCATGACTGTCTAGGGACTGGTGAGATAGGCAATTGTCACCCCCACTAGTTGTCCCCCATCCTGTTGGTCGGTAGTGTTATAGGGTCCAAAACTGTAATGATGTCAGTAACACCTAATGACGTGCATAACAGAAAAGCAGCGGTTATGTCTTTGTGGAATGTAAGAGATACAAATGACCGACAGATGCATGTATATTCTATCCTCAGTGCATCGGCTTTTTGTGTTCTCCAACTTTTTTCCATAATCATCAGTTAAAATGGTCTCACGCCCCATAAAACAACAAACTAACCTCTGTGGCTGCACATGGTTTTCATCTTCTGATGCATGTATCACAGCCAAGAGTCCAGCACCAGTAATATCTTTCAAACAAGGACTCTGCATTTTCCACTGCAAAATGTATAGTAATGGAACAGAACCATTAAACAAAAAGCCTGTCATCATTTCTTCTATTTTATTTCACTCCTAAAACCAACAGTTGAAGCTTCCCCAACGGCTTAGCGGGTGAATTCATTGTCCATTGTGACAATGAGCCATGGCGATCGGGAAGTTCATATGTTTGATTCCAAGCCCTGGGCTTACTTAGCTGATTTCAGCTGGGGCGGATGTTAAAGTGCTACAAATTGGCCTCACAGCCTCTGGACTATGCGAGGGAAATAAAATAAGCCGGTGCTCCCCCCTCATTATTACTATCCAGCTGGCCTTGCTGAAAAGTAGACACAGGATGAAATTAGTGAATGCTTAGATAGCTGGGGTCTAACTGGGGACAGGTTTGTAAAGTGCAGGTCATGCTTGACTAATTGAATGGAATTTTTCAAAGAAATCACAGTGCATAGGTCAATGGAATGCAGTAATTGTTGAATGTTCAGAAGGTGTTGACAAGATGCTGCATAAGAGACTTGTGAAAATGAAGGTACATGGTATTAAAGGAAATTTGCATCTCAAACAGTAAAATTCTTGAGTGAAGGAACAGAGACGTCAGAGAGAGTGCAGGTAGAATTGGGTAATGCAGTGGGATGGCATTGACCATCTAACTTCTTGGATGAGAGTTCAAATCCAATCCAATATGGACTGAACCACTTTCGCACAGGGAATATCTGACCACTGGCCTTAAAGGAACAGGACAGGTTAGCAGCTAAACATGACAACCTGTGTTCAAGACCCCTAAATACCCATAAGCAACACCACATAAACGAGCTAGTCCTTGTAAACTGTAATTTTCCCCACTCTTGACATTGAGCTGACTGAGCTATAATTGCATTGGTCACGCCTTTCTCCCTACTTGAATATTGGACTTGCACGAACCACCCTTGAATCCTTGCATATAATCACCATATTTACAGAGTTCCTCTATATATCCTTGAGGATTCAAGTGTAAATCCCAAGTGCCCTTCAAAAACATTGAATTCTTTGAGACCCTTAAACACTTAAATTGAACAAAAATGAGAAGTCGCACAACACCAGGTTATAGTCCAACAGTTTTATTTAAAATTACGAGCTTTCGGAGCTGCTGCCCCTTCGTCAGGTATGTAACTCTACCTGACGAAGGGGCAGCAGCTCCGAAAGCTCGTAATTTTAAATAAAACTGTTGGACTATAACCTGGTGTTGTGCGACTTCTCATTTTTGTCCACCCCAGTCCAACACCGGCATCTCCGCATCATGACTTAAATTGAAAACATCAAGCAAATCCATATATATAAAAAAAGGAACATTTTATAACATGAAATATTTACAATAATTTCAAAAAGCATAGAATCCCTGTATATAGTTTACCATATTAAAGAGACAACATATATATTTCTTCAAGTGTTCTAATGTAAGCTTTGGCCTTTTAATTCTGGTAAAGAGCAGCAGGGTAGATTTCCTCTGTTTACTGGCAGTGTAAAGAACACACATGATTTTGCTACGAATAACAAACGGAGGTTTTTTTTTCCCCCTAGTATGTTAACACTGCTTTAGTTTGTATAGACTCAGCATGATAACCGCCTCCCCAAGCCATCTGGTTGAAATTGGTTACATCAGCCTGAACAGGGATCAAACCTGGGACCATCGTACATCACAATGGACAGTATATTTTCCATTGCCCCACTTCTAATCCATCTAAAGTGATCATTACAAACTTCAGGTGATAGTACTTTGTAGATAATCTTTATCGATAATCTTTATCCTTAAAAAGCATTCTGTAAAGCTCATAACCCTACCTGCAAGAATAATCACAACAACAACTTGCCTTTATATAGTGCCTTCAACATAGTAAAACTTCCCAAAGCACTTCAACTAGTTTCTTGTATGCTTGTTTAGAGTGCATAGGGAAGAAATAAATGGATTCAGCTCATTATTACTGAAATGGCTTGGAGATATTTTTAAACAGTAGAATTGCTTGACTACTGCCCTGAAGCAATGTGACATGGGAGAGAAAGTCTCAAGACTACAAATCTGACATGGAAATAAGAGGCTAGCTCCCTTTATCAAATTTAATGCAATTTTCTTTAATAACTCCAGAAGACAGACCTTGCATCACATCAGTGTTGCTCATCAATACTACAGTCTATGTGAGGAATAACTATCACATTTCATTGCTGACTATGTGTCCTTTTCATGACTAGTCCAATTAAAATCTGATGCTGTTGGTGGAAATAGCATTAACTGAATCCATATGGTTGTCTTCGCAGATTGTGTTCCAAGCATATCCCTGGTCAAAAGAATCACGGAAACATTGAGGAGTGTGGATGACACACCCCCTTCTGCCTCATTGTTTAGGCATCTCTCTCCAAGGCAACCATAGCCCACAGGCCACAATCCATCTGAAGCCAACTCAGAAAAACATATTACCATAAACACAAAAAAAAACAGCTTCACAACTACAGAACTCTCATTCCCAATAGCTTTAGGAGAATTGAGATCATATCATCATAAATTATCCAGCAACATTACCATGGGAAGATGGATATATCTGCAACACATATTGACAAATGCTGTTGTTTCAGTAATAAGTGGGAATACTTCAGGGGAAAAAAATACCTGAGAAAATGATTAAACTCTTTAGATGAGAAGGGATTTAATTTGTCAACAGAATGATTGCGACAGATGATGGATCTAGGCTGGTAATATGTGCTTTGCTGAAATGTTGAAAGACAAGGCTTTCAACCAGTTTTGTAGCAACATGACCGTCCTATGTTTATAAAACTCAGACAGACAAAACATCTGTGCTTGTACAACAGGCCCTGTATTGTTACGTTGCTGTTCTCCATTACATTCTATGGAAAACGGATCATTTAATTTCATCTTATTTTATGCATTGATAAAGAAAAAATTGGATGCTTTGCAAAAAATCTGCAAATTTTAACTCTTAGATTACAGGGACTCCTACACCCCATGGGCAACCTTTTTTTAAAAAAAGATTTAAGCTTACATAGCATGAGGCTGAATTATCCACTAATGTGAAAACAATAAAGGGTACTGAGAGTCAGGAGTAGCTTTGCTAGGAGAAAAGTGAAGGGTTACTAAAGTCATAGTGCATGTACAGTGTAAATTTACCAGGTTGATGCCAGGGATTGAAAACTGTAGTTATGAGGAGAAACGTGAGATACTGGGACTATTTCCAGTGGAGCAGAAAAGGTTAAGTGGAATTTGACAAGAGGTTTTTTTTTTTAATTATATGGGGTTTTTGATAGAGTGAATAGGGAAAGAATAAATGATGAGGTGAGTTGCTAAGAGAGCCGAGAGTTTAGGAGTAATTTCTCTACACAGAGGGTTGTTGGAGCAGGTAATGCTTTGGTCAAGGCAGAGACCATGGCATCGCTTAAGGTAAAATTGGACATATATTTAACGCAGGAGGTATAGGGAGATAGCAGGGCTGTGGGATTAGTTTTGGATTTCTCTGGCAGAGAGATGGCACAGATAGGAAGGGCCAAATGGGTTCCATCTGTGCTGTAAACTATGGTTCTATGGGTTCACTGGGATAAATACAGGAATGTACAGAAGCATATTGAAATGGTGGTTGGAGTGTCAATGAGAAATTCGGAAAAAACATAACTGCAGATGCAAAACATATTCGTAAGAAATTCTTTTAGTATTTTAAGAGAAAAAGAGCAGTCAAAGCGGTGAGAACCATAAAAGATGCAAATGCAGTTGACACAGAGGATAAGCATAAATACAAAAGCAAAATACTGCGGATGCTGGAAACCTGGAATAAAAACAGAAAATGCTGGAAATACTCAGGTGGTCAGACAGCATCTGTGCAGAGAAAGAGAGAGTTAACATTTCAGGTCGATGACCTTTAAACTCATCAACCTGAAACGTTAGCTCTGTTTCTCTCTCCACAGATGCTGCCTGACCTGCTGAGTATTTCCAGCATTTTCTGTTTTTATTTAAGCATAAGATAGTTAAGGCCTAGAAAGTAGATTGTGCAGCGCCCACTGTAGGGCACAATATGATGTGCATGAACGCATCCCAAGCTGGGTTTGCGCTGCATGCCATATTGATTAGGGAGCCCTGGTTATTATCCCGAAATTGCTTGGTGCCGGAGCTCAGCGTGCGGCGTGCATGTTGCGGTCAGTTTTCTCAGGCGCAGGGCAACCAAACCAGCAGTCCTTAAAGGCACTGCTGGAGGCTGCCAACAAAAAAGGTAAGTAAAAAAACCCCAGTGAAGCAGACCAAGGAGTATTCAGTCGTGCAACCTGAACTTACAGTTGAGGACATGGCATTAATTCAATTTCTTGTGTGCACATTGTTCATGGAGAAGCAATTGGGGTCAGAGGGCGTAGTTATATGCCAATTACACCAGGAAAGTGGGGCCAAACAAAACTCCCTCTGCACTTATTCCCTAGGCAGTTACATCAGATCATATTAGGTCTGTGTTTGTATAGCGTACACTCTCTTGCTACACTGACCTAAATGAAGGATGGTGTGTTGTGAATACAAAATGAATGAGAATGAGAATGAATGAAGTCCTAAAACCAGAGAGTGACGCTACGTAGGAAATGCATTTGGATTTATACATCTTTCAGGTATAGGAGTTCAAGCTCATTGTGTGAATCTATTTTGGTGGATTGAGTGGAGCTAATTGCATTTATATTACTACCTTGGAGTATCAGCAAACCAATCTTGTTTGACTTTGAGGTGGCAGGCTGCATTGCAAGAGAAAGACTAACTGTAAATGCAGTGAATATTTATAGTGCTTATAGAATGGAAATGGAGACCAATGGCCTCAGAGTGCTGTCCTCCCTCTTTACTGCACCTGCATCCCTCTTGATCCAATTTTTGAGACAACAGAAAGAGGTCTGTGTTTACGGATACTCAAACCTCAGCTCTCATGACCCACTAAAATTTGGCCTTCAGCCACCTTCAGGGCTTTCCTGCCTCCAACAGGACACTTAAGTATAAAATGTCTTCGAACTGTTCTTCTGACCTAGCATAGGGACTTGGTGGGTTGGATTTGAGCTTGGGCCAATTTACAGCGTCTGCAATCAGATTCTGATGAATTTCTGGGACAAGCCAACATAAGATTTATTGTAGTCTATTCCAGTAAGGTTTAAACAGTCAATTAGGCATGGCACACTTCTAATTGGCAACATAGTCTTGCTCCAGTGTAACCAAAGCCATTGTTTTCACCTGTGGTATAATCAGTACTTTTGAACTTGCTGACACCAAGATTATGGTGAAATTGTGAATTGTTCTGTGTCTGAGGTATCGGAGTATGAATTCTAAATTTATTTATTTTTAAACTGTATGTGGAAGGTTGATTATGCCACTAATTTATGGTGACTGACTTAGTACAAAAGCTCCAAGGTGATTTACAGTGTCCTAACACTGCCCAGGCCGAGATGAGCTCACTCAAAACAGACACAGACTTCAGCGCAGAACCTCTTGATCTGTGCATCTCTGATCCACACTGGGCTCAACACGTACCAATTGAACCAACAGGGGTGCTCTTGAACCAGAACTTCTAATTAATGTAATCTAGGCAACTGCAAACATTTTTGGTGTTTTTTTTTTTTAAATGTGCCCTCCAGATTATTTGGACATCCATGTTAAAAGTTAGTTTTAAACCCAGTTTGAATAATATCATAGGATTATCTTTCATGTTAAAATTCAGATATGGGCTGTGAATTAAATGCACCAATTGTGCTCATCCATTTAACCTTTGACTACCCAAGGTGGCCAACATTTAATGGGCATTTCAATTTAAAGTGATGGTCTTTCTGGGTGAGACCAGGTTAATCCTATTCTGCAAATATTACCCTTCTTTAAAAATAGGTTTGATCATGCAAAGTAAAAGTTATGGATCAATTAACAAAAAAGGCCATTTCTATAATACCACTGTTAACTTGGATTAATTAATTGTATTTGAAGTGCTTTGAAATTTATGAGAGAAAGAAAGAATTTGCATTTAGGCCACGCCATTCATGAGCACACCATGTCCCAAAGCACTTTATAGTTAATTAAATATTTTGAAGCATAGTTACTGTTATAATGCAGGAAATGTAAAATGAAGATAATGGCCCAGAATTTGTTGGAGTGGGGCATCTCAGACTGTTAGTTAGACTTGTTCCTGCACCCTTCAGCAATATTTTGCCCACAAAGTTGCTGGACGTGCGAGCTGATAACAGCGTAGGGAGGGCAATAGGGCATCTGGGATCTTGGTGGACGACAGGACAAACAGTCCTTAACTAATGAGATTAAAAGGAGAGAAATAAACAGAGGAAAAACTGAGAAAGTGAGTGAATTCAATATCAAATCAGGTACAGAAAGAAAAAAGAGAGAGGGAAAGAAATATTGGAGAGAGAAAGATGATTTTTTTTTAAAAGATTGACATTTTTAAAATCTCCAATAATTCACAACCTGAAGGAATGAGACTCCACACTTTTAATTGTTCACTTTGAGTGAGAGGTTGATTGAGAGTCATTAACAATTATCACGTTAAAAGGGTACTTATGCTGTTAATTACTAGACTTAATTTTCTGTGGAGAGTTTAATGGGCAATTAATGCGCAAATGCAGCAAGTTCATGAAAATTATGGGAGGTTAAGGGCGAGATGCCGTTTTTGCGAAGCCAATGGCGGAGCAGCGCAAATTGGCCAGCAACTTCTGATGTTATGCAATTCACAGGGTCTCTCTTCCTCGCCACAAGTTGCTGGCTGATTTGCACATTAATAACGCTGTGCGTCCTTCACACGCTGTTATTTTTTCAAGCAAATTCTGGACCAATATTGATTTGGTTTTTGACTGCTCCGGAATTACACTTGTGGCCTACCAGAGTTCTATTCAATTCTTACCAGACCTCTTTTCAAAATAAGATGGACTTTTGATGGGGAAAATACACTCTTGTGATGAAAACAAAGAATTAACCTTCGTATTACCTGCTGAGATTTAGGGTTGGTAAGAGTTCCAATGTGATTAGGTCTGGTGTAGTGGCCTTATCTTCGTATGTTCTAATCACTGCAAAGATCCAAGGTCAATGAGAGAGGATTATCCCTGGAGTTTTACAAATCCCTTGGTCTAAAAAGTTTAAGATATTTACAATCCCATAACTCCAAATTTAATAAATCTAAATTTGTAAGCTGGTACCCAAAATGATGATGAAATCTGCTGGATTGTCATAAAGACTCGAACTGGTTCACTAATGAAGAGAACATGGGACCTCTACCTGGTCTAGCCTACATGTGACTCCAGTCCCACACTATGTGGTTGATTCTTAATGCTTGCAGGGTAACTAGGGATGAACAATAAATACTGCTTTGCCAGTATCACCCACATCAAGAACAAATATTTTTTAAGTGCCAAGTTTAGATTGGAAACGTTACGCTGTGGCGACTATGCAGTAATAAAGTGTTGGGCAATGGACAACATTCTGTTTACTTTTCTTCTTTCTCACGTCTCTATTTTTCTGTTCATCCTTCCTTCCATGAGACCTAATCTAAACCAGATACTTCAATCAGTTAGAACATAGATTTTTGAGTGGGGTTCTCGAGGGTAATCTCAGGGTGGTCCATAAAAATCATCAAATTTATATATTTTCTAGTTTCTTCACTTACTAGTGCATATATAAATCAAACATCTTTGCAGTGATAACACTGTTTTCCTTTGTGTAGCTGCTATTGTCTTGGAGACATTAGCGCAGGGGGGCCCCTAGGACAGCTTTCATATTTGCAGAGGTCCTCTCCACACAGAAAAGTTGGGAAACCAGTACATTAGAAATGCAGGTACACATGTTTACAATTTACTTTGCTTAGTTAAAAATGTAACTGTCTATTTGCTGTGGCTAGATAGATTTTCTCTAATGGATAGCAAGTTACAAAGTCATTTATTTTCTGACAGTCTATAGCAATTTCTCAGGTTAATAGAAATTCATAACACAGAACTGCTATTTGAAACTTGGCACTTGTATTCTTTTGAGCATGTGTTCTGGTGAGGTTGAATTGGAGAGCAAAGTACTGCAGCTGCATGCATCATCACGATCCTTACAATCAATCATTGTTTTTTTTTTCCTTCCATTATTTCTGTTCCTAATGTAGAGGGTCCGAAGTTCAAATCTCTTCCATTTTACTTATGAGAAAACTGATTGTGCCTCTTCCTCCTTCAGCTGAAAATGCCAAGGAGTGCAGGGGAAAAGTCAACAAGTAAAACAAAGTTCAGTAGAAAAGAATTCTAGAATCTACGAGTGATGATTCTACAATCCGACGCTCCCAATAAGTGATTGGTGAATGCAGCTTGTGACTGAATTCAGCCAATAACTCAGTAAAGTGCTTTGTATGGTTGATATCCAAGGGAAAGAAAACATTTGCTATCCCCTTAGTTAACATGATCTATTTAACTGTGTACTTTTCCCCTCCTTTCCTGAAGGCATGGTTCCACAGGTGCCAGCTACTGTCTGGTACCTCATTTCTAAACCCAGATACTGAGTGTCTGTTATTGTTATCTCATATATGCAAACATTGTGAATCATCATATTTAATTATAGTAAGAAACTTTGCTTTTCTTGACTCCAAACCTTTAGTTTTCTTTCTTTTACGGCCTGTGCTGAATGCTGCGACTCAAGTTGGAGTATGGTAATAAATGCAAGTTGTTGTTGTTGTTGTTCCATGGGCAAAGATAGTGCCTGTGCACCTCCTTTATAATATAAACCTGAGCAACATATATTAGTCAGCTAATTGATCCTGTCCTTATCAGCTATTCACACATTTGAACATTCAGCAGTGAAATGCTTAACAATTAGGAATGGGAACCCTGACTATATATTTTTAAATTTTTTTTCCTAGACCAGGGACATTAAGGTCAACTACAACATCCCATAAACCACCTTAAATGAACTTTGTTAACTCAGCACAGAACAGAAACGTCCCGATTACTCATTTGGTGAAGGCAGCACGCAGTTGAGCTGCACCGGCCAGGAATTCCTTGGTTTGATTTCCACCCGTGCAGAGTTCAGAGTTGGGGCAGTTACCCTTGTTGGGAGAGTGCACATGTGGTGGGTGTCGGATGAAGAAAGAATCTAACTTAGCTGGAGTACTCCCTCCATGGTCACCGTCTGCCAACACTCATGTTCTAGGGACACAAAGAGTGGCCACTTGGACAAAGTACTGGGGGGGGGGGCACCTTATGCCTGTGAAACCAACAAACGTCAGTGTCCTTCGAATGGGGCTGGGGTGGGGGGGGGGTAAAAGAGAGAAACACTGGGAAAAATTAGCTGCCACCTACATTTAAAATTTTTTTATAAATTTTACATACAGCATGAACAACTTTGCCCTCCTACAGTACACTCTGCACTCCTGAGATCATTTAGATAGGCTGTAAAGCAATAAAGGAATTTGTTAATTAAACTATTATAAATCAGACCACTAATTGGACTGTTCAGCTCTCCACTTTACCCATTAATTGGAGCCAGTACAGATTATAGGAAATTGTAAGTAATTTAATTTAAAACAGGATGATTCTGATAATTGTTTTAATTAATAAACCAGAAGGAATAGTGTGCTTCTATTTCTGGATTTGTCTTCACCTGCCAGTGCTCTATCCATGCCATTTACAAGCCTTAATTGCAATGTTAGTTCTTCAAGTAAATGTTTCCATCATCCCACTTGGGCCTGGTGCATTCAGGATCTGTCCTAATCTACAAAGCCAAGACGTAGAAGCACACAGAGGTCCGAAGCATCTGCTGATATATTTAGCACTGAGGTACCGGGTGATCAGATAGAATTCCCAAAGTTTGAAACAAATACAACTGGGTTTACATATTTTCTGACTTTTTTTTTTAAATATAAAAAAGAAAATGCATAATGGTGGATTTATCTAGACAAGTAGTAGGAAGTTTAATAGAAATGTCCTGGATATATTTAATCTGTAACTTAATGTAGAGGCTTGGTGATATATCCTTGTTCTAATAATTTGACATGCTATACCAAAAAGGCACAATACTGAGTTTCCACCCTCCCCCATTTAGTGAGGTTTTCTATGCTTCCTTGGCTTGACGTACACACTTGTATTTGCAGAAGTACACCTGCCTCCCAATGCCCTGAGCGAATTATTCCATCAGAAATGACTGCTTGCACTGCTCAAATCATTAAATATTTACTCTTGCTGTTAGGCTTCTGCGCCATTCGTGCTTTGATTCAACTGCTCAATTAAAGATGTTTCTTCAATAACTGCTGAAGGCAAGAAGCTACCGTCGCGATTCAATCACTTGTTCGACATCGAAGAAGCCAGCCAGAATTACCATTTCACTTTCTACAGCGAGTCCTTTGCTGACCAACAAGCTCGATTTTTGCTGGGAATGGGCTTCCACAGATTGAACAGTCGGTCCCGGATACACCAAGTTGGGGGGATCTGGATTCTTCGGGTGAGCCTTCCTTAGCTGGCGTTTACACTCAGCATCAGCAATTCAACGGGCCTCATAAATAGGCAGTGCCTTCATGGATGGGTTTTCACCAGGCTCTCTTATGTTGAGCAAGTTGTTCAGTTCTGGATGTCTATTTTGCTTTGTTTCTGAGTCACTTTTAAGCAGTCTTTATATCTCTTTTGCAGGAAACAAATGTGTCCTTTTAAAAGGGGGAAACAGGAAGGTGACATAACCCCCTCCGCTCTGTGTTTACAATGATTATTCTTCCCCAGCTCATGTGGGTGCTTAACTGCACACTGTGCAGTTAATACAAACTGCTGGAACTGCAATGGAGCAATAACACCCAATTCTAAAAGTTATTTTCTCTCATTTCTTGCAAAATTTCTACCTGAAGCGACAATTTTTATTCCAGGTTTTTAAATCAAATGTTACTCTGCATCATCCAAAAGGAGGAGTACAAGAGTCCTACGAGTTCAGTCACCCACAAATAAAGTAACTTAAAATTAAAACCATTTTCTCCTCCTTTCCTTCACGAGAAGCACTTCACTTCTGCGGTGATCCATTGGTTTAAACAGCGTGTATTCAATCTTGCATGCGGGCAATTCTACACAAGCGCAACTTTTTTAAAGTTGTCATTGGGTCCCAGGCCTTGCCCCCCGTCTGTATGGGCCCGTATGGTGCCTTTTACAAAAGGGCGGAGTATTCTCTGTGCCCCCGGTCAGAAAATTAGCTGTTTGAGGCACCCGGGAGAGTTGCTTATGTTTCTCGCTGCCAGAATTGTGCCTTTGGTGGCTGGGGAAATAAAAACACCTGTTGAGCTGATGCTCCTTCCTGCCAAAGCACCACTTTATTTAGGTTATACCCTTGCCACTGAGCTGCTAACTTCAGCAGTGCTACAATATAAATGCAATGCAGCGAGAGTGGAGCATTCCGATTGTACAGTGCAATAAAGAGAGAGAAAGAACGTGTGTTTATATCGTTCCTTTCCCAAGCTCAGGACATCTTCACAGCCAATGAATTACTTTTCCAAGTATAATCCCTATTATGATGAAGGGAAATGTGGCACACAGCAAGGCCCACAAACAGCAATGAGACTAATAACCAGACAAATGACAGCCAGAACACCAAATGAACTCCCCTGCTCCTCTTCACATGGTGTCCTGGGATCTTTTACATCCACCTGGAGGCAAACAAGCCCTCGGTTTAATATCTCATCCAAAAAATGACACTGCAGCATTCCTTCAGTACTGCACTGAAGGTTATGTGCACCTAGATTATGTGCTCAAGTATCTGGAGTGAGGCTTGAACTGACAACCTTTTCACTCAGAGATGAGAATGCTACAACTGAGCCACAGTTGACACCAATAAGAGCAACTGTGCTGTGAACTGCATGTAAACTGAAACATGTTGCTAGGATATTCGGTCACCATAGTTTCCACAATTATTGACGATTATATAGATGCATGAGAATTAGCTGCATCAATACACAACCAATTATTTAAATGTAATTGTCAATCTATTTTTTAATCTAAACAAATCTTGTAGCACATGAATAGAGTACACAATTTGGATTACTGTTCATTCTATTCAGAATTAGCTCTCTAATAAACTGAACATTTCTCTTTTCCTCAAAGGCTATCTTCTTCTATACATGATTGACGTAGTTAATTATATTCTAGCATGGTGTGTCTAATTGATAACCAGTATCACTCCACATGCATGGGTCTGCTGACTATAATTTACTGCCACTCTTTCTAGCTGTAATAATCTGGCAACTTCCTGGGTCATGTCCCTTCAATAGGAAGAGCACTAAATGATGTCATTAGTAGTGGCTGAGTGCGTTACTGCTGGATTGCATTGCAATCTTTGGAAATTATATTTCCCCTTTTTAGTTCTTGTGATTGAAGACCGCCAACAATGTAGAGGAGAAATTTGAGAAACAATAAATATCTAAATAACCTTGGTGGTTCTGAAGGTAGAGTGGAAGTCTACTATGCTTCTGAGGCCTAGTGAAACGGATTTAAATGCAGAAGGAGATTGATATTGGTTATAAAATGCCTTTGAAGTCTTCAAAAACCATACATGAATAAACTGTATATGACAAAGCTCCAGAATAGCTCCTTTTAGCCTAATCTTGCATCCCGTGCAGTATTGAGGGATTGCTACTTTGTCAGAGATGCTGTCCTTTGGATGAGATGTTAAACCAAGACCTCATTTGCCTGTTCTAGAGATTCAGGTGAACATTGAAGCTTGCATTCACTTATGTAACAACTGTCACTGCACCTAATCGTAATGAATTGTGTCTGAAGTGCTTTGAGACATTCGAGAGAGGCGTGATAAGGAGCTATACAAGTGCAAATCTGTCTTCCTTTAAAGGCTTAACCTAATACAGTGATTGTTGGATTCGGAGAAACATGAAAACCAAAACTATCAGCAAGCCTTGCATACAAAGTTTATTATGAATTTAGTGATTTATAGTGAATTTTATTTCAGTCTGATGGTTGATCCAGCTCTCTTCCCCAGTGATTAACTGTTCCATTGAAGAAGCCTCATACTAAAAGCACATTTTTCATGCTTACCACTTTGAAATGAAACACTACCACAAAGCAAAGCATTTGTCTAGTAACTCACTGCAGATTGTAACATTTTAACATCCACAGCAAACATTATGCAAACCATAGTTAGTGCAATCATTCTGTTTGCTATCAGCAAAGGTGAATGAATGAATAGAAATGTTGTAAAGTCTACTTCGTATGCAGATCCACCAATGGAGGTAAATTTTGTTCTGAATAGAGTTGGCAGATATATCTAGTTCTGCTCATTGTTTCTTTGGTTCACTTGGCTGCTCAACAATCACATGTAATACAGAACGTGATCATCTACAGAGTTAGGTGAACATTAAAGATGTCACATATCACATAATTTTACTCTTCATTCCGATGACTTAGTATATGAAAAGGATGTCCACAAAAACAACAGTAACTTGCATTTATATACTGAACATAGTAAAACATCCCAAGTCACTTCACAAAAGTGTAATCAGACAAAAAAATTGACACCGAGCCAAAGAAGGAGACGTTCGGACAGGTGACCAAAAGTTTGGATTGTGTCAATGGGGAGCTTTTGGAGGCGGGACTCCCACTTGACGGGTTTTAGTCCCGCCTTCATCGACTTGTGGCCAACCCACGCTATTTTCCCTTGATTGACCTCGTTAAGACAGGCCAATTAAGGGAAAGTCGGTTACAGGTGACGTCAGCGAGTGACGTTTCATCTGTCAAGAGCTTTTGACAGATGAAATGTCATCGTTTGACAGCTCTGAGCGGTCAAACACTGACAATCTGTCTTCTAAGTTGAGTCTTTACTCAAGACTCAATTAGAAAGCCTTCCTGAGCAGAAAGCTGCAGCTTTTCACAGTTCAGCGGCCATTCTGCTTTCTGTGCCGGTGAGCTGAGGGACTCCCGAGACCTGAAGGGAGGAAGCCTGCATGAAGAAGTAAAGGTAAGTAAAACTTATTAAAACACTTTACACTCACCTCACACACTTGCCTCTGCACACTTGCACCAATCACTCACCTGCACACCGGACATCTCGGCCCCTCCGACCCCCGCTGACCCTGGCGAGGTTCGGAGCCATCGGGAAGCCCACATTTCAGGGCTGAAAATAGGAATTATCCAAAAAACCTGCCCGTTAACAGGCAGTTAATTGGCACTAATCCCCTTCCCGCCTCAAGGAGACGGGACCCGGCACGGGTCGGGTACCCGCCTCCTGGGAGGATGGCATGGAGGCGGGTTGGGGGCGGGATGGGTACCCGCCCCCAGATTCTGCCATTTTCCCAGCAGTCCCGCCTCCAAACCCGCCTCCCCAGGGCTGGCAAAAATCACCCGTAGGTTTTAAGAAGCATCTTAAAAGGAGAGGGGTAGAGAAGCTGAGAGGTTTAGTGAGGGAATTTCAGAGTTTATGGACTAGATAGTTGAAGGCACGACCACCAATGGTGGGGTGAATGAAGTCGAGGATGCACAAGAGGCCAGAATTGGAGGAACGCAGAGTTCTCGGAGGGTTGTAGGGCAGGAGGTGGTCGTCCAGGGGTATGGTTATGCTATATACATCGATGTAATATTTAGAGTGACATCATATTCCACAGCTTACCTAAATTAAATTTGGATGACTTCATATCTGAATTACACAACGTACAGCTTCCGTTGACATGAAGCCAAAACTATTTTGCGTTGATGCAAAGTGTATGGTATAGCTGGCCTACTACTTTAACTTCATCAAAAATGGTGTCATATTTGACCGAGATGAGCTTCCAACCACATATCCGCGCCATCACTAAGGCCACCTATTTCCACCTCTAACATCGCCTAACTCCGCCCCCGCCTCAGCTCATCTGCTGCTGAAACCCACATCCGTGCCTTTGTTACCTCTGGACTATTCCAATGCACTCCTGGCTGGCCTCCCACGTTCTACCCTCCATAAACTTGGTCATCCAAAACTCTTCTGCCCGTGTCCTAACTCGCACCAAGTCCCGTTCACCCATCACCCCTGTGCTCACTGACCTACATTGGCTCCTGGTTAAGCAAGGCCTCGATTTTAATATTCTCAGCCTTGTTTTCAAATCCCTCCATGGCCTCGCCCCTCCCTCTCTGTTATCTCCTCCAGCCCTGCAACCCCTCCCCACAGATCTCTGCGCTCAGCCAATTCTGGCCTCTTGAGCATCCCCGATTTTAAATCTCTCCACCATTGGTGGCCGTGCCTTCAGCTGCCTGGGTCCTAAGCTCTGGAATTCCCTCCCTAAACCTCTCCGCCTCTCTTTCTTCCTTTAAGACGCTCCTTAAAACTTACCACTTTGAGCAAGTTCTCCCTTAATATCTCATGTGGCTCGGTGTCAAATTTTGTTTGGTAACGCTCCTGCGAAGCGTCTTGGGACATTTAACAACAACAGCAGCAGCCTTTAATGTAGTTAAAATTACTTTGCATCTTGCACAATTTAGCGTTTAGATTCTCTCACAAGCCTCCAGAGCCTAACTATTTTAAAGGCAATTCAGGCAAAACGACTAAATGCAGATAAACGTTCCACTTTACTGTGAAAGCCAGAAAGCTTTTCTCACCCGGTGAGGGAGGTTGTGTTGGAAGTTGCTCTGGGTTTATATCCTGAGGGTTTTCTGCTCTGGACATTTGGAAATTATGTAATACAGCTGCTCGCCAGGGTCGTGACCTCTTTCATTCAGTCTGGTCAGGAAGCTATGCCTCGAGAGCTGTCCAAAAATCCCTACAAATGGCTAGAAGTCAGTTTTTCCCCAACAAAAATTGTTTTTCTCAGGATTGAGTTAGTTTCGTGACTGCATGAGCACTGAACTGAAGAACAGCAGAAAGAACATTTCCTTTTATGTTCTGGAATTTATTATTCATTGACATTCCATCTCAAGTCAGCTAGTTGTGTATTTTATTTCTTGTGGGTATAGGAATTTCCTGTCGGAATTACGAGAAAGGTTATTTGACGTACGCGTATATTTTTTTTTAAATCCCAGTTTGAGCCAGAACATGTCACCAGGCAGTTTGGCTACAGAGGGCATCATGGCTAAACTCAAATCACAAGCTCCCGAAACACACAGTTTGTTTGTTCTCAGTGAGGGATGTCAGTACAGGGGAACGGAACACTTTCCCACTTTCAGTACGTACCATCAACATTAAGCATTCTTGGGTCAGATGGATCAGGAGTCAGATGCAGAATAAAGCTTGCTCTATTCTCTTTCTTTGAATAATGTGCACCTTAATCCCGCCCTCGGAGAAAAATTCCCTACTGCGCCAGTGCAAACTGCTTTACTTCCCACACCAGCAACTCTTAATGGTCAGAGTGGTCCTGCCAACTTATGCTAAATTATGGCTAGTTTTGTGCTGTGTAACTCACCCACTAGGAACAGGACAGAGAAGGGCCTAAACTCATTTCATATGAGATTACAGCCAGAGTAAGAGCTGGATATTAACCCAGAGCCTTTATAAAATATTTTTTCGTGGGACATGGGTAACACTAGAAAGACCAAATTTATTACCCAACCCTAGTTGTCCAGAGAAGATTGTGGGCTTTTTTCTTAAACTGCTGTAGTCCTTGTAGTGATGATGCTACCACAATGATATTAGGTAGCAAATTTTAGGATATTGAACCAGCGACAATGAAAGCTCAGTGATACATTTCCAAGTCAGGATGGTCTGTGATTTGGAAGGGCATTTGGAGGTTTTGGCGTCTCCACAACATTGCTGCTCTTGCCCTTCTTGGTGGTAGTGGTCGCAGAGAAGGAAAGTGCCATCAAAGTAACCTTGGCAAGTTGCTGCAGTGCATTCTGAAGATTGTACCTACCACAGCCACAGTGGTGGTGAAGGGGTGGATATTGAGTGTAGTGGCAGAGGTGCCAATCAAGTCATCTGCTCTGCCTGGCTGGTGTTGAGCTTTGAGTGTTGTTGCATTCACGCCCATCCAGCCAAGTGGTGCGTACTGCATTACGTTCCGGATTGACCCCCTGTATATGGTGGACAGGCTTTGTAGGGTCAGGAGGTGCACTGCTCATTGCAATGTACTGCCCGTCTACCCAGTGTTGATATGGCTGGTCCAGTTAAGCCTCTGGTGACCTCAAAATGTTGATGGTGGGGAACTAGATGATGGTGGTGGTACCATTGAAGATGAGGGAGATGGCTGGGCTTTCTCTTGTGCAAAATGATCACCTGCCATTTATATATGAGACAAATGTTACCACCTGCCACTTGTCAGTCCAAGCCTGGATATTATCCAAGTCCTCCTGTAGGCTGGCATGGGCTACTTCATTATTGGAGGAGTTGTGAATGGAGCTGAATTCTGTGGAATTGCCAGAAAGCTGCCCCACTTCTAACCTTATGGAGGGAGGGTAGGTCATTGATGAAGCAGCTGAAGATGGTTGGGCCATCTTGGCTAGATGGGTTCCTGAGGAACTCTAGCAGCGATGTCCTGAAGCCAAGATAATTGGCCTTCAGCAACCACATCCATCTTCCTTTGTGTCAGTTATGACTCCAGTCACTGCAAGGTTGACCATTTGGCCCCCATTGACCTCAATTTTTCTAGGGGTTAACAGCGGAGCTAGGTGTGACCAAACGGTGAGGGGTTCGAATTAAGATTTGGCTAACTTGGCAGGGAGGGGGACCCAGCTGGGAACTGGGGAATGTCGACTTACCTAGTGTGAAGGCCGAGCTGGGAACTGCATGGATTTGCAGGCCGAACAGGGAATTAAATAGAGGCCAATTTCAAAGTGATTGGAGGGGTCATGACCCCTCACTGGCTGTGCCACTGCTTGTTGTCCTTGGTGACATTCTCTGTCAAATACTGCTTTGGTATGGAGGTGAAAGGACCACCCAGTGTCTGATCCTTCCCAAAAATAAATCTTTTGTGATCATATAGAACATTAGTTCAGATTGCCTGTTAACACCATTGCAAGAGTACAAAGCCTGCATGCTGCTTCAGCCTGTTCTGTTGTAAATGCTGCAAAGGTCAACAGTGAAATGTTGAGAAAGCTTTCACTCTAACTTTAACACACTAAAAAGTGTTTTAATAATGTATATACTACAGATGGTTAGTGCAATATTATATGGATGCACCATACAGTATTGTAAGGGTAAGGGAATGGGCCCTGGACTCCTTAATGCATCTAACTCTAATCCTTCTCCATGGATGTCAATAGTAGAAACTTCTACTATGGCATTTTTTCCAATGGAAAGCATGTGCTTACCTTCCCCAACTCATAGTCCGACAAAGGAAAAACATGTAATACCAAAAGATTTAATGAAGCTGATAGCTGACCAAAGGAGCATGTTGCCCAGTGTGAAACTGTATCTTGCAGACCAGGGAAGTCTTGGGTTAAATCCCCAGACTGTGTTGAGTCAGCCGATCTTAGTTAGAATGGCAGTAAGGATACCATAATTAGCCTCTGCACTCCAGGAGCCAAGGAGAAAAAAGTTAGCCCATGATCCATGCTGGAAAGTGCTTGGACAGAATCAGGCTCAACCAAAATGCCCTCACTCAAGCTCACAGATGAATAATGACCACGTGGGTGAGGTACAATAAGATGGCCGACACCCGTGGAACTGTAGGCCAGTGTCATTACGGAGCAGGAGAGAAAATCGGAGGTGGGGAAAGAAACATTACAATGCCACAGCATATGTTGAGAGTGATTGGCAGACAATATTGCTGGTGAGCAAACCAGGGTAGTGCTCGTCTTCCATCTGAAAGTTTTGGCCAGCAGTCATAAAACAAACTTAAAATAAATCTCTGACTGTGAATATAGACAAAACATTAGTCATACAAAACATACACCCAAATCTAATCAGAATTGCCCAGTGTTCCTGCAGCATGATACCCCAGACATTCTGTTCTCAGAATATAAAATATATCAAGTGCCAAGTCTTCGATAATTGTGGAAGCTTAACCTCTATTATTCGAATCATGTACTTGAGTAGAAACTTTTTCTCTGTCTTTGTTACTATATCATCCTGCACTAAAGCAGAGCTCATTTTTTGTAAGGGGGAGGGATAAGCATGCCCATAAATAGGAACAGGAGTAGGCCATTCAGCCCCTCGAGCCTGTTCTGCCATTCAATTATGATGTGGAGATGCCGGTGTTGGACTGGGGTGGACAAATGTGAGAAGTCGCACAACACCAGGTTATAGTCCAACAGTTTTATTTGAAATCACAAGCTTTCGGAGCGCTGCTCCTTCGTCAGGTGAAGTGAAGAGATGTATATCAGCACAGCATATATAGTCAGAGAACACTGCCAGACGATTACAGTTAATCTTTCTAACTGCCCTTTATAAAAGGGTGATAAAGGGCAGTTAGAAAGATTAACTGTAATCGTCTGGCAGTGTTCTCTGACTATATATGCTGTGCCGATATACATCTCTTCACTTCACCTGACGAAGGAGCAGCGCTCCGAAAGCTTGTGATTTCAAATAAAACTGTTGGACTATAACCTGGTGTTGTGCAGCCATTCAATTAGGTCATGGCTGATCTGTATCTTAACTTCATTTACCCACCTTCGTTCTGGAACCCTAATACCCTTACCTAACAAAAATCTTATCAATCTCAGTTTTGAAATTTGCAATTGGCCTAGCCTCAACAGATTTGATTTCCACTACCCTTTGTGTAAGGAAGTGCTTCCAGACATCACCCCTGAACAGCCGAGCTCTAATTTTAAAATTATGCCCCCTTGTTCTGGACTCTCCCACCAGAGGAAATAGTTTCTCTCCATCTACCCTATCAAATCCTTCAATCATCTTAAATACCTTCAATCTTCGATTTCAAATCATGCTGCAGGCATTATTTTGAGAGCTGCACCTTCTATTACATCAACATAAGCGGACACACTGAGTTATACTGGCCCACTCACATCCCCACTCTATCAGGGAATACACGGTTCTGCACATACCTACAAGCAGAGCTCTGCCTACAAGTCTGGGTCTGCCAATTACATTTTCAATGGGAGAGTCAGCTCTTTTCTAACAGGAGAAACATCAAGCTGGTCCAGTAGCCTGGACTCTTAAATCTTCAAACTATCTCCTGTCAGCAGCTTCCCACTCCTTGTAAAATAAGGGAGTTCAACTGCAGTTTTACTGCTTATCTTGCATCCTGCTTTAAAGCAGAAACCACTTCACAGCAACTGAAGAATAAGATTTGAGATATTTACGGGCGGGAAACAAGGGCAAAAGTGACCCAATTTCAGAGAGCTATGCCCGAACGCCTGAAACGTGTTGACGCCATATTGGCGGTGTCAGGGGCCTCATGCATATGCTAATGACGGGCTGCTTCCAGTTTTAGTTCTCCTCTCTCTCCCCCACCACCCCCGAGAGCATGGGCTACTCTAACCAGAACAGATGTCGGGCCTGCTTCGCTCAGGCTTCCGGGCGTGGATGCGGCCCAGGAACTGGCCGACACTGAAAGGGTATGTTTTAATTTTGTTTATTCATGTGGAGCAGGAGTGTTTCTAGGTTATGAAACTGCTCCTTGGAGACTTATTTTTCCTCGCCTCTAGGTCCCTATGCAGCACACATCATTTGCTAACCCAGAGAGTTAGTATACAACTGCCTCCCAGGCCTTAATTACAGCCCATTTTAATCAGACCTCTGATTTGCAAATCTGATCCACTGACAAGCTGCTGCAGTTTTCACAGCCTCAAGCTTCTCATGTCAGATTGGCTTTGGTACTTACAGAAAATGGCCTTCTTCAGAAATATTTTATGTACTTTTCTTACTTGGGAGCTATAAGCGATGGGAGTGGTACCTAAGGTAATGGCTATATCTGAGCTGGTTAGTGAATAGCTGGTTTGCATCAGAAACAGAACTATTGAAAAAAAAAATTCTTTATTCTATAGGGTTTTACACTCTGCTGTGTTTTTTCTTGCAGTACCTATGGCGTTAAAAGTAGTTCAGTTTAAGAAATCATTCAGCCTGGCTAGTGCACATCAGTACAAGAACAATGACACGTATAGGTTATAGGAGCAGGAGGAGGCCATTCAGCCCCTCGAGCCTGTTCCACCATTCAATGAGATCATGGCTGATCTGCGACCTAACTCCATATACCCGCCTTTGGCCCATATCCCTTAATACCTTTGGTTAACAGAAAGCTATCAATCTCAGATTTAAAATTAATTGATCTAGCATCAATTGCCGTTTGCAGAAGAGAGTTCCAAACTTCTACCACCCTTTGTGTGTAGAAGTGTTTCCCAATTTCACTCCTGAAAGGTCTGGCTCTAATTTTTAGACTATTCCCCCTAGTCCTAGAATCCCCAACCGGTGGAAATAGTTTCTCTCTATCTACCCTATCTGTTCCCCTTAATATCTTGAAAACTTCGATCAGATCACCCCATAACCTTCTAAATTCGAGGGAATACAACCCCAATTTGTGTAATCTCTCCTTGTAACTTAACCCTTGGAGTCCAGGTATCATTCTGGTAAACCTATGCTGCACTCCCTCAGAGGCCAATATATTCTTCCTAAGGTGTGGTGCCCAGAACTGCTCAGTTATCCAGGTGTGGTCTAACCAAGGTTTTGTATAGCTGCAGCATAACTTCTACCCCCTTGTATTCTAGTCCTCTAGATATAAAGGCCAACATACCATTAGCCTTTTTGATTATTTTCTGTCCATGTTCATGACATTTTAATGATCTATGTACCTGGACCCCCAAGTCATTCAATTCAAATACAAACAGCCTGTGTCATTTAAAGTATATATTCGATTGGTCATTGTTTTTGAGTTTGAGATACTTTTTTGATTTCTTTTATTCGGATCAAACTTCAAAATGATTTTGAAAGTACTTCTCAGAGTCCAAGGCCAGTGTTTACAGCCTATCTGAAGTCATGAGAGTGTGAAAGTGTGCCAGAGACAGACAAGAGAGAGGCAGGAGGTTCTGAGGAGACTAGTGACAAACCCCCATGTAAAGTTGGAATCAGGGACTTTGTTTCAGGTCCAACTGTATTTGGAGGTTTAGCGCAGGAGATGCAACTGCCATGTTCTATATTCCAGCAGTCATTAGTTAAGTTCTGCATACAGCTTTAAATCTGTTTGTCTTTGCTACTAGGCTCTTACTGTTAATAAATGTGTTCACCAATTCATTTGCTAAGCCATGGTTTGACAGAATGTTTATTTGAGAGAGCGTGCATCATTTATAGTTGAGATTTAGACCAGGTTTATTCACAGCGCAGGGACATCCTGTGGGCATGAGAGACTGGCTGGAGAGTCCAGGATTTCAGGAGAGTCCAGGATTTCAGGACTGGTCCAGGAGCAGGAATCAGGTTACAGTTGATTTTTTGTACTTACTCCTGCAATAGATGACTGACATCAGGGTAAAAACATACTAATCTTTGTACTTATTCCTAGTCTAAAGAATAGATGTCAGGGCGAGAACTCACATCTTTCACTTCTACATTAAAGGGCCGATGCTGGGCGAGTACATATCTTTTTTTGTGTTTATCCAACATTAAAGTCTCTTCCAAAATAAAATAGCTGTGAGGAATAGTTGGAAGATGGAGCCAATGTTGTCCAAATTTGGCTGAGAATTGAAATCTGTGGATAAGCAGGTGATTCAATTCATGACTGAAGCTGGGACAAATGCTTAGCATGAGGGTGAGGTCGAACAGCGTTTAACATGAAGAGGAAAACTATAGCTCTCGACTAGCCAACTGGGGACACAGCATCAAAAAAAACTGGGACAAATGATCAAAATTGGCATAATGAGAACGAACAAAATAATGACTGATAAAACATCTATAAAGAAATCGGATTTTATGGTTAGCTGATTAACCCCCATAATCCCTCCTCCCGGAAGGTGACTTCCAAAATGAGGGTCAACTCGATGAAGCCCAGAAAGTCAACAGCAGCATGTCCCAATTCTGGTGTGGCGCAGGCAGCCATTTTCCCCATCTAGGGGGAAGCGAGCATTTCATCTGCTCTCTGAACAGATAGTGCAATTTATGCTGATGCTGCCCTTCAGCCACACTGGGTCACGTACAGATAGAGGAACAAAAGTACCATGGGGAGGAAGCACTAGAGGATGCAGCTAATGAGGGACATCAACCAGTGGCGGCTGCTGACCTTTCGAACAGGTATCCAGGCCTCGCCCAGCCAGCTTGTTCCCGTGGCAGAGGGTCCTTTGCGTGTATGTGACTAAACCCTGTGCCACAGCCCAAGACACAAGCCGGCAATCTGCCTGCCGCTTGCGGGTAGTTTTCGGGATGAAACGGCAACAACAACAAGAAGGAACTGGCTGCACCTAAAGTTACCTGACCATCAAAAGGCAGATCGATCGGCTGCTCGGAGTCAGAGAGGCAACTCCAACCTCCGCACCAGAAGTCCAGGTGAGACAGACCTTCGCTTGCTTCACCCAAGGTGCCGCCTCTGACATCAACTCCTGTTAGCATTGCACTTTGTGAAGATCGGAGGAAAGGTTTATTACATGCTTAGAATATTCGGTTTGCTCCCCAAGACATCTTCAACCCACTTATTGCCATCAACAAACAGAGAATGAGCTTGTATTGAAGCAGGTCTGCTACTATGGAAACGCTCAACATGCATTCATACGGTCATCTTGGCAATACAATACAGGCAGTTCCTGCCCACTGTGTTATATATTTGATAAATTTTTCATGTCTCCATCCAAAATGACCTTCCACCTTTAAAAAGGTATATTTTTTCTCCCTTAAAAATCAGGTCACTTGTGATAAATGCTTTAACATTTGGAAAAAAGAGAAAAAATGTTTTTAAGACCATGGCCTTCAGACATGTCTAAGCACAGCAGCTGGTTATCTCTCTTGCATTGTACTGTAGTGTCTACAGACCTTACGCGCCCCAGCAGATTACCAAATAACAACTGCGCTTAATATCTTCAAAGAATGACCCACAACTCAGTGAAATTCAACAGAAGGAGTAGAGTGATGCAGCTTTACTTTACCACTGGCAGCAGCAGCCCTTAGAAAGAACTTGCATTTATATAGCACCTTTCACGACCGGAGAATGCCCCCAAGGCGTTTTACAGCCGGTGAAGTACTTCAGTAGCAGCATGCTAAAGTAAATGAGGCAGCAAAGCTGCTTCTGGAAGGGAGGTCCATGGCCCACCAAGCGAGGGGGTTTTCACGGAGGCAGCGCAGCAAAGAGAAACATTGACATTGGAGGCCGATACAGCCATATGTTCTGGCCACTGGCAGGCTAAGTGGCTTGGCCTACGTATGGAGACCAGCCATGCCTCCAACCGTTGTGGAAAGTTACGGTGGACAGGAACAAAACCGTAAATCGCGACTTTAAAAACTGCGCATGTTTAAGCTGTTGCGTGGGGCATTGATTTTTCTTCTTCCAGATGTTGTGAAAACTGTCGCTTAATCTAAAAAAGGTAGCTGGTACTGCAGCAATGGACCAGGAGGGAATATGGCAAAACAGCTTCTCGAGGCCATTCTGCAAGATAAACAGGGCATAACTTGCTCGAGAAACTAAATGGCTTTTTTAGTAGTTATAATGTGTTATTCGCCACATGCAAAACATACCTCCCCCTTCCCTCTGCTCTGTTCTAATTTATTTGAATAGAGGATAATGGCTACAAATTATTTGTATGTTATTGATATACTGGCTGATACAGCTCCTGGAGGTCATGATTAGTCAAAGGAATTTTACACCAGCAGTTTGAGAACGCTACCACATGTTCTGTATAACAACATATTATGCATTCCTCTTGTGCCATGCTCTGCCTTGGGGACTTGTTTGATGAGGAGACATCCATTTAGTGAACAGTAATTAGCCTTGTTTCGAACTGAAGCCATCATTCACAGTTTCTCATTACACAACCACAAAGGGCTACAATCTGATACGGCCCAAGGGCTTCTTTTAGTGAACCAGAGAAACCACAAGCCACAAGTACAGGCTACGGGAAGAACAGCATCAGGCCCTGAACATAAGGTTCATCCCACATTTCTTCAGATGCAACATAGTTTTCCCCCTAGGTTGGATTTTAACATTTGTTTCTTATTTTTGACTAGATTAAGCTTGACTCAGTGTCTTCTTTATAGGCATTTTTACCTCATGCGAGTTTTTTTCACTGGTGTTCTCCCATCAGTAACAGCATTCCAGAAGCTAACTGGTCCATTCTCCATGGACCTGGCGGCAGTGTGGCCCTATAGTTTTATGGGTTGTGCGTTCTGCCATTAGAATGCCTGGCTTCTCCTGTTGAGTGTTCAATATGCCGAGTCACTTCCACGGGCCAGTCTACTTGTGGCACAAGACTGTATAGCCTCATGACACGAACAAGTTAACGCACGAAACCAGCTCAATGTCAGTGCCCCTCTGATGTTCAACGCCTGCTGCATCCTTTTCTTTTTAAAAATAAAACTTCATTGGAGCAATTAAAAGCATAATATTTTAGTGCTTATATTGTCGTCTGCCTCTCCTCTTCTGTAGGCCTCTAGGAGGCTGATTTGGAAAATGTAGATGGGCTGTTCTGTACTGTACGGTGATAGCAACACAAAGGTTATTTTGGAATTGCTTTCCTGCAACCAATACATGAGGTTAAAAGGTGTGGTGAAAATATATATATCCCATAGCCTGCATTTTCTGGCAGGCAACTGAGATTTAAAGTGACAGCTACCAGAACGATCTGGCCAGAAAGTTCGAAGCTGCCAGAAAATTCAGCCTTTTGATACGAGGTTGCAAACGGGTAAGTTTTGGAGGGACTTCATGTCGGTTCACTTTACTGACAGCTCTTGGTGTCAAATCTAAGAGGTTGAGTATTCAAATCATAGGATGTCTCCCGTCTACTCGTGTCCAGGTATAAAGAGACAACCTTCTTGTGAAGTGAGGAAGTTGGCTATGTGCCTCTCTCTAGGGAACCCAAGTGAATCTTTTCACAAGGGAGAAATTTTAACGAATTCTCTCAGGTTTGGCAGCTACCTTGAGAGGTTTCAGGTGAAAGAATTTATGGTGGTTTAGAATTGTAGGTAGACTAAAAGGGCTAAAAATTGAGTAGCACCCCATTTGGGGCTCTAACTTCGCCGGGGTGCTACTGTAAGGGCCACACATCCCTCTTGGGGCGCTGCGAGTCAATATTGCAGCGCTATGTGCCGCAGCGCCACGGTGTTGCAGGCCTTCCTCCCCTTCTTAAAGGGGAGGGGCCTTGCGCAGCACGACCCGGGACCCATTATGGGCCCCCGGGGATCGGGAGTGCCGGCAAAAGAGCCCGGCACTCGAGAAAAGTGCCAGGCTCTTGGCGCGCAGCCGGCATTCCGCCGGGGGGGGGGGGGGGGGGGGGGGGGGGTGCGGTGGCGTTCAGGAGGCCGGGGACGGGAGCGCAGGCAGGTGCTGGCAGGCAACAAAAATGGCTGCCCCACACCTCGTCTTTAAATTGTGCCTCCCCAAAGATCGGGGCCGGGGCGCTGCGCACGGTGATGATGTCATCGCATCGCTGCAGGGCATTACCGGTTAGCGCCGCCACTAATATCCCGCTGAATTTCGCAGGAGGCGCCGCACCCGGACGCTAGTTGCTTTGCGCCGCCTTAGGGCGCTAACGGGAGGCGCAAAGCAACCCAATTTTTCCCCCAAAGAATCTTAAGTACAAGGTAACAGAATAATTATTAGAGATGCAATCATGTTATCTTTGAAGAAATTTAGATGGTAGCCCTACTGTCAACATGGCAGTTTGAAAATTTGAATTCAAATAAAAAGCTGTTATCAGTAAAAGTGACCATGAAGCTGTTGGATTGTTGTAAAAACCCAGCTGGTTCACCATTGTCCTTTTGGGAATATAACCTACCGTCCTTACCTGATTTGGCCTAGATGTGACTCTGGGTGCTTTGTGCCGAGTGGCGCACATTCTAACCTCTTAAAGCCAACTCAACCAACTGCATGGTTTGATAGGAGTGTGGTGGAATATTCATCACTCGCGTGGATGGGTGCAGCTGTAACAACGTTAAAGAAGCTCAACACTATCCGGGACAGAGCAGTTTTCTTTATCGGTGCCCTTACCACTAGACTCAATATCCACCCGCCTCTACCACCAGCACACGGTGGCGGCAGTATGTCTGATCTATGGGATGCACTGCAGCAACTCGCCGAGGTTACTTCACAAGAGCACCTGCCTCCCTTACAGCCTCCAACACAAAGGAGGTCAAAAGCAGCAATGTTACGGGAACACCATCACCTCCAAGCCACACACCATCCTGACTTGGACATACATCATTGTTCCTTTATTGTCACTGGGTTAGTATCCTGGAATTTCCAACCTAATGTCATTATTCGAGTGCCATCACATGAAGGATTGCAGCAGTTTGAGGAGAAAGGCCCACCCTCACACTCAGGGAAATTTGGCATGGTCAATACATGTGGTCTTGCCAGTGTACCCACAACCAGAGAACACATTTTTAAAATTTGTTTTACATACATTTATTTGCTTGTTCATCATGTAATTTGCTTCACATTTTATACTTTAACCAAAATTGATAGACATAGAAGATAGGAGCAAGAGTAGGCCATTCGGCCCCTCGAGCCTGTTCCGCCATTTAATGAGATCATGGCTGATCATCCAAATTCAGTACCCTGTCCCTGCTTTCTCCCCATATCCCTTGATCTCTTTAGCCTTAAGAAATATATCTAACTCCTTCTTGAATATATTTAATGAATTGGCCTCAACTGACTTCTATGGTAGAGAATTCCACAGGTTCACCACTCTCTGGGTGAAGAAATTCCTCCTCATCTCAGTCCTAAATGGCTTACCCCTTATCCTTAGACTGTGACCCCTGGTTCTGGACTCCCCCACCATCAGGAACAGCCTTCCTGCATCTAGTCTGTCTAGTCCTGTTAGAATTTTATAAGTTTCAATGAGATCCCCTCTCATTCTTCTAAACTCTAGCGAATATAAGCCTAATCGACCCAATCTCTCTTCATACGTCATCCCTGCCATCCCAGGTATCAGTCTGGTGAATCTTCGCTGCACTCCCTCCATGGCAAGAACATCCTTCTTCAGATAAGGCGACCAAAACTGCACACAATACTCAAGGTGTGGTCTCATCATGGCCCTGTACAACTGCAGCAAGACATCCTTGCTCTTGTACTCGAATCCTCAATGGTCTCCATTTACTTTTGAAGTCCGATTGGACATCTTCTGATGGCACAAGATACCATTACCGAACAGGCTTTTGCTGTTGCTTAACCAAGGGACATTACTGAAACCTTTCCTAGAGATCTACGTAAAGCTATACACTCTCAAAGGCTTGACGGTTTGGGACTCATCCAAGACAAGTGATATAAAATGCAATAACCACAACAATCTAAGATTAAAAGGTTTCGAAAGGCCCAAAAACCTTGACAGTCATTTCACCAATACAGCATTCTTTTGGGATATTGAGAAGTAATGCAGCAGGAAAACAAAATCATGGGCCGCGATTTCCCCAACCTCAGCGGGTCCGGGGCGGGCAACGTTGGTGGCTCCAGCCCGCTGTGAAGAATGATTTTATGTTGATTGGCCTGGTTAAGCCCACCCAGCATGTTTGCCGGCCAATTGAAGGAAGTGGGTCTGACGACGTCATTTGATGACGCATCACCAGCCGGTTTCCTTAAAGGGACTATGCACAATTTGATTTTGACATGTGTGTTGTCAGTGTTCTACAGCATTGAGGTGCCGCAAACACTGACAAGCACTGCACAAAAGTGCAGGGTTGCACCCAGGCTCTCCCATGACTCCCTCCATAGGGAGTCACAGCATGCAGGGAGCTTCTCTTCCCTTCCAATGAGCGGAAGAGACCTCCTCAGGAGACCAACGCAACCTGGTTGCACATTGCACAGGGGGGCACAAGCAGGGATATCAGGAGGACCAGACTGCAGTGGCGCAAACCTTTCAATGATCTCAGTAGATCACGAAACATTACTTCAAAGCCACATTCAACCTCATCCTGCTGTGCCTCTCATCACATCCCCATCACTCTGCCTTCCCTACCCTACTCCTGCACATCCTTACTCACACCAACTTACCTTGCACCTCCACCTATCCTTCTCTATCTACATTATCACTACCTCATCTCACCAGCCACCCTTCACACTCAACCTCATCCTAGTCTAATTCATACCACCTAACACACAAGTGTAGGCAGTTGGGTGTTTTAGCCAATGTTCATGTAAAGTTTCTGTTAATGTGGTGTCAAACATTTAAACCTTTATTTTCAACAGTTTGCGTTCTTGGACAGATCTGTGTGCACCTTTGGAAGTGGCTTAGTGAGTTGCAGTGAATGGTGAGACATAACGGTACCCCCCGCAATGGTGATGAGTGTGAAAGGAATGGCTTCGGCATTGTAGGGATGCTTGATGGTGTTGGTGTGGGGTGGTGCCAACCTGGCGCATCATGTGGCAGCCAGGGTGTACAGCGTCAAGTGAATTAAATCTGGCCGTAGTGAGGCCATCCCTGGTGTCCCGGGCATCAATGTGGTTGGGTGCTGATGCCATGTCCTGTGTTGCATCAGTTGATGCGGAGAAGGTTGGTGTTGTTGGTGCTGCTGCTGGTGTGCTTGGTGCTGCTGGTGTTGGGGCTGATTGTGGTCGGATTCCGAGGACCAAGGTGAGATAGTTTCAAGGGCACCGATGCTGATGGAATAGATGGCAGCTGAAGTTGAGATGACAGAAGCGATCGGTCAATGGCGAGAAAGTTTACTCCAAACACTTGCAAGCTGCATAAAGCTCAATCTATCTTCCAAATGCAGTAAGCACCAGCTTCTGAGCTTGGAAAGTGAACAGCTGTGAGATGGGAGCTTTTATAGCACATTTGCAGCTGTCAATTAATGAGATGATTCCATGGTCATGCAACCCCCGACCTGCTTACCTGACATGATCACCGAGCATCGTGGACCCCGTGGGCAACCTTGTAAAATGTAAAGGTGAGCTCAAAATAATTCTTAATGGGCTGTTAATAAGGTCATAATGACCTGAATTGTCTCCCCCGCCGCTGCGTGTCGGGTCTGTTCAGCACTGACAGACCAGACATCTGGGAAAGGCGCATGGCGGTGGGTTGACAGCGGGGTCCTGACCCGGTCAAAAAAAAACATTTCCCACCAAACCCGCCCGCTGACTCCCCCAAAAATTCCCCCCCATAGTTTCAAAATGTTGAGGAAAATAAAGTCCTGCATTTCTATAACATCTTTCATATCCTCAGTACATCATAAACTGCTTCACAGTCAATGAATAGATTTTTAAAATGTGGACACTATTGTTTTTTAAGCATATGTGGCAACCAATTTGCAACCAGCAAGGTTCTACAAACAGCAGTGAGATAAATGACTATTTAATCTGTTTTGGTGATGTTGGCTGAGAGATGAATATTGGTCAGGACACTGGGAGAATGCCAGTCAGGACTTGAGAATGCCCTGCTCTTCTTCCAAAAAGGTACTATGGGATACCTTACATCCTGAACAGGCAGATAGGGCCTCAGTTTATTCTCATCTGAAAGACGGTACCTCTGACAATACAGTACTCCTTCAGTACTGCACTGTAGTGTCTAGATTATGTCGAGTATTCAGCCACATCACAGACTGTTAATATGTAATGGGAATACGGATTTTGTTTTTAAAAATACATTTTTTTTTTTTAAAGTATTACCTGCCAATTTCAATTGCAGTTAAAATGACATTAACCATTCTATTACTAAGATTTTCTTAACATTAACTGAACTCCCACTTAAACTCATTCTTTTCTAGGATCTCAAAATTGTAGACCAGCTCAGTCTTGCCTTCCTCCTTTTGAAACTAAATGTTGACGTCACCTAATCACTACTTCTGGACTTCTCGTGTCTCTCTCTCTCCTACTTTGCTTCCACCTTGTTGGCGTCCTCCACTATGGGCTTACTAGTTTAAAAAAACAAAAAATAGGCATGGACCAGTTGGGTTGAATGGCCTGTTTCTGTGCTGTACATTCTATGTCGTCTTCTTCTTAGGCAGTCCCTCGGAACCGAGGATGACTTGCTTCCACACTAAAATGAGTTCTCAGGTGACTGATGAGTCCAATGCGGGACCTACAGTCTCTGTTACAGGTGGGGCAGACGGTGGGTGGGGTGCTTGGGTTGACGTGCACTGCTTGCGCTTGGCTTCCGCTTGCTCCCGGTGAAGAGACTCGAGGTGTTCGGCGCCTTTCCGGATGCTTCTCCTCCACTTTGTGCGATCCTGGGCCAGGGATTCCCAGGTGTCGGTGGGGATGTTGCACTTTTTCCAAGGAGGCTTGGAGGGTGTCCTTGAAGCGTTTCCTCTGCCCACCTGGGGCTCTCTTGCCGTGTCAGAGCTCCGAGTAGAGCGCTTGTTTTGCTCCACACCAATACCATATTCTATGCAACTCTACGCAAGTAGCTCATCACTTTCCCATCTCTCTCCTTAGATTTCTTCCTCATCCCCCATGCGCGCACACAGTTTCCAACGGAGACGAAATGATGATGATTCACAAATCCAAAGTCACTAACAGGTGAGCTTTGTGGCTTTCAGCGAGCTAGGGTAGCATTTGGCAACTTTTGTAATCATGTAAGTGCCTGTTTTTTTTTTTTAAAAGTGCAAATATTATACTGAGCCAACATGTTTTATTGATGAGAAATGTCCGAATGAAAAAAACTCCTGAAGGGATTGATAAAACTTGTTTAACGCTCAATATAAATTCATTTGCAGCAATGCAACGAGAAAATTAAAGTGACAGCTATTTTACTCAAAACAATGGACGAATGTGATAACCATGCATTGTGTAAATTCTTAAAGAATATAAACAATTTTCACATCAGTCAAACAGATTTCACAGTTTCCTCATTTAAATATTGATTTAAGTAATTTATTGCTAAATGAATCCGAGATTAAATGGCTCAGAGAACTTCTGGATTTCTCTGTTATTTGCTCTTCCTGAAGTAAAGTAGGACACTGGAAAGAATGAGAATAGTTCTTCTAAGTTGAAGCGTCTTGGGACGTTTTATGACGTTAAAAAGCTTTACAAAGACAAGTTGTCGTTGTTGTAAGTTCAACCCTCAGGTTAGCAGGTTTTTTGTTTAAATTAGCACAGCGGTATGAAGCCATTCCGGAAGGTTCCTGAGGCCTGAGCTAAACTCAACTGGGGTGCTACAATTGGCCTCAGTGAACCCTGGTCTAGAAAAGGGAGGGCGGAGGGGTGCGGGTGGACAAGAATAGAATTGGGCTCAGAAGTAACATCTCCTCACATAGTCAAGTAGCCTACTGACACTGCCTTCGAAGCTCATTACAACAGTGACTCCACTTCAAAAGTACTTCATTGGCTGTAAAGCGCTTTGCGGTGTCCGGTGGTCATGAAAGGCGCTATATAAATGCAAGTCTGTCTTTCTTTTCTCACACAAAAAAATGGCCATTTTGGATGAGAGACAGGTGGGCAACTGACAGCTGTGAAACCACACACACCCCGGCATGAATCAGTGGCTTCAGGAGGAAAAAAAAACTGGAGGGATACTGCAGCTATGTAGCACACTGGACTCACCAGTGAATTTTTAAAAAAAAATATTCGTTCATGGGATCTGGGCGTTGCCGGCAAGGCCAGCATTTATTGCCCATCCCTAGTTGCCCTTGAGAAGGTGGCGGTGAGCCGCCTTCTTGAACCGCTGCAGTCTGTGTGGTGAAGGTACTCCCAGTGCTGTTAGGGAGGGAGTTCCAGGATTTTGACCCAGCAACGATGAAGGATCGGCGATATATTTCTAAGTCAGGATGGTGTGTGACTTGGAGGGGAACTTGGAGGTGGTGGTGTTCCCATGCGCCTGCTGCCCTTGTGCTTCTAGGTGGAAGAGGTCGCGGGTTTGGGAGGTGCTGCCGAAGAAGCCTTGGCAAGTTGCTGCAGTGCATCTTATAGAGGGTGCACACTTCAGCCACGGTGCGCCGGTGGTGGAGGGAGTGAATGTTTAAGGTGGTGGATGGGGTGCCAATCAAGCGGGCTGCTTTGTCCTGGATGGTGTCGAGCTTCTTGAGTCAGTCAGTAGGCTAATCAAGGGACTCTGCTAACATCACACACCATGGGATTGAGGCTTGGGTGGTGTATGCTGATCTGAAAATCTCATTGAATTGCCATCTAAAAATCCATCGAGATGTAGCTGGTATTTCGTACAACTTCACTGGGAACTTTGGATGGTGGAGCCAAGAGTGGCGAAATGACATTCCTCATCTGCGTCTACCTTCCAAAGCTTAAAAAAGTGTTGCACAGCATGGGTTCCGAGAACATAGCAGTGTTGTATAGTATTAGAACTTCAGTATATATGTAACGAACTAGCAAGTTAAATGATTTAAGAAATTCAGATGGCATTGAACCATACACCAGCAACAGCTGATGCCTTCAGGAGAGGAGAAAAGGAAGGGGGTGGGGGATGAAATCAAATAGAACAAATTAGTAAATAAGGCCTCATTAAGGCTGAGAATCAACTGAAAACATAGTTTCAGTCTGGAAAATGTGGATGATGCAGTATTTCGAATACAATTTTGCATTTTTCTATATTAAATCATTGCAAAAATCAGCTACTTCAGTACAAAAACTAATCCCCAAACAAGTGAGCAATGAGTCTGACATTTCCATTTTATTGCTAGGATTAGGAGTAAATTGAGCAGACACATGTATCCCCTAATCTCACAAAAAAACAAAATCGTCCATTCTGCAAGCAATGGAGTTTTTTTTTTTAAACCCATCATCTTTTGGATAATTAGAATTCTGAAAGTAGAGGAGCTCCCCACTGTGGCCCAGTTGTTGTCTAATATGTTTTTCCCCTCATATCATGCATCTTCAAAAAGCACAGTAAAAATAACTGCTCAAAAAGGCATCAACCTTTAGCAGATCAGGCTGTAAATAAGACAACCGGTGCCTGTTACTATGGTAACAACCATTTTGTATCGAAGATTAAAGGTCTACATTTCCACAACTAGTGGAGGAAAACAAACTCTTGACCGTTGAGCCACTTAAACTACTGGGATATTGGTTACCACTCTTTATGGGAGGCAGAACACTGCAAGGTCAGGGCAACATCAAAAAAGCTTTTCTATTGTAGACATACAAGATCACAGCAAACAAATCCTAGCCTTGGTTCTAATGTGATTATCCTTAAAGGCCTTGACAGGAAGTAATGCGGCAGACATTTTTCTGCCTGGATTCATTATAAAAGTGGACACATATTTGAGTGGCATTTTTTAAAAAAGGTTTCTGCTAAAAGGGTCAGCCCGAGTCAAGATCAAAGCATAACACAGAGCAATGTTCACTTTGAATAGCCATCAAAAAGAATTCATTTTTGTAAATTCAAATAATGACAGTTTTCTGGAAAGCCCCGAAAGTCTAGGCTCCTTTACTGCAATGGTTCTCACAGTGACATTTCATTGAAGGCACAATCTCAAACAGATCTTGCCCAACACAAAACGATATGGACCTACATCCCTGGTTTGGGCACACGGGTGAGTTCATCGAAGACCCTGGACTTCCCAACAGGAAGGGGAAAGCTCCAAGAACAATAGTTGTATTAAAATTATGCATTCCTAGTTTAATGAAGCCCTTTAGTTGCTCCCTGGACGTTGATCTGGAGACTTGCCCAATAGCGTTCCTTTGCCTCCATTCACTGGATAGCAAAAGATGGGAGAGGGCACAATATGGATTCCCAGTTCTGGCACTGCCCCTCAGTTAGGTGGGTCGTGAATGGTCAAACATTGATCAGCTAGGCCCACAGGGAAGATAGAGATGGGCAGTCTGAGGAGCGCTGCTCTTCGGCTACAGAAGGTAACTTCATTGGCCTGGAATTTGCGGTGGGTAATGACGGCTAACTGACAAACTAACCGCAACTTCAGAATTTAGCGCGTGCGCATCTAAACGCGAAAACCCTGGAGATACGGTCAGTCATTCACTGCTCCGACACTGGTTGAGCTGTGCCATTTCCCCCCCCCCCCACCTCCCTCCAACCACAAATTACAGGCCATTGTGTTGGGCTGGACTGTTGGACGTCAGATATTATGCGGCCCATGCCATTTGAGTACTTGTGATGGGCGAATGGAAGGCACTTATGAATGGGATGGATTCAGGCCACAACAAAACCAGAAGCGAGCAACTCATTTTTCACAGGATGAAATAAGTCATTAGTATTTTTCTGTTTTCATGTTACGAAACTGGAATTTTTTTTTATTTTTTTTTACTGGTTCATTTGGTAACAGTGCAATGATTGTGAAGTGACTGGAGAGCTTCCAGCTGTCCTCCCAAAGACAGATGTTTAGTGTTACCAAGAACACCGCACCTCTGGGATGAGGAGAGTTGACAACACTGCAATTGCTGGCCTACAGTCCATTATTTTTTGAACATGAAATTGTTGAACCTCAGAGAATAAGAACATAAGGCATGGAATGGCAATCTCCCACACAGCGCATTGGAGTCAGATCATTTGAAAGACCATGTCCAATGTACACCACCACAGACTGCAACCCAGCTACTTCATCACCCGAGGTAAAGTTCTGCATATGCACAAAATCAATCCCCAAGAGCTAATCGAGCAAAACTCCCAAATATTTGTCCATCCTCACATCTCCACCATTCAGCCCTGGCCTGCTGTTCTCCAGACACATTTCCCAAAGATCTGCTCTCAGGCTGCCAATCACCAGCAGATCTAGTGTAAAAATTGGGTAAAACAGGTACCCAAGAGCCACTGGTATGCTCCCTTTATAGCATTTAGGATCATGAGGAAATTCATAAGTGATACCTCCCCTTTAAAATTAACACAGTTCAGCCATATTTCCTCTGTCTTACCCTAAACCCCAATCCATATGGTTGGAACAATTTTGATAAGTGCGGAACAAGTAATGAGAGTAATTTTAGCATTGCAATGAACGAGTTTGATGCAGGATATTGGATGCAATTGGAAATGATAAATACCCGAATAGGTTTAATAGATATTGTTAATTTAATAAATGCTATAGCATGATTAAAAAGTAATGGTGGATATGGAGTTTAATGTAACTGGGAAATGAATGATTAGCTGTCTGGGCCGGCAGTCTTGCAAGTCCCAGAATGATTACAGTGGTCCGCATAAAACAGGTCTCGTATCCAGAAAACGGGTCAATTATTATACCAGCTGCCTAAAATTTACTTAAATTGTTTGCAGAAGGCCACAGATCGTGTCTGCAGAAACTGGACATAGAAAGTGAACTACATCCTCTTTCACTTCATTCACATACACTGTGGCCTCGTGAGCAATAAGATGGCACCTGCAGGACACCAATTTTTATTTTTTTTTAAACTACTTTTTGATTGTTGAGAATACACTGTATAACCCAGTTTCACAGAATGGCTTAAATAAAGTTAATCACGTGGAGATGTTACATACACACTGCTGCCCCATTGTATTCAAAATGCTTGAGGGGGCCATATATTGATTTTATTTAAATTTGATGCACGTGTTGCTGTTGCCATAATGAGAGGGACATAAAAGTTGCCAACCTTCCAGGATTGTCCTGGAGTCTCTAGGAATTAAAGAGTAATCTCCTGGACACTGCTGTGAGCAACCCTGCAGAGAGATCATAAAGCGTATTAAAAATATAGTCCTGAGTTTCCGCTCAGTTACGCTGGTTTTGTCGGCGTAATTCGGCTGAAATCTGCGAAACCAGCGGAATTTCAAGTGCAAATTACGTCCAGCACAAATCAAGTTTCCACGATCTTTTGCACTGGTTTAAATATCATGCGAGAAGCCGGCCCCACCTATAAAACTGGCCACGCCCCTAGGGTGAATTAAACAACATTGGGAGGTTCCGCTAATTGCGCTCGTTTGCGGGTCTTCGAGGAGGCTCCAAAAATTAAGCTGGATCTTTTGGGTGCAAGGACACTTAGACACCTTTAAAAAGCTGTTGAATGCAAGTAAGAAGCTGACTCCTGGACCCCAATATAACTAGCAAATGGTTCTACATAGTGGGCCAAAAATTCATCCCGCGACGCGAGAGTACGCACTGCGTACTCTCGCGTATTCTCTCTCCAATTGCCGGTTTTCTGCATGCCCTGCGCATGCGCTGAAAACCGGCACTTGGTCTTTTGAAAAGGGGGCGGTTCCTCGGTGCATCGCGTGCGCGCTACAGGCTGCGCGCACGCTGTGCACTTCATGCTTTGGACGCGCAGGTAAGTACGGAAGATTTTAGAAATGGAAAAAGGAGGAGTAAGACCCACTTTTAACAAGGTAAGTAGTGAATTAAGTATTTTTTTGAATTTTTAACAACAGGTATATCTTTTTTAGAGACTTTAAAGACAGGTAAGTTTATTTTTATAACTTTTTAAAAGATTTTAAATTTTTTCAAAAATTTAATTTTTTATTTAAAATGGTTAATTTATTTAACTATACTTATTTTATTAATGTGATGGTTTTTAAAAAAAATTTAATTGAGGTTTAGCTGTTATTTTGGGGGGGGGGTGTAAGATTCATAGATTTCACAGCACGTCTGTGAAACTTATGAATGGAAGATGGTGTGCTGCCATTGGCTCTAACTGAGTCACGTGATCCCACAGCTCGCACAAATTCACTACGCCGGTGGGATACGCAAGCACTGCCCAGCTGATGTCTGGAACATCAAGTTCGTGCGAGCTGGATCTGAAAAAGCACAAGCGAGGTGAGAGATCGCGGGGAAGCCTTACCCCCGTGGGAACAGAGCGAGATCAATTTCTGGGCCATTGTTTTTTTTTTTTAAATCGGACATTTAAAAACAGATTACCTCACAGGTGGTAGATTGACACTCTGATTAAAAATGCTTATTATTTTTACTGATAAATCCATTTTCAGCCGTATTAATCAAACTGCACCTAGTTACCACTCTTAAATATATCATGGAATATTTTTGAAAGCAGTATTTTTTTTTTTTAAACTGTTTTAAAACACTGCCTGATTGCACTGGTTCATGGCAGATAGTGATAACTCAAAAAAAAAACACTTTTCAAAACTAGTGCAATTTGCGACCGTTTCACCAATTGCGCCCAAAGCAAAAACAAAAAGTTTCTAATACATTTTTGTTTATTAAAAAATGTATTATAAAAGTATTGGAGTTGCGGGGGGGGGGGGGGGGGGGGGTGGAGAGAGGAGGCTATTTGACTGACAGTCAAGAATCATCCAATCAGCTAATTTATGAGTCTAATTGCTTTCCAATTGGTGCAGGCAGGCGGTGTGCTGCAATGATGCCCGTTTTGGGCAACCAATGGCAGGCATCTGTTTGGGGGGGGGGGGGGGGAAGGAAGGAGTGGTTGGAGGCGGGAAGTCATGTGATGAAATCTCCAGGAATCCATCCAACCAGAGTTGGCAACCCTACCGGGAGAAAACAGTGCTGACGTAGATTAGAACTTTGCCTCAAAATGCTGCATATTCTAGAAGCCAATTTATCTGGGCACCTTTAAACTCCACCTGCCCGAAGCTGCTATCTGTCCAACAGGACCACCTAAAAACTTTTTTTTTTTTTTTTTTTAAAGTTACACGATTTCAACATCAGATTAGTAAGAAATACTAAATATTAAAAAAGGTACAATTAAAGCTGCAGGTTTAAATCGTGTTTAGAACCCAACAACTATACAAGAAAGAAAGACTGAGCAAAATCAAAGTTGGTGATTTAAAGACAGGATTTCTTAACAGCTTACAAAGCAACAGTTGTTAGTTGCAGTGAACTCATTGTAACCTTTATCTACAGTGTGCAAACTGACATTTGAATTGGTTTGCTTCACTGCCCCTATTCATCTCAACAGATAACGCAGGTCAGTGACTCTGAGGAATTACTCTCAAGATGACTCACAGGTACAGAGCGAACCAAAACACAAATTAATAACATAACCTTTCAAAAACAGCAGTCTGTTTAATGGATCTTTTGATTTTCTATCTATTACAGCACAATTGCCAGAAACAAACTTGGTAAATATGACCACAATGCACAGAAAGTGCTGAATCAATGGAAATTTTCTCTCCCCTTCTCTCAGAAGGAAGTTTACCCCTGCTAGGCTCTAGTACCAGACTGAGCTGGGATTCTTCACAAGGCTAGTTTGCAAGTGTTATTCAACCATGGAATGTGTCACAGCCAAACCCACTTCTGTCCTCATTTAACACCCACACACTTTCTAGAAGGAGTTACTGGGTAACGATCAAGAGCTGATTTCCCCCCACCCCCTCCCCCTAAATAAGGGACATTGAAGCTAATTATTGCACCCCAATTAGACTTGCCACACCAGGGATCATACTTTAGACCTTCTGTGACTGTATCAGCAACACTGCTGAACCATTGCTGGGTAAAAAGAAATATATTTTTCTACCTCTCCCTAATCGCATCACAGTTCTCACCAACCCCTCAACCTTCTCTCTCAGTTCGCAATTCCCATTATTTCTTCTCCCCCCCCCCACTAGATTACCTCACAGATGTGAAAGAACCTGACCAATTTCAAAACGACAGTAGTGGATGTGGAAGACAGCAGAGTCTCAACATAAAAGTTTATTTTTTTGAAACCATTATCATGATTTTCAAAATGTTAAACACATGACCTGGTAATATTGGTCTTTGCCATGTGTTCTTTTATGACCTTTTGGGTTCGAATGGTTGCTACAGAATTTTCCAAGTTTTTTTGCAGGATATTTTAAGTGTGCAGATGGATTTAACTTATGGCAAGTTTGAAAAGACCAAAAAGTTAGGTTAATTACAAGTGCACTGCTTATGGTGAAACAGCCACAGAGACCCGGGTGGGGGGGGGGGGGCCCAGTTTCAGCCCTTTTCCTAATCTCTACTGAGGTGAGAAAAAAAAATCAGTCAACGCTCCAGCTTGGTGAACACCATCCAATGACCCCTGGTGGAAAGTGTGTGTGTGATTGTTGGCGAGGACAGGGTTGGGCTCGGTTATGATGCCTCCACAATTGAGCACATAGGGGGAATTGTAACCCCCCAGGGATGGGTGGGAGTGTGGCCGGGGCGGGGGGGGTGAATAACCTGCTCGAGAGGCGGGTCAGTAATTATAATACTTAAATGAGGCTAATCTCAGAATTTAGCAGCCATGTGGATTTAACAGCTGCAGGCTGGGTTTCCCAGGGCTTGGGAGACAACGTATGGTGGAAATTCCCATTGACAGGACGCAGCCCGTTATCATGAAGGAGACACAGCTGCTGCTGGGCCAGAGAACCACTGCAGGACCTTAAAAGGGCCGGAAGCATCCCAGAGGTCAGAAGTGATGGCCCACTGAAGAGCTTCCTGAAACCTACCGCCACCTTCCCCATGGCCGCCCCAGGAAGCGTAGTAACTCCAGAGACTTCAGTACATAATCTGGGCTGACACTCAGTGCAGTACTGAGGGAATGTTGCATTGTCGGAAGTGCCAACTTTCAGATGATGAGGTTAAAGCGAGGCTCCACCTGCCCCTCAGATGGATGCAACAGATCCCGTAGCACTATTTCGAAGAGGAGCAGGGGAGTTCTCCCCGTTGTCCTGGCCAATATTTATTCCCTCAACCAACATCACTGAAACAGATTATCTGGTCATGATCACTTTGCTGTTTGTGGGATCTTGCTGTGCGCAAATTGGCTGCCACGTTTCCTACATTACAACAGTGACGACATTTCAAAATTACTTCGGTGACTGTAAAGCGGTTTGGGACGTCCGGAGGTCGTGAAAGGTGCTAATTGAAATGCAAGTCTTTCCTTCTTTTAACACAGGCAGACGGGAGGGCAATCCATCGGGGACCCAAGCCCTGCCCCCGGTTACACACGGCAGGCAGCAGAGAGGGAGAGGTCAGCAATGGCCCCAGTGGAAGGGAAATACCGCTTGGGGGTACGAGGCAACGGTAGGCCTCACCGCCCACATTGTCCCTCATTCTCAGCCGCGATCCTGCCTGTGGAGGAGAATCTTGCCTCATGTTTCCTTGCAGAAACCTAAAGTAGTCAACTGTATCACACACTAATGTTAGTACTTCCTGGGGCACAAGTCTTCCAAGTTTCTGGAACTCACACTTTCCACTCTGTTCTTTTTACCCCCACCCCCCCCTTCTCTTTTGCCCACCGTAATAATACAAACAAGCTGAGGCGAAGAGATCAAAAGTAATTCATCCTTTTGAAGTTGCTAGTCACGCACCCAGAGACAAATTGCCTGTCGCACAGACAGTGAGCGGCCAACAAAGAGAATAAACAACATGGAGACAAGAGACATAGTGAACACAGGCCAGGGCAATTCATCAAAGGCAGGAAGCAATCATTTACATTAAAGCATTGATTTTAACTCTGCACGTTAGTGCGGCGTGCAGGGGCCAGGGGGAGGAGGCCCATGACGGCCGGCAAAGTCTGGGCCATTTTAGCATCCAGGCCTCATTTCCACCTGGAATCGCTACCTGGCCGGCAGGTGGAAGCAAGGTTTAGGGTTGTAGGAGTCCACCACCAGGGATCCAAGGGAATGATCCCCGGTATAAGGTAAGTGGTGACAAGAGGGGGCAGCCGGAGGCGTTCGTGGTCAGGGAAGGGGAGGGAAGCCTGGGCCTCTTATGGACTCAGTTTAGCTTGCTGCCAGGTTTCACTGGTGGCTTCAGAATGGTGCATGAGTTGAATGACCCGGGACTGAAAGTGGAATGAGGTCAGCGGACCCCGACTTTTAAATATTCATGAGGCCCCGACCTGGCTCTGGTGGGCGTCCTCCCCATGACCGAAAAAGAGAGCAGTTAAAATGGCGGTTGGCGCGAACATGTCAAAAACGAAGCGTGAAGCGCACGACCGCCATTTTAACCAGCCTGCCTGTCCCCGTTCCAGCGAGGCGAGCAGGGTTAAAAATCGGTTCGTAAAACTCATGGCGTCCGCAAGCAAAGATTTCATTACATCTTGAAGTAGGAGAGGAGACCAAATTAACAAGAGACATCTCAGGGAATACAAGGAAGTACAGAAAAAAAGCCTAATTTTGTTTAAAAAAATATTCATTTAAAATTAGATGGTATAATCTTCTGTTTCTGATTCGGTGTTGTGGTACTAAGTTCTGTCAAAAGGGAGGCAGGGATACTTTTTGAAGTAATTAGTCCCTTTTTAACGGGGCACTGTCTTCTCAAAATTGATGGGGGAAAATTGCAATTGATGCACTTAAGTTGGAACAATCAATGCTTTGATTATTTATTTATTTTCATTCCAACCCCTGAAAGGAAGAATTTGCATTTATATAGAGCCTTTCACATTCTCAGGATGCCCCAAAGCGCCTCATGTACTTTTGAAGTGTAGTCACTGTTGTAATGCAGGAAACACAGCAGCTAATCTGTGCACAGCAAGGTCCCAGAAACAGCAGAGATAAACAGCAACAACAACTTGTATTTATATAGCGCTTTCAACAAAGTAAAACGTCCCAAGGCGCTTCACAGGAGGATTATAAGACAAAAAAATTTGACACCGAGCCACATAAGGAGAAATTAGGGCAGGTGACCAAAAGCTTGGTCAAAGAGGTAGGTTTTAAGGAGCATCTTAAAAGGAGGAAAGAGAGGTAGAGAGGTGGAGAGGTTTAGGCAGGGAATTCCAGGGCTTAGGGCCTAGGCAACAGAAGGCACGGCCACCAATGGTTGAGCGATTATAATCAGGGATGCTCAAGAGGGCAGAATTAGAGGAACGCAGATATCTCGGTGGGGGGGGGGTTGTGGGGCTGAAGGAGATTACAGAGCTAGGGAGGGGCGAGGCAATGGAAGGATTTGAAAACAAGGATGAGAATTTTGAAATCGAGGCGTTGCTTAACCGGGAGCCAATGTAGGTCAGCGAGCACAGGGGTGATGGGTGAACGGGACTTGGTGCGAGTTAGGACACGGGCAGCCGAGTTTTGGATCACCTCAAGTTTACGTAGGGTAGAATGTGGGAGGCCGGCTAGGAGTGTGTTGGAATAGTCAAGTCTAGAGGTAACAAAGGCATGGATGAGGGTTTCAGCAGCAGATGAGCTGAGGCAAGGGCGGAGACGGGCGATGTTACGGAAGTGGAAATAGGCGGTGTCTTTGTTATGCTGCGGATATGTGGTCGGAAGCTCATATCAGGGTCAAATATGACACCAAGGTTGCGAACAGTGTGGTTCAGCCTCAGACCGATGTTAGGGAGAGGGATGGAGTCAGTGGCTAGGGAATGACTAGATAATGTGTTTTAGTGGTTTTCGTTGAGGGATAAATGTTGGCTAGGTCACCAGGAAAACTCCCTTGCTCTGCTTTGAACAGTCCCGTGGGAACTTTTACATCCACCTGAAGGGCCAGACATTTCATCGCCAAAGGAAAATCAGGTGAGGTGTACAATGGGCTGGCTAATTCTATATTGTCCATTTAACATGAATGCCCAAAGTTAAAATTACACCATATGAGCACTGAAAATCAGAAATAACAACAGAAAGAGCAAAGCTTCAATTCAGATGATGAGTTCTACTCAAATACTTACTTCTATCTCTTTCAGAAGCTGGTTAACTCACTGTGCTTGTCCACCATGGCCTATATTTAGATGAAAGGTGTTCAGTGACTGACAGTGGAATATTTTTAACCTTATAGTGTCATCAGGTACAGCAAAGATTAGATGGTGTTTAACCTGGTCTTGATTCAAACCCATTTGCTAGAGGTGAAAGGGCATCGTGCTGAGCACTGCAACACCCAGACCTTCCAATTAACTCTTTGAAAAATCTACAGAGGAAGTTAACCCAGGCAAGTCTTTCTTATCTACGGCAGGAAGTACTTCCAACAGGAATTTCCCATCAACATCATCATCATCTTTGAGCCTACAGACCGGGAACAGTCTGGGGTAAAATGTGTTATTTCTAGAAAAAAAACCACTCTCAGCTAGATGAAAGGAGAAAAAGAAAAAAAAATGATAAGCGACCTTTCATCAACATTGCAAAGTGACGTATAATGCCCCTTTGAAAGGGTTTTGCTGGTGGGACACTCACATTAAAAGGTCCCCCTCTCCCTCTCAAACCTTCCAACAAAACGATCCTCACACAACGAAAATAACATGGCCACACAGGTTATACTTACCTAACAACTTAGCATCGGTCAACTGCAGGAGTCAAATCGGTGGCAGTGGACAAGTAAAAGTGATCGCTTTGACACATACCATAATATGCAACGGCACTTTGTATCAGCTCCAAGTGTTAGACTGGAGCCAGCAGAATGCAAAGTCATGGCAGGACTAACGTCTTTAGCAGGTCTTGCTCCTGCTGGCTGAGTTAACAATGGTGTTGTGTTGGCACATTTACACTCGATTTCTAATGTTACATTTGCCATAAAAAGTGGCTTGAATGTAGTGCAATCATGTAAGACAGGGGCATGAATATTTCAGCACTGGATGAACACACAAGAGGACTTAAGTCGGTACAGGGTTATTATATTATGACAGCTTCAGATCGGCAGCCAATAATAAAATGATGCCATTCCCAGTTGTTTCGATGGCAGGGTGCGCTGACAGTCTGTGGCTGGTTTAAGTGGAGCACTGCGCCACTATCCAACCAGCTTCTAAAAACCTTTTCTGACCACTATTATAACGCTTCCCTGTAAATCAGCACACGAGGTATAACTACCTTCAAGGCTCAGTTGGTAGCACCCTCGCCTCGGAGTCTGAAGGTTGTGGGGTCACAGTCCCACTCCAGGGACTGGAGCACAAAAATCTAGGCTGACGCTCCAGTGCAGTGCTGAGGGAGTGCGGCACTGTCGGAGGTGCCGTCTTTTGGATGAGACTTTAAGCTGAGGCCCTGTCGGTTCTCTCAAGTGGACATAAAAGATCCTATGGCACTATTTCAAAGATGAGATGGGGAGTTATCCCCAGTTTCCTGGCTAATATTTATCCCTCAATCAACATCACTAAAACAGATGATCTGGTCATTATCACATTGCTGTTTGTGGGAGCTTGCTGTGCGTAAATTGGCTGCCGCGTTTCCTACATTACAACAGGGACTACACTTCAAAAAGTACTTCATTGGCTGTGAAGCGCTTTGGGGCATCTGGTGGTCGTGAACAGCGCTATATAAATCCAAGTCTGTCTTTCTTCTTTCGGTCAAGCAACACTGGCCACCTCATATCAAACACAAACAAGCGCAGTATATCGTATACTGTGAGGTTCACGGGGCTGAAACTGGTCTACGCCAGTAGCACAAAAGGGGCAGATAGCGAATCGGCAGCCCATTCAGCATACCTCACTCGATTTTCCATTCCATTGACTTCAACGGCAGAGATCAATTTCACCCCCACGTTGGGTCATGCAAAAATCCAATTTTTAAAGCCCATCAACTTGCTGTTTTATTAGAAAATCCCATTTATCCCAACCTGTTTTACAGCCTTGCAGCCACACTTTGGTTTATATATAAACCAGAGCCGAGTTTTCCAAAAATGGGATTGAGCTGGCCCATGGCACAGGTTGCCTCCATCTAGCAGCTCATGGTGGGTGGGCCACACCAACATTTCTAGGCCTCCCCTGGCTTGTCTAGGGAGGTGGTGTAGGTCTATATAATGTGGAACCTGAGATAGTGATGGGTGCAGTCAATACCCACCTTAGGTGTTGTTGCCCCTGCATCTGTTGGTTCCTCATTAACTCGCCTTCCTTGTAAGGCAGCAACCATGAATTATGAAGGAACGTACTGGCTGGCAAAATAAAATCCTTAAAAACAATTGCAAAAATGATGGGACAACACAACAAAACCAATTGATGCATGGAGCAAAAATGTAGCAGAAGGCAACTGAAAACCTGAAAAAAACCACTCCAATAACTAACTTTAAACGGTGCTTATGTGACCTATTGGAGCAGATCAGACCCCATGCATTTTATAGGGGTGAGACACTGTGGACCCACTCTCGCCTGAAGTTAGGAAATTTGGCATGGGACCTAATTCTAATGAAAATCAGCTTGTGCTTGCCAGTAGCACCGCCTCATTTCCCCCCCCCCCCCCCCCCAAAACGGTGCCTTGGGAAATTGGGCACATTGCAATTCAGGCCTGATTTTCCGATCCATGCCAGTACCAGTGAGGCTGTGTGCCACCGATAGAGCTTCAGAAAAATCGGGGCTCTGATGTTGGCTCTTTCATCAACCACTGCAAGCTATTCATGAGTTTTAAATATTTACAGCAGTGCTGAAAAACTCCTTTCCCTGCCAATTATTGTTCATTAACATCTTTATTCACTTTGTGATTCATGGCAGTCCTGGCTTTAAAAAGCCAGAACATCTGTCAAATAACTCCATAAAATGAGAATGTTCTTAGAAGATAATTCCACTTATAACTTGTTTTCAGAATTCATATTAAAAAAAAAAGACATTCTTGTTCTGGCTGGACGGTGACACTGGCATGTTTATCTGAGGCAAATCTGTTCAGCCAGTCTCAGTTTGGGAAATAGTTCCAGGTCCAGAGGGATGTTCAACATCTCTTTGTACAGTGAAATAACAAGACCATGTTTCTTCAAATGTCCTCACAAAAGAAATTCACTGATCTATATACATTTTTTTTTTTTTAAATTGCATAGGTGTTATTATCTACTGGACTAATATTTCACACTTGAGAACCATTGATGTCAAGCTTTGCCGAGATCAGGATTTTTTTTATTTAAATACATGAAATGACTAGTAAGAGGGGTTGCAGAGAGACCCAGTAGACACAGCCATGGTTAATCACTGATTATTGACACCTCTTCAAGTATGTTGATGCAATTAGATGATGAGGTTTCATCTCTGAACTATTAAGCAGCTGAACAGATAGGAATGGCCTCTAGAGATTTCAAAATGCACTTTGTGCAGCTGTAGCACAGTGGTGGTTCGACTGACAGCAGAGAATAATGGCTAGGCAATAAAGAAATTAGCTTCCAGCTAAAACCATGTACAATCAGAGCTTTATAATTTATTTAGTAAAATTTCAATGTACGATTTGACCTCCTTAAAATTTAATCAGAGCTACAGTAGGACACACAGCGCTGATTTTTGTGCTGCAAGTCAGAATGGCCAAGAGCTGGTGCAACTCTCGCTAGAATGTTAATTCGCTGGGGGCGCAGTCCATTTGATTACTTATTCACAACTCCAGGTGCCGACGTGGACTAGGGTTGCCAAACCTCCAGCACTGTCCTGGAATCTCCAGGAATTGAAGATTAATCTCCAGGACACTGCTGCGAGCAAACTAGGAAGAAAAAAAAAAATCACGGGGACATTAAAATGAAATGAAAAGTGTGCTTTTTCCCCCCCCACTTTTGGTTATTAGTTATAAAAAATTGGACAAGGGGGGGGGGGGGGGGGGAAAGCTGGTTGACTGGACAGGGTGGTTGGAGGCAGGAGGTCATGTGATGAGATCTTCAGGAATACCCTACTGTGGACAGGTGCAGGGAGCACAATAGGGGTGGGAGCAAAAAGTTACACATTAAGAAGTTCTAGATCTTTAAAACGGGAAGTGGGGAGACGTACATTCTTACAGGCTTTGATAAGGCTCAAAAGGCATTGTCACCAAGTCTAAAGGGAGAGAGAGAGTCAAGAAGTGAAAGGCAAATATAAAAGGAAAGGAAACCTAAAGTATCGGTATGAATCTGCAGGTAAGCGATGGTACAAGCCCAGCACTCAACCCTCTGTTTGGTGGCGACTGCACAAGTGTGTCACCGTTTGCCACTCTGTCAGTCGCCAATATTGCACCATGCCGACAAGATGATGCAGGCAGGCTTGAGGCCCCAGTTGACTAATACAGTGAATGGCAGTGCCAGCCCTTTGCAACATTGTAGATGCAAGTGTCCTTGCAGCAGATGGCACAGTTCTGAATCTAGTTCTGTGATGACCTGGACTCCATGAGAACAGTCTCCCTAGGCTACGTGGATAGACTAGAGAAGCTGGGGTTGTTCTCCTTGGAGCAGAGAAGGCCAAGAGGAGATTTGATCGAGCTGTTTAAAATCATGAAGGGTTGAGAGAGAGTAAATAAAGAGAAACTGTTTCCAATGGCTGAAGGGTCGATAGCGAGAGGGCACAGATTTAAGGTGACTGGCAAAAGAACCAGAGGTGATGAGGAAAAACCTTTTTTATGCAACAAGTGGTTAGGATTTGAAATGCACTGCCTGATAGGGTGGTGGAAGCAGATTCAATAGTAGCTTTCAAAAGGTAATTAGATAAAAACTTGAAGGAGAAAAAAATTGCATGGATATGGGGGAAGAGCGGGGAAGTGGGACTAACTGGATTGCTTTTCGAAAGAGCCATCGCAGACTCGATGGGCCGAATGGCCTCCTTCTGTGCTATATGATTCTATAGGTCGTTGCCAGGCAGGTGTACCAGGGCCTGCAGAGGGAGTGGCATCTTGGTGGCTACAGCTAGTTAAGAGTATTTTGCCTTTTGGTTGCCCTGGAGACAGAGCACGATTTTACTTATCTCGGTGGGTCTGTGGCGGGCGACGTCGGTGGCAGGTCCCGACCCCGCTGCTGTTTCCATCCTGGCCTCTAAAATGAATTTCCCGTGATGGGGCTCGTTAAGCCCACCCAGCACGTTTCCCAGTCAATTAGAGGAAGCAGGTCTGGTGACGCGTCATCAGCCTGTTTCCTTAAAGGGACCATGTCCAAATTTATTTTGACATTTGTGCCGTCAGTGTTCTAAAGCATTGAGGTGCTGCAAACACTGTACAGAGATGCACGGCTGCACCCAGGCTCTCCGATGACTCCCTCCATATGCTTATGGAGGGAGTCACAGCACACAGGAAGGTCCTCTTCCCTTCCCATGGGTGGAAGAGACCTCCCCAGGAGATCAATATAGCCTGGATGCGCATTGCAGAGAGGGCACAAGCAGGGATGTGGTCAGGAGGACCTAGGTGCATTGCCGCAAATGTTTCAATGATCTCAGATGATCACAAAATGTTAGTACAAAGCCACACTTTTCCTCATCCTGCTGTGCCTCTCATCACATCCCCATCACTCTGCCTTCCCTACCCTACTCCTGCACATCCTTACTCACACCAACTTACCTTGCACCAACACCCATCCCTCTCTATCTACATCACTTCCCCACCTCACTAGCCACCACTCACACTCATCCTAGTGCAATCATACCAACTAACAACACACAAGGGTAGGCACTTGGGTGTTTTATGTAATGTTCATGTAAAGTTTCTGTTAATGTGTCAACACTTTGCATTCTGGGACAGATTTGTGGGCACCTTTGGAAGTGGCTTAGTGAGTTGCAGTGAATGGTGAGACAACGGTACCCCCGCAATGGTGATGAAGGTGAAAGGAATGACTTGGTCATTGTAGGGATGCTTTACGGTGTTGGTGGGGGGTGGTGCCAACCTGGCGCATCAGGTGTACAGCGTCAAGTGAAGTAAATCTGGCCACGGTGAGACCATCCCTGGCGTCCCGGGCAGCAATGTGGTCGGGTGCTGATGCCCTGCCTGTACAGCATCAGTTGATTGTGGAGAAGATTGGTGTTGCTGGTCTGCCTGGTGCTGCTGGTGTTGGGGCTGATCGTGGTGGGATTCCGAGGACCAAGGTGAAAGAGTATAAAGTGCGCCTATGCTGATGGAATAGATGGCAGGTGAAGTAGAGATGACAGAAGCGATGTCAATGGTGAGAGAGGTAATGAGGTCAGACTAGACGGATACTTGTGTAAAGACTTGCAGCATGGTGAATCTATTGTGGAAATGCAGTGAGGAAGAGTTTGTGGCGGAGGGAAGATATCTCTGTAAAGTGGAAGCTTTTACTGTACATTTGAAGCGGTCAACTCATCAGCTCAATGGCCACTGACCTCCTGCCTCAGCTTCACAGACAAGGTCTAGGCACAGTGGGAAACCGGTGGGCGACCTGTCAAATCCAAAAAGCTGGGAAAGAACCATGGATAAGTGGCTATAAACAAGCCACTAATGATTTTAATTGCCTCCTCCGCCGCTACCTGTCGGGTCTGCTCAGCACTGGCAGACCCGACATCGGGAAAGTCCAGTGTGCGCGTTTTGACGGTAGGTCCCCGACCCGGTCAATCATTTTAAATTTAACAACTGACCCGCCACCCATCCTGTCCACTGAGCGCCGGCAAAATTCCAGCCATAAATTCTTACTGGCTTCAGCAAGGTTCAAAGGGCACCTTCTTTCGAATCTAATGAGAGAGAGCAGTGCCACTGAAAAAGTATGTTGAAATGTGATTGGAGTGCTGTCAAGGAAGCATCCAAAATCAGTCAGGTATGCACACATCTAGGTGGTGCTGTTGCATCTTCTATCCCAGCTTCCTTTGGGAATAGGAGCTCCCAAGGCACTAATTCTCTAACAATGCGATGTATTTTAACCTCTAGCCTGCAGATGCAGGCATAGATGAGAGGGCACAAAACATCTATTGTGTAAAATGACCTATCTAATATCCTTCCATAGCACCACCTCCTCATCTTCACAACACCTCAAATATGGGATTCTCATTCATGACAGTAATGATTTTTTATTTTTTTTTAGAACAATTGGCACAAAGGCTCACAAGAGCTTAAGTACCAGCAGAAAAAAAGGTCCAGAAATGGCCTGAAAACATTTACCTTTTTATTACTGTGCCCTTTAAATGAACTTCCGCCTGACTTCTCTGTCCACAACAGCCCTTGATAACTAGTCTCTGCAATGTTGATTATGCTGGAAATGTTAGGAAGCTGCCCAGGATGTCCTCACCCCATTACAATATTTAAATTAAGCTCCTGTCTGCTTTATCAGGAGTTTCATTGCCTGTCCCAAGCCCTATGGAAAACATGAGCAACAAATAAAATGGGTGGAGATCAGTCAGGAATGATCGCTGGCCATTAACGCCCCCATGCCCTGTTTGTGCCCATTTCCAAGGTGTAATGGAGACAAAAACCAGCCCCACATTCTGGTTTATAGCGCGTTGGGCTTTATTTCCTTTATTTTGTTGCTGCCAATGCATTGAAGGCATGTTTATGGTACAAACAAGGCAATGTACATGTCTTTAGAGGCTCAGAACATTGTCTCGTGAGGTGGTTTCATTCCCTGCATTCAGAGCCATCCACTGGTTGCCATTTATCCTGTCTGAGCTTCAGTCCCACTCTGTACAGATATCTTGTTTTGATTTACTGGCTTGTGGGGGACGTTCTTCCAACACAGGATTAGGACCACGAGTACAAACTGAAAAGTTGCAACTTTTGAAGAATTGGCCGTGTACGAACTTTATTCTTGCACAGCTGTTTCAGCGTTGCTTTGACTCTGTCGCACAATGTAAACAGGGCAAATCTGGAACACCATCATATTGTGGAACAACTTCTATTGAAACAGCTCTGCAATATAAAATGCACCATACTATTTCACCAAAAGCTATGAATCCATTGAACAAACAGCACCTCACCGGCAATGGAGAGTTCAATATGATTCGTAAGCCATGTTATTCAGTTGAGAATCATCAACACAGTATTCAAAAGGTTACATAGTTATCTTAAGGCACAGAAACATACCTTGCCACAGGAACCCGAGATGTTTTCTGGTAGAATATCTCTGCCGGGTCCCTTCTGCACAGTTGACTGGCTGACTGAATGTAGTGTTATTGTAAAGGATTAGAATCACCCAAAGGAAAATGGAGAAGGGACAGCTTTCTCGGAGAATTACAATCACTGGAGCACAGACTGACAGTGTTTGGAACAGAACAAAAGACCAAACAAAATAAAATTATCAGCATCTTTAAGGCAAATGGCCAGAAATGTATGTGTGCTTGGCTTCAGAGGTGATGGTGGTGCAGGGCGGTTGAGTACCAGCAGTACCATTAACAGCTGACTGCACCTAACAAATGGAGCAATTGAAAGAAACAAAGGCCTGTTGAAGCATTGTCTTCAGAGGCTGGACACACGCCAGGACCCAGAGCCCAGTGCGAGGGGAACAATTAGGAATGTAGAGCTGAGCGATCAGTTATGCACCAGATAAAACTCCACTGGAGAATAAAACTAGTCATTTGGGAAATTAATTGCTGATGTTAGTATCAAAGTTAATCTTTTAAGAATTGTCAACATATTGGTCACCTAGTTAAAAGGCAGGGTCAAGACCAAGCACTAAACTGAAAACAGTAAACAGGTGATCTTCGCATGCCCTGCCTGCACGTTTATAGTTACGTACTAATGATGGACGAGGTCAGGTAGAGCAGTTTTGTAATAGTATACAATAACCTTTTAAAACAGACTCAACAATGGGACCTTAAAGATCATAATGTAAAACCTTTACGATCTGAAGACTAAACACTTTCATTAATTGAAATAAAATGGAGATAATTCTTCTTTTCTGAACCCCAGCCAAGAAAAGGCCAGATAAAAGACTAAAATCCAGCCGCTGTTAAAGCATCTCACACAATTGTTTGAAGCAAGCGCCAAGTTGGTGCTCTTAGGGTCATTGTGGGTCCCAAAACAACATTCTTCACAATCCACCCAGACCACTGAACAAAAGTACCATCATTATGCTCACGTCGCATTTCACAGGATCATAACATTTTACAGCACCGAAGGAGGCCATTTGGCCCATTAGGCCTGCAACAGCATTTAAAATAATTTTTTAAAAAAATGTTTGAGGATGCTGCCAGGCTAGAAACTTTGTAGATTGTAATAAAAGAGCAATTTGCACGCAGCCCATCCAAAGATTCCGATAGCAGTACAGCATATAGACTATTTGAACCTTGTGCCATTGCCAGGGCAGAGGTCCCGAGATGCTGGTTACACACATACTTTCAGATGTGTTAGCAGTTAAAGCATGCTATGAAATATTGATGAGTTTTGAAATATAGCTTTAAAAGAAAAGCAAATCATCAAAACCGATAGTTAGTTAATGTGATTCCATTAGAAGGAAAGGAAAAAGCAAAGAGGAGCAGGAGGAAAGTATTCAAATTCTCTACGCTATCTGCAACTTGGACGCCTCAATCATCTGCACCTCGAGATCTGCCACCAGCTGGATTTGATTAAAATAAAACATAACTTTTCATTTGTAGGGGATGGACAATAAATTTGACGGAAATGATCCAAATAGTCGCTTGCCTCAAATCCTCACAAGCTGGGTGTCGGGAGGTTTGCAGTAACTATTTCCTCATCACTACACTGGCTCTTTGCCAAACAGGGGAATGTGTATTTGCTGACCATTGTGTGGCACTCCTTTACTGTGAGGAGATCCTTATGAGAATCCATAAACAAGGAGCATTAGTATCACATGATGTGGCGTATCAAGCAGCACAAGTTATTGCATTGTGAAGAGCTCAAATACCAGGGAATAAGAAGGCAAGTCAAGTGAAGCACTTTTTTTTAAAGTACAAAAGCATAATAGAATTGTGCAATAAATTACCAGAAAGGCCATTGAAGTGGAGAGCATAAATGGATTGGAGAGATAATTATGTGTGTTTATGCAGTGATACAGAATTGAGTGATGGAGAGAAGTTCCTAAAACTTCTTGTGTTTCTATGACCAAGGCATCATTAAGACACACGTTCATGGGGCTTACCATTTGTGTAGGTATTGACGTAGTACTTCCGACCCTGCGGTGACATGTAGCACTGCCAACCCTGTGGCAGGGGAGTGTGAGACATTTCCTCAATCAACTGTGGACTTACCGAGCCAGGTTTCTGTCAAAGACATAAGCACAAACATTCAATTATTCCCAAAACTGTTGTTTGTAAGCAATGCATAGATTGCTGCACAGTAAGTTTAAGTAACTTTGTCATATCCAGTAATGGATCTGATTCTCTGTCCATGTACAGGTCCATTGAGGCCTCTTCATGCTAATAGACGACAGTTAGTGAAACTTCCACCAAATCCAAGTCAATTTAAAACAGAGGCAAAAGTTACAATAGTCGAAGAATTTTGACTCAAGGTATCCATGTCAGCCGTGGCTCAGTGACAGCACTCTCGCCTCTGAATCAGAAGGGTGAGGGTTCAAGTCCCACGCCAGAGTGTTGAGCACAAAATCTAAGCTAACACTCCCTGAAAAGGATGGTAGAGGCAGAATCCCTCATCGCATTTAAAAAGTACTTGGATATGCACTTGAAGTGCCGTAACCGACAGGGCTACGGATCAAGAGCTGGAAGGTGGGATTAGGCTGGATGGCTCTTTTTTAGCCAGCACAGACACGACGGGTCGAATGGCCTCCTTCTGTGCCGTAAATTTCTATAAAAAGAAATGCTGCAAGCAACCCAGGAGAAGAATCATAGGGACATTATGTTTGTATTCTTCAATTTCTTTGACCACTATTGCTTCTTAGTTATAAAAATATTGGAGATGGGAGAAAATGCTGTTTGACTGGGTGGGCAGTTGGAGGTCGTGAGGACACCCCCAAGAATATGTCCAACCAGAACTGGCAACAATACTTCCAACAGAAATCAAGTGTTGAATTGTTCACTGCATTGGTGAGCAATATTTGATTGATGAACTCTTCAATGTCAAAAGCATGCATTCATTACAAGTGATCTTTTAGTTCCTGTGTGTTGTATATCAGAAGTAAAGCAAACAAAACCAATTGGATATCAAAACATTTCTTGTGACATATATGACAAATGATGATTCCAAAAATGCACATTTCTCATCTTCTGATACCACTTTAGCATCAAACATTCAGCACACATATTTCCGGCTTACAAGTTCAGGGTGCACTCGTGTTGCTGTAAATCAGCGAGCATCTGTTTCCCATTTCAACGTGGTCAACTTTTTCCATATTACTTCTTCAACCAGTGCTAGCAAGCAGTCTTTTTAGGGCCAGTTCTTGCATCACATCAACAGAGAACACAGCTCGGGATTGAAGCTGCTCATCTGAAGGCCAGTAGCGCGAGAGCACCTCCAAGAAGTATTGCATCGAGTGTACAGCTCAGAAACAGGCCATTCGACCCAACAGGTCTGTGCCGGTGTTTATGATCCACACGAGCCTCCTCCCACCCCTTTTCAACTAACCCCCATCAGCATAACCTTTTATTCCTTTCTCCTGTATGTGCTTATCTAGCTTCCCCTTAAATTCATCTATACGGTTCAGCTTATGGTAGTGAGTTCCAGATTCCAACCACTCTGGGTGAAGAAGTTGCTCCTGAGTTCATTAGGGACTATCTTATATTAATAGCTCCTAGTATTGGTCTTCCCCACAAGTGGAAACATCTTCTCTTTGTCTACCCTATCAAACTCTATCATAATCTTAAAGACCTCTATCAGGTCACCCCTCAGCCTTCTCTGTTCTAGAGAAAAGAGCCCCAGCCTGTTCAGTCTTTCCTGATGGGTATAATCTCTCGATAGCACCGTTGTAAATCTTTTTTGCACCTTCGCCAGTGCCTCTATCTGTTTTATAATATGGAGCCCAGAACTGTGCACAAGTTTACATTATACTGGCTACAGCGTAATTACAATGTGTGAGAAGCCATCTTCGTAAGGCATCGCCCAGCGTAGCACTGAGCTATACCGACCAGAATCATAGAATGGTTACAGCACAGAAGGCGGCCATTCGGCCAGTCAAGCCCATGCCGGCTCTCTGCAAGAGCACTTCAGCTAGTCCCACTCCCCCGCCCTTTCCCCGTAGCCCTGCAAATGTTTCCCCTTCAGGTACTTATCCAATTCCCTTTTGAAAGCCATGACTGAATCTGCCTCCACCACCCTTTCAGGCAGTGCATTCCAGATCCTAACTACTCGCTGCATAAAAAACTTTTTCCTGATGTCACCTTTGGTTCTTCTGCCAATCACCTTAAATCTATGTCCTCTGGTTCTCTACCCTTCCACTAATGGGAACAGTTTCTCTATCTACTCTGTCTAGGCCCCTCACTACTCTATAGTTCTTGCACCTCTCTAATTTCCCTGCAAATTTGCTCCTCTATATCCATCCCACTAGTTGGCAGCCTATAGAATACACCTAGTAGTGTGATGGCACCTCTATTGTTTCTCAACTCTATCCTAATAGATTCTGTCCTTGACCCCTCCAGGACATCCTCTCTCCAGCACGGCGTAATATTCTCTTTAATCAATACTGCCACCCCACCTCCTTTCTTTCCTTCTCTATCTTTCCTTAACACCTTATATCCAGGAATATTTAGTATCCAATCCTGCCCTTTTTTGAGCCAGGTCTCAGTTATCGCTACGACATCGTATTCCCAGAAGATTGCAGTTCGGATTCCTGAATGAGTTTATCACAGCTGAAGCAGCAGTTGAGGTACTACAAATGGTCTCAGTGATTTGATCTACGGAATGGAAAAATCAAAGAGGGTTCCCACTCCAGAGAGACCCATGCTGGGAAATGTGCATGTGTGAACCTAAGAGGAGGAGTTAGGTTGTTATGCCAGTCACAGATGGATAGTGTAAAACGATTCAGCCACCCATTATAGATCTCTCCCGATTTTCATTTATCAGGGGAGCTGTATAACGGGCAGCTGAATCGATGTCGCCCACTCTACACCATCACCCAAAGTCAAAATTACCCCCACTGCTTATCCTCACGTGTTAGCAAAAGCCACTTGGACAAGGTACAAGAGTGGCACTGGCACCTGCAACTGCAACCCAGCAAGAGTTGGCTCGATCAACAACAACTTGCATTTATAGAACGTCTTTAATGTCGTAAAACATCCCAAAGTGCTTTACGCAGGAGTAATCAGACACAAATTGACACTGAGCCGAAGGAGGAGATATTAGGAGAGGCGACCAAAAGCTTGATCAAAGAGATGGGTTTTGAGTGGGATCTTCAAGGAGGTGAGAGAGGCGGAGAGACAGAGAGGTTTAGGGATGGGATTGAACAATGGGGGCACGGGGGGGGGGGGGGGGGGGAAATTTACTTTCAAAGAATTGTAACATAAAAATCCCCAATATTTTTCCAAGTTTAATCTTGAGTGATAAAATGGCGGGTTTTAATTGTTTTTAAAGTATGTTATTTGGCTGCAATACTATTCACAGCAGGGGAATGCTGATTAATGATATCAAGCATGCCACATAAGTATAGCATTACATCCCCGACGCCAAAATGATGTTAGCAACTAAATTAGACATTACATGTATTGGCAGGCAACTGTGAAGTCTAGCAGAGTATCTGTTGACTTTGGGAGGCTGGTTATACTGGGCTGTTTTTTAAAATGACAATTTAGCTCCAAAATTTATACTCCAACTTCAAGCTTGGAATGAACCATCAATCCTGATAAACGGCTTTCATCTGAAATAGACGAGCTCTGTGGCATAATTGGAACAAAAGGAAACATAAACCCATGTCTGATTTAATAGTTATATTTACTCCAATAAAGGCAACATCAATATATCTTTCCTACATAACCATAGTGAAGCATTTCAGGTTGCTCCAAGGCAGTGAAAGGTGCGAAATAAAATGCAAGTTCTCTCTTCTGGTTACTGAAATGGGAATACCAGATTTTGGATTAATTCATATCTCCCCTTCCCCATCTCGTTATCTCTTAAATAAACTTTGTACATTCACTCTATCCTCCACAATTAGAACCTTAAGACAGTCCAATTCAATCAAACAGTAAATATTAGAACAGGTCAAGTCAGTTATCAAACCATCAGAAGCGGAGAATCCTAGGTGAAGGGCCAAGGCCCACAGTGCAGGATAACACCAAGGTGGAAAAGAGGTCGAAAACAAACTATAATCCTGCGTGTAGTGAGTATTTTAGATGGACTTTCCTTTGAAAGGAGAGGGAAGATTATTCAGTTACATAAACTCAAATACAAGAAGTTGGTCTATCCTTGGAAATTTAAACGGATTTTAGAGCCTAAACGTGTTATAGTGCGTTGCATAGAGTCCATGCACGTTTTACAATACTTGGGGCACACAATGCAACAATAATGGTATTTTGTGAACCAGGTACCAACAAAAGAAAATGTTCTGAGCTTTAAAAACATTCACACAGCCAAACAGGGAGCGAAGATTAACTTCAATTCTTTACATAGGCCCGGAATTTGCGGTCAGCGGCAAAGCAAAGGCGTTCACCGCTAGCCTCGACGTAAGCGTCGCACAAAGATCTCGTGATCTGTGTGTCGAGAAGTTCAGGTTTTCCGATGTGTAATTGAAATCAACGTTGTAGGTTATAGGGGATCCCCTAGTGTGAGCTGCTGAGACGTCAACAAGCTGACTAAGCAGCCAATCAAAAATGCAGAACAAGGAAGTGGATAAGGTCTTAAAATTCTAACTTTTTAAAAAAATGTTAGAGCGAGCAAAACAAAGATTGGGCCTCTCACATGGAGAAAGGCAAACCTGAAATAAAGACGAACAAACTTTACAAAAAAAAGTTATTAAATGGATAAATTTTGACACTGCATAATATTAAAATTAGTTTTTCGGGTCCATAACCTTTGTTTGGCAGTCAATACGCTGTTAAAACCCCAGTTACACCTAATCCCTTTGGGTCTCACTTTTAGTGGGGAATTTAACAGCGTAATTACTGCGGAAGAGCCGAAGTTTTCGTCAGTTTCCCTGATTGGAGAGATTTCACAGATTGTCGGCTCGGTTTGGCCGGTGGGGGGGGGGGGGGGGGAGGGGGGGTCCACAGCACAGCCTGTGGAGGAGCAGTGAACGACAGACCACAACGTCAGGATTGTCATGTTAGGCGCTAAATCCTGAAGTTGCGGTCAGATTCAAAGGCACAATGACGGCAAACAGTGCCAGTTCGCTGTCATCGGGACTGCGAATTACGGGCCGTCATCTTAAATAAATAGGGTCTAGGCTTGCTGACAATGGAAAAGCTGCAGGTAAGGAAGGGTTTGTAGTCCACAAAATCCGGTCTTCAGGAAGAGTTTGAAATCTTTGCCAGAGTTTGCACAGGAAGTTGCTGAACTTTTCAGCTAACTCATGAGTCGCACTCTTCCTGCCAAACAGCTTTTGAACATTTTACTTAATATAGGACTGGCATTTTATTTTTATATGAATTTTTTTTTTTTAAAGTCAGATTTTTCATGTATTATTTTTAAACAGGTTTGATGGTGCAGCATATTGAACCAAGTAACTTTAAACAGAGCCACAGTTTCTACACATATTCTGAAGAGCCCAAATGTCTGCTCCTGTGCATTCGTTCTGCAGTAGGATCAGTTAAACCAAAATCTAGTTCTGTAACACTTGGATATTCAAAAGCAGGTATTAAACTGGGACAAAGCGTATTTCAAATGTACAGTACATGGCGTGTGCGTGCACGCCTATAACAAAATAATTCACAGGTTTTCAAACTGGGCTCCACAAGGGGATCCCAGGAGGTCAGCAAAGTCATCAGATTCCAGGCCAGGTATATCACGCACCACAGGCAACATGTCGTGAAAATTCTGTATTCATTAATCTACGAGCCAATCATCGCTGTTGCTGTGAACCAATAAAAATGTTGGGTTTTTTTTGCAATGATAGCACTGATTTCTTTGGGTAGTTGACACCGACCTTTGAAAGGTAGGACGTGGGGGTCCTCTCGAGTGTGTCAATATTTGGTGGGAGTCCCGCACACGCACTGTATGAAAACGCTGGTACAGTTAGCTTGTCGCAGCTGCACAGATGCTGTTTACAGTAGAACTGAAATGTGCAAGAGGCTGAACAATAGCAACTCCTTCAAAAAAACAAACTTCTTTCAAAATCAACAATGGACATTAGATCCTCTTGTTGCGCTAGCAGAAAACCAATCGTATGTGCAAACACCGAGTTACAGCAAGATTTTTGATACTTTAATTATACTTTCGATTCTAAAAGAAAATGCTTGGTTGCCCCATACATACCAGTATCCCCCAGACTGGCTGTTAATTGTGATATTTCCTTGACTACAGCACCAATTACTAAAGAGCATATATTTAAATAAACCAGCCCATTATCATTCTGCTTTTTAAATAAATGTGCTAAATCAAATTGGAAATTACTTTTAATACTTGTGATCTTACACTGCTATTTGGTCACATATTAATTTCTCCATACATATGAATTTGCTTCATCCTTCACGATTATGCAATACCTAACGTAATTTAATTATTTTAAGCAATTATTGACTTTCTGCTTAGGCAATGATTTTGAATACATAACCATAATTTCATTTTTTGCACAATGAAAGTGAAGTGCTGGTATCACCGGTACATTTTCAGATTACTTAAAGTATAACGTGTTCATGAGCTCCGGTTTAATTAAATATACGCTCTTTAGTAATTGGTGCTTTAGTGCCAATGTAAACTAAGCCACATTCATTGACCAAAGGTTCAGGATTTTAACTCCAGTTGTTGATTGACATGATTTTATCTAATTTACCACTGAATGGATTTCTGTCTGGTATTTCACTGTCAGCCTAACAATATCTTATTCATGACTCACTGGTAAATGTGCTATTTATTCATATTGATTATAAAGGTGCCTTACTGCCCTCATGTAGGACAATTAGCCCTCCCTTAAGATTTTCTGTATAGACGTACAGCAGATAGAAGGAATCATGGGGTGAAAATTAATGCGGGTGATGATATTATAGGAATATTTGACGTATTTGTACCAGATTTCTCTACTATTTCAACAGAGACATTAACCTATTTAAACTACATCAGTCAACACCTCCATTAAACTAGTGGAATTATTTGAAACAAGCCTGTTAAGTGTTTCTAGAATATCACTGGCAGTAATTTCTACCTCGGTAAGGGAACAAGTAATGTTAGTACAACTGGGTGCTTACTTACTTAGTTAGCAGCCCACCTGAGGTAAGTGGATTTGAATGAATGCATTATTTGTTATCACATCCATTTTAAGCTCTTTGCTCTTTCCAGTGAAGTCTTTGACCACCCATGTGTGGTTGAAGATGAATGGATTCAGTCTTGAGCCAAATCAATCCACTAATAGTGTACACACTGAAAGTTTATTAGCATAAACACACTTTATATTTTACTTCATGCATAAAAAGACTCATTTATACAGCGCCTTGAATGGCTTCAGGATGTCCCAAAGCGCTTTACAACCAACAAAGTACTTTTGAACTGTGGTCACTGTTGTAATGTAGGAAATGCGGCAGCCAATTTGCGCACAGTAAGGTCCCACAAACAGCAATGAGATAATGACCAGATAATCTGTTTTAGTGATGTTGCTTTGAGTGAACTGGGGAGAATTCCCCAGCTCTTCTTTGAAATAATACCATGCGCTCTTTTACGTCAGTCTGAGAGGGCACCGTTTAACGTCTCATCCGAAAGACGGCACCTCCGACAGTGCAGCACTCCCTCAGTACTGCACTGGAGTGCCAGCTTCGATTTTGTGTTCAAGTCTTTGCACCTTCCCCCCCCGCCCCCCACCCATTTCTGTTTCAGAAACATTTATTCGCATTATCTGCTTGCAGTATTTTGTTCTGTTCCTAGATCAGTAAGGAGAAAGATCACTATAAACACGCGTTATCTGAATTTCTAAAGCATGAGTAAGCCACGAGCTGCTTGCATAGATTGAACGCACATCAGGAGCACACAGGCAGGTGGCAGTGCCTCTGAATTGTGTTGAGGGCGTGACAGTACAGTAGAGCCAATGAAGTACTTTTTGAAGTGTAGTCACTGTTGTAATATAATGCTACTACCAAGGTTGCAAAAGAATTGGAGAAAAGATTACATTTAAGAGAGAAGGAGAAAAAAAGAGAAAAAGTGCTCAGCATCAATGGACCAAAACAGTCAGAATGAGGAAAAGAGAAAGCAGTTTGGATGACGGAAAGCAATGAAAAGTAGTAAACTGGACCGATGTAAAAAAAACAGGGACATGAAATAAATCAAAGAGAAGAAAATAGAAGTAAAAACAGGTGAAATGGTAAGAAACAGTTGAATGAAAAGTGAGCTTTGCTCCTTTCCATAGAATTCCATTTTTTTTTTTATTGCACCTGTTGATGTTGTACAAATATATTTTGCCCAATCATTAACAGTAAATCAATAGAACTCAAAATAGTGCAAAACATCGGAGCAGGCCAACATTTCTTTACAAGCAGAAAATCTCACTGCAAAGATGTGATTTCAAGTTAAAAATGTGTAACCTTTTCCAGTTACTTGTTTTAAGCATCATCTCCAAGTCCAGGATATTTAACCTGTTAATTGCTAAAGATTCCCTATAAAGTCTAGAAGCCTGGAAATTATGCTGTTGTTATAAATGTGCTAACGCCGCTGTTAAAAGTAATGGACATTGGAATTTAATATAACTGCATTAAATGAATGTACGGCACGTGCTTCAGTCAGTCGCCAACCAATTTCACAAAGGGGGCCTGAAACAGGTGTTAAGCCCCCGAGTTGCACAAGCAATGGGCCCAACAGTTTCAGGCAGGTATAACAACAGAAAACGCTGGAAAAACTCAGCAGGCCAGGCAACATCCGTGGAGAGAGAAAGAGAGTTAACGTTTCAGGTCGAAACCCTTCGTCGGAACTGGCTAGTTTCAGGCAGGTGCCCTGTACCACTACAGGGCACCCTAACCAATATGGCGTACAGCGCACTTCCAGTGCAGACTGAGCGCACGCATGTTGCACACCATATTGTGCCCTGCAGTGTCCGCCTTTCGCCGGAAAAATGGGTGCTCCGCAACCAAATTTCTAGGCGAAGTATTCTTTCTTTTAGTTACAGTATTTGTAAGGGCATTCTTAAATAGGTCTATCATAAAAGATAGCACATAAAAAACAAAATGTAAACTTTCTTCGAAGTGGAATGAATCTGCAGAGCGTTTGATGTTAGGAAACACCTCATGTAAATACCATTTGCACGAGGCTCTGAATTCAAGTCAGATATTTTATCTGTCTAAATTGTGGTTTACTTCGATTATTCAGAGTCACCTGATGCATTGGTTGGGATCAAACTGCTGTTTGCAGACAGGTAATCAGCAACCTAGATTAACATTTCCTTAAAGTAACAGTGCCTACTGTTAGATAGACATTCTCACCGTGCATTATTAAAAAAAATGTAATTTAAGTTCAAACTCCTTCAATAATCTATTGAAACGTGAAGCACGAGTGTGACACAAGCTGCTGCCTTCTGAATATCATATAGATATGGCGATGTGCAATTATGCCAAGCTGTGATACTTGAGGTATCTGGCATCATCTCGGATCTTACACATCTTCCATACTTAAATGCTCAACGTTATCAATGTCAAGCCAATATAAAACATATGACTGTCAATAAAAGGAGGAATTCAGGAGAAGGGAAATGTAACAATGAACCAGATGACCAAGGGGAGATTTATAATAGTGTTCTTATTTATGCAAAACCCAGTTTTATGCACATCAAGACTGACATGAGGTACAACTGAATTGCTTATATTATTGCATATTAAAATTCCTCCAATCAGGCTTCCACAACTGCCATAGCATTGAAATGACCCGAGCCAAAGTCACAATTGACATTCTCTGTGATTATGGTTCATTAACCCTCTTTGCCCTCCCTGCAACCATCAACATTGTTAACCATGCCATCTTCTTCCAATACTCTATTGTTCAGCTCCATGGGATTGTCCTTGTTTGGTTGCACTCTTACCTATTTGATTATAGCTAAAGCAAGTCTCGATGGTTTCTCTTCCCACTCCTGCATCAGCCAAGGATCCATCCTCGGACCCGTCCTCTTCCTCATCTGCACAATACCCTTTGGCGACATCATCTGCACACATGGAGCCTCAAATTTAAAATTCTAATCCTAGGGTTTAAAACGCTCCATGGCCTTGCCCCTTTCTAATCTCGGTTATCTCCTCCAGCCCAGAAGGCTCCTCCCCCAACTCTGCAATTTCCCTCCCTAAACCACTCTCCTCCCTTAACATACTCCTTAAAAGCTATTTCTTTGACTATACTTTCGACCCTTCTCTAATCTCGTCTTCTTTGGTTCAGTGTCCATCTTCTTCCCCTCACAGCCCCATGAAGCATCTCGAGATGTTTTTCTATCTTAAAAAAGCTGCTATACAAGTGCAAGTTGTTTTAACATTATCCCAGCACCATTTTTACAAGTAGGAAGTGCAGTTATACTGCTGCTTACTCACACTGCTTTGTGGTAGATGACAGGACTTCACACGTTTGTGTTCGATGACGAGCATGGAGTGCAGTTGGAGGTAATCTCACTCACATCAATACTTTAAAGATTGCGCCAATGTTTATAGCTTCATTACGACTACTACTTTTGTATGATGGGTAAAGCTTTTAATGGGATGACTAGTTTGGCTATCCATGCCAAGTGGAGAAATGAGGTGCCTCCCGCAACAGATCTCAGTGGGCAGGTTGATGTGATGTGTTCCATGGGTCTGGGACTCATGGCCACAGTCACAATTCGGGTCGTCCCTCATCTTCCACTGGTGGAGCAGCTGGCCGCATCGTCCATGCCCTGTGCAGATTGGGTTGTGCGCTGCCCACTGTCTTCGAGGGAGGTCGAAGCCAGGGACCTCTGCTGTTGGGTCAGTGACGAGGTGCTGGTCCTTTATGTTGCATGCGTCCCACGATTCCGTCCCTCTGGATAGTGGGTCGATACCAGCTGCATGAATATTGGCTGCTGTTTTCCCCAGAGTGGGGGGTAGGGGGAGTGAAATTCACCTTGGGCAGTAGTGCAAGACGGGCGATAGCAAATCGGCAGCCCGTTTTACACTCGGAATAGAAAACTGGGCAGAGTGTAAAATGGGCTACTGATTCACTATCGCCCAAGATGAATTTCACTCCCGCTGTCTGTGAGCTCACTAATAGATGTGGACGTTTTGAAATAAGGGAGTAATAAAAGAAGGATGTCAGAGGCTACCAGAGGAAGTAGCAAAAAAAAAAAACCCCACACAAATTCTGTTTAAGTTGAGCAGGAAACCTGGAAAGGGACTTCCTGAATAGGGGATCTCCTGCTTTTGAAGTGAAGGGAGAACTCGTTCATATTTAAATATCAGCACATCCAAGATTAAAGAATTAACCCCTGTAATTCTGTTTTTGTAGCTGTCGCACAATAATGCAGCTGTTGTTGGATATGGTTACCCTTTGCATCTACTTCCTCCCTTTGTTTTTTTTTTTGACTCTTGCAGGGATATGAATCGGAGGCACCAGCTATCCTTCTGCTATCTTGCTTATATGGCTCTTCTACGCCGGTGAGCCTGGATTGCATCTGCAGGCTATTGAACCGTGGAGGGTATCACCACCGACTCCAATCCTGTTCTCACATCCACGAACGTGCATTTTTAACGAAGAGTGACCGGGTAGTGCTCAAGAGCTGGAACCCTGCCCGATTGTTTATCCCTCCCTAGCCCAGAGGTGTTCAGATTAATTGCAGTACCAGAACTACCATTCCACTTGAAATCAGCCCATTCAGTGCAGACCAGGAATTGAATCTAGACCTTCTCTTCTGTATGGTTTAGTATTCCACTGGGTGGTGCCTTTACCCAGTAAGCCATTGGGAGAGCTCTTCCTTCACTTTGTTTTGGGAAGCGTGGGGTACTAATATGAATTATTTCAAAACGGTATGTATTTTCCAAGACCATTTTTCTTCCTTCTGAAGCCTTCTCTTAACTTACTCTGGATTTATGGGAACGATAGCCAAGTGGTAATGTTACTGGATTAATGGTCCGGAGACACGAGTCCGAATTCAGTTAATTAAATAAATCTGGAATAAAAAGCTAGTGTCAGTAATGGTGACCATGAAACTACCGGATTGTCATAAAACCCCATCTGGTTCACTAATATCCTTTAGGGAAGGAAATCTGTCGTCCTTACCCGGTCTGGCCTATATGTGACTCCAGACCCACAGCAATGTGGTTGACTCTTAACCGCCCTCTGAAATGGCCCAGCAAGCCACTCAGTTGTACCAAACCGCTACTGCAGTGGTTCAAGAAGGCCGCTCACCACCACCTTCTCAAGGGCAATTAGGGATGGGCAATAAATGCTGGCCTTGCCAGCGATGCCCACATCCTGTAAACGAATATAAAAAAAGACAAGGTACATATTTCATTGGAAAGGTTGTTTTGACAGAAAAAAAGTCTTCCATAATTTACTAATGATAGAAGTAAGCAAAAACGCACAAAAAAGATCCACCTACGCAAAAATTAAGACCAGTGCTGGTCATGTTACAATTCTCCACTGACTCTAAATTAAATGCAACCCTAATTGCATTGCCCCCTCAATGAATAATAATATTACCCTCCCACTCTCCTGCCATTGAGTAGCTGAACAACGCAATCACTGATGCACAAACAATGAGCGCTTGACAGTATTTCTAGAATATTATCAGCTTCTTGACACTCTGATCAGCAGTTTGTCTGGGGTGTGGAATTTAATGCAAGGCTATTTCTGCACGTTGATTGAAATAAAATGCCCACTCAGAAAATTTTCATGAAATATTCTGGTAAATTACTCCTAGAATAACGGCAAAATTCAGCAGTTTGGAGCAAAAATAATAAATATTGTGGCTTGACTGAGGGCTACAATGTCTACTAGTTAACGGAGTCTTATTACTCAGAGCTAGAAGGATAGCTGCTGAGAAGGGGGCGGTTGAAGGTCATATAGAAATGAGTAACAGTGCTGGACATATTTTCAGGGAGAGGTAAGGGAAGGACCTTAAAATAGGTGATCAACAGGAGGTAATGGAGAATAGGTGCACACCATGATAGAATATTCATATATGGATCTCAGATGGATCAGGCTTGATGCGTGGAATGGAATCTTCTTACTCCAGACTTTATGATTTACATTGTAAATAGGAAAAGTAATGTTTCTCCTCGCATCTTCGACCCAACATAATGAACTATTTTTGACAAGTAATTATTGTCGACTTTTTTTTTTAAGTTTCTGCTTGAAACCCATCCCATTCTCTGACTGAAATGGTGCGCAACTAGCCCACCACTAATTTCGGTCACCATCACTCGACCGTAACCCGGCTTCTCATTTTTCCCTCCCACTTCGGTGTCTTAATGTGAGTTCAAGTACGAGCTATCAACACGTGGGCCTTGAAATTATCCTGTGTGAATATTAACATACACGTACAAAATAAATAAGTCAATGTGTCTGTTAAAACAGCAAAGTAAATTCATGTAAACATGTTAAGCATTCATAGACTAATACTTGCAGACTATTCCCTCTAACTTTTTTGCCCCCTGCGCGGGCCCTTGAAACTTGCTGTGCGGCCGCGCAGGGACCTAGTGAGCGGCCGCACACCTTCAAGGGAACATTGCTTACAGAGTGCAATTTCAAGAGCATAGTTTGGATGGGAGAGAAGGGCATGATCAAAAATCAATTGCCACCTGTTGGCATCGGAGACACCCATGGGACCACTAGCCCGTGCACTGTACTATCTCAAACAACAGCTCACGCTTCACTTCTCCATCAATATTTGCAGCTAACGCCGTACAAACTCTGATAAGAGCCCCCGATTTGAGTCATAAAATGGGTCTCACAGGAGAGAGGTCATTTTAACTTTTGCCGATAGTATAAAAAGGGGTGATTCCATTGATGGAATGGAAAATCCGGAGAGGTGTAAATTGGACAGCCCATCCGACATCACCTGTTTTACACTATCGCTAAAAGTTAAAATGACCCCAAAATTTCCGGAAAGTACAAGATTGGGAACTAAACTACTCTATACAAAAGGGCTATGCTGCTGGGAACACACAATTTCAAGGAGGACGTCACTGTAGTGATAGGAAGTTAACTGATCCCCTTCCCTCAAAAAAATCATCCAGGATTTAGTGACATACTTGAGATCTTATTTAGAATCAGACGTCTGGCAGCACTTTTTCCACCCAAAGGGTAACATTCTTGGAGTAAATTATTAGGAAAGGTCATTGAAGCAGTCATTTGTTCAAGAGGCAATTTGATACACTTCTGGAGAAAGGAATTGCTAGATATGAGGAGGTGTTTGGGTGAGGGGGGGATATTAAAAAGGAATGAATTGTAGGGCCCTGTTGGCCTTTTCGTGTTCTCAATTAAAAAAAAAATATTCCATAGCAGTCAGCAAACAGCTTTAGATTGATGGCCTGGCTCCATCCGAATTGAGACAACCACTTAATTCGAGCTGGATTCGAACAGAGCGGAGGCTCTCTGGACAACATGGTTCATTCCCCTCAGCCCCATGTTCTTTTGTTTGCTGGGAAAAATGAACCAAAATGCAAGTTCAAACCACTTGGCCTCAGTTTCACCGAAACAGCCAAATTTGGGCAGGTTTCGATCTGTGGCTTAGTTCCATGCTCACTCTTAATTAAGTACCTACCATTTTTTAACAAACAGTCCTGAAGCTATGGCTCATGATCACTTCATAAAACTGCTACCGAGGGTTTAGAATATGCTGGCTGGGAATGTTACAAGGGCACAGAATAAATGGAGGGGTTCAAAAGGGGTAATAAACTAGGACTACAGCTTTCAAATGTCATTTGGACCCCAAGATTGCATTTCGGCCTTCGAGCACACTTTCAAACATCTGTTATTTTTATGTCTCATGGAAAATCTTAGCAATTCTCAGTCAACGCCCTTCTGCCTGCACTTGATCCTATTAAGGTTACTTTCATCAGGCTGCAAAATACCCCAACCCTATCCTGATATTCCTAGTTCCTGGACCCAAGTACATAACAACGACACACCCTCAATACATTGAATTGGCAGTTGGAAGATCTCAAGTACAGTAGCAAACAGCAAAAATAGGCATATTATACGTTAAATAAAAACCACGAGTGGGTAATATCATTGCAGTACCATATTCCCATTTTACTACAAGCTCTCCCTTCTCCCGACAGCCTGTCCATGTTATAAATTCATGCTGGTAAATTTAGCTCTCTTTGAAAATATGAAGCAATGAAATGGTGATGTCCGCCAGATGCGAAAGGCTCCAGGCAAACCGATATACACCATTTGGTCATACCCCACGGTCACCCGGGTGTGCATTAAAGACTTCAGTCGGCAGGTTCTTTCTTCTGGTCCTGTTCCCACCTGGCATCCACACACACACACGCACTTTCCAGGATAGGTCACTGGATAGCAATCAGGAGCATGAATCCTGGCTGATTTCTACCCTCCCGAGTCTGGAGACACCGAGGTCGATTTTAGTGCCCCAACTGCTCCCTTGGCCGAGATCAACTGACTCCGCACCAACTGGCTGTGTCAATCTGAATATTTATCATTTTAAATGAAAATTCCAACTGCTATCCGCAGAATATGAAGATGAACAGTTTTTATAACCTGAACTACCAGAAAAAAAATAGAAGCAGGAGTAGGCCATTCGGCCCTTTGAGCCTGCTCCACCATTCAATATGATCATGGCTGATCCTCTATCTCAACACCATATTCCTGCTCTCGCCCCATACCCCTTGATGCCTGCATTGAGCACAATGGAAAATATTATACACTACAACACATTTAGTTAATAGGACTTAAGCCTGTACAAAGAGACAGGATCAAACAAGTGGGTCACAGGCCTGACTGAGCAATAGAAATATGGGGGGTTTCACGTGATCAGTGCCACTTTTGCTGACCATCAGGTATCCTCTTTTTATTGGCGAAATCAGTGTCACCAACTTAAGTCAGGAAGCCTATGGACTCAAACAGAGGGACTCAAGGAAGGATCCAAATTCTGTGATAGGATCAAGGTCTCATCAGTTAAGGTCCCAATGCTCTACAGGGAGAGACTAAGCAGAGATCCACGTTACCTGCAGGAGCAACCAACACTTCAGGTATGCGTGTGATATTTTTATTTTGATGAGCCAGGTGCCCGATGTGTGTGGAAGCCCGTCATCATATTTTAAAATCTCCAATTCAAGCTCCTGAGAAATCTAACTCCAGTTGTAGGGTTTCTGCTCACCCAATACAGAGTGCAAACTTTCTCTCAGTACGGTCACATCATACTTACCCTGGTTCGGAGAGTTGAGGCACAGTTTGGAAGAGCCTAGGATTAGAAATCCCTAAATATGAGCTGGAGTTCAACTAGCCAAATCCATACAGCTTAACAGAGCAGATGACTGATAAGCTTCCCCTGCTTGTCCAGCTAGGATCACCCTAAAACATTAGAGCTTTGACCTGAAGGGTTATCTGGGGCCAATTGAGAAGGATCCCATCCCTTAGTGGCAGCCTTCCAGGTTCCATTAATCACCCCGGCTGATTGATCAATTACCAACAGCATACTGTGCAACTGTCTGGTTTAGATAATAGATCAAGTCTGCCATGGAGAATTGACCTGGTTCCAAACTTCCAGTGCCAGGTGTGTCATATTATAGCCAGCTCGACTTCAAAGAGGCCGGGCCTACCTCTCTCTCCCCGGGAGGATAGTCAGGAATTGGTCATTAGATAATTGGCAAGCACAGGTTTGAGCCCTCACTAGGAACTCCTCAGAACTGGCATGGTGAGCAGCACAGCTCACTATAAAATGTTGAAGAATCCTCTAACAAAAAGTGATTAAAGCCCTGTGTATATACACAATGGAACTTTTTCTTTTTGTTTCCAGGTGCAAGTCAGTGCTAAATGATTAAGAACTGGTGCAAAACCTGCCTGAAAGGTCAAGTGCTGTTGCACTCAATTTGCTGGTAAAGCTCATTTGTACAATAATTGAATAATCATTTCCAGCACCAGGTGCAGAGTCAGATGCATCGAGAGAGCACAAAAGTGGTCGGAAAAGAAAATTACGCGCAAGTTAAATTTAAAGGGAAAGGGCGTGCCACAACAAAAATTTCGAAAAATTAAAAACTCTAAAAAGCTTCAGAGCCTTAAAAAAGACTCTCAACCCATTGGCAGCCTTCAACAAGGCTGAAGGAACAAGGGCATGAACGAATGGCAGGCAGAACTGATGGGAAGCCAAGGTGCTGGCACGAGTCTACGGTACACATGTCAAAGCAGCCCAGCACCAAGCTCCCTCTTTGATATCTGCTGAAGTCGAGGTGGTGCTCTTTTAGCCTTAACCTGTCACATTAACACCACCTCTTGCCTTGAATATCTCTTAATGTCTCTTAATCTCTCCTTTTGTTCTTTCATCCCCTCCCCCTTTTCCCAGCTTTATCCTTGCCTTAAATCTATTTGATTTCCTGCTGTTTCCAGTTCTGACAAAAGGTCTCGACCTGAAACGTTAACTCTGTTTCTCTCTCCACGGATGCTGCCTCGCCTGCTGAGTTTTTCCAGCGTTTTCTGTCACCATCAGCATTAGTTCGGCCAAAGTGAGGTAATTACTCCTCTACAGATACAATTTTGTAGGGGGCCATCAGGAGAGAATGGAACACCTAAACTGCCTGGCATCCCTCCATGGGTCCTCCTCCTCCTTCTGAACACATCAGTTCAGAGGATTCTCATTTGGAAATCTACTGATGCCCATAATAACGCTGGTGGCAAACAAATGATAAATTAAGAATAGCTAGCAAAAAGGCTCATTGGAGCCTAAAAGTGTCAGCAGAATTTCTTTTTTCTTTAAATGAACTAAATGGACCAGAAAGGGCACTAAAATCACTTTATATGAGCCTTGTCCCCTTTTACATGAACTAATGTAGCTTCTGCCTGTTTTTAGTTAGGAGCTTCCAACACCCACTCCAGATCCAAGTGGAAAATCGAATTAGACCGAAAGTAGATGGAGACCAGATGGAAACACGCTCTGCCCAACTTAGCACTCCAGAACCCTAACTGTGCCCATTTTAGGAAGGGATGGAGATGAAAATTGGCCCCAATGCTTTTGTTTCCTAATTTCTACTGGTATAGTAAAGATAAATCACCAGTAAGGTATTAACTGAACTGGATTGTACTCCTGCCCCAAGGGAGAGATGCTGCAGAATGCAATGTCAATGGACTCTGTTTTAATTCAAAAATACCAACTTCACAACCAGCCTAAGGCTGGACAATTATCCCCTTGCCCTACCTATGAATGGAACTTAGATACTGTTTGAGTGTTCTATCTATGCGAACAGGGTCATGGTATGGGTGTTGTTTTCTTTATGCTTTTACTCTGTTTTAGGGAGGAGGTGGTGGTATAATAGCCAACTGTTCAGGAAATGCCTGCTGCCTTAAAGCGAATAGATTTTAGTAATAAGATACAAGTGTCATGCGAATTGAATTTTTCAGCACTGATCAGAATATTTACCTGAACTAAAGCAAACCAAGATAAGCCAGAATATGCGTGCCTGCAATAGTTAGTTAACATGCAATTTAAGGAATATTAGCTATTGAGTTCACAACACCTGAAGCAGGCTATTGTAAAAAGTGAGCACGGTTTCCACAGGAAAAAATACTTCATATATTGAGGTAGAAATTGGTATACGTTACGCCTGTTTTTCGGGTATAAAAATGGCACAAAGCATACCAATTTAGCAGTGGGACGACCTGCGCCCAATTGGCACAGGCGTTGGCCCCACTGATAAATTTGTGGGGCCTATATTTTAGCTGTCCCCAGCAGCTACCCAAAACAGGTGTTACTAATGCCTGTTGAAGGACCCCTTTACAAAATTAGTTACCGATGAGTGGGCAGGTGTCGGGCCAGCCCCTCTCAAGATTCTTAATCAGCCCCTGCGATCACCAACTAAAGGCAAGTTATTTTTATTTTGTTTAAAAAAAACCTTTTCTGTGGAGCCAGGAGGAGCAGGAGTACTCCCCCTGACTCCACAGTCCTAACGATAGGCCTCTTCCGTTGCCCGCTCCAACACCCCGTCGCAGAACTTACCTAAGGCAGGTAGCCCGAAATGGACTTTTCTCGTGGAGTGAGCTCCCCTGTCGAGATGTGACCAGTGCCAACAACTCATCCCAAATTTGTAGATGAGGCCCAAGGACCAATTCCTGGCAAAAATGGGCCCAAAGTAATTTCTACCCCATTGTATTTTAATGAATCTAATATTACAGTTGTTTGAGCTTTTGTTACAGAATGATAGACATGCAGGGCCACCTGAGCAGGTAGATGTCTCATCTGAAAGATGGAACATCCAACAATGTGGTACTCCCTCTGCTGCAATGAAGTGACAGCCCAGAATTATGTGCTCAAGTCCTGGAGTGGAGCTACAACCACAACCTTCTGACTCAGAAGGGAGAGTGCTAGAACTGATGAAGGTATGAATTATGGTCGTGACAGTAGAGCAGGATAGGTGAAGGCAGGCAACATTTGGAGATGAAATAAAATGATCTCGATAATGGATCAAATGTAATGGAGGATCTGAACTCAGGAACAAGCAACACTCTACGGTTTAACACTACTGGGCTTAACCTAAAGAGGCAGCCAGGGAAGACCAAGCCGAAAGTACATAGGTAGGTGTTTGTGGGGGGCCCAACAGGATAGTCTTCAGTTCCTGACATTTAGCTGAAACAACTTTCAGCTCAGCCAGGTCTCAGTGTTTGGCAGATGGTTGGAAAGTGGCAACAACCTTAGGCTCACTGGAAGAGAGTGCATCATTGCTTTTGTAGCATTAATTTGCAAAATACCCTGTTCATGTGGACTAACTCATTTGCTGCTTGCTTATTAAAAAAAAGTACACATTTTCTGTCAATTTAATTTAATCCAGAACAAAAGGAATATCAGGTGGTATACAGAGGCAGGAATTATTTCAGCCAAAAATAAGGCTACATTGGAATCATTTTGTCACAGTATTCAGTCTATTTAATTTTTATCAATTTAACCAACTAATTGGGGGTAGTGTTACATTATGATGAACTGTATTGCATAATTTACTGAATTTACTATAATCCAATCTGACATTTCAGTGCAGTACTGAAGAAGTGCTGCCTTGTTGAAGGTGCCGTCTTTCAGATGAGATGTCTGCCTTCTCGGGTGAACGTATAAGATCCCATGACACTCTTCGAACAAGAGCAAAGGAGATCTGGCCAATATTTAACCCTCAACCAACATCACTAAAACAGATTATCTGGTCATGTATCTCATTGCTGTTTGTGGGGCCTTGCTGTGCACAAATTGGCATGTGCAGTTCCCTACAATACAATGGTAACGACATTTCAAAAAGTACTTCATTGGTTATAAAGGTTTTGGGATGTCCTGAGGCCATGAAAGGCGCTATATAAATGCAAGTGTTTTCCTTTCCTTCCTTTAAGTAAGTTATGAATCCAACTATTACACATGCATTGAAAATTAGGCAACTAGGACAGATAATTACATGGCAATCGATTCAATATGGAGAGTGATAAAAGACCAGATGAACTGTAGAGGCGTATTATGTTGTTATGGGTATAAATTCATGTTTTGCTCATCACATTTTATATTATTGAGGGGAGGAATGTCAGTGGTGGTTAATGGAATATTTTCCACTTTAGCACAAAGTATCAACATGAAACAGTCCCAGGCCAGGTCCAGTTCAGGCTGGATGAAAAATAAAGCTTCTTCTACATTTCTCCAATAAAGACCCTTGACCTGAACATCAAAGGAGCACCCATTCCTGCTGGAACCTTTCCAGTTCTGAAATTAGCTACCGCTGTTTTCAAACTATCTGTGCGTGGGGGAGCTGCAAGTATTGGCGTGCTTCCAGGACCCCCCTGTCCTAACTTCTGAAAGACAATGTCAGCTACCCAGAGAAAGTGCTATCATTTCAGAAAATGTGTTTAACCAGGGACGCAGCAACAGAAGCAAGTCAACACATAGAGAAAGAATGCAGAAATCTCAAGACGCTGTGTTCAGGGTGCACAGTGTGCCTGTCCCCAGATGTACAGAAACCTGATAACCACATGGACCCTCTTATGGGCCCGAGAGTCCATGGAACCTAGTTTGAAAACCTATGCAATAAGATTGGTGCTGAATTATCATGATTGACAAACTCTAAAGCATAGCTTTTAAACGCCCGCCGGGAGTCGTAGGGGCAGAGGGGCCGAAGCGGGCGGCAAACCATTTGTCCCAGCCCCCCCCCCCCCACCGCAGCATGAGGCCTCATCTGTGTGCTGGTCATCAGTCTCCTGCCCGAACCTGGTGGGCGGCCCTAACTGGCCGATGGGCGAGTGCGTGATTCCGGGCAGGAGGCTACCGCTGGGAACTCGAAGGCAGTTAGGTTAAGTGCATGGGGCGGGCGGGGAGGCGGTCTGGAGGGCATAGTGATCGCGGTGGAGGGCGGGATGGGTGGGGGGGGGGTGGTGGTGGGGCAGGAGAAAGAGAATGCCAGGCAGGTGAGACCCAAGGTTTTCTGGTGGGGCTCGGAGGAGCTCCTCCTGACCCACAAGGAAACCAAACAGACATTTTCTGGCCCCGGATCCGCTTGCCAAGATGGCACAACGGCTTCCCCGCTCAGGCCTCGGGTAAAAATTGCAGTAGGGCCACAGTGACGTCATTGGAGCCCGAGCTACATATTTAAAGAAGGACCCCGCTGCCTTCTGGCAGGTGTCCCGCACGCCTGCTGAAAACAGCAGCTTAAAATTATATCTGGCGGGGAAGACCGCGGGATGGGTGGGGGGAAGTCGCTGCCCCTGGCTTTAACTGCTTGGCCTCCAGTTTCTGTCAGGTGGGCAGGGTTACAATCAGTCCTTAAGAGTTGCCCTGAGGTTGTCCAAAACGCAAAATTTTACAAGGCATCAAAGAATGCGATTCCATTAATCTGGGCCAAGTTCCAGATTTGAAAGGATAGTATGCAAATTGGCTACTGTGATCAAGCCTCAAACTTTATGTATTAAAGCCTTTCATGTGTTGTTGCTGCTCTCCTATTCCCACAAACGACGGCTTCATCCAAGAAAAGCTGGGACCAGCAGTATTCCTTAATTAGGTCCAGCTCTGCCAATATAAAATCTATTTTTAAACTACAGAGACATTTTTACCTATAAAAACTCCTTCGTTTCTTCTTTGTTAGAGAAGCTAAAGTGGGTTTGGGCACGTCTGTCTCTCTAATTAGCTGTGCTATTAGCTCCAGATTCAATTGAAACAGACCGTTTGAAATTATACAGCACATATCCCAGGCACAGTTGGGATTTCGACATCACCCAAAAATATCACATACACATTCCATCTAGTAAATGTATGTTATTTTATTACTTTGTGACAAAGAGATTATTCATTTTGTAAAACTGACTTCCAGAACTGGCCAGGAACAGCCTGATCCTAATGTTAAAACTTCAGCAATAATCCAGAACTTATTAAATTGGAAAAAAAAAATCAGCAATTTGAAATTTGTAATAGTATAAGATTTGTTTCATATGTTTGTTCGGATTTGGGAACAGGAGTTAAGGCTTGTATGGACTGTCATACTGTTAATCTTAATCCACTCGTGACAGGATCAAATTTAGCTATTACAAATTGCTATGGGATGTTTCGGAGCTGCAGTGGTAGCTCACCCACCTCTGAGTCAGAAGGTCATGGATTCAAGTCCCACTCTAATCCAGGCTGGCCAGTGCTGTACTGAGGGAGTGCTGCACTGTTTTGAGATGCCGTCTTTCGGATGAGACATTAAACTGAGTCCCTGTCTGCTGTCTCAGGTGGATGCAAAAGATAAATTGAAAATGCCCACTTCGCTTTCTCTACTGTCAGAGCTCTTACCAGAGGCGCAGGAGATGAGGAGCTCAGCATACCTGCCTCCACCATGAGATGTTTCAGTGGACGACGGGGGCAAAACCATCGACAAGAACAGAGAATTGACGGCTGTGGTATCCAAGGCTGCCCTCGCACAACTCCCAGGGGGCAGACTGAACATTAACAAAAGCTCGGGTGTAGGCTATCTGCCCTCTCCAAGGAATGGTGGACGGTGCATTAGAGGGGAAAAAATAGTATGAGAGGGTGGTTTCTCACTGTCCTGTCAGTCGGACCTAGAGTTATGAAGCCCAATGTCACTGGGCTTATTTTCTGCTAAACCATCATTTCTTGTCACATAACATTCTGGGACAGTGCATGTGATATTATTGGGTCATGCTGAAATTCCAATGGTGGCAGAGATAATGTGCTGAGAAATTTTAATCTGTCTTTTTAAATTGAGTTTGGAGCTAATGCCAGATTTATATGTCAGGATGTGGAAATATTTCTATAATTGTGCTCCACTGATCTGAGGTGGCCTTTGTTCTTTTGCATCTGGGATGTAATACACCTACTGTTCCTTATTATCTGCAATCTATCCATGGATTAACCCCTGAACAAACTGAAATCAAACCATGTCACATCTTAGGCAACAGTGCTGAAATACACTGTAAAGCCAGATTATTAATTATTTTTAAATTTGTACTTGGGATGTGGACGACACCAGCAAGGCAACATTCATTGCCCATCTCTAGTTGTCTGGGGGCATTAAGAGTTAATCATGTAGTGTGGGTTCAGAGTGACGAGTAGGCCAGATCGAGTGGGGCGACAGGTTCCCTTTCCTGTTACATTTTTAATGACAAAGAACAACAACAACTTGTATTTATATAGCGTCTTTAACATAGTAAGACGAGAAAGACGCTTCACAGGAGTGTTTAAAGACAAAAATTTGACACCGAGCCATTTAAGAAGAAATTAGGGCAGATGACCAAAAAGCTTGGTCAAAGAGGTAGGTTTTAAGGAGCATCTTAAAGGAGGAAAGAGAGGTGGAGAGGTTTAGGGAGGGAGTTCCAGAGCTTAGGGCCTAGGCAGCTGAAGGTACGGCCACTGATGGTTGAGTGATCATAGCTCAAGAGGGCAGAATTAGAGGAGCGCAGATATCTCGGGGGGGTTGTGGGGCTGAAGGAGATTACAGAGATAGGGAGGGGCGAGGCCATGGAGGGATTTGAAAACAAAGATGAGAATTTTGAAATCGAGGCGTTGCTTAACCGGGAGCCAATGTAGGTCAGCGAGCACAGGGGTGATGGGCGAACGGGACTTGGTGCGAGTTAGGATACGGCAGCAGAGTTTTGACTCACCTCAAGTTTACATAGGGTAGAACACGGGAGGCCAGCCAGGAGTGCGTTGGAATAGTCAAGTCTAGAGGTAACAAAGGCATGGATGAGAGTTTCAGCAGCGGATGAGCTGAGGCGGGGGCGGAGACGGGCGATGTTACGGAGGTGGAAATAGGCAGGTCTTAGTTATGCCGTAAAGAACAAGGTACCAGATTATTGAATTTAATTTCTCAACTTGTCACAGTGTGATTTGAACTCACATGTTCGATGTTGACAATCCAGTACCATAACCACGATACTACCATACTCTAGTAATGCATGCAAAAGGTTTTACCTGTATTTGGCTGATAAAGGGTAAGGCAGCATTAGCGTTAAACCACTTCTCCTGTTTTCACAATGCACAGCATCACTTTCAGACAGTTTCTGTACACAATGTATACCAGCAATTTCAAAGAATGAATGTTATGAAGCAGACAAAACCTGCAGACACAAATCATTTCTCAGATTAAAGGCACACCATCCTATTATTAGAACATTTTTTTTTCCTACAAATTCCTCTTTTGATTAAATTCCTCTCATTCTTAACTGTCAGCCTCAACAGGCCTGAGAGAGACTTCAAGAACAAGCAAGCGATTGTGGACAGCTACGAAATAGAATTTTAAAAGTGCCAGGTCATTCAGTGCCATAGCGCTTTAATAAAGCAATATTACAAGGAAGATGTTGAGCGTCTTAAAACTTTGAAGTGAAATAAAGAAAGAAAAATACATTTTTGATTTATGTGTGTGATAAAGGCTGCCCACACGTACTTCATTTGTTTCGATTTAGAAGTTTCATTTATTTGAAACCACATGCAGTATTTAAACCCACAATTGTTTGAGAAGTTTAGTAAAATTATACCAAATTGGTTCCATTTTAACAATAAGATTTGTTATTTGAACCACAACTGCAGGTTTAGAACAGGTTTATGGTTTCTGTATGAACTTTGGAACAGTAAAATTATGAAAACAATTTTTACAAAAAGGACATGAGTTCAATTCTTCAAATGCTTTGTTGACAAATCATTATGGAACCAAAGTCATTACATGGGTTACAATATGTCACAAACAACCAGATCTGCAGCTCGCTAGTTGATGACCAATTATAGTTCTTTGATTGCAGGTTATTCCCTATTACATAAAATGACTCATCTGTGATCTGCACTTTGCAATCCTGGCTCTGTTCAATTGCCACTGACTTTAATACATTTGACATCTCCAATACCGTCTTTCGGATGAGACGTTAAACCGAGGCCACGTCTGCCCTCTCGGGTGGATGCAAAAGATCCCATGGCACAATTTCGAAGAAGAGCTGGGGAGGTCTCCCTGGTGTTCTGGCCAATACTTGGCCGGCACAGACATGATGGGCCGAATGGCCTCCTTCTGTGCTGTAAACCTCTTATGATTCTATGATTGAATACTAGGCAATGGCAGAGGTTGGTCATTATTGCCCAATGTCTTCTTGTCCCAGTAGTGAATATGGCACAATTAACACTGATGATAACTGAATTTAAATTTCCAAACATGCACATATGATAAAGGAGAGCTCCAATCCTGTTGTCATTCTCTGTATAGACATTTTGTTGAACTGCGCTTTGGACAAACAGCAAGGCAAGGTTTCCATTCCTCCTCAATGAAGCATCTGAATGACAGTTTAGGATGGTCATATTATTTCTTGGGTTAAGAGTCCAAATGTCCCTTCGCTCACTGTCACAAATAAATTGTGCATTTTTCTACAAGTTTCTCCCCTCCCTGCATTGAAAGGCACTAACATGGCTACTTAACCATGGGAGGCACTATAACTAATCCCAATTTTGTCCTTCCTCCAAAATCTATACATGTATACTTTCCACTACGGGGCACTGCGCAACCATCAGTAGTGGGAATACTGTCTGATTTTTTTTATCCTCGCCTGAGTCCCGATGGGTTGAGGCCAGTTGCAAGACCCCTAATTCTAACTTGGCTGAGACCACCTAACTCAGCATGAAACCTGAAACCTTCTGGTCTATATTGCTCTCTCTATATGGGGATCGGGCGGGAAAGTGGAGTTGATGTCAAAGATCAGCCGTGATCTTATTGAATGGCGGAGCAGGCTCAAAGGACCATACGGCCTACTCCTGCTCCTAATTCTTATGATGTGGAGATGCCGGCGTTGGACTGGGGTGGACAAAAATGAGAAGTCGCACAACACCAGGTTATAGTCCTAATTCTTATGTTCTTATCTTCTCCCCCATTATGCAGTGCATTCAACAATTCAGGCATGGAGATGCTATATCCGCGAGAAATTAAACTCCAAGGAGTACTTTGAAGTTCATGATTCAGAGGACAAAAATTGACGCGTGAAGCTGCAAGAAAGAAAGAACTTGCATTTTTCTAGCACCTTTCATGAGCTCAGGATGTCCTAAAGCACTTTACAGCCAATGAAGTACTGTTGAAGTGTACTCGCTGTTGTAATATAGGAAACATTACACATACTGCCACTACCCCTGCGCTGTAGACCGAGCTTGCTTGGAAATTGAGAGTCAGGAGTGACAATTCTATAGCAGCAGTTACAGATGCAAATCTTTTATGGCAATAAAGACTGCGAGAGAGAGAGAGCAGACAACATGTCTCTGAATTAAATCAGGGGGATATCCCTGGAAGCTTAGTCACAAAGCAGCAATTTCTGATAAAGTTATCTCCTTTCTCTCCAAGAAAATCTCATTTAAATTAAGGTAGAGCAAAACCTAAATGGTTTAAACATGCCCTTAGTCTCTGTATTAGTCATCAAAATGACATAATACTCAGATATTGTCACATAATTCTGGAATGCGTAGTTACTGCTGGAGCTACACATCCTTTGGAACTGCATGTTACAGATATATAAAACTTAAAGAAACAATTACATCACCAAAGACTGATAGCTGAAGCTCAGGTATACTTGTGTTGACAACATGATTTGTTTACTATATACACACACACACACACACACACACACACACACACATACACACACACAGGGGGCAATTTTGCCAGCCCTGGGGAGGCGGGTATGGAGGTGGGACTGCCGGGAAAATGACAGAATTTGGGGGCGGGTGCCCAACCCGCCCCAACCCGCCTCCATGCCATCTTCCCAGGTAGCGGGTAGCCGTCCCGCACCGGATCCCGTCTCCTTGGAGGTGGGAAGGGATTAAAGCCTATTAACTGCCTGTTAACAGACAGAAAATAGGATTATCCCCTTTTTGCCCTCACAAGTGCGGGCTTCCCGAAGGCTTCGAAACCCGCCAGGTCAGCGAGACAAGTACTGGGTCTGCGGGGGTCGGGGGGTGCAAAAGTGTGCTGTGAAGGTAAGTGATGGGTGCAAGAGTGGAGAGGTGAGTATCTGAGGTAAGTACAAAAAGTTAGTAACAGTGAACTTACCTTTGTTTCTTCCTGCAGGCTTCAGTCGGTTTCTATGCGGAGAGTCTTGGACCTCCGTGTTGCAGATGAGAGGTGGCCATTGCATTCTCAGATGCAACAACCATCTCATTTCTGTAAAAGAAAGAAGTTTGATGAGGTCTTGAATTCAAGACCTCATCAAACTACAGAGAATGTCACTGTTTGACAGCTTCACAGAGCTGTCAAATGATGACAATTCATCTGTCAAAAATTGACAGATGAAACGTCATACGTTGACATTCTCTGCAACCAGCTTTCTCTTAATTGGCCTGCTAAGGGCTTAACAAGGTCAATCAAGGGAAAATAGCGTGGGTTGGCCAGAAGTTGATGGAGGTGGGACTGAAACCATACAAGTGGGAGTCCCGCCTCCAAAAGTGCTTCCAGTAGAGCCCTGCTTCCCTCTTGGGGCGCTACCGGTGAATTTCGACCGCGGGGGCGGCACTTTTGCTAAAAGTAGCACCCCGGCGAAGTTAGCGCCCCAGAGGGGACGCGACTCAATTTTTCCCCCTAGATGCCTTATTATAAAAATTGATCTAGAGGCACTGGAAAAGGTGTGAAAATGATTAAGAAAAGAACAGGTAGGGGCTCTTTTCTGTAGAAAAGAGAAGGCTGAGGGGTGACCTAATATGAAATAATGAAAGGGTTTGATAAGGTAGACATAAAGGGATGTTTCCACTTGTGGGGAGAACAAAACTAGGGGACATAAATATAAGACAGTCACCAATAAATCCAGTAGGGAATTTAAGAAAAACTTCTTTACCCAAAGAGTGGTAAGAATGTGGAAATCGCTGCCACAAGAAGTAATTGAGGCAAATAGCATAGCTGCATTTATGGGGAAGCTAGATAAGCACTTGAGCGGGAAAGGAATAGAAGGAATTGTTGATAGCGTTAGATGAAGTTGGGTGGGAGGAGGTTCGTGTGGAGCATAAACACCGGCATAGACCAGTTGGGCCAAATGGCCTGTTTCTGAATGTAGACTCGATGTAACTCAACATGTAACTCTCCCAGCTCTATAGGATAAATTCACCAATCCCACACTCTCAGCGGGGAGCTGCATTCAAAGCGAACACAGGTTGGCGAGTCAGCACTACTGTGTTAAAGCCCCATCTCTAACCCATGCTCCCTTCCCTGCTGGGAAGTAGGACTGCTGAACTTAGGATCCTGCTTTAACTGACATGGGTGTGCTTGATGTCAACATGTATCGTTCCATTTTTCTTCCCTCTTCTTTTGAGCACTGACTGATGCCGAGGTACAATTCCACAGGGTCTACTACCCTCCAGTACCTTGTTCACATTTTCACTCTTCATGTGTGAATCCAGGCAATGAGTTTTGGAGAGTTATTCAAATGTGGAAGGGGAGGTGTGTTATCACAGCCCCTCCTGTTCTCAACTAACATCTGGACATGTGCAGTTTACTTCAAGGGTCAAAATCATGATCAGGAATGGGTTACTTTAGCTGATCTTTCCATTCCTAGCCCCAGGGTGCTGAGGGCAATTATACCGCTGTTACCAAGAATGACATCAGCTAACTAAGCAGAGATCAGAGGTCATATTTTGGGATTTTCTTGAACTGTATGGCCCTTTATAGAATCATAGAATAGAATCATAGAATGGTTACAGCACAGAAGGAGGCCATTCAGCCAGCTGAGTCCATGCCAGCTCTCTGAAAGAGCACTTCAGCTTGTCCCACTCCCCCGCCCTTTCCCCGTAGCCCTGCAAATTCTTTTCCTTCAGGTGCTTATGCAATTCCCTTTTGAAAGCCGCGATTGAATCTGCCTCCCCCGCGCTTTCAGGCAGTGCATTCCAGATCCTAACCACTCGATGCGTAAAAAAGTTCTCCCCTCATGTCGCCTTTGGTTCTTCTGCCAATCACCTTAAATCTGTGTCCTCTGGTTCTCGACCCTTCCTCCAATGGGAACAGTTTCCCTCTATCTACTCTGTCCAGACCCCTCATGATTTTGAACAGCTCTATCAAATCTCCTCTCAACCTTCTCTGCTCTAAGGAGAGCAACCCCAGCTTCTCCAATCTATCCACGTAACTGAAGTCCCTCATCCCTGGAACCATTCTCGTAAATCTTTTCTGCACCCTCTCCAAGGCCTTCACATCCTTCCTAAAGTGCGGTGCCCAGAATTGGACACAATACTCCAGTTGAGGCTGAACCACTGTTTTATAAAGGTTCATCATAACTTCCTTGCCTCTATGCCTCTATTTATGAAGCCCAGGATCCCGTATGCTTTTTTTAATCAGGTGGTGCATTCATCAACTGAGCCACCAAGGGAGTAAACAGACCAAGCACATCATAATATCAATTAATTGACCTCTGGGTCGAGTATGCCTCCAGTACATCACTCCGCTGTGCTATTATTCTGTCCCACTGGCAGAAACCTACTTTCAGGTCAACATTAGGCCAGTGTTTTATTGCTTCTGCCATCAGCACAAAGCAACAGCTTCTTTCAATGACGGTCATGACGGCTGCTCAATGAATGCTTGGAACAACTTTGATGTACACGTGTAGTGAAATATTAAAGAGTTCAACTTGACCTCCAAGTCAACCAGCCAAAATTGATATATTAGAAACTTTCCAGTACTACTGCATCTCAGTAATGTTAAACCTGTCTACATTTACACAAATCACCATAATTGGGTGAAGTTCATTTCAGAACTGAAGGGAATGCATGGTAACTTTACTAAAAGCCCGATCAGACTGATGACTGCTCGTTAAACATACGTTTGTTTCTTCACCAAGTATAATGATCTTACTGTGACACATGAACCAAAATTAGCAGTTATATTATAGGGGGTGATTCTGTGATCTAATGCTCCCAGCGAGCGCTCCTCAGGAAATCACAGCAGTGCATCCTGTGATTTTCTCCACTGGGAGTGCTGAATCATGTACTCACCCTTTATAGGTGGTCCCAAAGTTTAAAAATATATATATATATATAAAAAGTAAAAACAAAATCTAAAAATTATATATTCACTAGCTTAGCAGGCAAATGAGGTGACGGAGATAGTTAATTAATTTTAATGCAGAGAGGCACAGATTAATAACTAAAAATAATGGGGGGAAAAACGACGGATTTATCACTGAAGTCACAGGCTAATTACCCATAAAATAATCATTTCCCACATCAAACAAGGATAGAAAAAGATCAATTTTCTATTTAAAATGGTAGTTTTCTTACAAAAAACCTAACAATTAAGATTAATCCTTTCGCACTTTTTGGATGTTTCAATTGACTTGTGCAATGGTGAAAACATCGTAAACAAGATTGGCAAAGAATTGTCAATTGACCTCATGCTTTATGACAGAGCTCCGCATTCCACAATGGAGCATGTAATTAGCCCACAGCTCCCATTATGTCTGTGATTAATTCATTCATTTTCAGCTCACAGTCTGGAGTGCCTAAAACAATCACATTAAAATAAATATCTCCCTCTTGGTGCACTGGGGACAGATATAATGTACTGTGGCTGGCCAACTTCCAGCACCTTTGTCTCCATCTGAACCAAATGCAATACAATTACTACAATATGGTAGAGCTTGTATGTAGCAAAGCTGAAGGTACAGCGAGACTACAGCTGATCTTCTATTGGGTTTAGTAGGGGGTTAGTGCTGCCAGCTCCCGATGCTTGGGTTTAGTGTAACCAGTGGGTGACTTTTCAGAATCAACTTGCTGGGGGCAAGGAAACTACATTTTCTACTGAAACACTTTACACATTCCTTGGCTTTGCAGGTAATATAAGTGAAATGATCTGGAAGCCATGGTGAAGCTTTGAGCACTTACAATGACAGACTGGAATGTATTGTTCCCATTGCGGAGGCCATAGGGACCAGTGGAATGTGCTCACAGATCAATGGATGCCTCCAGTCATAAAGTGCACAACCTCTGCCCGTACGCTGGCTGTCTCTCCTCATTGAAGTCATTCAAGTTCAGCGACAGGAAACATTCTCGGGGTCAGTCCTTTAAGGAAATACTGTTAACAGTTTCAGGGCAGGCTCATAAACCAAAAGCCCCTATATAGTGACAGACAGAATCTGGATTCACCCTACAATCCACACTTCAATGTGCCACTATTTTCTTACAATTGGAAAGCAAGTAATTAAGTTTTGCATAGGCATATTCATCCCATCCCAAGCAGGATGTATTACTGGTGTCAAATCGGATGCTGGACAGTGCAATTCCCTCCTCCCAAACCAACCAATGCAACTTCCTCATACAGTCAAAGCATCCTCTCCCTCAACCACAGGAGCCACATGCACCCTTTCCAATACAGTGTGTACCCATGCGACTCACAGATTCATTTACTGAACTCAGATTACAGAGTCTTCAAACCACTATTTACATCAGTACAGCAGATTGTTTTCATAGTCTGGAAGTTAATTTTTCCCACATTGTTAAGTTGTTCACTGTCCACAAGGATAAGCAGATGACCTGTTCCTCGGCCTTGTAAATGTCAATTTGCCTTCCTTCTGTACAAGGAACTGCTTCCCTTTGATGCTTGCCCAGACCATGTGACGTTGTAACTTCCTCTACTTCAAACTGTCAAACATACAGTGAAAGATTTAATACAAAATACATTTGTGACACACTTATTATGAAAGCATTCTGCGCACTTCAATATCTACTTATATCTTTATGATTATGAATCTGTGTCCTTACCTACTGTTTAACATCTCTATATAATCATTTTCTTAGCATTATTTGATCTCTTGTTCATTAAAATTATTTTTACCTCAGTGAAATGGGATCACTTTAAATGTTGTTGGAGAAATAAAAGTTAAATATGTCTGTAATAAATTGCACAAAAACAATTTAACTCTTTACACTGACAGGAGTCCCATACCCTTGGTATTACAAATGGGATTAGTTGAATTAAAGGAATGTCACATTTCGTCTTGTTTACAATGACATAAATCATGTTGAAATATATCACTGCAATATTTATGGACAGTATATTGAAGTCCGGCTTTTCTGACACGTCTCCTTCCGAAGGAAAGCAAGGTTTGCTAAGCACGCCGAGATAATGCCCCATTAATTCTCTGGGTAGCACGGACTTTACTCAGCAGCGGTGAGCACGCCCTGTTTTTGACACGGTATCGGCATCAATGGTTGATCTGACTGCATCAGTCCTCCCAGTCCAGTATTTCATTGGCTCAAAGGTTAACCGTTGAAGATGATTTTAAGGCAGTTACACACTTTAACAATAAATGGTGGTGCAGGTAAACAGAAGAAGAAGAAGAAAAAAACTTAAAATAAAAGCAAGAGGAGTTATTAGAATAGGGAAAAAAGACTAAAACTAAAGTTAAAAATTAACTTAGACATGGCCACTTGGACGAGATCCCAAATTGAAAAAAATAGACAGAATGGGGAAAAGGAACAACAGAGTAAGCACAGCTGATGTATTATTGTCTGTAAAATTGTGCTTTAGGTGTTCATTAGCTTATGGTCGATATTACAGTAATATACAAGGCACAAGTCAGTAGTGCGATGGAATACTCTCCACTTGCCTGGATGGATACAGCTGCAACAACACTCAAGACGCTCGACACCATCCAGGACTAAGCAGTCCGCTTGATCAGCAACCCATCCACCAGCTTAACTTCCACTCCCTCCACCACCGGCGCACCGTGGCTGAAGTGTGGACTATTTACAGTTCTTTTTTATTCGTTCCTGGGTTGTGGGCATCACTGGCAAAGCCAGGATTTATTGCCCATCCCTAATTGCCCTTGAGAAGGTGGTGGTGAGCTGCCTTCTTGAACCGCTGTAGTCCTTGTGGTGAAGGTGCTCCCACAGTGCTATTAGGGAGCTTGTTCCAGGATTTTGACCCAGCGATGATGAATGAACAGCGATATATTTACAAGTCAGGATGGTGTGTGACTTGGAGGGGAGCTTGCAGGTGATGGTGTTCCCATGCGCCTACTGTCCTTGTCCTTCTAGGTGGTAGAGGTCGCGGGTTTGGGAGGTGCTGCCGAAGAAGCCTTGGTGAGTTGCTGCAGTGCATCTTGTACATGGTACACACTGCAGCCACAGTGTGCCAGTGGTGGAGGGAGTGAATGTTTAAGGTGGTGGATGGGGTGCCAATCAAGCGGGCTGCTTTGTCCTGGATGGTGTCAAGCTTCTTGAGTGTTGTTGGAGCTGCACTCATCCAGTCAAGTGGACAGTATTCCATCACACTCCTGACTTGTGCCTTGTAGATGGTGGAAAGGCTTTGGGGAGTCAGGAGGTGAGACACCCACCGCAGAATACCCAGCCTCTGACCTGGTCTTGTAGCCACAGTATTTGTGTGGCTGGTCCAGTTAAGTTTTTGGTCAATGGTGATCCCCTGGATTTTGATGGGGGGGGGGGGGGGTGGGATTCGATGATGGTAATGCTATTGAATGTCAAGGGGTGATGATTAGACTCTCGCTTGTTGGAGATAGTCATTGCCTGGCACTTGTGTGGTGTGAATGTTACTTGCCACTTATCAGCCCAAGCACTGAATGTCATCCAGATCTTGCTGCATTCAGGCATGGACTGCTTCATTATCTGAGGAGTTGCGAATGGAACTGAACACTGTTCAATCATCAGCGAACATCCCCAGTTATGACCTTATGATGGAGGGAAGGTCATTGATGAAGCAGCTGAAGATGGTTGGGCCTAGGACACTGACCTGAGGAACTCTTGCAGCAATATCCTGGGGTTGAGATGATTGACCTCCAACAATCACAACCATCTTCCTTTGTGCACTGCAGCAACTCGCCAAGGCTTTTTCGGCAGCACCCCTCAAACCGCCGTGGCCACGACCTAGAAGGACAAGGGCAGCAGGTGCATGGGAAGACCACCACCTCCAAGTTTCCCTCCAAGTCACACACCATCCTGACGTGGACATATAATCGCCATTCCTGGGTCAAAATCCTGGAACTCCCTCCTGAACAGCACTGTGGGAGTACCTTCACCACACAGACTGCAGCGGTTCAAGTATAAGGCCCACCACCACCTTCTCAAGGGCAAGTAGGATTGGCCAATAAATGCTGCCCTTGCCAGCGACACCCACATCCCGAGGATGAATTCAAAAAAAGTAATATACGCCTGATCTTTGAGTAGCTTTATTACTATATTAATACTCATTGCATCACAACAGTGTGTGAGCTGAGAACAAACAAAACCTTTCATCCCAGGAAGAGAAAAGTTGCCCTGAACCTTGTGGCAAGTCTAAGAGTTAAAATACAAATATTGACCGCAATGGTATTTTCATATTTTAAATTTAATTCATAGCATTTGAAAGTGTGTCAAAAAAGTCTCATAAAACTTGCAATCTGTTGGCTGAATTAATCTAAGCTTTAAATCTTCACCGTGATGTTCAGTGTCCTATCTAGTGACATGATTTAACTCAAATGGTACCCAGTGTACCTTTTATGAAAAGTGTTCCTGACACTTGTGGAGTAATCAATGTGAGGAAGTAAATTGTTTCACGGCAAGATCTATGGGAGTGATTAAATGCTCCGTGCAATACGTGCGATGGAATGGCTGACTCAGAACACAAACTGGCCTGTGTCAAAGTCACACCCAGCCTATTGCTATAAAATGATTCCCAACTAAAAACATGATTAATACAAACAACCTACATCTGAAATTCAAAATGGAAACATTTGCTGTGATTCTGCTATTAGCTAATGTATAAAAATACACATGAGATCATTCAGCGTTGAGAGTGTTGGACTTCCTTTTTGCACGATTGCTAAAGAAATGTTCAAAGAGCAGCATTAGGTATGAAAATCTAAAACCAAAAATGCATTCACATTACAGACAGCTCAGTTCTTTAGCAAAGATATTACTGGGGATTGAAAGGCACCTCTGCGTTCAGTCATGTTCTCAGGTGCAGACAAATTGCTCTCTTCTAATTTCAGACTTAAAGGCTAGTTATACAGTTATATAATGCAAAGTTTTTGGCTTCATAATGACACAGATTGTGCCGAGTAATCCAGGTGTGAAATTGCCTGAAGTGCACTTAGACAAGAGGTGACAGACGACCTCGGGGAGTAAGTATCACACAGCTTTTCCTTCACTGCTGTGGTAGCACCGTATGGAGCAAAGTATTGGCATTTTTATATTGGGTTTAATGGAGTGTTAGTACTGCCCAATCCCCACGCATGGGTCTTGTACAGCTGCCAGCAATCTCAGAAAAAAACTTGCCAGACTTGCTAAGACCATTGGGAGACTCATTCCTTTTTACCCGAGACCCAATATAAAAGCAGCTTCTAAAAAGTTCCCAGCTGGTTCTTCAAACTTCATGTTTTTTTTTAAATGGTAGCAGCGAGCCAGCTTTACGGAGAGATACAGCACAGAGTTTTCAGCATATTTCAAGTCTGCCGACCCAGAACAATGCAAAACAGGCCGGTAGCCATCATAAAACCAAACTATTAAACATAGAAACATAGAAACATAGAATCTAGGAGCAGGAGTAGGCCATTCGGCCCGTCGAGCCTGCTCCGCCATTCAATACGATCATGGCTGATCATCCAAATCCAGTACCCTGTCCCTGCATTTAATCCCCACAGTACTCATATCCCACCCTACCCCCGTAACCCCATGTATTTAATTCCCCCTAACATATCCCATCCTATCCCCATAACCCCACATATTTAATCCCCCCTAACACTAAGGGTCAATTTATCATAGCCAAATCAACCTAACCCACACATTTTTGGACTGTGGGAGGAAACCGGAGCACCCGGAGGAAACCCACGCAGACACGGGGAGAATGTGCAAACTCCACACAGACAGTCACCCGAGGTCAGATTCGAACCCGGGTCTCTGGCGCTGTGAGGCTCCAGTGCTAACCACTATGCCACCGTGTTGCCCTTATTAAAGCCAGCAGCAGGACAGAATGAAAGTCACCTGCCTCTGATGGCTCTGAAAGGATACACATTAAGGAGTCTTGGCTGTATTAATCCTGACCCCCAGAGACCAATATCCAGAATAGAAAGAGTAGGCTGGAAACGAGGCAGTCTTGCCTATGAAATAAAAAATGGAATTGTTGCCCTGGTCCAATGCTCCATGCAATTCTGACTCAGCACTGCAAACACACAGAGTAAGCTGGCCAAAGTGCCACTTTCTGGTCCTGTACCTGAATCGTTCTTTCAAAACATTCTCTATAACCTGAAATTGCTCTAAAACCTGGGTATCCTACACCAGGGTGCATGGAAACGATTACACACTCTTCAGTTGTTATTATAACACAACTCAACTACCTACTCCACCAATCATCATCTCACATGTGGAAGAGCGCAAGAGCAATATCTGAATAAAATGAAACACTAGAGTTGGTGCAAAAATTTGTTTAACAATATAGTGGCATTTTAAAACTTCATGGGGGGGGGGGGCAATTAATGAGTTGCCCCACCCGTCCATACATCATTGTATCTTTCAGACACCTAACAATTGACTACAGTGGTCCGTATTTTCTGATCCCTACGGGTGTGTACGGGCTGTGTACTCACCCGTAGGGACATCGGATATGCCAGTTTCAGGCATGCGAAGCGCATGCGCTGAAAACCGGCATTTCCGATCTGTCAAGAATCCTCTTGACAGATCGGACGCCTGCCCTAGAGAAGGGCCTCTGCGGGGGGAGAGTTCCGCTTTCTGCAGAACCTCCACCCGCTGAAATCACTTAAAAATCTTACGCCTGGTAAAAGTAGGCATAAGGCCTGCTTTTACCAGCATGAGTTTAAAAAAATAATTTTTTTTCACTCAGAAATACTTTAAAAAAAGATACGTTTATTTTTAGCCCCGTAAAAAACTTTAATAATTTTTTTCAAAAAATTAGATTTTTGTTTAAAATATTTAATTTAATGTAATTTTAACTCATTTTAAAAACATGATGGTTTTTTAAAAATTTATTTAATGTTGTAGTGTCTTTTTTCAGTGATCCCCATTCATACTTTTGACAGGTCTGTCTGTCAAAAGTATGAAGGCGGATTCCCTTCTCCCATTGGCTCCCCCGGCCCACGTGATCCCAGGGACGCTTGCAAACCGCCTGCGCCCCTGAGATACCTGGGCCCTGCACATTTCGACTGTGGAGAGGCCCAGGATCGGAAATGGCCGCACTTCGGGAGCCCTCAGGTAAGGGCGTAGATTTTTTCCTGATAGGAGGCCTCCGCACGCAGGAAGCCTCCTATCGGAAATTACGGGCCAGTGTTTCACACACTATTTCACTTCTGCAACAGGGTGTTGGCTTGTACCTGTAGCAGATAATACTCCTAACACATCTCACCTGCATCAATGAAATTCAAGTGTTCAAAAAAAATTACTTTTGGTTTATTCGGCAATCAGGAACAAACAAAATCTGACTTTAAATATTTATCGTATACTTACGTAGGTTTTGACTGCTAATCTAATCACCAATTACTGGGTATAATCTAAATCATAGGTGGCAGTAGTATGGGTAAAGCATGCCTCTGGGGGGGCCGGCTTGACTAGTCTGGTCTCTTTCCCGTTCTTGATATCCCTTTTCCCTACTTCAGTGCTCCATTTGTCACAAAAACCGTAGACAGCAAAGCTCAGCCAATGAGAGTGAATAAATTTGAATCTCCCTGAATGTAGGCCGGGACTCCCAGCTGCCTAGTTAGTAATAAATTGCTTCAGTTCTGGAACCAGAAATGCATCGTTTTTAATGGGAGGACAAACGACAGCTTAATCATATCCCCTTAAAATAAAATTATGGAAATGGAGTAGCAATTCAAACCACCCTTGTTTGAACCAGCTGTCTTAACTCTACAAAACAGCCCATCATAATTACTAGTATCAAAAAAAAATTAAATTCAATAAAGCTTGTTACAAAACTTTATTGTAACGTTCCTCAAAGTTTAGTAACAGGAAATGCATGTATTCGACAGTAAATTAAATTCAGTAATTGAGAGCTGATTGATTTTTCACTCAAACAGACATTATACTTGAACAGTTAGTAAAAATGGACTATTTTAACAATCTTACTCTGATGCAATTGTCCACAACTAGAACTTAATATGAGCTCAAAGAGCTCACAGCTCTAAACTCTGCTAATCAGGATAAGAAAGAAACATATTTTTTTTTTAAACTGTAACCCACAGAGCAATAGCAGGATGTACACCCTGTCAATCTCAGCACCAAACCTGGGAGCATTGAAGAATCATGTTTGGGAGCAAACAGCAACTAGTACTTTCCATTATGGCTATAATATGAGAGGAAATCATTCTCAATCATTCTTAAATGCTCTAGGATGTATGCAGGACAAATCTAGACCCAGCACACAATGCAAAAGGAAGTTAGAATTGAAAATCACGTATTGTGCTTCAATATCTGCACAGTGATGCTTCCTGAAGATTTCTGACACACTAACCCCCGATTACAAGGCCATGTAGAATAAGGTCAAATTCTAGTCATGCATTTAACAGTGCAACACAAGTGATAGAGGAAAGTCCAAGATGTGTCAACGCACAAGCTTTAGTTTTTAACAAACAAATTCCTCTCTCCAATTATTTTCCTCTCCTCGTCTTACACAGAATAATGCTGGGTATGGTTCCAGAGGCACTGCTCACCTTTGGTATTTTCATCTCTGCTATTTTAATGATCTCACTCTGATGCAATGATGACATTCTCTGTGACTATGATTCATTACCCCTTTTCATCCTCCTCAACCTTTGAAACCGCAACCACACCAAGGTCTCTCCTGTGTCATCCAATTTGATTCGATTGCCCTCACTTGGTTCCACTCTTTCCTATCCAGTCATAGCCAGAGCTTCTTTGGCAATGAAATCCCTTCCCATCCCTACACCGTCACATCTGGATTCTCCAAGATTCCATTCTTCCCTCCTCCTTTTCCTTATTTACATACTACACTTTGGTGACATCATCCGCAGATGTGGAATTAGCTTCAGCATGTATTCTGTTGACAACCAGCTCTACCTCTCCACTGCCTCTCTCAACCCTCCATTTGCTTTGTACTAGAAGACTTCATGCTCAATATTCAGTCTTGGATCATTTCCTCCTGCTAAATACTGGGAAGAATTTGGCCCCAAAATTAATACCCTCGCCACAGACTCCATTCCCCTCACTGGCCACTGTCTCCTGTCTCAGTCTGAACCAGACTGTTTGCAATCTTGCCATTCTTTTTGAGCTACAGCTAAGTTTCCAACCCCATATCCTCTCCATGACAAAGAAAACTTACTTCCACCTTGGTAACATCTCCCATAGCTGCCTCTAGCTCAGCTCCTCCTGACACGATCACCCCAGGGCTCTCCAATGTGCTCATGGCTGTCCTCTCATCTTCCACCCTCCTTAAACTTCAGCTCATCCAAAACTTTTCTGCCTGTACCTTATCATGTACCAAGTCCCACTCGCCATCACCCCTGTCCTCACTGACCTCCATGGGCTCCCAGTCCCCAATGCCTCCAATTTAAAATGCTCATCCTTGTGATTAAATCCATCAGTGGCCTCGCCCTCCCTATCTCAATAACGTCACCCAGCTCCGTAGCCATGCCCCTTGAACTCTCCATTCTTCTGATTCTAGTCTCTTATTCATAGAATCATTGAATCATAAAATCTTAGAATCTTACAGCACAGGAGGCCATTCGCCCCATCGTGCATGTGCCGGCTCTTTGTGTCCAATTTAGTCCCATACCCCAGCTTTTATAGACTTCATCCCCCCTCCCTTCAAACCACCTAAGCCCCATGCTCTGGGATTGCCTCCCTAAACTCCTCTACACCTCCTTATTCTCCTTTACAACTCCCAATAAAATCCATCTCTATGACTAAGATTTTGGTGACCCCCCTCCTAATCTTTTCTTCTTTGACTCGGTGTCCATTTTTCCATAGACCTCGATGAAACACTTGGGAGGTTTTTCATATGTTAACGGCGCTTTATAAATGCAAGTTGTTGTGGGCACCTTGCCCGAGTGGCCATGTGTCAGCCAGGGCAGTGAGTGTTGGCAAGTTGTTCAACCAGTAAAGGGGCATCACAGCCAGGCCAAATCCTTTTCTCACCTGATACTTTCCCGCAGGACTCACTGGGAAGTAACCAGCAGCAGGAACCTCTACTGGTGTTTCCTTACCTGGCCCAGTGGCTCAACGGCCAATTATAGCATCTGTGCTGCTGAGGTAAGGTAACTCAACATGACTGCGACTTGAATCTAAAACTTCCTGCTCTGTGCAGCTGAACTCCACACAGGGCGCCGCATTTTGCCATCTGGGAATGGACAGCTATACATTAAATATCAAAAGATATTATTGCAGGAATTGCATACACTAAAAGAATATTTAAAATGTAGGTGAAGGCCAAAGAATGTCGTCATCTTACCTCCCTAAAAGAGTACACCCATTGGAAAAGATTTCATTTGTCCTATTTTTGGACGAGCGTGAAAGCCGACATGATGCTGCTTAAAAATCTATTTTATTTAGCAGCGTGAAGACGATGACAACCGCAAATCGAAACAGAGGAGATAATGTAAATGCACCTCTGTTGTGCCTGGATTATGACGCGGCAGCAGAGATGCATAAACAGTGGATGGTGGACACCTTCTCCAACTCATTCTTTCCCATAAACTTCAAAACTGCGGAACTTCTCACTCCCTCAGTCCGCCTGTCCTCCTACAATCTATAGCTGGGGTGACTAAACGTTTTGTCTCTAATGGGCCACTTAGCTGAATATCATCAAGCTGCATGAACCATGTGTAAACAAAGAGAATCTCAGAGGCAACTGATTGGACACTAAAATCCAGAAGAACAGCATAACTTTGTTAAAAGCAAAGCCACATTAAACTTTGTGACTAAATACAAACTAAAATGAAACAATGAGATTCGAGTAGTACATAGAGTACTGTTCACTGACCCAGATCCCTGATCTGCTCCAGTAACTATGCTGCACTTGCTCAGCCTTACAATGCAGTTTTACGACCCAGATACCTGACCTCCTCGTCCCAAACATAAAGTTTAACAAATCATTTAAATACATTGATTCCAGCATCAACAGGAAACCTGATAGTGATGAGTACATCACTTTGGCCTATTAAAGTTCAAGTTCCTTGCTGGTCTTAACATTACAAGTTACTATTTAACTTTTAACCAAAGAAAGTAAACATAGTTAAAAGTGGAAACAGAAAGAAACAAAACTGTCCTCAAAGTGATTTTGTCGGTTTCTTGTAATAACAGACTTGACTTGGCACTCCTAAGGGATGCACTTTTCAGTCAGTGTGTTGTGCTAGCTTGGACTCCAGCTTTATTCTGGCTGACTTCTTGCCTAGGGTTGCGATTTAGGGAGTCTGCTCTGGGATGGACTGCAATGTTCTTCCTGACATTTGAGCTCCAAATTTTATATGGCAGCCATTTCCAGGATTCTTCTGCATTCACAGTTCTAAATGTACCCCCAAATATTTTCTCAGCACAAGTTTTGAACTTCTTCAGCAATGAGCAACTGAAATTGTGTTTCAGGCTTTGGATTATGGTTATCTATGGTTAACTCTGCCATTTTGACTTAATTTGTCTCCACTCACTGTCCCCTCCTCCTTGGATAACTCCTCTGATAAACTAAGGATTTACACTCTATACCGGCCCGGGTGCTTTTGGTTTAATTCCTTCCTTTCTAAATTTAACAAGTTATACCTTCTTCAGTCTTTGCAAGTTTCACAGGAGCAGTTAATTTATTCAAGGGCTGCATCTTCATTCCTCAATTTCTGGTTGCATTTCTTATATTTAGGGGTACAGTAGCATAGTGGTAATGTCACTGGGCTGTAATCCAGAAATCTGGATGAGTGATCGGAGGCGTGAGTTCAAGTCCCACCACGGCAGCTGGGGAATTTAAATTCAGTTAATTAAATAAATCTGGAATAAATGGTGACCATGAAACCGGATTGTCGTAAAAACCCATCTGGTTCACTAATGTCCTTTAGGGAAGGAAATCTACCATCCTTACCTGGTCTGGCCTATATGTGACTCCAGACCCACAGCAATGTGGTTGACTCTTAACTGCCCTCTGAAATGGCCTAGCAAGCCACTCAGTTGTACCAGACTGCTACAAAGAAGCATGGACTGCAGCGGTTCAAGAAGGCGGCTCACTGCTGGAAGACAAGTCATGGGGCTGGATTCCCAGGGCTTCTGAACTGAACTTAGCTTCACTGAACCAATGCTTCTTGATTTACCTAAGTTCTCTGACCCTTTTCAACCTTGTTGGTTTCCTGTAATATGGGCTTTCATCCTTTGCTTAGGTTTCTTAACTTAAAAATTGAGAGGTAATATAGGGGTAAAAATAAAAGCACTAATACTAATGGAAGCTTCTGCCCAGTTAGGGGTAGTGGGTTGGGGTGAAAGGGTGTCTGAAGTGCAGGCTTTCCAAGAAGAAATAAAACAATGAGCAAAGTTAGCATGTTAGCAGAGGGTTAAATTGAAACATTTTAACTGCTAAATCGCATGCTATGATTGGAATTTAGCTTTTTATCTGATTGTCAAACAAAGGGATTTTAGTGCTGGAGAATGGGTGATTTATCCTCTCTGGGCACCCAGTGGCAGCATCAAGCATCATTATTTTAGGTATGGCACAGCCAAAGGCAGAGAAAAGCCTCCTCCATTCCGTCCATGTACTTTAAACCGAACCTCACAAAAACATTCCCTGCCGCGCCAGTGTGCCACTTCCAAAGCTTGTGCTACCAACTGAGCCACAGAGCCACAGCTGACACTGTGGCTCAGTGGGTAGCACACTCGCCTTTGAGTCAGAAGGTTGTGGGTTCAAGTCCCACTCCAGGGACTTGAGTGCAAAAAGCTAGGCTGACACTCCAGTACAGTGCTGAGGGAGTGCTGCATTGTCAGAGGTGCTGTCTTTCGGATGAGGCGTTAAACTGAGGCCCCGTCTGCTCTCTCAGGTGGATGTAAAAGATCCCATGGCACTATTTTGAAGTCATGATGCGGAGATGCCAGTGGTGGACAAAAATGAGAAGTCGCACAACACCAGGTTATAGTCCAACAGTTTTATTTAAAATTACGAGCTTTCGGAGCTGCTGCTCCTTCGTCAGGTAAAGGTACAGTACCTCTACCTGACGAAGGAGCAGCAGCTCCGAAAGCTCGTAATTTTAAATAAAACTGTTGGACTATAACCTGGTGTTGTGCGACTTCTCACTATTTTGAAGAAGAGCAGGGGAGTTATTCCCGGTGTTCTGGCCGATAGTTATCCCTCAACCATCATAACCAGAACAGATTATCTGGTCAGTATCACATTGCTGTTTGTGGGAGCTTGCTGTGCGCAAATTGGCTGCCGCGTTTCCCACATTACAACAGTAACTACACTCCAAAAGTACTTCATCGGCTGTAAAGCGCTTTGAGATGTCCGGTGGTCGTGAAAGGTGCGATATAAATGCAAGTCTTTCTTTTTTTCTTATTATTTCCTGTCTCTCTGAGTAAGACTGACAACTTGAGTCAAACTGTGGATAGTTCCATGCGGTAGGCTAACAGCCAGAAATAACTGCTTTGATACTTTTCAAACAGGTTTACGGTAGAACCTTTACGGCTGGCAGAGATAAGAGACTCAGTTTAACTGAATACAAACGTACGTCAGAGAGTAATGTAGTAACTCACAGCACCACCAGATCATCATTCAGATAATCCTCTCATTTTGTGAAACATTGCTTCTCTCAGTCTACTGAAAACAAACAACTTTTAGATTGCCTGGTCTGCTTTTCAAGCACGAAATATATCGAAGCACAAATAGACACGACAGGCTCTGTTTTACAGAAGCACCACAAAGTCGGCCATCACAACCTTAGATTCTTTTCAGCACGGTTCTCTGCATAACAGTTGTCACTGCACTTCAAAGTAAATCAATGTATGTAAAGGACTTTTGAGGTGTTTCTGAGAGGCATGATTAGGCACTAAATTGATGCAAGGTTTTTATTTAAGTTTACATTTCTTAAAATGATTCTGTGTTTCTCAAGACTGTTCTTGAATGCTATAAAAGGCTACTACAAACTAGAAAGATGGCTTTCTGTGAACTTAACATTTTTATTTGGAAGAACCAGTTACAAATGGAGACAATTAATTGTCAACAAGGTTAGCATCAGGATTCTGAGCCTGTTCAATACTGTAGACCGGATTTTAAGTACCGTCGGGAGTCGTGCGGTTGGCACTTTGCAGTGTGAGGCCCAGGAGATTTTAACTCCCAGGCCTCATCTGGTCAGTCTCCTGCCCAAGCCCAGCGGGAAGCCCTAGCTGGCTACCAAGCAGGAGCAGGATTTTGGGTGGCAGGAAGCCACCATCAGCAGCCAGGTAAGTGTTATAAGGGGGTTGGGAAGCCCGGGGCAGGGGAGTCCCAAGATATCCCTGTGGAGCCCGGAGGGGCACTCCTGCCCCTCCTGGCTCACAAGGAAAGAGAACATTTTTTTAAAATTACTTATCGTTCTGAGCCTCTTCTGCCCTGGATCTGCCTGATGCCAGGCTGGCCTGGTGGGGAAGGCAAGGTGGCTTCCAACCACAGAACTCGGGTTAAAATTGCACTCGGGTCCCACTGACATTATCAGAGACTGATGTGCACCTTTGAAGAAGGACTCCACTGCATTCCGGCAGGTGGCTCACTCGCCTGCTCAATGGAGCAAGTTAAAATTGCAACCCGCGGGGAAGGCAGAGTGATTGGAGGGGGTAAGTCGCCGTGGCCATTTTAACCGCCCGCTCACGCGGTTTCACCGGGCAGGCAGTGTTAAAATCGGCCCACGTGACAAAACACCGAGTTGCTGTGGGTTTTCCAATCCTTTTGTGAGGAGATGAAGCAAAGTGTAGAACAGGCACATAGGGGTGAATTTTCACTTTTACAGCTGAGTGGCAAGTGCGGGCGGCTGATCCGCTACCGCCCATTTTCAGGCCTGCCGTTAGAGTGAAAATTCGCCCCAAGGTGAACAAAACTCACCTCACTGCAGATTTGATCGTTGCTGTTAAATGTCGACACTGTTGGAGGCGCCCCCGATGGCTCAGCTGTAAGAGTAACTGAGCCTTACAGAGCAGTCAAGTCCCCAGTTCGGTCGGAGTGAATTGATGTCAGCCAGGAGGGCAATGGGGATGTAACAGTTGGCTGTAGCATCCCTGAGTCAAGGAGGGAAAATCAGCCAGATAACCTCTCCTGATGGTGTGTTTGTGTGGATGTTGAGTGGGTATAGGATTGAGCTCATGTGTCATACTCCTGGAGGTCAAATAATCAGCCAGCACTCACCATCTGGACTCATGCATAGATAATAATTACTTATACAAGGTACCAGAGCACAGCCAATACCTATGGAAGCATAACTCAGCAATGAATCAATGCCTTCAGGACAGAAAAAAATGAACTAATCCTCCACAGTTCCAGCTACACGTGCTACTCCACTGAATCACGGAGAGTTTGAATACCTGGGCTGTTAAAGGATTCCAGTCTGACAGGAGGTTGGTGATCATATGGAAGAACATTACAACATCAGTTGAGAGGAGCTCGCTGAGGTTTAATGGCATAATGTCTCACCATCTTCACCTCCCCCAAAACTGCACGACGTCATAGATCTTCAAGATTATAGTTTCACCACTGCCCAGAGAGATGCCAAACATGCCCGACTTCACGGAAGCAGTTGTGATGCAAAAGGGTGAAATGCAGACTATTCAGAGGATGCATCATGTAAATTGCTCTGGTGTTTAGTTTCATGAGAAGGCATTTGGTAAACTTTTTTAGGAGGGGTTAGGAAAAAAAGACATAGATTGCACCTTCGCCATTTTTGTCATGACTTAGTCATCAAGCCACGTGTTTATAAAATAACAAATAACAAGTTGACCAAACCTGTACCTTTAAATGGTTTCTTTACTCTCTCACAAGCTCTGCACACGGTAAAATATAACAAAACCACACTGCACCCCACGAGTCTGCTGTCGCTGGCCTGAGCTCAGTCTTGCAAGAAGCATCCCTGAAGCAGATCATGATCACATCAAAATGATGTTATTTAGAGCAGGGCAGGTGTTTCACATCTTGCTGCAGGGTTTCCTGAGAACTGGAAACTAGACAATGCCAGCCATTGGCAAATTAATTAAAACCCCACACGGATGGGAGCTAATGAGAAGGCAGATCTGACCAAAACTGCTGTTATCGCCAAGTATAATTACCACGCTCAAATCCTTACACAACATATTTCACTAAGGACTCATCTCATGTATACCTGCTGTTAGAGTAAGGATGTGAATATGTTCAGCACAGCATGCTGTGGATAGACATGCAATTAAAAGTTTTTTTTTTAAATACTTAACAGATTCAGATTATGTGGAACAGAACAACACAAGGTATTGGCAACAGAGCAATTAGCAGAAAATCTCTTTATGGGGATGTTGAATGGACCCCAATGGGGGTCCAGCTTTTCAGTGTACTCTTTTGGTGAAGCAATAAACAAATAAACTGCAACTTAACAAAAATACATGAAATGAAACTTAACAAATTAAATTAAAATTTGGTTGTCCGGGGGTGATGATGCACTCCAGTCCCTGCGTTGCCCACCGGTCGCGGAAGGCCTCGAGCGTGCCGGCGGACACCGCATGCTCCATCTCCGGGGCCACCCGGACGCGAACGTGGCCGCGGAAGAGAGGCAGGCAGTCGGGCCAAACGACCCCCTCGACCGCCCGCTGCCTGGACCAGTTGATGGCCACTTTGGCCAGGCCCAGGAGCAGTCCTTCAAGGAGGTCCCCCGACCTGCCCGCTCCCCTCCGCACCGGGTGACCAAAGATCAGGAGCATGGGACTGAAGCGCAGCCAAAAACTGAGGAGCAGCCCCTTCAAATAATGGAAGAGGGGCTGCCCAACGGGGGTCATATTGAGTATTTACCAAACTAAGTGGCATGTTCCAACAATTGGTTGGACATAGTACGAGTAAGAATACTGCTTCATTTCAAAGAGATGTAACACAAATATGCACTGTGACAAGCTTAAAGAAAATATTCGCAGATACTTTTGGGCCATTATCTGTTTGTAAAGTTTGAAGCAGTGTCTAAATCTAACCTGTGCCAAATTGGCTTTATTGCAATTTTAGAAATCAAACTAATCTGGACATCAAAATATATCAGCATTCTGCACACTTTGGATGCGCACACACTTAAGGTAAGTTATCGGGCACTTAGATAAATTTTTGAAGCCATGTTAAGCTGTCAGCACTCTTTCAGCATATTACACAATCCAAACACCTGGGGAGAGGGAATGGAAACTTCTACCTGGCAGTTCGTGTTATTCTTTTATAGTCTTGCATATATACTGGTGGAGCGGACTGTTGCTGAGGGAAGGTTGCAGATGCCAGCCATCCTCTGGTACCTCATCCAAGCGACCATTCTTCGTGCATCTGCCTTGGCAGTGAGCTTTAATGAGCTATTTGAGAATAGGGCGCATTATAACCAAACCCAATTCTGTCATCAGAGGTTGACTCATGCGCCTCCCAACAGCAGTCACTGGAAAGCAACTAGCAGCCAGGAACCAGAGCTCATATTTTTCCTCTCACTATTCCAACAGCACTGAGGAAATGAATACATTTCCAGGCTTTTCTTAAAAGGCATATCACATTTTTGGAGAGGGAAGCATCAAAGTACAGATATTGTAATATATAGAATACATAGAGGGTATCCGATGGGAATGAGGTTATATGGTATTTATCAGAAGAGGTAAACTGCCCTCAACTGACAAGATGGAAGCGAGTTAGGTAGTGTTGTTGCACAGTTATTATCAGGCATTTTACTTATACGATTGCTTTTTAACTTATTATGATTTAATCTTTTTCTCCCTCCAGAGTTGTTTCGTGTGACAATACATATTGCCACACAGGTAGCTCAATGAGTAGTGGGTCGCACCGTGAAGGGTTATTATTTGTGATGGCAGGAATCAGATATGATGCGTGACAGTGGGGAATTTTGTGGCACAACTTTACTCTTTGTACAGTTCTGCACAAATTTGTTTTGCATACATTTAAGCAGTGGCCTGCGTTGTAATGAAAGGCAGGCTTGTGTGGGCTAATGGCTGTAAAATACTGGCAAACAGAGGGTGATGCAGTGGTCTCGTACTATGTCTTTCTCTTTCTTCCATCAGAGCCAAACAGAAGGTCTGTGGGTAACAAGTGTGGAGGCTGATAGCAGCAAATTTGTTCAACTTAGTTGAGAAAACCCAGGCAGAACTATCTTCCCACATACCAAGCAGTCTTGCACTTGCTCTCACTGTTGGAAAGCACTGCGAGTAGTCATGGCAACTCCCCTGCCATGAGTGCCCCACAGCAATCTGAAGCGTCAGCAGTACAAAAAAAAAATCACTGCTGCTGCACAGCTGCCACAGAAAAAGGCTTGTACAACCCAAAGCAAACCTATCCAACCACCATCAGAACAAAACAGAGCCAAACCGAGCACTCCACCAACATCAAGTTCCAATGGTCAGTCCCATCCTCTTGAATGAACAAATGGCAAATGAGAATGAGATGACCACCATGATGAGAACTGCCTCTAAGGATTCTGGGACACCACTGCAGCCGCTCCACATGACATAGCAAAGACCACCAGAAAACATCCTACAATAACACATAATTTCACTTGGAATGCAAAAGTCATACAAGCATATAACTATTATCCTGTACGGCATATACTATTTCCTCAATATCATATTAATTCTATTTATACCAAGACTTGCATGTCTGACTTATGACTTTCAATGCTTCTGAGGTTTGCAGTTTCCTTCAGTCACTAGATATGCAGTGTTTTTTTTTGCTGTTTAGAAACCGTGAAGTGAAGCCAAATTAGGGGCAGGCAAGTTTTGATTTTAAAACCTTGGAGATTATAGGAGGGAGAGAAGATTTGTGAATGGCAAACAACTTCCACAGTTTTGAGGAGATGGGTCATATATTTTTATCTCATTGACAATATATCTCCATCAAATATATAAATTTGAACATTGCTAAACTATAGAGGCTCGAGACCCTGCTAATTAGTATTTTGATAGGCAGGAATGAACGGAACCAATGAAAGTCTGATGGCATTTACTGTCCCCAATTACAAATCCTTATACAGGTTGAGCGTCCAAAATCCAGAGTTCCGGAATCCAGAATGTTCCGGAATCCGGACGATTGGTGGCAGGGTCGTCCGGAATCCGTAAAATGTTCTGGAATCCGGACACCCTGTCAAACCGCAACCTGGGCCCAGGCATTTCCGGACTCGGAACGTGTTTCTGATGTCCGAAGTCCGGAAACGCCCGAGCCCAGGTTGCGATATTTCCGGACTTCAGACATCAGAAACACGTTCCGAAGTCTGGGAAAACACAAAAACCGGCTCGGCGTCGGTCCCAAGGTTGCCGGATTCGGGACGCTCAACCTGTAATATAAAAGAAATCCCCTCACTGTCACCAATGCTTTCACCTTTTTGTGCAATATAAAGCTGTAGTGAAGAACAGAAATGCGTAGATATTTTTTATCTATTCACAGTATGCCAGCTTTGAGGCTTGAGGCATGAATCAGAGCATCTTTACTGCATTACACAGGCAGCAATTAATAATCACCCCAAATCCAATCTAAATAACAACTTCCTTCGAGTTGAATAATCTTCAATCATTCCTGGCAATTTTGCTTTGCATAGATTTTAATCTAATAAGATAATGTCAACATATATTAATGTTTAATTATGGACAGAAAAACTTGGATGCTCTTTAAAAATAATTTGTGGTGGAAGATTGTGTGCCGTCCAAGGTAAGGGAGGTCAGTGTGGAGAATGGAAAATGCTTTTTTATCTGATGAGTCGATGACACTGTCAAAATCTTTTAGATAAGGTATATAATGAGACAGTCAGAAGATAAATCCCTTTCTATTTCCCCTTTTTAAAAAAAAATTATACACCATGGGCGAGAAATTCATATACTTACCGCCACCTGTTAGCGCCAGCGATTCTCGAAAAAATGGCGGCCGCCGCTCTTGCGTCAGCTGGAGGCAGTCCCCGCGGCGGCCGCCATATTCGTGGGCCCTTTTGTGCTGGCAATAACTGGCAGCGCCCTGTAAAAAAAATGGCGGCGTGGTGACGTCAGTCAACGCCGACTTAACGCCAACTACGCGAACTTCAACCCTAGCGCTCAATTCAGCGCTGGGTCCGAAGCACGCCAGGTTAACCTGGTGTACAAGCAGGCTGACAGATGCTGACGGGTGATATCTGCAGCTGTTAAAGGGACACACACATCAATCAGGTAAGTTTGAATGGAAGGGTTTGGCCTTGGTTTTTTTGATTTTATTGAAGCGATGGCTTGCTGCAATACATGTGAAAAGTTTTTTTTTTTTTTAAGTGTTTTGGGAGTGCTGCTGGACGCTTGCAAGGGCTCAGATAGTAAGTGAACGTCTTTGAAAAGACAGAACATGCTGCGAATACTCAGCAAGTCAGGCTACTGCCACGGAGTTCACGTCTCAGGTCGACATGCTGCCTGACCAACTGAGTATTTGCAGCATCTTATGCTGTCATTTCACATTTACAGCATCCACTTGCAGAGGGAAGAGGAAAACGCAGAAGAGGAGGAAGCCGAAGAGGAGGAATCAGACGGAAAGATGCATCCCAGACAGCCCCTTTGTGGCTGGGATATCCGGGATGGAATCATCTGCCTGCGGTCCCACTGGCTGGGCAGGCTGCCTCTTCTTGTTGACCCACTGGCTGGGCAGGCTGCATTTCTTGGGTGTGTGAAATGAGGAAGACACAAGGGTGGAGTTGTGCTGACGGGAGGGCGGGAAACCTAGAGGTGCATGCCAGAAAGGGGATAATGTACGAATATACCAGCATCTTTTATCCTTTCAGCCCTGCCGCTGGCCAAGGGCTCAGCCATGCACCTGCCAAGAATGGCCTGCACCGTCTCCTCCAATGGGGTGAGGTGATGCTAGGAATGGTAGATGTGCCTCGTCATTGGTGCAGATTGTTGGTAGGTGAGTGATTGGGGGTCCTGCAATGAGCAGTGTGTGAGGCTAGTGGTACAGTTGGTAGGTGACGGCTTTTGAAGATGCATTCACTGACCTTGACCAGTGGTCTGAGGTCATGAAGCTTCTTTGGGCACTGGAGCCAGGTGGTGGGGGTGACACTGCTGGCAGTGACGGCCTTGATAATGTACTCCTACATTGTTCTTTCTGGAGGGCCTCCTGGCCCCCTGTGGGTAGAGGACCAGTCTTGCAGTGTTGACCCCCTGCACAAAGCTGGAGTGCTGTTTGCGAGACCCTGGGTGCCCCTTCCCTGGCCTGCTGAGCCAGTTGTGTTAGTACTGAGGCAGTTTTCCCATTGTTTCAGTTTAGGAAGGTAATTCAGCTTTAAAGAGCTGAATAATCACATTTGGAACTTCTTTTAAATATTGAATATTTGTAAAAAGACAGAAAGGGCTGAAAAATGTATTGAATCAGTGCATTTTATTTTGTCTTGCTTCAATGTGCATGGCCCCTTTAAATTTCAGAGCTCCTCACTGCCCACAATGCATTGAGAGCTTCACAGCCTCGCACACAGACGCTGGGGAAGCAGCGAAGCCGTACCAGGACTACAAATTGGTCCCGGATCCCTCGTGCAACACCACCAGGACGGCGTTGCAACTAAGGTTAGCGCTGTGCCACCTATCTCCATGCCCCCCACACCAATTTAGGTCAGTTAGCGCTGCGGCCATTTCAGGCAGCCGTTAACGGCAGTTGGCGTTCACCAATTTTCCATTAATAAACATTATTAATAGACAGTAATAAACTTGCAAAAAGGCTGTGTAATTGGCAAATGAATTTCAGTATAATTAATTGTAAGGTAGTAAATTTTGGTAGGAAGAATAAGGAGGCCACATATTCCGTGGAAAGTAAGGGGTAAAAATTCACTTGGTTGCGCCACCCGTTAGCGCCTTAAGAGGGCGCTAATGGGGCGCAAAGCCGCTAACGCCCGGGCGCAGCGATGTTTGCGCCGCTCGAGAACTTAACTTGAGATTGTGCGGCGGCGCTAAAACTTACCGCTGCGACCACCTGCGCGCGCAGATTGTGACGTCATTCCATGGTGCAACGCCCTTGGGGCGCCCCGTAGCGGAAATTGAGTGGCGCCCCCTGCCTTACCGCCTGGCGCTTCCAACGACCAGAAGACTGGAACGCTATCAATCGCTGTGGGGCTGGGGGGGGCGCTATTTAAAGGGGGCCTCTTCCTGTCTTTTATTGTTGGTGGCATTTTTGAACTACGCATTCTGAGAGAGAGAGGGAGAGACTTCTGGAGAGATTCAACGTTGTGTGAAGGAGTTTTGGGTACTGAGCAGCACTTTGCAGGTTCATTTTGATTTGCCATTCCTTGTATCGATTTAGCAGAGACCGTGGGAGCTGCACTCTGAGCTCTTTGCCTGGTGCTCTCCATTGTTCTTTCCAGCACATTTGATGTGCAAGTCTCTCCAGGCCGAGATTCAAGGCAGCAATGAACAGGATGTGGATGGAAAGCAAGATTAACCATCCCCTTTAAGAACTGGCCCGTGCCATTGTGTGTGTGTTCCATTGCTGACTGACATTACATGAGCTTCGCCAGCGCTCCGAGTTAGCGCCTCACTGCTCGGCCTTTGCGCCTTAAGAGAGGTGTGCAGCGCCTGCTTTAGCGCTCCACTCACCTCCCGGGGCGGTAAAAGTGAAGTTTCCCGTCAGTGCCGATAATTAGCGCCAGGCGCTAATATTTGTGTCCGGACGATATTTGCGCCCCAAATGGGGCGCGACCTAATTTCTACCCCTAAGTGTCTAACTGGAGTAGAGGAGCAGAATGATCTGGGACTACAGATACACAAATCACTACAAGCAGCAATGCAGGTTAATAAGGCCATAAAAACAAGTAAAAAGGAGAAACTTGTTTATCCAGAGAGTGTTAAGAATGTGGAGCTCACTACCACACAGCAGGAGGCGAATAGCATTGATGCATTTACGAGGAAGCTAGATTAACACATCAGGCAGAAAGGAAGAGAAAGATATGTTGATAGGATTAGATGAAGAAGGGTGTGAAGAGGCTTGTGTGGAGCATAAACACCGACATGGACCTGTTGGGCCGAACGGTCTGTCTCTCTGCTGTAAATACTATGTAATACTTTTATCATCAGGGCTAGGAACATAGGAACAGAAGTAGGCCATTCAGTCCCTCGAGGCTGCTCCACCATTCAATTAGATCATGGCTGAACTGTACCTCAACTCCATTTTCCCGCCTTTGATCCATATCCCTTGATACCCTTACCTGACAACAATCTAACGATCTCTGTCTTGAAAGCTCCAATTGTTCCCCAGCATCCACAGCCTTTTGGGGGTGGGAGTTCCAAATTTCTATAACCCTTTGTAGGAAAAAGTGCTTCCTGATTTCCCTCCTATATGGCCATGTTCCCTCATTTTTTGATTCCCCCACCAGAGGAAATAGTTTTTCTGTATCTACCCTATCGAATCCTTTTAACACTTTGAACACCTCGATCAAATCAAACTTCAATCTTCTATACTCAAGGGAATACAAGCCAAGCTTATGCAACTTGTCCTCATAATTTAACCCTCTAAGCCCTGGTATCATTCTTTGAATCTGCGCTGTATTCCCCGTCCAAGGCCAATTTATCCTTCCTGAGGTGCGATGCCTAAAACTGAATGCAGTACACCAGATGGGGCTTGAACGAGGTTCTATAAAACTGAGGCACAATTTCCTCCCCTTTGTAATCCAGCCTCCTTGAGATAAAGGCCAACATTCCATTAGCCTTTTTGATTGCTTCTTATACCTGTCTACTAACCTTTAAATGATTTGTGTACTTGGACTCCCAAATCTCTTTACTCCTCTACAGTTCCTAGTTTCTCACCATTTGGAAAATATTCCGACTTATCTTTCTTAGGTCCAAAGTGGATGACCTCACACTTGCCCACATTGAACTCCATCTGCCGTAGTTTTGCCCACTCACTTAATCTGTCAATTTCCCTTTTGCAACTTCCTGCTCCTGTCTGGACTACTTACTGTCCCTCCTAATTTAGCGTCATCTGCAAACTTGGACATACCACTCTCTATTCCTTCATCCAAGTTATTAATAAATATGATGAAAAGTTGAGGCCCCAGAACAGATCCCTAGGGAACACCACGTGTCACTTCCTGCTTTATCCCCACTCTCTGACTCCTACCTCCCAACCAATTTCCAACCCAAGTCAAAAGGCTACCTCCAATTCCATGTACTTTCATATTTGTCAATAATCTTTTGTGTGGAATAACAACAAATGGTATGTTAACCTTTATTACAAAGAGATTAGAGTATAAGAGTAAAGAAGTCTTACTACAATTATATAGGGCTTTGGTGAGACCACACCTGGAGTACCGTGTACAGTTTTGGTCTCCTTACCTAAGGAATACTTAGAGAGAGTGCAACAAAGGTTCTCTAGATTGATTCCTGGGATGAGGGGATTGTCCTATGAGGAGAGATTTAGTAATCTACGCCTATATTCCCTAGAGTTTAGAAGAATGAGAGGTGATCTCAATGAAACATATAAATCTCTTAAGTGCTTGACAGGGTAGATGCAGGGAGGATGTTTCCCCTGGCTGGGAGTCTAGAACTAGGTGTCAGAGTCTCAGAATAAGGGGCCGGCCATTTAGGACTGAGATGAGGAAAAATGTCTTCGCTCAAAGTGTTGTGAATCTTTGGAATTCTCTACCCCAGAGAGCTGTGGATACTCAGTCATTGAGTATATTCAAGACTGAGATCAATATATTTCTGGATACTAAGGGAATCAAAGGATATGGGGATAATACGGGAAGGCGAAGTTGAATAGAAAATGAGCCATGATCTTATTGAATAGCGGAGCAGACTCGAAGGGCCGAATAGTTTACTTTCATGTAGTAAACCGTCCCAAGGAGCTTCACAGGAGCGTTATCAAACAAAATTTGACACCGAGCCACATAGAGCATATTCCAGAGTTTAGGGCCAGAGTTTATTGGCACGACTGCCAATGCAACTAACAAGGAAGAGGTAGCATGAATTTGACTGCCACTTGACAGAATCCCATCACAGAGAACAGATTCAAGCTAAACATGAAACATTCACCTAGAATCATATAAGAACCTTATCAAATGCCTTCTGGAAGTTCATATAGATAACATCCATAGACACTTCTTTGCCCTCCTTATTAGAGACTTGACTTAGAATTAGAGATTTGTCAGACATAACAAAGCCATGCTGGCTCTCTCTGATCAGCTCATATTTGCTGAAGTGCTCAGTCACTCTATCCTTAATGACCAATTCTAATAGCTTCCCCAGAACTGACAGGCCTGTAGTTACCTGGTTTCTTTCTCCCACCCTTCTTAAATAATGGAGTGACATTAGCAATTTTCCAGTCTAAAAACACAATTACCGTATCAAGAGAACTTGAAAGTGTATAACTGACGGCAATTCTTCACAGTAATATTAAGTAAAACTGATCATTGACCATATATAAGGGCTAAATACCTGATTCACTCAGAACGATTAGTTATTTAAATTTGTCTGATCATGGTCATTTTGTGGATTTATTTCTCAACCCATCTGGTTCAAATTGAAAAATCCATCTGAAGCTGAACTGCCATGTAAGAATGCATTATAGCTTATGAAACCCACATTGTGTCATTGCTATAATTAATTTATTATTTTACTGTTTAATAAATTTATTTGGCAGTTCAAGCCTAAGTCACAGTCTAGTGAAGTGTTCATTCTGCCATGCACCAAAGTCAAGGAAGATCACGAGAGGGCATGACAAAATGAGTCAGTCGAAATAAAGTGAAGAGTTCTTTCTTCGATCCCTGGGCATACCTAGATATCTGGGCAAGTGAGAGCACGGTCAGGGAGCTCGCCTAAAAGAATGGTCCAATGTCAGCCGTGGCTCAGTTGGTAGCACCCTCGCCTCTGAGTCAGAAGGTTGTGGGTTCAAATCCCGCTCCAGAGACCTGAGCACAAAAATCTAGGCTGACATTCCGGTGCAGCACTCCCTCAGTGCTGCACTGTCGGAGGTACCGTCTTTCGGATGAGACGTTAAACTGAGACCCCATCTGCTCTCGCAGGTGGACGTAAAAGATCCCGTGGCACTATTTCAAAGAAGAGCGGGGGAGTTAGCCCTGGTGTCCCGGCCAATATTTATCCCTCAATCAACATCACTAAAAAACAGATTATCTGGTCATTATCACATTGCTGCTTGTGGGAGCCTGCTGTGCATGAGTTGGCTGCTGCGTTTCCCACATTACAACAGTGGCTACACTTCAAAAAGTACCTCATTGGCTGTAAAGCGCTTTGGGACGTCCGGTGGTTGTGCAAGTCTTTCTTTTTTCTTTACTCCCAGCCCCCTCAACCTCTCTCAAAAATCTACAATAGAATAATGAAAATCCACCAAAACATAACAGAAACGCTATGTAATTTTATTCACCAAGAAAAGAAGACGAAGTGCAAATAACAAAAGAAACATTAACAACCTGAGCAGTGAGGTGATATCTTGCAAAACTTCCACTGGCTAATCATGAAGGCGCATAGTTGAGGGTGTGGTTGGCAGAGATTCCACTGTAATCATCATGTGATAAGCAGGTTAGTACGGTTAGTCATCGAGCACTTGTTATTTGAGAAACTTCCCAGCAGTGTTGTTCTGGTCTATGTGAATTGCATCACTTTTGAACCACTGTCTTACTCATCATTCTCATATCTAGATAAAGAGTGAGTGACCAGTTTCTCATGGTTTCTTTTGAACTCTCTGCCAGAATATCTGCAAAAGCATTGCAACTTGCCCTCAGATTTTTCCTCTCTCCCTTCTGGAGAAAACACCTCATCCCATTCACAATATTTCTGGCAGAGACAGAAACTGCACCAAATGAAGAATTATTTGGGGGAAAGAGGAGAGATGAGAACCTTTGCCTCTCCACTCTGTGGCACAGTATGCTAATAGACCAACATGCTGCTCCACCCTGCCAAAATCATCAATAGCTGATTTGTACTATGCTCTTATCTAGCATTGATAAGAAGTCATGCAAGCTAGTAACCAAGAGAGAAACAATTGAGTGGTGAATGGGAAAGGCAAGTTAAGTCTTGCAATTGGTGGTATTCAGTTGAAGATGTATCTGCAATCACTTTACTCCCTGTGTTGACATGGTTAGTGCTTATAAAAACACAAAAAGACCATGGAACAAGAAAGACCATCAAGCCTGTTCCTTCCATAAGCCTGTTCCTTCCACAAGTCATGAATAATCCAATCTATCATGAAATTTACCTAACCCAATAAGTCTCCCAAGGAAGGGTTCTACAAAGTTTCTACCACCACCCCCTCCTTCCAAGATTGAGAAAGCACATGCTAGTCAGTCTTGGCTCAGTGGTAGCACTCTCGCCTCTGAGTCTGACCATTCCAGAGACTTGAGCGCATAATCTAGGCTGGCACTTCAGTGTCAGTACTGAGGGAGTGCTGCACTGTCGGAGGTCTCATCTTTCGGATGAGATATTAAACTGAGGTCCCATCTGCCCTCTCAGGTGAGTGTAAAGGATCCCACAGCATTATTCAAAGACGAACAGGGGAGATCTCCCGGTTCCCTGGCCAACATTTATCCCTCAGCCAACAACTAAAACAGATTTATAAATATTACTTATTATGTGATTATGATTATGTGCTCAAGTCTCTGGTGTGATCCCACAACCTTCAGATCCATAGGTGAGTGTGCTACACTGAGCCAAGGCTGACTAGAGTGCAAAGTTACATGTGCATTCTCAATCTTGGAAGGAAGGCGATAGAAACTTTGAAGAACCTGTCATTAAAACAGGTCATTTATTTCATTGCTGTTTGTGGGGCATTGCCATGTGCAAATTGGCTACCGTGTTTCCTACATTACAACAGTGACTACACTTCAAAAGTACTTCATTGGTTGTGAAGCGCTTTACAATATCCTGAGGTCATGAAAAGTGCTATATAAATGCAAGTTCTTTCTACCTTTTCTTTCTACTTTATACATCCTGGGCCGTGATATTTCTAGAGCCTCAGCAGCATCACGCTCCCCATATCATTCAATTTTCTCTATCTGTAATTAACGATATACTTAATTCTCATTCCCAGTTTCAACCAGGTATTCACCAAGACCTTTTTCAATAAAGTGTTAGTCAACACAGCATTAACCGCTTTACCTGGGAGTCTATGTTATGTGTTCATGACTCTGTGGAAAAGAAAAATCTATTAAAAAGCCCAAATTAAATAACCTGCTAATGTCTATACAGTATTCATTCTACTCTGAAAACCTGAATAAAGTCTCCTTACAATTTCCTTCTTTGTAATGAAAACATGTTCACATTTGTGGTCTTTCCTCATAACACACAACCCTGAGTCCTGGAATAATCCTTGGTGGTCTCCACTGACTAGCTTGTACCTCAGTTATATCCGTCACTATTTCATTGTTAAAAAAAAAGCCTGAAAGCAAACACATTAAACTGACACAAACTGCAGCTGTAAATACCTTCCCGGCATGTGGGAAAAACAATTTTTAACAGCAGAATCATCTCCTGTTCACAATCTGTAACAGGGCCAATAGACGCACTGTTGCTGGGGCCAGAAATTCAGCTCATTCCATGGGTGCATCTAGAGACCAAAACCAACACAGAAACAGCTCGACAGTAAATAAAGCTGCTGTGCCTGGCACAAACACTCTCAAGGCTAATCAAATTTACCAATTACTAGTCTCTGTGTATTTAGGTGTTAAATAGTGCAACTTATTTCTACAAAGCCAACTTTTGATATTTTGAATTTAGGAATACTTCTCTTGAGAAGGATTTATTGCACCTTATCAATGAGCCAAGTTAGAGTTTGGTAGAAAATGTACTGATGGATAATGCAGATTGCTATTCACTAGAAAGGTTGAATTATGGTCATTGAACATTGAGATGATAAAATAATGCAAGAACCTCATTGTTTTATTAAATTCAAAAAGAGGTCTAGGGAAGGAACACTGCAAATGTATTTGTTCTGCTTGGCTTGCTCCTGAAGAGGGCACCTACATTGCTCTTACGTTTTTCTTAGTGATCATGTAATTCTGTTGCACCAGTCAACTTATAAAAACAAATATACATTTAAAACCATTTTTAAAACATCAAGCGAGGTAGAGCTTGCACCATTTGCACAAAAGTGAGCTGAACCGAGTAGAGTTCCACATCCCCACCAGCCATAGCCTGACCAGCTCACACATTCAGACTCATCATTCCAGCTAGGAGGAAAGATGGGACCTGCTTGATTAGAAGATTAACAATCAATGCGTCAAACGTAAAATAAAATATACAATATTCTGTAGAGAAATTATATTCCTTTAAAGGGTTTTTCATTTATTAAGCTTTAGCGCCCTAATGTCTCAGCTTTTTGAACCAGTGCAGAGCTAAGTATTATAAACCAAGGTTAAATCCCCAACCAGTGCTGCGATAGCCGACCTCAGGCTGGATAATAGGAACACTACAATTAGCCTCTGCATCCTCAGTCAGGGAAATGAGGAATCAGGCAGAGTTTCCACTCTTGACCACTATTTACCGATCCTCTTCCATGTTTGTGGAAGGTTGGTGAGGTTAGGATCTGGTTCAACTGTGATGCCCCCTGTGGTTTGCAAGACGTGCTGACACTCACTGTCTAGGCTTACACATGAAGAATGGCCACTTAGGTAAGGGGCCGGGCGTCTTTCTATCAATGCACTAGAACCCTGATGGATCAAGGAGACAACGCCTTCATGAGCAGAGAGATATAAAAAAAAGAGGAAAAAATTGTAATTGTAACAAGTTTCTGTCTTGTTTGTGTCAGCTGTGGCTCAGTGGGCGGCTCTCTCGTCTCTGAGTCAGAAGGTTGTGGGTTCAAGTCCCACTCCAGAGACTTGAGCACAAAAGTCTGGGCTAACACTCCAATGTAGTGCTGAGGGAGTGCTGCGCTGTCGGAGGTGCCATCTTTCGAATGAGACGTTAAACTGAGACCCCATCTGCTCTCTCAGGTGGACGTAAAAGATACCATGGCACTATTTCAAAGAAGAGCAGGGGAGTTATCCCCGGTGTCCTGGCCAATATTTATCCCTCAATCAACATTACTAAAATAGATTATCTGGTCATTATCGCATTGCTGTTTGTGGAAGCTTGCTGTGTGCAAATTGGCTGACATGTTTCCTACATTACAACAGTGACTACACTTCAAAAAGTACCTCATTGGCTGTAAAGTGCTTTGGGACGTCCTGTGGTCGTGAAAGGCGCTATATAAATGCAAGTCTGTCTTTCTTTCTCACAGAACAATTATATCAAATGACTGAGGCCAAGCCCTTAAAATTTCCAAATAGATTTCTTCCCGGAAAAACAGATAAATTTAATTGGAATGTTAGCTTGTCAGAATGTTCTGTTTTGAGTATATTTCTGCTAAGTAGTTCATAGCCTATCTAATAGAGGGAAGTGCTGATTGGTGGGTGGCTGGTGGGTAGCTGTTTAGTGTTTCTTGTAAAGTTTTAAGTTTATTTCTGCTAAATTACCTCCATAGTCTGGTAAATAGAGGCATAATTGAGAGGTCGCACAACACCAGGTTATAGTCCAACAGTCCAATAGCATGGCAGAGCAGCTCAGTCCCATGATTTGCACATCCTGTGCCATGTGGGAAATCCTGGATGCTTCTTGTGGCCTGGACGACCACGTGTGCAGGAAGTGTCGCCAACTGCAGCAACTCGAGCTCCAGGTTTCGGATGCTTGAGCGAGACTGAGAAATACTTGGAAAGCACGTTTCTAGAAGTGGTCACCCCGCAGCCTCAGAATGTGCAGGCAGAGAGGGAATGGGTGACCACCAGACAGAGAAGGAGGATCAGGCAGGTAGGGCAGGAATCCCCAGAGTGCATCTCGCTCTGAACTAACCGGTTCACAGTTCAGGAAACTGGTGAGGGTGATGGCTCCTCTGGGGAGAGCAGCCAGAGCCAAGGCCACGGCACCACGGGTGGCTCAGCTGCACAGGGGAGGAGGAAGAAGAGTGGAAGAGCAATAGTGATAGGGGATTCATTGGTTAGGGGAACAGATAGACATTTCTGTGGACGCAGACGTGACTCCAGGATAGTATGTTGCCTCCCTGGTGCCAGGGTCAAGGATGTCAATGAGCGGCTGCAGGACACTCTGAGGGGAGAGGGTGAACAACCAGAGGTCGTTGTCCATATCGGTACCAATGACATAAGCAGAAAGAGGGATGAGGTCCTGCAGGCAGACTATAAGGAGCTAGGAAAGAGATTAAAAAGCAGGACCTCAAAGGTAGTAATCTCTGGATTACTCCCGGTGCCACGTGCTAGTGAGTACAGGAATAGGAGGATAGAACAGATGAATGCGTGGCTGGAGAGATGGGGCAGGAGGGAGGGCTTTAGATTGCTGAGGCATTGGGACCGTTTCTGGGGAAGGTGGGACCTGTACAAGCTGGACGGGTTACACCTCAACAGAGTCGGGACCAATATTCTCGCCGGGAGGTTTGCTAGTGCTGTTGGGGAGGGTTTAAACTAGCTTGGCAGGGGGGTGGGCACCAGCATATAGGAGTAGAAAAGAGGAATATGGTGCATAAAAGAGTGAGTGTGTTGGAAAAGTACTAGAGAAGAAAGTAGTACCAGAGGCGGAAGTAGTACCATATTAAATAGGAGCAGACGAAGAAAGACTACGAAAAATTCAAAGATGGGTTTAGAATGCATGTACGTCAACACACAAAGTGTGGTGAATAAGGTTGGTGAGCTACAAGCACAATTAGCCGTGTGGCAATATAATGTTGTGGCAATAACGGAAACATGGCTTAAAAACGGTGAGGACTGGGCACTTAATATTCAAGGGTATAAGGTGTTCAGAAAAGATAGGGAACGAAAAAACGGAGGTGGGATGGCAGTGCTGATTAAGGAAGACATTGTAGTGTTGGAAAGGGAGGGGACAAGGACAGAATACATTTGGTTAGAGTTGAGGAGCAAAAAGGATATGATCACGTTATTGGGGGTATTCTACAGGCCTCCAAATTATGAGAGGGAGGTAGAGGAGCAAATCTGCAGGGAAATCGCAGAGATATGCAAAAGCTATAGAGTTGTGATATTGGGGGACTTTAATTACCCAAATATCAATTGGGATAATGCTAGGGTAAAGGGAAAGGAGGGGGAGGAAATTCTGAAATGTGTTCAGGAGAATTTCCTTGACCAGTATGTTCTTGGCCCAACTAGGAAGGAGGCATTGCTGGATCTGGTGCTGGGGAATGAGGTGGGCCAGGTCGACCAAGTGTCTGTGGGAGAACACTTGGGTACGAGTGATCATCGTATCATAAGATTTAGATTAGCAATGGAGAGGAGCAAAGAACAATCTAGAGTGGAACTTCTAAACTGGAATAGGGCTAACTTCAATGGGATGTGAAAGGATCTAGCCAGGATAAAATGGAACCAAAGACTGACGGGAAAAACTGTAACGGAACAATGGGTGCTCTTTAAGGAGGAGATGTTCCAAGTACAGGCTAGGTACATTCCAACAAGTGGGAAGGGTAAGGGAACCAAAGCAAGGGCTCCTTGGATCACGAGGGAGAGAGAGAAGATGATAAAACTAAAAAAGAGGGTGTATGATGCATGTCAGGTGAATTTTTCAAGGGAGAACCAGACCAAATACAATAAGTTGAGTGGGGAAGTGAAGATGAAAATAAGATTGGCAAAGAGAGAATATGAGAGTAGAATGGTGGTTAACATAAAAGAGAACCCAAAAATCTTCTATCGGCATGTAAACAGTAAGCGGGTAGTAAGAGTGGGGTAGTGGGGCCTATTAGGGACAAAGAAGGTGATATATGCTTAGAGGCGCAGGGCAAGGCTAGAATACTCAATGAGTACTTTGTATTGGTGTGTACTAAGGAAGTGGATGCTGACAAAATATCGGTAGAAGTGGAAAAGGTAGAAGCAATGGAAGGGGTGAAAATTGATAGACAGGATGTACGAGAAAGGTTGGGTATGCTTAGAGTGGATAAGTCACCTGGTCCAGGTGGCTTGCATCCCAGGTTGCTAAGGGAATTGGGGGAGGAAATAGCGGAAGGGCTTGCCATAATTTTCCAATTTTCCCTAGATGCGGGGGAGGTGCCTGAGGATTGGAAAGTGGCAAATGTGACATCATTGTTCAAGAAAGGGTGTAAGGACAATCCTAGTAACTACAGGCCAGTCAGTTTAACATCAGTCGTGGGTAAAGTTTTAGAATCAATAATCAAGGAAAAAATTAACGGGCGCTTGGAGAGGTTTAAGCTAATTAAGGAGAGCCAACACGGATTTGTAAAAGGCAGATCGTGTTTGACTAATCTAATTGAATTTTTTGATGAAGTAACAGGGAGGATTGATGAAACGAATGCAATGGATGTTGTCTACATGGAATTTAGGAAGGCGTTTGACAAAGTACCACATAGAAGGCTGGTTAATAAAACTGAGGCTCATGGAATAGGTGGGTCAGTGGCAGTTTGGATAAGGAATTGGCTTAAGGACAGAAAACAGCGAGTTGTGGTAAATGGCTGTTTTTCAGATTACAGGATGGTAGACACTGGTGTTCCCAAAGGGTCAGTGCTGGGGCCACTGCTTTTTTTGATATATATAAATGACCTGGATATTCGAATACAGAGTAGAATTTCTAAATTTGTGTGGCAAACAGTGAGGATGATACCAATTGACTGCAACAGGACATAGAAAGGCTAGCAGAATGGGCAGACAAGTGGCAGATGGAATTTAATACAGAGAAGTGTGAGGTGATGCATTTTGGCAGAAGGAACAGGGAGAGGCAATATACACTTAATGGCACAGTTTTAAAGAGTGTGCAGGGACAGAGGGACCTGGGAGTTAATGTGCATAGGTGCCTGAAGGTGGCGGGACATATTGAGAGAGTGGTTAGCAAAACATATGGGATCTTGGGCTTCATAAATAGAGGTATTGAGTCCAAAAGTAGAGAAGTTATGCTGAACCTTTATAAAGCGCTGGATAGGCCACAACTGGAGTATTGCCTCCAGTTCTGGTCACCACACTTTAGGAAGGATGTGAAGGCCCTTGAGAGGGTGCAGAGGAGATTTACCAGAATGGTTCTGGGGATGGAGGATCTTAGCTACAAGGACAGGTTGGAGCAGCTGGATTTGTTTTCATTAGAGCAAAAGAGGTTGAGGGGTGATTTGATAGTGGTGTATAAGATTATGATGGGTTTGGATAGGCTAGACGGGGAAAGGCTGTTCCCACTAGTTGATGGTACAAGGACTAGGGGACACAGATTTAAGGTTTTGGGCAAGGGATACAGGGGAGACGTGAGGAAAAACTTTTTTACGCAGCGAGTGGTGAGGACCTGGAACTCGCTGCCGACGTAAATGGTGGAAGCGGAGACACTCAATGTTTTCAAGGGGAGACTAGATATGCACTTGAGGGAAATAAACTTGCAGGGCTACAGGGATAGAGCGGGGGAATGGGACTGACTGGATTGCTCTACAGAGAGCCAGCACGGACTCGATAGGCTGAATGGCCTCCTTCTGTGCTGTTAAGACTCTGTGGGCTGGATTTTGCCAATGGGGAGCTTTTGGAGGCGGGACTCCCACTTGTCAAGTTTTAGTCAACTTCTGGCCAACCCACGCTATTTTCCCTTGATTGACCTTGTTAAGCCCGCCCAGTGGGTTTAGCAGGCCAACTAAGGGAAGCCGATTACAGAGAACGTCAGCGTATGACGTTTCATCTGTCAAAAATTTTGACAGCTCTGTGAAGCTGTCAAACACTGACATTCTCTGTAGTTTGATGAGTTCTTGTATTCAAGACTCATCAAACCTCTTTCTTTAGCAGAAATTAGATGGTTGTTGCATTGGAGAATGCAGCAGTGATCTGTCATATCTGCCGGTCAGATGCGAGACTCTCCGCATCCCCAACGTTTGAATCTTGCAGGAAGAAACAAAGGTAAGTAAACATTTTCTATCACTTTCCACTCACCTCACATACTTACCTCTCGACACTTGCACCCATCACTTACCTTCACAGCGCACTTTTGCACCCCTCCGACCCCCGCAGACCCACTACTCGCCTTGGTGACCCTGGCGGGGTTCGCAGCCTTCGGGAAGCCCGCACTTGTGAGGGCAAAATGGGGATAATCCTCTTATCTGCCTGTTAACTACCTGTTAACAGGCAGTTACGTGGCTGTAATCCCCTTCCCGCCTCTAAGGAGACGGGACCCGGCGTGGGTCGGCTACCCGCCTCCCGGGAAGATGGCACGGAGGCGGGATGGGCCCCCAGGTTCTGCCATTTTCCCAGCAGTCCCGCCTCCTTACCCGCCTCCCTAGGGCTGGCAAAATCGCGCCCACTGACTCTATGATGATATTCATTAGATTCTTAAAACGTTTCTGTTACAAGTGGTCAAATTCATGGTGGATTCAAAAGGGCTCCACTAATCGCTAAAGCTGATTCCTGGTTAAGACACAAGCACGGACCCACCCCCCATCTCCCACCATTCAAATTATTGCCAAGTGTCCTTTGCCGCAGGTGGACCCATTGCACCATTTCTTTGCCAGCTTGATCAAAACAGAAACCATACTGAGGTTTTTGCTTCTAATTCTCAGCAATGAGACATAATTTTCCTTAGGCGTGTGTCAGAGCAGTTTAAAAATAAAACAAGTCTTATTGCCAAACAGCCGCCTTCTGCACTTCCTTCTCTTTTTGTAAGAGTGACCTAATACTGCACATCTGGACAGCGCTTGATGATACATAGTCACACCTCTCTGAACAATCATTCTCATAAAATTTTCTTGGCACCAATACAATTTAAAAAAATCAAAATAGTTCCATTGATTGTTACCAGCAGAGCAAAGATGGGGAACCCTCAAGGCGTGGTTTTACTGTCAGTTTCGCACCCCTCTGAAGCAGTTTGTAACAATGCAAAAAAAAGTGACTGTCACTCAGGAGTCTGGTCCCAATCTGGTTCCAGGGTGGAATGGTGCAAGACCACCTTGGGACATAGCTCCAGTGTAGTGTCAAATCAAGTTTAAAGAGGGCTCAGGCATATGTTGGATTTCTTGGTAACTTTATGAACAGAAGCAGAGAATTTATACCACCCCCACCAATGTTTTGAGAGTGTGAATGCTCCTGCCAGCCCTCTCAAACTATTAACAATTTGCCAGGTACGAGCAGGGCTCTGCATATGAGTGCAAACACACAGACACATACGGATCTCTCCTGGCACCCTTCGTGCGATTGACAGCCTTGAGCAGCCCACAGTAAAGCATGGGTGTTGTCAGCTGTGCGTTGTACTCCGCAGTTACTGGTCCCAGACTGGTAGTAGAGTTTAACCCCAGCCTCAGTAACTGTAGCCACTGGCCTTCATGCAAGGAGGAAAGCTTACTTTAGCAAAAGTATCATGGCCTAGAAATGCGTCTCGGGCGGTGGCGCAGAACGGGCGGTACTGGATCGGCCGCCTGTTATACGCAGCGCCTGATATTCGGTTCTATTGCAGTCAATGCCCGTTTTGTTCCACTGCCCGAGACGAATTTCTAGCCCCATGAGGTGTTAAAAGTTAGGTTGGAGAAATAGCAGCAAATTTGAAAATTAATGTATTTTATATCAATATTAAGTAATCTGCTTTGACAGTCTCTACATCATTATCATACAAAACATCTGAAAAGTTATGTTCAGAACTAATATTCACTGCTCAAGTAACTGTCATAACGAACCCAGAGAAGCATAATTTCAATTATTTTGATCTGAATATAGGATTCAGCTATCAATATATTTTGTGTCTGCACACCTGTAGTGATCACATGACTGTGTGCCTCTAAGGTCATTTTCATGCTTCCCGATTGTTCCATTGTGTTTCACTGGCCTGGTAGTGGCCAATGAGGTGGGATATATGATAGATGGGGATGGAGGGGGTAAGTAAGAGACATTTTAGTTGCCATGGCTATTGCACGTTTTCTGCTCATTCCCAACCTTAGCCTTCATTTTACTCCCTCCAGGTGTGTTCCTGCTCGTTCACTGAGCTTCCCCTTATTCCTGATCATCCTCTGTGTCAGCCTTACTGACCACTCCTGTATCTCCCAATCTCTTACACAGTTCAACTTCCTTCTGGCTTCAAAATTGCCCGGCCTTAGATCTAGACTACCCCATCTCTGAGCCACCAATTAGTAGCTTCAATCCCCCCCCCCCCCACCCCAAACTCCATCATTCCATTCGCATGTAGCAATAGGTCCACATCCCCCATGCTCCTTCCCAGCCTCCAGTTTCCCTGTATGAGTGGACTCTTCCTATCTGATGCAAGAATACATCTCTTGCCCATTAATCGTTAGCTGCTGTCTTACTGCGCGTCCTGGTCTTCAAGTACATAAAAAATACAAATTCAGTAAATCAGTGTGAGAGGTGAGGAACATTTAAAAGAAAGCGAGAGGGAAGAACAGACACGCAAAATGTGGGAGAAGGAGTGATAAAAAGAATTGGAGAGAGCAGAGAGATACAAAAATTACAACGAGCAACAATGTGAGGAAGCCAAATAGAGAGAAGAATGAAAGACGAAGGGAAAGACCAACTAAGAAAGATTGAAGAGAAACAGAAAGACAGTTACAGGAAGAGACAATTTTTTGTTGTCCTTGAGCGATGCCATGGGAGGACGACGAGTATGTTATAAACCGCGATAGTTTAAATACTTGAAAATATAAATATACACAGGATGAGTATAAGTCAGGAAGTGGAGGGGACAAAATTCAACACAAACATTACTTTCAAGGAACAATATACATTTCAAATAGAACCAGATTTGACTGAGAGTAACCTCTCCCTGAACTGAATGGCTAAGGCTTCTAAAGTGCATTTTCAGATTATTCCAAGATTGTAACAGATATAACGTTCATCTCATAACTACTGGCTGCAAGAGGACATCCCAGCATTGCTAGGCAGCTAAGTACGCCACAGTTGAAGGTATTCTATCAGTTCTCAGTGGGGCTGCTGGATTGGACACCTCTAAGCAACAGTGTTGTTTCTCTTGAGGAGAAGGGCAGCAGCTCTCACTGCCAGAGAATGGATACGTAGTACCATTGTGAGAGTCAACACGAAATTTATTACCAATATGCCGATTCTATTAGTGAAAGGATCATACAGTGATGACAGTGAAGATGCTTAAGGGAATAAGAAAGGATTTCAGGAAGACTGAGAATTAGATTTGTGAAGTCCTGAAAGTATTAACCTCCCCCAGCAGACGTGATAAAGATCAGATAAACAAGTTAATCATTTGTGTGCATTGGCTGGTTTACTGATGTTAGTTTTGGAGTTCTTCCATCACAAATGAACTGCAGCAGCTTAAATATTTAAAATACCTGTCACAGCATTTGTTTGGACAACTATTTGCAGTTTCCATTTATTTAGCATGGTAAATGATTTATTTCTAAAAGCTTATGGAGTAAAAGGTCACTTGGCATTTTTATTACAAGAAAGTGTGTTTATATTGACCAAATTCTGAACTCTATTCACTTTTTACACTAGACGCATGCGGGAACATAATGGGAAGGTTTACAAATGATCAATTGCTACTGCTCACCCTCCCGCTGGAAAAATACTACCATCACACTTCAGCTTTGAATAGTTCAATTCCGTTATCATTAATTCAATGTCAGGGATTTGTCTGTATGCTGTGTAAACAACTTTACAATTCTGATTGTCATATTTAGGAGACTTTGACAACAACAAACATTCTGCATTTTGTCGTGTCTTTAATGTAATAAATGTCCCAAGGTGTTTAATTTAGGAGAGAATAACCAAGCAACTGTAAAAGATTAGGAAAGACTACCAAAAGCAACAGTGAGCAACAGCAACAACTTACATTTATATCGCATTTTTAACGTAGTAAAACGTTCCACGGCGCGCTTCACAGGAGCAATTATCAAACATTATTTGACACCGAGCCACATAAGGAGATATTAGGACAGGTGACCAAAAGCTTGGTCAAAGAGGTAGGTTTTAATGAGCATCTTAAAGGAGGAGAGGTAGAGAGCAATGTTTCCTGTAAGCTGCACAGCACTCCAGGGATCCCGCGCAGCGGCCAAACAAAATTAGAGGGAACATTGGTAGAGAGGTGGAGAGATTTAGGGAGGGAATTCCAGAGCTTAGGGCCGAGGCAGCTGAGGAGAAGAGTATGCAATATAGAGTGATACCATAGACAGTGTAAAATGGGACTAAGTTAAGTCAGACAGTTTTCCAGATTGTTACTTAAAAAGTTAATCCAAGCTGGTGGAATGAACATCAAAGCCCAAGTATAGAGTTGGTCCCAGAATTTCTGGTATTCCTGTAGGCACAATATGCTCTATTCACAAATATTTAGTGGCTTTCCACAAATTTTCTGCAAACATAGTCCGCCTTTCAGGAAATGTGCAGAATACCACAAAAGAACTTTTCACAAAGCTTTTGTTGAAAGCCTACTGACCTACTGGAGTACATAATTGCAACATTAATTGCTCAATATAAGAACATATAAATGATGGTTCTGTGGATATTTCAAGCTATGTGGCGCAACTAATTTGATAAAAATTGGCAAAACTACAGCCAAGCAAAGAAACAGGAAGCAACAAATTTGCTAGCTGCTTTCAATTGGAGTTTGTTAGTTTTAACATGCATATTTTCCAAACTAAAAAGTATGCAATTACCGATGATAAAAGTGCTAAATAATTTTTTTAACCAAATTCAAAAGGTCCATTACAGATCAAACAAAGTTACAGTGGCCTGAAGTGGCACATGAAGGAAAATGTTATTCACTAGGCTAGATCAACAGAAGGACGGCTACTGACGTAACTGAGGGAGAAGAAGCCCTTCAGCCCAGGCCATTCAATATACCTGAAATAGAGGCAGGCCATCTCTGTATTTATGGTATAGTAATAGTTTTTGAAAAGACACACTGTGATCGCTGGTGGTTCATGTTGCCCAATTAATTACACCAGTAGCATTTTGAAATGTCGCTGGTACCCTTATTTAACTTGCTGTTTTTTTTTTTTATTCGCTTATGGGATCTGGGCGTCACTGGCAAGGCCAGCACTTATTGCCCATCCCTAGTTGCCCTTGAGAAGGTGGTGGTGAGCCGCCTTCTTGAATTGCTGCAGTCCGTGTGGTGAAGGTAGGGAGTTCCAGGATTTTGACCCAGCGACGATGAAGGATCGGCGATATACTTCTAAGTCAGGATGGTGTGTGACTTGGAGGGGAACTTGGAGGTGGTGGTGCTCCCATGCGCCTGCTGCCCTTGTCCTTCTAGGTGGAAGAGGTCGCGGGTTTGGGAGGTGCTGCCGAAGAAGCCTTGGCGAGTTGCTGCAGTGCATCTTGTAGATGGTACACACTGCAGCCACGGTACGCCGGTGGTGGAGGGAGTGAATGTTTAAGGTGATGGATGGGGTGCCAATCAAGCGGGCTGCTTTGTCTTGGATGGTGTCGAGCTTCTTGAGTGTTGTTGGAGCTGCACTCATCCAGGCAAGTGGAGAGTATTCCATCACACTCCTGACTTGTTGCCACCTCATTGGCCTTCTATGCCAAGTATCAGGAGCTGCTCATCCGACAACCATGTTGGCCACTTGAAATACCAAAATAAGACAAGTACACCTAACAAACTCCATCTTGCTTCTCTGTACTTGTGTGAAAGGAGAGTATAAAAACAATGGCATGACCTTGAAGAAGTAGAGGGTAGTAAGATCTTGGATAGTGATGAACTCAAAATTACACTTGAGTTCAAAGAGGTCCAACACACTGTGAAGTTATTCAGCCTGTACCACTGAATAATCTCGGTACTATGCTAGTCTGATTGAAGAAGGTTACCCTAGTTATAGAACATCTTCTCCTGAAATCACCTATTTCCCTGTCATCTATCTATAAGTTAAATAAATGATAGCCATATTGTCACAGTGGACCTCAGTTGTATTGTAGGGCAGTTTAATCCTAATTGTGGTTAGATAATAACACCTTGAGGCTCCCATAATTCAATTTCCCTACCATGTACAATTTTTTCTGGCCACTAAACCTTGTGAATAGCTCGTAACAATAATTTGCTGTGGCTCATCTCCAAAAATCTCTTTTCCACAAATATTTTCCACAAAATCATACTTTGTGAACCACCTGCATCTATTAAAATGCCACAGACTGTGGGAACATTACTGATCGTTATTCCACATCTACAAATGCTTAGGAAAAAAAAACCAAGATATGTGGTTCTGGATACGACCCATTGTTGAGTCTGTTAGCCACTGTTACAAGGATGGGGCAATGTTAAGTATTTTGAGAGGGATATTTTCTGTCTTTGTGTTTCTGCTTGCCTCACCCAGGTTATATTTTTACATTTCTAGTTATTTTAACATACCCAAAACTAACACGACTTTAGCTAAAATTGCAACTGTTTTGTGGTATTCCTAAAATAGGTTATTTTATACAGGGAGTTCCTGAGGATAAATGAAATGTAACTCCACCTAGATAAAAATTGTTGAACAAAAAAATTCTAAACTTCATAAAATAGTTCCCCAACCTCATTTTAATCCCATGTCTATTAGAAGACTACAGGAACTTGCCAGCTGACACTTTGGGTACCATTTTGGAGCATTTACTCAACTTACTCCTTGCTGTAAAAGATAAACAAATTCATTACAAGTCCATGGTTCCCAAGGACTTCAAGGTGGACTGTATAACAGTTTCAAAATTCAACTTGCGCATCCCATGAACTTGAATCCCCGAATGAGCTTTACAGTGGGCTGCAGAGTATTTTTGCCTTTCTGTTTAGCTCAAGTCTATGTATGAAATTTGGCTGGATTGAAAACAGAAGACTCCTTTATGGTGAATTTATTTATTCTAAATGTTTAAATGTTGAAGGGTGGATACCCAGCCAGTGGGGAGGATACATCTGAAAGGTTACGGAGGAAATTAGGCAAAGTGGGAAACACTTAATATTGAGCACAGTTATTTCTCACTTCCCTACTTCTTCTCAAATGTTGCACTTTATCTCCCGCCACATCTTCAAACTAGCCACAGAGTCTCTGGACTCCACGCAGCTGCTGCACATGTTGAATGAAGATTCACTGGATAAGACCAATTCCTCTATTCTACAAATAGGGCCACCTCATTGATAATTTGAAATCATAAACGTTTTTTTTTTCTTCACAAGGATTTGCTTATTTTGTCTCCCTTCTCCCAAAGTCTCTCCTCTCCCTGCACCAGCCACACTGTATGGTGATTCGAATCCAGGCATCCACCAATATAGCCAGTGACAGGCGCGAGAGAGTTAACCTGGGCGACTAGTTCCCTGCTTTTTCTCTCCTTGTGAGAAAGCGATTTTTTTTAAGTTAATTCGCAGGATGTCAGCGTCGCTGGCATGGCCAGCATTTATTGCCCAGCCCTAGTTGCCCCGTACAACTGAGTCACTTCAGAGGGCAGTTAAGAGTCAACCATGTTGATGTGGGACTGGAATCACATATCGGCCAGACCGGGTAAGGACGGCAGGTTTACTTCTCTAAAGGACATTAGTGAACTAGTTGGGTTTTTACAACAATCTGACAGCTTCATGGTCACTTTCACTGATGCCAGCTTTTGATTTCCAGATTTAAAGAAGAAAGAATTGCATTTTTTTGCGCCTTTCACGACCACCGGATGTCTCAAAGCACTTTACAGCCAATGAAGTACTTTTGGAGTGTAGTCACTGTTGTAATGTGTTACAATTACAATTCCAGTAACATAACCATTTGATTTGATTCCAGGCATCTATCAATATAGCCAACGAGAGGTGTGAGAGAGTTATTCTGGGAGGCTAGTTCCCTTTTTTTTTTCTCCTTGCAAGAAAGTGATTTGCCTCCACTCGCCACCTTCTAATAAGGGCATGGCTGAAAATGGTAAACTCCATTTGGAGAATGATGGAACAAATGACTTTCTCTTTTTCAAATAGTTGAAAACAAATCATCTGCTTATACATCTGCAGGCATTAAACTACAACTTTTTGCCAAAACATATAGGTCGATTATACTTCACATTTTGCGCCAATGAGAAGCAGTTTCAACTTCATGTAAATGCAAACTTTAACTCGGGTATAAAGTTGTCTCCATACAGTGAGAGCACCTCAAGGAGGGCATCTTACACCTCACCTTCACATTGGCTGCAGTATAACTGCAAGTTGAAATTTGAAAATTACCAATATAGACCACTGTAACCTTATCAAACTTAATTTTAATCATTTTATGTGTTAAGAGCTGCCTATCTACTCAGCTCTATCTTAACATTAGTGCTTCTTTTGCCCCCACCAAAGGTGCTGACTCCTTACTGGGCATGGTTGCATGGGAATCAGTGCTCTCCAGTACCTTGCTCAAGGCCCAGTTGTTCACGTGTAAGACTGGACTGTGAGTTTCAGCAGGTTATTTACCAAGGGGTCATCAAAGCCGAGCCTGATTCTCTCCTTACCTGATAGCCTGAATTTGCAACAAGGGTTGCTGCTACTGGTAACAATCCTACCAGCTCCCTAAATGAGGCTCAGCTACTCACTCTCCAAGTCATTGGGAGGGCGGGAAAGGGGAACTGGGCAGTAAAATTAAGCCAGCATTCAGATGGTCATCAGCAGAGCCTGTCGTGAATGGTCACTCTGTAAAATTAGAATCTGATAGACAGATCAGAACACAACATCCTGGTTCCACAAATACAGCATTTATTTCCATATGTACAAATTCCAGATTTTGTAAAATAAACTGACACTGCAGCTATAGCAGCAGTGATTCAGTATTCATGGCGAGGACCAAACCGCAGAAACATTTTAACAGGCTCCCACTTATAATGCGATTTAGCCAGTTTCTTAAGGATACAATGCTCTTTGGGATCTGATTCATATCTCTTCAGATATCTCTTCAGATATGAATCACTTTGGTTATGAAGTCTTCAATGTTAAAAACTAACAAGCCATTAATCAGTCAGTCTTTTTCAGTGAATGTATTATGTGTGAGTTTTCATTAATTATCAATTGCAGGTCTCTGTGAAAGCACCACTGAAACATTGAAAACACTTCAGTACAGTACCGAGGGATTGCTGCAGTGTAAGAGCTACTGTCTTTCGGATGAGGCATTAGACCAATCTGTTTTCTCAGGTGGACATTAAAGATCCCATGGTGCTACTCGAAGAAGAGCAGGGGAGTTCTCCCGGTGTCCTGGCCAACACTTATCCCTCAATACGTATTCTTCATAATCTACATGAATGTATTATATAGTTTCATCTTATTCTCATGTGATGTAATAACATTGTCTGAAATTGTACTCAGTTATTATTAGATGACCAATGATACAGGTAAGGACGTTGTTTCTTTAGTATCTGTCGCACGTCATATCTAAATCTCAGTGGACATGCACTGCACTGAGTCAGCAAGTCATGAGGGAGAAACAAGAAGCAAAGAGTTGAAATCTCACTGAAGTCAAGCCCTTCTCCAGTGTTGAAGATAGGAAGAAACTGACAGCCCCGGCCACAGACTGACTCAATGTGCTCTACTCCATTCCTGTCAACTTCAATCCACACAGGACATTAGTTTCCTTGTTTACATTATTGTATGAGTCACAAAGGGAGGCCTTCAGTTTATAAGATCTTGTTCCAAAAATGTTAGGAGTCTTTCCTCTCTCCACAGCCCCATATTCTTTCAGCTGAGGAACATAAGTCACCAGTCTGGTAAGAGCACTGAACCATTCTGACATCTTGTCGTCTGAGACTAGGGCTAACTTTAGCGACCGGAAGAATATTTTGGTGAGAAGTGGGTGATTTTTTTAAAAAATAGTAAAATAGACATTATATTAAACCCCAAACTTCCTTCAAATAAATAAAAATAAACAAAGCCTTGTTCCTTTCACTAATAAGGATTTCTTATTTATGCTGTGTTCAACACTATGATATATCATGCAGATAAGGCAGCCCACCCTCCACAGTGATGGCTGCATGGGAACGAACAACCTGCATGTGTATAAGTAGATAGTGGGACTACCTGTGATACAATTTATTTGGAGTTTTCGGAAGCTTCTGACAAAAGTCCCAATTAAACTAAAGGTCACAAGAATCCAAGGTAGAACTGGGGATCTGAAAAGAAGTGGTTAAAAAATAAGAAACAGAAAGAAGTAATGACAGACTGGGGGAGTCGTTGTGTCCCACAGGGGTTCAGTGTTCGGAATTGTGTTGTTTCTAAATTACATTTATATTCTCAGTGTTAAAGCTAAATGTAAGCGTTCAAATTTGTCAATGACACTAAAATAGGAAATGCAGTCAATGCAGAATAGACAGCAAAGATATTGCAAAAGGCATGCAATTGGACAGGATTGTTTCAATGTGGGTTGATTCATGGGGAAAGAGAACTTCATAGAAAGGGTGGGCTGTACTTAAATATGTGTGGAGCAGACCAGAGGACCCATTCATTTAAATTAATTTAAACAGATAATTTGAAGAATTTCTTTACCAAAGGAATGTTTGGAGTAATCTACTAGGCAGGGCAGTAGAACCAAAATCATTAGAGATGTTCTAAATTCTGCTGGATGCAATAATGGGAGAGCTAGGATAGAGTTTAGCTTTTGAGGGACCAAATGGCCCTTTTCACCCTTAGTACATACATGCAAATCATCAGCGTTTCACCCTGTCATCAGTGGGCACCAATGCGTGTATCAGCACAAACGGATATCCCCTTTTGCACTCTTATGCTGCTCCTCCCAGGTCTGCTGACTATTACCCAATATTTCTGATACGTGCTCTCAACAGGTAAAGTTCCCTGCCAGCAGCACAGCATCGGAAAATGAACCTTTAAAGTGTTTACATTTCACAACAGAAACAAGACTGGGGATGTGAGCGATGCTTTAAAAAAAAACCCTATGAAAGGACTGCTAGAGAAAAGGCTGCAGAAATAATTTCTAATGTGGCTGTGTGCTCCCATCACCTGCAGTGTGAATCCATTCCCCCAGACAGGATGTGGAATAAGGACCAAGATGACAAGATCACCATCACTCCTGCTATTGTATCAGAGCTGGAGAGTGGATGAAGCTCACTCGGACCAGTGGAATTGAGCAAATGCTACTCCAATCCTTCATTTAACAAGAATGTATATTTAACAGCTTTTTAGTAGTGCAGTTGGTAAGCTTGCTGTGTGGTTCAGTGGGAAGAACTCTTGCATTCTAAGGAAATAGCTGGTGTGGAACTGAGCCACACAAATAAGAACGATCCCAAGTTTGATTCCTGGCGGCCGCAAATGAGTCCAGGAGCTGGATACACTGGATCCCAGCCTATCCCAGCAGTTTCTGTGGGGCCCTCTTTGGGGCGGAGCCTCTGCTGTGGGGTGGGGTGGGAACTGGACAATGCCAGGCCTGGACTTTCCACGACCCCAGCTTTGTGGGGCATTGGCGGTACAGTACACCAAAGGAAAGCAGCCTGCCGATTGTCAGAATTGGGGTCTGCTTGGGGTCCAAACCCGAGTCAGGGCCTGGACCCCCACAGATTGGAAAAATAATCCCAGCAATTTTTGTCCCCCTTATAAGGGCACTCTAGGCCGCAATTTGCAGTCTTTTCTGGCAGATGGGCACCTACAATGTGCCCCTAATGGTATGGGTGCCCGCTACCATTTAAGTTAGGTGACCTCCTTCCAGATCCTGCATACTTTGGCAGGGTCAGCGCCAGAGGTCACCTGCAGGAGAATCCTGCCACTTATACTGGGATCGATGACCTGCAGATGTTCGGGGGGCTAGTCGGTACTGAATTGGCAATCGGCTTCAGCACTCCTGGGCTAATGAGGAGGGGAAAGAAAAATCGTCTGAGATTCTCACTCCTGATTGCAATCCAGTGACTGCGATTGTGAGACAAGGATTCAACGTGACACAGCTGTGATGTCCCTGCGGTTAAATTGCCTGCTCATCTCATGCATGTAGAACTGCATTTGTGCAAGGTACCAGAAATCTCTCAACAACCAGGGAACCATATTCCAGCAACAGTCAATGGCTTCAGGAGGAGAGGAGAAGAGAATGTTGGTGTAAAGAATATGGGCTAAATGTTGCCATTAGTTAGGTTTTGTCCTGCACCCTTCAGCACTGTAACTTGCTGGAACTGTGAGCTGGTAACAGTGAGGGCAACAGGGCATCTGGGACCAACAGTGTATCGCCTTAATTAATGAGATTTAAGGATTGAGAAAGAAACAGTGGAAGGCTGAGAAGGAAATAAGGTGAGTTAAGAGTCAAATCAGGTACAGAAAGAGAGGGAAAAAAAGATTGGATTATGAGAGAGAGAGAGAAAAGAGACAGAAAGGAAAAGTAAGAAACTATGTAAAATTTGAATTTTTTTAAATCGCCAAGAAGAATTTATTACATGCAGGAATGAGGTTGAACAGTTAATTTAAACTGGACCTTTTCCCTTTCTGGACCGGAGAGATTGATTGGCATTGCATTAACAATTATCACATCGTTAAAAGGGTACTTATGTTCTTAATCACCGGCCCTAACTATCTGTGGTGAGTTTAATGGGCAATTAATGTGCAAACTCAGCAAGTTCTTAAAAATAATGGGGAGGCTAAGGGCGAGATGCCGTTTGGTGTAAATCAGCCAGCAAGTCTGGAGATTCGCAACTCACGGTGTATCTCTTAATCCCGTGAATTTTCTGGCCGATTTGCACGTTAATAATGGCATGCGTTGTTCATACGCCATTATTTTTTCAGCAAGATTCAGCTCGTTATTTAAAAAATGTTATCAATCCATCAGGAGTTAATTAAGTTTTTAATTTCTTTTTGCATTTAGTTGACCTGAAAGTACATTGAATCCTTCTAAATTATTCAATCGTCTCATTACTTGCTGCATGCTTACTAATACGATGGTTCTGATGATTCCATGTCACTAAAACAGATCCAGAGTTAGATTGTGGATCAGGTGAAAAAGTGGACAAACTTATGAAATTTGGTCAGTCAGAAAGTTTCTGAACTCACAGATTACTGTTTGCAGACAGTTAGACCAGTGGTTCTCAAACCAGGGTCCGCAGACCCTTGGGGGTCTGCAGAGACTTTCCTGGGGGTCCGCGGAATAATGAGTACCGAGCAGGGCCGGCCTTACAGGGGTGGTGCCGTGGTCAAGAGTAAGCGAATGAGCGGCAGGCTTGGTGTGAGCGGAGTGCAGCCGCCACATGTGCAGCGCAGAGTGGGCTGGCTGCCTCACCTCGGAGGGGAGCGCGCATGGAGGAGCGCTGAGGGCGGCATGAAGATCGGCAGAGAGACCCGCAGTTACCAAGGCTGGTGGTGGGCGCCAAAAAAGTAGATCGATGATAGTGTGGCACACCCATCTCACTGCTATCTGTAAGTAAATACCTGTTTTCTTCAAAGTATTATTAAAACACATTTACCTGCAGCACTTTCATATTATGAGTATTATACAGTATTATAATTTAGATGGGCGGGTCCGTGATTACTAATCCATTTGAAAAGGGGTCTTTCAACCAAAAAAGTTTGAGAACCACTGAGTTAGACAAACGCACAACCCGATACAAATTGCTCTACTCACAGCAAAAGCATTCTGTAAGCTTAAAGAGAAAAATTGCATTACAACCAAAAATAAATAAGTATCAAAATTACGGTCAGAGTTCTAGTTAAGGCTAAATAAAAATACTGAACAACAGGGGTGATGTCAGGAAGCACTTCTTCACACAAAGGGCAGTGGAAATCTGGAACTCTCGCCACCAAAAAGCTGTTTAGGCTAGCGGGTCAATTGAAAATTTCAAAACCGAGATCGATAGATTCTTGTTAGGCAAGGGTATTAAGGGTTATGGAACCAAGGCAGGTAGATGGAGTTAAGATACAGATCAGCCATGATCTAAACTGAATGGCAAAACAGGCTTGAGGGGCTGAATGGCCTCCTCCTGTTTCGATGTTCCTTCCTGTGTTCCTAACTCAATTCACCTTCCATTGACAGTTCAGCAAATAATAGTTTTCACTTAAATAACAACAGAAAGTGCTGGAAACACTCAGCAGGCCAGGCAGCATCGAGGAGAAAGAAACAGAGTCAACGTTTTGGGTCGAACCCTTCGTCAGAACTGGAAAAGGTTCGGGAGGAGAGATTTTTAAGCAGGGGTAGGGAGGAGGGGAGGAAAGAACAAAAGGAAGGTCTGTGATAGGATGGAAGGCCGGAGAGATTGACTGACAAAAAGGGATGATGGTGCAAGGCAAAAGGAGACAAGTTAAGAAGCAAAAGATGGCTCTAGATGATGTGTGAATGATAATGGCAGCAACATTAACAGTTACCATGTGAGGAAACAAGAGAGAAAAAAAATATAAAGAAATACAGGGGCCAATTTATAGTCTGAAATTGTTGAACTCGATGTTGAGTCCAGAAGGCTGTAAAGTGCCTAATAGAAAGATGAGGTGCTGTTCCTCGAGCTTACATTGAGCTTCATTGGAACAGTGTAAGAGGCCGAGGACAGAGAGATCAGAGTGGGAGTGGAGCGGAGAATTAAAGTGACAGGCCACCGGGAGCTCGGGGTCCCCCTTACGGACTGAACGGAGGTGTTCCGCAAAGCGGTCACCCAATCTGCGTTTGGTCTCCCCAATGTAGAGGAGACCGCATCGTGAGCAGCGAATATAGTATACTAAATTGCAAGAAGTACAAGTAAATCGCTGTTTCACCTGGAAGGAGTGTTTGGGGCCCTGGACGGTGGGAAGGGAGGAGGTAAAAGGGCAGGTGTTGCATCTCCTGCGCTTGCATGGGAAGGTGCCGGGGTGTTGGGAGTGATAGAGGAGTGGACCAGGGTGTCACGGTGGGAGCGGTCCCTTCGGAATGCTGAAAGGGGGGGGAGGGGAAGATGTGTTTGGTGGTGGGATCACGCTGGAGGTGGCGGAAATGGCGCAGGATGATCCGTTGACTGTGGAGGCTGGTGGGGTGAGAGGTGAGGACAAGGAGAACCCTATCGTGGTTCTGGGAGGGAGGGGAAGGGGTGAGAGCAGAAGTGCGGGAAATGGAACGGACACGGTCGAGGGCCATGTCACTGTGTCCTTTTCAATTCCCCCTCTGTGAGAAGGGCAAGTAGGGGATCTGCTTCTAGGTGTCTTTTGCTCTTAACATGTTTGCCAGTAGAAGTCCAAGAACAAAGTCGGGTGACCTGCCTACCAACCTGCTTTGTGAGAAAGTGGCCCGCTCCTCACCTGACAGCATGGCTGAGATCAGGAACTCAAACTGAGCAAATTACAAGCTACAAAAAGGCAATCTATGTGACCAATTTGACAGATCATCCATTTACTATCCAAGTTAGCTAGAGATAGGCTTGCTAGCTGCTTACTGCAATTGTGCACCAAAAAATAAAGGACGTGCTATAAAGCACATCCTGATTAATTTTTTCTCCAATGAGCCCTGTGCAATTATGGGACCAAAAGAGGAATTAATTCCAGTACTAGGAAAATCAGACATGGTATCAGGCAGAGGCCTTGCCCTGGCTAGCCAAAACTGAACACAGCTCCCTTATCACCCAGCTCTAAGAGAGTGATGAAAACAAAATTAATGAGTCTGGAACTCCAGTGAGTTTTCTGAAAATTGGAATTTCCAATGAGGGGGAAACGAAATTTTAAAACAAAGGGGTAACATTCCTACATACCCATTGGGACTGTCTGGACAGAAACATTTCAAAAAAACTGGAAGCCAAACACGAACCTCAACATGTTTAAGCTTCTTAAATGGTACAGTGTCGCAATCTTTGTTACAAATCATGATTAAAAGGCTGTATTATACATGCACAGCAACAATGGCAAAAACTGGTATTTTAAGCTTTTGTTGTTACTTCTTGCTTTACTAATATGCTAAGTTAAGAGCATATTGCTTAACCGAACAGGGACACTGAACCAGCAAGGGGAAGGAAACAGATCAGGTAAAACTGCTGGTCACCAAGGGGGTCATCCCGACTTTGGGCTCCAGTGTAAAACGGGCGATATTGGATTAGCTGCCCATTATACATCTCACCTGATTTTAATTTCCATTGATCCGAGGTCGCCGGTTTTACACTAACGCCCAAAGTCAAAATGATCCCCCAAGTGTTACCCAGCTCCCTTCAAAAGAGAAACGGATAGAATCTAGCAAAGTAGGAGCACCAATTTGTTTAAAGTTTTCAATTGTTCACGTTGAGGGTCCAATGCATTGTGCCACCGCGTATTAAAATTCAGGTTTGGCACCCTAGCTCCTATAACCGAGCTCTCCAATTTCAGACATCGTATCGGGGGAAGGCACCAAACAGATGCTTCCTGCCAGAGAGAGATTAGGATGGCACGGGTGGAGGCGTGGGAGCTAGTTACTGGGTGACCTGGAAAAGAAAAAACAGGGGAGAAAAATAAAGAAACCACCTTGCACAAAAGAAAATACTGTTGTACACTGCAGCTAATGAGTATACATGGATATTATGTACAGACCCAATTGCGCACAGCAATGTATATTTGCACAGATTAGTGTCAGTTGAGAGAGTCCCCATCCTGCGTTGTGTGTACGCCAGCTCTAACATTTTGTTTGCATAGCCAAGTTTTTAGGACAAGAGACACAACAAATCAAACATTCCTTTCCATGAATGCAGATGTGGCTACGCAACAAGGTCCCTGGCACTATTGATTACCACGTGTGCAGCTGTAATCCTTTCACAAACTGAGCCTCATTTTAAAAAAAAATGTCTTTCCCCTTCCAATTATTTCCCCCCCTCAAGATGAACAGTTCGACAGAAATTAATAAGACAGGATGCAAAAGTGTTTGTAAGAAGCCTAACCTCGTTCTGACCCAGACAGTCTAAGTTTAAGATGGCATGTTATTCAGATATTTCTTGTAGATTTGAATTGTGAAAACAAATTAAACAATCACTGGGGTCTAAATATTTGATATCATCATATTAGGATCCAACAATTCACAAACATTGGGAAATGTGTTCCCGGCCACAGCTTTACTTCGAAGTTATATTTTTCAAAAGGAGAGAGATGCTTCAGATGGAAGCATTTAAGTTGCTGTGAGAGGCAGCAAATGCCTTCTATAGTACAGGCCAGTAGTACGGCTTTCTTTACCTTGCTGCCAGATTTTGAGCTGCTGTTTCTGGCAAAGCAGCGGAATAAATGAAGCACATGCTGCAGAACTTTATCCAATTGATAAACTCTGCCTGGTAAACGTTAACATTTAATTCCCCCTGGCATACAACATCACGTAATGGAGAAAGAAGGAATTTGCATTTATATAGCACCTTTCATGACCTTAGGATGTCCCAAAGCACTTCACAGCCAATTAATTACTTTTGGAGTGTTGTCACTGTTGTAATGTAGGAAACGCAGCAGCTAATTTGCGCACAGCAAGCTCCCACAAACAGCAATGAGACAATGACCAGATCATCTGTTTTAGTGATGTTGGTTGAGGGATAAATATCGGCCAGGACAACGGGGAGAATTTCCTTGCTCATCTTCAAATAGTGCTATGGGATCTTTTACATCCACCTGAGAGGGCAGATGGGTTTAATGTCTCATCCGAAAGACGGCACTTTCGACAGTGCAGCGCTCCCTCAGCACTGCACTGGAGTGTCAGCCTGGATTTTGTGCTCAAGTCTCTGGAGTGGGACTTGAACCCACAATCTTCTGACTCAGAGGCAAGAGTGCTACAGAGACGTAGATTGTGAATGCAGGCACAGGAAGGACTGTGCACCCGATTTGTGGCCAAGATGATTTTACATCCACTAGGCAAATCCTGCAGGCCACGTATGGGGTGCACATATCTCTGGGCCCAAACTCCCAAGATGCTTCCCAGTCACGCAAAGCTCTGTGTTCAGAGTGCTATATCATAAAAAATGCATGTCCCCATTTCAAAAACCGAAATGAGATTGTAATGTTGTTTGAAATTCTCTTTCATTGCTTTGATGGTGAAATGACTTTGAAGATCAGGATCAATGAGAAAGTGGTCAGAATTTGGTAGTTGCTGTACACAATTTAAAAAATACCTACAACAGAGACACAGGACTTTATTTTAAATAAGCTCTTAAGTCTTTTAAAAACAGAGAATGAAATAATTTCTGCAGCCACCAAAATCCTCAAAGGGTTTATTATGAATCACTTGAAACTGGGACTTTTTTAAAAAACATAGAATGTATTATCCTGTAACTGGAGAAATAGAATGAGGATAATGAGGCTGGCTCAGCTACACTAACAAAGAAATATAACTGATCCTAATCAGCCCAAACTCTAGCATCTTCTGACTCATTCTCTCACAGCCAGTCCTGACCTCTTAAAACTGTATAGTTTTCTGAGATGTTTATATATTTAGTTCTGTCGACTCTAGTATCTTGTGATGCTTCCCCTCACTGTCGCTCCAGACTCCAACTTCTGCCGATATGTTCTCTCACATTTGGGGCTGGATTTTCCTCTTTGCACTGCCACTGCCACAACCCGGACACATTTTCCTGGGTTTGGGGGGGGGGGGTCATTAAACATACTCTCCGTCACAAGAGGGAACCCGCCGCTGCTAACAATGGAAGGTTCCCCTGCTGCTGCAGTGAAAGAGCTGCTGCAGCATCAGTAGAGGCGGTTGGGCATTTAAAGGGGCGGAAAAGGCTTGAAAAAGGCAAGGGGAAAACTCGTTTTTAAGCCTTGGCCAAGACCGAGGCCTAAAGAGGTAAGTCCTTTGAGCCAACATGGAGGATCTTTCTCCATTGGAGATCATTAATTCCTTAACATAAGTAATGTGGCGCAAGTGCCTCCAAAGGCACCGAAATCCTGCCTGGGAGTTAGTTTCAATCTGTGACTTGGAGGCCCAGTGTTGTCAACAGCAATGGCTGCTACCAGCTGCTCTTACATTGGATCAAACAGTTTGATTCTAGCCATCAGTAGACTGAGCTCTCAGAGAAGCAAAGGAAGTTTGCCATTCATGTCCTGTACAGTCCTCCCTATCTCAGCAGTGTTGTACAGCATTATATAAGGATATACAATTGGAGATTCTCAGCTTTGGTGTGGTACACGCAGATAGTGTTTGTTATTGGTTTTTTCAAAAGCTTACATACCTCTACATATTTTGTACATTTTGATTGCACAGTTCTTGAGGGGATGCTGACATGGATCTGAATACACTGGGAGCAATGTGTGCTTTAAAGTTGAGGCAATCTTGGTGACTGAGATTTGATGCACAAGGGTATTTAATGAATATTGTTAGGGATCATTTTAACCTTATCTGTGCAGCAGGAAACTGATGTGATGGGATTGGCTACCCATTTTATATCCAGCTCAATTTTACTTTCATTGACTTGCTGTTGTATATAAATGTTTCCTTTCTTTCTTACAGCTGGTAATAATCATCTGACACAATGACAAAAGTGAATAATTATCCCAACTAACAACCCAGATTATGTACACGACTGAGCTTGGAAGCTAAGAGGAGCTGGTAGCCCTACTTCACATTGCATGGATTAGTTTATATAATTCCACATCCTGCTAGGTTTTCAGCATTCTCCTATTTTTCCAACATTTCCCTCCGCCCACTCTTCCTCTCCTGAAGCTGCTGATGCGCAGTTGCTGAGTTGGTTGCACCCTCACCTCTGAGTCAGAAGGTTGTGAGTTCCAAGTCCCACTCCAGAGACTTGAGCATATAATCTAAACTGACACACCAGTGCAGTGCTGAGGGAGTGCTGCACTGTCGAAGGTGCCGTCTTTCAGATGAGACGTTAAACCGAGTCCCTGTCTGCCCTCTCAGGTGGATGTAAAAGATCCCACAGCACTATTTCAAAGAAGGGCTGGGAAGGTCTGGCCAATATTTATCCCACAACCAACATTACTAAAAAAAAAATTATCTGGTCATTATCAGATTGCTGTTTGTGGGACCAGGCTGTGCACAAAATGGCTGCCACGTTTCCTACATTACAACAATGACTACACTTCAAAAGTACTTCATTGGCTGTAAAGTGCTTTGGGGCATCTTGAGGTCATGAAAGGCGATATATAAATGCAAGACTTTCTTTTCTTTTTTCACGGGTGACGTCAATTCCATGTCGCTGGATATTGATCGGCAGCAGAACCCTTGGGTGATTTCCTCCTCTCTAATCGAAGAGTGCTGAGGTGAACTGTAACACCCTTAAATTTGCTCCAACTGAGACCAGTTAACTCAGCACCAATCGTGGATTGACCTGGCTGGGACAATCCTGATCGGTACGGTTCACCGTTCAGCCATTTGAGCAGCCCTAACCCAGTTATTAACAAGAACTTAAAAGATTTATGCAACAGTCAAAATCAAGTTTACAAATGGAAAAACAAAACAATAAAAGGGGGAAAAGCACGAGGTACCGACAATTGCCAAATTGTGACCACAGCTACAAGTACATAACATAGATGTAGTGGCATTACCAGCATGAGATGTGAAATCTGAGGAGAAGATTCAAACCCGTTCCAAAACAATTCATGGATCCCTCTGCACTAAGAGCACATGAAGACTGGAATACCCAAGTAGGCCAAAATATATATCCAGCTGCTTCTGGGACCATAATGTGAAAAGTAACGATTCTGGCCAAGACCAACCCTCGAGTGCCTTTCTGTGTTCTGAATAATCAGCAGCGATCATATTTTGAATAAAAATCCCTGGGCAGGACATTAGGTAGTGTCCTCCAGAGGCTGGATTCAGCAAACTGCAAAGTCCTTCACCCAAGCAGTATATCAATGAACCAGGTCGATGTTAAAATTAAGACACAACTGATAATAATCTAGAACCATGATTACAAGGAAACACATTTTATCCTCACAACAATCAGGGAACCAGCAGGAACAACAGCTGCAATGCCTCCTTCATTCACTATCTAGGCTTCCAAGGTACCAAGGGAACCGGTCAGTACCTGAAGAAATAAACCTCAGTACAAACCATCTCCTCCTCAAGAAGTGAAAAACTGAACAAATAGAAAGTGCAAAAAAACCCAAGTATTACATTTTTTTTTTAAATAGGGCTTCCTTGCACTGCATCTAGATTATACAGCCCGGTTATCATTAATATTGTGGATGAAGAAGACGAAGAATATTCTGTGAAGGAAACCTTTTACGTTGTAAGCCAGCTGACGACGATTGGTACAATTGGCCTCAGCACCCTTAGGTTCGGAAGGGAAAAATTGACCAGCATTTCTGCTCATGATGGCCATCCTGCTCGAAGTGGGATTGTGTTTGGATCAGATGAAGATAGGTTCGGGTACGGCTGCAATACCTCTTACAATCAAATAACCTCCCAACACAAACTGTCCAGGCTCACCCGGGGATAATGGCCACTTGGGTGAAGAAAAAGAGGGTGATCAGCATCCACGGAAGTAACACTTTCTGCACGGGGGGTGGGGTGGGGTGGGGGGGGGGCGGGAGGCGAGAAATAAATTCTGGCAAGATTATATGTATCTGAACGGCTGTTAAACGGCAATGACCCTGCCCAAAGGGCTCTGTTAGATGTTTTATAATAAGTATCAGATTCGTATGTGCCTGCCTACACAAGTCACACAGCTACATTCCTCGACTTTTTCATCAGGCTTCCCATAGCTTTTAATGAATGCAATGGACACATTAAAGGGAAAGCTCTTTTGCTGGAAGCTCAAAATGAATCCAGAATATCATTAAAAAAAATTAAATTGTTATGTACATTAAATGCAGGCACTGTATTGATACATGCACACATTCTGCATAGTTAATGGCTCGTAATCCACTCTACATTCTAATTTGCAATGTATGTTTCAGCCAAAAGTCTGAACTGTGAGTAATTCTTGATATGGGGGCATTTTTTTTTTTGAGTTGTAATAAAATTACAGTATAACGAGAACAAGCCCAAGGCTGACTGGATCTGTCAGCTCTCATTTTCACCAGAAAAGATGCGCATCACTGAAAACATTTCAATTCTTTCTTTCCTTGCAGAAACCCCCCCCCAGGAAATAATAGAAAAATAAGAACTCCCGACATCAATAGCTTAAAAATGTGAATTTTGGTTTCATAACAATGACTTGCATTTATAAGCATTTTATAAACATTTCATGGTGCTTTAAATATGGAGAGAGAAAAGATGAGCTAGGGTTCCCCCATTCCTTGTTACTATGAAGTAGACCCTGCTGGAGCGTGAGTGGACGCCTGGTGAGAATAGGATTGGCCTCAGCAGTGACGCCCCCTACGGTTCCAACACTCACTGCCAAGGCTGCCACATGAAGAATGGTCACTTGGGCGAGGCACTGGCGAGCTCAAGGAATTTGTAAAAGCATAGCCCAGCGTGCGTCGGTGCCTGTAGGTGAGCAGAATAAAATGCAGGCTGTGTTAAACGAATGTATTGGTGGAGCATGAGACTTGCGAAGAAACCAACATTGGTAAGTCAGCTGCCCACGCTGATGGGGAGCACTACCTCTCCACTCCCTGGTAATTAGCAGGCTACACAGTCGTCACACAGCAGTCTGTCAAAGCAGTAATAGCAGACACCATTTGCACACTACAACAGCAAGTGTCAAAAGAACCACATGTAGTAGAAGGAGGCAGAGTAAAGAGAGCAAATGGGTTTTTCGCTGTCCTTTTATACTCTGAAAGGTCTCCCGTGGATAGCGTGATAGTGACACACTGGAATGGGTGTATTTAACATCCAAGAAATCTCAGTAGCAGGGTTTGTTTACAAAAAGTCCTGACTACTTTGGAGGCGATTTTACATCACAGGAGAGCAGAAGCCCTTTCTCCTTCCGTTGGCTGGACTGCTTGGTATAAGTGACCCAAGTAACTGGAACTAACGGCACCATAGGGTGCTTTTATATTTAGTGGCTCCGTATTTCAGGTCACAGGACAGCGACATTGGTGCAGCAGCTCCGCGGCTTTACATCGCTAAAAGCAGCTGCCCTACCCTGACAGCCAAACTGTAGGCTCGCACTTTCATGGGTCTACAATACAGCTGTCAGGTAAGGGAATGCGTTATAAGGATGTAAACTTGGGGAAACGGGCGCACTGATGTTGCTACCCCGTGATCTGAACTACAGAAGTCTGCAGACCCACAAAACTACAGCCCCGAATTTAAACCACCGATGAGAAGGGGGCCACACAGGGGGTTAAAATCAGGCAGCCTGATACTCACTGCATCTGCCCTCAGTTTATGCCATTCGGCATTTTAATTTTTGCAGGTTTCCTCGCGGGCCGGGGGAGGAGCTGTGTTGCTCTTCTGGGCCCCACAATGAAACCTCTGGCCTCTCCTACCCATGGATCCCCGGTGGCAGGCCTCCTGCCACACTTGCCCGCTCAGTCCGCCGGTGCTATGTTATTGCTGCCGAGTTCAGGCGGGAGCCGGGCCTAACACTTTAAATGAGGCCCAGGAGTTAAAAATGGCACGGGCCACACGTTGGCGGACCACGCCCATGGCAAGCCTGACGCTCGTCCCGCCGGTCCCATGCTCTCCCTTTCCCCCGCCCCACCCCCCCTAAAATCGGGGCTCGTGAATCTGCCATCAAGTTAAGACCAGCAGTTCCTGTAAAGTAAATATGAGGAGCTGGCCCCTTGCACTTGCAGTCTTAATTACAATCAGGTCTGTACATTACAGAGCGAAGCCCCGAGTGGCCAGCAGCTGACTGAAAAACAATATGGGGAAGAGTAGGACACAAAGGTGGCCCTCCCTCGACAGGAACAGTAAAAATAGCAGGCTTTAAATACCATAAAATAGCACTTTATAGCTACTTTTACAGAATGCATAGTGCTGCTGGTTCCCATTGAATATAGCCAGTAGCAACATCAAATTTAAGCTTGCCAAATTCACTAAGGCTAATAACTGGGAAGGCCTTTTTTAAAAAAAAAACTGGGGATACAGAAATTTTACTTTGGAGTTTCTGCCTGATGCACGGAACCCACACATCTGAAGCCAGTGGCACCAGCGCGATGTGAAAGCTGTTTATAGCAAGTTCCAAGCCTTTATTCTGCTTGGAAGTCCTGGTTCCAATGGCGAGATCGCAGCTGCCCACTTTACATTAGAAACTCTCAGTCGGGCACCTCTACAGAGCTTTTTTGACACATGTACACTGTATGGGGCTTTTCCTGCATAAGAACATGAGATTTTGCCCACCCAGTCTTTCATTTTTTTCCCCCCCTTTAATGTTCATTGTGTCCTTTTGGGTCTGGTCATAATTATTTGTAGCACACATCACGGTATCAACACTCTTGGTTGTGCAGGCTACAGGGGTTATTAATTCAACACGGAAGCTGCCGAAAGTTTACACTGTCGTGCTGATTCAGTCCCCGAGTGAATCTACCTCACAAATGGGCCTTCTTGTGCTGGCTTTGATTCAGAGCGCAGGATTTGGGGTTTACATGATTCTTTAAAAAAGCTGGATACTTGGTCTGTGCTGATCTGCAGATAAGATACAGACTCCACTGTATAATGGCAGTGGGTTTGACAGCAATATGGCAACAGTATGTTACTATAACTCTTTCACAAGACATTCCGTAAGAGAATGTTTGTTATTACATGCAGCAACAGCCAAACTTGATTAAGAAAAACGTAGCCATCACAACACAGAAGCTTCAAATAAAGATAGAACATCCAACTGTTGTATCAAAATACTTGTGAAATACCACAAACTACAGCCTCTGAATGGTCCACATGGACCTGGTCCCATCTGTCACAATATGGACCGACTGCTTCATGCAATTACAGTACTTGTCTGTGATACGGAATGTGGATATAAGTTAGGTAATGTTCCCTCTAATTTTTTTTCCCGTGCGCGGTCCCTTTAAATTTGCTGCGCGGCCGTGCATGCCTGTGTCTCCCAGCGGCAGCAGCTTGTGAGCGGCCTGCGCGGGACGTCCCGATTGGTGCGCGGCCCGCCGCCCGCCCGCGCATCTTCGGGTGAACATCGAAGGTAGGTCAATTTTGTTTCCTCACCCCCGTCCAATTTTTTTCCCCCTCTTCCCTTCAAGGCATTGACTCTCGCTGAGGTACAGTTCCGTACACACTAGCATCACTTCTGCACCTCACCAAAGCGTTCATTGTTAGCCTAGACAGTGAATGTTGACAAGCCATTCTAACGTAGGGGGCATCACAGCTGATCCTGTTCTCACCTGACATCCACACACTCATGCTTTCCAGCAGAAGTCACTGAATGGCGATGAGGAGTAGGAGTTGATGATTTTTCTCTTTCCCTAGCTGGGGCTAATTGCAGCATCCCAACCGCTGTCTTTGGCTGACATCAGCTACCTCGGCACAGACCAGAAATCAAGCCCGGGGCTTCCTTGTCCGTAGGATTTAGCACTGGGCCAGGTGATGCCTTCACCCACGAAACCACTGGGGTACAGATCTCATTTTAAGTCACATCAACACCAGTTAGCCATCACAGAAACAGAGTCATAATGGTGATACCTCACTTTACCTGTGAACGGAGCTTGCTGCGTCACGTATGAGTGTATTAGGTACGGTTGGGACCACAAGTTGTTTAACTGTGGCATGCGTGTGTTCTCTATTTATTATCCGTCTGTAAGCAGATAAGTAATTCGCTCCAAGATTTAAAGAGAGCATTTTGTCATCTCCCGAAAATATTCTGAATGGAGATATTTTATAAAAATGGTTTTGTCCATTTTTGTATCTTTCTAATGTTCTTTTTCTTGTTGCAGAGGTCCAAAGATGTGCAGTGGAATCTGAAAACCATACAATAATTTCTCTGGGTTTCCGGTGGAGTATACTGAGTACTAGGTATATACAGTGATTAAATTCCCCCCAGCCTGTTGTGGAAAGGCCACAAAGAATGATTGGCATGCTCATGCCGATTTCGAAATCATAAGTGGAATGGGAGTTCCTCAGTTTGCATTCATGTCATTTTACTGCTACAGAGATTGCAGCCTGGGGCAAAAGGCAGATGAAGACTTTGTCAGTCGGTTTTGTTCTTTCTGATAGGGATCTCCAGAGACAAGAGAAGTCCACACAAAGAAAACACTTGGAGCTTCTTTGTTTTATTTTATTCTGATTTAAATTTAGGTGCACTACATTTTCACCTATAGAGCAAGACTCTTTTCTTCTTAGGCAGTCCCTCGGAACCGAGGATGACTTGCTTCCACATTAAAAATGAGTTCTCAGGTGACTGATGAGTCCAATGCGGAACCTACAGTCTCTGTCACAGGTGGGGCCAGACGGTGGTTGAAGGGGCGGGTGGGTGGGGTGCTTGGGTTGACGTGCGCTCCTTCCGCTGTTTGTGCTTGGCTTCCATTTGCTCCCGGCGAAGAGATTCGAGGTGTTCGGCGCCTTCCCTGGATGCTTCTCCTCCACTTTGTGTGGTCTTGGGCCAGGGATTCCCAGATGTCGGTGGGGATGTTACACTTTTTCAAGGAGGCTTTGAGGGTGTCCTTGAAGCGTTTCCTCTGCCCACCTGGGGCTCTCTTGCCATGCCGGAGCTCCAAGTAGAGCGCTTGTTTTGGGAGTCTCATATCGGGCATGCGGACGATGTGACCCGTCCATCATAGCTGATCAAGCGTGGTCAAAGCTTCGATGCTGGGGATGTTGGTCTGAGCAAGAACACTGACGTTGGTGCGCCTATCCTGCCAATGGATTTGCAGGATCTTGCGGAGGCAGCGTTGGTGGTACCTCTCCAGTGCTTTGAGGTGCCTGCTGTACATGGTCCATGTCTCTGAGGCATACAGCAGGGCGGGTATCACTGCTGCTCTGTAGACCACGAGCTTGGTGCCGGGTTTGAGGTCCTGGTCTTCAAACACTCTCTTCCTCAGGCGACCGAAGGCTGCACTGGCACACTGAAGGCAGTGTTGGACTTAGTCATCGACGTCTGCCCTTGTTGACAGTAGGCTTCCGAGGTATGGAAAGTGGTGCACGTTGTCCAAGGCCTTGTCGTGGATTTTGATAATCGGGGGGCAGTACTGTGTGGTGGGAGCAGGTTGGTAGAGGACCTTTGTCTTACGGATGTTTAGTGTAAGGCCCATGCTCTCGTACGCTTCGGTGAAGGTGTTGACGATGATTTGGAGTTCGACCTCCGAGTGAGCGCAGACGCAAGCGTCGTCTGCATACTGTAATTCGACGACAGAGGATAGGACGACCTTGGATCTGGACTGGAGGCGACGGAGGTTGAAGAGTTTCCCGTTTGTTCTGTAAATTAGCTCCACTCCAGTGGGGAGCTTACTGAGGGTGAGATGGAACATTGCAGCAAGGAAGATCGAGAAGAGCGTTGGTGCGATGACACAGCCTTGCTTGACCCCGGTTCGTACGTGAATTGGGTCTGTGGTGGAACCGTTGGTCAGGATCATGGCTTGCATGTCGTCGTGCCCATGCACCTTATAGTTATGCCCCCTTGTAACAGCTGCCTCTACCCGAGGAAATAGTCTCTGAACATCCACTCTATCTATCCCCCTCATCATCTTATAAACCTCTATTAAGTCGCCTCTCATCCTCCTCCGCTCTAAAGAGAAAAGCCCCAACTCCCTCAATCTTTCCTCATAAGACCTCCCCCCCAAACCAGGCAGCATCCTGGTAAATCTCCTTTGCACTCTTTCCAATGCTTCAACGTCCTTCCTATAGTGAGGTGACCAGAACTGCACACAATATTCCAAATGTGGTCTCACCAAGGTCCTGTACAGTTGCAGCATAACCTCACGGTTCTTAAACTCAAACCCTCTTTACTGCTCTATCCACTTGAGTGGCAACCTTCAGAGATCTGTGGATATGAACCCCCAGATCCCTCTGCTCCTCCACGTTCCTCAGAACCCTGCCGTTGACCCTGTAATCCTTAAAGCAAGACTAACTGTTTTCTTTTACACTGTAAACGGTTACACAATACTCCATAAGTGTCTCACTATCAGCTAGGGTTCCCTTAGCCAGCCATCAACGAGGTGTCATTGTGCAAGTCATTTGAATTAACAGGCTCATTGCTGTCTTAAAAGGGAAATATTCTTTTGAAGATAAGTAGCAAATGATGGAGAGGTTTGGGAATGGAATTGCAGAATGCAAGGCGTAATAGCTTGAGGCTACTTCACTGATGGTGGAATGTAGTGAGATGGGGCTCACTGTCGACCAGTTGAGGAGTGGAAAATGCAAGCTGGGACATAGTGCAGGAGGAAATTGTCACAGTAGGATGGAATGAGGCCTCGGAGGGATTGGTAAACAAAGGTGAAGATTTTCAAATCGTTGTGCTGGGGATGGGGAGGTCAGCAAGAAGTGGGTTGATGGGTGAGCATTACTTAGAAACTTCAACTTTGACAAAGGAAATGGGAAGATCTCAGCAGAAGATTGGGTGTTTACTAAAATAATGTCCTGTTTTGAAAGGGTGACTTCTGTGCGCTGTTTTCTCTCTCTAACATTTCCATTGGGTGCTAGACTCTGCTGGATTCTAATGCAAAATAAAAGGCATGATTCCTATAGAGTGCAAACATGTGGGATTGGTTTTCTTCTGTTTATTTTGCTGGAACAGGAGGTCTCAATTCAATGGCTGAGTAATCCACTCACATTTTCACGGGCCTGCGATGCCATCTGTTCCTTGAATGTTGGATCATTTACACTACAGAGCGCAGCTAACAACAGAGAGCTACGAGTCTACAGTTGGCTGCACTCCTGTAGCGTAAATTTTGTTAACATGCAGCTTTTTGGGTCACCCAGGTAAACAGCAGGAGACTCGAATAACAGGTTTCCAATGGCATGCGGCATGTCCAGTCTCAAAAAAGGAACCCAAAAGCTGATGAAAGGATTTTAAAGTTACAGTGAACAGTAATGACTGCAATTAGCAGCCATTTCGACTGAAGTCAATCGAGCTAAAAACTTATCACTGTGCTTAGGTACATCACGCTGGATTTTCTGCATTGAGTCAAAAAACTCCTGCCTCAAGCATCTAGATATATGTGTGTGCTATCCATAAGAAAAGGGCAGTGGAAGACCCACAAAGAAACCGTGAAAGTGAAAGTTTCATCAGCCTTCAAAGCTAACCGTTTAATGCATAAAGTTTCAGCACACACAGAAAACCTCTTTGTTCTCTTCTCCACTCAACTGCTCAAACTACTATGGGCTTTTTTTTTTCCCAGGGCCTTTCTTCCCTCCTTCAAATTCGCAAGTTATTTTCTTACATCTTTTGAAGTCCCTCAGGCCAAGCACTATTTCTTGCAATGAGAAGGTGGGCAAGAGATTCATTCCGGGCCTTTGCAATGTGGGTTTTGAACATACTGTAAAAGAGGTTTGCGACATTGGCGCGGCTTGATTTGGTCTTATATTAATGCTGCCTCTGAGGAAGCGCAGGACTCTGTCCAGCCCTGTGTCCCACTGCTCTGTGGTTCAGTGTATTAGTGTTCCAATACGTTGTGCCACCAAGCCTGAAGAGTCTTCGAAATCAAAAGTATACGGCAAAACCACAACGCTCTTCGCCAGTATTAAATTATGCAAAAAACAGCCGATCACAAATTACGACACACTTTGAACAAAAATAAACTGGAAGCCGAGTCATGATGGGTTTTAAAATGGGAAACCAATGCAATTCTAATAGGGGAAAATTCAGACCTCAGAATCACGAAAGACAACAAATCCTGGCCGGGGTTGCAGTGTGTTTCTGCACACACACCTCGTGCGATGGAGTGGTACATTATTTCTCCTCCATGGCGAGTTCCTGCACTTGGACAAGCACTATCCATGAGGGAAATGAAGGGTTGAGGGGGAAGTCAACCCGTGTTGCCCTTGTGCATTCAGCCAAAGTGACATAGGCAGCACCACAGAATGGGAACAATTGATGAACAGTGTGCAATCCCCCTCCCAGCAAACAAATGTAGAAAGAAACAGAATAAACTTCAATTAAAAAGGAGCCCACTGAAACTGGTCTATTTGCTTTCTTATTTTCACTGAGGGTCGACTGTTGCCCTTTTCCTTTCCTGGGGTACATATATCTGTTTTCGTGCATTTAGACACTAACATTGACACCTTGGTCAAATGACACACAAGTATAAAATAAACAGGCTTATGAGTTTCTCCATTTACAGCAGGACTCCTCTTGCTCAATGAGAATATTTGGGGTTGGACTGAACTTCCTTGCTAAAATTTTTACCCACCATTTCACAATCACTGATGATGATAATTTTGGCTGTGATCTTAGTCTATATCTAACTTTGGCAATTAACGAAAGAGCTTTTTTTTTGGCTGTGATCTCTGAAAAATGAATTTGGGGTTTAATTCCCTCTGTGCACTCTTTGGGGTAGATCTTGACTTTGTGTGGCAGTATAAAACCGGTAACAGGTCGGCAGCCTCTTTTACATCTCTCCCGATTTTTTATTTCCATTGAAGTCACCCATTTATTATCAAGTCCCTTTCAGCGCACTGGTCAATACAGTAATGACACAATCCTGTGTGCACTATTATAACAAAGTAGTTAACCCATTTGAAACAAACCGGATAGTGGGGTCGAGATTAACCCCCGCACGGCGAGCCGGAGAAGGGCTGGGGTGGGTGGTTAAAAATAAAAAATTGTGAAACGCGCGATGGGACCCATCATTATAGCATTTATATTTATAATTATTCCAGCTGAATGGAGACAGGAGCTGCTGGGTCCAGAAGGCAAGTGCTTTTTTATGGCACTCCTTGTGAGCCAGGCTTCCTCCAGGCCCCTCACGCAAACCTCTCCTCGCTCAACCTCCACCAAGCCCTGATCATTCCCGGTTGTTGGGGACCCGGCTGCGGCCTCCTACCGCTGCCTTTTTTTTGGGAGACGGAAAAATGATATAAGGGCCTGGCGTTAAATTCGGCAGGACCTCCTCGTCCCCGGGATTCCCCCTCCCTGCAACCGCGCTGCCCCGCTCCCTCCCTCCCTCCCAGCAAATATCGGGGCTAATCACTTTTAAACGTGAACGCATTAACTAGTGAGCTAAAAAATATCACAGAGAAAATTAAACCCCTAAAAGGGTAAAACACAAGATTATCAAGCATAACCTGTTTGATAATAAAATGTGAAGTTCACTGTAAAAAGGTTTCAGGCTGTGGCAGGATAAATGATTGTGAAGAATTATTCCACATCAACTCCAGCAACATTTAGGAAGCCAGTTCCTGGAGGCCTTTCTAGAACCTGACCTCGGACTTGCAAAACTCAGTCACGAGAGAGCATTCACTCTGCTTTCAGGAAAGGAAGGAGAATTAATATTCTTTACAACAGAATAGTAATGGAGAAATAAAATATAACTCACACACAAAGTTTGGTTAACAGGTGCTGGGAAGGATGAATATCCAATATTTTTCCTGTTTTTTTCTTCCTATCGAATGTTGTCTCCTGAAGTCATTGACTCCTTGTTGAGTATGATGCCATGGACACTGGTAATCCTCTGACACCTCTCTCAGATAGCAACTCTTCCTGTGTTAGCCTTGACATTGCGTGCGGACAGGTTATTCAACTACAGAGGCTCAGTCATGTCCACAAACATGCACATTCCAGGAAGATTCATAGATAACGATCGTGACTAGCAACTTTGGTTTATAGTTCCCCTCCCTAGCCCAGAGTGCTGTGGTCAATTGTAGAATCCTTACCTCTCTCCTGGCCAAGGTCAGAATAATCAGCAGAGCAGAGTTAGAACCTGGGCTCAGTACCACACTACTTACCCACTCATCCATCAAGAGAACTACCGAAATACACCAGCATTAAATACATAGATATATTTTGTGATCAGTTCACTAAAACATTTTGAAAACTACTATAAGAAATTTAGCAGCTTTACATTAACCGTGGACTTCTCTGGTGACAGGAAAAAATGGTGCTCACAGTCATAAACATAAGATAAAATATTAATATTTAGCATTGTACTAAATGCAGCATTTAAATGCTGTTGCATACTGAGGAGTGACTAGGGGCACACATTACAATCCCTTCACTCTCTCAAGGTCAGTAGAAAACCTTCCAAATGGTTTAAGGAAAAAAACATTCTACACAAGATGCACGAATAAAAATACCAGCTTCTCCAAAACACAAGGTCCCACAAAAATCCTCAATGCTTTCTGTGAGCATTTTAACTACTTCTGGAGCACGATAACTGTGCCAACAGAAACACTGCCATTCAAAAGCCTTACCATCCCAGGGGAATAGGAATTTCCAAATCATTTGAAGCTTAAGTGATAATTAAAATGTATATAAAAAAATATATATATATAACCTCGTAATGGCCGATGGAGCACAAACAGGACACTGCGGCTGAGATGGTGATTGCAGAACGGATGACAGAGTTAAAAGGAATCTTAATCTGTGAACTGTGGGAGGGAGTGTTAAACATTCCTATATCCTAACTAGGGAGTTAATCAGAATTGAAAGACTTAACAACGCAAGGTTGAAGCAAATGGGCTGTAAACAAATGAGAATTGGTGACCTTTTGGCTAGCTTTTCAAGTTCAAAATGCCCTGAGAACTACTTGTTCCACTAAAAAATATTTTTTTTTAATTCAGAAAGCAACAAATAAACTTTTCTGGTTTCTCTCCTCCCCCCCCAACCCCACCGCCCCCAGATGTGCAATTTCATAAGTTATTTTCACAAACAGCTTCCAGAATCAGGCCATGAAATGCACAATGCCAGACACTGTTAACTTCCAGCAGACGGGAATTACATCACATTTCTCAGCAACAAGGACCATTTTGTAAAGCTGCCTTTAAAAATCATGTTAATCACTTTGACCTTTGATAGGTCTTTGGGTCCCAATGGGTGACTTTCTCATTAATGCTTTTACTGTAGTGTGACTTCAAGCTGTCCTTCCTCGTTTCGCTTGCAGTTAAACAACAGGACATAGACGGGCAAGAAATTTCATTTAGCCCCAATGTACTGTGTTCTAAAGTACCCATTAATACCTATTAGCCGTTCCAGAAAAACAATATTACTCCTAATTAAATGGATATCATCCATTTCAATATTAGTCATTTCTATATCACCAGGACACTTCAGTGACCTCAATTAAAGTACTTCACATTTAAAAAAGAATACAAAAGGCCAATTAGTGGAGGCCAAACCATTACAGTTCCACAGGGATAAACTTTAATATCTTTTAAGTTCACATAGAAACAGGAGGAGGCCATTGAGTCCTTCGAGCCTGTTCCACCATTCAATTAGATCATGGCTGATCTGTATCTTAACTCCATTTACCCGCCTTTGTTCCATATCCTTAATACCCTTACCTAACAAAAATCTACCAGTCTCAGTTTTGAAATTTCAATTGACATAACCTCAACAGCTTTCTGGGGGAGAGAGGTCCAGCTTTCTACTACCCTTTGTATGAAGAGGTGCATCCTGACATCACCCCTGAATGGGCTAGCACTAATTTGAAGCTTATGCCCCCTTGTTCTGGAATCTCCCACCAGAGGAAACAGTTTTTCTCTTTCTACCCTAGCAGTTCCTTCAATCAGCTTAAACACCTCAATTAGATCACCCCTTAATCTTCTATACTCAAGGGAATCCAAGCCTTGTCTATGCAGTTACACAGAAGCAACATGAAACAAAGTTCAAGACAAAATATTACCAACTGTACTGGTAGTTAAGTATGACAGCTCCTTCAATTGCACGAAGGGACTCCTGGACCTAGCACACAGGCCAGAATGATTTAGAATAGGAGACCTAATGCATTATTTATTTTATGAGTTCTCCAGCTTTCTCCTTTCTTAAATCCCTGCCCATGTAATAAACCGTACTTGGCTGAGGGACCAAGCAAGAAACAGGCACCCAGGTCTCCTACTGCTGATCTACAACCAGACATTGACAGATGCTTTGGAGTGGCTCAAGGCATCATCTCCCTTTGGAGAATTGCCTGGAAATACCATTTCTCAAATGTGCCGCTGATGCTCTTTGGAAAATTGATTGTGTATTTATTTAAAAAAAAACACAACTGGTATATTCAACAAGTGCCAATCTACCTGCTTCAGGTCTGATGCAAAAAGTAAGCCGCACTTTATTTTCATCAACATCAAACTGACAGTTTCATTCTATGGGTCGTCAATAAATTAAGATTGTAGCAGTTTGGTCAAACATTTTCAAATTTAATGCAGAACCATTGTTCACTCCCCATAAAACTTTCCAGAATAAAATTAATTTAATTTTTAAAAACGCAGCTACCATGCCTTCAACTGAACCTCTGAGGAGATGACAGTTTTATTAGTTACACGGCATGGGCGGAAAAGAATGTATTTACGTCTCATGTATTCCTGCTTTCTATCTGGATTGATTGTGTAATGAATCAAATATTCTGAAATTGTACAAGGTGAAAAGAAAATGAACTATAATTTGATTTTAGTCTTAATAAGGAAATAGGGGACTGTGCTGAGCTAAACCCAGCAGCAGTGGCCCTCAGGTAAGTGCTGGGAGGAGAATGAAAACAGGAGGGGAGTTGATCATGGGCCGGCAGCGGCCCTCAGGAGGGCTGTAGAGCTGGGAGGAACACTCCTGTTTCACCTGGCTCCACGAGAACATTCTCTAAAATTAAACCCCACCTTTCTTTGGCCGCAGCAGCCACTGAAGATTCCTGAGTGAGGCAGGCCTGACTCCTGCCCCGCTCATTGCAGACCAATTTCAGCAAGGGGACCTAAAACAGGCGTTAGGCCTCCCATTTCCATATGTAAGAGACCTAGGGGGTGAAATTGGGTATCGGCCCGTTTGGGACGCTAACACTTTAAAAGTTAAGAAAATTTGCACCAGGTGCTAATGTTTCTAAACTTTTCAAAAATTCGGTTTTGCGCTCCAGGAAGGAAGTGGAGCACTAAATCAAACGCTCCACTTCCTTCTTGGAGCGCAATCGGCAGCAGGCGGGGCGGAGACTTCAGCAGCGTTGCACACTGGGCCGTGCAGCGCTGCCACGTTCAAAGGCTCCTCCCCTCCCTTAAAGGGAAGGGCCATCGCTACAGGCCCCGCAATAGAAAAATTACCAACCTGGACCACCAAGGCAGCCGCGATCAGCCCGGCACTCAAGCAGAGTGCTAGGCTGATCGATCACGGGCAGGAACCCGCGAAAAAAACTGGAACAAGAAAGGTAAGTTTTTTTTTTACTTACCTCGGCCACCTCGCCTTTAATCATCGCCCCTGAAGCGGCCGGCCGCCTGATGCACGCCTCCTGCAGCTGTCGGTATTTTCGACCAGCGCTGCTGCAGGGGGGGCGAAAGTCAATTTTGGGTCCGAGGCGCTACTGGGACGATGCGCACGGTGATGATGTCACGATCTCCGGGCAAAGGAGATCGGGCCGCAACACCGTAGCGCCGCCGCAAAACTCCCGCCGAATATGATGGGAGTCGATGTCAGCGCCGTGCCCTGGTCGCAAAGCCGTTTGCGCCCGCTAACAGGAGGCGCAAAGGCACCCAATTTCTCGCCCAAGACGTCTGCTTTGGGCCGCTGCCAGGGACTCCTGAAAAAGGCCCAACCCAATTTCGGGTTGAATGTCTTTTGGGCGTTCTTGGGGCGCTGGATGTTGGTCCTTGAAATTGGGCTTCATTGTGCCTGTTTTACGCCCCTAAAACAGACGCAACAAGGTCCAATTTCTACCCCGAAGAAACCATCGCCAAATCAAAGAAAACATAATTCTCATTCGTTATTTTGGCAAACGTTTCAAATTTAAGAATGATGAATACAATTAAACTCTCCTACAGTAATCATCTAAACACTGAATGATTGCCAAGTTTCATTTCCCACTAGGCTTCTTTGATCGCCATGTATAGTGGAAGCGAGCCAAGAAGTGGATACAGCGACAGACAGACATTCGGTAAAGGAGAATTTTTTTTTTTCATATTTCAATTAATATTCAGTCCTGGAAGCCAATACCTAAGGAAAACAAATGCCTAAGTTAAAGAAAAAACAGGTCTCTATTGTAGTCAGTTTCCCGATATCCAATTTCTCTGAGTTATCCCATTGTGAGACGATAATGTAAGTTGCCTGCTGCCATCTGTATCTACCCAATACATGGAGTGCTATCCAACAGAACTACAGCCACCCTACTACTGATGGACGATAGGGTCATTGGGCCTGTCATTTTTAGAAATAGTGTTGAGGTGGCTTCTGCTTAAGAGAATTTGTTTTCTACGTTAGCTTCAAATCATCCCAGGTAAGGTTCAATAAATATCAGAACCCTAACCCCCCAAACTCAGAAATGTCCTCCTCAGCAACAGTGCCACAGATTCATTTTCTGTGCAGGCATCTTTACTAGTGCCTGAATGAGATTGTCAATTAATGCTGCATTATAAATAACTTTGTGTTGTAGGACCCACTACCACTGTAGCAATTGTTTTGTGAACAGAGTGCACCTTTAAATCATCAACGTATGAGCCATTGTGAAATATCAAATCAATTTGTGTTCACTTGCTTGACCCATATCAAGTCGGAGTCCGTCTGGATGCATATGGCTTTGTTTCATTCTGTATTGAATTTAATTTACCCTGCTTACAAGTTGTTGCTGTCAAATGCTTCCATATCTTGCTAAAATGAAAACATAAAGTGATTTTAAGGGTGTTAAATCTTTATTCCATCCAAGAATGAGGATGGATAGCCTGAGTGGTGGACTTAGGATGGATGGATTATAACAAAGTATACAAAGCCAAAATCATAGCAGAAATACGAGAGGGGATCATGGCTGATTTAATGTCAAAGGGCCCGCCCTCTTTATGCCGACCAGATCTTCATAACCATATTCAACCTGTATGATTGTTTGTTATTTTCACACATGCTAACACTAAATAAGTAATAATGAGAAATTCTATCAGTGCTAAGTTTGTGTTATGTATAAATTGAAGTGACCGCATAATACAATATATTTATTTTTGCTTTGTCCTGTAAGTGTTGCTGAGACTTCGGCAGGTGCCAAACGCACTCTAATACCTCACCCAAATTGCCCTGCTTCAAGTAGGAGTTTAGAAAGTGAGCATCAGCAGACAAATACAGATTGGAGCAGGAACCATGGGTGACTTTGTTTCCCTTCATAGCACAGAGGCACCGAGGCCAGTTGGAAATGTTCCTATTTCTTGCCATGATTGAGATCAGTTAACTCGGTAAAGACTGGAGATGAACCCTGGAACTTTCCTGTTCTATATGGTTTAATATCACACCAGGTGATGTATTTATAGACCAAAGCTTCAGTGGAACTCCACGGGCTGGATTTTGATACTAGGGCGGGTTGGGGTCGTGTCATCCACTTTTCGTGTTATCCACCCGACTGCAATTGGGTGTGGGAGATTGATGCGATTTTCACCTAATTGGGCAATTGAGTTCCAGCATGTGGGAACCCATGAACCAATTAGTGATTTCAGTCTGAAAGTCGCCTCTGATGATGTCATCATTGCTGCTGCATTGAAGGTCTTCAAAGACTGCCTGGCCTTTGCTGTGAGAGGACTTGGATGCAAAATGAGCAGCAGCAGCCCTAAGTCTGCTCCCAGATATTTTTGCACCACCACTCCCAGATATGCCTCCTCCACCACTCCCAGCCAGCCAGCCAAATGTGCTCCCGCCAGGTTTCACATTCGTGGTTCAGAACAGGCGTGCTTCACGTATAAAAAGGGTTAAAATCACAAAGGCCTTTCAAAATGGCATTATAGAGGCAATTTAGTGCTTGTTAAGGGCCATAACAGCCTATCCCGCCTCTTAGAGGCGGGACGGAATCGGGACCAGCCGACACGATTTAATGAAAATTGCGTGGAGGCGGAATGAAGGCGGGCTTCTGCCCGCCCGCCAGTTTTCGCAATTTTAACACCCCCCACACGCCTCCAAACCCACCTCCACGGGTCAATGAAAATCCAGCCCCACATCTCTGTAGACGTATGGCCCTGGCCTATACATCTCAGCGATATGTAAATTACTGATTTTGTTTTGCGTGAAATCTATCTTGGAGACATTTTAGTGATAAAAAGAGTAGAGTATATGAGGCAAAATTGATCACTAGTACTGTCTGCGTTAGCATCAATATCATCTTCAATTCCATACACCTGAGTGCAAAAAGCAAATTTTCATTCAGCGGTACAATGTGCAATTACAAACTTTGTCGATATTTCTTAAACCCTACTCCGCCACTGGAAGTGCACTGGAAGGACCTGGCCTCGCACTGATCCTGTCCCAAATCCTGTGGACAGGGTCATTAGCATATAAGGGGCAAGGACCCAGGTAATACAGCACTTCCATAGCATCTGTCCACTGGGATGGTGGGGGGGAACAGCCTTTGACCCCAAGGAAATAAGAAGCACACAAGAGCTGAACATTACTGAAGGTGCCACCTGGCTAGTAGCAATTGATAACTCTGGGATCGATTGCCAGTAGGAAAACACCATTGAGGGGGTCAATTTCTGTCGGATTGTTTTGCGTGGTGTAGAAGAAGTGGGAGAACCTGCAGGATTTAACCTGGGTAACACCATCCTGTCAGTCCCATCTCTTCTTTTGGCATCAGGACAGAAGGAGGACACAGGTGCGGGAAGCACACAGCCCCGCCCATCAAAATATCCCAACTTAAAGAAAAGGGGTAGAGACCCAGTAGAACCTGCCCCAAGTTCTAACCCCTGCTAGATTCAAGTCTTTCTTCCACCCTCTGAGGCTGAATCCAATTTCCCCAGATGCAATGAAGTGATTGTATGAACAAATACATTAATAAGATAAGAGTCCTCGCATTATTTTGTTTGGCTAGTAAATAATGGGAATGCGAGCACAGCATACATCTGTTGTCCTGCAAAGTGAAAATTTATGAGCTACCAGGCTAGTGCAGCTCCCCCAGAATTATTTAAAAATCTGTTTGTAACACATATCAACTTGTGGATTTGCTGTGTATGCTGCAAACAGGGGCACTGAAATAAAACATATTTTGAAACATAACAAATGAGAAAAGATTATTTGGCGATCAAATCTGCTCCTTCCACAGTCTCCTCTATCATAGACTTGACATTTATTATCTGCAGGGGAATTTTTTTTCCAATTCATTCTCAAGATGTGGGTGTCACTGGCAAGGCTGGCATTTATTGTCCATCCTTAATTGCCCTGGTGGTGGTGGGCTTTGATACAACTGGGGGACTTGGTAGGCCACTTCAGAGGTAAGAGTCAACCATGTTGGAATCACATATAGACCAGGCCAGATAAGGACGGCAGGTTTCCTTCCCTAAAGGACGTTAGTGAACCAGTTGGGTTTTTGCAATAATTCAACAGCTTCGTGGCCACTTTTACTGACACCAGTCTTGTTTTTTTTAATTTACTGATTTTTTTTTTACATTGAATTCAAATTCTCAAACTGCCATGGTGGGATTGTTAATTTATGTTCTCTGGATTACTAGTCCAGTAATTTAACCATTACACTATCATACCCTATGCTCTCACTTACAATTCCTTGATGCCCAAAGTAATCAAGTGAAGCTCCAGAATATTCATCTGTCCTCACAACCCACTATTGAACTCTGAGGTGCTGCGCTCCACGGGCAATATTTCCTCCTCCTGCTCCTGGCCTCAGCTGCAGAGGACCACTGTATGATGTGGATTATTTAATCATCTCAGTTTATATCTATAGTCACAAATCCCACTCCATACCAAGTTTATCCAGCTCATTTTTCCACGCATTAAACAGCTAACCTTCGGGCCATTACTGGAAATCTGCCCTGTATATCCACTACTCTGTGGAAAAAATGTATTTGTAATCTCTGATCTCACTTGAGGCTTGTTAATTTTAAACAAAAAAAAAGGAAAATCGCCACACACCACGTCACTAATGTTAGTCAGCCCTCTGCGATTAGTGCATGTCGGACCTCTTAAATCGAGCAGCAAGGCAGAAGGCAGAGAGAAATCGGTGCATCTTTACTGAACTGTAAATCCTACAAAATCTTGAAATGGCTCTCTGGGGCCCTGTTAAATCTGGCTATGTTCACCCCACTAACTGCTGCTAAGTATATTCACTTCACAGGTTATTTAAAACCTACGCTGGACATAGTATTCCCACTAATCAACTGCACATTTCTCAACAGACTTGTAGTAATGTCATCACAAATGTTAATACTTGCACAAAATCCATGGGGATATCCAATAAAATCTGCAGGCTAAGTTTCCCACGCTAAATCAACAATGCCATTATGCTACAGTTTATCAATAACATAAATCATATGAGAAAATTAAAACATAGATTGGACTAATTTGTTAAACAAGCAACTGAATGAACATTTTTTTTTAACATGTATTTGTTTATTTAATGATTTATTGGGATCCTTGTTCAACGTCAGCATCAACGACTTGACTCTGGCTTTTGCGCTGGAACTAATCTTGGGGTTTCGCGCTTCATTGGCACAGTGCAAAGATTTATTCCGCAACTAACCTGACCTAGGAGCTGCACACAATGGTTATAACATCAGGGCTCTCCATATTGTGAGATCAGTTTCGCTAAAGACTTTACAATCTAATAGGGCCAGATTTTGTTGTCAAAATAACGCTAAGGCTAATGGCGCTCGCCGTTATTTATACGTAAATGGTACGGCAACTTCAGGCGAGGAGCAGATGCGCGGTTAAATGCGGATACCCAAACGTTGCTAGCCGAGTTGCGCCACTCCGCCTTTAGCTTCGCGGAAACGGCATCTCGCTGTCTGCCTCACCACTGACCTGCATTGAATGTTGTGAAGTTGCTGTATTTGCGCAGTAGATACAAACTAAACCCGCCACAGATACTTCGGGCTAGTAATCAGTAGCGGAAATACCCATTTAACAACGTGATAATTGTTAATTACTGCCAATCAACCTCTCTGATACTGAAAATTAACCATTACAAGTGTAGAGTCTCATTCCTTCAGGTTTTGAATTTTTGGGGGAGATTTTAAAAAAATGTCATACTTTTCCCTTGTCTCTTTCTTCTCTCTCTCTTAATCCAATCTTTCTTACCCTCTCTTTATTTTTCTTTCTGTACCTGATTAGGCATTGAATTCACCCCCTTTAATCCACCCTCCTCCTCAATCCTTCCTATGTTTATTTCCCAAGCCTTAAATCTCATTGGTTAAGGAGATACTCTGTTGGTTGCCCTGTTCACTCAGGTCCCAGATGCCCTCTCTGCGCTGTTATCAGCTCGCACTTTCAGCAACTTTGTGGGCAAAGCTATTTTGGGCTAAAGGGTGCAGTGACAAGTCTAACTAATGGCAGACGCAGTTAGATGCCCGGCTACAGCAAAATCTGGCCCATGTATTTTTCCTGTAGATCCTTGATGATTTTCCTATAATCGTTCCTATATACCGGCGAGCTAAACAGCAGGCCTGGTGAAGGATTCAGAGCAGATTATTGCTTGATCCATTTTATTTATCAGAGAATAAGGTACAGCATTGGAACTGGTGAACCTAAAAAAAAAAGTCAATATGCTAAATTCTGTAGATTGTAGATGCTGTGACAACTAAATATATTTACAATGAAATTCTACAAAAGTTTTAACAAGTAATATTAAAATGAACCCAAAGTTTTGAAATAAAAGAGGCAGCTTCTCCAAAGGAATCACTGTTAATAAGGTTTGAAATCCTAGAGTATTAGAAGGTTCAAGAACAGAAATTCTGCAGGACTTTTTCTATGCAGCATATCCCGTAAGATAATTACATTTGCTTCTGCCCAGGGGACGTTGATTGGAACATAAAAATGCATAAAGAAGGAAATGCCATTTGCCTCATCCAGCTCAGATCTAGGTCCTGTTTCAGGACCTGATCTGAACACATTCCCTGAGCCCATATCCCTCTACTCCACACTGAATCAAACATTATTCCTTATCCCTTTTTAACATTTCAACTAATCTGAGTCAATATTCACTGCACTAGATTGCAGTCTATTCCATATTCTGATAGCTAAGCATGTCATTCTTTAAATTTAGCTTGTGACTTCTTCGGATTATAATCATATTTCCTGGTTCTGCAATTCTGGATTTGCACAAAATGTCTCTGCATCGACCTCACCAATTCCCCTTACTATTTTAAGGACCTGGATAACATCCCACATCCAATTATCTTTTCTCTTATTACAGCATAATGAATAGCAAAGAGTAATTTAATATTTTTCAATCTACAAAGGTTATCCATTACATAGAGATAATTATTCTCCGTAACAAATATTAAATCCTCGAAGATCTGAGAAATTCATGTAAAAGTTCTTGATTAAAACTTGATTGATTTTAGAATAATGATCCTCCTTTCAAACACCCATAATTACCACAGTTCTAAAGGACAATACTGTGGCTAATATTTCATATCAGGCACATAGTACTATAGTCTAGCTTTTTCATGATCAGCCCTATTTTACCATATGGATGATGGGCCCAATTCTCTTACAGTTAAAATGACCACTAATGGATATCCAAACATTCATTGCTAAGGAAACCATAGTGTGATTCTTGAGGTTATTTTGTTTTTTTTTGTGTGGGTGGACTTTCTTGTTTTTACCTTTCTCTATTTCTCTCCTTCCTCTCTCTCGAAGCCATGTTCCATTCTTTGGGAGGAAGCTAGGCAGCCAGATTTGTGTAAATGTCTCTGAGGAATTTCCCTTAAGAGTGCTCCAAGGAGATTCATCCGTTGCATTTCCCTCCTCCCCTTCTCTCACACCTGCTGTGTGCTCACTCTATGAATGTGCTCACTCTCGGACTATCCGACAACACCTGCTGACATGTGCACATGTAGTCAGTTAAAACAGGATCACAGACAGAAAATATTTGTTAAAAATTGCCCAGGCGAGGCAATGACAGTGCGCTTTCAAGTTGTCAACAAGCAGTGTCAGCAATCTCACCTGTGTTTATGAGGAGATACATAGCAGTGGCCAGGGACTTATCCACAGGAAGAAATAAAAGAATCAAAAAGCGAGAGTCGCTTTAAGCCACCCTAAGCATCTCCAAGCAGATTATAATACAGAGAAATTAGCAGAGTCCTGGGAGCTAGTTCGCTGCCTTCTTGCCTAGGAATACAGTGCAAGTTAGGGAAGGGTAGAAATGCCACAACATTTCCTTCTTGCGATGATGATGTTAAATCTTGCCATAAGCTTTACTCAGGAAAACACTCAATGTACTTTACAAGTAATTCAGATACATTCCAAGGACTAAGCTCCAGTAAAATTATTTCATCTTGACAGCAGGTTGGTTCAAGCGTAACAGCAGATTTAATTTTCTTATTAGCAAATCAATCTGAATCTCCAGAAACCCTGAATCTAAGTCAGACAAGAAACCTTTTGCTAGTGACTGGAATACAGATTGTCAGAACTTAAACAACATTTTACTAGTCTGCCAACGTTAACTTTAACTCCCATTTCTGAACAGGATTACCTTGACAGGGCCAGTTTTCCTCTCTGACCACACCCCCTTCCCCCTTACTTATTTACTTTTTTCCCCCAAAGATTAAATTTAACTCCTTCAATGCAACAATCAAGGATCAGTTGGGGTCAAGTGTATTATGAAACACAGTTGTAATCCTATCACATTTAATGTGATTAGGTGTCAGCTCCTGTTTCTGAGAATGGATTCCAAATAACTTGACAAGAGAGATTCTTCCTTAGGCTTTTCAATACTGTAGTTTACCAACATATTTTAGAGTACTGTAGAGTCACGATATGCAGTTGCTGTTTCAGATGTCCCTCCAAAAACATTGTAGCTTGGACCTATCTACCTGCGTCTTGTAACAAAGACATTTTCTGTTAGTACAGTGTTTCTTTGATTATTATATTAGGCAACACGCTAGCAACTGGAACAAGGTCAGAGCTCTCTCAAACAAACCTAACTCTGATGGTAGCACAGAAAGACACGGAGAACCTGTAAAGGAATATCAATCGGCAAGTCACAGATTTCCCATAGCCTGAGTCTTGCTTCAACCATCAGTTAACAGCAGTGTTTGCCAAGGGGCAGCCAGATATGGAGTTTTCTGGAATCTGATGTCACCTCAAGGCTGGGATCTATCTTCCCACTGTGTGGGTACACTTATGATACGGAGATGCCGGTGTTGGACTGGGGTGGACAAAAGTGAGAAGTCGCACAACGCCAGGTTATAGTCCAACAGCTTTATTTGAAATCACAAGCTTTCGGAGCGCTGCTCCTTCGTCACTTCACCTGATGAAAGAGCAGCGCTCCGAAAGCTTGTGATTTCAAATAAAGCTGTTGGACTATAACCTGGTGTTGTGCGACTTCTCACTTTTGGGTACACTTAGGCATTCTTCTACTGTGAACATAGTGTGCCTACTCTAGCTGCTGGGTGTGGTGTCAATATTTGTGAATAATATGGAAGAGTATTATTATGACACCTGTTAACATGACCCTGGCTTGTTCACTTGTGTATATCCAAGAATTGCTGTCTTTGTTCATACTATGTTACCAACTTTTGGCAACCGATGGTGTACGGTTTCTCCCCTTGTATTTTACAGACTTTTTTGTAATTTTCTTTACTTCACTCCCCCAGCCACCCCACCCCCCCGCAATACAACAGCCCCATCAGAGGCCTATTTTCAGCTTTCATAGAAACATAGAAGATAGGAGCAGGAGTAGGCCATTCGGCCCCTCGAACCTGCTCCACCATTCAATGCAATCATGGCTGATCATCCAAATTCAGTACCCTGTCCCTGCTTTCTCCCCATATCCCTTGATCCCCTTAGCCTTAAGAAATATATCTAACTCCTTCTTGAATATATTTAATGAATTGGACTCAACTGTCTTCTGTGGTAGAAAATTCCACAGGTTCACCACTCTCTGGGTGAAGAAATTCCTCCTCATCTCAGTCCTAAATGGCTTATCCCTTATCCTTAGACTGTGACCCCTGGTTCTGGACTCCCCCGCCATCGGGAACATCCTTCCTGCATCTAGTCTGTCTAGTCCTGTTAGAATTTTATAAGTTTCAATGAGATCCCCTCTCATTCTTCTAAACTCTAGCGAATACAAGCCCAATCGACCCAATCTCTCTTCATACGTCATTCCTGCCATCCCAGGTATCAGTCTGGTGAATCTTCGCTGCACTCCCTCCATGGCAAGAACATCCTTCCTCAGATAAGGCGACCAAAACTGCACACAATACTCAAGGTGTAGTCTCACCAAGGCCTTGTACAACTGCAGCAAGACATCTTTGCTCCTGTACTCGAATCCTCTCGCTATGAAGGCCAACATACCATTTGCCTTCTTAACCGCCTGCTGCACCTGCATGCTTACCTTCAGCGACTGGTGCACAAGGACACCCAGGTCTCGTTGCACTTCCCCTTTTTCCAATCTATTGCTGTTCAGATAATAATCTGCCTTCCTGTTTTTGCCACCCAAGTCGATAACCTCGCATTTATCCACATTATACTGCATCTGCCATGCATCTGCCCAATCACCCAACCTGTCCAAATCATACTATAGCCAGCTGCTGGGAGGTGTGTTAGGAATACCTAGGGTGACCAAAGGAGAAGAGTGAAGAGCCTAGCCTCAATTCTGTGATCCTTCATCTTATCAACCGATGGAACTATTTCACCATCTGTGCTGCTTCAGCCCTTGTGTTTTTGTAAACTCCAAAACAAAGATCTATGCTATTTTGAGATACAGCCATCCCACTTAACATAAAACACCAACAAATTAATTGAATGTTCTTAAAAAACATATTTAAAAAAAAGGAAGTCAGTCAAAGTGTCAAGTTGGATTCAAAACTGGCTCGGAGGCAGGAAGCAGAGGGTAATGGTTGATGGGTGTTTTTGTGACTGGAAGGCTGTTTCCAGTGGGGTTCCGCAGGGCTCAGTACTAGGTCCCTTGCTTTTTGTGGTATATATCAATGATCTAGACTTGAATATAGGGGGTATGATTAAGAAGTTTGCAGATGATACTAAAATCGGCTGTGTGGTTGATACTGAAGAAGGAAGCTGTAAACTGCAGGAAGATATCAATAAATTGGTCAGGTGGGCAGAACAGTGGCAAATGGAATTCAATCTGGAGAAGTGTGAGGTAATGCATTTGGGGAGGGATAACAAGGAAAGGGAATACACATTAAATGGTAGGACACTGAGTAGTGTAGAGGAACAAAGGGACCTTGGAGTGCATGTCCACCATTCCCTGAAGGTAGCAGGCCAAGTAGATAAGGTGGTTAAGAAGGCATACGGAATGCTTGCCTTTATTAGCCGTGGCATAGAATACAAGAGCAGGGGGGTTATGCTTCAACTGTATAAAACACTAGTTAGGCCTCAGCTAGAGTACTGCATGCAGTTCTGGTCACCACCTTACAGGAAAGATGTGATTGCACTAGAGAGGGTACAGAGGAGATTTACAAGGATGTTGCCGGGAGTAGAGAATCTCAGCTATGAGGAAAGACTGGATAGGCTGGGTTTGTTTTCCTTGGAACAGAGGAGGCTGAGGGGAGACCTTATTGAAGTGTATAAAATTATGAGGGGCCTAGATAAAGTGGATAGAAAGGACCTATTTCCCTTAGCAGAGGGGTCAAAAACCAGGGGGCACAGATTTAAAGTAATTGGTGGAAGGTTTAGAGGGGAAATGTCTTCACCCAGAGGGTTGTGAGGGTCTGGAACTCACTGCCTGAAAGGGTGATAGAGGCAGAAACCCTAGCCACATTTAAAAAGTACTTGGATGTGCACTTGGGATGCTCTAACCTGCAGGGCTACGGACCAAGAGCTGGGAAGTGGGATTAGGCTGGATAGCTCTTTGTTGGCCGGCGCGGACACGAGGGGCCAAAATGGCCTCCTTCCGTGCTGTAACTTTCTATGATTCTACGAGTCAATAGCCTTTAATTGATCGCAGGCTATGCTAATTTGCACGGAGATATTGAGTCGAGGCCTGTACAAGTGAACGTAAAAGATCCCAAGGCACTGTTCAAAGAAGAGCAATGAGTTCTCCTGTGTCCAAAGCTCATCCTTCAACCAACATCACCAAAACAGAAAAGAAAAGTCTTGCATTTATATAGCACCTTTCATGACCTCAGGACGTCCCAAAGCGCTTTACAGCCAATGAAGTACTTTTTGAAGTGGAGTCACTGTTGTAATGTAGAAAACACGGCAGCCAATTTGTGCAGAGCAAGTTCCCACAAACAGCAATGTGATAATGACCAGATAATCTGTTTTTGTTATGTTGATTGAAATAAATATTGGCCAGGACACCGGGGATAACTCCCCTGCTCCTCTTCAAAATAGTGCCATGGGATCTTTTACGTCCTCCTGAGAGAGCAGACAGGGCCTCGGTTTAACATCTCATCCGAAAGACGGCAGCTCCAACAGTGTAGCACTCCCTCAGCACTGAACTGGAGTGTCAGCCTAGATTTTTGTGCTCAAGTCCATGGAGTGGGACTTAAACCCACAACCTTGTGACTCAGAGGTGAGAGTGCTACCAACTGAGCCACAGCTCAGGTTAACGGGTCACTTATCTCACTGCTGTTTGGGGGACCTTGCAGTGCGCAAATTGCCTACAAAACAATAGTGACTACAGTTCAAAAGTAATTAATTTGTGATGTGCTGAGTATGCTAAAGGTTTTCTGTGAACGTAAGTGTTTCTTTGCGGCCTTAACGGGACTGGCCAGATTAAGGGAAGAGAAATTCAGGAAAAAAATTAGCAATTATCTCTTGTATATTAAAAACGGTACTGTTGTTTACGAATTAAAAGTTTGGAAGTTAGAAGGGAAGTAAAGCACAATTTTTTTCCACAAATGGAACTGTGGAATAAATTACCAAGGAAGGCCACTGAAGCGGACATTGTCCTTGTGTTTTGTTTACGAACATAAGAACATAAGAAATAGGAGCAGGAGTAGACCAATCGGCCCCTCGAGCCTGCTCCGCCATTCAATGAGATCATGGCTGATCTGATCCAACCTCAACTCTAAAGAACACAAGAAGTAGGAGCAGGACCAGGCCACTCGGCCCCTGGGCCCGCTCCGCCACCCACAGGGCCTTGACCTGATCCGAACTCAAACTCATGTCCAATTTCCAGCCCGCTCCCCGTAACCCCTGATTCCCTTTACTTCTAGGAAACGGTCTATTTCTGTTTTAAATTTATTTAATGAAGTAGCTTCCACAGCTTTCTGGGGTAGCAAATTCCACAGACCCACTACCCTCTGAGTGAAAAAGTTTCTCCTCATCTCAGTTTTGAAAGAGCAGCCCCTTATTCTAAGATTATGTCCCCTAGTTCTAGTTTCACCCATCATTGGGAACATCCTCACCGCGTCCACCCGATCAAGCCCCTTCACAATCTTATATGTTTCAATAAGATCGCCTCTCATTCTTCTGAACTCCAATGAGTAGAGTCCCAATCTACTCAACCTCTCCTCGTATGTCCACCCCCTCATCCCCGGAATTAACCGAGTGAACCTTCTTTGTACTGCCTCGAGAGCAAGTATGTCTTTTCTTAAGTATGGACACCAAAACTGTATGCAGTACTCCAGGTGCGGTCTCACCAATACCCTATACAACTGCAGCAATACCTCCCTGTTTTTATATTCTATCCCCCTAGCAATAAAAGCCAACATTCCATTGGCTTTTGGTTTTGATTAATAGGTGACAGATCGAATAAAAATAATAAAACTTACTACTCTTACATAGAGATCAGATGAAAAACCACTATTGCTGGAAATTTTAAATAAACATAGAAAATGCTGAAAATGCACTGCATTAAAATGAGAGTAATTCACACCTGAGCATTAACATTCATATTAAATAAATCGGGACAAGTATATTTTTAAAGATCAATGATAGAAAAAAACTGAATAATTGGAGACTCTTTTCTCAAAAATTAGAGTCACCCGCACCTGTGATACTCTTTCAGCAGCCCCATCTGAGGGACTTTTCCAACCACCACTCCCCAATGGTATAGTTCTCCCCACCCACTCCTGAGGTTCTTTTCCAGAATCCTATGCCGAGATACTTTTCCTACTCCCCACCACTGCGGTACTTCCCCCACCCCCTAGCCCATGCCCACCTTCCTCTCCCTTTCCCTCGTGCATCTCTCCTTTGCTCTCCAATCTCTCTCGCTCTGCCCTTCCTCACCCCTTCCTCTGCCTTGGTCCAATTATCCCCTTAGTCTGATGCTGCTTGGTCTGAAACAATACTTGGTCTTCACTACCCATGTGCAACACCACAGAACATCAACTCATGATGAAAACAATATTTTTTCTGGTGTCTTTCAAGAAGTAAGAGTATCCAGCAGCCATGAAATGAGAATACACAAACTGATAGCCTTGCAAAAATCTCTCTTCCTTTTCCACTAGTCAGCTTTACCAACTAAGTTTTCAGATTGTTAGAGGTTCCCTGTGGGCCTGCTCCATGTCTACAAGCCGCAATATGGGACAAACATGAATCGCATGGTATTTTGTCTGGCTGTCAACTGTATGTACATACCGTTTAAATTTCTTATCCTGTTGGTAATTATAAAACATCAGTTTGTATTAGAACTGCAATATCCTCCAACAAAAAAGAACTATGGACTATAATTTACATATCCCTGCAAAATAGATGGGAGTATTGAGGTGACAGAATCCCTTCACTGGAGTCCTGAGTTTGTGTACTTTTCAGCCATTTCTCTTTTGCCCTCCTGGACCATATGTTTGTTAAGGTATGTATAATGCAGGCTGCTGGACAATAACATTCACAAGCATGATGGATATTAAATAGCTTTTCTCCTTTCATTTCAGCCATGGCTCACTGGTAGCACTCTGGCCTCTGAGTGAGGGGTTGTGGGTTCAAGTCTTGATCACATAGCCTAGGCAGACATTTCAGTGTAGTACTGACATTTTGGGGGGGGAATTTTAACATAAAAAACAGGTGGGTTGGGGGCTTGGGGGTAGTTAAATTGTTAAAAATCGGATTCCCGCCCACTTCCAGTTTTAACGTCATTTTAAATATTATAATGAGGCTGGAAGCCTTTTTTTTTAAAACCACAATTTTGTTTTCAACTGCATGTGGACGGGTTTTACACAATTCGTAAAACCCAGCAGTTACAGCAAGGCGGGGACTGCTGCATCCAGGAGGTAAGTGCCTTTATACCTACCTCCTGGATCCAGGGTCCCTAACCTAACCCACCCACCCCCGCGATCGGAGACCCCCTCACGAGGCCTCCGATCAACCCCTTTCCCAGGCCTGCCCCACTCCTCACCGATGATGCTGAGGCCGCCACGATCATCTGCACCAACACACTCCCCCCGCTCCCCCACCCGATCCTTTTAAAGGCCTGGCCCGACCCCCCTACCTGATCCTTTTAATGGCCCGGCCCTCACGCGAACCCTCCCTCCCTACCTCCTCTGTGCGGCCTAGTGCCACAGGCCTACCTGCCTGCAGCCAGCCAGCCTCTCAAGCTGGCTGGCTGCGGGCGGGAAACCGAGGCCTCGCATGCAAATCAGTCCCTGCCATTAAATTCGGCTAGGCCTGCGGGAAACCCGGCCTCCCGGGTAAATCCCGACCGCCTCAGAGCCTCCCTGCGCCCAACCCGCCCTCCTCCTTAAAATCCAGCCCTTTAAGGCAGTCTGCTTATTCAGGTGAATGTAAACGATCCCGTGGCACTATTTGAAGAAGATCAGGAGATGATCTGGAATGCACTGCCTGAAAGGGTGGTGGAAGCAGATTCAATAATAACTTTCAAATGGGAAGTGAATATATACTTGAAAAGGAGATAGTCAGGGCTATGGGGAAAGAAAAGGAGAGCGGCACTAAATGGATAGGTCTGTCAAAAAGCCGGCACAGGCACGATGGGGCAAATGGCTCCTTCTGTGCTGTATCATTTTATGATTCTATGATACGATTATTCTCCTGCTGTCCTGGCCAACATTCATCCTGAAACCAGCACCACCGAAAATAGATTATCTGGTCACTGATCTCATTTGCTATTTGAGGGACATGGCCGTGCACAAGTTGATAGCACATTTGCTTACAAAACAACAGTGGCTACATTTCAAAAGTAATCCATTGGCTGTGAAGCACGCTGAGATGTCCTGAGGGCATGAAAAACACTAGAAAAATGCAAATAATTTCTCTCTCTTCTTTCCATGCCAAAAGGTGTTTTTTTTTTAATTGAATCAAATTTTGCCTTTAAATCCCAATACAGATGGACTGTAAATGCATAGGGCCAAAATATCTACAGAGGTCAATCTTTACCTGTACTTCTTAGCTCCTCCAGCTGCTTGTCTGTCAGATGCATCAACGCCATTGTGATTTCAAATCCAACTTTATTCCCATTTTAGGCATTAATTCATACAAATTATTTAACAAGGAAGTCTCCATGGTCATATCAAGCTGCGCTAGGTTCAGTACTGCCGTTTTATTCTGGGCTCATTCTTGTTCGATAGTCCAGAATCGCAACTTGAGTACAGTGTCCAGTTACGGTTACCAGGAAACCAGAAAGATATTAAAACGCTGGATTCAATGCAGAGAAGAGCCATAGGTCTAAGAGTTGATTATAAACTGGATAAATGTGAACTTTTCAACCAGTAAAGGAGATAGTAGATGTCTGGGGATAGGCTATTGACAAACATTCACAACAAGCCCACTGACTCCCACAGCTACCTGGACTACACTTCCTCCCACCCCGCTTCCTGTAAGGACTCTATTCCATTCTCCCAGTTTCTCCGTCTCCGCCGCATCTGCTCTGACGATGCCACCTTCCATGCTAGTGCTTCCGACATGTCCTCCTTTTTCCTCAACCGAGGATTCCCCTCTACTGTGGGTGACACGGCCCTTGACCGTGTCCGTTCTATTTCCCGCACTTCTGCTCTCACCCCTTCCCCTCCCTCCCGGAACCACGATAGGGTTTCCCTTGTCCTCACCTTTCACCCCACCAGCCTCCACATTCAACAGATCATCCTCCGCCATTTCCACCACCTCCAGCGTGATCCCACCACCAAACGCATCTTCCCCTCACCTCCCCTTTCAGCATTCCGAAGGGACAGCTCCCTCCTCTATCACCCCCAACACCCCTTCCCCTTCGTCCGGCACCTTCCCGTGCAAGCGCAGGAGATGCAACACATGCCCTTTTACCTCCACCCTTCCCACTGACCAGGGCCCCAAACACCCCTTCCAGGTGAAACAGTGATTTACTTGTACTTCTTGCAATTTAGTATACTGTATTCGCTGCTCACGATGCGGTCTCCTCTACATTGGGGAGACCAAACGCAGATTGGGTGACCGCTTTGCAGAACACCTCCGTTCAGTCCGTAAGGGTGACCCCGAGCTTCCAGTCGCCTGTCACTTTAATTCTCCGCTCCACTCCCACTCAGACCTCACCGTCCTCGGCCTCTTACACTGTTTCAATGAAGCTCAACGTAAGCTCGAGGAACAGCACCTCATCTTTCGATTAGGCACTTTACAGCCTTCTGGACTCAACATAGAGTTCAACAATTTCAGGCCATAACCTCTGCCCCTATCCTTTTTTTTCCATTTTATTTATTTATTTATTTTTTCTCTCTCCCACATGGCAGCTGTCTTTCATTCTGCCAGTGCCATTTAAACTTCATCTAGAGCCATCATTTGTTTCTTAACTTGTCCCATTACCATCTCCTTTAGCCTTGCACCATCATCCCTTTTGTCTCTTAATCTCTCCTGCCTTCCATCCTATCACAGACCTTCCCTTTTGTTCTTTCCTCCCCTCCCCTCCCCCCTTTCCCTGCCCTTACTTAAAAATCTGTTCCATCTCCTGCTTTTTCCAGTTCTGACGAAGGGTTATCGACCTGAAACGTTAACTCTGTTTCTCTCTCCACAGATGCTGCCTGACCTGCTGAGTATTTCCAGCATTTTATGTTTTTATTTCAGATTTCCAGCATCTGCAGTATTTTGCTTTTGTAGTAGATGTCTCAGTGTATATAAAATAGTAAACCGTATGGAAAAGGTATATCTAGAATAGTACTTTAAATTAAACTGTAGGACATAGAGACAAAGGTTCACACTAGTAAACGGTAAGTTTAGGACTGATTACAGGAAGTTCTTCTTTACTCAGAGAGTGACTGAGATGCAGTGACTGAGGCAAAAATCGGGGAATCAGATAAGAAACAATTAGATGCAGCAATGGGAAGACTGTGTCCTTTTGGATGGATGCAATAAGATGGGCCGAATGACTGTCCTAATCTGTAATTACCTTGTTATCTTTTGGAATTGGATAATCCAATGTCAGGGCTACATAATAACCTGGTGCCATAATCTGGGATCAGTATATTGAAACATGGATAATTTGTGTACTCATTCTAAATTCTTTTTACTAAATTCTGGGAGTCTGTTTCCAGCAGAAATAAATCAATACCTACATATTAGGGTTTGCCTTTGAACCAATTCACGGCCCAATCCAACCTTGAAAATCCAGTACAACAATGATATCAGATACTGTTTCCTCTTTGTAGTTTGACTTCAAATTTACGTCTCAAAATTTGTCCCGATGATTTTAGTCAATTTATAATGACCATTTAATTATAATGAGGTTTTCACAAGTCTCGGCCAAGTCACAAGTCTGGTGTCCGAGCACCTTACAGATCAGGTTAGAGAAAAATATCAAAATTAACTGCATCGAGCCCCACACCAAGCACCACATGCGCTTCAAGGTCAATCGTGTGAGCCTGTGGGTTAACAGATGTTGCAGCCAGATTGGTGTTAGGGTAAATTAATCTGACTCTCATCCTAACTGCTTCATTTGTACAGCTCAGTGCTCTACAGTGAAGTGTAATCAATAACCAATTCAGTGGCCAAGAGGCACGAAGGAGGAATACCCTGGTAAAGAGAAATCTCCAAACCAATTGGTGAGGAAAAAAATGAATAAATCTAAGGTACACTTGTAAGGAAGGTTTTGTCTGCTTTGCTCCAATTGTTTGCATTTTGTTGGATTGTTAAAACAACATTTGCACCATAGATCAGTCTTCATGCCTGATACAGCTGACTGAAGCTACAATTATGAATAATGAGTTGAGTTGAGTGGAGTTAAAAATATTCACTCAATTGTCTCCATTAATTATGTTTTATTTATATTACTTATACATAGAATATCAAATTTGGAAACCAAATAAGTGAACGTTTTTCAGAGCAACTGAACTTGATTTGTCGTAGCTGCAGTAATTGAACAAATACACATGATTCTTCGCCACCAATGGCAAGCATCAGTGATGCTGTGCTTCCCAATTTTAATTTGCATTATCTTATGTTGGGGCTTTGCCGAGTATTTATCTGCCCTTGTCCTGGTGAAAATTATGCACCGTAGCTCAGAGGGACATAAAAACCTGATTTAAGTTCTCAGTGCTTGTAACAGTTGGATCGCTTACAAGGAATGGCTATTGTATGCTCTCAATTAACACAAAGCTATTCTCTCTGCATTCTGTTCACTTATTTTCCTTCTCTTTTAGTTAGTCTCTTTTTAGCCCAACTTATGTCGTCCAGTGCCACACACTATTTCCAAACACAGAAATCTGGCAGTACCTGCTCTGAGGCCACTGCTGTCTTTCAGGCAGAAGGCACTTTTCCAAATATAAAAATTTGTACATTGAAATGTGATGGAGTCTGTAACCGAACATGGAAATGTAATGCATCACGCACCTCTTTAAACATATTTAGGCTGTGATTTCATCTTGTACAAACGCTATAAAATGTAAGTAGATCGGCACTTTGGCAATACAAAACACTGTCTCCCAACAAAGCATTTTTTTTTATTGACACCTATATAAAATCTAAAGCATATTTATTGCTACATGTCAGGTTGAGTGAAGGCATAATGGTGCACAAAGTGCTAATTGTCCATTTAATCTTTTCAATCCTGACTTAAAGCACTAACTTTGTAATTTTAAGGTGCTATAAATATGGCAAAAATATACACCAAACCTGTTATAAAAGGCCTTCCATCTGTTAAAAAGGGAGTAAAAATAAAAAGGAGAAAGGAGCTAATCCATTACTTAAAACCAGAACTATTCCACTCTGGACCAGGTGAAATAATGGATTAAACTAGTTTGAGGGCTGCGAGCTACATTTTCATGCTATTAGCGTGCAGCATATCTATGCCAATCAGTGCAACAAAGCACCATTTTTGGGCACAAGTTTAATCTTGGGGCAGTTGGCTCGAAGACTGTACCTATACCACACAAAAAGAGAAAGGAGGCTGAGTGTGTTTGGATTTGCTCTGATTCTCTTCTCTACTCTCCCTTCTTTACTCTCTTTCATCACAGTGGATCACTCACGGATTACCATAAACCTTGATGAAATCAGCTGGCCCATTTTTCAGTGTAAGTAAAACGTGACAGGTCGTGCAATTTATTCACATATATTTAATGGACCGTGACAGATTGTGTTTATGCCTCAGCAATTATAACTGCAACAAGGGCTTGATGTATAAATTTTCTGGTCTTGTTATGCATTGATGAACACCGGCGTTGTTGGAATAAAGCAACAGAAGAACCTGGGGGCAGTTCATAGCCACAAGCAGCTTCACAGCGCTCTTGTGACTGAACATGTTTCCTTGCTTTAGTCTGGATTTTCTTCTTGCTCTACAATGAAAACATATATCCCAAAATATTTTTAGAAACCACGAGAGGAGATAGGTATGCTATGGGTTTGTGCGTGAAACTTTTATATACTATACAAAAAAAAATATGAATCAACTTTCATTATTGTTAAATATGATTTCCTATGCAAATTGCCACAACACATTTGAATATCATCGAAACATTACATTTCAAAATGACGCGCACTCCAAATGTTAAATAGCTGTTTTTACAGATCTTGCATTCTCCAAGAACAATGTTGTATTAAGTGTCTTTGTACAAACTATGATGTGCACTAGCAAACGCTGAATATTTACTAAGAGTCCATTAATATGCTGAAAAGCAGTTTTGTAGTCATGCTATGATCTGCTTTAGTCAGATCAGCTTTATAAGCATTACAAATGAGCATGATTTCTGCCTCACCTGAATATCAAGAGTAATGTGTAAGTGACACCAGTATGCTTTGTATTTGATAGCCCCAAATAATGCTCAGATCAGCTTGGTGTCCACTACAGTCACAATGGGACTACTGAAAACGGAATCAAAATTCAAAAAGAAAATCAGATTACTTCTGTTTTATTGATACACATGGTGAAGAGACACCAGGTTGGAAGTTACAGATATTATATTTACAGTAGGATTAATTTTATTAACAAGTCCATATGTATAAAAAGAAAGACTCGTATTTATATAGTACCTTTCATGACCTCAGGATGTCCCAAAGCACTTTGCAACCAATTAAGTACTTTTGAAGTTCAGGCACTGTTGTAATTTAGAATTCGCGACAGCCAATTTGCGCACAGCAAGCTCCCTCAAACAGCAATGAAAATAAATGACTAGATCATCTGTTTTAATTGTTAGCTAAGGGATAAATGTTGGTCAGGACACCAGAGAACTCCCCTGCTCTTCTTCAAATAGTGCCATGGGATCTTTTCTGTCCACCTGAGAGGGCAGACAGGGCCTCGGTCTCATCTGAAAGACGGCATCTCCAACAACGCAACACTCCCTCAGTACTGCACTGAAGTGTCAGCCTAGATTATGGCCTCAAGTCTCTGGAGTGACCCACAACCTTCTGACTCAGAGGCGAGCGCGCTACCCACTGAGCTACAGCTGACACCTAAATATAACAGATAGATTTGACAATACCCAGCCCATGATACCTTTGTATCTAAGTACTATGCATAGTTTTGTTTGAAACCTACATTTCAATTAGACGAGCCCAGGTTTCATTCATCCTATCAATCTATCCTTTTGCCAATTCCTACCCATCTTCCTTTCAAACCTGCAGCAGTTTTTTTTTGTCTCCTTTCCTTCATCCTTAAACAGTAGTGGATATTGCCGTGCTCTTCAGTGTAGGTAAAACCACTCTACAATGCTTATGGAATGCATTCACTGTGTTAAGGATGGATGTAAACTATCACAGTATTAACCAATGTATAATTATCAGAAATTTATGGGCACAATTTAAACTGTACAAACCAGTTCTAGTAAAATATGGGAATTTCAAACCATGATTGCATTAACACCTCTATTGTTCAAGCAATGCTTGGAAATATAACCAAGATAATTTGGGACATAGTTTACTGCTTTTCATTCAATTGCAAAACACCATACATGTCCGGAGTTGAATTTTTAGTTAATTATTTTTATTCAAAAATAAACTCTGCATTTACACCAAGAACTCAGATTTCCTGTGGTTTACCTCACAATAAAGTCTCTACTGTATAAACTAAAATCATATTGCATTAAAATGGTATCTCAATCTACCTCTCTGTATAAAAAACAAAAACTGTTGGGAATGGAGCTGGCTGCAAGTATCAGTAATGGGGAAAAAAACAATGCTTCGAACACCAGTGACATTAGTCACAGTCAATAACTGTCCAGTTTTCAATAGCTGTATATTTGCATCACAACGGATTTCAGAAAGGTTCTCACTATTGCATGTTTTGAATGTATATTGCATAATACATTCAACGTCATTCCCTATCTATATGTGCAAATCTCTCACAGGTTACACATTATCCATTGACTGGACACTGATCAACTTTCATGGTTCTTTAAACATCTCCGATTGTATATAATAGCTTTAATAGCATAACACAGGGCACAAATGAGCCTGCAACCAGCTGATCTTCTTAGCATTTGGCAAGGCAATATGAAAATATTGATATGCATCAATGATGTCAACACATTACATTATTTACCATTTTTTTCTCATATATAGCAGTAATTTGAGCATAGAGAGGATGAAAATGGACCTTTAAATGGATTGATTATTAGTTGTCAAAACACATTTGCAGCCTTTGAAGGTCTGAATGACTTTCATACTGTAAGAAACAATTTTTTTTAACCGTACATTTGTTTTAGAATATGGACCAAAATGTTGCACAGCATTAGTAAAACCAACCACAGAACATAAAAACTCTCTTGATTTATAGTACACTTTGTTCTCTCTGGAAGGACTCAGAAGCCTTCTCCATATGTTACAGTCTCCTGCCAAAGTTCTGACCTTCTCGTAACCAAAGCCATATGTGTTAACATCTTGCGACATGGAGTTTATCCATTTCTTCTGTGGTATCCTTCAATTTATTACTTTCCTTTACCCGTTCCCACTGGATGAAGATTGGGAAGCTGAAAGGTTTCACTCTTCTTAGTGTGACCAAATAATTCTAACCTTCTTCTGGTTCTAATTTTGCCCATAAAGAAGACCTCCTGTTGATAGTACTGAACCAACCAAGGCTGCTCAATCTCCCAACTACAAGTACAGTTAGCTGGTCTGAGGGTTCATCCAGAATGGAAGGACTTGAACTTTAATGCTACCTTTGTTTTAACACTTTAGGTATCACTTATGTAATATCAGTTAGCAGGAGAATAGAAGATACCTGGGAGTGACTACAGCCAGTAATCTAATTAAGGAGCTCAAATGGTATCACAAGCTTCAAGAGGGACCTTTGTAGCTCTCATCTAATCTGTGAAAGGAAAATTACCGCTTTTAAAAAATTACTCCCAAGGTACCGATTACTTCAATAATAATCTGCAAATTTTAAACTTCATGGCTTGGGTTTGGGGCCTTTTTCTTCCTGGCTATAGCTGTCATTACCAGTGGCACGAGCTGGTGAACTCCATGCTTTTGGTGTGCAGGATGTTCACAGCAAAGGACTGACAATAGTGACACACTCACAGCAAATTTAAAATGAGGCAATAATTAACAGCTGATTACCAGAAACTCTGGGGCCAATGACACGCTTAATTATTTTTCAATCTAAGATAATAAAGAAAATGAAAGAATTTGCATTTATATGACAATTTGTTTTTAAAAGAATTCAATACATTGTCCATTTTCTACAAATTCTGAATAGATTGGACATTTTTAAACAATGAAAGGAATAATAGCAGAGTATAAGTATAAGGGCAGCAGGCGCATGGGAACACCACCACCTCTAAGTTCCCCTCCAAGTCACACACCATCCTGGCTTGGACGTATATCATCGTTCCTTCATCGTTGCTGGGTCAAAATCCTGGAACTCCCTCCCTAACAGCACTGTGGGAGTACCTTCACCACACGGACTTCAGCGGTTCAAGAAGGTGGCTCACCACCACCTTCTCAAGGGCAATTAGGGATGGGCAATAAATAAATGCTGGCCTTGCCAGCGACACCCAGATCCCATGAATGAATAAATAAAAAAAAGTGAATGTGTTTGGAAGTGTGAGTGAATGGAAGATAAAGGGAGAGAGAAGGAAGGAGGCGGGGGGAAAAATCTCAATTTGTAGTGCAGTGATCTTGGAGAACCCACCATTCAAGAATATCCTGGCAGCTGGTTGCTGGTACGCTAACTGTATAAACACAATCTGTGGACTGGATTTTGTTTTCATTTTACCCTTGTGTATTAGGATGCAAAAGAAAGACGAAAGCTTTTCTGATTCAGAAGTAAATGTTTGACACAAAGAGCCATTAGCCAGTGAGAGCATCAGAAGCAATGTGCATTTCATCCTCAGAGATCAAAACCTATTGTTCCACCAAATGACAGATAGGAAACCATTTGGAACTCGCCAGTTAAATAATAGGGATGTGAAAGTACTGTAATGTGTTACACAAGCAAATGTATAGCATATCTTTTATTATTAGCTCACCAGAGATAGTCTAATGCTGTTCATTATCACAGCAATTTAAATAGGAGTTAAACAAGTTTAAAATGATACGATTTCAATTGCTGAACCATTGACCACACAATATTTAAATTGAAATTTACACTCAGAATCAAAAATATATCAACGTAGATTTTCTGCAATGTTCACAGATTAAGCACCAATCTTGCGTAGCTGACTTTGTGCCGACTGAAGTTATATGCACCTGACCCTGTCAAATATTTTGGGGTTGGGCCTAATTATATATGTGCAGTGAGCACCTGGCGTATTCTATTTGGGGCAGGGTGTCTCAAGGTTGTTCTATCTACTTTTTTTCCATGTGTAACACAAAAAGGCAAGCCCATGCTCTGCATGAACTGAAACATCCCCATGGCAAAGTAGTCTGGAACAGTGGGCCAGAGGGTGGACTGCAAACCCTGTCAATGATAAGGAATGCATTAGAAATGGTACTCAAGATATATTCTTGATCTCAGCCTAATGGACAAATAAAACTATGGTAGATTCTATGGGACAATGGAAGTTCACAGAAGGCAGCTATTTGGCTCATCGGGGGCAATTTTCTGACGTCCGAGGAGGCGGGTTTGGAGGCGGGAAAATCGGAAACAATGAGGGCGGGTTCGGAACCCGCCTCCAAACGGCCTCTACGGGATTTTGCCGGTGCCGGTTTTGCAGGGTGGGAAACGGTCCCGCCTCCAGCTGGCCAGAGCGCTTGTTAAGAGGATTAAATGCTCGTTAAGGGCCTCTCTAAGCCTATTTTGAGAGGCCTTTGTGATTTTTCAACCATTTCATCATGTTCCACGACCCTCCTAAACCACGCCAGCTAAACCTGTCGGGTTGACTAGCAGGTGGTCTCCTCACAGCTGCAGGTCCAACATTAAATCATTTATTTCATCAGGGATTAGTTGCAGGTGGCAGAACTTTGCTTTAACAGGTCTTTGAGCACTTTTAGAAGGCCTTCCGAAGTCGGAGGTACTGCAGCTTGAATCTATCAACTGTGGGACCTCCTTGGAAGACCCTCTCCCCGCTTGCAATGAGCGCTTCCCCAACGGAGGCATTCATCTTCTTTCACCATGGACCTCAGATTCGGATGAGGACCATCCACGGCAGCAGCAGCAGAACCAGGCAGCTCAGCAGCAACAGCAGCAGGAGCCCCAACCTTCTGCTCAACCACCTGATGCTGCACAGGGTAGAAGGCGCCAGCGCATTGAGGCTCCTCGCCGCAGGAGATACCCCCGACAGAGGGTTTACAGACAAAGGATGAGCTACCTCAACATGAGTGAGTAGCAGTGCCAAAGGAGGCTGAGACTTTCGCAAGAGGTTGTCCGAGAGATCTGCGGACTGCTGCAGCAAGACCTGGTGCCGAGAGGAAAGGGTGGACACCCCTTACCAGTGGCTGTCAAAGTCACCACCGCACTCAACTTCTTTGCCTCAGGCTCCTTCCAGGGATCATCAGCAGATATCAGCGGCATCTCCCAGTCAGCTGCCCACAGTTGCATCACGCAGGTTACCGATGCCCTTTTTGCTAAGGCCCACAATTACATCCAGTTCTCAAGGGATCAAGCAAGTATAACCGCCCGTTCGGTTGGCTTTGCAAATATGGCAGGCATGCCAATGGTGCAGGGCATCATAGATGTGGCCCTTAGGGCACCCCATCACAACCCAGCTATCTTTGCCAACCGAAAGGGCTTCCACTCCCTCAACGTACAGCTGGTGTGTAACCACAAGAAGGAGTTCTTGCATGTTTGCGCCAAGTACTGTGGTAGTTGCCACTCTAGTGTTCCTCCGCTTTTCAATCCGCCAAACCAACTTAATGGATGGCTCCTTGGTGACAAAGGTTACCCCCTGAAGAAGTGGCTAATGACGCCGATCAGGAGGACAGCTAACGAGGCTGAAGAGCGCTACAACACCAGCCACACTTCGACCAGGTCCATCATCGAGCAAACCATTGGGTTGTTGAAGATGCACTTCCGTTGCCTTGACTGATCAGGTGGAGCCCTGCATTATACACCATACAGGGTCTCCAGAATGGTTGTGGTCTGCTGTGCACTGCACAACATCACACAGCGTCGTGGCTTGCAGCTTCCTGATGAGCAAGTGGCTCAGTTCCAGCCCTCCTCAGATGAGGATGAGGAGGAGGAGGAGGAGGCTGAGGAGGAGGAGGATCTGGAGGAGGTGGAGGAGCAGGAGGAGGAGGAGCAGCAGCAGGAGGAACGAGCGCCGGTCTATCGACCAGCAGCAGTGGCAGCACGCAAGCACACGGCTGCCCGGGATGTAAGGGATGAACTTATCTTGGCCAGATTTGCATAGGTTGCCCAAGTTGGTACATGTCCTTGACTCCATCCTAAGACATCATTGACAATGGAGATGACTCTCTGGCCTCCTTTCACTCAGGCCATCAAACTGACAACGCAAGTGTGGCGGAGCCCGCAATGTGGAGCTGCCTAAGGCGAAAAAACGGAAGCCATGACGCCCACATTTTGGCATCAAATCATTTTAATGCTTTCCAACAGGGATGGCATTTCATCAATACACAGAAACATTCTCCCACAGATCTGGAGGTTATATCCCTTGCCAGCTGTACCCACACAGCCTTGGTTTCTTTGGGAGGCCTCTTCCTCCGAGATGAGTGGAAAAGCACCTCTATGCTAGCTGTCACCCCCTCAAACAACATTTGCAGCGCCTCATCCGAGAACCACGGGGAGGCCCTTGCCTTGGAATTGGACATAGTGGTTTCTCAGAATATGTTGCAGGTGGTGCAGCATAGGCAGAAATGCTGTGGAATGATCCAAGGCAGCAAGAAGCCATAAAATCAGACTGGAACAGTGATGTCAGCAGAGGGGAGTTTCAGTCCCAAAACACTAATTGACCAAGGGCATCCCACACCTCTGAAATCAAGTAGCCAATCAGGGGAAAATCGCAATTTTTTGAAAACTATCAGTGGAGGCGGGTTTCAAACCCACCCAAACCGAAACCCGCCTCCATCTCGCCTCCAGTGAGAAAATCGCCCCCCATCATGGATCAATCCAAAACTAATTCCACTGCCCTGATCTCTGCTCAGAGTCCTGCATCTTCCTCTGGTTCAAATATTTATCCAAGATAGTCCCTTGAAAGATGCAATGGTCTCTGCCTCAGCTACTCCCGCTGGCAAAGCATTGCATGCTCCAACTACACTCTTTGTAAAGAAATTCATCCTAATTTCTCTCCTCACTCTCCTGGTGGCAATTTTAAATTGATGACTCCTCATCAGTGATTCTCCAAGCAGAGAAATGGTCTTTTACTATTCACTGAAGCAAAACTGTTGGTAATTTTAAAAACCTCTAAAAAAAAAAATCTCTGCTCTAGTGGAAATAATAACTGTGTCTCAAGTCTCTTCTCATATGCACAGTTTATCATCCTGGTGAATCTATACCTAACACTCGCTATGGTTTTAATGTCCTTTCTACAGTGGGGTGCCCAAAACTGCACTAACTGTGGTTTAACCTACCTTTTGTTCTAATTTATCATTACTTCTTTACTCCTGTACGCTATGCCCTATTTATAGAACCGAAATGCTGTTGATCTTCTTATGGATTTATCCGCCTGTTCTTTCACTTTCAGGGAATTATGTTCATCTCATCAGCCTATTACCCATATGCAAAGCAGAGGAAACAGAGGTGGATCCGGACAGGTGGAACTTGATGTTCACTCTGCATGCTGACATTTCCTTCTCCTGTGCCCACATTTAAACTAATCACTTAACCATCATCCTCAGAATTATGCCCCCACTGCATCTGTATGAATTTTTCAACCAGTCAGTCTTTTGCCCTCACTGAAGACGACTATGGCTGCGATTTTGCCGGCACTCAGAGTGCAGATTCGGAGGCGAGTCCGCTGTCAAAATCGAAATGATTGACAGCGGATTAGGAACCCGCTCCAAACCCGCCTCCATGTAAGTTTCCAAAGTGTCGGGTCTGCAATTTCAGAACAGACCCGACACCAAGCGGCGGGGGAGGCATTTAAGATAGTTAAATGCTTGTTAAACGCTTGTCAGTGTTTGCAGCACCTCAATGCTGTAGAATATTGACAGCAGAACTGTCAAGATCCATTTGAACAAGGCCCCTTTAAGGAAACCGGCTGATGACGTGTCATCAAATGATGTCATCAGACCCCCTTCCTATTAATTGGCCGGGGACCTCGCAGGGCGGGCTTAACAAACCCCATCAATGAAATATCGCTTGGAGAGTGCGGGCTGCAGTTGGCAGCGGGCTGGGATCATGACACTGACTGCCCCGGACCCGCCTAGGTCGGCAAAATCGCAGCCTACCAATCTAGTGGTGATTTGTGCTGAGTTATCGGCAATTTTTACCTGTGGACCTGCATCCACAACGTTATTGGTGAGGACCAATGTTGAGAAATATTTTTGGCACTGAGTATGTATTTTGTGAGTGTGCGAGGGGTTGGGGAGAAAAGGAAACTTCCTGCAAAGATTGTGGAAAAGCATCTCAAAAATCTTATCCGCTTTCTTTAAAAAAAAAATTATGTTTATCTAGGTGAACTTTTGTGCTCAAAGTGAGAAATATCAGTGCTTGAGAATAGAACAGCTTTTCCACTTTTGTTGCCCAGTTACGCAGTGTTGCCATTAAACATTCACAGGCCAGCTATAGTATGGCCAGCTGTAAATTAAAGCTTCCTCATCCCCAGCTGCTGGTATTGGGGAAATGATAGCCATGACATTTATAAGTTGCAAGAGTTGCACAATTGCCAACTTGATGAAATATATGGAATGATGTTCATTTTTAGCGAAGAATTACATCATAAGGGGTTGCATTTTTAAACTAAAATTAGTAATTGTCACTTTTGATGAGTAACAGTTGGCAGATCTGCTCTTCTTTGCCCCAGCAATGCAACTTAATCCTCAGAAAAGCACCTCCTATTGCATCTCACACTAGTCAACTTATGGCTTCTTTGAGTAAGACTACCAATTTAGTGCTAACATGTGATGAATTATGGTGAGTTTTCTACTGTAAGCTTGCATCCACTAGGAACTAGACTAAGAGAGCTCAAAGTCATTACATATCAGATCCTTGCAGTTGGCAGAGATGACTTTTACCTCATAAGTCTAGGCTGAAGTCCCAGAGGGAAAGGAATAATGTGCTAAGCCTCCATAGTAAACCCAGTGGAATCAATTTTCACTTCTATCGCCTGGCGTTAATGAGGCAGAAACGGCCTCAAAACACTGACAAACAGGCCGGGGACATTTTTGAAAGGGGCCCAGCACAAAACACCCGCCTGCCTCAAGCGGTAGGCCCCTTTTAACATGCAAATCGGGGTCCGAAAACCTCGATTGTCATTTTAGGTCGGAACTGGTTGGAGTAGTTCCACGGTCGATGGAGCCGAAGAGGCCCAGCCAAGGAAGGTTTGAAATTATTTTTCTGGGGCCCGGAGGAGCCTCTGCAATCGTGACTCCCCCTCCCCTCCCATCCCCCCCGGGCAGCCCAATATTGGGAGGCATTGACCGCGCTGTATCGGGACACCCGTTTGGTGCCCTGCAACTCTCCAGCCCGATGTTAATGACACTGGTGCCTCAAAATCATGGCTGCCTCTTCTCCATAGGTATGGTGCGATCGGCCAGCACCCTCCGCCTGTCAGTCGGCCAAGGGCCAAAATCGACCCTTTTTGTGTCATCCAATCCTCCAGTTCTGAAGGAGCTTTCAATATAATTTTTTTACTCAGCAAGTTGTGATCTGGAACACACTGCCTGAAAGGATGGTGGAAGCAGATTCAATAGTCGCTTTCAAAAAGGAATTGGATAAATACTTGGAGGGAAAAAAATGACAGGGCTATGAGGAAAGAGCAGGGGAGTGGGATTAATTGGACAGCTCTACCAAAGAGCCGGCACAGGCACGATGGGCCGAATGGCCTCCTTCTGTGCTGTATTCTACTGTGATAATTGCTCAGTACAGCATTAACACAAGGTTACCTTTTAGTTCATGAAACAATCATTGCAGGGAGGATGGGGTGAAATTCTAAAATGTTGTAGCTTTTAATGTTAGCAAACCATAACAGAAGGAAGTACTATCAATTGAAATTTCAAAATAAAAAATCTTTCACTTCACCTTCCTACCATTGAAAAAAATGGGAAATAAAGGTTTGTCATTTTCATTGAGCTGCTAATCTTGTAAAAGATGCTTTAACTGATTTATTCCATTCAACACCAACTTGCATTCATATAGCACCTTTAACGTAGTAATACGTCCCAAGGCGCTTCACAGGAGTGTTATCAAACAAAAGTTGACACTGAGCCACGTAAGGAGATATGTGGACAGTTAACTAAAAGCTTGGTCCAAGATGTAGGTTTTAGGGAGTGTCTTAAAAGAGGAGAGGTAGAGAGGTGGAGAGATTTAGGGAGGGAATTCCAGAGCTTAGGGCTTTGGCAGCTGAAGGCACGGCCGCCAATGGTGGAGCGATTAAAATCGGGGATGCCCAAGAGGCCAGAATTGGCGGAGCGCAGGGATCTCGGAGGGTTGTAGGGCTGGAGGAGAGGCCATGGAGGGATTTGAAAACAAGGATGAGAATTTTAAAATTGAGGCGTTGCTAGATCGGGAGCCAATGTAAATCAACGAGCACAGGGGTGATGGGCGAACGGGACTTGGTGCAAGTTAGGATACAGGCAGCAGAGTTTTGGATGAGCTCAAGTTTATGTAGGGTGGATAATAGGAGGCCGGCCAGGAGAGCATTGGAATAGTCAAGGCTTGAGATTGCAAAGGCATGGGTGAGGGTTTCAGCAGCAGATGAGCTGAGGCAGGGGTGGAGTCGGGCGATGTTACGGGGGTGGAAGTAGGCGGTCTTGGTGGTGGAGCGGTTATGTGGTCGGAAGCTCAACTCGGTGTCTAATACAACACCAAGGTTGCGAACAGTCTGGTTCAGCCTCAGACGGTTGCCAGGGAGATGGATGGAGTCGGTGGCGAGGGAACGGAGTTCGTGGCAGGGACCGAAGACAAATCACCACAGTATCCATTAAAATCAACAGATTTAAGTTGCAGCAGTGTTTTTAAAAAGCAAGTCACACATAAAAAGAACACAGTCAGTTTTATTCTGCTGAAATGTAATATTGACCAATACATTAACAAAAAACTTTAATCATAAATGCTTTGTGTTTCTTTTTTTTTACACATTCCACAGTGAAGATATGTACAGTATATTTCCATGGCATCACAGAGAAAAAATATTGCTTGCATCAGCTAGTTAAGAATTCACTCAAATTACAATTTTAAGGAAGTAGAGAAAGGGGTAACATTTTGCATGCATCTGTTCTCCATTACAGTGCAGCTGTGGAGGTGTCCAATTCCACTGCTATTACTAGGACTGCTCTGACAAACTCACACACTGCCAGTGGCTTGCCAGTTGATGAGCCCACAGCTGATCATTTACCAGATTTGCGGGTGTAGTTCTATTCTGTGAGGAGGGGAGGGAACAAATGGGAGCAAAAATAAATGCCACTGCACACTTTGTGAATACATGATCCCATCACCAACCACAGCTCCATCCCCTTCCCCTCTTCTGAAGGGACCCTTCTCTCCGTAACACACTCTTCCACCATCCCTACTTCCAGCTGCCCTTCCCTAGGCACCTTGCTGTGCAAATGCAGGAGATGCAACACCTGACCATTCACCTCCTCCCACACCACTTTTGGATGAGCTCAAGTTTATGTAGGGTAGAAGATGGGAGGCCGGCCAGGAGAGCATTGGAATAGTCAAATCTAGAGGTTACAAAGGCATGGATGAGAGTTTCAGCAGCAAATGAGCTGAGGCAGGGGTGGAGTCGGGCGTTTCAAACACTCCTTCTGTGTGAGACAGCAATTTACGTCCACTGTCTCTAATTTAGTTTATTGTATTTGCTGTTCACAGTGCAGTCTCCGTAGAGTTAGCGGCTTCCGTGTTGAGCGCTTCCATTCTGTCCACAAGTGCTTCTGGCCGAGCTACCTGTGGCTTGCCTCCCACCCAATCCCACACTGACCTCTCTGACATTGGCCTTATACACTGTTCCAACAAAGCTCAAGGCAAGCTTCAAGAACAATATCTTGTCTTTCTCCTTGGCACCCTGCAACACTCTGGTCTGAACACTGACTTCAGTAACTTCTGATTTTGGCCATATCCTTATTTTCAAACCTGTTTTTATTCCACATCTGACCCCAGGTTTTCTATCTTGCCAATTTTCTTGCATTTCCCAGACCTCTTATTTCCTTGACTATTCATCCCCTTTGTCTCTTTATTGTCTTAATGTTTCTGCCTATTACTTGCTTGAGGTTACATTATTCCACTACTGATTCCACTCTGGGTTAGTCTGTCATTTTATATACGTATTACCCCCATTCCCTTTTTCTGAGTGTATTAATATGCCCGTCGCATCCAATTTTTCAGTTTTAAAGAAGAATCGGCACCCAAAACATTGACTTGTTGGTTCCCTCCACAGAAGCTGATTGACCTGCTGTGTGCTTCCTGTAATTTTTGTTTCAGATTTCCAGCATCTATAGTATTTTGTTTTTTACCTTGTGAACGTAACTTTTGGCTGTTACACTACTATGGAGGTAAATGTGAATCCCTGGAGGCTAATTCACAATATTCATCTTTTTACAGTAGAAAGCACTTCAGAAAGGCATTGATGGAACACATTTTAGGCAATCAAAAGCCTTCAAACAGCCAGGAATAGCATCCTTTGAACACTGTTGGAATTCCATCCTATTAGTGAAAAGGGTACATTTGCTTTGCAGATGGCACTATAATCTATCACAATGCTGGATCTGTAATTAGATTTTTCTGAGCATAGTTTCGGCTTTTAAAAAAAGTTACAAAACCTTTGCAGCTGGGCAGTTCGATGGGCTAGCACAGTGTCTTTTAGCATATGGGACCTTGGTTTGAATTCAGCCCAGAATAGTGAAATGAAAATCTTTTTCTGCTGGCTATAAAGGTCTTGCATGTAATACATTTGGGTTGACTTAGCCCAGTTCCTAGTAAGTGAAGGTGCACAGTACAAAATTGGCCATAATTCAATACAAATCAACAATTTTACTCACAGAGGTTATAAAGATGAATGGAGCAGAAAAAAAATAATCACACTGGTGTCGTGGGGATTGTTGCTCTGAAGTTGGGATTAAGGCATGTTTCTCGTGTAGATTAAAGGGAGCTGGCCAATGCTATGTCTGACCTGGGAATGCTCAATATTGACAACTGGGTTCTAAAAGTAGAAAAGCATTCCATTCTGTAGCACTGAGATTGGTCAATTTGCTGAGCACAGGTATTAAACAAGGGTGGAAGCAACCGTTGGCATCAAGGCACCAGGAATAAAATCGTGACACGTTCTTCGATTTACAAGGACGAAAGTTCTGCACATCTGTAAAAGCAGGATGCTTTTCCAGACAGCAGTGCCCATTTCAAAATTAAGTCTGACAAGATCAAGATGTTTCCATGTACGAAGCCATGTTCATTCAGTATCCTAACCAACCCATTCCATGAGATCAAATCCACAAAGCTCGCTTTAATTACACCATGGTCCCTCCAATCCCTGCCATTTTCTCCCCAATCTCTTCTAAAAATAATACAGGAGTAATTTTTCTATTATTTGTTTTCATAATACAAGAAACAGTTGGGTAGGAATACTAAACCTTTCACCTATGGCAGTTCTTTCTAAAGATGCAACAGACTGTATAAGTGTTTGGTAAGTTTACATTTTAAATACCAATCAAACTGATAATGGCTTTATCAAGTGTTCTGGTGCCCTGGGATGGAGTGAAGGACAATGTCAATAGATGTGAAGGATTGTGTCTGAAAGTACTGCCATCTGGTCAGATTTGAACCAACTGCCTTTTCTAGTTGCAGATAAGATGAAGAGAGCGCTGTTAAGATACATTTTCTGGCAAACAAGGGTGGATTTTAACCCAGCTCTATCCAATTAAATCAATTTCAGACCTAAATTTGAATTTGTTGTGCCAAATTTCAATCCAGGAGAGAAAATATCCCCCATGGCAGCAATCTAAGTGCCACAGAGAAGCAGCTGGGTTTTGCACACAACTTGACATATCCATAAGAAATAAATACATCTGTTCTGCAACAAGAAAGCCCAAATCTACTTCACAAATTAAACTTAGTTTAATTTTCTGTAGTAACATATAAAAAGATTGGTAGTTCTGTATCAATACATAAAAAATTAGTATTTTTGTCATTTAAAAACTTCATATCACTTTAGCTCGATCTAAAAGCTAGAGTTATGATTCCATTCAGTTATTATTTAGTTCCAATCTAAATTTTGTCCTTTAAATATTTTGTTCATGTATCATAAAGAACTAAAAAAAAATAGAAGTCTTTCTTAAAGCACTAACATATCTTCAAACGGTTTTGATAAACCACTCAAGCTTCATGATTTTGGCATATACAAGCTCTGCAGTGTTTCATAATTTCTGGAATAAAGTAGGTGGGTACCCCACTAGTCTCATAAAGAATGTGCGCATCCTTTATGAAACCAATCATCAGGACTGATTATGGTTTTCAAGACTAACATGGGGTTGAAATTCGTCTTGGGCAATAGTCAGTTTGATTGACTTTAATGGAACTGAATATGGGGCGGGGCGTATAGCAGGCGGCTAATAAGATAACACCTGCCCAAGACAAATTTCTACCCCTTTGTATTGGTATTTTCCAATAACCTCCTTGTAGTTTGGTAAATGCTCTCTAATTTTGTATTTGTGCAATATTTTGTTTAGGTTGTGCAAGACCACAGCTGCGTGGCACGTGCATTACTGAACAGGGAAATGAAAGTAATATTGTTACAGTTGAATTGACTTACAGGATTCCTGTTCCTAAGAACAGTACGATTAGCACCGTATCACGTTGCTACTGGGAGCATCTGATACTCTGGTATAGTTCATACAAAGACATTTTAGAAACAGGAAAAGGCCCTTTGGCCCAATAAGCCTGTCCCTATTTGGTTGAGCTCAATGTCCCCAACTCCTTTACTGTATCTCCCAATGCTCCTTCCTGAGTTGTCTTTGCCATGGATTTATATACTATGTGATCGACGGGTCACATCGTCCGCATGCCCGATACGAGACTCCCAAAACAAGCGCTCTACTCGGAGCTCCGACACGGCAAGAGAGCCCCAGGTGGCCAGAGGAAATGCTTCAAGGACACCCTCGAAGCCTCCTTGAAAAAGTGCAACATCTCCACCGACACCTGGGAATCCCTGGCCCAGGACCACACAAAGTGGAGGAGAAGCATCCGGGAAGGCGCCGAACACCTCGAGTCTCTTCGCCGGGAGCAAGCGGAAGCCAAGCGCAAGCAACGCAAGGAGCGCACGTCAAACCAAGCACCCCACCCACCCGCCCCTTCAACCACCGTCTGCCCCACCTGTGACAGAGACTGTAGGTCCTGCATTGGACTTATCAGTCACCTGAGAACTCATTTTTAACGTGGAAGCAAGTCATCCTCAGTTCCGAGGGACTGCCTAAGAAGAAGAAGATTGGGTGGTGTTCCCTGATAACTTATTCCGGACATCTAAGATCTTTATGTGAAATAGCTCTGTCTGCGTTCCGTATTTACTCCTATGCTCCTAATTTTTAAATATTTTAAACCCTTTGTCTCAATGAATGACTTGCCAGGACTGGCAATTAACTGTATCAATCCCCCTAATAATTTTGAAAATAATTAGGTCACTTTGAAATCCCCTGCTTTCCAACAAGAAACATAGTAAGTAGAATTTCAGTAGCCAGATTTGCACTACAGTCATGGTGGACTGCTTAGATTAGAGCCACTGTGGAAAACATATGTGCCTGTGGGAGGAGATGAAATGCAGCTTCGATAAAATAAACCTCCGAGATGTTAATTGGAATTGCAGCACTGCAGAAACATTTATTTGTTAAAAAGGCAATGGGGTAGATCTTGACTTTGTGCGATAGTGTAAAACGGGCGATAGTGAGTCGGCAGACCGTTTTACATCTCTCTCGATTTTTATTACCATTACCTTGTAAAATGGGCTGCTGATTCGCTACCACCCATTTTACATTATCGCATGAAGTCAAGATCTACCCCAATCTGTGGCACGAACAGGATCAGGCCAAGTTATGATGGCCCACATGATTGAATTGCAAACCGTTTAGATCGGCACCATTGGAACGGTATGTCCCAGCAAAGAGAGGAGACAGATTAAAAATGGAAAAGAATATGAGTGAAGAAAAAGGCAGCCTGCCAGCATACCTGCAATTCCTCAGAGAGTAGGGTTGTTAGGGACAGTTAACAAGAAAATAAATATTTGCATTTATAGAACGCCTTTAACATAGTAAAATGTCCCAAGGCGCTTCACAGGAGCGTTATCAAACATAATTTGACACCGATCCACATAAGGATAAATTAGGGCAGATGACCAAAAGCTTGGTCAAAGAGGTGGGTTTTACGGAAGGTCTTAAAGGAGGAAAGAGAGGTAGAGAGGCGGAGAGATTCCAGAGTTTAGGGCCTCGGCAGCTGAAGGCACGGCTACCAATGATGTAGCGATTAAAATCAGGGATGCGCAAGAGTCCAGAATTGGAGGAGTGCAGATATCTCAGAGGGTTTTAAGGCTGGAGGAGATTACAGAGATATGGGCGGGGCGAGGCCATGGGGGATTTGAAAACAAGGATTAGCCTTTTAAAATCGAGGCATTTTTCTTAACCGGGAGCCAATGTAGGTCAGCAAGCACAGGGGTGATGGGTGAACGGGACTTGGTGCGAGTTAGGATATGGGCAGCAGAGTTTTGGATGAGTTTAAGTTTATATAGTGCCGTATCACATTTTTTAAGACTTCACAAAGCTCTTCACCAACACTCAATTATTTGAAGTGCACTCACTATTGCTGGGAGAGCAAACATGGCAGCCATTTTGCACGCAGCAAGATCCCACAAAGAGTAATCAGATCAATGAGCAGTTAATGTGTTTTCTGGTGGCACTGTTACATTGGTGTAGTGCTGCTTGTGACAGGAGCATGGCACGCTATAATGTAAAGCAGGCAAGCTTTGCGCTTCTATTAGCTCTCAGGAGCATCGTTTAGTGTGTCCCAAAAATGGAGGTTAGGGGTATGGGAAACAGGCACCTCTTTCTATTGACCCTCCAATGGGGAACTGGCAGCATACAGCAACAGTAAAAAGGAAACAGCAGTCCTTGGAGCTCTGTCAGCTATGTAAGAGTGTGTATTTATCAGTTGTCAGTTGTTTAAGGAGGTAAGATCATCCTAGGTACCGTCCAGCAGCCAGTTCCAGAGGCCCACGTAGGGGCCATCCACCCATCTGCCTCATCAGGCAGGGAATGCTATCGGGAAGAGGGGGGAACAGAATTTTTTTCTTTCCACCAATATATCGGGGAAGATTCATGAGCATAAAATGTTTTGCACTAGAAAAACTGATGAGAGAAACAACAACAGAAGCATTAAATTGGTAGTGAAGCGGCTGAGATTATTACCTAATACCACTAGAGTCAGAACTTGTCAATCCAACTCAGCTACCAACAGCGTTTTCAATCCTCCACCAGTTAGCAGGATCAGCAAGCCCCAAGCAAAGTACATGGAGATAAAATGTACTGACAGAGCATTAACAATGCAGTTCTCCAACAGGGCCCCAGGCTCAAACCTGGTTTCTAACATTTCCCACATTCCTTTTATGTTTAGGCGGGGTTGCCACCCATCGAGTTTGGGACTAGTCAGCATGGTCTGAACATCTTTAAAACACAAACTAAATTTTCAAAATTAAAGTCCATTTGCTTTACTTGCTTCCTTGCCTCATGATGTTGAGGCAGATTTAAGCTTACGAATGTTTTCAATGATTTTTCAAAGCAACATAGCAAACATCAGAACTCAAGTTATGATTCCACCCCTGCCCCTCAAAATTTATTGCTAAACTTGGTAAAACCTTAATTCAGAGTTTCCAAGATGTGTGTTTTTGGATCTTTTGTACCCTCCTTAATCTAGATTTTCCAGCTTCTAAATTTTCGATCTCACTCCTAGGTGTATCCCAACTCCCTGTACTTTCGCAAGTCTTCTCTCGCCCTGATATTGAGGTAAGCTTTTGGTGATGTGCCCAGAAAATCAAACAGAGTAACCTTATCGTTAATTGTTTTTAGCTACTGGAATGATCTTATATCTCCAAATGTTCCCTCTCTTTGATAAACAACGGAGCATCACAACGTCAAACCAAATCATCAAGCAAATTTATTTTATAAAAGCCAAATAGTCTTTCTTCTTGTATATTGCTTACCACTGCAGAAGCTGATACAGGTTTAGAACATCAAATCAATTCCAAGATTTAGGAATCTTAAATATACCCAAAAACAGTTACTAGGACTTTCTGGATTTTGATTTACTGATGCCCTTGTTCAGAAATAACTATCTATTTTACATATAAGTAAAAAAATTAGTGTCAATATTTGTTTGAAATGGTGTAGCTCCTCCTTGAAGCTTTTCAGACAACCGAACAAAACTTGCAACATTAATATCAAGTTAAGCTTGGTACAAGGTTCTGACTGGATTTGAAAGGACAGCAACCAAGCCAAAACGAGGCAAAAAGAAACTTTTCATTTTTGTCATAGTATCTTTGAATTATATTACATTTGTTTTGCTATGAGATATCGCAGCTCCTTCTAGCTGACCTTTTGATCGTCTAATGTTGTAGAAAAGCTCCTACTTGCTTCACCATCCCGTTAGTTGAAGGAGGATTTTACAGTTACACGAGACAAAAAGCTGAAGGTAATGGGGCGCGAAAGATAGAAAAAGAAAGTACTCCCTTCTCATTAAAAAAAATTCTGAATTTAGGATAACATTTGAGAAAGTGTTCAAAAATAGCATATATAGAAAGTACCACCATTGAAGGTAAATCATAGAACGATTTAATATGAGTGGTACATACCAAAACCATTGCACACAGTGTAGAAGGCTGACCTGCTTTATAAAGTTCAAGGTCTCAACTACTGAGAGAAGCATCAGTACTCATTTCCTGATAACGGGCACAGCTCATCCTTGGTTATAATTTGTTGGCACAATCCAGCACAATTTATCTGCAGCATCATCATTCAGTTGTCATAATAACAGAGCAGAGTTAGTTGGTTAAAACTCCCTTCTCTACAGGAATTCCAGGAATGCCACTGGAAGTAATAACAACAACTTGTACGTATGCAGCACTTGTGAATGCCCCCAAGATGTTTCACAGAAGAGAAACGGACAGCGCCCAGTTTAAGGAAAAGAGGTGTGGCGGGGTTGGGGGAGACTGAAGGCAAAAGCTGAAGTCGTAGATTTTGAGGTGGTCATTGAGAGTGGGGAGAGAAATAGGTTGAAGGAATTTATAGGGTAAGTCTAGAGAATGGATGGAGTTGGGGGATGCACAAGAGGTTAACACTGGATGAGCAGAATTTTGCTACATACCTGGTTGGGTTACAATGAAAATAAGGGGGAAAATGTGTATTCGTAATGTCTGTCAACGAGTTTAAGTAGTTTGTATTCTGGGATTTTAGCATTCTTTGGGGGGAAAAATTGGCTCGTGCCCCCTTTGGGGTGCTAACTTCGCCGGGGCGCTACTTTTAGCACCCGGAAAAAGTTAGTGCCCCCGCGCCCGAAATTGAATGGTAGCGCCCCAAGCAGGAGGCGGGGAGCTACTGGAAACGCTCCCCCTCCCTCTTGGGGCGCTCCAGTTCAATATTGCCATGCTACGTGCCGCAGCGCCACGGTACCTGCAGGCCTCCCTCCCCTTATTAAAGGGGAGGGGCCTTGTGCAGTGTGAACCGGGGCCCTGCTGGGTCACCAGGGAGCATGGTGCCGGCAAAAGAGCCCGGCACTCCTCTTGACTGTTCACGGCCGATACCCCGCGGAAGGAGGGCAGAGGGGGCAGGTTCTGGCAGGCGGCCCACAATAAAAATGGCCACCCGGCACCTCCCCTTTAAATATCGCCTCCCTGGCCGCAAGTACGCCCCCCTGACCCTGTCGGACACAGCGTCCGGCGGTACGTCAGAGGGCGTGACCCAAGTTTGTGGCTGGGACGCTGTGCACGGCGATGACGTCATCGACGGAGGCATTGCACCGTGGGGCGCTACCGGCTACCGCCGCTAACCTCCCGCTGACTTTCGCGGAAGGCATTAGCGGCACAACGCCCGAGCGCTAGTTGCTTTGCGTCCCCTTGGGGCCCTAACGGAAGGCGCAAAGCAACCGAATTTTGTCCCCTTTGTCTTTTGCCTATTTCACAAAATGTGCTGAGAAAATTATGGCAAGAGTTTCCCAACTAAGACTTCTGCTTTAAAGCAATCAGTAGATCGAGCGCCCAAATTCATTAAACAAAAGAACTGCAAAGAAGACCTGTTTGGGAGGGGGGGGGGGCGGGGGGCGGGGGGCGGGGGGCGGGCAGGGGAGAGAGACAGAAATGACTCAGCAACGTATTATCTGCAATTTAAAAATTGAACATGTTGGTTTGAAGCTTTACATTATAATACTGCTTTTTCAAATGGATTTTGTTTTTCTCTGCCCTGTTTCTGATACGAGCACTGAAATGTGAGGTCCTCCACTTTGAATCTGAGAAAGACAAATCAGGATATTTTCCGAATGGTGAGACTCGGAGCTGTGGAAGAGCAAAGGGATTTAGGTGTCCATGTACACAAATCACTAAAAGCTAGCACACAGGTACAAAAAGTAATCAAAATGATAATGGAATGTTAGCCTTTATCCCAAGGGAAGTGATGCTTCAGTTGTACAGAACCTTGGTCGGACCCCATCTGGAGTACTGCAGTTTTGGGCACCGAAACTCAGGAAAGATATACTGGCCTTTGGAGGGGGTACAACGCAGATTCACCAGAATGATACCGGAACTTAAATGGTTAAATCATGAGGATTAGGTTGCCTAAACTTGGCTTGTATTCCCTTGAGTACAGAAGGTTGAGGGATAATCTAATCAAAATATTTTAAATGATTAAGGGATTCGATACAGGAATTACACAGAAACTATTTCCTCTGGTGGGGGAATCCAGAACAAGGGGGCATAACCTTAAAATTAGAACAATGTCATTTAAGACTGAAATCAGGAAGCACATTTTCACACAAAAGACAGTGGAAATCTGGAGCTCTCTCTCCAAAAGACTGTCGATGCTGGGTCAATTGAAAGTTTCAAGACTGAGATCGATAGATTTCTGTTAGGTAAGGGTATCAAGGGATATGTAACAAAGGCGGGTAAATGGAGTTGAGTTACAGATCAGCCATGATCTAACTGAATGGCGGAACGGGATCATGGGGTTGAATGGCCTACTTCTGTTCCTATGTTTTGTGGATATACTTTACTGGAATGTACAACAGAGAAATATTCTGCCTTTTTTGTTCCTTCTGATTTAATGAATCACTTCTGTCTTATGCAATAGCTTCCTTTCTCTCTCCCTATTCAATTGCAGACACACAGCGGGGTGGATACTCTGGGCTGTGGGCTTCCATTCATTGACATGGAGAGGCATTAATGGCAGCCAGAGAGGGTGGAGGATGTAGGTTCGGACTCATATTCTCTATCCAGCTAAAAAGGCTGGAACAATTTGCCACCACGAAATAATCTATAAGCGTAGCCTGAAAACAGGTGAAACCTCAACAATTGAGAGCAACACAACTGTCAGGTTTTAAACCCAGGCTCTCCGAGTGGAAGTATAACAGAATCACAGAATTTCACAACACAGAAGGAGGCCAACCTGCCCATTTCACCTGTGCTGGCTCTCTGAAAAAGTTACCTACTTATTCCCATTCCCCATACCTATTTTTAAAAATTTTCCAAATATTTACCCACTTCCATTTAAAAAGCTATTGAGGATTATGCTTCTACCACAGTTTCCGGCAAGGAATTTCTGGGGTGAAATTGGACATGGGTGCTGGACTCAAAACGGGCAGAATCTCTTTTGCCTCCTTTATACGGCACAATGAAGTCAATGAGACTGAATATCGGGCGGAGCGTACAACAGGGGACCAATGCGATACCACCTGTTTTGCGTGACCCACCCACGGCCAATTTCCTCATATGTCCTAACCACGTTCTGTGTAAAAATAATTCTAACCTCCTCCTTCATTCCTCTGGTGGTGATTTTAAATATATGAGCTCTTACTAACTCATTAAAGAAAGAAAAGAAAGACTTGCATTTATATAGCGCCTTTCCTGACGGTCAGGCTGTCCCAAAGCACTTTGCAGCCAATGAATTACTTTGAAGTGTAGTCACTGTTGTAATGTAGGTAACTCCGCAGACAATTTGCACGCAGCAAAAACTAAAAAAAAAATCGAAGGGTCCAACAATAACAAAATCACAAACTCTAAGGCTGGACTCCAACAGCAATAGCAATAGCAGTGCTCTGGTTTCCAGTCAGAAACAACCAATTTTAAATTTAAATTTAAACTCGACTGTCCATTGAGATTCTGACACTTATCTGCAAGGAGAGCGCTGCCAGTAATGCTGGTATTAGCAATGCAGCAGTACGTACTTTGGCTCTGAAAACGATTGCACTCCGAAGCATCCTATCCTGTCTGTAGAAAGCCAGTATGCTAACAGGAAGGATATAAACTAATAATTGGGTTGAAAATTTTGTTTAAGCAACTCTGAAAGAAATTTGGATGAAAAGGACTCATCTGCAGAATGCTCAGATAAAAGGCAACTTTCGACAATCTCTCATTACTGTAACTACATCAGCATGTTCATGGTATCCGAAAGAGTCTTCAAAACAGTTAGTATAGTTTCAAGTGGTCAAAAGTTGGTTTGTCAAAACAGCTGACATCAATTGATTTCAATAAAACACATGGCATAATTCATTTCAAAGAAATAAAAAGGAACTATGTTCAACAATTAACAATATTAAATATCCACCGGGGGGGGGGGGTAGAGTTTCTGCTCGGTTAAGTTGTTTTTTTCAGTGCAATTCACCCGAAATTTGCGTAACCGACACGAAAGATCGCAGAATTTTAAGCGCAAATTCCAGTCAGCGCAAATCGAGTTTCCGTGATCTTTTGCGCTAGTTTAAAAAACATCGCACTAGAAGCAGATCCCGCCCACAAACTGGGCACGCCCCCAGGATTAATTAATCAGCATTGGGAGTTTCCGCTAATTGCGCTCGTTTGCGGGCCTTCGAAGAGGCTCCAAAAATGAAGCTGGATCTTTTGGGTGGAAGGACACTTATAGGTATGATTTAAAGGTAATTTCTTTTTAAATTTACTAAGAAACTGACTATTGTATCCCAATATAACTAGCAAATTGTTCTGTATATTTTTTAAAAGTCATTTTCAGTGATTTTAAAATCGGGTTACTCACAGGTGGTGGAATGACACTGTGATTTAAAATGCTTATCTCTTGTGATAAACCCCTTTTCAGCTGTATTAATCAAACTGCACCTAGTTACCACTCTTAAATATATCAAGAAATATTTTATAAAGCAAATTCTTTTTTAAAATTGCGTTTTAAAACGCTGCCCGATTGCGCTGGTTCATGGCAGATTTTGCATTCGGCAATATGCAAATGAATTTGAGCTGAAACTCGAGAAGAAAAACACTTCTCAAAACGGGCGCAATTGTGGGCAGAATTTGCGTCCGGATCACCGATTGCGCCCAAAGCGGAAACTCTACCCGCCGAGCTGCACAATATTCATATATATAGTTTTGTTTAAGATAATAAGAAATAATTACTGTGGCTCATCAAGCTTATCTGGTGAGGAACTGAGCCATATAAATCAGGAATGTCGGAGGTTTGATCCCTGGCCACGACAGTTAGCTGACCTGAGAGAGGGCACCAGGTCTTAGCACCCTGGGTGAAGAAGAAGATTAACCTAAGTTCCCTTGCTTGATCACTGTGCAGTGACTGTTGCTGAAATTCTGAAAATATGTGGGTGCCAGGTGAAGACAGGAGGAATGGGCTCAAGTGTGACGCCTACACAGATGAATAACCTGCGGATTACGACGTGAGTAATGGCCACTTAAGTGAGGCGTAGCAGGGCGAGCAATTGCACAGATCTATACCATAGCAAGGAGTCAATAAAGGTAGGAGAGCAGTGGAAAACATTACATCTGTGACCAATAAAACTTGCACTTTTAAATTTAGCACGGTTAATCTGTATGTTTTGTCATTTACTGTGAAGGGTTACACCAACTGCATTTTTTTCAGTTAAAGTTTTCTCAGAGAGAACTCAAAAGCAACCAGCAAAAAAAAAAAATGTTTTAGAAGGACTGCACCTTACTCAAGGTTGGAGGGAGGCTGCGAAGGAATGTGTTCCATCTAAATGTGCTTATTTAAGCAGAACCTTTTTAACAAAACTAAGTATTATTGTAGAGATATTCAGTAAAGGAGGAAAGATACAAATTAGCTTAATATTTTCCTTTATTATATATTTCTAGCTTCTTGCTATGAAGCCCACATAAGAAACATCTGCCCATTTGATATCGTACTTACAGAACTGCTTCCTCCCATGAGGTTTATTTAGTTATGTAAGAATGGTATGTGAGGGGATCAAACTTATTTATTGATCTACATGCAATGGGCAAGGAAAATATTTATTTTCCAGGAATCGCAAAAAAATGGTTATTTCACCGTATCCTTTCACAAACTTCTCTCCAAATATTTTCAATGGTGAGGCACACCCCTTCTCCTATACCCATATCTCAGCAACCTCCGACTTACAATGAGCAATTCAACAGGGGGGGGAAAAAAAACAATATTTTAGGCATTACTCTTTATCTAGGTATAAATGGGATTGTCTAATTACCCAGCAGATATAGAAATGATTTTTTCCCAATTAAAAATGATCTTTAACAGGTTATAATTTACACTAATACCTTTGGTCAAGTAAAAAATGAATTTTTATTACGATTATGGTGTTCTTTTCCTGTCAAATCTAAGATCATAGAATTATCAGTTGGTGCTTTTCTCATTTTCTTTCCAATGTTCAGTTTGACTTGTGCTAAAACGTAAAAGCAAAAATCAAAGACAACTTTATAAATGATGGAAATTCTTTCACGTTATGTTGCAAATTGCAACACAAATTCCGCATCAGAAGGGTTTAAACTAAATGCCAGATTTCCTCCCTCACTCCATTTACAGAATATCTAATCTTACAATTTTTCCAATATTGTGAAACTTCAAGATTGTCGTTTGATACGAATCCACGTCACTTCCTTTCATTTGCTTGAAGCAGTACAACCTTTTTCCTCTTGAGCAGAAAATGAAGAAGTTAGTGAGACTTCCTTGTTTTCAGTGCTGGATGCTGTTTTACAATCAAATTGTTTTCTTCTGTTGCTTCCCATTAGTAGATGTAAGGGAGGTAGCCCCCTGTGTCGTGCTATTGGAATTGCTGCTTTGGCTTCCAGTTTTCATACGAGAGGCACTATTTTAACCCTACCCACCCAGCGGGAATGGGGCAGGCGCGGGATTAAAATGGCGGCCGGGCCACCAACAGCATTCCCAGCCTGCTGCCATCCGAAATTCTGCTCCCACCCACTGGACTCCACATCATTTCCATCGGATTCGGCTAGGAGTGAGAGCCTTGCATCATTTAAACAATAATTAAGCATTTCAATGGCCCAGGCCTCATCTCGGTGCCATCATGGGCCTTTCCCAACCGTCCCGGACCCCTCATGCCGCACTCCCACCTTGAGTTAAAATTAGGGCTTTAGTTTGTGTTAATCACTAAACCAGCACTTTTCACAGGTGCAAAAATATCCAATTTTGACTTTTGGTTTTGAATTATGTGTGTGTGTTCATCAAGAAATACAATGACTGGCTTGAGGAAGGGAATATTATTTTCTGCAATACACTCAGAACTTGGCATCGACGTGACTATTAGGCACAGTAGCAATCAACAGGAGCTTAATACTCCACATTTACTATCCCAAAATATTCCTCAATCACCTCCCACTATCCTAGCAGTACTCTTTCATTTCCCACTTCCATTGCTCCATTATAGAGGCCTTTGTAGCACATGGAAGCGGGATAATCCCATTCAGCGGTCAAGTACAGACGAGGGAGGTGAAAGGACATTGCTCAAACTGATTGTTCCATTTTATTTCCCCTCAAGATATAGCACCATGACAGTGCTCGCAAATTTTCCTGTTGCCTGGAAGGGTTCTAAATATCATGATGGTGGCTATTGATATGTCACTGAAACAACTTGAAAAATAAGATATTATGAGGGAAGGATCATTATGTTGCAGCATTATCCTACCTGTTCCGGGACCTCCATTTAACTTTAACCAGGCTGATGGGATGAAAATATTTTTTCTCTGCTCTCTATAAGGGTGCTGGATGACATTAGTTTGGGCACTCTAAGCTCAGTTCCTAGTTAGTACCAATTCACAGCTCAAAACTGCCCATATGTTGACGATCTCACCTAGAGAGGCCGAAAGTTGGGTGTTGTGAGAAATGGAACGTCACACTAGTACAATTGGGGCATCATCTAGAGATCTGTGTTTAAAGCCCATTGTTGGGTTAGAAAGCTCTGTCGGCTTGGAGGTGTTTGAAATGCCAATACTGAGTGCCAAATCCATATTGAGTTTGTGTTTTCTTTCATTTACTTTAATTCCCACAAAAAACTCATTGAAAATATTGAGAGTGAAAAAAATGTGTTTTAAATACTGCAGTTTCTTTGTGATTAAATCGTTAGCAATCCCTGTAAAAACACATTTTTGATATTTAGTTAGTTAATGAACTCCAGAATCACTACAATAGAACTCATTGAAAAAGATTAGCAAACATTAGCAATGTCTGCATGTTTAAATGAGCTACCATACCAGAACAGTGCAAGAAAGTACCTTGAAAAAAGGAGACAGAAAAATTGCATTAAGAACAACTTCATTACGGAACTGAAGGATTCCTCCAGATGACCAGCATCTTTGGAGCATTCAAAGTGCACACCATTTAAAACAAAAAACTACACAGCATAATTGTCATTTCAAAGTTCATCTGCTGTGCTTTACAATTTTGTTTTTAGCTGCAAGCCTGTTTTGTACGTGCAACCTCTGATCTGTGCCCATGAAGTAATTTGACTGGAGGGAAGAACCAGGCAAGTTGTGTGGTGCGCTGCCACTGAAAAACTGATTAATTTGCTTACACATTGCTAAGTGAGCTTTTCAATGAAATATTGTAAATTAATTAGGGACTTGACAGATCTGACTGTTTAAGAAAGAAAGACTTGCATTTATATAGCGCCTTTCATGACCACCGGACATCTCAAAGCGCTTTACAGCCAATGAAGTACTTTTGAAGTGGAGTCACTGTTGTAATGTGGGAAACGCGGCAGCCAATTTGCACACAGCACGATCCCACAAACAGCAATGTGATAATGACCAGATAATCTGTTTTTGTTATGTTGGTTGAGGGATAAATATTGGCCCCAGGACACTGGGGATAACTCCCCTGCTCTTCGAAATAGTGCCATGGGATCTTTTACGTCCACCTGAGGGGGCAGACGGGGCCACAGTTTAACGTCTCATCCGAAAGACGGCACCTCCGACAGTGCAGCGGGCTCCCTCAGCACTGCACTGGGAGTGTCAGCCTAGCTTTATGTGCTCAAGTCCCTGGAGTGAGACTTGAACCCATAACCTGCTGACTCAGAGGCGAGTGTGCTACCCACTGAGCCACAGCCGACACTTATAGGAAACAATTGGGATTTGATAATAAAAAAAATCTATATTATGACGAATTCTTAACAAGTTGGCAGAAAACACATTAGATTTGCATTTACTCATGTATGCTCACGGAATATAATAACAGTTTAATATTTAATAAGTATGCAATTTGTAATAGATTACTCATTACTTAGAGGTTACCTATTCAGTCGTTAAATATGAGCATCAGTTCAAGAGGCGGGCACTAACTGGGCCTCTTTAACTGTACAATGCTACCATTTGTCCACTGCCAGGCTACAACAAAGTGCAAGTTTGAGGAATTAATATCAAATAATACATTATAATTCAGATGTAAATAAATGCTGCAAATGTTTCAGCCAGAGGCAGTTAGTTTCATTTCCTCAACACTTTTTTAATTGGTTTTAAAGAATCAACACCACCTTTGGAATCAAAGCACTGAAGACAAAAAAAAGGAATTAATGATTTTGTGAAATAAAGAGGTCATTTGTTAATTGTACTTAAGTGGTGTATAGCAATTGAGTGGTATGCAGGTGGTGGGAATTAATTGGGGACTCTTGCTCTCATATATATGGGAGTAGGCTGGGGAAGGGTTGCAAGCTTATCTTGGTGGTGCACAGCATGTTTCTGTGAATAAAGGCTTACAAGCAACTAAAGACTAGGCTCTAGTCTTCTATCCTTCACCAACTGGCTATCCGACTTTTACAATAAGGATGTGTTAACGCTTGAAACAAAAGGATTTGGAAACATGAAGGGAGCATCAGAAGGAATTCTTCTAAAGAGCAGTTCCAGTTTTCTTCGTCCCCTCCCCACCGTTATCATAAGAATGGTTGCCCTCTTCTCGTCCTATCTTACCTCACTTTATTCCATCTGCTTGTCTACCTTCTATTGTTCTCTGTTCCAGTTTATCAGCCCTATCACTCCAGTTACAAGTACACAAGGGGCTTGGCTTGGGTATTTAGTTCCACTCAGGCAGATTATGGTTAAAAATTCACCCTTCTACTTCCCAAGGTTAGTTCCACAGTATATTTGTTAATATATTACAGCCAGTGCCAGCAAAGAGCATCACCATGCTGAGTGTATAGAATTGACTGAGTTTTGAAACACCTCAGACTTTAGTCAGCTAACACAGCTATTGAAACAGCTTAGAAAAATATTTGCTACCATCACAACGATTTCCTAACTGCCTCTTGATCAAGAATTGTAAATACTTAGCATTCTTTATTTCTAGTTTTTATTTTTCCCTATTTTCCATGGATATTTCCATTTAATAAAATAAATAAATCCAGGTGAAAATCAGGAGAAATAAATGTTACATTTTCAGGGTGAAACCTGAAAGAAAGAAAGAAAATGTAATACAGGTTGCGCGTCCTGAATCCGGCAACCTCGGGACCGAGGCCGAGCCGGTTTTCGTGTTTTTCCGGACTTCGGAACGTGTTTCTGATGTCCGAAGTCCGGAAATATCGCAACCTGGGCTCGGGCGTTTCCGGACTTCGGACATCAGAAACACGTTCCGAGTCCGGAAATGCCTGGGCCCAGGTTGCGGTTTGACAGGGTGTCCGGATTCCGGAACATTTTACGGATTCTGGACGAGCCTGCCACCAATCGTCCCGGAGTCCGGAACATTCTGGATTCCAGAACTCCGGATTTTGGACGCTCAACCTGTATCACAATTGCAGGTCACCGAAAGCTTCGAATACTCAGTTACCTAGTGCCTTTTTAGAGAGAGAAAAACCTGAGTATCTTTATTTAGGTGCTACAAAATGTCCCAATTTCTTGATGATCTAATGGAGACAGGGAAACGCTACTGTCCATACTATCACTATGTCTGTGCAGAGATTGAGAGAAATTGCAACATTTCAGAAAATGAGGCAAGGTGGCGAGGCAGGATTGGAATTATTCCACCCAGGGTGGGAACGTATACTGTCACTTTCGCATCAATGTGAAAGCAGTTTCATGTGTGCACCAACACAAAAGTGGCAGGATAACTCAGGAGTCGTGTCCCAATCTGATGCTTGAATGCACTAAAGCCAAGCGCAGTCCAACACCTTGCTCGGAGATTATCTCACAATGGTTTGAGTTCACACCATGTATAAAAACACGTCGTAAAAATGGCCACATACCATTGGACGTCATGGGAGCTTTTAAAACCTTTCACATTATTAATGCTGTGACCAAACAGACCCTCCCACTCACACTAAGAATCAGTGACCGAGCATGCATGTTCAAATCCCTCCATGGCCTCGCTCCGTAACCTCCTCTAGTCCTACAGCCCACTGAGAACTCTACGTTCCTCCAACTCAGGCCTCTTGTGCACACCCACTTAATTTCCCCCCACTGCTGGTGGCCGTGCCTTCAGCCGTCTAGGCCCTAAGCTCTGGAATTCCCTCCGGAAACCCCTCCACCTCTCTCCTCCTTTAAGACTCTGCTATAATGTCTCCTTCTTTGGCTCGGTGTCAATTTTTGTCAGATAACGCTCCCGGGACCTTTTACTACGTTAAAGGTGCTATATAAATGCAAGTTGTTGTTGTTAGTGCATGTGCAGAGCTCCTTTGTGGATGGCTTTACTGTCATTTGGAAAGATATGCAGCTGGCAGCACAATCCCGGTCTGTTGGCGGCAGTCATACTTCAGTCTGAGACCAATGGCTGCAGTATAACTACAGTCCTTGCTATATGAGGAGCAGAAAGAGTCTCCGCAAATAACTTTTATTTCCTAAGTATTTTACTGTCCAATCAGAGCAGGTATTTTGATAAATCCAAACCATTTTATTTGATCAACTCTTGATCCCGACTCTACACAACCAGGCATTGGCCCATTAGTAAATTCATTACGCCCTACTGTAGAATGTTATTAGTAATATAATAATCAATGTTTGTGAGGCAATATGTAAATGGAAGGAGTACCTGTTCCTTTTAAAGAAATAAAACTGGACACTGAACCATTTATTATTATAGAAACTAACCAAACTAGGACATTTAATAGAATGTTTCTGGTGCTATTCTTTTGTCCTTTGAGAAACCAATCCACTGGAACAAGCTAGAAGCAATATTTCCTTTCTGATTTTATTTCAGGGATGCACTTTATTATACATCCTGTGTTTTCAGATTATTTCCCAATGTGGTCAGAGTATGGAATGCCAGAGGTTGCAAATTCTGATATAAATATCATCCGCAAAGTATAGAAGCATTCTAATATTCAATTTTTAGAAGTGAAAAGAGATATCACTCCATGGCACAGAAGTGAATTCGAGAGTCCCCGTCCAGTACACTCAGCAATGAGTACAGGATTAGTCATCCAAGATCTTTAAGATCACCACCTCATAGTCACAAGATTAATGTTTACTCAGTAAATCCAATCAAGAGGGGAAAGTTCCTCTGTGCACTCTGTGTAACAAAATCATTTATCTGCCCAAGGTGAATTTCCAGCCCTGATTTTTTTTCCCTAATATAAAAAATAGCTTTAATGAAAACACATGGGCGGATTAGTGTTAAGAATACATATTGTTGAGAAAATGCTTTTGGCAAATATTCTGTGATTATTCTCTTCTGTCTTAGTAGGGCATTGCTGTTTAAAATTTTATTATGCGGTTGAAAGAAGAAACTGTTTAGCAAATGAATACTGATTTGACCACAGACTATAAGGCTTTGGCACAAAGATGAATAGATTTCCTATTCTTCCAGTAAACCATCAGGCAGCCTCCTCTGGGTATATCACTGTATTAAAATTAAGAAAAAAGTAAGTTCTTAACTTGCTATCATCTATCATTAGAATTTAATTCCAGAAAAAATATAAGAAAAAGAGACAGCAGCAATTTGGAGGAGTGCCTCTTAATGATGTGTCAATTCCATGGAGAGTGATGGGCCCGAAATGATTCCAAATTGGCAAAGAATGTGGAAGTGGGTGTGGTGGCACAGGGTTGATTGGGAATGCTTCAGTACCTCAATATCAGAAGTTACAGATCTAAAGTCTGAATTTATCAATGCTTCTACTTACAGTGGTAGCTCTCTCGTTTGTGAGTCAGATGGTTGTGGGTTCAAGTCCCATTCCAGAGACTTGAGCACAAAGTCTCGGCTGACATTCTAGTGCAGCACTGAGGGAGTGCTGCACTGCCAGATGTGCCGTCTTCCAGATGAGGTATTAAACCAAGGCCCCATCTGCCCTCTCAGGTGGAGGTAAAAGATCCCATGGCGCTATTTTGAAGAACAGCAGGGAAGTTCTCCTTGGCCAATGCTCCTCTTTCGACCAACATCACTAAAACAGATTATCTGAAAATTATCTCATTGCTGATTGTGGGAGCTTGCTGTGTGCAAATTGGCTGCTGTGTTTCCTACATTACAAAAGTAACTACACTTCAAAAGTACTTCATTGGTTGTAAAGTGCTTTGGGACATTGTGAAAAGGTGCTTTATAAATGCTAGCCTTTCTTCTTTTTACATCTATATCTACAATACATCTACACACAAGTCATTTCTCTGGCTGTTGTATAACTTGTACATCAACAGTATTAAGTGGGAAAAGTCAGAATGAGTAACAAAGCACCCACCATCATCACAATTCGGATATTTACATTCTTTTGATTTGGATGTACAAGTAACACTTCCACAGAAGTTTAATCTTGTTTCTATTCTTTATACGTACACTACTATGATGCAATGGTGCCAAGCGTATGCCTCAGTGTTGATAGCTGAAGGGCTCCAAGCCTTAAAATGAAAGGCATGGATATATTTTTATAATTGTTTTTCAAATGTTAAGTGATGATCTCTAATATAGCAGTTCACTAATGGTCTGTTGGGATCTCATTTTATGACAAGTTTCTTTCTCAGACTGGGGCCTGAGGAGGTAAGTGTTTCAAATTTAGAGCCCAAAATAAAATAAATGCTCATGCACAAGAGTAAGCCAAAATTAGCGGTGATGGTGACCTTGAAAGAAGATGACTTCTCAGTTTTTGTTAGAATGACGGTGATTTACAGCACGCTTTCACTAGAATGCCAACCTAGGAGATGTTGACACAAATTCATGTGGTGTTTAGAAGGTAAGAGGTAGCAATTACAAAACTTCTCATTGTACCCAAGACAAAGCTCCAATATCGTAAATAGAGATGTCAAACCTCAATTGAATGAGTGACTGATCCTGAAAAGACCACAACAACAAGTTGCATTGTCATTTTTTCACAAATAAACAAAGCTAGCAGATACAAACTGTGCAAAAACGTTTAGCTTTTAATAAAAAGAAACTAACCAACATGCTTGTGTACAACAATCATCAAATTGCTTTATATCGCGCTTTTAACATAGAAAAATAACTCAAGATGCTTCAAAGTGATGTAGTCAGATAAAAATGGACATCAAGACAAAGAAGGAGATATTAGGAGAGGCGAAAGGAGGAGAAGGAGGTGGAGAGGTCGAGTGGTTTAGGGAGGGAATGTCAGAGTATGAGGCCTAGACAGCTGAAGGCATGGCTGCCAATGGCATGGAAAAGGGAGGGGGGGATGCACAAAAGACTAGAGTCAGAGGAACAGAGATTTCTACGGTGGGGGTGGGGGGCGGCAGCTGGTCGCTGTTGTAGGGCTAGAGGAGACTACAGAGATAGGGAAAGGCAAGGCCATGAAGGGATTTAAACACAAAGCAGTGGGGGACCGGGAGCCAATGTAGATCAGCAAGAACCGAGGTGATGGGTGAACAGAGCTTGGTGCGGGATAGGATATAGGCAGCAATGTTTCGGATGAGCTGAAGTTTACAGAGGTTGGGGGGTTGGGGAATGGGTGGTCAGCCAGGAGATCACTGGAATAGTCAAGTCTGCAGATGGCAATGGCTTGAATGGCAGTTTCAGCAGCAGACGGGCTGAGGCAGGGGTGGAGGTGGACGATGTTATGGAGGTGTAAGTAGGTAGTGTTTGTGATGGAAAATATATGGGGTCCTAAACTTAGATTATGGTTGAATACGACGCTGAGACTGCAACCAGTTTGGTTCCGTCTGAGGCAATGGGATGGTATCAGGGGCGGGTACAGAGTTTGTGGTGGGAGGAAATTGCAGTTCATCAAAGACTGGATATCAGACAAGCCATCTGACAACAGAGGCAGTGGAGAGATTGGGAGAGTTAGAGCTAGATGCTGTCAGTGTTCGTGTGCTAGCTGACCACATGTTTGTAGATGATGTCACCAAGGGACAGCAATTGAAGGCATCCAAAATGGCAGCCATAGAAGCTCACCATAAAAGTTTACAGCACAGAAGGAGGCCATTTGGTCCCATGTGTCTATTCTGACTCTTTGCTAGAGCAATCAAAAACCTAATCCCACTGCCCTGCTCTCTCCTCATAGCCCTGCAACTTCCTCTGCCTCAAATATTTATCCAGTCTTTCCTTGAAAGATACAATGGTCTCTGCTTCAACCATTCCCTATAGCAAAGCATTCCATGTTCCAACAATCCTCTGTGTAAAGACATTTCTCCTAACCCCTCTCTTCACTCTCAGTGACAATTTTCCTGGGATGAGGGGATTGTCCTATGAGGAGAGATTGAGTAGTCTCGGCCTACATTCCCTCGAGTTTAGAAGAATGAGAGGTGATCTAATTGAAACATATAAAATTCTTAAAGGGCCTGACAGGGTTAATGCTGGGAAAAAGTTTCCCCTGGCTGGGGAATCTAGAACACGGGGTCACAGTCTCAGAATAAGGGGTCGGCCATTTAGGACTGAGATGAGGAGAAATTTCTTCACTCAAAGGGTTGTGAATCTTTGGAATTCTCTACCCCAAAGGGCTGTGGAGGCTCAGTCATTGAGTATATTCAAGACAGAGAGCGATAGATTTTTGGGAATTAAGGGATATGGGGATAGTGCGGGAAGGTGGATTTGAGGTAGAAGATCAGCCCTGATCTTATCGAATGGCGGAGCAGGCTCGAAGGGCCAAATGGCCGACTCCTGCTCCTATTTCTTATGTTAATTTTAAACTGATGACCCCTTGTCACTGTCTTTCCCTATTCACCATATCAAAACCCTTCATAATTTAAAAACCCCAATTAAATCTCTTAGCCTTCTCTGCTCCACTGGAAATAGTCCCAGTATTTTAAATCGCTCCTCATAACTACAGTTACCCATCCCTGGCATCATCTTGGTAAACATAGGCTGTACACTCTCTATAGCTTTACAGTCCTTTCTATAATAGGGTGCCCAACATTGTACACAGTAGTCTAACTATGGCCTAACCAAGGTTTTGTACAAATTTATCATTCCTACTTTTTATCTTGCACTTTATACCCCTATTTATAAAACTCAAAACTCTGTTGGCTTTTCTTTATAACTTTATCTACCTACACTTGCATTTTCAGAGTATTATATATTTGAACTCCCAGGTCCCCCCTATTTATCCATACCCTTTAGCATCTTTCCATTGAGTGTATGCTCCAATTCCTCATTTTTCCACCCAAAATACATTACTTACCGCATTAACTTGCATCTACCACTTATCTGCCCATCCCACTAACCTATCCATGTTTCCTGAAGCCTTTTACAGTTCTCCTTTACTTCTGTTTCATAGCGTGACATTAGACCTGTAACTGTAAATAGTCTTCCTTACTTGCCTTTTGTTGAGGGACCCTCCCCCACTGTACTCAAGGGTCACGCCTCAGGAATAGTCCAACAGATTGCATCATGGAATGATGAAACATGAGTCAGGACCTACATGTTCCCCACACATTGAGTTAACTCAAGGCCAGGTACTTCCCAACAGAAAGGTCAAACTATAAAACTGATAGTTCTATTAAAATTATGCATCATACAGTTTAATGAAGCCTTTTCATCCGCTCCACAGATAGCTCCACCTCCTAACAACATAGTTTTACTAGCAGAGGAGGTGTAAACAGCATTGCTCTGAAGATATCCCCACAGCCACATGGGTCAAGAATGGTAAATCTACTGATGCTCACAGGCAATGGGAAGATAAGCCACAAGTGGTGTTCAGCCGTATTTTGATTACCACTGCTGTGTAGCGCCTTTTTTAAAAAATGGCACATTTAAAAAAAAAACCAGAGATTTCACAAAGATGATCCCAAAGACAAATCTCTGAATACTTCAGATGATTGGAATTCCTGTACAAACCACACTATTAAAATGCTGATATTTTAGAACTGTGGATCACATCTAAAGACGACAGCAGAAAATTCAATTTAAAAGTCACATATCAAATCCAAATTAGAACCAGTTCTAATCTGCAGTTATCACTTACTTACTCAGATAATCCCCATGGATGCAAGAGAATGGTGTACAGGTGGACAATTCCTCGGTACGTTTTTCCTAAAGTTCCTGACTGATTAATGTAATGTCAACAATAAGTTCAAGCACTGACAAGGTCACTCCAATTTATGTACAAGGATTTCTCACACAGAGACAGCCAAAAACTTTTTTTGTTCTTCATATAAATAACTTTTCTTCACGTGTTAAGAAAGTTATTTTTTGGGACATTAATAGTGGCCTCGGGATCCCAAATTTGTGGTTTCATAATATTTAAGAATGTTTTTCTTTACTTTTTTTAAACTGTGAGAAAGTAAACATTCTGGGAGAAAATTCAGCAGCAAGCATTTCAAAGACAGTGAGGTCTGATGATTTTACAATCTGGCCACTCTCCAGATGCTTTCACTCATTGTCCAGCACAAAGAATTGCTTCTTCCACAGGTAAGCCCACACTTCCTAGAAATCAAAACATGACCTTCTGAATAAATTAATTGGGGGGATAGCACTCGGGTTCCCAACCCTGGGCGGGAGTCTACCGGAATGGGCGCTTGGTCCCCCGGGTGCTGCTGCTGGCCACTCGGGAGGAACGGTCCTTGAACATGCGCACTACCGCGGCTGTCGTGGCTTGCCGCCAATCTGGGGCCTGCTGGTCACCCGCTGTTCGGAAACACGCCGTTTCCTTACCGGTTGTGAGGCTGGCGGGGCGGTATTGGGGCCAATGAAAATTGCCTGGAAACTGAGTTCTGAGAAAGCAACCGGGGAGGGAGAGAGAGAGAAACACAAACTGAGGAGGGAGAGAGAGAGAGAAACACAAACTGAGGGAGAGAGAGAAACAAACGGGAGGGAGAGATAGAGAAACAAACTGGGGAGGGAGAGAGAGAAACAAACGGGAGGGAGAGATAGAGAAACAAACTGGGGAGGGAGAGAGAGAGAAACAAACTGGGGAGGGAGAGAGAGAGAAACAAACTGGGGAGGGAGAGAGAGAGAAACAAACTGGGGAGGGAGAGAGAGAGAAACGGGGAGGGAGAGAGAGAAACAAACTGGGGGAGGGAGAGAGAGAAACAAACTGGGGGAGGGAGAGAGAGAAACAAACTGGGGGAGGGAGAGATAGAGAAACAAACTGGGGGAGGGAGAGATAGAGAAACAAACTGGGGAGGGAGAGAGAGAAACAAACGGGAGGGAGAGATAGAGAAACAAACTGGGGAGGGAGAGAGAAACACAAACTGGGGGAGGGAGAGATAGAGAAACAAACTGAGGGGGAGAGAGCAACACAAATGGAGGGAAGGGGCAGTTAATGTTGGCCTGTGAAGTGGGCTGTTGTATAACGAGTTTTATTACAGGAGTCAGGCAGGACTGAGTCTCACCTCCCTGAAGCTGGGCTCCAGTGGTGGAGTGTGGGAGATAATGAATTGAATTAGGATTGGTTTTGGTTTTATTTATTATTTTTAAATTTGCTGTGTATTGTAAAAAGTCATAAATCTGTATGAAAGCTTTAGTTAGAAATGACTTATCTTGATGTTTTTGTTGAATCAGTGGAATATACTTGGTATTTCTCATCGCGGTCGATACTGTAGAAACATCATTGAAGTAGTTTTTATTTAACCAATACTTATCATAAATCTTTCTATTCTTTTGTGTTCTTTCTTTGATTTATAAATTACATTGTAATTCATCTCACTAGAAAACCAAGCTCAAATATTTTATTCGGGGCTTGGTGATACTGAGACACTCCACTAAGATAAATGCAATAACAATTGCAAACAGTGGGTAAATATCACATGATCAAATCTCCAGGGTTACGTCAAACCAGCGTTGGCAACCCTGGATAGCACACCCGGGGTGAACCCCTTATTCTTCTGATAAACCCACTGAATTTATTATGAGATGTACTATATCTTCCAGATCTCACTGATGGATGGACTTTATGTTCTGCACCCACCCCCTCTCCCATCAGAGCACCGGAGAGAAGCAGGCAGCACACGCACACGGTAGGAGCAAACAAGTAGGAGTCTATTTTTGTAAGGCCCAGCAGAATGATCATTAGAGCGCATGACCTCTGGCTGTTTGTTGTTTGTCAACAGCAGCCAGAAGGTCCAAACGTTGGTGGCCATTCCTGTTCCTGCTGGCCGCTCAGGTCCGCAGCAGGAGCTGACGATCCCCTTAATTTCTGGGTGCCAGGCACCAGGACTGCATTAGGGGAGGGTTTGAGCCATTTAAATGACCTGAACCTGGAAGTACAGTTGAGTTCAGACTCTTACAGGTCGATCACACTTTGGGCACTTCTTGCAATTTAGTATACTGCATTCGCTGCTCACGGTGCGGTCTCCTCTACATTGGGGAGACCAAACACAGGTTGGGTGACCGCTTTGCGGAACACCTCTATTCAGTCCACAAGCGTGACCCCGAGCTTCCGGTCGCCTGTCATTTTAATTCTCTGCCCCACTCCCACCTCTCTGTCCTCGGCCTCCTACACTGTTCTAATGAAGCTCGATGGAAGTTCAAGGACCAGCACTTCATCTTTCGATTAGGCACTTTGCAGCCTTCTGGACTCAACATTGAGTTCAACAATTTCAGACCATAACCGCTGCTCCCATTTTTTCGGACACCAGCTTCTGGTAATGGTTCTGCTGTTGTCACTTACAGCTCCCCTAGACCCATTTTGTATTTCTTTTCTTGTCCCATAACCACCCCCTTTTACCTTGCACCATCATCCCTTTTGTTATTTAATCTCTCCTGCCTTCCACCCTATCACAGACCTTCCCTTTTGTACTTTCCTCCCCTCCCCTCTTTCCCTGCCCCTGCACTTACTTAAAACCTGTAAATTTCTAACTTTTTCCAGTTCTGATGAAAGGTCATCGACCTGAAACGTTGGCCGTAATTTTCAGAGGTAAGAGCGGGTGGGTTGGAGACGTGAGGGGGGGAAGCGAAAGTTGTGCAAATGTAAAACCCGCCTCCAACCCGCCCACTTTCAGCTTTCACTCAGGTGGGACGGGGGTGCGGGCTGCCAGGAGGCGGGTTGGCAATTTAAATATTATAATGAGGCCTGAAGTCTCTACTTTAATCTGTTTTGCAGGTTTTACTGCAGGCGGCCGGGGATCCCAGGGCTCGAGATTCCCGGTGGCTGCAACAAGGCGGCCTCAGCCCCAGGGATCGGACCCCTCCCCCAGGGATCAATCTTAAACTCCCCTGGGGGTCGGGGATTGGCCCCCCCCCCCCCCGCAAGCATCCTGGGCCCAGCACTTACCTTGTCCTGTGGCCTCCTGGTCCGCGATCCCCGCACGACTGGAAGTCAGCCTGTCAATCAGGCTGACTTTCGGGTGTGGAACCCACCCTTTCCTTTGCACGCAGGTTGTGGAGTTAACTCCACAGCGTGCTGGGAAACCCAAACTTTCAGGTTTCCCGCAGTCTCCCAGGCACCTCCCCCCCCCCCCCCCCACCGTGCGGATGGGACCCAGGAAAATCCAGCCCGTTAACTCTGTTTCACTCTCCACAGCTGCTGCCTGACCTGCTGCGTATTTCCAGCATTTTCTGTTTTTATTTTAGGTGCACTCCACTTGCCTCCCGCCCACCACCCCTGCTGAGGTGAAAAGGCCAGAGGAAAATCAACCCTTACATATCAGGCTATAAATTTAAGAATCATGTTTATTAAGAATTGAAGCAAGAATAAATACAACAACTTTCATTAGATTACAAAACTTTACTTAAATTTACAGCCCCTGTTCTAAAACAGTAAAATGTCTCAAAGTCCTTGTCTAAGGATAATGCATACCTTCGACCAGCATTCACAATGCAAAGTTTATAAATGAAACTGAATATCCATGGAATGTTGCCACTACGGTATGGTAACCTTGGGTATGAAAACAAACTGAACCAAACTGAACCACTTCTGGTTAATCTGTTTCTATTTCATGAAGTCTTAGCATATACGGAAAAGAAACGAGCCTTCGCTTTTGCACGCACAATGTCAATTTTTCACACTTCTTCATAACATTATCCACATACGGAGGGGGAAGATTTTCTTCTGCGCGTGCACAGGCATTCTGTTGTCGCACCAAAATCAGAGTATGAAAAATATGTGGATCTTTATGTGGAAAGTTTGAAAATGATTTTAAAAGTCATGCCCGAGAGTTGTGTAATTCCTGGCAGCCTACCGAGAGCATGCATTTGATCCAGGGCTGGAAAATTCTAATTGCCAACTTGCTGGGTAGGGGGAAGAGAGTGAGACAGAAGTTGGAATAGAAGATGTTTTAAGTAAATCTCAGATGATCTGAAAAACAAAGTAATTTGTCAGCTTGCAAGGGGATGTCCCATCTTCAATTCCTCTTTTGTGAATCTGTTTACCTGCTGCCTTTCAATGTTATTTTCTTGCTGGTTTTGTGCCACCAGCTTTCAATATGCAATTCTCACACAGCAGGTAACAACCTGAAAGTAAGTTTGCAGAATTTGCAAAGACTGGCCACCAGGAAGACCATTTTTTTTTTTATAAACCAGGTCTTCCCTTTAACAAATCCAGCAACTTTACTTTGGGCTTGTTGCCAGCTGCACAAGGCCCATGCGCTGGCAGCACTAGTATGTCATAAAACCAATGTAAAGGCAGCTTCTTGTAACTTATTGTGGTTCTTCCTCCACTGACCAGTTGCTCATATGTACAGACCAAGAATATACATTATTTCTTTTCTTCTGGTTGAAGTTCAAGTAACAGCTTTTGGCAAGGAATAAAACACTTTAACAATGGTATGAGATTTGGGTGGGGGGGGAAGGGAAGGGTCAATATATTCTTTGATTGTCTAGTAGTGGTTGTGTACTCAATACCCAGTGGCGAAGTTGTCAATGTTTCCTGAGCTAGTGGCTTCCAAAGCTGAAGTTTGAAAAATCCAAACATGTATACCTGAATAAACATATGAGAATCCACAGGAGAATTATTTAAAGTGCTGCTTCTGGAGGCAGTCTCCACTCAGAGCAGTGCTGCAAAATAAGTGGCATGGTGCAAGACTTGCGCAACATAGGTTTGGATGAAGAAAGATTGCATATATATCGCGCCTTTCACGACATCCCAAAGCACTTTACAGCCAATGAAGTACTTTTTGACGTGTAGTCACTGTTGTCCTGTAGGAAACGGGGCAGCCAATTTGCGCACAGCAAGCTCCCACAAACAGCACTGTGATCACGACCAGATAATCTGTTTTTACATAAGAACATAAGAAATAGGAGCAGGAGTAGACCATTCGGCCCTTCGAGCCTGCTCCGCCATTCAATGAGATCATGGCTGATCATCTGCCTCAACTCCATTCACCGGCCCCATCGCCATATCCCTTGATGTCCTTACTAGTCAGAAATCTATCGACTTCTGTTTTGAATATACCCAATGACTGAGCCTCCACAGCCCTCTGGGGTAGAGAATTCCAAAGATTCACCACCCTCTGTGTGAAGAAATTTCTTCTCATCTCAGTCCTGAATGGCCTACCCTTTATCTTGAAGCTGTGGCTCCTGGTTCTAGACTCCCCAGCCAAGGGAAACATTCTCCCAGCATCCATCCTATCAAGTCCTTGTAAGTGATGTTGATTGAGGGATAAATATTGGTCAGGACACCAGGGATAACTCCCCTGCTCTTCTTCAAAATAGTGCCATGGGTTCTTTTACATCCACCTGAGAGAGCAGATGGTGCCTTGGTTTTACACCTCATCTGAAAGACAGCATCTCCGACAGTGCAGCACTCCCTCAGTACTGCACTGGAGTGCTCAAGTCTCTGGAGCAGGACTTGAACCCACAACAATCTGACTCAGAGGCGAGTGTGCAATCAATTGAGCCACAGCTGACACATCCCAGTTGGTCTTATCCGTCCAGCATACCAATACGACCCTCTTCCTATTACAGCATTTGGCTGTTGCTTAATTGAATCTTGTCTCACAGCCTCAACCCTTCCTGGCAATCCTTTCCAGCTGTTGATCAACATATGCATTGAGTAATACTTCCTGGTCTGTGTCCTAAGCTTGCCCTTGACAAACCTGAATCTGTGTCCTCTTCTCTTGCTACATTGGTGTACCTGTTCTGGAATTGCTGTATCCTGTTCGAGGGCTGGCTTTCCCATGCACCGGAGACACCGCCACAGACATTGGTGCCAAATGCTGCCATTTTTTTGTGACCATTGGTAGGCTGAACACTCAGACAAGTCCGTAACACAGCAATTCGGAAACTTATAGCAGCAATCAAAGTTACTTCAGTGAGGCTGCCATTGCTCTTGATATAAATGAGATCAAGTCAGAAGACCAACAGCCTCATCATTTTTGGGAACCGCTTCCAATGGGAGTGGTTTAATACGATATAAAAGTCATTCATAAAATGAATAGTTGTCTCAAAAAGGTTCCAATAGACTAAGAGCTGATCCTTTATAAGATACCAGCTGTGGCTCAGTTGGTAGCACTCTTGCCTCTGATCAGAAAATTCTGGGTTCAAATCCCACTCGAGAGTCTTGAGCACATAAGACTGCACTGTCGGTGGTGCCGTCTTTCGGATGAGACATTTTACTAAGGCTCCGTCTACCCTCTCCAGTCGACTTAAAAAGATCCCATGATATTTCAAAGAAGGACAGGAGTTCTCCCTGGTGTCCTGGCCAATATTTAACACTCAACCAACATCACTAAAAACAGATTATCTGGTCATTATCACATTGCTGTTTGTGTTTCCAACATTATAACAGTGACTACACTTCAAAAGTACTTAATTGGCTGTAAAAGCGCTTTGTGACATCCTGAGGTCATGAAGGCTTTCTTTTGTCTCATTATACGCACAAGGCTGGCAGATTGGAATGCCAACTGGTGCTTGGACTTGCATTCACAAACACACGGCATGAAATGAGTGTTTCAACCACAGAACATGTTAGGGGAGTTTTACATTTCCACATTCATAACTATTTATGATGACACTTAGTTTAGAGTACTGCAACAGGAAATAATACTGCAGACACTGCCCCAGGACACAATGTTCCTAATTGTTACTCACTTATTGTACACAGCCTACAAAGTGCAACCAAAAGCTCTTTATCTCTCAGCAGTACCGAGGAGATTCTAAACCAGCTTATTAATCTTCATTACTGTCAATGCTAAAATAATCTTTGTCAGACTGTGATGATTAGGTATTATGCAGATGTGCACCTCTGGGTATTTTGCATCTCCATGAAGTAAAGGAATTAGAAAGTCGTAATCTATTAGGATGAGAGCCAGCATTCTGTAAGTGAGAGAGGGTTTGATCTTTACACACATGTACAAAGATGGAGTATTTTACTGCTCTACTTAGGTAGTTCTTTTTTGGAACGTTCAATTTTACGTGTTCTGTATCTGAATTCCCATGCTTCATCATGACATTCTTTAGATTGATTTGAAGGGAAACAATGCTTGGTCAATGATGCCGGGACGAGAGAAAAAAATTGAGTATGGATAATTAAAAAAATTGAGCATAGCTAGTTTAAAACAAACCTGCTTCGCAGAGTTTGTGATGTTAACAGCTGTTTTAAATATTGCAACATTTGCATTCCTTTTTCCTTAAATCTACCTTGTAATAATTCAATTATATACAGTCATTTCTTGAAGCACGAGCGGTAATTTTAACTTGGGGCGATAGTGTAACATGGGCGATATTGAATCGGCCGCCCATTATACGCCCCTTCGATGAATAGGAAAACTGGCTGTGGTGTATAATGGGCAGCAAATTCGATATTGCCTATTATACACCATCACCCACAGTTACAATTATACATTGTCTGCAGCACTACAAACAGAAATCTGCAGCAGACAGTAACTGAACAAAAGTAGGATTAAAACAACTTGAAAGAACACAGCCTCCGTGTACTGGGGCAGACTAATTTACTAGAAACTCTCTCCAGTTTGACCATATTGGTTGTAGGGGTAAATCCCTGCTCAATTAGATGCTGCCTACTGCCACCACAATCGTTTAGTTTTCAAAGTTATCCTGAATTACATAGAAAACAAATTATATTGGCAGAGGCAATGTCATTGCTTATTGACAAGTTAAATGCCCAAGAATATGACAATGATATTTAAAGTGAAATAATTAGATGGTTGATGCTTCAACACTGTAAATCCTTTGAAATAGCTATTCATTGTTTAGTTTCCAGAGGCCAGATTGACAAAATGGGATGATGTTTTGATGTCTAAATTTATTGCATCAAAAAAAAACACAACCATTAATTTATTGTCACACTGAATACAAGAGACATTCTCGGGGCTGAGAATGGTAATGAGTTAGAACATTTTCCTTTCATCTCTGGGACCACATTGAGATCACTAACAGCTTAAATGACATATGGAAATCAAGTGCAAGTTACATGATACAATAAAATGTCAATGAATCCTATATTTGCAAATAAATGAAAAAGGTTTGCCCAAACACTTGTTACAAATTCAGGTTTGCAGCATGTACCTTCCTGGGTTCAGTGGCATCAGTCGCTCCCATAGGCCGTCTGACTGCTTTACTTATAAGGAAGTAGACTTGCACTACCCTATACCTACTTGCACGATTATGTAATCCTGAGGTGTGACCTGAACAGGATATTTATGTCTTTCGGATGTGTACTTCTTCAATTTTCTCAAAGGTGGACTGGGCAAATACTTGGCAAGACGCGTCCAGATACGAATCATTACGCTGCTTTATTTTACAGCACATGAACATGCAGAGTACCAGCTGTAAGCAGAACTTTCTTATTTCACTCAGCTTCACTTCATTCCCGTACATAAAGAAAATAATGAACTCCCCATGCTATTCCACATTGTTGGATTGTCTTACTCGTAGTTTCAGAATTAACTAACTTTCTGAAACACTACTGGCCAAAAGAAACTGAGCCCCTACATTTTGGCCTTAAGCCCAGGAAAGAACCTCCTTTCCCTGCAGTCTGTTGTTTTCTTTTCAAATGTCACCTCTCAGTAAAACTGACAACCCCATGCCCAAGAGCAGAATCCATCAGCCTAACTTGGCATTGATCTGTACTGAGTTTAAATGAATGGAGATGTCCCAGTCGCAATAAGTTTTAATGATTACCAAGCATGTTAAGCTATCTTTCAAATTCTGCAGCACATTGGTTCAGACACCCCATCTAAATTCTAATCTATGTTTCTCCACCCTACTATTCTCTGAGAGCTAAGTTCAGCTCATTAGTAGCATTTTTAACATATATTACACCAAAGTCCCCAATGATGGCATAATCAGCAATCTCAAAACATGCAATTTGTTACGCAAAGATAGTACACTTTTAAGTAGCATTATGAAAGAGCAAATGGATTTGATTATAACATTTTCATCCTTGTTTTCAAATCTCTCTATGGCCTCGCCCCCTCCTCATCTCTGTAATCTCCTCCAGCCCTATAATCCCCCTAGACCTCTGCGCTCCTATTCTGGCCTTTTGAACATCTCCAAATTTAAATGCTCCACCATTGGCGGTCGTGCCTTCAGCTGCCTAGGTCCTAAACTCTGGAATTCCCTCCCTAAATCTCTCTGCTTCTCCACTTCTCTTTCCTCCTTTAAGACGCTCCTTAAAACCTACCTCTTCGACCAAGCTTTTGGTCATCTGCCCTAACATCTCCTAATATGGCTTGGTGTCAAATTTTTTTTTAATAACACTCCTGTGAAGTGCCTTGGGACGTTTTATTGCGTTAAAGGTGCTATATAAATATAAGTTGTTGTTGATTAGGATTATTGGAGGTAGGTCCCAATGTTTATTTGTATCATAAATGAAATCTAAAAGAATATGTTTATGATGTTGCTGCGCATGATGACCAGAACAATTCTGTCCCCATTATGGCTCAGGGTGTAAAACGTTCAGGCAGTCACCAAATCTTAGAAATAAATGAACAAATAAAATCAACAAGGCCCTTTACTGAGCATCACCTTGTCCTGGATAATTTGCAAACAGATGTGGATATGCTCTCCACATTCTTTTTCATGCCCTGTTTTCTTCTATTCCCCAATTTTCTGCTGTTCATTCCTTCTTTAAGGTGCTGACACTTGCTGATGTACAATTCTACGAAAGAAGACAACCACCCACTATCTCAGGCAGGTGGACTTGTGAATTCAGACAGTGAGTATCAACAGGCGATTGTAACGTGGAGCACATCACAGCAGAGCCCAGTCCTGCCATTGACTGACACGCACACGTGTAGTCTCCAGCAGAAACCACTGGATGTCTATCAGGAGTGGTGGGAACCCTGCCTCATTTATGCTTCACTAGCCATGGGGGCATTAAGACCAACTGATGCCCTGGCTGAGATCAGCTAACCAACCAGCGATCAAACCTCAGAGCTTTTGATTTGCATAACTTGGTTACCCACTAAGCCGTCAGGGTAGCTATTCATGCTTTACAGGTTTATTTTTTTTGTTGCCAGTACACAGTCAGCATTTCTGAACTTGCAAAAGCCAAAAAATATTTTAAAAATAAATTATCGTGGTATTTGGTGGGTTAAGTACATAGAGATCACACAGCTATAGTACACACTGGGGAAAAGAAAAAAAACCAGACAATTCACTGCAGCCACCTCTGGCACTGAATGGCTTGTGCATGATTCTTGTACACATGAGTGAATTATATGCCCATTACAGCAGAGCATTTGATACTGAAAATTAGGATAAGCTGTGTTGATAACACAGGGGTTTGCACTCACTTGTCTATCAACTTAAATAACAATAATTGGCAGAATAGTGGCATACACCACTCACAGTATCATATACAAATAATCATACAGGGACATATACCAGTGTCATCTTTTATGTGTGCACTCCTTGCCTTCCTGATGTTGCTTTTTAATGCAGAATAATGGATCTTGATTTGAGGTGAATCAGAAAACTAATGAGGCATAGCAATATTTCAGCGCTGATTAGACAGTGATTAATGTAGTCTGGTATTTGAGGCTAGAAAGGCTTCTCATTGAGGAGGAAATGTTCTGTGCAGAATTTCTTTTCACTGTAAGACAGCGATGCCCAGCTGAGTTCCAGTCATTGGTTATGTGATGATGCAGCTTTAAAATGGGCCTTAACTTATTTACAAGGGTGGGGGAGGGGGAGGGGGGGGGCGAGCTAAGTGCCTGATTTCAAATAGGACAGGTGTTTAAGAGATGGGTATAGACTGTTGGCCATTTAGTTTAAAGGGTTGCCTCCAACGAGAAGCTGCCCTGTAAACAAGAAGGAACAATTAGGATGGGTGTTGGGGGGTGGAAATGGATGTGGGTTGGCTTCAACTGGTGGATTCATTTGGTGGTATTTAGGTTGAGTCAGCCATCTAGGGTTTCGGCATGGGTTTTCTGAATTCTCAGGCCACGCACGTAGAGGCTGGCCTGCACAACCTTTCTGCAGACATACGGAAGGTCCTGGCTAGACTGTCAAAAGTTGTGCATCCAACTTTGCACTGCTCGTGCGTACGTTCCTTTCTGGCGCAAAAACACAAAAGGAAAAGCGGCCCAACCATGGCTAACAAAAGAAATTAAGGATAGTATTAGATCCAAAGAGGAGTCATATAAAGTTGCCAGCAAAAGTAGCAAGCTGAGGATTGGGAGCAGTTTGGAATTCAGCAATAAAGGACCAAGAGATTAATTAAGAGGGGAAAAATAGAGTATGAGAGTAAACTTCCAAGGAACATAAAAGCGGACTGTAAAAGCTTCTACAAGTATGTAAAAAGAAAAAGATTAGTGAAGACAAATGTAGGTCCCTTACAGTCAGAAACGGGAGAATTTATAATGGGGAACAAGGAAATGGCAGAGCAATTAAACAAATACTTTGGTTCTGTCTTCACGGTAGAGGACACAAATAACATCCCAGAAATGCTAAGGAACCAAGGGTCTCATGAGAAGGAGGCATTAAAGGAAATTAGTATTAGTAAAAAAATAGTGCTGGAGAAATTAATGGGACTGAAAGCTGATAAATCCCCAGGGCCTGATAATCTGCATCCCAGAGTACTAAAAGAGGTAGCCATGGAAATAGTGGATGCATTGGTTGTCATCTTCCAAAATTCTATAGATTATGGAACAGTTCCTGCAGATTGGAGGGTGGCAAATGTAACTCCACTATTTAAAAAAAAGGAGGGAGAGAAAACAGGGAACTACAGCCTAACATCAGTAGTAGGGAAAATGCTAGAGTCTATTATAAAGGATGTGATAACAGGACACTTAGAAAATATCAATGGGATTAGACAAAGTCAACATGGATTTATGAAAGGGAAATCATGTTTGACAAACCTAGTGGAGTTTTTTGAGGATGTAACTGGTAGAATAGATAAGGGAGAACCAGTGGATGTGGTGTATTTGGATTTTCAGAAGGCCTTTGATAAAGTCCCACATAAGAGGTTAGTGTGCAAAATTAAAGCACATGGGATTGGGGGTAATATACTGGCATGGATTGAAAATTGATTAACAGACAGGAAACAGAGAGTAGGAATAAATGGGTCTTTTTCAGGGTGGCAGGCGGTGACTAGTTGGGTACCGCAGGGATCAGTGCTTGGGCCCCAGCTATTCACAATATATATCAATGATTTGGATGAGGGAACCAAATGTAATATTTCCAAGTTTGCTGACGACACAAAACTAGGTGGGATTGTGAGTTGTGAAGAGGATGCAAAGAGGCTTCAAGGCGATTTAGACAAGTTGAGTGAGTGGGCAAATACATGGCAGATGCAGTATAACGTGGATAAATGTGAAGTTATCCACTTCGGTAGGAAAAGCAGAAAGGCAGAGTATTATTTAAATGGTGATAGATTGGGAAATGTTGATGTACAAAGGGACCTGGGTGTCCTTGTACACCAGTCACTGAAAGAAAACATGCAGGTGCAGCAAGCAGTTAGGAAGGCAAATGGTATGTTGGCCTTCATTGCAAGAGGATTTGAGTACAGGAGCAAGGATGTCTTACTACAGTTATACAGGGCCTTAGTGAGACCACACCTGGAGTACTGTGTGCAGTTTTGGTCTCCTTACCTAAGAAAGGATATACTTGCCATAGAGGGAGTGCAGCGAAGGTTCACCAGACTGATTCCTGGGATGGCAGGACTGTCGTATGAGGAGAGATTGGGTCGACTCGGCCTGTATTCACTAGAGTTTAGAAGAATGAGAGGAGATCTCATTGAAACGTATAAAATTCTGACAAGGCTAGACAGACTGGATGCAGGGAGGATGTTTCCCCTGGCTGGGGGGGTCTAGAACGAGGGGTCACAGTCTCAGGATACGGGGTAGGACATTTAGGACTGAGATGAGGAGAAATTTCTTCACTCAGAGAGTGGGTGAACCTGTGGAATTCTCTACCACAGAAGGCTGTGGAGGCCAAGTCACTGAATATATTTAAGAAGGAGATAGATAGATATCTAGACGCAAAAGGCGTCAAGGGGTATGGGGAGAGAGCAGGAATATGGTATTGAGATAGAGGATCAGCCATGATCATATTGAATGGCGGAGCAGGCTCGAAGGGCCGAATGGCCTACTCCTGCTCCTATGTTTCTATTACATGAGATTCACCCAGTTGCTTTAAAGCAGTTATGTAATAAATGTGGTATGAGATGATTCAACATGTCATACGATGCAATAAAGTAACAATGAAACAAGTAATGCCACAGAGGAATATCCTGCAACACGGCAAGTGTTTGCCAACTAATATCAGTAGCAGCAAATTCTGTGTTGCTGGGACATCAGAGGAATGTTGGCTGGAGGACACCAGGCCAGAGCTGAATAGTGGAGATGTAAAAATGTATGAATAATCTGGGGTTTAACTTAATTACTTTTGGGTTTAGAGGGTTTTTATACAGAATTTCTCCTCAGGAGAGTAAATGTGTGAGGCAGAGTCCATGATTGGGTGCATTGTATGTGGACTGTGGAAAAAGCAGTCATAATGGCCAAATTGCTGTTTCCTTATTCCATGCTTAACGTTATCATGCCTATATTTGTATGGTAGTTACTCACGGGTAAGTAACGGTACAGGTACATTATTGCATGAATTCTCAGTCAAAGGCAAGATCTTTCTCAAAGGGTTAACAGTAAGAGTTTGCTAAATACCTCCAGGGCAAGCAAAGAAAAATAGTATTATTTTATGTAATGAGATATGAAGAGTAAATAAAGACAATAACATTGTAATAATAAATGGCTTCAATTAACCCACTATCAACCAGAAATGTCCTAATAGAAGTGTGGTAAGAGAATCATAGCAGCAAATGTGGTTCAAAGTAACTTGTTGACACACTGTGTTGTGGACCCCACTCGGGTAACTTGTACCTGGACCAGCTTCTTACAAATTATCTGGAGCACATCAATGATATGGAAGCAATGGAACCTCTGTGACATAGTGACCACAATATGATTCTATTTGAGATCATCATTCATTTAGCACCATGAGGAGCAGTACAAAAATACGATTTTAAAAAGGTCAACTTTAATTGGGCAAACTGAAATCATATTAAAAGGGAGATATAGCTGAAATATATATCTCGGTTAAGGAAAAATGTAAAACTTTCAAACTTTATTAATTATACAGGATAGGTATATACCCAAGAAAATGAGCTTGAGCTAAAGAAGCATTCTTCAGAATGGATGAATAAACTATTAAATGGAAATAAGAAAAAAAAAATCTATGCAAAATTTACAGGGAAAAGGGAGAGTAAAGAACTTTAGGAGTGTAAGAAAATGCAAAAACAGGCTAAAGGTGGTATAACAGGGTGCAAAATAGGTCCTAGAGATGAGTATGTCGAAGGATGCTAAGTACAATACAAAAAGCATTTTCCCAGTATATTGTAACAGTAAAAGAGCAGTTAGCGAGGAAGCTACAATTCAAAATGTTAAAGCGATGGTGAAATTGAAGATGAAGTGAAAAACAGAAGTCAAAGACTTAAGGATTGCTTCCTTCAACCGTTTATTATAGAGCAAAATATTAACCTTGTATTCAATTATTGAAACACAGTGAATATCCAAGAGGATTTTGGAATGAGTGTTGCAGAAGAATGCAGTAGATTAAATGGACTGGAGACCAATCATTTCTTTTGGCCAGACAGCATATATTCTAATGTGTTGAAGGAGAGACTTGGGAGAAAATAATTATTGGATACTGGAAATTTTCTGCAGAATTGGAAGCAAGTACCCATATTTGAAATTGTAGACAAATATGACCCAGCCAACTGTAAGTGTATCAGCCTAACATCAATACTAGCTAAAATAATGAAAACCATTCGAAAGAGTAGGCTGGAGGAGTACCTATATAGCAATAATTTAACAAGAAACAGCTAGCATTAATTGAGAAAAAGCATTCCAACCTGGCAAACCACATTGACTTCTTTACAGACTTAACAATTATATACTTTATTTGAACTTTTAGAAAGCTTTTGATAAAGTTGCACACGAGAGACTTCTATATCGACTAAAAGCCATCAGATTCCAGGATAGAACACGGGACAGGATAATAAGTTAGTTCAAAATGAGGAAACAGAGAGTACTGATGAGAGGTATAATGTCAAACTGGGGTAAACGTTGAGTGGAACAACATAGCAGTCCGTACTTAAAGTTTTGTAGGGGGTGAAATTGGTCTTCTGTGGCAGTGCAAAATGAGCAATAGTGAATGGCCAGCTTGTTTTACACTTGATTTTTGACTGCGATGGAAAAGAACATCGGTTAGGGTGCAATATGGGCTGCTGAATCACTATCAGCCAATTTGCTCTACCATCTATTTCAACAAAAGTGAGAAGTCGCACAACACCAGGTTATAGTCCAACAGTTTTATTTGAAATCACAAGCTTTCGGAGCTGCTGCCCCTTCGTCAGGTGAAGTGAAGGAATACGAATCGGCAAAGCATATATAGACAGAGAACAATGCCTGTGCAGCGTACAATGTCAGACGACTACAGTTAATCTTTCTGACTGCCTTTTATCACACCTCGGCAGAGAGACAATCAGGTCAATCTATTTCAACCCCATTGTTTCTAATCTACAGAAATGGCCAGGCTGCAGAAACCGATTGTAAGTTTATTAAATTTGCATAAAATAGGCAGAGCATCAAAGGCGGAGGATGCAATTAACAATTCACTGAAGCATTTACATTAGTGTTATAATTGGGTAGACAAAATTGGCATACTACCAAATGAAAATCCTTGTATATTGGGCAAAAGTGTGCAACAAGAGTATATGAGCAGAACACAACTGGCATAGAAGTAATACTTGACCCAGCTCTTTCAATGTTAAGACAATGTGGCAAAGCAATTAAACATTTAAACAGAAAGTTGGTAAAATTGCCATTACAATAGACTACAAGCCTACAGCAATTATGCTTTATAATGACTAGTAAGTCAACTCTTGAATTATTGTGTCAAATCGGAGAAGGTGCAGTGAAGAACAACAAAAATGATCCCAAATATAAAGATAAACTATGAGGAAAAATTAGATATACTTAAGCTTCACAGTCCATCTTGAGAGGTCATAAATGGTATAGGACCCAAAATTTTACTTCAAGATAAACCAGGCCAGTGGGATCAGATGGCATTAACTCAGATGTCTGAGAAGTGAATAATCTCCAAGATAGAGTAACAGAAAGGGTAAATACATTTGGAGCATTCAACATGCAGCTGAATGCTAGACTGAGAAAGTTAGAGCACTGAAGGGATAATTGTTGTTGGGCTAAATGGCCTTTTCTTGTCTTGACTGTTCTTGTATGTACTCACAAAATAAGATTTTTTTTTTTACATCATAACATATACATCCAGATTTATTTTCTACTTATAAGTTGTGCATCTAGTGTGCATTTGTCACACTTCAAAGTGTCAAATATAAAAGAGAAAGAACAGTAGTTATTTCATACGGCTTTGCAAGTGTCAGCTGTGGCTCAGTGGGTAGCACTTTCTAGGTGGGAGGGGCCAGGAGTGAGCAGGTGCTGCTGGGTGCTTGATTACTGCAGGGAGTTGGAATGAGTTTGTAAAACGTTGGTGGTGTTTTTTTTCGTGTTTTAGGGCCTTATTAGTCCTTAAACAGCAGCTGGAGTGCCGGGCACCTCAGAGGACAATGTTCCCAGGATGAATTTAATCAGGGGAGAAAATGTTGGGGAAAAGGAGAATAAAAGGCCCAAAGATTTGGGCTGGGACCCCAGGAGGTTTGGAAAAGAAAACACGGTGGTGGTTCAGTGCGAGGATAAGGAGATACGAGCTTGGGATATTATCCAGGTGGTACATGAGGACTGCAGCGAGGGAAGCTGCTTTGCCTGCTGACCAAAGCCGAATGTTGGGTTCAAGTTGATGGTCAGTGGCCGAGAGGAGGTGGAAAGACTTTTAATTAGTTTGAAGGTTGGAGATAAGTTCTTGGAGGTATCGCTGCTATATTCTGAAGAGGTGCTGGTCTCATTCTTAAATCTGCTGGTTTATATTGAGGACGATGTGCTAATAAAAAAGTTGGAGTCATGGGACGTTAAAATTTGCTCGGCAATAAAGTGGAGATACTATCCAGGAACGCAGGTAGCAGATGGAACCCGTTATGTAAAGGTGCGGTTCCCAGAAGGGTGAAGTCATTGCCGTATAGCATGAAATTCAAGACAATGGAAGGAGTGCAGTACTTCCGGGTACTGCATGATAACCAGGTGGAGGTTTGTTATTATTGTCTTGGACACGGCCATCTTGTAAGAAGCTAGCCAGACTTGTACTGTTATAACTGCGGCGAGTCTGGACACATCACTTGGAGCTGCAAGGCGGAGAGCTGTGGGGGGTGTCACAAAGGCCCCACCCACTGTGATTGTGAGGCAGAAGAAAGCCCCTTGAGTGACGAGGAGATGGGAGAAGGAGTAGGAGGTGTGAGTGGAGCGGCTGGAGGAGCAGAGCAGGCGGAGGACACAGCTGGTGAATGGAAGGAGAAAAGAGCGCAGGAAGAGGCAGAAAATTACGGAGCAGAGAACAGGATGGAGATGGTTGAAAACCCACTAGGTACGGTGGAAAAGGACAAAGACAGCAGCGGGCAGCATGGGTCGAGGGCAGAGTCGAGCCATAATATGGCTCGGCTCTCCCTAAAGAATCTGGTGTCCGCGGGGGGAGAGGAGGTGGGAGCTGGGTACGGGGTAAGTGTAAGTACTCTAAAGAAAGATGGGGAGTCGGACATCTCGAGGAGCAGGAGGGGGCAAGACCAGGAGAGGGTGCAAGAGGCAGGAGCCTTAAAGGGGCAGCAGGACGGGAGTGGGGAGACAAAGACGCCAGAAGGGAGCAAGATTGGTGCAGATGCGCCATTGTCCCAGAGAGAGAAGAAACGGGAGCAAGGGTCAGCGGTGGAGATGAGGCCGAAGGGAGTGGCACTGTTGGAGAAACCATGATAGCAGGAAGACTCTCTAAGGGAGATTATGTATCTGATGGGGAGCAGGGATGGGAGGTTACAGAAGAGCTCGAGAGTGAGGAGTCAGAGGGGGACAGAGACATGGAAGTGGGTGCTGGGGTGGCATCGTGTGGAAAGGGAGAGGTTAGTGAGGGGCAGAAGGAGGGAGAAGGGGCAGCTCCTCGACCCAAACCTAATGTAAGGAAGAGGCTGAAACTGCAGGGAAGATTCAAACAGGAGGTGAAGAAGAGCCGGAGGCTGCAGGAGAAAGCAACAGCTGCTCGAAAAGTTGGGAAGGAGATTAAATGATGTGGGGATTATCAGGCACATTTCCCTTATTCGGAGCCATGATTACTGATCAATTTTTAAAGTACAATAGATTAGTATATGGTTGCAGGAGACAAATTAAACTTCAGGTTTTGATGTTAATATGTGGTGGAGGAATGGCTGTGCAGAGTGGCGGAATGAATTTGTATGATACAATGGAATGATCACAATGTTGTAAATGTTTTTAATGTTTAATAAATAATATTAAAAAAAGTGGGTAGCACACTCGCCTCTGAGTCAGAAGGTTGTGGGTTCAAGTCCCACTCGAGGGACTTGAGCACATAAAGCTAGACTGACAGTGCAGTGCTGAGGGAGTGCTGCACTGTCGGAGGTGCCATCTTTTGGATGCCATGTTAAACCGAGACCCCGTCTGCTCTCTCAGGTGGACGTAAAAGATCCCATGGCACTATTTTTCGAAGAAGAGCAGAGGAGTTATCCCCGGTGTCCTGGCCAATATTTATCCCTCAATCAACATAACAAAAAGGAACATATTATCTGGTCATTATCACATTGCTGTTTGTGGGAGCTTGCTGTGTGCAAATTGGCTGCTGCGTTTCCCACATTACAACAGTGACTACACTCCAAAAGTACTTCATTGGCTGTAAAGCGCTTTGAGACGTCCGATGGTCATGAAAGGCGCTTTATAAATGCAAGTCTTTCTTATGATCTGGTACCATCATTCTACAGGTACCTGTTAATCTGAAAATTTCCTTGTTAACAGTAATTAATCTCTAACTGACCTCAGGATCCACAACAATTAGACTTTGTGGCCTTAAAGGAACAGGTCACTTGAACACAATGGCTTTAACAGCAGAATAATACATTGTGCAAAGTATAGCACTACTGCTGCTGTTATAAAATGGTATATCTGACTTACCACAAACTCCGTATGCTTGCCACCAATTATTTCCCCCTCCCTCATCCATGCCTTTGTCACCTCCAGATTGGATTATTCCAACGCTCTTCTGACTGGCCTCCCATCCTCCACCCTCCATAAACTTCAGCTCATCCAAAACTCTGCTGCCTGTATCCTATCCCGCAACAAGTCCCACTCACCCGTCACCCCTGTGCTCCAATCACATCTGGGCCTCACCCCTTCCTATTTCTTGTCCAGGCCTACAACCCTCTGAGAACCCCTATGTTCCTCCAACTCTGGCATCTTGTGGATCCCTAAATCCCTTTCACCCCATCATTGGCAGCCGTGCCTTCAGCCAACTTGCCCCTAAGCTCTGGAATTCCCTCCCTAAAATTCTCCACCTCCTATAACACCGTTCTTTCAACCCACCTCTTCGACCAAGCTTTTAGTCAATCCTACTAATATCTCCTTCTCTGGCTCAGTATGGATTTTGTCTGATTACACTCCTGTGAAGCGCCTTGGGACATTTTTCTACGTTTGAAGGTGCTATATAAATGCAAGTAGTCGTACCATCAGCAAAATGATAACAGATCTGCTAGTATTCATAATACATTTAAACGAGAACTACGTTTCATAAAAAGCAGAGATACAGTTGCTGATTTGATGTATATGCATTGATGGTCCTGCTCGCTATGCTATGCCATTGTAAACCATGATGCGGAGATGCCGGTGTTGGACTGGGGTGGACAAAAATGAGAAGTCGCACAACACCAGGTTATAGTCCAACAGTTTTATTTGAAATTACGAGCTTTCGGAGCGCTGCTCCTTCGTCAGGTACAGTGAGGGAATACAAATCGATTACAAAGTATATATAGACAGAGAACAATGTGTCTGCAGAGATACAATCCATCAGGGAGGCATTACATCAAAGACACAGCAGAGTACAGCTAAGACAATGAGGTGGGTCACAGGGGGTCCAACGTGTCAAATGCTGCAGTCTGCAGTTAAGCTTTTTACTGTTTTTTAATGCAGACACATTGTTCTCTGTCTATATATACTTTGCAATCGATTTGTATTCCCTCACTGTACCTGACCAAGGAGCAGAGCTCCGAAAGCTCGTAATTTCAAATAAAACTGTTGGACTATAACCTGGTGTTGTGCGACTTCTCATTATTGTAAACCATGACATTACTTCAAAGACAGGTCAGCATAGATATTAGCCAGAAGAGAGGCATTCAAACTGTTGCACTATGTGTGAAATTATGCACAAAATAGATGAGAGATATTATCACCGCCGATAGGAAATTAAGCTAAACTACCGTGGAGATCGTTCAAACTGATAGCCACTTGAGGCTGTGTTTCTATCCAGCTGATACCAACATGCTGATTGTTTGAGCCAAAACTGGGTCCAAAATGGCTTTGGATGGATAACATATGATGTATAACTGCCAATATTATTATTGTGCTGGGGCTCGGTATTAATCTGCCTGACAGTACAGGTTAGCGTTGCTAACTCTCCAAGATTGTCCTGGACTCTCCAGGAATTAAAGATTAAACACCTGGACAATGCTGTGAGTAACCGGGAGAAAAAAAAATCATACAAGAATTTTTTTTTTAATTGTGTTTTTTTAATTTTCTTTGAACACTTTTGTTCACTAGTTAGAAAAAAATATTGCAGATAGGGGTGGGGGGGGTGTCATGTGATGAACCCGCGGCCCCCCCATGCAACCAGAGTTGGCAAAGGATACATTTTAGGCACTTAGAAAGTTAATGGCAACATGTGTATCTCACATCATCAAACCACCGCTTTCTAGAGTAAATCCATTTACATCCAGAGCTCCAATGGACTCGAAGATCCATAATTTTTGTGGGTGCTGCACACTGTTATTTTTTTATGGTCACATTTTTGAAGGATCAACATCATGATTAATTATAAAGAGGAGAATGGAACAGACAGCAGCCCCCCACCCCCCTTATATTAAATGTAATTGAGTTTTCAACCTAATCTGTGTTTATTCAAGGAATGCGGATTGAGTGAGGTCAGTGACTGGTGGAGGAGTCCAACTCAAACAGGCAACAGCATAAAAAATGGCTTTACCTTAAAACTAATATTAAAGCCTTACAATTTCCCACTTACACTTTCTACCAGATCTGAAGGGAAACTAGCCCAAAAATGTCAACGTTACGGGAGATGGGAACTTAAATACGCGCGAAAAATGCATCTTCGCTGAACATTCGCCAGTGAAAACAATCAAAACACTGGAAAGATTTTCGCCCCCATTGGAGTCGAGGACCAAGCCACAAGTGTAGAGAGGAGGACCAAACCGGGCACACACACATCTTGGCGTTGGCTGGAATTCTGCTGGAACTGTAAACGAAGCAGCTTGCCCGAGAAGTTGGCGTTTTACGATTTCTCCACATTTTTGTTTTCAAGTGTGCCCCCTAGCGGAGTGTAAAATGTTAATATCCGGTGTCAAACGCACATCCATCATCAGATTTCACAACAACCGCTAAAGTCCGACTGTCACAGAACAATTTAAAAACAGGGAGAAAGGTTGTAAAACATCTCAATCCCTATCTCCACCCTCATAAATGGTGACAGCTTCCTTTCGTCACTTTTAACAATGATTCTCCTTTCATTGCCCAATCGCCCCAAAATATCAGTTTCCAACGATTGTATCAGAATTTCCGGACCGTTTAACCGATTTTTGTGTGTGTGTATATGTGTGTAGGGTGGGGTTGAAGTGAACCTGAATGATGCTAATCTTTATTTATTCCACAAACATAACAAAACCAGCTCGAAAGACAAACTAACGCAAACCATCTCTCCTAACTAAATTAAATTGCGCTGAAATTTCCTCGTGACCAACCTAAGTCACATCTGGCTGGCCTGAAATTGCAAGCAATTGCACGGTTCCCATCCGTGTTACAACGTTTAACAAGATTGAACTTCGAGTGATTAAAGACAAAAAAAAGCAAGAGAACAGAGGAGGAGGAAGGGGGGTAATCAGCTGGCAGAGTCAACAAGGATCTCGGTTATTTTGCCAGGCTTACCTCCAAAATCTCCACGTAACTTGCAGGGAACCATCCTCTGGCCCCATCCTTTTCTCCTTCCCACCATCCACCACTCAGCACCTGTAAAACCTTGATGATCTCCCCAGCCTCGAACTTCAGCCCTTGCTGATGCTGGTCCCCGGTAAAGGCGTACAAAGTTTTGCACAGAACTCCGGCCATAGCAGATCCCCCTCGGCTTGTTTTTTTAAAAATTCTTTCAGCAGTGTAAGCTCGGCTGGTGAAAGGCTCGAGTCGTTTTCGCTCCCGTGGTGGATCTGATGCTACAGACGGGACTCCCTCATTGTTCCAACTCGCGATGTGACTCAGTGCTTAGATCATGACGAAACTGGACGGATAAGATTCACAGAGAGAGAGAGAGGGGGAAAGTGCAGCCGTTCTGATGTTTTCTCGCTCAAGAGCTGCCTGGGTTGTAATGAAGACTGTTGCAGTTCTGGATGGTGGCGCTTTGCCGGGCAGGAAGCTCACTGATAGTTCTCCCATTGTAATTAATTTGAATGTGTTTCGCGATGGGGATCGCGGTTTGCTATTGTTTTGAGTAAACAAGGCAACGACAACAACAGACAAAAACACATTTACCAGGAGTAACAGTTGCACTGTATAAGGTTTCGTGTTTAACAAGATCCACAAATTCTTAAGGATTACTACCCATGGGATCCCTGTGTATTATTGGATAAATGATCTTCATATTTGATAACGGTTATCTGATTTTTTTTTTGCTTCCTCGATAACCTCAGTCAGACCCGACCACTCTCGGTCCTTATCAGTGCTCATGATGCGGATCAGTGATGGTGACTTTTAAAAAAAATGGAAAATAAATCCTTTCGGTGTCTCTATCATAAACAATTCTAGTTCTATTCAGTTTCGCTGCCTTTCTTTCTTCAAAGCTTGAAATTCATGGTTTCTGGCTGAAGCAATACTGCTCCTGCTGTCCGATTGCAGATTTTTTTCCCCTTCCACTATTCTCACTTTTCTTCTAGGACAGTTTTAACAAGTTCTGTGCTGCGGCTTTGTTTTGCACTGACTGATGAACCAGTCCGATTCCCGGGATTCCAAGAGTCTCCTGCCAATCACATCTCGGTGATCTTGTTTTCCCGTAAAGTGGCTTTGCCGAGAATATACAAATGATTAGCTGCACGGCACCCCTGATGTATGGTGACTGATAAGCACAATTTCTGTTTTAATTATGTGGGGATTCAAGATTTTTGCTAGTGTTTTCGGAATGGTATTTGTAAATTTAATTTTTTTCCTCTGAATTCCAGTGACCTTTGTTATGGGAATCAGGAAACTCGCTTTTCCTTCCTCGTCCCTTTTATCTGCTTTGTCGAGCAAGTCTGAAATTTTCGAAGTTACTGACACAGATCTAACTTGCAACAATTGGGGACGATGTTAACCCTACTTGCTCAGCAAAAACCTGGCGGGTGGGCAGCAATGTTCCCTCCAACTTTTTGGGGGGCCGCGCGGCCCTTTTAACGGGCTGCGGGGCCCATTCAAAATTCCGCGCGGGACTTCCAGAGCGCTGCGAGGCCGCGCAGCTTAAAGGGAACATTGGTGGGCAGTTAAAATCGCCCTGGCTCTTACCTGTCCGAAAGCCACCATGATAGCAACATCTGCAGTTTTAATCTGCTCTCCTGAACAGGCAGCAAGGATATGCACCCAAAGCAACAGGGTCCTTCTTTACATATGCAATTTGCAGCCCGCTGACAGCATTAAGACCCATCTGTAATTTTAACTCAGGTCAGAGCGGGTAATCCACCTGGAGTTAAAATCAGGGCCATAGTGACTTCTGGGCTTGTATTTAAAAGGGGCAGGGTTGGGGTGTCAGGGACAAGCTTTTTTTGCAGACTCTAATTCATATTCTCTCCTCTTATGCCTCTTGTCCTTAAAGTACGGATTTATTTTGGTGTATAGTTCCATAGGCATTAGTGACCATTCTTCATGTCTGAGCCTGGAGTAAACCTTGGTGGACTATTTTACCATGGGGATCATCATAAATGAGCCTTTTCCCATTCTCGCCTGACATCCACACACCTGTGCTATCCTCGCCCCTCCCTATCTCTGTAATCTCCTCCAGCCCCACAACCCCCCTGAGATATCTGCACTCCTCAAATTCTGGCCTCTTCAGCATCCCTGATTTTAACCAGTGGTGGTCGTGCCTTCAGCTGCCTAGGCCCTAAGCTCTGGAATTCCCTCCCTAAACCTCTCCGCCTCTCTACCTCTCTTTCCTCCTTTAAGACACTCCTTAAAACCTACCTCTTTGACCAAGCGTTTGGTCATCTGCCCTAATTTCTAATTATGCGGCTTTTGTTTTATAACACTTTTGTTTTATAACACTTCTACGAAGTGCCCTGGGACGTTTTACTACGTTAAAGGCGCAACAAGTTGTTGTTGTTGCTTTAGCATGGGTCACTGGATAAGCTATCAGAAGGAAGAACCTTGACTGATTTTCCCTCCTTAGTCTAGGAGCACTCAGGCCAGTGGATTACCTTTTGAAGTGTAGTCATTGTTACTTGGTAGTCAAACACAGCAGCCAATTTGCATACCTCAAGGTCACACACAAATAAGATAAATAACCAGATAGCCTGTTTTTTTGGTGGTGTTGGTTGAGGGAGAAATGTTGGCCAGGACACCAGAGAACTACCTGTTCTTTGAACATAGAATTACATAGAATGTACAGCACAGAAACAGGCCATTCGGCCCAATTTATCCATGCCGGTGTTAATGCTCCACATGAGCCTCCTCCCACCCTTCTTCATCTAACCCAATGAGCATAACCTTCTATTCCTTTCTCCCTCACATGTTTATCTAGCTTCCCCTTCTGCTTTAGTTTTTTTTTCCTGATCGATAGGAACTCTACTGGCCAACTGATTTCTTGCAAGGTCAACTGTCACCCAATTGTAGGTAGGCAGTTATTGATGGTTTTATAATGACATAGGATTTACAGCACAGAAACAGGCCATTTGGTCCAACTGGTCTATGCCGGGGTTTATACTCCACATGAGTTTCCTCCAACTCTAATTACCTCTTCCCACCTTGCCCCCATATACCTCTATACCCTTCTCCCTCATGGATGCATCAAGCCTCACCTTAAATACATCAATGCTATCTACTACAACCACTCCACATGCCTGCAAGATACACATTCTCACCAGTCTGTGAAAATAAATTCCTCAGAAATACTTTATTTCATCTGTTAGTGGTTATCTTATATTTATGCTCCCTTGATCTACACTCACTCACATGTGGAAACAGTTTCTCCACGTCCACCCTATTGGACACCATCATCATTTAAACATTTTTTTTATTCGTTTATGGGATGTGGGCATTGCTGGCAAGGCCAGCATTTCTTGCCCATCCCTAATTGCCCTTGAGAAGGTGGTGGTGAGCCACCTTCTTGAACCGCTGCAGTCCATGTGGTGAAGGTACTCCCACAGTGCTGTTAGGTAGGCAGTTCCAGGATGTTGACCCAGCGACGATGAAGGATCGACAAAATATTTCGAAGTCAGGATGGTGTGTGACTTGGAGGGGAACTTAGTGGTGCTGGTGTTCCCATGCGCCTGCTGCCCTTGTCCTTCTAGGTGGAAAAGGTTACGGGTTTGGGAGGTGCTGCCGAAGAAGCCTTGGCGAGTTGCTGCAGTGCATCTTGTAGATGGTATACACTGCAGCCACGGTACGCTGGTGGTGGAGGGAATGAATGTTTAAGGTGGTGGATGGGGTGCCAATCAAGCGGGCTGCTTTATCCTGGATGGTGTCGAGCTTCTTGAGTGTTGTTGGAGCTGCACTCATCCAGGCAAGTGGAGAGTATTCCACCACACTCCTTACTTGTGCCTTGTAGATGGTGGAAAGGCTTTGGGGAGTCAGGAGGTGAGAAACTTGCCGCAGAATACCTAGCCTCTGACCTGCTCTTGTTGCCACAGTATTTACGTTTCTGGTCAATGGTGATCCCCAGGATGTTGATGGTGGGGGATTCGGCGATGGTAATGCCATTGAATGTTAAGGGGCGGTGGTTAGACTCTCGCTTGTTGGAGATAGTCATTGCCTGGCCCTTCTCTGGCGCGAATGTTACCTGCCACTTATCAGCCCAAGCCTGAATGTCGTCCAGGTCTTGTTGCATGCGGGCATGGACTGCTTCATTATCTGAGGAGTTGTGAATGGCACTGAACACTGTGCAGTCATCAGCAAACATCCCCATTTCTGACCTTATGTTGGAGAGAAGGTCATTGATGAAGCAGCTGAAGATGGTTGGGCCTAGGACACTGCCCTGAGGAACTCCTGCAGCAATGTCCTGGGGCTGTGATGATTGACCTTCAACCACCACAACCATCTTCCTTTGTGCTAGGTATGACTCCAGCCAGTGGAGAGTTTTCCCCCCTGATTCCCATTGACTTCAGTTTTACTAGGGCATGTATATCGGGTGTCCTCTTAGTCTTCTCTTTTCCAGAGAAAAGAGCCCCAGCCTGCTCAATCTTTCCTGATAGAGGCATCCTCTCAATTCTGGTAACATCCTTGTAAATCTATTCTCACTTTCTCCAGTGTTTTAATATCTGTTCTGTAGTATGAACACCATACTATAATGACGAGTGACAACAATTTTTGATCTTGAAAATATCAAGTCTTTATTTGCAAAATATACATATGGTTATCATAAACTTTTCTCCCTTTCCTTTTAGTAATTATTACATGATAAAGTAATGCTATTTAAAAAAACGTTTTCCATATTTCAGAGATCATATGACATTCTAATGATTGCAATTACGTTTTCTGGATAACTTGTTTAAAGAGAAGATTCAAAGTACAAGCATCCCGAACCAAAGTTGAATATAAAATTAGCATTTGCTATCTTCCTCTAACCTGGAAGCAAACCGCAAAGTTCATCATTATTAATCAAATGAATGTGTAAAAGAATGATTAAAATTGAATCCAATAGTGAATCTTCCATGGCGTTGCTTCTGGTAAATTTGGAACATGGTTTTCTCTTTTTTTGTCTCTGTGCTGTTGTTTCCCACCCTTTTTGTTCTGTTTCTGTCTCATTTTCTCTTCTGGTTGCAGTTTTGTCATCTTCTGTTTCTGTATCTCTCTATTTTCTTATTTCTTTTGGGTTGGAAGTGGTGATTGTGGGAAAGGGGGTTACTGAGGCGTTAAAATTTGAGCAAGGCAGAATGTTTTATGCAATATTTAAAGCTAAATGGAGCCACGGGGACTAATGATCATACAACATTGGGGCCAAATGAAGTCATAAAATAAGGCATTAAAATTGAGGTGTTGCCGGACCGGGAGCCAATGTAGGTCAGCGAGCACAGGGGTGATGGGTGAACAGGACTTGGTACGAGTTAGGATATGGCCAGCAGTGTTTTGGATGAGCTCAAGTTTATGGAGTGTGAAAGATGGAACGCCGGTCAGGAAAGCATTGGAATAGTAAAGTCTATAGGTAACAAAGACATGGATGAGGGTTTCAGCAGCAGATGAGCTGAGGCAGGGGCGGAGTTGGGTGATGTTATGGAGGTGGAAGTAGGCAGTCTTGGTGATGGAGCGGATATGTGGTCGGAAGCTCATCTTAGGGTCAAATACAACACCAAGGTTGCGAACAGTGTGGTTCAGCCTCAGACAGCTGTCAGTGAGAGGGATGGAGTCGGTGGCTAGGGAACAGAGTTTGTGGCAGGGACCAAAGACAATAGCTTCAGTCTTCCCAATATTTAGCTGGAGGAAATTTCTGCTCATCCAGTACTGGATGTCGGACAAGCAGCGTGACAAATTTGAGACAGTGGAGGGGTTGAGAGAGGTGGTGGTGAAGTAGAGCTGGGTGTCATCAGTGTACATGTTGAACCTGATGTAGTGTTTTCGGATGATGTTGCCGAGGGGCAGCATGTAGGTGAGAAATAGGAGGGGGCTTCTGTCTCTTCCTCAATCCCTTTGATGCTTAAACCCTCAACTACACTTTCATCACCTTGAGGATAGATTACTGCAATGCTCTTCTCACTGAACTCCCCAACTTCACCCTTCAGAAACTTCAGCTTGTCTAGATTCTGTCACCTGAGCCCTCTACTACACATGTTTCCACACACTCATCACTGCCACCCTCGCCAAACTGCACTGGCTCCCTGTGCCCTAGCAGATTGAATTCAAGATCCTTGTTCTCATCATCAAACCCTTTTGTGGGACTGCTACACCCTATCTGTGCAGTTTTCTCCAGTACTGTCCCAGTGCGCACACTCCACTGTTCTGACTCCTTATTCCACATTCTTGTGCTTAACCATTAGAGTCTGCTTTTCAAGCACAACTCCCCTGCCCTCTTCACATTGCTACCCTGCCCTCTCAGCCTTCATAAACCTCCACAAGACATATTTCAACTGTCAGTTCAATTCCCTAGAGCATATTTTCTGCTCGGTATCCCCCATTTTTGCATGTTAGATGTTTTTAGATGTTCTTTTACACGAGAAGCACTATATCAATGCAAGGCTCTGTTGCTGTAAAGTGTCTTAACCACAGTGACAATGTTCCTTTAAATAATCATTTAAATATACCTCATTAGTAATGCAATTATCTTAATGCAAACTACACACCCAATAATGTCATAACTTACCCCATTTGGAATGTGACTCTCGTGATTTTCTTACATAATGATGCAATTGCATTAAAGAGGAACTCCAGCCTATTTTATAATTTTACTTGCCAATCCAATCCAATCCAGTGCTGACTGCTCTGAATCATATGTTGCTGTAATGTGAAGAAATCTAGTTTCACTCTTTGCACCTGAGGATCCTGATCAATTCAGTATATTCTGGACACATTCCACAGTAATGTCAGTGTAGTCTGTCATTTTGCTACACAGTGTTTTACATAATTTGGGTTCATAAGGATAAGTATTTTAAATAATACATATTAAATTATTGGGCATAATGTGTACTACTTCATTCACAAATCATACAGCGTTCGGTTTTCCTCTCTGGCTGTGATTATTTTCTCAATGTGCACTTCAACTGTCTCTCCACTCACAAATGTAAGCTTCTTAAAACGAGCATCAGTGGCATTTTTGGAGGTATGAAATAACAGAAGTCTTGCAGAAGGATCTCACTTTTGCTAAGAAGCATTAGTAACCACCACCATTTGTAGTTGTGCGTCATGTGCTCCTTATTGCAGGTCAGTAGTGGAAAACTTCTTCATCCTCAGCCATCAGAATGTTTCCCTTTCAGCAAATGTATGCTGACTATATGTGTTCTGTTCAGCTGATGACTGATACTGATGCACAGTGATTAAAGGAAGCTGACAATTCACTATATTTTTCCTTTTTCTTTGCCTTTCTATGTCTTCTTTTTTGCTTTTTTTTGCCCATTATATTGACAGTGCTGGTATAGTAAGGGGTCCATTTATGTAGTGGCGTGGACAATGAATGTGGAATTACAGGAGTGCTTGTATTTAATGCCTGTGTGCTCAAATACAACAGATTTTTCCCACTTACCTACAATTTGAAACAAGTACACACATATGCCGACTGCCATTCATATGATTCTACCTCATTCAGGAGGTAGTGAATGGTATACATGGGTGAATGTGCTTGTTCAGAAATGTAGGTATTAGCTGAAAAATGCAAGTGAGTTGGAAGGTCTGAATGTATATTGAATGCAATTTATTAGCAAGTTGTATCTTCTTCTGATTTAAAAGAGCTGAAACATCAATCAGCTGTACAAGAAATCATAGAAGTTTTAAAAATAGGTAAGTGAAAGATGGGCCTTGTGACACCTCCATTGATACAGTGGTTGTCACAAAGGCATACACAATGGGAGACCACTACTTGGATGTGGTCACATTAATCTTTGTCGAGCTGGCAGCAGCAGCAGATTTGGGATTAGCATGAGGAAAATCATGTTACGTTAGCTGTAAAAGAAGAATTCTCGTGTTCCTTACTTTTTCCGTCTCTCTCGTGCTCTTGCACTCCTGTGCTTTGTCGTGGTTTTATTACTTACACTGATATTCCAGAGTGAAATGAAGCCATGCCCAAGGGCACCATGTTGAGCTACTACCTGCTCCCTTATCCTGCCATATCTCGTGGCTTCAGTTCCCACCCAGACTGTCGAATCTGTTACTGCCTATTCCACTACCTTGTAATAGCCTCGCTGCAAAATGTGATGGATCACCTTTTGACCTTACTTATTGCTCTTAATGGGAAAAATCAAGTAATAAACAGTTATTTTAATAAATTATTATTTAATAATGATGTTACCAATCACACATGCGCAAAACAAAATTAACCATCACATTGGGGCACAAGTAATGTTATCTTACCTGATGATTCTCCTGTGTTTCAAGCACAATCCAATTGTTTAATTTATTTTACTTTGAGTTTTTTTTTGCTATATATCTCGATGAATTATCTTGAAGGGGTCTTTGATTATTGTAGAAAGAATGTGTGAAAGAGAGGCAAAGCAGGGACTTGCGAAGAGTGAGAGAGGTAAAAGAGGATGGAGACAGGTACAGCGGCTGCCAAGTATTATAATAGCACAGGAGAACAAACCCGAGCAGCCTGGAGAAAAAACACACAAGAACATGTCCAGCAACCTGTCCACAAAAATCTACCAATAAAAGCAAAAGCGGAACCAATGAAATCTCTTTAACGGTTTCTAACTTTTGCTGAGGTAACTTTGCTTAAAAAAACAATTTAAGCAACTATACTTCAGGGTTATTTATTTAACAAATACAACATGTTACATGTGTGACAAATGGGACTTCGCACTTTGGCACTGTTTATTTTTTGTTTATATTTTGTAATGTAATGGTTAAAGTAGCTGCATTTCTATTATTTAAGAGACAATTCAAAGCATGTTTCAGATAGGCGGCAAGTTCTGGAAGGACTATACCATTATTCAAGTTTGCATGAAGGTTATGAATAAACGTCCTAAATGTTAACTTAAACAGAAACTTTTACTAACACCAAGTACTGCTGCAGAGTTATTTGGTAAAGGAGGGAAGATGCAGTATTTCCCGAAGGGATTTTACTGGCCCTCACCGTAAACACATAGGAAAAATTGTCCAATTAATATCCTAAATCAAAAGCTGGCCGATCTCATGTGAGATATACAGAGATTTATTTATTTAGCATGATATATGAAGAGAAGGTTACAACTATCAGGAAAGACTGAACAGGCTGGGGTTCTTTTCTCCAGTAAAGAGAAGGCTGAGGGGTGACCTAATAGAGGTCTTTAAAATTATGACGGGTTTGATAAGGTAGACGTAGAGAAGATGTTTCCACTTGTGGGGGAGTTCAAAACTAGGGGTCATAAATATAAGATAGTCACTAATAAATAATTCAGTAGTTTCTTTACCCAGAGAGTGGTTAGAATGTGGAACTTGCTACCACAAGAGGGAGTTGAAGGGAAAACTAGATAAGTACACGAGGAAGAAAGGAATAGATGGATATGCTGATAGGGTTAGATGAAGTAGAGTGGGAGGAGGCTCGTGTGGAGCATAAAGACCAGCATAGACCAGTTGGGCCGAATGGCCTGTTTCTTCTATGTGATGAAGAATCGTTAATGAGCAGTGCAGAGTCTGAACCAGGAATTGTCAGTTAGAATAGTAAATTCAATGTCAAATCAGGTAGAGAATGCAAAATAAAGAAAGGGAAAGAAAGATTGAATTAAGAGAGAGAGATAAAAGAGACAGAAAGAATTAGTAACAAGAAAAATGATTTGAATGTTTTTTTTTAATTTCCATCGATTGCATCGACATCACAGTCTTGACATAAACCTGACTGAGGGGTGATGACACCTTCCCCCTAAATGAAACCTCCCCACCTGGATACACCTTCCACCACTTGCCCCACCCAAACCGTCGCGGTGGCGGTGTGGCTCTTATCGCGAAATCACACCTTGGCCTGTCCCCCTACTCCTTTGGCACTTTCTCCTCTTTTGAGCATCTCGCCTTGTTCCACCCCTCTCGCCACTCATTTAAAATCCTCATTCTCTACCGCCCACCGAAGTACCATAAAAAGTTCCTCACCCTCTGCACCGAGCGACTTCTCATCCTCAGTGATTTTAACCTCCATCTCAATTCATCACGCTCTCTCTCTCCTCTGAGTTCACTGCCTTCCTATCCTCCCTTAATCTCTTCCTCCGTATAAACTCCCCTACCCATATTCACGGCCAACACCTTGACCTTGCCATCTCATGTGGCCTCGCTACTCCCATTGTGTCAATCACAGATAAGGCAATCTCTGATCACTTCCTTGTATTGCTCTCCACCCACAGCCCCCTTCCCCCTCCAAACCCTACTTCCTTCTGTGTCCACCCCTGGGAAAAAAACTCTCCCAATTCACTTACAAAGTCTCAACTGTCTAGCCTTTGGCCCTCAATTCACCAAGACATTTCTCCAGCTACCGATCTGCTCAACCACACCCTCATCTCTACCTTTGATGAGAAGTCGCACAACACCAGGTTATAGTCCAACAGATTTATTTAAAATTACAAGCTTTCGGAGCTGTCGCCCCTTCCTCAGGTAAAGTTACAATGAGTGAATCTACAATATTTCACAGTATATAAACACAGAAACTGCAGAGATACAATCTTTCAGGGAAGGTGTCCTTACATCAAAGACACACCGAGAGCACAGCCAAGACAATGAGATGTGTCACAGGGGGTCCAACGTGTCAAATCCTGCTGTCTGCAGTTTTTTTTGTGTTTTTTTTTGTGTTTGTTTTTTTTGTGTTTTTTTTTAAACTGGAAAGACAGACAACGATGTCGAGTCACGTTCTGTAGCGTGACATGAACTCGATATCCCTATTGAGGCCGTCCTCATGGGTGCGGAACTTGGCTATCAGTTTCTGCTCGATGATTTTGCTTTGTCGTGTGTCTCGAAGGCCGCCTTGGAGAACGCTAACCCGCAGATCCGAGGCTGAATGTCCTTGACTGCTGAAGTGTTCCCCGACTGGGAGGTGACAATCCTGCCTGGCGATTGTTGCGCGTTGTCCGTTCATACGTTGTCTCAGTGTCTGCATGGTCTCGCCGATGTACCATGCTCTGGGGCATCCTTTCCTGCAACGTATCAGGTAGACAACGTTGGCCAAGTCACATGAGTATGTACCATGTACCTGGTGGGTGGTGTCCTCACGTGTGATGACGGTATTTGTGTTCATGATCTGGCATGTCTTGCAGAGGTTGCCGTGGCAGGGTTGTGTGGTGTCGTGGTCGCTGTTCTCCTGACAGCTGGGTAATTTGCTGCGAACGATGGTACTTTTGAGGTTAGGCGGCTGCTTGAAGGCGAGTAGTGGAGGCGTGGGGATGGCCTTAGCAAGGTGTTCGTCGTCATCGATGACATGTTGAAGGCTGCGAAGAACATGGCGTAGTTTCTCCACTCCGGGGAAGTACTGGATGACGTAGGGTACTCTGTTGGTTGTGTCCCGTGTTCGCCTTCTGAGGAGGTCTATGCGGTTTTTCGCTGTGGCCTGTCGGAACTGTCGATCGACGAGTCGAGCGTCATATCCCGTTCTTACGAGGGCGTCTTTCAGTGTCCGTAGGTGTCCATCGCGTTCCTCCTCGTCTGAGCAGATCCTGTGTATTCGCAGGGCTTGTCCATAGGGGATGGCTTCTTTAACGTGGTTAGGGTGGAAGCTGGAGAAGTGGAGCATCGTGAGGTTGTCTGTGAGCTTGCGGTAGAGTGAAGTGCTGAGGCGTCCGTCTTTGATGGAGATTCGTGTGTCCAAGAATGAAACCGATTCTGAGGAGTAGTCCATGGTGAGTTTGATGGTGGGATTGAACCTGTTGATGTTATCGTGTAGTCCTTTCAGTGATCCTTCGCCGTGGGTCCAAAGGAAGAAGATGTCGACAATGTATCTGGTGTACAGCGTTGGTTGGAGGTCCTGTGCAGCGAAGAAGTCTTGCTCGAACATGGGTGCTGAGTTTCTGCAAGATTGCAACAGACCCAATGAGACAATCAATGATCTGGAACAGCAGACAGAGGGAACCGCAGTGCAGCAACCGAAGAAGAAAGAGTCAAATTGGACCCCTCCAGAGGGTCGCTGCCCTAAGCTTGACATGTATGCTCAAGCTGTCAGGAAATGCATCAACGCCAGATTCATCAGCCGCACTCACAAGACAGTCCAGAATGTCACCCGAGCACAACGCAACGCCATCCACGCTCTCAAGACCAACCGCAACATCGTCATCAAACCAGCGGACAAAGGAGGAGCCATCGTCATACAGAACAGAATGGACTATTGCAAAGAAGCATACCGACAACTGGACAACCAGGAACACTACAGACAGCTACCCGCAGATCCGACCAAAGAACACACCCGCCAACTCAATAGACTGATCAAGACCTTCGATCCAGACCTTCAAAACATCCTACGCGCTCTCATCCCACGTACTCCCCGCGTAGGAGACTTTTACTGCCTCCCAAAGATACACAAAGCCAACACACCCGGACGTCCTATCGTATCAGGCAACGGAACCCTGTGTGAGAACCTCTCTGGGTACGTCGAGGGCATCCTGAAACCCATCGTACAGGGAACCCCCAGCTTCTGTCGCGACACTACAGACTTCTTGCAGAAACTCAGCACCCATGGACCAGTTGAACCAGGAACACTCCTCGCCACGATGGATGTATCGGCACTCTACACCAATATCCCCCACGATGACGGCATTGCTGCGACAGCCTCAGTACTCAACACCAACAACAGCCAATCTCCAGACGCCATCCTACAACTCATCCGCTTCATCCTTGACCACAATGTCTTCACCTTCGACAACCAGTTTTTTACCCAAACACACGGAACAGCCATGGGGACCAAATTCGCACCCCAATACGCCAACATCTTCATGCACAAGTTCGAGCAAGACTTCTTCGCTGCACAGGACCTCCAACCAACGCTGTACACCAGATACATCGACGACATCTTCTTCCTTTGGACCCACGGCGAAGGATCACTGAAAGGACTACACGATAACATCAATAGGTTCCATCCCACCATCAAACTCACCATGGACTACTCCTCAGAATCGGTTTCATTCTTGGACACACGAATCTCCATCAAAGACGGACGCCTCAGCACTTCACTCTACCGCAAGCCCACGGACAACCTCACGATGCTCCACTTCTCCAGCTTCCACCCTAACCACGTTAAAGAAGCCATCCCCTATGGACAAGCCCTGCGAATACACAGGATCTGCTCAGACGAGGAGGAACGCGATGGACACCTACGGACACTGAAAGACGCCCTCGTAAGAACGGGATATGACGCTCGACTCGTCGATCGACAGTTCCGATGGGCCACAGCGATAAACCGCATAGACCTCCTCAGAAGGCGAACACGGGACACAACCAACAGAGTACCCTACGTCGTCCAGTACTTCCCTGGAGCGGAAAAACTACGCCATGTTCTTCGCAGCCTTCAACATGTCATCGATGACGATGAACACCTTGCTAAGGCCATCCCCACGCCTCCACTACTCGCCTTCAAGCAGCCGCCTAACCTCAAAAGTACCATCGTTCGCAGCAAATTACCCAGCTGTCAGGAGAACAGCGACCACGACACCACAGAACCCTGCCACGGCAACCTCTGCAAGACATGCCAGATCATGAACACAAATACCGTCATCACACGTGAGGACACCACCCACCAGGTACATGGTACATACTCATGTGACTTGGCCAACGTTGTCTACCTGATACGTTGCAGGAAAGGATGCCCCAGAGCATGGTACATCGGCGAGACCATGCAGACACTGAGACAACGTATGAACGGACACCGCGCAACAATCGCCAGGCAGGATTGTCACCTCCCAGTCGGGGAACACTTCAGCAGTCAAGGACATTCAGCCTCGGATCTGCGGGTTAGCGTTCTCCAAGGCGGCCTTCGAGACACACGACAACGCAAAATCATCGAGCAGAAACTGATAGCCAAGTTCCGCACCCATGAGGACGGCCTCAATAGGGATATCGAGTTCATGTCACGCTACAGAACGTGACTCGACATCGTTGTCTGTCTTTCCAGTTTAAAAAAAAAACACAAAAAAAACAAACACAAAAAAAAACACAAAAAAAACTGCAGACAGCAGGATTTGACACGTTGGACCCCCTGTGACACATCTCATTGTCTTGGCTGTGCTCTCGGTGTGTCTTTGATGTAAGGACACCTTCCCTGAAAGATTGTATCTCTGCAGTTTCTGTGTTTATATACTGTGAAATATTATAGATTCACTCATTGTAACTTTACCTGAGGAAGGGGCGACAGCTCCGAAAGCTTGTAATTTTAAATAAATCTGTTGGACTATAACCTGGTGTTGTGCGACTTCTCATTTTTGTCCACCCCAGTCCAACGCCGGCATCTCCGCATCAAGTCTACCTTTGATGCCCTAGACCCCATTAAAACTATAACTCTCTTTCTCCCCTGGCCATTCCCCCTGGTATGGCCCTCATCTCCATTCCCTTAAGTCCAAGGGATGCAGAGTTGAACGGATATGATGGGCAACTGGTTTAACCGTTCACTATCATATCTGGCTGGACCACACAAGCACTATCGGGTCCTGCTCTCGTCTGTCAAAACTGCTCACTATTCCAGGATCATCCTGGAATGCAAAGATAACCCCCAGATTCTTTTCTCTACTGCAAACCACCTTCTCAAACCCCTCTCCCCTGTCTCCTCCACCCTCACATAAAACAACAAGTGCGAGGAGCTCATGGACTTCTTTGTCTCCAAGATTGAGACCAGCCGATTAGCTGCCTCTGCGGCTTCCCTGCCTTTCCCTAGCCCACCGGGCCAAACTTCCTCTAAGGTTCCCCCCTGCCCTAGCCCTGAACTCGCATCTTTCTCAAGTTTCTCTCCGATCTCCCCTCATGACCTCTCTGCGCTCATCTTGTCCATGAGACCCACTTCCTGCTCGCTCGACCCTATTCCCACTAAACTGCTGACAACCCAACTTCCCTCCCTGGCTCCCATGTTAGCTGATATTGTTAACGGTTCTCTCTCCTCAGGTACTGTCCCACTCTCCTTCAAATCTGCCATCATCACCCCTCTCCTCAAAAAAACCCTTGACCCCTTCCGTCCTTGCAAACTACTGCCCCATCTCCAACCTCCCTTTCCTCTCCAAAGTCCTTGAACATGCTATTGCCTCCCAAATCTGTGCCCATCTTTCCCGCAACTCCATGTTTGAATCCCTCCAATCAGGTTTCCGTCCTGCCACAGTACTGAAGCGGCCCTTATCAAAGTCACAAATGACATCCTATGTGACTGTGACAAAGGTAAATTATCCCTCCTCGTACTTCTCGACCTATCTGCAGCCTTTGACACAGTTGACCACACCATCCTCCTCCAACGCCTCTCCACCGTTGTCCAGCTGGGTGGGACTGCACTCGCCTGGTTCCATTGTTATCTATCCAGTCGTAGCCAGAGAATCACCTGCATTGACTTCTCTTCCTGCTCCTGCATCGTTACCTCTGGTGTCCCCCAAGGATCTATCCTTGGCCCCCTCCTATTTCTCATCTACATGTTGCCCCCTGGCGACATCATCCGAAAACACAGCGTCAGGTTCCACATGTACGCTGGCGACACCCAGCTCTACCTCACCACCACTTCTCTCGACCCCTCCACTGTCTCTAAATTGTCATCCGACATACAATACTGGAGCAGAAATTTCCTCCAACTAAATATTGGGAAGACTGAAGCTATTGTCTTCAGTCCCCGCCACAAACTTGCTTCCCTAGCAACCGACTCCATCCCTCTCCCTGGCAACTGTCTGATGCTGAACCAGACTGTTTGAAACCTTGGTGTCATATTTGACCCCAAGGTGAGCTTCTGACCACATATCCGTGCCGTCAAAAAGTCCGCCTATTTCCACCTCCGTAACATCGCCCGACTCCACGCCTGCCTCAGCTCATTTCCTGCTGAAACCCTCATCCATGCCTTTGTTACCTCTAGACTTGACTATTTCAACGCACTCCTGGCTGACCTCCCACTTTCTTCCCTCCGTAAACTTGAGGTCATCCAAAACTCTGCTCCCCGTGTCCTAACTCGCACCAAACCCCGTTCACCCATCACCCCTGTGCTCGCTGACCTACATTAGCTCCCGGTTAAGCAACGCCTCAATTTTAAAATTCTCATCCTTGTTTTCAAATCCCTCCATGGCCTCGCCCCTCCCTATTTCTGTAATTTCCTCCAGCCCTACAAACCCCCGAGATATCTGCGCTCCTCCAATTCTGGCCTCTTGAGTCTCCCCGATTTTAATCGCTCCACCATTGGCGGCCCTGCCTTCAGCTGCCAAGGCCCTAAGCTCTGGATTTCCCTTTCTAAAACCTCTCCACCTCTCTTTCCTCCTGTAAGATGCTCCTTAAAACCTACCTCTTTCATCTATCCTAATATCTCCTTATGTGGCTCGTTGTGAAATTTTGCTTGATAATGCTCCTGTGAAGCGCCTTGGAACATTTTACTACGTTAGAGGAGTAATATAAATACAAGTTGTTGTTGTTGTTGAAGGGATGAGACGCCACACTTGTAAATATTATTTTGCAGTGCCAGAGAGGTTGTTTGGGAGTAATTAAGTCTGACCACATTGTTAAAAGGGTAGTTAGACTGGAATGGGCAAGCCCTAACTTTATGTGAGGAGTTTAGTCCATATCTACCACATCGGTACAGAAAATTCACACCATTCACTACATTTGAATGGGGAGCCAGACGGCGAGATGTCACTTTTGCACAGCTTACAGACTTTTGTGCTTGACTGCACATCTCCACTCGCTGGAAGTTGCTGTCCAATTTGCACATAAATAACAGGGAATGCCGTTAGCCCCACTGGGGAACAAAGAAATGGCAGACCAATTAAATACATACTTTGGTTCTGTCTTCACAAAGGAGGACACAAATAACCTCCCAGAGATGTCAGGGAACATTGGGAAATTGACGGGATTGAAGGCCGATAAATCCCGAGGGCCTGATAATCTATATCCTAGGGTACTTAAGGAAGTGGCCCTAGAAATAGTAGATGCATTGCTGGTCATCTTCCAAAATTCTATAGACTCTGGAACAGTTCCCATGGATTGGAGGGTAGCTAATGTAACCCCACTATTTAAAAAAAGGTGGTAGAGAGAAAACGGGGAATTATAGCCTAACATCGGTAGTGGGGAAAATGCTAGAGTCCATTATAAAAGATGTAATAGCAGAGCACTTGGAAAACAGCGACAGGATCGGACAAAGTCAGCATGGATTTACAAAAGGTAAATGATGCTTGACTAATCTACTGGAATTTTTTGAGGATGTAACTGGTAGAATAGATAAGGGAGAACCAGTGGATGTGGTGTATTTGGACTTTCAGAAGGCTTTCGATAAGGTCCCGCATAAGAGATTAGCGTGCAAAGTTAAAGCACATAGGATTGGGGGTAAGGTACTGACTTGGATAGAGAACTGGTTGGCAGACAGGAAGCAAAGAGTTGGAATAAACGGGTCTTTTTCCGAGTGGCAGGCAGTGATTAGTGGGGTACCGCAGGGATCGGTGCTAGGACCCCAGCTATTCACAATTTATATTAATGATCTAGACAAGGGAACTAGATGTAATATCTCCAAGTTTGCAGATGACACAAAGCTGGGTGGGCGTGTGTGCTGTGAGGAGGATGCAGAGAAACTCCAGTATGATTTGGACAGGTTGGGTGATTGGGCAGATGCATGGCAGATGCAGTATAATGTGGATAAATGCGAGGTTATCCACTTTCGTGGCAAAAACAGGAAGGCAGATTATTATCTGAACGGCAATAGATTGGGAAAAGGGGAAGTGCAACGAGACCTGGGTGTCCTTGTGCACCAGTCGCTGAAGGTAAGCATGCAGGTGCAGCAGGCGCTTAAGAAGGCAAATGGTATGTTGGCCTTCATAGCGAGAGGATTCGAGTACAGGAGCAGAGATGTCTTGCTGCAGTTATACAGGGCCTTGGTGAGACCACACCTTGAGTATTGTGTGCAGTTTTGGTCACCTTATCTGAGGAAGGATGTTCTTGCCATGGAGGGAGTGCAGCGAAGATTCACCAGACTGATACCTGGGATGGCAGGAATGACGTATGAAGAGAGATTGGGTCGATTAGGCTTATATTCGCTCGAGTTTAGAAGAATGAGAGGGGATCTCATTGAAACTTATAAAATTCTAACAGGACTAGACAGACTAGATGCAGGAAGGATGTTCCCGATGGCGGGGGAGTCCAGAACCAGGGGTCACAGTCTAAGGATAAGGGGTAAGCCATTTAGGACTGAGATGAGGAGGAATTTCTTCACCCAGAGAGTGGTGAACCTGTGGAATTCTCTACCACAGAAGGCAGTTGAGGCCAATTCATTAAATATATTCAAGAAGGAGTTAGATATATTTCTTAAGGCTAAAGGGATCAAGGGATATGGGGAGAAAGCAGGGACAGGGTACTGAATTTGGATGATCAGCCTTGATCTCATTAGATGGCGGAACAGGCTCGAGGGGCCGAATGGCCTACTCCTGCTCCTATCTTCTATGTTACTTCCACAGCAAAATCTGGGCCTTTGTTTTCATGCAAGTTAAAAAAAAATCAGCTCTGAGATGATAGCTAATGAGCTAGCTATGATGTTGTTTCCCATAGGCTGTAAATAATTAGCAATTCTTTAGCTTGTTTTGTAATAACTAAATGTCTCACAGCCATTGTGTTGGACAGTCCTTGGTCCCGGGCACTCAGCAGGGGGTTGGGGGGGTGGGGCGGGGGTCTGACAGGTCTTCCCTTTCTAGCTGTAAAGAGCGACAGATAAAATACAGAAACACAGACACAGCTGTCAGTCAGCTTTTTGAAACAGAATGTTGCAAGGCAAAAGCAAAATACCTCGGATGCTGGAAATCGGAAATAAAAACAGAAAATGCTGGAAATACTCAGCAGGTCAGGCAGCCTCTGTGGAGAGAGAAACAGAGTTAACGTTTCACGTCAGGCAGTCCGGCCGCAAAGGTTGGGATTGCAGGTCGGAGTAGTCAGAAAACATTTGGTTTCAGCCAAGCTAGATGACCCACTGATGTAAGGCAGAACAGCATGTTCATCTGATCACAACTTTTGCTCTGTATGTTCATTCGCTGTAAAATAAAACATCTTAATGATTCATAACAAGCCTTATGTCTCCAAGTGTTTGCTTGGACTGCCTTTGATTGAACAAGCACCCATACTGAGAACATGAATATACCACTTCAGATCATAAGAGGATACTATTGTTATGCTGCAGGTTACGCTATCATCCAAGTAGATATATGGAAGTGTGAGTCAACGCCCATAAAAGTAAGATGCTTAGTCCACTTGCAGGAGCAGCTGATGCCTCTGAACCCGAGAAGGTATCTATGGCAGACTGAATTTGTAACAGTTACGTTTAACTTTGTATTCATTATATCACTGGTCACTCTCCTCACATGGGTGTCATAAATATTTGACCATTAGAATGGTGGGAAAGGCATGCAGGATTGACACACCCTGACTTAATAATTTAATAAGTAGTCCATTTTCTGCTCCTGACTAATTAATTACCACACCCAAACCACATGATGGAAAATCCGGACTTAGATTTAAGGGTGGAGAATGCAACGTACGATAGGACACATCAGTTGAGGGAGTTACATTGTGACATGGGACACGAATTCTTCAGGAATACAAAATGACGAAGGGAAATTAAGTTAAGAGAGCACAGCATGAGATGAGACATCACACGATAATTATGAATGAGGAAGGGCATTCGGCCCATCTTAGTTCATCCATTCAGAAAAACACTAGAAGGAAAATCGGGAGAGGTGTATAACTGACCAATCCGATATCATCCATTTAACACTATCACCGAAAATTAAAATGACTCCCTTCAGTTCTAAATGTTTCTTAAATGATTCCAGGGTTTTTACCACCATTACTCTATCTATGCAATGTTGATCATTCTTTGTGTGAATACGAACTCCCTGAATTTCCTTTTTACTCATTTGAACCAAATAATTCCTTGTCCTACTCCCACAATTGAATTGAAAGTAATATTCCAGATTTACCTATTCCATTCCTTGACCATCTTATATATCTCAATACGATCACCACTCAGATGCCTCCTTTTCAGGCTGCAACGACCAAGCCCCATCAGTCTTTCTTCATAACTCAGATGTCTGGCACTGGAGATCAACTTTATAGCGCTTTGCTGCACTGATTGCAGTGTCTGAATATCTTCCTTGTTTCTTGACAACCAGAAATGAACACAGTATTCAAGGTGTGGTTTGATCACAATTTCCTTTTGACTTAGATTCCACTGTTTTGGCTATGTAGTTCAATATTCTATTGGCCTTTTGATTGTTGTTCTGCACTGGTTGGACATGTTGAGTGTCGAGTCTACTAGGACTGATTAGTCTATTTCAACTTCATCCTTAGCTATTTCAACACCATCCATGCGTGTCCGCAGTATTGTCTGCAATAAATTCCACCTCCCCACATACAAATTTTGTTCAACTTATTCTGTAGCTTCCTCCAATTCCATTATTTTGGTATCATCCACACATTTGACCAATATGCATTGAGTTTCAGAATCCAAGTCATTGATGTAAATTAGAAATAGTTGTCCCAACACTGAGCCTTGGAGCACCCCACTCAGTACTCCCACATCCCAATATAATTTGAACAAGTACCCATTGCTCTCTATGCTTCAGCCAATTTCTGATCCATTTTCAAGATTTACCCTGAATCCCCACAGCTTTCAGTTTAACGAATAGCTTTTGGTGTGGAACTATGTCAAAGCCTTTGGAAGTCTAGGTGCACCATCTCAAAACGTTTTCCACAGTCCAATTAGGTTGTCACTGTCTTAAAGAGGTGCAGGAGGTTGGTCATACAGGATCTTCCCCTTCTGAATCTATGCTTATTGATGTTTACTAGGTTATTATTGCATAGATAATCCACAAGTTTACTGATTATAATCTGTTCCATTATTTTACATAGAATTCAAGTAAGACTAATAGGTCTGTAGTTACCTGTGTCTGTGTTGTCATCATTTTTGAATATGGGCCCCACATTATCCTATTTCCATTCGACTGGTATCTTCTCAGTGACTCCCTCATCATGATTGTCAATGCTTTACAAATCTCCTCCCTAGTCTTTCTCAACCTCAAATATAAATACCATCTATCCCTGGGGTTTTATTTATTTTAAGCCCTTTAAGCCTGTCTAGGACTTCCATTTCATTTATTGATTTTACTTAAGCTATCCCTATTTGGTGGGGGTGGAGTGGGGGGAGACGTTGCTCATGTCTTCCTTTGTGAATAGTCGGAGGAAGTTATCATTTAGGGTATTTACTATTTTATGTTCATCCTCAGTTGCTTAATCAGGATACCACATGTGATGGAAAGCAATGTCCTGGGGGAGCCGAGCATGAAATCAAAGATGGCCTGTCAGACAGGTGATTCAACCTGAAATAGGACTGAATTTTCAGGTATAGGAATGCAGCAAGATAGCCCATTAGCTTGACATCAATAACAGGTAAAATAATAGAAATTGTTCTTAGGGGTGGACTAGAAAACAGCCAGCTTGTTAGGTAATAGCCAGTATTGGGAACATTCTGTCTGTCAAACGTCCTTGAACACTTTGAGGACACTATAGATAAAGTAGATAGTGGAACTTCATATGATATCATTTATCTGGACTCTCAGAAAGCTTTTTACAAAGTCCTCTAAGAAAGACTGCTAATTAAACAAAAAGTCACATGAATTCATTGGTAAAATGTAGGACTGGATCAGAAGTTGATTAGGAAACTAGGAAGTAGAGAGCACTATTGACAGGAGTAATGTCAGAGGGAAGGTGTTGATTGGGGACATTGCTTGAACCCCTGTTGTTTCTAATATGCATTAATGACTTGGCTACCAAAACCTAATGTAAGATCGTTAAAGTTGTTGATGATACTAAACTAGGGAGAGCAGTAGAGGTAGAGGATGATGCAACAAAAGATTTACAGAATGATTCATAAAGGTTATGCAAAAGGCCAAACCAATGGAAGATGAAACACTAATGTTCACAGCAAAAAGGCCGTTTCCAAAAGCAGATCGATCCTCCTATACATTGAAACATGCCTCCTTATGTGTGGCAGCATGCCACACACGAGGAATTCTCAACAAGGGCAGACGTTGATGACGAAGTCCAACACCGCCTTCAGTGTGCCAGTGCAGCCTTCGGTCGCCTGAGGAAGAGAGTGTTTGAAGACCAGGACCTCAAACCCAGCACCAAGCTCATGGTCTACAGTGATACCTGCCCTCCTGTATGCTTCAGAGACATGGACCATGTACAGCAGGCACCTCAAAGCACTGGAGAGGTACCACCAACGCTGCCTCCGCAAGATCCTGCAAATCCATTGGCAGGATAGGCGCACCAACGTCAGTGTTCTCGCTCAGGCCAACATCCCCAGCATCGAAGCTTTGACCACGCTCGATCAGCTCCGATGGACGGGCCACATCGTCCGCATGCCCGATACGAGACTCCCAAAACAAGCCCTCTACTCGGAGCTCCGACACGGCAAGAGAGTCCCAGGTGGGCAGAGGAAACGCTTCAAGGACACCCTCAAAGCCTCCTTGAAAAAGTGCAACATCCTCACCGACACCTGGGAATCCCTGGCCCAAGAGCGCACAAAGTGGAGGAGAAGCATCCGGGAAGGCGCCGAACACCTCGAGTCTCTTCGCTGGGAGCAAGCGGAAGCCAAGCACAAACAGCGGAAAGAGCGCACGTCAACCCAAGCACCCCACCCACCCGCTCCTTGAACCACCGTCTGCCCCACCTGTGACAGAGACTGTAGGTCCCGCATTGGACTCATCAGTCACCTGAGAACTCATTTTTAGTGTGGAAGCAAGTCATCCTCGGTTCCGAGGGACTACCTAAGAAGAAGAAGAGCATGCCAAAGGACAACAGTTACCTTTTTACCATGGTATTATGCACTGGAGACCATGTGGGATGCTTACCTTGCTCTCCAGTCTATTCTGAAAGTTCAAAAATATCACACCATCAGACTATGTTCAGGCCTAAAACTATTAGTCAAATTTATTTACAAGGAAGGTAATTACATAGAAGCAGAAAACACATCAAGAGAATGATAGTACAAATACTTAAAAAAGTTAAGGAATACATTATTCCACAAGTGTTTAAATATTTTGAACGTATTTCTTACATAATCTGCAAGAATTTTGGAGAAAGAGATTGGTCATTTATCTCATTCCTGTGTGTGAGACCCGGCTGTGTGCAAGTTGAATGCCATATTTCCCTAGATTACAAAAGTGACTGCACTTCAAAAGTACTTCATTGGCTGTGAAGCACTTTGGGGCAATCTGAGGGCATCAAAGGCACTATAAAAATGCTAATTCTTTCTTTCATTCTTCTTTAGATTTTCTGAAATGTTTGTACATAGGTGAGGCAATATTCCTGTCAACTGCTAAAACTTATATTGAATTGAAAGTTGAACTCTGACCTTCAACACTGAACATAGCATGACCAGTAATGGTAGTGCCCTTATGTCAAAAGAATATACCTGTCACATGTATTAAACATGAGACCATATTCGTTTCCCTTTCAAGATTATCTCTGATGGGTCAGATTAGAGAAAATTAATTTGGCTACTTCACCTTATCTTCAAACTGGCATATGTTGACACCTCAAAAAAGACTGACACAGACATCAAGTAATCTTCTGCCACCATTGATTTGGAAATGGAGGCAACAGCAACATCCAGAAAACCAGTGCCTCCACCACTGCTTTTCTTGATATATATTAATAACTTGGACTTGGGTGTACAGGGCACAATTTCAAAATTTGCAGATGTATAGTGAACAGTGAGGAGGATAGTGATAGACTTCAAGAGGACATAGACAGGCTGGTGGAATGGGTGGACATGTGGCAACTGAAATTTAATGCAGAAAAGTGCAAAGTGATACATTTTGGTAGGAAGAACAAAGAGAGACAATGGCCCTGAATTTGCGGTCGGAGGCTTCCCGCGGAGAAATGCCTCCAATCCGTAAATAGAATGCCCGCCTACCTGGGGCCTCGGGATCCACGGAGACTCACGGTCCTGGGCCTCCCCGGGTACCCACGGGCAGAGGCCCACGAATCCCAGGGCCGCAGGCGGTTCGCGAGCGCCCCCAGGATCATGTGGGTCGGACCAACAAATGACAGAAGGGAATCCCCATTCATGCTTATGGAGATTCCGTATGTATGGAAACCCCATAAGCATGAATGGGAATACTCAAAAAAATACATCTACATGTCAAATAAAATAAAAAATCACATATTTAAATTGAATTAAAATGGCATTTAATTAAATATTTAAAACAAAAATTTTATTTTTTGAAAATTAAATTTACATGTTTCAAAGGAGCTAAAAATAAACTTAATACGATAGCAAAATACTGCGGATGCTGGAAATCCGAAATAACAACAGAAAACGCTGGAAAAACTCAGCAGGCCAGGCAACATCCGTGGAGAGAGAAAGAGAGTTAACGTTTCAGGTCGAAACCCTTCGTCGGAACTGAAAGAGCAAGAAATAAACAGATAAAAATGCAAGGGGGAGGCTGGGGGGAGGAATAAAAGAACAAAAGGGATGGTCATTTTAATTCACCACTCCACGCTCACTCAGACCTCACCGTCCTCGGCCTCTTGCATTGTTCCACGGAAGCGCAGCGTAAGCTCCAGGAACAGCACCTCATCTTCCGTTTGGGCACTTTGCAGCCTTCCGGACTCAATATCGAGTTCAACAATTTCGGATCATAACCCCGGCCCCTACCACATATGTATACATTTTAGCCACTCTTTTGGTCCGTGCCTTTTTCCTTTTTTTCTCTCTCTCCCCCCACGGCAGCTGTCTCTGATTCTGCCAGCATTTCACACCTTACCTTTTGTTTCTCAACCTGTCCCATTACCATCTCGTCTTGCCTTGAGCATCTCTCAATGTCTCTACTCACTAAAGACCATCCCTTTTGTTCTTTTATTCCTCCCCCCAGCCTCCCCCTTGCATTTTTATCTGTTTATTTCTTGCTCTTTCAGTTCCGACGAAGGGTTTCGACCTGAAACGTTAACTCTCTTTCTCTCTCCACGGATGTTGCCTGGCCTGCTGAGTTTTTCCAGCGTTTTCTGTTTTTAAAAATAAACTTACCTTATTTCACAGGTTTTTAAATGTATAAATTATTGATAAAATTTTATTTTTCTGTTTTTTAAAACTCTTACGCTGGTAAAAGCAGGCCTTACGCCTGCTTTTACCAGGCCTAAGAATTTCATGGGCATTCACTGGGCAGAAGTTGGGCAAATAGCGCAACTCTCCACCCGTGGAAGCTCTTTTCCCGGGGATGCGGATGATCTGTCAAGAAAATTCTTGACAGATCGCAAGTTCCGGGTTTTAGCGCATGCGCAGCACATGCCTAAACCCGGAACTTGTGCAGCCCCTACGGGCAGTACACCCCTCATATACACCCGTAGGGGCCGCAAATTACGGCCCATTATAAACTAAAGGGTACAATTCTAAAGTGGATGCATGAACAGAGAGACCTGGGGGTATATGTGCACAAATTGTTGAAGGTGGCAGGGCAGGTTGAGAAAGTGGTTAAAAAAACATATAGGATCCTGGGCTTCATAAATAGAGGCATAGAGTACAAAAGCAAGGAAGTTATGATGAACCTTTATAAAACACTGGTTTGGCCTCAACTGGACTATTGTGTCCAATTCTGGGCACCGCACTTTAGGAAGGATGTGAAGACCTTAGAGAGGGTGCAGAAAAGAATTACAAGAATGGTTCCAGGGATGAGGGACTTTAGTTACGTGGATAGACTGGAGAAGCTGGGGTTGTTCTCCTTAGAGCAGAGAAGGTTGAGAGGAGATCTGATAGAGGTGTTCAAAATAATGAAGGGTCTAGACAGAGTAGATAGAGAGAAACTGTTCCCATTGGCGGAAGGGTCAAGAACCAGAGGAAACAGATTTAAGGTGATTGGCAGAAGAACCAAAGGCGACATGAAGAAAAACTTCTTTACGCAGCGAGTGGTTAGGATCTGGAATGCACTGCCTGAAAGTGTGGTGGAGGTAGATTCAAAGGCGGCTTTCTAAAGGGAATTGGATAAGTACCTGAAGGAAAAAATTTGCAGGGCTACGGGGAGAGGGCAGGGGAGTGGGAATAGCTGAAGTGCTCTCGCAGAAAGCCGGCACAGGCTTGACAGGCTGAATGGCCTCCTTCTGTGCTGTAACCATTCTATGATTCTATGATTCAATGAGGAAATCATCTCGGACAGTTGACTCTTACTGAAATGTGGCTGAATCAGAAGAGTTTTGAGTATTTAGCTGTAAAGATACACAAAATCTAAAGCCAATCTTTAATTCATCTTATTATAATTTAAATTATATGGAAAAGATAAAATGCAGAAGTTTTCCCTTTTTGGCAAATGACCACGATCTGCTTCTGTCACAAGAACATGCATAATATGTACAAAAATGAATTGGACTATGAAAAAAAGATTTGAAAGGGACCGAGAAGTGATGGTAGACTTACCAGTTTCAATGGGCTGAATTTTTCCGGTGCTCAGAGTGCAGGTTTGGAGGCGGGTCCGCTGCCCAAATAGAAATGATTGACAGTGGGTTGGGAGCCCGCTCCGAACCCGCCTCCATGTTAAGTTTCCAAAGTGGCGGGTCTGCAATTTCAGAACAGACCCGACACCAAGCGGCGGGGGAGGCATTTAAGATAGTTAAATGCATGTTAAATGCTTGTTAACTACTATTTTGCCAGCCTATTTCTATTTTACCACTTTTTTTTTACAAGGTTCACGTCGTTCGGAGATCACGTCAGGTAAGTAGGTCGGGTTCTCTATGTCTCCCCATTACTGTGAATAGGTGACAGCTGCAAAAGTGGTATAAAAGATACCATTTCACAGCTGGTCACTTTCCAATGTCAGAAGCGTGAGCCTTCAGGACTTGGAAGACACTTTTGCGCTGTATGCAGTTTGGAAGGGTTTGGAGTAAACTCTCTATCCACTGTCACCTCCTTGGAGCAACCTCTCTCACCATTGACAGATCGCTTCTGTCATCTCAACTTCAGCTGCCATCTATTTCAGCCCTTGAAAAAATTTCACCTTGGTCCTCTGAAACCCTCCACGATCAGCCCCAACACCAACATCACCAGGCACACCAACATCACCAACAACAATACCAACCTTCTCCGCCATCACCTGATGCTGCACAGAACACAGGGCATCAGCACCCGACCACATTGCTACCCAGAACGCCAGCGATGGCATCACCATGGCCAGATTTACTTCATTTGACGCTGCACACCCTGGCTGCCACATGATGCATCAGGTTGACACCACCCGACACCAGCACCATAAAGCATCCTACGATGTCCAAGCCATTCCTTTCACACTCATCACATTTGTTGGGGGGGGGGGCGGGGGCAGCGGTGGAAGTTAGGTCTCGACATTCACTGGAACTCACTAAGGCACTTTCAAAAGTGAGCACAGATCTGTCCAATAAGGCAAAGTGTTGAAAATAAAGATTTCAATGTTTGACAACACATTAACAGAAAATTTACATGGACATTGCATAAAACACCCAAGTGCCTACCCTTGTGTGTTCTTAGTTGGTATGATTGCACTAGGATGAGGGTGAGTATGAGGGGTGGCTAATGAGGTGGGGAAGTGATAATGTAGATAGAGAGGGCTGGGTGGAGGTGCAAGGTAAGTTGGTGTGAGTAAGGATGTGCAGGAGTAGGGTAGGGAAGGCAGTCTGATGGGGATGTGATGAGAGGCACAGCAGGATGAGGTTGAGTGTGGCTTTGCAGTAACATTTCGTGATCTACTGAGATCATTGAAAGTTTGCGCCACTGCAGCCTGGTCCTCCTGACGTCAGCCCTGCTTTTGCCCTCCTGTGCAATGTGCAACCAGGCTGCATTGGTGTCCTGGGGAGGTCTCTTCCGCCCTTGGACCTTGGAAGGGAAGAGAACCTTCCTGTGTGCTGTGACTTCCTCCATAAGCATATGGGGGGAGTCATGGGAGAGCCTGGGTGCAGCCGTGCACCTTTGTGCAGTGCTGGTCAGTGTTTGCAGCACCTCAATGTTGCAGAACACTGACAGCACAACTGTCAAAATGGATGTGGACATGGCCCCTTTAAGGGAACCGGCTGATGACGCGTCATCAAATGACGTCATCAGACCCGCTTCCATTTATTTGTCCGGGAACCTTGCAGGGTTAACGTAAAATCACTCGGAGAGTGTGGGCTGGGACCGCGACATCGATCCCGGCCGCCCCAGACCCTCCTCGGTCGGCGAAATCGTGGCCAATGTCTCAAATGCTGCAAAGCAATTAAAAAGGAAATAGAAAATTTTGATTATATAGCCAGAACTGTATGAGTTTCCTGAGGTTATGCTTGGGACTTACAGTGTGCTAGTCAGGATGCATATGTACAATTCTTATAAGCATGGCACAAAAAAAAACCTATACAAGCAACAGAGAGATGCAGAGATGTGTCACAAGACTAATCCCAAGTGTAAAGAGGATGAGATATGAGGAAATGTTAGAGAAACGTAAGCTTTACTTACTAGAAAGGAGGAGCTTAAAGGGGGATCTCATTGAAGTATACAAAATATGAAATGATAAAGATCAGGTGAGATCTTATTGTAGTAACACATTGAATGTATACGTTAGTTATGCTACTGTTAGTCACACCTAAAACTGTAGCATGATAATTATGGAATTTGGCTTTTGTTGGTTATGCAAGTGTTATTCATATTTACAACTTATTGGATCATAAAATTCTACATATAAGCTGAAATAAATCAGCTTTGTATAGCAGTGTATAAGGTGTTGAGTTCTTGGTGCCTCCAAAGTAAAACAAGAGTTAATTGATGAATCTTGCAATGGCGGATTAAGGATGGTGAGCTGTGGTGTATCTTGTCTTTTTGAGTTATTTTTAGGTAGGGCTAATTCACAACTGAAATTTATAATTTATCATGAAAAAATATCCCTGAACATAAATCCTGGAACAATCATGCAATATATTTCAAGCATGCCCAGGATTTCCAGTAATTCCAATGAAAAGGTACAAATTTAGACAGTAATGCTATTGAAATAACAGGTTCTTTGTTGCTCGTCCAGGAGAAGTCATCAAAACAGAGTTTCTATGAACTGCATTTGTAAAGGGAGATCAAGAACTCTTGATGTAAGATAAAGAATTAAGGTGCTTGTGACCCTCATGAAAGATGAAAGCACTAAACTAGGTAGAGAACTACATGGGTGCAGAACTGACCATCTCTCAGGAATGCTCCCACTGACAATATCCAGATTATGAGATCCACACTCCAAGATATAGTAATGTTTGGGTTCAGCATGCTTGGAGACAGACTCCAGGGATCCATAAGTGAGGGATGCAGTGCAATGAACTATGCTCAAACAAATCAGCACCTGATGATAGACATGTGGACACAAGCAAGGGAATAGATAAGTTGCTCTCAGGTCACTTCCAGCTTCTTACCAGTGCCTGTCTCTGCACAAGTGTCAAGAAAAGCTTCCTGAATAAGCAGACCCATACAGGTAGAATATAACAGACAATATGAGACTAACAGACAAGATTGCCAAGGTTTGAAACATGTTGAGGTAAGCAGCACCACAGGTACCTCTCTCAGAACACCTCCGCACCTACCCCTGCTAGTGGTGCATCACTCCGGAGCCACAGGGGAATTTTAACTGTCTCCACCTAGTGGAAACTGGATAGAACATGAGTTAAAATCCAAGCGGTGGACTTACTGCTCTTTTCCTGCCCGCAGCCATCTTAACGCTATTGCTTTCTTGGACGGTTGAGGCGCCTGCCTGACTTGGTCGGAGCTTCCTGAATACATGTAAATTGGGGTGCTTTTATGCCATTAGGACCCTGATGCAATTTTAAAACCCTGCGAGCAGACCGTCTGCTGTGGACACTCTACTCAGGAGGCCCTGACAAGGTAAGTTTAAAACTTATCTTTGGTGACGGGAACAGACCATTTAGATCAGAGATGTTGAAATTGATACACATGCAGCTTTTGAACCCTGGAAATCTGGTCCACAGGCAGCTCAGTCCTATTTGTGCTTATATTTTGTACTTGTTAGTTTGTTCTGTTTGAATTTATGGGCCTGAAGATTTGGAAAGGCAGTTCTCAGCTCTGCTGCCACATTGGTGGTTCAATCTTAAATCGAAACTTCATCATCTGTTAGTATTAGCAACTTGAGAGAAATACGAATTAATGGAAACATGGATTTAAACTTTGTATGTGGCTCCTGAGGCTCCATGATAAATACCCAGAAAAAAAACAAAGATCTTGGACACTCTTCATTTAGATGTTCTTACTGTGGTAGCCTTTTCTGTTGACGTCCTGATACTTGAATGGCAACATGTGTGCAGTCAATGATCCCTGCATCCAGGCAACCTCACATTTTTAATTTTACCTTGCCTGCCTCTCTTGCTGATGCTGTATCTAGTGTTGAATGCAGTCAGCAGCATGTAGAAACAATGAGGTTAATTTCCAACTTATCGCTCAACTTTGCTTTCCATTGAAATCAATAGAAAGTCAGGCTTTTTCTATAACGGGCACTTGACCCACAATGTCAATTTTATGTCCAGCGGTAAGTTGAAAATTACCCCCAGTGTACCTTAATGAACTGCAAACTTGCTGATCCTTGCCAAGTTGCCTGTCATTACCTAAGAGGAACATATAGCAAAATAGTTCAGTGCCATTGTCACTTTTACTGTTTCTTGGTTGCAGATCTGATTCCAGAAGATGGCAGAATTAATCTAAGGCTTCCTTGGTGAGACATAATGGGCCGAAAATTGATCCCGGGACGCGAGAGTACGCACTGCGTACTCTCGCGTAATCCCACTCCAATTGCCGGTTTTCTGCATGCCCTGCGCATGCGCTGAAAACCGGCAATTGCTCTTCTGAAAAGGGGGCGGGTCCTCGGTGCATCGCGTGCGCGCTACAGGCTGCGCGCACGCTGTGCACTTCATGCTTTGGACGCGCAGGTAAGTACGGAAGATTTTGGAAATGTAAAAAGGAGGAGTAAGACCCACTTTTAAGAAGGTAAGTAGTGAATTAAGTATTTTTTTGAATTTTTTTAAACAGGTATATCTTTTTTAGAGACTTTAAAGACAGGTAAGTTTATTTTTATAACTTTTTAAAAGATTTTAAATTTTTTCAAAAATTTAATTTTTTATTTAAAATGGTTAATTTAATTAACTATACTTATTTTATTAATGTGATGGGTTTTTTTAAAATTTAATTGAGGTTTAGCTGTTATTTTGGGGGGTGTAAGATTCATAGATTTCACAGCCGTGCTGTGAAACTTATGAATGGAAGATGGTGTGCTGCCATTGGCTCTAACTGAGTCACGTGATCCCACAGCTCGCACGAATTCACTACGCCGCTGGGATACGCAAGCACTGCCCAGCTGATCTCTAGAACATGAAGTTCGTGCGAGCTGGATCTGAAAAAGCACAAGCGAGGTGAGAGATCGCGGGGAAGGCTTACCCCCGCGGGAACAGAGCGAGATCAATTTCTGGGCCAATCCCTTCACCCAGTAGTCCTCAGTGTGGTGACAGCATGCACATTACTTGCAGTAGACGTGCTGCCTGGGATAATAGTGACTACTAGCGGTACTAGAACCTTTGACCTCCCTGATCCTCATCTGCTGGTGCTTCTCCTCCTCCTCCTCCTCTTCCTCCTCCTCCTCCAATATATCCATCTGAATGAGACTTGCTGATGCTGCAGTGAGTCAACTCTCTGGTGTTCTGCTGTGCTGGATCTCTGGTGGCTTTCTCTGCTGCTCTGGCACCATCATTAATATGATGTGCGCCTAAAGGCAAGCATGAGGAGATCTATGTTTTTCATTAATTGCTGCTTAGCAATCCCTTAGTAAGGAAAGCACCTGTTAACAATGGGTTTGTGCATTAATGCACCAAATTACGTTGCTTGTGCATTAACTCTAACATATGAAGGAGTTTAGATTTGATGTCTGCATTCTACCTTTATTATGGAAGTTGAGTTTTATGCTATTCATATTTATAATTGTCCTGGCACAGTATTCTATGTATAATGCCGTGTAAGTTAGTTTTTGTTTTGTATTTTTTTTTATCAAGCATTAATTAGTGACTCTTTCAAAGTTGCAATATGCTTTAAAGAATTGTTGACAGTAATTTATCCTTGAGAGTCATTTTCATATAAGGGTGGCTCTGTGCCAAAATTATAATTTCACCATAAAATTACTTACTCTAGACGTAAAGCTCAGGTCACTCTTTCCTAAATTGATATTTATTGCTAACTTGGTCTTTCACTCCAGTCTTTGATTTCCTTTTCTTGTTTGCTTTTCTCTCTTGCCTTTAATATTCTCTCTGTTAATATACTGAAGTGTCTTTATTTTCTTTACAACTCTGTAGTTTTTTTCTTAATTTGTCTTTTTTCCCTCTGGCATCTTTGTCCTTTACTTTTCCTTCATCTTCATGCCTCACTTTCTTCCCATCTTGACATGGAGGAGTTGCTAGGGCTTACTGGGAAACAACAGCTAGCAGTGGGAGCAAGAAGAATAATCTTGGGCACTGAAACTCTTCAATCTTAGTGATACCAGTGTAATTTTGTAAGTGGACAGGCAACAATGGAACACAAAAGCCCAAGGTTAGCAGAGTTTGCCATTTTCTTGTACGTATCTGAATTCCCATTCGGAATGTTAGATGTGGGATCCTCTTAGATATGGGGATGTTGAAGTTCAAATACAAAGTTAAGTGTCATTTGGTGAGTCAGGGCTGATGAAGCTACTGGAGTGCCAAGCACAAATTTCTTGGTCCTTCTGTGCAATCAGCAATGACTAAAGTCAATTGTTCCAGTTGCTTCTAGCTGCACATTTTTGTTGCGCCACTCAAAGTACAAAGGAAAATTGACAATAGCGATATTCAATAGAATAGAAATAGATAAAGAGGATGTACTTAAAAAGTTGACAGTCCTCAAAGTAGATAAGTCACCCAGTCCGGATGGGATGCATCCTAGGTTTGCTGAGGGAAATAAGGGTGGAAATTGCGGAGGCTCTGGCCACAATCTTCCAGTCCTTCTTGGATATGGTGGTGGCGCCAGAGGTTGGAGGACTGCAAATGTTACACCCCTGTTTAAAAAAGGGGAGAGGGATAAACCCGGCTACTACAGGCCAGTCAGACTAACGGCGGTGGTGGGGAAACTTTTAGAGACAATAATCCGGGACAAAATTAATTGGTATTTGGAAAAGTATGGGCTAATAAATGAAAGTCAGCACAGATTTGTTAAAGGGAAATCGTCTTTAACAATCTTGATCGAGTTCTTTGGTGAAGTAACGGAGAGGGTTGATGAGGGTAGTATGGTTGATGTTGTGTATATGAACTTTCAAAAGACATTTGACAAGTACCACATAATAGACTTGTTAGCAGAATTTAAGCCCATGGGATTAAAGGGTCAGTGGCAGCATGGATACAAAATTGGCTAAGGGACAAAAAGCAGAGATTAGCGGTGAATGGTTGTTTTTCAGACTGGAGGGAAGTATAGAGTGGTGTTTCCCCAGGGTCGGTATTAGGACCATTGCTCTTTTTGACATATATTAATGACCTGGACTTGGGTATACAGGGCATAATTTCAAAGTTTGTAGATAATAAAAAAACTTGGAAATGTAATAAGCAATGAGGAGGATAGTACCAGACTTCAGGAGGACATAGACTGGTAAAACGGGCAGAAACATGGCAAATGAAATTTAACGCAGAGAAGTGTGAAGTGATACATTTTGGTAGGAAGAATGAGGAGAGGCAATATGAACTAAATGGTGCAATTTTAAACAGGGTGCAGGAACAGAGAGATCTGGGGGTGTATGTACACAAATCTTTGATGGTGGCAGGACAAGTTGAGAAGGCTGTTAAAAAAGCATATGGGATCCTTGGTTTTATCAATTATGAAGTAGAGTACAAAAGCAAGGAAGTTAACACTGGTTAGGCCTCAGCTGGAATATTATGTTCAATTCTGGGCACCACACTTTAGGAAGGATATCAAGGCTTTGCAGAGGGTGCAGAAGAGATTTACTAGAATGGTACCAGGGATGAGGGACTTCAGTTATGTGGAGAGACTGGAGAAGCTGGGGTTGTTCTCCTTTGAGCAGAGAAGTTTCAGAGGAGATTTGATAGAGGTGTTCAAAATCATGAATGGTTTTGATAAAGCAAATAAAGAGTAAGGGGTAAAAATTCAGTTGGTTGCGCCTCCCGTTAGCGCCTTAAATGGGCGCTAATGGGGCGTTAAGGCGCTAACGCCCGGGCGCAGCGCTGTTTGCGCCGCTCGAGAACTTAACTTGAGATTGTGCGGCAGCGCTAAAACTTACCGCTGCGACCACCTGCGCGCGCAGATTGTGACGTCAGTCCGTGGTGCAACGCCCTTGGGGCGCCCCGGAGCGGAAATTGAGTGGCGCCCCCTGCCTTACCGCCTGGCGCTTCCAACGACCGGAAGACTGGAACGTTATCAATCGGTCTGGGGCTGGGGGGGGCGCTATTTAAAGGGGGCCTCTTCCTGTCTTTTTCTGTGGTCGACATTTATGCACCACTCGTTCTGAGAGAGAGAGAGAGATTCGGAGAGAGAGAGAGAGAGACTTCTACATTGACTCAACGCTTTGTGAGGTAGTTTTGCCTAGTTCATCCTAACTTTGCTGCTACTTTCGTTGCTGTACCTCATTACTTTTCTGGCAAAGAGAAGATGGGGGCTGCAATGATTGGGGGCGTCGTCCTGCTCCAGCTCAATCGGAGCAGAGTGAGACGCAGACAGAGAGTGGCAATGATGGCCAGACGGAGGAGGCCCATCAGGCGCATGTACAGGAGAGCTTACCCTCCCAGGGTATATCGTGAACAGCTCTCCTACATCCACATGTCCGAGGAGCTGTGTTTGCGAAGGCTGCGATTCAGCAAGGAGGTGGTCACTGAGCTCTGCCACCTGCTGCAGCCAGATCTGCAGCCTCAGCTGAGGTCCAGGACGTCTCTGTCGGTGGCAGTGAAGGTCACAGTGGCCTTGAACTTCTACGCCACTGGCTCATTCCAAGCTGCTGTTGGGGACCTCGCCAATATCTCCCAGTTTGCGGTGCATCGCTGCATCCGGCAGGTCACCAATGCCCTCTTCACAAGGAGACGAGACTTCATCTCCTTCCCTATGACCCCAGACAAGCAGCATGACCGTGCTATGGGCTTTGCGAGGGTAGCGGGCTTCCCCATGGTGCAGGGCGCCATTGACTGCACGCATGTGGCTTTGCGTGCTCCGCGAGAGAATGCAGAGGAGTTCCGGAACAGAAAGGGGTTCCATTCCTTGAATGTGCAGTTGGTTTGTGACCACAGACAGGTGATTCTCGCTGTCAATGCCCACTATCCGGGCAGCTGCCACGATGCTTTCATCCTGCGCCAGAGTACTGTGGCAGAAATTTTCGAGGCACCGCATCAGCCAGTCGGTTGGCTTCTGGGGGACAAGGGGTACGCATTGAGCACCTGGCTGATGACACCGCTCCGTGCGCCAAACACCCCTGCTGAGCTGCGGTACCAGGAAAGCCAACAAGCAACGAGGAACATTATTGAGCGCACAATCGGCGTGCTCAAACAACGATTCCGCTGTCTGGACCATTCCGGAGGAGCCCTGCAGTACTCGCCTGAGCAAGTTTCCAAATTCGTAGTGGTGTGCTGCATGTTGCACAACATGGCAATCCTCAGGACGCAGCCAATGCCACCAGGCCTTGCAGCACCACAAGAGGAGGAGGAGGAAGAGGAGGAACAGGCCGAGGACGATGATCAGCAGCAGCACCAAGGCAGGAGGGCGGCCCACAATGGTCAAACTGCAAGGGCCGTCCGTCAACGACTAATAGCAAGCCGCTTCTAGGGCCCCTGCCAGTGCTACAAACACGAATCAACCCAGCACGCAACCCCTAAGCCGGCCAAGGCACCAATAATTCCAACCACCAGCCATGTATATTTTGAATACAGAAACTTATTTATTGTACAAACTCTGTGTGTGTCAATTCCTCATGACAAACTCATAGAAATAAACACAAAAAAACAGTCAATAATATAACTGGTTCTCACAACCTGGAGATAATGTCCAAAACACTAAACAAAAGTTGGGCCATGAACCTCGGCCTTTAATAAAAAAATGACCAGCATTTTGGCACACCTCCTACTTTTTGCCCTTCGAGGGTGATCTCCTTCCCTTGCGCACTTCCCCCCTTCTAACCCTACTGCTCCTCCGTAATGGGACCTCAGTGGCTGCAGCAAGGCTGGTGGAAGGCTGCTGCTTGTCAGACCCTGACACTGCAGATGCCCCTGAAGGCCGGCCTCGACCACTTCTGGGCCTGGAGGGCCCGGCTGCAGACTGCACCAACTCTGCATGGGCGGCAGCAGTCTGTCCTACAGGCGGTGGCAAGTGCAGTGGAGAAGTGACAGTGTTGGCAGCAGGAATGCTGTCATCGTGAGAGAGGACAGCAACTCCCTGCTCGCCCGACACACTGGCACTCCCACGGGGCAGCACTTCAGCATCCGGAGCAATTTGCCTGAGAACAGATTGCTGGCCTGCTGCGGCGCGGTGACAGCCCCGGGGACATGTGCACGAACCATCGAGGATGGCAGCAGTCAGTGCTCGCGTGGCCTCAATCTGAGTCTGCATGAGAGCAGGCTCAGATGGGTTCCTGGCAGCCAGTGACTGAATTGCAGCAGTAAGCTTTAGTGTGGCATCCGCCTGTGCTACAGCGAAGTGCTCCACACTCCTTGCCAGTGCCTCAATGCATTCGGGCACCCTTCCCACTGCACCCATGAGCTCAGTGTGCATGACCACCGCCTGGCTGTTCATTTCTGCAATCATCCGCTCCTCCTCTGCGTCCATTGCATTAGGAGTGTCTGGCATACTCTCCCTCTGGGGAGAAGGCTCCCGTTCTTCCCTCCCCCCCCCATGGCGTTGCTGCAGCCCGCTGGGTCCTGGAACTTCACCATCATCAGCCCCTTCCCCCCTGCTCCCCTCCGGGGAAGGCGTGTTCCCAGTGTGGCCATGGGCTTCCTCGGGAGAGGGTGGCACTGATGCTCCGGCTTCCTCCTCAGCTGCAGCATCACTCCCAGTGGCAGCTTCAGGGACCATCTCCTCAGCTGGTGAATCACCATCTGAAAGCAGGGAGGTACAAGAGTGGCTTTAGCGTGAGGACAGGGTGGCAGTAAGGGAGGAATAAGTGCAGCGAGTTAGCAAGTTGGATTGAAAGTGTCAAAGGCTGGTATTGTGAGGGACAAGTGGAAGGACAGAGGACAAAAAGGTGATGACCTTACCATTGCTGTCCACAACGGGGTCGGCGTCTCCAGTGGCGACGGGACCGATCACCCGGCTTGCCACAATCCTGTGGACGCGCTCCTCCAGATCGCTGAGGGGTTGCAGCTGAAGCCGCCCTCCACCCGTCCGTTGCTGCTGTCTCCGATTATGAGCCAGCTTAGCCTGCAAGAAAAAGGACAGCATCTGAGTCAATATACAGCCATGGTCTTGCCTGATGTGCCTCCCATAGGTGAATAGCCCTTACAATATGCAGCCATGGTCTTGCCTGATGTGCCTCCCATAGGTGAATAGCCCTTACTGTATGCAAAGTGTGGAATGTGTGTGTGTGTTTGATGAAAGGGCCATAGGTGTTGGATGAGTGTTGTGCATTGGGGTTTTAAGACCCTCTGGCCATAGAGTGAGGTTGAGATGGAGGGATGGAGAGGTATTGAGAAAAAGCCACTCACCCTGACGACCCGAGTGAGGTCGTTGAACTTTTTGCGGCACTGGACATGGGTCCTGGGCACCATGCTCCTGGAGGAGACGCTCTGAGCCACCTCCCTCCACACTCTTCTGAACTCGCGTGGCAAAGGCCTCCTGCCACTCTCTGGGAACAGCATGCATCGTCTGCGCTCCACTGCGTCAACCAGAGCATCCAAGGCCCGCTCGGTGAAGCGATGAGCGCGTTCTCTCACCCTCTCCATTCTTGGCAGCAAAATGGATTACAGGTCTCTCCAGGCTGAGATTCAAGGCTGCAATGAGCAGGGTGTGGCTGGGGAGCAAGTGGCCCCCCCCGCTTTAAGAAGTGTCCGGCGCCAGTGTGTCTGTGTTACCGCGCTAACTGGCAGCAGCTGCGCTGCGCTCGTGCGCTGAGTTAGCGCCTCACTCCTAGGCCTTTGCGCCTTAAGAGAGGTGTGCAGCGCCTAATTTAGCGCTCCACTCACCTCCCGGGGCGGTAAAAGTGAAGTTTCCTGTCAGTGCCGATAATTAGCGCCAGGCGCTAATATTTGCGCGCGGACGATATTTGCGCCCCAAATGGGGCGCGACCTAATTTCTACCCCTAACTGTTTCCGTGGCAGAAGGGTCGGTAACCAGAGGACAGAGATTTAAGGTGACTGGCAAAAGAACCAGAGGCGACATGAGGAAATATTGTTTTACACAGCGAGTTGATGTGATCTGGAATGCACTGCCTGAAAGAGTGGTGGAAGCAGATTCAATAGTAATATTCAAAAGAGAATTGGATAAATACTTGAAGGAAAAATATTACAGGGCTCTGGGGAAAGAGCAGATGCGTGGGACTAATTGGATAGCTCTACCAAAGAGCCGGCACAGGCACGATGGGCCGCATGGCTTCCTTCTGTGCTGTTTCATTTTATGGTTCTATGACTATGCTACAGTGAATACACAGAAGTAGCCGAACACAGGAAATGTACCAATGCAAGAGAATTGACAGGATAGAACAGGTGCAATCCTTGGGTACGACACAAATGTTTCCTGTGTACAAATCAAGGGAAGTCAACTTTTAGTTTTGTGTACATCTCATGGAATAACTATGAAAACGTTGTGTTATTATATAGGAAGTGGACAAAATAGATCAGTGCCACGAGACCAAAATGTAAAGAATTCATTTTGAATTAATTCCATAGATCTCAGGGCATAGAATTACTCAGAAGTGACAATACCCTCAGGATTACTCTCAGTCATGGCATCCAAAGACAACCTTATTTATTAAGAGATCTGATTTTGACTGTGACAAAGTGTGAGAGAATTATATTTTCTGCTGCACATTGTTATTCACAGCAAAGAGAACATTACTTATCACATTATTCCTCCTAGCATGCTATACTGTCATTTTTTAATTCCTTTTCATTTTTTTCAAGTGATTCTGTATTTCTCTGTCCATGCTACTCATAGCAACCAATCAAAACCATCAGGACAGATGACCTGGTCCCAGTCCTTTACTGCTACAAGTCCTGATTTATCTACTAGGAAACACTTGAGAAAAGTCAAGGTGACTGGAATTGTGATTTTTCTCTCTCTGACTGTGGGAAATGCTTGCTTTCTGCTTGACATGACATAGCTGAGACTGGGAATTTATCATGCACTGAATCATGGCTCAAATCAGTAACATACTATTCCATGTCACAGCTTTATTATTGAGCAACCAAGGTGAAAGAGCACCATGCATATTGCAGCACAAAATCAATGTTAAAAGCAATAAATAAAGAGACAAACAATAGTGATTAGGTGACAGCAAGGTGTCACAGCTTCATTGTGCAGACCATGACCCAACATTTGCGATCGGAGGCTTTCCGTGGCGGATGCCTCCGACCTGTAAAATATCTATGCATTTACCTGGTGGACCGGAAGATACGGAGGCTTGCAATCCTTTGCCTCTCTGGGTCCGCGCGGGCAGAGGCCCACGTATCCCAGGGGCGCATGCGGTTCACAAGCGCCCCTGGGATCACGTGGGCTGGCCCAACCAATAAAAGAAGGGAATCCCCATTCATACTTTTGGGAGTTCCGTACCTACCGAACTCCCATAAGTATGAATGGGGATCACTTAAAAAATACACGAACACATGAAATAAATTTTTAAAAAGACATTACATATTAATGCCACTTAATTACAGATTTTAAACAAAAATGTAATTTTAACGCCGATTGCGTTCACCAGGCTCTGTCTCCAAGCTCTGTGCTCTGTGCTTTTTACTTTTTAGATGAAAAAAGGATTAAAAGAAAGACTTGCATTTATATAGCGCCTTTCACGACCTCAGGACATCCCAAAGCTTTACAGCCAATTAAGTACTTTTGGAGTGTAGGAAACGCAGCAGCCAATTTGAGCACAGCAAGCTCCCACAAACAGCAATGTGTTTTAGTGATGTTGATTAAGGGATAAATATGGGCCAGGACACTGGGGATTAATCCCCTGCTCTTCTTCAAAATAGTGCCATGAGATCTGTTACGTCCACCTGAGAGAGCAGACGGGGCCACGGTTGAAAGTCTCATCCGAAAGACGGCACCTCCGACAGCGCCGCACTCCCTCAGTACTCCAATAGATTTTTGTGCTCAAGGCTCTGAAGTGGGACTTGACCCACAAACCTTTGACTCAGAGGCATCCTTACTCTGTCGGTTTTAAGGATCACTTATAAAAATGGTTGCTGTATGCATCTATCCTACAAATAAAATTGTGAAACCAAATCATTTTGAGTGAAAGAAAGAAAAACAATCAGTACTGATGCAGATGTATTAATGCTACTTTCACACTTCAAGCTGCTAATGGTAACTCAAACACAAATGGCTGATAAAGTTCTGTAATCTAGCTGTGGAGTGTGCAATAATTGTGTGTAATAAACCCAGGAAAAGGTAGAAAATGACAATTTATTACAAACATCAGTCGTCACAAATATGAAGTTCCAGGTCTAAAAGAGGCGGTTCTTAAGACAGAAGCAGGAACCTTACCCGAAAAATAAATGTTTGACACAAGTTTCCCCATTATGGCCTTCTTCTGCCCCAGCAAGCCCAGCTGGGTACTTTTCATACTAGGCTCTGCATCAGGCCGGGTGGGTGCCGTGTGCAGTGGGTTCACACCTCTTGTTAAGTGTTTTGGGGGACTTTGCACTTCAAATTACACTATACTGCTTACACTGATATGAATTCAAAACCACTTTGCATTGAGACAAATGGTGTAGTGGCCTATTGGAAATATGAGGAGAGTGGGAGGGGAGGGGTGTTGTAGAAAAATAGGGCTAGAAATTCGTTATAGCCAAGGAATGGGCGGTGTCAGTAGAAAAGTTGGAGAATTAGCGCCAGGCGCAAATGCTTTAGACTGCACGCAAAATTCGTGCTCACTGCTCAATAAAATGATTGGAGTCCTAAATCAAGTCTTAAAACCCAAGCACATTGGCGTCACACTCAAAGGGTCAACCAATATCTGGTGCAGTCTAATCGCAAGTCATGAGGCTAGGTATTCTGCGGCGAGTGTCTCACCTCCTGACTCCCCAAAGCCTTTTTACCATCTACAAGACACAAGTAAGGAGTGTGATGGAATATTCTCCACTTGCCTGGATGAGGGCAGCTCCAACAACACTCAAGAAGCTCGACACCAACCAGGACAAAGGAACCCGCTTGATTGGCACCCCATTTACCACCTTAAACATTCACTCTCTCCACCACTGGTGTACCGTGGCTGCAGTGTGTACCATCTACAAGAGGTACTGCAGCAACTCGCCAAGGCTTCTTCGGCAGCACCTCCCAAACCCGCGACCTCTTCCACCTAGAAGGACAAGGGCAGCAGGCGCATGGGAACACCACCACGTCCAGGTTCCCCTCCAAGTCACACACCATCCTGACTTAGAAGTATATCGCCGATCCTTCATCGTCGCTGGGTGAAAATGCTGGAACTCCCTCCCTAACAGCACTGTGGGAGTACCTTCACCACACGGACTGCAGCGGTTCAAGAAGGTGGCTCACCACCACCTTCTCAAGGGCAATTAGGGATGGGCAATAAATGCTGGCCTTGCTAGCGACGCCCACATCCCATAAACAAATTTAAAAAAATGATTGCCACAGGCTTTTTTCACTAATTAAAGGGGAGGTTCATTGGTGCAGCAGCACCTCATTCTCAGCATTGCTGGCTGTGCAGCTGCCTCAGCAAGCAGAAGCAGAAGAAAGAAAAGGAGCCGGAGGACTGAACCAGGTGTGCTCATGGCAGATCCACGCCCCAGGAAGAGGGCCCGCAGAATCTCCGATGAAGCATTGGAGGCATTGGTTTTCACTGTGGAGAGACGGAGGGCGGTGCTCTACCCGGCAAGTGGCAGGAGGCCCTCGCCACAAGTCTTCTGCACCATGTGGAGGGAGATAGCGCAGCACATCTTGGGCAGCACTGTGGTCCCCAGGACCCACACACAGTGCAGGAAGAAACTTAATGACCTCACTCGGGTGGTCAGGGTGAGTGAATACTTCAACAAATGCTACATACCACCATCTGAACCACAATCTTCACACACTGCCCAAAGCACCACACCCCCAGCACTCACCCACCAACAATCTCTACCTACCAACACTCACACCCACATCTCACAGCTTGCACCCAATGACAGCTATTCAACTATGGCAGGCACATCACCCAAACACATTGCTCCACACTCACTTACACACTTTCCTTTCTCTTGCAGGCCAAGGTGGCTCACAACAGAAGGGAGCAGGAGCGCACAGGCGGGGGACAAGCCGACACCCAACCACTGCCTGCACTGGAGAATTGAGCACTGCAGATTATTGGGTGCCAGGTGGTGGGCGCTGTGGACAACAACGGTATGTTCATCCCTACACCTTCTTCTCACATCCCACTTCCCCCTCACCCCACAAGTGTTTTGCACTTTCCAGCTAATCATGTTGTATGCATGCATTTCTCCCTTCCTGCCCCCCTCCCCTCACCTTAACCCGACACTTGTGCCTTTATGCTTTCAGATAATCAGCAAGCACCTGAGCAGCCTGTCCCTGAGAGCACCGCAGAGAGCGAGGTGGGAGAAGAGGAGGAGGAAGAACACATCGCGTCACTGCATCTCTCACCTGCAAACACCAGCTCAGATACTGGCACTACGCATTCGTTAGAGGCTAGTATAGTAGCGGGAACTGCAGAGGGTGAGGCACCAGGGACGAGTGGGCTGCAGCAAGGCTGGGGGAAAGGGTAGCTCGGGGGCCAGCTCCCCGGAGGGCGAGTTCGCACGTGAGTTCTGCTGCACAGGACTCAGATGAGGACCTCGATGGAGAGGCCTTTAGAAGAAGGGTGATGGGCATGTACACGGAGATGATAGGCGCAATGGCAAGGGTGCCCGAGAGCCTCTCGGCAAAGGTAAGGAGTGTGGTGGAGTCCACCTCCAACATTGCATAAGGCTCTGTGCACACCATTCAGCCCATCATTTCCAGTCTGCAAAGGACGGTAGACTCCCAGAGAGACCGTGGTGACCCAGACCTGATGCCACGTGTGATGGGCGATCTGGCAGCTTCCATTGCAGCACAGGTGGAAGTGACGCAATTACTTAGTGCTGTAATGCAGTCTATGGTTAGTGGCAACCAATCCCAGACTGCTCTCATGCAGTCTCAGCTTGATGCCACGCAAGCTCTGACTGCTGCCTGTGAAGGAATAGCCATATTCAGAAAAATACATCATCCTATGAAAGAATTCTGATTAAAACATGACAAACTGGGCTTGGAAATCTGAAAGCCTCAACAAGTAAAAGCTGTAAACAGAATACAGGCTTTTGAGATAAGATAAGTTGTTGACACTGAAACAATAGCCCTATTGAAGCAGAGGGTTGGAGGTTCCTAGAAGTCTGAAGTTTTGGAAAGAGCACAATGGTATAATGTTAAGGTGTCATAAACCAACACTTCGAAATGAAACACAGAACATTAAAGAAACATATGCCTTCGTAAATATGACATCAAATGAAAGACAGGAGACATAATTCTTAATGCAACCAGTTGAGGTGGCTAGGGGGACAATGATGTACCCGGTTGAAGTGTTTTTAATTTACATGTTGTAAAAAGATACAAACAGAAGACTTTCATAAATATGACATCAATAGATGCAACAGCCATCACATTGTTTTCGTGTTAAACTTGGAACACCTAGGAGACACGAAGTCTATAATACAACCAGCAGAGGTGACTTAAGAATTGAATAGAGGATCTTCATGAGAATGGCATCAAATAGATACATCTGTTACAACTGTTTTTTATGATAAGCTTGAGACACCTACACAGCAGACACAAGTCTGCTTGCTAGCAGCTGAACTAATTGTAAGAATAGAAGGGGTCAACAGAAAAATGACTAGAGATAATTAGCTTACATCAGCAGAAAACTTCAAAGGATATACCACTGAGAAAGAGTATAAATATAGAACTTTCGAATAGGAAGACAGAATTCGCTAGAAGGGGCAAAGCGATTCTCAGACTTCAGAGGCAAGCTCTGTAAGTTTTCAACTCTTTTAAGTCTCGGGGATCAAAGGTACTTGAATTTGATTTTGGTGGATATTCTGGAATAAGACTAAGTAAGAAATATAAAAATGTAACGAAGTTAAGATTTGAGAATAAGGATCTCTGATGATAAGAATTGTAAGCTTTTTGTTTTTGGAATTGTTAAAGTTGTGATTGAATCACCAGCTGTAAACTACATGTCGGTTCTTTAATAAATCTATATTTTTTTAGAATTGTCTCAAATAGTACTTCTGTAGCAAACTTGCAAACTCAATCTCTGTAGACTCTGTGGTGAGGAGTTGCAGAATTCTGGGGGAGTTTTCCGGACCCTCATAATATCTGGAAGGTTACAGTCTAGCTAAACTTATTAAAAGTGCTATCTGGAGGACGGTAACATCTTCAGGTCGTTCCTTTCCTTTAGGGAGAGATAGTCTGGACCTTTAGAACCAATTAAGCATCTTTAGGATCCAGCTACCTCTAACTTTAGTTGAAGGTGAACGTCTGGGGAATACGCCTGATCTGGGGTAGCCCAAAAAGGGCTAGGACTCGTAATAATTCCTTTCATGCCATCGTGGCTGGGTCTACCACCGTCGACCAGGGCTTTCACGGTGTCGCAGCAGCAGTCTGTGCTCCAACAGATTGCTAGGGATGCTGAGGTGCTGCCCCGGGGGAGTGGCAGTGGGTCAGTGGAGCAGGAACCTGCTGTCCTCTCTCAGGATGACAGCATTCCTGCTGCCAGTCTGCCATTGCCCTTGTTGCTGCCTGTCATCCAGCCAGCCCAGACTGCTGCCGCCAATGCTGAGGTGGTGCAGTCTACAGCCGGGCCTACCAGGTCCAGAGCTGGTCGAGGGTGTCATGCAAGGCCATCTGAAGTCTCCCGCATGGACTGCAGCCACTGGGCCAACACTTCGTAGGAGCACTAGAGTAGGCAAAGGTACAGTAACGACAGGCGTTAAGGGATTGCACAAGGATGGATAGTTAATATTTTTGGTGTAAATATGTGTTCACTGATTTTTGATAAATTTATTAATTCACTTTTGTGGTGTCTGTCATTTCAGCTTTGCGGTGTGATATGGCCTGCGAGAGGGATGGAATGATGGGGATGTGGTGAGCAAAGAGGATCTGGGTTTTAAGTCATCCTGGTTTGAGGCTGGAGGTCTGTTTGGAGGAGGTGCAGAGTTCTGTGACCACCTCCTTGGTGAGGTGGAGCCATCTAATACCATGCTCCTCGCTTAACTGAAGGTAGGAGAAGTGCTCTCGGAATACCCTCGGAAGGTAAGGCCTCCTGGTGAGAGCCCCGATGTCCCTCCTCATCTCTCTACGCACATGTTCCTGTCTTTCTCGCTGCCTACGCTCCCTCCGCCATAGATCCTGAAGGGCGATGTGGTATGCCAGTAGAGCCCCCATTAATGTTACCTAGTGTAGCAGTTTGAATCTTTGAAGAATAAATGTAGCTACTTTTTAGTTGCCACAAGACTCCTGATACAAAAGAACCTTGAAATTATTGAATGAAACTGTTGCAGTAGGTGAAACTGACAAGAAACCACTGAAACTGCACTAACCTGACAGCTGCGAGTAATTACTGATGATCCCTTTAAATAACGTCCCTGGAGCCGGCTTCCTGGTGCTTCACATCAGCTCTCCCTGTCGGTGTTTACTCCAGGCGCTGAGGTCACGATCCACCTGGCGTTGACGTTCCTGGTGATATCTCTTACTGGCAGCACTACGCGGGGGGGGGGATGGCGGATTTGGTGTGTGGCGCTGGATTCTCCTCGCCCCTGCGATACTGGTCTAGTGTCCCAATAGCGCCATCTACTGGCGCTAACCGGAGGTGCTAAGGGGATGAATTTTTCCCCCATAGACTCTGGAACCTCAAAGCCACGAAGCTTGGAGAGTGTGCAGAGATTCAGATAGGGTGGAAAGAGCAATCTTGCAGGCACAGGTGTGAAGAATAGGGCAATTTTGCAAATGTGGAATGAAAAGAAAAGACATCTCTGAAGCACAGAGCAAGTAGGAATAGGAAATATTGGGGTTGTGGTGTGGGTAGGAAAATAAAAATGGATTGTCCTACTAAGACCAGGTCATGTACAGAATTTTGAAAAATAGTCAACAATTCCTCAGGAGTCGTTGATTTTCATCCCTGAGGTAAAAAATTACTTTATATGCACAAATGGTTTAGCCATCCATCACCAGATCTAGCTGGACAACATCAACTGCTAACAGGCCTCACTCTCCTCTGCCAAAACTGCCCACAACAACCGGATCATCCTGGAAAGCAAAGATAACCCTGGCTTCTTTCTTCACCATCAAACATCTCCTTAAATCCCTCTCTCCTGCCCCTTTCATCTTTCACCTCAAACAGCAACTGCGAGGAGCTCATGGATTTCGGCACTAAGATTGAGAGCCTCTGCTGCATCCCCCCTTCCCCTTGACCACCAAGCCAACCCACCCCTCAGGCTCTCCCCTGCCCTTTTTCTAGTTTCTCTCGTATTTCCCCTTATGCCCTATCCAAACTCATCTTATGAGATCCACCACCTGTTCTCTTGACCCCATTACCACTAAAGTGCTGATCATCCAACTTCCCTTCCTGGCCCCCATGCTAGCTGTCATTGTAAATAGTTCCTGCTATCCAAGTACTGTCGGCCTCCCTTTCAAAACTGTTGTCATCACCCCTGCCTCAAAAGACCCACCCATAACCCCTCTGTCCCTGTAAACTACCACCCCAGCTCAACCCCCCTCTCCTCTCCAAAGTTCTTGAAAAACTTGTTACCTTTCAAATCTGTGCCCAGCTTTCCTACAACTCCATATTTGAATCTTCCCAATCAAGTTTCTGTCCCTGCCACAGCCCCGAAAATGGCCCTAACCAAAGTCATAAATGACATGCTCTGCGTGTGCTGCATTATCCCTCAGCATCCTTAACCTCTTTGTAGGCTTTAGTCGGTAACACCATCCTCCTCCATTGCCTTTCCTCCGTTGTCCAGCCTAATGGGATTTCCCTCATTTGGTTCCATTCTTACCTATCCAATCGTAGCATAAGCATCTCCAGCAATTGCTTCCTCTCCCACCCCACACTATTACCTCCAGAGTCCCCAAGAATCTATTCTTGACCCCCTCCTCTATATGATGCCTCTTAGCGACATCATCTGCGGACATGGTGTCAGCCTCCACATGTATGCTGTCGATACTCAGCTCTACCTCTCCGCCACCTCTCTTGACCCTTCCACTGACTCTATGTTGTCAGACTGCTTGACCAATATCTAGGCATTGATGAGCCAGTTAAGCATTGGGAAGACTGAAGCAACTGTCTTTGGCTTCTACCACAAACGCTATCACCTGGCCACTGATTCCATCCCTTTCTCTGGCCATTGAATCAGGCAGATCCAGACTGTTTGCAAATTCTATTGAAGTCTATGCTGAGCTTCCAACTCCATATATTCGCTATCTCAATGACCACCTACTTCCACCTCCTTAACATTGTCTGCTTCAGTCCCTTCTTTAGCCTATCTTCCACCAAAACCCTCATCCATGCCTTTGTCACCTGTCATCTTCTGATATGATTATTCCAATGATCTCCTGGCTGTCTCCCATCCTTCACCCTCTGTAAGCTTCAGCTCATCCAAAATTCTGCTACACGTTTCTATCCTACACCATGTCCCGCACACCTGTCGCCCCCTATTCTTCCTGACCTACGCTGCCTCTCAGTCCCTCAACTCTTTCAATTTAAAATGGTTACCCTTGTGTCTAAATCCCTTTATAGCCATGCCCCTTCCTATCTCTGTAACATCGTACAACTCCCTCTTGCTAAACTCTCCATTCCTTCAATTCTAGACTTTTGTGCATCCCTGCCCCCCCCTCACCCATTGACGGTGGTGCCTTCAGCCATCTCGGCTCCACGCTCTGGAATACCCTCCCTAAACTCCTCTGCCTCGCCTCCTTGAAGACCTTACTTTTAAATGCTCTAGGTGACTGAGTACCACTGGTTGATGGCTGTATAGCCAACTGATAGTCACAGGGCATACAGAAAGTTTTCTGTCCGTATCTCCGTCAGTGCCAGGGATCTTTGGTGGAGTTACCGTGGTCCCATTGCTTTCTGAGGCAGTGCCTACAGTTACTTGTAAAGGGCTCAATAATGGCTCAGAATGGCTGCTCCTGTAATATCTCTTGTCTCTGCCCCTGCCTCAGCCCCTCTGCTGCTTTAATCCTCAACCATGATATCGTTACCTCCAGGCCCGACTATTCCAATGCTGTCCTGGTTGGTCTCCCAGCTTCCACCCTCCATAAACTTGAGGTCATCCAAAACTCTGCTGCCCATATCCTAAATTGCACCAAGTCCCCTTCACCCATCACTCCTGTGCTTGCTGACCTACATTGGTTTCTGATCCACCAATGCGTTCTTGCCGTTCCCCGGAGGCGGCCTCCTGTCACCAAATCCCATTCCTGCCCACCAGCCAGGTACTGATTCTTGCCGGAATCAGGTGGGAGACTCACCTTGGGAAATGGGAATGAGACACAGGAGTTAAAATGGCCCCAGGGTGGCCAGGCAAGCTTATTGCTCGCCCCACAGTCCATCGCCAAACTCACGCCCCGAGTTAAAATAGGGGCTTTTGAGATCTTGGAATTTCTCCCTTTTTGGTTAGTTGTAAATGTTCTCCAATTGCTTTGAAGCTGCATCATGGAGTTTGGACCTAACAGCAGTGGGAGCTTTGATAAATGATACACTGCCTATGGCCTGGATATTTAATGTCTCCACTACAGTTACCACTGCTATTGCAATATTTTCAACTGTTAGTCCAACTAACCATACCATCTTTCATACAGTCACGTGTATTTAGGAAAACGACTGTTCAACACAGATCATGTAGTTCAGAATCATTTGTTGTAAAGCAGACTCACTAATATGCGTATCCCCAGACAAGTGCGGTGAAGCACTCCATATGGTAAACCTTCGCCTTGTACCAGATGACCCCTCAACAACTGCCAGCACTGCAACTACTTCATCATCAGTGCTCTGTGCCTCACTCAGTTTTCCTGATCAACCTCGCTATGACTTTAGTCCTCGAATGTGTAGATTTATGCTGGTGTCTAACTGAAGTTTGGGTGGTGATGGCTGGTGTTCCGGTGGAAGTGGCTCCGGATGTGCCTTGAAGACCACTGGGTTCTCATTGTTCTGTGAAGAAAGCAGAGGGGAAATTAAGAGTACTTAAGTATACTTATCCATTGGAGTACTGTATTGTCATTAGATGTAAATTATACACTTACATAATCATTGTGTAGAGACACATTGCTGTAACATTAAATTATTGAATATATTATTGATATGGAACATACCAGCTGGTCTGTGCGGGCAACACCTATCACATTAATGCATTCTGCAGTCTCCCTTCTGAATATATCTGTCATTATATGTAGTGAGTTGTTTGTGCACACATCCACTGCCTGTTCCATGATGTGCCCTGTCATTATATATTACACTTGTCTTCAAACAAAGAGCAGTGTGGATTAAGACAGGGAGGTTTAGCCATGGAAATTCCTTTTTTTCAATATATTCTCTTTGCTGTCCTGGTATATCTAATGTAATTTTGCATAATGTTGCTTTCACTTCTCCTACCTTAGTTGTTTTATCTTTACTAACATATCACTGTCAATACAGTATTTTTTCACAGATTTTTGTGACTTTCCTTCTTGTCCTTGTATGTTCCTTGTGCTGCTGCTCTATAACAATATTGCTGCTTTATTGCTGTGTTCTTAAATCATGCAGCTTCTTTAAGAAGTCCAACAAGGGACCCAGAGTTGTTCCCACAGACTTCACATTATAGCATATTGCTCTGCTGGCTTTGAATCACATCTGGAGACTGTCTTCCTGTACCAGAAATGTCACTGAATTTCCCTGATATACAGTTCAGAAGCTTGGTTACTAAACCTGCCTTTTCTTTGAGTCAATTATTTATACTGAGTAAGTAGCTTATGAACTACTGGAGCAATGTTAAGGATTATTACTGCAGGCGTGTCATAATTGGCTATTTTTCTCAGTATTGCTGATAAAATCGTACTCTCAGGACTACACGTTTCACAGTTTCTGTGATTTTACTTTTAGTGGGTCGAAAGTAACAATAAAATTGTACTCAACATTAAATCAGCATGCAGAAATAATAAAATGCAAAAATAGAATTACATGGAGTTACATAGAATATACAGCACAGAAACAGGCCATTCGGTCCATGCCGGCGTTTATGCTCCACGCGAGCCCCCTCCCATCCTTCCTCATCTAACTCTATCAGCATAACCCTCTACTCCCTCCTCCCTCATGTGCTTATCTAGCTTCCCTTAAATGCATCTATACTATTCACCTCAACTATTCCCTGTGGTAGTGAGTTCCACATTCTCACCACTCTGGGTAAAGAAGTTTCTTCTGAATTCCCTATTTGACTTCTATCTAATGACCTCTTTGTTTATCTAATATTATTGACCTCTAGTTTTGCTCTTCCCCCCCACAAGTGGAAACACACTCTCTGGGCTGAAATTTGCCGGTGCTCAGAGTACAGGTTTGGAGGCGGGTCCGCTGTCAAAATGTCAGTGATTGACAGTGGGGCAGAAGTGGGCTGGCTCTGCCTGCGGTTTGCAGACCCGGCATTAAGCGGTGGGTCAGGCAATTGAGATACTTAAGAAGCTGCTTAAAGGTATTTAAGCAGCATTTTACCAGGTCCTAATGATTTTTCCATGTTTTTTACGAGGTTCCCGGCACTCGGCGATCATGCCAGGTAAGTGCTTCGGGTTCTCAATGAATCTGCATTGCTGAGAATAGTTAACAGCTTCAAAAGTGGTATAAAAGCTATCATTTCACAACTGTTCAATTTCCAATTTTCGAGGCTGGAGCCTTCAGGATTTGGAAGACACTTTTCAGCTTTATGGAGGTTTGACGTGTTTGGAGCAAACGCTCTATCCAATGTCACCTCCTTGGAGCAAACTCTCTCACCATTGACTAATCGCTTCTGTCATCTCAACTTCAGCTGCCATCTATTCCATTAGCATCGGTGCCCTTGAAAAAAATCTCACCTTGGTCCTCAGAATCCCACCACGATCAGACCCAACACCAACATCACCAGGCACATCAGCAGCACCAACAACAACACTAACCTTCTCCGCATTAACCTGATGCTGCACAGGACACAGGGCATCAGCACCCGACCACATTGCTGCCCGGAATGCCAGGGATGGCCTCACCATGGCCAGATTTACTTCACTTGACGCTGTACACCCTGGCTGCCACAAGATGCGCTAGGTTGGCACCAACCCACACCAACACCATAAAGCATCCCTACAATGTCCAAGCCATTCCTTTCACACTCATCACCATTGCGGGGTGGGGGGTGGATACCCTTATGTCTCACCATTCACTGCAACTCACTAAGACACTTCCAAAGGTGCACACAAATCTGTCCAAGAAGGCAAAGTGTTGAAAATAAAGATTTCAATGTTTGACATCCCATTAACAGAAACTTCACATGAACATTGCATAAAACACCCAAGGGTCTACCCTTGTGTGTTGTTAGTTGATACGATTGGACTAGGATGAGGGTGAGTGTGAGGGGTGGCTAGTGAGATGGAGATGTGATAATGTAGATAGAGAGGGATGGGTGGAGGTGCAAGATAAATTGGTGTGAGTAAGGATGTGCAGGAGTAGGGTAGGGAAGGCAGAGTGATGGGGATGTGATGAGTGGCACAGCAGGATGAGGTTGAGTGTGGCTTTACAGTAACGTTTCCTGATCTACTGAGATCATTGAAAGGTTTGCACCACTGCAGCCTGGTCCTCCTAACCACATCCCTGCTTGTGCCCTCCTGTGCAATGTGCAACCAGGCTGCGTCGGTGTCCTGGGGAGGTCTCTTCTGCCCATTGGAAGGGAAGAGAACCTCCCTGTGTGCTGTGACTCCCTCCATAAGCATATGGAGGGAGTCATGGGAGAGCCTGGGTGCAGCTGTGCACCTCTGTGCAGTGCTCGTCAGTGTTTGCAGCACCTCAATGCTGCAGAACACTGACAGCAGAACTGTCAAAATCAATTTGGACATGGCCCCTTTAAGGAAACTGGCTGATGATGCGTCATCAAATGACATCATCAGACCCGCTTCCTATTAATTGGCCGGGAACCTTGCAGGGCGGGCTTAAGAAGCCCTATTAATGTAAAATCTTGTTGGAGGCCGGGATCGAGGCAGATGTGGGGTCCCCACACGCCACGGACGTCACCCGCCACGGACCCGCCGAGGTTGGAAAAATCCAGCCCTCTGTGTCTACTCGATCAAAACCTTTCATAATTTTAAAGACCTCCATTAGGAGACCCCGCAACCTTCAATTTTCAAGAGAAAAGAGGCCCAGCCTGTTCATCCTTTCCTGATCGGTATAACCTCGCATTGCTGGTATCATCCTTGTAAATCTTTTTTGCACCCTCTCCAGTGCCTCTATATCCTTTTCATAATATGGCGACCAGAACTGTACACTGTACAACATGGTCTAACTACAAATATGATCTCATATTTATAAATGCAATGTTGACTTTCACAATTATTTTTTTCCAAGGACCAGTGCTGATTTTGGGCAATCCCTACCACCCGTCCATATCTATGGAAGGTTCCAATCGATTGGCACAAATTTTCAACCAATGTCTATCCAAGTAAGAGCTGTGTAGTTTCAGCTGGAGAGAAGGGGATGGAGGTACAGGGTAGACAGGAAAAAGGGTGATGGTGAGTGAAATGGTTTATCTAAAATTCATGGTGGAACACTGCTGTCACAAGGCTAACTCAGTGGTAAGTACCATTCACCAGTTCCCATCAAGCAGAATGAGTAGGTACCAACAACTGGGAAGATAATATTTGATAATATTGAGATTTCAGGATTCAGTTTCCATCAAAATGTGTGGATTCAAATACTGAAGCCAGAATCTTTCAGCATTTACCATAGTGTCGATGAGGATAAAAGGCAAGGACACGGACTTGCATAACAATTTCAGTCACTGCTTGAGAATTAACTCACTAGAGACGAAGTGTGACCATACAAAGGGTGAGGAAAAATTGAATGGGGCGTCTCAACCTCACTGCTCTAGTGCACCCCGAGGTGTGTAGTAGAAGGCTTACCAGTATAAGGGAAAACAAAGGTCATGCTTTTTTATGTATATAGCTCCCTAAAAAAATATATAATTAATATAGCCTAGAGATTGATGCTGAGAAAACTGTTACGCTGGTGGCAAAATTGCAACAATGTGTAGAGCCTGTTGTGATGTGCATTTGCTGCCTGGTTTACGAAGTTAATGTCTAAACATCAAGGGCGTTGTGCGCTATCGTGCCTAAGCCATGTGTTTGCCTTGTTGCACTCACTGTTTCCTGGATAATTACTGATTAATAGGGGAACCCACCAAATTCCAGTCTTCACAGATCTCAGGAGTGAGGTTCTCCTGCCACCCACATGAAACATATGTCGCATCTGAGTCAGGTTCTATAGAAGCTACTGTTTCATTGAGTTTCTGCTGCCGAAAGTTCACTACAGTGGTAATTTCTTTCAGTGCTCCCTAATGTAGGAACAGTGCCCCATAAATTGCTCGATGAATGCCTTCGAGGTTTGTGGGGGAAATGCCCTGAAATGTGGAGAGAGAGAGAAGCTAGGAGAAGTATTTTTTGGAGCAAGTTGGAAGTAGCACTGGAGGGCGAGAGACTAGCAGCAGCACTTTGTGGGGGGGGTGGGGGGGGGGGGGGGGGTTGCCGTGGTGGTGGGTGGGTGGGGGGGGGAGCTTGAGAGAGAAAGAGAAAGAAGCCAGAATCATTATTTTGGATGAGGAGGAAGTTAGGAACAGCATTTTGGGAGGCATAGAAACCAGAAACATAGAAACATAGAATCTAGGAGCAGGAGTAGGCCATTCGGCCCGTCGAGCCTGCTCCGCCATTCAATACGATCATGGCTGATCATCCAAATCCTGTCCCTGCTTTAATCCCCACAGTACACATATCCCACCCTACCCCCGTAACCCCACGTATTTAATTCCCCCTAACATATCCCATCCTATCCCCATAACCCCACATATTTAATCCCCCCTAACACTAAGGGTCAATTTATCATAGCCAAATCAACCTAACCCACACATTTTTGGACTGTGGGAGGAAACCGGAGCACCCGGAGGAAACCCACGCAGACACGGGGAGAATGTGCAAACTCCACACAGACAGTCACCCGAGGTCAGATTCGAACCCGGGTCTCTGGCGCTGTGAGGCACCAGTGCTAACCACTATGCCACCGTGTTGCCCACCGTGAAGCAGCAGTTTTTTTTTTTGGGGGGGGAGCAGTTGGAAGATGAGAGAAGCTGCTTTGGGGGAGAGGGGTGCATGGGATGGGGTCAAAGCATGGCTTTGGGAAGCTGGATCTAGTTGGTCAGCGAAAAACCTAATGTTATTTAGATTTTTAATTAAAAAGAAAATAATCATCAATTTTGAAGGGTAACATTTTCCTGGGTGGTATTACCCCTGGAACTCCTCTAGAAATTCATCACCAGATGGCAGAAGAGGAGAGGAGTAGTATTTAGAAGGACTGTTATAATTGTAAATTTGCAGCCTACAGCCCTGACTGGAAATCATGATTCCCATCGCCAACAGAATAATTGCCTGAATCCCCTGTTTGCTATTTGGCACCTCCAAATAACACATGGAAAATAATTTCTAGCCTCACTTCTTATACTCTCAGGAATATAATTTATCAGGATATAGCAAGAAGCCTCACCCACCGGCTGTGCAATTGGGAAATGACTGGTGTGCGGCTCGCAATTCTCCATTATTAAAATGAAGGAATGGGAAATTACAGGCAGTGCACCCAAATATTTCTCAATGTGCATGGCTGGAGGACAAGGCAGCCTGCCAACAGCACAGATTTATAAAATTAGCCCCATAGAAAGAGGCAAATTGTATCCAAGCCTTTTTCCATTTCATGTTCAAAGCATGAGTAAACACAAAACAAAATCAGAAATCCAACATCAAATAATAAAAAAAGGCTTTCTGTAACTGTAAAGGGCTACTATTTTCTATCAAAATCTATCAACTGCTGAACTATTTAGCACTCTATCTGGTGGGTTATTGGTCCCCCTTGTTTTAAATGATAATAGACCCTGGGTAAGATTTTCCACTGTTGGCTCCTTGTTGTAACTGCAGCAGGAGGGGTGGAAATTTGGGCACCAGCTCCCTCCAGGACTTTCTGCTGGATCTGATGAGGTAACATGGAATATGACCACCCTGATATAGGTGGGCATATTCCAATAATGTGCAAATGATGAGAAGAAAATAGATAACATTGTTGCCATCATTTGTGCCATAGTAACTCTGAGCACTGGTGGGAATGCCATGCATTCCTGGCGTACAGTGTTGCTATGGCATTTGGAGAGGGAGAATTTAAAGTTTTAATGCCACGGGGGACATTGAATCAATCGTAGGGCAATCAACAACAACAACAACTTGCATTTATATAGCACCGTCACAGGAGCATTAACAAACAAAATTTGACACCGAGCCACATAAGGAGATATTAAGGCAGATGACCAAAAGCTTGGTGAAAGAGGTAGGTTTTAAGGAGCGTCTTAAAGGAGGAACTGGAGGTAGAGAGGCGGAAAGTTTTAGGGAGGGAATTCCACAGCTCAGGGTCTTGGCATCTGAAGGCACAGCCGCCACTGGGGGAGTGATTAAAATCGGGGATGCTCAAGAGGCCAGAATTGGAGGAGCGCAGATATCTCGTGATGGTTGTAGGCAATGTTCCCTTTAAGCTGTGTGAGAGCTCTGGAGGTCCCGCGCAGCCGGCTCACTAGCTTTTAAATGGAAAAACCACGCGTGCGCGGAATTTTGAATGGGCCTGCAGCCCGTTAAAGGGGCCGCGCGGCCCCAAAAAAATTAGAAGGAACATTGGATGTAGGACTGGAGGAGGTAACGAGAGATAGGGTGCAGGCAAAGCCACGGAGGGATTTGAAAATAAGGATGAGAATTTTAAAATCGAGGCATTGCTTAACCAGGAGCCAATGTCGGCCAGCGGGTGATGGGTGAACGGGACTTGGTGCGAGTTAATTTCTGAACCCCGAGGTTTTTAATTTTCTCTACAAAGAGATGAGTCGACTTCAGCTGTCCCCGAGGCAACTGGCCCAGTTACTGCAGCACTCTTGGGGTGGGCTCCTTGACAGAGATAGGAATCCCACCAACAGCCCACTGAAAATACATAAATAACCTTAACCTCAGAAAATCAACTATGGTGAGGACTACAGCCATGGTGGGGGGGGGGGGGGTGGGGAGGTGGGGGCACATACCTGTTCCATCAAGTTTCTGCCAAGATCCCATCAGAGTGGGTTAGGTTTGATATTTCTTTATGAAATCTTGTGGCTGGATCACTATTGTAGACACTTTAATTTGGTTACTGCAACTGCATATTACTCAGTGTTAGAGGAAATCCACATCACCGGCTGTTAGCCAGACTGCCACTTCAAAGGAGGATAAGTCACTTCTGATTAGGTGGCCTGCTTAACGAGTGTCCACAAAGATGACTTGCTTAATATTAGAAGTCGCACAACACCAGGTTATAGTCCAACAGCGCTCCGAAAGCTTGTGATTTCAAATAAAACTGTTGGACTATAACCTGGTGTTGTGCGACTTCTCACATTTGTCCACCCCAGTCCAACACCGGCATCTCCACATCATTGCTTAATATTGATTACCTGACTGTGAGAAAGAGTCAAAGCCATTAATTGTCTTTGTTTTTCCTATCAGGGGAGTCCAATAAGCAAAGCTCTCACAACTTGGCTTTCGCCTGAAAGCGGGTGACTGGCTGGAGACAGATTTCTGGGAGATCAGCCTGATAAATTTGAACCCTACTCTGGCTGACAGGTATATTTAATAGTGAACAGAAAACGCTGGAAAAACTCAGCAGGCCAGGCAGCATCCGTGGAGAGAGAAACAGAGTTAACGTTTCAGGTCGAAGACCCTTCGTCGAGTTCTGACGAACGGTCCCAGACCTGAAACGTTAACTCTGTTTCTCTCTCCACGGATGCTGCCTGGCCTGCTGAATTTTTCCAGAGTTTTCTGTTGTTATTTCGGATTTCCAGCATCCGCAGTATTTTGCTATTGTATTTAATAGTGAACCTTTTTGATCTTTCTCTGTGTCAGCTCTGTCTTCAAAGGGGAAAAAATATACATATTTAGGATACCATACTCAATCAAAAAAAATCCTCTTTTACCAGCCAGTTGATGATCCGGGGCTAGTGGGAACACACCATGAATATCCAAGTTCATATATAATCGTTTGTATGAGAATTATTAATTTCCAAGACATTAATTAATTTTAAAATTGGTTTAGTGTACCAGTGAGAAATCAAGTATTATTATACTGTAACTTAGTGAAATCTACGTTGTTCTTGTTTCTGCTAATTTTTTTTGTTATTCATTCATGGGATGTGGGCGTCGCTGGCAGGGCCAGCATTTATTGCCCAACCCTAATTGCCCTTGAGAAGGTGGTGGTGAGTTGCCTTCTTGAACCGCTACAGTCCATGTGGTGAAGGTACTCCCATAGTGCTGTGAGGGAGGGAGTTCCAGGATATTGACCCAGCCGATGATGAAGGAACGGCGATATACTTCCAAGTCAGGATGGTGTGTGACTTGGAGGGGAACTTGGAGGTGGTGGTGTTCCCATGCGCCTGCTGCCCTTGTCCTTCTAGGTGGAAGAGGTCGCGGGTTTGGGAGGTGCTGCCAAAGAAGCCTTGGTGAGTTGCTGCAGTGCATCTTGTAGATGGTACACACTGCAGCCACTGTACACCGGTGGTGGAGGGAGTGAATGTTTAAGGTGGTGGATGGGGTGTCAATCAAGTGGGCTGCTTTGTCCTGGATGGTGTCGAGCTCCTTGAGTGTTGTTGGAGCTGCACTCATCCAGGCAAGTGGAGAGTATTCCATCACACTCCTTACTTGTGCCTTGAGGATGGTGGAAAGGCTTTGGGGAGTCAGGAGGTGAGACACTCGCCGCAGAATACCCAGCATCAGACCTGGTCTTGTTGCCACAGTATTTATGGCTGGTCCAGTTAAATTTCTGGTCAATGGTGACCCCCAGGATGTTGATGGTGGGGGATTCGGCGATGGTAATGCCGTTGAATGTCAAGGGGCGATGGTTAAGACTCTCGCTTGTTGGAGATAGTCATTGCCTGGGCACTTCTGTGGCGCGAATGTTATCTGCCATTTATCAGCCCAAGCCTGAACGTCGTCCAGGTCTTGTTGCATGCGGGCATGGACTGCTTCATTATCTGAGCAGTTGTGAATGGCACTGAACACTGTGGAGTCATTAGCGAACATCCCCATTTCTGACCTTATGTTGGAGGGAAGGTCATTGATGAAACAGCTGAAGATGGTTGAGCCTAGGACACTGCCCTGAGGAACTCCTGCAGCGATGTCCTGGGGCTGTGATGATTGAACTCCAACCACCACAACCATCTTCCTTTGTGCTAGGTATGACTCCAGCCCATGGAGAGTTTCCCCCCCCCCGATTCCCATTGACTTCAGTTTTACTAGGGCTCCTTGATGCCACACTCGGTCAAATGTTGCCTTGATGTCAAGGGCAGTCACTCTCACCTCACCTCTGGAATTCAGCTCCTTTGTCCATGTTTGGACCAAGGCTGTAATGAGGTCGGGAGCCGAGTGGTCTTGGCGGAACCCAAACTGGACATCAGTGAGCAGGTTATTGGTGAGTAAGTGCTGCTTGATAGCACTGTCGATGACACCTTCCATGACTTTGCTGATGATTGAGAGTAGAGTGATGGGGCGGTAATTGGCCGGATTGGATTTGTCCTGCCTTTTGTGGACGGGACATACCTGGGCAGTTTTCCACATTGTCGGATAGATGCCAGTGTTGTAGCTGTACTGGAACAGCTTGGCTAGAGGCGCTGGCTAGTTCTGGAGCACAAGTCTTCAGCATGACAGCCGGGATGTTGTCGGGGCCCATAGCCTTTGCTGTATCCAATGCGTTCAGCCGTTTCTTGATATCATGTGGAGTGAATTGAATTGGCTTAAGACTGAATTCTGTGATTGTGGGGACCTCAGGAGGAGGCCGATATGGATCATCCACTCGGCACTTCTGGCTGAAGCTGGTTGCAAACGCTTCAGCCTTGTCTTTTGCACTCACGTGCTGGGCTCCACCATCATTGAGGATGGGGATATTCATGGAGCCTCCTCCACCCGTCAGTTGTTTAATGGTCCATCACCATTCACGACTGGATGTGGCAGGACTGCAGAGCTTTGATCTGATCCGTTGATTGCTTCTTATTACTTCTTAATAGACCTAGTGTGAAGTTTATAGCTGAGATATACTAACTATGTGTGAAAGTGTGATTTGGAGAAATTTGGTAGCCCCTGAAAACAGGCGCGGGGATCGCGATGCGATAGCAAACCACGCCTGTTCGGAGGACTGCAACCAGCAGTCTCCTCCTCTCCCCCAGTCTCCCTCTCCCCCAGTCTCCTCCTCTCCCTCAGTCTCCCTCTCCCCCAGTCTCCTCCTCTCCCCCAGTCTCCTCCTCTCCCCCAGTCTCCCTCTCCCCCAGTCTCCCTCTCCCCCAGTCTCCTCCTCTCCCCCAGTCTCCCTCTCCCCCAGTCTCCCTCTCCCCCAGTCTCCTCCTCTCCCCCAGTCTCCTCCTCTCCCCCAGTCTCTCTCTCCCCCAGTCTCCCTCTCCCCCAGTCTCCTCCTCTCCCCCAGTCTCCCTCTCCCCCAGTCTCCCTCTCCCCCAGTCTCCCTCTCCCCCAGTCTCCTCCTCTCCCCCAGTCTCCCTCTCCCCCAGTCTCCCTCTCCCCCAGTCTCCCTCTCTATCTCCCCTCACTCTCTATCTTTCTCCCCCATTCTCTCTCTATTTCTCTCCCCACTCTCTCTCTCTCCCCAGTCTCTTTCTCTCTCTCTCCCTGTCTCTCTCTCTCTCTCTCCCCAGTCTCTCTCTCTCCCTCCCCAGTCTCTCTCTCTCTCCCCAGTCTCTCTCTCTCTCTCACCACTCTCTCTCTCTCCCCAGTCTCTCTCTCTCTCTCTCCCCAGTCTCTTTCTCTCTCCCTCCCCAGTCTCTCTCTCTCTCCCCAGTCTCTCTCTCTCCCCAGTCTCTCTCTCTCTCTCTCCCTCCCCAGTCTCTCTCTCTCGCCACAGTCTCTCTCTCTCCCCAGTCTCTCTCTCTCTCTCTCTCCCCCAGTCTCTCTCTCCCCAGTCTCTTTCTCTCTCCCTCCCCAGTCTCTCTCTCTCTCCCCAGTCTCTCTCTCTCCCCAGTCTCTCTCTCTCTCTCTCTCACCCTCCCCAGTCTCTCGCCAGTCTCTCTCTCCCCGTCTCTCTCTCTCTCTCTCCCCCAGTCTCTCTCTCTCCCCAGTCTCTCTCTCTCTCTCCCTCCCCAGTCTCTCTCTCTCCCCAGTCTCTCTCTCTCTCTCTCCCTCCCCAGTCTCTCTCTCTCCCCAGTCTCTCTCTCCCTCCCCAGTCTCTCACCCTCCCCAGTCTCTCTCTCTCGCCACAGTCTCTGTCTCCCCAGTCTCTCTCTCTCTCTCTCCCCCAGTCTCTCTCTCTCCCCAGTCTCTCTCTCTCTCTCTCCCTCCCCAGTCTCTCTCTCTCCCCAGTCTCTCTCTCTCTCTCTCGCCCTCCCCAGTCTCTCTCTCTTGCCACAGTCTCTCTCTCTCCCCAGTCTCTCTCTCTCTCTCTCCCCCAGTCTCTTTCTCCCACCAGTCTCTCTTTCTCTCTCCTTCCCCCCCCCCCCACCGCAGTGGGAAAGAGCATAACTAGAGGCCATCAATATAAGATAGTCACCAAGAAAGCCAATAGGGAATTCAGAAGAAACTTATTTACCCAAAGAGTGGCGAGAATGTGGAACTCGCTACAACAGGAAGTGGTTGAAGCGAAAAGTTTAGATGCATTTAAGGGGAGGCTAGACAAGCATATGAGGGAAAAGGGAATAGAGGGTTATGCTGATAGAGTTAGATGAGGAAAGACAGGAGGGGGCTTCTGTGGAGCATAAACGCCAGGCATGGACTGGTTGGGTTGAATGGCCTGTTTCTGTGCTGTATATCCTATGTAATCCTATGTAAAATTCATGCTGTCTGCTACTTTGTATGATTGTAGCTTTCAGCTGAGCACTCAACGCGCTGCTGAGTGGCTGAACACTCACCTTTCACGACCACCAGACATCCCAAATCACTTTACAGCCAATGACGTATTATTTCTTGTGGGTCACTGTTACATCAACTCCACTTTTCTGCCCTGTCCCTATATCCCTTGATTCCCTTGGTGCCCAAAAATCTATCGATCTCAGTCTTGAATATAAAAGACCTGCATTTATATAGCGCCTTTCACGACCACCAGACGTTTTAAAGCGGTTTACAGCCAATTAAGTACTTTTGGAGTGTAGTCATTGTTGTAATGTAGGAAATGCGGCAGTCAATTTGCGCACAGCAAGCTCCCACAAACAGCAATGTGATAATGACCAGATAAACTGTTTTTGTTATGTTGATTGAGGGATAAATATTGACCAGGACACCAGGGATAACTCCATTGCTCTTCTTCGAAATAGTGTCATGTGATCTTTCACATCCACCTGAGAGAGCAGACGGGGCCTCGATTTAACGTCTCATCCGAAAGACGGCACCTTTGGCAGTGCAGCACTCCCTTGGTACTGCACTGGAATGTCAGCCGAGATTTTTTGTGCTCAAGTCCCTGGAGTGGGGCTTGAACGCACAACCTTCTGACTCAGATGCGAGTGAGCTACCCACTGAGCCACAGCTGACACACTCGCCTCACACGCTGCTCAATGCACCACAGCCTCATCACTCACCCACCAATAATCTCTACCAAACACGACTCAAACCTCACATTCATAGCTTCACCTCACATGCATACACTTACCACTGCTGCAAGCCTTACACCCGCATCTCACAGCTTGAACACACTGTCAGCTATTCAACCACAACAGGCACATTACCCAAACACATTACACCGCACTCATTGACACACTTCCCTTTCTCTTGCAGGAAAAGGTGGCGCATAACAGGCGTCAGCTGACCTTAACCAGCAAGGGAAAGGCTCGCCTGCTTCACCTCACTCCCATGAAGGAGATGGTGCTGGCCATTCTTGGCAGGGGCATAGCTGAGGCCGTGGCCAGCAGCAGGGGCTGAAAGAATACAAGATGCTGGCATCCTCATACGTTATCCTCCTTCTCACATCCCACTTCCCTCTCATCCCACAATCTGTTCTGGTTTACAATCTGCACATGGTGCAAGCATGCAGCTCTTGCTTTCCCCCCACCTTCTCCTCACCATAACCCTACCCTTTTGTCTTTCTCATTTCAGACACCCAAGAAATCCAGCCTGCCCAGCCAGTGGTTGAACAACAAGAGGGAGAGGAGAGTCAAGAAGAAGAAGAAAAACCATCACTCGATTTCACACTCCCAGCTACCAGCTCAGATACTGACACTCCACGTACTTAATAGGTTAGGCGCGGGATCTACACGTGGTGAGACACCGGGCACGAGTGGCCTGCAGCAAGTGCAGGGGGAAAGGGTAGCTCAGGTTCCAGCTCCCCAGAAGGTGAGGTCGCACATGAGTTCTGCTGCACAGGACTCAGATGAAGACCTTGATGGGGTGGCCTACAGAAGAACGCAGATGGGCATGCACAATGAAATGCTTGGTGCATTGGCAAGCCTGTCAGAAAGCCTGAATGCAATGTCAAGGAGCATGGTGGAGTCCAGCTCCAGCCTTCACAGGGCTTTGGGCAGAGCTTGGAACCCATCCTTCCCCGCGTGGAAGGGCTGGGCGGATCCATTAACGCACTTGTGGACCCAACCATCATGCCGCGTCTGATGCCAAACTCGCAGCTTCTATTGCAGCACAAGCACAAGCCACCCAACGTCTGTGTGCTGCAATGGAAGCTCAGACTGAAGTCATGCAAGCACAGGCTGCTGCCATCATGGCTGGGTTTCTCAGTGTTGAAAGGGACTTGCAGGTTGTCATAGCATTCCAGCAGTCTGTGGAGGACGACCCTGCTGTCCTCTCTCAGGGTGACAGCATTCGTCCTCCCACCACTGCCACCCCGCCAGTGTCCTTGCTGTTGCCTGTCAGCCAGTTAGCCCAGACTGCTGCCGCCCATGCCAAGGTGGTGCAGTCCGAAGCCGGACCTACTAGGCCTAGAGCTCCCAAAGGTCATCCTGCAAGGCCATCTGCAGTCTCCCCCACTGAAAATCAGCAGCCTTCCACCAACCATGCTGCAGCCACTGGGGTAGCACGGCGTAAGAGCACTAGGATAGGCAAAGGCACACGCAAGACAGTCATTAAGAGAATGCACAAGGGTGATTAGTTGAATTTTTGATGTAATATTGGATGGATATATGGATAAAGTTTGATTTTAAAGTTTGCAATGTGGCCAAGATGACGCTGTAATGGTCAGTAACAGAGGGAAGGTAAGGTGTGGGACTAATGTGGTGGAGGATACAGCAGACAAATTGGGACACATGCTTTAGTGAGTACTGTAGCGCTCCTAACTAGAGATCCAGGCAGTGGAAGTGATGTTTAAGGACACCAATGGTCCGCTCTATGATGTTTCATGTGGCAGCATGGCTCTTGTTGTACGCATGCTGGCCATGTGTGGTTGGGTTGAGGAGCAGAGTCATGAGCCAGGTGGTCAAGGGATAGCCCTTGTTGCCCAGTAGCCACCCTTTTGTTTGTCTTGGTGGCTCAAAGACTGAGGGAGCAGTGAACTGACACAGAATAAAAGCATCATGACTGCTGCCAGGATACCGGGCATTCACCATCATGATATGCTGAGCATGGTCGCACATCAACTGCACATTCAACGAGTGGTAACCTTTGCGGTTGCGGCACAACTCAGCATTTATATACAGTGCCCGCAAAGCCATGTGCGTGCAGTCGATGGTGCCCTGCACCATGGGGAAGTCTGCTGTCCTGGCAAAGCCATGTGCGTGCTCTGTCAGCTTTTCTCTGGTCAGAGAGAAGACAATGAAGTCCCCTCTCCTGGCATAAAGAGCTTCTGTCACCTCTGTTATGCAGCAGTGGGCCACGAACTGCAAGATGTTACAGATGTCCCCAGCTCCAGCCTGAAAGGATCCCGACGTGAAGAAATTCAGGGCCACGGTCACCTTCACAGCCACTGGCATCACTGTCCTTGCCCTGGAGTGAGGCTGCAGTTCTGGTTGCAAGATGTGGAAGAGTTCTGTGAGCACCTCCTTCGTAAATCGCAGATACCTCAGACACTGCTCCAGGCTCAGTTTGAGGTAAGAGAATTGCTCTCGGAAGACACTAGGTGGGTAAGGCCTCTTGCTGAGAGCCCTTCTCCCCTCCTCCTCACTCTGCGAGCAGGTTGTCCTCTTCTTTGCTGCCTCTGCTCCATCTCCCTGTCATGCTGCAGGCCAAGGGGGATGAAAACTAGAGCATCCATGACTGGGAGCAAGTGGTCTGACCAGAACCCTTGAATTCAGAACCAAGTCCTTCTCCACTTGCAGCACCACTCCCTGTCACCTCACCAACTTTAAATAACTCTAGAAAGCTCCAAACAATTCCACAAACTTACACAGAGTCAGTAGAAATCAAAAAGCAAGTTATCTGAAAGTTGATGATGATTCATAGAGTCAAAGGGCTGGATTTTGTCTTGGGGTCGGGTTGGGGTCGTGTAATCTGCATTTCATGTTTCCCCCCGACTCCAGATTAATGTGGATGCCTGATGCAATTTTCACTTAATTGGGCAATTGAGTTGGAGCATGTGCGAACCCATGAACTAATTAGTGTTTTTAGTCTGAAAGCCACCTCTGATGATGTCATCATTGCTGACTGGCTAGTCTCAGAGACGGTTGGTGAGAGAGGACCTGCCTGGCTTTTGATGTGGGTGGACCTGGATGCAAAAATGGGTGGTGGTGTAGGGGAGAGAGAGAGAGAGAGAGAGAGATAGAGAGAGAGAGAGAGAGAGAGAGAGAATTTTTGTGCCAAGCAAGTCCTCCCAGGCAGTCTCTGAGGACATTCAATGCAGCAGCATCAGAGGCGGCGTTCAGACCTAATACTACTACTACCTTCATCACATCTCCGTTGTAATAGTGCACCTGCAGCCGATAGTCAGCTATCCTCTTGTGCTCCTGCCAGGTTTCACTGGAGTGTTTCACACCAGGCGTGCTTCACGTCAGAAGAGGGTTAAACTAGCTATGGCATTACAGAGCCAATTTAGAGCTTGTTAAGGGCTTTAATGGCCTCTCCCGCCTCTTGAAGGCGGGACGGAGTCAGGAACCTCGCGACTGATTATGTCAAAATTGCGTGGAGGCGGGATGGAGTCGGGATGGGGTCGGAAACCCCGACCCCGCAAATTTAACCCCCCACACGCCTCCAAACCCGACTCCATGGGTCATTCAAAATCCAGCCCACAGAAGGAGGCCGTTCGGCCCATCAAGTCCATGCCAGCTCTCTGTAGAGCAATCCAGTCAGTCCCATTCCCCTGCTCTATCCCCATAGCCCTGCAAGTTTATTTCCCTCAAGTGCCGATCCAGTCTCCCCTTGAAAACATTGAGTGTCTCCGCTTCCACCACTTCCGTCGGCAGCGAGTTCCACGTCCTCACCACTCGCTGTGTAAAAAAGTTTTCCCTCACATCCCCCCTGTACCTCTTGCCCAAAACTTTAAATCTGTGTCCCCTAGTCCTTGTACCATGAATTAGCCTTTCCCCGTCTAGCCTATCCAAACCCGTCATCATCTTGTACACCTCTATCAAATCACCCCTTAACCTCCTTTGCTCTAATGAAAACAAATCCAGCTTCTCCAACCTGTCGTTGTAGCTAAGATCCCCCATCCCCAGAACCATTCTGGTAAATCTCCTCTGCACTCTCTCAAGGGCCTTCACATCCTTCCTAAAGCGTGGTGACCAGAACTGGACGCAGTACTCCAGTTGTGGCCTAACCAGCACTTTATAAAGGTTCAGCATAACTTCTCTACTTTTGTACTCAATACCTCTATTTATGAAACCCAAGATCCCATATGCTTTGCTAACTACTCTCTCAATATGTCCTGCCAATTTCAGGGACCTATGCACATTAACTCCCAGGTCCCTCTGTCCCTGCACACTCTTTGAAATTGTGCCATTAAATGTATATTGCCTCTCCCTGTTCCTTCTGCCAAAATGCATCACCTCACACTTCTCTGTATTAAATTCCATCTGCCACTTGTCTGCCCATTCTGCTAGCCTCTCTATGTCCTGTTGCGGTTGATTGGTATCATCCTCACTGTTTGCCACACCCCTAAGTTTGGTGTCATTGGCAAATTTAGAAATTCTACTCTGTATTCCAATATCCAGGTCATTTATATATATATATCAAAAAAAGCAGTGGCCCCAACACTGACCCTTGGGGAACACCAGTGTCTACCATCCTCCAGTCTGAAAACCAGCCATTTACCACAACTTGCTGTTTTCTGTCCTTAAGCCAATTCCTTATCCAAGCTGCCACCGACCCACCTATTCCATGAGCCTCAATTTTGTTAACCAGCCTTCTATGTGGTACTTTATCAAATTCCTTCCTAAAATCCATGTAGACAACATCCATTGCATTCCCTTCATCAATCCTCGCTGTTACTTCATCAAAAAATTCAATTAGATTAGTCAAACATAATCTGCCTTTTACAAATCCGTGTTGGCTCTCCTTAATTAGCTTAAACCTCTCCAAGTGCCCGTTAATTTTTTCCTTGATTATTGTTTCTAAAACTTTACCCACCACTGATGTTAAACTGACAGGCTTGTAGTTACTAGGATTGTCCTTACACCTTTTCTTGAACAATAGTGTCACATTTGCCACTTTCCAATCCTCAGGCACCTCCCCCACATCTAGGGAAGATTGGAAAATTATGGCAAGCTCTTCCACTATCTCCTCCCCCAATTCCCTTAGCAACCTGGGATGCAAGCCATCTGGACCAGGCGACTTGTCCACTCTAAGCATACCTAGTCTTTCTAGTACATCCTGTCTATCAATTTTCACCCCTTCCATTGCTTCTACCTTTTCCACTTCTACCGATATTTTGTCAGCGTCCACCTCCTTAGTAAACACCGATACAAAGTACTCATTGAGTATTCTAGCCTTGCCCTGCGCCTCTAAGCATATATCACTTTCTTTGTCCCTAATAGGCCCCACCCCGCCTCTTACTATCCGCTTACTATTTACATGCTGGTAGAAGATTTTTGGGTTCCCTTTTATGTTAACTGCCATTCTACTCTCATATTCTCTCTTTGCCAATCTTATTTTCATCTTCACTTCCCCTCTCAACTTATTGTATTTGGTCTGGTTCTCCCTTGAAGAATTCACCTGACATGCATCATACATCCTCTTTTTTTGTTTCATCATCTTCTCTATCTCCCTCGTCATCCAAGGAGCCCTTGCTTTGGTTCCCTTACCCTTCCCTCTTGTTGGAATGTACCTAGCCTGTACTTGGAACATCTCCTCCTTAAAGAGCACCCATTGTTCCATTACAGTTTTTCCTGTCAGTCTTTGGTTCCATTTTACCCTGGCTAGATCCTTTCACATCCCATTGAAGTTAGCCCTATTCCAGTTTAGAAGTTCCACTCTAGATTGTTCCTTGCTCCTCTCCATTGCTAATCTAAATCTTATGATACGATGATCACTCATACCCAAGTGTTCTCCCACAGACACTTGGTCGACCTGGTCCACATCATTCCCCAGCACCAGGTCCAGCAATGCCTCCTTCCTAGTTGGGCCAAGAACATACTGGTCAAGGAACACATTTCAGAAATTTCTCCGCTTCCTTTTCCTTTACCCTAGCATTATCCCAATCGATATTTGGGTAAAGTCCCCCAATATCACCACTATATAGCTCTTGCATATCTTTGCGATTTCCCTGCAGATTTGCTCCTCTACCTCCCTCTCACTATTTGGAGGCCTATAGAATACCCCCAATAGCGTGATCATACCCTTTTTGCTCCTCAACTCTAACTAAATGGATTCTGTCCTTGTCCCCTCAAGAACATCCTCCCTTTCCAACACTACAATGTCTTCCTTAATCAGCACTGCCACCCCACCTCCCTTTTTTCCTTCCCTATCTTTTCTGATCACCTTATACCCTTGAATATTAAGTGCCCAGTCCTCACCGTTTTTAAGCCACGTTTCCATTATTGCCACAACATCATATTGCCACACGGTTAATTGTGCTTGTAGCTCACCAACCTTATTTACCACACTTTGTGTGCTTACGTACATTCATTCTAAACCCATTTTTGAATTTTTCGTAGTCTTTCTTAGTCTGCTCCTATCTAATATGGTACTACTTCCACCTCTAGTACTACTTTCTTCTCTAGTACTATCCTTTAAATATCGCTCGTGGGGGGTCCTTCCTGCTGGTGAACGCATGTTCAGCTGTGCGAGGTTAGGAGAGGTCGTTAGCTCCAACGATGACAACGAAAATGGCAGCGCTGGTGTCAAATCAGCATTGCACGCTGATTGATGTCACAATATGTATACTTACCATACTTCTCGTGCATGCACCTAATGGCCGCCATACCGCCCTCACCGGGATGGTGTCCGGTGCGACCCGCCCCAGAAGTGTGCGTGCTCTGCTCGGACACCATTTTGGTCCCAATTCGGCAACTTTAGGGCCTAAACAACAGGCGCTACACAACCGAATTTCTAGGACCATATACGTCTGAAGCATCTCACACTATTTTAATGAGCTTATCAGCAGCATAAATGGTTGTTGTTCACCACAGGCACACTAATTCTCCGATTTACTTCATGCATAATGTTTCTTACCATAGGAAAGGTGGGCTTGCCTTTGGAAGTATTCCTTTGTGCTAGGGCAAAAGAGCATGTATCTGGAGAGTGCCTTAATCATAAGCTTGCAATTAAATTACTTGCATTGATTTGTAACAGGAATATTTGTTTTCCATTTTTATTATTCAGCAAAGAAAATTACTGAATTTTAAATGCATGTGGAGTTTGACTAAAAGTACTGCTGACAACACGTATTTTTTGTAAAAGTTACCACTTTTCTCCCAATTTAGATTGAATCTGCTGTTATTTAAGGAACTGTACAAGTTGTAACATCATACCGGTGGGGAGAAGAAAAACTATGAAAGACAGCACGTCTAAAATAGTAGCAAGCCAATTGAACTGCTGATCCAGGGAAACTCACTTTTGAAAAGGTCAGTTCAGTGTTGGTTGGAGAATTGCTCTATCAATAAAGGGCACTCAGTTAACAAAACTATTCCTACAGTTATGGCACATCGTCATCCTGTGAAAATGGATTAAACAACTAGGCACAAAAAGCTAATACATTCACGACTCGTGCTCTTTTGCTGCCAGTAAGACCTTCACAATGTTTTCTGCTGGGTGCACAGCTTGTGTTAGACTCCTGAGTATTCTAATAATGTGCTGGTAAGTTAATGCAATGAAGATTGACGATGTTGCCAAGAAAGATGGAAAGGGATACATGCTTGTCAAAAACAAAATTTATTAGGCCGAAAGCTATATCTAAAAAGATATATAGATGTAATTTGACCATTGGATTAATAAAACATGAAACAGGACTGAGCAAGGAACTTTATTAATAAGTTACTTGTTACTCAGCCTTCTCACAGTTGACCTTTGGGGATGATGGTGAATAAAATCATCGCACTAGCAATGTACATAATTTTTAAGACACATATTGATGAAAATAAATTCATCTACAGTCAGATCCACAAATTTATCTCCAAAACATTACATTTTTATCCTCTTGTTATGGTTTAATCTGTGTGATTGAAATTTGCAACTAAATTTTACATTCAATTCAGTTGGTTGTTCAAGTAATTTTCTGAATTTATGTCACAGACAAATGTAGATTGTTACCTTTGCAAAAAAAGTAGAAATTGCTGGAAATACAAAGCAGGTCCATTAGCACCTGAAAAAACAAAAGGTATGTTAATGTTTCAGACAGGGACCCTTCAAAGGGTCTATGCCAAAATGTTAATCATATCTTTTGTCTTTTCAGATGCTGAAGAACTTGCTGTCTATTTCCAGGATTTAAATCTGTGTCCCCTAGTCCTTGTACCATCAACTAGTGGGAACAGCCTTTCCCCGTCTAGCCTATCCAATCCCGTCATAATCTTGTACACCTCTATCAAATACTTAGCCTACTTCCATTTAAAAAAAAGCTTAAAATGTTGTGAGTAAAGCTGCAATTACACCACACTACTTATCTAGGATCAGTAACTATAAATTTATTTGTGCAGCCAGCAATACCAGAATTGTACTGTTATCTGTCCCTGGCAGCAAATCACTCTCTGCATGCAAGGAGAGAGCTTTGCTGCCCCCTATGGCTATTTTTTAAAATAATACGAGAGAGCAGGTGGCAGCCCGTGTAGTTCCTTGGAATATTAATTAGACTCAGTATACAGTTTGAAAAGTGCCTAGGAGATCAAATGGACCATCTGAACAGTTTTTTTTTAAATACCCTGAATTTCTGGACTTTCTGGAAACATGGGAGCTCTCCTTCCTGGTCAGTAACTTTAAAAGCCCATAAAATTGACATAACACTAAAATAACTCTAATTTACTTTGTGAAGTTTCCAGCTGGTCCAATTGATCACCTGGATACTTGTTAAAAGTTGCACAAAGTGTGAAACCAGAGAGAGTGAGATTGCTAATCTGACTCTCAAATTACACTGATAATTATATGTCAATACAAAGTGGTTGAACAGCAGCAGCCCTACTGGTCTGAGACTTAAATTCACGAACAGAGCTTCGCTCTCTGGCAGCTATTTTTAATGTTAGGAGAACACTGGTGGCGAAACACAATTCCTAACTACATGAAAAATGACTCAATTTTGTGTTTACAATACATTACAAGATGGTCCATTGAATTGTTTTAGCATCGATGAGACTGTCAGCTCTCTGCTACAATTTAAAAACATAAAACTGGAGGTTCAAAATGCAGTTATACTGCAGTCGGCGCCTACCTCCTCCAGGTGATCTCGCACCAATTCCAGCGTCTTCACGTCGAAATTACAAGGAAGATTGGTGAAATATGTCTCCAACTTTTATGTATGACGATTGTTGAAAAAATCCGTGACTCTTCTCATAAAGTTAATTAAACGAAAAGCCCCAATTATCTGAAGATTTCAATAACTGAGATCAGATTCAGGAACCTGCTGATCTGTAAACCTACATTCCCTCTAATCTTGACGGAATGATGTCGAGAACATAACGAGATTTAGTATGATGAACATCGTAACTAGTGCACCAAATATTAATAACGAGTCACCTTAAAAACTGCTTAGGACAAAACACCCGAGGTATGTGCTTTACTAATAAACTCTGAAACAGATTACTGAAAGGTTCTTAATTAAATATTTATAAATATGCAATCTTACATTCTAGTTTTTCAGACATTCCTGGCTGGTGGCGCGCCAATACATTTTTTCCCCCCATATGGACCGACTGACGTTGCATCCTTAAAAATAACCTCAGATGAGAAAGCGAGAGTTGATGGGGTAAGCAGGCCTGATGGTCAGCCCTTTGTATACCAAATATAGAGGTTTGCTTTGCTGTGCCAGCAGAAAATGTTCTATAAAGATGCGCGAGGGAACGTCGCCAATCAGCCACTCTTTCAGCTTCACCGTACGTTCTCCAGGGATGCGTTTGGTTTTCTCATTAACAAAGATTCGGTCGCCAGTATTTTGAGCTTTTAATAGTCATGCTGCTAATACATTATTCACGGGTCTTAACATTTGTGAAACGTTTGACGTGATATTAGTGTAGAGTGTAGTACTTTCTGATGCAAAGATCGTAACTTATTCCCGCAAGTTGAAAAATGAAAGTGTACAGCAATTTCAGTGGTTTAGGAATCATTCTTTTTTTTAAAAATTGATATCAGGCTAATGTTTTATTTATATTCATTTTCCAGTGCTGCTGCTGCTGCGGAAGCCGGTTTTCTTTTGGTGTGGAGATCATCAAGGTACGCGCCCACACCACAAAGTTTATTTTAGAACTGTGCAGGGGAGTGACGCCTGCACTTCAGTAGGGTGAACATTTAATACCAATTTGGGTTACTCACACAAATTTTTATCGAATAATGCATTGATACGCATTTTTGCAAATATATAGCAGGCATTTATATTTCATGTTAATAGCAGAAAACACATCGGTGGGGGAGGGGGGAGGAATCACCTGTTGAATCCATCCGTTGCTGCAATAAAGGCAGCTGATGGGAAAAGAAAACAACTGTCATATTTCAGTGACAATGTCCAATCACAAAAAGCTTTCTGGGAGAGCAAATTGAGCAAGAAAGTCATGTATTCCCGGGTTGATACACAGATAGAACTCTTAACAGAATTTAGCTAGTTTAAACATTGGAGAGGATGCCAGGTTTGACTAATATATGACATACATAAATCAATCAGAATGAACAAACATATTTTACAGAACTGATAGATTTGTCACACTATTGCCCTCGCGACCCTTGAAACATCAAACTGGTTGCGTATTGGAAAGTAGCTATTAGGAGCAGGATCTCCAGGATAAAGTGCTGAGCGCGAGATTTGGGCCCTGCTTTCACACCCCAAGGAGTAACTCAGCACAGGGTGCCAATCTGAGACCGGTTTGGTTTGTGTGACAATTCAATCTAGAGAGTGCACCTATCACTGAATTATGGGAAGGGGCAGAATGCAAAGTATACCAGGAGATTTTAATTTCGGTAAGACAGTTTAGCGCCTGTTGATCTTTTTTGGTTTGGATTGGATTTGTAGCGTTTATAAATATGCACATACGTTTCAACAGTAAACCGAAGCCATGGGGGATGCGGAAATGGCAGTGTTTGGAGAGGCGGCGTCGTTTTTGCGGAAGTCTGATAAGGAAAGACTGGAAGCTCAGAATCGACCATTCGATGCTAAAACTTGCTGCTATGTCATCGAACAAAAAGAATTGTACGTTAAAGGTGTCATCAAGAGCAAGGAGGGTGGCAAAGCCACGGTGGAAACCGAAGACAAGAGGGTCAGTTGAAAATTTAAAAATAAATAAATCACTCTGAAAAGCCTTGTTGCCTTCATGAAAGCCACATTTCTTTAAATGACATGATAGGTCTGTTGATTATTTTTCAGACACTAACTGTTAAAGATGACCAAGTCTTCCCAATGAACCCTCCAAAATTCGATAAAATCGAGGACATGGCCATGATGACCCACCTGAGTGAAGCAACTGTGCTGTATAACCTCAAAGAGCGTTACGCAGCCTGGATGATCTATGTAAGTACAATAGCTTCAGAGCATAGAATCATACAGCGCAGAAGGAGGCCATTCTTTGAAAGAGCTACCCAGTTAGCCCCACTCTCCCTGTTCTTTCCCCATTGACCTGCAAAATTTTCCTTTTCCAGTATGCAATTCTGTTTTTAAAGTTGCAACTGAATATGATTCCATCACCCTTTCAGGCAGTGTAGTACAGATCCTAACAACTCCCCGTGCATAAAGAATCTTCATCTCCCCTCTGGTTCTTTTGCAAATTACCTATCTTTTGGTTATGGACCCTCCTGCCGATAGAAACAATTTCTCCTTATCTACTCTATCAAAACACTTCGTAATTTGAATACTTCTATTGAATCTCCCCTTAACATTATCTGCTCTAAGGAGAACAATCCAGGTTTTATATAGTCTCTCCACATAACTGAAGTCCCTCATCCCTGGTATCATTCTAGTAAATCTCCTCTGCACTCTCTGCAAAGTCCTGACATCCTCCCTAAAGTGTGGTGGCCAGAATTTGATGCAACACTCCAGCTGAGGCCTAACCAGTGATTTATAAAGATTTAGCATAACGTCCTTGCTTTTGTACGCTATGCCTCTATTTATAAAGGCAAAGAGGACCCCATACGCTTTGGAACAGCCTTATCAACTTGTCCTGCCACCTTCAAAGATTTGTCTATATCAACCTGTTCCTGCACCTCTTTCAATTGCAAAATGAAAACGATAATTGAATAAATGAAAGGTTCTTAATTATAACACACATTTCCTCTCACTTTAGACCTACTCTGGATTGTTCTGTGTCACCGTAAACCCCTACAAGTGGTTGCCAGTGTACAATCCCGAGGTAGTAACTGGTTACAGAGGAAAGAAGCGTCAAGAGGCTCCTCCCCACATCTTCTCCATCTCTGACAACGCGTATCAGGCCATGTCAACCGGTAAGTATGTAAGTTGTTTGCTATTCAGCGCGGAATTATTTTTGATTCTCGCAGAATCATGGAACAAATTTATGCATCGTTCTCTCTGTTGTGTTGGTCTTATTTACAGATCGTGAAAACCAGTCTATCTTGATCACGTAAGTGTTGCTGGTTTAATATATTCCCCTAGATGTTGGTAATTATCTGATAGAATTCTAATTGACTCTAGTCTTTTTAAATACTTTCTGAGTGCGCTAATTGTTGTTTTCTTCATTTTCTGCTCCCACTCTATCCAGCGGAGAATCTGGTGCTGGAAAGACTGTGAACACGAAACGTGTCATCCAGTACTTTGCATCAGTTGCAGCCAGTGGTGACGCTAAGAAGAAGGAGCAAGCTGGGAAGAATAAAGTAAGACAAAACTGATACAATAAAATGTGGCAACTTCTTGTTGTTTAGCTGTAATTCATGTTCTTTAGCTGTAAATGCTCCAACTCTTGGTAATCAAAAGTATTTTTGCAGGGGTCTCTGGAGGATCAAATCATCCAGGCTAACCCGTTGCTGGAAGCTTTTGGTAATGCCAAGACAGTGAGAAATGACAACTCATCTCGCTTTGTAAGTTTCTTGAACATTTCCTACAGTTGGATCTATTATATCCCATGGTGTGCACGATATTGATTAACAATCCAGTGTAACAATCAAGATGTTTCAATAACACAATTATATTGTGCGCGTGTTGTGAAATCGTGTTTCAAATCTCTGACGTGAATAACTTTTACATTTCAAGGGTAAATTCATCAGAATTCACTTCGGTGCCACGGGGAAACTGGCTTCTGCCGATATTGAAACCTGTAAGTGCAGTTGAACTTGATTTGCAAATATCGGCGTAAATCAATTTGTTGATATGTAGACTGGTTCTTCAGTAAATCCACATTTTGTATGTGCACATATCCCCCCAGATCTACTGGAAAAATCCAGAGTAACATTCCAGCTAAAAGCTGAAAGGAGTTACCACATTTTCTACCAGATGATGACCAACTTTAAACCAGAAATTGTTGGTAAGGACGGAAGTTTTGGAATGTTGCTACCTTCATTTTTTGTTCTCTGCTGACACGGGAAGGATTAGTTCTAACATATTATATGTTAATGTTTGCAATATACCTTTATCTCAGCCTATAAATAGATCGATAGAAATAAGATCCTAGTGTCACCTATTATAATTTCCTATGATGTTGTTTTCATACTTTTCTTTCAACTTATCTGATTTGCTTTGCATGAATGTATCTCTTGTGTACAATGCTTTCAGTGGTATCTTAGTATAGTGACTACCAGAGCAATGTTGAATAAAAACTGAATTTGACAAGTTGGCTAAATGGAAGAGGAGAAACCTAACTGTAAAATTGGGTGATACTTACGCTACCATTCATTTGGTGAATCACAAGTCTTTCTACAAAACATTTATGTTGTTTTCCTCAGAATCTTGTCTCATTACCACCAACCCCTATGATTATCATTTCATCAGCCAGGGTGAGATTAGTGTCCAGAGTATTGATGATACTGAAGAATTGATGGCAACTGATGTGAGTATCAGCTGTACATCGTTATTATTATTTTCTCATCCCAACTTGTGCATTGTAAGGCATGTACATGTTTAGGCAGCCACAACTAATAATCCATTTTGCTATAAAAACGCACATGTCTAGAACGAAGATGATATGGAATATAAATAAATAAGGATAATAATTAAGAAAGGTGATACTCGCAGTGTTGATCCGCACTGTCAGTAAGAACGTTAAAATTTAGATTTTTTGAGGTAGAATACCTGGCATGAAGACGGTTTAAAGTGAATTTCAAAAGAATCAACAACTAAGTAGATAATACTGTTTCAGTATATCAATGTTTTTTCTAAGTCTATTGTTTGGATTTAAAGAGTGCTATCGATATCCTGGGTTTCCACATTGATGAGAAATGGGGCATCTACAAACTCACTGGTGCAGTAATGCATTTTGGTAACATGAAATTCAAGCAAAAACAGCGTGAGGAGCAGGCTGAGCCCGATGGCACAGAAGGTAACAGTTTCATATGTCTCACTTCAGCAGTATTTACTAAGATTTATATATTCAAAATAATATTTCAATCAAATGCATAGTTTATTTTAATTTAAAGTCTAAACTGTATCAAAGTCATATTGTGATATATTGGAACTATATCATTTGTGGAAGTATTATTAAATTTGGAAGGCATTGCCTGCATCTCCTGTATTAGTCTAGTCTCTGTATGTTTGTGGCGTAGTATTGTGGTCTCTTAGACCAATTATATTGCAGAGATAGAGACCACTGTCCCTTTAACCAGTTTACCTCATGCTGAGCACTGTTGGCCAGCAAATCAACTATTTCTGTAAGCTGAAGGCTTTGAGACCTCTCTTTCGTGTTTCTACCCTGCGATTTCACACCATCATTTATATATCTATATGTCAGAGAGAGCGATCGTGTTACATGAAAGCGGACTACTATGGCTTGGGGTTTCTCCCAATACGTTTAGCTGTTGTCCACAGCCATTGACCTAATTGGTTTCTACATACATGCTTCTGCATCAAGAAAAGAAACCTCCAGGTTCCATTGGAATATATGGATGATTCAGGACAGCTCATAATTTAGCTGACACCTTACAAACGACAGAAGCAATCCTTTTCAAGATACACCTAACTGAAACCAATTTTTAAGTCACGTTTACTCTGCATAACAAGAAACATAACTTGTATTTATATAGTGCCTTTAACTTAGTAAAATGTCCAAAGGAGCTTCAGAGGAGCGTTATCAAATGAAATTTGACACAAAGCCACATAAGGAGATATTAGGACAGAGGACCAAAAGCTTGGTCAAAGAGGTAGGTTTTAAGGAGCATCTTTAAGGAGGAAAGAGAGGTAGAGAGGAGGAGAAGTTTAGGGAGGGAATTCCAGAGCTTAGGACCTTGGCAGCTGAAGGCACGGCCACCAATGGTGGAGCGATTAAAATCCGGGATGCTCAAGAGGCCAGAATTGGAGGAGCGCAGATATCTTGCAGGGTTTTAACAATGATGGCTGCATTTCAAAAGTAACCCTTTGGTTGTAAATTGTTTGTGACATCCTGTGGATATGATACACTATTGTTTAAATGCAAGTTCTGTCTTTATTTTACCCTGTCCATTTAATGTCTCATAAAAAATGTGACAAAGTAACTTTCACTATTTGAAGCAGGAACAAAACTCTGCTTTTGCCATGCTGCCATCTGTACAGCATTATTGTCCTAAATATTGTATTGAAAATGTATGGGTGTTGATCTAAAGGTCAACATATATGTAAGGCATCTTAATTAAAGAAAACCTTATTTCCTCAATGTTGATTGCACAACAGTATTCCAAATACAGAATGAGATGCTATACACAAATATACTCAATTGCACTATATTTTTTGTTAGATGGCGACAAGGTTGCTTACCTGACCGGCCTCAACTCTGCAGATTTGCTAAAGGCTTTATGCTATCCACGTGTAAAGGTTGGCAATGAATTTGTGACCAAAGGGCAGACTGTTCAGCAGGTACAGTTTCCAAGTAAAATAACGTGTGTAAACATTTCAAATATTTAATTTAGGCTGTTGCTTTTGGCTAAACTATATATTGAATTCTTTCAGGTCAACAACTCAGTTGGTGCCCTTGCCAAATCAATTTTTGAGAAAATGTTCTTGTGGATGGTTATCCGTATCAATCAGCAATTGGACACAAAACAGGCCAGACAGTTTTTCATTGGTGTGCTGGATATCGCTGGATTCGAAATTTTTGACGTAAAAATCAGAAACATAAATATCACCAAAATAAATTACTTAAAATTAACAGCACTGAAAAGGCAATCCAATGATTAATTAACACTTTAAATTGCTCTTTATATTCAGTTCAACAGCTTGGAACAGTTATGTATCAACTTCACTAATGAGAAACTGCAGCAGTTCTTCAACCATCACATGTTTGTTCTGGAACAAGAAGAGTACAAGAAAGAAGGAATTGAATGGGAATTCATTGACTTCGGTATGGATCTGGCTGCTTGCATTGAACTCATTGAAAAGGTAAGTAATATCATGTATGACATTAATAAGAGCTGAAATAGATTTATATCGGCATCATTTTATTAATTGCAATGTTTCAATGTCAAAAACCATTGTCATTACCACAGCCCATGGGTATCTTCTCAATCCTGGAAGAGGAGTGCATGTTCCCCAAGGCCTCAGACACTTCTTTCAAGAATAAACTGTATGACCAGCATCTTGGAAAGTCAAACAACTTCCAGAAACCCAAGCCTGTCAAAGGAAAGCCTGAAGCTCACTTCTCACTGGTCCATTATGCTGGCACTGTGGACTACAACGTTAGTGGCTGGCTGGATAAGAACAAGGACCCTCTGAATGAAACTGTAATTGGACTATTCCAGAAATCATCAGTAAAACTTTTGGGTGTTCTCTATGCTGTATCCGCTGAAGGTAAAACTCTATTACACTCAAATGTTAATATTCCTTTTTGTTAACATTGTATTCTTCCCTTTCCTAATCATTTTAGAACAAACAAATTTGTTGCTTTTTTGTAGCTGAAGCCGCTAGCAAGAAAGGTGGCAAAAAGAAGGGCGGCTCTTTCCAGACAGTGTCTGCTCTGTTTAGGGTATGATTTCCTCCTACATTTATCAATCTATAGTGAACTAATTTTTAATAAATTTGAGAGGGCTAGCAAAACATTGATTGAAGTGTGCCAAATATGCTTAACAAGTAGAACAGTCTTGTACTATTGTTACAAATAACATGGGAAAAATCTGGAGATCAATATTACTTTCTTGTGCACCTCACAGGAAAACTTAGGCAAGCTGATGGCTAACCTGAGAACTACGCATCCACATTTTGTGCGTTGTTTAATCCCCAATGAGACAAAGACACCAGGCAAGTGTGATTCCCTTTCTAGACACTAAATTTTGTAAAATAGTATTTTGTTTTCATGACATCTGTTTTGAACTGGCAGAAGGCCATGAAAAAGATCAACTTTTATGTTTTAATGGTTACGTTACATTCATCAGGTGCTATGGATAACCATCTTGTCATACACCAGCTGAGGTGCAATGGTGTGCTGGAAGGAATCAGAATCTGCAGAAAGGGATTCCCAAGCAGAATCCTCTATGGTGACTTCAAGCAAAGGTAATGAATCTCAAACTCTACACATCAGTTTTCTGTTCTATCAAAATGCTGAGTATTTGTGGTTGAAATAGGGGGAAAAAAACTAACATGCCTAAATCTTTAATACAACAGATACAGGGTTCTTAATGCAAGTGCAATTCCCGAAGGTCAATTCATTGATAGCAAGAAGGCCTCTGAGAAACTGTTGGGATCCATTGATGTAGATCATACCCAGTACAAATTTGGACACACTAAGGTAAATATACTTCAAACTTAACTTTATCAGTGTGAAATAATAGGCTGATGAAACGAAACAATGTCCCTCAAGCGAAGCCCTGTTTTGAATTTAGTTTGAGAATCATCACCCCTCTCCCTGCAGCCCCCCTTTCTCTCCTACTACTACCACACACACACACACACACACAACTATATAGGACAGGGACAACACAATGGCAAAAAGTGGAAATGGCAGGCAAAATGATTTGCCAGTCTCCAATGTACATTAGGAATACCAATCCAGTAACTAGTTCTAACTTATTTTGGATATTGTTTATTTATTTAAGGTGTTCTTCAAGGCTGGTCTCTTGGGTACACTTGAAGAGATGAGAGATGATAAGTTGGCACAACTTGTTACCCGCACTCAGGCTATTTGCCGTGGATTCCTAATGAGGGTTGAATTTCAAAGAATGATGGAAAGGAGGTAAATATCATCACATGAACATCCAAAAATAAATGCCAGTAAAAAATATTTTATATAAAAAATCATTTTACTCTTACACAAAAGCTAAAGAAGAATTGTTATGAACTGTGTTCCCTTGTCTAACTGTATCCTTTAGGGAAGCACTGTACACTCTACAGTACAACATCCGTTCATTCACAAACGTCAAACACTGGCCATGGATGCAATTATATTTTAAGATCAAACCTCTTCTGAAGAGTGCTGAAACTGAAAAGGAAATGGCGAATATGAAAGATGAGTTTGAGAAAACTAAGGAGGCACTTGCCAAATCTGAAAAACGAAGGAAGGAATTAGAAGAGAAAATGGTGGCTCTTGTACAGGAGAAGAATGATCTTCTACTCCAAGTCCAATCGGTATTAAAGTTCACAGTCTTAATAAATTCTGTATACTACTTATAAAAACTGTAGCCTGGTATAATTTGTTGTATCATTTTTCTGCAGGAAGGTGAAACTCTGGCAGATGCAGAAGAAAGATGTGAGGGACTGATTAAAAATAAAATTCAACTGGAGGCTAAAGTGAAGGAAGCTAATGAAAGATTGGAAGATGAAGAGGAGATGAACGCTGAACTCACAGCTAAGAAGAGAAAACTGGAGGATGAGTGTTCAGAACTGAAGAAAGATATTGATGACTTAGAGCTCACATTAGCCAAAGTTGAAAAAGAAAAACATGCCACTGAGAACAAGGTATGAATAGGTGATTTTTAAGTACAATAGATATACAACTCATGAAAGGATTTTCATACCTATTTACACTTCAATTCTTCTATATGTTTTGTTTTTGGTGAACATAGGTTAAAAACCTCACTGAAGAGATGGCTAGTCTCGATGAAAACATCGCTAAAGTAACAAAGGAAAAGAAAGCCCTCCAAGAGGCCCATCAGCAGACTTTGGATGACCTCCAGGCCGAGGAAGACAAAGTCAACACTCTAACCAAAACAAAGACTAAGTTGGAACAACAAGTTGATGATGTAAGTGTTCTTAAAGACCACTAGATCAAATAGGTTTGAGCATACGGTCATTGTTTGAAGCAAATTCTGATAAAAATGTTTTTTTTCCTTAAAAGCTTGAAGGTTCTCTAGAGCAGGAGAAGAAACTTCGCATGGATCTTGAACGCTCCAAGAGGAAGCTTGAAGGCGACTTGAAGCTGTCACAAGAAGTCACAATGGATTTGGAGAACGATAAGCAGCAATTGGATGAGAAGCTAAAAAAGTCAGTACTTAAATTATAAGAAAGTAGTCTTTATTTCAAATCCCTTTGCTTGAATTCTTAACCGACCTGTCCTGTTGATCAGCATATTGTTATTGCAGATATTGACACTTCAGTCAGAGGATTTTCATTGACCTGACCATGTGATTGACCTAGTGTACCTAGGCTGGTGTTATGGTTTAAACAAGAGTTCTCCTCATAGAGAGTAATATGGTGTTAACTTGAGAATTAAGGTTGCTTTTTAAATATCCCCCAGCTATCACATAATTTATTGGCTCAGCAGCATGTCAGTGAAAATAACCAGATTTCTTGTGTGAGTTCATTAATCATACAGAAATTCGTTAATTGAGTGGTTGAACTTAATTTTTCACTCATTATTAAAGGAAGGAATTCGAAATCAGCCAGCTTCAAAGCAAAGTTGAAGATGAGCAGATATTGGCATCCCAACTGCAGAAAAAGATTAAAGAATTGCAGGTGATGTATAGGTCCAGTGAAATTATCGACTCTACCGTTGTAAATGTTATGTGCATGAACTGATGTTACTTGTTTTAAGATCATAATCAACGCAAATTGATTTTAAGGCTCGTATTGAAGAGTTAGAGGAAGAAATTGAAGCTGAACGTGCCTCTCGTGCTAAGACTGAGAAACAGAGATCTGATCTTTCTCGGGAACTTGAAGAGATCAGTGAGCGACTAGAAGAAGCTGGAGGTGCAACTGCAGCACATATTGAAATGAACAAAAAACGTGAAGCAGAATTTCAGAAAATGCGCCGCGATCTGGAAGAATCTACCCTGCAGCATGAGGCCACGGCCGCTGCTCTTCGTAAGAAGCAGGCTGATAGTGTTGCAGAACTTGGGGAACAAATCGACAACCTGCAACGTGTGAAACAGAAACTGGAGAAGGAAAAGAGTGAGCTGAAGATGGAAATTGATGACCTTGCTAGTAATATGGAATCTGTATCTAAAGCTAAGGTGCAGTTCTGAATGTTGTTAAACCCTACTCCTTCATATAATTATCTTTAATTAATTATTGTTGTCCATTTGGTTTCGCATATTTTGAGAATTGAGCATTTTGGTTTCAGGGAAATCTTGAGAAGGTGGCCCGGTCTCTTGAGGACCAAGTCAGTGAACTGAAGACCAAACACGATGAGCATCAACGTTTGATCAACGATTTATCAACTCATAAAGCACGGCTTGGAACGGAAAACGGTATTTATCAGTTCCTTAACTATTTATTGTTCAATGCCAGAAAATACTATGTTATTTTGCAACTTTTTTGCTTGCAACCTCTTCTGATTTGCAGGTGAACTGAATCGCCAGGTAGAGGAGAAGGAAGCCTTGGTATCTCAGCTGACAAGAGGTAAACAAGGATATACTCAACAGATTGAGGAGCTCAAGAGGCAGCTGGAGGAAGAAACAAAGGTACCAGAATAATTTAAGTAAATCATCCATATTAGTTTTAGAAGAAAACCTTTACAATAATGTAAAATAATTTCCACGTGTTTGAGAATTTGCTTTTGCAACAATTTAATTTCTTCAAATTGCAACAATATAAAATATTACATTTTGTGACGTGGTTGTGAAGTGATTGACTTAAGATGTTAGCTTTGGAAGTGGAGATATTTCTAATCATCGTGACCATAAGCAAAGTATCACGGTTCAGTAACGCGCTAATAATCATAGCAATATTAACTAGTATTTCATCATCTAACTTGGTAATTATTTCAGGCTAAAAGTGCCTTGGCACATGCTATGCAATCTGCCCGCCACGACTGTGATTTGCTCCGTGAGCAATATGAAGAGGAACAGGAGGCAAAAGCAGAGCTCCAGCGTGGTATGTCCAAGGCCAACAGTGAAGTTGCTCAATGGAGAACAAAATATGAAACTGATGCAATCCAGCGTACAGAGGAACTGGAGGAGGCCAAGTATGTGATAATAAAATGAGAATTTGGCTTCATACAACATGTTCTGTGAGATGATGTTATTACAACATCTTTGGTTTTGTACTTTTCAGGAAAAAACTTGCTCAGCGTCTGCAGGATGCAGAAGAGCACATTGAGGCTGTGAACTCCAAATGTGCTTCATTGGAAAAGACAAAACAGAGATTGCAAAATGAAGTGGAGGATCTCATGATAGATGTGGAGAGGGCAAATTCAGCAGCAGCAGCTCTTGACAAGAAACAGAGGAACTTTGACAAGGTAAGAGTATGTTGTGCCATTGTTTCCCTTTCTCTGTCATTCTAAAGACAGTTACCATACCAATTTCATGTTAATATTAAGTAATTTCAGCTGTGGATAGATACAAGAGTGGCAGTGTAACTCTGTATTAGGATTAGACCTGATTCTTGAATGGACTTACACCTAGGCCGGAATTTTGCCGGTCCTCAAAGTGTGGGATTGGAGGCGGGACCGCTGTCAAAATCGCAAAGATTGACAGCGGGTAGGAAACCTGCTGTCAACCTGCCTCCAATCAATCTTCCCAAGTGTCAGGTCCCCAATTTGTGCATGGACCCGACACCTAGCGGCGGGAAGAGGATTATAGCCACTTACCTGCCTGTTAACAGGTACTTGATACTTGTTAACAGGCTCTTTTTCAATTTTGTCGCTTCTGCCTCGGGTTCCCCGACGTCCGGACACCATGTCAGGTAAGTGTGGCGTGTTGAGTCTGCTGTAATGTTTCTGCATTGATGACAGCTGCAGAAGTGGTGTGAAGGATCCAATGGTGCACTGGTGAGTTTCAGAGGTAAGAAAATGTTGGGAAAATCATTTTTAATGCATTTACACTTTTCTGTAGGTAACAAGGTTTGAATTGGCTGTCTAGTCCCACCTCATTGGGAAAACCTCTCTCACCAGTGACAGATCGCTTCTGTAACCTCACCTGCAGCTGCCATCTGTTCTAGCCTATGGAGGGAGTCATTGGAGAGCCTGGGTGCAAGAGCTAACCTTGGTACAGTAATTGTCAGTGTTTGCAGCACCTCAATGCTGTCAAACACTGAGAAATGAGCTGTCAAAGAAAAACTGTGCACGGTCCCTTTAAGAAAACCGGCAGATGACGTGTCATCAAATGACGCCATCTGACCGGCTTCCTCATAATTGGCCGGCAAGCCCACAGGGCTGGCTTAACAAGGTCAATCGACGTAAAATCACGTCCGTGGGCCGGATGCAGTTTGGGGGTGGGACTGGAAGCCGGAAACCAGCTGACCCGCTCCCAAGCCGCATCCATTTGCAAAATCGCAGCCCAAGTATATGAGGCCCCTCCAGCAACCTATCCAATAACATTTAAGTTTCACAATGGGTGGAGTGTAATTCTATCTTCCCCAAAAGGCTGTGAATGCTGGGTCAATTAAAATGTTCAGTACGGAGACCGATAGATTTTTGTTCGGTAAAGCTATCAAGGGATATGGAGAAAAGGCGGGTAAATGGAGTTGATGTACAGATCAGCCATGATCTAATGGAATGGCAGAACAAGCTCCAGACTGTGCTTTGGATCTCCTAGGCACTTTAAAATTCAGTACTGAATAGAAAAAAAGAGCAGCAGTAGGCCATTCAATATGATCATGGCTGATCCTCTATCTCAATCTTTTTAATATAAGAAAGCAAATGCTGTCCCCTGCTCTGACCTAACAAAATATAGTCATTGGGAAGCAGACCTTTGTGCATCCATTTAAACATGTATGCATGCATGAAGTTCTGTTGTGACAGGCAGAGTATGAGTTGCAGCCCAAAGTGTAATTCCAGTCTTGAAGTTAAAGTCTGCACTCCATACTCTCCAGCTATCATCTCACATTGGTATTGAGGTATAACTGCATCCTCATGTTTCATTTGTAACTTTTGCAATTGTACAATAAAGATTCTGGCAGACTGGAAACAGAAATTTGAGGAAAGTCAGGCTGAACTGGAAGCAGCTCAGAAGGAATCCCGCAGTCTCAGTACTGAGATCTTCAAGATGAAGAATGCATATGAGGAGTCTCTGGATCAACTTGAAACTCTTAAACGCGAGAACAAGAATCTGCAGCGTAAGTCTTAAACATTTCTTGTCATTTAAATATTTAAAAATGTTGAGATTATTAAATTGGTATGTGTTTACCTTGGAGTTAAAACCCATAGTAAAATCCCATTCTTGCCCACTGCGCTTCATATTCTCCAGGAATCAGTCTCACATCAATAGTATAATTGCACCTTTATATTTCTTTTGTAATCTTAGTTTTATCACAACTAAAATAGGTATAATTTGCAATTTTTTTTCATAAACCAGAGGAGATCTCTGATCTGACTGAGCATCTGGGTGAAAGCAGCAAGGCTCTCCATGAGCTAGAAAAGGCAAAGAAGACAGCTGAGCAGGAGAAGAGTGAAATTCAATCGGCTCTGGAGGAGGCAGAGGTAAAACTAATAATTATTTCAGCAGTACACATTAGAAATCGAAATTTAGATCAATAGTATTTGTCAAATGGAGTAACAGAGTTGCAACAATAGTCTAGTGCAATGGACAGCTTTAAAAATTGATTGAAAGATCTAAAAGGCATCAGTTCCAAAGGAATACACTAAATGGTCGAAATGGTATCCAGAGAGTAATTTATGGATGATCTTGCCTAAGCATAGTTTGCTTTACCTTGGAATAACAGATAAACCACTGGATTTATATATTGTCATTTATGACTGGTTAATATAGCTTTGCGCCAGGTAAATGGATTACTATTTTTGCACTTCAAAATGAGAAGCTTTTAAAACTCAAAAGTTACAACTCTTTTTCTTCATATTCACATTAGGAGGCTAACATTAGATTGCAACCCTGAAGTGGCAGAGGTAGATGGGTATGAATCTTCAAACATTTTATGGTTACATTATGAAAATGTCTCAAAGCGATTTACACAATGAATTAAATTTTGGAGTACAACAACTTATTATGTAAGCAAATGTGGCAGCCACTCTGCACCAATAGTATTGTAAAAACAACAATGGGATGAATGACCAGGTACTGATCGGTTGCTGGCATTTTTGCACAAGTACTAACTTTATATCAGGACCTCAAAAGAAAATCACCTTCCTGGCCTCATCTTTAACATCATATTTCTGTATGATGGCCTGGATTTTCCTTATTGTCGGGGTTCTGACCGGAATTGGGATGAGGTGGAATTTCTGTCTCCTGGTCCGACACCACTGTGAATCTCTTCCATTTCCCTGGGCCGTGTTAATTATATACTCAAGGTGACTTCCCAAGCCTTATATCACTCCTCACAGCGCCAGAGACCCGGGTTCGAATCTGACCTCGGGTGACTGTCTGTGTGGAGTTTGCACATTCTCCCCGTGTCTGCGTGGGTTTCCTCCGGGTGCTCCGGTTTCCTCCCACAGTCCAAAAATGTGTGGGTTAGGTTGATTTGGCTATGATAAATTGACCCTTAGTGTTAGGGGGGATTAAATATGTGGGGTTATGGGGATAGGATGGGATATGTTAGGGGGAATTAAATACGTGGGGTTACGGGGGTAGGGTGGGATATGTGTACTGTGGGGATTAAAGCAGGGACAGGGTACTGGATTTGGATGATCAGCCATGATCGTATTGAATGGCGGAGCAGGCTCGACGGGCCGAATGGCCTACTCCTGCTCCTAGATTCTATGTTTCTATGTTTCTATGTTTCAGTGCTAGTGTGCTCTGAGTGGAAGGGAAATTAACTGCTGCAGCATTTCATTCACTGAAACTTCTTAAAGGGGTAGGATTGAGAAACTGGGCAGCCTCCCAAAGTGTGAAGCTGTTGTTTCAAAAAATTGTAATGGGCAAAGGTTGGAAGTAGAGGAAGAGCACAGCAAAATAATAACTCCGGGACACTCTACTGTCTCTGATTTGTCACGCTGCTTGTTCGACATCCAGTCCAGGAGGTGCAGCAATTTCCTCCAACTAAATATTGGGAAGACCGAAGACATTGTGCGCAATCTTACCTTCGACGCGGAGTTCGAGGCGGGAGTGCTGGTTTCCGGGTTTCAGTCCCGCCCCCAGCGACGTCTGACGCAGAGACGCTATTTTCCCCTGATTGGCCGGGTTAAGCCTGCCCTGCAGGCTCGCCGGCCAATTAAGGGAAAGCCGGTGTCAGATGACGTCAGTTGATGATGCTTCATCTGCCGGTTTTCTTAAAAGGGACATGCACCATCCTTTTTTGACAGATGATTTTTCAGTGTTTGATAGCATTGAGGTGCTGTCAAACACTGACAATCACTGTCCAAAGGTGAGCCCTTGCAACCAGACTCTCCAGTGACTCTCACTTTGGGATAAAACAGATGGCAGCTGCAGGAGAGGCTGCAGAAGCGATCTGTCACTTCTCCCACTGAGGTGAGGCTTCACAAGCACTTTCATAGCTTGTCACCTGCAGAAACATCTAAGCACAATAAAAGTGAGTTTCACAACATTTCCTTACCTTTTGATACTCACCAGTGCCCCATTGGATCCTTCACACCAATTCTGCAGCTGGCATCTATACGCAAACATTAGAGTAGACCCACAGCTCACCTCACTTACCCAGGCGGGGCTCCCCGACGTCAGGAATCCCGCAGCAGAAGGTTCAAAATGGTGAAAAGCCTCTTAACTGCCTGTTAACTACCTGTTAACAGACAGTTAAGTGGCTGTAATCATCTTCCCGCCATTAGGAGTCGGGTCCCTGCGCAAATCAGGGACTCGACTCCCGGGAAGATCGTTTGGAGGTGGGTTGGGAGCGGATTCGGGACCCGCTCCCATTTTTTCAGATTTTGCCACCAGTCCCACCTCCAAACCCGCCCCCTGAGCGCTGGTGAAATTTCCCCCATTGTCTTCGGTCCCTGCAACAAACTCCATTCCTTAGCCACCGACTCCATCGCTCCCCCTGGTCATTGTCTGAGGCTGAAACTGACCGATTGCAACCTTGGCACCCTATTTGACCCCGAGATGAGTTCCAGCCATATATCTGCGCTATCACCAAAACTGCCAACTTCCACCTCCGTAACATCATCTGTCTCCGCCCATGCCTCAGCTCATCTGCTGCTGAAACATTCATGCCTTTGTTAGCTCTAGACTTGACCATTCCAATGCTCTCTTGGCTGGACTCCCACATTCCACCCTCCATAAACTTGAAGTCATCTAAAACTCTGCTACCCATATCCTAACTCGCAGCATGTCCCGTTCAACTATCACCCCTGTGCTCGCTGACCTACATTGGCTCCCAGTCCGGCAACACCTCGATTTAAAAATTCTCATCCTTGTTTTCAAATTCCTCCATGGCCTCATCCCTCTTTATCTCTGTAATGTCCTCCAGTCCTCCAACCCTCCCAAGATCTCTGCACTCCTCCAATTCTAGCCTCTTGCACATTCCTGATTTTAAATCGCTGCACCATTGGCGGCTGTGCCTTCAGCTCCCTGGGCCCTAAGCTCTGGAATTCCCTCCCTAAGCCTCACAGCCTCTCTACCTCTCTCTCATCCTTTAAGACGCTCCTTAAAAACTACCTCTTTGACTAAGCTTTTGGTCACCTGTCCTAATATCTTCCTATGCGGCTCAATGTCAAGTTTTGTTTGATAACGCCCCTGCGAAGCGCGATGGGATATTCTATATATACTGAGATGGGGATTCAGCAGGAGAACTTCTCAACCCCTTTTCCTCTATTATCTGCCCTGGTTCTGCCCATTTTTGGATGGTGTTCAAGAGGATAATCACTGCGACCATTGTGCGCAGAATATAAGAATTTTTGGAGTTGTTACTTACGTGGTGGCTCATCAAGTAATGTCATAATATAATAGTCTGGAAAGATAGATGCATTTAATACACACTAGTATCATAGCGAGTGCAAACAACTTTCTATGGCTATATTGTGTGAAATGTTCAAAAATGTGTGTGATGCCCTTTGTAGGCTACTCTGGAACATGAAGAGAGCAAAATCCTCCGTATTCAGCTAGAACTGAACCAAGTAAAATCTGAAGTTGACAGGAAAATTGCTGAGAAAGATGAGGAGATTGAGCAGCTGAAGAGGAACCACCAGAGAGTTGTAGATACAATGCAAAGTGCCTTGGACTCAGAAATCAGGAGCAGAAATGATGCTTTAAGAATCAAAAAGAAAATGGAGGGCGATCTAAATGAAATGGAGATTCAGTTGGGACATGCTAACCGTCAGGCTTCAGAAGCTCAGAAACATCTCAGAAACCTGCAGGGTCAATTAAAGGTCTGTATAATAGTGCATTTGTTTCGGATTTACAGTTAATTTTAATCTAGCTCTAAATATTGTGCAATCATCTGTCAATTAAATAAATGTAATGGCATTTTCCTATGACCTAACAATAGAAAAGTGCAGGAATTATAATTTGTCAGCAGTTTTAGATTATTCAAACTACTAAAGATTTCACTAAAAAGCTTATTATTCTAATTTATGCTATGAATATTACTGTTTGCTATGATATCTGCTTACAAAAGATTTCTACATTCTAAATAGGACACCCAGTTACATCTAGACGATGCTTGCAGAAGCCAGGAGGACTTGAAAGAGCAATTGGCCATGGTTGAACGCAGAAGCGGTCTGCAGCAGGCGGAGATTGAAGAAATGAGAGCAGCACTGGAACAGACAGATAGAGCTCGCAAAATTGCTGAACAGGAGCTTATTGATGTCACTGAGAGGGTACAGCTGCTGCACACTCAGGTTTGTCCACACACTATTGTCAATTAGACAAGTAGGCCCTGTTATATATGGAGAGGATGTGGTTGAGGCCTAAAACGGCCAAAGAATCCGGCAAGGCTGGGGATGAGGTGGTTCTGCCGACCTTAATGGCAGGACCTCATTAACAGAGGTCGTAAACACCAGCAACAGGAGGCTGCAGCTCTTGCCTTCCTTTCACTGCCGAGTTTCCGACCTCTGGGAAACCTGAGCAGCAACAGTAAATGTTAAATCGGGCTCCCAATTGCCCGTCGTGGGGGTTAATATCGAGGCTGCAGGCTTTTTTGCAGTTTACGCATCATACAAAACAAGTTCTTACAAATTGAATTTTCCTGCAGAATACAAGTCTCATCAACACCAAGAAGAAGCTGGATTCTGACCTGAGTCATCTCCAATCTGAAATGGAAGAAACAATTCAGGAATCAAGAAATGCTGAAGAAAAAGCAAAGAAGGCTATCACAGATGTAAGTCAGAAGTTATCTTAATTATTTATTCATATTATTACAAATACCGATTGTCTCACTTCAATTACTTTGTTGGTATTATTTCAAGCTTGAGCTTGAATAATGATTTGCCCAATTACCTCACCATTATAAGGCTGCCATGATGGCTGAAGAGCTGAAGAAGGAACAGGATACCAGTGCTCACCTTGAACGAATGAAGAAGAACCTCGAGCAGACGGTGAAGGACCTGCAGCATCGTCTGGATGAGGCTGAGCAACTGGCAATGAAAGGAGGAAAGAAACAGCTCCAGAAACTGGAGTCTAGGGTAAGCATCAAGATTGTGTTATTGTATGCTGCATGCTGAAGCTTGTGAATATGTTGAGGCTTTAGCAACAAAATACGGAACATAATAATTTAAAAGGCAATATGAAACTTGCATGGATGTAAAACAGTTAACATCATTTGATGACTGGTTTAGGTGCGTGAGCTGGAAAATGAACTGGAAGCTGAGCAGAAACGAAGTGCTGATGCCGTCAAAGGTGTTCGCAAATATGAAAGAAGAGTCAAGGAACTGAGCTATCAGGTATTGTACAGTTTATAAGCTCGTTATTTAGAGTGGCACACCATTGTGGGATCTAGCAGTAATCATTATTTTTACAAAATATCAATCTAAATGTTGCCTCTTTTGCTTCATTTACAGTCAGAGGAAGACAGAAAAAATGTGCTGAGACTGCAGGACTTAGTTGACAAGCTGCAAATGAAGGTTAAGGCCTACAAGAGACAATCTGAGGAGGCTGTAAGTAACTGAGGACAGTAGTTGCATTTATATTCTTCAAAAATATTTAAAGAAAATTATTTTATAAAACTAACATTTGAATTTTAAATATTTGAGATTTTTTCTGCAGTATAAAGACCATCAAATGCTCACGCAACCTACACTAACAGAAAGTGAGGAACATCATCAATTTGTTTACACAGAAAGCGTAGAAGGTCATTTAATTTAACAGTCCGCCTCCTTTCACCAATCTATGTATTCTATCCTGTTCAATAAGAACATATTCAGTTTTGTAAGCTCCTACTCATAACTTAGGCTCAGAACCCAGAACTAAGGCATAGAATCGTTGGCCGCGATTTTTCGGTTCGAGGCAGCTTGGGAGCGGGACAGCTGCCTTCCGGGTTCCAGTCCCGCCCCCAATGACATCCGACGCACAGACGTAATTTTACGTCAGTTGGCGTTGTTAAGCCCGCCCTGTGGGCCAATTAGGAGGAAGCCGGTGTCAGATGACGTCATTGGATGACGCGTCATCTGCTGGTTCTCTTAGAGGCCATGCACAATTTTTTTGACAGTTGATTTCTCAGCGTTTGACAGCATTGAGGTGCTGCAAATACTGACAATCACTGTACAAAGGTGAGCTCTTGCACCCAGGCTCTCCATTGACTCCCTCCTTAGGCTGGAACAGATGGCAGCTGCAGGTGAGGTTACAGAAGCGATCTGTCACTGGTGAGAGAGGTTCTCCCAATGAGGTGGGACTACACATTCATTCCAAAACTTGTTACCTACAGAAAAGTCTAAATGCATTAAAAATGAATTTCCCAACATTTCCTTACCTCTGAAACGCACCAGTGCACCATTGGATCCTTCACACCACTTCTGCAGCTGTCATCAATGCAGAAACATTACAGCAGACCCACAACACGCCACACTTACCTGGCGTGGTGTCCGGACGTCGGGAAGCCCACAGTAGACCTGTCAAAATTGCAAAAAACTTCTTAACTGCCTGTTAACAACCTGTTAACAAGCAGTTAAGTGGCTATAATCCTCTTACCCCCGCTAGGTGTTGGGTCCCTGCGCAAATTGAAGACCCGACACTTGGGAAGATTGTTTGCCGGCAGTCCCGACTCCAAACCCGCCCCCTGAACGCCGGCAAAATTCCGGCCGTTATTTTCACTCTTAGCTAAACTCTCAAATGCATCAATACTTTCTGGAAATAAGATGCCTAAAAATTGCACTTAAGATTATAATTTTGGGGTCGCCATCTATATAAGATTACAATAACTTCATTATACTCAAGTGCTTTGAGAAATATATCAGAATTTTACTACTTCTTTCTTAACAACATTAAATTGAGCAGAAGATTTCAGTGAATTATTATTATTCACATCGAAATTCTTCAACTTTCATGTTAACCCTTTTTATATTAAAATCCATGTGCCATTCCGTATTGTAACTAATTGGTCTAGATCTTTGTGATTGCTTTTAATCGGCCTTATATTTATCATCTGATTACAAAGCTTTTTTTTTTTTTTATTCGTTTATGGGATCTGGGTGTTGCTGGCAAGGCCAGCATTTATTGCCCATCCCTAGTTGCCCTTAAGAAGGTGGTGGTGAGCCGCCTTCTTGAACCGCTGCATTCCGTGTGGTGAAGATACTCCCACAGTGCTGTTAGGTAGGGAGTTCCAGGATTTTGACCCAGCGACGATGAATGATCGGCGATATACTTCTAAGTCAGGGTGGTGTGTGACTTGGAGGGGAACTTGGAGGTGGTGGTGTTCCCATACGTCTGCTGCCCTTGTCCTTCTAGGTGGAAGAGGTCGCGGGTTTGGGAGGTGCTGCCGAAGAAGCCTTGGCGAGTTGCTGCAGTGCATCTTGTAGATGGTACACACTGCAGCCACGGTACGCCGGTGGTGGAGGGAGTGAATGTTTAAGGTGGTGGATGGGGTGCCAATCAACCGGGCTGCTTTGTCCTGGACTATTGTAACCAGAAGGGACCCTAGAATATGGCGTTCCGAACTCCAACCATAAGTAACAGAGCTTTTCCATTTATTTTCATCTTCCACTTTCTACTGCGAAGGAAATTTTTAATCTACCTCGTGAATTTGTTATTTTCCATGGAAATTGGCTGTTTTAAAAGACTCACACATGGTTCTTGAAATACCTTCTGAAAATCAATATAAATTATATCCATTGGGTAGTCGTCATCCACTACATTTTCAAAGAATTCTAGCAACTAGTGGGGTCTGACTTGTTGTTCTTCAGGGCAGCACTGGTAGCATCCTATGCAATGTCCTCAAGCATTTTTTCCCAGAAAGGTATTTGTGAAGTCTCACCTATTTCCCCTCTCATTTCATTAATCAATATATGTTGTCTCCCATCCCGCCAGTAGACATTTTGGGGCAGAAATTAGACCACATTGCACTTGTTTTACGGGTGTAAACCATGTACAGTGTAGCCCATTTTCAGGGTCCACTGCAACACCCAATGCCCGATCAGTGAGCAGAAACCTTCATCCAGTCTAGGCTGGGTTCAAACTCAGGTCCCAGATGCTAAAGAACAATGTGCTAAACTAGTCCACTATCCAATCTTCTCTCACGAAGAATAAAAAGCTGGTGTATCTTGTGAGTTGTTGGACTACGAACTTCAAAATGTGTGGATCACAGTACTCCTAGTTACACTTTACATTCTCTTATGGTCAACGTGCTTGCCTGCAATCTGATCATTTCTTGTACTGTATTCTCTTTAGGAGGAGCAGGCCAATGCTCACCTGTCCAAGTTCAGGAAGGTGCAGCATGAACTGGAGGAAGCTGAGGAACGCGCTGACATTGCAGAGTCTCAAGTCAACAAACTTAGAACTAAAAGCCGTGACATAAAAATCAAGGTACAGTACATGCAACTGATTTTAAAATTGAATAATACAGCTCAAGAAACACTTACAATAACTAAAATTATTGGTAAAGATTTCCATTGTTAATCAAAATATAAATAATATTTTAAAAGCAGTATTTCATTATTTAACCATTTGCATTTTCTTTTCACCTTTTAGTCCGCTGAAGAGTAGATGACAATCTGAAATGGTCCAAAGAAGAAATCCACAAAATGTGTATTTCGTTGTAACATAGTTTTACAAATGTAGTGCTGTCCATAGAAATAAAAGTGCAACTCTGAAAAATGGTTCTTTGTCATCTTATGATTGTTAGATGATTCAATAATCACGCTAGGATGCACAGAAAAACTCCAACAAAATTACATTGTGAACAAAAGTTTGGTGTTGCTATAAAACTATTAGAATAGTGCATATGAAATCTTGTCAATCAAGAATCTGCCATATCTTTATCATAGCCTTGATATTATGGAGTGCAAATTCATCTGGTCCCGCAGGCAACGAGCGCCCAAACTGGGAGGTTCGAGGCCAGCCTTAAAGTGGCCTGAGGCCTTATTAACATTTTTTTGCATGGGCTGCCGGCATCTGTGTTGCCTCCATAGGCAACTCACAGAATTGAAGATGCCAACTGTTGGTCGCTGACCTCGCCAGCAGTGGCCTGAAAGTCATTCTCAGGAGCGTGTTTAGAGAGGGCAACAGTGGAACGACCATGACAAGTGTGGAGTCAGAAGGGCACTCCTGCTCCTCCTGGCTCCTCAGAAAGGTTTTAAAAATAGTTTTGTATAAAAAAACGTAACTTTCGTTATCAGCCGCTGCTTAGGCTGCAGTGACCGCTGAAGAATCCTGACTAGGACAGGCCTAATGACTGCCCCACTCATTGCTGCTCAGTCTTGACATTATGGAAAAAGACCAGGAAAAATCAAATGTGAAGTTACTGAGCTAAAAGGGGGCTAATTTCTGTGAGTTCAAAAGGGATCTGGCCCTGGTGGATTGGAAACAAACATTGGGAGGTAAAACAGTAAATGAGCAATGGGAGGCCACCACAGAAGGAAATAGTTTGGGTACAGACTAGACACAATCCTCTGAGCGAGAATGGAATGGCATGGCATCCAAAGCTGGAGCTCCCTGGATGACTAAAGAAATTGAGATTAAAATAAAAGAGAAAAAGAAGGTTTATGATAAATGTCAGGTTAATAATATGGTAGAGAATCAAGTTGAATACAGAAAATGCAGATGAGAACTGAAAAAGGGAATAAGAGCGGCAAAGAGATAGTATGAGAAAAGATTAGTGGGTAACATAAAAGGGAATCCTAAAGTCTTCTATTAACATATAAAGAGTAAAAGGATAGTCAAATGAAAGGTGGTGCCGTTTAAGGACCTAAAAGAAAATCTTCTTGTGGGGGCCAAGGGTATGGCTGATGTACTTAATGAATACTTTGCATCGGTCTTCACTGAAGAAGAGGATGCTGCCAATGCTACAATAAAGGAGAAGGTAGTAGAGAAATTGGATAGGATAAAACGGTTGGCCGTGCTCACAGTAGAAAAGTCACCCGGTCCAGATGGGATGCATCCCAGGTTGCTGAGGGAAGGAAGGGTGGAAATAGCGGAGATTTTGGACAATCTTTCAATCCTCCTTCGATATGCAAGTGGTGCCAGAGGGCTAGAGTGTTGCAAATGTTACATTCCTGTTTAAAAAAGGGGAGAGCGATAAACCAGGTAACTCTGGCCAGTCAGCCAAATGCCAGTCAGCCAAATGTCAGTTATGGGGAAACTTCTCGGGACCATAATCCGAGACAAAATTAATTGTCACTTGGAACAACATGGGTTGATAAATGACAACCAACATGGATTTGTTAAAGGCAAATCGTGTCTGACTAACTTGATTGGGTTCTTCAGTGAAATAACAAAGAGGATTGATGAAGATAGTGCAGCTGATGTTGTGTATATGGATTTTCAAAAGATGTTTGATAAAGTGCCATATAATAGACTTGTTAGCAAAATTGAAGCTCATGGGATTAAAGGGGCTGTGGCAGTGTGGATATGAAATTGGCTCTGAGAAAGAAAGCAGAGTAGTAGTGAACCATTGTTTTTGGACTGGGTGGAAGTATACAGTGGTGTCCCCGAGGGGTCGGTATTAGGACAACTTCTCTTTTTGATATATATTAATGACCTGGACTTGGGTATCGGGGGCATAATTTCAAAATTTTGCAGATGACACCAAGCTTGGAAATTTAGTACAGTGAAGAGAATAGTAGCGAACTTTACAAGGACATAGACAGACTGGTGAAATGGACAGACACATGGCAGATGAAATTTAATGCAGAGAAGTGTGAAGTGATGCATTTTGGAAGGAAAAATGACAAAATGCAGTATAAACTAAATGGTACAATTTTAAAGGGGTGTGCAAGAACAGAGACCTGCGGTTTCACATACAGAAATCTTTGAAGGTGGCAGGACAAGCTGATAAAGCTGTTAAAAAAACATATGGGATCCTTGGCTTTATAAATAGAGGCATAGAGTACAAAAGCAAGGAACTTATGCTAATTTTTAATAAATCACCAGTTAGATCTCAGCTAGAGTATTGTATCCAATACTGGGCACCACAGTTTAAAAAAAGCATCAAGGCCTTGGAGAGGATGCAGAGGAGATTTACTAGAATGGTACCAGGGATGAGTGGTTTCAGTTATCTGGAGAGATTAGAGAAGCTGGGATTGTTCTCCGTAGAGCAGAGAAGGTTAAGGGGATATGTAATTGAGATGTTCAAAATTATGAGGGGTTTTGATGGAGTAGATAAGAAACTGTTTCCACTGGCAGGATGATCAGTAACCAAAGGACCCAGATTTAAAATAATTACCAAAAAAAGCAGGGGGGAGATGAGAAATTTTAGCACTCAGCGAGTTGTTATGATCTGAAATGCATTGGCTGAAAGGGTTCTGGTAGCAGATTCAAAGTAACTTTCAAAAGGGGCGTGAATTTCTCCTTAAAAAGGAAACATTTGCAGGGCTATGGGGAAGAACAGGGGAAGTGGGACTAATTGATAGCTCTTTCAGAGATCTGGCACAGGCACGATATGCTGAATAGCCTCCTTCTGTGCTGTATGATTCTATGATTAGTAATGTTAAACTTGTATTGAACCTTAGTTAGACCACAATTAGAGTACTGTGCACAGTTCTGGTCTCCATATTATCAAAATGATATAGAGGTACTGGAGAAGGTGCAAGAAAGATTCATAAGGATAATACCAGAACTGAGAAGATATACCTATCAGTAAAGGCTGAACAAGCTGTGCCTCTTCTCTATAAAAGGAGGCTGAGGAGTGACCTAACAGAAGTCTTTAAAATTATGAGGTTTGATAGGGTTGACACAGAGAAGATGTCACCACTTGTGGTACAGAACAAAATTAGGGGCCAAAAATATAAGACAGTCACCAATAAATCCAATAGAGAATTCAGGAGGAACTTCTTTACCAAAGAGTGGTGAGAATGTGGAACTCACTACCACAAGGAGTAGTTAAGGCGAATAGCATAGATGCATTTAAGGGAAGCTAGATTAACACATGAGGGAGAAAGGAATAGAAGGTTACGCAGATAGGGTTAGATGAAGAGGGGTGGGAGGAGGCTCATGTGGAGCATAAATATGGCACAGACCAGAGAGTGGTGAACCTGTGGAATTCTCTGCCACAGAAGGCAGTAGAGGCCAATTCATTAAATAGATTCAAGAAGGAGTTGGATATATTTCTTAAGTCTAAAGGGATCAAGGGATATGGGGAGAAAGCAGGGACAGGGTACTGAATTTGAATGATCAGCCATGATCGCATTGAATGGCGGAGCAGGCTAGAGGGGCCGAATGGCCTACTCCTGCTCCTATCTTCTATGATTCTATGATTCTATGACTGAATGGCCTGTTTCTGTGCTATACATTCTAAGTATTTCTATGTAAATAGTTGTTCTCTATCCCCTATCTTCTTATTCAGCTGAATTTTCTATGCTAGATTACCATGGTGGGGTGGGGGGGATTTCCTCGCTGTTTTCAACACATCAGCAGTGCATAAATGATGCAAGAATTTTTTCAGGCAGGAAAATTGAGCCGATGCCATTTCCGCCGATTTCCGCCATTAAAACGCATCTGCCAAGTACCTTCATTCCCTTTGAACCTACAGGTAATCTGCCATCGAGTCCCAACTGACCTTGTTTCCATATATCAAAATGAGTGCCTGTGGTTCAGCAGCTCAAAGTTTCCTGGTTTTACACTCCTAACGCACTGTTGGTAACATAGACTGAGGTCTATAAGGTGCAACAGTTGCCAAGATCACAGGAGTTTCTGGCACATAAGAGTCTGGAGATTTAGAATAGCAATTTCTGCAGGTGGGAAATGCTTTTTGCAGTGATTTTTAAATGTTGCCATTTGGACTTGTTACTCACCGTTTCTCCCAGGGTCAGACCACCGGCAGATTTTTCAGAAACCTGCCAATGCCCCCTCCCATCCCCCACCCACAGTGAGGGCTTCTTAGGAGCAGGCATGGCATTCCCTTTGGGCATTCCATGTACGCTATTATCATGCAGAAGAAGAAGCAGGAACAAAGGAGAGCAAAGAATTCGGTACACTCCAGAATGCACTAAATCCAAACACTGTGAGACCCACTTGGAAATTGCATCTCACTTTAGTTGGGCTTCACTCTGAACGTAGTATAATGCCAGTGCAATGTAACGTTGGGTTTAAAAAGTCTGAAAATATCAATTTAAGCAATTTATTATTTAACTTTATTATTTAAATTGAAGCACTTTGCATCAATTTTAAAGCACTTTTAGTTAACTTAGTTTATGGCATATTAAACTCAGGAACATGCAAAGAAATGTCAGGAACATGCAAAGAAATGTCAAAGCATCGTCAGTGGCCAAGGATAACTTCAAAGCATCAAACCATCTGCTCTTTCCACTTCAGCAATACATCCTACTGTTGGCTTCAGTAAATGTGAATGTTTGGGGAAAAAAAGTTATAAAAGTTCATAATTTTCTACTGCAAAAGTATCAGCGGTTTACCTGGCTCAAAACTGATTTGTGTGACCAAGCAGACTATATAATCTACGAATGTACCTGTTGCTCTAAAGCAAAACAGATGTAATTTTGAGCAGAAAGCCATCAGCTCAGATTTCCTTAGAGCAAAATCCCTGAAAATCAAATAACAGTGTACAAAAACATTGAATCTAGTGCACATTCTACTGTCACATGTATATACATACAAATTTCAAATTCATTAAACAAGAACAAATCAGAACTGAAGATGTAGGAAACACAGGACCTGTTCCTATGCGAGAAGCCTAAGCCTTTAAGGCATGCAGCTTCTCAGACCTATTACTATTATCTGAAGACACAAGCTAGCATGATGCACCATCTGGTATGCATCTGTGCCTACAACCTTTAAAAATTATGGGCCAGATTTTGCGGTAGAAATAACAGCGAGGTTAACAGTGCTCACCGTTATTTACATGGAAATTGGACAGCAACTCCCAGCACATGTGGTTAAATATGGAAATAAGGAAGTTGCTGTCCGAGATGCTCTATTCATAGAAACATAGAAACATAGAAGATAGGAGCAGGAGTAGGCCATTCGGCCCCTCGAGCCTGCTCCGCCATTCAATGAGTTCATGGCTGATCATCCAAACTCAGTACCCTGTACCTGCCTTCTCCCCATATCCCTTGATACCTTTAGCTTTAAGAAATATATCTAACTCAACCTTGAATATATTTAATGACTTCGCCTCAACTACCTTCTGTGGTAGAGAATTCCACAGGTTCACCACTCTCTGGGTGAAGAAATTCTTCCTCATTTCTGTCCTAAATGGTTTACCCGTTATCCGTAGATTATGACCCCTGGTTCTGGACTCTCCGACCATCGGGAACATTCTTCCTGCATCTAGTTTGTCCAGACCTGTCAGAATTTTATATGTTTCGATGAGATCCCCTCTCATTCTTCTATACTCCAGCGAGTATAAGCCCAATCGACCCAATCTCTCCTCATATGTCATTCCTGCCATCCCAGGTATCAGCCTTGTGAATCTTTGCTGAACTCCCTCCATGGCAAGAACATCCTTCCTCAGATAAGGCGACCAAAACTGCACACAATACTCAAGGTGTGGTCTCACCAAGGCCCTGTACAACTGCAGCAGGACATCCCTGTTCCTATACTCAAACCCTTTCGCTATGAAGGCCAACATACCATTTGCTTTCTTCACCGCCTGCTGCACCTTCCTCCAAAAGCTGCGCGATAACGGCATCTCAGCATTTGACTCATCATTCAAAAGCACTGAACAGCATGAGGTTGCTCTACTTACCTCATAGCTATGGACTAAACTCACCAGACAAAGTTAGGGCTTGTCCATTCCAGTGTAAGTACCCTTTTAACAGCGTGATAAGTCTTAATTACTGCCAAACAACCTCTCTGGCACTGTAAATTAACTTTTATAAGTGTGGAGTCTCATTCGTTCCGCTTTCAATTATTGTTGGAGATTTAAAAAAATAAAAAATGTAAATGAAATGTTTTTTCTTATTTTTTCTGTTTCTTTTATCTCTATTAATCCAATCTCTCTTTCCCTCTCTTTGTTTCGCTCAATGTACCTGATTTGACATTGAATAATAAATATTCTGACACTTTCTAGTTCAGATGCTGTGCTGCTCATTCTTCAATCTGATTGGTTGAGGAGATACTCAGTTGCTTTCCCTGTTCATACAGGTCTCAGATGTTCTGTAGAGGGCGCTGTGCTTTTTGGATGGTTGGCTGACAGGATATTCCAGTGCAAAAGCCCATAGAATATTTATGGGCAAGAGCAGCGTAACAAAATCTGGACCATTATCATTGACAGCAAGACTGCCCATTCACAGAATGTGCCAAGACTTACTGGTCGGGCTTTTCCACTTGTGCAATCTTAAGCCCACAATTTTCTCGTTATTGAATTTAATTTGGTGATAATCACAGCCCAGCAAGTGCAGAAATGGAAAACCCCAGCTAATTTTTAAACCTCACTGCTTCAATGCAAAAGTACTGAGAAAAACCCGGAGGAAAGCCATTTTAGAAAAGTGAAAGTAACTGGAATTTTGCATCAAAAACAAGGTAAAGAATGAACTCAGAAACTTTTTCTGCAAAACAAACTCACACTTCTTTCAGCCTTAACCTGTCACATTAACACCACCTCTTGCCTTGCATATCTCTTAATGTCTCTTAATGTCTCTTAATCTCCCCTTTTGTTCTTTCATCCCCTCCCCCTTTTCCCAGCTTTATCCTTGCCTTAAATCTATTTGATTTCCGGCTCTTTCCAGTTCTGACGAAAGGTCATCGACCTGAAACGTTAACTCTGTTTCTCTCTCCACGGATGCTGCCTCGCCTGCTGAGTTTTTCCAGCGTTTTCTGTTGTTATTTAAGATAAATCAGAGTATTTTCTAAATGATGAAAAACTAGGAACTGAAGAGGAGCAAAGAGTTTTGGGACTCCAAGTGCACAAATCATTAAAAGCTAGTAGACAGGTACAAAAAGCAATCAAAAAGGCTAAGGAATGTTCATCTTTATCTCAAGAGGGCTGGAATACAAAGTAGAGGAAGTTATGTTTTCACGCAGAAGGTGTTCAATTTGTAATGGGCTACCTTAGAATTCAAAGTGAAAGAGGAGTTTTCAAAAAGATAAAATTAATTTAAAAAGAGCCTTGGTGAGACCCCATCTGGAGTACGGCATTCAGTTTGGGCACTGCACCTCAGGAAGGATATATTGGCCTTGGAGGATGTACAGTGCTTCATAAACTTGGCTTCTATTCCCTTGAGTTTAGAAGATTGAGAGATTGAGGGGTGATCTGATTGAGGTGTTTGAAATGTTAAAAGAATTTGATAGGCTAGATACGGATGAACTATTTCCTCTGGTGGGGGAATCAAGAATAAGCGGACATTATCTTAAAATTAGAGCTAGGCCATTCAGGAGCGAAATCTCACACAAAGTGTAGTAGAAATCTGAACTCTCCCCTAAAAGGCTGTGGATGCTAGGACAATTGGAGCTGTCAAAACTGAGATAAATAGATTTTTGTTAGATAAAGGTAACAAGGGATATGGAACAAAGGGGGTAAATGGGGTTAAGGTACAGATCAAGCATGATCTAATAGAATGGCAGAGCAGGCGCGAGAGGATGAATGGCCTACTTCTGTTCCTAATATTCCTATGCTACCATTGAGCCACAGCTAACAAAGAAGTTTCAGCTTTGCACTGATGCTGAACTTAACAGATATTGGTAAAGCAGAAAAATATAAAGAACAAAAGATGTAACTAAAGTTTAGTATATTTCTTGGGCTTCACTGCAAAAAACCAAACTCCTGAACAGATGGACAGCAAAGAGTTGTCCCATATTATATGCAGAAATTTCTTTATGGAACTGTAGTATTTATTCATCCACTTTCAGTGAGTAAATTAAACAGTATTTTTTTTCCAAGAACCAATCAAAAAGTTCACCGTGAGGGGAGGGTGGGTCTCTTACAAATTTCCTTCCAGATTTTCTTATTGGAGATGTGCACCCATCCTTCAATTCCACATGCCAGGAACATCCCTCTTGGAAAAGAATAAGATATAACTGACAATTAGCAACCCTACTGGAGATTGACTTGCATTCAAAAAAAATGTGTGCTTCAACTGTGGTCCTGCATCCCAGTGCTGAATTTAATGCAGTCACTGCCAAGTGGAAACATAACATCTGTTACCTTGGTTATGCAACAGTGAACTACAATCTAGCTGAACTGTGCCAAGCCCCCATCAATTGGTTAGACTGATACCCTGGCAAAAGTAAGGTGGCATCTTGCTGCAGGAGAGAGGGACAGGAGGGTGAGGAGAGCTAGGTGGCATCCTTCCCTCATGCGAGTACAGGACACCCCTCCTTCGCTGGATCTCCTTCACCAGGACCTCAAGTGCTGCGTCCGAGAACCTGTGCACCCTCTCACTTGGCCCCTGAGCCATCCTGAAATCTGCTGCTACGTGTCAGCCAGCCCATCCACACCTTCAGTGGAAGTGGGTGAGTGGAGCCCACATATACTACTCCACAGAAATTGCATCTAATCAGCGCTTGAGTGCTAAACCTGCAGGTGTCTGTTTTATTGCCTCCAAGCAAGTTCAAATTATAGTGATCAGCAATTAGGACCAAAATTGCATGCTAAAACCAGACTTTCAAACAGGCGTGTCTTATTACCACAGCACCTGTTTTCATCCTTTCACCAAAATAATCCCCAATCAATTTGTTTTATATAACTATCCTCCATGCACTACATTTTGCTGAAGAGATAATCCTGCTTTTATCGGGAGACTTTGCTGTAGTTTGGATCATGAGTGCTGTTTGTTGTAGTTTGTGGAGGCTTTGTTTAAATAGACACTGTTTGCTAAGTAAATAGACTGTTTGCTGTAGTTTCAAAAGACTGCTCTAAGTCCCACCCTGCCTCCAACTGATTGGTTGACACAATGGTGTCAATACTAATTTTGTAACTTGAATTCATAAAAGAATTCAATATTCTTATTAATGTCTAAAAGCAGAATTTTTAAAATCTGTTTGGTACTTCAAATCTCATACTTGGAACATGGGTCTGCACTAAACAGTTTCGTTATTCATTTTTAACATTGTTGAACATTTATTAATTTTTGATACTCATAACAGGGATGTATAAAAATGACAGACTCCAAAATCATCAGCTGAACATTTACCAAGTATAGATATGCAGTCAATAGAGTTCACATTTATTAATAATTCTATGCACATTGAATATACATTGCCTAGATTATGAATTTATCAATTATAGTTCAAAAAATATTTCCAATAAATAAAAGTTAGCAACTACGGAGTAAGCACCTTGGGACGTTTTACTAGGTTAGAGGTGCTATACAAATGCAAGTTGTTGTTGTAAGGAGTGAAAGAGTCAAATTGTTACCTTGCTCCCAGCCTGTTACTGATGCTTTTTCAGCTTGGATTTCATGTTACCATAATAAGTTTGTAATTGCCGCTTTTTCACCTGAAATCCTGGTTATCAATGGAAGTCTTTCAGACATAAAGGGGGGAATTTTAACCCCAAAAAATGAGTGGCTTTGGGTCGGGTGGGAGGCTAAATTATTAAAAATCTGAAACCCAACCCCAACCCGCCTCCAATCGGCCCACTTCTGGTTTTAATGGAAGCGGGATGGGGCGAGGCAACCAATCTGCTCCCAAGAGGCAGGTTGGCAATTTAAATATTATAATGAGGCTGGGAGCCTCACATTTAACCAGCATTTTAAATTTAACCCTGGCAGGCCAAGTTTCCCGAGCTTTGGGAAACTTGGCAGCTAAAGGGAGGTGAGGACTGCTGGAACCAGAAGGTAAGTGCCTTTCCACTGCTGGATCCAGCGTATCTGCTTCACCAACCCCCCACGAGCGGACACCCCCCGGACCCTTCCAATCTCCCCCTGACCTCCCCCACGAGGCCTCCGATCTCACCCCAGAGGCCTCCGATCTCACCCCCGAGGGTTCTGATCTCACCCCTGAGGCCTTCGATCTCCCAACCTCCCGACCTCCGATCCCTCAGGCTTCCGATCTCCAAACCCAGCCCCACACCCCAGCCACTGATCCCCCCACCCCACGGCCTCTGATCCCTCAGGCCTCTGATCTCCGACACCCCCACTCGGCCTTCGATTGCTCTGTCCCTCCATCCCTTCTCTCTGCTCTCTGGCTGCAGCCTGATGCCGAAGGCCTACCCGACTGACAGCCAGCCAGCCTCTCAATCACAAAAAATGCAACAGGGCCTGAGGGAAACCTGTTCTTCTGGGTTTCCTGACTTCAATCCAGCACTCCTGTTCGCTCCCCACCTCCGAGTAAAAATCCAGCCCAAAGTGTTAAAATCCAATCATTGGATATATTGGAACAGTGTTATATGCATAGTGGCAGCAACTATTAAAAACATGTTGTTATACATTGGCTCCGCACCATCACCAAGACCACCTACTTCCACTTTCGCATCATTGCCTGACTCCGTGCCTGCCTCAGCTCATCTGCAGCTGAAACCCTCATCCATGCCTTTGTTACCTCTAGACTTGACTATTCCAACGCTCTCCTAGCCGGCCTCCCATCTTCCACCCTCCAGAAACTTGAGCTCATCCAAAACTCTATTGCCCATATCCTAACTTGCACCAAGTCCCGTTCACCCATCACCCCTGTGTTCGCTGACCTACATTGGCAATGCCTCGATTTAAAAATCTCATCCTTGTTTTCAAATCCCTCTATGGCCTTGCCCCTCCCTATCTCTGTAACCTCCTCCAGCCCTAAAACCAATGTTTCCCCTAATTTTTTTTGCGTGCGCAGCCTATTCAAAGTTTCGCACATGTGAAAAGCCGGTCCCTTGCTGCGCGATCAGGCTGACCGCAACTTCAGGATTTAGCATATGCGCATCTAAACATGGAAACCCTGAAGTTGCGGTCAGTCATTCACTGCTCCGACACTGGCTGTGCTATGGACCCCCCCCCCGCCCCATAGCCGGCAATCAGTGTAATCAGTGAAACTGATGAAAACTTGAGCTTTTCCATGGTAATATCGTTGTTAATTACCCCATTAAATGTTAAGCCTTTTTGGAATAGGTGTAACTGGGGTTTTAACAGCGTATTGACTGGTAACAAATGTTCTAGCCCTGAAAATCAATGGAACATCGAAAAAGGCAACCTTCTCGACACAGACCACGAAATCTCTGTGAGCAGCCTTCTTCGGGGCCAGCGGCGAGCACCTTTGATTCGCCGCTGACCGCAAATTACAGGCCAATATTTTTCGGTATTGAAACTTTGCTAGGTTGCAGTTTAATATTAAGTTTGCTAGACTACAGTTTTATTCCTCCTTTATTAGAATTAGTAAAGAGAATAATGTTTAAGTTAGGATTTCTTTATAGCTAGAATGGTCGTTAGTTTCAAGGTCTCCATTAACTGCAGAAACAAAGGAAGCTTGTAGAAAGGCTAAAAACAAAGACAAAGGGGTTCTGAGGCACTATCTGGGCCTGGGCATGTATGCGCCGATCCCACGATTGAGTAGCATGGGGGGTATGGAAGATACTTGATTGGATGAATTTTGCTGCAATTTAGTTTTGGAGTATAATGGTAGGGGCTGGGGCCACGCTCAAGGTAGTGGATTTAACAGGGGGCACCAGGCAGGTGGATGAGGACGAATTGTGGGGAGTATAAAGGACAAAGTCACAGGCCTACCCAAGGATCAACGGGGTAATATAATTCTCAATTGTTCCTTGTAAACTGCTGCTCAAATACTGTGTGTATTAAGTCTCACTTATGCTTAAATAAAACTGTTACCAATATAGAGTCAACCTCAAACTAGTAGACAGACAGTCCAAAGGGACTATAAAAGGATTACATCTGGTAGTCACTATTTCAGAAAGCCATGTAAAACACAATAGCCAGGAGATACATCCATAAGGTGCAATTTGAACTCTGTAGACCAAAGGGTCCTGCTGTTTGCTGTTTGTGGTGATATCATAAATACATGCATAAAAAATTCCACTACCATTCCAAATGAACAGCTGAGGAAATAAATAAATTGTGTAGATATTTTTAAAAAATTCTAACAGGTAACACTAGAAGGAACTCTTTTTGCAGTAAAATCAAAAACAATCATGAATTATAAAACATTTAAGATATCACTGCAAACTACAGGGAAACAGAGGATTGTACTTTTATGACACAGTTATACCACCACTTTCACATCCATTGTCACACATGTAAGTTTTTACACTAGACAGTTTCTCAGGTTCAGCATTACTGGCCACTCCTGTAAGGGGACCTTGCATCCCCATACAATCAGGAGTGCACCTTTTTCTGCCCATTATGTAAGTAGATCATAGTGAGACCCAATGATCATAACAAAGAAGCCTTACACTGTACTGTGGCTCCTGGAATGTATCATGTGCTACCACATGATTCTCCTCTCCTTCAAAGACCGACTGGGTGTGCACTTTTAACAAATTGAGACACAGGTTTTGGACCAGTGGCTTTATTTACACAGATAGATATATGAACAATAAACAGTATAACATAGGATAAAATACATTTTTTTCATGCTTTGTGATACATAAAAATATAAATACCACTCACTTTTTCTCTAGACATACACTTTAAACAAAAATTCACTTAGTGTAACATCAATCTAACTTACCAGACCTACCTTTGCTGGAGCAGACTTTAAAAAACACACACGTCTGTAGCTATTGGTTTTGAGACTGAAAACTGATGGCAGACTTACAACTCGCCCCCAATAATATTCTGTAAGAAGAGTTCCCTGACCACTGAGCTGTCAATCAACAAGGATTCCACCCAATGACCCTGAAACAGATGTCTATTAAAGCCACTCCCCTAAGCTGGAGCCTATCCTTCTATCTGTCTCCAGGTGGCATGGACCACCAACACAGCTATCCCTAAATAGACTGCCTTATCTACCAAAGCAACATTAAATTAAATAGCCATTCATCAATATTGAATGTAGGTAATCTTTGACAATGGCAAAGATGCTTGCCCTGGTTTGATTCACTAATACATACTTCAGACAACCACTGTATGGGCCACAAAAAACTTGTGCCTTATGGAGTCCTTTCCAGATAACTCAACTGCTCTGAGCTGATGGCTTTCTGCTGAAAAGATGTTTTGTGAGACATTGGGTGTCAATCTCTTACATGTTGTTTCTAGCAATACAAAATATACGTTCAAAATTGAATCTAGTTAAAAGTTCATTTTTGTCATTTTCAGATAAAACAATTTCACCTGCCATTGATAAATAACTCTGGAGCCAAGTCAGCTGTAAATCTTAGCATCCAATAGTTGGTTCTAATTATCTAGTCTCTCCTTATTAGACTTTCACAAATGCTGCAGCTGCTCCAAACTCTACCACTTCTGAATGCCCAAGGCTTTGGTTCAGGACCATGACATTTCAGTACAAGGGGTCATTCAGCTCAAATACTGTCTGTGCTCGTGTCGGATCCTCATTGAAGCTATCTTCTGTAATCCCATTTCTCCACTCTTTGTTTGAGAATACTTTAGTTTTTCTCTTCAAGTGTTTATCTAATTCCATCTTAAATGCTCTGATTGGCTCGGCTTTACTGATTGACCTGCTGTAATGCATTCTATATTTTAATTCTTCTAACCTCTCCCTTTATACTTTTTGCATTAATTCAAAATTTATGCCTCCTTATTAATCATTCACAGACCAGCAGTAATAATCCTTCACTATTCAGCTTCTGAAACCCTGTCAGAACTTCAAAGACTTTCATTAGATCCCTCTTAACCTTCTTTGTTCTAATGAGTACATATCCCAGATTTTTATATCTCTCCCCATAACTATATCTTCTGATTTTTCTCAAAGAATCCCATTAAAGTAGTTAAGCATAACAAATCCTTGTAGACTGTTCCTGGTCAGCTGCGATTAATGTTAACTAATGCTAATCGCTGATATAAATGTGCATATTTATATAAACGATGCCATTGTGGCTAACTGTTTCATGGGATTACATCTGGGTTATACTCAACACATTGTTCATATTTCCTGGCACTCTGTTTTAAAAATGTAAAACGGTGCAGCTTTACTCGTCCCCATTATTTTTTTAGCTCAAAAAGTGGAACCTGGTTTTAAATTTGGAAAATCCGCACAATTGTGCACTGAATAATATTTTACTTTAATAATGTTGCAAAAGAAACAAAAACGTTGGGAGGGGGGGGGGAAGAATACCAAGTTAACACAACTTTGTCATCTAATGGTTCCTTGTCTAACGTATTTTAAATACTGATTTAATTTTAAGACTTTTCAGAGTAGCGTCCATTACATTTCAATTTCTGCATTAATGTAAATGTAGGAAAATGCTGAGTGTTCCGTAGAAATGGATACATAACAGTGTGCCGTGAGCAGATGTTATTGAAATTGATATATGATAGTTTATGTACATCGTTTCTGAACCAGCTGCCTGTGGTAAGGTCTTGGATGACAACCAGTGTGCCAGTCAATAATGACTAATTAACATGCAGTTGAGCTTTATGTCTTATATTAAATAATCTGCATTTTCGATCCAACTCAATTTTAAGATGATATATTAAGGTTTGTTTTCACTATAAGCACTATAATTTAGATTCGGCTGCATTAGCATCCCTTACCTTGATTGGTTCTGCCTAATTAAAAGATGTGTACAGCAACTGTAACAAAAGAAAAAAGATCGGTGAATCATCCGTATGTCATTACTGAAAATGGAAGGCGCTCTTTAGAAATGATATAATACGGTATACAAAATCATTTCATTTTATGCGAGTCAGTCTCAAAACAATGCATGTTTTGTTACATTCCAGTTTATAACTACAAAGAAAAAACAATAACGTTTCAACATGTTAAAGGCGATGGGATGTCTAAATAACTAACTCACAATACCACAAAAATATCATTCAGAGTGTTACTATAATATCATTAATACGCTAATTACCGTGAAGAAAGTCAATAACGAAGAGACTTGATGGTTGGACGCTAGAAGCGTCCGATGGTCTGTGGGACAACCTATATACACAGAATTTTTGCCCACGCAGCAGGTCCAGTCTCTATTTGGTATTTCAAATGTCTGACGAGCAGATTTGCTTATTGCATTAACTCATGTTCTCACATCAGGATAAAATTAGAGAAGCAATGTCAGTAGTTTTGAGTGCAATTATTAAGCCATTAATCCAGTCCTCATCAAATGTCTCCATAACTGACCACGTGTAGCTAACGTGGCAATTTTTATCAAGTGCAAAGTCTTTAACGGATTGAATCCCTAATTTGGGCTTGTGGCTTTTTCTTGGTCAGCACAGACCGCAAATACATTTCAGTAAATTCACTCCCCCAAAATACCTTATAGTATAGAAGTGCAGTAATCTGGCTAGATTTGAAAGTAAATCCAGGTCCCTTTGCACTGATTTACATCAATACCAGGCATTTACCTGGGGTTTATGGTTTAAATGAAAATACATAAATTGTTTCCCCGCAGCCTGAAATTTCACATAGACTAAATGCAGAAAGCATCGTGTTTTTAGCACTCTGGCAACATTTGTTAGTTGCGGCAGGTTTCCAACGATTTTTGAATCTTGTTTTACCGAATTGTTAAGAAATTGTATGCAAGTACCAATTAAATGGCAAAAGCAGTGTGTTGGAAAATGGAACTTTCCTTTGCTTTGACATTGAGTTTATATTGGCAAATTTAACTGTCTCCTGAAAATACATGAATGGAAGGTTCTGGAGATCAATGAGTATGAGACTTATTATTTTGCAGACACTTTGCTCCCAAATTTGCGGTTGGAGGCTTCCCATGGGCGGATGCTTCTGACCAGCAAAAAATCTACAAATTTACCTGGTGGCCTGGGAGGTACGGAGACTCCTGCTCCTGGACCTCCCCGGGTACCCGTGGGTAGAGGCCCACGTATCCCAGGGGTGTATGCGGTTCGCAAGTGACCCTGGGATCATGTGGGCCAGCCCAACCAATGAAAGAAGGGGATCCCCATTCATACTTATGGGGATTCCGTCATAAGATAAGAAATAGGAGCAGGAGTCAGCCAGTTGGCCTCTCGAGCCTGCTCCGCCATTCAATAAGATCATGGCTGATTGTTTATTTCAACGTCACTTTCCTGCACTATCCCCATATCCCTTGATTTGCTTAATATCCAAAAATCTATCGATCTCTGTCTTGAAAATATACTCAACAACGGAGCCTCCACAGCCCTCTGGGGTAGAGAATTCCAAAGATTCACCACCCTCTGAGTGAAGAAATTTCTCATCTCAGTCCTAAATGGCCGACCCCTTATTCTGAGACTGTGACCCCTGGCTCTAGACTCCCCAGCCTGGGGACGCATCCTCTCTGCATCTACCCTGTCAAGCCCTGTAAGAATTTTGTATGTTTCAATGAGATCACCTCTTATTCTTCTAAACTCCAGAGAGTATAGGCCTAGTCTACTTAATCTCACCTCATAGGGCAATCCCCCCATCCTAGGAATCAGTCTGGTGAACCTTCATTGCACTCCCTATATGGTAAGTATATCCTTCCTTAGGTAAGGAGGCCAAAACTGTACACAATACTCCCAGGTGTGGACTCACCAGGGCCCTATATAATTGCAGGAAGACGTCTTTACTCTTATACTCAAATCTCTTGTAATAAAGGCCAACATACCATTTGCTTTCCTAATTTCTTGCTGTACCTGCATGTTAACTTTCAGTGATTCGTGTACAAGGACACCCAGGTCCCTCTGAACACCAACATTTCCCAATCTCTCACCATTTAAAAAAAAACTTTTCTATTTTTCCTACCAAAGTGGATAACTTCACATTTCTCAACATTATATTCCATTTGCCATGTTTTTTGCCCACTCACTTAGCTTGTCTATATCCCCTTGAAGCCTCTTTGCATCCTCCTCACAACTTACATTCTCACCCAGCTTTGTATCATCAGCAAACTTGGATAAATTACATTTGGTCCCCTCATCCAAATCATTGATATAGATTGAGAACAGCTGAGGCCCAAGAACTGATCCTTGCGGTACCCCACTAGTTACAGCCTGCCAACCCGAAAATGACCCGTTTATTCCTACTCTCTGTTTTCTGTCTGATAACCAATCCTCAATCCATGCTAGTATATTGCCCCCAATCTCATAAGCCCTAATTTTGTTTAATAACCTCTTGTGTGGCACCTTATCGAATGCCTTCTGAAAATCCAAATACACCACATCCACTGGTTCCCCCTTATCTATTCTGCTAGTTACAACCTCAAAAAACTCGAACAGATTAGTCAAACACGATTTCCCTTTCATAAATCCGTGTTGACTCTGCCCAATCCTCTTATTATTTTCTAAGTGCCCCATTACCATGTCCTTAATAATAGATTCTAGCATTTTCCCTACTACTGATGTCAGACTAACTGGTCTGTAGTTCCCCGTTTTCTCTCTCCCTATTTTCTTAAATAGTGGGGTTACATTTGCTACCTTCCAATCCACGGGAACCATTCTAGAATCTATGGAATTTTGGAAAATGACATCCAATGCATCCACTATCTTTATAGCCACCTCTTTCAAAACCCTAGGATGTAGGCCATCAGGTCCAAGGGATTTATTGGCTTTCAGTCCCATTAATTTCTCCAATTCTATTTTTTTACTAATACTAATTTCTTTCAGTTCCTCATTCTCGCTAGAGCCTTGGTGCTCCACTATTTCCGGGAAGGTTTTTGCATCTTATTCTGTGAAGACAGACACAAAGGGCGCGATTTTCTCATTGGTGGCGGGTTGGGTGCGGGTCAGGTGGTCGGCGGGTTCCGGTCCTGCCGCCGCTTTCAGCTGGTCAAAAATTGCAATTTTGCCCTAATTGGGCTATTGAATCCCTGCGTGCGCGCTCCCCTGGCCAATTAGTGATTTTTGGTCTGGTGCTCGCCTCTGCTGACGTCTGTCAGCCAGTTGTATTTAAGGGGCCCATGCAGCCTTGTTTCATTCTCTCATTATTTGATGGTGGATTTCGTGCTAACAACTGCTGCCATGACTTCAAGGGCCAAGGCCTAACCCCAATTTGATGATGACTCCCTCCATGCTCTTGTGGAGGGACAAAAATGAGAAGTCGCACAACACCAGGTTATAGTCCAACAGTTTTATTTGAAATTACGAGCTTTCGGAGCTCTGCTCCTTCGTCAGGTACAGTGAGGGAGTCAGAGTGGAGGGAGTCAGAGGGTGCAAGGAGGTACTCTTCCCATCCTTTGGGCGGAAGATGCCTCCACAGCAAAGCAAAGCAGCCTGGCTGCAAATTGCTCAGGTCAGCTCCAGATCATTGTGCACTCGAACCCGGGTGCAGTGCAGGAAAAGGTTCAATGACCTGGTCCGCTCAGGAAAAGTGAGTATAACATCACACTTGCCCTCAATCTGCTCCCCATCTCCTCTCATCACCAGCACTCTGCGTTGTCAACCTACTCCTGCACATTACAACGACTGCGCTTTGTGCCCCAGACACCACCGCGAGAGGAAGCGGAGCGCCCGAGATAACGCTCTGCTTCCTTGCCGGGGCGGTAAGCCCAATTTAGTGTCCGGGGCTGTGCGCTAAATGGCTGGCGGTAATTCGGTTACCACCCCCAAACGGGGCGTAACCGAATTTCTCCCCCAAACGGGGCTAAAAATAAACTTATCTTATTGGACAGGGTTTTAAAAGTATAAATAAGTGATAAAATTTTATTTTTCTATTTTTTAAAACTGTTATGCTGTTAAAAACAGGCCTTACGCCTGGAATTTGATGGGCATGCAGTGGGCGGAAGTTGGGAAAATAGCGCAACTCTCCGCCCGTGGAGGCCCTTTTCCCAGGGATGTGGATCATCTGTCAAGAGAATTCTTGACAGATTGCAAGTTCCGTGTTTTCGCGCATGTGCTTCGCATGCCTAAACACTTGCTCCTACGGGCGCGTACACACCTCATACGCACCCGTGGGGGTCGCAAATTACTGCCCAATGTTATTGCATTTTCTTATCATCTCCATTCAGAAATTAATGGATAATTGTGAAATACAATATTCATAACTAGTCAGTGCCATTTCTGTGAGTTTATGCGTGAGGGGGGCAAGGGGGAAAGCAGGTAGAGTCTACATTAGGCAATGTTCATATTAGTTAAGCCGTTTAAAATTAGAAAATGCCATAAACGCAGAGCTCATATTAAAAATAAAAAGTAGACAGCAATTAATCTAAAAAAGAGAAAAATGCTTTGATTCTCCACCTACCGATTTCAATTATGAAGAGGAATTCTATATTTTAACCCAATCTCTCTGAGCACCTTTGGTTATTCACTTAAATCGACACTGCTGAAGTTTTATGATGTAGGAACCTGATATGGTAGAAATAGCTTGGTCAGTACCATCCTTAAAATAAAATTCCGATATATATCCATAGCATAAAATTGGCATGTCCAGATGGACTTGAGTGGAATTCTGCTGTCTCCCATGGTTACATATCCCTCCAACTGTGACATTAAACTACAGTTATAGGGTCCTGGCCTGAGGATTGCATAACTGGTAGACCCATAATGTTCCCACAGACAACCTTAACTTTGGCCATTTAAATTTTAATGCTAGGAGAGAGCACGTAGTAGTATGGACTCTCTTCCAACATTAAACTCAGATTTCTTGGTCCTCCATTGGCAATCTTACATTGTTTGGTTTTCGTTTGCTTGAGATTCAATGTATTGACCTGACTCCTGAGTTAGACTGCCACTTCATCATCAATATGATTCTGAAATCACGTTGAATTGATGTGAAAATGGTACGGTAACAATACAGTGACAGTGATTGCTGATGCCCATGTAAGAAGAATGGTTACTGTAAGATGCAAGGAGGATACTGGTGTCCATTGAAATGCACCCTAGTATGAATCAATATCTTCAGGATAGGACAGTCTGGGAAAAATCAGAGGTAAAATTGTAGAAGAAAGAATAATTTTACACAAGCTAACAAACTTCATCCAGTATCTCCATCCTAATATATACCTAGTTACAAAAATAAACATCCATTGTGCAAAATGGGATATGAAGACATCAATAACTCTTGAGCTTAGATCTCTGCATTCAGCACCAAAAAACTGAATGACAGAAAAAAATTATTAAAACAACTTATTGGGTAGCACGAAAAGAAAACCGAGTACTGTGAGTCAACCTATGTGTTCCTGAGTGTGCTAATAACAGGAGAAAAAAAATCGTTCTTATTTAACAAATTATGAATGCTAAGAGCAAACTAAATTTTCAGTTTACTCAAACCTACATTTTAATAAAAACTAACCTGTGCAGCAAACTACGGTGCTATATGTTTTGTTTTCTATCTCTGTCCATAGTTGCCCCAGACTGTTCCACATATTAAGTGTATGGTGGGTGTCTGGACAACCTGTTTACAACAAAATGCAACACTATTCTTGATTCTCTGCTAGGAGATACATTAAATCTGGTGTATTAATTATGACATGATGGTATAGCTGGGATCAGAAATTCATTCGATGGGCAATCATATGCCTAAATTGATAATTTATCATTTTATTGCACAATGTCTTGTGGAAGAGACATAAATACTTTGCATGTGTTATTCAAATTTAAATATTATGTTACATAGTTACTGGATACCTTCAGCTCAAAGGAGTGTTATATTTCAGTCTGAAATGTAAACATGAGCTGCTAATGTTAATAGCAGTCGTAATATTTGCACCATCCACATTTTGGAGGGCAATGTAACATTATCTTTCAAGGAATATTTGTAGATTTTGAAGCATTGGTTATTCATGAAGCAAAATGTGTTAATACTTTCATAAAACTGCAGGTTCATTTAAAAATATTTCATTTAAATCTCTGTTCAAGCCATCAAACATCTTTTCACCTTCACTTTTTCAATAAAAAATCCTTGATTCTTAGATCTCCCTTCACCATGCACTATTCTGTAATCAAAAGGATAGATACATGCAAGAAAAATGGATCCGCTTTATGGCTCAGGTTATAGTGAGAGGTCGAATTTTTGGCTTGGAGCTTCCCTTGCATAACAATTATTTAATTAAGAATTAGACCACTGTCAATAGTGAATATGAGTATAGTACAGCATTGCTAGTTTACTTTCTTGATACTTAACTCACTTCGGGAATTAACTTACTCTTTGCACACAAAGTGCATTAAATTAGTTTGTTTCCCTGCCATTTCAAGACACTTACAGGAGCACACAGATTTACATATTGCATATTCTTGGTGCTAGCATGTGCTACAGCTAATGTACAACTGAGCATTCAATCATGAAAAAGCCTGCAATAATGGCACTCAATCACCCGTTAACCCGCGTAATGTTCAGCACATTAATTGAGTTGTGGAGTCCAAGGAACGTCAAATAAAGAGGACAAGGACTTCCCAAAAAGCCCCCTTCCCAGATGATTATTGTAAATGGCCTCAGGGTTTGCAAAAAGGCCCTTTTTGAGTTGGAGGGAGCTCACTGACAGGTCAAACAAGCATGGGAGGGAAACAAAAGTGCCAAGGTGAGCAATCGGGATGACTGCCATCTATGTTATGCTGATATGATGTCAATTGCTTTGCATGGCTACATTTGCCAATTTTCTTGTTTTGGTAGAAATGTATAACTAAGGATATTACAGGTATCAGCCAGGTTTAGCTAAATAGTTACATTGAAAATTGTTGACTTAAATTTAGTTAATAACTTGTGTGAAATGGAACAGGAAAGTGAGATAATGAGAATATTTTGGAAGTATCAGAATTGGCAGATAATGCAGATATGGCGAGTTGCAGCTGGAAAAAAATGATCACTAACTATCCTTTGCACAGATTAAATGAGCAGACTAATGAAACGTACTCACTTTACTTTTCAAACTTCAGCTAGGAAAGTACTTGACATTTCATTCTACTGTTTCTAACAATATGCACACTATTGTGCAGCCCTTGTTTCCCTCTCCAAAATTTAATCTCAAATGATACAAAATGTTATTTTCATTAATGTAAAAACACCCTTGAATAGGCGCCACCAGGCCAGAATTGGGGTAGTTTGCAGCAAATAATGGCCACTTCTAGGCAGCAATCACAATGCATTAATTTTAAGGGCAATCTTCTGCGTCACCCTTATGTAAAGGCAAAGGCAGACTGCAAGCATGGCTCCTCAGGGACTAAGACTATTCTCTTCAAACATGGCTAGTGTCCCCTCTTTGCCATCACTTGACACAAGCTGCGCACAGATACAAGGATCATGGCAGGATCATCATAGAGCACATAATATGGATCTGCAAACAGCACTTCAGGTGCCTCAGCAGATAGTGGGCATATTGCAGTACAGTTCTGCCTGAGTCTCCATGATCATCATTGTTTGCTGCATAACTTTGATCCGACCATAGAGGAGGAGAAAGTGAATCTGCAATCAAGGTCAGAGCAAGATGTAGACACAGACCAAGAGGAAGTTTTTGAAATAAATAAATTTTGTGCGGCCCACACCAATGAATATCAGAAAATGGCAGGCGTGCTGCCAGAGATTTTCCATCCTCTGAAATTTATCGTCTTGTGTCAGACACATCTAAGTATATACCCGAGCTGATCATTTTAAAACACAACGTCCTGTTCAGGCGCAAAGTGAGTTTCCAACCCCATATTCTGTCCATCAAAAAGAGTGCCTATTTTCACCTCCGTGACATCACCAATCTCCAGCTCTGCCTCAGCCCATTTGCCACTGAGACCTTCATATGTACCTTTGTCACCTCCAGATTCGATTACGCACAAGTGTGGCGGAGTAGGAATCGCAGCGCAACAGCAGATTTAGAGCTGGAACCTGCCGCAGTATCTCGGGTCAGGGTATTATAATAAAGCAGGTAGGTGCCTGCACCACTACAGGCAAAACTTGGGTGCTGACTACAATGGGAAGAGTTGTAAAATGTGACACTTGGCAAACTGCTTGGGGGAAAAGCCAGCTCAACCAGCTAAAGTGCAAAATGATACAATCAGTCCCCTTTGTAAGAGGATAGTTAACATTGCGCCTGCTTGAAGTCATATTGCAAAATCCTCCTGAGTGATGTGAACATCTGAGCAGACCAGTTGACCACTGGTCTACAGAAGTTTCATGAACAGCAGTTGCTGTGCATACCCGCAGTCTTCAAGGAGCCAACCTTGCAGTTTTCCTTCTCTTTCAAAGAGGAGAGCAAGCTTGAATGATTCAGGATGTAGGAATCATGAGTGCTGTCCTGGAAATGTGAATTTATGTGCATGATTCGTGTGGTTTCTGACCATTTACACATTTAGCGAGCTGTAGCCCTTCCTGTTTATGTTGAGTGGGCCACAGTGTCCAGATGCTCAAAGTAATGCATCTGTGCAGTCTGTAATGCCTTACACTCAAGGGCAACAATATTGCCTGTAGAAATCTTTCTGCCGCTCCAGCTGCTGCTGCACTCCAAAGTTGATGTGGGACTTCTTATGCTGCAGTAGAGCATCTTTCACTTGCTTGATGCAGTAGTACTTGGGAAAAATGACTGATCCCGTGGCATAGAAATTTGTGGTTGTGGCATTTATTATTGCTACATGTTGTGCAGTCCAAATGGTTGACAGCAGAACTGATCCAATAGCAATGATCCTGCTAATTTTTTTTGGGTGCGCGCCCCCTTTAACGGGCTGCGTAACCCATTCAATTTCTCGAACTATCCTTAGGGAAACTTTGGAGGGAACCAGCTATTAGATGGTTTGATTATTCTTTTGCCCATTCAATTTCTCGTGGCGGCGCAGCTTAACGGGAATATTGTCCACTAGGTTTTCATTTCTCACCTAGTGCCTCACTAATGAGCTCCAATCTCCTCAAATGCAGCTCCTCTGTGAGGACTGGCAGCAACACTGAAACAACTGCAAATTTGCCAGATTTACACATATGGGAGTAATTGTAACATCAAAGAGTGAGTGGGTTTGGGAGCGGGTGGGTGGTAAAATGCGCTGAAATTGACAACCCGTCGGGAAGCCGGTTCCAACCCGCCGACCTGGATTTCATTGGAGCGTGTTTGGCAGCGTGCGAGAAACCCCCTCGGGGGAGGCAGGTTACCAAATGAAAGAAATTAGGAGGTAATTAAGAGGTAGTTAACAGGTTTTTTAACAGAGATTTTGAACTTTCACTGTTGCACCACGGGTTTCTCGGGCTTCCTGGACCTCGCCAGTGAAAGCAAGGCGAGAGTACAGCGGCAATTGAGGGGGCTGAACAAATGACAGGCAACAAATTGCATAAATACTGAGACCTCACACCTGCTTCCTTGCCTCCTTGACATGTGAAAGGCTTTTGCTTACAGCACTTGTTTTGAGAGTTTGATTTCAGTACTTTGCAGCTGATTTCTACAACTTTGGAGGTGGATCCTGCTACTTTGGAGGTGACTTTCACTACATTGGAGATCACTCTCACTACTTTGGAGGTGACTTTCACTACATTGGAGATCACTCTCACTACTTTGGAGGTGACTTTCACTACATTGGAGGTCACTCTCACTACTTTGGAGGTGACTTTCACTACATTGGAGGTCACTCTCACTACTTTGGAGGTGACTTTCACTACATTGGAGGTCACTCTCAATACTTTGGAGGTTTGTGCGTCTGATCTCCACTTTACAGCTGTCACATATCAGATCAGCATGGGTGCCGCTTATACTGTTTCACCTTGGACCTCAGATGAGGATCAAGATGAGCACCAGCATCAACAGCACCAACAGCAGGAGGACCAGCAGCAGCAGCAACAGGAGCAGCTGCAGTCTTCTCCTCACAGACCTGCTGCTCCACAGGAGAGAGGGGATGAGCATAGAGGTGCAGCTCGCTGGTGGTGATACCTGCAGCACAGGGTATATAGGCAGAGGATCAGCCTCCTTGACATGTCCGAACACCAGTGCATGAGGAGGCTCAGGGTAGCGCCTCAGGTCGTGGCAGACATTTGCACCGTGCTGGAATAAGACTTTCAGTCAACTGGACTTGTTGGCCACACTTTACCAGTGGCTGTTAAAGTGATCATCACCCTCAACTCTTCGCCTCAGGCTCCTTCCAGGGATCTGCAGGAGACATTTGCAGGATTTTGTAGTCAGCTGCCCACGAATGCATTACACAGGTGACCGATGCCATTTTTGCCAGGGCAGGCAATTATGTACACATTGTCACCGATGAAGCCAGTCAGAATGAGCGTGTGTTTAGGTTTTCGGCTCTGGCTAGCTTCCCGCAGGTGCAGGGCGTCATCGACTGCACACATGTGGCAATGAAGGCACGGCCAGATCACCCAGGAGTGTTCGTGAACCGTAAGGGCTTCCGCTCCATCAATGTGCAGCTCATCTGCTACCACAAAAAGATCATTATGCAGGTGTGTGCAAGATTCCCAGGGAGCTGCCATGATGCTTTCGTCCTGCACCAGTTCACACTCCCTGATCTCTTCACACCTCAGAACAGACTTACTGGCTGCTTGGAGACAAGGGCTATCCACTTAATGACACCCATGAGGAGCCCAAGCAATAAGGCCCAAGAGCGCTACAATCAAAGCCATATGACGATGAGATGTGTCATTGAGCAAGCAATCGCAATGCTGAAGACGCGCTTCAGACACTTCGAGAGATCTAGAGGCGTTCTTCAATTTGCACCAGCCAGGATCTCCAGAATGATCGTGGTTTGCTGCGGTCTGCACAACACAGCGCAGCAGCGAGGATTAGAGCTGCAGGAGGAGCAACGCGCAGAGCACATTGCCTCTTCAGAGGAGGAAGATGAGGAGGTGGAGGAACGTCATGAGGCCATGGCACCAGCAGTGGAGAACATTACTGCTCAGGATGTCCGGGATGGACTCATCATGGCAAGATTTAGTTATGTTGCACCACTGTACCCATCTGGCAGCCACATGCTGAACCCACTTTCCACCCCCCACCTCCCCCAGCACAAAGCAGTACTGCAATCAACAAAGCACCCCTTTCATAGACACCCATTGCTCAGATTTAAGTCGTGTCTTACCATTCATCAGAACTGAGAAGGCCAGTTGCCAGGCTGCAGGTAAAAATGGGCAAGACTGGAAAGTGGTGCAAAGAAATAATTTTATATGTGGATCAAAACTTATACATTAACTTATCATTGTAACATGTCTAACATACCCATGTACACACCCTTGTGCAACTACTATTCTTTCATCTTCCTTTTCCTACAACTCCCACAACATGCAATTCCTGTGGCTTCAGCAGAGGTAGCGGCTCACATCCCTGCTCTGACTGCTGAGATGCTCTTGGCCGATGTCCTCTGCATTTTGGAGCCCCTGAGGGCTCCGCCAAAGACTGCTCCAGCTGCACCTGTGCAGGGGCAGACTCGGCCATCGGGACACGAGTCAGCATGTGGGGCACTGACTGGGGGGGGTGGTGGGGTGGCGGGGGTGCAATGGGTAAAAAGTGGAAGTGCTTTGAGCAGAGCCCCCACTTCTATGTCCCCTTTTGCCATCATCCCTCTCATGGTCCACCCGAACATCCCTGCTAGCAATGAGCTTGAGAGCACTTTGCTGCACATCAGTGGGGCGCTGAATGGCCAAGTCCAGGTTTTGATTTATCCTAGTTGAAGTGGCATTCAGAATGTGCAAGCCATTGGTAAGGGCAAGCATGCACTCATTTGACTGCCGCGTTTGATGCTCCATGCAGGTGGCCACTCTTTCTGTGGACGAACACTTCATAGCTAAGGCCTGTGACATGATGCCACTCATGCTTGAGATGGAGTCCATCATTCTCCCAGCAAGCGGCACATCACAGCTGGAAATCCTGCCAGAGCCTGATGCATTTTTTGCTGCTCCTCCAGAATCATCCTTTTTGTCGACGGCCCCCAAGGTTCAGCATCTGCGCCCAGCTGAGCAGAGCTTGGAGCATCCTGCTCTCTCTGATGAGGACTCTCCACTGCTGTCCCTGTCTGTACCATCTGCTCTTGCTCACATGTGATGTGTGAGACACCAGGTGACAACACAACTACCTGTCTTGCTGAAGGCCACCTCCGGTTCTCTGCCTCTTGCTCTTGTTCTGTGCTCTCTTCTCCTGCTAGGAAGGAAACAAGAGATCTTTGAGTGAGAGTCATGGAATGAGTGGAACGGATGGATGAACAACAGCTGTTGAGGGTGACTATGAGGGGCAGGTGTGACATTGCATTAAGATGAGGGTGAGTGTCAGTGGTGGATGGCCAGATGGGGATGTGAGGAAGCGCATAGACAGAGAGGGATGGGTGCATCTGCAAGGTACATTCATGTGAGGTGTGATGTGCAGGAGTAGGCTTGGGAAGGCAGAGCGAGGAGGTTGGGGTGACACACACATCAGGATGCAGTTGAATGTGCCATTGTACTTACATTTCCTGCCCTCATGAGGTCTTAAATCGCTTCTTGCACTGTATCCAGGAGCATGGCACCACACTCTGCTGCTCACCTCCTCTGCTATCTCCAGCCATGCCTTCTTTGTCATTGAGGCTGGCTTCTTCCTCCCGTCAGCAGGGAATAAAATCTCCCTGAAGGCCCTTACACCTCACAAAATGAGGTCTAGGAAGGCATCATTAAAGCGAGGTGCAGCCTTTGAATGCTGAGACTCCATTCTATACAACTTGTTATGTTTCTCCCACCTCCATAATCAGTCAACTGCAATCTTTGCAGTGTTCTTTTAAATACCTCAGCTGAAATAGACCCATGCGTGTCGTCATCATGCCCGCTCACGCTAATTGGCCGGGAAACCCTTAAGTCAGATGCAAATACAGTGGCTGGGTTAAAGATCCACTGACAGACACGCTGCAGCTACTTCCGGGTTTCCTGCTCGCTACCGAACGCTCCCCACCCACTCTCAGCGCGTCGCCAGGTAAATATTCCGGCCATGTAGTCGTTCAACAATCACAAAGGCGAGTTTAGAATAATGGAGCATGCGTGAACATGTGCGTGTCTAGTTGCTTTAAACACACTGATCACTTCCGATCCTGTTTGTCGACCTTTCCCGAGGGAGCTGCAGATGGCCAGCAGAGAAGGGAGCATCAGAGCAGTCGAGCTCGCAGTAGACATTACCCACCTAACAGGGTCTACAGACAGAGGCTCAGCTTCCTTGACCTGTTGGAGGAGCAGTGCTTCTGAAGGCTGAGACTGACACTTTAATTTCATGTACACATCTGTAGCCTGCTAGACGAAGACTTGCTGCCTGCTGCAACTGGTGGCCACGCATTCCCGGTGGCTGTGAAAGACACCTATGCCTTCAATTTCTTTGCCGCCGGTTCCTTCCAGGGCGCTATTGGAGACATATGGGCTGGATTTTGTCTTGGGGTCGGGTTGGGATCGTGTCATCCGCATTTCGTGTTTCCCCCCCGACTCCAGATTAATGTGGATGAATGATGCAATTTTCACTTAATTGCGCAATTGAGTTCCAGCATGTGGGAACCCATGAACCAATTAGTGGTTTGAGTCTGAAAGTCGCCTCTGATGATATCATCATTGCTGCTGCATTGCAGGTCAGAGACTGCCTGCCTGGTGGTGAGAGAGGACCTGCCATACAAAATGAGAGAGAGAGAGAGAGAGAGAGGAGAGGAGAGAGAGAGAGAGAGAGAGAGAGAGAGAGATTTTCTTTCCATCCAGGGCCTCTCACAGCAAGGCCAGTCTCTGAAGACAATGCAGCATCAGAGGCGACTTTCAGACCTAATACTACTACCCATCACAATACTACTACTCCCTTCATCACATCTCGGTTGTAATAGTGCACCTGCAGCTGATAGTCAGCTATCCACTTGTGCTCCCGCCAGGTTTCACTGGAGTGTTTCACATCAGGCGTACTTCACGTCGGAAAAGGGTTAAACTAGCTAAAATGTTTCAAAATGGCATTACAGAGCCAATTTAGGCCTTGTTAAGGGCTTTAATGGCCTCTCCCGCCTCTTGGAGGCGGGACGGAGTCAGGAACTCCGTGACTGATTTTGTCAAAATTGCGTGGAGGCGGGATGGAGTCGGGATGGGGTCGGGACCCCCGACCCCGCAACTTTAACCCCCCACACGCCTCCAAACCCGACTCCACGGGTCATTCAAAATCCAGCCCATAGTGCGGGTCTTGCAGTTGGATGCACATAAATGCATGAGGCAGGTGACAGATGGATTGTTTGCCAGGACTGGAAGGTACATCAACTTCCCCTGTGATGAAACTAGCCAGAATGAGCGTCCATTCAAATTTACTTCTCTGGTTTGCTTCCCACAGGTGCAGGGAGCCATCGACTGCACACACATGGCCACCCGAGCAGCCCCTGATCAAGCAGGAGTATTCATCAACATTCAGGGAGGAGAGGTGCAGTGACAAGGGAGCTTTACTCTGTTCTCACCCCTGCTGTACCTGCCCTTGGAATATTTAATGGGATGGTGTCCTTAGTCTGTATCTAACCCGTGCTAATCATCCACTTAATTTGTTCAATAGAATAATTAACTATTTCAATTTAATATCTCATTTTGTAACGCTTTCTAAGATTGTGATAGATGCCCATGTGCTGTGAGTGTATCTGAGCATTGCTCCAATGGAACTCAGCCAGCGCCGTGGCAGAGATGACACTTATATCCAGAGTTTATTCTTCTGCTGAGTAAATTTATACAATTGCTGGGGGTCCCTGCGGGTCCTTGCCCTCTCCTTGGCATTCTGTGCTCTCTTCTCCTGCAAGGATGACACAACAGACCTATGATTGACTCTGAGGCATGCGTGCATCCGATGGATGCAGAGCAGATGCATCACAAGTGGGACTGGCATGCATTTGAGGAACGTGTTGACGGTGCCATTTCAGGGCGTGCTGGGAATCGGGGGAGCTGAATGAGGCGGTATCAGATTACATGAGGATTGGGGTGCCTGGCAGTGGTCAAGGGAAGAAGTGGGAGGTGAGGATGTGAGCGGCGTGAGAATGAGAGAATGCGCATGTAAGCAATACGATAGGTGCTGATGAAAGTGATGTGCGTTTGAGGAGTGCTGTGAATGGAGTACGTTTGACAAGAAAGAGTGGGAGGGGTGCACTGCATGATATAGACGCATATAGACATTTGCTGATCTTTTCTGACCTGGTCAGGTCATTGAACCTTTTGTGGCACTGGGTCCAAATCCTCAAGGACAAGCTCCTGCTGTTCACCTCTTCTCCACCCAAGCTGTGGTGGCAGCAGGATTTTTCTTGTCATAAAAAGGTACTGAACAGACTGTCGGGTCTATTCCACAGGGCAAATGGAAAAATCAAAGGGTGAGTCAAGTTAAGCAAATTTAATTCCTCTGTCAGTAAGCGGATCAAGAACAGCATGGTATAAACCTGTGAACGGATTGCCCAGCCATCCTCTTCAACACTAAATCCAGCATTGTCTGTGATACTGTTATAATTTGGGGATTTTACATAACCATTTTCTTTCTCAACAGTTTAACAGGAGTGGACCGGCTCCATTACGCTCTGAAAGTTGCACCTTTTCTGTAATAACTCTTGTAGAACCAGGTACTCAAGATGCAACAATTAGCCTCGTTGAAGTCACCTACTTACTGAATTAACAAAGTCTTGTACTCTGCTTCCAAACACAATTGAGAATGGTAGATATTAAGCACAGACAAGGGATTACAGTCTAGAGAGTAATTTGTTTTATTTATTCATTCACGGGATGTGGGCGTTGCTGGCAAGGTCATCATTTATTGCTGATTCCTAAATTCACTTGAGAAGGTGGTGGCGAGCCACCTTCTTGAACTGCTGCAGTCTGTGTGCTGAAGGTACTCCCACAGTGCTGTTAGGTAGGCAGTTCCAAGATTTTGACCTCGGAATGGTGATATATTTCCAAGTCAGGATGGTGTGTGTCTTGAAGATTTCCTTGAAAGTGGTGAGGTTCCCATGAACCTGCTGCTTTTGTCTTTCTAGGTGGTAGAGGTCGCAGGTGTGGTAGCTGTCGAAGAAGCTTTGGCGAGTTGCTGCATTGCATCTTGTAGATGGCACACACTGCAGCCACATTGCGCCGGTAGTGGAGGTAGTGTATGTTTAAGGTGGTGGATGTGGTACCGATCAACCAGACTGCTTTGTCCTGGATGGTGTTGAGCTTCTTAAGTGTTGCTGGAGCCACACTCATCCAGACAAGTGCAGAATATTCCATCACACTCCTGACTTGCGCCTTGTAGGTGGTGGAAAGGTTTTGGGGAATCAGGAGGTGATTCACTCATTGCAGAATAACCAACTGCTGACCCGTTCTTGAAGCCACAGTATTTATGTGGCTGGTCCAGTTAAGTTTCTGATCAGTAGTGACCCCCAGGATGTTGATGGTGGCGGATTTAATGATGGTAATACCATTTAATGTCAATGGGAGGTGGTTAGACTCTTTCTTATTGGAGATTTTAATTGCCTGGCACTTGTGTGGCGCAAATGTTACTTGCCACGTATCAGCCCAGGCCTGCATGTCATCCAGGTCTTGCTGCATGCAGGCATGGACTGCTTTATTATCTGAGGAATTGCGAATTGAACTGAACACTGTGCAGTCATCAGCGAATATCCTCACTTCTGATCTTATGATGGAGGGAAGGTCATTGTTGAAGCAGATCTCCCAATTTTGGCACAAGTCCCCCAAGTGTTAGTGAGGAGGACTTTGCAGGGTCGATTGGGCTGGGTGTGCCTTTGTCGTGTCCGAATCCGATGCCTAGGTCGATGCCGAGTGGTCCATCCGTTTTTATTCTTATTGTAATTTTTGTAGCGATTTGATACAACTGCTTGATGGGCCATTTAGAGTTAACCACATTGCTGTGGATCTGCAGTCATGTATAGGCCAGACCGGGTGAGGACAGTAGGTTTCCTTCCCTAAAGGACATTAGTGAACCAGTTGGGCTTTTACAATAATCCAATAGCTTCCTGGTCACCATTACTGATACTAGCTTTTTATTCTAGATTTACTTAATTAACTAATTCGAATTCACAAACTTTAGCATTTCAACTTACGTCTCTGGATTGTTAGTCCAGGCCTCTGGATTACTAGTCCAGTAACATAACCACTATGCCGCCAGACCCTATTTATAATAAACAAAATTAATATATTTCTTACAATTAAATGGAGAAACGAAGAATAAAAATACTAGAAGTGCAATAGATATTTCTAAATACTACAAGGAAAGTCCACTATTGGTTAATTATCCTTTGTAAGGATTATGAAACAATTTAATGGTATATTAGTTTTGAAGAGCAATGTCCTGTTTACTGGCTAGGCAAATTCAGTAGTTTAATCTTCTTGATTCACTTTTGTTATCAGATGAACATGTTACATCAAATCGCCTCCTTAGAGCAGGCAATTAAAATTGAATTTCCATCTGATTAATCATCAGAAAATTCCAAATTCTGAAGATCTGCTCTTAACCACTTAACTGTTTATGAGTAAGGTTTTTAAAGAAACAACAATATTGCATTTATAAATATAATTGAAAATGCTACATATGAAAATATTTGAATAAATGCATTTATACAAATATGCAATTGGACAATCTGCTCCGCAAGAAAATACAGTTGTATCTGATAACAAGCATGCTTTATTTTCCTTTCACCTCTGCCTCCAAATAACACATATATAAAGGGATTCCAAAGGAAACACCCAGTGCGTTAAGTGTCAGCTGTGGCTCAGTTTGTAGCACTCTCACCTCTGAGTCATGAAAGTTGTGGGTTCAAGCCCCACTCCAGAGACTTGAGCGCAAAAATCTAGGCTGACACTCCAGTGCAATACTGAGGGAGTAGTGCACTGTCGGAGGTGCTGTCTTTTGGATGAGATGTTAAAGCGAGGCCCTGTCTACTCTCTCAGGTGGATGTAAAAGATCCCATGGTGTTATTTTGAAGGGGAGCCTGTGTCCTGGCCAATATATGTATCACTCAATCAACATAATAAAACCAGAATATCTGGTCATTATCACATTGCTGTTTTTGGGAGCTTGCTGTGTGCAAATTCGATGCTGTGTTCCCTACATTATAACAGTGAGTATACTTCAAAAAGTACTTCATTGGCTGTAAAGCGCTTTGGGACATCTGGTGGTCGTGAAAAAGAAACACAAATGTATGTCTTCCTTTCTTTAAGAAGGATGGTGGCAAAAAGGAACTCTCTGCTCTCCTAGGGAGCTGCTGCTCCCAATGCTCGCTACTACAAAGGGTAAATTTTAGGTTTCCTCACTTCAGTGTCAAAAATAAATTTCTCACTTTCTGTAGAATTTAATGCCTGTCTCCTTGAATTATCAGGCATTTGAAAAGCAGGTGCCGAAGCAGAACCCCAGTTTATATGTGCATTGTTAGCATTATATGCTGAATATAGGGAGTTAGGAGGTAAATTAAAAAAGAGGACCTCAAAGGTAGTAATCTCAGGATTGCTACCAGTGCCACGTGCTAGTCAGAGTAGAAATAGCAGGATATTTCAGATCAATATGTGGCTAGAGGAATGGTGCATGGGGGAGGGATTCAAATTCCTGGGACATTGGAACCGGTTCTGGGGGAGGTGGGACCAGTACAAACTGGACGGTTTGCACCTGGGCAGGACCGGGACCGATGTCCGAGGGGGAGTGTTTGCTAGTGCTGTTGGGGAGGGTTTAAACTAAAATGGAAGGGAGTTGGGAACCTGTGCAGGGAGACAGAGAAAAGGGAAACAAGGATAGAAGCTAAAGATAGGAAGGAGAAAAGCAAAAGTGGAAGGCAGAGAAATCAAGGGTGTAAATCAAACAGGGCCACAGTTAAAAATAATTCTAAAAGGACTAAGAGTGTTAAGAAAACAAGCCTGAAGGCTTTGTGTCTTAATGCGAGGAGCATTCGTAATAAGGTGGATCAATTAGCTGCGCAAATAGATGTAAACGGATACGATATAATTGGGATTACGGAGACATGGCTCCAGGGTGACCAAGGCTGGGAACTCAACTTCCAGGGGTATTCAATATTCAGGAAGGACAGGCAAAAAGGAAAAGGAGGTGGGGTAGCGTTGCTGGTTAAAGAGGGGATTAACACAATTGTAAGGAAGGATATTAGCTCGGATGATGTGGAATCTGTATGGGTAGAGGTGCGAAATACCAAGGTGCAGAAAACGTTAGTGGGAGTTGCATACAGACCCCCAAACAGTAGTGCTGAGGTTGGGGATGACATTAAACAGGAAATCAGAGATGCATGCAATAAGGGCACAGCAGTTATCATGGGTGACTTTAATCTGCATATAGATTGGGCTAACCAAATTAGTAACAATACTGTGGAGGAGGAATTCCTAGAGTGTATACGGGATGGTTTCCTGGACCAATATGTCGAGGAAACAACTAGAGATCAGGCCATCTTAGACTGGGTATTATGTAATGAGAAAGGATTAATTAGCAACCTTGTTGTGCGAGGTCCCTTGGGGAAGAGCGATCATAATATGATAGAATTCTTCATTAAGATGGGGAGAGACGTAGTTGACTCAGAGACTAAGGTCCTGAATTTAAATAAAGGAAACTACGATGGTATGAGGCGCGAGTTGTCTAAGATGGATTGGGGAATGTTACTTTAAGGGTTGACGGTGGATAGGCAATGGCAAACATTTAAAGATCACATGGATGAACTACAGAATTTGTTCATCCCTGTCTGGCATAAAAATAAAACAGGAAAGGTGGCTCAACCGTGGCTAACAAGGGAAATTAGGGATCGCATAAGATCCAAGGAGCAGACATATAAATTGGCCAGAAAAAGCAGCAAACCTGAGGATTGGGAGCAGTTTAGGATTCAGCAAAGGAGGACAAAGGGATTAATTAAGAGGGGGAAAATAGAGTATGAGAGTAAGCTTGCTGGGAACATAAAAACTGACTGTAAAAGCTTCTATAGATATGTGAAGAGAAAAAGATTAATGAAGTCAAGCATAAGTCCCTTGCAGTCAGAATCAGGGGAATTTATAATGGGGAACAAAGAAATGGCAGAACAATTAAATACATACTTTGGTTCTGTCTTCACAAAGGAAGACACAAATAACCTCTCAGAGAGGTCGGGGAACATAGGGTCTAATGAGAGGGAGGAACTGAATGAAATCAGTATTTGTAGGGAAATAGTGTTAGGGAAATTGACCGGATTAAAGGTCGATAAATCCCCAGGGCCTGATAATCTACATCCCAGGGTACTTAAGGAAGTGGCCCTAGAAATAGCAGATGCATTGCTGGTCATCTTCCAAAATTCTATAGACTCTGGAACAGTTCCCATGGATTGGAGGGTAGCTAATGTAACCCCACTATTTAAAAAAGGTGGTAGAGAGAAAACAGGGAATTATAGACCGGTTAGCCTGACATCGGTAGTGGGGAAAATGCTCGAGTCCATTATAAAAGATGTAATAGCAGAGCACTTGGAAAACAGTGACAGGATCGGACAAAGTCAACATGGATTTACAAAAGGTAAATCATGCTTGACAAATGTACTGGAATTTTTTGAGGATGTAACTGGTAGAATTGATAAGGGAGAACCAGTGGATGTGGTGTATTTGGACTTTCAGAAGGCTTTCGACAAGGTCCCGCATGAGAGATTAGCATGCAAAGTTAAAGCACATGGGATTGGGGGTAAGGTACTGACTTGGATAGAGAACTGGTTGGCAGACAGGAAGCAAAGAGTTGGAATAAAGGGGTCTTTTTTCGAGTGGCAGGCAGTGACTAGTGGGGTACCGCAGGGATCGGTGCTAGGACCCCAGCTGTTCACAATATATATTAATGATTTAGACGAGGGAACTAGATGTAATATCTCCAAGTTTGCAGACGACACAAAGCTGGGTGGGCGTGTGTGCTGTGAGGAGGATGCAGAGAAACTCCAGTATGATTTGGACAGGTTGGGTGAGTGGGCAAATGCATGGCAGATGCAGTATAATGTGGATAAATGTGAGGTTATCCACTTTGGTGGCAAAAGCAGGAAGGCAGATTATTATCTGAACGGCAATAGATTGGGAAAAGGGGAGGTGCAACGAGACCTGGGTGTCCTTGTGCACCAGTCGCTGAAGGTAAGCATGCAGGTGCAGCAGGCGGTTAAGAAGGCAAATGGTATGTTGGCCTTCATAGTGAGAGGATTCGAGTACAGGAGCAGGGATGTCTTGCTGCAGTTGTACAGGGCCTTGGTGAGACCACACCTTGAGTATTGTGTGCAGTTTTGGTCGCCTTATCTGAGGAAGGATGTTCTTGCCATGGAGGGAGTGCAGCGAAGATTCACCAGAATGATACCTGGGATGGCAGGGATGACGTATGAAGAGAGATTGGGTCGATTAGGCTCATACTCGCTAGAGTTTAGAAGAATGAGAGGGGATCTCATTGAAACTTTTAAAATTCTAACAGGACTAGACAGACTAGATGCAGGAAGGATGTTCCCGATGGCGGGTGAGTCCAGAACCAGGGGTCACAGTCTAAGGATAAGGGGTAAGCCATTTAGGACTGAGATGAGGAGGAATTTCTTCACCCAGAGAGTGGTGAACCTGTGGAATTCTCTATCACAGAAGGCAGTTGAGGCCAAATCATTAAATATATTCAAGAGGGAGTTAGATATAGTTCTTAAGGCTAAAGGGATCAAGGGTAATGGGGAGAAAGCAGGGACAGGGTACTGAATTTGGATGATCAGCCATGATCTCATTGAATGGCGGAGCAGGCTTGAAGGGCTGAATGGCCTACTCCTGCTCCTATCTTCTATATTTCTATGTTTCTATTATTATCCATGATCAGCCAAAATGAAAGAAATAGTGGTGTGAGCATCAATAATAACTGTTGCAGGTCTTTGAAATAGAAATGCCTGTTTATCCTCTGTCATCCAGCTGGGTGAGGCTGCTCTCGTCCATTTCCATTCCTATCTATCTAGTCGTAGTCAAAGAATCAGCTGCAATGGCTTCTCTTCCCACTCCCACATCGTTACCTCTGGAGTTCCCCAAGGATCTATACTTGCCCCCCTACTATTTCTCATCTACATGCTGCCACTCAGTGACATCATCAGAAATCACATCAGGTTCCACATATACGCTGAAGGCACACAGCTCTACCTCACTACCACCACTCTCAACCCCTCCACTGCCTCTGATTTGTCATGATGCTTGTTCAACAACCAGTATTGGATGAGCAGAAATTTCCTCCAACTAAATATTGGGAAGATCGAAGACTTTGGGCTGGATTTTACGAAACTCAGCGGGTCCGTGGCGGGCGACGTCAGTGACGGGTCCTGGCCCCGCTGCTGGCTGCAGCCCGCTCTATGAAATCAATTTACCTTGATTGGGTTTGCTAAGTCTGCCCAGCATGTTTGCTGGCCCATTAGAGGAAGCGGGTCTGGTGACATCATTTCATGACGCAGCATCAGCCGGTTTCCCAAAAGGGACCATGGCCAACTTTAATTTGACATTTGTGCTGTCAGTGTTCTACAGTATTGAGGTGTTGCAAACACTGTCAAGCACTGCACAGCGGTGCAGGGCTGCACCCAGGGTCTCCCACGACTCCCTCCATATGCTTGTGGAGGGAGTCATAGCACACAGGGAGGTCCTCGTCTCTTCCCATGGGCGGAGAAGACCTCCCTCGGAGATCAACACAGCCTGGTTGCACATTGCAGAGGAGGGCACAAGCAGTGATGTGCTCAGGAGGACTCTTTTTTTTGTTCATTTATGGGACGTGAGCATCACTGGCAAGGCCAGCATTTATTGCCCATCCCTAATTGCACTTGACAAGGTGGTGGTGAGCCGCCTTCTTGAACCGCTGCAGTCCATGTGGTGAAGGTACTCCCACAGTGCTGTTAGGTAGGAAGTTCCAGGATTTTGACCCAGCAACGATGAAGGATTGGCGATATACTTCTAAGTTAGGATGGTGTGTGACTTGGAGGGGAACTTGGAGGTGGTGGTGTTCCCATGCGCCTGCTGCCCTTGTCCTTCTAGGTGGAAGAGTGTTTGGGAGGTGCTGCCGAGGTGCTGCCAAAGAAGCCCTGGTGAGTTGCTGCAGTGCATCTTGTAGATGGTACACACTGCAGCCACGGTACACCGGTGGTAGAGGGAGTGAATGTTTAAGGTGGTGGATGGGGTGCCAATCAAGCGGGCTGCTTTGTCCTGGATGGTGTCGAGCTTCTTGAGTGTTGTTGGAGCTGCACTCATCCAGGCAAGTGGGTATTCCATCACACTCATTACTGCACCTGGGTGCAGTCCTGCAAACATCTCTGTGATCTCAGTAGATCACAAAACGTTAGTACAAAGCCACACTCAACCTCATCCTGCTGTGCCTCTCATCACATCCCCATCATTCTGCCTTCCCTACCCTACTCCTGCATATCCTTACTCACACCAACTTACCTTGCACCTCCACCCATCCCTCTCTATCTACATTATCACATCACCATCTCACTAGCCACCCCTCACACTCACCCTCATCCTAATGCAATCATACCAACTAACAACACACAAGGGTAGGCACTTGGGTGTTTTATGCAATGTTCATGTAACGTTTCTGTTAATGTGGTGTCAAACATTGAAACCTTTATTTTCAGCACTTTGCATTCTTGGACAGATTTGTGTGCACCTTTGGAAATGGCTTAATGAGTTGCTGTGACTGTTGAGACATAACGGTACCCCCCGGTTTGCTGATGAGTGTGAAAGGAATGACTTGGGCATTGTAGGGATGCTTTATGGTGTTGGTGTGGGGTGGTGCCAACCTGGCAGCCAGGGTGTACAGCATCAAGTGAAGTAAATCTGGCCAAGGTGAGGCCATCCCTGGCCCCTGGGGCAGCAATGTGGTCAGGTGCTGATGCCCTGTGTCCTGTGCAGCATCACTTGATTGCGGAGAAGGTTGGTGTTGTTGTTGGTGCTGCTGGTGTGCCTGGTGATGCTGGTGCTGAGGCTGAACGTGGCGGGATTCTAATGACGAAGGTGAGAGAGTTTAAAGGCAAACATGCTGATGGAATAGTGGCAGGTGAAGTAGAGATGACAGAAGCGATCTGTCAATGGTTAAGGGAACATTTTACAATCAGCTGGGAGCTTTGAGTTGACATTTGAAGCTGTTAACTCATTAGCTGATTCAAAGGCCAATGACCTCCTACCTCAGCTTCACAGACAAGTTCTCGGCACCGGTGGGCGACCTGTCAAATTCAAAAAGCTGGGAAAAAACCAGTGTTAAATGGCTGTAAACAAGCTACTAATGATTTTAATTGCCTCCCCATGCCGCTGTGTGTTGGGTCTGTTCAGACCCGACATTTGGTAAAGGCACGTGGCGGCGGGTTCACAGCGGATTCCCGACCCACTGTCAAGAAAAAACACTTTCCCGCCCGACCCGCCACCGATCGCGCCCGCTGACCCCCCGCAAAATCCAGCCCAGTGTATTTGGTCCCTGCCACAAATTCCGTTCCCTAGCCACTGACTCCAACCCTCTACCTGGACATTGTCTGAGGCTGAGCCAGACCGTTTATAACCTTAGCGTCCCAGTTGACGCTGAACTGAGCTTCCGACCCCATATGCTCTTAATTACCAAGAGTACTTCCACCTCCGTAACATCGCCCATCTCCACCCGTGCCTCAGCCAATCTGCTGCTAAAACCCTCATCCAGGCTTTTGTTACCTCTAGACTCGACTATTGAATACTCTCCTGGCCGGCCTCTTACCTTGCATCCTCTGTAAACTTGAGCTCGTCCAAAACTCTGCTGCCCGTATCTTAACTCGCACCAAGTCCCGTTCACAGATCTCCCATGCTCGCTGATCTACAGTGGTTCCCAGGCCAGCGACGACTGAATTTTAAAATTCTCATCCTTGTTTTCAAATTCTTCTATGGCCTTGCCTCTCCCTATCTCTGTTAATTTCTCCAGCCCTACAACCCTCCGAGATCTCTGCACCTCTTGCACATCCCCCACTTTCATCGCTCCACCAATGGTCACCGTGCCTTCAGCTGCCTAGGCCCTAAGCTCTGGAATTCGTTCCCTAAACTTCTCCGCTTCTCTACCTCTCTCTCCTCCTTTAAGACGCTCCTTAAAACCTACCTATTTGACCAAGCTTTTCTCATCTGTCCTAATATCTCTTTATGTGGCTCGGTGTCAAGTTTTGTTTGATAACGTTCCTGTGAAGCACTTTGGGACGTTTTATTAGATGAAAGATACTATATAAATGCAAGTTGTAGTGGTTTCAGGTATACACTCACCCCCGAGCTGGACCCATGACTAATCGTGTGCTTGAAACCAAAGAGGACAGAGATGTGGCACAAAGGTTCTCCACCTCTTTTCCTTCTGTGTTTCTCCTCAGAAATAGGCATACATGGGGTCCAATGCAGAGGATTATCATCGGGGGCAATTTTCGTTTCCAGAGAATATTGGGTAGGCAATGGGGGGGACATCCACTCCTCCCATTCAATGCATTTCGGCAGGAGTCCTGATCAATTTTCATGGTTGGGTCTCATCAACATTGAATTGACGAGCTGCCAGCACTAATCACGTTCCTTGAAGGCAGCACCTCTGTTGGGAGGGCGGGTAATCGAAGAGGGAGGCCAATTTTGATGGGCCTGTAGCATCACCTTAAAAGGAGGGAGTTTAAGTGTTTGGAGTGAAAAGGACCAGTGGTTACAGTGGGAAGGAAAATTGTTGCAGGGCTTACAGCAGCAAGGAGATCAAATATTGGAAGCTATCAAGGCTGAAAACATAGAAGCGACTGCAGAAAAATGAATACCAGATCTGCTCCCAGTTTTCCCTTACTGCAGTTCAGGATCCCTTAAAATACCACAGGAAATAACTGCCTCCTAAGTTGTACTGCTCTTGTTCCGTGAGCTGGTCGAGGAACTAGAGGAAGTAATACAGGTAGAGACGAAAATGATGTTTTTGTCTCAACTGAATAATTTGAACCCAATTTGTATGTACTAATGAGGCCCCTGCCTGTTTTCAGCAGGAGCTCCAGTTAAATTACATCGGCTGACCTCCAGGGGTAAGGCGGGGGTCCATCCCCATGTGATTTGGAGACGGTCACCAGTGGTGCCCCGCAGGGATCGGCATTGGGACCGTTGCTCTTTACTATTTTTATCAATGATCTGGATCTATGTGCAAATTTGCAGATGATACTAAGATCTGTGTGAGTGTTAGGACTGTAATTGATGCTCATCTGCTTCAGGTGGATCTTAATGTGTTGGGAGATTGGGCTCATGACTGGCAAATGATGTTTAACTTGGATAAGTGCAGTGTTATACATGTGGGCAGGGTGAATGCTCAACATTCATACACCCTTCAAGGAAAAGCATTAAAGAAGGTGGAGAAAGAAAGAGATTTGGGCATTCTAATGCATACAACTCTAAAGATACATGAGCAATGCCGCAAAGCGAATGTTAGAGCAAATAGGGTGTTGGGGTGCATTCATCGGACAATTGAGTATACGACGAGGCATACTATTTTGTCCTCGTCAGGCCTCACTTGGAATACTATGTCCAGTTTTGGTCTCCTCACATGGTGGGTGATATTGAGGCTTTGGAAAGGGTGCAGAGGAGGGCCACTATACTAATTCCCAGTATAAAGCCTCTAAGTTATCAAGATAGGTTAAAAGAGTTGGGACTCTACACTTTAGAGAAGTGTAGACTTAGTGGGGATCTGATTGAGGTTTCTAAGATAATGAAGGGATTAGATTGTGTTCCAGTTGACAGTTTGTTCCAATTAAATAGGTTAGGGATGATCGCGGTCACAATTTTAAGTTGTGTAAGGCCAGATCTAAGTTAGATGTCAGGAGGTGTTTTTTTCCCCAGAGAATAGTGGACCTCTGGAATAGGCTGCTGTCTCGTGCAGTTGTACATGACTCGCTGAATTACTTCAAGCAAGAGCTGGACCTGTTTCTGGTTGGGGCGGACATCACTTCTTACAAGAGGTAGGTACTTCAGGGAATTCAGGGCCAGAGTGATTTCCTGGACTAGTTTTGATCACCTGGATGGGTGGGAGAGGAATTTCCCAAATTGGCCTGGGTTTTTATTTTTTTGCCTCTCCCAGGATTTCACATGGTTTCAGCTGAAGTGGGGAGTGTATATATTGTGATACACAAGGTATTACAATTGTGTAGGACAGGCTGGATGGACCAGAGGGTCTTTACCTATTCGCCATTGTTCGTTTGTATGATTCTGGTCAAACTACTGCCCCATTTTAAGCATAATCGGGGTGGTATCGAGATGAAAATTGCCTCATTATCTTTACAATTGAAAAGATACTTGAAAGAATCAATTTATTTACCTGTAGTTTTTAGATAGTTTATGCCTCTTCTATTTTAATGAATGCTTAATATGTATGAACTTTACCTTGTGTCATTCAACCCTATCCTTTCCTCAGCTTTCTTAGACACAAGATCATACATAAGTCATTAGCATGTTATGGAGTAATGTTCATAGTGACAATCAGGGCCTAGAGTTTCCGCTCGATTGCATTGGTTTTTTCGGCGCAATTCTCCTGATATCGGCGTAACTGACGCAAAAGATTGCGGAATTTAAAACGCAAATTGCTTTCAGCGCAGCTTGAGTTTCTGCGATCTTTTGGGCTAGTTTTAAAAACATTGCGGTAGAAGCAGGTCCTGCCCACAAAACTGGCCATGCCCGCAGGGTTAATTCATCAGCATTGGGAGTTTCCGCTAATTGCACTTGTTTGCAGGCCTTAAAGGAGGCTCCAAAAATTAAACTGGATCTGTTGGACATAAGGACACTAATAGGTATGATTTGAAAGGTTTTGAATTAATTTTTTTTAAATTTACTAAGGAACTGACTAACGTACCCCAATCTAAATAGAAAATAGTTCTGTACATTTTTAAAAAGTCATTTTCAGTAATTTAAAATCGGGTTATTCACAGGTGGTGAATTGACAATATGATTTAAAATGTTCATATCTTTGTGATAAGCCCATTTTCAACTGTATTAATGAAGCTATACCAAGTTACACTTAAATATATGAAGGAATATTTTTTAAAGCAACATTTAAAATAAAAATCACATTTCAAAACGCTGCCTGATTGCACTGGTTCATGGCAGACTTTGCATTCGGCGATATGCAAATAAGTTTGAGCAGAAACTTGAGGGGAAAAAAAATCACTTCTCAAAACGGGTACAATTTTGAGCGCAATTTGTGCTGGAATCGCTGATTGCGCCTAATGCGGAAACTCTACGCCCTGCAGTTCTTTAAGAAAGGAAATGATAACATACTCCAGTAATAATTTGGTAACACCATCATAAAATTTACTTTGCTTCAACTTTTCCACAAAAATTTCCAGTAGTATATATTTTAATATGACACGTTTTAATTTGCCAATGTAACTTGCATTTCCAATGAATGCAATGTGATCTCCTAACACATTGGGCCAGATTTTGCGGTCAGTGGCAAACGAATGGCGCCAGGCATTCTTAACACTTTCACTTGCCCACAGACTTTTTATGGGCTTTTGTACTGGAAGTTCCGGTCAGCCAACTATTGATAAAGTGCAGTGCCCTCTACATAGCATCTGGGACCTGAGTGAACAGGGCAAACAACTGTGTCTCTCCTTAACCAATCAGATTGAAGAATCGTTAATGAGCAGTGCAGAGTCTGAACCAGGAAGTGTAAGTTAGAATATTTAATTCAATGTCAAATCCGGTACAGAAAGCGAAATAAAGAGAGGGAAAGAAAGGTTGGATTAAGAGAGAGAGATAGAAGAGACAGAAAGAAAAAGTAAAAAAAAGTTTTATTTAAATTTCTTTATTTTTTTAAATCTCCAACAATAATTAAAATCTGAAGAAATTAGACTCCACTCTTGTAAAAGTTAATTTTCATTGCCTGAGAGGTTGTTTGGCAGTAATTAAGATTTATCAGCCATTAAAAATTTACTTACTCTGAAATGGACAAGCCCTCACTTTTTCAGGCGAGTTTAGTGTATTTTTATCAGGTAAGTACAGCAACTTCACGTCATTCCATGTATTTCAATGGTGTGTCTCTTGCTGAGATACCATTCTCGCGTAGCTGTTGGAGGAGCAGGGCATCTCAGACAGCAACTTCCTGATTTACACATTTAACTGAGCATGTGTGGCCGCTGGAAGTTGCTGTCCGATTTACACATTAATAATGGTAAGCACTGTTAGTCTCACTGTTATTTCTACTGCAAAATCTGGCCCATTCAATTATTCACTTTTGGAATTACATTCATTGCTTGTATACAATTTTCCAACAATTTGATTAAAGATGATGCAAAAATCATTGAAATCTTGCTGCATAACATCAACTTGTAATTGTATAGCACCTTTAATATACAAAATTATCCTACAGCACTTCACAGAAGCGTAATCAGATGAAAATTGACACAAAGTGAAATAAGGAAATTTTAGGAGAGGTGACTAAAAACTGGTCAAAACGGTAGCTTGTAAGGAGGGTCTTAAAGGAGGAGCGAGAGGTAAAGAGGTGGAGAGGCTTAGGGAGGGAATTCCAGAGCTTAGGGGCTAGACGGCTGAAGGCACAGCTGTCAATGTTGGGGTGAAGGGAATGGCTATTAACAAGAGGACACTGTTGGAGGACTGCAGAGTTCTCAGAGGGTTGTAGGGCTGGTGGAGGATGATAATTTTAAATTTAAGGTGTTGGGAGATCGGGAACTAATGTAGGTCAGCATGCACAGTGGTGATGGGTGAGTGTGGGTTAGGATATGGACAGTAGAGTTTTCAATGGCTGAAGTTTATGGAAGGTGGAAGGTGAGCAGCCAGCCAGAAGAGAATTGAAATAGCTTACTGGAGATAATGAAGGCATGGATGACGGTTGCAGTAGCAGATTAGCTGACGCAAAGGCAGAGATGAGTAATGTTACGGAGGTACAAGTAGGTGGTCTTTGTGATGGAGAGGCTAAGGGGTAGGAAGCTCAGTTCAGTGAAAATGGGACACCAAGGTTGCCAACAATCAGATTCAACTTGAAACAGTGGCTGGGGAGCGAGATGGAACTGGTGCTGAGGGTTCGGAGTTTGTGGTGGGGGCCGAAGACAATGGCTTCAGTCTTCGCAATGTTTAACTGGAGGAAATTCCGGCTCATTCAGTAATGGATGTTGAACAAGCAGGCTGATTACACAGAGGCAGTTGAGGGGTTGAGAGAAATGGTGGAGAGTCAGATCTGAGTGTCATTAACATTACATACATTACATAGGATTACATAGGATATATGGCACAGAAACAGGCTATTTGGCCCAACCAGTCCATGCCAGCGTTTATGTTCCACACGAGCCTCCTCCCGTCTTTCCTCATCTAAATCTATCAGCATAACCCTCTATTCCCTTCTCCCTCATATGCTTGTCTAGCCTCCCCTGAAATGCATCTATACTATTCGCTTCAACCACTCCCTGTGGTAGCGAGTTCCACATTCTCACCACTCTTTGGGTAAAGAAGTTTCTTCTGAATTCCCTATTGGATTTCTTGGTGACTATCTTATATTGATGGCCTCTAGTTATGCTCTTCCCCACAAGTGGAAACATTCTCTTTGTATCCACTCTATCAAAACCTTTCATAATTTTATAGACCTCTATTAGGTCACCCCTCAGCCTTCTTTTTTCAAGAGAAAAGAGACCAAGCCTATTCATCCTTTCCTGATATGTATACCCTCGCATTTCTGGTATCACCCTTGTAATTCTTCTCTGCACCCTCTCCAGTGCCTTTATATCCTTTTTATAATATGGCGACCAGAACTGTATGCAGTACTGCAAGTGTGGTCTAACCAAGGTTCGATACAGGTTTCGCATAACTTCCCTACTTTTCAGTTCTATCCCTCTAGAAATAAACCCTAGTGCTTCTTTTGCTTTTTTTATGGCCTTGCTAACCTGCGTCGCAACTTTTAATGATTTGTGTATCTGTACTCCTAGATCCCTTTGTTCCTCTACTCCACCTAGACTTGCACCCTCCAAGTGATAAGTGACCTCCCTATTCTTCCTACCAAAATGTAATACCTCACATTTATCTGTGTTGAACTTAATTTGCCAATTATATACCCATTCTGCAAGTTTATTAATATCCTCCTGTAACTTGTTGCAGTCCTCCTCAGTATTGAATATCCACCCCAATTTGGTGTCATCTGCAAATTTAGAAATTGTGTTTTTGATTCCTAAGTCTAAATTGTTAATGTAAATTGTGAACAGCAGTGGTCCCAGCACTGATCCTTGTGGAACACCACTACCCACCTTCTGCCACTGTGAATAGCTACCCTTTACTCCTACTCTCTGCTTTCTGTCCTGAAGCCAGCCAGCAATCTATTCTGCTACTTGTCCCCTGACTCCGCATTCTCTGACCTTGTTCATCAGTCTATTATGGGGTACCTTATCGAAGCCATTTTGAAAATCCAGATAAATTACATCTACTGCATTATCATTGTTTACTCTCTTTGTTACCTCTTCAAAAAATTCACTAAGGTTGGTCAAGCAAGACTTTCCCTTTTGAAATTCATGTTGACTATTCATTATTATATTTTTGGTTTCTAGACGTTCTTCTATTTTCTCCTTTTGTAGGGATTCCATTATTTTTCCTACCACCGATGTTAAGCTGACTGGTCGATAATTCCCTGGACATGTTCTATCCCCCTTCTTAAATATAGGTATTATGTTAGCTATCCGCCAGTCCTCTGGCACTATACCTTTTTCTAATGAATTATTAAATATGCGTAGTAATGCCTCTGCTATCTCTTCCCTACATTCTTTTAAAATGCGTGGATGCAATCCATCCGGACCAGGGGTTTTATCTTCTTTGAGTGTGATTAATTTATTTAATATATCCCCTTTTTTATTTTAAATGCTTTATCTCATTACTAATCTAATCATCCAATGTCCACCTGTGTGTAGAACCCAATGCCATCCCTTTGGATGATGCTGCTGAGGGAAGCATGTAGATGAGGAAGAGGAGGGGGCCACGGGTAACTGCAGAGGTAACGGTGCAGGTGTGGAAAGAAAAGGCATTGTTGGGGATGCTCTGGGTGTGATTTGATCGATAAGAGTGGAACATAGAAACATAGAAACAGGGGCAGGCCATTTAGTACCCCCCGACCCTGTTCTCCCATTCAATGAGATCATGGCTGATATGTGACCTCACTCCCTATACCGCCTTTGCACCATATCCCTTAATACCTTTGGTTAGCAAAGATCTATCAATCTCAGATTTAAATTTAACAATTGACCTTGCATCAACTGCCGTTTGCAGAAAAGAGTTCCAAACTTCTACCACCCTTTGCATGTAGAAGTGTTTCCTAACTTCACTCCTGAAAGGCCTGGCTCTAATTTTTAGGCTGTGTCCCCTAGTCCTAGAATCCCCAACCAGCGGAAATAGTTTTTTCTCTATCTACCCTATCTGTTCCCCTTAGATCCATGTGAAGGGAGTTCCACTTAGCTGGGCAATGGATGAGAGACGTTGGAGGAGGATGGTATGGTCAAACATGTCAAAGGCTGCAGAGAGGTCAAGAAAGATGAGGAGGGATAGTGAACAATGGTCACAGTCACAGAATGTCATTTATTACTTTGATTAGAGCCGTTTCAGTTCTGTGGCAGGGATGAAAATGTGATTGTACGACATGGTGGAACTCATGGGAAGTGGTGCTAATTGGACTTTTTACCTCACCCTTCAGGTCACATTATATTTGCACCGTAAATTGCTGGAATTGTGAATTGATAATAGTGCAGCAATGTCAAGGTCATATCTGGGACCTCATGAAGATCGTGCCCAATGGCTTATCTCCTTAACCAATTACAGAATAGGATAAAGAAACAGAGCCAATGAAGGAGAAAGAAATAGGATGAATTAAAGTCAAATTAGGTACAGAAAGAGAAATAAAGAGAGTTAATTAAGAGAGAGAGAAAAAAGAGACAGAAAGGAAAATGAGAAAAAAATTAAAAGGAACAAGCAGAAGAAGAGGACATTGTAACCCGGTTGTGTTTGAGAATTGCTGTATTGGTCATTGAGAAGTTAATGAGTGAATGGCAGGGTAGGTGTGCAAAATGTACGAACATTTTTGACCCATGAAGTATAGAACCAGCAGGACTTTTTTTTTGTTCATGGGATGTGGGCGTCGCTGGCAAGGCCAGCATTTATTGCCCATCCCTAAGTGCCCTTGAGAAGGTGGTGGTGAGCCACCTTCTTGAACCTCAGAGGGCAGTTAAGAGTTAACCACATTGCTGTGGATCTGGAGTCACATATAGGCCAGACCGGGTAAGGACAGCAGATTTCCTTCCGTGAAGGACATTAGTGAACCAGATGGGTTTTTACGACAATCCGGTAGTTTCAGGGTCATCATTACTAATACTAGTTTTTAATTCCAGATTTATTTAATTGAATTTAAATTCCCCAGCTGCCTGTGGTGGGATTTAAACTCCCGTCTCTGGATCATTCGGCCAGGACTCTGAATTACTAGCCCAGTGACATTACCACTATGCTACCGTACCCACTGTCCATCAGGATCAGGAAAAGTGAAACTGCTTTCATAGGAACATAGAAATTGCGAGACGAAAGAAGACCAAGGCCCCTCCAGTTCGCCTTCTACCATCCTTGTAGTCACATCATACAATGATAATGGAGTTGTTGACAAGTCATAGCAATCAATCTCTATCAATTAGACCACAGCAGACCCAGAAATGGCATGAGGAAAACCCCAGTGGTGGAGAGCTTTGGGAACCATAGGTTCCAAGTCACCCTTTTCCTCCAAAGGATGACTTAACATGTCAAGTTTCAAATTACTCAAATAGCGTCGGCTAAAATTATTTTCAGAACAAAATCTATCTATCTAATTTGCACTTGAGTGTCAAAAAAGCTTTGCATCCTGAAAATTATTGCCTTCCAACACTAACAGGAATGTGGATGATAAGACTGCCATGAAAATACAGCCAAGACGGATAACATTTTAAAAAAACCTATAGGTACAATTCACTATCTGCTGGAGTGAGACACCACAACTTCATTGTTCCCTATCTGGGCCTCCAATGTTGAGTGTCATGTCAGGATCATAAATCACGTCATTAACAGCATCCTTAGAAGAAAGAAAGACTTACATTTCTCTAGCGCCTTTCACAACCACCGGGCGTCTCAAAGCGCTTTACAGCCAATGAACTACTTTTGGAGTGTAGTCACTGTTGCACTGTGGGAAACACAGCAGCCAATTTGCACACAGCAAGCTCCCACAAACAGCAATGTGATAATGACCAGATAACCTGTTTTTGTTATGTTGATTCAGGGATAAATATTGGCCAGGACACCGGGGATAACTCCCCTGCTCTTCTTCGAAATAGTGCCATGGGATCTTTTACGTCTACTTGAGAGAGCAGACGGGGCCTCGGTTTAACATCTCAACCGAAAGACGGCACCTCCAACAGTGCAGCGCGCCCTCAGCCCTGCACTTGAGTGTCAGTCTAGATTTTTGTGCTCAGGTCCCTGGAGTGGGACTTGAACCCACAACCTTCTGACTCAGAGGTGAGTGTGCCACCCACTGAGCCACAGCTGACACTTACATGAATAACCAGCTGTAAATGGCTATGGCGAGACTAATTTGCATTAATGGCATAAATCCAGCAATTTCATGATACGCAGTTACATAGAATTACAAAGAATTTACAGCACAGAAATAGACCATTCAGCCCATATAGTTTATAAGAACATAAGAAATAGGAGCAGGAGTCGGCATATGATCCCTCGAGCCTGCTCCACCATTCAATAAGATCACCGCTGAACTGTTACATCAACTCCACTATTCTGCCCTGTCCCCATATCCCTTGATTCCCTTGGTGCCCAAAAATCTAGCGATCTCAGTCTTGAATATAAAAGACTTGCATTTATATAGCGCCTTTCATGACCACCGGACGTTTCAAAGCGCTTTACAGCCAATTAAGTACTTTTGGAGTGTAGACATTGTTGTAATGTAGGAAATGCGGCAGCCAATTTGAACTCAGCAAGCTCCCACAAACAGCAATGTGATAATGACCAGATAAACTGTTCTTGTTATGTTGATTGAGGGATAAATATTGACCAGGACACCGGGGATAACTCCCTTGCTCTTCTTCGAAATAGTGCCATGGGATCTTTTACGTCCACCTGCGAGAGCAGACGGAGCCTCGGTTTAACGTCTCATCCGAAAGACGGCACCTTCGACAGTACAGCACTCAACAACTGAGCATCCACAGCCCTCTGGGGTAGAGACTTCCAAAGATTCACAACCCTCTGAGTGAAGAAACTTCTCAGCTCAGTCGTAAATGGCCGATCCCTTATCCTGAGACTATGACCCCTAGTTCTAGACTTTCTAGGGGAAACAGCCTCTCCACATATACCCTGTCAAGCCCTCTAAGAATTTTATACGTTTCAATGACATCACCTCTGATTCTTCTAAACTCCAGAGAATATAAGCCCATTCTACTCAATCTCTCCACAAAGGACAGCCCTCTCATCCCAGAAATCAATCCAGTGAAACTTCGCTGCACTCCTTCTAAGGCAAGTATATCTTTTCTTAGGCAAGGAGACCAAAACTGTACACAGCACTCCAGGTGTGGTCTCACCAAAGCCCTATATAAGACTTCCTTACTCTTATACCCCAACCCCTTGCAATAAAGGGTATTTGTTTTCCTAATTGCTTGCTGTACCTGTATGTTAACTTTCTGTGATTCGTGTACAAGGACACCCAAATCGCTCTGAATCCCAACATTTACTAGTCTCTCACCTTTTAAAAAATATTCTGTATTTCCATTCTTCCTACCAAAGTGGATAATTTCACACTTCCCCACATTACACTCCATCTGCCACATTCTTGCCCGGTCACTTAATCGGTCTATAATCCTTTGCAGTCTCTTTATGTCCTCCTCACAGCTTACTTTGCCACCTAGCTTTGTCTCATCAGCAAACTTGGATATATTACACTCGGTCCCCTCATCTAAGTCATTGGCTGGAATTTTCTGGGGTGGTAGCGGGCGCGATCGGTGGTGGGTCGGGTGGGAAAGTTGTTATTTTTGACAGCGGGTCAGGAACCCGCTGTCATCTCGCTCTCACGCACCTTTCCCCGGCATGTCTGTCATCGAGGAGCCGACCCGACCAGCAGCGGCGGGGGACCCAACTGAGATGATTATCATGTACTTAACAGGCACTTGAGAGACTTTTCCACTTACTTTTTAAATTTCCCTGCATGGCCACGGGATTCACGCAGCTTGGGAACCATGTGTGTCAACCTGAGGCGGGAGTTCAGTGGCCATTGCTCCAGCTGATTACTTGACAGCATCAAATGTACAGTAAAAGCTCTCGCCTGACAGATGATCACTTTCCTCAGGCAGAAGCTGTTGCTCAGTCCAGTTCCAGCACAGATTCTGTAGGCTGCAAGTGTTTCCAGCAAAGTCTCTATCCAGTTTCACCTCATTGGAAGAACTCTCTCACCATTGACAGAATGCTTCTGTCATCTGTACTTCACCTGCTGTCTATTCCATCAACATGGGTGCCATTTATACTGTCTCACCTTGGTCCTCAGAATCGGACAACGATGAGACCCAACACCAGCAGCACCAGGCACACCAGTAGCACCAACAACAACAACACCAAGCTTCTCCGCAATCACCTGATGCTGCACAGGACAGAGGGCATCAGCACCCAAGCACATTGCTGCCCAGGAGGCCAGGGATGGCCTCATCACGGCCAGATTTAATTATCTTTACGCTGTACACCCATAAGGCTGCCACGTGATCCGTCAGGTTGGCACCACCCCACACCAACAGCAAAAAGCTTCCCTACAATGACCAAGTCATTCCTTTCACGCTCATCACCATTGCGGGGGTACCGTTATGTCTCATCATTCACTGCAACTCACTAAGCCATTTCCAAAGGTGCACACAAATCTGTCCAAGACTGGAATGTGTTGAAAATAAAGATTTTTATGTTTGACACCACATTAACTGAAACTTTACATAAACATTGGATAAAACACCCAAGTGGCTCCCCTTATGTGTTGTTAGTTGATATGATTGCACTAGGATGAGGGTGAATGTGAGAGGTGGCTAGTGAGATGTGGATGTGATAATGCAGATAGAGAGCGAGGGATGGGTGGAGGTGCACGGTATGTTGGTGTGAGTAAACATGTGCAGGAGTAGGGTAGGGAAGGCAGAGTGATGGGAATGTGATGAGAGGCACAGCAGGATGCAGTTGAGTGTGGCTTTGTACTAAAGTTTCCTGATCTAATGGCATCATTGAAATGTTTGCGGCACTGCACCCAGGTCCTCCTGACCACATCCCTGCTTGTGACCTCCTCTGCAATCTGCAACCAGGCTGTCTTGGCTTCCTGGGGAGGTCTCTTCTGCCCATCGGAAAGGAAGGAGATCTCCCTGCGTGCTCTGACTCCCTCCATAAGCATATAGTGGGAGTCAATGGAGAACCAGGGTGCAGCCCTCTGCCTCTGTGTAGTCATTGTCAGTGTTTGCAGCACTTAGATGAAACTTCAAATGAAAGGTGGCCATGGTCCCTTTAAGGAAACCAGCTGAAAACATGTCATGAATGACGTTACCAGACCTGCTCCATCTTATTGGGCCGGGTAACGCGCTGGGCAGGCTTAATAGGCCACATCAAGGTACGTTCATTTTCTACAGCGGGATGAAACCAGCAGTGGGGTTGCCACCCGCCATGGACACCGGCCGCACTGGACCCGCCAAGGTAAAGAAAATTCCGGCCAAAGATCGGGATTATAAATTACAGTGATCCTTGCGGCACTCCACTTGCTACACCCTGCCATCCTGAAAATGACCCGTTTATTCCTACTCTCTGTTTTCTGTCCATTAACCAATCCTCAATCCATGCTAATATAGCACCCCAATCCCATGAGCCCTAATCTTGTGTAACAACCTATTGTGTGGCACCTTCTCGAATGCCTTCTGAAAATCCAAAATGTACTACATCCAATGGTTCCCCCTTATCTACACTGCTAGTTACACCCTCAAAAAACTCTAATAGATTTGTCAAACACGATTTCCCTTTCTTAAAACCATGTTGACTCTGCCTAATCATATTGTGATTTTCCAAGTGTCCTGTTACCATGTCCTTAACAATAGATTCTAGCATTTTCCCTACTACTGATGTCAGGCTAACTGGCCTATAGTTCCATGTTTTCTCTCTCCCTCCTTTCTTGAACAGCGGGGTTACATTTGCTACCTTTCACTCCACAGGAACCGTTCTAGCATCTAGGGAATTCTGGAAGATCAAACCCTATGCCAGTGTTTATGCTGCACATGAGCATCCTCCCAACCTACTTCATCCACCCCTATCAGCATAACCTTTTATTCCTTTTTTCCTGATGTACTGATCTAGCATTTCCTTAAATGCATCTATGCTAACCACCTCAACCACTCCATGAGGTAGTGAGTTCCACATTCTAACCATTCTCTGTGTAAAGGCGTTGCTCTTTAATTCTCTATTGGATTTATTAGTGACTATGTTATATTTATGGCCCCTAGTTTTGGACTCCCCCACAAGCAATTAATTTGAATGAGAGGCTGACGGCGTGGTCGCAATTTTTAAATTTTGTTGAGGCATATTGTCCAACAATTTCTGGAGAATTGGAACTCACGAGGGTTTAAACTAGCTTGGCAGGGGGATGGGAAGCTGAGCATAGACTCAGAAGGGAGAGAAGCAAAGTTGGAAATGGAAGGCAGAAAATTAGTAACTAAGTTTGGCAGGCAGAGGAAACAAAGGCCATAAAATAGACAACAAAGGGGTTTGGCAGTGCTTAATGGTATATACTTCAATGCAAGAATTCTAGTAAATAAGCCGTATAAGCTGAGGGCACAGATAGGCATGTGGAAGTATGATAACATAGCTATTAATGAAACATGGCAGAAAGAGGGGCAGGAATGGCAGCTCAACACTCCTGGTTACAGGGTTTTCAGATGAGATAGAGAGGGGGGATAAAAAAGGAGGGGGGTCCCAATACTGATTAAAGAAACAATTACAGCTCTGTGGAGGGATGATATATTAGATGGATCATCAAATGAGGCCTGAAGAACAAAAAATGGGCAATCATACTGCTGGGGGTCTACTATAGACCCCCAAATAGTGAGAGGCAGATAGAAGAGCAAAAATGTCGGCAAATTTCTTAGAAGTGCAAAAACAATAGGGCAGTAATAGTAGGGAGTTTCAACTACCCTAATATTAACTGGGATAAAATCAGTGTAAAAGGTATAGAGGTCGCAGAATTCTTAAAATGCATTCACGAGAACTTTTTTAGCCAGTATGTAGCAAGCCCAACAAGAGAGGGGGCAGTTCTGGACTTAGTTTTAGGGAATGAAGCTGGGCAGGAGGAAGGGACATCAGTGGGAGAGCATTTTGGTGGTAGTGATCATAATTTAGTTAGATATAGCATAGTTATGGAAAAGTATAGACGAGGAGTAAAAGTTCTTAATTGGGGAAAGACCAATTTTACTAAGCTGAGATGTGATTTAGCAAAAGTGGACTGGAAACAGCTACTTGAAGGTAAATCAATGTCAGAGCCGTGGGAGGCATTCAAGGAGGAGATAGTGAGGGCTCAGAGCAAATATGTTCCCACAAAGAGAAAGGGTGAGACTCCCAAATCTAGAGCCCTCTGGATGTCAAGTGGCATACAGGGTAGGATAAGGCAAAAAAAGAAAGCTTATGTCGGATACTAAGAGCTAAATACTGCAGAAAGCCTGGAGGAGTATAGAAAGTGCAGGGGTGAAATTATTAAGGAAATTAGGAAAGCAAAGAGAGGGCATGAAAAACATTGGCGTGTAAAATCAAGGAAAACCCAAAGATGTTTTATAAATACATAAAGAGCAAGAGGATAACTAAAGAAAGAGTAGGGCCTATTAGAGACCAAAAAGGTAACCTGTGTGTTGAGGCGGAAGACGTGGGTATGGTTCTTAATGAATACTTTGCGTCTGTCTTCACAAAAGATGGGGACGATGCACACACTGTCGTTAAGGAGGAGGAGTGTGGAATATTAGATGTGATAAACATAGTGAGAGAGGAAGTATTAATAGGTTTAGCATCTTTGAAAGTAGATAAATCACCAGGCTCAGATGAAATGTATCTCAGGCTGTTAAGACAAGCAAGGGAGGAAATAGCAGAGGCTCTGACCATCATTTTTCAATCCTCTTTGGCTACAGGTGTGGTGCCGGAGAACTGGAGGCCTGCTAACGTTGTACCGTTGTTTAAAAAGGGAGAAAGGGATAGACCGAGTAATTACAGGCCAGTCAACCTAACCTTGGTGGTGGGCAAATTGTTGGAAAAAATTTTGAGGGACAGTATTAATCATCATTTAGAAAGTCACAGATTAATCAAGGATCCTCAGCATGGATTTGTTAAGGGAAGGTCCCTTGCTTTTTGTGGTATATATCAATGATTTAGACTTCAATGCAGGGGGCATGATTAAGAAGTTTGCCGATGATACAAAAATTGGCCATGTGGTTGATAGTGAGGAAGAAAGCTGTAGACTGCAGGAAGATATCAATGGACTGGTCAGGTGGACAGAAAAGTGGCAAATGGAATTCAGTCTGGAGAAGTGTGAGGTAATGAATTTGGGGAGGGCTAACAAGGCAAGGGAATACACAATAAATGGTAGGATACTGAGAAGTGTAGAGTAACAGAGGGACCTTGGAGTGCATTTCCACAGATCCCTGAAGGTAGTATGACAGGTGGATAAGGTGAATAGAATATTAGAGCAGGGAGGTTATGCTTGAACTGTATAAAACACTAGTTAGGCCACAGCTAGAGTACTGCATACAATTCTGGTCACCACATTACAGGAAAGATGTGATTGCAATAGAGAAGGTACAGAGAAGATTTACAAGGATATTGTGGGGACTGGAGAATTTCAGCTTGGAGGAAAGATTGGAAAGGCTGGGGTTGTTTTCTTTGGAACAGAGGAGGCTGAGGGGAGACTTAATTGAGGTGTATAAAATTATGAAGGGCCTAGAGTGGATAGGAAGGACCTATTTCCCTTAGCAGAGAGGTCAATAACCAGGGGGCATAGATTTAAAGTAATTGGTAGAAGGATTAGAGGGGAGTTGAGTAGAACATTTTTCACCCAGAGGGTGGTGGGGGTCTGGAACTCACTGCCTGAAAGGGTGGTAGAGGCAGAAACGCTCATCGCATTTAAAAAGTACTTAGATTTGCACCTGAAGTGCCTTAACCTACAGAGCTACCAACAAAAAGCTGGAAAGTGGGATTAGGCTGGATGGCTCTTTTCGGCTGACACAGACACGATGGGCCGAATGGCCTCCTTCTGTGCCATAAACTTCTATGATTCTATATCTTCTTTGCCTCAAAATTGCTGGATTTTGTGTGAAATAATAATGGCGAAAAATGTTAATTCGCCATTATTTTTCCAGCAATTTCTGGGCCAATATGTGCAAATGCATTTTCTGCTGTATAATATTTTAGAAAAAATATGCATCTCAGCAATTTTGCATTTTAATTTAAAAATAAACCCCAGCTAAATGCGATGTATTGAGGTGTTGTGGCCATACTTCCAAAATCTATTTTAGCAACAAAGGAATAAATGGATTTATCAACAGCAAAGTATTTTTTGGTAAGCAGATTTGTAAATTATAAATGCAGCGTGTGCTTACCAAGAAAGCGGCACCTGTTAAGCACAAGCCTATTTTAGAGGTTCAGTGGATGGATATTTTATAAACTAGACTCGTCATATGTCAGTTTCATGTGTTCAACTTATATGGATACACATGATGACGACTGGATTAATGCTGAAGAATGCCAAACCAAATTACTGACGTTGCTTCTATAATTATATCCTGAAAATTGGAATACCAGTTAATGCAATCAGCAGGCTTTTGTGTACTAAATATAGGAACTGAACCTGCTGTGCCCACAAAAAAGAGCTCATATATAAGTTGTCCAGAGAGCACAGAAAGCTGCTGGTGTCCAACCATCAGGGTAAGTTTCTCATTAACTTTCTTCATCTTAATTTGGCAACTGATATTTTTTCTCAGTGAAGTAGAGGGGGAGAGGACCACATCAAGTTATGTAAAATATTAAATTATATAATAGAAGAAATCAATCCAGAAAATTATCTCAAAATAAGTAAGGGCCAAAGGACATAAATGTAATTGATACATTTAAATCAGAGTCAAAGTAGTAAAAATAATTTATCGATTATGTCTTTTCTTTTGCTAGAATTGCTGTGGAGGATTTTTTCTTACCTGGGACTGATAAAGGTAACGGATGTTCAGACAAGCAAATGTAAACTACATTTCTTAAATGGAAAACTAATCAGAAAGGGTTAATACCATTGCTTAAAATTGATTTTGACCGAAAGTGCTGGTTATCTTTCAGACACAGGACGTCAAGTTCAATTACATGTTCATTAGACTTTAATGACTCCCCACTGGTTGTTATGCAATACCGCACTAGAAGCAGCTGGTTCAGTTTCAACACAGCAGCAAGTAGCAGTTCAATGACATATAAATACCACACACATTCAATGTAACAGTGTCGGGGCGATCATCATTTCCTACAATTTCTAAATCACTTAACACAGAAATATTATTCAGTGTAATTGAAACGTAATGTGCCTATATCATTTACTATACATTGATCGATGTTTAAATCACATTGGCGTTCTAAACATGCCAGGAAAATGAACATTACATTAAAAAAGATATGTTAATATGGGACTTTCGAACTATTGTCTTGTTTGCAGCATTATTAAATTAAGCGGAACACAATAGCTTTGTTTTGAACATTTAAAGCCACATTCGGCATTCTGGCAGTAATATGGGAGCAGCAGAGCAAAGATGCGTTTTTGTTAGCTTTTTAAAAACAGACTACCAGGAAAATGCAAACAATATTCTTTATATGAGAAACAGCTAACCGGAATGTGATGCTAATACATAGTTCATCAAGGCTATTTAAACAGTCTTACAGTCTTGAATGTGTAAACTGTATTTTGCAATCTGGTGTCACTGAAATCACAAAAACATCAACTATTTGAAGGAGTTAAAAAACTTACACTAAATAATAAAAGGATAGGATATTTAGTGGACCTCGCAAAATGCAAAAACGGTTAATAACATGCTATAAAAATAATTATACGCCATGAATAACTGCGACATGGAACAAAATCAAATAAAACAAGACATCATCACAATTCAGAAATAAATCGTTAGGAATTAATTGATTTTCCCCTAAAAGCAATAGCTAATTAGATTAAGTTCAAATATGAGCTATCTTGCTTTCTGATAAACAAAGGAATTATTTATTCGTGACAAGAAGTAATTCACTGAAATATGCTGATTTTATTCGGGATCACATTATTTATATACATATGGACGTATATTTCAGCAATAAAACGAAGCCATGGGGGATGCGGAAATGGCAGTGTTTGGAAAGGCGGCGTCGTTTTTGCGGAAAACTGATAAGGAAAGACTGGAAGCTCAAAACCGACCATTCGATGCTAAAACTGCCTGCTATGTCTCGTGCGGTAAAGAATTGTTCGTTAAAGGTACAATCAAGAGCAAGGAGGGTGGAAAAGCCACGGTGGAGACCGAAGACAAGAGTGTCAGTTGAAAATTTAAAAATAAATAAATCATTTTGAAAAGCCTTGTTGCCTTCACGAAAGCCACATTTTTTTAAATAACATGATAGGTCTGTTGATTATTTTTCAGACCGTAACTGTTAAAGAAGACGATGTCCTCCCAATGAACCCTCCAAAATTCGATAAAATTGAGGACATGGCCATGATGACCCACCTGAATGAAGCAACTGTGCTGTTTAACCTCAAAGAGCGTTACGCAGCCTGGATGATCTACGTAAGTACAATAGCTTCAGATTGCAAAATGAAAACGATAATTGAATAAATTAAAGGTTCTTAATTCCTTTCTCCGACTTTAGACCTACTCTGGGTTGTTCTGTGTCACTGTAAACCCCTACAAGTGGTTGCCAGTGTACGATCCCGAGGTCGTGAGTGGTTACAGAGGCAAGAAGCGTCAAGAGGCTCCTCCCCACATCTTCTCCATCTCTGACAACGCGTATCAGGCCATGTCAACCGGTAAGTATGTCGGTTTTGATTATAGTTTTTTTGCTGTACAGCGCTGAATTATTTTTGATTCTCGTTGAACTCAGAACCAGGGAACAAATTTATGCAACATTCTCTCTGTTGTCTGAACTGAGCGTTGATCTTGTGTTGGTCTTATTTACAGATCGTGAAAACCAGTCTATCTTGATCACGTAAGTGTTGCTGGTTTAATATATTCCCCTAGATGTTGGTAGTTATCTGATAGAATTCTAATTGACTCTAGTCTTTTTAAATACTTTATGAGTGCGCTAATTGTTGTTTTCTTCATTTTCTGCTCCCACTCTATCCAGCGGAGAATCTGGTGCTGGAAAGACTGTGAACACGAAACGTGTCATCCAGTACTTTGCATCAGTTGCAGCCGGTGGTGACTCTAAGAAGAAGGAGCAAGCTGGGAAGAATAAAGTAAGACAAAACTGATACAATAAAATGTGGCAACTTCTTGTTGTTTAGCTGTAATTCATGTTCTTTAGCTGTAAATGCTCCAACTCTTGGTAATCAAAAGTATTTTTGCAGGGGTCTCTGGAGGATCAAATCATCCAGGCTAACCCGTTGCTGGAAGCTTTTGGTAATGCCAAGACAGTGAGAAATGACAACTCATCTCGCTTTGTAAGTTTCTTGAACATTTCCTACAGTTGGATCTATTATACCCCATGGTGTGCACGATATTGATTAACAATCCATTGTAACAATCAAGATGTTTCAATAATACAATTATATTGTGCGCGCGTTGTGAAATCGTGTTTCAAATCTCTGACTTGAATAACTTTTACATTTCAAGGGAAAATTCATCAGAATTCACTTCGGTGCCACGGGGAAACTGGCTTCTGCCGATATTGAAACCTGTAAGTGCAGTTAAACTTGATTTGCAAATATCGGCGTAAATCAATTTGTTGATATGTAGACTTGTTCTTCAGTAAATCCACATTTGTATGTGCACATATCCCCCCAGATCTACTGGAAAAATCCAGAGTAACATTCCAGCTAAAAGCTGAAAGGAGTTACCACATTTTCTACCAGATGATGACCAACTTTAAACCAGAAATTGTTGGTAAGGACGGAAGTTTTGTAATGTTGCTACCTTCATTTTTTTGTTCTCTGCTAACACGGGAAGGATTAGTTCTAACATATTGGTGCGGAATTTGCGGTCAGCGGAGAAGCGATGACGATCGCCGCTGACCTCGAAGAAAGCTTCCCACAAAGTTCCTGCAATTTCTGTGGCGAAAACTTTATCTTTTTCAACTTTAATTTGATTGTCGCACTGACAGAAGGAGATGGCCAGTGTACAAGCAACAGTGATGTCATCAAGCTGGCTAAGCAGCCAATCACCTTGAAGAATTCTCAGACAGTAAACCAAGAAATAAAAGGCAGCTTTTATCATTCACTTCAATTTTTTTTTATGGAAAGCAAAATAAAGATTGGGACATACACATGGGGTTAAGGTAGAAGCTGAAATATCATAAACAAACTTCTAAAAATATAATTTTTATTATGACAAAAATATAGTAATTTTTATGATAACGGAGAAATTTGACGTTCCACAATTATAAAATTAATTTTTCAGGGCCAGAACGGTTGTTAGCAGTCAACATGCTGTTAAAACCCCAGTTACACCTCTTTCTACAAGGCTTAACTTTTTCTGGGGTGTTTAACAGTGATATTAGAGCAGAAAAGGGAAGTTTTCTTCATTTCAAGTGATTTCACCGATTGCCGGCTATGGGGAGTTCCACAGCACAGCCTGTGGCAGAGCAGGGAATGAATGACCGCAACTTCAGGATTTCCGTGTTTATCCGTGCATGCGCTAAATCCTGAAGTTACGGTCAGTTCAGAGGGGTTGTTGTTGTTTTGTATGTTAAGAAAAGCTGAGATTGGGATGTCTAGTTTGGCTATCCATTTGATGGCCTCCTGAGATGCCAAGTGGAGAAATGAGATGCCTCCCGCAACAGATCTTAGTGGGCAGGGTGATGTGATGTGTTCCATGGTCTGGCACTCATGGCCACAAGCGCACTTCGGTCATCCCTCATCTTCCACTTGTGGAGCAGGTGGCCGCATCGGTGAATGCCGCCAGTTTTGCCGTCATTACCACCGCAAAATCCAGGCCATTATGATCTGTTAATGTTTGCAATATACCTTTATCTCAGCCTTTCAATAGATCTATAGAAATAAAGTCCTAATGTCACCTATTAAAATGTTATTTTCATACTTTTCAACTATATCTGATTTGCATTTTATGAATGTATCTGTTTCAGTGGTATCTTAGTATTGTGACTACCAGAGCAATGTTGAATTAAAACTGAATTTGACAAGTTGGCTAAATGGAAGAGGAGAAACCTAACTGTAAAATTGGGTGATACTTACGCTACCTTTCATTTGGTGAATCACAAGTCTTTCTACAAAACATTTATGTTGTTTTCCTCAGAATCTTGTCTCATTACCACCAACCCCTATGATTATCATTTCATCAGCCAGGGTGAGATTAATGTCCAGAGTATTGATGATACGGAAGAATTGATGGCAACTGATGTGAGTATCAGCTGTACATCTGCACTGTTATTTTCTTATCCCAACTTATGCATTGTCAGGCATGTACATGTTTAGGCAGCCATAACGATTAATCCATTTTTGTCCTAGTGTCGATGAAGGAACGATGATATACTTCCAAGTCAGGACGGTCTGTGACTTGGAGGGGAACTTGGAGGTGGTGGTGTTCTCATGCATCTGCTGCACTTGTCCTTCTAGGTGGTAGAGGTCGCGATTTGGGAGGTGCTGTCGAAAAAGCCTTGGTGATTTGCTGCAGTGCATCTTGTAGATGGTACACACTGCAGCCATGGTACGGCGGTGGTGAAGGGAGTGAATGTTTAAGGCGGTGGATGGGGTGCCAATCAAGTGGACTGCTTTGTCCTGGATGGTGTCGAGCTTCTTGAGTGTTTTTGGAGCTGCACTCATCCAGGCAAGTGGAGAGTACTCCATCGCACTCCTGACTTGTGGAAAGGCTTTGTCGAATCTGGAGGTGAATCACTTGCCGCAGAAGATCCAGCCTCTGACCTGCTCTTGTAGCCACAGTATTTATGTGGTTGGTCCAGTTAGATTTCTGGTCAATGGTGACCCCAGGATGTTGATGGTGTGGGATTTGACAATGGTAATGCCTTTGAATGTCAAGGGGAGGTGGTTAGACTCTCTCCTGTTGGAGATAGTCATTGCCTAACATTTGTGTGGCACAAATGTTATTTGCCACTTATCAGCCCAAGCCTAAACGTCGTCCAGGTCTTGCTGCATGCGGCCACAGTCTGCTTCATTATCTGAGGAGTTGCGAATGGAAATGAACACTGTGCAATCATCAGCGAACATCCCCACTTCTGACTTATGATGGAGGGAAGGCCATTGATGAAGCAGCTGAAGATGGTTGGGCCCAGGACACTGCCCTGAGGAACCCCTGCAGCGATGTCCCAGGATACTGCTCTGAGGAACCATTGCAGCGATGTCCTGGGGCTGAAATGAATGGCCTCTAACAACTACAACCATCTTCCTTTGTGCTAGGTATGATTGAAGCCAGTAGAGAGTATTTCCCCTAGTTCCCATTGACTTTAATTTTAATAGGGCTCCTTGATGCCAAACCCAGTCAAATGCTGCCTTGATGTCAAGGGCAGTCAGTCTCACCTCACCTCTGGAATTCAGCTCTTTTGTTCATATTTGGACCAAGGCTGTAACGAGGTCTGGAGCCGAGTGGTCCTGACAGAACCCAAACTGAACATTGGTGAGCAGGTTATTGGTGATTAAGTGCTGTTTGATAGCACTGTTGACAACCCCTTTCACACTTTGCTGATGATTGAGAGTAGGCTGATGGGGCAGGAATTGGATGGACAGCTGTACATCTTTATTTGTATTTTCTTACCCCGACTCGTGCATTGTAAGGCATGTACATATTTAGGCAACCAGCACCAATACTCCATTTTACCAATCAAAATGCACACGTCGAGAAAGAAAATGCTATGGAATGTAAATGAATAAGAATAATTAAGAAAGGTGATACTAGCTGTGTTTATCCGCACTGTCAGTAAGGAAGATAAAATTTAGAAACTTTTAAAAGGTAGAAGTCCTGGCATCAAAATGTTTCAACAACTAAGTAGGTAAAACTGTTTCAGTATATTAGTCTTGCTGTTGGATTCTAAGTCTATTGTTTGGATTTAAAGAGTGCTATCGATATCCTGGGCTTCGTAATTGATGAGAAATGGGGCATCTACAAACTCACTGGTGCAGTAATGCACTTTGGTAACATGAAATTCAAGCAAAAACAGCGTGAGGAGCAGGCTGAGCCCGAAGGCACAGAAGGTAACAGTTTCATACGTCTCACTTCACTGCAGTATTTACTAACATTTATATATTCAAAATAATGGCCCTGAAATTGCAGTTGGAGGCGTAACTCCAGAGTATGCCTCCGCCCACGAAACATTTCCGCACCGACCTGTTGTCATCCAAGCTGCGGAGAATTCGGGTCTCCATGCGTACGGCAGCGCAAAGGCCCACAGATCCCAGGGACGCAGGCGGTTCGGAAGTGTCCCTGGGATCACGTGGGCCTGGGTCTCCAATGAGAAAATGGATTCCACTGCAGTCATTTAGGAACGGAATCCCCTAATGACATGCAATGGAATCCCCAAATAATTAAACAATTTAGACAATTCAAATAAATATAAATGTTCTGTATTTCAATATTATTCATAACTTCCTTCATTACACCAAATACAATAAAAATTTAATTTTTTGAAAAAATAATTTTAAACATTTTAATCCAGACCAATATTTGCATAAACTAATTTTAAGTGTTTGCGCATCATTTTTATTTTTAAATGTTTAATTTAAGATTCATAATAACCCTTACACTGATGAAAGCAGGGCCTATGCCTGCTTTTACCAGCCGTAAGAGTTTTGTGGGCAATTGCTGGGCAGTTGTTGGGCAAATAGCTCAATTGTGCGCCAGCGAAACTGATTTTACTTTCAGTTCGTATGATCTGTCAAGGCGTACCTTGATAAATCGCAAGTTCTGGGGTTTCGCGCATGTGGAAGTTGCGAGGCCTTTCAGAAGGATTACGATCGCGTAAGCTGAGTGTTCGCTGTCGAAGACATCCGTCATTTCAGGGCCAATGTTTCAAATCAAATGCATAGTTAATATAAATTTACAGTCTAAACAGTATTGAAGTTGTATTGTAATATTTTGGAACTATATTATTTATGGAATTAATATTAAATTTGGATGGCATTGCCACATCTCCTGTATTATCTAGTGTCTGTATGCTTGTGGTGTAATACTGTGGTCCCTTAGACCAATCATATTGCAGTGATAGAAACCACTGCCCCTTTAACCAGTTTACCTCAGGACAAACTGAGCACTGTTAGCCAGCAAATCAGCTGTTTCTGCAAGCTGAAGGCTTTGAGACTTCTCTTTGGTATATAAATAAAAAGAGAGAATGTTAATGAAAGTTAACTACTACGGTTTGGGGTTTCTCCCAACACTTTTAGCTGTTGTCCGCAGCAATTGATCTAATTGGTATCTGCATACATGCTTTGGCACCGAGAAGAAACCACCAGATTCCATTTGAAAATCTGGATCAATCAGGACAACTCATAATTTAGCTGATCACTGACAAACAGAAGGAATGCTATTCAAGATGCACCTAACTGAAACCAATTTTGAAAATTACATTTACCCTGTGAAATAAGAAACATAACGGCTGCATTTTGAAAGTAACACTTCGGTTGTAAATTGTTTGTGACAATCTGAGGACATGATAAGCTATCGTTTATATGCAAGTCCTGTTTTTATTTTATCCTGCCCATCTAAAGTCTAATAAAAAAATATATGTAACACAGTCATTTTCACTATTTGATAAAGGAACAAAACTCTGCTTTTGCCACACTGACATCTGTACAGCATTATTGTCCTGAATACTGTATTGAAAATATGTGGTTAACATATACGTAAGGCATTTCAATTAAACAAAATAAAACCTTATTTCTCAATGTTTATTGCACGACAGTATTCCAAATACAAAATGAGATGCTATAAACAAATATACTCAATTGCACTATATTTTTTGTTAGATGCCGACAAGGTTGCTTACCTGACCGGCCTCAACTCTGCAGATTTGCTAAAGGCTTTATGCTATCCACGTGTAAAGGTTGGCAATGAATTTGTGACCAAAGGGCAGACTGTTCAGCAGGTACAGTTTCCAAGAATTTTAGCAAAATAATGTGTGTAAACATTTAAAATATTTAATTTAGGCTGATGTTTTTGGTTAAACTGTATATTGTATTCTCTCAGGTCTACAACTCAGTTGGTGCCCTTGCCAAATCAATTTTTGAGAAAATGTTCTTGTGGATGGTTATCCGTATCAATCAGCAATTGGACACAAAACAGGCCAGACAGTTTTTCATTGGTGTGCTGGATATCGCTGGGTTTGAAATTTTTGATGTAAGAATCAGAAACATCAATATCAACAAAATAAATTTTAAAATTAAAAGCACTGAAAAGGCAATACAATGAATAATTAACACTTTAAATTGCTCCATAAATTCAGTTCAACAGCTTGGAACAGTTATGTATCAACTTCACTAATGAGAAACTGCAGCAGTTCTTCAACCACCACATGTTTGTTTTGGAACAAGAAGAGTACAAGAAGGAAGGAATTGAATGGGTATTCATTGACTTCGGTATGGATCTGGCTGCTTGCATTGAACTCATTGAAAAGGTAAGTAATATCATGTATGATATTAATAAGAGCTGAAATAGATTCATATCGGTATCATTTTATTAATTGCAATGTCTCATGTCAAAAACCATTGTCATTACCACAGCCCATGGGTATCTTCTCAATCCTGGAAGAGGAGTGCATGTTCCCCAAGGCCTCAGACACTTCTTTCAAGAATAAACTGTATGACCAGCATCTTGGAAAGTCAAACAACTTCCAGAAACCCAAGCCTGCTAAAGGAAAGGCTGAAGCTCACTTCTCACTGGTGCATTATGCTGGCACTGTGGACTACAACATTAGTGGCTGGCTGGATAAGAACAAGGACCCTCTGAATGAAAGTGTAATTGGACTATTCCAGAAATCATCAGTAAAACTTTTGGGTGTTCTCTATGCTGTATCCGCTGAAGGTAAAACTCTATTACACTCAAATGTTAATATTCCTTTTTGTTAACATTGTATTCTTCCCTTTCCTAATCATTTTAGAACAAACAAATTTGTTGTTTTTTTGTAGCTGAAGCCGCTAGCAAGAAAGGTGGCAAAAAGAAGGGCGGCTCTTTCCAGACAGTGTCTGCTCTGTTTAGGGTATGATTTCCTCCTACATTTATCAATCTGTCGTGAACTAAGTTTTAATAAATTTGAGAGGGCTAGCAAAACATTGATTGAAGTGTGTCAAATATGATTAATAAATAGAACAGTCTTGTACTATTATTACAAATATCATGGGAAAAACCTGGAGATCAATATTACTTTCTTGTGTATCCCACAGGAAAACTTAGGCAAGCTGATGGCTAACCTGAGAACTACGCATCCACATTTTGTGCGTTGTTTAATCCCCAACGAGACAAAGACACCAGGCAAGTGTGATTCCCTTTCTAGACACTACATTTTTGAAGAAATAAATCACAAGCGAAGTCAGTAATGGATGCAGTCCTCTGTTTTTAACTTAATAAGGCATGAAAAAAATCATTTGGTGAGTTGTATTTTCATGTTTATGCTGTATCCATCAGGTACTATGGATAACCACCTTGTCATACACCAGCTGAGGTGCAATGGTGTGCTTGAAGGTATCAGAATCTGCAGAAAGGGATTCCCAAGCAGAATCATCTATGGTGACTTCAAGCAAAGGTAATGAATCTCAAACTCTACATTTCGGTTTTCCATTCTATGAAATTGTTGAGTATATTCCATTCTAATGATAAGACACAATAATGTGATTAAACCTCTAATACAACAGATACAGGGTTCTTAATGCAAGTGCCATTCCAGAAGGTCAGTTCATTGATAGCAAGAAGGCTTCTGAGAAGCTATTGGGATCCATTGATGTAGATCATACCCAGTACAAATTTGGACACACTAAGGTAATTATATTTAAAACCTAAGTTTCTCACTGTGAAATAATAGGCTGATGAACCTATGAATATAGTTTTAAGTTTAACTTGAGAAGCATGAGAATTCCTTTCTGCTTGTGTTATTACGGGACTAGATATATGGAGCGATTCCAGACCCACTACACACTGCTCCATTAGGGTGGGAACAACCCAATTGCACAAAGTGCTAAAGCCACACAAACTTTTCAGTATCAATTCAACAAACAAATTGAGTCATGTTTTTACAATTTATTATATTTTGTGCATTGAACATAAAAAGTGAACACTTCCTATAATTTATTTAAGGTGTTCTTCAAGGCTGGTCTCTTGGGTACACTTGAAGAGATGAGAGATGAAAAGTTAGCACAACTTGTTACCCGCACTCAGGCTATTTGCCGTGGATTCCTAATGAGGGTTGAATTTAAGAGAATGATGGAAAGGAGGTAAATATCCTCACATATGAACATCCAGAAATATATTTGTCAGTAAAAAATATTTTCTATGATACTGTATCATTTTACTCTTACACAAAAGCTCAAGAAGGATTGTTATGAACTGTGTTCCCCTGTCTAACTGTATCCTTTAGGGAAGCATTGTACACTCTACAGTACAACATCCGTTCATTCACAAACGTCAAACACTGGCCATGGATGCAATTGTATTTCAAGATCAAACCTCTTCTGAAGAGTGCTGAAACTGAAAAGGAAATGGCGAATATGAAAGATGAGTTTGAAAAAAATAAGGAGGCACTTGCCAAATCTGAAACACGAAGGAAGGAATTAGAAGAGAAAATGGTGGCTTTTGTACAGGAAAAGAATGATCTTCTACTCCAAGTCCAATCGGTATCAACGTTCACAGTCTTAATATAGTAAATTCTGTATACAAATGATAAAAACCATAGCCTGGTATAATTCATTTTCAAATTTTTTTGCAGGAAGGTGAAACTCTGGCAGATGCAGAAGAAAGATGTGAGGGACTGATTAAAAATAAAATTCAACTGGAGGCTAAAGTGAAAGAAGCTAATGAAAGATTGGAAGATGAAGAGGAGATAAATGCAGAACTCACAGCTAAGAAGAGAAAACTGGAGGATGAGTGTTCAGAACTGAAGAAAGATATTGATGACTTAGAGCTCACATTAGCCAAAGTTGAAAAAGAAAAACATGCCACCGAGAACAAGGTATGAATAGGTGATTTTTATATAATACTTATGCAACTCATGAAAGGAATTTCATACCTATTTACACTTCATGACATTCTTCTATATGTTTTGTTTTTGGTGAACATAGGTTAAAAACCTCACTGAAGAGATGGCTAGTCTCGATGAAAGCATCGCTAAAGTAACAAAGGAAAAGAAAGCCCTCCAAGAGGCCCATCAGCAGACTTTGGATGACCTCCAGGCCGAGGAAGACAAAGTCAACACTCTAACCAAAACAAAGACTAAGTTGGAACAACAAGTTGATGACGTAAGTGTTCTTAAAGACCACTAGATCAAATGGGTTTGAGCATACGGTCATTTTTTGAAGCAAATTCTGATAAAAAATTTATTTTCCCTTAAAAGCTTGAAGGTTCTCTAGAGCAGGAGAAGAAACTTCGCATGGATCTTGAACGCTCCAAGAGAAAGCTTGAAGGCGACTTGAAGCTGTCACAAGAAGTCACAATGGATTTGGAGAACGATAAGCAGCAATTGGATGAGAAGCTAAAAAAGTCAGTCATCTTATTCTTTGTTCCCATCCCTATGCGTGAATTTTTAACCCACCTGTCCTGTTAGCATATAGAACTTGTTATTGCAGACATTGACTCTTAAGTCAGAGGATTTTCATTAACTTGAGCATGTGGTCTTGTAGAACTTCTGTGATTGAACTAGTACAAGAGCACTGCTTGTAGAGAGTAATATGGTGTTAACTCAGGAATTAAGGATCTATTTTAAATGTCCTGCAACTATCACATAATTTATTGCCTCAGCATGTCTGTGAAAAAATAGATTTTGTGTAAGTTCATTAATAATACAGAAATTTGGTAATTGAGTAGTTCAACTTAATTTTTCACTCTTATTATTAAAGGAAGGAATTCGAAATCAGCCAGCTTCAAAGCAAAGTTGAAGATGAGCAGGCTTTGGCTTCCCAGCTGCAGAAAAAGATTAAAGAATTGCAGGTGATGTATAGGTCTCGTGAAATTATCGACTCTACCTTTGTAAATGTTATGTGCACGAACTGATGTTACTTGTTTTAAGATCGTAATCAACGCATATTTATTTTAAGGCTCGTATTGAAGAGCTTGAAGAAGAAATTGAAGCTGAGCGTGCCTCTCGTGCTAAGACTGAGAAACAGAGATCTGATCTTTCTCGGGAACTTGAAGAGATCAGTGAGCGACTAGAAGAAGCCGGCGGTGCAACTGCAGCACATATTGAAATGAACAAAAAACGCGAAGCGGAATTTCAGAAAATGCGCCGCGATCTGGAAGAATCTACCTTACAGCATGAAGCCACAGCCGCTGCTCTTCGTAAGAAGCAAGCTGATAGTGTTGCAGAACTTGGGGAACAAATCGACAACCTGCAACGTGTGAAACAGAAACTGGAGAAGGAAAAGAGTGAGCTGAAGATGGAAATTGATGACCTTGCTAGTAATATGGAATCTGTATCTAAAGCTAAGGTGCAGTTCTGAATGTTGTTAAACCCTACTCCTTCATATAATTATCTTTAATTAATAATTGTTGTCCATTTGATTTCGCATATTTTGAGAATTGAGCATTTTGGTTTCAGGGGAATCTTGAGAAGGTGGCCCGGTCTCTTGAGGACCAAGTCAGTGAACTGAAGACCAAACACGATGAGCATCAACGTTTGATCAACGATTTATCAACTCATAAAGCACGGCTTGGAACGGAAAACGGTATTTATCAGTTCCTTAACTATTTATTGTTCAATGCCAGAAAATACTATGTTATTTTGCAACTTTTTTGCTTGCAACCTCTTCTGATTTGCAGGTGAACTGAATCGCCAGGTAGAGGAGAAGGAAGCCTTGGTATCTCAGCTGACAAGAGGTAAACAAGGATATACTCAACAGATTGAGGAGCTCAAGAGGCAGCTGGAGGAAGAAACAAAGGTACCAGAATAATTTAAGTAAATCATCCATTTTAGTTTAAGAAGAAAACCTTTACAATAATGTAAAATAATTTCCACGTGTTTGAGAATTTGCTTTTGCAACAATTTAATTTCTTCAAATTGCAACAATATAAAATATTAAATTTTATGACGTGGTGGTGAAGTGATTGACTTAAGATGTTAGCTTTGGAAGTGGAGATATTTCTAATCATCGTGACCATAAGCAAAGTATCACGGTTCAGTAACGCGCCAATAATCATAGCAATATTAACTAGTATTTCATCATCTAACTTGGTAATTATTTCAGGCTAAAAGTGCCTTGGCACATGCTATGCAATCTGCCCGCCACGACTGTGATTTGCTCCGTGAGCAATATGAAGAGGAACAGGAGGCAAAAGCAGAGCTCCAGCGTGGTATGTCCAAGGCCAACAGCGAAGTTGCTCAATGGAGAACAAAATATGAAACTGATGCAATCCAGCGTACAGAGGAACTGGAGGAGGCCAAGTATGTGATAATAAAATGAGAATTTGGCTTCATACAACATGTTCTGTGAGATGATGTTATTACAACATCTTTGGTTTTGTACTTTTCAGGAAAAAACTTGCTCAGCGTCTGCAGGATGCAGAAGAGCACATTGAGGCTGTGAACTCCAAATGTGCTTCATTGGAAAAGACAAAACAGAGATTGCAAAATGAAGTGGAGGATCTCATGATAGATGTGGAGAGGGCAAATTCAGCAGCAGCAGCTCTTGACAAGAAACAGAGGAACTTTGACAAGGTAAGAGTATGTTGTGCCATTGTTTCCCTTTCTCTGTCATTCTAAAGACAGTTACCATACCAATTTCATATTGATATTAAGTAATTTCAGCTGTGGATAGATACAAGAGTGGCAGTGTAACTCTATTAGGATTGGACTGGATTATTGAATGGATTAACACCAAGCCTGCGATCTTACCTGAGGAGTCGCGTTTGAGGCAGGACTGCTGGTTTCCGGGTTTTAGTCCCACCCCCAGCGATGTCTGACGAACAGACGCTATTTTCACTTGATTGGCCCTGTTAAGCCCGCCCTGCGGGCTTGCCGGCCAATTAAGGGAAAGCTGATATCAGATGACGTCAGTGCATGACGCTTCATCTGCCGGTTTTCTTAAAGGGACATGCCCCATAATTTTTTGACAGATGAATTGTCAGTGTTTGACAGCATTGACACTGACATATAAACACTGACAATCACTGTCCAAAGGTGAGCCCTTTCACCCAGGCTCACCAATGACTCTCTGCTTAGGAGGAAACAGATAGCAGCTGCATGTGAGATTGCAGAAGCCATCTGTCAAGTCTCCCGATCAGATGAGGCTTCACAGAGACATCAAATCTTGTCACCTGCAGATACATATAAACAGATTAAAAATATGTCACACTACATTCTCTCACCTGTCATACTTACCTGTGCATAATTGACACCCATCACACTACCTCTGCAGCTGTCATTTGCACATTTACATTGCAGCAGACCCACAGCTTGCCTCGCTGACCCTGGCGGGGTTTCCCACCGTCGGGAAGCCCGCATCAGCAGGTGGAAAATGGTGAAAAGCCTCTTAACTGCCTGTTAACCACCTGTTAACAGGCAGTTAATTGGCTCTAATCCCCTTCCCGCCTCTAGGAGATCGGTCCCTGCCCTAGTCGGGGAACTGCCTCCCGGGAAGATGGCTCGGAGGCGGGTCGGGACCCGCTCCCATTTTTTCCCCATTTTTCCGGCAGTTCCGCCTCCAAACCCGCCTCCTCAGGGCTGGGAAAATTCCCCCCCCCCCCCCCCCCCCCCCCAGTGTATGAGGCTCCTCCAGGTACCTATCTAATAATATTTAAGTTTCACACTGGGTGGAGTGTAATTCTCTCTTCCCCAAAAGGCTGTGGATGCTGGGTCAATGGAAATTTTCAGTAATGAGATCAATAGATTTTTGTTTGTTAAAGCTATCAAGGGATATGGAGAAAAGGCGGGTAAATGGAGTTGAGGTACAGATCAGCCATGATCTAATAGAATATCAGAACAAGCTCCAGAGGCTGAATAGCCTACTCCTCTTCCTATATGTGAAAACAAGTTTAAAATGTACTCAGACTGTGCATTGGATCTCCTAGGCACTTTAAAATGCAGCACTGAATATTTTTAACATAAGAAAGCAAATGCTGTCCCCTGTTCTGACCTAACAAAATATAGTCATTGGGAAGCAGACCTTTGGGCATCCATTTAAACATGCATGCCTGCATGAAGTTCTGTTGTGACAGGCAGAATATGAGTTGCAGCCCAAAGTGTAATTCCAGTCTTGAAATTGAAGTCTGCACTCCATACTCTCCAGCTATCATCTCACATTGGTATTGAGGTATAACTGCATCCTCATGTTTCATTTGTAACTTTTGCAATTGTACAATAAAGGTTCTGGCAGACTGGAAACAGAAATTTGAGGAAAGTCAGGCTGAACTGGAAGCAGCTCAGAAGGAATCCCGCAGTCTCAGTACTGAGATCTTCAAGATGAAGAATGCATATGAGGAGTCTCTGGAGCAACTTGAAACTCTTAAACGCGAGAACAAGAATCTGCAGCGTAAGTCTTAAATGTTTCTCGTCATTTAAATATTTAAAAATGTTGAGATTATTAAATTGGTATGTGTTTACCTTGGAGTTAAAACCCATAGTAAAATCCCATTCTTGCCCACTGCGCTTCATATTCTCCAGGAATCAGTCTCACATCAATAGTATAATTGCACCTTTATATTTCTTTTGTAATCTTAGTTTTATCACAACTAAAATAGGTATAATTTGCAATTTTTTTTCATAAACCAGAGGAGATCTCTGATCTGACTGAGCATCTGGGTGAAAGCAGCAAGGCTCTCCATGAGCTAGAAAAGGCAAAGAAGACAGCTGAGCAGGAGAAGAGTGAAATTCAATCGGCTCTGGAGGAGGCAGAGGTAAAACTAATAATTATTTCAGCAGTACACATTAGAAATCGAAATTTAGATCAATACTATTTGTCAAATGGAGTAACAGAGTTGCAACAATAGTCTAGGGCAATGGACAGCTTTAAAAATTGATTGAACGATCTAAAAGGCATCAGTTCCAAAGGAATACACTAAATGGTCGAAATGGTATCCACAGAGAGTAATTTATGGATGATCTTGCCTAAGCATAGTTTGCTTTACCTTGGAATAACAGATAAACCACTGGATTTATATATTGTCATTTATGACTGGTTAATATAGCTTTGAGCCAGGTAAATGGATTACTATTTTTGCACTCCAAAATGAGAAGCTTTTAAAACTCAAAAGTTACAACTCTTTTTCTTCATATTCACATTAGGAGGCTAACATTAGATTGCAATCCTGAAGTGGCAGAGGTAGATGGGTATGAATCTTCAAACATTTTCTTCTTACATTATGAAAATGTCTCAGTGATTTACACAATGAATAAAATTTTGGAGTACAACTTATTATGTAAGCAAATGTGGCAGCCACTCTGCACCAGTAGTATTGTAAAAACAACAATGGGATGAATGACCAGGTACTGATCGGTTGCTGGCATTTTTGCACAAGTACTGACTTTATATCAGGACCTCAAAAGAAAATCACCTTCCTGGCCTCATCTTTAACATTATATTTCTGTATGATGGCCTGGATTTTCCTTATTGTCGGGGTTCTGACCGGAATTGGGATGAGGTGGAATTTTTGTCTCCTGGTCCGACAGCACTGTGAATCTCTTCCATTTCCCTGGGCTGTGTTAATTATATACTCAAGGTGACTTCCCAAGCCTTATATCACTCCTCAGTGCTAGTGTGCTCTGAGCGGAAGGGAAATCAACTCTTGCAGCATTTCATTCACTGAAGCTTCTTAAAGGGGTAGGATGGAGAAACTGGGCAGCCTCCCAAAGTGTGAAGAAATTGTTTCAAAAAATTTTAATGGGTAAAGGTTGGAAGTAGAGGAAGAGCACAGCAAAATAATAACTCCGGGACACTCTACTGTCTCGGATTTGTCACGCTGTTTGTCCGACATCCAGTCCAGGAGGTGCAGCAATTTCCTCTGCACTATCACTAAAACTGCCTATTCCACCTCCATAACATCATCTGTCTCTGCCCCTGCCTCAGCTCATCTGCTGCTGAAACATTCATGCCATTATTAGCTCTAGACTTGACTACTCCAATGCTCTCTTGCCTGGACTCCCATCTTCCACCCTCCATAAACTTGAAGTCATCTAAAACTCTGCTACCCGTATCCTAACTCGCAACATGTCCCGTTCAGCTATCACCCCTGTGCTCGCTGACCTACATTGGCTCCCAGTCCAGCAACACCTCGATTTAAAAATTCTCATCCTTGTTTTCAAATTCCTCCATGGCCTCACCCTTCTTTATCTCTGTAATGTCCTCCAGTCCTCCAACTTTCCAAGATCTCTGCACTCCTCCAATTCTAGCCTCTTGCGCATTCCTGATTTTGGTCACCTGTCCTAATATCTTCTTATGCGGCTCAATGTCAAGTTTTGTTTGATAACGCCCCTGCGAAGCGCGATGGGATATTCTGTATATACGGAGATGGGGATTCAGCAGGAGAGCTTCTCAACCCCTTTTCCTCTATTATCTGCCCTGGTTCTGCCCATTTTTGGATGGTGTTCAAGAGGATAATCACTGCGACCATTGTGCGCAGAATATAAGAATTTTGGGAGTTGTTATTCATCAAGTAATGTCATAATATAATAGTCTGGAAAGATAGATGCATTTAATACACACTAGTATCATAGCGAGTGCAAGCAACTTTCTATGGCTATAATGTGTGAAATGTTCAAAAATATGTGTGATGCCCTTTGTAGGCTACTCTGGAACATGAAGAGAGCAAGATCCTCCGTATTCAGCTAGAACTGAACCAAATAAAATCTGAAGTTGACAGGAAAATTGCTGAGAAAGATGAGGAGATTGAGCAGCTGAAGAGGAACCACCAGAGAGTTGTAGAAACAATGCAAAGTGCCTTGGACTCAGAAATCAGGAGCAGAAATGATGCTTTAAGAATCAAAAAGAAAATGGAGGGCGATCTAAATGAAATGGAGATTCAGTTGGGACATGCTAACCGTCAGGCTTCAGAAGCCCAGAAACATCTCAGAAACCTGCAGGGTCAATTAAAGGTCTGTATAATAGTGCATTTATTTCGGATTTACAGTTAATTTTAATCTAGCTCTAAATATTGTGCAATCATCTGTCAATTAAATAAATGTAATGGCATTTTCCTATGACCTAACAATAGAAAAGTGCAGGAATTATAATTTGTCAGCAGTTTTAGATTATTCAAACTACTTAAGATTTCACTAAATAGCTTATTATTTTAATTTATGCTAATATATGAATATTACTGTTTACTATGATATCTGCTGACAAAAGATTTCTACATTCTAAATAGGACACCCAGTTACATCTAGACGATGCTTGCAGAAGCCAGGAAGACTTGAAGGAGCAATTGGCCATGGTTGAGCGCAGAAGCGGTCTGCAGCAGGCTGAGATTGAAGAAATGAGAGCAGCACTGGAACAGACAGATAGAGCTCGCAAAATTGCTGAACAGGAGCTTATTGATGTCACTGAGAGGGTACAGCTGCTGCACACTCAGGTTTGTCCACACACTATTGTCAATTAGACAAGTAGGCCCTGTTATATACGGAGAGGATGTGGTTGAGGCCTAAAACGGCCAAAGAATCCGGCAAGGCTGGGGACAAGGTGGTTCTGCCGAACTTAACGGCAGGACCTCATTAACAGAAGTCGTAAACACCAGCGACAGGAGGCTGCAGCTCTTGCCTTCCTTTCACCGCCGAGTTTCCGACCTCTGGGAAACCTGAGCAGCAACAGTAAATGTTAAATCGGGCTCCCAATTGCCCATCGTGGGGGTTAATATCGAGGCTGCAGTCTTTTTTGCAGTTTACACATCATACAAAACAAGTTCTTACAAATTGACTTTTCCTGCAGAATACAAGTCTCATCAACACCAAGAAGAAGCTGGATTCTGACCTGAGTCATCTCCAATCTGAAATGGAAGAAACAATTCAGGAATCAAGAAATGCTGAAGAAAAAGCAAAGAAGGCTATCACAGATGTAAGTCAGAAGTTATTTTAACTATTTATTCATATTATTACAAATACTAATTGTCTCACTTCAATTACTTTGTTGGGATTATTTCGAGCTTGAGCTTGAATAATGATTTGCCCAATTACCTCACCGTTATAAGGCTGCCATGATGGCTGAAGAGCTGAAGAAGGAACAGGATACCAGTGCTCACCTTGAACGAATGAAGAAGAACCTCGAGCAGACGGTGAAGGACCTGCAGCATCGTCTGGATGAGGCTGAGCAACTGGCAATGAAAGGAGGAAAGAAACAGCTCCAGAAACTGGAGTCTAGGGTAAGCATCAAGATTGTGTTATTGTATGCTGCATGCTGAAGCTTGTGAATATGTTGAGGCTTTAGCAACAAAATACAGAACATAATAATTTAAAAGGCAATATGAAACTTGCATGGATGTAAAACAGTTAACATCATTTGATGACTGGTTTAGGTGCGTGAGCTGGAAAATGAACTGGAAGCTGAGCAGAAACGAAGTGCTGATTCCGTCAAAGGCGTTCGCAAATATGAAAGAAGAGTCAAGGAACTGAGCTATCAGGTATTGTACAGTTTAGAAGCTCATTATTTAGAGTGGCACACCATTGTGGGATCTAGTACTAATCATTATTTTTACAAAATAAATGTTGCCTTTTTTGCTTTATTTACAGTCAGAGGAAGACAGAAAAAATGTGTTGAGACTGCAGGACTTAGTTGACAAGCTGCAGATGAAGGTTAAAGCCTACAAGAGACAATCTGAGGAGGCTGTAAGTAACTGAGGAACTAACTGGTCTAGATCGCTGTGAATGCTCTTAATCTTCTTTATATTTGTCATCTGATTACAAATCTTATCATTATTTAAGACTATTGTAACCAGAAGGGACCCTAGAATATGGCGTTCAGAACTCCAACCATAAGTAACAGAGCTTTTCCATTTATTTTCATCTTCCACTTTGTACTGCGAAGGAAATTTTCAGTTTACCTCGTGAATTTGTTATTTTCCATTGGGAATTGGCTGTTTTTAAGACTCACATATGCTTCCTGAAATCCCTTTTAAATCAGAATAAATTATATTCACAGGGTAGACTTTATCCACTATGAATTCTAGCAATGAGAGGGGTCTGAGTCCCTCTTATTCTTCAGGGCATCCTGTGTGATGTCCTCAAACAGTTTTCCCAGTGCAGCTTATAATTTCCAGATTCATGTCTCACTCCTTCTTTGAATATCAGGATTGTATTTTGTCTCATCCAGAGTCTAAATGTAGTTTTTATGGAACTTGAAGATATTTATGAAGTCTCACCTATTGCCTCTCTCATTTCATTAAGGAATATATGTTGTCTCCCATCTAGCCTGTAGACATTTTGGGGTAAAACAGGTGCAGTGTAGACATTTTGAGGTCGAAATTACACCTCATAAAACGGGTGCAGTGTAGCCCATTTTCAGGGACCCAAGGATACCTGAAAAATGTTGGTCCCAAAAACAGGCATTTGCTCCTTTGCATATTCTAATAAGGGCCAATAAGGGTTCAGGCAGCTCAGAAAGTGAATATGCACTCCTTCTCCAACTGCATGTAAAAGTGATGACCCATATATAAAGGATAATATTTAAACGCACTGCACCCCGCAATGCCTATCAGTGAGCAGAGATGTTCATCCAATCTAGGCTTGATTCGAACTGAAGTGCCAGATGCAAAAGAACAATGTGCTAAACTAGTCCACTATCCAATCTTCTCACAAACAATAAAAAGCTGGTTAATAGTTGGACTATAAACCTCAAAATGTGTGGATCACAGTATTAGAACTGTTGGTCAACCCTCCAAACACATAATGGCTTTTGGCTAAAGTCAAAAACTTTGTGAACAATTCATACTTTTACTATCCTAGTTACACTTTACATTCTCCTATGGTCAAGGTGCTTGCCTGCAATCTGATCATTTCTTGTACTGTATTCTCTTTAGGAGGAGCAGGCCAATGCTCACCTGTCCAAGTTCAGGAAGGTGCAGCATGAACTGGAGGAAGCTGAGGAACGCGCTGACATTGCAGAGTCTCAAGTCAACAAACTTAGAACTAAAAGCCGTGACGTAAAAATCAAGGTACAGTACATGCAACACTTACAATAACTAAAATTATTGGTAAAGATTTCCATTGTTAATCAAAATATAAATAATATTTTAAAAGCAGTATTTCATTATTTAACCATTTGCATTTTGTTTTCACCTTTTAGTCCGCTGAAGAGTAGATGACAATCTGAAATGGTCCAAAGAAGAAATCCACAAAATGTGTATTTCGTTGTAACATAGTTTTACAAATGTAGTGCTGTCAATAGAAATAAAAATGCAACTCTGAAAAATGGTTCTTTGTCATCTATGTTTTTTAGATGATTCAATAATCATACTAGGAACAAAAGTGATGCACAGAACAACTCCAATAAAGTTACATTGTGAACAATAGTTTAGTAGGAGTGTAAAAATGAGAAACTATTAGAATGGTGCATATGAAATCTTGTTAATCAAGAATCTGCCATATCTTTATTATAGCATTGAAATTATGGAGTGCAAATTCATCTGGTCATCTGGCAACGAGTGCCCAAACTGGGAAGCCAGAGGACGGACTTATTAACATTTTATTGTGTGAGCTGTCAGAACATGTATTGCCTCCACAGGCAGATTACAGATTTGAAGGTGCCAATCGTTGGTTGCTGACTTCGCCAGCAGTGGCCCTAAAATCATTCTCAGGAACGGGGTTGGAGAAGGCAACAGTGGAACGATCATGCAAACTGTTGAGTCAGAGGGGCACTCCTGTCCCTCCTGGCTCCACAGGGAGGTTTTTAAATGCTGAAAGGGGCTGGGGGCGGGGAGGGGAAGATGTGTTTAGTGGTGGGATCACGCTGGAGGTGGCGTAAATGGCGCAGGATGATCCGTTGAATGTGGAGGCTGGTGGGGTGAAAGGTGAGGACAATGCGAACCCTATCGTGTTCTGGGAGGGAGGGGAAGGAGTGAGATCAGAAGTGCGGGAAATCGAACAGATACAGTCGCGGGCCATGTCAACCACGGTAGAGGGGAATCCTCGCTTGAGGAAAAAGGAAGACATACCGGAAGCACTAGTATGGAAGGTGGCATTGTCAGAACAGATGCGGCAGAGACGGAGAAACTGGGAGAATGGAATAGAGTCCTTAGAGGAAGCGGGGTGGGAGGAAGTGTAGTCCAGGTAGCTGTCGGAATCAATGGGCTTATAGTGGATGTTGGTCGATAGCCTATCCCCAGAAATGGAGACAGAGAAGTCGAGGAAGGGAAGAGTCGGAGATGGACCATGTGAAGGTGAGGGAAGGGTGGAAATTGGAAGCAAAGTGTATGGAATTATCTAGTTCAGGGCGAGAGCAGGAAATGGCACCAATACAGTCATCAAGGTACTGTAAAAAGAGGTGAGGGAGGGGACCTGAGTAGGACTGGAACAAAGAATGTTCCACATATCATATGAAAAGGCAGGCATAGCTAGGGCTCATGCGGGTATCCATATCAACACCTTTAATTTGGAGGAAGTGAGTGGAGTCAAAGGAGAAGTTGTTCAATGTGAGAACAAGGTCAGCCAGGCGGAGGAGGGTGGTGGTGGATGGGGACTGGTTGGGCCTCTGTTCAAGGAAGAAATGGAGCGCTCTCAGGCCGTCCTGGTGGGGGATGGAGGTGTAGAAGGATTGGACGTCCAGTGAAAAGGAGACAATTAGGGCCGGGAAACTAGAAACTGTTAAAGTGGCGGAAAGCGTCGGAAGAGTTGCAAATGTAGGTGGGAAGGGACTGGACAAGGGGAGAAAAAGAGTCGAGATAGGAAGTAATCAGTTCTGTGGGGTAAGAACAGGCTGAAACAATGGGTCTTCCACGGCAGTCCTGTTTGTGGATCTTGGGAAGCAGGTAGAAGCGGGCTGTGCGGGGTTGAGGGACTATGAGGTTGGCGGCCATAGAGCCTGGGCAGAAAGGGGCTGTCTATGTTCTGGCCTCCCTTCCGGTTCATGTTCCTCCACTTCCTGTTGCATTTCCTCCTCTTGCACTTCCTTCTCCACCTCCTCCTCTTCCACGTGCTCCTGCTCCTCAACTTCTCGCCTGATCAGTGGTGGCAAGGGCTGTTCCCTCATAATGGTCAGGTTATGTAGCATGCAGCATTCTACCACAAAATTTGATACCTGCTTAGCTGAGTACTGCAGGACTCCTCCAGGACGGTCCAGGCAGTGAAAGTGTTGTGTGAGGATATCGATGGTGTGTTCTATAATAAGAACGTAAGAACATAAGAAATAGGAGCAGGAGTAGGCCATTCGGTCCTCCGAGCCTGCTCCGCCATTCAATAAGATCACGGCTGATCTTTTACCTCATCTCCACTTTCCTGAACTTTCCCCATATCCCTTGATTCCCTTAATATTCAAAAATCTATCGATCTCCCTCTTGAATATACTCAATGACTGAGCCTCCACTGCCCTCTGGTGTAGAGAATTCCAAAGATTCACCACCCTGAGTGAAGAAATTTTTCCTCATCTCAGTCCTAAATGGCCAACCCCTTATTCTGAGACTGTGACCCCTAGTTCTAGACTCCCCAGCCAGTGGAAACATCCTCCCTGCATCTACCCTGACAAGCCCTGTAAGAATTTTGTATGTTTCAATGAGATCACCTCTCATTCTTCTAAACTCCAGAGAATATAGGCCTAGTCTACTCAATCTCTTCTCATAGTAGAATCCCCCCATCCCAGGAATCAGTCTGGTGAACCTTCATTGCACTCCCTCTATGGCAAGTATATCCTTCCTTAGGTAAGGAGACCAAAATTGTACACAATACTCCAGGTGTGGTCTCACCAGGGCCCTATTTATTTGCAGTAAGACGTCTTTCCTCTTATACTCAAATCCTCTTGTAATAAAGGCCAACATACCATTTGCTTTCCTAATTGCTTGCTGTACCTGCATGTTAACTTTCAGTGATTCGTGTACAAGGACACCCAGGTCCCTCTGAACACCAATATTTCCCAATCTCTCACCATTTAAAAAATACTCTGCTTTTCTATTTTTCCTACCAAAGTGGATAACTTCACATTTCTCCACAGTATATTCCATTTGCCATGTTCTTGCCCACTCACTTAGCCTATCTGTATCCCCTTGAAGCCTCCTTGCATCCTCCTCACAACTTACATTCCCACCCAGCTTTGTATCATCAGCAAACTTGGATAGATTACATTTGGTCCCCGCATCTAAATCATTGATATAGATTGTGAATAGCTGAGGCCCAAGCACTGATCCTTGCGGTACCCCCCTAGTTACAGCCTGCCAACCCAAAAATGACCCGTTTATTCCTACGCTCTGTTTTCTGTCCGTTAACCAATCCTCAATCCATACTAGTGTATTACCCCCAATCCCATGAGCCCTAATTTTGTTTAATAACCTCTTGTGTGGCACCTTATCGAATGCCTTCTGAAAATCCAAATACACCACATCCACTGGTTCCCCCTTATCTATTCTGCTAGTTACAACCTCAAAAAATTCTAACAGATTAGTCAAACACGATTTCCCTTTCATAAATCCATGTTGACGCTACCCAATCCTATTATTATTTTCTAAGTGCCCCCTTACCATGTCCTTAATAATAGATTCTAGCATTTCCCCTACTACTGATGTCATGCTAACTGGTCTGTTGTTCCCCATTTTCTCTCTCCCTCCTTTACTAAATAGTGGGGTTACATTTGCTACCTTCCAATCCACAGGAACCGTTCCAGAATCTATGGAATTTTGGAAAATGTTAACCAATGCATCCACTATCTCTATAGCCAACTCTTTGAAATCCCTACGATGTAGGCTATCAGGTCCAAGGGATTTATCAGCTTTCAGTCCCATTAAATTCTCCAGTACTACATTTTTACTCATACTAATTTCTTTCAGTTCCTCATTCTCGCTAGACCCTTTGTTTTCCACTATTTCCGGGAAGTTTTTTGCGTCTTCTTCCGTGAAGACAGACACAAATTTTTGTTTAATTTCTCTGCCATGTCCTTATTCCCTATTATAATTTCTCCTGTCTCAGCCTGTAAAGGACCCACATTTACTTTCACTAATCTTATCCTTTTTACATACCTATAGAAGCTTTTATAGTCTGTTTTTATGTCTCTTGATAGTTTACTCTCATATTCTATTTTCCCTTTCTTTATCAATTTCTTGGTCCTCCTTAGCTGAATTCTAAAATCCTCCCAATCCTCAGGCTTACTACTCCTTTTCACTTCACCTGACGAAGGAGCAGCGCTCCGAAAGCTTGGTGATTTCAAATAAAGCTGTTGGACTATAACCTGGTGTTGTGCGACTTCTCACATTTGTCCACCCCAGTCCAACACCGGCATCTCCACATCATGGCCTATAGAATGGGCAGTACACAACCCAAATTACCCCCACAGGAGTGGGACTTGATCCTACTATCTTCTGATTCAAAGGCGATAGTGCTATGTCAGTTGTGACGAAGCTACTAGATTCTGTCATTAAGGATTAAGTGACTGAATACTTGAACAAAAATGAGCTGATGAGAGAGAGCCAGCATGGCTTTGTTAAGGACATGCCATATCTGACTAATCTAGTTGCATTTTTTAAGGAGGTCACTATTAAGCTAGATAAGGGAGTGTCTATTGATGTTATCTATATGAATTTCCAGAAGGCATTCGATAAGGTTCCACATAAGTGAAACGTTCCAAGGCGCTTAACAAGAGCATTATCAAGAAAAATGTTTTTGACACTGAGCCACAGATGATGATATCAGGACAGATGACCAAAAGCTTGGTCAAAGAGGTAGGTTGAAAGGAGCATCTTAAAGGAGGAGAGAGAGGTAGAGAGGCGCAGAGGTTTAGATCTGCTTGAGGTGTTTAAAACTTTAAAAGAATTTGATAGGCTAGATATGGAGAAACTATTTCCTCTGGTGGGAGAAATCAAGAACAAGCAGATATAATCTTAAAATTAGAGCTAGTACATTCAGGAGAGAAATCAGTAAGCATTTTTCACACAAATGGTAGTGGAAATTTGAAATTCTCTCCCCTAAAAGGCTGTGGATACTAGGACAATTAGAGCTGTCAAAACTGAGAAAGATAGATTTTTGTTAGGTAAAGGTATCAATGGATATGGAGCAATGGGTGGTAAATGGGATTGAGGTCCAGATTAGTCATGATCTAATAGAATGGCAGAACTCTTGTTCCTAATGTTCCTTTGCTACCATTGAGCCATGACCAAGGATTTTCAGCTTCACACTGATGCTGAACTTAAAAGATATTGGTGAAGCAGGAAAATATAAATAACTAAAGATTTAACTAAAATTGAATATATTTCTTGGTGTTCGCTATAAAAAAACAAACCCCTGAACAGACGGAGAGCAAAGGGTTGCTGTCCCATATTATATGCAGAAATGTCTTTGTGGATCTGCGATATTTATTCACCCACCTTCAGTTTGTCAATACAACACTATTTATTTACTTTTTTCCAGAACCAATCAAAATGTCACTGTGTGGGGGGTGGAGGGCGGGTCTCTTACAAATTTCCTTCCAAAATTTTCTTATTGGAGATGTGCACCCATCCTTCAATTCCACATGCCAGAAACATCCCTCTTGGAAAAGAATATGATATAAGATACAACCCTATTGGAGATTGGCTGGTCATTCAAAAAAATGTGAGATTCTACTGTGGTCCTGCATCCCAGTGCTGAATTTAATGCAGTCACTGCCAAGTGGAAACATAACATCTGTGACCTTGGTTATGCAATAGTGAACTGCAATCTAGCTGAACCATGAGAAGCCCCCATCAATGGCCCGGCATATCCCTCACTCTACCATTACCATCAAGCCAGGGGACCAACCCTGGTTCAATAAAGGAGTGTAGAAGAGCATGCCGGGAGCAGCATCAGGCTGTAATGGAATAAGCCATATTCCAAGAAATACATCATCCTATGAACAGATTTTGATATTATTAATGCAAGACATACTGAGTTTAAAAGTCTGGAAAGCCTCGCCGACACAGGCTGCAAACACACTACAGGCTTCTGAGATAAGGTGAAGTGTTAACAAAAGCTGTAAAACACCACAAGCTTTGAAATGGGAGATGGTTGTAAACACAAAAGCAATGCCCCTATTGAAGCAAACCATTGGCGCTTCCAGAAGGTCTGGAGTTTGGGAGAAACACAATGGAATGACCCAAGTAAAGTGTTATAAGGTAACACTTAGGGAAACAGAAACTTAGAACATTAAACAACCATATGCCTTCATAAAGTATCAAATAAGACTAAAAACACGATTAAATATGCAACCAATTGAGATAGCAAGAAAACAAGTAAACACCCTAAGAGAAGTGGTTTTGATTTACATATTGTAAAAGATACCTACAGAGAGGCTTTGAAAATATGATGGCCTAGAAATTCACGTGGCCGGCTTGCCGCGGGGGTAAGGATCGTGCGCGCTCTTACCCCCCGCGCCTGCCGTTGTGTTTTGGGCCCACAGGAACTTCGGGTCCTGGGCCTCTCCCAAGAGCCGGCGCGCAGTGCTTGCGTGTTCCAGGGGCGCAGTTAGTGCGATGCGACCCCTGGGATCACGTGGGCCATGGAGAGCCAATGGCAGCAGACCATCTTTCATTCATAGATTGGACAGGAGACCTGTCAAATCTGTGAATTGAAATCGGCCCCAAAAGAACAGCTAAACATCAAATTTTTTTTTAAAAAAAACCATCACATTTATAAAATAACTATAGTTAAATAAATTAACCACTTTAAACAAAAATTTAAATTTTTGAAAAAATTAAAATACTTTTTAAAAGTTATAAAAATAAACTTACCTTTCTTTAAAGTCTCTAAAAAAGATAAACCTGTAGAAAAAAAATTAAAATTATACTTAATTAACTACTTACCTTGTTCAAAAGGGGTCTTACGCCTCCTTTTTACTAGCATAGAATCTTCAATACTTACCCGCGCGTTGAAACCTGAAAAAAAATCTAAGTGTGCTGCGTGCGCGCAGCCTCTAGCGTGCACGCAGTTCACCTAGGAACCACCCCCTTCACCATACTGGAAGTGCCGGTTTCCCATGCATGCAGGAAACCGGCACTTCGGGAATGAATACGGGTGAGTACGCACTGAGTACTCACCCGAGAACGGCCGAATTTTTGGGCCGATATCAATAGATGACACCAAGCAATTACATTGTGTTTGTATTAAACTTGGAACACCACGGAGTCACGACGTCTGGCTTACAAGCAGTTAAGTTATATTAAGAATTCAATAGAAAGACTTCCGAAGAATGGCATCAAAAAGATAAATCGATAATAACCATAAAAATGATAAGTTTTTGAAACACCTAAAGGTAGAGACAGAATTCTAAAAGTTGGCAGCTGAAATGACAGTAAGAATAGAAAAGAATTCAATAGAGAATGGCTAGAGACAATTAGCTTACATCAGCAGGAAACTTCAAAGAAAATACCACGAAAAAAAGGTATAAAAATAGAGCTTTTCAGGTAGAGAGTCCGAAGTTGCTGGAAGGGCAAGCGTTTCTCAACTTCACAGGCACACTCTAAGTTTTCAACTCTGAGTCTTGGGTAATCAAGGTATTTGATTTTGGTGCATATTCTGGATTAAGAAATAAGTAGAAGTGTGGAAATGTAACGAAGTTAAGATTTGAGAATAAGGATCTCTGATAAGAAATGTAAGCTATTTGTATTTTGAACGGTTAAAGTTGCGATTGCCATACCAGCTGTTAACTAAATGTCGGTTCTTTAATAAATCTATATATTTTAAAAATTGTCTCAAAGAGTATTTCTGTATCAATCTCGCGAACTCAATTTCTGTACACTCTTCAGAGAGGAGTAGCAGAATTGTGGGGGGTTTTCCGGACCCTTATAATATCCGGAAGGTTACAGTCTAGTTAAACTTGTTAAAAGTGCTATCCGGAGGACGGTAACATCTTCAGGCTGTTTCTTTCCTTCAGGGAGAGATAGTCTGAACCTTTCGACCCAATTAAGCATCTCTAGGGTTCGGCTACCGCTAACTTTAGTTGAAGGTGAACGTCTGGGGAATACGCCTGATCTGGGATAGCCCGAAAAGGGCGAGGACTTCAAGGCGTACCTAAAAATGAGGTGCCAAGCTGGGGAAGCTGCAACACAGGTCTACATGCATGCTAAAAAGCGGAAGCAGCATGTTATAGACAGGGCTAAACGATTCCACAATCAACAGATCAGATGAAAGTTCTGCAGTCCTGCCATATCCAGTCGTGAATGGTGGTGGACCATTAAACAACTAACAGGAGAAGGTGGCTCCATGAATATCCCCATCCTCAATGATGGTGGAGCCCAGCATGTGAGTGCAAAAGACAAGGCTGAAGCGTTTGCAACCAACTTCAGCCAGAAGTGTCGAGTGGATGATCCATATTGGCCTACTCCTGAGGTCCAACCATCACAGAAGCCAGTCTTCAGCCAATTCGATTTACTCCACGTGATAAAGAAATAAGAACATAAGAACATAAGAAATAGGAGCAGGAGTAGGCCAATCGGCCCCTCGAGCCTGCTCCGCCATTCAATAAGATCATGGCTGATCTGATCCTAACCGCCAATCTACTATCTACTATCACAGAACCATCTCCTGCATCTAACAGAATTGCACACACGAAATAGGAGCAGAATCAGGCTACACGGTCCCTGGGCCCGCTCCACTACCCACAGGGCCATGACCGATCCGAACCTAGACTCATGTCCAAATTCCTGCCCGCTCCCCGTAACCCTTAATGCCCTTTACTTCTAGGAAACTGTCTATTTCTGTTTTAAATTTATTTAATGATGTAGCTTCTACAGCTTTTTGTGGCAGCATATCCCATGGACCTACCACCCTCTGAGTGAAGTAGTTCCTCCTCATCTCAGTTTTGAAAGAGCAGCCCCTTATTCTAAGACTATGTCCCCTAGTTCTAGTCTCACCCGTCATCGGGAACATCCTCCCCGCATCCACCCGATCCAACCCCTTCACAATCTTATATGTTTCAATAAGATCGCCTCTCATTCTTCTGAACTCCAATGAGTAGAGTCCCAATCTACCCAACCTCTCCTCATATGACCACCCCCTCATCCCCGGGATTAACCGAGTGAACCTTTTTTGCACTGCCTCGAGAGCAAGGATGTCTTTCCTTAAGTAAGGACACCAAAACTGTATGCAGTATTCCAGGTGCGGTCTCACCAATACCTTGTACAACTGAAGCAATACCTCCCTATTTTTATATTCTATCCCCCTAGCAATGAAAGCCAACATTCCATTTGCCTTCTTAATCACTTGCTGCACCTGCATACTAACCTTTTGAGTTTCGCGCACCAGGACCCCCAGATCCCTTTGCACTTCAGTACTCTCCAGTTTCTTGCCATTAAGATAATAAATTGCTCTAGGATTTTTCCTGCCAAAGTGCATCACCTCATACTTTCCAGTGTTGTATTCCATCTGCCAAATCTCTGCCCACTTACTTAGCCTGTCTCGTCCCCTTGCAGGTTTTTTATGTCCTCCTCACTCACTACTTTCCCTCCCATCTTAGTATCATCTGCAAATTTTGATATGTTACACTTGGTCCCTTCCTCCAAATCGTTAATATAGATTGTAAAGAGTTGGGGACCCAGCACTGACCCCTGTGGAACACCACTAGTTACTGATTGCCAGTCTGAGAATGAACCATTTATCCCAACTCTTTGCTTTCTGTTAGATAGCCAATCCTCTATCCATGCCAGAATATTACCCCCAATCCCGTGATTTTTTACCTTAAGCAATAATCTTTTGTGTGGCACCTTGTCAAATGCCTTTTGGAAGTCTAAATACACTACGTCCACTGGTTCCCCTTTATCCACTCTATATGTTACTTCCTCAAAGAACTCCAGCAAATTTGTCAAACATGACTTCCCCTTCGTAAAACCATGCTGACTTTGTCCTATTAAATTATGATTATCCAAATGTCCTGTTACTGTTTCCTTAATAATGGACTCCAAAATTTTACCTACCACAGATGTTAGGCTAACCGGTCTATAGTTACCAGCCTTCTGTCTACTGCCCTTTTTAAATAAGGGTGTTACATTAGCAGTTTTCCAGTCTGCCGGGACCTTAGCGGAATCCAGGGAGTTTTGAAAAATTACCAATGCATCTACAATCCCTACCGCCACTTCCTTCAAGACTCTAGGATGTAAGCCATGGCTGAGCGCACTGGATACAGCAAAGGCTATGGGCCCCGACAACATCCCAGCTATCGTGCTGAAGACTTGTGCTCCAGAACTAGCTGCGCCTCTAGCCAAGCTGTTCCAGTACAGCTACAACACTGGCATCTATCCGACAATGTGGAAAACTGCCCAGGTATGTCCAGTCCACAAAAAGTAGGACAAATCCAACCCGGCCAATTACCGCCCCATCAGTCTACTCTTAATCATCAGCAAAGTGATGGAAGGTGTCATCAACAGTGCTATTAAGCGGCACTTACTCACCAAAAACCTGCTCACTGATGCCCAGTTTGGGTTCCGCCAAGACCACTTGGCTCCCGACCGTATTACAGCCTTGGTCCAAACATGGACAAAGGAGCTGAATTCCAGAGGTGAGGTGAGAGTGACTGCCCTCGACATCAAGGCAGCATTTGACCGAGGGTGGCATCAAGGAGCCCTAGTAAAACTGAAGTCAATGGGATTCAAGGGGAAAACGCTCCACTGGCTGGAGTCATACCTAGCACAAAGGAAGATGGTTGTGGTGATTGAAAGTCAATCATCACAGCCCCAGGACATCGCTGCAGGAGTTCCTCAGGGCAGTGTCCTAGGCCCAACCATCTTCAGCTGCTTCATCAATGACCTTCCCTCCAACATAAGGTCAGAAATGGGGATGTTCGCTGATGACTGCACAGTGTTCAGCGCCATTCACATCTCCTCAGATAATGAAGCAATCCATGCCCACATGCAACAAGACCTGGACGTCGTTCAGGCTTGGGCTGATAAGTGGCGGTTAACATTCGTGCCACAGAAGTGCCAGGCAATGACTATCTCCAACAAGCGAGAGTCTAACCACCTCCCCTTGACATTCAACGGCATTGCCATCGCCGAATCCCCCACCATCAACATCCTGGGGGTCACCATTGACCAGAAACTTAACTGGACCAGCCACATAAATACTGTGGCAACAAGAGCAGGTCAGAGGCAGCAAGTGTCTCACCTCCTGACTCCACAAAGCCCTTCCACCATCTACAAGGCACAAGTAAGGAGCGTGATGGAATACTCTCCACTTGCCTGGATGAGTGCAGCTCCAACAACAGTCAAGAAGCTCGACACCATCCAGGACAAAGCAGCCCGCTTGATTGGCACCCCATCCACCACCTTAAACATTCACTCCCTTCACCACCGGCGTACCGTGGCTGCAGTGTGTACCATCTACAAGATGCACTGTAGCAACTCGCCAAGGCTTCTTCGGCAGCATTGCCTAAACCCATGACCTCTTCCACCTAGAAGGACAAGGGCAGCAGGCGCAGGGAACACCACCACCTCCAAGTTCCCCTTCAAGTCACACACCATCCTGACTTAGAAGTATATCGCCGTTACTTCATCGTTGCTGGGTCAAAATCCTGGAACTCCCAACCTAACAGCACTGTGGGAGTACCTTCACCACACGGACTGCAGCGGTTCAAGCTGGCAGCTCACCACCACCTTCTCAAGGGCAACTAGGGATGGGCAATAAATGCTGGCCTTGCCAGCGCTGCCCAGATCCCATAAGCGAATTAAAAAAACAATTAGTTGGAATGATACACTGGCAAAAGAAAAGTTGAGGCTTTCTCACTTTCAGGGTGACTAGAAGCAGTATGATGATGTTTTTCCTTGGATGGCACAAATAATCTATGGCTTCCTTGGTGAGGTGTGGTATTCTTGAACAGTGCCTCTTGGCGGGGTTAGGTTTCTCTGCTGCCCTCCACAAAGCAGACTGCTTGCGGTAGAATCAGATGGTGGGTGCTCTCCCCTCTATGGCCTCCGACCTCCCTGGTCTTTTGCTGCTGCTCAACTTCCTGGGCATTGAAATTGATCACTGGGGCTGGGCGGAGAGGGAAAAGGGGATTTTCCGAGTGTTGTGAAAAATTAGCAAATGTTATTTCTAATAGACAAAATTAATACACGTTAAGCCGGATTTTGCTGTAGAAGTAACAGTGAAACTAACAGCACACGCCATTATTAAACTGTAAATTGGACAGCAACTTCCGGTACTCGCACATGTGCAATTAAATGCAGAAATCCAGAAATTGCTGTCCGAGTTGCCCTGCTCCTCCAGAAGCTGCGCTATTATGGTATCTTGCCGTGAGACTCGGCATTGAAATAGATGGAATGGCGTGAAGTTGCTGTACTTACCTGATATATACCCACTAAAGTCGCCAGAAAAACTTAGGGCTTGTCCGTTACAGAGTCAGTAATTTTTTTCACATGTCCCAGCCAGAATGGAGATGATTGGGCAATTCCCCCATCAATCATGCCTGGAGACCGCACTGCTGTAAGTGGGTGGGATTGATTTTACACACATAATTTGTATTATGCGACCATCCTCTACTCACTGCAATTTGCTCGAGAGATAATCTTTTATTGGGAGACTTTACTATAATTTGGGTCATGAGTTCTGTTTGCTGTAGTTTGTAGAGATTTTGTTTAAATAGACTGCTGTAGTGTGCTGTTTAAATAGACTCTGTTTGCTGAGTAAATAGACTGCTGTAAATCCTGTTGTAAGTCCTACCCCACCTCTAACTCATTGGCTGACACAGTGGTGTCAATACTAACTTCGTAACTTGAATTCACAAAGGAATTCTGAACTCTTGGTCATGCGTAAAAGCATAAAAAAAATGGTGTATTACTTCAAATCTCATACATGGAATATGGGTATGGAATAATCAGTAACATTTTCCCTTTTTAACAGAGTTGAACATTTACTCATATTTTTGAACATTTTTGATACTCATAACAGAAATGCATAAAGATGACAGATTCCATAACCATCAACTGAACATTTACCATGTATAGATATGCAGTCAATAGAGTTCACACTTATTAATAATTCTATGCACACTGGGCCTGATTTTGTTGCAGAAATAACGGTGAGGCTAACTGCGCTTACTGTAATTTACGTGGAAATCGAACAGCAATTCCAGTGACCGCACATGCACATGTAAATGGTGGAAAATCAAAAGGTTGATGTCTGAGACGTCCTGCACCTCCAAAAGCTTCCCGAAAATGGCATCGCGCTATCTGGCTCCTCATTCAAATACATTGAATGGCTTGAAGTTACTGTCCTTATCTCAGATATGAACTAAACTTGCCTGTAAAGGTGAGGGCTTGTCCATTCCAGTGTATGTCTTAACGATGTAGTAAGTCTTAAATACTGCCAAACAGCCTCTCTAGTACTGAAAATTAACTTTATGTGTGCAGTCTCATTCCTTCAGATTTTAATTACTGTTGGAGATTTTTTAAAAAAATGTAAAATAAACATTTATTTTAAATTTTTCTTTCTGTCTCTTTTATCTGTTTTGTATGTATGTGTGATGGACTCGAGACTACTAATATAAGATGAATGTAATAAAGATGAATTTGATGTGCATGGATCTCCCTGGGAGCAGAGCTCAAGGCAATGGCGCGAAACTTAACAAAGGAAACCTGCATAACAGGATAATCCCCATAGAGACATCATTGCAAACCCATCGAAACTCACCGAAACTCAAGAGCCATTAAAAGGTGTTAACAAACAATTAACTGAATCAAGAAATGGCACCAACCACTGCAGACAGACAAGTGTTCAAAGGAAAGCCAATCGAGAATTGCCATGAAACTAAGACACAATACTGGGGTCTTAGCAATTTAGACTAGAGACAATGAACTTAAAAAGATATAAAATAAGGAATCCAAAGGCTCTCGCTCTCTCTCTGGATGACCAAGCGGAAAAGCAGGAAGCCCTCCCTCTACAGACCAGACCAAGAAGCAAGGAAAAAGGCCGTGTGCATTGCTTGACTCATGGAAGTACAAGTATGTTTAAATCTAACCCATTACCTTACCTGTTGTAATCGAGTAGAGTCCTTAGGATACCAGTAGGCTATTGTTTTGATGTGCATGAGTGTGTGTGTTTAATAAACTTATTCCAAATTGTTTCAAAAGAATTGGTCTTGCTGTCAATTTAATGCCAGTTGAAATAAAAAGCTTACACCAAGGAGACGGGACCCGGCGCGGGATGGCTACCCGCCTCCTGGCAAGAAGGCATGGAGGTGGGTTGGGCACCCGCCCCCAAATTCTGCCACTTTCCTGGCAGTCCCGTCTCCATACTGGGACACTGGCACCAGTACTGGGACAGGAGAGAGCTGTTCCGTTGGGACGGACTTCACTTGGCCAGTGCTGGGACTAGAGTCCTGGCAAATCGAATAACTAGGGCTGTAGAGAGGGCTTTAAACTAATTAGTGGGGGGGAGGTTTCAAGAGAGCAAAAAATAAAAATGTCAGCGGAGAAGGCAATAGAGCAAAGTAGCAGTGGGGCAATTAAAAACCAGATCGTGTCAGGAAGGGACAGAATATATAAAAGGTAAAGTAGTAAAGGGGGTAAAAGCAGGAATAAATTGTCACAAAACATATTTAAAAGTTCTTTATCTGAATGCACGCAGCATTCGTAACAAAATAGACGAGTTGACGGTACAAATAACTACGTATGGGTATAATCTTGTGGCCATTACGGAAACATGGCTGCAGGGTGACAACGACTGGGGATTAAATATGCCAGGGTATTTAACAATCAGGAAGGACAGGCAGGAAGGAAGGGGAGGTGGGGTGGCTATGTTAATAAAGGAAGGAATCACTGTAATACAGAGAAATGATATTGGGTCAAAGGATCAGGATAATGAAACAGTTTGGGTGGAGATAAGGAATAATAAGGGGAAAAAAACACTAGTGGGAGTAGTATATAGGCCTCCTAATAGTTGCAACTCTGCTGGAAGAAGTATTAATCAGGAAATAGTTGGGGCATGTAATAAGGGAACAGCTATTATTATGGGGGATTTTAACTATCATATTAACTGGACAAATCAAATTGGGCAGGGCAGCCTTGAGGAAGAGTTTATTGAGTGTATTAGGGATGGATTTCTTGAGCAGTATGTAACTGATCCTACAAGGGGGCAAGCAACCTTGGACCTGGTCCTGTGTAATGAGACAGGATTAATTAATAATGTCCTAGTTAAGGATCCCCTTGGAATGAGTGACCATAACATGGTTGAATTCCATATCCAATTAGAGGGTGAGAAGGTTGGTTCTCAAACAAGCGTACTGAGCTTGAATAAAGGAGACTATGATGGTATGTGAGCGGAATTGATTAAAGTGGACTGGGAAAATAGATTAAAGGGTAAGACGGTACATGAGCAGTGGTGTTCATTTAAGGAGTTATTTTACAACTTTCAAAAAATATATATTCCACTGAGGAAAAAAGGGTGTAAAAGAAATGACAGCCATCCGTGGCTAAGTAAAGAAATTAAGGATAGTATCCAACTAAAAACAAGGACATATAAGGTAGCCAAACTTAGTGGGAGGATAGAAGATTGGGAAGTCTTCAAAAGACAGCAAAAAGTAACTAAAGGATTGATTAAGAAAGGGAAGATAGATTATGAAAATAAATTAGCAAAAAATATAAAAACAGATAGCAAGAGTTTTTTTGGTTATATAAAAAGAAAAAGGGTGGCTAAGGCAAACGTAGGTCCCTTAGAGGATGAGACCGGGAAATTAATGGTGGGAAACATGGATTTGGCAAAAATGCTGAACAAATATTTTGTTTCAGTCTTTACGGTAGAGGACACTAAGAATATCCCAACACTGGACAAACAGGGGGCTCTAGGGGGGGGGGGGGGGGGGGGAGGAGCTAAATACAATTAAAATCACTAAGGAATTGGTACTCAGTAAAATAATGGGACTCAAGGCGGATAAATCCCCTGGACCTGATAGCTTACATCCTGGGGTCTTGAGGGAAGTGGCAGTCGGGATTGTGGATGGTTTGGTAATAATTTTCCAAAATTGCCTGGACTCAGCAAAGGTCCCGGCAGATTGGAAAACTGCTAATGTAACACCCTTATTTAAAAAGGGTAGTAGGCAGAAGGCTGGAAATTATAGACCAGTTAGCCTAACATCTGTGGTGGGTAAAATTTTGGAGTCTATTATTAAGGAGACAGTAACGGAACATTTAGATAAACATAATTTAATAGGACAAAGTCAGCATGGCTTTATGAAGGGGAAGTCATGTCTGACAAATTTGCTTGAGTTCTTTGAGGACATAACGTACAGGGTGGATAAAGGGGAACCAGTGGACGTAGTGTATTTAGACTTCCAGAAGGCATTCAACAAGGTGCCACATAAAAGATTATTGCTCAAGATAAAAAAATCACTGGATTGGGGGTAATATTCTGGCATGGGTGGAGGATTGGTTATCTAACAGGAAGCAGAGAGTTGGGATAAATGGTTCATTCTCGGACTGGCAACCAGTAGCCAGTGGTGTTCCGCAGGGGTCGGTGCTGGGTCCCCAACTCTTTACAATCTATATTAACGATTTGGAGGAGGGGACCGAGTGTAACATATCAAAGTTTGCAGATGATACAAAGATGGGAGGGAAAGTAGAAAGTGAGGAGGACATAAAAAACCTACAAGGGGATATAGACAGGCTGGGTGAGTGGGCGGAGATTTGGCAGATGCAATACAATATTGGAAAATGTGAGGTTATGCACTTTGGCAGGAAAAAATCAGAGAGCAAGTTATTATCTTAATGGCAAGAAACTGGAAAGTACTGCAGTACAAAGGGATCTGGGGGTCCTAGTGCAGAAAATCAAAAAGTTAGTATGCAGGTGCAGCAGGTGATCAAGAAGGCCAACGGAATGTTGGCTTTTATTGCTAGGGGGATAGATTATAAAAACAGGGAGGTATTGCTGCAGTTATATAAGGTATTGGTGAGACCGCACCTGGAATACTGCATACAGTTTTGGTGTCCATACTTAAGAAAAGACATACTTGCTCTCGAGGCAGTACAAAGAAGGTTCACTCGGTTAATCCCAGGGATGAGGGGGTGGACATATGAGGAGAGGTTGAGTAGATTGGGACTATACTCATTGGAGTTCAGAAGAGTGAGAGGCGATCTTATTGAAACATATAAGATTGTGAAGGGGCTTGATCGGGTGGATGCGGTAAGGATGTTCCCAAGGATGGGTGAAACTAGAACTAGGGGGTATAATCTTAGAATAAGGGGCTGCTCTTTCAAAACTGTGATGAGGAGAAACTTCTTCACTCAGAGGGTAGTAGATCTGTGGAATTTGCTGCCCCAGGAAGCTGTGGAAGCTACATCATTAAATAAATTTAAAACAGAAATAGACAGTTTCCTAGAAGTAAAGGGAATTATGGGTTACGGGGAGCAGGCAGGAAATTGGACATGAGGCTGAGTTCGGATCGGTCGAGGCCCTGTGGGTGGCGTAGCGGGCCCAGGGGCTGAGTGGCCGGGTCCTGCTCCTACTTCTTGTGTTCTTTAGATTTGAGGTGAGGATCAGATCAGCCATGATCTTATTGAATGGCAGAGCAGGCTCGAAGGGCCGATTGGCCTACTCCTGCTCCTATTTCTTATGTTCTTATGTTCTTATACCCGCCTCCTCAGGGGTGGCAAAATCACCCCCTAAGTTCCAGTGCAAAACACCATTCGTTTGGGAACACAATTCAGTCTATTAAATAAACATTGCCCAGACTATGAATTTATCAATGAAAGTTAAAAAAAAAATTCTAATAAATAAAAGTTAACGGCAACTTACAGTACTGGAGGTCCTTTTTAGCACGGCGTCCTCTACAGGAGATCTGTGGCATGTGTGAGCAGGGAACGCAACAGCGTGTCTCTTCAACCAATCAGATTGAAGAATCCTCACTGAGACAAGCAGAATCAAAAACAGGAAGTATAACTTAGAATATTTAATTCAATGTAAAATCATGTACAGAAAGCAAAATAAAGAGAGGGAAAGAAAGATGGCATTAAGAGAGTGATAAAAGAGACAGAAAAAGTAAAAATAAAGTTTTAATTTAAAAAAAAAATCTCCAACAATAATTACATTCTGATGGAATGAGACTCCACACTTGTAAAATTTAATTTTCAGTGCCGGAGAGGTTGTCTGGCAGCAATTAAGATTTATTGCGCCATTATAAATTCTCTTACATCTGAATGCATCAGCTCTAACTTTTTCTGGCGTGTTTAGTGGGTAACTAGTGGGTAAATATAGCCCTTTATGTATTTTATTGCCAAATCTCTCAGCGAGGTACCAGTGTAGCGAAGCTTGTGGAGGAGCAGGGCAAATCGGACAGCAACTTCCAGATTTCCGCGTTTAACTGTGCAAATGCGGACGCCAGAAGTTTCTGTCTGATTTACTCCATAATAATGGTGAGCACTGAGAGCCTCACCATTATTTCTATCGCAAAATCCGGGCCATTGGAACAGACTTATATGCATAATGGCAGCAACTATTTTATATTGATTCTACTATCCCAATCATTCCTGGTGTTACATTTTTTTGATAATGTGATACACATATTTATCATACGGACAGTGCATATAACGTTCATATACCGATAATGTTCATCATTTGTGAAAATGGGCCGGATTTTACAGTCAGTGGTAAACAAATGGGATTCGTCAGAACAGGGCAAGCAACTATGTAACTCCTTAAACAATCAGATTGAAGAATCATTAATGAGCAGCACAGGTGTTGGTACAGTTATACAAGCACTTTCATGTCCCCTGTCCCATATTTGAGTTTTTACACGACATATTTTCTCAGGTTCAGCATTACTGGCCAGTCCTGTAAGATTCCTTACATCCCCATACAATCAGGAGTGCACCTTTCTCTGCCCAATATCTAGCTAGATAATAGTGAGACCCAATGATCATAACAAAGAACCCTTATGCAGTACTGTGGCTCCTGGAATGTATCATGTGCCACCTTGTGATTCTCCTCTCCTTGGAAGACCGACTGGGTGTGCACATTTATCAAATTGAGACACAGATTTTGGACCGGTGGCTTTATTTATGCAAGATAGATAAATGAACAAAAACAGTATAACATAGGATAAAATACATATTTCTCCATGCTTTGAGATACATAAAAATAATAAAAACACCGCTCGCTTTTTCTCCAGATATAGACTTTCAACAAAAATTCACTTACTGCAAAGTCAATCTAATGTCCTACCTTTGCTTTGCGCTGACTTTAAAAAACACACAGGTCTGCAGCTGTTGGCTTTGGGACTGAAAACTGATAGCAGGCTGACAACTCGCCCCCAATAATATTCTGTAAGAAGAGGTCCTGGACTACTGAGCTGTCAATCAACAAGGATTCCACCCAATCAATGACCCAGAAACAGATGTCTATTAAAGTCACTACCCTAAACTGGAGCCTATCCTTCAATGTTTCACCAGGTAGCATGGACCAACACAGTTATCCCAAAATAGACTGCCTTATCTACCAAAGCAACATTGAATTAAATAGCCATTCATAATATTGAATGTAGGTAATCTTTGCCAATGGCAAAGATGTTTGCCCTGGTTTGATTCATGAATACATACTTCAGACAACCACTGTATGGGCCACAAAAAACTTGTGCCTTATGGAGTCCTTTCCAGATAACTCAACTGCTCTGAGCTGATGGCTTTCTGCTGAAAAGATGTTTTGTGAGACATTGGGTGTCAATCTCTTACATGCTGTTTCTAGCAATACAAAATATACATTCAAAATTGAATCTAGTTAAAAGTTCATTTTTGTCATTTTCAGATAAAACAATTTCACCTGCCATTGATAAATAACTCTGGAGCCAAGTCAGCTGTAAATCTTAGCATCCAATAGTTGGTTCTAACTTTCTAGTTTTCCCATAATTAGACTTTCACAAATGCTGCAGCTGCTCCAAACTCTGCCACTTCTGAATGCCCATGGCTTTGGTTTAGAATCACAGAAATTTTAGTACAAGGGGTCATTCAGCTCAAATAGTGCCTGTGCTAGTGTCGGCTCTGCATTGAAGCTATCTTCTGTAATCCCATTTCCCCACTCTTTGCTTTAGCATCCTTTAGTTTTTCTCTTCCAGTGTTTGTCTAATTCCATCTTAAATGCTCTGATTGACCTGCTGTAATGCATTCTATATTTTAAAAATGAGGAAAATATATTCTTCTAACCTCCCCCTTTATACTTTTAGTATTCATTCAAAGTTTATGCCTCCTTATTACTCAGAGAGCTGCGGAAATAATCTTTCACTATTCAGCTTCTCAAACCCTCCCCTGTCAAAACCTCAAAGATCCCTCTTAACCTTCTCTGATCTAATGAGTACATTTCCCAGATTTTTACGGGCCGTATTTTGCGGCCCCTATGGGTGCGTACGAGGTGCATACGCGCCCGTAGGGGCCGCGCAAGTTCCGGGTTTAGGCATGCGAAGCCTAAATATTACTACATTCACCACGTCCCCTTTGTCTATACCCCTAATTATCACAAAGAATCCCATTAGAGTAGTCAAGCATAATCTGTCTTTTACAAACACTTGTTGACTGTTCTTGCTCAGCTGTGATTAATGTTCACTAATGTTGTCCGCTGCCATTAATGTATGGTGAGGATTTTGTGATAGAAATAATGGTGAGGCTATCTTCGCTTACCATTATTATGGAGTAAATAGGACAGTAACTTCTGATATCCACACATGCGCAGCTAAACGCAGAAATCCGGAAATTGCTGTCGATTTGCCCTGCTCCTCCATAAGCTGCATTACACCAGTACCTCGCCGATAGATTCGGCATTAAAATACATGAAGGGCGTCAAGTTGCAGTACTTACCCACTAGTTACTCACGAAACATGCCAGAAAAAGTCTGGGTTGATGCATTCAGGTGTAAATGAATTTTTAACAGCGTGCTCAGAAATGTTCCCTGTAATTTTGTTTGGTGCCGCGCGGCCCCTTGAAGGGTTTTTGCATTGAAAAGCCGGCAAACCAGCTGGTTCCCTGGAGCGCCGCGTGGCCACACAGCTTAAAGGGAACATTGGTGATAAGTGTTAATTACTGCCAAATAACCTCCCTGGAACTGAAAATTTAACTTTACAAGTGTGGAGTCACATTCATAGAAACATAGAAACATAGAATCTAGGAGCAGGAGTAGGCCATTCGGCCCGTCGAGCCTGCTCCGCCATTCAATACGATCATGGCTGATCATCCAAATCCAGTACCCTGTCCCTGCTTTAATCCCCACAGTACACATATCCCACCCTACCCCAGTAACCCCACGTATTTAATTCCCCCTAACATATCCCATCCTATCCCCATAACCTTCAGAATTTAATGATGGTTGGAGAATTTTTAAAAATTATTTTTTTTAACATTTTCTTTCTGTCTCTTCCATCTCTCTCTCAATGCCATCTTTACACAAAAGCCCACAAAAAGTCTGTGGGCAGCTGTAAGCCTAATGAACGGAGAGTGCGGTTCCTTCGTGGCTGACGGCAAAATCCGGACCTAGATATTTATATAAGCAGTGGATAACTGTGTAATGGGATTACATCTAGGTCATACTCAACACATTGTTAATATTTCAGGGTAAAACGGTGCAGCTTTACTCTTCCGTTTTTTGCTAAAAAGTGGATGGTGTTTTAAAAATTGGAAAATCCGCACAATTGTGCACCGAATGTTGCAAACGAAACAAAAACGTTGCGCCCCCCGGGGGGGAAATACCATGTTAACAAGACTTTTTAAACTAATGATTCCTTGTCTAACGTATTTAAAATACTGATTTAATTTTAAGACTTTTCAGAATAGCAAGAGACTCGCGCGTCCATTACATTTCAATTTTTGCATGAATGTAAATGTATGAAAACGCTGACTGTTCTGTGCAGATGGATACATAACAGTGTGCCGTGAGCAGATGTCATTGAAATTGATATATGATAGTTTATGTACATAGTTTCTGAACCAGCTGCCTGTGGTAAGGTCTTGGATGACAACCAGTGTGCCAGTCAATAATGACTAATTAACATGCAGTTGAGCTTTATGTCTTATATTAAATAATCTGCATTTTCGATCCAACTCAATTTTATGATGATATATTAAGGTTTGTTTTCACTTTAAGCAATGTAGTTTAGATTCGGTTGCATTAGCATTCCTTACCTTGATTGGTTCTGCCTAATTAAAAGATGTGTACAGCAACTGTAACAAAAGAAAAAAGATCGGTGAATCATCCGTATGTCATTACTGAAAATGGAAGGCGCTCTTTAGAAATGATATAATACGGTATACAAAATCATTTCATTTTATGCGAGTCAGTCTCAAAACAATGCATGTTTTGTTACATTCCAGTTTATAACTACAAAGAAAAAACAATAACGTTTCAACATGTTAAAGACGATGGAATGTCTAAATAACTAACTCACAATACCACAAAAATATCATTCAGAGTGTTACTATAATATCATTAATACGCTAATTACCGTGAAGAAAGTCAATAATGAAGAGACTTGATGGTTGGACGCTAGAAGCGTCCGATGGTCTGTGGGACAACCTATATACACAGAATTTTTGCCCACGCAGCAGGTCCAGTCTCTATTTGGTATTTCAAAAGCCTGACGAGCAGATTTACTTATTGCATTAACTCGTGTTCTCACATCAGGATAAAATTAGAGAAGCAATGTCAGTAGTTTTGAGTGCAATTATTAAGCCTTTAATCCAGTCCTCATCAAATGTCTCCATAACTGACCACGTGTAGCTAACGTGGCAATTTTTATCAAGCGCAAAGTCTTTAACAGATTGAATCCCTAATTTGGGCTTGTGGCTTTTTCTTGGTCAGCACAGACCGCAAATAAATTTCAGTAAATTCACTTCCCCAAAATACCTTATAGTATAGAAGTGCAGTAATCTGGCTAGATTTGAAAGTAAATCCAGGTTCCTTTGCACTGATTTACATCAACACCTGGCATTTACGGTTTAAATGAAAATACATAAATTGTTTCCCCGCCGCCTGAAATTTCACATAGACTAAATGCAGAAAGCATCGTGTTTTTAGCACTCCGGCAACATTTGTTAGTTGTGGCAGGTTTCCAACGATTTTTGAATCTTGTTTTACCGAATTATTAAGAAATTGTATGCAAGTACCAATTAAATGGCAAAAGCAGTGTGTTGGGAAATGGAACTTTCCTTTGCTTTGACATTGAGTTTATATTGGCAAATTCAACTGTCTCCTGAAAATACATGAATGGAAGGTTCTGGAGATCAATTAATATGAGACTTATTATTTTGCAGACACATTGGCCCCAAATTTGCAGTTGGAGGCTTCCCGCGGGCGGATGCTTCCGACCTATAAAAAATCTACGAATTTACCTGGTGGTACGGAGACTCGCGCTCCTGGACCCCCGGGTAGAGGCCCACGTATCCCAGTGGTGTATGCGGTTCGCAAGTGACCCTGGGATCATGTGGGCCAGCCCAACCAATGAAAGAAGGGGATCCCCATTCATACTTATGGGGATTCCGTACGTAGGGAACATAAGATAAGAAATAGCGACATGGCTGATCTTCTATCTCAACTCTACTTTCCTGCACTATCCCTATATCCCTTGATTCCCTTAATATCCAAAGAATCTATCGATCTCTATCTTGAATATACTCAATGACTGAACCTCCACAACCCTCTGGGGTTGAGAATTCCAAAGACTTACCACCCTCTGAGTGAAGAAATTTCTCTTCATCTCAGTCCTAAATGGCCGACCCCTTATTCTGAGACTGTGACCCCTGGTTCTAGACTCCCTAGCCAGGGGAAACATACTCTCTGCATCTACCCTGTCAAGCCCTGTAAGAATTTTGTATGTTTCAATGAGATCACCTCTCATTCTTCTAAACTCCAGAGAATATAGGCCTAGTCTACTCAATCTCTCCTCATAGGACAATCCCCCCATTCCAGGAATCAGTCTGGTGAACCTTCGTTGCACTCCCTCTAAGGTAAGTATATCCTTCCTTAGGTAAGGAGACCAAAACTGTACATAATACTCCAGGTGTGGTCTCAGCAGGGCCCTATATAATTGCAGTAAGATGTCTTTACTCTTCAACTCAGACCCTCTTGTAATAAAGGCCAACATACCATTTGCTTTCCTTATTGCTTGCTATACCTGCATGTTAACTTTCAGTGATTCGTGTACAAGGATACCCAGGTCCCTCTGAACACCAACATTTCCCAATCTCTCACCATTTAAAAGTACTCTGCTTTTCCATTTTTCCTACCAAAGTGGATAACTTCACATTTCTCAACATTATATTCCATTTGCCATGTTCTTGCCCACTCACTTAGCCTGTCTGTATCCCTTGAAGCCTCTTTGCATCCTCCTCACAACTTACATTCCCACCCAGCTTTGTATCATCAGCAAACTTGGATATACTACATTTGGTCCCCTCATCCAAATCATTGATATAGATTGTGAATAGCTGAGGCCCAAGCACTGGTCCTTGCGGTACCCCACTAGTTACAGACTGCCAACCCGAAAATGACCCGTTTATTCCTACTGTCTGTTTTCTGTCCATTAACCAATCCTCAATCCATGCTAGTATATTACTCCCAATCCCATGAGCACTAATTTTGTTTAATAACCTCTTGTGTGGCACCTTATCGAATGCCTTCTGAATATCCAAATACACCACATCCACTGGTTACCCCCTAGCTATTCTCAAAAAACTCTAACAGATTCGTCAAACACGATTTCCCTTTCATAAATCCGTGCTGACTCTGCCCAATCCTATTATTTTTTTCTAAGTGGCCTGGTACCATGTCCTTAATAATAGATTCTAGCATTTTCCCTACTACTGATGTCAGGCTAACTGATCTGAAGTTCCCTGTTTTCTCTCTCCCTCCTTTCTTAAATAGTGGGGTTACATTTGCTACCTTCCAATCTGCGGGAACCATTCTAGAATCTATGGAATTTTGGAAAATGACAACCAATGCATCCACTATCTCTATAGCCACCTCTTTCAAAATCCTAGGTGTAGGCCATCAGGTCCAGGGGATTTATCGGCTTTCAGTCCCATTAATTTCTCCAGTACTATTTTTTTACTAATACTAATTTCTTTCAATTCCTCATTCTCACTAGAGCCTTGGTGCTCCACTATTTCCGGGAAGTTTTTTGCATCTTCTTCCGTGAAGACAGACACAAAGGGCTCAATTTTAATAGCCCTGCGGAGGTGCGTTTGGAGGTGGGTAGGAAGCGAAAATCGGAAAAAATGGCTTCAGACTGCCAACCCGCCTCCATCCCACCCCCACCGATTTTTGTGAGTGTCGAGTCAGCCGCTCCCAAACTGACCCGACGGGAACTGGTGGGACAGGTAGTTAAGGCAGTTAAGAGCCTGTTAACTGCCTTGCTAATCCTATTTTTATAGTGGTTTCCCATTTTCGTGCTTGTGGTTCCTGTTTCCCGTCTTGTCAGAAACACGCCAGCTGCAAAGGGATAAGTTTCTTGAGCACATGATTTGTAGTCATTGGTGCAGCACTTTGAAAGCGCTCCTGTAACATGGCTGACATTCAAATGCAACAACTTTGTTGTTGGAGGTTTGGGATAAGATTTTGCAAATCTACTGACCATCCATCTGCAGTGTTACCTGATTGGAATAATTTCAGGCCACTTTGTGTGTGCTTGCAAGCTGCTTGCCTCAACTGAAATCTATAGCAACGGGATGGGAACCATTTACATCCTCTCATCCTGGTCGTCAGATTCGGAGGAAGAGTAGCCGCGTCAGCAGCACCAGCACCAGCACCAGGAGCAAAACCTCCTCCTCACCCACCTGATGCTGCACTGGACACAGGGCATCAGCCTCTGATAAAATTGCTGGCTGGGAGGCCAGTGATGGCATCACCATGGCCAGATTTTCTTCACTTGATGCTGTAAACCCTGGCTGCCACGTGATGCGCCAGATTGACACCATCCCACACCAGCTCCGTGAAGCATCCCTTTAATGTCCAAGCCATTCCATGCACTCACGTCATGATAACAGGGCGGGGGGGGGGGGGAGTTATGACTGAACAATCACTGGAAATCAGTAAGACGCTTCTCAATGTGCGCTCACATCTGTCCAATAAGGGGCACTTTTGGAAAAAGATATTGGCCCAGAAATTCACTTGTCCGGCTTGCTGTGGTGGTAAGGATCGCGCGCGCTCTTACCTACCGCGTCTGCTGTTGTGTTTTGGGCCCACGGGAACTTCGGGTCCTGGGCCTCTCCCAAGTGCCGGCGCGCAGTGCTTGCGTGTTCCAGGGGCGCAGTTAGTGCGATGCGACCCCTGGGATCACGTGGGCCATGGAGAGCCAATGGCAGCAGACCATCTTTCATTCATAGATTTGATAGGAGACCTGTCAAATCTGTGAATTGAAATCGGCCCCAAAAGAACAGCTAAACTTAAAATAATTTTTTTTAAAAACCATCACATTTATAAAATAACTATAGTTAAATAAATTAACCACTTTAAACAAAAATTAAAATTTTTGAAAAAATTAAAATACTTTTTAAAAGTTATAAAAATAAACTTACCTTTCTTTAAAGTATCTAAAAAAGATAAACCTGTTGAAAAAAATTTAAAATTATACTTAATTAACCACTTACCTTGTTCAAAAGGAGTCTTACGCCTCCTTTTTATTAGCGTAGTACCTTCAATACTTACCCTCGCGGAGAAACCTGAAAAAAAATCTAAGTGTGCTGCGTGCGCGCAGCCTCTAGTGTGCACGCGGTTCACCTAGGAACCGCCCCATTAAAATGTATGACAACATATTACCAGAAACTTCCATGGACATTGGCTAGACCTCTCAAGTGCCCACCCTTGTGTGTTGTTAGTTGGTATGCTTGCATTAGGATGAGGGTGTGAGGGGTGGCTAGTGAGATGGGGAAGTGATTAAGTAGATAGAGAGGGTTGGGTGGAGGTTCAAGGTAAGTTGGTGTCCTGGGGAGGTCTCTTCTGCCCTTGGAAGGGAAGAGAACCTCCCTGCGTGCTGTGACTCCCTCCATAAGCATATGGAGGCAGTCACTGGAGAGACTGGGTGCAAGTGTTCACCTTTGTGCAGTGATTGTCAGTGTTTGCAGCACCTCAATGCTGTCAAACACTGACAGATCAACTGTCAAAATAAAATTATGCATGGTCTCTTTAAGGGAACCAGCAGATGACGCATCATCAAATGACGCCATCAGATCCGCTTCCTGTTAATTGGCCGGTAGAAGGCCAATCAAGGGAAAATCACGTCTGCAGCGTGGGGGCAGCTGGGGGCGGGACTGGAACCAGGAAACCTGCTGACCCACCCCCATCCCGCCACCAGAATTAAATTCGCGGCCAAAGTATTTGTTTCATCTCACTGCCATTTCCTTGCTCCCCATTATAATAAGACCCTAGTTTCGGATTTAACTAAATCACTTTCAAATTCAATATAAAATTCTATCATATTATGGTCACTTTTCCCTAAAGGCCTCTTTACTACAAGGTAATTATAAACTCTTTCTCGCTGCACAATACTAGATCTAAAATAGCCTGTTCCCAGCATCCGCAGTATTTTGCTATCGTAGCCTGTTCCCTAGTTGGTTCCTCAACATACTGATCTAGAAAACTATCTTGCATACATTCCATGAATTCGTCCTCCACACTATTACTGCAAATTTGGTTTGGCCAGTCTATATGTAGATTAAAGTCTCCCATGATTACTGTATTACCCTTGTTACATTCGCCTCTAATTTCCTGATTTATACTCTGCCCTACATTACAACTACTGTTTGGGGGCCTATAAACAAGTCCCACTAATGTTTTCTGCCCCTTGCTGTTTCTTAGCTCCACCCAAACTGATTCTACTTCTTGATTTTCGGAGCTAAGATCCTTTCGCTCTGTTGTCTTTAGCCCATCCTTTATCATCAGGGCTACTTCTCCTCCTTTTCCATTTTGCCTATCTCTTCGAAAAGTTAAGCATCTTGGAATATTTAATTCCCAACCTTGTCCACATTGCAACCACGTCTCCGTAATGGCTATTAGATCAAACCTATTCATTTCTATCTGAACTCCCATAAGTATGAATTGAGATCACACACACATGAAATAAGTTAAAAAAAATTACATATTTAAAATTAATTAATATGCCATTCAATTAAATACTTAAAAAAAAGGATTCAAGGGGAAAAACTGAATTGGTTTGCACCTTCCCTAGCGCCCGGGCACGGCGCTGCTAACGCATCCTGCGGAATTCAGCAGGAGGTTAGCGGCGGTGGTAGCTGGTAGCGGCCCGTGGCACTGCGCCGCCGGCGATGATGTCATTGCCGAGCGACACATGCCCCTTAACCCTGCCTCGGCCCCTTACCGCCTTGCGGCAGAAATTCAGCTGTGCCCCAAAAATCTGCCACTGGCGATGTCAGTGACAGCCTCGTGGGTCACGAACCGGGCCGACCTCCGCTCGCGAGGCGGTAATTAAAGGCAGCGCCCCGCACCGCCATTTCATTGTTCTGGCCAATCTCCAAGTCGGCCCCTCGTGGCAGCCCTTGGCGTGGGCCATGGCCACCATCGCGTTGCCTGGCGCCACGGCACCACGCTGCTCTTTTGGGCAAGTGGAGACAGTCAAATGGTCTGCCCAGTGCGCAGCGTCCCTCCACTTTAACGGAAAGGGAGGGGCGATGAAACGCGTCAGCGCTATGCGGAGCAGCCACGTAGTGCTCCGGCGCTACCGCGCTTTGCACCCCAGACACCACCCTGAGAGGAATTGGAGCGCCTGAGATAGCGTTCTGCTTCCTTGCCGGGGCGGTAAGCCCAATTTAGCGGCCGGGACGGTACTCCCGCGCCGGGCGCTAAATGGCTGGTGCTAATTTGGTTACTGCCCCCAAACGGGGTGTAACCGAATTCCTCCCCCTAACGGGGCTAAGAATAAACTTACCTTATTGGACAGGGTTTTTAAAGTATAAATGCGTGATAAAATTTTATTTTTCTATTTTTTAAAACTCTTATGCTGATAAAAGCAGGCCTTAATTTCACGGGCATTCAGCGGGCGGAAGTTGGACAAATAACGCAACTCTCCGCCCGCGGAGGCCCCTTTCCCGGGGATGTAGATCATCTGTCAAGAGAATGCTTGAGAGGTCGCAAGTTCCGGTTTTCGTGCATGCACTTTGCATGCCTAAACCCGTAACTTGCGTTGCCCCTACAGGCGCGTACACATCTTGTATGCACCTGTGGGGGTCGCAAATTACAGCCCAATGTTATTGCATTTTCTTATCATCTTCATTCAGAAATTAATGGATAATTGTGAAATACAATATTCATAACTAGTCAGTGCCATTTCTGTGAGTTTATGCGTGAGGGGGGCTAGGGGGAAAGCAGGTGGAATCTACATAAGGCAATGTTTGTATTAGTTAAGCCGTTTAAAATTAGAAAATGCCATAAACGCAGAGCTCATATTAAAAATAAAAAGTAGACTGCTATTAATCTAAAAATTAGGAAGAAAATGCTTTGATTCTGCACCTACCGATTTCAATAATGAAGAGGAAGTTCTATATTTTAACCCAATCTCTGTTATTACCTTTGGTTATTCACTTAAATCAACACTGCTGAAGTTTTATGATGTAGGAACCTGATATGGTAGAAATAGCTTGGTCAGTACCATCCTTAAAATAAAATTCCAATATATATCCATAACATAAAATTGCATGTCCAGATGGGAATGAGTGGAATTCTGCTGTCTCCCATGGTTACATATCCCTCCAACTGTGACATTAAACTACAGTTATAGAGTCCTGGCCTGAGGATTGCATAACTGGTAGACCCATAATGTTCCCACAGACAACCTTAACTTTGGGCATATTCTCTCATCACCATTTAAATTGTAATTCTAGGAGAGAGCACGTAGTAGTATGGACTCTCTTCCAACATTAAACTCAGATTTCTTGGTCCTCCGTTGGCAATCTTACATTGTTTGGTTTTCGTTTGCTTGAGATTCAGAGTATTGACCTGACTCCTGAGTTAGACTGCTACTTCATCATCAATATGATTCTGAAATCACGTTGAATTAATGTGAAAATAGTACGGTAACAATACAGTGACAGTGATTGCTGATGCCTATGGGCCCCGACAACATCCCGGCTATCGTGCAGAAGACTTGTGCTCCAGAACTAGCCGCGCCTCTAGCCAAGTTGTTCCAGTACAGCTACAACACTGGCATCTATCCGACAATGTGGAAAACTGCCCAGGTATGTCCTGTCCCCAAAAAGCAGGGCAAATCCGATCCGGCCAATTACCGCCCCATCAGTCTACTCTCAATCCTCAGCAAAGTGATGGAAGGTGTCATCGACAGTGCTATCAAGCGGCACTTACCCACCTATAACCTGCTCATTGATGCCCAGTTTGGGTTCCGCCAAGACCACTCGGCTCCCGACCTCATTACAGCCTTGGTCCAAACGTGGACAAAGGAGCTGAATTCCAGAGGTGAGGTGAGAGTGACTGCCCTTGACATCAAGGCAGCATTTGATCGAGTGTGGAATCAAGGAGCCCGAGTAAAACTGAAGTCAATGGGAATCAGGGGGAAAACTCTCCACTGGCTGGAGTCATACCTAGCACAAAGGAAGATGGTTGTGGTGATTGAAGGTCAATCATCACAGCCCCAGTACATCGCTGCAGGAGTTCCTCAGGGCAATGTCCTAGGCCCAACCATCTTCAGCTGCTTCATCAATGACCTTCCCTCCAACATAAGGTCAGAAATGGGGATGTTCGCTGATGACTGCACAGTGTTCAGTGCCATTCACAACTCCTCAGATAATGAAGCAGTCCATGCCCGCATGCAACAAGACCTGGACGACGTTCAGGCTTGGGCTGATAAGTGGCAGGTAACATTCGCGCCACAGAAGTGCCAGGCAATGACTATCTCCAAGAAGCGAGAGTCTAACCACCTCCCCTTGACATTCAATTGCATTACCATCACCGAATCCCCCACCATCAACATCCTGGGGGTCACCATTGACTAGAAACTTACCTGGACCAGCCACATAAATACTGTGGCAACAAGAGTAGGTCAGAAGCTAGGTATTCTGTGACGAGTGTCTCACCTCCTGACTCCCCAAAACCTTTCCACCAGCTACAAGGCACAAGTCAGGAGTATGATGGAATACTCTCCACTTGCCTGGATGAGTGCAGCTGCAACAACACTCATGAAGCTTGACACCATCCAGGACAAAGCAGCCCGTTTGACTGGCACCCCATCCACCATCTTAAACATTCACTCCCTCCACCACCGGCGTACCGTAGCTGCAGTGTGTACCATCTACAAGATGCACTGCAGCAACTCGCCAAGGCCTCTTTGGCAGCACCTCACAAACCCGCGACCTCTTCCAACTAGAAGGACAAGGGCAGCAAGTGCATGGGAACACCACCACCTCCAAGTTCCCCTCCAAGTCACACACCATCCTGATTTAGAAGTATATAGCTGATCCTTTATCGTCGCTGGGACAAAATCCTGGAACTCCCTACCTAACAGCACTGTGGGAGTACCTTCACCACACGAACTGCAGCGGTTCAAGAAGGCGGCTCACCACCACTTTCTCAAGGGCAATTAGGGATGGGCAATAAATGCTGGCCTTGCCAATGACGCCCAGATCCCATAAGCGAATAAAAAAAAAATGCCCACGTAAGAAGAATGGTTACTGTAAGATGCAAGGAGGATCATGATGTCAATTGAAATGCATCCTAGTATGAATCAATATCTTCAGGATAGGACAGTCTGGGAAAAATCAGAGGTAAAATTGTGGAAGAAAAAAGTATTTTTACACAAGCTAACAAACTCCATCCAGTATCTCCATCCTAATATATACCTAGTTACAAAAATAAACATCCATTCTGCAAAATGGGATGTGAAGACATCAATAACTTTTGAGCTTAGATCTCTGCATTCAGCACCAAAAAACTGAATGACAGAGAAAAATTATCACTATTGGGTAGCACGAAAAGAAAACCAAGTACTGTGAGTCAACCTATGTGTTCCTGTGAGTTCGCTAACAATAACAGGAGAAAAATATCATTCTTATTTAACAAATTATGAATACTAAGAACAAACTAAATCTGCAGTTTACTCAAACCTACATTTTAATAAAAACTAACCTATACAGCGAACTACAGTGCTATATGTTTTGTTTTGTATCTCTGTCCATAGTTGCCCCAAACTGCTCCACTTAAGTGGGTGCTGGGTGTCTGGACAACCTGTTTACAACAAAATGTAACACTATTCTTGATTCTCTGCTAGGAGATACATTAAAACTGGTGTATTTATTATGACATGATGGTATAGCTGGGATCAGAAATTCATTCGATGGGCAATCATATGCTTAAATTGATAATTTATCATTTTATTGCACAATGTCTTGCGGAAGAGACATAAATACTTTGCATGTGTAATTCAAATTTATGTATTATGTTACATAGTTACTGGATACTTTCAGCTCAAAGGAGTGTTATATTTCAGTCTGAAATGTAAACATGAGCTGCTAATGTTAATAGCAGTCCTAATATTTGCACCATCCACATTTTGGAGGGCAATGTAACATTATCTTTCAAGGAATATTTGTAGATTTTGAAGCATTGGTTGTTCATGAAGCAAAATTTGTTAATACTTTCATAAACTGTAGGTCCATTTAAAAATATTTTATTTAAATCTCTGTTCAAGCCATTAAACATTTTTTCACCTTCACTTTTTCAAAAAAAATCCTTCATTCTCAGATCTCCCTTCACCATGCACTATTCTGTCATCAAAAGGATAGATACATGCAAGAAAAATGGATCCGCTTTATGGCTCAGGTTATAGTGAGAGGTCGAATTTTTGGCTTGGAGCTTCCCTTGCATAACAATTATTTAATTAAGAATTAGAGCCACTGTCAAAAGTGAATATGAGTATAGTACAGCATTGCTAGTTTACTTTCCTGATACTTAACTCACTTCGGGAATTAACTTACACTTTGCACACAAAGTGTATTAAATTAGTTTGTTTCCCTCCCATTTCAAGACACTGACAGCAGCACACAGATTTACATATTGCATATTACATAGAAACATAGAATCTAGGAGCAGGAGTAGGCCATTCGGCCCGTCGAGCCTGCTCCGCCATTCAATACGATCATGGCTGATCATCCAAATCCAATACCCTGTCCCTGCTTTAATCCCCACAGTACACATATCCCACTCTACCCCCGTAACCCCACGTATTTAATTCCCCCTAACATATCCCATCCTATCCCCATAACCCCACATATTTAATCCCCCCCTAACACTAAGGGTCAATTTATCATAGCCAAATCAACCCAACCCACACATTTTTGGACTGTGGGAGGAAACCGGAGCACCCGGAGGAAACCCACGCAGACACGGGGAGAATGTGCAAACTCCACACAGACAGTCACCCGAGGTCAGATTCGAACCCGGGTCTCTGGCGCTGTGAGGCACCAGTGCTAACCACTATGCCACCGTGTTGCCCACGGCAACATTATTCTTGGTGCTAGCATGTGCTACAGCTAATGTACAACTGAGCATCCAATCATGAAAAAATCTGCAATAATAGCACTCAATCACCCGTTAACCCACGTAATGTTCAGCACATTAATTGAGTTGTGGAGTCCAAGGAACGTCAAATAAAGAGGACAAGGACTTCCCAAAAAGCCCCCTTCCCAGATGATCATTGTAAATGGGCTCAGGGATTGAAAAAAGGCCCTTTTTGAGTTGGAGGGAGCTCACTGCAGGGTCCAACAAGCATGGGAGGGAAACAAAAGTGCCAGGGTGAGCAATCGGGATGACTGCCATCTATGTTATGCTGATAAATATGGGTATGACGTCAATTGCTTTGCATGGCTACATTTGCCAATTTTCTTGTTTTGGTAGAAATGTATAACTAAGGATATTACAGGTATCAGCCAGGTTTAGCTAAATAGTTACATTGAAAATTGTTGACTTAAATTTCATTAATAACTTGTGTGAAATGGAACACGAAAGGGAAATAATGAGAATATTTTGGAAGTATCAGAATTGGCAGATAATGCAGATATGGCGAGTCGCAGCTGGAAAAAAATGATCACTAACTATCCCTTGCACAGATTAAATGAGCTGACTAATCAAACGTACTCACTTTACTTTTCAAACTTCAGCTAGGAAAGTACTGTACTTGACATTTCATTCTACTGTTTCTAACAATATACACACTATTGTGCAGCCCTTAATTCTTTCCAAAATTTAATCTCAAATGATACATAATGTTATTTTCATTAATGTAAAAACACCCTTGAATAGGTGCCACCAGGCCAGAATTGGGGTAGTTTGCAGCAAATAATGGCCACTTCTAGGCAGCAATCACAATGCATTCATTTTAAGGGCAATCTTCTGCGTCACCCTTATGTAAAGGCAAAAGCAGACTGCAAGCATGGCTCCTCAGGGACCAAGACTATTCTCTTCAAACATGGCTAGTGTCCCCTCTTTGCCATCACTTGACACAAGCTGCGCACAGATACAAGGATCATGGCAGGATCATCATAGAGCACATAATATGGATCTGCAAACAGCACTTCAGGTGCCTCAGCAGATAGTGGGCATATCTGCCTGAGTCTCCATGATCGTCATTGTTTGCTGCATAACTTTGATCTGACCATAGAGGAGGAGAAAGTCAATCTGCAATCAAGGTAAGATCAAGATGTAGACACAGACCAAGAGGAAGTTTTTGAAATAAATAAATTTTGTGCGGCCCACACCAATGAATATCAGAAAATGGCAGGCGTGCTGCCAGAGATTTTCCATCCACTGAAATTTATCGTCTTGTGTCAGACACTCATTCAGACACATCTAAGTATATACCTGAGCTGGTCATTTTAAAACACAACACCCTGTTCAGGCGCAAAGTGAGTTTCCAACCCCATATCCTGTCCATCAAAAAGAGTGTCTACTTTCACCTCCGTGACATCACCAATCTCCAGCTCTGCCCCAGCCCATTTGCCACTGAGACCTTCATATGTACCTTTGTCACCTCCAGATTCGATTACTCACAAGTGTGGCGGAGTAGGAATCGCGGCCCAACAGCAGATTTAGAGCTGGAACCTGCCGCAGTATCTCGGGTCAGGGTATTATAATAAAGCAGGTAGGTGCCTGCACCACTACAGGCAAAACTTGGGTGCTGACTACAATGGGAAGAGTTGTAAAATGTGACACTTGGCAAACTGCTTGGGGGAAAAGCCAGCTCAACCAGCTAAAGTGCAAAATGATACAATCAGTCCCCTTTGTAAGAGGATAGTTAACATTGCGCCTGCTTGAAGTCATATTGCAAAATCCTCCTGAGTGATGTGAACATCTGAGCATACCAGTTGACTACTGGTCTACAGAAGTTTCATGAACAGCAGTTGCTGTGCATACCCGCAGTCTTCAAGGAGCCAACCTTACAGTTTTCCTTCTCTTTCAAAGAGGAGAGCAAGCTTGAATGATTCAGGATGTAGGAATCATGAGTGCTGTCCTGGAAATGTGAATTTATGTGCATGATTCGTGTTGTTTCTGAACATTTACACATTTAGCGAGCTGTAGCCCTTCCTGTTTATGTTGAGTTGGCCACGGTGTCCAGATGCTCAAAGTAATGCATCTGTGCAGTCTGTAATGCCTTACACTCAAGGGCAACAATATTGCCTGTAGAAATCTTTCTGCCTCTCCAGCTGCTGCTGCACTCCAAAGTTGATGTGGGACTTCTTATGCTGCAGTAGAGCATCTTTCACTTGCTTGATGCAGTAGTACTTGGGAAAAACAACTGATCCCGTGGCATAGAAATTTGTGGTTGTGGCATCTATTATTGCTACATGTTGTGCAGTCCAAATGGTTGACAGCAGAACTGATCCAATAGCAATGAACCTGCTAATTTTTTTTGGGTGCGCGCCCCCTTTAACGGGCTGCGTAACCCATTCAATTTCTTGAACTATCCTTAGGGAAACTTTGGAGGGAACCAGCTATTAGATGGTTTGATTATTCTTTTGCCCATTCAATTTCTCGTGGCGGCGCAGCTTAACGGGAATATTGTCCACTAGGTTTTCATTTCTCACCTAGTGCCTCACTAATGAGCTCCAATCTCCTCAAATGCAGCTCCTCTGTGAGGACTGGCAGCAACACTGAAACAACTGCAAATTTGCCAGATTTACACATATGGGAGTAATTGTAACATCAAAGAGTGAGTGGGTTTGGGAGCGGGTGGGTGGTAAAATGCGCTGAAATTGACAACGCGTCGGGAAGCCGGTTCCAACCCGCCGACCTGGATTTCATTGGAGCGTGTTTGGCAGCGTGCGAGAAACCCCCTCGGGGGAGGCAGGTTACCAACTGAAACCAATTAAGAGGTAATTAAGAGGTAGTTAACAGGTTTTTTAACAGAGATTTTCAACTTTCACTGTTGGTCCACGGATTTCTCGGGCTTCCTGGACCTCGCCAGTGAAAGCAAGGCGAGAGTACAGCGGCAATTGAGGGGGCTGAACAAATGACAGGCAACAAATTGCATAAATACTGAGACCTCACACCTGCTTCCTTGCCTCCTTGACATGTGAAAGGCTTTTGCTTACAGCACTTGTTTTGAGAGTTTGCTTTCAGTACTTTGCAGCTGATTTCTACAACTTTGGAGGTCACTCTCACTACTTTGGAGGTGACTATCACTACATTGGCGGTCACTCTCACTACTTTGGAGTTGACTTTCACTACATTGGAGGTCACTCTCACTACTTTGGAGGTTTGTGCGTCTGATCTCCACTTTACAGCTGTCACATATCAGATCAGCATGGGTGCCGCTTATACTGAGGATCAAGATGAGCACCAGCATCAACAGCACCAGCAGCAGGAGGACCAGCAGCAGCAGCAACAGGAGCAGCTGCAGTCTTCTCCTCACAGACCTGCTGCTCCACAGGAGAGAGGGGATGAGCATAGAGGTGCAGCTCGCTGGAGGTGATACCTGCAGCACAGGGTATATAGGCAGAGGATCAGCCTCCTTGACATGTCCGAACACCAGTGCGTGAGGAGGCTCAGGGTAGCGCCTCAGGTCGTGGCAGACATTTGCACCGTGCTGGAATAAGACTTTCAGTCAACTGGACTTGTTGGCCACACTTTACCAGTGGCTGTAAAGTGATCATCACCCTCAACTCTTCGCCTCAGGGTCCTTCCAGGGATCTGCAGGAGACATTTGCAGGATTTTGTAGTCAGCTGCCCACGAATGCATTACACAGGTGACCGATGCCATTTTTGCCAGGGCAGGCAATTATGTACACATTGTCACCGATGAAGCCAGTCAGAATGAGCGTGTGTTTGGGTTTTCGGCTCTGGCTAGCTTCCCGCAGGTGCAGGGCGTCACCGACTGCACACATGTGGCAATGAAGGCACGCCCAGATCACCCAGGAGTGTTCGTGAACCGTAAGGGCTTCCGCTCCATCAATGTGCAGCTCATCTGCTACCACAAAAAGATCATTATGCAGGTGTGTGCAAGGGAGCTGCCATGATGCTTTTGTCCTGCACCAGTTCACACTCCCTGATCTATTCACACCTCAGAACAGACTTATTGGCTGGCTGCTTGGAGACAAGGGCTATCCACTTAATGACACCCATGAGGAGCCCAAGCAATAAGGCCCAAGAGCGCTACAATCAAAGCCATATGATGAAGAGATGTGTCTTTGAGCAAGCAATCGCGATGCTGAAGACGCGCTTCAGGCGCCTCGGAAGATCTGGAGGCGTTCTTCAATTTGCACCAGCCAGGATCTCCAGAATGATTGTGGTTTGCTGCGCTCTGCACAACACAGCGCAGCAGCAAGGACTGGAGCTGCAGGAGGAGCAAGGCGCAGAGCACATTGCCTCTTCAGAGGAGGAAGATGAGTAGGAGGATGAACGTCATGAGGCCATGGCACCAGCAGTGGAGTACATTGCTGCTCGGGATGTCCTCATCATGGGAAGATTTAGTTATGTTGCACCACTGTACCCATCTGGCAGCCACATGCTGAACCCACTTGCCCCCCCCCCCCCAAAACTTATACATTAACTTATCATTGTAACATGTCTAACATACCCATGTGCACACCCTTGTGCAACTACTATTCTTTCATCTTCCTTTTCCTACAACTCCTACAACGTGCAATTCCTGTGGCTTCAGCAGAGGTAGCGGCTCACATCCCTGCTCTGACTGCTGAGATGCTCTTGGCCGATGTCCTCTGCATTTTGGAGCCCCTGAGGGCTCCGCCAAAGATTGCTCCACCTGCACCTGTGCAGGGGCAGACTCGGCCATCGGGACACGAGTCAGCATGTGGGGCACTGACTGGGGGCGGGGGGGGGCGGGGGGGGGGGCAATGGGTAAAAAGTGGAAGTGCTTTGAGCAGAATCCCCCACTTCTATGTCCCCTTTCGCCATCATTCCTCTCATGGTCGACCCGCACTTCCCTGCTAGCAATGAGCTTGAGAGCACTTTGCTGCACATCAGTGGGGCGCTGAATGGCCAAGTCCAGGTTTTGATTTATCCTAGTTGAAGTGGCATTCAGAGTGTGCAAGCCATTGGTAAGGGCAAGCATGCACTCATTTGACTGCCGCGTTTGATGCTCCATGCAGGTGGCCACTCTTTCTGTGGACGAACACATCATAGCTAAGGCCTACGACATGATGCCACTCATGCTTGAGATGGACTCCTTCATTCTCCCAGCAAGCGGCACATCGCAGTTGGAAATCCTGCCAGAGCCTGACGCATTTTTTGCTGCTCCTCCAGAATCATCCTCTTTGTCGACGGCCCCCAAGGTTCAGCATCTGCGCTCAGCTGAGCAGAGCTTGGAGCATCCTGCTCTCTCTGACGAGGACTCTCCACTGCTGTCCCTGTCTCTACCATCTGCTCTTGCTCACATGTGGTGTGTGAGACACCAGGTGACAACACAACTACCTGTCTTGCTGAGGACCACCTCCGGTTCTCTGCCTCTCGCACTTGTTCTGTGCTCTCTTCTCCTGCAAGGAAGGAAACAAGAGATCTTTGAGTGAGAGTCATGGAATGAGTGGAACGGATGGATGAACAACATCTGTTGAGGGTGACTATGAGGGGCAGGTATGACATTGCATTAAGATGAGGGTGAGTGTCAGTGGTGGATGGCCAGATGGGGATGTGAGGAAGCGCATAGACAGAGAGGGATGGGTGCATTTGCAAGGTACATTCATGTGAGGTGTGATGTGCAGGAGTAGGCTTGGGAAGGCAGAGCGAGGAGGTTGGGGTGACACACACATCAGGATGCAGTTGAATGTGCCATTGTACTTACATTTTCTGCCCTCATGACGTCTTAAATCGCTTCTTGCACTGTATCCAGGAGCATGGCACCACACTCTGCTGCTCACCTCCTCTGCTATCTCCAGCCATGCCTTCTGTGTCATTGAGGCTGGCTTCTTCCTCCCGTCAGCAGGGAATAAAATCTCCCTGAAGGCCCTTACACCTCACAAAATGAGGTCTAGGAAGGCATCATTAAAGCGAGGTGCAGCCTTTGAATGCTGAGACTCCATTCTATACAACTTGCTATGTTTCTCCCACCTCCATAATCAGTCAACTGCAATCTTTGCAGTGTTCTTTTAAATACCTCAGCTGAAATAGACCCATGCGTGTCGTCATCATGCCCGCTCGCGCGAATTGGCCGGGAAACCCTTAAGTCAGATGCAAATACAGTGGCTGGGTTAAAGATCCACTGACAGACACGCTGCAGCTACGTCCGGGTTTCCTGCTCGCTACCGAACGCCCCCCACCCACTCTCAGCGCGTCGCCAGGTAAATATTCCGGCCATGTAGTCGTTTAACAATCACAAAGGTGAGTTTATAATAATGGAGCATGCGTGAACATCTGCGTGTCTAGTTGGTTTAAACATACTGATCACTTCTGATCTTGTTTGTCGACATTTACTGACATGAAACAACATGAAGATATTCTATATCAAGGTAAAATGGCGGCCAGCCACACTGTTGCTGGCAGAACTTAACTTCAAGAGCCCTAGGCCTCAATATTAAACTGGAACTAGCCTTAAACGGTGGCTGTGAGGTGACAAAGGGATACCCACTTCAAACCTGGCGGATGACACCTCTGAGGAATCCCACTGATGAACACCGGGAGTGCTACGGCATGAGCCATATGACAACCAGATGTATCATTGAGCAAGCCATCAGCATGCTCAAGTTGCAACTCAGGTGCCTGGACAGGTCTGGAGGTGCTCTTCAGTACTCACCAGCGAGGGTCTCCAGTATAATCGTGGAGTATGTTCTGCACAGCATAGCGCAGCAGCGAGGACTAGAGGTGCAGGAGGAACATGTCGCTCAGTATTCCTCATCTGATGAGGATTTCAATGGCGAGGAGGAGGAAGATGGGGAGATCCTTGTTCTTACATCTGAGGTGCTCGCGGCCGACGACCTCTGGGTATTGGAGCCCTTGAGGGCCCTGCCAATGACTGCTCCACCTGCACTTGGGAGAGGAGCTAACATGTCGGATTCTGGTTGGGGAGGGGGTGACAACGGGTAAGACTTACAGACATTCTGAGAAACTTGTGCACTTGCCTCTCCTTTCTTGCCATCCTCCCTCCTCTGAGCCAGTGGCACTTCACTCCTGCCTATCTGTAGGAGAGCAGCTTGAAGGAGATCAATGATGTATTGAATGCTGATGTATGGTCTATCTGCCAAATGTGAAGCCGGTAGAAATATTGGTGGCCAGAGTATGCAAAGCTGCCATCTGTGCCTGCAGGGATTTATATGTACGCCCTGATATAACCTCCGTAGAGGCAACCAAATGCTCAATGGAAAATTGCATGCTGAAAAACCCCAGCTACATCTCCCCACAAATGGTTGAGGTGGACACCTCCATCCTCTGTGCCATTGTGGAAAGTGTGCCTGACAGGACTGCCAGTACCTCGCACAGGTGCTTCTGAGCCACCAGCATTCTCCTTTCCATTGATGGCCCCCCGGGTTCTGCCTCTCCATCCTGCTGAGCAGCGCTTCAACAGGACGGCACCCTGCTAAACATACTCTCCTCAGATGACCCTGCTCCACTCCCTGCTCAAGCTCACTTGTACTGTGCCAATTACCAGGAGACATCCCATCTAACTGTGTAACAGGCCCTAACGATGTGCTAGTATCTGCGCCGGTGCTTGCCATGCATGTCTCCTGTGACGGTGCACCCTCAGCTGGAATGAGCTCCTCTGAGGAGTCTTCGACGTCTCCGGGCAGGGGCTTGTGTTCTTCGTGTGATGGCCCTGGAGGAGAGAAGAGAAGGATAAGATTTAGTAATGAAACTTTATAAATGTTGAAATTCACATGATTCACGTGATCAGATTTGATGATGTGCTGAAGGCAACTGAAGGTGACTTTGCCTTGTGGGTCTGACAGATTAATGCAGTCACCCTACTCTGATGGCCATCTCCAAGGCTCAAAGTGGCAGAGATGACGCTTATATCCAGAGTTTATTCTTCTGCTGAGTAAATTTATACAATCGCTGGGGGTCCCTGCGTGTCCTTGCCCTCTCCTTGGCATTCTGCGCTCTCTTCTCCTGCAAGGATGACACAACAGACCTATGATTGGCTGTGAGGCATGCGTGCATCCGATGGATGCAGAGCAGATGCATCACAAGTGGGACTGGCTTGCATTTGAGGAACGTGTTGACGGTGCCATTTCAGGACGTGCTGAGAATCGGGGGAGCTGAATGAGGTGGTATCAGATTACATGAGGATTGGGGTGCCTGGCAGTGGTCGAGAAGTGGGAGGTGAGGATGTGAGCGGCGTGAGGATGAGAGTGTGAAGGAATAAGCCATATAACCTATTCAGAAAAATACACTATCTTATGAAAGAATTCTGGCCTTATTAAAACATGACAAACTGGGTTTGGAAATTTAGAAATCTAACTATGAAATAGCTATGAAAGCATTCTGGCTATTGAGATAAGATAGTTGTTGACCCTGAATAAATAACCTTATTGAAACAGAAGGTGAAGAGCTCCGACAGGCTGAACTTTTGGGAACAAAACAATGGTTCACCCTGGATAAGGTGTTCTAATTTACACTTCGTAAAGAAGCACATAAGATAAGGAACATCTGCCCTCGTAAAGATGACATAAAGTAAGGAACACCTGCCGTCACACCGTTTCTATATGGTAAACTTAGAACACCTAGAGATGAGACACGGGCCTGGCTGAGGTGGCAGTAAGAGTTACAGAGGTGGACAGAAAAATGACTAGAGATAATTAGCTTGCATCAGCATAAAACCTTAAAGGAAATACCACTGGAAAAAGGTATAAATATTGAACTCTCAAATGGGATAACAGACTCGCTTTGATCGGGCAAAGCGATTCTTGGCTTCAGAGGCGGCTCTGTCGTTTCCAACTCTATGTACCTCGGGGATCAAAGGTATTTGATATTGGTGGATATCCTGTAGAACACTTTAAGAACTGTAATACTGTAGTGAAGTTAAGATTTAAAAGTAAGATTCTCTTAATAATAAGATAGCATTTTTTCTCTTTTTAAAATTGTTAATGTTGCGATTGACTGATTCACCAACTGTAAATTGCATGTCGGTTCTTTAATAAATCTATATATTTTTAGAATTGTTTCGCATAAGACTTCTGTATCTATGATTCTATGATGCTAAAAACTCGCGAACTCAATCTCTGTACACTCTTTGGTGAGGAGTTGCAGAATTCTGAGGGGAGTTTTCCGGACCCTCATAATATCCGGAATGTTACAGTCTAGCTAAACTTATTAAAAGTGCTATCTGGAGGACGGTAACACTCTCGGGTTGTTCCTTTCCTTTAGGGAGAGATAGCCCGGACCTTTAGACCCAATTAAGCATCTTTAGGATTCGGCTACCTCAAACTTTAGTTGAAAGTGAACGTCTGAGAAATACGCTTGATCCGGGGTAGCCCTAAAGGGGCTAGGACTAGTAAATATCCCTTCAAGAGGATGCGCATGTAAGCAGTACGATAGGTGCTGATGAAAGTGAAGTGCGTTTGAGGAGTGCTGTGAATGGAGTACTTTTGACATGAGTGGGAGGGGTGCACTGCATGATATAGGTGCATATAGACATTTGCTGATCTTTTCTGACCTGGTCAGGTCATTGAACCTTTTGTGGCACTGGGTCCAAATCCTCAAGGGCAAGCTTCTGCTGTTCACCTCTTCTCCACCCAAGCTGTAGTGGCAGCAGGTTTTTGTTTGTTGTCATAAAAAGGTACTGAACAGACTGTAGGATCTACACAACAGGGCAAATGGAAAAATCAAAGGGTGAATCAAGTTAAGCAGATTTAATTCATCTGTCATTAAGCGGATCAAGAACAGCATGGTATAAACCTGTGAACGGATTGCCCAGCCATCCTCTTCAACACTAAATCCAGCATTGTCTGTGATACTGTTATAATTAGGGGATTTTACATAACCATTTTCTTTCTCAACAGTTTAACAGGAGTGGACCGGCTCCATTACGCTCTGAAAGTTGCACCTTTTCTGTAATAGCTCTTGTAGAACCAGGTACGCAAGATGCAACAATTAGCATCCTTGAATTCACCTACTTACTGAATTAACAAAGTCTTGTACTCTGCTTCCAAACATAATTGAGAGTGGTGGATACTAAGCACAGACCAGGGATTACAGTCTAGAGAGTAATTTGTTTTATTTATTCATTCACGGGATGTGGGCGTTACTGGCAAGGCCATCATTTATTGCTGATCCCTAAATTCCCTTGAGAAGGTGGTGGCGAGCCACCTTCTTGAACCGCTGCAGTCTGTGTGGTGAAGGTACTCCCACAGTGCTGTTAGGTAGGCAGTTCCAAAATTTTGACCTAGAAATGGTGATATATTTCCAAGTCAGGATGGTGTGAGACTTGGAGAGGACCTTGAAAGTGGTGATATTCCCATGAACCTGCTGCTTTTGTCCTAGCTGGTAGAGGTCGCAGGTGTGGTAGCTGTCGAGGATTTGGCGAGTTGCTGCAGTGGATCTTGTAGATGGCAAACACTGCAGCCACGTTGCGCCGGTAGTGGAGAGAGTGTATGTTTAATGTGGTGGATGGGATGCTGATCAACCAGACTGCTTTGTCCTGGATGGTGTTGAGCTTTTTAAGTGTTGTTGGAGCTACACTCATCCAGACAAGTGCAGAATATTCCATCACACTCCTGACTTGCGCCTTGTAGGTGGTGGAAAGGTTTTGGGGAGTCAGGGGTGATCCATTCATTGCAGAATACCCAATCTCTGACCTGCTCTTGAAGCCACAGTATTTATGTGGCTGGTTCAGTTAAGTTTCTGATCAGTAGTGACCCCCAGGAAGTTGATGGTCGGGGATTTAATGATGGTAATACCATTTAATGTCAATGGGAGGTGGTTAGACTCTTTCTTATTGGAGATGGTCATTGACATGAATCTTGTATGAAGTAATACTGGGCGGCATGCTGGTGGCGCTGTCCAGGGAGAGTATAAATACTCGGGCATGGGCCCAGCTTTCTTAGGACATTCCTCAACAGGAACTAGTGAAGGACACAATTAGATCTCCATGTTGGAAAACAGTTGATTAAAGTTTTGTTTAACGCTTAGACCAAGTGCCTAGTAGTTTTCTTACGTCAGTCATTGCCTAGCACATGTGTGGTGCAAATGTTACTTGCCACGTATTAGCCCAGGCCTGCATGTCGTCCAGGTCTTGCTGCATGCGGGTACAGACTGCTTTATTATCTGAGGAGTTGCGAATGGAACTGAACACTGTGCGGTCATCAGCGAATATCCTCACTTCTGATCTTATGATGGAGGGAAGGTCATTGTTGAAGCAGATCTCCCAATTTTGGCACAAGTCCCCCAAGTGTTAGTGAGGAGGACTTTGCAGGGTCGATTGGGCTGGGTGTGCCTTTGTCATGTCCGAATCCGATGCCTAGGTCGATGCCGAGTGGTCCATCCGTTTTTATTCTTATTGTAATTTTTGTAGCGGTTTGATACAACTGCTTGATGGGCCATTTAGAGTTAACCACATTGCTGTGGATCTGCAGTCATGTATAGGCCAGACCGGGTGAGGACAGTAGGTTTCCTTCCCTAAAGGACATTAGTGAACCAGTTGGGCTATTACAATAATCCAATAGCTTCCTGGTCATCCTTACTGATACTAGCTTTTTATTCCAGATTTACTTAATTAACTAATTCGAATTCACAAACTGTCATGGTGGCATTTCAACTCACGTCTCTGGATTGTTAGTCCAGGCCTCTGGATTACTAGTTCAGTAACATAACCGCTATGCTACCAGACCCTATTTATAATAAACAAAATTAATATATTTCTTACAATTAAATGGAGAAACAAAGCACAAAAATACGAGAAATGCAAAAGATATTTCTGAATACAACAAGGAAAGTCCACTATTGGTTAATTATCCTTTGTAAGGATTATGAAGCAATCTAATGGTATATTAGTTTTGAAGAGCAATGTCCTGTTTACTAGCTAGGCAAATTCAGTAGTTTAATCTTCTTGATTCACTTTTGTTATCAGATGAACATGTTACATCAAATCACCTCCTTAGAGCAGGCAATTAAAATTGAATTTCCATCTGATTAATCACCAGAAAATTCGAAAAGGGAAGATCTATTCTGAAGATCTGCTCTTAACCACTTAACTGTTTTGGAGTAAGATTTTTAAAGAAACAACGATGTTGCATTTATAAATATAATTGAAAATGCTACATATGAAAATGTTTGAATAAATGCATTTATATAACTATGCAATTGGGCAATCTGCCCAGCAAGAAAATACAGTTGTATCTGATAACAAGCATGTTTTATTTTCCTCTCACCTCTGCCTCAAAATAACACATATATAAAGGGATTCCAAAGGAAACACCCATTGGGGGGAATTTTGCCGGCACTCAGGGGACGGGTTTGGAGGTGGGACCGGTGACAAAATGAAAAAGGTCCCGAACCCGCTCCCAACCCGCCTCCAAACAATCTTCCTGGGAGTCAGGTCCCCAATTTGCGCAGGGACCCAACTCTTAGCGACGCGAAGAGGATTATAACCACTTAACTGCTTGTTAACAGGTAGTTAACAGGCAGTTAAGAGGCTTTTTTCCCATTTTGACAGGTCTACCGCGGGCTTCCCGATGTCGGGGAACCCCGCCAGGGTGAGTGAGGCATGCTGTGGGTCTATTGTAATGTTTGTGTATAGATGACAGCTGCAGAAGTGGTGTGAAGGATCCAATGGGACACTGGTGAGTATCAGAGGTAAGAAAATGTTGGGAAAGTCATTTTTAATGTGTCTAGAGTTTTCTGTAGGTGACAAGCTTTGAAGTGATTGTGTAGTCTCACCTCATTGGGAGAAGTGACAGATAGCTTCTGTAACTTCACCTGCAGCTGCCATCTGTTTTACCCTAAGGAGAGAGTCACTGGAGAGCCTCAGTGCAAGGGCTGACCTTTGTACAGTGAAGTCAGTGTTTGACCTCAATGCTGTCAAACACTGAAAAATCAAAGAATCAGCTGCAATGGCTTCTCTTCCCACTCCCACATCGTTACCTCTGGAGTCCCCCAAGGATCTATACTTGCCCCCCTACTATTTCTCATCTACATGCTGCCACTCAGTGACATCATCAGAAATCACATCAGGTTCCAAATATACGCTGAAGACACACAACTCTACCTCACTACCACCACTCTCAACCCCTCCACTGCCTCTGATTTGTCATGATGCTTGTCCAACAACCAGCATTGGATGAGCAGAAATTTCCTCCAAATAAATATTGGGAAGATCGAAGACAAGGGCTGGATTTTACGAACCTCAGCGGGTCTGTGGCGGGCAACGTCAGCGGAGGGTCCTGGCCCCGCTGCTGTCTGCAGCCCACTCTGAGAAATGAATTTACTTTGATTGGGCTTGTTAAGCCCACGCAGCACGTTTCCTTGCCAATTAGAGGAAGCGGGTCTGATGACGTCATTTCACAACGCATCATCAGCCGGTTTCCTTAAAGGGACCATGGCCAACTTTAATTTGACATTTGTGCTGTCAGTGTTCTACAGCACTGAGGTGTTGCAAACACTGACAAGCAGTGCACAGAGGTGCAGGGCTGCACCCAGGCTCTCCCATGGCTCCCTCCATATGCTTGTGGAGGGAGTCACAGCACACAGGGAGGTCCTTGTCCCTTCCCATGGATGGAGAAGACCTCCCTAGGATCTACACAGCCTGGTTGCACATTGCAGAGGAGGGCACAAGCAGGGATGTGGTCAGCAGTGCTGCAAATATCTCAATGATCTTAGTAGATCACAAAACGTTAGCACAAAGCCACACTCAACCTCATCCTGCTGTGCCTCTCATCACATCCCCATAACTCTGCCTTCTCTACCCTACTCCTACATATCCTTACTCACACCAACTTACCTCGCACCTCCACCCATCCCTCTCTATCTACATTATCACATCCCCATCTCACTAGCCACCCCTCAACCTCACCCTAATGCAATCATACTAACTAACAACACACAAGGGTAGGCACTTGTGTGTTTTATGCAATGTTCATGTAAAGTTTCTGTTAATGTGGTGTCAAACATTGAAAGCTTTATTTTCAACACTTTGCGTTCTTGGACAGATTTGTGTGCACCTTTGGAAGTGGCTTAGTGAGTTGCAGTGAATGGTGAGCCATAACGGTACCCCCGGCAATGGTGATGAGTGTGAAAGGAATGGCTTGGACACTGTAGGGATGCTTTATAGTGTTGGTGTGGGGTGGTGCCAACCTGGCGCATCATTTGGCAGCCAGGGTGTACAGCGTCAAGTCAAGTAAATCTGGCCATGGTGAGGCCATCCCTGGCCTCTGGGGCAGCAATGTGGTCGGGTGCTGATGCCTGTGTCTTGTGCAGCATCAGTTGATTGCGGAGAAGGTTGGTGTTGTTGGTACTGCTGGTGTGCCTGGTGATGCTGGTGTTGTGGCTGATCGTGGTGGGATTCTGAGGATGAAGGTGAGAGAGTTTCAACGGCACCCATGCTGATGGAGTAGATGGCAGGTGAAGTAGAGATGACAGAAGTGATCTGTCAATGGTGGGAGAGGTAATGAGGTCTGACTGGATGTGGACTTGTGTAAAGACTTGCAGCATTCTGAATCTGTAGTGGAAATGCAGCTTAGAGAAGCTAGTGGTTACGGGAACATTTCTCACTCAGCTGGGAGCTTTGAGTTGACATTTGAAGCTGTCAACTCAGCAGCTGATTCAATGGCCAATGACCTCCGCCTCAGCTTCACAGACGAGTTCTTGGCAAAGCGGACCACCGATGGGCGACCTGTCAAATTCAAAAAGCTGGGAAAAAACCATTGTTAAATGGCTGTAAACAAGCCACTAATGATTTTAATTGCCTCCCCTGCTGCTGCATGTCAGGTCTGCTCAGCGCTGACAGACCCGACATTTGGTAAAGGTGTATGACGGCGGGTTCACAGCAGGGTCCTGACCCACTGGGGAAAAAAAACACTTTCCCTCCTGACCCGCCACCGATAACACCCGCTGACCCCCCGCAAAATCCAGCCCAGTGCATTTGGTCCCTGCCACAAACTCCGTTCCCTAGTAACTGACTCCAACCCTCTACCTGGCCATTGTCTGAGGCTGAGCCAGACCGTTTGTAATCTTGGCATCCCATTTGAACCTGAACTGAGCTTCTGACCCCATATCCTCTTAATCACCAAGACTACTTCCACTTCCGTAACATCGCCCATCTCCACCCGTGCCTCAGCTAATCTGCTGCTGAAACCCTCATTCAGGCCTTTGTTACCTCTAGACTTGACTATTCCAATACTCTCCTGGCCGGCCTCTTACCTTGCACCTCTGTAAACTTGAGCTCATCCAAAACTCTGCTGCCCGTATCTTAACTCGCACCAAGTCCCGTTCACAGATCTCCCATGCTCGCTGATCTACAGTGGTTCCCAGGCCAGCGACGACTGAATTTTAAAATTCTCATCCTCATTTTGAAATTCTTCTATGGCCTTGCCTCTCCCTATCTGTTAATTTCTCCAGCCCTACAACCCTCCGAGATCTCTGCACCTCTTGCACATCCCCCACTTTCATCGCTCCACCAATGGTCACCGTGCCTTCAGCTGCCTAGGACCTAAGCTCTGGAATTCGTTCCCTAAACTTCTCCGCTTCTCTACCTCTCTCTCCTCCTTTAAGATGCTCCTTAAAACCTACCTATTTGACCAAGCTTTTCTCATCTGTCCTAATATCTCTTTATGTGGCTCAGTGTCAAGTTTTGTTTGATAAAGCTCCTGTGAAGCACTTTGGGACGTTTTATTACATTAAAGATACTATATAAATGCAAGTTGTAGTGGTTTCAGGTATACACTCACCCCCTAGCTGGACCCATGACTAATCGTGTGCTTGAAACCAAAGAGGACAGAGATGTGGCACAAAGGTTCTCCACCTCTTTTCCTTCTGTGTTTCGCCTCAGAAATAGGCATACATGGGGTCCAATGCAGAGGATTATCAACCTCATTGGGGGCAATTTTGATTTCCAGAGAATATTGGGTCAGCAATGGAGGGGACATCCACTCCTCCCATTCAATGCATTTCGGCAGGAGTCCTGATCAATTTTCATGGTTGGGTCTCATCAACATTGAATTGACGAGCTGCCAGCACTAATCACGTTCCTTGAAGGCAGCACCTCTGTTGGGAGAGCAGGAAATCCAAGAGGGAGGCCGATTTTGATGGGCCTGTAGCATCACCTTAAAAGGAGGGAGTTTAAGTGTTAGGAGTGAAAAGGACCAGTGGTTACAATGGGAAGGAAAATTGTTACAGCAGCAAGGAGATAAAGTATTGGAAGCTGTCAAGGCTCAAAACACAGAAGTGACTGCAGAAAAATGAATACCAGATCTGCTCCCAGTTTTCCCTTACTGCAGTTCAGGATCCCTTAAAATACCACAGGAAATGACTGCCTCCAAAGTTGTACTGCCCTTGTTCCATAAGCTGGTCGAGGAACTAGAGGATGTAATGCAGGTGGAGACGAAAATGACGTTGGTGTCTCAACTGAATAATTTGAACCCAATTTGTATATACTAATGAGGCCCCTGCCTGTTTTCAGCAGGAGCTCCAGTTGCCTAAGTCAAGGTCAGCCAAAAATGACATCTGGCTGACCTCCAGGGGTAAGGCGGGGGTCCATCCCCATGTGATTTGGAGACCGGTCACCAGTGGTGCTCCGCAGGGATCGGCGTTGGGACCGTTGCCCTTTACTATTTTTATTAATGATCTGGATCTATGTGCAAATTTGCAGATGATACTAAGATCTGTGTGAGTGTTAGGATTGTAATTGATGCTCATCTGCTTCAGGTGGATCTTAATATGTTGGGAGATTGGGCTCATGACTGGCAAATGATGTTTAACTTGGATAATTGCAGCGTTATACATGTGGGCGGGGCGAATGCTCAACATTCATTGGAAAGGCTGCAGAGGAGGGCCACTAGACTAATTCCCAGGATAAAGTCTCTTAGTTATCAAGATGGGTTGAAACAGTTGGGACGCTACACTTTAGAGAAATGTACACTTAGTGGTGATCTGATTGAGAGTTATAAGATAATGAAGGGATTAGATTGTGTTCCAGTTGACAGTTTGTTCCAATTAAATAGGTTAGGGAGGACCGGGGTCACAATTTTAAGTTGGGTAAGGCCAGATCTAAGTTAGATGTCAGAAGGTGTTTTTTCCCCCCAGAGAATAGTGGACCTCTGGAATAGGCTGCCGTCTCCTGAAGTTGTACACGACTCGCTGAATTACTTCAAGCAAGAGCTGGACCTGTTTCTGGTTGGGGTGGACATCACTTCTTACAAGAGGTAGGTACTTCAGGGAATTCAGGGCCACAGTGATGTCCTGGATTAGTTTTGATCGCCTAGACGGGTCGGAGAAGAATTTCCCAAACTGGCCTGGGTTTTTATTTTTTTGCCTCTCCCAGGAGTTCACATGCTTTCAGCTGGAGTGGGGAGTGTATATATTGTGATACACAAGGTATTACAATTGTGTAGGACAGGCTGGATGGACCAGAGGGTCTTTACCTATTCGCCATTGTTCGTTTGTATGATTCTGGTCAAACTACTGCCCCATTTTAAGCATAATCGGGGTGGTATCGAGATGAAAATTGCCCCATTATCTTTACAATTGAAAAGATACTTGAAAGAATCAATTTATTTACCTGTAGTTTTTAGATAGTTTATGCCTCTTCTATTTTAATGAATGCTTAATATGTATGAACTTTACCTTGTGTCATTCAACCCTATCCTTTCCTCATCTTTCTTAGACACAAGATCATACATAAGTCATTAGCATGTTATGGAGTAATGTTCATAGTGACAATCAGAGCCTAGAGTTTCCGCTCGATTGCATTGGTTTTTTCAGCGCAATTCACCTGATATCGGCGTAACTGATGCAAAAGATCACGGAATTTAAAACGCAAATTGCTTTCAGTGCAACTTGAATTTCTGCGATCTTTTGGGCTAGTTTTAAAAACATTGCACTAGAAGCAGGTCCCGCCCACAAAACTGGCCACGCCCGCAGGGTTAATTAACCACCATTGGGAGTTTCCGCTAATTGCACTTGTTTGCAGGCCTTCAAGGAGGTTCCAAAAATTAAACTGGATCTGTTGGGCACAAGGACACTAACCGGTATGATTTGAAAGGTTTTGAATTATTTTTTTTTTTAATTTACTAAGGAACTGACTAACGTACCCCAATCTAAATAGAAAATAGTTCTGTACATTTTTAAAAAGTCATTTTCAGTCATTTAAAATCGGGTTATTCACAGGTGGTGAATTGACAGTATGATTTAAAATATTTAGGGGTAGAAATTAGGTCGCGCCCCATTTGGGGCGCAAATATCGTCCGGACGCAAATATTAGCGCCTGGCGCTAATTATCGGCACTGACGGGAAACTTCACTTTTACCACCCGGGGAGGTGAGTGGAGCGCTAAAGCAGGCGCTGCACACCTCTCTTAAGGCGCAAAGGCCGAGCAGTGAGGCGCTAACTCGGAGCGCTGGCGAAGCTCATGTAATGTCAGTCAGCAATGGAACACACACACAATGGCACGGGCCAGTTCTTAAAGGGGATGGTTAATCTTGCTTTCCATCCACATCCTGTTCATTGCTGCCTTGAATCTCGGCCTGGAGAGACTTGCACATCAAATGTGCCGGAAAGAACAATGGAGAGCACCAGGCAAAGAGCTCAGAGTGCAGCTCCCACGGTCTCTGCTAAATCGATACAAGGAATGGCAAATCAAAATGAACCTGCAAAGTGCTGCTCAGTACCCAAAACTCCTTCACACAACGTTGAATCTCTCCAGAAGTCTCTCCCTCTCTCTCTCAGAATGCGTAGTTCAAAAATGCCACCAACAATAAAAGACAGGAAGAGGCCCCCTTTAAATAGCGCCCCCCCCAGCCCCACAGCGATTGATAGCGTTCCAGTCTTCTGGTCGCTGGAAGCGCCAGGCGGTAAGGCAGGGGGCGCCACTCAATTTCCGCTACGGGGCGCCCCAAGGGCGTTGCACCATGGAATGACGTCACAATCTGCGCGCGCAGGTGGTCGCAGCGGTAAGTTTTAGCGCCGCCGCACAATCTCAAGTTAAGTTCTCGAGCGGCGCAAACATCGCTGCGCCCGGGCGTTAGCGGCTTTGCGCCCCATTAGCGCCCTCTTAAGGCGCTAACGGGTGGCGCAACCAAGTGAATTTTTACCCCTTATTTCTTTGTGATAAACCCATTTTCAACTGTATTAATGAAGCTTTACCAAGTTACACTTGAATATATAAAGGAATATTTTTTAAAGCAACATTTAAAAAAAAAAATCACGTTTCAAAACGTTGCCTGATTGCACTGGTTCATGGCAGACTTTGCATTCGGCGATATGCAAATAAGTTTGAGCGGAAACTTGAGGGGAAAAAAATCACTTCTCAAAACGGGTACAATTTTGGGTGCAATTTGTGCCGGAATCGCTGATTGTGCCTAAAGCGGAAACTTTACGTCCTGCAGTTCTTTCAGAAAGGAAATCATAACATACTCCAGTAATAACTTGTTATCATCATAAAATTTACATTGCTTCAACTGTTCCACAAAAATTTCCAGTAGTATATATTTTAATATGACACGTTTTAATTTGCCAATGTAACTTGCATTTCCAATGAATGCAATGTGATTTCCGAACACATTGGGCCAGATTTTGCAGTCAGTGGCAAACGAATGGCGCCAGGCATTCTTAACACTTTCACTTGCCCACAGACTTTTTATGGGCTTTTGTACTGGAAGTTCCGGTCAGCCAACTATCGAAAAAGTGCAGTGCCCTCTGCATAGCATCTGGGACCTGAGTGAACAGGGCAAACAACTGTGTCTCTCCTTAACCAATCAGATTGAAGAATCGTTAATGAGCAGTGCAGAGTCTGAACCAGGAAGTGTAAGTTAGAATATTTAATTCAATGTCAAATCCGGTACAGAAAGCGAAATAAAGAGAGGGAAAGAAAGGTTGGATTAAGAGAGAGAGATAGAAGAGACAGAAAAAGAAAGCAAAAAAAAGTTTAATTTAAATTTCTTTATTTTTTTAAATCTCCAACAATAATTAAAATCTGAAGAAATTAGACTCCACTCTTGGAAAAGTTAATTTTCATTGCCTGAGAGGTTGTTTGGCAGTAATTAAGATTTATCAGCCGTTAAAAATTTACTTACACTGAAATGGACAAGCCCTCACTTTTTCAGGCGAGTTTAGTGTATTTTTATCAGGTAAGTACAGCAACTTCACGTCATTCCATGTATTTCAATGGTGTGTCTCTTGCTGAGATACCATTTTCGCGTAGCTGTTGGAGGAGCAGGGCATCTCAGACAGCAACTTCCTGATTTACACATTTAACTGAGCATGTGTGGCCGCTGGATGTTGCTGTCCGATTTACATATTAATAATGGTAAGCACTATTAGTCTCACTGTTATTTCTACTGCAAAATCTGGCCCATTCAATGATTCACTTTTGGAATTACATTCATTGCTTGTACAAGTATACAAGTTTCCAACAATTTGATTAAAGATGATGCAAAAATCATTGAAATCTTGCTACATAACAACAGCTTGTAATTGTATAGCACCTTTAATATACAAAATCATCCTACAGCACTTCACAGAAGCCTAATCAGACAAAAATTGACACTCAGGGCGCGATCTTGCCAGTCCTGGGGAGGCGGGTATGGAGGCGGGACTGCCAGGAAAATGGCAGAATTTGGAAATGGCAGATGAGGGTTGCGGTAGCAGATTAGCTGTCGCAAAGGCAGCGATGAGTAATGTTATGGAGGTACAAGTAGGTGGTCTTTGTGATGGAGAGGCTAAGGGATAGGAAGCTCAGTTCAGTGAAAATAGGACACCAAGGTTGCCAACAATCAGATTCAACTGACACCAAGGTTGCCAACAATCAGATTCAACTTGATACAGTGGCGGGGGAGCGAGATGGAACTGGTGCTGAGGGTTCGGAGTTTGTGGTGGGGGCCGAAGACAATGGCTTCAGTCTTCCCAATGATTAACTGGAGGAAATTCTGGCTCATTCAGTAATGGGTGTTGAACAAGCAGGCTGATTACACAGAGGCAGTTGAGGGGTTGAGAGAAAGGGTGGAAAGGCAGATCTGAGTGCCATTAACATGCACGTAGAACCTGACGCCATGCCTTTGGATGATGCTGCCGAGGGAAGCATGTAGATGAGGAAGAGGAGGGGGCCATGGGTAACTGCAGAGGTAACGGTGCAGATGTGGAAAGAAAAGGCATTGTTGGGGATGCTCTGGGTGTGATTTGATCGATAAGAGTGGAACATAGAAACATAGAAACAGGGGCAGGCCATTTAGCACCACCCCTCCCGACCCTGTTTTGCCATTCAATGAGATCATGGCTGATATGTGACCTCACTCCCTATACCGCCTTTGCACCATATCCCTTAATACCTTTGGTTAACAAAAATCTATCAATCTCAGATTTAAAATTAACAATTGACCTTGCATCAACTGCCGTTTGCGGAAAAGAGTTCAAAACTTCTACCACCCTTTGCATGTAGAAGTGTTTCCTAACTTCACTCCTGAAAGGCCTGGCTCTAATTTTTAGGCTGTGTCCCCTAGTCCTAGAATCCCCAACCAGCGGAAATAGTTTTTTCTCTATCTACCCTATCTGTTCCCCTTAGATCCATGCGAAGGGAGTTCCACTTAGCTGGGCAATGGATGTGAGACGTTGGAGGAGGATGATATGGTCAAACATGTCAAAGGCTGCAGAGAGGTCAAGAAAGATGAGGAGGGATAGTGAACAATGGTCACAGTCACAGGATGTCATTTACAACTTTGATTAGAGCCGTTTCAGTTCTGTGGCAGGGATGAAAATGTGATTGTACGACATTGGGCCAAACGTTGCTGGAATGGTGCAACTCACGGCAAGTGGTCTTAATTCGACTTTTTACCTCACCCTTCAGATCGCACTATATTTGCACCGTAAATTACTGGAATTGTAAATTGATAATAGTGCAGCAATATCAAGGTCATATCCGGGACCTCATGAAGATCGTGCCCAATGGCTTATCTCCTTAACCAATTACAGAATAGAATAAAGAAACAGAGCCAATGAAGGAGAAGGAAATAGGGTAAATTAAAGTCAAATTAGATACAGAAAGAGAAATAAAGAGAGGGAAAGAAAGAGAGTTAATTAAGAGAGAGAGAAAAAAGAGACAGAAAGGAAAAATGAGAAAAAAATTAAAAGGAACAAGCCGAAGAAGAGGACATTGTAACCCGGTTGTGTTTGGGAATTGCTGTATTGGTCTTTGAGAAGTTAATGAGTGAATGGCAGGGTAGGTGTGCAAAATGTACGAACATTTTTGACCCATGAAGTATAGAACCAGCAGGCCCATCCATCATGATCAGGAACAGTGAAACTTCTTTCATAGGAACATAGAAATTGCGAGACGAAAGAAGACCAAGACACCTCCAGTTCGCCTTCTACCATCCTTGTAGTCACATCATACAATGATAATGGAGTTGTTGACAAGTCATAGCAATCAATCTTTATCAATTAGACCACAGCAGACCCAGAAATGGCATGAGGAAAACCCCAGTGGTGGAGAGCTTTGGGAACCATAGGTTCCAAGTCACCCTTTTCCTCCAAAGGATGCTACACTTAACACGTCAAGTCTCAAATTACTCAAATAGCATATCCTAAAATTATTTTCAATCTAATTTGCATTTGAGTGTCAAAAAAGCTTTGCATCCTGAAAATTATTGCCTTCCAACACTAACAGGAGTGTGGATGATAAGACTGCCACGAAAATACAGCCAAGACGGATAACATTTTAAAAAAACCTATAGGTACAATTCACAACTGCTAGAGTGAGACGCCACAACTTCATTGTTCCCTATCTGGGCCTCCAATGTTGAGTGTCATGTCAGGATCATAAATTATGTCATTAACAGCATCCTTACATGAATAACCAGCCGTAAATGGCTACGGCAAGACTAATTTGCATTAATGGCATAAATCCAGCAATTTCATGACACACAGTTACATAGAATTACAAAGAATTTACAGCACAGAAATAGGCCATTCAGCCCATATAGTTTATAAGAACATAAGAAATAGGAGCAGGAGTAGGCATACGATCCCTCAAGCCTGCTCAACCATTCAATAAGATCATGACTGAACTGTTACATCAACTCCACTTTTCCGCCCTGTCCCCATACCCCTTGATTTCCTTATGCCCAAAAATCTATCGATCTCAGTTTTGAATATACTCAACGACTGAGCATCCACAGCCCTCTGGGGTAGAGAATTCCAAAGATTCACAACCGTCTGAGTGAAGAAACTTCTCCTCAACTCAGTCCTAAATGGCCGACCCCTTATCTTGAGACTATGACCCCTAGTTCTAGACTCTCTAGGGGAAACAGCCTCTCCATATATACCCTGTCAAGCCCTCTAAGAATTTTATACATTTCAATGGCATCACCTCTCATTTTTCTAAACTCCAGAGAGTATAGGCCCATTCTACTCAATCTCTCCACAAAGGACAGCCCTCTCATCCCAGAAATCAATCCAGTGAAACTTCGCTGCACTCCCTCTAAGACAAGTATATCCTTCCTTAGGCAAGGAGACCAAAACTGTACACAGCACTCCAGGTGTGGTCTCACCAAAGCCCTATATAAGACTTCCTTACTCTTATACCCCAACCCCCTTGCAATAAATGCTTGCTAATTGCTTGCTGTACCTGAATGTTAACTTTCTGTGATTCATGTACAAGGACACCCAAATCGCTCTGAATCCCAACATTTACTAGTCTCTCACCTTTTAAAAAATATTCTGTGTTTCCATTCTTACATAGAAACATAGAAACTAGGAGCAGGAGTAGGCCATTCGGCCCGTCGAGCCTGCTCCACCATTCAATACGATCATGGCTGATCATCCAAATCCAGTACCCTGTCCCTGCTTTCCCACACAGAATCCCCATCGAGCCTGCACCGACACATATCCCACCCTATCCCCGTAACCCCAGGTATTTAATTCCCCCTAACATATCCCATCCTATCCCCATAACCCCACATATTTAATCCCCCCCTAACACTAAGGGTCAATTTATCATAGCCAAATCAACCTAACCCGCACATTTCTTCCTACCAAAGTGGATAATTTCACACTTCCCCACATTACACTCCATCTGCCACGTTCTTGCTCATTCACTTAATCGGTCTATAATCCTTTGCAATCTCTTTATGTCCTCCTCACAGCTTACTTTCCCACCTAGCTTTGTATAGAAGCATAGAAGATAGGAGCAGGAGTAGGCCATTCGGCCCCTCGAGCCTGCTCCGCCATTTAATGAGATCATGGCTGATCATCCAAATTCAGTACCCTGTCCCTGCTTTCTCCCCATATTCCTTGATCCCTTTAGCCTTAAGAAATATATCTATCTCCTTCTTGAATATATTTAATGAATTGGCCTCAACTGCCTTCTGTGGTAGAGAATTCCACAGGTTCACCACTCTCTGGGTGAAGAAATTCCTCCTCATCTCAGTCCTAAATGGCTTACCCCTTATCCTTAGACTGTGACCTCTGGTTCTGGACTCCCCCGCCATCGGGAACATCCTTCCTGCATCTAGTCTGTCTAGTCCTGTTAGAATTTTATAAGTTTCAATGAGATCCCCTCTCATTCTTCTAAACTCTCGCGAATATAAGCCTAATCGACCCAATCTCTCTCCATACGTCATTTCTGCCATCCCAGGTATCAGTCTGGTAAATCTTCGCTGCACTCCCTCCATGGCAAGAACATCCTTCCTCAGATAAGGCGACCAAAACTGCACACAATATTCAAGGTGTGGTCTCACCAAGGCCTTGTACAAATGCAGCAAGACATCCTTGCTCCTGTACTCGAATCCTCTCGCTATGAAGGCCAACATACCATTTGCCTTCTTAACCGCCTGCTGCACCTGCATGCTTACCTTCAGCGACTGGTGCACAAGGACACCCAGGTCTCGTTGCACTTCCCCTTTTCCCAATCTATTGCCGTTCAGATAATAATCTGTCTTCCTGTTTTTGCCACCAAAGTGGATAACCTCGCATTTATCCACATTATACTGCATCCGCCATGCATCTGCCCAATCACCCAACCTGTCCAAATCATACTGGAGTTTCTCTGCATCCTCCTCACAGCACACACACCCACCCAGCTTTGTGTCGTCTGCAGACTTAGAGATATTACATCTAGTTCCCTTGTCTAGAACACTAATGTATATTGTGAATAGCTGGGGTCCTAGCACCGATCCCTGTGGTACCCCACTAGTCACTGCCTGCCACTCGGAAAAAGACCCGTTTATTCCAACTCTTTGCTTCCTGTCTGCCAACCAGTTCTCTATCCAAATCAGTACCTTACCCCCAATCCCATGTGCTTTAACTTTGCACGCTAATCTCTTATGCGGGACCTTATCGAAAGTATCATCAGCAAACTTGGATATATTACACTCGGTCCCCTCATCTAAGTCATTGGCCGGAATTTTCCGGGGTGGTAGCAGGCGCGATCGTTGGTTGGTCGGGTGGGAAAGTTGTTATTTTTGACAGTGGGTTGGGAACGTGAGCGAGAGTGGCTGGAGAGCACGAAACCTCGGGAGATTCAAAAAGGTGAGCGAGAGTGGCTGGAGAGCGCGAAACCTCGGGTGATTAAAAGGTGAGCGGGGGCTACAACGGACCGATGAGGGTAAAGAAGTAAAAAGTAATCGAAGTGTGACGTCACCAGAAAGCAGGTAAGTGATTGGTTGGTGAGTATTTCTCTATTTCTCGGTTTTTTCCAAACTTGGGCATCTAAATTTAAGTGCCTTGGTGTACATTAAAAGAATTTTAAAACTAATTAATTAATTAATTAATTAATTAATTAATTGAGATGGGAGACCAGGCAATGTGTTGTTGTTGTTGCATGTGGGAGCTGGTGGACACCATTGACGTCCAAGGCGACCACATCTGCAGCAAATGTTGGCTGCTCGAGGAACTTCGGCTCAGAGTTGATGAGCTGGAGTCCGAGCTTCAGACACTGCGACACATTCGGGAGGGGAAGCATTACCTGGACACTAAGTTCCAGGAGGCAGTCACACCCACTAGAGTAATTACTTCCAATTTGGCCCATGGTCAGGGACAGGAGGGTGTGACTACATGCGAGGCAGGTATTGGGATCCAGGAGGTAGTGATGGAGGAGCCTCAGCCCTTGGCCTTGTCCAACAGGTACGAGATTCTTGCTCCCTGTGTGGACGAAGGCAGGGACTGCAGAGAGGATGAGCAATCTGACCACAGCACCGTGGTACAGGGAGCCATTCAAGTGGGGGGAGTAAAAAGAAATGTTGTAGTGATAGGGGACAGTATAGTTAGGGGGATAGATACTGTTCTCTGCAGCCGAGAGTGTGAGTCCCGAAGTTTGTGTTGATTGCCCGGTGCCAGGGTTAAGGACATCTCCTCTGGGCTGGAGAGAAACTTGGAGTGGGAGGGGGAAGATCCAGTTGTCATGGTCCACGTAGGTACCAATGACATAGGTAGGACAAAGAAAGAGGTTCCGCTGAGAGAGTATGAGCAGCTAGGGGCTAAATTAAAAAGCAGAACCACAAAGGTAATAATCTCTGGATTGCTACCTGAGCCACGAGTGAATTTGCATAGGGTAAATAAGATCAGAGAAATGAACGAGTGGCTCAAAGACTGGTGTGGGAGAAATGGGTTTCGATTTGTGGGGCACTGGCACCAGTACTGGGATAAGAGGGAGCTGTTCCGTTTGGATGGGCTTCACTTGAACCATGCTGGGGCTAGAGTCCTGGCGAATCGAATAACTAGGGCTGTAGAGAGGGCTTTAAACTAAATAGCGGGGGGGCGGGGGGGGGGGAGGATCCAGGCGAGCGGGAATTTAAAAAGTCAATGAGAAATGAGAAAGCAATAGAGCAGGATAGAGATGGGGGAAATAATAACCAGAGTGTGACAGGAAGGGACAGAATGTTTAAAAATAAGAGTGCAACAGAAAATGGGGCCAAAACAAAGAGAAATGGTAAAAAGACAAAGTTAAAAGCTCTATATCTGAATGCACGCAGCATCTGTAACAAGATAGATGAGTTGACAGCACAAATAGATACAAATGGGTATGATCTGATCACCATGACAGAGACGTGGTTGCAAGGTGACCTGGGCTGGGAACTGAATATTCCAGGGTATTTGACAATTCGGAAGGATAGACAGAAAGGAAAGGGAGGTGGGGTGGCTTTGTTGGTAAAGGATGGGATCAGTGCAGTGGTGAGAAGTGATATTGGCTCAGAAGATCAAGATGTAGAATCGGTTTGGGTGGAGATAAAAAATAATAAGGGGAAAAAGTCTCTGGTGGGCGTAGTCTACAAGCCCCTGAACAGTAGCAATACTGTTGGACAGAGTATAAATCAACAAATAATGGAGGCCTGCAAAAAGGTACGGTAATATTCATGGGTGATTTTAATCTCCATATTGATTGGACAAATCAAATTGGTCATGGTAGCCTTGAGGAGGAGTTCATAGAGTGCATCCGGGATGGTTTCCTAGAACAGTATGTAATGGAACCAACCAGGGAGCAGACTATCTTGGATCTGGTACAGTGTAATGAAACAGAATTAATAAATGATCACATAATAAAGGATCCTCTAGGAAAGAGTGATCATAGCATGGTTGAATTTCAAATTTAGTTGGAGGGTGAGAAAGTTGTATCTCAAACCAGTGTCCTGATCTTAAACAAAGGCAATTACAATGGCATGAGTGAGAAGTCGCACAACACCAGGTTATAGTCCAACAGCTTTATTTGAAATCACAAGCTTTCGGAGCGCTGCTCCTTCATCAGGTGAAGTGAAGAGATGCATATAGGCACAGCATATATAGTCAGAGAACACTGCCAGATGATTACAGTTAATCTTTCGAACTGCCCTTTATCACACCTCGGCAGAGAGATAATCACGGCAATCAAAGGTGTGGATGGTGTCCAAACAGGTCAGTCAGGAAAACATTACATCAAAGACAATGAGGTGGGGTCACAAGGGGTCAAATGTGGCAGATGCTGGGGTCTGTATGGAAAACAAAAAACTTTTTTTGCTGGAAATCACAGCAGGTCCGGCCGCATCTGTGTAGAGAGAACAAGCCAACGACGACTCGAGTCTGGATGACTCTACGTCAGGTGGGGTTACATGTAGCGTGACATGAACCCAAGATCCCGGTTGAGGCCGTCCTCGTGGGTGCGGAATTTGGCTATCAGTTTCTGCTCGACGATTTTGCGTTGTCGTGTGTCTCGAAGGTCGTCTTGGAGAACGCTTACCCGAAGATCGGAGGCTGAATGTCCTTGACTGCTGAAGTGTTCCCCGACTGGGAGAGAACACTCCTGCCTGGCGATTGTTGCGCGGTGTCCATTCATACGTTGTCGCAGTGTCTGCATGGTCTCGCCGATGTACCATGCTCCGGGGCATCTTTTCCTGCAACGTATGAGGTAGACAACGTTGGCCGAGTCACATGAGTATGTACCATGTACCTGGTGGGTGGTGTCCTCATGTGTGATGATGGTATCTGTGTTGATGATCTGGCATGTCTTGCAGAGGTTGCCATGGCAGGGTTGTGTGGTGTCGTGGTCGCTGTTCTCCTGAAAGCTGGGTAATTTGCTGCGAACGATGGTCTGTTTGAGGTTAGGCGGCTGTTTGAAGGCGAGTAGTGGAGGCGTGGGGATCGCCTTAGCGAGGTGTTCGTCATCATCGATGACCTGTTGAATGCTGCGAAGAACATGGCATAGTTTCTCTGCTCCGGGGAAGTACTGGACGACGTAGGGTACTCTGTTGGTTGTGTCCCGTGTTTGTCTTCTGAGGAGGTCTATGCGATTTTTCGCTGTGTCCCGTCGGAACTGTTGATCGACGAGTCGAGCGTTATATCCCGTTCTTACGAGGGCGTCTTTCAGCGTCTGTAGGTGTCCATCGCGTTCCTCCTCGTCTGAGCAGATCCTGTGTATTCGCAGGGCTTGTCCATAGGGGATGGCTTCTTTAACGTGGTTAGGGTGGAAGCTGGAGAAGTGGAGCATCGTGAGGTTGTCCGTGGGCTTGCGGTAGAGTGAAGTGCTGAGGTGTCCGTCTTTGATGGAGATTCTTGGACACACGCGCTGGACAGGCCCCATTAAGGTACGTTCATTTTCTGCAGCGGGATGGAGCCAGCAGTGGGGTTGCCACCCGCCACGGACACTGGCCGCACCGGACCCACCAAGGTAAAGAAAATTCCAGCCAAAGATAGAGATTATAAATAGCACTCCACTTGTTACACCCTGCCATCCTGAAAATTACCCGTTTATTCCTACTCTCTGGGGGCGATTTTCTCACTGGAGGCGGGTTTGGGTGGGTTTGAAACCTGCCTCCACTGATAGTTTTCAAAAAACTGCGATTTTCCCATGATTGACCACTTGATTTCAGACATGTGGGATGCCCTTGGTCAATTAGTGTTTTGGGACTGAAACTCGCCTCTGCTGACATCACTTTTCCAGTCTAATTTTATGGCTTCTTGCTGCCTTGGCTCATTCCACAGGATTTCTGCCTATGCTGCACCACCTGCAACATATTCTGAGAAACCACTATGGCCAATTCCAAGGCAAGGGCCTCCCTGAGGCTCTCGGATGAGGCGCTGCAAATGTTGTTTGAGGGGGTGACAGCTAGCAGGGAGGTGCTCTTCCACTTATCTGGGAGGAAGAGGCCTCCTAAAGAAACCAAGGCTGTGTGGGTACAGCTAGCAAGGGATATAACCTCCAGATCTGTGGGAGAATGTTTCTGTGTATTGATGAAATGCCATCCCTGTTGGAACGCATTAAAATTATTTGATGCCAAAATGTTGGCGTTATGGCATCTGTTCTTTCGCCTTAGGCAGCTCCACAGTGCGGGCTCCGCCACACTTGTGTTGTCAGGTTGGTGGCCTGAGTGAAAGGAGGCCAGAGAGTCATGTCCATTGTCAATGATGTATTAGCATGGAGCCGAGGACATGTGCCAACTTGGGCAACCTATGCAAATCTGGCCATGATAAGTTCATCCCTTGCATCCCGGGCAGCCATGTGCTTGCGTGCTGCCGATGCTGCTGGTCGATTCACCGGCGCTCTGACCTCCTCTTGCTCCTCCTCCTCCTCCTCCTGCTCTTCCTCCTCCTCCTCCAGATCTTCCTCCTCCTCAGCCTCCTCATCTTCATCTTGGAGGGCTGGAACTGAGCCACTTGCTCATCAGGAAGCTGCAAGCCACGGCGCTGTGCGATGTTGTGCAGTGCACAGCAGACCACGACCATTCTGGAGACCCTGTATGGTGTATACTGCTGGGCTCCACCTGATCAGTCAAGGCAACGGAAGCATATCTTCAACAACTCAATGGTTTGCTCGATGATGGACCTGGTCGAAGTGTGACTGGCGTTGTTGCGCTCTTCAGTCTCGTTAGCTGGCCTCCTGATCGGCGTCATTAGCCACTTCTTCAGGGGGTAGCCTTTGTCACCAAGGAGCCATCAGTTAAGTTGGTTTGGCGGATTGAAAAGCGGAGGAACATTAGAGTACCGCAGGATGAAAGAGTCATGGCAACTACCACAGAACTTGGCGCAAACATGCAAGAACTTCTTGTGGTTACACACCAGCTGTACGTTGAGGGAGTGGAAGCCCTTTCGGTTGACCAAGATAGCTGGGTTGTGATGGGGTGCCCTAAGGGCCACATGTGTGCAGTCTATGACGCCCTGCACCATTGGCATGCCTGCTATATTTGCAAAGCCAACCGAACGGGCGGTTATACTTGCTTGATCCCTTGAGAACTGGATGTAATTGTGGGCCTTAGCAAAAAGGACATCGGTAACCTGCGTGATGCAACTGTGCGGCCGACTGGGAGATGCTGCTGATGTCTGCTGATGATCTCTAGAAGGAGCCTGAGGCAAAGAAGTTGAGTGCGGTGGTGACTTTGACAGCCACTGGTAAGGGGTGTCCACCCGTTCCTCTGGGCACCAGGTTTTGCTGCAGCAGTCCGCAGATCTCTCGGACAACCTCTCGTGAAATTCTCAGCCTCCTTTGGCACTGCTGCTCACTCATGTTGAGGTAGCTCATCCTTTGTCTGTAAACCCTCTGTCGGGGGTATCTCCTGCAGCAAGGTGCCTCAATGCGCTGGTGCCTTCTGCCCTGTGCAGCATCAGGTGGTTGAGCAGGAGGTTGGGGCTCCTGCTGGTGTTGCTGCTGAGCTGCCTGAGCAGGAGGTTGGGGCTCCTGCTGCTGTTACTCCTGAGCTGCCTGGTTCTGCTGCTGCCATGGATGCTCCTCATCCTCATCTGAGGTCCATGGAGAAAGAAAATGAATGGTTCCCATGCTGCTTGCAGATGCCTCCGTTGGGGAAGCGCACATTGCAAGTGGGGAGAGGGTCTTCCAAGGAGGTCCTGACTTCGGAAGGCCTTCTAAAAGTGCTCAATGACCTTTAAAAGAAAAGTTCTGGCACCTGCAAGTAATCCTTGATGAAATAAACAACATATTGTTGGACCTGCTGCTGTGAGGAGACCACCCACGAGTCAACACGCCAGGTTTAGCTGGCGTGGTTTAGGAGGGTCGTGGAACATGCCGAAATGCTTGAAAAATCACGAGGGCCTCTCAAAATAGGTTTAGAGAGGCCCTTAATGAGCATTTAATAATGTTAACTAGCGCTATGGCCAGCTGGAGGCGGAACCGTTTCCCGACCTCCAAAACCGGCACCGGCAAAATCCCGCGGAGGCGGGTTCTGAACCTGCCCTCATTGTTTCTGATTTTCTCGCCTCCAAACTCGCCTCCTCCGACGTTACAAAATCGCCCCCTCTGTTTTCTGTCCATTAAACCAATCCTCAATCCATGTTAATAAAGCACCCCAATCCCATGAGCCCTAATCTTGTGTAACAACCTATTGTGTGGCACCTTATCAAATGCCTTCTAAAAGTCCAAAAGTACTACATCCAATGTTCCCCCTTATCTACACTGCCAGTTACACCCTCAAAAAATTCTAATAGATTTGTCAAACACGATTTCCCTTTCTTAAAACCATGTTGACTCTGCCTTATCATATTGTGATTTTCCAAGTGTCCTGTTACCACGTCCTCAACAATAGATTCTAGCATTTTCCCTACTACTGATGTCAGGCTAACTGGCCGATAGTTCCATGTTTTCTCTCTCCCTCCTTTCTTGAACAGCGGAGTTACATTTGCTACCTTCCAAACCACGGGAACCGTTCTAGAATTTAGGGAATTCTGGAAGATCAAAACCTATTGCAGTGTTTATGCTGCACACGAGCATCCTCCCAGCCTACTTCATCAAACCCTATCAGCATAACCTTTTATTCCTTTCTTCCTGATGTACTAATCTAGCATTTCCTTAAATGCATCTATGCTAACCACCTCAACCACTCCATGTGGTAGTGAGTTCCACATTCTAACCATTCTCTGTGTAAAGGCGTTGCTCCTTAATTCTCTATTGGATTTATTAGTGACTATGTTATATTTATTACCCAGTTTTGGACTCCCCCACAAGCAATTCATTTGAATGGAAGGCTTATGGCGTGGTCACAATTTTTTAGTTTTGTTGAGGCAAATCGGCCAGCAATTTGTGGAGAATTGGAACTCAAGACGTATATTGGGGAGGGTTTAAACTAGCTTGGCAGGGGGATGGGAACCCGAGCATAGACTCAGAAGGGAGAGAAGCAAAGCTGGAAATGGAAGGCAGAAAATTAGTAACTGAGTTTGGAAGGCGGAGGAAACAAAGGCAATAAAATAGACAACAAAGGGCAGTGCTTAATGGTATATGCTTCAATGCAAGGATTCTAGTAAATAAGCCGGATGAGCTGAGGGCACAGATATGCACGTGGAAGTATGATAACATAGCTATTACTGAAACATGGCAGAAAGAAGGGCAGGAATGGCAGCTCAACACTCTTGGTTACAGAGTTTTCAGATGAGATAGAGAGGGGGGATAAAAAAGGAGGGGGTCACAATACTGGTTCAAGAAACAATTACAGCTGTGAGGAGGGATGATATATTAGAAGGATCATCAAACAAGGCCTGAAGAACAAAAAATGGGCAATCATACTGCTGGGGGTCTACTATAGACCCCCAAATAGTGAGAGGCAGATAGAAGAGCAAAAATGTCGGCAAATTTCTAAGAAGTGCAAAAACAATAGGGCAGTAATGGTAGGGAATTTCAACTAACCTAATATTAACTGGGATAAAATCAGTGTAAAAGATATAGAGGTCACAGAATTCTTAAAATGCTTTCAGGACAATTTTTTTAGCCAGTATGTAGCAAGCCCAACAAGAGAGGGGACAGTTCTGGACTTAGTTTTAGGGAATGAAACTGGGCAAGAGGAAGGGGTATCAGTGGGAGAGCATTTTGGTGGTAGTGATCATAATTTAGTTAGATATAGCGTAGTTATGGAAAAGGACAAAGATAGACGAGGAGTAAAAGTTCTCAATTGGGGAAAGACCAATTTTACTAAGCTGAGATGTGATTTAGCAAAAGTGGACTGGGAACAGCTACCCAGGACATCGCTGCAGGAGTTCCTCAAGGCAGTCTCCTAGGCCCAACCATCTTCAGCTGCTTCATCAATGACATTCCCTCCAACATAAGGTCAGAAATGGGGATGTTCGCTGATGACTGCACAGTGTTCAGCGCCATTCACAACTCCTCAGGTAATGAAGCAGTCCATGCCCGCATGCAACAAGACCTGGATGACATTCAGGCTTGGGCTGATAAGTGGCAGGTAACATTCGTGCCACAGAAGTGCCAGGCAATGACTATCTCCAACAAGCGAGAGTCTAACCACCTCCCCTTGACATTCAACGGCATTACCATCGCTGAATCCCCCACCATCACATCCTGGGGGTCACCATTGACCAGGAACTTAACTGGACCAGCCACATAAATAATGTGGCAGCAAGAGCAGGTCAGAGGCTAAGTATTCTGAGGCGAGTGTCTCACCTCCTGACTCCCCAAAGCCTTTCCACCATCTACAAGGCACAAGTAAGGAGTGTGATGGATACTCTTCACTTGCCTGGATGAGTGCAGCTCCAACACCACTCAAGAAGCTCGACACCATCCAGGACAAAGCAGCCCGTTTGATTGGCACCCCATCCACCACCTTAAACATTCACTCCCTCCACCACCGGCGTACCGTGGCTGCAGTGTGTACCATCTACAAGATGCACTGCAGTAACTCACCAAGGCTTCTTTGGCAGCACCTCCCAAACCCGCGACCTCTTCCACCTAGAAGGACAAGGGCAGCAGGCGCATGGGAACACCACCACCTCCAAGTTCCCCTCCAAGTCACACATCATCCTGACTTAGAAGTATATCGCCGATCCTTCATCGTTGGGTCAAAATCCTGGAACTCCCTCCCTAACAGCACTGTGGGAGTATCTTCACCACACGGACTGCAGCGGATCAAGAAGGCGGCTCACCACCACCTTCTCAAGGGCTATTAGGGATGGGCAATAAATGCTGGCCTTGCCAGCGATGCCCAGATCCCATAAGCGAATAAAAAAAAACTTGAAGGTAAATCAGTGTCAGAACCGTGGGAGGCATTCAAGGAGGAGATAGTGAGGGTTCAGAGCAAATATGTTCCCACAAAGAGAAAGGGTGAGACTCCCAAATCTAGTGCTCCTTGGATGTCAAGGGGTATATAGGGCAAAAAAAGGAAGCTTATGTCGGATACCGAGAGCTAAATACTGCAGAAAGCCTGGAGTATAGAAAGTGCAGGGGTGTAATTAACAAGGAAATTAGGAAAGCAAAGAGAGGGCATGAAAAATATTTGAAGTAAAATCAAGGCAGTTCTGGTCGCCACACTATAGGAAGGATGTGGTTGCATTGTCGATGGTGCAGAGGAGATTCACCAGGATGTTACCTGGGCTGGAGCGCTTCAGCTATGAAGAGAGACTGGACAGGTTGGGGTTGTTTTCCTTAGAGCAGAGAAGGCTGAGGGGGAACTGATTGAGGTGTACAAAATTATAAGGGGCATAGGTAGGGTAGATAGAAAGGAACTTTTCCCCTTAGTAGAGGGGTCAATAATCAGGGGGCATAGATTCAAAGTAAGGGGCAGGAGGTTTAGAGGGGATTTGAGGAAAAACTTTTTCACCCAGAGGGTGGTTGGAATCTGGAACTCACTGCCTGAAAGGGTGGTAGAGGCAGGAAACCTCAACATTCAAGAAGCATTTAGATGAGCACTTGAAACGCCATAGCATACAAGTCTATGGACCAAGTGCTAGAAAATGGGATGAGAATAGACAGGGCTTGATGGCCGGCGCGGACACGATGGGCCGAAGGGCCTCTTTCTGTGCTGTATAACTCTATGACTCTAAAATCCAAAGATAAGAACATAAGAACATAAGAAATAGGAGCAGGAATAGGCCACTTGGCCCTTCGAGCCTGCTCCGCCATTCAATAAGATCATGGCTGATCTTGGGCTCAAAGCCACTTCCTCACCCGCTCCCCATAACCCTTCACTCCCTTATCTTGCAAAAATTTGTCTATCTCCCCCTGAAATGCATTTAATGACCCAGCCTCCACAGCTCTCTGGGGCCGAGAATTCCACAGATTTACGACCCTCTGAGAGAAGAAATTCCTCCTCATCTCAGTTCTAAAAGGGCGACCCTTTATTCTGAAACTGTGCCCCCGCGTTCTAGATTTCCCCACAAGGGGAAACATCCTCTCTGCATCTACCTTGTCGTGCCCCCTCAGTATCTTATATGTTTCAATAAGATCACCTCTCATTCTTCTAAATTCCAGTGAGTATAGGCCCAACCTGCTTAACCTTTCCTCATAAGTCAACCTCCTCATCTCTGGAATTAACCTAGTGAATCATCTCTGAACTGCCTCCAATGCAAGTATATCCTTCCTTAAATAAGGAGACCAAAACTGTACGCAGTACTCAAGGTGTGGTCTCACCAATACCCTGTACAGTTGTAGCAGGACTTCCCTGCTTTTATACTCCAACCTCTTTGAAATAAAGGCCAACATTCCATTTGCCTTTTTGATTACATGCTGTACCTGCATGCTAACTTTTTGTGTTTCATGCACAAGGACCCCCAGGTCCCTCTGAACTGTAGCATTTTGTAATCTCTCTCCATTTAAATAATAATTTGCTTTTTTATTTTTCCTGCCAAAGTGGATAACCTCACACTTTCCCACATTATACTCCATCTGCCAAATGTTTGCCCACTCACTTAGCCTGTCTATATCCCTTTGCAGGTTCTTTGAGTCCACTGCACAACTTGCTTTCCCACCCATCTTTGTATCATCCGCAAACTTGGCTACATTACACTCGATCCCTTCATCCAAGTCATTAATGTAGATTGTAAATAGTTAAGGCCCCAGCACCGATCCCTGTGGCACCCCACTAGTTACCGTTTGCCAACTGGAAAATAACCCATTTATCACGACTCTCTGCTTTCTGTTAGTTAGCCAATTTTCTATCCATGCTAATATATTACCCCCAATTCCGTGAGCTCTTGCTCTTTATGTATTTTATAAATACATAAAGAGCAAGAAGATATCTAAAGAAAGAGTAGGGAATATTAGAGACCAAAAAGGTAACCTGTGTGTTGAGGCGGAAGATGTGGGTATGGTTCTTAATGAATACTTTGCCTCTGTCTTCACAAAAGATGGGGACGATGCAGACATTGTAGTTAAGGAGGAGGAGTGTAAAATATTAGATGAGTTAAACATAGCGAGAGAGGAAGTATTAATAGGTTTAGCATCTTTGAAAGTAGATAAATCACCAGGCCCGGATGAAATGTATCCCAGGCTGTTAAGAGAAGCAAGGGAGTTAATAGTGGGGGCTCTGACCATCATTTTCCAGTCCTCTTTGGCTACAGGTGTGGTGCCGGAGGACTGGAGGTCTGTTAACATTGTACTGTTGTTTAAAAAGGGAGAAAGGGATAGACCGAGTAATTACAGGCCAGTCAGCCTAACCTTGGTGGTGGGCAAATTGTTGGAAAAAATTTTGAGCTATAGTATTAATCGTCATTTAGTAAGTCACGGATTTATCAAGGACAGTCAGCAGTGATTTGTTAAGGGAAGGTCGTGTCTGACTAACTTGATTGAATTTTTTGAGGAATTATCAAGGAGGGTCGACGAGGGCAGCGCATTTGATGTAGTCTACATGGATTTTAGCAAGGCTTTTGACAAAGTCCCACATGGCAGACTGGTCAGAAAAGTAAAATCCCATGAGTGGCAAGTTGGATCCAAAGTTGGCTCAGTGGCAGGAAGCAAAGGGTTATAGTCGACGAGTGTTTTTGTGACTGTTTCCAGTGGGGTATTTCAGGGTTCAGTACTAGGTCGCTTGCTTTTTGTGGTATATATCAATGATTTAGACTTCAATGCAGGGAGCATGATTAAGAAGTTTGCCGATGATACAAAAATTGACCGTGTGGTTGATGGTGAGGAAGAAAGCTGGAGACTGCAGGAAGATATCAATGGACTGGTCAGGTGGATAGAAAAGTGGCAAATGGAATTCAATCAGGAGAAGTGTGAGGTAATGAATTTGGGGAGGGCTAACAAGGCAAGGGAATACACAATAAATGGTAGGATACTGAGAAGTGTAGAGGAACAGAAGAACCTTGGAGTGCATGTCCACAGATCCCTGAAGGTAGCATGACAGGTAGATAAGGTGCATAGAATATAAGAGCAGGGAGGTTATGCTTGAACTGTATAAAGCACTAGTTAGGCCACGACTAGAGTACTGCATACAATTCTGGTCACCACATTACAGGAAAGATGTGATTGCAATAGAGAAGGTACAGAGAAGATTTACGAGGATGTTGCCAGGACTGGAGAATTTTAGCTTGGAGGAAAGATTGGAAAGGCTGGGGTTGTTTTCTTTGGAACAGAGGAGGCTGAGGGGAGACTTAATTGAGCTGTATAAAATTATGAAGGGCCTAGAGTGGATAGGAAGGACCTATTTCCCTTAGCAGAGAGGTCAATAACCAGGGGGCATAGATTTAAAGTAATTGGTAGAAGGATTAGAGGGGAGTTGAGCAGAACTTTTTGCACCCAGAGGGTGGTGGGGGTCTGGAACTCACTGCCTGAAAGGGTGGTAGAGGCAGAAACCCTCATCGCATTTAAAAAAGTACTTGGATTTGCACCTGAAGTGCCTTAACCTACAGAGCTACCAACGAAAAGCTGGAAAGTGGGATTAGGCTGGATGGCTCTTTTCGGCTGGCACAGACACGACGGGCGAAATGGCCTCATTCTGTGCCATAAACTTCTATGATTCTATATTTTTTTTGCCTCAAAATTGCTGGATTTTGTGTGAAATAATAATGGCGAGCAATATTAATTCGCCATTATTTTTGCAGCAATTTCTGGGCCAATATGTGCAAGGGCTTGGAAGAAAGATGCCATTTTCTGCTGTATAATATTTTAGAAAAAATATGCATCTCAGCAATTTTGCATTTTAATTTAAAAATGAGTGGATTTATAAACAGCAAGGTATTTTTTGGCAAGCAGATTTCTAAATTATAAATGCAGCGTGTGCTTTCCAAAAAAAGCGGCACCTGTTAAGCACAAGCCTACTTTGGAGGTTCAGTGGATGGATATTTTATAAACTAGACTAGTCATATGTCAGTGTTTTGTGTTCAACTTATATGGATACACATGATGATGACTGGATTAATGCTGAAGAATTCCAAACCAAATTACTGACGTTGCTTCTCTAATTATATCCTGATATTAGAATACCAGTTAATGCAACCAGCAGGCTTTTGTGTACTAAATATAGGAACTGAACCTGCTGTGCCCACAAAAAAGAGCTCATATATAAGTTGTCCAGAGAGCACAGAAAGCTGCTGGTGTCCAACCATCAGGGTAAGTTTCTCACTAACTTTCTTCATCTTAATTTGACGACTGATATTTTTCTCAGTGAAGTAGAGGGGGAGAGGACCACATCAAGTTATGTAAAATATTAAATTATATAATAGAAGAAATCAATCCAGAAAATTATCTCAAAATAAGTAAGGACCAAAAGACATAAATGTAATTGATACATTTAAATCAGAGTCAAAGTAGTAAAAATAATTTATCGATTATGTCTTTTCTTTTGCTAGAATTGCTGTGGAGGATTTTTTTCTTACCTGGGACTGATAAAGGTAACGGATGTTCAGACAAGCAAATGTAAACTACATTTCTTAAATGGAAAACTAATCAGAAAAGTTTAATACCATTGCTTAAAATTGATTTTGACCGTAAGTGCTGGTTATCTTTCAGACACAGGACGTCAAGTTCAATTACATGTTTATTAGATTTGAATGACTCCCCACTGGTTGTTATCCAATACCGCACTACAAGCAGCTGGTTCAGCATCAACACAGCACCAAGTAGCAGTTCAATTACATATAAATACCACACACATTCAATGTAACAGTGTCGGGGCGATCATCATTTCCTACAATTTCAAAATCACTTAACACAAAAATATTATTCAGTGTAATTGAAACGTAATGTGCCTATATTATTTACTTTACATTGAACGATGTATAAATCACATTGGCGTTCTAAACATGCCAGGAAAATGAACATTACATTAAAAAGATATGTTAATATGGGACTTTCGAAACGTCTTGTTTGCGGCACTATTAAATTAAGCGGAACACAATAGCTTTGTTTTGAACATTTAAAGCCACATTCGGCATTCTGGCAGTAATATGGGAGCAGCAGAGCAAAGATGCGTTTTTGTTAGCTTTTTAAAAACAGACTACCAGGAAAATGCAAACAATATTCTTTATATGAGAAACAGCTAACCGGAATGTGATGCTAATACATAGTTCATTAAGGCTATTTAAACAGTCTTACAGTCTTGAATGTGTAAACTGTATTTTGCAATCTGGTGTCACTGAAATCACAAAAACATCAACTATTTGAAGGAGTTAAAAAACTTACACGAAATAATAAAGGATAGGATATTTAGTGGACCTCGCAAAATGCAAAAACGGTTAATAATATGCTATAAAAATAATTATACGCCATGAATAACTGCGACATGGAACAAAATCAAATAAAACAATAGCTAATTAGATTAAGTTCAAATATGAGCTATCTTGCTTTCTGATAAACAAAGGAATTATTTATTCGTGACAAGAAGTAATTCACTGAAATATGCTGATTTTATTCGGGATCACATTATTTATATACATATGGACGTATATTTCAGCAATAAAACGAAGCCATGGGGGATGCGGAAATGGCAGTGTTTGGAAAGGCGGCGTCGTTTTTGCGGAAAACTGATAAGGAAAGACTGGAAGCTCAAAACCGACCATTCGATGCTAAAACTGCCTGCTATGTCCCGTGCGGTAAAGAATTGTTCGTTAAAGGTACAATCAAGAGCAAGGAGGGTGGAAAAGCCACGGTGGAGACCGAAGACAAGAGTGTCAGTTGGAAATTTAAAAATAAATAAATCATTTTGAAAAGCCTTGTTGCCTCCATGAAAGCCACATTTCTTTAAATGACATGATAGGTCTGTTGATTATTTTTCAGACCGTAACATGTAAAGAGGACCAAGTCCTCCCAATGAACCCTCCAAAATTCGATAAAGTCGAGGACATGGTCATGATGACCCACCTGAATGAAGCGACTGTGCTGTTTAACCTCAAAGAGCGTTACGCAGCCTGGATGATCTACGTAAGTACAATAGCTTCAGATTGCAAAATGAAAACGACAATTGAATAAATTAAAGGTTCTTAATTCCTTTCTCCGATTTTAGACCTACTCTGGGTTGTTCTGTGTCACTGTAAACCCCTACAAGTGGTTGCCAGTGTACGATCCCGAGGTCGTGAGTGGTTACAGAGGCAAGAAGCGTCAAGAGGCTCCTCCCCACATCTTCTCCATCTCTGACAACGCGTATCAGGCCATGTCAACCGGTAAGTATGTCGGTTTTGATTATAGGTTTTTTGCTGTACAGCGCTGAATTATTTTTGATTCTCGTTGAACTCAGAACCAGGGAACAAATTTATGCAACATTCTCTCTGTTGTCTGAACTGAGCGTTGATCTTGTGTTTGTCTTATTTACAGATCGTGAAAACCAGTCTATCTTGATCACGTAAGTGTTGCTGGTTTAATATATTCCCCTAGATGTTGGTAGTTATCTGATAGAATTCTAATTGACTCTAGTCTTTTTAAATACTTTCTGAGTGCGCTAATTGTTGTTTTCTTCATTTTCTGCTCCCACTCTATCCAGCGGAGAATCTGGTGCTGGAAAGACTGTGAACACGAAACGTGTCATCCAGTACTTTGCATCAGTTGCAGCCAGTGGTGACTCTAAGAAGAAGGAGGCTGAAGCTGCGAAGAATAAAGTAAGACAAAACTGATACAATAAAATGTGGCAACTTCTTGTTGTTTAGCTGTAATTCATGTTCTTTAGCTGTAAATGCTCCAACTCTTGGTAATCAAAAGTATTTTTGCAGGGGTCTCTGGAGGATCAAATCATCCAGGCTAACCCGTTGCTGGAAGCCTTTGGTAATGCCAAGACAGTGAGAAATGACAACTCATCTCGCTTTGTAAGTTTCTTGAACATTTCCTACAGTTGGATCTATTATACCCCATGGTGTGCACGATATTGATTAACAATCCATTGTAACAATCAAGATGTTTCAATAACACAATTATATTGTGCGCGCGTTGTGAAATCGTGTTTCAAATCTCTGACTTGAATAACTTTTACATTTCAAGGGAAAATTCATCAGAATTCACTTCGGTGCCACGGGGAAACTGGCTTCTGCCGATATTGAAACCTGTAAGTGCAGTTGAACTTGATTTGCAAATATCGGCGTAAATCAATTTGTTGATATGTAGACTTGTTCTTCAGTAAATCCACATTTTGTATGTGCACATATCCCTCCAGATCTACTGGAAAAATCCAGAGTAACATTCCAGCTAAAAGCTGAAAGGAGTTACCACATTTTCTACCAGATGATGACCAACTTTAAACCAGAAATTGTTGGTAAGGACAGAAGTTTTTTAATGTTGCTACCTTCATTTTTTTGTTCTCTGCTAACACGGGAAAGATTAGTTCTAACATATTGGTGCAGAATTTGCGGTCAGCGGAGAAGCGATGACGATCGCCGCTGACTTCTAAGAAAGCTTCCCACAAACTTCCTGCAATCTCTGTGGTGAAAACTTTATCTTTTTCAACATTAATTTGATTGTAGCACTGTCAAAAGGAGATCTCCAGTGTACAGCAGCACTGATGTCATTAAGCTGGCTAAGCAGCCAATCACCTTGAAGAATTCTCACAGGCAGCAAAGCAGGAAATAAAAAGCAGCTTTTATCATTCACTTCAAACTTTTTTACGGAAAGCAAAATAAAGATTGCGACCTACACATGGCGTTAAGGTAGAAGCTGTAATATTATAAACAAACTTCCAAAAATATAATTTTTATTATAAAAATCTAGTAATTTTTATGATAATGGAGAAATGTGACATTCCACAACGATAAAATTAATTTTTCAGGGCCAGAACGGTGGATCAGCAGTCAATATGCTGTTAAAACCCCAGTTACACCTCTTTCTACAAGACTTAACTTTTTCTGGGGTGTTTAACAGTGATATTAGAGTAGAAAAGGGAAGTTGTCTTCATTTCAAGTGATTTCACTGATTGCCGGCTATGGGGAGTTCCACAGCACAACCTGTGGCAGAGCAGGGAATGAATGACCGCAACTTCAGGATTTATCCATGCATGCGCTAAATCCTGAAGTTACGGTCAGTTTCAGAGGGGTTCTTGTTGTTCCGTATGATGAGAAAAGCTTATAATGGGATATCTAGTTTGGCTATCCATTTGATGGCCTCCTGAGATGCCAAGTGGAGAAATGAGGTGCCTCCCACAACAGATCTTAGTGGGCAGGGTGATGTGATGTGTTCCATGGTCTGGCACTCATGGCCACAGGCGCACTTCGGTCATCCCTCATCTTCCACTTGTGGAGCAGGTGGCCGCATCGGTGAATGCCGCCAGTTTTGCCGTCATTACCACCGCAAAATCCTGGCCATTATGATCTGTTAATGTTTGCAATATACCTTTATCTCAGCCTTTCAATAGATCTACAGAAATAAAGTCCTAATGTCACCTATTAAAATGCTATTTTCATACTTTTCAACTATATCTGATTTGCATTTTATGAATGTATCTATTTCAGTGGTATCTTAGTATAGTGACTACCAGAGCAATGTTGAATTAAAACTGAATTTGACAATTTGGCTAAATGGAAGAGGGGAAACCTAACTGTAAAATTCGGTGATACTTATGCTACCTTTCATTTGGTTAATCACAAGTCTTTCTACAAAACATTTATTTTATTTTCCTCAGAATCTTGTCTCATTACCACCAACCCCTATGATTTTCCATTCGTCAGCCAGGGTGAGATTACTGTCAAGAGTATTGACGATACGGAAGAATTAATGGCGACTGATGTGAGTATCAGCTGTACATCTTTATTGTTATTTTCTTATCCCAACTTGTGCATTGTAAGGCATGTACATGTTTAAGCAGCCATAACCAACAATCCATTTTTGTCCCAGTGTCGATGAAGGAACAACGATATATTTCCAAGTCAGGACGGTGTGTAACTTGGAGGGGAACTTGGAGGTGGTGGTGTTCCTATGCACCTGCTGCCCTTGTCCTTCTAGGTGGTCGAGTTTGCGGGTTTGGGAGGTGCTGCCGAAAAACCCTTGGCGAGTTGCTGCTGTGCATCTTGTAGATGGTACACACTGCAGACATGGTGCGCCGGTGGTGGAGGGAGTGAATGTTTAAGTGGTGGTTGGGGTGCCAAGCAAGCGGGCTGCTTTGTCCTGGATGGTGTTGAGCTTCTTGAATATTTTTGGAGCTGCAGACAACCAGGCAAGTGGAGAGTACTCCATCACACTCCTGACTTGTGTCATGTAGATGGTCGAAAGGCTTTGTCGAATCAGGAGGTGAATCATTTGCCGCAGAATGTCCAGCCTCTGACCTGCTCTTGTAGCCACAGTATGTATGTGGTTGGTCCAGTAAAATTTCTGGTCATTGGTGACCCCAGGATGTTGATGATGGGTGATTTGACAATGGTAATGCCTTTGAATGTCAAGGGGAGGTGGTTAGACTCTCTCCCGTTGGAGATAGTCATTGCCTAACATTTGTGTGGCACAAATGTTATTTGCCACTTATCAGCCCAAGCCTGAATGTTGTCCACACCTTGCAGCATGCAGGCACAGTCTGCTTCATTATCTGAGGAGTTGCGAATGGAACTGAACACTGTGCAATCATCAGCGAACATCCCCACTTCTGACCTTATGATGGAGGGAAGGCCATTGATGAAGCAGCTGAAGAGGGTTGGGCCTAGCACACTGCCTTTAGGAACCCCTGCAGTGATGTCCTCGGGCTGAAATGAATGGCCTCTAACAACCACAACCATCTTCCTTTGTGCTAGGTATGATTGCAGCCAGTAGAGAGTATTTCCCCTGGTTCCCATTGACTTTAATTTTAATAGGACTCCTTGATGCCATACCCGGTCAAATGCTGCCTTGATGTCAAGGACAGTCTCACCTCACCTCTGGAATTCAACTCTTTTGTCCATATTTGGACCAAGGCTATAATGAGGTCTGAAGCCGAGCGGTAATGGCGGAACCCAAACTGAGCATCGGTGAGCAGGCTGTTGGTGAATATGTGCTGGTTGATAGCACTGTTGACAACCCCTTTCACACTTTGCTGATGATTGAGAGTAGGCTGATGGGGTGGGAATTGGATGGACAGCTGTACATCTTTATTTGTATTTTCTTACCCCGACTCGTGCATTGTAAGGCATGTACATATTTAGGCAACCAGCACCAATAATCCAATTTTCCAATAAAAATGCACACGTCTAGAAAGAAGATACGATGGAATGTAAATAAATAAGAATAATTAAGAAAGGTGATACTAGCAGTGGTTTTCCACACTGTCAGTAAGGAAGATAAAATTTAGAAACTTTTAAGGTATAAGTCCTGGCATCGAAACGTTTTAAAGTAAATTTCAAAAGTTTCAACAACTAAGTAGGTAAAACTGTTTCAGTATATTAGTTTTGCTGTTGGATTCTAAGTCTATTGTTTGGATTTAAAGAGTGCTATCGATATCCTGGGCTTCGTAATTGATGAGAAATGGGGCATCTACAAACTCACTGGTGCAGTAATGCACTTTGGTAACATGAAATTCAAGCAAAAACAGCGGGAAGAGCAGGCTGAGCCTGATGGCACAGAAGGTAACAGTTTCATACGTCTCACTTCACTGCAGTATTTACTAACATTTATATATTCAAAATAATGGCCCTGAAATTGCAGTTGGAGGCGTAACTCCAGAGTATGCTTCCGACCCACGAAGCATTTCCGCACCTACCTGCTGTCATCCAAGCTGCGGAGAGTTCGGGTCTCCATGCATACGGCAGCGCAAAGGCCCACAGATCCCAGGGACGCAGGCGGTTCGGAAGTGTCCCTGGGATCACGTGGGCCCAGATCTCCAATGAGAAAGGAGGATTCCACTGCAGTCATTTAGGAACGGAATCCCCGAATGACATGCAATGGAATCCCCAAATAATTGAACAACTTAGACAATTCAAATAAATATAAATGTTCTGTATTTCAATATTATTCATAACTCCCTTCATTACACCAAATACAATACAAATTTATTTTTTTGAAAAATAATTTTAAACATTTTAATCCAGGCCAATATTTGCATAAACTAATTTTAAGTGTTTGTGCATCATTTTTTATTTTTAAATGTTTAATTTAAGATTCATAATAACCCTTACGCTGATGAAAGCAGGGCCTATGCCTGCTTTTACCAGCCATAAGAGTTTTGTGGGCAATTGCTGGGCAGTTGTTGGGCACATAGCTCAACTCTGCGCCAGCGAAACTGATTTTACTTTTGGCTCATATGATCTGTCAAGGCGTACCTTGATAAATCGCAAGTTCCGGGTTTTCGCGCATGCGGAAGTTGCGGGGCCTTTCAGAAGGATTACGATTGCGTACGCTGAGCGTTCGCTGTCGTTATTTCAGCCCCAATATTTCAAATCAAATGCATAGTTAATTTCAATTTACAGTCGAAACAGTATTGAAGTTGTATTGTAATATTTTGGAACGATATTATTTATGGAATTAATATAAAATTTGGAAGGCATTGCCACATCTCCTGTATTATCTAGTGTTTGTATGCTTGTGGCGTAATATTGTGGTCTCTTAGACCAATTATATTGCAGTGATAGAAACCACTGTCCCTTTAACCAGTTTACCTCATCAGGACAAACTGAGCACTGTTAGCCAGCAAATCAGTTGGTTCTGCAAGCTGAAGGCTTTGAGACTTCTCTTTGGTATTCCTACCCTGCTATTTCAAACCAGCATACATATATTAGAGAGAGAGAGATAATGTTAATGAAAGTTAACTACTACGGCTTGAGGTTTCTCCTAACACTTTTAGCTGTTGTCCGCAGCCATTGATCTAATTGGTATCTGCATACATGCTTTGGTACCAAGAGAAGAAACCACCAGACTCCATTTGAAAATCTCGATCAATCAGGACAACTCATAATTTAGCTGACCCCTGACAAACAACAGAAGGAATGCTATTCAAGATGCACCTAAATGAAACCAGTTTTAAAATCACATTTACCCTGCAAAATAAGAAACATAACGGCTGCATTTTGAAAGTAACCCTTTGGTTGTAAATTGTTTGTGACAATCTGAGGACATGATAAGCTATCGTTCATATGCAAGTCCTGTTTTTATTTTACCCTCCCATCTAAAGTCTAATGAAAAAAATATGTAACACAGTCATTTTCACTATTTGATACAGGAACAAAACTCTGCTTTTGCCACACTGACATCTGTACAGCATTATTGTCCTGAATACTGTATTGAAGATATGTGGTTAACATATATGTAAGGCATTTCAATGAAACAGAAGAAAAGCTTACTTCTCAATGTTTATTGTACGACAGTATTACAAATACAAAATGAGATGCTATTAACAAATATACTCAATTGCACTATATTTTTTGTTAGATGCCGACAAGGTTGCTTACCTGACCGGCCTCAACTCTGCAGATTTGCTAAAGGCTTTATGCTATCCACGTGTAAAGGTTGGCAATGAATTTGTGACCAAAGGGCAGACTGTTCAGCAGGTACAGTTTCCAAGAATTTTAGCAAAATAATCTGTGTAAACATTTAAAATATTTAATTTAGGCTGATGCTTTTGGTTAAACTGTATATTGTATTCTTTCAGGTCAACAACTCAGTTGGTGCCCTTGCCAAATCAATTTTTGAGAAAATGTTCTTGTGGATGGTTATCCGTATCAATCAGCAATTGGACACAAAACAGGCCAGACAGTTTTTCATTGGTGTACTGGATATCGCTGGGTTTGAAATTTTTGATGTAAGAATCAGAAACATCAATATCAACAAAATAAATTACTTAAAATTAACAGCACTGAAAAGGCAATACAATGAATAATTAACACTTTAAATTGCTCCATATATTCAGTTCAACAGCTTGGAACAGTTATGTATCAACTTCACTAATGAGAAACTGCAGCAGTTCTTCAACCACCACATGTTTGTTCTGGAACAAGAAGAGTACAAGAAGGAAGGAATTGAATGGGAATTCATTGACTTCGGTATGGATCTGGCTGCTTGCATTGAACTCATTGAAAAGGTAAGTAATATCATGTATGACATTAATAAGAGCTGAAATAGATTTATATCGGCATCATTTTATTAATTGCAATGTTTCAATGTCAAAAAACATTGTCATTACCACAGCCCATGGGTATCTTCTCAATCCTGGAAGAGGAGTGCATGTTCCCTAAGGCATCAGACACTTCTTTCAAGAATAAACTGTATGACCAGCATCTTGGAAAGTCAAACAACTTCCAGAAACCCAAGCCTGCTAAAGGAAAGGCTGAAGCTCACTTCTCACTGGTGCATTATGCTGGCACTGTGGACTACAACATTAGTGGCTGGCTGGATAAGAACAAGGACCCTCTGAATGAAAGTGTAATTGGACTATTCCAGAAATCATCAGTAAAACTTTTGGGTGTTCTCTATGCTGTATCCGCTGAAGGTAAAACTCTATTACACTCAAATGTTAATATTCCTTTTTGTTAACATTGTATTCTTCCCTTTCCTAATCATTTTAGAACAAACAAATTTGTTGTTTTTTTGTAGCTGAAGCCGCTAGCAAGAAAGGTGGCAAAAAGAAGGGCGGCTCTTTCCAGACAGTGTCTGCTCTGTTTAGGGTATGATTTCCTCCTACATTTATCAATCTGTCGTGAACTAAGTTTTAATAAATTTGAGAGGGCTAGCAAAACATTGATTGAAGTGTGTCAAATATGATTAATAAATAGAACAGTCTTGTACTATTATTACAAATATCATGGGAAAAACCTGGAGATCAATATTACTTTCTTGTGTATCCCACAGGAAAACTTAGGCAAGCTGATGGCTAACCTGAGAACTACGCATCCACATTTTGTGCGTTGTTTAATCCCCAACGAGACAAAGACACCAGGCAAGTGTGATTCCCTTTCTAGACACTACATTTTTGAAGAAATAAATCACAAGCGAAGTCAGTAATGGATGCAGTCCTCTGTTTTTAACTTAATAAGGCATGAAAAAAATCATTTGGTGAGTTGTATTTTCATGTTTATGCTGTATCCATCAGGTATTATGGAAAACCACCTTGTCATACACCAGCTGAGGTGCAATGGTGTGCTTGAAGGTATCAGAATCTGCAGAAAGGGATTCCCAAGCAGAATCATCTATGGTGACTTCAAGCAAAGGTAATGAATCTCAAACTCTACATTTCAGTTTTCCATTCTATGAAATTGTTGAGTATATTCCATTCTAATGATAAGACACAATAATGTGATTAAACCTCTAATACAACAGATACAGGGTTCTTAATGCAAGTGCCATTCCAGAAGGGCAGTTCATTGATAGCAAGAAAGCTTCTGAGAAGCTATTGGGATCCATTGATGTCGATCACACCCAGTACAAATTTGGACACACTAAGGTAATTATATTTAAAACCTAAGGTTCTCACTGTGAAATAATAGGTTGATGAACCTATGAATATAGTTTTAAGTTTAACTTGAAAAGCATCAAAATTCCTACCTGCTTCTGTTATTACGGTACGAGATATATGAAGCGAATCCAGACCCACCACACTGCTCCATTAAGGTGGGAACAACCCAATTGCACAAAGTGCTAAAGCCACACAAACTTTCTAGTATCAATTCAACAATGCAAAAACAAATTGAGTCATGTTTTTATAATTTATTATATTTTGTGCATTGAACATAAAAAGTGAACGCTTACTATAATTTATTTAAGGTGTTCTTCAAAGCTGGTCTCTTGGGTGCGCTTGAAGAGATGAGAGATGAAAAGTTGGCACAACTTGTTACCCGCACTCAGGCTATTTGCCGTGGATACCTAATGAGGGTTGAATTTACGAAAATGATGGAAAGGAGGTAAATATCATCACATATGAACATCCAAAAATATATGTCAGTAAAAAATATTTTCTATAATACTATATCATTTTACTCTTACACAAAAGCTAAAGAAGGATTGTTATGAACTGTGTTCCCCTGTCTAACTGTATCCTTTAGGGAAGCATTGTACACTCTACAGTACAACATCCGTTCATTCACAAACGTCAAACACTGGCCATGGATGCAATTGTATTTCAAGATCAAACCTCTTCTGAAGAGTGCTGAAACTGAAAAGGAAATGGCGAATATGAAAGATGAGTTTGAGAAAACTAAGGAGGCACTTGCCAAATCTGAAACACGAAGGAAGGAATTAGAAGAGAAAATGGTGACTTTTGTACAGGAAAAGAATGATCTTCTACTCCAAGTCCAATCGGTAACAACGTTCACAGTCTTAATATAGTAAATTCTGTATACAAATGATAAAAACCATAGCCTGGTGTAATTCATTGTCTAATTTTTTTGCAGGAAGGTGAAACTCTGGCAGATGCAGAAGAAAGATGTGAGGGACTGATTAAAAATAAAATTCAACTGGAGGCTAAATTGAAGGAAGCTAATGAAAGATTGGAAGATGAAGAGGAGATAAATGCAGAACTCACAGCTAAGAAGAGAAAACTGGAGGATGAGTGTTCAGAACTGAAGAAAGATATTGATGACTTAGAGCTCACATTAGCCAAAGTTGAAAAAGAAAAACATGCCACCGAGAACAAGGTATGAATAGGTGATTTTTATATATAACACTTATACAACTCATGAAAGGAATTTCATACCTATTTACACTTCATGACATTCTTCTATATGTTTTGTTTTTGGTGAACATAGGTTAAAAACCTCACTGAAGAGATGGCTAGTCTCGATGAAAGCATCGCTAAAGTAACAAAGGAAAAGAAAGCCCTCCAAGAGGCCCATCAGCAGACTTTGGATGACCTCCAGGCCGAGGAAGACAAAGTCAACACTCTAACCAAAACAAAAACTAAGTTGGAACAACAAGTTGATGATGTAAGTGTTCTTAAAGACAACTAGATCAAATGGGTTTGAGCATACGGTCATTGTTTGAAGCAAATTCTGATAAAATATTATTTTTTCCTTAAAAGCTCGAAGGTTCTCTAGAGCAGGAGAAGAAACTTCGCATGGATCTTGAACGCTCCAAGAGGAAGCTTGAAGGCGACTTGAAGCTGTCACAAGAAGTCACAATGGATTTGGAGAACGATAAGCAGCAATTGGATGAGAAGCTAAAAAAGTCAGTCATCTTATTCTTTGTTCCCATCCCTTTGCGTGAATTTTTAACCCACCTGTCCTGTTAGCATATAGAACTTGTTATTGCAGACATTGACTCTTCAGTCAGAGGATTTTCATTAACTTGAGCATGTGGTCTTGTAGAACTTCTGTGATTGAACTAGTACAAGAGCACTGCTTGTAGAGAGTAATATGGTGTTAACTCAGGAATTAAGGATCTATTTTAAATGTCCTGCAGCTATCACATAATTTATTGCCTCAGCATGTCTGTGAAAATAAACAGATTTTGTGTAAGTTCATTAATAATACAGAAATTTGGTAATTGAGTAGTTCAACTTAATTTTTCACTCTTATTATTAAAGGAAGGAATTCGAAATCAGCCAGCTTCAAAGCAAAGTTGAAGATGAGCAGGCTTTGGCTTCCCAGCTGCAGAAAAAGATTAAAGAATTACAGGTGATGTATAGGTCTCGTGAAATTATCGACTCTACCTTTGTAAATGTTATGTGCATGAACTAATGTTACTTGTTTTAAGATCGTAATCAACGCATATTTATTTTAAGGCTCGTATTGAAGAGCTTGAAGAAGAAATTGAAGCCGAACGTGCCTCTCGTGCTAAGACTGAGAAACAGAGATCTGATCTAGCTCGGGAACTTGAAGAGATCAGTGAGCGACTAGAAGAAGCAGGAGGTGCAACTGCAGCACATATTGAAATGAACAAAAAACGTGAAGCAGAATTTCAGAAAATGCGCCGCGATCTGGAAGAATCTACCCTGCAGCATGAAGCCACGGCCGCTGCTCTTCGTAAGAAGCAAGCTGATAGTGTTGCAGAACTTGGGGAACAAATCGACAACCTGCAACGTGTGAAACAGAAACTGGAGAAGGAAAAGAGTGAGCTGAAGATGGAAATTGATGACCTTGCTAGTAATATGGAATCTGTATCTAAAGCTAAGGTGCAGTTCTGAATGTTGTTAAACCCTACTCCTTCATATAATTATCTTTAATTAATTATTGTTGTCCATTTGGTTTCGCATATTTTGAGAATTGAGCATTTTGGTTTCAGGGAAATCTTGAGAAGGTGGCCCGGTCTCTTGAGGACCAAGTCAGTGAACTGAAGACCAAACACGATGAGCATCAACGTTTGATCAACGATTTATCAACTCATAAAGCACGGCTTGGAACGGAAAACGGTATTTATCAGTTCCTTAACTATTTATTGTTCAATGCCAGAAAATACTATGTTATTTTGCAACTTTTTTGCTTGCAACCTCTTCTGATTTGCAGGTGAACTGAATCGCCAGGTAGAGGAGAAGGAAGCCTTGGTATCTCAGCTGACAAGAGGTAAACAAGGATATACTCAACAGATTGAGGAGCTCAAGAGGCAGCTGGAGGAAGAAACAAAGGTACCAGAATAATTTAAGTAAATCATCCATATTAGTTTTAGAAGAAAACCTTTACAATAATGTAAAATAATTTCCACGTGTTTGAGAATTTGCTTTTGCAACAATTTAATTTCTTCAAATTGCAACAATATAAAATATTACATTTTGTGACGTGGTTGTGAAGTGATTGACTTAAGATGTTAGCTTTGGAAGTGGAGATATTTCTAATCATCGTGACCATAAGCAAAGTATCACGGTTCAGTAACGCGCTAATAATCATAGCAATATTAACTAGTATTTCATCATCTAACTTGGTAATTATTTCAGGCTAAAAGTGCCTTGGCACATGCTATGCAATCTGCCCGCCACGACTGTGATTTGCTCCGTGAGCAATATGAAGAGGAACAGGAGGCAAAAGCAGAGCTCCAGCGTGGTATGTCCAAGGCCAACAGCGAAGTTGCTCAATGGAGAACAAAATATGAAACTGATGCAATCCAGCGTACAGAGGAACTGGAGGAGGCCAAGTATGTGATAATAAAATGAGAATATGGCTTCATACAACATGTTCTGTGAGATGATGTTATTACAACATCTTTGGTTTTGTACTTTTCAGGAAAAAACTTGCTCAGCGTCTGCAGGATGCAGAAGAGCACATTGAGGCTGTGAACTCCAAATGTGCTTCATTGGAAAAGACAAAACAGAGATTGCAAAATGAAGTGGAGGATCTCATGATAGATGTGGAGAGGGCAAATTCAGCAGCAGCAGCTCTTGACAAGAAACAGAGGAACTTTGACAAGGTAAGAGTATGTTGTGCCATTGTTTCCCTTTCTCTGTCATTCTAAAGACAGTTACCATACCAATTTCATGTTAATATTAAGTAATTTCAGCTGCGGATAGATACAAGAGTGGCAGTGTAACTCTATTAGGATTAGACCTGATTCTTGAATGGATTAACACCAAGCCCGCGATCTTACCTGAGGAGTCCCGTTCAAGGCGGGACTGCTGGTTTCTGGGTTTTAGTCCCGCCCCCAGCGACGTCTGACGAACAGACGCTATTTTCCCTTGATTGGCCTTGTTAAGCCCACCCTGCGGGCTTGCCGGCCAATTAAGGGAAAGCCAGTGTCAGATGACGTCAGTGCATGATGCTTCATCTGCCGGTTTTCTTAAAGGGACATACCCCATAATTTTTTGACAGATGAATTGTCAGTGTTTGACAGCATTGACACTGACATATAAACACTGACAATCACTGTCCAAAGGTGAGCCCTTTCACCCAGGCTCACCAACGACTCTCTGCTTAGGAGGAAACAAATAGCAGCTGCATGTGAGATTGCAGAAGCCATCTGTCAAGTCTCCCGATCAGATGAGGCTTCAGAGAGACATCAAATCTTGTCACCTGCAGATACATATAAACAGATAAAAAATATTTCACACTACATTCTCTCACCTGTCATATTACCTGTGCACAATTGCACCCATCACACTACCTCTGCAGCTGTCATTTGCACATTTACATTGCAGCAGACCCACAGCTCACCTCGCTGACCCTGGCGGGGTTTCCCGCCATCGGGAAGTCTGCATCAGCAGGCGGAAAATGGTGAAAAGCCTCTTAACTGCCTGTTAATAGGCAGTTACTTGGCTCTAATTCCCTTCCCGCCGCTAGCAGACGGCCCCCTCCGCGAGTGGGGGACCTGCCTCCCGGGAAGATCGCTCGGAGGCGGGTTGGGGCCCGCTCCCATTTTCCCAGCAGTCCCGCCTCCAAATCTGCCTCCTCAGGGCTGGGAAAATTCCCCCCCCCCAAGTGTATGAGGCCCCTCCAGGTACCTATCTAATAACATTTAAGTTTCACACTGGGTGGAGTGTAATTCTCTCTTCCCCAAAAGGCTGTGGATGCTGGGTCAATGGAAATTTTCAGTTCGATAGATTTTTGTTCAGTAAAGCTATCAAGGGATATGGAGAAAAGGCGGGTAAATGGAGTTGAGGTACAGATCAGCCATGATCTAATGGAATGGCGGAACAAGCTCCAGAGGCTAAATAGCCTACTCCTCTTCCTATGTGTGAAAACAAGTTTAAAATGTACTCAGACTGTGCATTGGATCTCCTAGGCACTTTAAAATTCAGTGCTGAATATTTTTCATATAAGAAAGCAAATGTTGTCCCCTGCTCTGACCTAACAAAATATAGTTATTGGGAAGCAGACCTTTGTGCATCCATTTAAACATGCATGCATGCATGCATGAAGTTCTGTTGTGACAGGCAGAGTATGAGTTGCAGCCCAAAGTGTAATTCCAGTCTTGAAGTTGAAGTCTGCACTCCATACTCTCCAGCTATCATCTCACATTGGTATTGAGGTATAACTGCATCCTCATGTTTCATTTGTAACTTTTGCAATTGTACAATAAAGGTTCTGGCAGACTGGAAACAGAAATTTGAGGAAAGCCAGGCTGAACTAGAAGCAGCTCAGAAGGAATCCCGCAGTCTCAGTACTGAGATCTTCAAGATGAAGAATGCATATGAGGAGTCTCTGGAGCAACTTGAAACTCTTAAACGCGAGAACAAGAATCTGCAGCGTAAGTCTTAAACATTTCTTGTCATTTAAATATTTAAAAATGTTGATATTAAATCGATAATGTGTTTACCTTGGAGTTAAAACCCATAGTAAAATCCCATTCTTGCCCACTGCGCTTCATATTCTCCAGGAATCAGTCTCACATCAATAGTATAATTGCACCTTTATATTTCTTTTGTAGTCTTAGTTTTATCACAACTAAAATAGGTATAATTTGCAATTTTTTTTCATAAACCAGAGGAGATCTCTGATCTGACTGAGCATCTGGGTGAAAGCAGCAAGGCCCTCCATGAGCTAGAAAAGGCAAAGAAGACAGCTGAGCAGGAGAAGAGTGAAATTCAATCGGCTCTGGAGGAGGCAGAGGTAAAACTAATAATTATTTCAGCAGTACACATTAGAAATCGAAATTTAGATCAATACTATTTGTCAAATGGAGTAACAGAGTTGCAACAATAGTCTAGGGCAATGGACAGCTTTAAAAATTGATTGAACGTTCTAAAGGAATACACTAAATGGTCGAAATGGTATCCACAGAAAGTAATTTGTGGATGATCTTGCCTAAGTATAGTTTGCTTTACTTTGGAATAACAGATAAACCACTGGATTTATATATTGTCATTTATGACTGGTTAATATAGCTTTGAGCCAGGTAAATGGATTACTATTTTTGCACTCCAAAATGAGAAGCTTTTAAAACTCAAAAGTTACAACTCTTTTTCTTCATATTCACATTAGGAGGCTAACATTAGATTGCAATCCTGAAGTGGCAGAGGTAGATGGGTATGAATCTTCAAACATTTTCTCCTTACATTATGAAAATGTCTCAGTGATTTACACAATGAATTAAATTTTGGAGTACAACAACTTATTATGTCAGCAAATGTGGCAGCCACTCTGCACCAGTAGTATTGTAAAAACAACAATGGGATGAATGACCAGGTACTGATTGGTTGCTGGCATTTTTGCACAAGTACTGACTTTATATCAGGACCTCAAAAGAAAATCACCTTCCTGGCCTCATCTTTAACATCATATTTCTGTATGATGGCCTGGATTTTCCTTATTGTCGGGGTTCTGACCGGAATTGGGATGAGGTGGAATTTCTGTCTCCTGGTCCGACACCACTGTGAATCTCTTCCATTTCCCTGGGCTGTGTTAATTATATACTCAAGGTGACTTCCCAAGCCTTATATCACTCCTCAGTGCTAGTGTGCTCTGAGCGGAAGAGAAATCAACTCTTGCAGCATTTCATTCACTGAAGCTTCTTAAAGGGGTAGGATGGAGAAACTGGGCAGCCTCCCAAAGTGTGAAGAAATTGTTTCAAAACATGTTAATGGGCAAAGGTTGGAAGTAGAGGAAGAGCACAGCAAAATAATAACTCCGGGACACTCTACTGTCTGATTTGTCACGCTGTTTGTCCGACATCCAGTCCAGGAGGTGCAGCAATTTCCTCTGCACTATCACTAAAACTGCCTACTTCCACCTCCATAACATCGTCTGTGTCTGCCCCTGCCTCAGCTCATCTGCTGCTGAAACATTCATGCCATTATTAGCTCTAGACTTGACTACTCCAATGCTCTCTTGGCTGGACTCCCATCTTCCACCCTCCATAAACTTGAAGTCATCTAAAACTCTGCTACCCGTATCCTAACTCGCAACATGTCCCGTTCAGCTATCACCCCTGTGCTCGCTGACCTGCATTGGCTCCCAGTCCGGTAACACCTCGATTTAAAAATTCTCATCCTTGTTTTCAAATTCCTCCATGGCCTCACCACTCTTTATCCCTGTAATGTCCTCTAGTCCTCCAACCTTCCAAGATCTCTGCACTCCTCCAATTCTAGCCTCTTGCGCATTCCTGATTTTGGTCACCTGTCCTAATATCTTCTTATGCGGCTCAATGTCAAGTTTTGTTTGATAACGCCCCTGCGAAGCGCGATGGGATATTCTGTATATACGGAGATGGGGATTCAGCAGGAGAGCTTCTCAACCCCTTTTCCTCTATTATCTGCCCTGGTTCTGCCCATTTTTGGATGGTGTTCAAGAGGATAATCACTGCGACCATTGTGCGCAGAATATAAGAATTTTGGGAGTTGTTATTCATCAAGTAATGTCATAATATAATAGTCTGGAAAGATAGATGCATTTAATACACACTAGTATCATAGCGAGTGCAAGCAACTTTCTATGGCTATAATGTGTGAAATGTTCAAAAATATGTGTGATGCCCTTTGTAGGCTACTCTGGAACATGAAGAGAGCAAGATCCTCCGTATTCAGCTAGAACTGAACCAAATAAAATCTGAAGTTGACAGGAAAATTGCTGAGAAAGATGAGGAGATTGAGCAGCTGAAGAGGAACCACCAGAGAGTTGTAGAAACAATGCAAAGTGCCTTGGACTCAGAAATCAGGAGCAGAAATGATGCTTTAAGAATCAAAAAGAAAATGGAGGGCGATCTAAATGAAATGGAGATTCAGTTGGGACATGCTAACCGTCAGGCTTCAGAAGCCCAGAAACATCTCAGAAACCTGCAGGGTCAATTAAAGGTCTGTATAATAGTGCATTTATTTCGGATTTACAGTTAATTTTAATCTAGCTCTAAATATTGTGCAATCATCTGTCAATTAAATAAATGTAATGGCATTTTCCTATGACCTAACAATAGAAAAGTGCAGGAATTATAATTTGTCAGCAGTTTTAGATTATTCAAACTACTTAAGATTTCACTAAATAGCTTATTATTTTAATTTATGCTAATATATGAATATTACTGTTTGCTATGATATCTGCTTACAAAAGATTTCTACATTCTAAATAGGACACCCAGTTACATTTAGACGATGCTTGCAGAAGCCAGGAGGACTTGAAGGAGCAATTGGCCATGGTTGAACGCAGAAGCGGTCTGCAGCAGGCTGAGATTGAAGAAATGAGAGCAGCACTGGAACAGACAGATAGAGCTCGCAAAATTGCTGAACAGGAGCTTATTGATGTCACTGAGAGGGTACAGCTGCTGCACACTCAGGTTTGTCCACACACTATTGTCAATTAGACAAGTAGGCCCTGTTATATACGGAGAGGATGTGGTTGAGGCCTAAAACGGCCAAAGAATCCGGCAAGGCTGGGGACGAGGTGGTTCTGCCGACCTTAACGGCAGGACCTCATTAACAGAGGTCGTAAACACCAGCAACAGGAGGCTGCAGCTCTTGCCTTCCTTTCACTGCCGAGTTTCCGACCTCTGGGAAACCTGAGCAGCAACAGTAAATGTTAAATCGGGCTCCCAATTGCCCGTCGTGGGGGTTAATATCGAGGCTGCAGGCTTTTTTGCAGTTTACACATCATACAAAACAAGTTCTTACAAATTGACTTTTCCTGCAGAATACAAGTCTCATCAACACCAAGAAGAAGCTGGATTCTGACCTGAGTCATCTCCAATCTGAAATGGAAGAAACAATTCAGGAATCAAGAAATGCTGAAGAAAAAGCAAAGAAGGCTATCACAGATGTAAGTCAGAAGTTATCTTAATTATTTATTCATATTATTACAAATACTGATTGTCTCACTTCAATTACTTTGTTGGTATTATTTCAAGCTTGAGCTTGAATAATGATTTGCCCAATTACCTCACCATTATAAGGCTGCCATGATGGCTGAAGAGCTGAAGAAGGAACAGGATACCAGTGCTCACCTTGAACGAATGAAGAAGAACCTCGAGCAGACGGTGAAGGACCTGCAGCATCGTCTGGATGAGGCTGAGCAACTGGCAATGAAAGGAGGAAAGAAACAGCTCCAGAAACTGGAGTCTAGGGTAAGCATCAAGATTGTGTTATTGTATGCCGCATGCTGAAGCTTGCGAATATGTTGAGGCTTTAGCAACAAAATACGGAACATAATTTAAAAGGCAATATGAAACTTGCATGGATGTAAAACAGTTAACACCATTTGGTGACTGGTTTAGGTGCGTGAGCTGGAAAATGAACTGGAAGCTGAGCAGAAACGAAGTGCTGATTCCGTCAAAGGCGTTCGCAAATATGAAAGAAGAGTCAAGGAACTGAGCTATCAGGTATTGTACAGTTTATAAGCTCATTATTTAGAGTGGCACACCATTGTGGGATCTAGCACTAATCATTATTTTTACAAAATAATCAAAATAAATGTTGCCTCTTTTGCTTTATTTACAGTCAGAGGAAGACAGAAAAAATGTGCTGAGACTGCAGGACTTAGTTGACAAGCTGCAGATGAAGGTTAAAGCCTACAAGAGACAATCTGAGGAAGCTGTAAGTAACTGAGGAACTAACTGGTCTAGATCGCTGTGAATGCTCTTAATCTTTATATTTGTCATCAGATTACAAAGCTTATCATTATTTAAGACTATTGTAACCAGAAGGGACCCTAGAATATGGCGTTCAGAACTCCAACCATAAGTAACAGAGCTTTTCCATTTATTTTCATCTTCCACTTTCTACTGCGAAGGAAATTTTCAGTTTACCTCGTGAATTTGTTATTTTCCATTGGGAATTGGCTGTTTTTAAGACTCACACATGCTTCCTGAAATCCCTTTTAAATCAGAATAAATTATATCCACAGGGTAGACTTTATCCACTAAGAATTCCAGCAACGAGAGGGGTCTGAGTCCCTCTTATTCTTCAGGGCATCCTGTGTGATGTCCTCAAACAGTTTTCCCAGTGCAGCTTATAATTTCCAGATTCATGTCTCACTCCTTCTTTGAATAGCAGGATTGTATTTTGTCTCATCCAGAGTCTAAATGCAGTTTTTATGGAACTTGAAGATATTTATGAAGTCTCACCTATTGCCTCTCTCATTTCATTAAGGAATATATGTTGTCTCCCATCTAGCCTGTAGACATTTTGGGGTAAAACGGGTGCAGTGCAGACATTTTGACGTAGAAATTACACCTCCATAAAATGGGTGCAGGGTAGCCCATTTTCAGGGACCAACGTACCGCGCCCCAAGAATCCCTGAAAAATGTTGGCCCCAAAAACAGGCATTTGCTCCTTTGCATATTCTAATAAGGGTTCAGGCAGCTCAGAAAGTGAATATGCACTCCTTCTCCAACTGCATGTAAAGTGATGACCCATATATAAAGGATAATATTTAAACGCACTGCACCTCGCAATGCCGATCAGTGAGCAGAGATATTCATCCAATCTAGGCTTGATTCGAACTGAAGTGCCAGACGCAAAAGAACAATGTGCTAAACTAGTCCACTGTCCAATCTTCTCACAAACAATAAAAAGCTGGTTAATAGTTGGACTATAAACCTCAAAATGTGTGGATCACAGTATTACAACTGTTGGTCAATCCTCCAAACACATAATGGCTTTTGGCTAAAGTCAAAAACTTTGTGAACAATTCATATTTTTACTATCCTAGTTACACTTTACATTCTCCAATGGTCAACGTGCTTGACTGCAATCTGATCATTTCTTGTACTGTATTCTCTTTAGGAGGAGCAGGCCAATGCTCACCTGTCCAAGTTCAGGAAGGTGCAGCATGAACTGGAGGAAGCTGAGGAACGCGCTGACGTTGCAGAGTCTCAAGTCAACAAACTTAGAACTAAAAGCCGTGACATAAATATCAAGGTACAGTACATGCAACACTTACAATAACTAAAATTATTGGTAAAGATTTCCATTGTTAATCAGAATATAAATAATCTTTTAAAAGCAGTATTTCATTATTTAACCATTTGCATTTTCTTTTTACCTATTAGGCCGCCGAAGAGTAGATGACAATCTGAAATGGTCCAAAGAAGAAATCCACAAAATGTGTATTTCGTTGTAACATAGTTTTACAAATGTAGTGCTGTCAATAGAAATAAAAATGCAACTCTGAAAAATGGTTCTTTGTCATCTATGTTTTTTAGATGATTCAATAATCATACTAGGAACAGAAGTGATGCACAGAACAACTCCAATAAAGTTACATTGTGAACAATAGTTTAGTATGAGTGTAAAAAGGAGAAACTATTAGAATGGTGCATATGAAATCTTGTTAATCAAGAATCTGCCATATCTTTATTATAGCATTGAAATTATGCAGTGCAAATTCATCTGGTCCCGCAGGCAACGAGCGCCCAAACTGGGAAGCCAGAGAACGGCCTTATTAACATTTTATTGTGTGAGCTGTCAGAACCTGTGTTGCCTCCACCGGCAGATTACAGATTTGAAGGTGCCAATCGTTTGTTGCTGACTTTGCCAGCAGTGGCCTGAAAATCATTCTCAGGAATGGGGTTGGAGAAGGCAACAGTGGAACGATCATGCAAACTGTTGAGTCAGAGGGGCACTCCTGTCCCTCCTGGCTCCACAGGGAGGTTTTTAAATGCTGAAAGGGGCTGGGAGGGGAAGATGTGTTTAGTGGTGTGATCACGCTGGAGGTGGCGTAAATGGTGCAGGATGATCCGTTGAATGTGGAGGCTGGTGGGGTGAAAGGTGAGGACAAGGGGAACCCTATCGTGTTCTGGGAGGGAGGGGAAGGGGTGAGAGCAGAAGTGTGGGAAATCGAACGGATACGGTCGCGGGCCATGTCAACCACAGTAAGGGGAATCCTCGGTTGAGGAAAAAGGAAGACATACCGGAAGCCCTAGTATGGAAGGTGGCATCGTCAGAGCAGATGCAGCGGAGACGGCGAAACTGGGAGAATGGAATAGAGTTCCTACAGGAAGCGGGGTGGGAGGAAGTGTAGTCCAGGTAGCTGTCGGAGTCAGTGGGCTTATAGTGGATGTTGGTCGATAGCCTATCCCCAGAAATGGACATAAGAACATAAGAACATAAGAAGTAGGAGCAGGAGTAGGCCATATGGCCCCTCGGGCCTGCTCCGCCATTCAATAGGATCATGGCTGATCCGAACCTAGACTCACGTCCACTTCCCTGCCCGCTCCCCATAACCCTTAATTCCCTTATCAGCTAGGAAACTTTCTATCTCCGTTTTAAATTTATTTAATGTCGCAGCTTCCACAGCTCTCTGAGGTAGCAAATTCCATAGATTTACTACCCTCTGAGTGAAGAAGTTTCTCCTCATCTCAGTTTTGAAACAGCAGCCCCTTATTCTAAGATTATGCCCCCTAGTTCTAGTCTCACCCATCAGTGGAAACATCCTCCCCGCCTCCACCCGATCAAGCCCCCTCACAATCTTATGTTTCGATAAGATCGCCTCTCATTCTTCTGAATTCCAATGAGTAGAGGCCCAACCTACTCAACCTTTCCTCATAAGTCAACCCCCTCATCTCCGGAATCAACCGAGTGAACTTTCTCTGAACTGCCTTGAGAGCAAGTATATCTTTTCTTAAATATGGAAAACAAAACTGTACGCAGTATTCCAGGTGTGGCCTCACCAGTACCTTGTATAACTGAAGCAAGACTTCCCTGCTTTTATACTCCATCCCCCTTGCAATAAAAGCCAAGATTCCATTGGCCTTCCTGATCACCTGCTGTACCTGCATACTAACCTTCTGTGTTTCATGCACCAGGACCCCCAGATCCCTTTGTACTGTAGCACTTTGCAGTTTCTTTCCATTTAGATAATAACTTGCTCTTTGATTTTTTTCTGCCAAAGTGCATAACCTCACACTTTCCAACATTATATTCCATCTGCCAAATTTCCGCCCACTCACTTAGCCTGTCTATGTCCTTTTGCAGGTTTTTTATGTCCTCCTCACTTATTGCTTTTCCTCCCATCTTTGTATCGTCAGCAAACTTGGATACGTTGCACTTGGTCCCCTCCTCCAAATCATTAATATAGATTGTAAAGAGTTGGGGTCCCAGCACTGACCCTTGCGGAACACCACTAGTTACTGATTGCCAACCCGAGAATGAACCATTTATCCCAACTCTCTGTTTTCTGTTAGATAGCCAATCTTCCACCCATGCCAGTATATTACCCCCAATCCCGTGAATTTTTATCTTGTGCAGTAATCTTTTGTGTGGCACCTTATCAAATGCCTTTTGGAAGTCCAAATACACCACATCCACTGGTTCCCCTTTATCCACCCTGTTTGTTACGTCCTCAAAGAATTCGAGCAAATTTGTCAAGCATGATTTCCCCTTCATAAAACCATGCTGACTCTGTCCGATTAAATTATGCTTATCCAAATGTCCCGTTACTGCTTCCTTAATAATGGACTCCAACATTTTACCAACCACAGATGTTAGGCTAACTGGTCTATAGTTTCCAGCCTTTTGTCTACCTCCCTTTTTAAATAAGGGTGTTACATTAGCAGTTTTCCAATCTGCTGGGACCTTTCCCGAATCCAGGGAGTTTTGGAAAATTACCACCAATGCATCCGCAATCCCTACCGCTGCTTCTCTCAAAACCCTAGGATGTAAGCCATCAGGTCCAGGGGATTTATCTGCCTTAAGTCCCATTATCTTACCGAGTACCTTCTCCTTAGTGATTTTAATCGTGTTTAGCTCCTCCCCCCCATAGCCCCCCGTTTGTCCAGTGTAAGGATATTTTTAGTATCCTCTACTGTAAAGACTGATACAAAATATTTGTTCAGCGTATTTGCCATCTCCGTGTTCCCCACTACTAATTTCCCGGTCTCGTCCTCTAAGGGACCAACATTCACTTTAGCCACCCTTTTTCTTTTTATATAACTGTAGAAACTCTTGCTATCTGTTTTTATATTTTTTGCTAGTTTACTTTCATAATCTATCTTCCCCTTCTTAATTAATCTTTTAGTTATTCTTTGCTGGCTTTTAAATGCTTCCCAATCTTCTATCCTCCCACTAGATTTGGCTACTTTATATGCCCTTGTTTTCAGTTGGATACTATCCTTTATTACTTTACTTAGCCACGGATGGCTGTATTTTCTTTTACGCCCCTTTTTCCTCAGTGGAATATATTTTTCTTGAAAGTTGTGAAATACCTCCTTGAATGTACACCACTGCTCCTGTACCGTCTTACACCTTAATCTATTTTCCCAGTCCACTTTAGTCAACTCTGCTCTCATACCTTCATAGTCTCCTTTATTTAAGCTTAGTACGCTGGTTTGAGATCCAACTCTCTCACCCTCCAACTGAATTTGGAATTCAACCATGTTATGGTCACTCATTCCAAGGGGATCCTTTACTAGGACATTTTTTATTAATCCTGTCTCATTACACAGGACCAGATCTAAGATTGCCTGCCCCCTGGTTGGTTCAGTAACATACTGCTCAAGGAACCCGTCCCTAATGCACTCTATGAACTCTTCCTCAAGGCTGCCCTGTCCAATTTGATTTGTCCAGTCAATATGAAAGTTAAAATCTCCCATGATTATAGCTGTTCCCTTATTACAAGCCCCAACTACTTCCTGATTTATACTCCGACCAATAGAGTTACAACTGTTAGGAGGCCTATAGACTACGCCCACTAGTGACTTTTTCCCCTTATCTCCACCCAAACTGTTTCACTATCCTGATCCTGTGACCCAATATCATTTCTCACTATTGCAGTGATTCCATCCTTTATTAACATAGCCACCCCACCTCCCTTTCCTTCCTGTCTGTCCTTCCTAATAGTCAAATACCCCTGGATGTTTAGTTCCCAGTCATGGTCACCTCGCAGCCATGTTTCTGTAATGTCCACCAGATCATACCCATGTGTAGTTATTTGTACCGTCAACTCGTCTATTTTGTTACGAATGCTGCCTGCATTCAGATAAAGAACTTTTAAACATGTTTTGTGACAATTTATTCCTGCTTTTACCCCCTTTACTACTTTACCTTTATCTTTATATATTCTGTCCCTTCCTGACACGCTCTGGCTTTTAATTTCCCCACTGCTAATTTGCTCTATTGCCTTCTCCGCTGACATTTTTATTCTTCGCTCTCTTGAAACCTCCCCCCTACTAATTAGTTTAAAGCCCTCTCTACAGCCCTAGTTATTCGATTCGCCAGGATTCTAGTCCCAGCACTGGCCAAGTGAAGTCCGTCCCAACGGAACAGCTCTCTCCCGTCCCAGTACTGGTGCCAGTGTCCCAAGAAGCAAAACCCATTTCTCCCACACCAGTCTTTGAGCCACGCATTTAACTCTCTGATTTTATTTACCCTAGCCAAATTTGCTCGTGGCTCAGGTAATAATCTAGAGATTATTACCCTTGATGTTCTGCTTTTTAATTTGGCCCCTAGCTGCTCATACTCCCTCAGCAGAACCTCTTTCCTTGTCCTATCTATGTCGTTGGTACCAACATGGACCACGACAACTGGATCCTCCCCCTCCCACTCCAAGTTTCTCTCCAGCCCAGAGGAGATGTCCTTAACCCTGGCACCGGGCAGGCAACACAACCTTCGGGACTCTCGCTCTCGGCTGCAAAGAACCCGATCTATCCCCCTTATGATACTATCCCCTACAACTACAACATTTCTTTTTACTCCCCCCACTTGAATGGCCCCCCGTTCCACGATGCTGTGTCCAGGTTGCTCATCCTCCCTGCAGTCCCTGCTCCCATCCTCACAGGGAGTAAGAGCCTCGAACCTGTTGGACAAGAGCAAGGGCTGCGGCTCCTCCAACGCTACCTCCTGGATCTCCGTACCTGCCTCACTCATAGTCACACCCTCCTGTCCCTGACCATGGACTACATCTGAATTAGTTAATCTAATTGGTGTGACTACTTCCTGGAACACAGAGTCCAGGTAACTCTCCCCCTCCCTGATGTGTCGTGTGCTTGAAGCTCAGACTCCAGCTCATCAACACGGAGCCGGAGTTCCTCGAGCAGCCAACACTTACTGCAAATGTGATCACCGTGAGCATCAATGGTGTCCACCAGCTCCCACATATTGCAGCAGTAACACATCACCTGCTCTCCCATTCTATGTAATTAATTAAATTTATTAATATTTTTTAAATACCCTCTGCCCCGCCTGATGAATATCACACCTTAGAAACTATAAACCACAGAGTTTAAGTTTAAAAAGAGAGAAATACTCACCAACCAGTTACTTACCTGCTTTCTGGTGACGTCACACCTCGATTATTTTTTACCTCTGTCCCTCCCTCCGAGTTCGGAGACTGGCCCCGCCTTACCTGGTCTCTGGAGCCTTTTAAACCCTCGGCCGCCGCCTCGCCTCACGCAGAGAAGTCGAGGAAGGGAAGGGAAGAGTCGGAGATGGACCATGTGAAGGTGAGGGAAGGGTGGAAATTGGAAGCAAAGTGTGTGAAATTATCTAGTTCAGGGCGAGAGCAAGAAACGGCACCATTACAGTCATCAATGTACTGGAAAAAGAGGTGAGGGAGGGGACCTGAGTAGGACTGGAACAAAGAATGTTCCATATATCCCATGAAAAGGCAGGCATAGCTAGGGACCATGTGGGTATCCATAGCAACACCTATAATTTGGAGGAAGTGAGTGGAGTCAAAGGAGAAGTTGTTCAATGTGAGAACAAGGTCAGCCAGGCAGAGGAGGGTGGTGGTGGATGGGGACTGGTTGGGCCTCTGTTCAAGGAAGTGGAGCGCTCTCAGGCCGTCCTGGTGGGGGATGGAGGTGTAGAGGGATTGGACGTCCATAGTGAAAAGGAGACGATTGGGGCTGGGAAACTAGAAACTGTTAATGTGGCGGAGAGCGTCGGAAGAGTTGCAAATGTAGGTGGGAAGGGACTGGACGAGGGGAGAAAAAAAAGTGAGATAGGAAGAAATCAGTTCTGTGGGGCAAGAACAGGCTGAAACAATGGGTCTACCACGGCAGTCCTGTTTGTGGATCTTGGGAAGCAGGTAGATGCGGGCTGTGAGGTTGGCAGCCATAGAGCCCGGGCAGAAAGGGGCTGTCTATGTTCTGGCCTCCCTTCTGGTTCGTGTTCCTCCACTTCCTGTTGCATTTCCTCCTCCTCCATTTCCTTCTTCACCTCCTCCTCTTCCACGTGCTCCTGCTCCTCAACTTCTCGCCTGATCAGTGGTGGCAAGGGCTGATCTCTCATAATGGTCAGGTTATGTAGCATGCAGCATTCTACCACAAAATTTGATACCTGCTTAGCTGAGTACTGCAGGACTCCTCCAGGACGATCCAGGCAGTGAAAGTGTGTGAGGATATCGATGGTGTGTTCTATAATAAGAACGTAGGAACATAAGAAATAGGAGCAGGAGTAGGCCATTCGGTCCTCCGAGCCGGCTCCGCTATTCAATAAGATCACGGCTGATCTTCTACCTCATCTCCACTTTCCTGAACTTTCCCCATATCCCTTGATTCCCTTAATATTCAAAAATCTATCGATCTCCCTCTTGAATATATTCAATGACTGAGCCTCCACTGCCCTCAGGTGTAGAGAATTCCAAAGGTTCACCACCCTCTGAGTGAAGAAATTTATCCTCATCTCAGTCCTAAATGGCCGACCCCTTATTCTGAGACTGTGACCCCTGGTTCTAGACTCCCCAGCCAGTGGAAACATCCTCCCTGCATCTACCCTGACAAGCCCTGTAAGAATTTTGTATGTTTCAATGAGATCACCTCTCACTCTTCTAAACTCCAGAGAATATAGGCCTAGTCTACTCAATCTCTCCTCATAGTAGAATCCCCCCATCCCAGGAATCAGTCTGGTGAACCTTCATTGCACTCCTTCTATGGCAAGTATATCCTTCCTTAGGTAAGGACACAATACTCCAGGTGTGGTCTCACTAGGGCCTTATATATTTGCAGTAAGACGTCTTTCCTCTTATACTCAAATCCTCTTGTAATAAAGGCCAACATACCATTTGCTTTCCTAATTGCTTGCTGTACCTGCATGTTAACTTTCAGTGATTCGTGTACAAGGACACCCAGGTCCCTCTGAACACCAATATTTCCCAATCTCTCACCATTTAAAAAATACTCTGCTTTTCTATTTTTCCTACCAAAGTGGATAACTTCACATTTCTCAACATTATATTCCATTTGCCATGTTCTTGCCCACTCACTTAGCCTATCTGTATCCCCTTGAAGCCGCCTTGCATCCTCCTCACAACTTACATTCCCACCCAGCTTTGTATCATCAGCAAACTTGGATATATTACATTTGGTCCCCTCATCCAAATCATTGATATAGATTGTGAATAGCTGAGGCCCAAGCACTGATCCTTGCGGTACCCCACTTGTTACAGCCTGCCAACCCAAAAATGACCCGTTTATTCCCACTCTCTGTTTTCTGTCCATTAACCAATCCTCAATCCATGCTAGTGTATTACCCCGAATCCCATGATCCCTAATTTTATTTAATAACCTCTTGTGTGGCACCTTATCGAATGCCTTCTGAAAATCCAAATACACCACATCCACTTGTTCCCCCTTATCTATTCTGCTAGTTACAACCTCAAAAAATTCTAACAGATTAGTCAAACACAATTTTCCTTTCATAAATCCATGCTGACTCTGCCCAATCCTTTTATTATTTTCTAAGTGCCCCATTACCATGTCCTTAATAATAGATTCTAGCATTTCCCCTACTACTGATGTCAGGCTAATTGGTCTGTAGTTCCCCGCTTTCTCTCTCCCTCCTTTGTTAAATAGTGGGGTTACATTTGCTGCCTTCCAATCCGCAGGAACCGTTCCAGTATCTATGGAATTTTGGAAAATGATAACCAATGCATCCATTATCTCGAAAGCCAACTCTTTCAAAACCCTAGGATGTAGGCCATCAGGTCCAGGGGATTTATCGGCTTTCAGGCCCATTAATTTCTCCAGTATTACTTTTTTACGAATACTAATTTCTTTCAGTTCCTCATTCTCGCTAGACCCTTGGTTCTCCACTATTTCCAGGAAGTTTATTGCGTCTTCTTCCGTGAAGACAGACACAAATTTTTGTTTAATTTCTCTGCCATGTCCTTATTCCCCATGATAATTTCTCCTGTCTCAGCTTGTAACGGACCCACATTTACTTTCGCTAAGCTTTTCCCTTTTACATACCTGTAGAAGCTTTTACAGTCTGTTTTTATGTCTCTCGCTAGTTTACTCTCATTCTATTTTCCCTTTCTTTATCAATTTCTTGGTCCTCCTTAGCTGAATTCTAAAATCCTCCCAATCCTCAGGCTTACTACACCTTTTGGCAGCATTATAAGCCTCTTCCTTTGATCTAATACTATCTTTAACTTCTCTTGTTAGTCACGGTTGGACCACTTTTCCTGTGGGGTTTTTGTGTCGTAAAGGAATGTATATTTGTTGTAAATTATGTATTAATTCTTTAAATGCTAGCCATTGCTCGTCCACTGTCATACCTTTTAATGTAGTTTCCCAATCTACTTTAGCCAACTCGCCCCTCATACCTACGTAGTTTGCTTTGTTTAGATTTAAGACCCTAGATTCTGATTTAACTAAGTCACTTTCAAACTCAATGTAAAATTCCATCATATTATGGTCACTTTTCCCTAAAGGTCCCTTTACTACAAAGTTATTAATTAACCCTTTCTCGTTGCACAATACCAGATCTAAAATAGCCTGTTCCCTAGTTGGTTCCTCAACATACTGATCTAGAAAACTATCTTACATACATTCCATGAATTTGTCCTCCACACTATTACTGCAAACTTGGTTTGCCCAGTCTATATGTAGATTAAAGTCCCCCATGATTACTGTATTACCCATGTTCCTTGTGGCAGCGTGGCTCTCATTGTAGGCCTGCTGTGTACGTGTGCATGGGTTCAGGAACGGAGCCATGAGCCATGTCATGAGTAGATAACCCTTGTTGCCCAGTAGCCAGCCTTTGACTTGCTGTTGTGGGCCAAATACTGGTGGCACAGATGACTGCCGCAGAATGAAGGAATCGTGACTACTGCTAGGATTACGAGAATTCACCTGCATGATGAGCTGCCTGTAGTTGCACACCAGATGCACATTGATAGAGTGGAATCCCTTTCAGTTCAGGAAAATGTTCACATGAGGTGCACATACGACAATGTGCATGCAGCCTGCAATCCATGCAAACCCATGTGCTTGCTCCGGTTTCTTGTCTCTGGCAAGAGGGAATGAGATGAAGCTGTCTCTGTGTATAGAGAGCCTCAGTGAACTCCCTTATGCAGCAGTGTACTGCAAACTGCGAGATGTTGCTTATTTCTTCAGCAGCAGCCTGGAAGGAGCCAGACGCATAAAAGTTAAGAGCCACGGTCACCTTGACAGCCACAGGCAATGCTGTCCATGCCCTACTTTGAGGTAGCAGTTGTGCTGCAGCAGTTGGCAGATTTCAGTCACAAGCCCTTTTGTGAAGTGAAAACATCTCAAGCATTGGTCCTTGCTGAAGTTGAGGTAAGAGAATTGCCCCCTAGAGACCCTTGGTGTCTACGGCCTCCTGCTGAGAGCCCTTCTCCCCCTCCTTCTCCTCCCTCTTTTAGTAGCTTATCCTGCTCTGCGTGGCCTCACTTCATTCTCCTAGTCATGCTCAATTCCCAGAGGAAGACCTATGAGGCCAGCCATGTCTGGAAGAAACTTGTTTCAGCTCAAGCTTTTAAATCAACAGAAAAGTACTTCAGCACCAGCCAGACAACTCTCTGTAGACTTTTCAAACTTTAGCCAAGTATAGGAAAGCTCATGAAACATGTGCAATTGCACAAACAGCATGAAGAATTAATCCAGTAACTAACCTGTAAGTAGTTCATGATCTTTTTAAATAGCACTGGTGGGGGTCCTCCATTTTGTTTAACGTGTGTTCAGCTGTGCGAGGTTGAGACAGTGCATAGGCTGGAGCGTGAAGTTCGAAAGTGGCAGTGTGGCATCAAAACAGCATTGAACACTGATTGACGTCATAATCTGCCTATTCTGCATGCTGGCGGCAGTCGTTAGATGTGCGTGCGCAAAACCCTTTATCAACATGCCAGGCGCTCTTCCTGTCGGAAGTATGCGCACGCATCTCGGACCCATTTTTGAGCATGAAGAGGCCACATAGCGACGAAAGAATGGGAAGTACACAACCCAAATTACCCCCACAGGAGTGGGATTTGATCCTACTATCTTCTGATTCAAAGGCGATAGTGCTATGTCAGTTGTGACGAATATACTAGATTCTGTCATTAAGGATTAAGTGACTGAATACTTGAACAAAAATGAGCTGATCAGAGAGAGCCAGCATGGCTTTGTTAAGGACATGCCATATCTGACTAATCTAGTTGAATTTTTTAAGGAGGTCACTATTAAGCTAGATAAGGGAGTGTCTATTGATGTTATCTATATGAATTTCCAGAAGGCATTCGATAAGGTCCCACATAAGCGAAACGTTCCAAGGCGCTTAACAAGAGCATTATCAAGAAATTTTTTTTTGACACCGAGCCACAGAAGAAGATATCAGAACAGATGACCAAAAGCTTGGTCAAAGAGGTAGGTTTTAAGGAGCATCTTAAAGGAGGAGAGAGAGGTAGAGAGGCGCAGAGGTTTAGATCTGCTTGAGGTGTTTAAAACTTTAAAAGAATTTGATAGGCTAGATATGGAGAAACTATTTCCTCTGGTGGGAGAAATCAAGAACAAGCAGATATAATCTTAAAATTAGAGCTATACATTCAGGAGAGAAATCAGTAAGCATTTTTCACACAAATGGTAGTTGAAATTTGAAATTCTCTCCCCTAAAAGGCTGTGGATACTAGGACAATTAGAGCTGTCAAAACTGAGAAAGATAGATTTTTGTTGGGTAAAGGTATCAATGGATATGGAGCAATGGGTGGTAAATAGGATTGAGGTACAGATTAGTCATGATCTAATAGAATGGCAGAACTCTTGTTCCTAATGTTTCTTTGCTACCATTGAGCCATGACCAAGGATTTTCAGCTTCACACTGATGCTGAACTTGAGATATTGGTGAAGCAGGAAAATATAAATAACTAAAGATTTAACTAAAATTTAATATATTTCTTGGTGTTCACTAGAAAAAAACAAACCCCTGAACAGATGGAGAGCAAAGAGTTGCTGTCCCATATTATATGCAGAAATTTTTTTGTGGATCTGCGATATTTATTCATCCACCTTCAGTGTGTCAATAAAACACTATTTATTTACTTTTTTCCAGAACCAATCAAAATTTCACTGTGTGGGGGGTGGAGGGTGGGTCTCTTACACATTTCCTTCCAAATTTTTTTATTGGAGATGTGCACCCATCCTTCAATTCCACATGCCAGAAACATCCCTCTTGGAAAAGAATATGATATAAGATACAACCCTATTGGAGATTGGCTGGTCATTCAAAAAAATGTGTGATTCTACTGTGGTCCTGCATCCCAGTGCTGAATTTAATGCAGTCACTGCCAAGTGGAAACATAACATCTGTGACCTTGGTTATGCAACAGTGAACTACAATCTAGCTGAACCATGAGAAACCCCCATTAATGGCCCGGCATATCCCTCACTCTACCATTACCATCAAGCCAGGGGACGAACCCTGGTTCAATAAGGAGTGTAGAAGAGCATGCCGGGAGCAGCACCAGGCATACCTAAAAATGAGGTGCCAACCTGGGGAAGCTGCAACACAGGACTACATGCATGCAAAAAGCGAAGCAGCATTCTATAGACAGAGCTAAGCGACTCCACAATCAATGGATCAGATCAAAGCTCTGCAGTCCTGCCACATCCAGTCGTGAATGGTGGTGGACCATTGAACAAATAACGGGAGGAGGAGGCTCCAGGAATATCCCCATCCTCATTGATGGTGGAGCCCAGCACGTGATAGCCACAACACTGGCATCTATCCGACAATGTGGAAAGCTGCCCAGGTATGTCCTGGCTACAAAAAGCAGGACAAATCCAACCCGGCCAATTGCCGCCCCATCAGTCTACTCTCAATCATCAGCAAAGTGATGGAAGGTATCATCGACAGTGCTATCAAGCGGCACTTACTCACCAATAACCTGCTCACTGATGCCCAGTTTGGGTTCCGTCAAGACAACTCGGCTCCCAACCTCATTACAGCCTTGGTCTAAACATGGACAATGGAGCTGAATTCCAGAGGTGAGGTGAGAGTGACTGCCCTTGACATCAAGTCAGCATTTGATCGAGTGTGGCATCAAGGACCCCGAGTAAAACTGAAGTCAATGGGAATCATGGGGAAAATGCTCCACTGGCTGGAGTCATACCAAGCACAAAGGAAGATGGTTGTGGTGATTGAAGGTCAATCATCACAGCCCCAGGACATCGCTGCAGGAGTTCTGCAGGGCAGTGTCCTAGGCCCAACATTCTTCAGCTGCTTCATCAATGACCTTCCCTCCAACATAAGGTCAGAAATGGGGATGTTCGCTGATGACTGCACAGTGTTCAGCGCCATTCACATCTCCTCAGATAATGAAGCAGTCCATGCCCACATGCAACAAGACCTGGACGACGTTCAGGCTTGGGCTGATAAGTGACAGGTAACATTCGCGCCACAGAAGTGCCCGGCAATGACTATCTCCAACAAGCGAGAGTCTAACCAGCTCCCCATGACATTCAACGGCATTACCATCGCCGAATCCCCCACCATCAACATCCTGGGGGTCACCAGTGACCAGAAACTTAACTGGACCAGCCACATAAATACTGTGGCAGCAAGAGCAGGTCAGAGGAGAGTGTCTCACCTTCTGACTCCCCCAAAGCCTTTCTACCATCTACAAGGCACAAGTAAGGAGTGTGATGGAATACTCTCCACTTGCCTGGATGAGTGAAGCTGCAACAACACTCAAGAAGCTCGACACCATCCAGTACAAAGCAGCCCACTTGATTGGCACCTCATCCACCACCTTAAACATTCACTCCCTCCACCACTGGCGTACCGTGGCTGCAGTGTGTACCATCTACAAGATGCACTGCAGCAACTCGCCAAGGCTTCTTCAGCAGCACCTCCCAAATCCGCGACCTCTTCCACCTAGAAGGACAAGGGCAGCAGGCGCAGGGAACACCACCACCTCCAAGTTCCCCTCCAAGTCACACACCATCCTGACTTAGAAGTATATCGCCGTTCCTTCATCGTCGCTGGGTCACAATCCTGGAACTCCCTCCCTAACAGCATTGTGGGAGTACCTTCACCACACGGACCGCAGCGGTTCAAGGCGGCGGCTCACCACCAGCTTCTCAAGGGCAACTAGGGATGGGCAATAAATGCTGGCCTTGCCAGCGATGCCCAGATCCCATAAGCGAATAAAAAAAATTAGTTGGAATGATACACTGGCAAAAGAAAAGTTGAGGCTTTCTTACTTTCAGGGTGACTAGAAGCAGTGTGATGATGTTTTTCCTTGGATGGCACAAATAATCTATGGCTTCCTTGGTGAGGTGTGGTATTCTTGAACAGTGCCTCTTGGCGGGGTTAGGTTTCTCTGCTGCCCTCCACAAAGCAGACTGCTTGCGGTAGAAGCAGATGGTGGGTGCTCTCCCCTCTATGGCCTCCGACCTCCCTGGTCTTTTGCTGCTGCTCAACCTCCTGGGCATTGAAATTGATCACTGGGGCTGGGCGGAGAGGGAAAGGGGGATTTTCCAAGTGTTGTGAAAAATTAGCAAATGTTATTTCTAATAGACAAAATTAATACACATTAAGCCAGATTTTGCTGTAGAAGTAACAGTGAAACTAACAGCACACGCCATTATTAAACTGTAAATTGGACAGCAACTTCCGGTACTCGCACATGTGCAATTAAATGCAGAAATCGCTGTCCGAGTTGCCCTGCTCCTCCAGAAGCTGTGCTATTATGGTATCTTGCCTTGAGACTCGGCATTGAAATACATGGAATGGCGTGAAGTTGCTGTACTTACCTGATATATACTCACTAAAGTTGCCAGAAAAACTTAGGGCTTGTCCGTTACAGAGTCAGTAATTTTTTTCTCATGTCCCAGCCAGAATGGAGATGATTGGGCAATTCCCCCATCAATTATGCCTGGAGAGCACACTGCTGTAAGTGGGTGGGATTGATTTTACACACATAATTTGTATTATGTTACCATCCTCTACTCACTGCAATTTGCTCGAGAGATAATCTTTTATTGGGAGACTCTGCTATAATTTGGGTCATGAGTTTTGTTTGCTGTAGTTTGTAGAGATTTTGTTTAAATAGACTGCTGTAGTGTGCTGTTTAAATAGACTCTGTTTGCTGAGTAAATAGACTGCTGTAAATCCTGTTGTAAGTCCTACCCCACCTCCAACTCATTGGCTGACACAGTGGTGTCAATACTAACTTCGTAACTTGAATTCACAAAGGAATTCTGCACTCTTGGTCATGCGTAAGAGCAGAAAAAAAATGTTTGTGTATTACTTCAAATCTCATACATGGAATATGGTCTGGAATAATCAGTAACATTTTCCATTTTTAACAGAGTTGAACATTTACTCATATTTTTGAACATTTTTGATACTCATAACAGTGATGCATAAAGATGACAGATTCCATAACCATCAACTGAACATTTACCATGTATAGATATGCAGTTAATAGAGTTCACACTTATTAATAATTCTATGCACACTGGGCCTGATTTTGTTGCAGAAATAACGGAGAGGCTAACTGCGCTCACTGTAATTTATGTGGAAATCGAACAGCAATTCCAGTGACCGCACATGCACATGTAAATGGTGGAAAATCAAAAGGTTGATGTCTGAGATGTCCTGCACCTCCAAAACCTTCCCGAAAATGGCATCTCGCCATCTGGCTCCTCATTCAAATACATTGAATGGCTTGAAGTTACTGTCCTTATCTCAGATATGAACTAAACTTGCCAGTAAAGGTGAGGGCTTGTCCATTCCAGTGTATGTCTTAACGACGTAGTAAGTCTTAAATACTGCCAAACAGCCTCTCTAGTACTGAAAATTAACTTTAAGTGTGCAGTCTCAATCCTTCAGATTTTACTTACTGTTGGAGATTTAAAAAAATAAATTGAAATAAACATTTATTTTAAATGTTTCTTTGTCTTTTTTATCTGTTTTGTATGTGTCATGGACTCGAGACTACTAATATAAGATGAATGTAATAAAGATGAATTTGATGTGTATGGATCTCCCTGGGAGCAGAGCTCAAGGCAACGGTGCGAAACTTAACAAAGGAAACCTGCATAACAGGATAACCCCCATAGAGACATCATTGCAAACCCATCGAAACTCACCAACACTCAAGAGCCATTAAAAGGTGTTAACAAACAATTAACTTAATCAAGAAATGGCAGCAGCCACTGCAGACAGATACAGGTTCAAAGCAAAGCCAATCAAGAACTGCCATGAAACTAAGACCCAATCCTGGGGTCTTAACAATTTAGACTAGAGACAATGGACTTAAAAATATATAAAATATGGAACCCAAAGGCTCTCGCTCTCTCTCTGGATGACCATGCGGCAAAGCAGGAAGCCCTCCCTCTGCAGACCAGACCAAGAAGCAAGGAAAAAGGCCGTGTGCATTGCTTGACTCAGGGAAATACAAGTCTGTTTAAATCTAACCCATTACCTTACCTGTTGTAATCGAGTAGAGGCCTTAGGATACCAGTTGGCTATTGTTTTGATGTGCATGAGTGTGTGTGTTTAATAAACTTATTCCAAATTGTTTCAAAAGAATTGGTCTTGCTGTCAATTTAATAAAAAGCTTACACCAAGGAGACGGGACCCGGCGTGGGACGGCTACCCGCCTCCTGGCAAGAAGGCATGGAGGTGGGTTGGGGGCGGGTTGGGCACCTGCCCCCAAATTCTGCCACATTCCCGGCAGTCCCGCCTCCATACCCACCTCCCCAGGGCTGGCAAAATCGCACCCTAAGTTCCAGTACAAAACTCCATTCGGTTGGGAACACAATTCGGTCTATTAAATAAACATTGCCCAGACTATGAATTTATCAATTAAAGTAAAAAAAAAGGTCTAATAAATAAATGTTAGCGGCAACTTAGAGTACTAGAGATCCTTTTCAGCACGGCGTCCTCTACAGGGGATCTGTGGCATGTGTGAGCAGGGAACGCAACAACGTGTCTCTTCAACCAATCAGATTGAAGAATCCTCAGACACACAGAATCTAAAGCAGGAAGTATAACTTAGAATATTTAATTCAATGTAAAATCATGTACAGAAAGCGAAATAAAGAGAGGGAAAGAAAAATGGCATTAAGAGAGAGATAAAAAAAGAGACAAAAAGTAAAAATAAAATTTAATTTAAAAAAAATCTCCAACAATAATTGAATTCTGATGGAATGAGACTCCACACTTGTAAAATTAAATTTTCAGTGCCGGAGAGGTTGTCTGGCAGTAATTAAGATTTATTGCGCCGTTATAAATTCTCTTACATCTGAATGCATCAGCTCTAACTTTTTCTGGCCTGTTTAGTGGGTAACTAGTGGGTAAATATAGCCCTTTATGTATTTTATTGCTGAATCTCTCCGCGAGGTACCGGTGTAGCGAAGCTTGTGGAGGAGCAGGGCAAATCGGACAGCAACTTCCAGATTTCTGCGTTTAACTGTGCAAATGAGGACGCCAGAAGTTTCTGCCTGATTTACTCCATAATAATGGTGAGCACTGAGAGCCTCACCATTATTTCTATCGCAAAATCCGGGCCATTGGAACAGACTGATATGCATAATGGCAGCAACTATTTTATATTGATTCTACAATCCCAATCATTCCTCGTATTACATTTTTTTGATAATGTGATACACATATTTATCATACGGACAGTGCATATAACGTTCATATACTGATAATGTTCATCATTTGTGAAAATGGACCGGATTTTATGGTCAGTGGTGAACAAATGGGATTTGTCTGAACAGGGCAAGCAACTATGTAACTCCTTAAACAATCAGATTGAAGAATCATTAATGAGCAGCACAGGTGTTGGTACAGTTATACAAGCACTTTCAAGTCCCCTGTCCCATATTTGAGTTTTTACACGACATATTTTCTCAGGTTCAGCATTACTGGCCAGTCCTGTAAGATTCCTTGCATCCCCATACAATCAGGAGTGCACCTTTCTCTGCCCAATATCTGGCTAGATAATAGTGAGACCCAATGATCATAACAAAGAACCCTTATGCAGTACTGTGGCTCCTGGAATGTATCATGTGCCACCTTGTGATTCTCCTCTCCTTGGAAGACCGACTGGGTGTGCACGTTTATCAAATTGAGACACAGATTTTGGACCGGTGGCTTTATTTACGCAAGATAGATAAATGAACAAAAACAGTATAACATAGGATAAAATACATATTTCTCCATGCTTTGAGATACATAAAAATAATGAAAACACCGCTCGCTTTTTCTCCAGATATAGACTTTCAACAAAAATTCACTTACTGCAAAGTCAATCTAATGTCCTACCTTTGCTTTGCACTGACTTTAAAAAACACACAGGTCTGCAGCTGTTGGCTTTGGGACTGAAAACTGATAGCAGGCTGACAACTCGCCCCCAATAATATTCTGTAGGAAGAGGTCCCGGACTACTGAGCTGTCAATCAACAAGGATTCCACCCAATCAATGACCCAGAAACAGATGTCTATTAAAGTCACTACCCTAAACTGGAGCCTATCCTACAATCTTTCTCCAGGTAGCATGGACCAACACAGTTATCCCTAAATAGACTGCCTTATCTACCAAAGCAACATTGAATTAAATAGCCATTCATAATATTGAATGTAGGTAATCCTTGACAATGGCAAAGATGTTTGCCCTGGTTTGATTCACTAATGTTGGACTATAACCTGGTGTTGTGCGACTCTCAATTTGATTCACTAATACATACTTCAGACAACCACTGTATGGGCCACAAAAAACTTGTGCCTTATGGAGTCCTTTCCAGATAACTCAACTGCTCTGAGCTGATGGCTTTCTGCTGAAAAGATGTTTTGTGTGACATTGGGTGTCAATCTCTTACATGTTGTTTCTAGCAATACAAAATATACATTCAAAATTGAATCTAGTTAAAAGTTCATTTTTGTCATTTTCAGATAAAACAATTTCACCTGCCATTGATAAATAACTCTGGAGCCAAGTCAGCTGTAAATCTTAGCATCCAATAGTTGGTTCTAACTTTCTAGTTTTCCCATAATTAGACTTTCACAAATGCTGCAGCTGCTCCAAACTCTACCACTTCTGAATGCCCATGGCTTTGGTTTAGAATCACAGAAATTTTAGTACAAGGGGTCATTCAGCTCAAATAGTGCCTGTGCTAGTGTCGGCTCTGCATTGAAGCTATCTTCTGTAATCCCATTTCCCCACTCTTTGCTTTAGCATCCTTTAGTTTTTCTCTTCCAGTGTTTATCTAATTCCATCTTAAATGCTCTGATTGACCTGCTGTAATGCATTCTATATTTTAAAAATGAGGAAAAAATATTCTTCTAACCTCCCCCTTTATACTTTTAGTCTTCATTCAAAGTTTATGCCTCCTTATTACTCAATCAGAGAGCTGCGGAAATAATCTTTCACTATTCAGCTTCTCAAACCCTCCCCTGTCAAAACCTCAAAGATCCCTCTTAACCTTCTCTGATCTAATGAGTACATTTCCCAGATTTTTACGGGCCATATTTTGCGACCCCTATGGGTGCGTACGAGGTGCGTACGCGCCCGTAGGGGCCGCGCAAGTTCCGGGTTTAGGCATGCGAAGCCTAAATATTACTACATTCACCACGTCCCCTTTGTCTATACCCCTAATTATCACAAAGAATCCCATTAGAGTAGTCAAGCATAATCTGTCTTTTACAAATACTTGTTGACTGTTCTTGCTCAGGTGTGATTAATGTTCACTAATGTTGTCCGCTGCCATTAATGTCTGGTGAGGATTTTGTGATAGAAATAATGGTGAGGCTATCTTCGCTTACAATTATTATGGAGTAAATAGGACAGTAACTTCTGATGTCCACACATGCGCAGCTAAACGCAGAAATCCGGAAATTGCTGTCTGGGCTGATGCATTCAGGTATTTTTAAATACGTTTTATTTGAATTTTTAACAGCGTGCTAAGAAATGTTCCCTGTAATTTTGTTTGGTGCCGCGCGGCCCCTTAAAGGGTTTTTCCATTGAAAAGCCGGCAAACCAGCTGGTTCCCTGGAGCGCTGCGTGGCCACACAGCTTAAAGGGAACATTGGTGATAAGTGTTAATTACTGCCAAATAACCTCCCTGGAACTGAAAATTTAACTTTACAAGTGTGGAGTCACATTCCTGCAGAATTTAAAGATGGTTGGAGATTTTTTTTAAATGAATTTTCAAAAAACTTTTTCTTTCTGTCTCTTCCATCTCTCTCTCAATGCCATCTTTACACAAAAGCCCACAAAAAGTCTGTGGGCAGCTGTAAGCGTGATGATCGGAGAGTGCAGTTACTTCGTGGCTGACGGCAAAATCCGGCCGATATATTTATATACGCAGTGGATAACTGTGTAATGGGGTTACATCTAGGTCATACTCAACACATTGTTAATATTTCAGGGTAAAAATGCAAAACGGTGCAGCTTTACTCTTCCTTTTTTTGCTTAAAAAGTGGATGGTGTTTTTAAATTAGGAAAATCCGCACAATTGTGCACCGAATGTTGCAAACGAAACAAAAACGTTGCCGGTGGGTGGCGGGGGGGGTGGGGGGAATACCATGTTAACAAGACTTTTTAATCTAATAGATCCTTGTCTAACGTATTTAAAATACTGATTTAATTTTAAGACTTTTCAGGATAGCAAGAGACTCGCGCATCCATTACATTTCAATTTTTGCATGAATGTAAATGTATGAAAACGCTGAGTGTTCTGTGCAGATGGATACATAACAGTGTGCCGTGAGCAGATGTCATTGAAATTGATATATGTTAGTTTATGTACATCGTTTCTGAACCAGCTGCCTGTGGTAAGGTCTTGGATGACAACCAGTGTGCCAGTTAATAATGACTAATTAACATGCAGTTGAGCTTTATGTCTTATATTAAATAATCTGCATTTTCGATCCAACTCAATTTTAAGATGATATATTAAGGTTTGTTTTCACTTTAAGCAATGTAGTTTAGATTTGGCTGCATTAGCATCCCTTACCTTGATTGGTTCTGCCTAATTAAAAGATGTGTACAGCAACTGTAACAAAAGAAAAAAGATCGGTGAATCATCCGTATGTCATTACTGAAAATGGAAGGCGCTCTTTAGAAATATTGGCCCAGAAATTGATCTCGCTCTGTTCCCGCGGGGGTAAGGCTTCCCCGCGATCTCTCACCTCGCTTGTGCTTTTTCAGATCCAGCTCGCACGAACTTGATGTTCCAGACATCAGCCGGGCAGTGCTTGCGTATCCCACCGGCGTAGTGAATTCGTGCGAGCTGTGGGATCACGTGACTCAGTTAGAGCCAATGGCAGCACACCATCTTCCATTCATAAGTTTCACAGACGTGCTGTGAAATCTATGAATCTTACACCCCCCCAAAATAACAGCTAAACCTCAATTAAATTAAAAAAAAACCCCATCACATTAATAAAATAAGTATAGTTAAATAAATTAACCATTTTAAATAAAAAATTAAATTTTTGAAAAAATTTAAAATCTTTTAAAAAGTTATAAAAATAACTTACCTGTCTTTAAAGTCTCTAAAAAAGATATACCTGTAAAAAAAATTCAAAAAAATACTTAATTCACTACTTACCTTGTTAAAAGTGGGTCTTACTCCTCCTTTTTACATTTCTAAAATCTTCAGTACTTACCTGCGCGTCCAAAGCATGAAGTGCACAGCGTGCGCGCAGCCTGTAGCGCGCACGCGATGCACCGAGGAACCGCCCCCTTTTCAAAAGAGCAATTGCCGGTTTCCGGCGCATGCGCAGGGCATGCAGAAAACCGGCAATTGCAGAGGGAATACGCGAGAGTACGCAGTGCGTACTCTCGCGCACCGGGATGAATTTTTGGGCCGATATAATACGGTATACAAAATCATTTCATTTTATGCGAGTCAGTCTCAAAACAATGCATGTTTTGTTACATTCCAGTTTATAACTACAAAGAAAAAACAATAACGTTTCAACATGTTAAAGACGATGGGATGTCTAAATAACTAACTCACAATACCACAAATATCATTCAGAGTGTTACTATAATATCATTAATACCCTAATTACCATGAAGAAAGTCAATAACGAAGAGACTTGATGGTTGGACGCTAGAAGCGTCCGACGGTCTGTGGGACAACCTATATACACAGAATTTTTGCCCACGCAGCAGGTCCAGTCTCTATTTGGTATTTCAAAAGCCTGACGAGCAGATTTACTTATTGCATTAACTCATGTTCTCACAGCAGGATAAAATTAGAGAAGCAATGTCAGTAGTTTTGAGTGCAATTATTAAGCCTTTAATCCAGTCCTCATCAAATGTCTCCATAACTGACCACGTGTAGCTAACATGGCAATTTTTATCAAGTGCAAAGTCTTTAACGGATTGAATCCCTAATTTGGGCTTGTGGCTCTTTCTTGGTCAGCACAGACCGCAAATAAATGTCAGTAAATTCACTCCCCCAAAATACCTTATAGTATAGAAGTTCAGTAATCTGGCAAGATTTGAAAGTAAATCCAGGTCCCTTTGCACTGATTTACATCAATACCTGGCATTTACCTGGGGTTTACGGTTTAAATGAAAATACATAAATTGTTTCCCCGCCGCTTGAAATTTCAAATAGACTAAATGCAGAAAGCATCGTGTTTTTAGCACTCTGGCAACATTTGTTAGTTGTGGCAGGTTTCCAACGATTTTTGAATCTTCGTTTTACCGAATTGTTAAGAAATTGTATGCAAGTACCAATTAAATGGCAAAAGCAGTGTGTTGGGAAATGGAACTTTCCTTTGCTTTGACATTGAGTTTATATTGGCAAATTCAACTGTCTCCTGAAAATACATGAATGGAAGGTTCTGGAGATCAATTAATATGAGACTGTGGCGGATCGCCACCTAAAACGGACATAATCCACTCTTCCGTCTGTGGACAAATTTCCAGCACCTTCCCCTTTAAGGCACATTACCTTTAAGGCAGAAGGGGGCGGGGCCTCAGGTTTTACCCAGAGAATTCTGGGAGTTTTTAGCAGGGAATTCTGGGAGCAGCTCTCTCAGCCATTTTGTGTGCCATGCAGTGAATTAAAGTTTTCTTGTTTTCCACATATGGATTCAGCCTCCATTCGTGTTTCGCGGCAGCCTCAACAAGACTTATTATTTTGCAGAGACATTGGCCCCAAATTTGCAGTTGGAGGCTTCCCGCGTGCGGATGCTTCCGACCTATAAAAAATCTACGAATTTACCTGGTGGTCCAGGAGGTACGGAGACTCGCGCTCCTGGACCTCCCTGGGTACCCGCGGGTAGAGGCCCACGTATCCCAGTGGCGTATGCGGTTCGCAAGTGACCCTGGGATCACGTGGGCCGGCCCAACCAATGAAAGAAGGGGATCCCCATTCATACTTATGGGGATTCCTTACGTAGGGAACATAAGATAAGAAATAGGGACAGGAGTAGGCCATTTGGCCCCTCGAGCCTGCTCCGTCACTGAATAAGATCATGGCTGATCTTCTATCTCAACTCTACTTTCCTGCACTATTCCCATATCCCTTGATTCCCTTAATATTCAAAAAATCTATTGATCTCTATCTTGAATATACTCAACGACTGAACCTCCACAACCCTCTGGGGTAGAGAATTCCAAAGACTTACCACCATCTGAGTGAAGAAATTTCTCTTCATCTCAGTCCTAAATGGCCGACCCCTTATTCTGAGACTGTGACCCCTGGTTCTAGACTCCCCAGCCAGGGGAAACATACTCTCTGCATCTACCCTGTCAAGCCCTGTAAGAATTTTGTATGTTTCAATGAGATCACCTCTCACTCTTCTAAACTCCAGAGAATATAGGCCTAGTCTACTCAATCTCTCCTCATAGGACAATCCCCCCATTCCAGGAATCAGTCTGCTGAACCTTCGTTGCACTCCCTCTAAGGTAAGTATATCCTTCCTTCGGTAAGGAGACCAAAACTGTACATAATACTCCAGGTGTGGTCTCAGCAGGGCCCTATATAATTGCAGTAAGACGCCTTTACTCTTCTACTCAGACCCTCTTGTAATAAAGGCCAACATACCATTTGCTTTCCTTACTGCTTGCTATACCTGCATGTTAACTTTCAGTGATTCATGTACAAGGACACCCAGGTCCCTCTGAACACCAACATTTCCCAATCTCTCACCATTTAAAAGTACTCTGCTTTTCCATTTTTCCTACCAAAGTGGATAACTTCACATTTCTCAACATTATATTCCATTTGCCATGTTCTTGCCCACTCACTTAGCCTGTCTGTATCCCTTGAAGCCTCTTTGCATCCTCCTCACAACTTACATTCCCACCCAGCTTTGTATCATCAGCAAACTTGGATATACTACATTTGGTCCCCTCATCCAAATCATTGATATAGATTGTGAATAGCTGAGGCCCAAGCACTGATCCTTGCGGTACCCCACTAGTTACAGCCTGCCAACCCGAAAATGACCCGTTTATTCCTACTGTCTGTTTTCTGTCCATTAACCAATCCTCAATCCATGCTAGTCTATTACTCCCAATCCCATGAGCACTAATTTTGTTTAATAACCTCTTGTGTGGCACCTTATCGAATGCTTTCTGAATATCCAAATACACCACATCCACTGGTTCCCCCTATCTATTCTCAAAAAACTTTAACAGATTCGTCAAACACGATTTCCCTTTCATAAATCCGTGTTGATTCTGCCCAATCCTATTATTTTTTTCTAAGTGCCCTGGTACCATGTCCTTAATAATAGATTCTAGCATTTTCCCTACTACTGACGTCAGGCTAACTGATCTGTAGTTCCCTGTTTTCTCTCTCCCTCCTTTCTTAAATAGTGGGGTTACATTTGCTACCTTCCAATCTGCGGGAACCATTCTAGAATCTATGGAATTTTGGAAAATGACAACCAATACATCCACTATCTCTATAGCCTCCTCTTTCAAAACCCGAGGATGTAGGCCATCAGGTCCAGGGGATTTATCGGCTTTCAGTCCCATTAATTTCTCCAGTACTATTTTTTTACTAATACTAATTTCTTTCAATTCCTCATTCTCACTAGAGCCTTGGTGCTCCACTATTTCCGGGAAGTTTTTTGCGTCTTCTTCCGTGAAGACAGACACAAAGGGCTCAATTTTAATAGCCCTGCGGAGGTGCGTTTGGAGGTGGGTCGGAAGCGAAAATTGGAAAAAATGGCTTCAGACTGCCAACCCGCCTCATTCCCACCCCCGCCGATTTTCGTGAGTGTCGGGTCAGCCGCTCCCAAACTGACCCGACGGGAACTGGTGGGACAGGTAGTTAAGGCAGTTAAGAGCCTGTTAACTGCCTTGCTAATCCTATTTTTATAGTGGTTTCCCATTTTCGTGCTTGTGGTTCCTGTTTCCCGTCTTGTCAGAAACACGCCAGCTGCAAAGGGATAAGTTTCTTGAGCACATGATTTGTAGTCATTGGTGCAGCACTTTGAAAGCGCTCCTGTAACATGGCTGACATTCAAATGCAACAACTTTGTTGTTGGAGGTTTGGGATAAGATTTTGCAAATCTACTGACCATGTGACTGTTCAAGCTGACATCCATCTGCAGTGTTACCTGATTGGAATAATTTCAGGCCACATTGAGTGCATGCTTGCAAGCTGCTTGCCTCAACTGAAATCTATAGCAACGGGATGGGAACCATTTACATCCTCTCATCCTGGTCGTCAGATTCGGAGGAAGAGCAGCCGCATCAGCACCATAACCAGCCAAAACAGCAGCACCAGCACCAGCACCAGGAGCAAAACCTCCTCCTCACCCACCTGATGCTGCACTGGACACAGGGCATCAGCCTCTGATAAAATTGCTGGCTGGGAGGCCAGTGATGGCATCACCATGGCCAGATTTTCTTCACTTGATGCTGTAAACCCTGGCTGCCACATGATGCGCCAGATTGACACCATCCCACACCAGCTCCGTGAAGCATCCCTTTAATGTCCAAGCCATTCCATGCACGCACGTCACGATAATGGGGCGGGAGGGGGGGCGGGGTAGTTATGACTGAACAATCACTGGAAATCAGTAAGACACTTCTCAATGTGCGCTCACATCTGTCCAATAAGGGGCACTTTTGGAAAAAGATATTAAAGTGTATGACAACATATTACCAGAAACTTCACATGGACATTGGCTAAACCTCTCAAGTGCCCACCCTTGTGTGTTGTTAGTTGGTATGCTTGCATTAGGATGAGGGTGTGAGGGGTGGCTAGTGAGATGGGGAAGTGATAAAGTAGATAGAGAGGGTTGGGTGGAGGTTCAAGGTAAGTTGGTGTCCTGGGGAGGTCTCTTCTGCCCTTGGAAGGGAAGAGAACCTCCCTGCGTGCTGTGACTCCCTCCATAAGCATATGGAGGGAGTCACTGGAGAGACTGGGTGCAAGTGTTCACCTTTGTGCAGTGATTGTCAGTGTTTGCAGCACCTCAATGCTGTCAAACACTGACAGATCAACTGTCAAAATAAAATTATGCATTGTCCCTTTAAGGAAACCAGCAGATGACGCGTCATCAAATGACGTCATCAGATCCGCTTCCTGTTAATTGGCCGGTACAAGGCCAATCAAGGGAAAATCACGTCTGCAGAGTGGGGGCAGCTGGGAGCGGGACTGGAACCAGGAAACCAGCTGACCCACCCCCATCCCGCCACCAGAATTAAATTTGCGGCCAAAGTATTTGTTTCATCTCACTGCCATTTCCTTGCTCCCCATTATAATAAGACCCTAGTTTCGGATTTAACTAAATCACTTTCAAATTCAATATAAAATTCTATCATATTATGGTCACTTTTCCCTAAAGGCCTCTTTACTACAAGGTAATTATAAACCCTTTCTCGCTGCACAATACTAGATCTAAAATAGCCTGTTCCCTAGTTGGTTCCTCAACATACTGATCCAGAAAACTATCTTGCATACATTCCATGAATTCGTCCTCCACACTATTACTGCAAATTTGGTTTGGCCAGTCTATATGTAGATTAAAGTCTCCCATGATTACTGTATTACCCTTGTTACATTCGCCTCTAATTTCCTGATTTATACTCTGCCCTACATTACAACTACTGTTTGGGGGCCTATAAACAAGTCCCACTAATGTTTTCTGCCCCTTGCTGTTTCTTAGCTCCACCCAAACTGATTCTACTTCTTGATTTTCGGAGCTAAGATCCTTTCTCTCTGCTGTCTTTATCCCATCCTTTATCATCAGGGCTACTCCTCCTCCTTTTCCATTTTGCCTATCTCTTCTAAAAGTTAAGCATCCTGGAATATTTAATTCCCAACCTTGTCCACATTGCAACCACGTCTCCATAATGGCTATTAGATCAAACCTATTCATTTCTATCTGAACTCCCATAAGTATGAATTGAGATCACACACACATGAAATAAGTAAAAAAAATTACATATTTAAAATTAATTAAAATGCCATTTAATTAAATACTTAAAAAAAAGAATTCATGAGGGAAAATTGAATTTGTTTGCACCTTCCCTAGCGCCCGGGTGCGGCGCTGCTAACGCATCCTGCGGAATTCAGCAGGAGGTTAGCGGCGGTGGTAGCTGGTAGCGGCCCGTGGCGCTGCCCCGCCGGCGATGATGTCATCGCCGAGCGACGCATGCCCCTTAAAACTGCCTCGGCCCCTTACCGCCACTCGGCAGAAATTCAGCTGTGTCCCAAAAAGCTGCCACTGGCGATGTCAGCGACAGCCTCGTGGGTCATGAACCGGGCCGACCTCCGCTCGCGAGGCGGTAATTAAAGGCAGCGCCCCGCACCGCCATTTCATTGTTTTGGCCAATCTCCAAGTCGGCCCCTCGTGGCAGCCCTTGGCGTGGGCCATGGCCACCATCGCGTTGCCTGGCGCCATGGCACCACTCCGCTCTGTTGGGCAAGTGGAGACAGTCAAATGGTCTGCACAGTGCGCAGCGTCCCTCCACTTTAACGGAAGGGGAGGGGCGATGAAACGCGTCAGCGCTATGCGGAGCAGCCATGTAGTGCTCCGGCGCTACCGCGCTTTGCACCCCAGACACCGCCCCGAGAGGAATTGGAGCGCCTGAGATAGCGATCTGCTTCCTTGCCGGGGCGGTAAGCCCAATTTAGCGGCCGGGACGGTACTCCCGTGCCGGGCGCTAAATGGCTGGTGCTAATTTGGTTACTGCCCCCAAACGGGGTGTAACCGAATTCCTCCCCCTAACGGGGCTAAGAATAAACTTACCTTATTGGACAGGGTTTTTAAAGTATAAATGCGTGATAAAATTTTATTTTTCTATTTTTTAAAACTCTTATGCTGGTAAAAGCAGGCCTTAATTTCACGGGCATTCAGCGGGCGGAAGTTGGACAAATAACGCAACTCTCCGCCCGCGGAGGCCCCTTTCCCGGGGATGTAGATCATCTGTCAAGAGAATGCTTGACAGGTCGCAAGTTCCGGTTTTCGTGCATGCACTTCGCATGCCTAAACCCGTAACTTGCGTTGCTCCTACAGGCACGTACACATCTTGTATGCACCCGTGGGGGTCGCAAATTACAGCCCAATGTTATTGCATTTTCTTATCATCTCCATTCAGAAATTAATGGATAATTGTGAAATACAATATTCATAACTAGTCAGTGCCATTTCTGTGAGTTTATGCGTGAGGGGGGCAAGGGGGAAAGCAGGTGGAATCTACATAAGGCAATGTTTGTATTAGTTAAGCCGTTTAAAATTAGAAAATGCCATAAACGCAGAGTTTATATTAAAAATAAAAAGTAGACTGCTATTAATCTAAAAATTAGGAAGAAAATGCTTTGATTCTGCACCTACCGATTTCAATAATGAAGAGGAAGTTCTATATTTTAACCCAATCTCTGTTAGCACCTTTGGTTATTCACTTAAATCAACACTGCTGAAGTTTTATGATGTAGGAACCTGATATGGTAGAAATAGTTTGGTCAGTACCATCCTTAAAATAAAATTCCAATATATAACCTGTTTAGAACAAAATGTAACACTATTTTTGATTCTCTGCTAGGAGATACATTAAATCTGGTGTATTAATTATGACATGATGGTATAGCTGGGATCAGAAATTCATTCGATGGGCAATCATACGCTTAAATTGATAATTTATCATTTTATTGCACAATGTCTTGCGGAAGAGACATAAATACGTTGCACGTGTTATTCAAATTTATGTATTATGTTACATAGTTACTGGATACTTTCAGCTCAAAGGAGTGTTATATTTCAGTCTGAAATGTAAACATGAGCTGCTAATGTTAATAGCAATCCTAATATTTGCACCATCCACATTTTGGAGGGCAATGCAACATTATCTTTCAAGGAATATTTGTAGATTTTGAAGCATTGGTTATTCATGAAGCAAAATTTGTTAATACTTTCATAAAACTGTAGGTCCATTTAAAAATATTTTATTTAAATCTCTGTTCAAGCCATTAAACATCTTTTCACCTTCACTTTTTCAATAAAAAATCCTTCATTCTCAGATCTCCCTTCACCATGCACTATTCTGTAATCAAAAGGATAGATACATGCAAGAAAAATGGATCTGCTTTATGGCTCAGGTTATAGTGAGAGGTCGAATTTTTGGCTTGGAGCTTCCCTTGCATAACAATTATTTAATTAAGAATTAGAGCCACTGTCAAAAGTGAATATGAGTATAGTACAGCATTGTTAGTTTACTTTCTTGATACTTAACTCACTTCGGGAATTAACTTACTCTTTGCACACAAAGTGTATTAAATTAGTTTGTTTCCCTCCCATTTCAAGACACTGACAGCAGCACACAGATTTACATATTGCATATTCTTGGTGCTAGCATGTGCTACAGCTAATGTACAACTGAGCATCCAATCATGAAAAAATCTGCAATAATAGCACTCAATCACCCGTTCAGCACATTAATTGAGTTGTGGAGTCCAAGGAACGTCAAATAAAGAGGACAAGGACTTCTCAAAAAGCCCCCTTCCCAGATGATCATTGTAAATGGGCTCAGGGATTGAAAAAAGGCCCTTTTTGAGTTGGAGGGAGCTCACTGCAGGGTCCAACAAGCATGGGAGGGAAACAAAAGTGCCAAGGTGAGCAATCGGGATGACTGCCATCTATGTTATGCTGATAAATATGGGTATGACGTCAATTGCTTTGCATGGCTACATTTGCCAATTTTCTTGTTTTGGTAGAAATGTATAACTAAGGATATTACAGGTATCCGCCAGGTTTAGCTAAATAGTTACATTGAAAATTGTTGACTTAAATTTCGTTAATAACTTGTGTGAAATGGAACACGAAAGGGAAATAATGAGAATATTTTGGAAGTATCAGAATTGGCAGATAATGCAGATATGGCGAGTCGCAGCTGGAATGATCACTAACTATCCCTTGCACAGATTAAATGAGCTGACTAATCAAACGTACTCACTTTACTTTTCAAACTTCAGCTAGGAAAGTACTGTACTTGACATTTCATTCTACTGTTTCTAACAATATACACACTATTGTGCAGCCCTTATTTCTTTCCAAAATGTAATCTCAAATGATACATAATGTTATTTTCATTAATGTAAAAACACCCTTGAATAGGTGCCACCAGGCCAGAATTGGGGTAGTTTGCAGCAAATAATGGCCACTTCTAGGCAGCAATCACAATGCATTAATTTTAAGGGCAATCTTCTGCATCAGCCTTATGTAAAGGCAAAGGCAGACTGCAAGCATGGCTCCTCAGGGACCAAGACTACTCTCTTCAAACATGGCTAGGGTCCCCTCTTTGCCAGCACTTGACACAAGCTGTGCACAGATACAAGGATCATGGCAGGATCATCATAGAGCACATAATATGGATCTGCAAACAGCACTTCAGGTGCCTCAGCAGATAGTGGGCATATTGCAGTACAGTTCTGCCTGAGTCTCCATGATCGTCATTGTTTGCTGCATAACTTTGATCTGACCATAGAGGAGGAGAAAGTCAATCTGCAATCAAGGTAAGAGCAAGATGTAGACACAGACCAAGAGGAAGTTTTTGAAATAAATAAATTTTGTGCGGCACACACCAATGAATATCAGAAAATGGCAGGCGTGCTGCCAGAGATTTTCCATCCACTGAAATTTATCGTCTTGTGTCAGACACTCATTCAGACACATCTAAGTATATACCTGAGCTGATCATTTTAAAACACAATAATGTCCTGTTCAGGCGCAAAGTGAGATTCCAATCCCATATCCTGTCCATTAAAAAGAGTGTCTACTTTCACCTCCGTGACATCACCAATCTCCAGCTCTGCCCCAGCCCATTTGCCACTGAGACCTTCATATGTACCTTTGTCACCTCCAGATTCGATTACTCACAAGTGTGGCGGAGTAGGAATCGCGGCCCAACAGCAGATTTAGAGCTGGAACCTGCTGCAGTATCTCGGGTCAGGGTATTATAATAAAGCAGGTAGGTGCCTGCACCACTACAGGCAAAACTTGAGTGCTGACTACAATGGGAAGAGTTGTAAAATGTGACACTTGGCAAACTGCTTGGGGGAAAAGCCAGCTCAACCAGCTAAAGTGCAAAATGATACAATCAGTCCCCTTTGTAAGAGGATAGTTAACATTGCGCCTGCTTGAAGTCATATTGCAAAATCCTCCTGAGTGATGTGAACATCTGAGCATACCAGTTGACTACTGGTCTACAGAAGTTTCATGAACAGCAGTTGCTGTGCATACCCGCAGTCTTCAAGGAGCCAACCTTGCAGTTTTCCTTCTCTTTCAAAGAGGAGAGCAAGCTTGAATGATTCAGGATGTAGGAATCATGAGTGCTGTCCTGGAAATGTGAATTTATGTGCATGATTCGTGTGGTTTCTGACCATTTACACATTTAGCGAGCTGTAGCCCTTCCTGTTTATGTTGAGTTGGCTACAGTGTCCAGATGCTCAAAGTAATGCATCTGTGCAGTCTGTAATGCCTTACACTCTAGGGCAACAATATTGCCTATAGAAATCTTTCTGCCTCTCCAGCTGCTGCTGCACTCCAAAGTTGATGTGGGACTTCTTATGCTGCAGTAGAGCATCTTTCACTTGCTTGATGCAGTAGTACTTGGGAAAAACAACTGATCCCGTGGCATAGAAATTTGTGGTTGTGGCATCTATTATTGCCACATGTTGTGCAGTCCAAATGGTAAACAGCAGAACTGATCCAATAGCAATGATCCCGCTAATTTTTTTTGGGTGCGCGCCCCCTTTAACGGGCTGCATTACCCATTCAATTTCTCGAACTATCCTTAGGGAAACTTTGGAGGGAACCAGCTATTAGATGGTTTGATTATTCTTTTGCCCATTCAATTTCTCGTGGCGGCGCAGCTTAACGGGAATATTGTCCACTAGGTTTTCATTTCTCACCTAGTGCCTCACTAATGAGCTCCAATCTCCTCAAATGCAGCTCCTCTGTGAGGACTGGCAGCAACACTGAAACAACTGCAAATTTGCCAGATTTACACATATGGGAGTAATTGTAACATCAAAGAGTGAGTGGGTTTGGGAGCGGGTGGGTGGTAAAATGCGCTGAAATTGACAACGCGTCGGGAAGCCGGTTCCAACCCGCCGACCTGGATTTCATTGGAGCGTGTTTGGCAGCGTGCGAGAAACCCCCTCGGGGGAGGCAGGTTACCAAATGAAAGAAATTAAGAGGTAATTAAGAGGTAGTTAACAGGTTTTTTAACAGAGATTTTCAACTTTCACTGTTGGTCCACGGGTTTCTCAGGCTTCCTGGACCTCGCCAGTGAAAGCAAGGCGAGAGTACAGCGGCAATTGAGGGGGCTGAACAAATGACAGGCAACAAATTGCATAAGTACTGAGACCTCACACCTGCTTCCTTGCCTCCTTGACATGTGAAAGGCTTTTGCTTACAGCACTTGTTTTGAGAGTTTGCTTTCAGTACTTTGCAGCTGATTTCTACAACTTTGGAGGTAACTCTCACTACTTTGGAGGTGACTTTCACTACATTGGAGATCACTCTCACTACTTTGGAGGTTTGTGCGTCTGATCTCCACTTTACAGCTGTCACATATCAGATCAGCATGGGTGCCGCTTATACTCTTTCACCTTGGACCTCAGATGAGGATCAAGATGAGCACCAGCATCGACAGCACCAACAGCAGGAGGACCAGCAGCAGCAGCAGCAGCAACAGGAGCAGCTGCAGTCTTCTCCTCACAGACCTGCTGCTCCACAGGAGAGAGGGGATGAGCATAGAGGTGCAGCTCGTTGGAGGTGATACCTGCAGCACAGGGTATATAGGCAGAGGATCAGCCTCCTTGACATGTCCGAACACCAGTGCATGAGGAGGCTCAGGGTAGCGCCTCAGGTCGTGGCAGACATTTGCACCGTGCTGGAATAAGACTTTCAGTCAACTGGACTTGTTGGCCACACTTTACCAGTGGCTGTTAAAGTGATCATCACCCTCAACTCTTCGCCTCAGGGTCCTTCCAGGGATCTGCAGGAGACATTTGCAGGCTTTTGTAGTCAGCTGCCCACGAATGCATTACACAGGTGACCGATGCCATTTTTGCCAGGGCAGGCAATTATGTACACATTGTCACCGATGAAGCCAGTCAGAATGAGCGTGTGTTTGGGTTTTCGGCTCTGGCTAGCTTCCCGCAGGTGCAAGGCGTCACCGACTGCACACATGTGGCAATGAAGGCACGCCCAGATCACCCAGGAGTGTTCGTGAACCGTAAGGGCTTCCGCTCCATCAATGTGCAGCTCATCTGCTACCACAAAAAGATCATTATGCAGGTGTGTGCAAGGGAGCTGCCATGATGCTTTTGTCCTGCACCAGTTCACACTCCCTGATCTATTCACACCTCATAACAGACTTATTGGCTGGCTGCTTGGAGACAAGGGCTATCCACTTAATGGCACCCATGAGGAGCCCAAGCAATAAGGCCCAAGAGCGCTACAATCAAAGCCATATGATGACGAGATGTGTCTTTGAGCAAGCAATCGCGATGCTGAAGACGCGCTTCAGGCGCCTCGGAAGATCTGGAGGCGTTCTTCAATTTGCACCAGCCAGGATCTCCAGAATGATTGTGGTTTGCTGCGCTCTGCACAACACAGCGCAGCAGCAAGGACTGGAGCTGCAGGAGGAGCAAGGCGCAGAGCACATTGCCTCTTCAGAGGAGGAAGATGAGTAGGAGGATGAACGTCATGAGGCCATGGCACCAGCAGTGGAGTACATTGCTGCTCGGGATGTCCTCATCATGGGAAGATTTAGTTATGTTGCACCACTGTACCCATCTGGCAGCCACATGCTGAACCCACTTGCCACCCCCCCCCCCCAAAACTTATACATTAACTTATCATTGTAACATGTCTAACATACCCATGTGCACACCCTTGTGCAACTACTATTCTTTCATCTTCCTTTTCCTACAACTCCTACAACGTGCAATTCCTGTGGCTTCAGCAGAGGTAGCGGCTCACATCCCTGCTCTGACTGCTGAGATGCTCTTGGCCGATGTCCTCTGCATTTTGGAGCCCCTGAGGGCTCCGCCAAAGATTGCTCCACCTGCACCTGTGCAGGGGCAGACTCGGCCATCGGGACACGAGTCAGCATGTGGGGCACTGGCGGGGGAGGGGGGGGGGGCAGCGGGGGGGGCAATGGGTAAAAAGTGGAAGTGCTTTGAGCAGAATCCCCCACTTCTATGTCCCCTTTCGCCATCATTCCTCTCATGGTCGACCCGCACTTCCCTGCTAGCAATGAGCTTGAGAGCACTTTGCTGCACATCAGTGGGGCGCTGAATGGCCAAGTCCAGGTTTTGATTTATCCTAGTTGAAGTGGCATTCAGAGTGTGCAAGCCATTGGTAAGGGCAAGCATGCACTCATTTGACTGCCGCGTTTGATGCTCCATGCAGGTGGCCACTCTTTCTGTGGACGAACACATCATAGCTAAGGCCTGCGACATGATGCCACTCATGCTTGAGATGGACTCCTTCATTCTCCCAGCAAGCGGCACATCGCAGCTGGAAATCCTGCCAGAGCCTGACGCATTTTTTGCTGCTCCTCCAGAATCATCCTCTTTGTCGACGGCCCCCAAGGTTCAGCATCTGCGCCCAGCTGAGCAGAGCTTGGAGCATCCTGCTCTCTCTGACGAGGACTCTCCACGCTGTCCCTGTCTGTACCATCTGCTCTTGCTCACATGTGATGTGTGAGACACCAGGTGACAACACAACTACCTGTCTTGCTGAAGGCCACCTCCGGTTCTCTGCCTCTTCCTCTTGTTCTGTGCTCTCTTCTCCTGCAAGGAGGGAAACAAGAGATCTTTGAGTGAGAGTCATGGAATGAGTGGAACAGATGGATGAACAACATCTGTTGAGGGTGACTATGAGGGGGTGGCGTGACATTGCATTAAGATGAGGGTGAGTGTCAGTGGTGGATGGCCAGATGGGGATGTGAGGAAGCGCATAGACAGAGAGGGATGGGTGCATCTGCAAGGTACATTCATGTGAGGTGTGATGTGCAGGAGTAGGCTTGGGAAGGCAGAGCGAGGAGGTTGGGGTGACACACACATCAGGATGCAGTTGAATGTGCCATTGTACTTACATTTCCTGCCCTCATGACGTCTTAAATCGCTTCTTGCACTGTATCCAGGAGCATGGCACCACACTCTGCTGCTCACCTCCTCTGCTATCTCCAGCCATGCCTTCTGTGTCATTGAGGCTGGCTTCTTCCTCCCGTCAGCAGGGAATAAAATCTCCCTGAAGGCCCTTACACCTCACAAAATGAGGTCTAGGAAGGCATCATTAAAGCGAGGTGCAGCCTTTGAATGCTGAGACTCCATTCTATACAACTTGTTATGTTTCTCCCACCTCCATAATCAGTCAACTGTAATCTTTGCAGTGTTCTTTTAAATACCTCAGCTGAAATAGACCAATGCGTGTCGTCATCATGCCCGCTCGCGCTAATTGGCTGGGAAAACCTTAAGTCAGATGCAAATACAGTGGCTGGGTTAAAGATCCACTGACAGACACGCTGCAGCTACGTCCGGGTTTCCTGCTCGCTACCGAACGCCCCCCACCCACTCTCAGCGCGTCGCCAGGTAAATATTCCGGCCATGTAGTCGTTTAACAATCACAAAGGTGAGTTTATAATAATGGAGCATGCGTGAACATCTGCGTGTCTAGTTGGTTTAAACATACTGATCACTTCTGATCTTGTTTGTCGACATTTACTGACATGAAACAACATGAAGATATTCTATATCAAGGTAAAACGGCGGCCAGCCACACTGTTGCTGGCAGAACTTAACTTCAAGAGCCCTAGGCCTCAATATTAAACTGGAACTAGCCTTAAACGGTGGCTGTGAGGTGACAAAGGGATACCCACTTCAAACCTGGCGGATGACACCTCTGAGGAATCCCACTGATGAACACCGGGAGTGCTACGGCACGAGCCATATGACAACCAGATGTATCATTGAGCAAGCCATCGGCATGCTCAAGTTGCAACTCAGGTGCCTGGACAGGTCTGGAGGTGCTCTTCAGTACTCACCAGCGAGGGTCTCCAGTATAATCGTGGAGTATGTTCTGCACAGCATAGCGCAGCAGCGAGGACTAGAGGTGCAGGAGGAACATGTCGCTCAGTATTCCTCATCTGATGAGGATTTCAATGGTGAGGAGGAGGAAGATGGGGAGATCCTTGTTCTTACATCTGAGGTGCTCGCGGCCGACGACCTCTGGGTATTGGAGCCCTTGAGGGCCCTGCCAATGACTGCTCCACCTGCACTTGGGAGAGGAGCTAACATGTCGGATTCTGGTTGGGGAGGGGGTGACAACGGGTAAGACTTTCAGACATTCTGAGAAACTTGTGCACTTGCCTCTCCTTTCTTGCCATCCTCCCTCCACTGAGCCAGTGGCACTTCACTCCTGCCTATCTGTAGGAGAGCAGCTTGAAGGAGATCAATGATGTATTGAATGCTGATGTATGGTCTATCTGCCAAATGTGAAGCCGGTCGAAATATTGGTGGCCAGAGTATGCAAAGCTGCCGTCTGTGCCTGCAGGGACTTATATGTACGCCCTGATACAACCTCCGTAGAGGCAACCAAATGCTCAATGGAACATTGCATGCTGAAAAACCCCAGCTACATCTCCCCACAAATGGTTGAGGTGGACACCTCCATCCTCTGTGCCATTGTGGAAAGTGTGCCAGTACCTCGCACAGGTGCTCCAGATTTGATGATGTGCTGAAGGCAACTGAAGGTGACTTTGCCTTGTGGGTCTGACAGATTAATGCAGTCACCCTACTCTGATGGCCATCTCCAAGGCTCAAAGTGGCAGAGATGATGCTTATATCCAGAGTTTATTCTTCTGCTGAGTAAATTTATACAATCGCTGGGGTCCCTGCGGGTCCTTGCCCTCTCCTTGGCATTCTGTGCTCTCTTCTCCTGCAAGGATGACACAACAGACCTATGATTGGCTGTGAGGCATGCGTGCATCCGATGGATGCAGAGCAGATGCATCACAAGTGGGACTGGCTTGCATTTGAGGAACGTGTTGACGGTGTCATTTCAGGACGTGCTGAGAATCGGGGGAGCTGAATGAGGTGGTATCAGATTACATGAGGATTGGGGTGCCTGGCAGTGGTCGAGAAGTGGGATGTGAGGATGTGAGCGGCGTGAGGATGAGAGTGTGAAGGAATAAGCCATATAACCTATTCAGAAAAATACACTATCTTATGAAAGAATTCTGGCCTTATTAAAACATGACAAACTGGGTTTGGAAATTTAGAAATCTAACTATGAAATAGCTATGAAAGCATTCTGGCTATTGAGATAAGATAGTTGTTGACCCTGAATAAATAACCTTATTGAAACAGAAGGTGAAGAGCTCCGACAGGCTGAACTTTTGGGAACAAAACAATGGTTCACCCTGGATAAGGTGTTCTAATTTACACTTCGTAAAGAAGCACATAAGATAAGGAACATCTGCCCTCGTAAAGATGACATAAAGTAAGGAACACTTGCCGTCACACCGTTTCTATATGGTAAACTTAGAACACCTAGAAATGAGACACGGGTCTGGCTGAGGTGGCAGTAAGAGTTGCAGAGGTCGACAGAAAAATGACTAGAGATAATTAGCTTGCATCAGCATAAAACCTTAAAGGAAATACCACTGGAAAAAGGTATAAATATTGAACTCTCAAATGGGATAACAGACTCGCTTTGATCGGGCAAAGCGATTCTTGGCTTCAGAGGCGGCTCTGTAGTTTCCAACTCTATGTACCTCGGGGATCAAAGGTATTTGATATTGGTGGATATCCTGTAGAACACTTTAAGAACTGTAATACTGTAGTGAAGTTAAGATTTAAAAGTAAGATTCTCTTAATAATAAGATAGCATTTTTTCTCTTTTTAAAATTGTTAATGTTGCGATTGACTGATTCACCAACTGTAAATTGCATGTCGGTTCTTTAATAAATCTATATATTTTTAGAATTGTCTCGCATAAGACTTCTGTATCTATGATTCTATGATGCTAAAAACTCGCGAACTCAATCTCTGTACACTCTTTGGTGAGGAGTTGCAGAATTCTGAGGGGAGTTTTCCGGACCCTCATAATATCCGGAATGTTACAGTCTAGCTAAACTTATTAAAAGTGCTATCTGGAGGACGGTAACACTCTCGGGTTGTTCCTTTCCTTTAGGGAGAGATAGCCCGGACCTTTAGACCCAATTAAGCGTCTTTAGGATTCGGCTACCTCAAACTTTAGTTGAAAGTGAACGTCTGAGAAATACGCCTGATCCGGGGTAGCCCTAAAGGGGCTAGGACTAGTAAATATCCCTTCAAGAGGATGCGCATGTAAGCAGTACGATAGGTGCTGATGAAAGTGAAGTGCGTTTGAGGAGTGCTGTGAATGGAGTACTTTTGACATGAGTGGGAGGGGTGCACTGCATGATATAGGTGCATATAGACATTTGCTGATCTTTTCTGACCTGGTCAGGTCATTGAACCTTTTGTGGCACTGGGTCCAAATCCTCAAGGGCAAGCTTCTGCTGTTCATCTCTTCTCCACCCAAGCTGTGGTGGCAGCAGGTTTTTGTTTGTTGTCATAAAAAGGTACTGAACAGACTGTAGGATCTACACAACAGGGCAAATGGAAAAATCAAAGGGTGAATCAAGTTAAGCAGATTTAATTCATCTGTCATTAAGCGGATCAAGAACAGCATGGTATAAACCTGTGAACGGATTGCCCAGCCATCCTCTTCAACACTAAATCCAGCATTGTCTGTGATACTGTTATAATTAGGGGATTTTACATAACCATTTTCTTTCTCAACAGTTTAACAGGAGTGGACCGGCTCCATTACGCTCTGAAAGTTGCACCTTTTCTGTAATAGCTCTTGTAGAACCAGGTACGCAAGATGCAACAATTAGCATCCTTGAATTCACCTACTTACTGAATTAACAAAGTCTTGTACTCTGCTTCCAAACATAATTGAGAGTGGTGGATACTAAGCACAGACCAGGGATTACAGTCTAGAGAGTAATTTGTTTTATTTATTCATTCACGGGATGTGGGCGTTACTGGCAAGGTCATCATTTATTGCTGATCCCTAAATTCCCTTGAGAAGGTGGTGGCGAGCCACCTTCTTGAACCGCTGCAGTCTGTGTGGTGAAGGTACTCCCACAGTGCTGTTAGGTAGGCATTCCAAAATTTTGACCTAGAAATGGTGATATATTTCCAAGTCAGGATGGTGTGTGACTTGGAGAGGACCTTGAAAGTGGTGATATTCCCATGAACCTGCTGCTTTTGTCCTTCTAGCTGGTAGAGCTCGCAGGTGTGGTAGCTGTCGAGGATTTGGTGAGTTGCTGCAGTGGATCTTGTAGATGGCAAACACTGCAGCCACGTTGCGCCGGTAGTGGAGAGAGTGTATGTTTAAGGTGGTGGATGGGATGCTGATCAACCAGACTGCTTTGTCCTGGATGGTGTTGAGCTTTTTAAGTGTTGTTGGAGCTACACTCATCCAGACAAGTGCAGAATATTCCATCACACTCCTGACTTGCGCCTTGTAGGTGGTGGAAAGGTTTTGGGGAGTCAGGGGTGATCCATTCATTGCAGAATACCCAATCTCTGACCTGCTCTTGAAGCCACTGTATTTATGTGGCTGGTTCAGTTAAGTTTCTGATCAGTAGTGACCCCCAGGAAGTTGATGGTGGGGGATTTAATGATGGTAATACCATTTAATGTCAATGGGAGGTGGTCAGACTCTTTCTAATTGGAGATGGTCATTGACATGAATCTTGTATGAAGTAATACTGGGCGGCATGTTGGTGGCGCTGTCCAGGGAGAGTATAAATGCTCAGGCATGGGCCCAGCTTGCTTAGGACATTCCTCAACAGGAACTGGTGAAGGACACAACTAGCTCTCCATGTTGGAAAACAGTTGATTAAAGTTTTGCTTAACGCTTGGACCAAGTGCCTAGTAGTTTTCTTACGTCAATTAAATCAACTGAACCTGTTCCACGCTCTGAGTGGTTTTGGGAACAGACGGCTATGACTCAAACGGTAGAAGGGAACCAGACGTAGTAATCAATCCATCATGGAGAAACTACTCCAACCCGCCCGTCTCGACCTGGACACGAATTCACCTACAACTGCTAAGGTATGGAAACACTGGTATCGTACCTTCAGCAACTTCCTCAGGGTGTGTGGTGAGAATGTTCCTGATAAGTTAGAGATACTTGCCAATTACGTATCCCCTTATGTGTTGGACTATATCGAAGACTGTGTAAACTATGACTCCGCTATCCGAATACTACAGCAACTATATGTTAAGGCCCAAAACAAAATTTTTGCTCGGCATCTACTGGCCACAACTCGACAACAACCCGGGGTATCACTTGAGGAATTCCTTCAAAAGGTTCGCAGGCTCAGCAAAGATTGTAATCTCAAGGCTGTCTCAGCTGAGCAGTACCAGGAGGAGTTAATTCATGATTCTTTTATTAATGGAATTGCGTCTCCCTTCATACGCCAGTGTCTGCTGGAGAATAAAACCCTCGAGTTACAAGCAGCCTATGACCAGGCATATTCTCTGGACTTGGCAAAAAAAAATGCAGATGCCTATCTTTTACCACGTGCACGGACTGCTGCTATCACTTTTAGTGACTCCTCCGATAAGCCTCAGGCGGAAGCCCTCACTGATGACAACTGTATCCTAGCTGATGACGACCCTACCCTAGCGGCATCTTGGCGATCTAAAAGGAAGTGTTTCTTCTGTGGAGGTGCATTTCATTATAGGACATTTTGTCCTGCTCGTAATGCAATCTGCAATCATTGCAGTAAGAAAGGTCACTTCTCGAAAGTATGTCAGTCAAGAGCCTCTTCTAGGGTTACAGCTGCTCCCTATAAAACTGCTGCTCCCCCAAGAGCTACTACTAATGTTACAGCTGTCATCTATAAAACTGCTCCTCCCCCAAGAGCCACGACTAATGTTACAGCTGTCAAGGATAAAACTGCCCCTCCTCCCATCACAGCTGTTTTTCCCCAAAGCCTGTCCCATGCAGCCACGAAGGTTTCGGTAAATGGACACATTTTGAGTGCATTAATCGACTCATGCAGCTCTGACAGCTTCATCAGTGAGCAGGCGGTCAGTAAGTTAAAACTGCGTATTTACCCCTCGGACAGGGAAATTGCAATGGCTCTGACGACACTGACCACTAACTCTTCCGGCTTTTGTCTTGTCGACCTTATTCTCAAAGGCCGCACTTATTTCTCTACCCGGCTCGGGGTGCTCAAAAACCTATGCAGTGATGTGCTCCTGGGACAGGATTTCCAGAAACAACACAAAAGACTCACTTTTGAGTTTGGAGGATCAAAGCCGGAGCTTACTATTTCCAAAGTACCGTTTTGTGCACTTTCGGTGGCTTCGCTCGACGAGCCCTCCTGGTTTGCCAATCTTTCCCCCCGATGTGAGCCCATAGCCACTAAATCCCGACATTTCAGCCAAGATGACCTATCCTTTATCGAGGCAGAGATCTCTTGCCTTCTAGCTGACGGTATCATTGAGCCATGTTCATCTTCCTGGCGGGCTCAAGTTGTCGTTGTTAAAAATCCTCTGAAGCAACACAAGAAACGTCTTTGCATCGATTACTCGCAAACTATTAACCAGTATACCGATCTGGATGCCTACCCACTACCACGCATCGATGACATGGTCAATAACCTTGCTAACTACAAGGTATTTTCAACTTTTGACTTAAAGAGTGCATACCATCAAGTACCATTAAAGGACTCTGACAAAAAGTATACGGCTTTTGAGGCCAATGGTTGGCTTTACCAGTTTTGTTGCCTTCAATTCGGGGTCACCAATGGGGTGGCTGTCTTTCAACGGGCAATGGATAGCCTAGTCAAACAGGAGAACTTAACAGACACTTTTCCATATCTGGATAATATCACCATTGCTGGTCATGACCAGAAGGAGCATGATGCCAACCTCCAGAAATTTCTTGACGTTCTCCGTCGTCGCAACTTAACCTTAAATGAGTCCAAATCTGTGAAATCAGTACCATCAGTCAACATCCTTGGCTACTGGGTGGGCAATGGTGTCATCAAACTGGATCTGGAGCGACTTCGTCCGCTTCAGGAGCTCCCTCCTCCTACGAATCTCAGCTCTCTTCGTCGGGCCCTCGGCATGTTCGCCTATTATGCGAAGTGGATTCCTCACTTTTCCGACAAGATCCAGCCCCTGCTTCACGCGAAGTCATTTCCATTGGAGGCGAGGGCTATTTCAGCTTTCGACCTCCTCAAGCGACAACTGGAAAAAGCCGCGCTTCATTCCATCGATGAAAATCTCCCTTTCATGGTCGAGTGCGATGCATCAGAGGTGGCGATCTCGGCTACCTTGAATCAAGGCGGTCGACCCGTTGCATTTCTGTCTAGAACTTTGCAGGGTAGCGAGCTCCATTATCCTCCTGTCGAGAAGGAGGCTATGGCTATCATCGAAGCAGTACGTAAATGGAGTCATTTTCTCGCTCGTTGCCATTTCACGCTCATAACCGATCAGCGCTCGGTGGCCTTTATGCTGGATAATCGGAAACGCACTAAAATCAAGAATAACAAAATACAGCTCTGGAGGATGGAATTGGCCGCCTTTGGCTACACCATACAGTATCGACGCGGCAAGGAGAATGTGGCCCTGGATACCCTCACACGTGCATTCTGCTCTTCCATGTCAACTTCGACTCTTGCGGATCTTCATACTGACTTATGCCACCCTGGCGTTACCCGTATGTTGCACTTTGTGCGATCTAAAAATCTCCCATTTTCTACGGAAGACGTGAAAAGAACATGCTCCACTTGTAGAATTTGCGCGGAATTAAAACCGCAATTCTTCCGTCCGTCGGATGGCTCGCTCATACACGCTACACAGTCTATGCAGCGACTCAGCATTGACTTTAAAGGGCCATTGCCTTCCTCAACGCAAAACACCTACTTGCTTACTATGGTGGACGAATATTCACGCTTTCCCTTTGCTTTCCCCTGTCCCAATATGCTTACTTCCACAGTGATCAAATGCCTCGATCAGGTCTTTTCCCTTTGCGGTACGACCAATTTCATCCACTCTGATCGGGGTCGCTCCTTCATGTCAAGCGAACTCAAAAGTTATCTTTCCCAATGGGGAATCGCCACAAGTAAAACGACACCGTATCATCCTATTGGAAACGGACAGGTTGAGAGATACAACGCTATCCTTTGGAATGCTGTTCTTCTTGCACTGAGGTCACGCAATCTACCAGACCAGCAGTGGGAAACTATGCTCCCTGACGCGTTGCATTCCATCAGGTCTCTTCTTTCTACATCCACCAATGTTACTCCTCACGAACGATTCTTCGGGTTCCAGCGTCGCTCCACGCATGGGACGTCCCTACCATCATGGTTGGCAGCTCCTGGCTCCGAAGATTCGTCCGATCCTCCAAGAGTGATCCCCTCATTGACGAGGTGGAACTAACGGATGTCAATCCTACATATGCGTACGTGCGGTACCCTGATGGCCGGGAGTCCACAGTTTCACTTCAGGATCTGGCTCCCTGCCCAACCGGTCCCACGGACCCAATCGATAGAGAGATCCATATTAACGAGGCCGATACTCTGCGCTCCTCCGAGGATGACGCCCTACCCGGGACATCAAGGGATCTGCTGGATCAACCTGGGGAACAGAGCGCTCCCCGCGGGATGGCCACCCGAAGCCAGGACGCCGGTCAATCACCGGTTACTGAGCAGGATGAAGCCAGCTCTGCGCCGGTGGGGACCCGCACCCGGAGACACGATCTCCCCAGTCCCACTCAGGTCGATCAAGGCGACACGGACTCTGCCAGCCCGCCAGTACGAACCAAGCGACCCAGGGACCAAAACACGGTCCGAGGAGACGTGCCTTCCGGCCTCCAATGGAAATCCAAACGACTGCATCTATTCTTAGTCCGGCTAATTTGGTAGAAGGAAGCCGCCGGACTTCCACTCTTTCAGGCGGGAAGAATGACATGAATCTTGTATGAAGTAATACTGGGCGGCATGCTGGTGGCGCTGTCCAGGGAGAGTATAAATACTCGGGCATGGGCCCAGCTTTCTTAGGACATTCCTCAACAGGAACTAGTGAAGGACACAATTAGATCTCCATGTTGGAAAACAGTTGATTAAAGTTTTGTTTAACGCTTAGACCAAGTGCCTAGTAGTTTTCTTACGTCAGTCATTGCCTAGCACATGTGTGGTGCAAATGTTACTTGCCACGTATTAGCCCAGGCCTGCATGTCGTCCAGGTCTTGCTGCATGCGGGTACAGACTGCTTTATTATCTGAGGAGTTGCGAATGGAACTGAACACTGTGCGGTCATCAGCGAATATCCTCACTTCTGATCTTATGATGGAGGGAAGGTCATTGTTGAAGCAGATCTCCCAATTTTGGCACAAGTCCCCCAAGTGTTAGTGAGGAGGACTTTGCAGGGTCGATTGGGCTGGGTGTGCCTTTGTCGTGCCCGAATCCGATGCCTAGGTTGATGCCGAGTGGTCCATCCGTTTTTATTCGTATTGTAATTTTTGTAGCGGTTTGATACAACTGCTTGATGGGCCATTTAGAGTTAACCACATTGCTGTGGATCTGCAGTCATGTATAGGCCAGACCGGGTGAGGACAGTAGGTTTCCTTCCCTAAAGGACATTAGTGAACCAGTTGGGCTATTACAATAATCCAATAGCTTCCTGGTCATCCTTACTGATACTAGCTTTTTATTCCAGATTTACTTAATTAACTAATTCGAATTCACAAACTGTCATGGTGGCATTTCAACTCACGTCTCTGGATTGTTAGTCCAGGCCTCTGGATTACTAGTTCAGTAACATAACCGCTATGCTACCAGACCCTATTTATAATAAACAAAATTAATATATTTCTTACAATTAAATGGAGAAACAAAGCACAGAAATACTAGAAATGCAAAAGTTATTTCTGAATACTACAAGGAAAGTCCACTATTGGTTAATTATCCTTTGTAAGGATTATGAAGCACTCTAATGGTATATTAGTTTTGAAGAGCAATGTCCTGTTTACTAGCTAGGCAAATTCAGTAGTTTAATCTTCTTGATTCACTTTTGTTATCAGATGAACATGTTACATCAAATCACCTCCTTAGAGCAGGCAATTAAAATTGAATTTCCATCTGATTAATCACCAGAAAATTCGAAAAGGGAAGATCTATTCTGAAGATCTGCTCTTAACCACTTAACTGTTTTGGAGTAAGATTTTTAAAGAAACAACGATGTTGCATTTATAAATATAATTGAAAATGCTACATATGAAAATGTTTGAATAAATGCATTTATATAACTATGCAATTGGGCAATCTGCCCAGCAAGAAAATACAGTTGTATCTGATAACAAGCATGTTTTATTTTCCTCTCACCTCTGCCTCAAAATAACACATATATAAAGGGATTCCAAAGGAGACACCCATTGGGGGGAATTTTGCCGGCACTCAGGGGACGGGTTTGGAGGTGGGACCGGTGACAAAATGAAAAAGGTCCCGAACCCGCTCCCAACCCGCCTCCAAACAATCTTCCTGGGAGTCAGGTCCCCAATTTGTCAGGGACCCAACTCTTAGCGACGCGAAGAGGATTATAGCCACTTAACTGCTTGTTAACAGGTAGTTAACAGGCAGTTAAGAGGCTTTTTTCCCATTTTGACAGGTCTACTGCGGGCTTCCCAATGTCGGGGAACCCCGCCAGGGTGAGTGAGGCATGCTGTGGGTCTATTGTAATGTTTGTGTATAGATGACAGCTGCAGAAGTGGTGTGAAGGATCCAATGGGACACTGGTGAGTATCAGAGGTAAGAAAATGTTGGGAAAGTCATTTTTAATGTGTCTAGAGTTTTCTGTAGGTGACAAGCTTTGAAGTGATTGTGTAGTCTCACCTCATTGGGAGAAGTGACAGATAGCTTCTGTAACTTCACCTGCAGCTGCCATCTGTTTTACCCTAAGGAGAAAGTCACTGGAGAGCCTCAGTGCAAGGGCTGACCTTTGTACAGTGATTGTCAGTGTTTGACCTCAATGCTGTCAAACACTGAAAAATCAAAGAATCAGCTGCAATGGCTTCTCTTCCCACTCCCACATCGTTACCCCTGGAGTCCCCCAAGGATCTATACTTGCCCCCCTACTATTTCTCATCTACATGCTGCCACTCAGTGACATCATCAGAAATCACATCAGGTTCCATATATACACTGAAGACACACAGCTCTACCTCACTACCACCACTCTCAACCCCTCCACTGCCTCTGATTTGTCATGATGCTTGTCCAACAACCAGCATTGGATGAGCAGAAATTTCCTCCAACTAAATATTGGGAAGATCGAAGACAAGGGCTGGATTTTACGAACCTCAGCGGGTCTGTGGCGGGCAACGTCAGCGGAGGGTCCCGGCCCCGCTGCTGTCTGCAGCCCACTCTGAGAAATGAATTTACTTTGATTGGGCTTGTTAAGCCCACGCAGCACGTTTCCTTGCCAATTAGAGGAAGCGGGTCTGATGACGTCATTTCACAACGCATCATCAGCCGGTTTCCTTAAAGGGACCATGGCCAACTTTAATTTGACATTTGTGCTGTCAGTGTTCTACAGCACTGAGGTGTTGCAAACACTGACAAGCAGTGCACAGAGGTGCAGGGCTGCACCCAGGCTCTCCCATGGCTCCCTCCATATGCTTGTGGAGGGAGTCACAGCACACAGGGAGGTCCTTGTCCCTTCCCATGGATGGAGAAGACCTCCCTAGGATCTACACAGCCTGGTTGCACATTGCAGAGGAGGGCACAAGCAGGGATGTGGTCAGCAGTGCTGCAAATATCTCAATGATCTTAGTAGATCACAAAACGTTAGCACAAAGCCACACTCAACCTCATCCTGCTGTGCCTCTCATCACATCCCCATAACTCTGCCTTCTCTACCCTACTCCTACATATCCTTACTCACACCAACTTACCTCGCACCTCCACCCATCCCTCTCTATCTACATTATCACATCCCCATCTCACTAGCCACCCCTCAACCTCACCCTAATGCAATCATACTAACTAACAACACACAAGGGTAGGCACTTGTGTGTTTTATGCAATGTTCATGTAAAGTTTCTGTTAATGTGGTGTCAAACATTGAAAGCTTTATTTTCAACACTTTGCGTTCTTGGACAGATTTGTGTGCACCTTTGGAAGTGGCTTAGTGAGTTGCAGTGAATGGTGAGCCATAACGGTACCCCCGGCAATGGTGATGAGTGTGAAAGGAATGGCTTGGACACTGTAGGGATGCTTTATAGTGTTGGTGTGGGGTGGTGCCAACCTGGCGCATCATTTGGCAGCCAGGGTGTACAGCGTCAAGTCAAGTAAATCTGGCCATGGTGAGGCCATCCCTGGCCTCTGGGGCAGCAATGTGGTCGGGTGCTGATGCCTGTGTCTTGTGCAGCATCAGTTGATTGCGGAGAAGGTTGGTGTTGTTGGTACTGCTGGTGTGCCTGGTGATGCTGGTGTTGTGGCTGATCGTGGTGGGATTCTGAGGATGAAGGTGAGAGAGTTTCAACGGCACCCATGCTGATGGAGTAGATGGCAGGTGAAGTAGAGATGACAGAAGTGATCTGTCAATGGTGGGAGAGGTAATGAGGTCTGACTGGATGTGGACTTGTGTAAAGACTTGCAGCATTCTGAATCTGTAGTGGAAATGCAGCTTAGAGAAGCTAGTGGTTACGGGAACATTTCTCACTCAGCTGGGAGCTTTGAGTTGACATTTGAAGCTGTCAACTCAGCAGCTGATTCAATGGCCAATGACCTCCGCCTCAGCTTCACAGACGAGTTCTTGGCAAAGCGGACCACCGATGGGCGACCTGTCAAATTCAAAAAGCTGGGAAAAAACCATTGTTAAATGGCTGTAAACAAGCCACTAATGATTTTAATTGCCTCCCCTGCTGCTGCATGTCAGGTCTGCTCAGCGCTGACAGACCCGACATTTGGTAAAGGTGTATGACGGCGGGTTCACAGCAGGGTCCTGACCCACTGGGGAAAAAAAACACTTTCCCTCCTGACCCGCCACCGATAACACCCGCTGACCCCCCGCAAAATCCAGCCCAGTGCATTTGGTCCCTGCCACAAACTCCGTTCCCTAGTAACTGACTCCAACCCTCTACCTGGCCATTGTCTGAGGCTGAGCCAGACCGTTTGTAATCTTGGCATCCCATTTGAACCTGAACTGAGCTTCTGACCCCATATCCTCTTAATCACCAAGACTACTTCCACTTCCGTAACATCGCCCATCTCCACCCGTGCCTCAGCTAATCTGCTGCTGAAACCCTCATTCAGGCCTTTGTTACCTCTAGACTTGACTATTCCAATACTCTCCTGGCCGGCCTCTTACCTTGCACCTCTGTAAACTTGAGCTCATCCAAAACTCTGCTGCCCGTATCTTAACTCGCACCAAGTCCCGTTCACAGATCTCCCATGCTCGCTGATCTACAGTGGTTCCCAGGCCAGCGACGACTGAATTTTAAAATTCTCATCCTCATTTTCAAATTCTTCCATGGCCTTGCCTCTCCCTATCTGTTAATTTCTCCAGCCCTACAACCCTCCGAGATCTCTGCACCTCTTGCACATCCCCCACTTTCATCGCTCCACCAATGGTCACCGTGCCTTCAGCTGCCTAGGACCTAAGCTCTGGAATTCGTTCCCTAAACTTCTCCGCTTCTCTACCTCTCTCTCCTCCTTTAAGATGCTCCTTAAAACCTACCTATTTGACCAAGCTTTTCTCATCTGTCCTAATATCTCTTTATGTGGCTCAGTGTCAAGTTTTGTTTGATAAAGCTCCTGTGAAGCACTTTGGGACGTTTTATTACATTAAAGATACTATATAAATGCAAGTTGTAGTGGTTTCAGGTATACACTCACCCCCTAGCTGGACCCATGACTAATCGTGTGCTTGAAACCAAAGAGGACAGAGATGTGGCACAAAGGTTCTCCACCTCTTTTCCTTCTGTGTTTCGCCTCAGAAATAGGCATACATGGGGTCCAATGCAGAGGATTATCAACCTCATTGGGGGCAATTTTGATTTCCAGAGAATATTGGGTCGGCAATGGAGGGGACATCCACTCCTCCCATTCAATGCATTTCGGCAGGAGTCCTGATCAATTTTCATGGTTGGGTCTCATCAACATTGAATTGACGAGCTGCCAGCACTAATCACGTTCCTTGAAGGCAGCACCTCTGTTGGGAGAGCGGGAAATCCAAGAGGGAGGCCGATTTTGATGGGCCTGTAGCATCACCTTAAAAGGAGGGAGTTTAAGTGTTAGGAGTGAAAAGGACCAGTGGTTACAATGGGAAGGAAAATTGTTACAGCAGCAAGGAGATAAAGTATTGGAAGCTGTCAAGGCTCAAAACACAGAAGTGACTGCAGAAAAATGAATACCAGATCTGCTCCCAGTTTTCCCTTACTGCAGTTCAGGATCCCTTAAAATACCACAGGAAATGACTGCCTCCAAAGTTGTACTGCCCTTGTTCCATAAGCTGGTCGAGGAACTAGAGGATGTAATGCAGGTGGAGACGAAAATGACGTTGGTGTCTCAACTGAATAATTTGAACCCAATTTGTATATACTAATGAGGCCCCTGCCTGTTTTCAGCAGGAGCTCCAGTTGCCTAAGTCAAGGTCAGCCAAAAATGACATCTGGCTGACCTCCAGGGGTAAGGCGGGGGTCCATCCCCATGTGATTTGGAGACCGGTCACCAGTGGTGCTCCGCAGGGATCGGCGTTGGGACCGTTGCCCTTTACTATTTTTATTAATGATCTGGATCTATGTGCAAATTTGCAGATGATACTAAGATCTGTGTGAGTGTTAGGATTGTAATTGATGCTCATCTGCTTCAGGTGAATCTTAATATGTTGGGAGATTGGGCTCATGACTGGCAAATGATGTTTAACTTGGATAATTGCAGTGTTATACATGTGGGCGGGGCGAATGCTCAACATTCATTGGAAAGGCTGCAGAGGAGGGCCACTAGACTAATTCCCAGGATAAAGTCTCTTAGTTATCAAGATGGGTTGAAACAGTTGGGACGCTACACTTTAGAGAAATGTACACTTAGTGGTGATCTGATTGAGAGTTATAAGATAATGAAGGGATTAGATTGTGTTCCAGTTGACAGTTTGTTCCAATTAAATAGGTTAGGGAGGACCGGGGTCACAATTTTAAGTTGGGTAAGGCCAGATCTAAGTTAGATGTCAGAAGGTGTTTTTTTCCCCCAGAGAATAGTGGACCTCTGGAATAGGCTGCCGTCTCCTGAAGTTGTACACGACTCGCTGAATTACTTCAAGCAAGAGCTGGACCTGTTTCTGGTTGGGGTGGACATCACTTCTTACAAGAGGTAGGTACTTCAGGGAATTCAGGGCCACAGTGATCTCCTGGATTAGTTTTGATCGCCTAGACGGGTCGGAGAAGAATTTCCCAAACTGGCCTGGAGTGGGGAGTGTATATATTGTGATACACAAGGTATTACAATTGTGTAGGACAGGCTGGATGGACCAGAGGGTCTTTACCTATTCGCCATTGTTCGTTTGTATGATTCTGGTCAAACTACTGCCCCATTTTAAGCATAATCGGGGTGGTATCGAGATGAAAATTGCCCCATTATCTTTACAATTGAAAAGATACTTGAAAGAATCAATTTATTTACCTGTAGTTTTTAGATAGTTTATGCCTCTTCTATTTTAATGAATGCTTAATATGTATGAACTTTACCTTGTGTCATTCAACCCTATCCTTTCCTCATCTTTCTTAGACACAAGATCATACATAAGTCATTAGCATGTTATGGAGTAATGTTCATAGTGACAATCAGGGCCTAGAGTTTCCGCTCGATTGCATTGGTTTTTTCAGCGCAATTCTCCTGATATCGGCGTAACTGACGCAAAAGATCACGGATTTTAAAACGCAAATTGCTTTCAGCGCAACTTAAATTTCTGCGATCTTTTGGGCTAGTTTTAAAAACATTGCACTAGAAGCAGGTCCCGCCCACAAAACTGGCCACACCCGCAGGGTTAATTAACCACCATTGGGAGTTTCCGCTAATTGCACTTGTTTGCAGGCCTTCAAGGAGGTTCCAAAAATTAAACTGGATCTGTTGGGCACAAGGACACTAACCGGTATGATTTGAAAGGTTTTGAATTAATTTTTTTTTAAATTTACTAAGGAACTGACTAACGTACCCCAATCTAATTGGAAAATAGTTCTGTACATTTTTAAAAAGTCATTTTCAGTAATTTAAAATCGGGTTATTCACAGGTGGTGAATTGACAGTATGATTTAAAATATTTATTTCTTTGTGATAAACCCATTTTCAACTGTCTTGATGAAGCTTTACCAAGTTACACTTGAATATATAAAGGAATATTTTTTAAAGCAACATTAAAAAAAAAAAATCACGTTTCAAAACGCTGCCTGATTGCACTGGTTCATGGCAGACTTTGCATTCGGCGATATGCAAATAAGTTTGAGCGGAAACTTGAGGGGAAAAAAATCACTTCTCAAAACGGGTACAATTTTGGGCGCAATTTGTGCCGGAATCGCTGATTGCGCCTAAAGCGGAAACTCTACGTCCTGCAGTTCTTTCAGAAAGGAAATCATAACATACTCCAGTAATAACTTGTTATCATCATAAAATTTACATTGCTTCAACTGTTCCACAAAAATTTCCAGTAGTATATATTTTAATATGACACGTTTTAATTTGCCAATGTAACTTGCATTTCCAATGAATACAATGTGATTTCCGAACACATTGGGCCAGATTTTACAGTCAGTGGCAAACGAATGGCGCCAGGCATTCTTAACACTTTCACTTGCCCACAGACTTTTTATGGGCTTTTGTACTGGAAGTTCCGGTCAGCCAACTATCGAAAAAGTGCAGTGCCCTCTACATAGCATCTGGGACCTGAGTGAACAGGGCAAACAACTGTGTCTCTCCTTAACCAATCAGATTGAAGAATCGTTAATGAGCAGTGCAGAGTCTGAACCAGGAAGTGTAAGTTAGAATATTTAATTCAATGTCAAATCCGGTACAGAAAGCGAAATAAAGAGAGGGAAAGAAAGGTTGGATTAAGAGAGAGAGATAGAAGAGACAGAAAAAGAAAGCAAAAAAAAGTTTAATTTAAATTTCTTTATTTTTTTAAATCTCCAACAATAATTAAAATCTGAAGAAATTAGACTCCACTCTTGGAAAAGTTAATTTTCATTGCCTGAGAGGTTGTTTGGCAGTAATTAAGATTTATCAGCCGTTAAAAATTTACTTACACTGAAATGGACAAGCCCTCACTTTTTCAGGCGAGTTTAGTGTATTTTTATCAGGTAAGTACAGCAACTTCACGTCATTCCATGTATTTCAATGGTGTGTCTCTTGCTGAGATACCATTCTCGCGTAGCTGTTGGAGGAGCAGGGCATCTCAGACAGCAACTTCCTGATTTACACATTTAACTGAGCATGTGTGGCCGCTGGATGTTGCTGTCCGATTTACATATTAATAATGGTAAGCACTATTAGTCTCACTGTTATTTCTACTGCAAAATCTGGCCCATTCAATGATTCACTTTTGGAATTACATTCATTGCTTGTACAAGTATACAAGTTTCCAACAATTTGATTAAAGATGATGCAAAAATCATTGAAATCTTGCTACATAACAACAGCTTGTAATTTTATAGCACCTTTAATATACAAAATCATCCTACAGCACTTCACAGAAGCGTAATCAGACAAAAATTGACACTCAGGGCGCGATCTTGCCAGTCCTGGGGAGGCGGGTATGGAGGCGGGACTGCCAGGAAAATGGCAGAATTTGGAAATGGCAGATGAGGGTTGCGGTAGCAGATTAGCTGTCGCAAAGGCAGCGATGAGTAATGTTATGGAGGTACAAGTAGGTGGTCTTTGTGATGGAGAGGCTAAGGGATAGGAAGCTCAGTTCAGTGAAAATAGGACACCAAGGTTGCCAACAATCAGATTCAACTGACACCAAGGTTGCCAACAATCAGATTCAACTTGATACAGTGGCTGGGAAGCGAGATGGAACTGGTGCTGAGGGTTCGGAGTTTGTGGTGGGGGCCGAAGACAATGGCTTCAGTCGTCCCAATGTTTAACTGGAGGAAATTCTGGCTCATTCAGTAATGGGTGTTGAACAAGCAGGCTGATTACACAGAGGCAGTTGAGGGGTTGAGAGAAAGGGTGGAAAGGCAGATCTGAGTGCCATTAACATGTACGTAGAACCTGACGCCATGCCTTTGGATGATGCTGCCGAGGGAAGCATGTAGATGAGGAAGAGGAGGGGGCCACGGGTAACTGCAGAGGTAACGGTGCAGGTGTGGAAAGAAAAGGCATTGTTGGGGATGCTCTGGGTGTGATTTGATCGATAAGAGTGGAACATAGAAACATAGAAACAGGGGCAGGCCATTTAGCACCACCCCTCCCGACCCTGTTTTGCCATTCAATGAGATCATGGCTGATATGTGACCTCACTCCCTATACCGCCTTTGCACCATATCCCTTAATACCTTTGGTTAACAAAAATCTATCAATCTCAGATTTAAAATTAACAATTGACCTTGCATCAACTGCCGTTTGCGGAAAAGAGTTCAAAACTTCTACCACCCTTTGCATGTAGAAGTGTTTCCTAACTTCACTCCTGAAAGGCCTGGCTCTAATTTTTAGGCTGTGTCCCCTAGTCCTAGAATCCCCAACCAGCGGAAATAGTTTTTTCTCTATCTACCCTATCTGTTCCCCTTAGATCCATGCGAAGGGAGTTCCACTTAGCTGGGCAATGGATGAGAGACGTTGGAGGAGGATGATATGGTCAAACATGTCAAAGGCTGCAGAGAGGTCAAGAAAGATGAGGAGGGATAGTGAACAATGGTCACAGTCACAGGATGTCATTTACAACTTTGATTAGAGCCGTTTCAGTTCTGTGGCAGGGATGAAAATGTGATTGTACGACATTGGGCCAAACGTTGCTGGAATGGTGCAACTCACGGCAAGTGGTCTTAATTCGACTTTTTACCTCACCCTTCAGATCGCACTATATTTGCACCGTAAATTACTGGAATTGTAAATTGATAATAGTGCAGCAATATCAAGGTCATATCCGGGACCTCATGAAGATCGTGCCCAATGGCTTATCTCCTTAACCAATTACAGAATAGAATAAAGAAACAGAGCCAATGAAGGAGAAGGAAATAGGGTAAATTAAAGTCAAATTAGATACAGAAAGAGAAATAAAGAGAGGGAAAGAAAGAGAGTTAATTAAGAGAGAGAGAAAAAAGAGACAGAAAGGAAAAATGAGAAAAAAAATTAAAAGGAACAAGCCGAAGAAGAGGACATTGTAACCCGGTTGTGTTTGGGAATTGCTGTATTGGTCTTTGAGAAGTTAATGAGTGAATGGCAGGGTAGGTGTGCAAAATGTACGAACATTTTTGACCCATGAAGTATAGAACCAGCAGGCCCATCCATCATGATCAGGAACAGTGAAACTTCTTTCATAGGAACATAGAAATTGCGAGACGAAAGAAGACCAAGGCCCCTCCAGTTCGTCTTCTACCATCCTTGTAGTCACATCATACAATGATAATGGAGTTGTTGACAAGTCATAGCAATCAATCTCTATCAATTAGACCACAGCAGACCCAGAAATGGCATGAGGAAAACCCCAGTGGTGGAGAGCTTTGGGAACCATAGGTTCCAAGTCACCCTTTTCCTCCAAAGGATGCTACACTTAACACGTCAAGTCTCAAATTACTCAAATAGCATATCCTAAAATTATTTTCAATCTAATTTGCATTTGAGTGTCAAAAAAGCTTTGCATCCTGAAAATTATTGCCTTCCAACACTAACAGGAGTGTGGATGATAAGACTGCCACGAAAATACAGCCAAGACGGATAACATTTAAAAAAAACCTATAGGTACAATTCACAACTGCTAGAGTGAGACGCCACAACTTCATTGTTCCCTATCTGGGCCTCCAATGTTGAGTGTCATGTCAGGATCATAAATTATGTCATTAACAGCATCCTTACATGAATAACCAGCCGTAAATGGCTACGGCAAGACTAATTTGCATTAATGGCATAAATCCAGCAATTTCATGATACACAGTTACATAGAATTACAAAGAATTTACAGCACAGAAATAGGCCATTCAGCCCATATAGTTTATAAGAACATAAGAAATAGGAGCAGGAGTAGGCATACGATCCCTCAAGCCTGCTCAACCATTCAATAAGATCATGACTGAACTGTTACATCAACTCCACTTTTCCGCCCTGTCCCCATACCCCTTGATTTCCTTATGCCCAAAAATCTATCGATCTCAGTTTTGAATATACTCAACGACTGAGCATCCACAGCCCTCTGGGGTAGAGAATTCCAAAGATTCACAACCGTCTGAGTGAAGAAACTTCTCCTCAACTCAGTCCTAAATGGCCGACCCCTTATCTTGAGACTATGACCCCTAGTTCTAGACTCTCTAGGGGAAACAGCCTCTCCATATATACCCTGTCAAGCCCTCTAAGAATTTTATACATTTCAATGGCATCACCTCTCATTTTTCTAAACTCCAGAGAGTATAGGCCCATTCTACTCAATCTCTCCACAAAGGACAGCCCTCTCATCCCAGAAATCAATCCAGTGAAACTTCGCTGCACTCCCTCTAAGACAAGTATATCCTTCCTTAGGCAAGGAGACCAAAACTGTACACAGCACTCCAGGTGTGGTCTCACCAAAGCCCTATATAAGACTTCCTTACTCTTATACCCCAACCCCCTTGCAATAAATGCTTGCTAATTGCTTGCTGTACCTGAATGTTAACTTTCTGTGATTCATGTACAAGGACACCCAAATTGTTCTGAATCCCAACATTTACTAGTCTCTCACCTTTTAAAAAATATTCTGTGTTTCCATTCTTCCTACCAAAGTGGATAATTTCACACTTCCCCACATTACACTCCATCTGCCACGTTCTTGCTCATTCACTTAATCGGTCTATAATCCTTTGCAATCTCTTTATGTCCTCCTCACAGCTTACTTTCCCACCTAGCTTTGTATAGAAGCATAGAAGATAGGAGCAGGAGTAGGCCATTCGGCCCCTCGAGCCTGCTCCGCCATTTAATGAGATCATGGCTGATCATCCAAATTCAGTACCCTGTCCCTGCTTTCTCCCCATATTCCTTGATCCCTTTAGCCTTAAGAAATATATCTATCTCCTTCTTGAATATATTTAATGAATTGGCCTCAACTGCCTTCTGTGGTAGAGAATTCCACAGGTTCACCACTCTGGTGAAGAAATTCCTCCTCATCTCAGTCCTAAATGGCTTACCCCTTATCCTTAGACTGTGACCTCTGGTTCTGGACTCCCCCGCCATCGGGAACATCCTTCCTGCATCTAGTCTGTCTAGTCCTGTTAGAATTTTATAAGTTTCAATGAGATCCCCTCTCATTCTTCTAAACTCTCGCGAATATAAGCCTAATCGACCCAATCTCTCTTCATACGTCATTTCTGCCATCCCAGGTATCAGTCTGGTAAATCTTCGCTGCACTCCCTCCTTGGCAAGAACATCCTTCCTCAGATAAGGCGACCAAAACTGCACACAATATTCAAGGTGTGGTCTCACCAAGGCCTTGTACAAATGCAGCAAGACATCCTTGCTCCTGTACTCGAATCCTCTCGCTATGAAGGCCAACATACCATTTGCCTTCTTAACCGCCTGCTGCACCTGCATGCTTACCTTCAGCGACTGGTGCACAAGGACACCCAGGTCTCGTTGCACTTCCCCTTTTCCCAATCTAATGCCGTTCAGATAATAATCTGTCTTCCTGTTTTTGCCACCAAAGTGGATAACCTCGCATTTATCCACATTATACTGCATCCGCCATGCATCTGCCCAATCACCCAACCTGTCCAAATCATACTGGAGTTTCTCTGCATCCTCCTCACAGCACACACACCCACCCAGCTTTGTGTCGTCTGCAAACTTAGAGATATTACATCTAGTTCCCTTGTCTAGATCACTAATGTATATTGTGAATAGCTGGGGTCCTAGCACCGATCCCTGTGGTACCCCACTAGTCACTGCCTGCCACTCGGAAAAAGACCCGTTTATTCCAACTCTTTGCTTCCTGTCTGCCAACCAGTTCTCTATCCAAATCAGTACCTTACCCCCAATCCCATGTGCTTTAACTTTGCATGCTAATCTCTTATGCGGGACCTTATCGAAAGTATCATCAGCAAACTTGGATATATTACACTCGGTCCCCTCATCGAAGTCATTGGCCGGAATTTTCCGGGGTGGTAGCAGGCGCGATCGTTGGTTGGTCGGGTGGGAAAGTTGTTATTTTTGACAGTGGGTTGGGAACGTGAGCGAGAGTGGCTGGAGAGCACGAAACCTCGGGAGATTCAAAAAGGTGAGCGAGAGTGGCTGGAGAGCGCGAAACCTCGGGTGATTAAAAGGTGAGCGGGGGCTACAACGGACCGATGAGGGTAAAGAAGTAAAAAGTAATCGAAGTGTGACGTCACCAGAAAGCAGGTAAGTGATTGGTTGGTGAGTATTTCTCTATTTCTCGGTTTTTTCCAAACTTGGGCATCTAAATTTAAGTGCCTTGGTGTACATTAAAAGAATTTTAAAACTAATTAATTAATTAATTAATTGAGATGGGAGACCAGGCAATGTGTTGTTGTTGTTGCATGTGGGAGCTGGTGGACACCATTGACGTCCAAGGCGACCACATCTGCAGCAAATGTTGGCTGCTCGAGGAACTTCGGCTCAGAGTTGATGAGCTGGAGTCCGAGCTTCAGACACTGCGACACATTCGGGAGGGGGAGCGTTACCTGGACACTAAGTTCCAGGAGGCAGTCACACCCACTAGAGTAATTACTTCCAATTTGGCCCATGGTCAGGGACAGGAGGGTGTGACTACATGCGAGGCAGGTATTGGGATCCAGGAGGTAGTGATGGAGGAGCCTCAGCCCTTGGCCTTGTCCAACAGGTACGAGATTCTTGCTCCCTGTGTGGACGAAGGCAGGGACTGCAGAGAGGATGAGCAATCTGACCACAGCACCATGGTACAGGGAGCCATTCAAGTGGGGGGCGTAAAAAGAAATGTTGTAGTGATAGGGGACAGTATAGTTAGGGGAATAGATACTGTTCTCTGCAGCCGAGAGTGTGAGTCCCGAAGGTTGTGTTGATTGCCCGGTGCCAGGGTTAAGGACATCTCCTCTGGGCTGGAGAGAAACTTGGAGTGGGAGGGGGAAGATCCAGTTGTCATGGTCCACGTAGGTACCAATGACATAGGTAGGACAAAGAAAGAGGTTCCGCTGAGAGAGTATGAGCAGCTAGGGGCTAAATTAAAAAGCAGAACCACAAAGGTAATAATCTCTGGATTGCTACCTGAGCCACGAGTGAATTTGCATAGGGTAAATAAGATCAGAGAAATGAACGAGTGGCTCAAAGACTGGTGTGGGAGAAATGGGTTTCGATTTGTGGGGCACTGGCACCAGTACTGGGATAAGAGGGAGCTGTTCCGTTTGGATGGGCTTCACTTGAACCATGCTGGGGCTAGAGTCCTGGCGAATCGAATAACTAGGGCTGTAGAGAGGGCTTTAAACTAAATAGCGGGGGGGCGGGGGGGGGGAGGATCCAGGCGAGCGGGAATTTAAAAAGTCAATGAGAAATGAGAAAGCAATAGAGCAGGATAGAGATGGGGGAAATAATAACCAGAGTGTGACAGGAAGGGACAGAATGTTTAAAAATAAGAGTGCAACAGAAAATGGGGCCAAAACAAAGAGAAATGGTAAAAAGACAAAGTTAAAAGCTCTATATCTGAATGCACGCAGCATCTGTAACAAGATAGATGAGTTGACAGCACAAATAGATACAAATGGGTATGATCTGATCACCATGACAGAGACGTGGTTGCAAGGTGACCTGGGCTGGGAACTGAATATTCCAGGGTATTTGACAATTCGGAAGGATAGACAGAAAGGAAAGGGAGGTGGGGTGGCTTTGTTGGTAAAGGATGGGATCAGTGCAGTGGTGAGAAGTGATATTGGCTCAGAAGATCAAGATGTAGAATCGGTTTGGGTGGAGATAAAAAATAATAAGGGGAAAAAGTCTCTGGTGGGCGTAGTCTACAAGCCCCTGAACAGTAGCAATACTGTTGGACAGAGTATAAATCAACAAATAATGGAGGCCTGCAAAAAGGTACGGTAATATTCATGGGTGATTTTAATCTCCATATTGATTGGACAAATCAAATTGGTCATGGTAGCCTTGAGGAGGAGTTCATAGAGTGCATCCGGGATGGTTTCCTAGAACAGTATGTAATGGAACCAACCAGGGAGCAGACTATCTTGGATCTGGTACAGTGTAATGAAACAGAATTAATAAATGATCACATAATAAAGGATCCTCTAGGAAAGAGTGATCATAGCATGGTTGAATTTCAAATTTAGTTGGAGGGTGAGAAAGTTGTATCTCAAACCAGTGTCCTGATCTTAAACAAAGGCAATTACAATGGCATGAGTGAGAAGTCGCACAACACCAGGTTATAGTCCAACAGCTTTATTTGAAATCACAAGCTTTCGGAGCGCTGCTCCTTTGTCAGGTGAAGTGAAGAGATGCATATAGGCACAGCATATATAGTCAGAGAACACTGCCAGATGATTACAGTTAATCTTTCGAACTGCCCTTTATCACACCTCGGCAGAGAGATAATCACGGCAATCAAAGGTGTGGATGGTGTCCAAACAGGTCAGTCAGGAAAACATTACATCAAAGACAATGAGGTGGGGTCACAAGGGGTCAAATGTGGCAGATGCTGGGGTCTGTATGGAAAACAAAAAACTTTTTTTGCTGGAAATCACAGCGGGTCCGGCCGCATCTGTGTAGAGAGAACAAGCCAATGACGACTCGAGTCTGGATGACTCTACGTCAGGTGGGGTTACATGTAGCATGACATGAACCCAAGATCTCGGTTGAGGCCGTCCTCGTGGGTGCGGAACTTGGCTATCAGTTTCTGAAAACGACGATTTTGCGTTGTCGTGTGTCTCGAAGGCCGCCTTGGAGAACGCTTACCCGAAGATCGGAGGCTGAATGTCCTTGACTGCTGAAGTGTTCCCCGACTGGGAGAGAACACTCCTGCCTGGCGATTGTTGCGCGGTGTCCGTTCATACGTTGTCGCAGTGTCTGCATGGTCTCGCCGATGTACCATGCTCCGGGGCATCCTTTCCTGCAACGTATGAGGTAGACAACGTTGGCCGAGTCACATGAGTATGTACCATGTTCCTGGTGGGTGGTGTCCTCACGTGTGATGATGGTATCTGTGTTGATGATCTGGCATGTCTTGCAGAGGTTGCCGTGGCAGGGTTGTGTGGTGTCGTGGTCGCGCTGTTCTCCTGAAAGCTGGGTAATTTGCTACGAACGGTGGTCTGTTTGAGGTTAGGCGGCTGTTTGAAGGCGAGTAGTGGAGGCGTGGGGATGGCGTTAGTGAGGTGTTTGTCATCATCGATGACATGTTGAAGGCTGCGAAGAACATGGCGTAGTTTCTCTGCTCCGGGGAAGTACTGGACGACGTAGGGTACTCTGTTGGTTGTGTCCCGTGTTTGTCTTCTGAGGAGGTCTATGCGATTTTTCGCTGTGTCCCGTCGGAACTGTTGATCGACGAGTCGAGCGTCATATCCCGTTCTTACGAGGGCGTCTTTCAGCGTCTGTAGGTGTCCATCGTGTTCCTCCTCGTCTGAGCAGATCCTGTGTATTCGCAGGGCTTGTCCATAGGGGATGGCTTCTTTAACGTGGTTAGGGTGGAAGCTGGAGAAGTGGAGCATCGTGAGGTTGTCAGTGGGCTTGCGGTAGAGTGAAGTGCTGAGGTGTCCGTCTTTGATGGAGATTCTTGGACACACGCGCTGGACAGGCCCCATTAAGGTACGTTTATTTTCTACAGCGGGATGGAGCCAGCAGTGGGGTTGCCACCCGCCACGGACACTGGCCGCACCGGACCCACCAAGGTAAAGAAAATTCCAGCCAAAGATAGAGATTATAAATAGCACTGATCCTTGCGGCACTCCACTTGTTACACCCTGCCATCCTGAAAATGACCCGTTTATTCCTACTCTCTGGGGGCGATTTTCTCACTGGAGGCGGGTTTGGGTGGGTTTGAAACCCGCCTCCACTGATAGTTTTCAAAAAACTGCGATTTTCCCATGATTGACCACTTGATTTCAGACATGTGGGATGCCCTTGGTCAATTAGTGTTTTGGGACTGAAACTCGCCTCTGCTGACATCACTTTTCCAGTCTAATTTTATGGCTTCTTGCTGCCTTGGCTCATTCCACAGGATTTCTGCCTATGCTGCACCACCTGCAACATATTCTGAGAAACCACTATGGCCAATTCCAAGGCAAGGGCCTCCCTGAGGCTCTCGGATGAGGCGCTGCAAATGTTGTTTGAGGGGGTGACAGCTAGCAGGGAGGTGCTCTTCCACTTATCTGGGAGGAAGATGCCTCCTAAAGAAACCAAGGCTGTGTGGGTACAGCTAGCAAGGGATATAACCTCCAGATCTGTGGGAGAATGTTTCTGTGTATTGATGAAATGCCATCCCTGTTGGAACGCATTAAAATTATTTGATGCCAAAATGTTGGCGTTATGGCATCTGTTCTTTCGCCTTAGGCAGCTCCACAGTGCGGGCTCCGCCACACTTGTGTTGTCAGGTTGGTGGCCTGAGTGAAAGGAGGCCAGAGAGTCATGTCCATTGTCAATGATGTATTAGCATGGAGCCGAGGACATGTGCCAACTTGGGCAACCTATGCAAATCTGGCCATGATAAGTTCATCCCTTGCATCCCGGGCAGCCATGTGCTTGCGTGCTGCCGATGCTGCTGGTCGATTCACCGGCGCTCTGACCTCCTCTTGCTCCTCCTCCTCCTCCTCCTGCTCTTCCTCCTCCTCCAGATCTTCCTCCTCCTCAGCCTCCTCATCTTCATCTTGGAGGGCTGGAACTGAGCCACTTGCTCATCAGGAAGCTGCAAGCCACGGCGCTGTGCGATGTTGTGCAGTGCACAGCAGACCACGACCATTCTGGAGACCCTGTATGGTGTATACTGCAGGGCTCCACCTGATCAGTCAAGGCAACGGAAGCGTATCTTCAACAACTCAATGGTTTGCTCGATGATGGACCTGGTCGAAGTGTGACTGGCGTTGTTGCGCTCTTCAGTCTCGTTAGCTGGCCTCCTGATCGGCGTCATTAGCCACTTCTTCAGGGGGTAGCCTTTGTCACCAAGGAGCCATCAGTTAAGTTGGTTTGGCGGATTGAAAAGCGGAGGAACATTAGAGTACCGCAGGATGAAAGAGTCATGGCAACTACCACAGAACTTGGCGCAAACATGCAAGAACTTCTTGTGGTTACACACCAGCTGTACGTTGAGGGAGTGGAAGCCCTTTCGGTTGACAAAGATAGCTGGGTTGTGATGGGGTGCCCTAAGGGCCACATGTGTGCAGTCTATGACGCCCTGCACCATTGGCATGCCTGCTATATTTGCAAAGCCAACCGAACGGGCGGTTATACTTGCTTGATCCCTTGAGAACTGGATGTAATTGTGGGCCTTAGCAAAAAGGACATCGGTAACCTGCGTGATGCAACTGTGCGGCCGACTGGGAGATGCTGCTGATGTCTGCTGATGATCCCTAGAAGGAGCCTGAGGCAAAGAAGTTGAGTGCGGTGGTGACTTTGACAGCCACTGGTAAGGGGTGTCCACCCGTTCCTCTGGGCACCAGGTCTTGCTGCAGCAGTCCGCAGATCTCTCGGACAACCTCTCGTGAAATTCTCAGCCTCCTTTGGCACTGCTGCTCACTCATGTTGAGGTAGCTCATCCTTTGTCTGTAAACCCTCTGTCGGGGGTATCTCCTGCGGCAAGGTGCCTCAATGCGCTGGTGCCTTCTGCCCTGTGCAGCATCAGGTGGTTGAGCAGGAGGTTGGGGCTCCTGCTGGTGTTGCTGCTGAGCTGCCTGAGCAGGAGGTTGGGGCTCCTGCTGCTGTTACTCCTGAGCTGCCTGGTTCTGCTGCTGCCATGGATGCTCCTCATCCTCATCTGAGGTCCATGGAGAAAGAAAATGAATGGTTCCCATGCTGCTTGCAGATGCCTCCGTTGGGGAAGCGCACATTGCAAGTGGGGAGAGGGTCTTCCAAGGAGGTCCTGACTTCGGAAGGCCTTCTAAAAGTGCTCAATGACCTTTAAAAGAAAAGTTCTGGCACCTGCAAGTAATCCTTGATGAAATAAACAACATATTGTTGGACCTGCTGCTGTGAGGAGACCACCCACGAGTCAACACGCCAGGTTTAGCTGGCGTGGTTTAGGAGGGTCGTGGAACATGCCGAAATGCTTGAAAAATCACGAGGGCCTCTCAAAATAGGTTTAGAGAGGCCCTTAATGAGCATTTAATAATGTTAACTAGCGCTATGGCCAGCTGGAGGCGGAACCGTTTCCCGACCTCCAAAACCGGCACCGGCAAAATCCCGCGGAGGCGGGTTCTGAACCTGCCCTCATTGTTTCTGATTTTCTCGCCTCCAAACCCGCCTCCTCCGACGTTACAAAATCGCCCCCTCTGTTTTCTGTCCATTAAACCAATCCTCAATCCATGTTAATAAAGCACCCCAATCCCATGAGCCCTAATCTTGTGTAACAACCTATTGTGTGGCACCTTATCAAATGCCTTCTAAAAATCCAAAAGTACTACATCCAATGTTCCTCCTTATCTACACTGCCAGTTACACCCTCAAAAAATTCTAATAGATTTGTCAAACACGATTTCCCTTTCTTAAAACCATGTTGACTCTGCCTTATCATATTGTGATTTTCCAAGTGTCCTGTTACCACGTCCTCAACAATAGATTCTAGCATTTTCCCTACTACTGATGTCAGGCTAACTGGCCGATAGTTCCATGTTTTCTCTCTCCCTCCTTTCTTGAACAGCGGAGTTACATTTGCTACCTTCCAAACCACGGGAACCGTTCTAGAATTTAGGGAATTCTGGAAGATCAAAACCTATGCCAGTGTTTATGCTGCACACGAGCATCCTCCCAGCCTACTTCATCAAACCCTATCAGCATAACCTTTTATTCCTTTCTTCCTGATGTACTAATCTAGCATTTCCTTAAATGCATCTATGCTAACCACCTCTACCACTCCATGTGGTAGTGAGTTCCACATTCTAACCATTCTCTGTGTAAAGGCGTTGCGCCTTAATTCTCTATTGGATTTATTAGTGACTATGTTATATTTATTACCCAGTTTTGGACTCCCCCACAAGCAATTCATTTGAATGGAAGGCTTATGGCGTGGTCACAATTTTTTAGTTTTGTTGAGGCAAATCGGCCAGCAATTTGTGGAGAATTGGAACTCAAGACGTATATTGGGGAGGGTTTAAACTAGCTTGGCAGGGGGATGGGAACCCGAGCATAGACTCAGAAGGGAGAGAAGCAAAGCTGGAAATGGAAGGCAGAAAATTAGTAACTGAGTTTGGAAGGCGGAGGAAACAAAGGCAATAAAATAGACAACAAAGGGGTTTGGCAGTGCTTAATGGTATATGCTTCAATGCAAGGATTCTAGTAAATAAGCTGGATGAGCTGAGGGCACAGATATGCACGTGGATGTATGATAACATAGCTATTACTGAAACATGGCAGAAAGAAGGGCAGGAATGGCAGCTCAACACTCTTGGTTACAGAGTTTTCAGATGAGATAGAGAGGGGGGATAAAAAAGGAGGGGGTCACAATACTGGTTCAAGAAACAATTACAGCTGTGAGGAGGGATGATATATTAGAAGGATCATCAAACAAGGCCTGAAGAACAAAAAATGGGCAATCATACTGCTGGGGGTCTACTATAGACCCCCAAATAGTGAGAGGCAGATAGAAGAGCAAAAATGTCGGCAAATTTCTAAGAAGTGCAAAAACAATAGGGCAGTAATGGTAGGGAATTTCAACTAACCTAATATTAACTGGGATAAAATCAGTGTAAAAGATATAGAGGTCACAGAATTCTTAAAATGCTTTCAGGACAATTTTTTTAGCCAGTATGTAGCAAGCCCAACAAGAGAGGGGACAGTTCTGGACTTAGTTTTAGGGAATGAAACTGGGCAAGAGGAAGGGGTATCAGTGGGAGAGCATTTTGGTGGTAGTGATCATAATTTAGTTAGATATAGCGTAGTTATGGAAAAGGACAAAGATAGACAAGGAGTAAAAGTTCTCAATTGGGGAAAGACCAATTTTACTAAGCTGAGATGTGATTTAGCAAAAGTGGATTGGGAACAGCTACCCATGACATCGCTGCAGGAGTTCCTCAAGGCAGTCTCCTAGGCCCAACCATCTTCAGCTGCTTCATCAATGACATTCCCTCCAACATAAGGTCAGAAATGGCGATGTTCGCTGATGACTGCACAGTGTTCAGCGCCATTCACAACTCCTCAGGTAATGAAGCAGTCCATGCCCGCATGCAACAAGACCTGGATGACATTCAGGCTTGGGCTGATAAGTGGCAGGTAATATTCGCGCCACAGAAGTGCCAGGCAATGACTATCTCCAACAAGCGAGAGTCTAACCACCTCCCCTTGACATTCAACGGCATTACCATCGCTGAATCCCCCACCATCACATCCTGGGGATCACCATTGACCAGGAACTTAACTGGACCAGCCACATAAATAATGTGGCAGCAAGAGCAGGTCAGAGGCTAGGTATTCTGAGGCAAGTGTCTCACCTCCTGACTCCCCAAAGCCTTTCCACCATCTACAAGGCACAAGTAAGGAGTGTGATGGATACTCTTCACTTGCCTGGATGAGTGCAGCTCCAACACCACTCAAGAAGCTCGACACCATCCAGGACAAAGCAGCCCGTTTGATTGGCACCCCATCCACCACCTTAAACATTCACTCCCTCCACCACCGGCGTACCGTGGCTGCAGTGTGTACCATCAACAAGATGCACTGCAGTAACTCACCAAGGCTTCTTCGGCAGCACCTCCCAAACCCGCGACCTCTTCCACCTAGAAGGACAAGGGCAGCAGGCGCATGGGAACACCACCACCTCCAAGTTCCCCTCCAAGTCACAGATCATCCTGACTTAGAAGTATATCGCCGATCCTTTGTCGTTGGGTCAAAATCCTGGAACTCCCTCCCTAACAGCACTGTGGGAGTATCTTCACCACACGGACTGCAGCGGATCAAGAAGGCGGCTCACCACCATCTTCTCAAGGGCTATTAGGGATGGGCAATAAATGCTGGCCTTGCCAGCGATGCCCAGATCCCATAAGCGAATAAAAAAAAACTTGAAGGTAAATCAGTGTCAGAACCATGGGAGGCATTCAAGGAGGAGATAGTGAGGGTTCAGAGCAAATATGTTCCCACAAAGAGAAAGGGTGAGACTCCCAAATCTAGTGCTCCTTGGATGTCAAGGGGTATATAGGGCAAAAAAAGGAAGCTTATGTCGGATACCGAGAGCTAAATACTGCAGAAAGCCTGGAGTATAGAAAGTGCAGGGGTGGAATTAACAAGGAAATTAGGAAAGCAAAGAGAGGGCATGAAAAATATTTGAAGTAAAATCAAGGCAGTTCTGGTCGCCACACTATTGGAAGGATGTGGTTGCATTGTCGATGGTGCAGAGGAGATTCACCAGGATGTTACCTGGGCTGGAGCGCTTCAGCTATGAAGAGATACTGGACAGGTTGGGGTTGTTTTCCTTAGAGCAGAGAAGGCTGAGGGGGAACTGATTGAGGTGTACAAAATTATAAGGGGCATAGATAGGGTAGATAGAAAGGAACTTTTCCCCTTAGTAGAGGGGTCAATAACCAGGGGGCATAGTTTCAAAGTAAGGGGCAGGAGGTTTAGAGGGGATTTGAGGAAAAACTTTTTCACCCAGAGGGTGGTTGGAATCTGGAACTCACTGCCTGAAAGGGTGGTAGAGGCAGGAAACCTCAACATTCAAGAAGCATTTAGATGAGCACTTGAAACGCCATAGCATACAAGTCTATGGACCAAGTGCTAGAAAATGGGATGAGAATAGACAGGGCTTGATGGCCGGCGCGGACACGATGGGCCGAAGGGCCTCTTTATGTGCTGTATAACTCTATGACTCTAAAATCCAAAGATAAGAACATAAGAACATAAGAAATAGGAGCAGGAATAGGCCACTTGGCCCTTCGAGCCTGCTCCGCCATTCAAGAAGATCATGGCTGATCTTGGGCTCAAAGCCACTTCCTCGCCCGCTCCCCATAACCCTTCACTCCCTTATCTTGCAAAAATTTGGCTATCTCCCCCTGAAATGCATTTAATGACCCAGCCTCCACAGCTCTCTGGGGCCGAGAATTCCACAGATTTACGACCCTCTGAGAGAAGAAATTCCTCCTCATCTCAGTTCTAAAAGGGCGACCCTTTATTCTGAAACTGTGCCCCCGCGTTCTAGATTTCCCCACGAGGGGAAACATCCTCTCTGCATCTACCTTGTCGTGCCCCCTCAGTATCTTATATGTTTCAATAAGATCACCTCTCATTCTTCTAAATTCCAGTGAGTATAGGCCCAACCTGCTTAAACTTTCCTCATAAGTCAACCCCCTCATCTCTGGAATTAACCTAGTGAATCATCTCTGAACTGCCTCCAATGCAAGTATATCCTTCCTTAAATAAGGAGACCAAAACTGTACGCAGTACTCAAGGTGTGGTCTCACCAATACCCTGTACAGTTGTAGCAGGACTTCCCTGCTTTTATACTCCAACCTCTTTGAAATAAAGGCCAACATTCCATTTGCCTTTTTGATTACATGCTGTACCTGCATGCTAACTTTTTGTGTTTCATGCACAAGGACCCCCAGGTCCCTCTGAACTGTAGCATTTTGTAATCTCTCTCCATTTAAATAATAATTTGCTTTTTTATTTTTCCTGCCAAAGTGGATAACCTCACACTTTCCCACATTATACTCCATCTGCCAAATGTTTGCCCACTCACTTAGCCTGTCTATATCCCTTTGCAGGTTCTTTGAGTCCACTGCACAACTTGCTTTCCCACCCATCTTTGTATCATCCGCAAACTTGGCTACATTACACTCGATCCCTTCATCCAAGTCATTAATGTAGATTGTAAATAGTTAAGGCCCCAGCACCGATCCCTGTGGCACCCCACTGGTTACCGTTTGCCAACTGGAAAATAACCCATTTATCCCGACTCTCTGCTTTCTGTTAGTTAGCCAATTTTCTATCCATGCTAATATATTACCCCCAATTCCGTGAGCTCTTGCTCTTTATGTATTTTATAAATACATAAAGAGCAAGAGGATATCTAAAGAAAGAGTAGGGAATATTAGAGACCAAAAAGGTAACCTGTGTGTTGAGGCGGAAGATGTGGGTATGGTTCTTAATGAATACTTTGCCTCTGTCTTCACAAAAGATGGGGACGATGCAGACATTGTAGTTAAGGAGGAGGAGTGTAAAATATTAGATGAGTTAAACATAGCGAGAGAGGAAGTATTAATAGGTTTAGCATCTTTGAAAGTAGATAAATCACCAGGCCCGGATGAAATGTATCCCAGGCTGTTAAGAGAAGCAAGGGAGGAAATAGTGGGGGCTCTGACCATCATTTTCCAGTCCTCTTTGGCTACAGGTGTGGTGCCGGAGGACTGGAGGTCTGTTAACATTGTACTGTTGTTTAAAAAGGGAGAAAGGGATAGACCGAGTAATTACAGGCCAGTCAGCCTAACCTTGGTGGTGGGCAAATTGTTGGAAAAAATCTTGAGCTATAGTATTAATCGTCATTTAGTAAGTCACGGATTTATCAAGGACAGTCAGCAGTGATTTGTTAAGGGAAGGTCGTGTCTGACTAACTTGATTGAATTTTTTGAGGAATTATCAAGGAGGGTCGACGAGGGAAGCGCATTTGATGTAGTCTACATGGATTTTAGCAAGGCTTTTGACAAAGTCCCACATGGCAGACTGGTCAGAAAAGTAAAATCCCATGAGTGGCAAGTTGGATCCAAAGTTGGCTCAGTGGCAGGAAGCAAAGGGTTATAGTCGACGAGTGTTTTTGTGACTGTTTCCAGTGGGGTATTTCAGGGTTCAGTACTAGGTCGCTTGCTTTTTGTGGTATATATCAATGATTTAGACTTCAATGCAGGGGGCATGATTAAGAAGTTTGCCGATGATACAAAAATTGACCGTGTGGTTGATGGTGAGGAAGAAAGCTGGAGACTGCAGGAAGATATCAATGGACTGGTCAGGTGGATAGAAAAGTGGCAAATGGAATTCAATCAGGAGAAGTGTGAGGTAATGAATTTGGGGAGGGCTAACAAGGCAAGGGAATACACAATTAATGGTAGGATACTGAGAAGTGTAGAGGAACAGAAGAACCTTGGAGTGCATGTCCACAGATCCCTGAAGGTAGCATGACAGGTAGATAAGGTGCAGAGAATATAAGAGCAGGGAGGTTATGCTTGAACTGTATAAAGCACTAGTTAGGCCACGACTAGAGTACTGCATACAATTCTGGTCACCACATTACAGGAAAGATGTGATTGCAATAGAGAAGGTACAGAGAAGATTTACGAGGATGTTGCCAGGACTGGAGAATTTTAGCTTGGAGGAAAGATTGGAAAGGCTGGGGTTGTTTTCTTTGGAACAGAGGAGGCTGAGGGGAGACTTAATTGAGCTGTATAAAATTATGAAGGGCCTAGAGTGGATAGGAAGGACCTATTTCCCTTAGCAGAGAGGTCAATAACCAGGGGGCATAGATTTAAAGTAATTGGTAGAAGGATTAGAGGGGAGTTGAGCAGAACTTTTTGCACCCAGAGGGTGGTGGGGGTCTGGAACTCACTGCCTGAAAGGGTGGTAGAGGTAGAAACCCTCATCGCATTTAAAAAAGTACTTGGATTTGCACCTGAAGTGCCTTAACCTACAGAGCTACCAACGAAAAGCTGGAAAGTGGGATTAGGCTGGATGGCTCTTTTCGGCTGGCACAGACACGACGGGCGAAATGGCCTCATTCTGTGCCATAAACTTCTATGATTCTATATCTTCTTTGCCTCAAAATTGCTGGATTTTGTATGAAATAATAATGGCGAGCAATATTAATTCGCCATTATTTTTGCAGCAATTTCTGGGCCAATATGTGCAAGGGCTTGGAAGAAAGATGCCATTTTCTGCTGTATAATATTTTAGAAAAAATATGCATCTCAGCAATTTTGCATTTTAATTTAAAAATGAGTGGATTTATAAACAGCAAGGTATTTTTTGGCAAGCAGATTTCTAAATTATAAATGCAGCGTGTGCTTTCCAAAAAAAGCGGCACCTGTTAAGCACAAGCCTACTTTGGAGGTTCAGTGGATGGATATTTTATAAACTAGACTCGTCATATGTCAGTGTTTTGTGTTCAACTTATATGGATACACATGATGATGACTGGATTAATGCTGAAGAATTCCAAACCAAATTACTGACGTTGCTTCTCTAATTATATCCTGATATTAGAATACCAGTTAATGCAATCAGCAGGCTTTTGTGTACTAAATATAGGAACTGAACCTGCTGTGCCCACAAAAAAGAGCTCATATATAAGTTGTCCAGAGAGCACAGAAAACTGCTGGTGTCCAACCATCAGGGTAAGTTTCTCACTAACTTTCTTCATCTTAATTTGACGACTGATATTTTTCTCAGTGAAGTAGAGGGGGAGAGGACCACATCAAGTTATGTAAAATATTAAATTATATAATAGAAGAAATCAATCCAGAAAATTATCTCAAAATAAGTAAGGACCAAAAGACATAAATGTAATTGATACATTTAAATCAGAGTCAAAGTAGTAAAAATAATTTATCGATTATGTCTTTTCTTTTGCTAGAATTGCTGTGGAGGATTTTTTTCTTACCTGGGACTGATAAAGGTAACGGATGTTCAGACAAGCAAATGTAAACTACATTTCTTAAATGGAAAACTAATCAGAAAAGTTTAATACCATTGCTTAAAATTGATTTTGACCGTAAGTGCTGGTTATCTTTCAGACACAGGACGTCAAGTTCAATTACATGTTTATTAGATTTGAATGACTCCTCCCTGGTTGTTATCCAATACCGCACTACAAGCAGCTGGTTCAGCATCAACACAGCACCAAGTAGCAGTTCAATGACATATAAATACCACAAACATTCAATGTAACAGTGTCGGGGCGACCAACATTTCCTACAATTTCTAAATCACTTAACACAAAAATATTATTCAGTGTAATTGAAACGTAATGTGCCTATATCATTTACTTTACATTGAACGATGTATAAATCACATTGGCGTTCTAAACATGCCAGGAAAATGAACATTACATTAAAAAGATATGTTAATATGGGACTTTCGAAACGTCTTGTTTGCGGCACTATTAAATTAAGCGGAACACAACAGCTTTGTTTTGAACATTTAAAGCCACATTCGGCATTCTGGCAGTAATATGGGAGCAGCAGAGCAAAGATGCGTTTTTGTTAGCTTTTTAAAAACAGACTACCAGGAAAATGCAAACAATATTCTTTATATGAGAAACAGCTAACCGGAATGTGATGCTAATACATAGTTCATCAAGGCTATTTAAACAGTCTTACAGTCTTGAATGTGTAAACTGTATTTTGCAATCTGGTGTCACTGAAATCACAAAAACATCAACTATTTGAAGGAGTTAAAAAACTTACACGAAATAATAAAGGATAGGATATTTAGTGGACCTCGCAAAATGCAAAAACGGTTAATAATATGCTATAAAAATAATTATACGCCATGAATAACTGCGACATGGAACAAAATCAAATAAAACAATAGCTAATTAGATTAAGTTCAAATATGAGCTATCTTGTTTTCTGATAAACAAAGGAATTATTTATTCGTGTCAAGAAGTAATTCACTGAAATATGCTGATTTTATTCGGGATCACATTATTTATATACATATGGACGTATATTTCAGCAATAAAACGAAGCCATGGGGGATGCGGAAATGGCAGTGTTTGGAAAGGCGGCGTCGTATTTGCGGAAAACTGATAAGGAAAGACTGGAAGCTCAAAACCGACCATTCGATGCTAAAACTGCCTGCTATGTCCCGTGCGGTAAAGAATTGTTCGTTAAAGGTACAATCAAGAGCAAGGAGGGTGGAAAAGCCACGGTGGAGACCGAAGACAAGAGTGTCAGTTGGAAATTTAAAAATAAATAAATCATTTTGAAAAGCCTTGTTGCCTCCATGAAAGCCACATTTCTTTAAATGACATGATAGGTCTGTTGATTATTTTTCAGACCGTAACATGTAAAGAGGACCAAGTCCTCCCAATGAACCCTCCAAAATTCGATAAAGTCGAGGACATGGTCATGATGACCCACCTGAATGAAGCAACTGTGCTGTTTAACCTCAAAGAGCGTTACGCAGCCTGGATGATCTACGTAAGTACAATAGCTTCAGATTGCAAAATGAAAACGACAATTCAATAAATTAAAGGTTCTTAATTCCTTTCTCCGACTTTAGACCTACTCTGGGTTGTTCTGTGTCACTGTAAACCCCTACAAGTGGTTGCCAGTGTACGATCCCGAGGTCGTGAGTGGTTACAGAGGCAAGAAGCGTCAAGAGGCTCCTCCCCACATCTTCTCCATCTCTGACAACGCGTATCAGGCCATGTCAACCGGTAAGTATGTCGGTTTTGATTATAGGTTTTTTGCTGTACAGCGCTGAATTATTTTTGATTCTCGTTGAACTCAGAACCAGGGAACAAATTTATGCAACATTCTCTCTGTTGTCTGAACTGAGCGTTGATCTTGTGTTGGTCTTATTTACAGATCGTGAAAACCAGTCTATCTTGATCACGTAAGTGTTGCTGGTTTAATATATTCCCCTAGATGTTGGTAGTTATCTGATAGAATTCTAATTGACTCTAGTCTTTTTAAATACTTTCTGAGTGCGCTAATTGTTGTTTTCTTCATTTTCTGCTCCCACTCTATCCAGCGGAGAATCTGGTGCTGGAAAGACTGTGAACACGAAACGTGTCATCCAGTACTTTGCATCAGTTGCAGCCGGTAGTGACTCTAAGAAGAAGGAGGCTGAAGCTGCGAAGAATAAAGTAAGACAAAACTGATACAATAAAATGTGGCAACTTCTTGTTGTTTAGCTGTAATTCATGTTCTTTAGCTGTAAATGCTCCAACTCTTGGTAATCAAAAGTATTTTTGCAGGGGTCTCTGGAGGATCAAATCATCCAGGCTAACCCGTTGCTGGAAGCCTTTGGTAATGCCAAGACAGTGAGAAATGACAACTCATCTCGCTTTGTAAGTTTCTTGAACATTTCCTACAGTTGGATCTATTATACCCCATGGTGTGCACGATATTGATTAACAATCCATTGTAACAATCAAGATGTTTCAATAACACAATTATATTGTGCGCGCGTTGTGAAATCGTGTTTCAAATCTCTGACTTGAATAACTTTTACATTTCAAGGGTAAATTCATCAGAATTCACTTCGGTGCCACGGGGAAACTGGCTTCTGCCGATATTGAAACCTGTAAGTGCAGTTGAACTTGATTTGCAAATATCGGCGTAAATCAATTTGTTGATATGTAGACTTGTTCTTCAGTAAATCCACATTTTGTATGTGCACATATCCCTCCAGATCTACTGGAAAAATCCAGAGTAACATTCCAGCTAAAAGCTGAAAGGAGTTACCACATTTTCTACCAGATGATGACCAACTTTAAACCAGAAATTGTTGGTAAGGACAGAAGTTTTGTAATGTTGCTACCTTCATTTTTTTTGTTCTCTGCTAACACGGGAAAGATTAGTTCTAACATATTGGTGCAGAATTTGCGGTCAGCGGAGAAGCGATGACGATCGCCGCTGACTTCGAAGAAAGCTTCCCACAAACTTCCTGCAATCTCTGTGGTGAAAACTTTATCTTTTTCAACATTAATTTGATTGTAGCACTGTCAAAAGGAGATCTCCAGTGTACAGCAGCACTGATGTCATTAAGCTGGCTAAGCAGCCAATCACCTTGAAGAATTCTCACAGGCAGCAAACCAGGAAATAAAAAGCAGCTTTTATCATTCACTTCAAACTTTTTCACGGAAAGCAAAATAAAGATTGCGACCTACACATGGGGTTAAGGTAGAAGCTGTAATATTATAAACAAACTTCCAAAAATATAATTTTTATTATAAAAATCTAGTAATTTTTATGATAATGGAGAAATGTGACATTCCACAACGATAAAATTAATTTTTCAGGGCCAGAACGGTGGTTCAGCAGTCAATATGCTGTTAAAACCCCAGTTACACCTCTTTCTACAAGACTTAACTTTTTCTGGGGTGTTTAACAGTGATATTAGAGTAGAAAAGGGAAGTTGTCTTCATTTCAAGTGATTTCACTGATTGCCGGCTATGGGGAGTTCCACAGCACAACCTGTGGCAGAGCAGGGAATGAATGACTGCAACTTCAGGATTTATCCATGCATGCGCTAAATCCTGAAGTTACAGTCAGTTTCAGAGGGGTTCTTGTTGTTTCGTATGATGAGAAAAGCTTATAATGGGATATCTAGTTTGGCTATCCATTTGATGGCCTCCTGAGATGCCAAGTGGAGAAATGAGGTGCCTCCCACAACAGATCTTAGTGGGCAGGGTGATGTGATGTGTTCCATGGTCTGGCACTCATGGCCACAGGCGCACTTCGGTCATCCCTCATCTTCCACTTGTGGAGCAGGTGGCCGCATCGGTGAATGCCGCCAGTTTTGCCGTCATTACCACCGCAAAATCCTGGCCATTATGATCTGTTAATGTTTGCAATATACCTTTATCTCAGCCTTTCAATAGATCTACAGAAATAAAGTCCTAATGTCACCTATTAAAATGCTATTTTCATACTTTTCAACTATATCTGATTTGCATTTTATGAATGTATCTATTTCAGTGGTATCTTAGTATAGTGACTACCAGAGCAATGTTGAATTAAAACTGAATTTGACAATTTGGCTAAATGGAAGAGGGGAAACCTAACTGTAAAATTCAGTGATACTTATGCTACCCTTCATTTGGTTAATCACAAGTCTTTCTACAAAACATTTATTTTATTTTCCTCAGAATCTTGTCTCATTACCACCAACCCCTATGATTTTCCATTCATCAGCCAGGGTGAGATTACTGTCAAGAGTATTGACGATACGGAAGAATTAATGGCGACTGATGTGAGTATCAGCTGTACATCTTTATTGTTATTTTCTTATCCTAACTTGTGCATTGTAAGGCATGTACATGTTTAAGCAGCCATAACCAATAATCCATTTTTGTCCCAGTATCGATGAAGGAACAACGATATATTTCCAAGTCAGGACGGTGTGTAACTTGGAGGGGAACTTGGAGGTGGTGGTGTTCCTATGCACCTGCTGCCCTTGTCCTTCTAGGTGGTCGAGTTTGCGGGTTTGGGAGGTGCTGCCGAAAAACCCTTGGCGAGTTGCTGCTGTGCATCTTGTAGATGGTACACACTGCAGACATGGTGCGCCGGTGGTGGAGGGAGTGAATGTTTAAGTGGTGGTTGGGGTGCCAAGCAAGCGGGCTGCTTTGTCCTGGATGGTGTTGAGCTTCTTGAATATTTTTGGAGCTGCAGACAACCAGGCAAGTGGAGAGTACTCCATCACACTCCTGACTTGTGTCATGTAGATGGTCGAAAGGCTTTGTCGAATCAGGAGGTGAATCATTTGCCGCAGAATGTCCAGCCTCTGACCTGCTCTTGTAGCCACAGTATGTATGTGGTTGGTCCAGTAAAATTTCTGGTCATTGGTGACCCCAGGATGTTGATGATGGGTGATTTGACAATGGTAATGCCTTTGAATGTCAAGGGGAGGTGGTTAGACTCTCTCCCGTTGGAGATAGTCATTGCCTAACATTTGTGTGGCACAAATGTTATTTGCCACTTATCAGCCCAAGCCTGAATGTTGTCCACACCTTGCAGCATGCAGGCACAGTCTGCTTCATTATCTGAGGAGTTGCGAATGGAACTGAACACTGTGCAATCATCAGCGAACATCCCCACTTCTGACCTTATGATGGAGGGAAGGCCATTGATGAAGCAGCTGAAGAGGGTTGGGCCTAGCACACTGCCTTGAGGAACCCCTGCAGTGATGTCCTCGGGCTGAAATGAATGGCCTCTAACAACCACAACCATCTTCCTTTGTGCTAGGTATGATTGCAGCCAGTAGAGAGTATTTCCCCTGGTTCCCATTGACTTTAATTTTAATAGGACTCCTTGATGCCATACCCGGTCAAATGCTGCCTTGATGTCAAGGACAGTCTCACCTCACCTCTGGAATTCAACTCTTTTGTCCATATTTGGACCAAGGCTGTAATGAGGTCTGAAGCCGAGCGGTAATGGCGGAACCCAAACTGAGCATCGGTGAGCAGGCTGTTGGTGAATATGTGCTGGTTGATAGCACTGTTGACAACCCCTTTCACACTTTGCTGATGATTGAGAGTAGGCTGATGGGGTGGGAATTGGATGGACAGCTGTACATCTTTATTTGTATTTTCTTACCCCGACTCGTGCATTGTAAGGCATGTACATATTTAGGCAACCAGCACCAATAATCCAATTTTCCAATAAAAATGCACACGTCTAGAAAGAAGATACGATGGAATGTAAATAAATAAGAATAATTAAGAAAGGTGATACTAGCAGTGGTTTTCCACACTGTCAGTAAGGAAGATAAAATTTAGAAACTTTTAAGGTATAAGTCCTGGCATCGAAACGTTTTAAAGTAAATTTCAAAAGTTTCAACAACTAAGTAGGTAAAACTGTTTCAGTATATTAGTTTTGCTGTTGGATTCTAAGTCTATTGTTTGGATTTAAAGAGTGCTATCGATATCCTGGGCTTCGTAATTGATGAGAAATGGGGCATCTACAAACTCACTGGTGCAGTAATGCACTTTGGTAACATGAAATTCAAGCAAAAACAGCGGGAAGAGCAGGCTGAGCCTGATGGCACAGAAGGTAACAGTTTCATACGTCTCACTTCACTGCAGTATTTACTAACATTTATATATTCAAAATAATGGCCCTGAAATTGCAGTTGGAGGCGTAACTCCAGAGTATGCTTCCGACCCACGAAGCATTTCCGCACCTACCTGCTGTCATCCAAGCTGCGGAGAGTTCGGGTCTCCATGCATACGGCAGCGCAAAGGCCCACAGATCCCAGGGACGCAGGCGGTTCGGAAGTGTCCCTGGGATCACGTGGGCCCAGATCTCCAATGAGAAAGGAGGATTCCACTGCAGTCATTTAGGAACGGAATCCCCGAATGACATGCAATGGAATCCCCAAATAATTGAACAACTTAGACAATTCAAATAAATATAAATGTTCTGTATTTCAATATTATTCATAACTCCCTTCATTACACCAAATACAATACAAATTTATTTTTTTGAAAAATAATTTTAAACATTTTAATCCAGGCCAATATTTGCATAAACTAATTTTAAGTGTTTGTGCATCATTTTTTATTTTTAAATGTTTAATTTAAGATTCATAATAACCCTTACGCTGATGAAAGCAGGGCCTTTGCCTGCTTTTACCAGCCATAAGAGTTTTGTGGGCAATTGCTGGGCAGTTGTTGGGCACATAGCTCAACTCTGCGCCAGCGAAACTGATTTTACTTTTGGCTCATATGATCTGTCAAGGCGTACCTTGATAAATCGCAAGTTCCGGGTTTTCGCGCATGCGGAAGTTGCGGGGCCTTTCAGAAGGATTACGATTGCGTACGCTGAGCGTTCGCTGTCGTTATTTCAGCCCCAATATTTCAAATCAAATGCATAGTTAATTTCAATTTACAGTCGAAACAGTATTGAAGTTGTATTGTAATATTTTGGAACGATATTATTTATGGAATTAATATTAAATTTGGAAGGCATTGCCACATCTCCTGTATTATCTAGTGTTTGTATGCTTGTGGCGTAATATTGCGGTCTCTTAGACCAATTATATTGCAGTGATAGAAACCACTGTCCCTTTAACCAGTTTACCTCATCAGGACAAACTGAGCACTGTTAGCCAGCAAATCAGTTGGTTCTGCAAGCTGAAGGCTTTGAGACTTCTCTTTGGTATTCCTACCCTGCTATTTCAAACCAGCATACATATATTAGAGAGAGAGAGATAATGTTAATGAAAGTTAACTACTACGGCTTGAGGTTTCTCCTAACACTTTTAGCTGTTGTCCGCAGCCATTGATCTAATTGGTATCTGCATACATGCTTTGGTACCAAGAGAAGAAACCACCAGACTCCATTTGAAAATCTCGATCAATCAGGACAACTCATAATTTAGCTGACCCCTGACAAACAACAGAAGGAATGCTATTCAAGATGCACCTAAATGAAACCAGTTTTAAAATCACATTTACCCTGCAAAATAAGAAACATAACGGCTGCATTTTGAAAGTAACCCTTTGGTTGTAAATTGTTTGTGACAATCTGAGGACATGATAAGCTATCGTTCATATGCAAGTCCTGTTTTTATTTTACCCTCCCATCTAAAGTCTAATGAAAAAAATATGTAACACAGTCATTTTCACTATTTGATACAGGAACAAAACTCTGCTTTTGCCACACTGACATCTGTACAGCATTATTGTCCTGAATACTGTATTGAAGATATGTGGTTAACATATATGTAAGGCATTTCAATGAAACAGAAGAAAAGCTTACTTCTCAATGTTTATTGTACGACAGTATTACAAATACAAAATGAGATGCTATTAACAAATATACTCAATTGCACTATATTTTTTGTTAGATGCCGACAAGGTTGCTTACCTGACCGGCCTCAACTCTGCAGATTTGCTAAAGGCTTTATGCTATCCACGTGTAAAGGTTGGCAATGAATTTGTGACCAAAGGGCAGACTGTTCAGCAGGTACAGTTTCCAAGAATTTTAGCAAAATAATCTGTGTAAACATTTAAAATATTTAATTTAGGCTGATGCTTTTGGTTAAACTGTATATTGTATTCTTTCAGGTCAACAACTCAGTTGGTGCCCTTGCCAAATCAATTTTTGAGAAAATGTTCTTGTGGATGGTTATCCGTATCAATCAGCAATTGGACACAAAACAGGCCAGACAGTTTTTCATTGGTGTACTGGATATCGCTGGGTTTGAAATTTTTGATGTAAGAATCAGAAACATCAATATCAACAAAATAAATTACTTAAAATTAACAGCACTGAAAAGGCAATACAATGAATAATTAACACTTTAAATTGCTCCATATATTCAGTTCAACAGCTTGGAACAGTTATGTATCAACTTCACTAATGAGAAACTGCAGCAGTTCTTCAACCACCACATGTTTGTTCTGGAACAAGAAGAGTACAAGAAGGAAGGAATTGAATGGGAATTCATTGACTTCGGTATGGATCTGGCTGCTTGCATTGAACTCATTGAAAAGGTAAGTAATATCATGTATGACATTAATAAGAGCTGAAATAGATTTATATCGGCATCATTTTATTAATTGCAATGTTTCAATGTCAAAAAACATTGTCATTACCACAGCCCATGGGTATCTTCTCAATCCTGGAAGAGGAGTGCATGTTCCCTAAGGCATCAGACACTTCTTTCAAGAATAAACTGTATGACCAGCATCTTGGAAAGTCAAACAACTTCCAGAAACCCAAGCCTGCTAAAGGAAAGGCTGAAGCTCACTTCTCACTGGTGCATTATGCTGGCACTGTGGACTACAACATTAGTGGCTGGCTGGATAAGAACAAGGACCCTCTGAATGAAAGTGTAATTGGACTATTCCAGAAATCATCAGTAAAACTTTTGGGTGTTCTCTATGCTGTATCCGCTGAAGGTAAAACTCTATTACACTCAAATGTTAATATTCCTTTTTGTTAACATTGTATTCTTCCCTTTCCTAATCATTTTAGAACAAACAAATTTGTTGTTTTTTTGTAGCTGAAGCCGCTAGCAAGAAAGGTGGCAAAAAGAAGGGCGGCTCTTTCCAGACAGTGTCTGCTCTGTTTAGGGTATGATTTCCTCCTACATTTATCAATCTGTCGTGAACTAAGTTTTAATAAATTTGAGAGGGCTAGCAAAACATTGATTGAAGTGTGTCAAATATGATTAATAAATAGAACAGTCTTGTACTATTATTACAAATATCATGGGAAAAACCTGGAGATCAATATTACTTTCTTGTGTATCCCACAGGAAAACTTAGGCAAGCTGATGGCTAACCTGAGAACTACGCATCCACATTTTGTGCGTTGTTTAATCCCCAACGAGACAAAGACACCAGGCAAGTGTGATTCCCTTTCTAGACACTACATTTTTGAAGAAATAAATCACAAGCGAAGTCAGTAATGGATGCAGTCCTCTGTTTTTAACTTAATAAGGCATGAAAAAAATCATTTGGTGAGTTGTATTTTCATGTTTATGCTGTATCCATCAGGTATTATGGATAACCACCTTGTCATACACCAGCTGAGGTGCAATGGTGTGCTTGAAGGTATCAGAATCTGCAGAAAGGGATTCCCAAGCAGAATCATCTATGGTGACTTCAAGCAAAGGTAATGAATCTCAAACTCTACATTTCAGTTTTCCATTCTATGAAATTGTTGAGTATATTCCATTCTAATGATAAGACACAATAATGTGATTAAACCTCTAATACAACAGATACAGGGTTCTTAATGCAAGTGCCATTCCAGAAGGGCAGTTCATTGATAGCAAGAAAGCTTCTGAGAAGCTATTGGGATCCATTGATGTCGATCACACCCAGTACAAATTTGGACACACTAAGGTAATTATATTTAAAACCTAAGGTTCTCACTGTGAAATAATAGGTTGATGAACCTATGAATATAGTTTTAAGTTTAACTTGAAAAGCATCAAAATTCCTACCTGCTTCTGTTATTACGGTACGAGATATATGAAGCGATTCCAGACCCACCACACTGCTCCATTAAGGTGGGAACAACCCAATTGCACAAAGTGCTAAAGCCACACAAACTTTCTAGTATCAATTCAACAATGCAAAAACAAATTGAGTCATGTTTTTATAATTTATTATATTTTGTGCATTGAACATAAAAAGTGAACGCTTACTATAATTTATTTAAGGTGTTCTTCAAAGCTGGTCTCTTGGGTGCGCTTGAAGAGATGAGAGATGAAAAGTTGGCACAACTTGTTACCCGCACTCAGGCTATTTGCCGTGGATACCTAATGAGGGTTGAATTTACGAAAATGATGGAAAGGAGGTAAATATCATCACATATGAACATCCAAAAATATATGTCAGTAAAAAATATTTTCTATAATACTATATCATTTTACTCTTACACAAAAGCTAAAGAAGGATTGTTATGAACTGTGTTCCCCTGTCTAACTGTATCCTTTAGGGAAGCATTGTACACTCTACAGTACAACATCCGTTCATTCACAAACGTCAAACACTGGCCATGGATGCAATTGTATTTCAAGATCAAACCTCTTCTGAAGAGTGCTGAAACTGAAAAGGAAATGGCGAATATGAAAGATGAGTTTGAGAAAACTAAGGAGGCACTTGCCAAATCTGAAACACGAAGGAAGGAATTAGAAGAGAAAATGGTGGCTTTTGTACAGGAAAAGAATGATCTTCTACTCCAAGTCCAATCGGTAACAACGTTCACAGTCTTAATATAGTAAATTCTGTATACAAATGATAAAAACCATAGCCTGGTGTAATTCATTGTCTAATTTTTTTGCAGGAAGGTGAAACTCTGGCAGATGCAGAAGAAAGATGTGAGGGACTGATTAAAAATAAAATTCAACTGGAGGCTAAATTGAAGGAAGCTAATGAAAGATTGGAAGATGAAGAGGAGATAAATGCAGAACTCACAGCTAAGAAGAGAAAACTGGAGGATGAGTGTTCAGAACTGAAGAAAGATATTGATGACTTAGAGCTCACATTAGCCAAAGTTGAAAAAGAAAAACATGCCACCGAGAACAAGGTATGAATAGGTGATTTTTATATATAACACTTATACAACTCATGAAAGGAATTTCATACCTATTTACACTTCATGACATTCTTCTATATGTTTTGTTTTTGGTGAACATAGGTTAAAAACCTCACTGAAGAGATGGCTAGTCTCGATGAAAGCATCGCTAAAGTAACAAAGGAAAAGAAAGCCCTCCAAGAGGCCCATCAGCAGACTTTGGATGACCTCCAGGCCGAGGAAGACAAAGTCAACACTCTAACCAAAACAAAAACTAAGTTGGAACAACAAGTTGATGATGTAAGTGTTCTTAAAGACAACTAGATCAAATGGGTTTGAGCATACGGTCATTGTTTGAAGCAAATTCTGATAAAATATTATTTTTTCCTTAAAAGCTCGAAGGTTCTCTAGAGCAGGAGAAGAAACTTCGCATGGATCTTGAACGCTCCAAGAGGAAGCTTGAAGGCGACTTGAAGCTGTCACAAGAAGTCACAATGGATTTGGAGAACGATAAGCAGCAATTGGATGAGAAGCTAAAAAAGTCAGTCATCTTATTCTTTGTTCCCATCCCTTTGCGTGAATTTTTAACCCACCTGTCCTGTTAGCATATAGAACTTGTTATTGCAGACATTGACTCTTCAGTCAGAGGATTTTCATTAACTTGAGCATGTGGTCTTGTAGAACTTCTGTGATTGAACTAGTACAAGAGCACTGCTTGTAGAGAGTAATATGGTGTTAACTCAGGAATTAAGGATCTATTTTAAATGTCCTGCAGCTATCACATAATTTATTGCCTCAGCATGTCTGTGAAAATAAACAGATTTTGTGTAAGTTCATTAATAATACAGAAATTTGGTAATTGAGTAGTTCAACTTAATTTTTCACTCTTATTATTAAAGGAAGGAATTCGAAATCAGCCAGCTTCAAAGCAAAGTTGAAGATGAGCAGGCTTTGGCTTCCCAGCTGCAGAAAAAGATTAAAGAATTACAGGTGATGTATAGGTCTCGTGAAATTATCGACTCTACCTTTGTAAATGTTATGTGCATGAACTAATGTTACTTGTTTTAAGATCGTAATCAACGCATATTTATTTTAAGGCTCGTATTGAAGAGCTTGAAGAAGAAATTGAAGCCGAACGTGCCTCTCGTGCTAAGACTGAGAAACAGAGATCTGATCTAGCTCGGGAACTTGAAGAGATCAGTGAGCGACTAGAAGAAGCTGGAGGTGCAACTGCAGCACATATTGAAATGAACAAAAAACGTGAAGCAGAATTTCAGAAAATGCGCCGCGATCTGGAAGAATCTACCCTGCAGCATGAAGCCACGGCCGCTGCTCTTCGTAAGAAGCAAGCTGATAGTGTTGCAGAACTTGGGGAACAAATCGACAACCTGCAACGTGTGAAACAGAAACTGGAGAAGGAAAAGAGTGAGCTGAAGATGGAAATTGATGACCTTGCTAGTAATATGGAATCTGTATCTAAAGCTAAGGTGCAGTTCTGAATGTTGTTAAACCCTACTCCTTCATATAATTATCTTTAATTAATTATTGTTGTCCATTTGGTTTCGCATATTTTGAGAATTGAGCATTTTGGTTTCAGGGAAATCTTGAGAAGGTGGCCCGGTCTCTTGAGGACCAAGTCAGTGAACTGAAGACCAAACACGATGAGCATCAACGTTTGATCAACGATTTATCAACTCATAAAGCACGGCTTGGAACGGAAAACGGTATTTATCAGTTCCTTAACTATTTATTGTTCAATGCCAGAAAATACTATGTTATTTTGCAACTTTTTTGCTTGCAACCTCTTCTGATTTGCAGGTGAACTGAATCGCCAGGTAGAGGAGAAGGAAGCCTTGGTATCTCAGCTGACAAGAGGTAAACAAGGATATACTCAACAGATTGAGGAGCTCAAGAGGCAGCTGGAGGAAGAAACAAAGGTACCAGAATAATTTAAGTAAATCATCCATATTAGTTTTAGAAGAAAACCTTTACAATAATGTAAAATAATTTCCACGTGTTTGAGAATTTGCTTTTGCAACAATTTAATTTCTTCAAATTGCAACAATATAAAATATTACATTTTGTGACGTGGTTGTGAAGTGATTGACTTAAGATGTTAGCTTTGGAAGTGGAGATATTTCTAATCATCGTGACCATAAGCAAAGTATCACGGTTCAGTAACGCGCTAATAATCATAGCAATATTAACTAGTATTTCATCATCTAACTTGGTAATTATTTCAGGCTAAAAGTGCCTTGGCACATGCTATGCAATCTGCCCGCCACGACTGTGATTTGCTCCGTGAGCAATATGAAGAGGAACAGGAGGCAAAAGCAGAGCTCCAGCGTGGTATGTCCAAGGCCAACAGCGAAGTTGCTCAATGGAGAACAAAATATGAAACTGATGCAATCCAGCGTACAGAGGAACTGGAGGAGGCCAAGTATGTGATAATAAAATGAGAATTTGGCTTCATACAACATGTTCTGTGAGATGATGTTATTACAACATCTTTGGTTTTGTACTTTTCAGGAAAAAACTTGCTCAGCGTCTGCAGGATGCAGAAGAGCACATTGAGGCTGTGAACTCCAAATGTGCTTCATTGGAAAAGACAAAACAGAGATTGCAAAATGAAGTGGAGGATCTCATGATAGATGTGGAGAGGGCAAATTCAGCAGCAGCAGCTCTTGACAAGAAACAGAGGAACTTTGACAAGGTAAGAGTATGTTGTGCCATTGTTTCCCTTTCTCTGTCATTCTAAAGACAGTTACCATACCAATTTCATGTTAATATTAAGTAATTTCAGCTGCGGATAGATACAAGAGTGGCAGTGTAACTCTATTAGGATTAGACCTGATTCTTGAATGGATTAACACCAAGCCCGCGATCTTACCTGAGGAGTCCCGTTCAAGGCGGGACTGCTGGTTTCTGGGTTTTAGTCCCGCCCCCAGCGACGTCTGACGAACAGACGCTATTTTCCCTTGATTGGCCTTGTTAAGCCCACCCTGCGGGCTTGCCGGCCAATTAAGGGAAAGCCAGTGTCAGATGACGTCAGTGCATGATGCTTCATCTGCCGGTTTTCTTAAAGGGACATACCCCATAATTTTTTGACAGATGAATTGTCAGTGTTTGACAGCATTGACACTGACATATAAACACTGACAATCACTGTCCAAAGGTGAGCCCTTTCACCCAGGCTCACCAACGACTCTCTGCTTAGGAGGAAACAAATAGCAGCTGCATGTGAGATTGCAGAAGCCATCTGTCAAGTCTCCCGATCAGATGAGGCTTCAGAGAGACATCAAATCTTGTCACCTGCAGATACATATAAACAGATAAAAAATATTTCACACTACATTCTCTCACCTGTCATATTACCTGTGCACAATTGCACCCATCACACTACCTCTGCAGCTGTCATTTGCACATTTACATTGCAGCAGACCCACAGCTCGCCTCGCTGACCCTGGCGGGGTTTCCCGCCGTCGGGAAGTCTGCATCAGCAGGCGGAAAATGGTGAAAAGCCTCTTAACTGCCTGTTAATAGGCAGTTACTTGGCTCTAATTCCCTTCCCGCCGCTAGCAGACGGCCCCCTCCGCGAGTGGGGGACCTGCCTCCCGGGAAGATCGCTCGGAGGCGGGTTGGGGCCCGCTCCCATTTTCCCAGCAGTCCCGCCTCCTCAGGGCTGGGAAAATTCCCCCCCCCCCCCCCCCCAAGTGTATGAGGCCCCTCCAGGTACCTATCTAATAACATTTAAGTTTCACACTGGGTGGAGTGTAATTCTCTCTTCCCCAAAAGGCTGTGGATGCTGGGTCAATGGAAATTTTCAGTTCGATAGATTTTTGTTCAGTAAAGCTATCAAGGGATATGGAGAAAAGGCGGGTAAATGGAGTTGAGGTACAGATCAGCCATGATCTAATGGAATGGCGGAACAAGCTCCAGAGGCTAAATAGCCTACTCCTCTTCCTATGTGTGAAAACAAGTTTAAAATGTACTCAGACTGTGCATTGGATCTCCTAGGCACTTTAAAATTCAGTGCTGAATATTTTTCATATAAGAAAGCAAATGTTGTCCCCTGCTCTGACCTAACAAAATATAGTTATTGGGAAGCAGACCTTTGTGCATCCATTTAAACATGCATGCATGCATGCATGAAGTTCTGTTGTGACAGGCAGAGTATGAGTTGCAGCCCAAAGTGTAATTCCAGTCTTGAAGTTGAAGTCTGCACTCCATACTCTCCAGCTATCATCTCACATTGGTATTGAGGTATAACTGCATCCTCATGTTTCATTTGTAACTTTTGCAATTGTACAATAAAGGTTCTGGCAGACTGGAAACAGAAATTTGAGGAAAGCCAGGCTGAACTAGAAGCAGCTCAGAAGGAATCCCGCAGTCTCAGTACTGAGATCTTCAAGATGAAGAATGCATATGAGGAGTCTCTGGAGCAACTTGAAACTCTTAAACGCGAGAACAAGAATCTGCAGCGTAAGTCTTAAACATTTCTTGTCATTTAAATATTTAAAAATGTTGATATTAAATCGATAATGTGTTTACCTTGGAGTTAAAACCCATAGTAAAATCCCATTCTTGCCCACTGCGCTTCATATTCTCCAGGAATCAGTCTCACATCAATAGTATAATTGCACCTTTATATTTCTTTTGTAGTCTTAGTTTTATCACAACTAAAATAGGTATAATTTGCAATTTTTTTTCATAAACCAGAGGAGATCTCTGATCTGACTGAGCATCTGGGTGAAAGCAGCAAGGCCCTCCATGAGCTAGAAAAGGCAAAGAAGACAGCTGAGCAGGAGAAGAGTGAAATTCAATCGGCTCTGGAGGAGGCAGAGGTAAAACTAATAATTATTTCAGCAGTACACATTAGAAATCGAAATTTAGATCAATACTATTTGTCAAATGGAGTAACAGAGTTGCAACAATAGTCTAGGGCAATGGACAGCTTTAAAAATTGATTGAACGTTCTAAAAGGCATCAGTTCCAAAGGAATACACTAAATGGTCGAAATGGTATCCACAGAAAGTAATTTGTGGATGATCTTGCCTAAGTATAGTTTGCTTTACTTTGGAATAACAGATAAACCACTGGATTTATATATTGTCATTTATGACTGGTTAATATAGCTTTGAGCCAGGTAAATGGATTACTATTTTTGCACTCCAAAATGAGAAGCTTTTAAAACTCAAAAGTTACAACTCTTTTTCTTCATATTCACATTAGGAGGCTAACATTAGATTGCAATCCTGAAGTGGCAGAGGTAGATGGGTATGAATCTTCAAACATTTTCTCCTTACATTATGAAAATGTCTCAGTGATTTACACAATGAATTAAATTTTGGAGTACAACAACTTATTATGTCAGCAAATGTGGCAGCCACTCTGCACCAGTAGTATTGTAAAAACAACAATGGGATGAATGACCAGGTACTGATTGGTTGCTGGCATTTTTGCACAAGTACTGACTTTATATCAGGACCTCAAAAGAAAATCACCTTCCTGGCCTCATCTTTAACATCATATTTCTGTATGATGGCCTGGATTTTCCTTATTGTCGGGGTTCTGACCGGAATTGGGATGAGGTGGAATTTCTGTCTCCTGGTCCGACACCACTGTGAATCTCTTCCATTTCCCTGGGCTGTGTTAATTATATACTCAAGGTGACTTCCCAAGCCTTATATCACTCCTCAGTGCTAGTGTGCTCTGAGCGGAAGAGAAATCAACTCTTGCAGCATTTCATTCACTGAAGCTTCTTAAAGGGGTAGGATGGAGAAACTGGGCAGCCTCCCAAAGTGTGAAGAAATTGTTTCAAAACATGTTAATGGGCAAAGGTTGGAAGTAGAGGAAGAGCACAGCAAAATAATAACTCCGGGACACTCTACTGTCTGATTTGTCACGCTGTTTGTCCGACATCCAGTCCAGGAGGTGCAGCAATTTCCTCTGCACTATCACTAAAACTGCCTACTTCCACCTCCATAACATCGTCTGTGTCTGCCCCTGCCTCAGCTCATCTGCTGCTGAAACATTCATGCCATTATTAGCTCTAGACTTGACTACTCCAATGCTCTCTTGGCTGGACTCCCATCTTCCACCCTCCATAAACTTGAAGTCATCTAAAACTCTGCTACCCATATCCTAACTCGCAACATGTCCCGTTCAGCTATCACCCCTGTGCTCGCTGACCTGCATTGGCTCCCAGTCCGGTAACACCTCGATTTAAAAATTCTCATCCTTGTTTTCAAATTCCTCCATGGCCTCACCACTCTTTATCCCTGTAATGTCCTCTAGTCCTCCAACCTTCCAAGATCTCTGCACTCCTCCAATTCTAGCCTCTTGCGCATTCCTGATTTTGGTCACCTGTCCTAATATCTTCTTATGCGGCTCAATGTCAAGTTTTGTTTGATAACGCCCCTGCGAAGCGCGATGGGATATTCTGTATATACGGAGATGGGGATTCAGCAGGAGAGCTTCTCAACCCCTTTTCCTCTATTATCTGCCCTGGTTCTGCCCATTTTTGGATGGTGTTCAAGAGGATAATCACTGCGACCATTGTGCGCAGAATATAAGAATTTTGGGAGTTGTTATTCATCAAGTAATGTCATAATATAATAGTCTGGAAAGATAGATGCATTTAATACACACTAGTATCATAGCGAGTGCAAGCAACTTTCTATGGCTATAATGTGTGAAATGTTCAAAAATATGTGTGATGCCCTTTGTAGGCTACTCTGGAACATGAAGAGAGCAAGATCCTCCGTATTCAGCTAGAACTGAACCAAGTAAAATCTGAAGTTGACAGGAAAATTGCTGAGAAAGATGAGGAGATTGAGCAGCTGAAGAGGAACCACCAGAGAGTTGTAGAAACAATGCAAAGTGCCTTGGACTCAGAAATCAGGAGCAGAAATGATGCTTTAAGAATCAAAAAGAAAATGGAGGGCGATCTAAATGAAATGGAGATTCAGTTGGGACATGCTAACCGTCAGGCTTCAGAAGCCCAGAAACATCTCAGAAACCTGCAGGGTCAATTAAAGGTCTGTATAATAGTGCATTTATTTCGGATTTACAGTTAATTTTAATCTAGCTCTAAATATTGTGCAATCATCTGTCAATTAAATAAATGTAATGGCATTTTCCTATGACCTAACAATAGAAAAGTGCAGGAATTATAATTTGTCAGCAGTTTTAGATTATTCAAACTACTTAAGATTTCACTAAATAGCTTATTATTTTAATTTATGCTAATATATGAATATTACTGTTTGCTATGATATCTGCTTACAAAAGATTTCTACATTCTAAATAGGACACCCAGTTACATTTAGACGATGCTTGCAGAAGCCAGGAGGACTTGAAGGAGCAATTGGCCATGGTTGAACGCAGAAGCGGTCTGCAGCAGGCTGAGATTGAAGAAATGAGAGCAGCACTGGAACAGACAGATAGAGCTCGCAAAATTGCTGAACAGGAGCTTATTGATGTCACTGAGAGGGTACAGCTGCTGCACACTCAGGTTTGTCCACACACTATTGTCAATTAGACAAGTAGGCCCTGTTATATACGGAGAGGATGTGGTTGAGGCCTAAAACGGCCAAAGAATCCGGCAAGGCTGGGGACGAGGTGGTTCTGCCGACCTTAACGGCAGGACCTCATTAACAGAGGTCGTAAACACCAGCAACAGGAGGCTGCAGCTCTTGCCTTCCTTTCACTGCCGAGTTTCCGACCTCTGGGAAACCTGAGCAGCAACAGTAAATGTTAAATCGGGCTCCCAATTGCCCGTCGTGGGGGTTAATATCGAGGCTGCAGGCTTTTTTGCAGTTTACACATCATACAAAACAAGTTCTTACAAATTGACTTTTCCTGCAGAATACAAGTCTCATCAACACCAAGAAGAAGCTGGATTCTGACCTGAGTCATCTCCAATCTGAAATGGAAGAAACAATTCAGGAATCAAGAAATGCTGAAGAAAAAGCAAAGAAGGCTATCACAGATGTAAGTCAGAAGTTATCTTAATTATTTATTCATATTATTACAAATACTGATTGTCTCACTTCAATTACTTTGTTGGTATTATTTCAAGCTTGAGCTTGAATAATGATTTGCCCAATTACCTCACCATTATAAGGCTGCCATGATGGCTGAAGAGCTGAAGAAGGAACAGGATACCAGTGCTCACCTTGAACGAATGAAGAAGAACCTCGAGCAGACGGTGAAGGACCTGCAGCATCGTCTGGATGAGGCTGAGCAACTGGCAATGAAAGGAGGAAAGAAACAGCTCCAGAAACTGGAGTCTAGGGTAAGCATCAAGATTGTGTTATTGTATGCCGCATGCTGAAGCTTGCGAATATGTTGAGGCTTTAGCAACAAAATACGGAACATAATTTAAAAGGCAATATGAAACTTGGATGGATGTAAAACAGTTAACACCATTTGGTGACTGGTTTAGGTGCGTGAGCTGGAAAATGAACTGGAAGCTGAGCAGAAACGAAGTGCTGATTCCGTCAAAGGCGTTCGCAAATATGAAAGAAGAGTCAAGGAACTGAGCTATCAGGTATTGTACAGTTTATAAGCTCATTATTTAGAGTGGCACACCATTGTGGGATCTAGCACTAATCATTATTTTTACAAAATAATCAAAATAAATGTTGCCTCTTTTGCTTTATTTACAGTCAGAGGAAGACAGAAAAAATGTGCTGAGACTGCAGGACTTAGTTGACAAGCTGCAGATGAAGGTTAAAGCCTACAAGAGACAATCTGAGGAAGCTGTAAGTAACTGAGGAACTAACTGGTCTAGATCGCTGTGAATGCTCTTAATCTTTATATTTGTCATCAGATTACAAAGCTTATCATTATTTAAGACTATTGTAACCAGAAGGGACCCTAGAATATGGCGTTCAGAACTCCAACCATAAGTAACAGAGCTTTTCCATTTATTTTCATCTTCCACTTTCTACTGCGAAGGAAATTTTCAGTTTACCTCGTGAATTTGTTATTTTCCATTGGGAATTGGCTGTTTTTAAGACTCACACATGCTTCCTGAAATCCCTTTTAAATCAGAATAAATTATATCCACAGGGTAGACTTTATCCACTAAGAATTCCAGCAACGAGAGGGGTCTGAGTCCCTCTTATTCTTCAGGGCATCCTGTGTGATGTCCTCAAACAGTTTTCCCAGTGCAGCTTATAATTTCCAGATTCATGTCTCACTCCTTCTTTGAATAGCAGGATTGTATTTTGTCTCATCCAGAGTCTAAATGCAGTTTTTATGGAACTTGAAGATATTTATGAAGTCTCACCTATTGCCTCTCTCATTTCATTAAGGAATATATGTTGTCTCCCATCTAGCCTGTAGACATTTTGGGGTAAAACGGGTGCAGTGCAGACATTTTGACGTAGAAATTACACCTCCATAAAATGGGTGCAGGGTAGCCCATTTTCAGGGACCAACGTACCGCGCCCCAAGAATCCCTGAAAAATGTTGGCCCCAAAAACAGGCATTTGCTCCTTTGCATATTCTAATAAGGGTTCAGGCAGCTCAGAAAGTGAATATGCACTCCTTCTCCAACTGCATGTAAAGTGATGACCCATATATAAAGGATAATATTTAAACGCACTGCACCTCGCAATGCCGATCAGTGAGCAGAGATATTCATCCAATCTAGGCTTGATTCGAACTGAAGTGCCAGACGCAAAAGAACAATGTGCTAAACTAGTCCACTGTCCAATCTTCTCACAAACAATAAAAAGCTGGTTAATAGTTGGACTATAAACCTCAAAATGTGTGGATCACAGTATTACAACTGTTGGTCAACCCTCCAAACACATAATGGCTTTTGGCTAAAGTCAAAAACTTTGTGAACAATTCATATTTTTACTATCCTAGTTACACTTTACATTCTCCTATGGTCAACGTGCTTGCCTGCAATCTGATCATTTCTTGTACTGTATTCTCTTTAGGAGGAGCAGGCCAATGCTCACCTGTCCAAGTTCAGGAAGGTGCAGCATGAACTGGAGGAAGCTGAGGAACGCGCTGACGTTGCAGAGTCTCAAGTCAACAAACTTAGAACTAAAAGCCGTGACATAAATATCAAGGTACAGTACATGCAACACTTACAATAACTAAAATTATTGGTAAAGATTTCCATTGTTAATCAGAATATAAATAATCTTTTAAAAGCAGTATTTCATTATTTAACCATTTGCATTTTCTTTTTACCTATTAGGCCGCCGAAGAGTAGATGACAATCTGAAATGGTCCAAAGAAGAAATCCACAAAATGTGTATTTCGTTGTAACATAGTTTTACAAATGTAGTGCTGTCAATAGAAATAAAAATGCAACTCTGAAAAATGGTTCTTTGTCATCTATGTTTTTTAGATGATTCAATAATCATACTAGGAACAGAAGTGATGCACAGAACAACTCCAATAAAGTTACATTGTGAACAATAGTTTAGTATGAGTGTAAAAAGGAGAAACTATTAGAATGGTGCATATGAAATCTTGTTAATCAAGAATCTGCCATATCTTTATTATAGCATTGAAATTATGCAGTGCAAATTCATCTGGTCCCGCAGGCAACGAGCGCCCAAACTGGGAAGCCAGAGAACGGCCTTATTAACATTTTATTGTGTGAGCTGTCAGAACCTGTGTTGCCTCCACAGGCAGATTACAGATTTGAAGGTGCCAATCGTTTGTTGCTGACTTTGCCAGCAGTGGCCTGAAAATCATTCTCAGGAATGGGGTTGGAGAAGGCAACAGTGGAACGATCATGCAAACTGTTGAGTCAGAGGGGCACTCCTGTCCCTCCTGGCTCCACAGGGAGGTTTTTAAATGCTGAAAGGGGCTGGGAGGGGAAGATGTGTTTAGTGGTGTGATCACGCTGGAGGTGGCGTAAATGGTGCAGGATGATCCGTTGAATGTGGAGGCTGGTGGGGTGAAAGGTGAGGACAAGGGGAACCCTATCGTGTTCTGGGAGGGAGGGGAAGGGGTGAGAGCAGAAGTGTGGGAAATCGAACGGATACGGTCGCGGGCCATGTCAACCACAGTAAGGGGAATCCTCGGTTGAGGAAAAAGGAAGACATACCGGAAGCCCTAGTATGGAAGGTGGCATCGTCAGAGCAGATGCAGCGGAGACGGCGAAACTGGGAGAATGGAATAGAGTTCCTACAGGAAGCGGGGTGGGAGGAAGTGTAGTCCAGGTAGCTGTCGGAGTCAGTGGGCTTATAGTGGATGTTGGTCGATAGCCTATCCCCAGAAATGGACATAAGAACATAAGAACATAAGAAGTAGGAGCAGGAGTAGGCCATATGGCCCCTCGGGCCTGCTCCGCCATTCAATAGGATCATGGCTGATCCGAACCTAGACTCACGTCCACTTCCCTGCCCGCTCCCCATAACCCTTAATTCCCTTATCAGCTAGGAAACTTTCTATCTCCGTTTTAAATTTATTTAATGTCGCAGCTTCCACAGCTCTCTGAGGTAGCAAATTCCATAGATTTACTACCCTCTGAGTGAAGAAGTTTCTCCTCATCTCAGTTTTGAAACAGCAGCCCCTTATTCTAAGATTATGCCCCCTAGTTCTAGTCTCACCCATCAGTGGAAACATCCTCCCCGCCTCCACCCGATCAAGCCCCCTCACAATCTTATGTTTCGATAAGATCGCCTCTCATTCTTCTGAATTCCAATGAGTAGAGGCCCAACCTACTCAACCTTTCCTCATAAGTCAACCCCCTCATCTCCGGAATCAACCGAGTGAACTTTCTCTGAACTGCCTTGAGAGCAAGTATATCTTTTCTTAAATATGGAAAACAAAACTGTACGCAGTATTCCAGGTGTGGCCTCACCAGTACCTTGTATAACTGAAGCAAGACTTCCCTGCTTTTATACTCCATCCCCCTTGCAATAAAAGCCAAGATTCCATTGGCCTTCCTGATCACCTGCTGTACCTGCATACTAACCTTCTGTGTTTCATGCACCAGGACCCCCAGATCCCTTTGTACTGTAGCACTTTGCAGTTTCTTTCCATTTAGATAATAACTTGCTCTTTGATTTTTTTCTGCCAAAGTGCATAACCTCACACTTTCCAACATTATATTCCATCTGCCAAATTTCCGCCCACTCACTTAGCCTGTCTATGTCCTTTTGCAGGTTTTTTATGTCCTCCTCACTTATTGCTTTTCCTCCCATCTTTGTATCGTCAGCAAACTTGGATACGTTGCACTTGGTCCCCTCCTCCAAATCGTTAATATAGATTGTAAAGAGTTGGGGTCCCAGCACTGACCCTTGCGGAACACCACTAGTTACTGATTGCCAACCCGAGAATGAACCATTTATCCCAACTCTCTGTTTTCTGTTAGATAGCCAATCTTCCACCCATGCCAGTATATTACCCCCAATCCCGTGAATTTTTATCTTGTGCAGTAATCTTTTGTGTGGCACCTTATCAAATGCCTTTTGGAAGTCCAAATACACCACATCCACTGGTTCCCCTTTATCCACCCTGTTTGTTACGTCCTCAAAGAATTCGAGCAAATTTGTCAAGCATGATTTCCCCTTCATAAAACCATGCTGACTCTGTCCGATTAAATTATGCTTATCCAAATGTCCCGTTACTGCTTCCTTAATAATGGACTCCAACATTTTACCAACCACAGATGTTAGGCTAACTGGTCTATAGTTTCCAGCCTTTTGTCTACCTCCCTTTTTAAATAAGGGCGTTACATTAGCAGTTTTCCAATCTGCTGGGACCTTTCCCGAATCCAGGGAGTTTTGGAAAATTACCACCAATGCATCCGCAATCCCTACCGCTGCTTCTCTCAAAACCCTAGGATGTAAGCCATCAGGTCCAGGCGATTTATCCGCCTTAAGTCCCATTATCTTACCGAGTACCTTCTCCTTAGTGATTTTAATCGTGTTTAGCTCCTCCCCCCCCCCCCTATAGCCCCCCGTTTGTCCAGTGTTGGGATATTTTTAGTATCCTCTACTGTAAAGACTGATACAAAATATTTGTTCAGCGTATTTGCCATCTCCGTGTTCCCCACTACTAATTTCCCGGTCTCGTCCTCTAAGGGACCAACATTCACTTTAGCCACCCTTTTTCTTTTTATTTTACTGTAGAAACTCTTGCTGTCTGTTTTTATATTTTTTGCTAGTTTACTTTCATAATCTATCTTCCCCTTCTTAATTAATCTTTTAGTTATTCTTTGCTGGCTTTTAAATGCTTCCCAATCTTCTATCCTCCCACTAGATTTGGCTACTTTATATGCCCTTGTTTTCAGTTGGATACTATCCTTTATTACTTTACTTAGCCACGGATGGCTGTCTTTTCTTTTACGCCCCTTTTTCCTCAGTGGAATATATTTTTCTTGAAAGTTGTGAAATACCTCCTTGAATGTACACCACTGCTCCTATACCGTCTTACACCTTAATCTATTTTCCCAGTCCACTTTAGTCAACTCTGCTCTCATACCTTCATAGTCTCCTTTATTTAAGCTTAGTACGCTGGTTTGAGATCCAACTCTCTCACCCTCCAACTGAATTTGGAATTCAACCATGTTATGGTCACTCATTCCAAGGGGATCCTTTACTAGGACATTTTTTATTAATCCTGTCTCATTACACAGGACCAGATCTAAGATTGCCTGCCCCCTGGTTGGTTCAGTAACATACTGCTCAAGGAACCCGTCCCTAATGCACTCTATGAACTCTTCCTCAAGGCTGCCCTGTCCAATTTGATTTGTCCAGTCAATATGAAAGTTAAAATCTCCCATGATTATAGCTGTTCCCTGACTACAAGTCCCAACTATTTCCTGATTTATACTCCGACCAATAGAGTTACAACTGTTAGGAGGCCTATAGACTACGCCCACTAGTGACTTTTTCCCCTTATCTCCACCCAAACTGTTTCACTATCCTGATCCTGTAACCCAATATCATTTCTCACTATTGCAGTGATTCCATCCTTTATTAACATAGCCACCCCACCTCCCTTTCCTTCCTGTCTGTCCTTCCTAATAGTCAAATACCCCTGGATGTTTAGTTCCCAGTCATGGTCACCTCGCAGCCATGTTTCTGTAATGGCCACCAGATCATACCCATGTGTAGTTATTTGTACCGTCAACTCGTCTATTTTGTTACGAATGCTGCCTGCATTCAGATAAAGAACTTTTAAACATGTTTTGTGACAATTTATTCCTGCTTTTACCCCCTTTACTACTTTACCTTTATCTTTATATATTCTGTCCCTTCCTGACACGCTCTGGCTTTTAATTTCCCCACTGCTAATTTGCTCTATTGCCTTCTCCGCTGACATTTTTATTCTTCGCTCTCTTGAAACCTCCCCCCTACTAATTAGTTTAAAGCCCTCTCTACAGCCCTAGTTATTCGATTCGCCAGGATTCTAGTCCCAGCACTGGCCAAGTGAAGTCCGTCCCAACGGAACAGCTCTCTCCCGTCCCAGTACTGGTGCCAGTGTCCCAAGAAGCAAAACCCATTTCTCCCACACCAGTCTTTGAGCCACGCATTTAACTCTCTGATTTTATTTACCCTAGCCAAATTTGCTCGTGGCTCAGGTAATAATCTAAAGATTATTACCCTTGATGTTCTGCTTTTTAATTTGGCCCCTAGCTGCTCATACTCCCTCAGCAGAACCTCTTTCCTTGTCCTATCTATGTCGTTGGTACCAACATGGACCACGACAACTGGATCCTCCCCCTCCCACTCCAAGTTTCTCTCCAGCCCAGAGGAGATGTCCTTAACCCTGGCACCGGGCAGGCAACACAACCTTCGGGACTCTCGCGCTCTCGGCTGCAAAGAACCCGATCTATCCCCCTTATGATACTATCCCCTACCACTACAACATTTCTTTTTACTCCCCCCACTTGAATGGCCCCCCGTTCCACGATGCTGTGTCCAGGTTGCTCATCCTCCCTGCAGTCCCTGCTCCCGTCCTCACAGGGAGTAAGAGCCTCGAACCTGTTGGACAAGAGCAAGGGCTGTGGCTCCTCCAACGCTACCTCCTGGATCTCCGTACCTGCCTCACTCATAGTCACACCCTCCTGTCCCTGACCATGGACTACATCTGAATTAGTTAATCTAATTGGTGTGACTACTTCCTGGAACACAGAGTCCAGGTAACTCTCCCCCTCCCTGATGTGTCGCAGTGCTTAAAGCTCAGACTCCAGCTCATCAACACGGAGCCGGAGTTCCTCGAGCAGCCAACACTTACTGCAAATGTGATCACCGTGAGCATCAATGGTGTCCACCAGCTCCCACATATTGCAGCAGTAACACATCACCTGCTCTCCCATTCTATGTAATTAATTAAATTTATTAATATTTTTTAAATACCCTCTGCCCCGCCTGATGAATATCACACCTTAGAAACTATAAACCACAGAGTTTAAGTTTAAAAAGAGAGAAATACTCACCAACCAGTTACTTACCTGCTTTCTGGTGACGTCACACCTCGATTATTTTTTACCTCTGTCCCTCCCTCCGAGTTCGGAGACTGGTCCCGCCTTACCTGGTCTCTGGAGCCTTTTAAACCCTCGGCCGCCGCCTCGCCTCACGCAGAGAGTGTCGAGGAAGGGAAGGGAAGAGTCGGAGATGGACCATGTGAAGGTGAGGGAAGGGTGGAAATTGGAAGCAAAGTGTGTGAAATTATCTAGTTCAGGGCGAGAGCAGGAAACGGCACCATTACAGTCATCAATGTACTGGAAAAAGAGGTGAGGGAGGGGACCTGAGTAGGACTGGAACAAAGAATGTTCCATATATCCCATGAAAAGGCAGGCATAGCTAGGGACCATGCGGGTATCCATAGCAACACCTATAATTTGGAGGAAGTGAGTGGAGTCAAAGGAGAAGTTGTTCAATGTGAGAACAAGGTCAGCCAGGCAGAGGAGGGTGGTGGTGGATGGGGACTGGTTGGGCCTCTGTTCAAGGAAGTGGAGCGCTCTCAGGCCGTCCTGGTGGGGGATGGAGGTGTAGAGGGATTGGACGTCCATAGTGAAAAGGAGACGATTGGGGCTGGGAAACTAGAAACTGTTAATGTGGCGGAGAGCGTCGGAAGAGTTGCAAATGTAGGTGGGAAGGGACTGGACGAGGGGAGAAAAAAAAGTGAGATAGGAAGAAATCAGTTCTGTGGGGCAAGAACAGGCTGAAACAATGGGTCTACCACGGCAGTCCTGTTTGTGGATCTTGGGAAGCAGGTAGATGCGGGCTGTGCGGGATTGAGGGACTATGAGGTTGGCAGCCATAGAGCCCGGGCAGAAAGGGGCTGTCTATGTTCTGGCCTCCCTTCTGGTTCGTGTTCCTCCACTTCCTGTTGCATTTCCTCCTCCTCCATTTCATTCTTCACCTCCTCCTCTTCCACGTGCTCCTGCTCCTCAACTTCTCGCCTGATCAGTGGTGGCAAGGGCTGATCTCTCATAATGGTCAGGTTATGTAGCATGCAGCATTCTACCACAAAATTTGATACCTGCTTAGCTGAGTACTGCAGGACTCCTCCAGGACGATCCAGGCAGTGAAAGTGTGTGAGGATATCGATGGTGTGTTCTATAATAAGAACGTAAGAACATAAGAAATAGGAGCAGGAGTAGGCCATTCGGTCCTCCGAGCCGGCTCCGCCATTCAATAAGATCACGGCTGATCTTCTACCTCATCTCCACTTTCCTGAACTTTCCCCATATCCCTTGATTCCCTTAATATTCAAAAATCTATCGATCTCCCTCTTGAATATATTCAATGACTGAGCCTCCACTGCCCTCAGGTGTAGAGAATTCCAAAGGTTCACCACCCTCTGAGTGAAGAAATTTATCCTCATCTCAGTCCTAAATGGCCGACCCCTTATTCTGAGACTGTGACCCCTGGTTCTAGACTCCCCAGCCAGTGGAAACATCCTCCCTGCATCTACCCTGACAAGCCCTGTAAGAATTTTGTATGTTTCAATGAGATCACCTCTCACTCTTCTAAACTCCAGAGAATATAGGCCTAGTCTACTCAATCTCTCCTCATAGTACAATCCCCCCATCCCAGGAATCAGTCTGGTGAACCTTCATTGCACTCCTTCTATGGCAAGTATATCCTTCCTTAGGTAAGGACACAATACTCCAGGTGTGGTCTCACTAGGGCCTTATATATTTGCAGTAAGACGTCTTTCCTCTTATACTCAAATCCTCTTGTAATAAAGGCCAACATACCATTTGCTTTCCTAATTGCTTGCTGTACCTGCATGTTAACTTTCAGTGATTCGTGTACAAGGACACCCAGGTCCCTCTGAACACCAACATTTCCCAATCTCTCACCATTTAAAAAATACTCTGCTTTTCTATTTTTCCTACCAAAGTGGATAACTTCACATTTCTCAACATTATATTCCATTTGCCATGTTCTTGCCCACTCACTGAGCCTATCTGTATCCCCTTGAAGCCGCCTTGCATCCTCCTCACAACTTACATTCCCACCCAGCTTTGTATCATCAGCAAACTTGGATATACTACATTTGGTCCCCTCATCCAAATCATTGATATAGATTGTGAATAGCTGAGGCCCAAGCACTGATCCTTGCGGTACCCCACTTGTTACAGCCTGCCAACCCAAAAATGACCCGTTTATTCCCACTCTCTGTTTTCTGTCCATTAACCAATCCTCAATCCATGCTAGTGTATTACCCCGAATCCCATGATCCCTAATTTTATTTAATAACCTCTTGTGTGGCACCTTATCGAATGCCTTCTGAAAATCCAAATACACCACATCCACTGGTTCCCCCTTATCTATTCTGCTAGTTACAACCTCAAAAAATTCTAACAGATTAGTCAAACACAATTTTCCTTTCATAAATCCATGCTGACTCTGCCCAATCCTTTTATTATTTTCTAAGTGCCCCATTACCATGTCCTTAATAATAGATTCTAGCATTTCCCCTACTACTGATGTCAGGCTAATTGGTCTGTAGTTCCCCGCTTTCTCTCTCCCTCCTTTGTTAAATAGTGGGGTTACATTTGCTGCCTTCCAATCCGCAGGAACCGTTCCAGAATCTATGGAATTTTGGAAAATGATAACCAATTATCCATTATCTCTATAGCCAACTCTTTCAAAACCCTAGGATGTAGGCCATCAGGTCCAGGGGATTTATCGGCTTTCAGGCCCATTAATTTCTCCAGTATTACTTTTTTACGAATACTAATTTCTTTCAGTTCCTCATTCTCGCTAGACCCTTGGTTCTCCACTATTTCCAGGAAGTTTATTGCGTCTTCTTCCGTGAAGACAGACACAAATTTTTGTTTAATTTCTCTGCCATGTCCTTATTCCCCATGATAATTTCTCCTGTCTCAGCTTGTAACGGACCCACATTTACTTTCGCTAAGCTTTTCCTTTTTACATACCTGTAGAAGCTTTTACAGTCTGTTTTTATGTCTCTCGCTAGTTTACTCTCATTCTATTTTCCCTTTCTTTATCAATTTCTTGGTCCTCCTTAGCTGAATTCTAAAATCCTCCCAATCCTCAGGCTTACTACACCTTTTGGCAGCATTATAAGCCTCTTCCTTTGATCTAATACTATCTTTAACTTCTCTTGTTAGTCACGGTTGGACCACTTTTCCTGTGGGGTTTTTGTGTCGTAAAGGAATGTATATTTGTTGTAAATTATGTATTAATTCTTTAAATGCTAGCCATTGCTCGTCCACTGTCATACCTTTTAATGTAGTTTCCCAATCTACTTTAGCAAACTCGCCCCTCATACCTACGTAGTTTGCTTTGTTTAGATTTAAGACCCTAGATTCTGATTTAACTAAGTCACTTTCAAACTCAATGTAAAATTCCATCATATTATGGTCACTTTTCCCTAAAGGTCCCTTTACTACAAAGTTATTAATTAACCCTTTCTCGTTGCACAATACTAGATCTAAAATAGCCTGTTCCCTAGTTGGTTCCTCAACATACTGATCTAGAAAACTATCTTACATACATTCCATGAATTTGTCCTCCACACTATTACTGCAAACTTGGTTTGCCCAGTCTATATGTAGATTAAAGTCCCCCATGATTACTGTATTACCCATGTTCCTTGTGGCAGCGTGGCTCTCATTGTAGGCCTGCTGTGTACGTGTGCATGGGTTCAGGAACGGAGCCATGAGCCATGTCATGAGTAGATAACCCTTGTTGCCCAGTAGCCAGCCTTTGACTTGCTGTTGTGGGCCAAATACTGGTGGCACAGATGACTGCCGCAGAATGAAGGAATCGTGACTACTGCTAGGATTACGAGAATTCACCTGCATGATGAGCTGCCTGTAGTCGCACACCAGATGCACATTGATAGAGTGGAATCCCTTTCAGTTCAGGAAAATGTTCACATGAGGTGCACATACGACAATGTGCATGCAGCCTGCAATCCATGCAAACCCATGTGCTTGCTCCGGTTTCTTGTCTCTGGCAAGAGGGAATGAGATGAAGCTGTCTCTGTGTATAGAGAGCCTCAGTGAACTCCCTTATGCAGCAGTGTACTGCAAACTGCGAGATGTTGCTTATTTCTTCAGCAGCAGCTTGGAAGGAGCCAGACGCATAAAAGTTAAGAGCCACGGTCACCTTGACAGCCACAGGCAATGCTGTCCATGCCCTACTTTGAGGTAGCAGTTGTGCTGCAGCAGTTGGCAGATTTCAGTCACAAGCCCTTTTGTGAAGTGAAAACATCTCAAGCATTGGTCCTTGCTGAAGTTGAGGTAAGAGAATTGCCCCCTAGAGACCCTTGGTGTCTACGGCCTCCTGCTGAGAGCCCTTCTCCCCCTCCTTCTCCTCCCTCTTTTAGTAGCTTATCCTGCTCTGCGTGGCCTCACTTCATTCTCCTAGTCATGCTCAATTCCCAGAGGAAGACCTATGAGGCCAGCCATGTCTGGAAGAAACTTATTTCAGCTCAAGCTTTTAAATCAACAGAAAAGTACTTCAGCACCAGCCAGACAACTCTCTGTAGACTTTTCAAACTTTAGCCAAGTATAGGAAAGCTCATGAAACATGTGCAATTGCACAAACAGCATGAAGAATTAATCCAGTAACTAACCTGTAAGTAGTTCATGATCTTTTTAAATAGCACTGGTGGGGGGTCCTCCATTTTGTTTAACGTGTGTTCAGCTGTGCGAGGTTGAGACAGTGCATAGGCTGGAGCGTGAAGTTCGAAAGTGGCAGTGTGGCATCAAAACAGCATTGAACACTGATTGACGTCATAATCTGCCTATTCTGCATGCTGGCGGCAGTCGTTAGATGTGCGTGCGCAAAACCCTTTATCAACATGCCAGGCGCTCTTCCTGTCGGAAGTATGCGCACGCATCTCGGACCCATTTTTGAGCATGAAGAGGCCACATAGCGACGAAAGAATGGGAAGTACACAACCCAAATTACCCCACAGGAGTGGGACTTGATCCTACTATCTTCTGATTCAAAGGCGATAGTGCTATGTCAGTTGTGACGAAGCTACTAGATTCTGTCATTAAGGATTAAGTGACTGAATACTTGAACAAAAATGAGCTGATCAGAGAGAGCCAGCATGGCTTTGTTAAGGACATGCCATATCTGACTAATCTAGTTGAATTTTTTAAGGAGGTCACTATTAAGCTAGATAAGGGAGTGTCTATTGATGTTATCTATATGAATTTCCAGAAGGCATTCGATAAGGTCCCACATAAGCGAAACGTTCCAAGGCGCTTAACAAGAGCATTATCAAGAATTTTTTTTTTGACACCGAGCCACAGAAGAAGATATCAGAACAGATGACCAAAAGCTTGGTCAAAGAGGTAGGTTTTAAGGAGCATCTTAAAGGAGGAGAGAGAGGTAGAGAGGCGCAGAGGTTTAGATCTGCTTGAGGTGTTTAAAACTTTAAAAGAATTTGATAGGCTAGATATGGAGAAACTATTTCCTCTGGTGGGAGAAATCAAGAACAAGCAGATATAATCTTAAAATTAGAGCTAGTACATTCAGGAGAGAAATCAGTAAGCATTTTTCACACAAATGGTAGTTGAAATTTGAAATTCTCTCCCCTAAAAGGCTGTGGATACTAGGACAATTAGAGCTGTCAAAACTGAGAAAGATAGATTTTTGTTGGGTAAAGGTATCAATGGATATGGAGCAATGGGTGGTAAATAGGATTGAGGTACAGATTAGTCATGATCTAATAGAATGGCAGAACTCTTGTTCCTAATGTTTCTTTGCTACCATTGAGCCATGACCAAGGATTTTCAGCTTCACACTGATGCTGAACTTGAGATATTGGTGAAGCAGGAAAATATAAATAACTAAAGATTTAACTAAAATTTAATATATTTCTTGGCGTTCGCTAGAAAAAAACAAACCCCTGAACAGATGGAGAGCAAAGAGTTGCTGTCCCATATTATATGCAGAAATTTCTTTGTGGATCTGCGATATTTATTCATCCACCTTCAGTGCGTCAATAAAACACTATTTATTTACTTTTTTCCAGAAGCAATCAAAATTTCACTGTGTGGGGGGTGGAGGGTGGGTCTCTTACACATTTCCTTCCAAATTTTCTTATTGGAGATGTGCACCCATCCTTCAATTCCACATGCCAGAAACATCCCTCTTGGAAAAGAATATGATATAAGATACAACCCTATTGGAGATTGGCTGGTCATTCAAAAAAATGTGTGATTCTACTGTGGTCCTGCATCCCAGTGCTGAATTTAATGCAGTCACTGCCAAGTGGAAACATAACATCTGTGACCTTGGTTATGCAACAGTGAACTACAATCTAGCTGAACCATGAGAAGCCCCCATTAATGGCCCGGCATATCCCTCACTCTACCATTACCATCAAGCCAGGGGACGAACCCTGGTTCAATAAGGAGTGTAGAAGAGCATGCCGGGAGCAGCACCAGCACGTACCTAAAAATGAGGTGCCAACCTGGGGAAGCTGTAACACAGGACTACATGCATGCAAAAAGCGAAGCAGCATTCTATAGACAGAGCTAAGCGACTCCACAATCAATGGATCAGATCAAAGCTCTGCAGTCCTGCCACATCCAGTCGTGAATGGTGGTGGACCATTGAACAAATAACGGGAGGAGGAGGCTCCAGGAATATCCCCATCCTCATTGATGGTGGAGCCCAGCACGTGATAGCCACAACACTGGCATCTATCCGACAATGTGGAAAGCTGCCCAGGTATGTCCTGGCTACAAAAAGCAGGACAAATCCAACCCGGCCAATTGCCGCCCCATCAGTCTACTCTCAATCATCAGCAAAGTGATGGAAGGTATCATCGACAGTGCTATCAAGCGGCACTTACTCACCAATAACCTGCTCACTGATGCCCAGTTTGGGTTCCGTCAAGACAACTCGGCTCCCAACCTCATTACAGCCTTGGTCTAAACATGGACAATGGAGCTGAATTCCAGAGGTGAGGTGAGAGTGACTGCCCTTGACATCAAGTCAGCATTTGATCGAGTGTGGCATCAAGGACCCCGAGTAAAACTGAAGTCAATGGGAATCATGGGGAAAATGCTCCACTGGCTGGAGTCATACCAAGCACAAAGGAAGATGGTTGTGGTGATTGAAGGTCAATCATCACAGCCCCAGGACATCGCTGCAGGAGTTCTGCAGGGCAGTGTCCTAGGCCCAACATTCTTCAGCTGCTTCATCAATGACCTTCCCTCCAACATAAGGTCAGAAATGGGGATGTTCACTGATGACTGCACAGTGTTCAGCGCCATTCACATCTCCTCAGATAATGAAGCAGTCCATGCCCACATGCAACAAGACCTGGACGACGTTCAGGCTTGGGCTGATAAGTGACAGGTAACATTCGCGCCACAGAAGTGCCCGGCAATGACTATCTCCAACAAGCGAGAGTCTAACCAGCTCCCCATGACATTCAACGGCATTACCATCGCCGAATCCCCCACCATCAACATCCTGGGGGTCACCAGTGACCAGAAACTTAACTGGACCAGCCACATAAATACTGTGGCAGCAAGAGCAGGTCAGAGGAGAGTGTCTCACCTTCTGACTCCCCCAAAGCCTTTCTACCATCTACAAGGCACAAGTAAGGAGTGTGATGGAATACTCTCCACTTGCCTGGATGAGTGAAGCTGCAACAACACTCAAGAAGCTCGACACCATCCAGGACAAAGCAGCCCACTTGATTGGCACCTCATCCACCACCTTAAACATTCACTCCCTCCACCACCGGCGTACCGTGGCTGCAGTGTGTACCATCTACAAGATGCACTGCAGCAACTCGCCAAGGCTTCTTCAGCAGCACCTCCCAAATCCGCGACCTCTTCCACCTAGAAGGACAAGGGCAGCAGGCGCAGGGAACACCACCACCTCCAAGTTCCCTTCCAAGTCACACACCATCCTGACTTAGAAGTATATCGCCGTTCCTTCATCGTCGCTGGGTCAAAATCCTGGAACTCCCTCCCTAACAGCATTGTGGGAGTACCTTCACCACACGGACCGCAGCGGTTCAAGGCGGCGGCTCACCACCACCTTCTCAAGGGCAACTAGGGATGGGCAATAAATGCTGGCCTTGCCAGCGATGCCCAGATCCCATAAGCGAATAAAAAAAATTAGTTGGAATGATACACTGGCAAAAGAAAAGTTGAGGCTTTCTTACTTTCAGGGTGACTAGAAGCAGTGTGATGATGTTTTTCCTTGGATGGCACAAATAATCTATGGCTTCCTTGGTGAGGTAGGTATTCTTGAACAGTGCCTCTTGGCGGGGTTAGGTTTCTCTGCTGCCCTCCACAAAGCAGACTGCTTGCGGTAGAAGCAGATGGTGGGTGCTCTCCCCTCTATGGCCTCCGACCTCCCTGGTCTTTTGCTGCTGCTCAACCTCCTAGGCATTGAAATTGATCACTGGGGCTGGGCGGAGAGGGAAAGGGGGATTTTCCAAGTGTTGTGGAAAATTAGCAAATGTTATTTCTAATAGACAAAATTAATACACATTAAGCCAGATTTTGCTGTAGAAGTAACAGTGAAACTAACAGCACACGCCATTATTAAACTGTAAATTGGACAGCAACTTCCGGTACTCGCACATGTGCAATTAAATGCAGAAATCGCTGTCCGAGTTGCCCTGCTCCTCCAGAAGCTGTGCTATTATGGTATCTTGCCTTGAGACTCTGCATTGAAATACATGGAATGGCATGAAGTTGCTGTACTTACCTGATATATACCCACTAAAGTTGCCAGAAAAACTTAGGGCTTGTCCGTTACAGAGTCAGTAATTTTTTTCTCATGTCCCAGCCAGAATGGAGATGATTGGGCAATTCCCCCATCAATTATGCCTGGAGAGCACACTGCTGTAAGTGGGTGGGATTGATTTTACACACATAATTTGTATTATGTGACCATCCTCTACTCACTGCAATTTGCTCGAGAGATAATCTTTTATTGGGAGACTCTGCTATAATTTGGGTCATGAGTTTTGTTTGCTGTAGTTTGTAGAGATTTTGTTTAAATAGACTGCTGTAGTGTGCTGTTTAAATAGACTCTGTTTGCTGAGTAAATAGACTGCTGTAAATCCTGTTGTAAGTCCTACCCCACCTCCAACTCATTGGCTGACACAGTGGTGTCAATACTAACTTCGTAACTTGAATTCACAAAGGAATTCTGCACTCTTGGTCATGCGTAAGAGCAGAAAAAAAATGTTTGTGTATTACTTCAAATTTCATACATGGAATATGGTCTGGAATAATCAGTAACATTTTCCATTTTTAACAGAGTTGAACATTTACTCATATTTTTGAACATTTTTGATACTCATAACAGTGATGCATAAAGATGACAGATTCCATAACCATCAACTGAACATTTACCATGTATAGATATGCAGTTAATAGAGTTCACACTTATTAATAATTCTATGCACACTGGGCCTGATTTTGTTGCAGAAATAACGGAGAGGCTAACTGCGCTCACTGTAATTTATGTGGAAATCGAACAGCAATTCCAGTGACCGCACATGCACATGTAAATGGTGGAAAATCAAAAGGTTGATGTCTGAGATGTCCTGCACCTCCAAAACCTTCCCGAAAATGGCATCTCGCCATCTGGCTCCTCATTCAAATACATTGAATGGCTTGAAGTTACTGTCCTTATCTCAGATATGAACTAAACTTGCCAGTAAAGGTGAGGGCTTGTCCATTCCAGTGTATGTCTTAACGACGTAGTAAGTCTTAAATACTGCCAAACAGCCTCTCTAGTACTGAAAATTAACTTTAAGTGTGCAGTCTCAATCCTTCAGATTTTACTTACTGTTGGAGATTTAAAAAAATAAATTGAAATAAACATTTATTTTAAATGTTTCTTTGTCTTTTTTATCTGTTTTGTATGTGTCATGGACTTGAGACTACTAATATAAGATGAATGTAATAAAGATGAATTTGATGTGTATGGATCTCCCTGGGAGCAGAGCTCAAGGCAACGGTGCGAAACTTAACAAAGGAAACCTGCATAACAGGATAACCCCCATAGAGACATCATTGCAAACCCATCGAAACTCACCAACACTCAAGAGCCATTAAAAGGTGTTAACAAACAATTAACTTAATCAAGAAATGGCAGCAGCCACTGCAGACAGATACATGTTCAAAGCAAAGCCAATCAAGAACTGCCATGAAACTAAGACCCAATCCTGGGGTCTTAACAATTTAGACTAGAGACAATGGACTTAAAAATATATAAAATATGGAACCCAAAGGCTCTCGCTCTCTCTCTGGATGACCATGCGGCAAAGCAGGAAGCCCTCCCTCTGCAGACCAGACCAAGAAGCAAGGAAAAAGGCCGTGTGCATTGCTTGACTCAGGGAAATACAAGTCTGTTTAAATCTAACCCATTACCTTACCTGTTGTAATCGAGTAGAGGCCTTAGGATACCAGTTGGCTATTGTTTTGATGTGCATGAGTGTGTGTGTTTAATAAACTTATTCCAAATTGTTTCAAAAGAATTGGTCTTGTTGTCAATTTAATAAAAAGCTTACACCAAGGAGACGGGACCCGGCGTGGGACGGCTACCCGCCTCCTGGCAAGAAGGCATGGAGGTGGGTTGGGGGCGTGTTGGGCACCTGCCCCCAAATTCTGCCACATTCCCGGCAGTCCCGCCTCCATACCCACCTCCCCAGGGCTGGCAAAATCGCCCCCTAAGTTCCAGTACAAAACTCCATTCGGTTGGGAACACAATTCGGTCTATTAAATAAACATTGCCCAGACTATGAATTTATCAATTAAAGTAAAAAAAAAGTTCTAATAAATAAATGTTAGCGGCAACTTAGAGTACTAGAGATCCTTTTCAGCACGGCGTCCTCTACAGGGGATCTGTGGCATGTGTGAGCAGGGAACGCAACAACGTGTCTCTTCAACCAATCAGATTGAAGAATCCTCAGACACGCAGAATCTAAAGCAGGAAGTATAACTTAGAATATTTAATTCAATGTAAAATCATGTACAGAAAGCGAAATAAAGAGAGGGAAAGAAAAATGGCATTAAGAGAGAGATAAAAAAAGAGACAAAAAGTAAAAATAAAATTTAATTAAAAAAAAAATCTCCAACAATAATTGAATTCTGATGGAATGAGACTCCACACTTGTAAAATTAAATTTTCAGTGCCGGAGAGGTTGTCTGGCAGTAATTAAGATTTATTGCGCCGTTATAAATTCTCTTACATCTGAATGCATCAGCTCTAACTTTTTCTGGCCTGTTTAGTGGGTAACTAGTGGGTAAATATAGCCCTTTATGTATTTTATTGCTGAATCTCTCCGCGAGGTACCGGTGTAGCGAAGCTTGTGGAGGAGCAGGGCAAATCGGACAGCAACTTCCAGATTTCTGCGTTTAACTGTGCAAATGAGGACGCCAGAAGTTTCTGCCTGATTTACTCCATAATAATGGTGAGCACTGAGAGCCTCACCATTATTTCTATCGCAAAATCCGGGCCATTGGAACAGACTGATATGCATAATGGCAGCAACTATTTTATATTGATTCTACAATCCCAATCATTCCTCGTATTACATTTTTTTGATAATGTGATACACATATTTATCATACGGACAGTGCATATAACGTTCATATACTGATAATGTTCATCATTTGTGAAAATGGACCGGATTTTATGGTCAGTGGTGAACAAATGGGATTTGTCTGAACAGGGCAAGCAACTATGTAACTCCTTAAACAATCAGATTGAAGAATCATTAATGAGCAGCACAGGTGTTGGTACAGTTATACAAGCACTTTCAAGTCCCCTGTCCCATATTTGAGATTTTACACGACATATTTTCTCAGGTTCAGCATTACTGGCCAGTCCTGTAAGATTCCTTGCATCCCCATACAATCAGGAGTGCACCTTTCTCTGCCCAATATCTAGCTAGATAATAGTGAGACCCAATGATCATAACAAAGAACCCTTATGCAGTACTGTGGCTCCTGGAATGTATCATGTGCCACCTTGTGATTCTCCTCTCCTTGGAAGACCGACTGGGTGTGCACGTTTATCAAATTGAGACACAGGTCTTGGACCGGTGGCTTTATTTATGCAAAATAGATAAATGAACAATAAACAGTATAACATAGGATAAAATACATATTTCTCCATGCTTTGAGATACATAAAAATAATAAAAACACCGCTCGCTTTTTCTCCAGATATAGACTTTCAACAAAAATTCACTTACTGCAAAGTCAATCTAATGTCCTACCTTTGCTTTGCACTGACTTTAAAAAACACACAGGTCTGCAGCTGTTGGCTTTGGGACTGAAAACTGATAGCAGGCTGACAACTCGCCCCCAATAATATTCTGTCGGAAGAGGTCCCGGACTACTGAGCTGTCAATCAACAAGGATTCCACCCAATCAATGACCCAGAAACAGATGTCTATTAAAGTCACTACCCTAAACTGGAGCCTATCCTACAATCTTTCTCCAGGTAGCATGGACCAACACAGTTATCCCTAAATAGACTGCCTTATCTACCAAAGCAACATTGAATTAAATAGCCATTCATAATATTGAATGTAGGTAATCCTTGACAATGGCAAAGATGTTTGCCCTGGTTTGATTCACTAATACATACTTCAGACAACCACTGTATGGGCCACAAAAAACTTGTGCCTTATGGAGTCCTTTCCAGATAACTCAACTGCTCTGAGCTGATGGCTTTCTGCTGAAAAGATGTTTTGTGTGACATTGGGTGTCAATCTCTTACATGTTGTTTCTAGCAATACAAAATATACATTCAAAATTGAATCTAGTTAAAAGTTCATTTTTGTCATTTTCAGATAAAACAATTTCACCTGCCATTGATAAATAACTCTGGAGCCAAGTCAGCTGTAAATCTTAGCATCCAATAGTTGGTTCTAACTTTCTAATTTTCCCATAATTAGACTTTCACAAATGCTGCAGCTGCTCCAAACTCTGCCACTTCTGAATGCCCATGGCTTTGGTTTAGAATCACAGAAATTTTAGTACAAGGGGTCATTCAGCTCAAATAGTGCCTGTGCTAGTGTCGGCTCTGCATTGAAGCTATCTTCTGTAATCCCATTTCCCCACTCTTTGCTTTAGCATCCTTTAGTTTTTCTCTTCCAGTGTTTGTCTAATTCCATCTTAAATGCTCTGATTGACCTGCTGTAATGCATTCTATATTTTAAAAATGAGGAAAAAATATTCTTCTAACCTCCCCCTTTATACTTTTAGTATTCATTCAAAGTTTATGCCTCCTTATTACTCAATCAGAGACCAGTGGAAATAATCTTTCACTATTCAGCTTCTCAAACCCTCCCCTGTCAAAACCTCAGACTTTCATTAGATCCCTCTTAACCTTCTCTGATCTAATGAATACATTTCCCAGATTTTTACGGGCCATATTTTGCGGCCCCTATGGGTGCGTACGAGGTGCGTACGCGCCCGTAGGGGCCGCGCAAGTTCCGGGTTTAGGCATGCGAAGCCTAAATATTACTACATTCACCACGTCCCCTTTGTCTATACCCCTAATTATCTCAAAGAATCCCATTAGAGTAGTCAAGCATAATCTGTCTTTTACAAATACTTGTTGACTGTTCTTGCTCAGCTGTGATTAATGTTCACTAATGTTGTCCGCTGCCATTAATGTATGGTGAGGATTTTGTGATAGAAATAATGGTGAGGCTATCTTCGCTTACCATTATTATGGAGTAAATAGGACAGTAACTTCTGATGTCCACACATGCGCAGCTAAACGCAGAAATCCGGAAATTGCTGTCTGGGCTGATGCATTCAGGTATTTTTAAATACGTTTTATTTGAATTTTTAACAGCGTGCTCAGAAATGTTCCCTGTAATTTTGTTTGGTGCCGCGCGGCCCCTTGAAGGGTTTTTGCATTGAAAAGCCGGCAAACCAGCTGGTTCCCTGGAGCGCTGCGTGGCCACACAGCTTAAAGGGAACATTGGTGATAAGTGTTAATTACTGCCAAATAACCTCCCTGGAACTGAAAATTTAACTTTACAAGTGTGGAGTCACATTCCTGCAGAATTTAAAGATGGTTGGAGATTTTTTTTAAATGAATTTTCAAAAAACTTTTTCTTTCTGTCTCTTCCATCTCTCTCTCAATGCCATCTTTACACAAAAGCCCACAAAAAGTCTGTGGGCAGCTGTAAGCGTGATGATCGGAGAGTGCGGTTACTTCGTGGCTGACGGCAAAATCCGGGCCGATATATTTATATACGCAGTGGATAACTGTGTAATGGTGTTACATCTAGGTCATACTCAACACATTGTTAATATTTCAGGGTAAAAATGCAAAACGGTGCAGCTTTACTCTTCCTTTTTTTGCTTAAAAAGTGGATGGTGTTTTTAAATTAGGAAAATCCGCACAATTGTGCACCGAATGTTGCAAACGAAACAAAAACGTTGCCGGGGGGTGGCGGGGGGGGGGGGGGGGGGAATACCATGTTAACAAGACTTTTTAATCTAATAGATCCTTGTCTAACGTATTTAAAATACTGATTTAATTTTAAGACTTTTCAGGATAGCAAGAGACTCGCGCATCCATTACATTTCAATTTTTGCATGAATGTAAATGTATGAAAACGCTGAGTGTTCTGTGCAGATGGATACATAACAGTGTGCCGTGAGCAGATGTCATTGAAATTGATATATGTTAGTTTATGTACATCGTTTCTGAACCAGCTGCCTGTGGTAAGGTCTTGGATGACAACCAGTGTGCCAGTCAATAATGACTAATTAACATGCAGTTGAGCTTTATGTCTTATATTAAATAATCTGCATTTTCGATCCAACTCAATTTTAAGATGATATAATAAGGTTTGTTTTCACTTTAAGCAATGTAGTTTAGATTCGGCTGCATTAGCATCCCTTACCTTGATTGGTTCTGCCTAATTAAAAGATGTGTACAGCAACTGTAACAAAAGAAAAAAGATCGGTGAATCATCCGTATGTCATTACTGAAAATGGAAGGCGCTCTTTAGAAATGATATAATACGGTATACAAAATCATTTCATTTTATGCGAGTCAGTCTCAAAACAATGCATGTTTTGTTACATTCCAGTTTATAACTACAAAGAACAAACAATAACGTTTCAACATGTTAAAGACGATGGGATGTCTAAATAACTAACTCACAATACCACAAATATCATTCAGAGTGTTACTATAATATCATTAATACCCTAATTACCATGAAGAAAGTCAATAACGAAGAGACTTGATGGTTGGACGCTAGAAGCGTCCGACGGTCTGTGGGACAACCTATATACACAGAATTTTTGCCCACGCAGCAGGTCCAGTCTCTATTTGGTATTTCAAAAGCCTGACGAGCAGATTTGTTTATTGCATTAACTCATGTTCTCACATCAGGATAAAATTAGAGAAGCAATGTCAATCGTTTTGAGTGCAATTATTAAGCCTTTAATCCAGTCCTCATCAAATGTCTCCATAACTGACCACGTGTAGCTAACATGGCAATTTTTATCAAGTGCAAAGTCTTTAACGGATTGAATCCCTAAATTGGGCTTGTGGCTCTTTCTTGGTCAGCACAGACCGCAAATAAATGTCAGTAAATTCACTCCCCCAAAATACCTTATAGTATAGAAGTTCAGTAATCTGGCTAGATTTGAAAGTAAATCCAGGTCCCTTTGCACTGATTTACATCAATACCTGGCATTTACCTGGGGTTTACGGTTTAAACGAAAATACATATATTGTTTCCCCGCCGCTTGAAATTTCAAATAGACTAAATGCAGAAAGCATCGTGTTTTTAGCACTCTGGCAACATTTGTTAGTTGTGGCAGGTTTCCAACGATTTTTGAATCTTCGTTTTACCGAATTGTTAAGAAATTGCATGCAAGTACCAATTAAATGGCAAAAGCAGTGTGTTGGGAAATGGAACTTTCCTTTGCTTTGACATTGAGTTTATATTGGCAAATTCAACTGTCTCCTGAAAATACATGAATGGGGTTCTGGAGATCAATTAATATGAGACTGTGGCGGATCGCCACCTAAAACGGACATAATCCACTCTTCCGTCTGTGGACAAATTTCCAGCACCTTCCCCTTTAAGGCACATTACCTTTAAGGCAGAAGGGGGCGGGGTTTTACCCAGAGAATTCTGGGAGTTTTTAGCAGGGAATTCTGGGAGCAGCTCTCTCAGCCATTTTGTGTGCCATGCAGTGAATTAAAGTTTTCTTGTTTTCCACATATGGATTCAGCCTCCATTCGTGTTTCGCGGCAGCCTCAACATTGGTGACCCCGACGCTCAGAACGTATTCCGAGCACTGCAATGGCGGACATGAACGCAGTTTCCGTGAAACTGCTGGAGTTTTGGGAAAACCAGCCCGAAGCCTGGTTTCTCCAAGCTGAATCTCGCTTTCGGCTGCGAAATATCACCACAGATGGGACGAAGTACGACTATCTCGTTACATCACTCAGTAGCGCCGCAGTTTCCAAGGTTTGGACAACGCTGCAGAACCCACCAGAGGAAGGCAAGTACGCACATCTCAGAACAGCGCTCCTTAAAAAATTTACGGCCTCGGCATATCAGCGAAACTGACACCTCCTCAACCTTCCAGGCCTCGGTGATGCCTCACCGTCAGACCTCCTCTCCCACATGCTCTCCCTCACCGACGAGAGCCCACCCGGATCCCTCTTCTGCACGCTGTTCATCCGCCAGCTCCCTCTCAGCATCCGCCCAGCGATCGTGGCGTCCGGCCTCACGAACCTGGAAGCCCTGGCCGATGAGGCCGACAAGCTGCTGTCTGCTCACTCCAGCCGCGACGTCACTCCGGACCTGGCAGCCAATGCCTGGGCGCGCCCCTCACCATCCAGCACACGGCCACAAGGGCCTGTCACCAGGCCCACGGGGCCTTCACGCCCCACTAACCCGGGCCACTGTTACTACCACGCACGGTTCGGCGCCAGGGCACAACGGTGCACACCTCCCTGCTCTTTCAAGTCCGCCCCCGTTCCAGCCCCCGCGATGGCCGTGGGCCACGCGGGCTCCCAGCTGTTCGTCACGGACGACAAAACCGGCCGCCGGTTCCTGTGCGAAACTGGGGCTCAGCACAGCATCATCCCGGCCTCCTCCCTCGACATCCAAAAGGGCGAACGAGGACTGGCGCTGGCTGCTGCTAACGGCTCAGAAATCCGGACGTATGGCACCTGGACAGTCACCCTCGACCTCGCTGGTCACCGCTACCAATGGGAGTTCATCACTGCCAAGGTGCTCTCCCCCCTCATCGGCGCAGATTTCCTGTGTGCCCACGGCTTACTGGTAGACATCCCTCGTCACCGCCTCATGGACATGAACACCATGTCCCCCATCCTGGGTGCCATGGCCCCCTGTCAACCCGCCGACATGGCGTCACAGTGCCACGCCCGGGCCACGGATGACTACTCGGCACTCCTGGCCGAATTCCCGGCCCTTACCAATCCGACCTTCTCCGCGGAGGCCGCCAAACACGGGGTGGAACACTTCATCCCCACCACAGGCCCCCCAGTGTACGCCCACGCCCGCAGGCTGGACCCGGCCAAACTGGAGATCGCCCGGACCGAGTTTGCCACCATGGAACAGCTCGGCATCATCCGCCGCTCCAACAGTCCCTGGGCCTCCCCACTCCACATCGCCCCCAAACCAGGCAGAGGTTGGCGCCCCTGCGGGGATTACCGCCGCCTCAATGATGCCACCACCCCTGATCGGTAGCCGTGCCGCACATTCAGGACTTCTCGGCTAGACTGGCCGGCCGCTCAGTCTTTTCCAAGGTCGACCTGGAGCGCGGCTACCACCAAGTCCCCGTCCACCCCGCGGACGTCCCCAAGACTGCCGTAATCACCCCCTTCGGCCTGTTCGAGTTCCTGCGGATGCCCTTCGGCCTCAAAAACGCGGCCCAGGCATTCCAACGGCTCATGGACTCGGTCCTTCGGGACCTGAAGTTCCTGTTCGTCTACCTGGACGACATCCTGGTAGCCAGTTCCTCCAAGCAGGAACACCTCGAACACCTTCGCATCCTGTTCGGGCGCCTCAGCGACCACGGGCTCATCCTCAGCCCAGCCAAATGCCAGTTCGGCCTGGACAAGATCGACTTCCTCGGCCACCACATCACCCATGCTGGGGCCATTCCCCTGCCCACCAAGGTGCAGGCCGTCCAACAATTTCCCCGCCCCACCACCATCAAAGGCCTCCAGGAGTTCCTCGGGATGGGGAATTTCTATAACCGCTTCATCCCCAAAGCGGCGTCCCTCATGAGGCCCCTGTATGAAGCCCTCCGGGGCAGGAGCGGCAAGATGGCGGTCGAATGGACGGCGGACGTGTCCGCCGCCTTCGATTCCACCAAGACCGCGCTCGCCAACGCCACCCTGCTCGCGCACCCACGGCCCAATGCCAGGGTAGCGCTCACCACGGACGCCTCCGACCACGCGGTCGGCGCCGTGTATGAGCAGTGGGTCGACGGCGCCTGGCAACCACTTGCCTTCTTCAGCCGCCAACTACGCCCCCTGGAGGTCAAGTACAGCACCTTCGACCGCGAGCTCCTCGCGCTGTTCCTGGCGGTCCGCCATTTCCGGTTTTTGCTTGAGGCCCACCCCTTCACTGCGTTTGTCGACCACAAGCTCCTGACATTCGCAATGGCAAAGACAACCGACCCCTGGTCCGCCAGGCAGCAGCGCCAGCTCGCGGCAGTGTCCGAGTTCACCATGGACATCCAACACGTCTCCGGCCGAGACAATGTGGTAGCCGACTGCCTCTCCCACCCCGCCATCCACGCCGCACACCTAGCAGTCGACTACGCTCAACTCGCAGCAGACCAGATCACCGACCCTGATCTGCTCTCCTCACCCACCAACCTACCAGGGCTACGCCTGGCCGATGTCGCCTGTGGCCCGACCGCAGTCACGGTCAAGTGCGACATATCCCTATGTCAACCTCGGCCCGTCATCCCAGCGTCCTGGCGCCGCCGGGTATTCGACATTCTCCACAACCTCTCCCACCCCGGCGCCCGCGCATCCATCAAATTGGTAGGCAACCGCTTTGTCTGGCGCGGCCTTCGCAAGGATGTGCGTACTTCGGCCAACTCCTGCCTAGCCTGCCAATGGGCCAAGGTACAGCAACACACGAAAGCACCCCTCGAGGAGTTTACCGTCCACTCGCGGAGATTCGACCACATCCACGTGGACATCATCGGGCCCCTGCCACCGTCGCAAGGCCACACGCACTTGCTGACCATCGTTGACCGCACCAGATGCTGGCCTGAGGCAATTCCACTGACCTCTACCACCACCGCCGACATCGCCAGAGCCTTCGTCAGCACCTGGGTCGCACGGTTCGGCGTCCCCTCTGACATGACGTCGGACAGAGGTCTGCAATTTACCTCTGAACTCTGGACCGCCGTCGCACGCAATCTCGGGGTGACCATTCACCGCACCACAGCGTACCACCCCCAAGCCAACGGACTGTGTGAGCGGTTCTACAGATCCTTGAAGGCATCTCTTCGAGCCAGCATCCAAGACGGCGTCTGGACCGACCGACTTCCGTGGGTCCTCCTCGGCCTGCGCACCGCGGTTAAAGAAGACCTCCACGCATCGGCAGCAGAGCTCATGTACGGTCAGCCGCTGCGCGTACCCGGCGAGTTCCTGCCCACCGCCACGACACCCTGGTCAGCCGACCAGCAACGCCATGACTTCGCCTCACCGGCGCTGCAGTTCACCCCGGTGCCCATTGCCCGACACGGCGAATCCACCTCACACGTCCCACTAAGCCTGCACCAGGCACGGTTTGTTTTCGTCCGGCACGACGCCCACCGCGGATCCCTTCAACCCCCGTACGACGGGCTCTACAAGGTGCTACAGACTGGGGACAAATTTTTCACCCTGCAAGTGGGCGACAGGACCGAAAAAGTGTCGGTGGACCGACTCAAGCCAGCACACTCGGAGCCCGGGGAGCAGGTCCCTGTAGCTCGTCCACCTCCACGCGGCCGACCTGCCCTCAAGCCGGTTCACCCGGCAGCTCCACGCCCGGCCGTTCCACGTCCACCGGCGTCCTACAAGAGCCGCTCCGGCCGGCCCATCAGACCGCCGCACCGTCTCGTCCACACCTCCTAAGCGGATTCTGGGGGGAGCTGTGTGGCGGATCGCCACCTAAAATGGGCATAATCCACTCTTCCGTCTGTGGACAAATTTCCAGCACCTTTCCCTTTAAGGCACATTACCTTTAAGGCAGAAGGGGGCGGGGCCTCAGGTTTTACCCAGAGAATTCTGGGAGTTTTTAGCAGGGAATTCTGGGAGCAGCTCTCTCAGCCATTTTGTGTGCCATGCAGTTAATTAAAGTTTTCTTGTTTTCCACATATGGATTCAGCCTCCATTCGTGTTTCGCGGCAGCCTCAACAAGACTTATTATTTTGCAGAGACATTGGCCCCAAATTTGCAGTTGGAGGCTTCCCGCGGGCGGATGCTTCCGACCTATAAAAAATCTACGAATTTACCTGGTGTTCCAGGAGGTACGGAGACTCGCGCTCCTGGACCTCCCCGGGTACCCGCGGGTAGAGGCCCACGTATCCCAGTGGCGTATGCGGTTCGCAAGTGACCCTGGGATCACGTGGGCCGGCCCCACCAATGAAAGAAGGGGATCCCCATTCATACTTATGGGGATTCCGTACGTAGGGAACATAAGATAAGAAATAGGGACAGGAGTAGGCCATTTGGCCCCTCGAGCCTGCTCCGTCACTCAATAAGATCATGGCTGATCTTCTATCTCAACTCTACTTTCCTGCACTATTCCCATATCCCTTGATTCCCTTAATATTCAAAAAATCTATTGATCTCTATCTTGAATATACTCAACGACTGAACCTCCACAACCCTCTGGGGTAGAGAATTCCAAAGACTTACCACCATCTGAGTGAAGAAATTTCTCTTCATCTCAGTCCTAAATGGCCGACCCCTTATTCTGAGACTGTGACCCCTGGTTCTAGACTCCCCAGCCAGGGGAAACATACTCTCTGCATTACTCTCTGCATCTACCCTGTCAAGCCCTGTAAGAATTTTGTATGTTTCAATGAGATCACCTCTCACTCTTCTAAACTCCAGAGAATATAGGCCTAGTCTACTCAATCTCTCCTCATAGGACAATCCCCCCATTCCAGGAATCAGTCTGCTGAACCTTCGTTGCACTCCCTCTAAGGTAAGTATATCCTTCCTTAGGTAAGGAGACCAAAACTGTACATAATACTCCAGGTGTGGTCTCAGCAGGGCCCTATATAATTGCAGTAAGACGTCTTTACTCTTCAACTCAGACCCTCTTGTAATAAAGGCCAACATACCATTTGCTTTCCTTATTGCTTGCTATACCTGCATGTTAACTTTCAGTGATTCGTGTACAAGGACACCCAGGTCCCTCTGAACACCAACATTTCCCAATCTCTCACCATTTAAAAGTACTCTGCTTTTCCATTTTTCCTACCAAAGTGGATAACTTCACATTTCTCAACATTATATTCCATTTGCCATGTTCTTGCCCACTCACTTAGCCTGTCTGTATCCCTTGAAGCCTCTTTGCATCCTCCTCACAACTTACATTCCCACCCAGCTTTGTATCATCAGCAAACTTGGATATACTACATTTGGTCCCCTCATCCAAATCATTGATATAGATTGTGAATAGCTGAGGCCCAAGCACTGGTCCTTGCGGTACCCCACTAGTTACAGCCTGCCAACCCGAAAATGACCCGTTTATTCCTACTCTCTGTTTTCTGTCCATTAACCAATCCTCAATCCATGCTAGTATATTACTCCCAATCCCATGAGCACTAATTTTGTTTAATAACCTCTTGTGTGGCACCTTATCGAATGCTTTCTGAATATCCAAATACACCACATCCACTGGTTCCCCCTATCTATTCTCAAAAAACTTTAACAGATTCATCAAACACGATTTCCCTTTCATAAATCCGTGTTGATTCTGCCCAATCCTATTATTTTTTTCTAAGTGCCCTGGTACCATGTCCTTAATAATAGATTCTAGCATTTTCCCTACTACTGACGTCAGGCTAACTGATCTGTAGTTCCCTGTTTTCTCTCTCCCTCCTTTCTTAAATAGTGGGGTTACATTTGCTACCTTCCAATCTGCGGGAACCATTCTAGAATCTATGGAATTTTGGAAAATGACAACCAATACATCCACTATCTCTATAGCCTCCTCTTTCAAAACCCGAGGATGTAGGCCATCAGGTCCAGGGGATTTATCGGCTTTCAGTCCCATTAATTTCTCCAGTACTATTTTTTTACTAATACTAATTTCTTTCAATTCCTCATTCTCACTAGAGCCTTGGTGCTCCACTATTTCCGGGAAGTTTTTTGCGTCTTCTTCCGTGAAGACAGACACAAAGGGCTCAATTTTAATAGCCCTGCGGAGGTGCGTTTGGAGGTGGGTCGGAAGCGAAAATTGGAAAAAATGGCTTCAGACTGCCAACCCGCCTCCATCCCACCCCCACCGATTTTCGTGAGTGTCGGGTCAGCCGCTCCCAAACTGACCCGACGGGAACTGGTGGGACAGGTAGTTAAGGCAGTTAAGAGCCTGTTAACTGCCTTGCTAATCCTATTTTTATAGTGGTTTCCCATTTTCGTGCTTGTGGTTCCTGTTTCCCGTCTTGTCAGAAACACGCCAGCTGCAAAGGGATAAGTTTCTTGAGCACATGATTTGTAGTCATTGGTGCAGCACTTTGAAAGCGCTCCTGTAACATGGCTGACATTCAAATGCAACAACTTTGTTGTTGGAGGTTTGGGATAAGATTTTGCAAATCTACTGACCATGTGACTGTTCAAGCTGACATCCATCTGCAGTGTTACCTGATTGGAATAATTTCAGGCCACATTGAGTGCATGCTTGCAAGCTGCTTGCCTCAACTGAAATCTATAGCAACGGGATGGGAACCATTTACATCCTCTCATCCTGGTCGTCAGATTCGGAGGAAGAGCAGCCGCATCAGCACCATAACCAGCCAAAACAGCAGCACCAGCACCAGCACCAGGAGCAAAACCTCCTCCTCACCCACCTGATGCTGCACTGGACACAGGGCATCAGCCTCTGATAAAATTGCTGGCTGGGAGGCCAGTGATGGCATCACCATGGCCAGATTTTCTTCACTTGATGCTGTAAACCCTGGCTGCCACATGATGCGCCAGATTGACACCATCCCACACCAGCTCCGTGAAGCATCCCTTTAATGTCCAAGCCATTCCATGCACGCACGTCACGATAATGGGGCGGGGGGGGGGGGGGGGGGGGTAGTTATGACTGAACAATCACTGGAAATCAGTAAGACACTTCTCAATGTGCGCTCACATCTGTCCAATAAGGGGCACTTTTGGAAAAAGATATTAAAGTGTATGACAACATATTACCAGAAACTTCACATGGACATTGGCTAAACCTCTCAAGTGCCCACCCTTGTGTGTTGTTAGTTGGTATGCTTGCATTAGGATGAGGGTGTGAGGGGTGGCTAATGAGATGGGGAAGTGATTAAGTAGATAGAGAGGGTTGGGTGGAGGTTCAAGGTAAGTTGGTGTCCTGGGGAGGTCTCTTCTGCCCTTGGAAGGGAAGAGAACCTCCCTGCGTGCTGTGACTCCCTCCATAAGCATATGGAGGGAGTCACTGGAGAGACTGGGTGCAAGTGTTCACCTTTGTGCAGTGATTGTCAGTGTTTGCAGCACCTCAATGCTGTCAAACACTGACAGATCAACTGTCAAAATAAAATTATGCATTGTCCCTTTAAGGAAACCAGCAGATGACGCGTCATCAAATGACGTCATCAGATCCGCTTCCTGTTAACTGGCCGGTACAAGGCCAATCAAGGGAAAATCACGTCTGCAGAGTGGGGGCAGCTGGGAGCGGGACTGGAACCAGGAAACCAGCTGACCCACCCCCATCCCGCCACCAGAATTAAATTTGCGGCCAAAGTATTTGTTTCATCTCACTGCCATTTCCTTGCTCCCCATTATAATAAGACCCTAGTTTCGGATTTAACTAAATCACTTTTAAATTCAATATAAAATTCTATCATATTATGGTCACTTTTCCCTAAAGGCCTCTTTACTACAAGGTAATTATAAACCCTTTCTCGCTGCACAATACTAGATCTAAAATAGCCTGTTCCCTAGTTGGTTCCTCAACATACTGATCTAGAAAACTATCTTGCATACATTCCATGAATTCGTCCTCCACACTATTACTGCAAATTTGGTTTGGCCAGTCTATATGTAGATTAAAGTCTCCCATGATTACTGTATTACCCTTGTTACATTCGCCTCTAATTTCCTGATTTATACTCTGCCCTACATTACAACTACTGTTTGGGGGCCGATAAACAAGTCCCACTAATGTTTTCTGCCCCTTGCTGTTTCTTAGCTCCACCCAAACTGATTCTACTTCTTGATTTTCGGAGCTAAGATCCTTTCTCTCTGCTGTCTTTATCCCATCCTTTATCATCAGGGCTACTCCTCCTCCTTTTCCATATTGCCTATCTCTTCTAAAAGTTAAGCATCCTGGAATATTTAATTCCTAACCTTGTCCACATTGCAACCACGTCTCCGTAATGGCTATTAGATCAAACCTATTCATTTCTATCTGAACTCCCATAAGTATGAATTGAGATCACACACACATGAAATAAGTAAAAAAAATTACATATTTAAAATTAATTAAAATGCCATTTAATTAAATACTTAAAAAAAAGAATTCATGGGGGGAAAATTGAATTGGTTTGCACCTTCCCTAGCGCCCGGGTACGGCGCTGCTAACGCATCCTGCGGAATTCAGCAGGAGGTTAGCGGCGGTGGTAGCTGGTAGCGGCCCGTCGCGCTGCGCCGCCGGCGATGATGTCATCGCCGAGCGACGCATGCCCCTTAACCCTGCCTCGGCCACTTACCGCCACGCGGCAGAAATTCAGCTGTGTCCCAAAAAGCTGCCACTGGCGATGTCAGCGACAGCCTCGTGGGTCATGAACCGGGCCGACCTCCGCTCGCGAGGCGGTAATTAAAGGCAGCGCCCCGCACCGCCATTTCATTGTTTTGGCCAATCTCCAAGTCGGCCCCTCGTGGCAGCCCTTGGCGTGGGCCATGGCCACCATCGCGTTGCCTGGTGCCATGGCACCACGCCGCTCTGTTGGGCTAGTGGAGACAGTCAAATGGTCTGCACAGTGCGCAGCGTCCCTCCACTTTAACGGAAGGGGAGGGGCGATGAAACGCGTTAGCGCTATGCGGAGCAGCCATGTAGTGCTCCGGCGCTACCGCGCTTTGCACCCCAGACACCGCCCTGAGAGGAATTGGAGCGCCTGAGATAGCGTTCTGCTTCCTTGCCGGGACGGTAAGCCCAATTTAGCGGCCGGGACGGTACTCCCGCGCCGGGCGCTAAATGGCTGGTGCTAATTTGGTTACTGCCCCCAAACGGGGTGTAACCGAATTCCTCCCCCTAACGGGGCTAAGAATAAACTTACCTTATTGGACAGGGTTTTTAAAGTATAAATGCGTGATAAAATTTTACTTTTCTATTTTTTAAAACTCTTATGCTGGTAAAAGCAGGCCTTAATTTCACAGGCATTCAGCGGGCGGAAGTTGGACAAATAACGCAACTCTCCGCCCGCGGAGGCCCCTTTCCCGGGGATGTAGATCATCTGTCAAGAGAATGCTTGAGAGGTCGCAAGTTCCGGTTTTCGTGCATGCACTTCGCATGCCTAAACCCGTAACTTGCGTTGCCCCTACAGGCGCGTACACATCTTGTATGCACCCGTGGGGGTCGCAAATTACAGCCCAATGTTATTGCATTTTCTTATCATCTCCATTCAGAAATTAATGGATAATTGTGAAATACAATATTCATAACTAGTCAGTGCCATTTCTGTGAGTTTATGCGTGAGGGGGGCAAGGGGGAAAGCAGGTGGAATCTACATAAGGCAATGTTTGTATTAGTTAAGCTGTTTAAAATTAGAAAATGCCATAAACGCAGAGTTTATATTAAAAATAAAAAGTAAACTGCTATTAATCTAAAAATTAGGAAGAAAATGCTTTGATTCTGCACCTACCGATTTCAATCATGAAGAGGAAGTTCTATATTTTAACCCAATCTCTGTTAGCACCTTTGGTTATTCACTTAAATCAACACTGCTGAAGTTTTATGATGTAGGAACCTGATATGGTAGAAATAGTTTGGTCAGTACCATCCTTAAAATAAAATTCCAATATATAACCTGTTTAGAACAAAATGTAACACTATTTTTGATTCTCTGCTAGGAGATACATTAAATCTGGTGTATTAATTATGACATGATGGTATAGCTGGGATCAGAAATTCATTCGATGGGCAATCATACGCTTAAATTGATAATTTATCATTTTATTGCACAATGTCTTGCGGAAGAGACATAAATACGTTGCACGTGTTATTCAAATTTATGTATTATGTTACATAGTTACTGGATACTTTCAGCTCAAAGGAGTGTTATATTTCAGTCTGAAATGTAAACATGAGCTGCTAATGTTAATAGCAATCCTAATATTTGCACCATCCACATTTTGGAGGGCAATGTAACATTATCTTTCAAGGAATATTTGTAGATTTTGAAGCATTGGTTATTCATGAAGCAAAATTTGTTAATACTTTCATAAAACTGTAGGTCCATTTAAAAATATTTTATTTAAATCTCTGTTCAAGCCATTAAACATCTTTTCACCTTCACTTTTTCAATAAAAAATCCTTCATTTTCAGATCTCCCTTCACCATGCACTATTCTGTAATCGAAAGGATAGAAACATGCAAGAAAAATGGATCCGTTTTATGGCTCATGTTATCGTGAGAGGTCGAATTTTTGGCTTGGAGCTTCCCTTGCATAACAATTATTTAATTAAGAATTAGAGCCACTGTCAAAAGTGAATATGAGTATAGTACAGCATTGCTAGTTTACTTTCTTGATACTTAACTTACTTCGGGAATTAACTTACTCTTTGCACACAAAGTGTATTAAATTAGTTTGTTTCCCTCCCATTTCAAGACACTGACAGCAGCACACAGATTTACATATTGCATATTCTTGGTGCTAGCATGTGCTACAGCTAATGTACAACTGAGCATCCAATCATGAAAAAATCTGCGAAATTGGCACTCAATCACCCGTTAACCCGCGTAATGTTCAGCACATTAATTGAGTTGTGGAGTCCAAGGAACGTCAAATAAAGAGGACAAGGACTTCTCAAAAAGCCCCCTTCCCAGATGATCATTGTAAATGGGCTCAGGGATTGAAAAAAGGCCCTTTTTGAGTTGGAGGGAGCTCACTGCAGGGTCCAACAAGCATGGGAGGGAAACAAAAGTGCCAAGGTGAGCAATCGGGATGACTGCCATCTATGTTATGCTGATAAATATGGGTATGACGTCAATTGCTTTGCATGGCTACATTTGCCAATTTTCTTGTTTTGGTAGAAATGTATAACTAAGGATATTACAGGTATCAGCCAGGTTTAGCTAAATAGTTACATTGAAAATTGTTGACTTAAATTTCGTTAATAACTTGTGTGAAATGGAACATGAAAGGGAAATAATGAGAATATTTTGGAAGTATCAGAATTGGCAGATAATGCAGATATGGCGAGTCGCAGCTGGAATGATCACTAACTATCCCTTGCACAGATTAAATGAGCTGACTAATCAAACGTACTCACTTTACTTTTCAAACTTCAGCTAGGAAAGTACTGTACTTGACATTTCATTCTACTGTTTCTAACAATATACACACTATTGTGCAGCCCTTATTTCTTTCCAAAATGTAATCTCAAATGATACATAATGTTATTTTCATTAATGTAAAAACACCCTTGAATAGGTGCCACCAGGCCAGAATTGGGGTAGTTTGCAGCAAATAATGGCCACTTCTAGGCAGCAATCACAATGCATTAATTTTAAGGGCAATCTTCTGCATCAGCCTTATGTAAAGGCAAAGGCAGACTGCAAGCATGGCTCCTCAGGGACCAAGACTACTCTCTTCAAACATGGCTAGGGTCCCCTCTTTGCCAGCACTTGACACAAGCTTTGCACAGATACAAGGATCATGGCAGGATCATCATAGAGCACATAATATGGATCTGCAAACAGCACTTCAGGTGCCTCAGCAGATAGTGGGCATATTGCAGTACAGTTCTGCCTGAGTCTCCATGATCGTTATTGTTTGCTGCATAACTTTGATCTGACCATAGAGGAGGAGAAAGTCAATCTGCAATCAAGGTAAGAGCAAGATGTAGACACAGACCAAGAGGAAGTTTTTGAAATAAATAAATTTTGTGCGGCCCACACCAATGAATATCAGAAAATGGCAGGCGTGCTGCCAGAGATTTTCCATCCACTGAAATTTATCGTCTTGTGTCAGACACTCATTCAGACACATCTAAGTATATACCTGAGCTGATCATTTTAAAACACAATAATGTCCTGTTCAGGCGCAAAGTGAGATTCCAATCCCATATCCTGTCCATTAAAAAGAGTGTCTACTTTCACCTCCGTGACATCACCAATCTCCAGCTCTGCCCCAGCCCATTTGCCACTGAGACCTTCATATGTACCTTTGTCACCTCCAGATTCGATTACTCACAAGTGTGGCGGAGTAGGAATCGCGGCCCAACAGCAGATTTAGAGCTGGAACCTGCTGCAGTATCTCGGGTCAGGGTATTATAATAAAGCAGGTAGGTGCCTGCACCACTACAGGCAAAACTTGAGTGCTGACTACAATGGGAAGAGTTGTAAAATGTGACACTTGGCAAACTGCTTGGGGGAAAAGCCAGCTCAACCAGCTAAAGTGCAAAATGATACAATCAGTCCCCTTTGTAAGAGGATAGTTAACATTGCGCCTGCTTGAAGTCATATTGCAAAATCCTCCTGAGTGATGTGAACATCTGAGCATACCAGTTGACTACTGGTCTACAGAAGTTTCATGAACAGCAGTTGCTGTGCATACCCGCAGTCTTCAAGGAGCCAACCTTGCAGTTTTCCTTCTCTTTCAAAGAGGAGAGCAAGCTTGAATGATTCAGGATGTAGGAATCATGAGTGCTGTCCTGGAAATGTGAATTTATGTGCATGATTCGTGTGGTTTCTGACCATTTACACATTTAGCGAGCTGTAGCCCTTCCTGTTTATGTTGAGTTGGCTACAGTGTCCAGATGCTCAAAGTAATGCATCTGTGCAGTCTGTAATGCCTTACACTCTAGGGCAACAATATTGCCTATAGAAATCTTTCTGCCTCTCCAGCTGCTGCTGCACTCCAAAGTTGATGTGGGACTTCTTATGCTGCAGTAGAGCATCTTTCACTTGCTTGATGCAGTAGTACTTGGGAAAAACAACTGATCCCGTGGCATAGAAATTTGTGGTTGTGGCATCTATTATTGCCACATGTTGTGCAGTCCAAATGGTAAACAGCAGAACTGATCCAATAGCAATGATCCCGCTAATTTTTTTTGGGTGCGCGCCCCCTTTAACGGGCTGCATTACCCATTCAATTTCTCGAACTATCCTTAGGGAAACTTTGGAGGGAACCAGCTATTAGATGGTTTGATTATTCTTTTGCCCATTCAATTTCTCGTGGCGGCGCAGCTTAACGGGAATATTGTCCACTAGGTTTTCATTTCTCACCTAGTGCCTCACTAATGAGCTCCAATCTCCTCAAATGCAGCTCCTCTGTGAGGACTGGCAGCAACACTGAAACAACTGCAAATTTGCCAGATTTACACATATGGGAGTAATTGTAACATCAAAGAGTGAGTGGGTTTGGGAGCAGGTGGGTGGTAAAATGCGCTGAAATTGACAACGCGTCGGGAAGCCGGTTCCAACCCGCCGACCTGGATTTCATTGGAGCGTGTTTGGCAGCGTGCGAGAAACCCCCTCGGGGGAGGCAGGTTACCAAATGAAAGAAATTAAGAGGTAATTAAGAGGTAGTTAACAGGTTTTTTAACAGAGATTTTCAACTTTCACTGTTGGTCCACGGGTTTCTCGGGCTTCCTGGACCTCGCCAGTGAAAGCAAGGCGAGAGTACAGCGGCAATTGAGGGGGCTGAACAAATGACAGGCAACAAATTGCATAAGTACTGAGACCTCACACCTGCTTCCTTGCCTCCTTGACATGTGAAAGGCTTTTGCTTACAGCACTTGTTTTGAGAGTTTGCTTTCAGTACTTTGCAGCTGATTTCTACAACTTTGGAGGTCACTCTCACTACTTTGGAGGTGACTTTCACTACATTGGAGATCACTCTCACTACTTTGGAGGTTTGTGCGTCTGATCTCCACTTTACAGCTGTCACATATCAGATCAGCATGGGTTCCGCTTATACTGTTTCACCTTGGACCTCAGATGAGGATCAAGATGAGCACCAGCATCAACAGCACCAACAGCAGGAGGACCAGCAGCAGCAGCAGCAGCAACAGGAGCAGCTGCAGTCTTCTCACAGACCTGCTGCTCCACAGGAGAGAGGGGATGAGCATAGAGGTGCAGCTCGTTGGAGGTGATACCTGCAGCACAGGGTATATAGGCAGAGGATCAGCCTCCTTGACATGTCCGAACACCAGTGCATGAGGAGGCTCAGGGTAGCGCCTCAGGTCGTGGCAGACATTTGCACCGTGCTGGAATAAGACTTTCAGTCAACTGGACTTGTTGGCCACACTTTACCAGTGGCTGTTAAAGTGATCATCACCCTCAACTCTTCGCCTCAGGCTCCTTCCAGGGATCTGCAGGAGACATTTGCAGGATTTTGTAGTCAGCTGCCCACGAATGCATTACACAGGTGACCGATGCCATTTTTGCCAGGGCAGGCAATTATGTACACATTGTCACCGATGAAGCCAGTCAGAATGAGCGTGTGTTTGGGTTTTCGGCTCTGGCTAGCTTCCCGCAGGCGCAAGGCGTCACCGACTGCACACATGTGGCAATGAAGGCACGCCCAGATCACCCAGGAGTGTTCGTGAACCGTAAGGGCTTCCGCTCCATCAATGTGCAGCTCATCTGCTACCACAAAAAGATCATTATGCAGGTGTGTGCAAGGGAGCTGCCATGATGCTTTTGTCCTGCACCAGTTCACACTCCCTGATCTATTCACACCTCAGAACAGACTTATTGGCTGGCTGCTTGGAGACAAGGGCTATCCACTTAATGACACCCATGAGGAGCCCAAGCAATAAGGCCCAAGAGCGCTACAATCAAAGCCATATGATGACGAGATGTGTCTTTGAGCAAGCAATCGCGATGCTGAAGACGCGCTTCAGGCGCCTCGGAAGATCTGGAGGCGTTCTTTAATTTGTACCAGCCAGGATCTCCAGAATGATTGTGGTTTGCTGCGCTCTGCACAACACAGCGCAGCAGCAAGGACTGGAGCTGGAGGAGGAGCAAGGCACAGAGCACATTGCCTCTTCAGAGGAGGAAGATGAGTAGGAGGATGAACGTCATGAGGCCATGGCACCAGCAGTGGAGTACATTGCTGCTCGGGATGTCCTCATCATGGGAAGATTTAGTTATGTTGCACCACTGTACCCATCTGGCAGCCACATGCTGAACCCACTTGCCACCCCCCCCCAAAACTTATACATTAACTTATCATTGTAACATGTCTAACATACCCATGTGCACACCCTTGTGCAACTACTATTCTTTCATCTTCCTTTTCCTACAACTCCTACAACGTGCAATTCCTGTGGCTTCAGCTCACATCCCTGCTCTGACTGCTGAGATGCTCTTGGCCGATGTCCTCTGCATTTTGGAGTCCCTGAGGGCTCCGCCAAAGATTGCTCCACCTGCACCTGTGCAGGGGCAGACTCGGCCATCGGGACACGAGTCAGCATGTGGGGCACTGGCGGCGGGGGGGGGGGGGGGCGGGCAGCGGGGGGGGGGGCAATGGGTAAAAAGTGGAAGTGCTTTGAGCAGAATCCCCCACTTCTATGTCCCCTTTCGCCATCATTCCTCTCATGGTCGACCCGCACTTCCCTGCTAGCAATGAGCTTGAGAGCACTTTGCTGCACATCAGTGGGGCGCTGAATGGCCAAGTCCAGGTTTTGATTTATCCTAGTTGAAGTGGCATTCAGAGTGTGCAAGCCATTGGTAAGGGCAAGCATGCACTCATTTGACTGCCGCGTTTGATGCTCCATGCAGGTGGCCACTCTTTCTGTGGACGAACACATCATAGCTAAGGCCTGCGACATGATGCCACTCATACTTGAGATGGACTCCTTCATTCTCCCAGCAAGCGGCACATCGCAGCTGGAAATCCTGCCAGAGCCTGACGCATTTTTTGCTGCTCCTCCAGAATCATCCTCTTTGTCGACGGCCCCCAAGGTTCAGCATCTGCGCCCAGCTGAGCAGAGCTTGGAGCATCCTGCTCTCTCTGACGAGGACTCTCCACTGCTGTCCCTGTCTCTACCATCTGCTCTTGCTCACATGTGATGTGTGAGACACCAGGTGACAATACAACTACCTGTCTTGCTGAAGGCCACCTCCGGTTCTCTGCCTCTTCCTCTTGTTCTGTGCTCTCTTCTCCTGCAAGGAGGGAAACAAGAGATCTTTGAGTGAGAGTCATGGAATGAGTGGAACGGATGGATGAACAACATCTGTTGAGGGTGACTATGAGGGGGTGGCGTGACATTGCATTAAGATGAGGGTGAGTGTCAGTGGTGGATGGCCAGATGGGGATGTGAGGAAGCGCATAGACAGAGAGGGATGGGTGCATCTGCAAGGTACATTCATGTGAGGTGTGATGTGCAGGAGTAGGCTTGGGAAGGCAGAGCGAGGAGGTTGGGGTGACACACACATCAGGATGCAGTTGAATGTGCCATTGTACTTACATTTTCTGCCCTCATGACGTCTTAAATCGCTTCTTGCACTGTATCCAGGAGCATGGCACCACACTCTGCTGCTCACCTCCTCTGCTATCTCCAGCCATGCCTTCTGTGTCATTGAGGCTGGCTTCTTCCTCCCGTCAGCAGGGAATAAAATCTCCCTGAAGGCCCTTACACCTCACAAAATGAGGTCTAGGAAGGCATCATTAAAGCGAGGTGCAGCCTTTGAATGCTGAGACTCCATTCTATACAACTTGCTATGTTTCTCCCACCTCCATAATCAGTCAACTGTAATCTTTGCAGTGTTCTTTTAAATACCTCAGCTGAAATAGACCAATGCGTGTCGTCATCATGCCCGCTCGCGCTAATTGGCCGGGAAACCCTTAAGTCAGATGCAAATACAGTGGCTGGGTTAAAGATCCACTGACAGACACGCTGCAGCTACGTCCGGGTTTCCTGCTCGCTACCGAACGCCCCCCACCCACTCTCAGCGCGTCGCCAGGTAAATATTCCGGCCATGTAGTCGTTTAACAATCACAAAGGTGAGTTTATAATAATGGAGCATGCGTGAACATCTGCGTGTCTAGTTGGTTTAAACATACTGATCACTTCTGATCTTGTTTGTCGACATTTACTGACATGAAACAACATGAAGATATTCTATATCAAGGTAACACGACGGCCAGCCACACTGTTGCTGGCAGAACTTAACTTCAAGAGCCCTAGGCCTCAATATTAAACTGGTACTAGCCTTAAACGGTGGCTGTGAGGTGACAAAGGGATACCCACTTCAAACCTGGCGGATGACACCTCTGAGGAATCCCACTGATGAACACCGGGAGTGCTACGGCACGAGCCATATGACAACCAGATGTATCATTGAGCAAGCCATCGGCATGCTCAAGTTGCAACTCAGGTGCCTGGACAGGTCTGGAGGTGCTCTTCAGTACTCACCAGTGAGGGTCTCCAGTATAATCGTGGAGTATGTTCTGCACAGCATAGCGCAGCAGCGAGGACTAGAGGTGCAGGAGGAACATGTCGCTCAGTATTCCTCATCTGATGAGGATTTCAATGGCGAGGAGGAGGAAGATGGGGAGATCCTTGTTCTTACATCTGAGGTGCTCGCGGCCGACGACCTCTGGGTATTGGAGCCCTTGAGGGCCCTGCCAATGACTGCTCCACCTGCACTTGGGAGAGGAGCTAACATGTCGGATTCTGGTTGGGGAGGGGGTGACAACGGGTAAGACTTTCAGACATTCTGAGAAACTTGTGCACTTGCCTCTCCTTTCTTGCCATCCTCCCTCCACTGAGCCAGTGGCACTTCACTCCTGCCTATCTGTAGGAGAGCAGCTTGAAGGAGATCAATGATGTATTGAATGCTGATGTATGGTCTATCTGCCAAATGTGAAGCCGGTCGAAATATTGGTGGCCAGAGTATGCAAAGCTGCCGTCTGTGCCTGCAGGGACTTATATGTACGCCCTGATACAACCTCCGTAGAGGCAACCAAATGCTCAATGGAACATTGCATGCTGAAAAACCCCAGCTACATCTCCCCACAAATGGTTGAGGTGGACACCTCCATCCTCTGTGCCATTGTGGAAAGTGTGCCTGACAGGACTGCCAGTACCTCGCACAGGTGCTCCAGATTTGATGATGTGCTGAAGGCAACTGAAGGTGACTTTGCCTTGTGGGTCTGACAGATTAATGCAGTCACCCTACTCTAATGGCCATCTCCAAGGCTCAAAGTGGCAGAGATGATGCTTATATCCAGAGTTTATTCTTCTGCTGAGTAAATTTATACAATCGCTGGGGGTCCCTGCGGGTCCTTGCCCTCTCCTTGGCATTCTGTGCTCTCTTCTCCTGCAAGGATGACACAACAGACCTATGATTGGCTGTGAGGCATGCGTGCATCCGATGGATGCAGAGCAGATGCATCACAAGTGGGACTGGCTTGCATTTGAGGAACGTGTTGACGGTGTCATTTCAGGACATGCTGAGAATCGGGGGAGCTGAATGAGGTGGTATCATTTACATGAGGATTGGGGTGCCTGACAGTGGTCGAGAAGTGGGAGGTGAGGATGTGAGCGGCGTGAGGATGAGAGTGTGAAGGAATAAGCCATATAACCTATTCAGAAAAATACACTATCTTATGAAAGAATTCTGGCCTTATTAAAACATGACAAGCTGGGTTTGGAAATTTAGAAATCTAACTATGAAATAGCTATGAAAGCATTCTGGCTATTGAGATAAGATAGTTGTTGACCCTGAATAAATAACCTTATTGAAACAGAAGGTGAAGAGCTCCGACAGGCTGAACTTTTGGGAACAAAACAATGGTTCACCTTGGATAAGGTGTTCTAATTTACACTTCGTAAAGAAGCACATAAGATAAGGAACATCTGCCCTCGTAAAGATGACATAAAGTAAGGAACACCTGCCGTCACACCGTTTCTATATGGTAAACTTAGAACACCTAGAGATGAGACACGGGTCTGGCTGAGGTGGCAGTAAGAGTTGCAGAGGTCGACAGAAAAATGACTAGAGATAATTAGCTTGCATTAGCATAAAGCCTTAAAGGAAATACCACTGGAAAAAGGTATAAATATTGAACTCTCAAATGGGATAACAGACTCGCTTTGATCGGGCAAAGCGATTCTTGGCTTCAGAGGCGGCTCTGTAGTTTCCAACTCTATGTACCTCGGGGATCAAAGGTATTTGATATTGGTGGACATCCTGTAGAACACTTTAAGAACTGTAATACTGTAGTGAAGTTAAGATTTAAAAGTAAGATTCTCTTAATAATAAGATAGCATTTTTTCTCTTTTTAAAATTGTTAATGTTGCGATTGACTGATTCACCAACTGTAAATTGCATGTCGGTTCTTTAATAAATCTATATATTTTTAGAATTGTCTCACATAAGACTTCTGTATCTATGATTCTATGATGCTAAAAACTCGCAAACTCAATCTCTGTACACTCTTTGGTGAGGAGTTGCAGAATTCTGAGGGGAGTTTTCCGGACCCTCATAATATCCGGAATGTTACAGTCTAGCTAAACTTATTAAAAGTGCTATCTGGAGGACGGTAACATTCTCGGGTTGTTCCTTTCCTTTAGGGAGAGATAGCCCGGACCTTTAGACCCAATTAAGCGTCTTTAGGATTCGGCTACCTCAAACTTTAGTTGAAAGTGAACGTCTGAGAAATACGCCTGATCCGGGGTAGCCCTAAAGGGGCTAGGACTAGTAAATATCCCTTCAAGAGGATGCGCATGTAAGCAGTACGATAGGTGCTGATGAAAGTGAAGTGCGTTTGAGGAGTGCTGTGAATGGAGTACTTTTGACATGAGTGGGAGGGGTGCACTGCATGATATAGGTGCATATAGACATTTGCTGATCTTTTATGACCTGGTCAGGTCATTGAACCTTTTGTGGCACTGGGTCCAAATCCTCAAGGGCAAGCTTCTGCTGTTCATCTCTTCTCCACCCAAGCTGTGGTGGCAGCAGGTTTTTGTTTGTTGTCATAAAAAGGTACTGAACAGACTGTAGGATCTACACAACAGGGCAAATGGAAAAATCAAAGGGTGAATCAAGTTAAGCAGATTTAATTCATCTGTCATTAAGCGGATCAAGAACAGCATGGTATAAACCTGTGAACGGATTGCCCAGCCATCCTCTTCAACACTAAATCCAGCATTGTCTGTGATACTGTTATAATTAGGGGATTTTACATAACCATTTTCTTTCTCAACAGTTTAACAGGAGTGGACCGGCTCCATTACGCTCTGAAAGTTGCACCTTTTCTGTAATAGCTCTTGTAGAACCAGGTACGCAAGATGCAACAATTAGCATCCTTGAATTCACCTACTTACTGAATTAACAAAGTCTTGTACTCTGCTTCCAAACATAATTGAGAGTGGTGGATACTAAGCACAGACCAGGGATTACAGTCTAGAGAGTAATTTGTTTTATTTATTCATTCACGGGATGTGGGCGTTACTGGCAAGGCCATCATTTATTGCTGATCCCTAAATTCCCTTGAGAAGGTGGTGGCGAGCCACCTTCTTGAACCGCTGCAGTCTGTGTGGTGAAGGTACTCCCACAGTGCTGTTAGGTAGGCAGTTCCAAAATTTTGACCTAGAAATGGTGATATATTTCCAAGTCAGGATGGTGTGTGACTTGGAGAGGACCTTGAAAGTGGTGATATTCCCATGAACCTGCTGCTTTTGTCCTTCTAGCTGGTAGAGGTCGCAGGTGTGGTAGCTGTCGAGGATTTGGTGAGTTGCTGCAGTGGATCTTGTAGATGGCAAACACTGCAGCCACGTTGCGCCGGTAGTGGAGAGAGTGTATGTTTAAGGTGGTGGATGGGATGCTGATCAACCAGACTGCTTTGTCCTGGATGGTGTTGAGCTTTTTAAGTGTTGTTGGAGCTACACTCATCCAGACAAGTGCAGAATATTCCATCACACTCCTGACTTGCGCCTTGTAGGTGGTGGAAAGGTTTTGGGGAGTCAGGGGTGATCCATTCATTGCAGAATACCCAATCTCTGACCTGCTCTTGAAGCCACTGTATTTATGTGGCTGGTTCAGTTAAGTTTCTGATCAGTAGTGACCCCCAGGAAGTTGATGGTGGGGGATTTAATGATGGTAATACCATTTAATGTCAATGGGAGGTGGTCAGACTCTTTCTAATTGGAGATGGTCATTGACATGAATCTTGTATGAAGTAATACTGGGCGGCATGCTGGTGGCGCTGTCCAGGGAGAGTATAAATACTCGGGCATGGGCCCAGCTTGCTTAGGACATTCCTCAACAGGAACTGGTGAAGGACACAACTAGCTCTCCATGTTGGAAAACAGTTGATTAAAGTTTTGCTTAACGCTTGGACCAAGTGCCTAGTAGTTTTCTTACGTCAATTTAATCAACTGAACCTGTTCCACGCTCTGAGTGGTTTTGGGAACAGACGGCTACGACTCAAACGGTAGAAGGGAACCAGACGTAGTAATCAATCCATCATGGAGAAACTACTCCAACCCACCCGTCTCGACCTGGACACGAATTCACCTACAACTGCTAAGGTATGGAAACACTGGTATCGTACCTTCAGCAACTTCCTCAGGGTGTGTGGTGAGAATGTTACTGATAAGTTAGAGATACTTGCCAATTACGTATCCCCTTATGTGTTGGACTATATCAAAGACTGTGTAAACTATGACTCCGCTATCCGAATACTACAGCAACTATATGTTAAGGCCCCAAATGAAATTTTTGCTCGGCATCTACTGGCCACAACTCGACAACAACCCGGGGTATCACTTGAGGAATTCCTTCAAAAGGTTCGCAGGCTCAGCAAAGATTGTAATCTCAAGGCTGTCTCAGCTGAGCAGTACCAGGAGGAGTTAATTCATGATTCTTTTATTAATGGAATTGCGTCTCCCTTCATACGCCAGTGTCTGCTGGAGAATAAAACCCTCGAGTTACAAGCAGCCTATGACCAGGCATATTCTCTGGACTTGGCAAAAAAAAATGCAGATGCCTATCTTTTACCACGTGCACGGACTGCTGCTATCACTTTTAGTGACTCCTCCGATAAGCCTCAGGCGGAAGCCCTCACTGATGACAACTGTATCCTAGCTGATGACGACCCTACCCTAGCGGCATCTTGGCGATCTAAAAGGAAGTGTTTCTTCTGTGGAGGTGCATTTCATTATAGGACATTTTGTCCTGCTCGTAATGCAATCTGCAATCATTGCAGTAAGAAAGGTCACTTCTCGAAAGTATGTCAGTCAAGAGCCTCTTCTAGGGTTACAGCTGCTCCCTATAAAACTGCTGCTCCCCCAAGAGCTACTACTAATGTTACAGCTGTCATCTATAAAACTGCTCCTCCCCCAAGAGCCACGACTAATGTTACAGCTGTCAAGGATAAAACTGCCCCTCCTCCCATCACAGCTGTTTTTCCCCAAAGCCTGTCCCATGCAGCCATGAAGGTTTCGGTAAATGGACACATTTTGAGTGCATTAATCGACTCATGCAGCTCTGACAGCTTCATCAGTGAGCAGGCTGTCAGTAAGTTAAAACTGCGTATTTACCCCTCGGACAGGGAAATTGCAATGGCTCTGACGACACTGACCACTAACTCTTCCGGCTTTTGTCTTGTCGACCTTATTCTCAAAGGCCGCACTTATTTCTCTACCCGGCTCGGGGTGCTCAAAAACCTATGCAGTGATGTGCTCCTGGGACAGGATTTCCAGAAACAACACAAAAGACTCACTTTTGAGTTTGGAGGATCAAAGCCGGAGCTTACTATTTCCAAAGTACCGTTTTGTGCACTTTCGGCGGCTTCGCTCGACGAGCCCTCCTGGTTTGCCAATCTTTCCCCCCGATGTGAGCCCATAGCCACTAAATCCCGACGTTTCAGCCAAGATGACCTATCCTTTATCGAGGCAGAGATCTCTTGCCTTCTAGCTGACAGTATCATTGAGCCATGTTCATCTTCCTGGCGGGCTCAAGTTGTCGTTGTTAAAAATCCTCTGAAGCAACACAAGAAACGTCTTTGCATCGATTACTCGCAAACTATTAACCAGTATACCGACCACGCATCGATGACATGGTCAATAACCTTGCTAACTACAAGGTATTTTCAACTTTTGACTTAAAGAGTGCATACCATCAAGTACCATTAAAGGACTCTGACAAAAAGTATACGGCTTTTGAGGCCAATGGTTGGCTTTACCAGTTTTGTTGCCTTCAATTCGGGGTCACCAATGGGGTGGCCGTCTTTCAACGGGCAATGGATAGCCTAGTCAAACAGGAGAACTTAACAGACACTTTTCCATATCTGGATAATATCACCATTGCTGGTCATGACCAGAAGGAGCATGATGCCAACCTCCAGAAATTTCTTGACGTTCTCCGTCGTCGCAACTTAACCTTAAATGAGTCCAAATCTGTGAAATCAGTACCATCAGTCAACATCCTTGGCTACTGGGTGGGCAATGGTGTCATCAAACTGGATCTGGAGCGACTTCGTCCGCTTCAGGAGCTCCCTCCTCCTACGAATCTCAGCTCTCTTCGTCGGGCCCTCGGCATGTTCGCCTATTATGCGAAGTGGATACCTCACTTTTCCGACAAGATCCAGCCCCTGCTTCACGCGAAGTCATTTCCATTGGAGGCGAGGGCTATTTCAGCTTTCGACCTCCTCAAGCGACAACTGGAAAAAGCCGCGCTTCATTCCATCGATGAAAATCTCCCTTTCATGGTCGAGTGCGATGCATCGGAGGTGGCGATCTCGGCTACCTTGAATCAAGGCGGTCGACCCGTTGCATTTCTGTCTAGAACTTTGCAGGGTAGCGAGCTCCATTATCCTCCTGTCGAGAAGGAGGCTATGGCTATCATCGAAGCAGTACGTAAATGGAGTCATTTTCTCGCTCGTCGCCATTTCACGCTCATAACCGATCAGCGCTCGGTGGCCTTTATGCTGGATAATCGGAAACGCACTAAAATCAAGAATAACAAAATACAGCTCTGGAGGATGGAATTGGCCGCCTTTGGCTACACCATACAGTATCGACGCGGCAAGGAGAATGTGGCCCTGGATACCCTCACACGTGCATTCTGCTCTTCCATGTCAACTTCGACTCTTGCGGATCTTCATACTGACTTATGCCACCCTGGTGTTACCCGTATGTTGCACTTTGTGCGATCTAAAAATCTCCCATTTTCTACGGAAGACATGAAAAGAACATGCTCCGCTTGTAGAATTTGCGCGGAATTAAAACCGCAATTCTTCCGTCCGTCGGATGGCTCGCTCATACACGCTACACAGTCTATGCAGCGACTCAGCATTGACTTTAAAGGGCCATTGCCTTCCTCAACGCAAAACACCTACTTGCTTACTATGGTGGACGAATATTCACGCTTTCCCTTTGCTTTCCCCTGTCCCAATATGCTTACTTCCACAGTGATCAAATGCCTCGATCAGGTCTTTTCCCTTTGCGGTACGACCAATTTCATCCACTCTGATCGGGGTCGCTCCTTCATGTCAAGCGAACTCAAAAGTTATCTTTCCCAATGGGGAATCGCCACAAGTAAAACGACACCGTATCATCCTATTGGAAACGGACAGGTTGAGAGATACAACGCTATCCTTTGGAACGCTGTTCTTCTTGCACTGAGGTCACGCAATCTACCAGACCAGCAGTGGGAAACTATGCTCCCTGACGCGTTGCATTCCATCGGGTCTCTTCTTTCTACATCCACCAATGTTACTCCTCACGAACGATTCTTCGGGTTCCAGCGTCGCTCCACGCATGGGACGTCCCTACCATCATGGTTGGCAGCTCCTGGCTCCGAAGATTCGTCCAATCCTCCAAGAGTGATCCCCTCATTGACGAGGTGGAACTAACGGATGTCAATCCTACATATGCGTACGTGCGGTACCCTGATGGCCGGGAGTCCACAGTTTCACTTCAGGATCTGGCTCCCTGCCCAACCGGTCCCACGGACCCAATCGATAGAGAGATCCATATTAACGACGCCGATACTCTGCGCTCCTCCGAGGATGACGCCCTACCCGGGACATCAAGGGATCTGCTGGATCAACCTGGGGAACAGAGCGCTCCCCACGGGATGGCCACCCGAAGCCAGGACGCCGGTCAATCACCGGCTACTGAGCAGGATGAAGCCAGCTCTGCACCGGTGGGGACCCGCACCCGGAGACACGATCTCCCCAGTCCCACTCAGGTCGATCAAGGCGACACGGACTCTGCCAGCTCGCCGGTACGAACCAAGCGACCCAGGGACCAAAACACGGTACGAGGAGACGTGCCTTCCGGCCTCCAATGGAAATCCAAACGACTGCATCTATTCTTAGTCCGGCTAATTTGGTAGAAGGAAGCCGCCGGACTTCCACTCTTTCAGGCGGGAAGAATGACATGAATCTTGTATGAAGTAATACTGGGCGGCATGCTGGTGGCGCTGTCCAGGGAGAGTATAAATACTCGGGCATGGGCCCAGCTTTCTTAGGACATTCCTCAACAGGAACTAGTGAAGGACACAATTAGATCTCTATGTTGGAAAACAGTTGATTAAAGTTTTGTTTAACGCTTAGACCAAGTGCCTAGTAGTTTTCTTACGTCAGTCATTGCCTAGCACATGTGTGGTGCAAATGTTACTTGCCACGTATTAGCCCAGGCCTGCATGTCGTCCAGGTCTTGCTGCATGCGGGTACAGACTGCTTTATTATCTGAGGAGTTGCGAATGGAACTGAACACTGTGCGGTCATCAGCGAATATCCTCACTTCTGATCTTATGATGGAGGGAAGGTCATTGTTGAAGCAGATCTCCCAATTTTGGCACAAGTCCCCCAAGTGTTAGTGAGGAGGACTTTGCAGGGTCGATTGGGCTGGGTGTGCCTTTGTCGTGTCCGAATCCGATGCCTAGGTCGATGCTGAGTGGTCCATCCGTTTTTATTCTTATTGTAATTTTTGTAGCGGTTTGATACAACTGCTTGATGGACCATTTAGAGTTAACCACATTGCTGTGGATCTGCAGTCATGTATAGGCCAGACCGGGTGAGGACAGTAGGTTTCCTTCCCTAAAGGACATTAGTGAACCAGTTGGGCTATTACAATAATCCAATAGCTTCCTGGTCATCCTTACTGATACTAGCTTTTTATTCCAGATTTACTTAATTAACTAATTCGAATTCACAAACTGTCATGGTGGCATTTCAACTCACGTCTCTGGATTGTTAGTCCAGGCCTCTGGATTACTAGTTCAGTAACATAACCGCTATGCTACCAGACCCTATTTATAATAAACAAAATTAATATATTTCTTACAATTAAATGGAGAAACAAAGCACAAAAATACTAGAAATGCAAAAGATATTTCTGAATACTACAAGGAAAGTCCACTATTGGTTAATTATCCTTTGTAAGGATTATGAAGCAATCTAATGGTATATTAGTTTTGAAGAGCAATGTCCTGTTTACTAGCTAGGCAAATTCAGTAGTTTAATCTTCTTGATTCACTTTTGTTATCAGATGAACGTGTTACATCAAATCACCTCCTTAAAATTGAATTTCCATCTGATTAATCACCAGAAAATTCGAAAAGGGAAGATCTATTCTGAAGATCTGCTCTTAACCACTTAACTGTTTTGGAGTAAGATTTTTAAAGAAACAACGATGTTGCATTTATAAATATAATTGAAAATGCTACATATGAAAATGTTTGAATAAATGCATTTATATAACTATGCAATTGGGCAATCTGCCCAGCAAGAAAATACAGTTGTATCTGATAACAAGCATGTTTTATTTTCCTCTCACCTCTGCCTCAAAATAACACATATATAAAGGGATTCCAAAGGAAACACCCATTGGGGGGAATTTTGCCGGCACTCAGGGGACGGGTTTGGAGGTGGGACCGGTGACAAAATGAAAAAGGTCCCGAACCCGCTCCCAACCCACCTCCAAACAATCTTCCTGGGAGTCAGGTCCCCAATTTGCGCAGGGACCCAACTCTTAGCGACGCGAAGAGGATTATAGCCACTTAACTGCTTGTTAACAGGTAGTTAACAGGCAGTTAAGAGGCTTTTTCCCCATTTTGACAGGTCTACCGCGGGCTTCCCGATGTCGGGGAACCCCGCCAGGGTGAGTGAGGCATGCTGTGGGTCTATTGTAATGTTTGTGTATAGATGACAGCTGCAGAAGTGGTGTGAAGGATCCAATGGGACACTGGTGAGTATCAGAGGTAAGAAAATGTTGGGAAAGTCATTTTTAATGTGTCTAGAGTTTTCTGTAGGTGACAAGCTTTGAAGTGATTGTGTAGTCTCACCTCATTGGGAGAAGTGACAGATAGCTTCTGTAACTTCACCTGCAGCTGCCATCTGTTTTACCCTAAGGAGAGAGTCACTGGAGAGCCTCAGTGCAAGGGCTGACCTTTGTACAGTGATTGTCAGTGTTTGACCTCAATGCTGTCAAACACTGAAAAATCAAAGAATCAGCTGCAATGGCTTCTCTTCCCACTCCCACATCGTTACCCCTGGAGTCCCCCAAGGATCTATACTTGCCCCCCTACTATTTCTCATCTACATGCTGCCACTCAGTGACATCATCAGAAATCACATCAGGTTCCATATATACGCTGAAGACACACAGCTCTACCTCACTACCACCACTCTCAACCCCTCCACTGCCTCTGATTTGTCATGATGCTTGTCCAACAACCAGCATTGGATGAGCAGAAATTTCCTCCAACTAAATATTGGGAAGATCGAAGACAAGGGCTGGATTTTACGAACCTCAGCGGGTCTGTGGCGGGCAACGTCAGCGGAGGGTCCCGGCCCCGCTGCTGTCTGCAGCCCACTCTGAGAAATGAATTTACTTTGATTGGGCTTGTTAAGCCCACGCAGCACGTTTCCTTGCCAATTAGAGGAAGCGGGTCTGATGACGTCATTTCACAACGCATCATCAGCCGGTTTCCTTAAAGGGACCATGGCCAACTTTAATTTGACATTTGTGCTGTCAGTGTTCTACAGCACTGAGGTGTTGCAAACACTGACAAGCAGTGCACAGAGGTGCAGGGCTGCACCCAGGCTCTCCCATGGCTCCCTCCATATGCTTGTGGAGGGAGTCACAGCACACAGGGAGGTCCTTGTCCCTTCCCATGGATGGAGAAGACCTCCCTAGGATCTACACAGCCTGGTTGCACATTGCAGAGGAGGGCACAAGCAGGGATGTGGTCAGCAGTGCTGCAAATATCTCAATGATCTTAGTAGATCACAAAACGTTAGCACAAAGCCACACTCAACCTCATCCTGCTGTGCCTCTCATCACATCCCCATAACTCTGCCTTCTCTACCCTACTCCTACATATCCTTACTCACACCAACTTACCTCGCACCTCCACCCATCCCTCTCTATCTACATTATCACATCCCCATCTCACTAGCCACCCCTCAACCTCACCCTAATGCAATCATACTAACTAACAACACACAAGGGTAGGCACTTGTGTGTTTTATGCAATGTTCATGTAAAGTTTCTGTTAATGTGGTGTCAAACATTGAAAGCTTTATTTTCAACACTTTGCGTTCTTGGACAGATTTGTGTGCACCTTTGGAAGTGGCTTAGTGAGTTGCAGTGAATGGTGAGCCATAACGGTACCCCCGGCAATGGTGATGAGTGTGAAAGGAATGGCTTGGACACTGTAGGGATGCTTTATAGTGTTGGTGTGGGGTGGTGCCAACCTGGCGCATCATTTGGCAGCCAGGGTGTACAGCGTCAAGTCAAGTAAATCTGGCCATGGTGAGGCCATCCCTGGCCTCTGGGGCAGCAATGTGGTCGGGTGCTGATGCCTGTGTCTTGTGCAGCATCAGTTGATTGCGGAGAAGGTTGGTGTTGTTGGTACTGCTGGTGTGCCTGGTGATGCTGGTGTTGTGGCTGATCGTGGTGGGATTCTGAGGATGAAGGTGAGAGAGTTTCAACGGCACCCATGCTGATGGAGTAGATGGCAGGTGAAGTAGAGATGACAGAAGTGATCTGTCAATGGTGGGAGAGGTAATGAGGTCTGACTGGATGTGGACTTGTGTAAAGACTTGCAGCATTCTGAATCTGTAGTGGAAATGCAGCTTAGAGAAGCTAGTGGTTACGGGAACATTTCTCACTCAGCTGGGAGCTTTGAGTTGACATTTGAAGCTGTCAACTCAGCAGCTGATTCAATGGCCAATGACCTCCGCCTCAGCTTCACAGACGAGTTCTTGGCAAAGCGGACCACCGATGGGCGACCTGTCAAATTCAAAAAGCTGGGAAAAAACCATTGTTAAATGGCTGTAAACAAGCCACTAATGATTTTAATTGCCTCCCCTGCTGCTGCATGTCAGGTCTGCTCAGCGCTGACAGACCCGACATTTGGTAAAGGTGTATGACGGCGGGTTCACAGCAGGGTCCTGACCCACTGGGGAAAAAAAACACTTTCCCTCCTGACCCGCCACCGATAACACCCGCTGACCCCCCGCAAAATCCAGCCCAGTGCATTTGGTCCCTGCCACAAACTCCGTTCCCTAGTAACTGACTCCAACCCTCTACCTGGCCATTGTCTGAGGCTGAGCCAGACCGTTTGTAATCTTGGCATCCCATTTGAACCTGAACTGAGCTTCTGACCCCATATCCTCTTAATCACCAAGACTACTTCCACTTCCGTAACATCGCCCATCTCCACCCGTGCCTCAGCTAATCTGCTGCTGAAACCCTCATTCAGGCCTTTGTTACCTCTAGACTTGACTATTCCAATACTCTCCTGGCCGGCCTCTTACCTTGCACCTCTGTAAACTTGAGCTCATCCAAAACTCTGCTGCCCGTATCTTAACTCGCACCAAGTCCCGTTCACAGATCTCCCATGCTCGCTGATCTACAGTGGTTCCCAGGCCAGCGACGACTGAATTTTAAAATTCTCATCCTCATTTTCAAATTCTTCCATGGCCTTGCCTCTCCCTATCTGTTAATTTCTCCAGCCCTACAACCCTCCGAGATCTCTGCACCTCTTGCACATCCCCCACTTTCATCGCTCCACCAATGGTCACCGTGCCTTCAGCTGCCTAGGACCTAAGCTCTGGAATTCGTTCCCTAAACTTCTCCGCTTCTCTACCTCTCTCTCCTCCTTTAAGATGCTCCTTAAAACCTACCTATTTGACCAAGCTTTTCTCATCTGTCCTAATATCTCTTTATGTGGCTCAGTGTCAAGTTTTGTTTGATAAAGCTCCTGTGAAGCACTTTGGGACGTTTTATTACATTAAAGATACTATATAAATGCAAGTTGTAGTGGTTTCAGGTATACACTCACCCCCTAGCTGGACCCATTACTAATCGTGTGCTTGAAACCAAAGAGGACAGAGATGTGGCACAAAGGTTCTCCACCTCTTTTCCTTCTGTGTTTCGCCTCAGAAATAGGCATACATGGGGTCCAATGCAGAGGATTATCAACCTCATTGGGGGCAATTTTGATTTCCAGAGAATATTGGGTCGGCAATGGAGGGGACATCCACTCCTCCCATTCAATGCATTTCGGCAGGAGTCCTGATCAATTTTCATGGTTGGGTCTCATCAACATTGAATTGACGAGCTGCCAGCACTAATCACGTTCCTTGAAGGCAGCACCTCTGTTGGGAGAGCGGGAAATCCAAGAGGGAGGCCGATTTTGATGGGCCTGTAGCATCACCTTAAAAGGAGGGAGTTTAAGTGTTAGGAGTGAAAAGGACCAGTGGTTACAATGGGAAGGAAAATTGTTACAGCAGCAAGGAGATAAAGTATTGGAAGCTGTCAAGGCTCAAAACACAGAAGTGACTGCAGAAAAATGAATACCAGATCTGCTCCCAGTTTTCCCTTACTGCAGTTCAGGATCCCTTAAAATACCACAGGAAATGACTGCCTCCAAAGTTGTACTGCCCTTGTTCCATAAGCTGGTCGAGGAACTAGAGGATGTAATGCAGGTGGAGACGAAAATGACGTTGGTGTCTCAACTGAATAATTTGAACCCAATTTGTATATACTAATGAGGCCCCTGCCTGTTTTCAGCAGGAGCTCCAGTTGCCTAAGTCAAGGTCAGCCAAAAATGACATCTGGCTGACCTCCAGGGGTAAGGCGGGGGTCCATCCCCATGTGATTTGGAGACCGGTCACCAGTGGTGCTCCGCAGGGATCGGCGTTGGGACCGTTGCCCTTTACTATTTTTATTAATGATCTGGATCTATGTGCAAATTTGCAGATGATACTAAGATCTGTGTGAGTGTTAGGATTGTAATTGATGCTCATCTGCTTCAGGTGGATCTTAATATGTTGGGAGATTGGGCTCATGACTGGCAAATGATGTTTAACTTGGATAATTGCAGTGTTATACATGTGGGCGGGGCGAATGCTCAACATTCATTGGAAAGGCTGCAGAGGAGGGCCACTAGACTAATTCCCAGGATAAAGTCTCTTAGTTATCAAGATGGGTTGAAACAGTTGGGACGCTACACTTTAGAGAAATGTACACTTAGTGGTGATCTGATTGAGAGTTATAAGATAATGAAGGGATTAGATTGTGTTCCAGTTGACAGTTTGTTCCAATTAAATAGGTTAGGGAGGACCGGGGTCACAATTTTAAGTTGGGTAAGGCCAGATCTAAGTTAGATGTCAGAAGGTGTTTTTTTCCCCCAGAGAATAGTGGACCTCTGGAATAGGCTGCCGTCTCCTGAAGTTGTACACGACTCGCTGAATTACTTCAAGCAAGAGCTGGACCTGTTTCTGGTTGGGGTGGACATCACTTCTTACAAGAGGTAGGTACTTCAGGGAATTCAGGGCCACAGTGATGTCCTGTATTAGTTTTGATCGCCTAGACGGGTCGGAGAAGAATTTCCCAAACTGGCCTGGGTTTTTATTTTTTTGCCTCTCCCAGGAGTTCACATGGTTTCAGCTGGAGTGGGGAGTGTATATATTGTGATACACAAGGTATTACAATTGTGTAGGACAGGCTGGATGGACCAGAGGGTCTTTACCTATTCGCCATTGTTCGTTTGTATGATTCTGGTCAAACTACTGCCCCATTTTAAGCATAATCGGGGTGGTATCGAGATGAAAATTGCCCCATTATCTTTACAATTGAAAAGATACTTGAAAGAATCAATTTATTTACCTGTAGTTTTTAGATAGTTTATGCCTCTTCTATTTTAATGAATGCTTAATATGTATGAACTTTACCTTGTGTCATTCAACCCTATCCTTTCCTCATCTTTCTTAGACACAAGATCATACATAAGTCATTAGCATGTTATGGAGTAATGTTCATAGTGACAATCAGGGCCTAGAGTTTCCGCTCGATTGCATTGGTTTTTTCAGCGCAATTCTCCTGATATCGGCGTAACTGACGCAAAAGATCACGGATTTTAAAACGCAAATTGCTTTCAGCGCAACTTAAATTTCTGCGATCTTTTGGGCTAGTTTTAAAAACATTGCACTAGAAGCAGGTCCCGCCCACAAAACTGGCCACACCCGCAGGGTTAATTAACCACCATTGGGAGTTTCCGCTAATTGCACTTGTTTGCAGGCCTTCAAGGAGGTTCCAAAAATTAAACTGGATCTGTTGGGCACAAGGACACTAACCGGTATGATTTGAAAGGTTTTGAATTAATTTTTTTTTAAATTTACTAAGGAACTGACTAACGTACCCCAATCTAATTGGAAAATAGTTCTGTACATTTTTAAAAAGTCATTTTCAGTAATTTAAAATCGGGTTATTCACAGGTGGTGAATTGACAGTATGATTTAAAATATTTATTTCTTTGTGATAAACCCATTTTCAACTGTATTAATGAAGCTTTACCAAGTTACACTTGAATATATAAAGGAATATTTTTTAAAGCAACATTAAAAAAAAAAAATCACGTTTCAAAACGCTGCCTGATTGCACTGGTTCATGGCAGACTTTGCATTCGGCGATATGCAAATAAGTTTGAGCGGAAACTTGAGGGGAAAAAAATCACTTCTCAAAACGGGTACAATTTTGGGCGCAATTTGTGCCGGAATCGCTGATTGCGCCTAAAGCGGAAACTCTACGTCCTGCAGTTCTTTCAGAAAGGAAATCATAACATACTCCAGTAATAACTTGTTATCATCATAAAATTTACATTGCTTCAACTGTTCCACAAAAATTTCCAGTAGTATATATTTTAATATGACACGTTTTAATTTGCCAATGTAACTTGCATTTCCAATGAATGCAATGTGATTTCCGAACACATTGGGCCAGATTTTGCAGTCAGTGGCAAACGAATGGCGCCAGGCATTCTTAACACTTTCACTTGCCCACAGACTTTTTATGGGCTTTTGTACTGGAAGTTCCGGTCAGCCAACTATCGAAAAAGTGCAGTGCCCTCTACATAGCATCTGGGACCTGAGTGAACAGGGCAAACAACTGTGTCTCTCCTTAACCAATCAGATTGAAGAATCGTTAATGAGCAGTGCAGAGTCTGAACCAGGAAGTGTAAGTTAGAATATTTAATTCAATGTCAAATCCGGTACAGAAAGCGAAATAAAGAGAGGGAAAGAAAGGTTGGATTAAGAGAGAGAGATAGAAGAGACAGAAAAAGAAAGCAAAAAAAAGTTTAATTTAAATTTCTTTATTTTTTTAAATCTCCAACAATAATTAAAATCTGAAGAAATTAGACTCCACTCTTGGAAAAGTTAATTTTCATTGCCTGAGAGGTTGTTTGGCAGTAATTAAGATTTATCAACCGTTAAAAATTTACTTACACTGAAATGGACAAGCCCTCACTTTTTCAGGCGAGTTTAGTGTATTTTTATCAGGTAAGTACAGCAACTTCACGTCATTCCATGTATTTCAATGGTGTGTCTCTTGCTGAGATACCATTCTCGCGTAGCTGTTGGAGGAGCAGGGCATCTCAGACAGCAACTTCCTGATTTACACATTTAACTGAGCATGTGTGGCCGCTGGATGTTGCTGTCCGATTTACATATTAATAATGGTAAGCACTATTAGTCTCACTGTTATTTCTACTGCAAAATCTGGCCCATTCAATGATTCACTTTTGGAATTACATTCATTGCTTGTACAAGTATACAAGTTTCCAACAATTTGATTAAAGATGATGCAAAAATCATTGAAATCTTGCTACATAACAACAGCTTGTAATTTTATAGCACCTTTAATATACAAAATCATCCTACAGCACTTCACAGAAGCGTAATCAGACAAAAATTGACACTCAGGGCGCGATCTTGCCAGTCCTGGGGAGGCGGGTATGGAGGCGGGACTGCCAGGAAAATGGCAGAATTTGGAAATGGCAGATGAGGGTTGCGGTAGCAGATTAGCTGTCGCAAAGGCAGCGATGAGTAATGTTATGGAGGTACAAGTAGGTGGTCTTTGTGATGGAGAGGCTAAGGGATAGGAAGCTCAGTTCAGTGAAAATAGGACACCAAGGTTGCCAACAATCAGATTCAACTGACACCAAGGTTGCCAACAATCAGATTCAACTTGATACAGTGGCTGGGAAGCGAGATGGAACTGGTGCTGAGGGTTCGGAGTTTGTGGTGGGGGCCGAAGACAATGGCTTCAGTCGTCCCAATGTTTAACTGGAGGAAATTCTGGCTCATTCAGTAATGGGTGTTGAACAAGCAGGCTGATTACACAGAGGCAGTTGAGGGGTTGAGAGAAAGGGTGGAAAGGCAGATCTGAGTGCCATTAACATGTACGTAGAACCTGACGCCATGCCTTTGGATGATGCTGCCGAGGGAAGCATGTAGATGAGGAAGAGGAGGGGGCCACGGGTAACTGCAGAGGTAACGGTGCAGGTGTGGAAAGAAAAGGCATTGTTGGGGATGCTCTGGGTGTGATTTGATCGATAAGAGTGGAACATAGAAACATAGAAACAGGGGCAGGCCATTTAGCACCACCCCTCCCGACCCTGTTTTGCCATTCAATGAGATCATGGCTGATATGTGACCTCACTCCCTATACCGCCTTTGCACCATATCCCTTAATACCTTTGGTTAACAAAAATCTATCAATCTCAGATTTAAAATTAACAATTGACCTTGCATCAACTGCCGTTTGCGGAAAAGAGTTCAAAACTTCTACCACCCTTTGCATGTAGAAGTGTTTCCTAACTTCACTCCTGAAAGGCCTGGCTCTAATTTTTAGGCTGTGTCCCCTAGTCCTAGAATCCCCAACCAGCGGAAATAGTTTTTTCTCTATCTACCCTATCTGTTCCCCTTAGATCCATGCGAAGGGAGTTCCACTTAGCTGGGCAATGGATGAGAGACGTTGGAGGAGGATGATATGGTCAAACATGTCAAAGGCTGCAGAGAGGTCAAGAAAGATGAGGAGGGATAGTGAACAATGGTCACAGTCACAGGATGTCATTTACAACTTTGATTAGAGCCGTTTCAGTTCTGTGGCAGGGATGAAAATGTGATTGTACGACATTGGGCCAAACGTTGCTGGAATGGTGCAACTCACGGCAAGTGGTCTTAATTCGACTTTTTACCTCACCCTTCAGATCGCACTATATTTGCACCGTAAATTACTGGAATTGTAAATTGATAATAGTGCAGCAATATCAAGGTCATATCCGGGACCTCATGAAGATCGTGCCCAATGGCTTATCTCCTTAACCAATTACAGAATAGAATAAAGAAACAGAGCCAATGAAGGAGAAGGAAATAGGGTAAATTAAAGTCAAATTAGATACAGAAAGAGAAATAAAGAGAGGGAAAGAAAGAGAGTTAATTAAGAGAGAGAGAAAAAAGAGACAGAAAGGAAAAATGAGAAAAAAAATTAAAAGGAACAAGCCGAAGAAGAGGACATTGTAACCCGGTTGTGTTTGGGAATTGCTGTATTGGTCTTTGAGAAGTTAATGAGTGAATGGCAGGGTAGGTGTGCAAAATGTACGAACATTTTTGACCCATGAAGTATAGAACCAGCAGGCCCATCCATCATGATCAGGAACAGTGAAACTTCTTTCATAGGAACATAGAAATTGCGAGACGAAAGAAGACCAAGGCCCCTCCAGTTCGTCTTCTACCATCCTTGTAGTCACATGATACAATGATAATGGAGTTGTTGACAAGTCATAGCAATCAATCTCTATCAATTAGACCACAGCAGACCCAGAAATGGCATGAGGAAAACCCCAGTGGTGGAGAGCTTTGGGAACCATAGGTTCCAAGTCACCCTTTTCCTCCAAAGGATGCTACACTTAACACATCAAGTCTCAAATTACTCAAATAGCATATCCTAAAATTATTTTCAATCTAATTTGCATTTGAGTGTCAAAAAAGCTTTGCATCCTGAAAATTATTGCCTTCCAACACTAACAGGAGTGTGGATGATAAGACTGCCACGAAAATACAGCCAAGACGGATAACATTTAAAAAAAACCTATAGGTACAATTCACAACTGCTAGAGTGAGACGCCACAACTTCATTGTTCCCTATCTGGACCTCCAATGTTGAGTGTCATGTCAGGATCATAAATTATGTCATTAACAGCATCCTTACATGAATAACCAGCCGTAAATGGCTACGGCAAGACTAATTTGCATTAATGGCATAAATCCAGCAATTTCATGACACACAGTTACATAGAATTACAAAGAATTTACAGCACAGAAATAGGCCATTCAGCCCATATAGTTTATAAGAACATAAGAAATAGGAGCAGGAGTAGGCATACGATCCCTCAAGCCTGCTCAACCATTCAATAAGATCATGACTGAACTGTTACATCAACTCCACTTTTCCGCCCTGTCCCCATACCCCTTGATTTCCTTATGCCCAAAAATCTATCGATCTCAGTTTTGAATATACTCAACGACTGAGCATCCACAGCCCTCTGGGGTAGAGAATTCCAAAGATTCACAACCGTCTGAGTGAAGAAACTTCTCCTCAACTCAGTCCTAAATGGCCGACCCCTTATCTTGAGACTATGACCCCTAGTTCTAGACTCTCTAGGGGAAACAGCCTCTCCATATATACCCTGTCAAGCCCTCTAAGAATTTTATACATTTCAATGGCATCACCTCTCATTTTTCTAAACTCCAGAGAGTATAGGCCCATTCTACTCAATCTCTCCACAAAGGACAGCCCTCTCATCCCAGAAATCAATCCAGTGAAACTTCGCTGCACTCCCTCTAAGACAAGTATATCCTTCCTTAGGCAAGGAGACCAAAACTGTACACAGCACTCCAGGTGTGGTCTCACCAAAGCCCTATATAAGACTTCCTTACTCTTATACCCCAACCCCCTTGCAATAAATGCTTGCTAATTGCTTGCTGTACCTGAATGTTAACTTTCTGTGATTCATGTACAAGGACACCCAAATCGTTCTGAATCCCAACATTTACTAGTGTCTCACCTTTTTAAAAATATTCTGTGTTTCCATTCTTCCTACCAAAGTGGATAATTTCACACTTCCCCACATTACACTCCATCTGCCACGTTCTTGCTCATTCACTTAATCGGTCTATAATCCTTTGCAATCTCTTTATGTCCTCCTCACAGCTTACTTTCCCACCTAGCTTTGTATAGAAGCATAGAAGATAGGAGCAGGAGTAGGCCATTCGGCCCCTCGAGCCTGCTCCGCCATTTAATGAGATCATGGCTGATCATCCAAATTCAGTACCCTGTCCCTGCTTTCTCCCCATATTCCTTGATCCCTTTAGCCTTAAGAAATATATCTATCTCCTTCTTGAATATATTTAATGACCGGAGGATTGGGAAATTTTTTAAAAACCAGCAAAGGATGACTAAAAAAATAAAGAGAGAAGATGAATTATGAGAGTAAACCGGCAAGAAATATTAAAACAGATAGTAAGAGCTTCTACAGGTATATAAAAAGGAAGAGAGCAGATAAAGTAAACGTTGGTCCTTTAGAGGATGAGACTGGGGAATTAATAATGGGGAACGGGGAAATGGCAGAGACTCTGAACAAATATTTTGTATCTGTATTCACGGTAGAAGACACTAACAACATCCCAATAATGGATAATCAAGGGGCCACAGGGAGGGGGGAACTAAAGATAATCACTATCACTAAGGAAAAAGTACTTGGTAAAATAATGGGACTAAAAGACGACAAGTCCCCGGACCGGATGACTTGCATCCCAGGGTCTTAAAAGAAGTGGCTGCAGAGATAGTGGATGCATTGGTTGCAATACACCAAAATTCCCTGGACTCTGGAAAGGTCCCAGCGGATTGGAAAACTGCAAATGTAACACCCCTATTTAAGAAAGGAGGGAGACAGAAAGCAGGAAACTATAGACCAGTTAGCCTAACATCTGTCATTGGGAAAATGCTAGAGTCCTTCATTAAGGAAGCAGTGGCAGGGCATTTGGAAAATCATAATGCAGTCAAGCAGAGTCAGCATGGTTTAATGAAAGGGAAATCATGTTTAACAAATTTGCTGGAGTTCTTTGAGGATGTAACGAGCAGGGTGGACAAAGGTGAGCCAGTGGATCTGGTGTATTTGGATTTCCAGAGGGCATTCGATAAGGTGCCACATAAAAGGTTACTGCATAAGATAAGAGCTCACGGAGTTGGGGGTAAAATATTAGCATGGATAGAGAATTAGCTAACTAACAGAAAGCAGAGAGTCGGGATAAATGGGTCATTTTCCGGTTGGGAAACAGTAACTACTGGGGTGCCACAGGGATCGGTGCTGGGGCCTCAACTATTTACAATCTACATTAATGACTTGGATGAAGGGACCGAGTGTAATGTAGCCAAGTTTGCGGATGATACAAAGATGGGTGGGAAAGCAAGTTGTGCAGTGGACTCAAAGAACCTGCAAAGGGATATAGACAGGCTAAGTGAGTGGGCAAACATTTGGCAGATGGAGTATAATGTGGGAAAGTGCGAGGTTATCCACTTTGGCAGAAAAAATAAAAAAGCAAATTATTATTTAAATGGAGAGAGATTACAAAATGCTACAGTTCAGAGGGACCTGGGGGTCCTTGTGCATGAAACACAAAAAGTTAGCATGCAGGTACAGCAAGTAATCAAAAAGGCAAATGGAATATTGGCCTTTATTTCAAGGGGGTTGGAGTATAAAAGCAGGGAAGTCCTGCTACAACTGTACAGGGTATTGGTGAGACCGCACCTTGAGTACTGCGTACAGTTTTGGTCTCCTTATTTAAGGAAGGATATACTTGCATTGGAGGCAGTTCAGAGATGATTCACTAGGTTAATTCCTGAGATGAGGGGGTTGACTTATGAGGAAAGGTTGAGCAGGTTGGGCCTATAACTCATTGGAATTTAGAAGAATGAGAGGTGATCTTATTGAAACATATAAGATACTGAGGGGGCTCGACAAGGTAGATGCCGAGAGGATGTTTCCCCTCGTGGGGAAATCTAGAACTCTGGGGCACAGTTTCAGAATAAGGGTCGCCCTTTTAGAACTGATGAGGAGGAATTTCTTCTCTGAGGGTCGTAAATCTGTGGAATTCTCTGCCGCAGAGAGCTGTGGAGGCTAGGTCATTAAATACATTTAAGGTGGAGATAGACAGATTTTTGCAAGATAAGGGAGTGAAGGGTTATGGGGAGCGGGCGGGGAATTGGCTTTGAGCCCAAGATCAGCTATGATCTTATTGAATGGCGGAGCAGGCTCGAGGGGCCAAGTGGCCTATTCCTGCTCCTATTTCTTATGTTCTTATGTTCGTAAACATAGAAACATAGAAACATAGAATCTAGGAGCCGGAGTAGGCCATTCGGCCCGTCGAGCCTGCTCCGCCATTCAATACGATCATGGCTGATCATCCAAATCCAGTACCCTGTCCCTGCTTTAATCCCCACAGTACACATATCCCACCCTACCCCCGTAACCCCACGTATTTAATTCCCCCTAACATATCCCATCCTATCCCCATAACCCCACATATTTAATCCCCCCTAACACTAAGGGTCAATTTATCATAGCCAAATCAACCTAACCCACACATTCGTAGGCTGCACAGGACAGAGGACATCAGCACCTGAGCCCATTGCTGCCCGGGAGGCCAGGGATGGCCTCATCATGGCCAGATTTAATTAACTTTATGTTGTACACCCATAAGACTGCCACGTGATCCGCCAGGTTGGCACCACCCCACACCAATACCATAAAGCATCCCTACAATGACCAAGCCATTCCTTTCACACTCCTCACCATTGCGGGGGGCACCATAATGTCTCATCATTCACTGCAACTCACTAAGCCACTTCCAAAGGTGCACACAAATCTGTGTTGAAAACAAAGATTTTTATGTTTGACACCACATTAACTGAAACTTTACGTAAACATTGGATGAAACACCCAAGTGGCTACCCTTGTGTGTTGTTAGTTGGTATGATTGCACTCGGATGAGGGTGAGTGTGAGGGGTGGCTAGTGAGATGTGAATGTTATAATGTACATAGAGAGGGATGGGTGGAAGTGCACGGTATGTTGGTGTGAGTAAGAATGTGCAGGAGTAGGGTTGGGAAGGCAGAGTGATAGGAATGTGATGAGAGGCACATCAGGATGCAGTTGAGTGTGGCTTTGTACTAATGTTTCCTGATCGAATGAGATCATTGAAATGTTTGCGGCACTGCACCCAGGTCCTCCTGACCACATCCCTGCTTGTGACCTCCTCTGCGATCTGCAACCAGGCTGTCTTGGTCTCCTGGGGAGGTCTCTTCCGCTCATCGGAAGGAAAGAGGACTTCCCTGCGTGCTCTGACTCCCTCCATAAGCATATACAGGGAGTCATCGGAGAACCTGGGTGCAGCCCTCTGCCTCTGTGCAGTCACTGTCAGTGTTTGCAGCACTTAGATGAAACTTCAAACGTAAGGTGGCCATGGTCCTTTTAAAGATCCCGGCTGAAAACGTATCATGAATGACGTCACCAGACCCGCTCCATCTCATTGGGCTGGGTAACGCGCTGGACAGGCTTAATAGGCCCCATTAAGGTACGTTCATTTTCTACAGCGGGATGGAGCCAGCAGTGGGGTTCCCACCCGCCACGGACACCGGCCGCACCGGACCCACCAAGGTAAAGAAAATTCCAGCCAAAGATCAAGATTATAAATAGCACTGATCCTTGCGGCACTCCACTTGTTACACTCTGCCATCCTGAAAATTACCCGTTTATTCCTACTCTCTGGGGGCGATTTTCTCACTGGAGGCGGGTTTCGGTTTGGGTGGGTTTGAAACCTGCCTCCACTGATAGTTTTCAAAAAACTGCGATTTTCCCATGATTAGCCACTTGATTTCAGACATGTGGGATGCCCTTGGTCAATTAGTGTTTTGGGACTGAAACTCGCCTCTGCTGACATCACTTTTCCAGTCTGATTTTATGGCTTCTTGCTGCCTTGGCTCATTCCACAGGATTTCTGCCTATTCTGCACCACCTGCAACATATTCTGAGAAACCACTATGGCCAATTCCAAGGCAAGGGCCTCCCTGAGGCTCTCTGATGAGGCGCTGCAAATGTTGTTTGAGGGGGTGACAGCTAGCAGGGAGGTGCTCTTCCACTTATCTGGGAGGAAGAGGCCTCCCAAAGAAACCAAAGCTGTGTGGGTACAGCTGGCAAGTGATATAACCTCCAGATCTGTGGGAAAATGTTTCTGTGTATTGATGAAATGCCATCCCTGTTGGAATGCATTAAAATTATTTGATGCCAAAATGTTGGCGTTATGGCATCTGTTCTTTCGCCTTAGGCAGCTCCACAGTGCGGGCTCCGCCACACTTGCGTTGTCAGGTTGGTGGCCTGAGTGAAAGGAGGCCAGAGAGTCTTGTCCATTGTCAATGATGTATTAGCATGGAGCCGAGGACATGTGCCAACTTGGGCAACCTATGCAAATCTGGCCATGATAAGTTCATCCCTTGCATCCTGGGCAGCCATGTGCTTGCATGCTGCCGATGCTGCTGGTCGATACACCGGCGCTCTGACCTCCTCCTCCTCCAGATCTTCCTCCTCCTCAGCCTCCTCATCTTCATCTTGGAGGGCTGGAACTGAGCCACTTGCTCATCAGGAAGCTGCAAGCCACGGCGCTGTGCGATGTTGTGCAGTGCACAGCAGACCACGACCATTCTGGAGACCCTGTATGGTGTATACTGCAGGGCTCCACCTGATCAGTCAAGGCAACGGAAGCGTATCTTCAACAACTCAATGGTTTGCTCGATGATGGACCTGGTCGAAGTGTGACTGGCGTTGTTGCGCTCTTCAGTCTCGTTAGCTGGCCTCCTGATCGGCGTCATTAGCCACTTCTTCAGGGGGTAACCTTTGTCACCAAGGAGCCATCAGTTAAGTTGGTTTGGCGGATTGAAAAGCGGAGGAACATTAGAGTACCGCAGGATGAAAGAGTCATGGCAACTACCACAGAACTTGGCGCAAACATGCAAGAACTTCTTGTGGTTACACACCAGCTGTACGTTGAGGGAGTGGAAGCCCTTTCGGTTGACAAAGATAGCTGGGTTGTGATGGGGTGCCCTAAGGGCCACATGTGTGCAGTCTATGACGCCCTGCACCATTGGCATACCTGCTATATTTGCAAAGCCAACCGAACGGGCGGTTATACTTGCTTGATCCCTTGAGAACTGGATGTAATTGTGGGCCTTAGCAAAAAGGACATCGGTAACCTGCGTGATGCAACTGTGTGGCCGACTGGGAGATGCTGCTGATGTCTGCTGATGATCCCTAGAAGGAGCCTGAGGCAAAGAAGTTGAGTGCGGTGGTGACTTTGACAGCCACTGGTAAGGGGTGTCCACCCGTTCCTCTGGGCACCAGGTCTTGCTGCAGCAGTCCGCAGATCTCTCGGACAACCTCTCGTGAAATTCTCAGCCTCCTTTGGCACTGCTGCTCACTCATGTTGAGGTAGCTCATCCTTTGTCTGTAAACCCTCTGTCAGGGGTATCTCCTGCGGCAAGGTGCTTCAATGCGCTGGTGCCTTCTGCCCTGTGCAGCATCAGGTGGTTGAGCAGGAGGTTGGGGCTCCTGCTGGTGTTGCTGCTGAGCTGCCTGAGCAGGAGGTTGGGGCTCCTGCTGCTGTTACTCCTGAGCTGCCTGGTTCTGCTGCTGCCATGGATGCTCCTCATCCTCATCTGAGGTTCATGGAGAAAGAAAATGAATGGTTCCCATGCTGCTTGCAGATGCCTCCGTTGGGGAAGCGCTCATTGCAAGTGGGGAGAGGGTCTTCCAAGGAGGTCCCGACTTCGGAAGGCCTTCTAAAAGTGCTCAATGACCTTTAAAAGAAAAGTTCTGGCACCTGCAAGTAATCCTTGATGAAATAAACAACATATTGTTGGACCTGCTGCTGTGAGGAGACCACCCACGAGTCAACACGCCAGGTTTAGCTGGCGTGGTTTAGGAGGGTCGTAGAACATGCTGAAATGCTCGAAAAATCACGAGGGCCTCTCAAAATAGGTTTAGAGAGGCCCTTAATGAGCATTTAATATTGTTAACTAGCGCTATGGCCAGCTGGAGGCGGAACCGTTTCCCGACCTCCAAAACCGGCACCGGCAAAATCCCGCGGAGGCGGGTTCTGAACCTGCCCTCATTGTTTCTGATTTTCTCACCTCCAAACCCGCCTCCTCCGACGTTACAAAATCGCCCCCTCTGTTTTCTGTCCATTAAACCAATCCTCAATCCATGTTAATAAAGCACCCCAATCCCATGAGCCCTAATCTTGTGTAACAACCTATTGTGTGGCACCTTCTCAAATGCCTTCTAAGAATCCAAAAGTACTACATCCAATGGTTCCCCCTTATCTACACTGCCAGTTACACCCTCAAAAAATTCTAATAGATTTGTCAAACACGATTTCCCTTTCTTAAAACCATGGAGAGGGCTTTAAACTAATTAGTGGGGGGGAGGTTTCAAGAGAGCAAAAAATAAAAATGACAACAGAGAGGGTCATAGACATAGGTAGCAGTAGGGGAATCACAAATCAGAGCGTGGCAGGAAGGGACAGAGTGTGTGGAGTAAAAGGTAAAGTGGTAAAAAGTGAAAAAGCAGGAACTAAGTGCCACAAAGCATATTTGAAAGTTCTCTATCTGAATGCACGTAGCATTCGTAACAAAATAGACGAGTTAATGGCACAAATAACTACATATGGTTATGATATTGTGGCCATTACAGAAACATGGCTGCAGGGTGACAATGCCTGGGAATTAAACATACCAGGTTATTTAACGATCAGGAAGGACAGGCAGGAAGGAAGGGGAGGTGGGGTGGCTATGTTAATAAAGGAAGGAATCACTGTAATACAGAGTAATGATATTGGGTCAAAAAATCATGATAATGAAACAGTTTGGGTGGAGATAAGGAATAATAAGGGGAAAAAAACACTAGTGGGCGTAGTCTATAGGCCTCCGAACAGTTGCAACTCTGTTGGACGGAGTATCAATCAGGAAATAGTTGAGGTATGTAATAAGGGAACATCTATAATTATGGGGGATTTTAACTATCATATTAATTGGACAAATCAAATGGGGCAGGGCTGCCTTGAGGATGAGTTCATTGAGTGTATTAGGGATGGGTTTCTTGAGCAGTATGTAACTGAACCGACCAGGGGGCAAGCAACCTTAGATCTGGTCCTGTGTAACGAGACAGGATTAATTAAAAATGTCCTAGTAAAGGATCCCCTTGGAATGAGTGACCATAACATGGTTGAATTCCATATTCAATTAGAGGGTGAGAAGGTTGGATCTCAAACAAGCGTGCTAAGCTTGAATAAAGGTGACTATGAAGGTATGCGAGCGGAATTGAGTAGAGTGGATTGGGAAAATAGATTAAAGGGTAAGATGACACATGATCAGTGGTGTACATTCAAGGAGTTATTTTACAACTTCCAAAAAATATATATTCCACTGAAAAGAAAAGGGTGTAAAAGAAAGGACAGTCATCCGTGGCTAAGTAAAGAAATTAAGGATAGTATTCAACTAAAAACAAGGGCATATAAGGTAGCGAAATCTAGTGGGAGGACAGAGGATTGGGAAAACTTTAAAAGGCAGCAAAAAATAACAAAAAGATTGATTAAGAAAGGGAAGATAGATTATGAAAGTAAATTAGCAAAAAATATAAAAACAGATAGTAAGAGTTTTTATAGTTATATAAAAAGAAAAAGGGTGGCTAAAGTAAATGTTGGTCCCTTAGAGGATGAGACCGGGAAATTAATGGTGGGAAATATGGAGATGGCAAAAACACTGAATGAATATTTTGTATCAGTCTTTACAGTAGAGGACACTAAGAATATCCCAACACTGGACAAACAGGGGGCTATAGGGGGAGAGGAGCTAAACATGATCAAAATCACTAAGGAAGTGGTACTCGGTAAAATAATGGGACTCAAGGCGGATAAATCACCTGGACCTGATGGCTTACATCCAAGAGTCTTGAAGGAAGTGGCGGTAGAGATTGTAGATGCATTGGTAATAATTTTTCAAAACTCCCTGGATTCCGCTAAGGTCCCGGCAGACTGGAAAACTGCTAATGTAACACCCTTATTTAAAAAGGGCAGTAGACAGAAGGCTGGTAACTATAGACCGGTTAGCCTAACATCTGTGGTAGGTAAAATTTTGGAGTCCATTATTAAGGAAACAGTAACAGGACATTTGGATAATCATAATTTAATAGGACAAAATCAGCATGGTTTTACGAAGGGGAAGTCATGTTTGACAAATTTGCTGGAGTTCTTTGAGGAAGTAACATATAGAGTGGATAAAGGGGAACCAGTGGACGTAGTGTATTTAGACTTCCAAAAGGCATTTGACAAGGTGCCACACAAAAGATTATTGCTTAAGGTAAAAAATCACGGGATTGGGGGTAATATTCTGGCATGGATAGAGGATTGGCTATCTAACAGAAAGCAAAGAGTTGGGATAAATGGTTCATTCTCAGACTGGCAATCAGTAACTAATGGTGTTCCACAGGGGTCAGTGCTGGGTCCCCAACTCTTTACAATCTATATTAACGATTTGGAGGAAGGGACCAAGTGTAACATATCAAAATTTGCAGATGATACAAAGATGGGAGGGAAAGTAGTGAGTGAGGAGGACATAAAAAACCTGCAAGGGGACATAGACAGGCTAAGTGAGTGGGCAGAGATTTGGCAGATGGAATACAACACTGGAAAATGTGAGGTGATGCACTTTGGCAGGAAAATCCTAGAGCAATTTATTATCTTAATGGCAAGAAACTGGAGAGTACTGAAGTGCAAAGGGATCTGGGGGTCCTGGTGCACGAAACTCAAAAGGTTAGTATGCAGGTGCAGCAAGTGATTAAGAAGGCAAATGGAATGTTGGCTTTCATTGCTAGGGGGATAGAATATAAAAATAGGGAGGTATTGCTTCAGTTGTACAAGGTATTGGTGAGACCGCACCTGGAATACTGCATACAGTTTTGGTGTCCTTACTTAAGGAAAGACATCCTTGCTCTCGAGGCAGTGCAAAAAAGGTTCACTCGGTTAATCCCGGGGATGAGGGGGTGGTCATATGAGGAGAGGTTGGGTAGATTGGGACTCTACTCATTGGAGTTCAGAAGAATGAGAGGCGATCTTATTGAAACATATAAGATTGTGAAGGGGTTGGATCGGGTGGATGCGGGGAGGATGTTCCCGATGACGGGTGAGACTGGAACTAGAGGACATAGTCTTAGAATAAGGGGCTGCTCTTTCAAAACTGAGATGAGGAGGAACTACTTCACTCAGAGGGTGGTAGGTCCATGGAATATGCTGCCACAAAAAGCTGTAGAAGCTACATCATTAAATAAATTTAAAACAGAAATAGACAGTTTCCTAGAAGTAAAGGGCATTAAGGGTTACGGGGAGCGGGCAGGAATTTGGACATGAGTCTAGGTTCGGATCGGTCATGGCCCTGTGGGTAGTGGAGCGGGCCCAGGGACCGTGTAGCCTGATTCTGCTCCTATTTCGTGTGTGCAATTCTGTTAGATGCAGGAGATGGTTCTGTGATAGATAGTAGATTGGCGGTTAGGATCAGATCAGCCATGATCTTATTGAATGGCGGAGCAGGCTCGAGGGGCCGATTGGCCTACTCCTGCTCCTATTTCTTATGTTCTTATGTTCTTGAATCTGCCTAATCATATTGGCCCGAAAATTAAACCGAATACGCGAGAGTATGCACTGTGTACTCTCGCGTATTAGATCCCGAATTGCCGGTTTCCTGCATGCATTGCGCATGCGCGGGAAACCGGCACTTCGTGAATTGAAAAGGGGGCGGTTCCTAAGTGAACCGCGTGCGCGCTACAGGCTGTGCGCACGCAGTGCACTTAGTTATTTTTTCAGCTTTGAACGCGCAGGTAAGTGGTGAAGATTTTACACAAAGAAAGCAGGCGTAGGACACCCTTTTAACAAGGTAAGTAGTTAATTAAGTGTTATTTAAAATTTTTTCAACAGGTTTATCTTTTTTAGAGACTTTAAAGAAAGGTAAGTTTATTTTTATAACTTTTAAAAAGATTTTAAATTTTTTCAAAAATTTTATTTTTTGTTTAAAGTGGTTAATTTATTTAACTATACTTATTTTATTAACGTGATGGCTTTTTAAAAAATTTAATTGAGGTTTAGCTGTTCTTTTGGGGGTGTGTAGTATTCATAGCTTTGACAGGTCTTCCTGTCAAAACTATGAATGAAAGATGGTGTGCTGCCATTGGCTCTAACTGAATCACGTGATCCCAGAGCTCGCACGAACTAATTGCGTCTCTGGGTCACGCAAGCACTGCACGGTTCCAAGAGAGAGCCTTTCAAACTAAAGTTCGTGTGGGCCCGGAGCAAAAAGGTAGGCGCGGAGTGCGATATCGCGGGGAATCCTTACCCCCGCGGGAACCCTCACTGTTTAATTTCTGGGCCATTGTGATTTTCCAAGTGTCCTGTTACCACGTCCTCAACAATAGATTCTAGCATTTTCCCTACTACTGATGTCAGGCTAACTGGCTGATAGTTCCATGTTTTCTCTCTCCCTCCTTTCTTGAACAGTGGGGTTACATTTGCTACCTTCCAAACCACGGGAACCGTTCTAGAATTTAGGGAATTCTGGAAGATCAAAACCTATGCCAGTGTTTATGCTGCACACGAGCATCCTCCCAGCCTACTTCATCAAACCCTATCAGCATAACCTTTTATTCCTTTCTTCCTGATGTACTAATCTAGCATTTCCTTAAATGCATCTATGCTAACCACCTCTACCACTCCATGTGGTAGTGAGTTCCACATTCTAACCATTCTCTGTGTAAAGGCGTTGCGCCTTAATTCTCTATTGGATTTATTAGTGACTATGTTATATTTATTACCCAGTTTTGGACTCCCCCACAAGCAATTCATTTGAATGGAAGGCTTATGGCGTGGTCACAATTTTTTAGTTTTGTTGAGGCAAATCGGCCAGCAATTTGTGGAGAATTGGAACTCAAGACGTATATTGGGGAGGGTTTAAACTAGCTTGGCAGGCGGATGGGAACCCGAGCATAGACTCAGAAGGGAGAGAAGCAAAGCTGGAAATGGAAGGCAGAAAATTAGTAACTGAGTTTGGAAGGCAGAGGAAACAAGGCAATAAAATAGACAACAAAGGGGTTTGGCAGTGCTTAATGGTATATGCTTCAATGCAAGGATTCTAGTAAATAAGCCGGATGAGCTGAGGGCACAGATATGCACGTGGAAGTATGATAACATAGCTATTACTGAAACATGGCAGAAAGAAGGGCAAGAATGGCAGCTCAACACTCCTGGTTACAGAGTTTTCAGACGAGATAGAGAGGGGGGGATAAAAAAGGAGGGGGTCACAATACTGGTTCAAGAAACAATTACAGCTGTGAGGAGGGATGATATATTAGAAGGATCATCAAACAAGGCCTGAAGAACAAAAAATGGGCAATCATACTGCTGGGGGTCTACTATAGACCCCCAAATAGTGAGAGGCAGCTAGAAGAGCAAAAATGTCGGCAAATTTCTAAGAAGTGCAAAAACAATAGGGCAGTAATGGTAGGGAATTTCAACTAACCTAATATTAACTGGGATAAAATCAGTGTAAAAGATATAGAGGTCACAGAATTCTTAAAATGCTTTCAGGACAATTTTTTTAGCCAGTATGTAGCAAGCCCAACAAGAGAGGGGACAGTTCTGGACTTAGTTTTAGGGAATGAAACTGGGCAAGAGGAAGGGGTATCAGTGGGAGAGCATTTTGGTGGTAGTGATCATAATTTAGTTAGATATAGCGTAGTTATGGAAAAGGACAAAGATAGACGAGGAGTAAAAGTTCTCAATTGGGGAAAGACCAATTTTACTAAGCTGAGATGTGATTTAGCAAAAGTGGACTGGGAACAGCTACCCAGGACATCGCTGCAGGAGTTACGCGGGCAGTCTCCTCGGCCCAAACATCTTCAGCTGCTTCATCAATGACATTCCCTCCAACATAAGGTCAGAAATGGGGATGTTCGCTGATGACTGCACAGTGTTCAGCGCCATTCACAACTCCTCAGATAATGAAGCAGTCCATGCCCGCATGCAACAAGACCTGGATGACATTCAGGCTTGGGCTGATAAGTGGCAGGTAACATTTGCGCCACAGAAGTGCCAGGCAATGACTATCTCCAACAAGCGAGAGTCTAACCACCTCCCCTTGACATTCAACGGCATTACCATCGCTGAATCCCCCACCATCAACATCCTGGGGGTCACCATTGACCAGGAACTTAACTGGACCAGCCACATAAATAATGTGGCAACAAGAGCAGGTCAGAGGCTAGGTATTCTGAGGCGAGTGTCTCACCTCCTCACTCCCCAAAGCCTTTCCACCATCTACAAGGCACAAGTAAGGAGTGTGATGGAATACTCTCCACTTGCCTGGATGAGAGCAGCTCCAACACCACTCAAGAAGCTCGACACCATCCAGGACAAAGCAGCCCGTTTGATTGGCACCCCATCCACCACCTTAAACATTCACTCCCTCCACCACCGGCGTACCGTGGCTGCAGTGTGTACCATCGACAAGATGCACTGCAGTAACTCACCAAGGCTTCTTCGGCAGCACCTCCCAAACCCGCGACCTCTTCCACCTAGAAGGACACGGGCAGCAGGCGCATGGGAACACCACCACCTCCAAGTTCCCCTCCAAGTCACACACCATCCTGACTTAGAAGTATATCGCCGATCCTTCATCATCGCTGGGTCAAAATCCTGGAACTCCCTCCCTAACAGCACTGTGGGAGTATCTTCACCACACGAACTGCAGCGGATCAAGAAGGCGGCTCACCACCACCTTCTCAAGGGCTATTGGGGATGGGCAATAAATGCTGGCCTTGCCAGCGATGCCCAGATCCCATAAGCGAATAAAAAAAAAAACTTGAAGGTAAATCAGTGTCAGAACCGTGGGAGGCATTCAAGGGGGAGATAGTGAGGGTTCAGAGCAAATATGTTCCCACAAAGAGAAAGGGTGAGACTCCCAAATCTAGTGCTCCTTGGATGTCAAGGGGTATATAGAGCAAAAAAAGGAAGCTTATGTCGGATACCGAGAGCTAAATACTGCAGAAAGCCTGGAGGAGTATAGAAAGTGCAGGGGTGAAATTAACAAGGAAATTAGGAAAGCAAAGAGAGGGCATGAAAAATATTGGCAAGTAAAATCAAGGCAGCTCTGGTCGCCACACTATAGGAAGGATGTGGTTGCATTGTCGATGGTGCAGAGGAGATTCACCAGGATGTTACCTGGGCTGGAGCGCTTCAGCTATGAAGAGAGACTGGACAGGTTGGGGTTGTTTTCCTTAGAGCAGAGAAGGCTGAGGGGGAACTGATTGAGGTGTACAAAATTATAAGGGGCATAGATAGGGTAGATAGAAAGGGACTTTTCCCCTTAGTAGAGGGGTCAATAACCAGGGGGCATAGTTTCAAAGTAAGGGGCAGGAGGTTTAGAGGGGATTTGAGGAAAAACTTTTTCACCCAGAGGGTGGTTGGAATCTGGAACTCACTGCCTGAACGGGTGGTAGAGGCAGGAAACCTCACAACATTCAAGAAGCATTTAGATGAGCACTTGAAACGCCATAGCATACAAGTCTATGGACCAAGTGCTAGAAAATGGGATGAGAATAGACAGGGCTTGATGGCCGGCGCGGACACGATGGGCCAAAGGGCCTCTTTCTGTGCTGTATAACTCTATGACTCTAAAATCCAAAGATAAGAACATAAGAAATAGGAGCAAGAATAGGCCACTTGGCCCCTCGAGCCTGCTCCGCCATTCAGTAAGATCATGGCTGATCTTGGGCTCAAAGCCACTTCCTCGCCCGCTCCCCATAACCCTTCACTCCCTTATCTTGCAAAAATTTGTCTATCTCCACCTGAAATGTATTTAATGACCCAGCCTCCACAGCTCTCTGGGGCCGAGAATTCCACAGATTTACGACCCTCAGAGAAGAAATTCCTCCTCATCTCAGTTCTAAAAGGGCGACCCTTTATTCTGAAACTGTGCCCCCACGTTCTAGATTTCCCCACGAGGGGAAACATCCTCTCTGCATCTACCTTGTCGTGCCCCCTCAGTATCTTATATGTTTCAATAAGATCACCTCTCATTCGTCTAAATTCCAGTGAGTATAGGCCCAACCTGCTTAACCTTTCCTCATAAGTCAACCTCCTCATCTCTGGAATTAACCTAGTGAATCATCTCTGAACTGCCTCCAATGCAAGTATATCCTTCCTTAAATAAGGAGACCAAAACTGTACGCAGTACTCAAGATGTGGTCTCACCAATATCCTGTACAGTTGTAGCAGGACTTCCCTGCTTTTATACTCCAACCTCTTTGAAATAAAGGCCAACATTCCATTTGCCTTTTTGATTACATGCTGTACCTGCATGCTAACTTTTTGTGTTTCATGCACAAGGACCCCCAGGTCCCTCTGAACTGTAGCATTTTGTAATCTCTCTCCATTTAAATAATAATTTGCTTTTTTATTTTTCCTGCCAAAGTGGATAACCTCGCACTTTCCCACATTATACTCCATCTGCCAAATGTTTGCCCACTCACTTAGCCTGTCTATATCCCTTTGCAGGTTCTTTGAGTCCACTGCACAACTTGCTTTCCCACCCATCTTTGTATCATCCGCAAACTTGGGTACATTACACTCGATCCCTTCATCCAAGTCATTAATGTAGATTGTAAATAGTTGAGGCCCCAGCACCGATCCCTGTGGCACCCCATTAGTTACCGTTTGCCAACTGGAAAATGACCCATTTATCCCGACTCTCTGCTTTCTATTAGTTAGCCAATTCTCTATCCATGCTAATATATTACCCCCAATTCCGTGAGCTCTTGCTCTTTATGTATTTTATAAATACATAAAGAGCAAGAGGATATCTAAAGAAAGAGTAGGGAATATTAGAGACCAAAAAGGTAACCTGTGTGTTGAGGTGGAAGACGTGGGTATGGTTCTCAATGAATACTTTGCCTCTGTCTTCACAAAAGATGGGGATGATGCAGACATTGTAGTTAAGGAGGAGGAGCGTAAAATATTAGATGAGTTAAACATAGCGAGAGAGGAAGTATTAATAGGTTTAGCATCTTTGAAAGTAGATAAATCACCAGGCCCGGATGAAATGTATCCCAGGCTGTTAAGAGAAGCATGGGAGGAAATAGTGGGGGCTCTGACCATCATTTTCCAATCCTCTTTGGCTACAGGTGTGGTGCCGGAGGACTGGAGGTCTGTTAACATTGTACTGCTGTTTAAAGAGGGAGAAAGGGATAGACCGAGTAATTGCAGGCCAGTCAGCCTAACCTTGGTGGTGGGCAAATTGTTGGAAAAAATCTTGAGCTATAGTATTAATCGTCATTTAGTAAGTCATGGATTTATCAAGGACAGTCAGTAGGGATTTGTTAAGGGAGGGTCGTGTCTGACTAACTTGATTGAACTTTTTGAGGAATTATCAAGGAGGGTCGACGAGGGCAGCGCATTTGATGTAGTCTACATGGATTTTAGCAAGGCTTTTGACAAAGTCCCACATGGCAGACTGGTCAGAAAAGTAAAATCCCATGAGTGGCAAGTTGGATCCAAAGTTGGCTCAGTGGCAGGAAGCAAAGGGTGATAGTCGACGAGTGTTTTTGTGACTGGAAGGCTGTTTCCAGTGGGGTATTTCAGGGTTCAGTACTAGGTCGCTTGCTTTTTGTGGTATATATCAATGATTTAGACTTCAATGCAGGGGGCATGATTAAGAAGTTTGCCGATGATACAAAAATTGACCGTGTGGTTGATGGTGAGGAAGAAAGCTGGAGACTGCAGGAAGATATCAATGGACTGGTCAGGTGGATAGAAAAGTGGCAAATGGAATTCAATCAGGAGAAGTGTGAGGTAATGAATTTGGGGAGGGCTAAAAAGGCAAGGGAATACACAATAAATGGTAGGATACTGAGAAGTGTAGAGGAACAGAAGAACCTTGGAGTGCATGTCCACAGATCCCTGAAGGTAGCATGACAGGTAGATAAGGTGCATAGAATATAAGAGCAGGGAGGTTATGCTTGAACTGTATAAAGCACTAGTTAGGCCACGGCTAGAGTACTGCATACAATTCTGGTCACCACATTACAGGAAAGATGTGATTGCAATAGAGAAGGTACAGAGAAGATTTACGAGGATGTTGCCAGGACTGGAGCATTTTAGCTTGGAGGAAAGATTGGAAAGGCTGGGGTTGTTTTCTTTGGAACAGAGGAGGCTGAGGGGAGACTTAATTGAGCTGTATAAAATTATGAAGGGCCTAGAGTGGATAGGAAGGACCTATTTCCCTTAGCAGAGAGGTCAATAACCAGGGGGCATAGATTTAAAGTAATTGGTAGAAGGATTAGAGGGGAGTTGGGCAGAACTTTTTGCACCCAGAGGGTGGTGGGGGTCTGGAACTCACTGCCTGAAAGGGTGGTAGAGGCAGAAACCCTCATCGCATTTAAAAAGTACTTGGATTTGCACCTGAAGTGCCTTAACCTACAGAGCTACCAACGAAAAGCTGGAAAGTGGGATTAGGCTGGATGGCTCTTTTCAGCTGGCACAGACACGATGGGCGAAATGGCCTCCTGCTGTGCCATAAACTTCTATGATTCTATATCTTCTTTGCCTCAAAATTGCTGGATTTTGTATGAAATAATAATGGCGAGCAATGATAATTCGCCATTATTTTTGCAGCAATTTCTGGGCCAATATGTGCAAGGGCTTGGAAGAAAGATGCCATTTTCTGCTGTATAATATTTAGAAAAAATATGCATCTCAGCAATTTTGCATTTTACTTTAAAAATGAGTGGATTTATAACAGCAAGGTATTTTTTAGCAAGCAGATTTCTAAATTATAAATGCAGCGTGTGCTTTCCAAAAAAGCGGCACTTGTTAAGCACAAGCCTACTTTGGAGGTTCAGTGGATGGATATTTTATAAACTAGACTCGTCATATGTCAGTGTTTTGTGTTCAACTTATATGGATACACATGATGAAGACTGGATTAATGCTGAAGAATTCCAAACCAAATTACTGACGTTGCTTCTCTAATTATATCCTGATATTAGAATACCAGTTAATGCACTCAGCAGGCTTTTGTGTACTAAATATAGGAACTGAACCTGCTGTGCCCACAAAAAAGAGCTCATATATAAGTTGTCCAGAGAGCACAGAAAGCTGCTGGTGTCCAACCATCAGGGTAAGTTTCTCATTAACTTTCTTCATCTTAATTTGGCGACTGATATTTTTCTCAGTGAAGTAGAGGGGGAGAGGACCACATCAAGTTATGTAAAATATTAAATTATATAATAGAAGAAATCAATCCAGAAAATTATCTCAAAATAAGTAAGGACCAAAAGACATAAATGTAATTGATACATTTAAATCAGAGTCAAAGTAGTAAAAATAATTTATCGATTATGTCTTTTCTTTTGCTAGAATTGCTGTGGAGGATTTTTTTCTTACCTGGGACTGATAAAGGTAACGGATGTTAAGATAAGCAAATGTAAACTACATTTCTTAAATGGAAAACTAATCAGAAAAGTTTAATACCATTGCTTAAAATTGATTTTGACCGTAAGTGCTGGTTATCTTTCAGACACAGGACGTCAAGTTCAATTACATGTTTATTAGATTTGAATGACTCCCCACTGGTTGTTATCCAATACCGCACTACAAGCAGCTGGTTCAGCATCAACACAGCACCAAGTAGCAGTTCAATGACATATAAATACCATGATGTGGAGATGCCGGCGTTGGACTGGGGTGGACAAAAATGAGAAGTCGCACAACACCAGGTTATAGTCCAACAGATTTATTTAATTTTACAAGCTTTCGGAGCTGTCGCTCCTTCTTCAGGTAGGGTAGCTGTGAGAGAATCTCCCAGAATTCACAATATAAACACAGAAAAAATGTATTCATTTTTTCTGTGTTTATATTGTGAATTCTGGGAGATTCTCTCACAGCTACCCTACCTGAAGAAGGAGCGACAGCTCCGAAAGCTTGTAAAATTAAATAAATCTGTTGGACTATAACATGGTGTTGTGCGACTTCTCATATAAATACCACACACATTCAATGTAACAGTGTCCGGGCGATCATCATTTCCTACAATTTCAAAATCACTTAACACAAAAATATTATTCAGTGTAATTGAAACGTAATGTGCCTATATCATTTACTTTACATTGAACGATGTTTAAATCACATTGGCGTTCTAAACATGCCAGGAAAATGAACATTACATTAAAAAGATATGTTAATATGGGACCTTCGAAACGTCTTGTTTGCGGCACTATTAAATTAAGCGGAACACAATAGCTTTGTTTTGAACATTTAAAGCCACATTCGGCATTCTGGCAGTAATATGGGAGCAGCAGAGCAAAGATGCGTTTTTGTTAGCTTTTTAAAAACAGACTACCAGGAAAACGCAAACAATATTCTTTATATGAGAAACAGCTAACCGGAATGTGATGCTAATACATAGTTCATTAAGGCTATTTAAACAGTCTTACAGTCTTGAATGTGTAAACTGTATTTTGCAATCTGGTGTCACTGAAATCACAAAAACATCAACTATTTGAAGGAGTTAAAAAACTTACACTAAATAATAAAGGATAGGATATTTAGTGGACCTCGCAAAATGCAAAAACGGTTAATAAAATGCTATAAAAATAATTATACGCCATGAATAACTGCGACATGGAACAAAATCAAATAAAACAAGAGATCATCACAATTCAGAAATAAATCGATAGGAATTAATTGATTTTTTCCCCTAAAAGCAATAGCTAATTAGATTAAGTTCAAATATGAGCTATCTTGTTTTCTGATAAACAAAGGAATTATTTATTCGTGTCAAGAAGTAATTCACTGAAATATGCTGATTTTATTCGGGATCACATTATTTATATACATATGGACGTATATTTCAGCAATAAAACGAAGCCATGGGGGATGCGGAAATGGCAGTGTTTGGAAAGGCGGCGTCGTATTTGCGGAAAACTGATAAGGAAAGACTGGAAGCTCAAAACCGACCATTCGATGCTAAAAGTGCCTGCTATGTCCCGTGCGGTAAAGAATTGTTCGTTAAAGCTACAATCAAGAGCAAGGAGGGTGGAAAAGCCACGGTGGAGACCGAGGACAAGAGTGTCAGTTGGAAATTTAAAAATAAATAAATCATTTTGAAAAGCCTTGTTGCCTCCATGAAAGCCACATTTCTTTAAATGACATGATAGGTCTGTTGATTATTTTTCAGACCGTAACTGTTAAAGAAGACGATGTCCTCCCAATGAACCCTCCAAAATTCGATAAAGTCGAGGACATGGTCATGATGACCCACCTGAATGAAGCAACTGTGCTGTTTAACCTCAAAGACCGTTACGCAGCCTGGATGATCTACGTAAGTACAATAGCTTCAGATTGCAAAATGAAAACGATAATTGAATAAATTAAAGGTTCTTAATTCCTTTCTCCGACTTTAGACCTACTCTGGGTTGTTCTGTGTCACTGTAAACCCCTACAAGTGGTTGCCAGTGTACGATCCCGAGGTCGTGAGTGGTTACAGAGGCAAGAAGCGTCAAGAGGCTCCTCCCCACATCTTCTCCATCTCTGACAACGCGTATCAGGCCATGTCAACCGGTAAGTATGTCGGTTTTGATTATAGGTTTTTTGCTGTACAGCGCTGAATTATTTTTGATTCTCGTTGAACTCAGAACCAGGGAACAAATTTATGCAACATTCTCTCTGTTGTCTGAACTGAGCGTTGATCTTGTGTTGGTCTTATTTACAGATCGTGAAAACCAGTCTATCTTGATCACGTAAGTGTTGCTGGTTTAATATATTCCCCTAGATGTTGGTAGTTATCTGATAGAATTCTAATTGACTCTAGTCTTTTTAAATACTTTCTGAGTGCGCTAATTGTTGTTTTCTTCATTTTCTGCTCCCACTCTATCCAGCGGAGAATCTGGTGCTGGAAAGACTGTGAACACGAAACGTGTCATCCAGTACTTTGCATCAGTTGCAGCCGGTGGTGACTCTAAGAAGAAGGAGGCTGAAGCTGCGAAGAATAAAGTAAGACAAAACTGATACAATAAAATGTGGCAACTTCTTGTTGTTTAGCTGTAATTCATGTTCTTTAGCTGTAAATGCTCCAACTCTTGGTAATCAAAAGTATTTTTGCAGGGGTCTCTGGAGGATCAAATCATCCAGGCTAACCCGTTGCTGGAAGCCTTTGGTAATGCCAAGACATTGAGAAATGACAACTCATCTCGCTTTGTAAGTTTCTTGAACATTTCCTACAGTTGGATCTATTATACCCCATGGTGTGCACGATATTGATTTAACAATCCATTGTAACAATCAAGATGTTTCAATAACACAATTATATTGTGCGCGCGTTGTGAAATCGTGTTTCAAATCTCTGACTTGAATAACTTTTACATTTCAAGGGTAAATTCATCAGAATTCACTTCGGTGCCACGGGGAAACTGGCTTCTGCCGATATTGAAACCTGTAAGTGCAGTTGAACTTGATTTGCAAATATCGGCGTAAATCAATTTGTTGATAAGTAGACTTGTTCTTCAGTAAATCCACATTTTGTATGTGCACATATCCCTCCAGATCTACTGGAAAAATCCAGAGTAACATTCCAGCTAAAAGCTGAAAGGAGTTACCACATTTTCTACCAGATGATGACCAACTTTAAACCAGAAATTGTTGGTAAGGACAGAAGTTTTGTAATGTTGCTACCTTCATTTTTTTGTTCTCTGCTAACACGGGAAAGATTAGTTCTAACATATTGGTGCAGAATTTGCGGTCAGCGGAGAAGCGATGACGATCGCCGCTGACTTCGAAGAAAGCTTCCCACAAACTTCCTGCAATCTCTGTGGTGAAAACTTTATCTTTTTCAACTTTAATTTGATTGTAGCACTGTCAAAAGGAGATCTCCAGTGTACAGCAGCACTGATGTCATTAAGCTGGCTAAGCAGCCAATCACCTTGAAGAATTCTCACAGACAGCAAACCAGGAAATAAAAAGCAGCTTTTATCATTCACTTCAAACTTTTTCACGGAAAGCAAAATAAAGATTGCGACCTACACATGGGGTTAAGGTAGAAGCTGTAATATTATAAACAAACTTCCAAAAATATAATTTTTATTATAAAAATCTAGTAATTTTTATGATAATGGAGAAATGTGACATTCCACAACGATAAAATTAATTTTTCAGGGCCAGAACGGTGGTTCAGCAGTCAATATGCTGTTAGAACCCCAGTTACACCTCTTTCTACAAGACTTAACTTTTTCTGGGGTGTTTAACAGTGATATTAGAGTAGAAAAGGGAAGTTGTCTTCATTTCAAGTGATTTCACTGATTGCCGGCTATGGGGAGTTCCACAGCACAACCTGTGGCAGAGCAGGGAATGAATGACCGCAACCTCAGGATTTATCCATGCATGCGCTAAATCCTGAAGTGACGGTCAGTTTCAGAGGGGTTCTTGTTGTTTCGTATGATGAGAAAAGCTTATAATGGGATAACTAGTTTGGCTATCCATTTGATGGCCTCCTGAGATGCCAAGTGGAGAAATTAGGTGCCTCCCACAACAGATCTTAGTGGGCAGGGTGATGTGATGTGTTCCATGGTCTGGCACTCATGGCCACAGGCGCACTTCGGTCATCCCTCATCTTCCACTTGTGGAGCAGGTGGCCGCATAGTTCAATGCTGACAGTTTTGCCGTCTTAGTATAGTGACTACCAGAGCAATGTTGAATTAAAACTGAATTTGACAATTTGGCTAAATGGAAGAGGGGAAACCTAACTGTAAAATTTGGTGATACTTACGCTACCTTTCATTTGGTTAATCACAAGTCTTTCTACAAAACATTTATTTTGTTTTCCTCAGAATCTTGTCTCATTACCACCAACCCCTATGATTTTCCATTCATCAGCCAGGGTGAGATTACTGTCAAGAGTATTGACGATACGGAAGAATTAATGGCGACTGATGTGAGTATCAGCTGTACATCTTTATTGTTATTTTCTTAGCCCAACTTGTGCATTGTAAGGCATGTACATGTTTAGGCAGCCATAACCAATAATCCATTTTTGTCCCAGTGTCGATGAAGGAACAACGATATATTTCCAAGTCAGGACGGTGTGTAACTTGGAGGGGAACTTGGAGGTGGTGGTGTTCCTATGCACCTGCTGCCCTTGTCCTTCTAGGTGGTCGAGTTTGCGGGTTTGGGAGGTGCTGCCGAAAAACCCTTGGCGAGTTGCTGCTGTGCGTCTTGTAGATGGTACACTGCAGACATGGTGCGCCGGTGGTGGAGGGAGTAAATGTTTAAGTGGTGGTTGGGGTGCCAAGCAAGCGGGCTGCTTTGTCCTGGATGGTGTTGAGCTTCTTGAATATTTTTGGAGCTGCAGACAACCAGGCAAGTGGAGAGTACTCCATCACACTCCTGACTGTGTCATGTAGATGGTGGAAAGGCTTTGTCGAATCAGGAGGTGAGTCACTTGCCGCAGAATGTCCAGCCTCTGCCCTGCTCTTGTAGCCACAGTATTTATGTGGTTGGTCCAGTTAAATTTCTGGTCATTGGTGACCCCAGGATGTTGATGATGGGGGATTTGACAATGGTAATGCCTTTGAATGTCAAGGGGAGGTGGTTAGACTCTCTCCCGTTGGAGATAGTCATTGCCTAACATTTGTGTGGCACAAATGTTATTTGCCACTTATCAGCCCAAGCCTGAATGTTGTCCACACCTTGCAGCATGCAGGCACAGTCTGCTTCATTATCTGAGGAGTTGTGAATGGAACTGAACACTGTGCAATTATCAGCGAACATCCCCACTTCTGACCTTATGATGGAGGAAAGGCCATTGATGAAGCAGCTGAAGATGGTTGGGCCTCGCACACTGCCTTGAGGAACGCCTGCAGTGATGTCCAGGGGCTGAAATGAATGGCCTCTAACAACCACAACCATCTTCCTTTGTGCTAGGTATGATTGCAGCCAGTAGAGAGTATTTCCCCTGGTTCCCATTGACTTTAATTTTAATAGCACTCCTTGATGCCATACCCAGTCAAATGCTGCCTTGATGTCAAGGACAGTCTCACCTCACCTCTGGAATTCAACTCTTTTGTCCATATTTGGACCAAGGCTGTAATGAGGTCTGAAGCCGAGCGGTACTGGCGGAACCCAAACTGAGCATCGGTGAGCAGGTTATTGGTGATTAAGTACTATTTGATAGCACTGTTGACAACCCCGTTCACACTTTGCTGATGATTGAGAGTAGGCTGATGGGGCGGGAATTGGATGGACAGCTGTACATCTTTATTTGTATTTTCTTACCCCGACTCGTGCATTGTAAGGCATGTACATATTTAGGCAACCAGCACCAATCATCCAATTTTCCAATAAAAATGCACACGTCTAGAAAGAAGATACGATGGAATGTAAATAAATAAGAATAATTAAGAAAGGTGATACTAGCAGTGGTTTTCCACACTGTCAGTAAGGAAGATAAAATTTAGAAACTTTTAAGGTATAAGTCCTGGCATCGAAACGTTTTTATGTAAATTTCAAAAGTTTCAACAACTAAGTAGGTAAAACTGTTTCAGTATATTAGTTTTGCTGTTGGATTCTAAGTCTACTGTTTGGATTTAAAGAGTGCTATCGATATCCTGGGCTTCGTAATTGATGAGAAATGGGGCATCTACAAACTCACTGGTGCAGTAATGCACTTTGGTAACATGAAATTCAAGCAAAAACAGCGGGAAGAGCAGGCTGAGCCTGATGGCACAGAAGGTAACAGTTTCATATGTCTCACTTCACTGCAGTATTTACTAACATTTATATATTCAAAATAATGGCCCTGAAATTGCAGTTGGAGGCGTAACTCCAGAGTATGCTTCCGACCCACGAAGCATTTCCGCACCTACCTGCTGTCATCCAAGCTGCGGAGAGTTCGGGTCTCCATGCATACGGCAGCGCAAAGGCCCACAGATCCCAGGGACGCAGGCGGTTCGGAAGTGTCCCTGGGATCACGTGGGCCCAGATCTCCAATGAGAAAGGAGGATTCCACTGCAGTCATTTAGGAACGGAATCCCCGAATGACATGCAATGGAATCCCCAAATAATTGAACAACTTAGACAATTCAAATAAATATAAATGTTCTGTATTTCAATATTATTCATAACTCCCTTCATTACACCAAATACAATAAAAATTTATTTTTTTGAAAAATAATTTTAAACATTTTAATCCAGGCCAATATTTGCATAAACTAATTTTAAGTGTTTGTGCATCATTTTTCAATTTTTAAATGTTTAATTTAAGATTCATAATAACCCTTACGCTGATGAAAGCAGGGCCTATGACTGCTTTTACCAGCCATAAGAGTTTTGTGGGCAGTTTCGTTGGGCACATAGCTCAACTGTGCGCCAGCGAAACTGATTTTAATTTTGGTTCGTATGATCTGTCAAGGCGTACCTTGATAAATCGCAAGTTCCGGGTTTTCGCGCATGCGGAAGTTGCGGGGCCTTTCAGAAGGATTACGATCGCGTACGCTGAGCGTTCGCTGTCGTTATTTCAGCCCCAATATTTCAAATCAAATGCATAGTTAATTTCAATTTACAGTCTAAACAGTATTGAAGTTGTATTGTAATATTTTGGAACGATATTATTTATGGAACTAATATTAAATTTGGAAGGCATTGCCACATCTCCTGTATTATCTAGTGTCTGTATGCTTGTGGCGTAATATTGCGGTCTCTTAGACCAATTATATTGCAGTGATAGAAACCACTGTCCCTTTAACCAGTTTACCTCATCAGGACAAACTGAGCACTGTTAGCCAGCAAATCAGTTGGTTCTGCAAGCTGAAGGCTTTGAGACTTCTCTTTGGTATTCCTACCCTGCTATTTCAAACCAGCATACATATATTAGAGAGAGAGAGATAATGTTAATGAAAGTTAACTACTACGGCTTGAGGTTTCTCCTAACACTTTTAGCTGTTGTCCGCAGCCATTGATCTAATTGGTATCTGCATACATGCTTTGGTACCAAGAGAAGAAACCACCAGACTCCATTTGAAAATCTCGATCAATCAGGACAACTCATAATTTAGCTGACTCCTGACAAACAACAGAAGGAATGCTATTCAAGATGCACCTAAATGAAACCAGTTTTAAAATCACATTTACCCTGCAAAATAAGAAACATAACGGCTGCATTTTGAAAGTAACCCTTTGGTTGTAAATTGTTTGTGACAATCTGAGGACATGATAAGCTAGCGTTCATATGCAAGTCCTGTTTTTATTTTACCCTGCCCATCTAAAGTCTAATGAAAAAAATATGTAACACAGTCATTTTCACTATTTGATACAGGAACAAAACTCTGCTTTTGCCACACTGACATCTGTACAGCATTATTGTCCTGAATACTGTATTGAAGATATGTGGTTAACATATATGTAAGGCATTTCAATGAAACAGAAGGACACCTTACTTCTCAATGTTTATTGTACGACAATATTACAAATACAAAATGAGATGCTATAAACAAATATACTCAATTGCACTATATTTTTTGTTAGATGCCGACAAGGTTGCTTACCTGACTGGCCTCAACTCTGCAGATTTGCTAAAGGCTTTATGCTATCCACGTGTAAAGGTTGGCAATGAATTTGTGACCAAAGGGCAGACTGTTCAGCAGGTACAGTTTCCAAGAATTTTAGCAAAATAATCTGTGTAAACATTTAAAATATTTAATTTAGGCTGATGTTTTTGGTTAAACTGTATATTGTATTCTTTCAGGTCTACAACTCAGTTGGTGCCCTTGCCAAATCAATTTTTGAGAAAATGTTCTTGTGGATGGTTATCCGTATCAATCAGCAATTGGACACAAAACAGGCCAGACAGTTTTTCATTGGTGTGCTGGATATCGCTGGGTTTGAAATTTTTGATGTAAGAATCAGAAACATCAATATCAACAAAATAAATTACTTAAAATTAACAGCACTGAAAAGGCAATACAATGAATAATTAACACTTTAAATTGCTCTATATATTCAGTTCAACAGCTTGGAACAGTTATGTATCAACTTCACTAATGAGAAACTGCAGCAGTTCTTCAACCACCACATGTTTGTTCTGGAACAAGAAGAGTACAAGAAGGAAGGAATTGAATGGGTATTCATTGACTTTGGTATGGATCTGGCTGCTTGCATTGAACTCATTGAAAAGGTAAGTAATATCATGTATGACATTAATAAGAGCTGAAATAGATTCATATCGGCATCATTTTATTAATTGCAATGTCTCATGTCAAAAAACATTGTCATTACCACAGCCCATGGGTATCTTCTCAATCCTGGAAGAGGAGTGCATGTTCCCCAAGGCCTCAGACACTTCTTTCAAGAATAAACTGTATGACCAGCATCTTGGAAAGTCAAACAACTTCCAGAAACCCAAGCCTGCTAAAGGAAAGGCTGAAGCTCACTTCTCACTGGTGCATTATGC